>JAUNZM010000561.1:30000-2518029 GCA_033459285.1 Clamator glandarius
TTTTCATGCTCTGACCTAAATCACACCAACCTGTTAATTTTACCGCCCTTTGCTTGTATGAAAATCCACATCGCGCTTTGCAACTGTTTTATATCTCATTTAAATCAAGCTCACTTCTTTTTCATGGGATCGACTTTAATGGCATGTTAGCACCTAAAAAGAAATTACAGCTGTAGCACAAACCAAACAAAATCCCAGTGCACACACAATGTGTTGGTAATAATTTGTCTGCAGGGACAAACCAGCCATGCCCTGGGCTTTGTGTACGTGGGCATTGAGGGTTATTATCGGTGTCAGAGCTTCTGCAGCGTCTTTCTGTGCTAAATACAGGGCTGGACCGTGGAAAATCAAAAAACAAACTCACATGCAGAGGCGCAATAACTTCTTCCTAAGAGGGGAGGGCTGCATGCCTGTGGCCTATTATCCTACACTTACTTCTGCTCCTCTTCCTCTTCCAAGGGAACCAGGGAAGCAGCAGTGCTTGTGGGGCCAGCACCTTCCGGATGGCAGCCCCCGGCAGCCCCAAGGGGATGCCCCGAGGGGTAAAAAGGGCGACTGGGTTGCTTCTGCAGTTCCCTCTTCTTCCAGACTATTTTCAGGCAATCCAGTCCAGGCTGTTTCTAATATTGATATTAAGTTATTTTGATCCTGGAGTTAATTGTCAAAGCTTCAGCGGCTTATCTGGGATTCTTCTGCTTCTGAATCACATTTTTTTTTCATGGGATTTTGTCACTGTTGCAGTTGTTACCACTGTTTGACTGATTCATTACCTAATTCTTCATTAAAGCCAAGGTGTGACCTACACACTACATGTACCACCCACAAAGCTGCAGTCTTGCCTTCATCTTGCTTCTCCGGAGCTTGATTCTGAGTGCACTGGAGCTATTAAGAAGACCCTACAGGCTGATTTGAACTAAGTGCCAAGTAAAAACTGCAAATGTGTGCAACAAAACAGAGCACAGGAGGCTGGGAGGGCAGCAGCAGTGACAGGAATGAGCCAGTTATATCCATATGAGTGATGAATCTTGATATCACACAATGCTTATTTGCTTCAGTGCAAACAGACTTAGGAGTCCAACAAAAGAGACTAGAGTTACCTGAGCATCTTCCCTGCCACCAGCTGTCAATCTTCTTTTACTCAGAGATTTCCCAGTTTATGTAGAGGGGGAGATGGGGTGCGATTATCTCAGTGTAGCACGTAGCGGTTCCCTCATGGCTGGCCCTGGTGTAGCAGGCTCAGAAAAAAACAACAAAATCTGGTCTGACACCCGCTCTACTGGACCATGTGATTTTCCTGATAGTCTTACCATACATTCCCAAGCACAGGGGGATGTGTCCTGTGCTCATGTACATACACGTACATATATATATATATATATGTATATACATATATATATCACGTCCTGGGAAGACATTGCAGATCAATCTAAAGACAAAATCCTGCCTGTGAGAAGAAAGAATGCTCAACGTGGACTCAGAAATTTTGTATTTAGGCTTTTCAAGAGAGGCAGCTGACTTTTTTAGAAACGAGAGTCATCCAATAACTTAGGAAATCCAGATGTTCTGCTAGTCTGGGGTTCCTCCAAGAACCTGAGTGTTTTATTTAGACCAATGACATCAATATGAAAGCCCTACTTCAAGTGCAACATCTATATTTCACTTCTATTAAAGCATTCTCAAACTTCCTAAGGCCCAGTCTTACTGCTATTCTTGGTGAGGTGCAGCTCTCCAAGTTATATCTGGTCAGACCATAGCTATGGAGTTGTCTCTAAAACAGAGGAAACCCACCACTTCAAGTGAAATAGACATTTCCTAGAGTGAGAGCTGGAGATTTGGTTCAGTCATCATCAGACAAAAAACTTCCATATGCCCTCAGTCTCACTAAAGATCCTTTTGATAACTCTGGTTCTTCATCAGCCATTGCCATGGGGAATGGCAACATTTCCACACTCTGCGTCATTTCCTATACCTCAACCTAGTGCATCTGACAAGCAATGTCTGTCTGTTGGAAAGCAAAGAGCCTGGCCCAGAAATGCAACATGTACTGGAAGAAACTTTATGGTGCCTTATTTCCCCCAGAAAACTTGTCCGTGAAGTGAAGCTTTTTGAAGCATATTCTGATCTGTCAGAAACTCAGATCTACATCCTCCTCGACTTCAATGTGATGGACACCGAGGGGGCTCTTTTATGTCTTTATCTTAAAAGAGAGGAGGAGTGTCCATTTTCCTTGGCATGGACAAGGTAGATTCGCTGAAAGGACAATGACAGAAGTGTATTGTTTCTGCACCTTATGCCAACTACCCCAGGGCCAAGGCAGAAGAATTTGTGGAGGCTCAGCCTCTTCCCTCACACTCCTTCTGGTACCTTGAAATCTTATTGCATTGCTGAATCCTTAAAGCTGCACAAGCCTGTGTTCACAGACATACTGCAAAAGCACGTTGGTCTAAAACTCCCAAAGCTTGAATTTGAGAATGTTGTGAAGCAAATCCTGAATTTGACATCTGGTTGGGACAGCTAAGGAGCTTCCAATGTAGGAGGAAAACCTGGGGAAACTCTCGTTTGCCTTTTCTGGGAAACAAGGTTGGTCTACAAGTCAACATATTGTTGCTTCTCCTTTGTTTATAGAGACCAAGTAGTCAAGTAAGGAGATCTCCCGAAGACTGTGAAGAGTTTTCAGAGCATTCTCTTCCAAAAGTATAAAGCTTGCCCCAAAAGCTCAGGGTTTCAAAGATGTAGCTAGTAAGGGACAAACCCACAGGCGGCTGAGAGAGAGCTTCATTGGCAGTTCAGGTGAAATATTTCAGAGAAGTTGTTGTTGGCAGCTTGGTTTTGCCCAGGAACTGCAAACTCATTGCAGAAGCTTCCCGTTCACCAGTTTAGTGTGTGCAAGAAGTGGATAAGCTCCATCCTGCCTCAATTACAATCTCATTGGTGTGAGAAATACAGGCTGAGTGCACATTCACATGTCCACATGCCCTGGGTACCAGTTGTGACAGCTGCTGGTTTAACTAAATAGGTGGAAAACTTGGAGTATCACATCAGGGAAACCAACCACTTTGTGACCAACTGGATGGTTGAGTTGGGTTGGGTTGGGGTGAGTACCCAGCTATTGGATTAGAGGTGAGAGGATTTAAGGTCACCACTGGGGAGAAGGAGAGCACCATGGGAGCAACCATGCTGCAGGTGGAGAGCCCCCTGGCAGCGGCAAGATCATGGGCTGCTGGCAGGGCATTCTTCTAGGGGTGGCAGGCGTGTTCCAGAGCCACACTTGCTGCTTTTTCAGGGACCATTCCAAACAGGAGAAATGGTGCTGTGTCCTTGGTGTCCAGAAGCCTCACCTGGCACTGACTAGATGAACAATTTTTAATAATGTCACAAAGATTATATTGATTTTCCAGGCTTTAATTACAATGAATATTTTAGCCATTACAGAGCAGTAAGATTTAAAGATTTGATTTGCTTATTTAATTTCAGCAGGCAGACAATTCCCAGCAGATCTGGAAAATCTGACATGTGTCATTCTTTCAGCTGACACAGAATATCCCAAAATGGAGTTGTTTCACCTCTGCATTAATGTCTCCATCTGACAGACTAACACTCACTGAGACAAGCAAGAATCAGCTCACAGAAACAGTCTAGGAAACTGAAAGCCCTATTGCTATGCTTAAAGCCTTTTTTATTGTATATATGACCTAGCAGCATTTACCTAAGGCACAAAACAAAACCAGGAAAGCAGATATTTTGAGAATAATGCTCCTAGCTGGCTAGGAGAAGATGGGCAGAGCACACACTGGGGAAGAGCATGGGGGAGCCAGAACCCAGCACTAGTGCTGGGATACTCTGAGTCTGGAGGCTTGGACTGAGCCCTTGTATACGGGCCAAGCTCCCACACATCTAAAAGGAAAATTTGGGGCAAAATTGACATACTCTTATTGCTGGTCTGTTTTGCAGTATTAAATATCAGAAGGAGAGCGAGCATAATCCACACAGACTGGATTTGTGTACCAGAGAAGATGCCTGGGTGCAGAAGGTATTAATGAAGTGCCATCAAACATGGTGAAGAAGGCAGGGTGGCAGGAGTGTGGCTGATGGCTCTCCTGTGCCCTTCCTTCAGATTTTCCTTTTTTTTAAAGAACTCTCATGTATTTTGTCAAACTGTTGTCTGTGAAAGAAGAGAGCTCGTCTTCTCCAGTCACAAAACCCCTGGCTTTTCTCTCCTGACCTTCGTGAGGTGGAGGTATCAGTGCCAGGAGGTGCATGGTGGAGTGAAGCATTTGGCATTTCTCCCAGCTTGGAATCACCAGCAGGAGCAGCAGGAAGAGGCCACCCAGCTTTCATGGCAGTAACTCATAATCTGAAGTCAACATTGGTAGCAGGGCAAGGACTGCAGACAAACTGTGGCACAGGACACAAATTGGGTTGATCCCTAAAGCTCTGTGTTTTCCCACAGAAGGCTTTTCAGACCAAGCGCTTGTTTTAAAGCACCTATCTGCAGCAGGAGCCATGCCAGAGTGCCATGCCAGCTCTCTTGTGTTAGCAGCATAGATACAGCGTCAGGTTTGGAAACCTATGTCAGGTGGTGGGATGCTTGCTGGAGCCTCTGCCAATTGGGTGCCGGCTGCCTTCTACATTGCTGCTGATACATCCTTTGGGAGATAATACAAAGAATGAGTTTCAGAAAGAGGTAAAGTCTACTGACACTCATGGATGAGGATTTACATCCAGGTCTCACCTTGCACCCTGAACGAATAGCCCTCCATGGACAGAAGTCCCTCTCGGAGTTCTCCAGAACAGCTTCAGTTCCAGTCAGGCAGGGATAAAAAAAATGGAATCTTACACTGACAAGACAAATACACCTTTACCCCAAAAGCAAGACTTGTGAAATGATGTAGTATTTAGTTGCTTTGAATTTTGTCCCACTCCACAGACACTCACATAGGTGCAAAGATTGTCCTTTCAGAAGAAATGGTGTCTTCGTACATTTGGAGCCTAACACAAGTTAAATCCTCCAAAGTATCACCTTGACCTCAGGAGATTTACTCTGTCTTCTCACCTGTGTTCTTTATCCAGCCTTCTCAACTCACACCCATTGCACCAGCTGTCTTCTCTTTCTGACATTATAGGGCCCTATTTATTTTTGTTCCTACTTGTCACAAGTGTTATAGTTTGAACAGGAACTCTTTTGCATGACTGCTCAGGCTGAATTCTTGGAAAACACCAAACCAAGTGGTTAGGACATTTACAGAAATATAACTCACAGTGAAGCACAATGAAACAGAATTCTTCTGTGCTAAGATTATTTTTTTTTACATTTCCCAAACATAGAGGCACAGGGCTTTTCACATGAAAATTTTAATTATCTGAATCTGGCAAAACGGCACTTTATTGGGGATTTGTATTTTACTGCCTTTTGAAAAATGCAGCCAAATCTGGACAAATTATGACAGAATTATAATAATGAGATTTTTGCACATGCCCAATGAAGTCTTTGTCAATTGTAGTAATTTCATTCCTTGAAAATTCTGTTGGCTTTGGGTATAATCCAGAGCCAGCTATGACTTTTTATACATTTGCAGAGAAAAATCTCTGCAGTTAAAATTTTCTTTTGGCTTATGGGGGAGTCTTTGACTTGGATTCAAGCTGCAGGAGACCTCAGTCTTCTCCACTACCAGTGATCCATGGGAGGGCGTCTGCCTGGCTTCATGACAAAACGATGCAAATTAGCCTGCCCAGAGAAGGTGAATGAATGTAACCAGACAAGGGTACTGGGATAGAGACTTGGAAATAGCCAAAGAGGAGAGAGAAACTGAGTTTGGGCATCAGAGCTGAGAGATCTGGGGTCTGGGACAGGGAGCCCCTCATGATGAGACCAGAAATAATCAAGGCTGGGCCACAGAATATAGATACAGGTAGGAGACAACAGTGAGATCAAAACCAGGACACAAAGCCAGAGGTTTGGAAGAGTCTGGGTTTAGGAAAAGGGTAGCAGGGAGGGACAGAGATAATTCACCACAGAGCAGACAGAGATGGAATATTGTCTAGTAAATAAAATGTATGGCTACATACCAAACAGTGACAAGAAGCTAAATGCTGAAGGCTGCTCTCTGAATTGGTGTAATCAATGTTGAGTAAGAAGAAGTTCTCTAAGAATGTGTGAAGCTCACATACCCCAGAGGAAACGGGGGTAGCTGAGTGCCTTTCCTTCTGTTGTGCCATGTCTGTTGGAAGAGAAGGCTCCCTGAGGAGCCATAGAAAATCCATGCCAGTGCCTGCTCAGGTCAGGGCAGGAAAGCAATTACGGCCATCACCTTCAAACTCTGGGACAAGGCTTGTGAAAAGAAATTTTTGGGAGGAATTATGGCAAGGTAAACTTTCATCCCAGCAGGCAGCTCTTGTGAACTCTTGCCAGACACAGGAGAAATTTTCTTTCAGTGAGGCTGAAGTCACCATGGAGAGGACTTGCCTGCAATATCAGTAAGTCCTTAGAGTAATTTTCTTTCTCAAAGTGCCCTTCTCACATTATCTTCTAGCTCTTCCCATGTGAGCATTGTTTTCTCAGCTTCAGCTTTATTTCCAGGTCATGTTGACACTACCCTGCCTCCCATGAACAGTTTGTAAAATCTGCATGTGACGTTTTTTAATTTTTGGGTGGAATGGAGCTATGGAGCAGGTAAGTCTGCCAGGGACAAATATGGGTGCATCCCCAGATACCTCTCTGCTCTTTTAAACTTCTTAGCCATCTGCACTACTGTGGGGTGGTCTTCTATTGCCCATCCATCCCTTGGTGTATGGTTGGATCTGGGAGCACCTTTCATACACCATTCTGCCCTTGGCTGTCATGAGCTGTGCTAAAAATGTCTCTAAAAATAATAATTTAACATATTGTCTACCCCACAGCATATGGTAAGATGTATGGTACAAATGCACAGGGTATTTCCTTCTTTCAGTTGGCATCTGGTTGTTCTCCATCTTAAACGGACCACTGTAGGACCAGTACAGGGGCAATATCCAGAATGATGGAGCCCATAGAAATCCAGAAGCAATGTACATAGAGCAGAGACCAGATCTTCCAAAATACATAAGTACATCCTTACAGAAGTTTCTGCTGTTTTCTGCAAGGTAAACATGCTAAATCTCAGTCAGATGTGATGATGCTTGGTGGTGTTTGTCCCCCTGCCTGGAGAAGTCCCCATCCCCTTCTGATGCTGGAAGGGCACTGGGAGGAAGAGGAAGGCTGACGCTGGAGATTTTGGAGGCATATTCAGCTCAGTGCTGCTCCTCATAATTTAAAAGCAGTTTCTTCTTCAGAATCATGTTTGCTCCTAAAGCAGCAGTTGTAATCTGGCTGCTGATGTTGAACATCACTGCTGCAAGTACTAACTGGTTTGTTTTCATCACGTCTCGCAGTGTGTAGATATGATGCTCCGTCACTTTTGATTAAGTTCACGTGGTTTAATGTATTACACTTTACATTGTCTCAAAGCCTTATATACACAAGAAATGCTCATGCTTTGACTGGTACTCAGTACACATTATTTTTCCACCTTTGTTTTGCACTCCCAGACTGCTAAGTGTTGCTCTTTGCCATGTTACACCAGGAAGACATCTGAAGCTGAAATGGCCACACAAGCTTCAGATGCCTTCTCCAGGACAAAATTCCTTTTTGTCCAGTCCTGAACCTAGAGATAGCTGCAGAAAAGATGGAGGGGACCCAAACCAGCACAACAGACATGGGTGGATGGCAAGAAAAATCTCTGCATTTCAGTGGTGAAGTGAAAGATCTTGCACTGGTTTAGCCAGTTCTTTGTGTAAGCAAAATAAGCATGAAAGACATTGGGAGATGGATGAATTTTTTCTGGAAGAAGGTACCAAGTGTTGAAGTGCTATGTTCTCCACTGGTGCATCTCCCTTGACTTTGTTGGAGTTTTATGTTTTGTTAAGAGTAGAAGAAGGCTGTTCCTCTCGTAATTCCTGTTACCTACTTCCCTGAGTCCACGCTGCCACGGAGCAGAAGCAGTGCACATTTAATCCAGCCACTGGCCTGTGAGAACTGATCTGTACTTGAGTTTTCACACTAATTTAACACTGTCAGATTAGAATTAGAGTAGTTAAAGCGATCCAACCTCAGAAGCGAGACCAATGTGAAGAGATGTGTAAACCTTGCACAAGCAGTGCCAATACCACCATTGAGCTAGTCATCAATTTTATTAGGTTTTTGTGACCACGTTGGGGCAAACTCTGTTGTTTTGTTACTGACATCTGACGTCTGCCTTGCATCATTGTACCTGGCATGGATTCAGCCCAGAAACACCCACCAGGCTTGCGTCCTGTAGTACCCATTTTCCGGCATTCAGTACCCGATTTGCAGCAGGCCAAAAGGGCTGCAAAAAAACTCAATCATTTGATGTGACAGCCTTTTGCGCCCACTTTGCATGGGCAGGTACAAGATGCTCCACAAGGGGCAAGCAGTAGGAAATAAAGCTGTCGCCCGATGGTTCATGTGTGGCTGAATTTGGCTGACTCTTAAGGTTAAACTTTAGGAGTTGGTTAGTGGGCTTCCTAAATATTATGGCAGGCTTGTATCTGCAAGCCTGCTGGCTGTTGCAGCTGCTTCCATGCCTGTCTATTAATAGCTTCCAAATGATCTTTTTTTTTTTCCCCCCAGAAAGTTGCTGCTGCAAATTCACTCCACAGCACGACTTGATTATCCTAGTTATTAGCACGAATCTTGAGTTAGACCTTTAAGGAAACACAGTGAGGTATCAGTTGTTAACTTAACACAGCTCTGCAGCTAGGATGAGAGCTAAGGTCGTGACCTTATAATGGTCAACCAGCCTATTAGTTTAGCAATGCGGGACTCAAATGTCATTTCAGCACCAGTTGGATGCTTGAATTTATTATCCAGAAAGCTCCTTACTTGAAAATGATAGGATTTTTTCCACCAGCTGCTAGAAGTCCCCCTTTTAAAAATAATAGCTACAAATCTGCACTTTAAAAGTTGTCTCTGCACTCCTTAAATGGTAGGGTGACCTATGGCGAATGAGTAGGTAGAGCAGGTATGGCAAATCATTCAAACCTGCAGGCTTCAGAAAAAGGGGGAGAAAAGGCGAGATAAAGGAAAAAGTGCCAATCAAATTTAAATGATGATCCCATTAAATAATGATTTTCATTCAGATCTCATCTTTCACAGTTTTCACATATTATGGTTCTGTCTTATGGCAAACAAGTTCTGCCCCTTTTTTTCCTTCCCCCTTCTATTATTAATTTGTGATATTCCAGGATAATTTTAGTTAGGGTGGGGGGGGGTGGCAAAAAAAAAGAAAAAGAGAAAAAAACCTCACCAAAAAAATCTTGCTGTATTCAGTCCCCTGAGAATGTTGGGTCGAGTTTTTTGATCCCTGTTGCTCATTGATTTGAGGGCTGATGTAGTGCAAGGGGTCCCTATTAGTGGCGTCTGTCACTGCTGTAATGTTTTTGTTATTTTTCCTCATTTGTTCGCTCTGACATCATGTCATTACAGAATGGTGCTGTTCAGGCCCTGCCTTGGCTGTTCGTTAGCGTGTGTTTAATGAGCAGCTTAATTGAGCTGTCTACTAGGCCACCTGTCACCCTCCGGACTTATTAACATACTAATGGCCTGACATTGTATTCTCTGACAGGCAACAGGGTTTACTGATTTGATGTCTGGACATGGGGATTTTATGCAGGAATGAGAGAGGATATTGGGAAGGAGGTTTAAAAACTCAAATTAACTCTTTGGTATCTATGTATTTATGGCTTGCTTGTAAAAGTTCAACACAAAGTAGCAGGGGGAAACTGCCCTGCTTAGTAAGCCCGACTTTGTCATTGCAATTGCAGCACGTTTCTTCAGAAGAAAATATGCTTCGTGTAAGAAGAGCAGGCTTTACTTCTATTACAGTATTATTGTTGTTGCTGCTTCAAAGGAGAAATCTTCTTAAGCACAGAGGAAAGTTTTGTGACTAGTCTTTTCTCTACTGTGGCTAAACAAATGAAAGGCAAGAAATTTCCAGTTAAGGGATTTAAGTGCACGTATTGTTCCACCTTTTAAAGCCAGATGAAGACATTCATCACCAGTGAACACTGTGCCGAATTGTAAGGGTTCAAAGAAATGGCTTAAGTGCATGCAAGTTTAATAAAAACACTTGTTTTGATTTGGTTGTTTTTTGTTGTTCTTGTTGTGTTTTTCTCCAGCAGACCTTCTGTTACAAGAAAACTCAGGTTACCAAGCAGATAACAGATCCAGATGGGGTGGCTTTAAGTCCAGCACTACAGCAAATCAATCTCATATGCATACTGCACACCCAAACATGGGGCCATATTTTTAGATGGTGGGGTTTTTTCTTCCCTATACGAAAGGTTAGGACTGTGTGGGTCTCACCAGATGATTGCACAGGTCCAAACACTACTTGCAAGCATTCAGAAGAGAAAGAAATCTCACTACAAGCAAACACATTGAGAAGACAGACCCTGAGGAGAGTGGTTTTGGCTGCCAACTGTTCGGTGCTGGGCAACACAACCTCACACAGGACCCAGACAAGAGCCTGGGCAGCCGTCAAGAGCCAGCCACAAAGAAACCAATGAGGTTTTCGTCCTTCAGCTGCCCAGCACCATCCTCATGGCCACACACAAACGTATCGGGATGTGAGGGAGAAGCGGAACGCATGGGGCAATGCAGGTTCCCTCTGCTAGTGCAGAAGAGCTTGTCCATTCACTGTGAATCACCTCAACTCCATTCCCACCAAGCAGTTTGATGACTAGCAGCTCATTATGTTTAAACGTAATAGGACAAAATACCCGCATTTCTAAAAACACAGCAGAATTAGGTGAGAGGAGTTGTGAAATTTCACACAGGGGTGACAAGGTTTTGTTTGATGCATCTGATTGAAAGACAGCCACTCAAACCTCTCCAGCCTAAACAGATCCGTGCATAGCTAGTTTTTTTGTGGGTGGCCACAGATTTTAAGACCAAGGTATCCTAACAGTTATATGGCATGGCCCCCTGTAAAGCATCCATTCATTTCCCGTGACTTGGTAACCTCTGGCTGAGCCAAGGTGTCTCTAGCAGAGTTTCTCATTATCTTAGTGAGAAATGGGGAACATGCACAAGAGGGAACTGGCTAGCGCTCAGCTTCAATGAAACTGCCCTTAAGTGGTCTAGGAGGACAGCTGACAGTAATTATCTATCTTGTCTTATGGGGAGGAGGTCATTTTGGTCACTTCTGCCAAAGTTTGCTTTCTGGAGTTTGGTCAGAGTCCTCCAAACAACAGCAGCATCCAGAGCAGCTATTTTCCATCTGTCTTTGGCAAAGAGAGTTGTTCACTTTCCTCCTGAGTGTAGATGTTGCTGACATGATCTGCACTTTTTGCCTCATGTAGATTAGATACTGCACTGGGTTCTCTGCAAAATCAATGCAGAAAACAAAGTCTGAATAAAACACAGAGGCTTACCTACCCTGCAGACTGTGCTTTGGGCTGGTTATTAATTGACCTTCAGTTATCATCAATTCATAAATTGCTAAGTTGGAAAAGACCTTTGAAATTGTCAAGTCCAACTGTACCCATCCACTACTAAATCATAGCAATAAGCAATGCTAAAGTAAGATATAATTAAAAAATATAATACAGGGGGTAAGTTTTGAATCTCAGAGCTTGAAATGGCCTGGGGTCTTCCTCCGTGTGAAACCACATACAGCCCTTGTGGTGACGTAGCAGAGATGATGAGCAGAGGTGAGGGTACTGATGGTGTGGGGCTGCCCTCTGGGAATTCCCTTGGGTTTGAGTTCATGCTCCATCACATCATGGGAAGAAACCAGATCACACTGAACTCTGCCAGGGGAGGTTCAGACTTGACATCAGGAAAAAATTTTTCACAGAATAGGTCATTGGGCACTGGAACAGGCTGCCCAGGGAGGTAGTTGAATTACCTTCCCTGGAGGTGTTTAAGGGACAGGTGGATGAGGTGCTGAGGGACATGGTTTAGTGATTGATAGGAATGGTTGGACTTGATGATCCAGTGGGTCCTTTCCAACCTAGTGATTCTATGATTCTATGAAAAGTTCTGCCATGGTGTAAGCCCAGTCAGCAACTGAGCACCATGTAGCTACTCACTCACCTGTCCCCACCTCAATGGGGTGGAGAGAATAATTAAAAAAATTCTGAAATGATGGATGGAGAAACAGTTTAAATAGGACAGCAAATGGGAGAGTTAATATTAATAATATACAAAATAAGTGATACACAATACAGTTGCTCACCATCCAATGACCAATGTCCAGCCCCTTCGTGAGCAGCAATCATGGGTCCTCGGCCAATTGTCGCAGTTTATAAGCTGAGCACGATGTCCTGCAGTATGGACTAGCCCTGACAGGTACATTTAGCGTCTTCAAATGTACACAGAAAAGGAAGTCCTCTTCCTGTTTTATTAGTACCAGTGAATTTTCAACATTGCTCAACTGACTGTCTCGTGGCTTTGGAAGAGGATCTGCCTTAGACCACAAGTGTCAGGCTGCAAAGACAAATGAAGTACCCTGACTGGATCTTTCATGAAGGGTTTTGAGGCTGTTATTAATAAACATGCTTCTCTTTTATTAGTACTAAAAGGATAAAAATTTTCCTTTAAAGTCATATATTCTCATAAGAGTGATTTTCCTGGTTGTGGAAAAAAAATTACCTCTGAAAATGAAAGATTGGGTTATACCAGTACTCAATCCTTCAACACAGGTTTCACTAGTTCTATTGAGGTACGTTCAGCCTCTTTAAGGGAGTTAAAGGCCAAGCTCACGTCCCTTTTGGAAAAGCAACAGGATGCTTCTGTGACCAAACTGCCCACAGGACTCAGACTGAGGGCAGAAGCCAAAGTAGTTCAGTTGGAGGTCTTTGCGTCACCTCTGTATTTATCTTATATAGTTGCAAGCTCAGCTGTATAAATCATCAAGTTTTCCTTTAGTGATCAGTGCCATTCTCTTCCTTCCAAATATTGCTAATGGATCTGTATTTTTTTTCTGAACTTTTAAATTTATAAACACAAGTGATACATTCCTCAGCCTCCCAGCTGATGAGACCATGAACCATGTCTTTTTAAAGTAGCTAGTATTTTCGTAGGAGGTTTGCCAAAGCATATATTCCTCATTAAAAGAAACAGAAAGCAAGGAGTCCAAACTTTGTGACAGTGTGTGTAATGAATAATGATGGCAAATTGGCTCAGGTAAGCATAGGGTAAGGCTGCAAATGTGTCTTTTTGCTCTTGAAAATAAAGGGAGAAGATACAGAATACTGCGAGTTTATCCCTGTATAGTGTTGAATTGAACAAAAAATACTATTTAATTCTGTTACCATTGAAAGCATGCACATAAAATATTTTTATGAAAATAGGAAAAAAAGTGTGTTTAGGAGTTCACTGCCATCCTTTTGAATTTGAACTTGAATTAAAAGGACCCCAAAGCATTTGCTCTCCAAAAGCATGGCTGCTTACTGCAGGAGTAGTTCAGAAGCTCAAGCACTGTCCAAGGACAACACCTCATCAGGACACACCAGTGCATGAAAACACAGTCCCACGCTCCTGTGGAAGAGCATAAATGAAAATTGTGTTAAGGGAATATGTAGGAGGAATGAGAGGAATATATGAACTTCTGCCTTAGGAAACAAAACGTTTCCAGGCCTAATTTATCAGATTAAAAGGCAACTACACTTACAAACTACCACATATGTACAGCTTGGCTTAAGATGGAGTTATCAGCAATCAAATGGGAGAGCGATGAGGGCTTCCACACAGCCTCCCTCATAACAGAGTCAAACTGTTCCTGGCCAGGAGCACACACAGGAGCTGGGGCAAAACTGCTTTAGCAGCTTGCAAATCTAAGCTTGAAACACACTTTATCACATGCACTCCTGGTTTCCTCCAGGATCTGCTTTTTCTTCCTTGACATTAGCTTCAACATGCTGGGCAGGACCCCATGCACCTCCAGACCCTGGTCTAGGAAAGAGAGTAAGCACCTCTGCAGCCATTTGCAAAGCAGGTCATGTCCTTACAATTACATCCATCTGGCTCACAGTTAGCAAACAAAAAATTTTTGTTGCTTTTAAAAATCAAATCCTGCAGTGTTTAAAGGAAAAGGTGATGTAGCATATCTTCTTTTCTACCTATGAAGGAAAGGAGACAGGGACACAGGTCTGTTGCAGGTATAGCAGATGGTAACTTTAATAGAAGTGGTAAATCACAGTGCTGGTGGCAGAAGAAACAAAGTACCTCACCATTAAAGCTGGGTGAAGAGTTTTTATGAACTATTTTACATTCTGAAAAGTCGAGCTGCATTGGATGAAACTAGTTGCAAATATTTAAATATGGAAGAAACTCAAATAGATTTTTTTAAAAAATGTCACATATATCTGAAAACCATTAAGTTCATGCTGCACTGGAGGAAAAAAAAAAACTAGCAATACCAGTGTATGATAAAATGTAGGAATGCAAAGCTGATGCATACCATATTTGCTTGTGTTTTTTAAGATCCTCACCTTCCTGTGCAGCTTTTACAGACATCCCATATTTCTTTGAAGTATGATGATATGGGCTAGCCAAACAACTGATTTGTTGCGTGGCATATTCTGGGTAGAGAAGAGTTAAGACAGGCAATGCTGGGAGGCAACAGCTTTGTGACCTGAGGCCCTTTCTGCACTGTTAAAACAACAGCCAGGGCAAGGGGAGGCTTTTATGCCACCACCCTCTCTTACGTCTTATGGCAAAATCTGTCCTGAAGCACTGCAATCTCAAATCAATATTTCCAGATTTCCAGGTCCCTAGGGTTTTTTAACAGCATAACCACAGTGAGCATCTGGAAATGTCAGCTTAAATCAGCCAGTTTCTATGTTTGCTTCACTGACTTGTTCTTTTGGCAGCAGTGAATTGCACCTGACAGGCAGAGAGCATGTGGGGATCCTCATTCCCTCACCACCCACCCTGCGTGCTCCTCCAACACCTCTGTGTCCAGGTATGGGCTGTGCCACTCCACTCATCTCTACTTACCTGAACTGAGAAATGCTTTAACAAAAGATGTAAAATTTCTCTGTCCCACCTTAAGGAGAGTTATATTCTCAGCATCACTTTCCCCAGTTCCCCTTCCTTTCAGCTTTCCTAGGGCCATCGGATGTTGCAGTCTCACAGTGGGCATGCCAGATGAGATGACATTGCCTCCAGCCTCTGACCTGATGTTTGCTGCAGGTGAAAAGATCATTAAAAAAAAATCTATACAATTAGGTGCTGCTGTCACTCATCCTCAAAAATCTTTCCATTTATTTATGGAAGAAGTTGCCGATCTATATGAAGATGGTAACTTTATTCTAATAGGTAATTCTATTCCTCCATGTTCCTGCAAAACAGGCTGAGCTATTTCTAGGGTCATGGCCCAGATCTGTGTTTCTACAATGAACTTTGACTGGGGTCATGCATTTAGTTTTCAGTGTGTCTGCAACTGAATGGACATTACACTGACCCCTGCTAAAAAAGCCAGTACTGAAAGTGCTGCCTTCAATAATTAATAGTAACTTGTTCTGATCCCCAGGCTGGACAGTTAAGATAGCAGATGTCAAGAGCAGCTAGGGCAGATGGCCTTGAGCCTTGTCCTGCTCTCCAGTTAGATGTCGTGAAGTATAAGGACTCTTGTTCGAATGTGCTTTCAGGTTTTCCTTTTTTGCATAAAATAAAATTATCAAGCTGACTAGTACTCTTCCAATTCCTGTGCCTAAGGAGAAGGAATAGACAAACTCCACCATATTGAGATCTGATTTGGAAGAAGGAATGCAGCAGCAGCATTCTGCGAAGCCCAGTAACTGAAATAGGGTCATGATAGCATTATAACATATAGTCAAAAAAATTTTCCCAAATACATTAAATCCAACGGGACAGAGAAGTAAACTGGCATTCTTTTCCTATTCTGACTGGAATGGGGAGGAGAAAGGAAGCACTTCCAATTAGTAATGCTCTCCAAGGTATTTTCTATTTAAGTCTCATTTTCAGCTGCAAATTTAAAAGATAACATTGGGGGTTATTTTTCCTTTGCAATTTCTTTTCCACCAGGACAGTTGCTGAAAATGAGGACAGAAAAAAGCATGATGGTTTGCTCCTATCTAAAAATAAAACCTGCAAACCTTTTCTCTAAAAAGCTGTCAGATTCCCTTTTTTTTGGAGGCAGTATATCTTAAACCTAGCAGCTGGTTGGCCTTTTCATTAATGTGAAAATACATCCCATCGGTCAAATCGCAGCCTCTGTGAAAACAATAGCTTGCATATACTTAACCAGATTTGTTAGGCTTCAGCTAGTGACATCCCTGAAGAAGATAAGGGCAGGCTTCAACACAAGAACGAGCCTGAGTCCTCCTGAAACTAATTTTGAGCAGCACCAAGAGAGTGGAGGACTTGACTCTCTCCTGAGGACCTCCCCACTGAGCAGCTCATGTAACCTCAGGCTGAAAACCTCAAAGATGCTTGTCATGTGCGAGGAGGCCATTTCACCTACTATTATTTACTGCATTATCATTGAAATTTTGAGTTAAGTTTTGCTTACCTAAATGCTTTTGCTGTCCAGATACAAGTGATACGTAAACTGGAACCTGCTACTCTCCACTGCTGTGCCCCTATAGTCTGTCCTGGCTGGAGGTAGAGTTGTCCTGAAAGCTGACCTGGGTCTCTCACGGCGGTAATACCTAGCTAGTCTGGAAATATAAAACACCACATTTTTTTCTTTTCCAAGAGTTAGCAAGAAATCTATGTGCATCCACATAGCCCTTGTTAAACTACATGGAAACAAAGATTAACCAGCAAAAGAACGTACAGCTGGGAAAATAATAGAAGTGAATATCATTACATGCATCTGGTTTGCCGGAAAACTAAGATAAGGCCATGAGCCCTTAATAAGGCTAGATATTACAAACACACAAGGAGGAGATTATGAGCATACTAAAAAAGAGTCTGCATAAAGTGATTTAATGTAGGCATATTATAAGGTACTACCATGACCTCTCCTCCTTAAGATGGCTTAGGGTCTAATGAATGAATGAGGAGCACCAACCTCCCCAGACACAGAAGTTAAAGACAACAAGATTTACTACACCCATTCAGCCCCAGCCCCACAAAGGAGTCAGCTCTCATTATTTTCAAGGGGGGCTACAGTGCTAAATACATCAAGACCGTCTTCCTTGCTTTTGAGTGCCTGCCATTGTTGCTATTGAAAGCCACCAGAGTGGTGTCAGCCTCACTCCAATGGCTCCAGCCCACCACGTGGAGCCCACGCTGGCTGCAGATGGCAACCAGCAGCACCCTGTCCTATGAGCAACAAAGGGCTGGAAGGGTTACATGGTGGCCACTTAACCTGATTAATGTGCTCCCTCCACTTGGAGGTAGACAACACAATCCTACTGCCTGTTTCTGGCTGCTCACCATGCTGCTTGGAGAAGATATGCTCCTCCATCCTCATTCGTTGGTCTTGCCTTCCCCTACTTCGGGATCAGGTCCCACTTCCTATTTCCTACCATGAGGTACTGAAGCAGGTCACCTGGAGAAACAGTGGAGTCTTTCCCTCTGGGAGGTCTCAAAGACAGGTCACACAAATCTTTATATTTGACTGATTTTGGAGACTTACAGTTGCGGGGGGGGGGGCATAGGATGAGCAAGCTGACCTGTCTGGAGCACACATCAGCCTGTGATTCCATGCCTGCTCTGATCACCCTCATGGAGATGCTCCTGTATGTTCTTACAAGCAGTATCTGCCTGGGACATCAGGTCCCAGGACTGCTGTAACTGGTGCCTCACTGCTGCCTGTGTCAGCAGGAAATAGGGTTTTTCAGTGCAGCTCAAGAATAGTGCTGATTTTATTCCCACTCACTCCGCATGGAGGACAGCAGCTCTTTAGAAGACCTATCCACAGGGTTTACACAAGTAGCCAGAGCACTCTGGCGGCTCAATCCCTCATCACTCATCAAGAATCCTATGCCCTCCTAAGGGTCCTCAAGGGAACATACTAGCTGAGAATTTAGCCCTATAGTTTGTGAAGGTTCATCAGGACCCTCATCCAAGCAAACGCAGAAGGCATGTTAAGCACTCGGGAGAGGAAAAAAAATGAGGCTTATCTGTGTTCACAACATGACACTGTGCTGGGGATGCTCATGCTTGTTCCAAGGGTGCTGGCTGGAGAGTATGTGCGATGCTGTGAAGTAGTTGCAGAAATGCTGTCCTGACCCTGAGAAGCAGAAGTGACAGCCAGCTGTGCTGGCAGAATAATGCTACCTCCTCCTGGCTTCTGTTGGGTGGTGTTGGCAAAATTAGCATGGGAAAGAGTCAAAAGAGAGTTCCTAGTTGCTACAACAACAGACCAGTGTTTGATGACAGAGCAGCAAGGAGAGCAAGCAAGACAGGCTGAAAAGCAGACTGCATTACAGAGCTTGATCAGAGGTCAGGGTGCTTGTTTGTGTCTCCAACGAAATCTTAAAGGAAAACTTCATTTAATCTGCACTGGCATCACAACTATGCTGGCTCCTGACTGCAGGGCTTCTGACTGGAGGTACACCTCCTGTTTGTGATGCCCCTAGGTTCTGGCTGGCTGCTGTTTGCTCTCACGTGTCTCAGCTGGGTCTGGCAGGTGTGATGTGCCAGTTATTTTGACAGGCCCTGTTAGACAAGATAAAATGCCATGGGGATAGCTCCTTACTCAGAAAGGTGAACACATTGACACTTTGAACAGAAAGGTAACGTTAAAATATCATGGGATGTGAGGCATTCGTGCTGCTGAATGTGGGACATATAACCTTGGCTCCCTGCACAGCTCATAGAGAAAGGAGGAATCCTTTGGGGATTTATTCAGAGCTCCTTGGGGGAAAACAATCCCTCCCACAGAGAGGCACATGTTGCATGTAACTCAAATACTTTGTGCTAGAACTCATCCTGGATGTCCATGCTGGTTTTGGGGGAAGTAAGGGGTGGCACTGCCCGTCAGCTACGGCATTTAACACCTTGCTTCTTTCTACATAAATTAGTAGCCAGGTGTAGTGAGAGTTCCTTGAGGAAGAAGGGCTCAACCCCTGAGGATGAAAAACTGGGTTATGGCAGACACCAGCCAAGGAGAGGGAAGCTGCAGCAGCTCGTGCTACAAGGGCAGCATCGCTGCTGGCACCTGGCCACTGCCCCAGCATCGTGACTGCAAGGTCCTTGCAATGTTTTCCCAGCAGGGTCACCCACTCCAGCATGAATGGGTCCAGCCTGTCCAAAATGAGACACACAGCTGCATGGCTTCTAAATGTCTTGCTGACTCAAGAAAGTCCCTTTGCTAGAGCTCTTACCTGGCTGCTGCAGGGCAGATATAGACTCATAGAATAACCAGGTAGGAAAAGATCCACCAGATCACTGAGTCCAATCATTCCTATCAAACACTAAACCATGACCCTCAGTGCCTCATCCACCCATTCCTTAAACACCTCCAGGGAAGGTGAATCAACCACCTCCCTGGGCAGCCTGTTCCAGTGCCCAATGACCCTTTCCGTGAAAATTTTTTTTCCTAATGTCCAGCCTAAACTTCCCCTGGCAGAGTTTGAGGCCATTCCCTCTCGTCCTGTCCCCTGTCACTTGGGAGAAGAGGCCAGCACCCTCCTCTCCACAACCTCCCTTCAGGTAGTTGTAGAGAGCAATGAGATCTCCTCTCAGCCTCCTCTTCTCCAGGCTAAACACCCCCAGCTCTCTCAGCCGCTCCTCATAAGGCCTGTTCTCCAGCCCCTTCACCAGCTTCATTGCTCTTCTCTGGACTCGCTCCAGAGCCTCAACATCCTTCTTGTAGCGAGAGGCCCATGAGGATGGGCTCAAGCAAACACAGGCTGAAACCCCCAGACTCTAGCAGTAGCAGAAGCCCTGCCCTGTGTGTGCCCAGAGGCTGTTGGCTGCCCCAGCCCCCTGTCAGGAAAAGGCAGGGAGATGTTTTCCAGTTAGACTTCCAGCAGCCCTGCAAACACAGGCCCCTGGCTCCAGACCTTGTCCTACATGTCTATCAGGTCTAAATGTTACTAGGTGAGGACAAAACCCACAGGTAAGCCTCTCCCCATGATACAGTGGCAGAGCAGAGAAAAACCTTGGCTCCTGCTGGGCATGACATGACCCCCCAGGACGGGGGACAACCAGGGTCAGCAGAGTGGATGCAAGCACCCGCAGCCTGGTACCTGCCCTCATTTGATGCCAGTGGTCATTGTTGCTTCCCACTGACCAGCTGCCTGCGATCCCCCTCAACCAAAAGCAAAACGGGTAACACAGCCCCCATTCAGCTGAGATTAAATGCCTGAAATGAGCCACACCTCTGAACAATTGCTTCCTCCAGGAGGACCAGCATTCAACAGCCAGGGAGCCCATTGATCCCTGCCATAAAGGAGGTGGGGGCCCACAGGAACAAGGTTTCACAGCATCCCTCACACCAGCTCTCTGAGCATACCTTGTCTGACTGTCAGCTTCACCCACATCATCCCTCAGTGGCCTTTGCCTCCCTGGAGGCAGGCAGCAGTCTTAAAAAATCCTCACATTCATCCTGCAAGGAAACCCATTCCTCGCTGATCGCATTAGGACCATCATCTTACAACTCTCCCTCTCTGACAATTAGTTACTATCATTCACACTGTGCAATCAGCTGTTAAATCCTCATTTATGTTAATTTGAATGTGAATGTGCTGCTCAGCAAAATGTTAGATTGCCATGTTTACAAATATACTACAGGTATTTAGAAATGTAGATGATACAAAACATACTGCTTAAGCTACTTGTGATGCCAGTTTAAATAACTTAAGCCTATTTATCAGTTATTTAGTGATTCTTTGCACGTACCACTGTTTCTCTTCGTGCCACCCCTTGTCACAGAAGCAAAAACATGTTTGCTTTTTTAAAAAATACATATATAATCTAATAACTGGTAATCTCAATGATAGAACTTAATTATGCCCACCTCTGTGTGGGTAGCATGATTTAACCAAACCACGTTTTTCTAATCCATGAAAGCATCTTTAAAGTTGGTGTATTTAGAAATAAAGAAGAAAATAACCTCTTTGGCTTAACACAAGTAGAAGCCCTATCTTACAGAATGTAATATGTCCATGTGAAGTGATTTTCCCAAAGCTATTACAGTATAATAAGCTCAAGAATTAGTTTCAAGTTAAAGTTTATCTCATTATGTGCTCTGACCTGTATGCATCTCGCACTTCCCATCAAAAGCTGAGTTCTTCTAATGTTTTTTCTTGAACGCAGTCAGCTGGGTTAGGCCACTTAGCTACAGAAAACCTGTCTCTAATGCAGAAACTCTTCCCCTAGTCCTTGCTGGGAGTGAGTTCAGAGGACGTCCCACCTTCCACCTCATGGGAAGCAGGCAGGCTCTCCTCCAGGTAAACCACTGCCTTTTCATGAAGAGCACAGAGGTCAAGGCCATCCTGATTTCCTAGCTGAGGGATTTTGGTGAGTCCAGGTGTCCAAGCATGCTCGTGTTTGTATCACACCAAAACACCAAGAAGGGTGAGACCATCCTGCTTATAATCATCTCTTTGGGTAAACAGTTGTATCGAATTAATGAGGAGAAGGAACTGCATCTCATTTGAGAAACTCTGTTAAATTTCAATAAAGCTGTAGGTTGCTTAGCAGGTCCTATGCAGTGATTGCATGCTGGCTGCTTCTGCTTTCCTTTGTCCCTGGATAAACAGAGAACAAGTCCCAGCCTTGCTATTAATTTTAATCGCTGAATGAATCATCACAGCAGCAGCATTAGTCTTGCCCTGGAACTCTGGCATCATGAGTGCTACGTTCCACTACCGATCCTACAGCCCCAAAGACATCGTGAAGCTCCTACTCCTGAAAAGGCAGCAATAGGTGACATTCCCATAGGCTGTTGCTTGAAATGGAAGTGCTTTTGAAGTCAAGGGAAGCCGTATTCTTGCAATTTTTGGGGGTGGCTGTGAGGTAACATAGCAATATACGAATAAGGACGGCAGGACATCACAGACAGCACATGAGGTTTAGTTGTCAATCACATACCACCATGTCCTATCTCTCTTCCATCTGAAGTGTATCTCAGCTAGAAAAAAAAGAAAACATCTTAAAAGGAAGATGCCGAGCATAAGAATAATGTGAGCAGTTGAATCTGGAGACACATTTGATGGGCCGTGTGGTGGGAAGCACTGTGACAGTATTAGTGGGGCAGATGCTCCCCTGCAGCACCCTCTCAGCTTGTGCTCTGGTGCTGAGGTCATTCCTGTAGCGTCTTTTGATCAAGCAATGTGGTGAGCTTTGGGTTTCCCTGGAGCTGTGGACACCTGTGAAAGGTGGAAGGTGGCCTAAAGGCTCCAGTCTCCATTCACACCTCCACGGTATATTTGCAGATGCTAGTGCCTGCAGGAAGGACCCAAGCCCAGCAAAAAGGAGGCATGACACAGCAGAGAGTTGCCATACATAGGAACAGGGAAGGTCAAGGCATGAAAAAAACTCAGGACTTCAGGTCAGAACCCCTCTGAGGGCAGCGTGGGGGATGATGGGTGATCTAGGACTTGTACTTTTGGATCAGGAGTTTCCTACCCAGCTAACCTTTTCTGCCATCTAAAATTAAGAATAATCTGTTGCTTGCTCCTAAAAGCTGGGAACATTTCAGCTTTTCCAATTCCAGTGGGTCTCTTCCAACCTGGTTATTCTATGATTCTATGGTTCTATGATCAGGAGGGCAAAGGCAACAGCAGAGAGTCTAGGACATGAAACCACACTGTCAGGAGCAGTGACACGAGGTGAAGACTGCTATAATCTGTTGTCTCCATCCTTCTTGGCCCTGTCCTCAAGGTAAATAAACCCAGCAGTACTCTCTTTACAATTATTCATCTCATTAGCAGGCTGCATTTTAGTCCTGCCTCTGGAGGTGCCTGTGAAGTGCTAAGACCCTCCAGCGTCTAAGAGAGCATGATAGGTGCAGATTGCCTGCTGTCTGTACTCCACATCCAAATCCATGGGTCAGTTTGAAGAGGCATTCTACTTCTACAATACAAGATGGCTTTGATTTTTAATATTTCAAATGTATTTCATGCTCTCTTGACAGAGCCCCCTTTCATTTCTCCTTAGCAAGGGCTGTGATTGCCAGGTGACCATGACAAAGAAAGTTACTTTGCATCAGAGAATCCTTCCTTCAGAGAATGCCTCCACCAGATTCCCAGCCCAACAACTGGCACTTTTTCTGAAAACACTGGGAAAAAAATTGTTATGTTTATTCAAAAGCAAAGCCATCTCCAAGGTAAAAAAAAAAAATAACCTTTTTTTAAAGATGAGAAGTCAGTCGTTCAGACAATCTTCAAAGTGCTCAACTTAATCCATGAAGGACTCAATTTTGCTTTTCTTAGTGCAGATTTCTTCCCCACTTGTTCACACACCTTGAGACAAAGGCTATAGTTAAGGCAGTGAAGGGGGAGGGAAGAGGGTTGGGGCTTTTTTGTGCAGGATGCGTAGCAAATTTATTCTAGAGACTGCCTGAAATAGGCTTCAGAAAATGGATAGAGTGTCTTCTGGAAGAAAAGGCCCCTAAGTAAACTCCATCGCCATTCAGAAGATTTGCTCCAGCACTTAATAAGTGGAGCGGGAAGAAAGAAAAATCTGTTGTCAGGTTTGGGGTGTTTATCAGCTACCCTCTAGACACTTGACCTGATGCCGGGGACCCCCTAATCCGCTGATCTGCATGCGGCGAGCCTTGCAGGATTCAGGCCCATGACTGCTGCTGCAATGGGCTGCAGCACTTGTCCTAATGCGCTGATCCCACGGCACATTGTGTGCCACTCACCTTCTCCCGCCTCCTGCCTCCCCCCACGCCGCTCCCCCCAAATTTAATTCTACTCACAAATTGTGAAATAAGTTGTTTGGGCTGGATTTGTCGAGTGAATTGTCCTCCTAATGAAACAGTCTGGTCATTATACAGTTGTTGAAGGAAGATTTAGCTCTCCCATACCCCAAGACCCATGCAGGTTAACGTTTTGCGAGGGACAGTTGACAAAGGAATGAATAGCCCAACGCTGTCAAATCAGGCTTACAAACAGCTTGGCATACAAACAGTTACTGCTTGTGTGCATGTGGATTTAGGGTCCCCACTCTCTTAATGGCACAGATTTGTAAGTACAAATCACTCAGCCTTCAAACTGTTTGCAAAGGAAAGAAAATGACCAAAAATTAGTTTGTTTTAGGAGCTGTTTCCTCCCCTCTCCAACATTTAAAAAAAAAAAAAAAGAAAAAGAAAAGGTGGATTGGGGAAGCAGTCACTCATGTATTTGGGGAAGGGCAACCTATTTGGGCAACCTGGTTTTGCCAGAAGCCCCTGAGTTGCTTCTTCCCTTTTTCTTTCCAAAGCTATAAGAAAGTGTGATTGAATTAATTCTCAAATCTTGGGGATTTACAGCATTCATTTCAATGATTTTTAATACCTGCTGATTGAAATGGTTTGCAATATTTTTTTACATTTTTAATTGCATTAATCATTAACTATCATTATTTAGATTTATGAACTCTTTTGTTCAGCAGCTACGCGTGAACTAGATGAAAACAGCTTGATTTTCATAAGGTAGGGTGACTTATTTTGCCTAATGATCTGAACTAAGCAGAAATCCCAGAGCAAGAGTAGACTGTGGAAAATTTTTACCAGGTGATTTATCACCAGAGGGACACTTTAAATCTGGATCAGTTTTATTAAATCTGCCAGGTGTTTATTAAAGCTGGAGCAGGAATAATAGCTGTCTGCAATATCACATAATGACCATCATTCTGCAAAGCCCCAAAATAGCCAGCCGAATATGGTTTTCAAGTAACAAACAAGGATAATCTCAGGACGTGTTTGAAATAACTTGTAAGCACTGGCCTCAGCTAACACATATTTTTCTAGTAAAGATGAGGGTTTAAAACCCTCCTTTCCCCCAGAAGTGCAGTGGCAGGGCTAGGGGTTACACCTGAATTCTCCACTGTGGCTCCGCACTCCCTTGAAATACGGAGAAACTGAAGGGTGTGTACACGGTGGCGCACAGAGGGTAGCAGGCGCCTTGGCTGCTGCTCATCGGATGCCCCTTGGGGATGACCCCGCAGATGTAGTGCAGTCCTCTCGCATCACGTTATGGGGGTATTACTGTGTCTACGTGCAACAATGGGGGTGGATCTTTTTCCAGCAGCCCTGGGAAACTACTGCAAAAACCATAGAGGCGTCAGTACAAAATCTCTGCCCCATCCCTGTCACCCATTGGTGAAAACTTGAGGTGTGTGGGGTTGCTGGAGTTTGCAGTGGGGTTGGAAAGGAGTTTGTTCCATTTTGGAGAAGATAGAAAGCAATGTCTGCATGGATGTCTTAAAGGGGAACTACAGATTTTGTGGGGTTGTAGTATTGGCTTGGATTAAAGTATTTTAATAAAAATTCAGTCTTTCTGACAACGATCAAGCTATTGAAAAACAGAGGAATGCACTTGATTAAAGTATCACCAGAAAGTTCTGTCTCCCTTTTTTATTTTTAAATCTTCATTGACAGTTGCAGTTACGCAGAGTTTCTGAGATTTAGAGCACAGCGTGTGAAATTGTCTGCCCTGACAATGAGCCCTCCCCCAGCTTGCAGACCCTTCAGGAAGCACAGGACTAAGAGGCTCGTCAGCTGAAGCGGCTTTGGACACCTAGTCATCCTTAAACATACTGCGGAGGGTAGAAGTTACTTGTGACCCTGCTTTCTTGGGGACCCTGAAGGGCAAATAGCACTGTGTGTGGGGTTTTGCCTAGTATTAAATCGACTAGAGAAGAACAAGTCCATTTTGTGTATGAGAAGGAACAGGCCACCAAAGAAGTGACCGCCATGTGTTGGAACGATTTTCCATGCTGGTGTTGTTGAGCCTTTTATATCTTAATTTAAAGCATTCATATTGCCTTGTTGTAAATTACCTTCTTATTTGTAGGCTCCCCGAGATCACAAGGCATCCCTAGCAGCATATGTACTGTTTGTGCATTGTACCACTAAACCAGTTGTGAACTGTGTTGCCATTAAAAATAGAAAGACGATACAGCACGGTGTGACTATGTTGGGTTTATTAGCGTGAAGAAGAAGGGAAAACAGGAATTTTTGTTCAGATGCAGCTAAAGGTCCACTCACAGGAGTTCAACAGTAAGATTTGAAAAATTCAAAACATAAGAATAAGCAGCACTTCACTGCAGAGTTGAAAGATAATTGTGCAATTAACTGTATGAGGTCAATAATGCCAGAGCTGGATGCTTCTGACAGATAGGGATAATCAATTGAGCCTCTGTATAAAAGGTTTGGTGGTAGCAATGGAAAAATAACATAGCACGAATGTTTCAGAGTTATAATGAACACCAGACAAATCATTATTGACTTTTTTTTTACTTATTTTAAGTGATAGCACACAAGTATCTTCTTTGATTAAATGTAACTATAGAATTTTGCTTTAAGTTCAGTGTCTCTCCTGATCTAAGTGAGGGCATTAATTTAGAAGTGTAGCAAAGTGTTCCTATTGCAGTCTCGGTGTCTGTACAGGTAACTGCTACCAAAATTGTCAGCAAACATGTCCCATCCTGGTTTGTTGTGGATGGGAAGAGGACCACCTGAGCTTTTCTCATATTGGTAGGAATCCAGACTTGGGTGCAATAAATTTCATTGAAAAATCTGGCCCTACATGCATGTACATCTGGAGCACCAGAGGTAGAACAAGCTCTAGAGAAGCCCGGGTGGGGATTAGCGATGTCAAATTCAGGGGGAAAGAAACATGGAGCCACGAGGTTATGGCTACGGACAGTGACATCCCTTTCCAGCTTAGATTTTCCTGTGTAATCAGGCTGGGCTTCATGCCAGGCTGAGGGCCTTACAGCCTCTTCTGTAAAGGCAGAAATGTGGACTGGATGCACTGCCAGCCTTTGCTCAGGCTTGATATTTACCCTCAATGTTGTGACTTGGTTATACTCACCTCATTAAGCTATTGTCACAGCCTAAACCATGTACTAAAAGTCCCCTGAGAGGATACTAATGAATGACAAGAAGCAACGTTGCTGTCTGTGCCTGTGCCGTGTCCCCCCTAAGTGGTGCAGGCTCAGTCACCTTGTGGCCACCCCAGCACACGCCAACACTTGAGCCAAGCAGGTGAGAACAGCCACAGGGCAAGCAGGAACAGTGACCACAGTGACATGGTGACAGCGCAGTGACATGAAGACAGCAGGGAAGCACAAAGCCCTTTCTTCACAGTTAAAGTCTGATGCCATAGTTCTTACCATGACCTCCTCCATGTGCCTTTTGCACCCTGGAGAAGTGAGAGAGGAGTAGACTTACCATGAGGGCAAGTCGAGGATGGCACCTCACAAGGCATCCTCTCCACCTGCAGTGCCATGATTTGGCCATTACAACAAACTCGGCCTGCAAAACAATTCAACTTCAAGTGATTAAAAGGATTAATTTGGTGATGCTGCAATCAGAGTGAGAGCACGTGATTCATTATTCATCAATTAGGGGTCTCATCCGCACATAGCTGATTAGGGTGCATCATTGCCTCAAATTAAGCACGAAAAAGATGTTTTAAAGCAACCATATGGTTCTACTTCAGAAGCAGTTAGCTTACAAATTGAACACATTGACTAGTCATAACCATTGATGAATGAGAGAAGAGTGCACCGAATTTATTTAGAGAGTTCCCCCTCCACTTTTGCTGTTTCTTTTTTAATGCGATCTAATGAATAAGCAGAGTCAGCTTTAATTGCCAGCTCGCTCTCAGATGAAGAAGAGAGCGTCCAAAGGACCCTTTTCCTCCTCCCTCCCTGCATCACTCACTGGAAGAAAAAAAGGCCAGGGCAGATGATTTTTTCCCCTGGACTGAAGGCAAAATCTCAGCTTTCCTTTTGCCTTCCTCTGTGACCCAAGGTTGAATTTAACCATCACTCTGTGAACAAGGAGTGAGGTTTTACACACTTGTCAAGGAGAGAGAAGGGGTTTGGGGCTAAAGGGGGAGTGGAGAGACACAGTGAGATGCTCTTCTGGGTAACAGAAGTGGTTGTGCATATCTGCCACCGGCAACATCCTCACTACTAAAAGAGGACACAGGGAAAAGAAATGGCAGTACACAAAAAAGCCTTCTTGGCGGAGAGGGTGGCCAGTATGAATGCTGTGGTGGGACAGTCATTGAGATAATTGTATTGGCTCAGGACAGCCCAGAGCTTCTCTCTTGCAAGTCCACGTGAATATGCATGTGATTTGGGAGACACCACTCGCAGCCAGCTCAAGTCAAAGGGGAGACTCCTGATGGGTTCACCAGGTACTGGGTCAGATCTTTAACCACCAATACAGCCAAAGAGTGCCAAAATACATGAGATGAGCCTCCTACACAGCTTTCTAATCTCAGACTATTAGGGTCAGAGATGTTTTTCAAATTATAAATACTAATACTTTTTTTGCAATAGTTTGCTGTTTGAAGTAAAATTATATATTCTGTGATTCTGTGATATCCTCTTATTCTTCCTAAGGAACAATATAAATAAAGGAGGTGAATAACTCTAAGTGTCAGTTTTAGAACAGAGTCTTCATTTCTTATCTTTTTTTTGTAACCAGCTGAAGAAAATGGCAGGAACTCTCTTTACAGGTATTTCCCCCTCTTTTGTTTTGATGATTTAGGGTGCATTGCCACCCTAAATCCAGGACTGCACCTGCAATCCAGGACTAAGAAAGTTGAGTGTGGATAGAAAATGACACTCCATATCAAGTTAATTTATAGTCAGACATCTATAAAAAGGCCAAAAAAAATCAACCTCAAAATGAAGGGTTTTGTAATTTTTTAAATTAACTTAGCAGTGTGAAATTTGGTACTTATTTGTGATGATATTTGTATGGATTTTCTTTATGGATGTTGTCAACATTTCAACTTCCTGTTTTTGTTCAGTACTGGAAAATTATTTAAATATGTGGGAATTCTTGAGGTCTGAGTGAACTGCAACATCTCCTTGAATTCAGTGTCTTTGTGCCCTACAAATAAGAAACTAGTCTGGATTCTCTGATTGTTTTATTTTTCTTTTTTTTTAATAAAAATCAGGACATGTCAGGGTGCCAGGAATTTAGCTGTGCTACAAGTGGCTCTTTATGAGATCCCCATAGGCAGAAGAGGAATCAGAATCCTTAAACAGTTGGCAAATGTTCTTCTCCCATCAATGTGAAATGTGGGCTTAACATTGGTTCTGCAAATCAGAGCGGATCACGTTTTCCTATGTGATTTTCATTTCTTTTTGAATCTGTGGTCTACACTGCAATTAATTCCTTCCTCCTGAAGCTTTAAATAAAAAGTGGTTTCAAATAAAAAGTGGCATCCATTAAACTTAATTAATTTCTCATGCAGCTGGCCCGGTAAACGAGCACCTGCTAAATGAGAGCAGTTTCTAAACTGTAGATTAGTAAGACTGTTCTAGTTAGTACAAGAAAAGGCACTCATATTTTTCCCTTGTATGCAAGCATTGTGGAAATTGCCACGTATAAAATTTGTTTCAGTCATGGAACTATTTAGGTGTATTATTTAAGATCACTGAGTCCAACTCTTAACCTAGCACTGCCGTCTCCACCAATAAACCATGTCCCTGAGCACCACAGCTACACATCTTTCAAGTACCTCCAAGAGTGCTGAATCAACCAGTTTGGTAGGAAGCCTGTTCCAATGCTTGACAACCCTTGAGGTGAAGAAATTTCTCCTATTGTCCGATCCAAACCTCCCCTGGTGCAACTTGAAGCCATTTCTTCTCATCCTATCACTCACTACTTGGGAGAAGAGACCAACACCCACTCAACACCTTCGGGCAGTTGCACGTGAAAAAGGACTGAAGCCTTCTCTGTCACTTTGCATCCCGCTCTCACAGGCAGTTGGATTTCCTCCTCTTCCCAGCAAGCTCTGTCTGGGAACTGATTCAGTGAGGAAGGAGTTTGTTTTCCTGAATGTGACAGATAGTTGCTCTGGACACAAGTCACTTCAGTGCTCCAACATCTTCCTAAATCATTTGGATTCCTTTGCTACTTTGTATTGAGAAAGGTAGCAGCTGTGGGGAGAGCAACATATTGAATTCATGGTATCAGGGGCGGTATTTTCATTCAGTGCTCCAGCTGGGAAGTCAAAAATACTAAATGAAGAAAGAAAATACTTAGGACAGCATCAAAATATGTACAAGTTTAGGACAGCAACAATACAATGAGTTTTAAATATAACACAGACAATTCGGATAATACAAGAATTCCTAATAATTTGAGTTTTCCCAATTTTATGGCTTGATTTTACAACCTTGTCTCTAATAATGACATTTTCCACCTCATTCCCCCTTTTTTTCAGTTTATTGATGAAGAGAAACATGAGAAAGACTGGAGGGAGAAACATATTATACTGTCAGGTAGATGAGGTGCTGAGGGCATAGCTTAGTGATTGATAGGAATGGTTGGACTCGATGATCGTGTGGGTCTTTCCCAACCTAGTGATTCTGTGATTCTGTTCTTTTATAGCATGTCTTTGGTATATCTTTAAGTCTTTACATCATTAAACCATTTTGGGAATTTTGAAGCTAACTAACAACACATACACACCACTGAAAACTGTATATATCTCTCTATTCTAGTTTAAGCTCTCTGAAGTTTTGCAATGTGAAATGATTTTTCCTCATTCTTGTGTTGCCTCACATGTAAGGGAAATAAAAATAAGCAAGGCTGATCATACCCGCAGTTCTACATGCAGCATTTTAGGGATTGGTGGGAATGGTTGGACTCGACGATCCAGTGGATCTCTTCCAACCTGGTTATTCTGTGATTCTGTGATTACCATCCAAGTGTACAGGAAAAAAAAATCTCCCCACATTTGCGTAACTCAAAGAATTCTTGAACAGGCTTTCTTTAAGGTTGCCCAAAATGGCCTCTTCCAGCTGAGATAAACCAGGAAGCTTTAGCACAAAGTAATTTCTCTCAAAAACTACTCAACAGAAAGGGGAGATCAGAGTGGAAACTATGTCGTTTGTTATTGCTGCATTTCAACTGACTTCAACTCCTGCGTTTTCCTTCTTCTTAAAATACATGAATAGAAAGGGCTTGGCTTTTAGCTTTCGGTTCTTTTTATGAGGGCTGAAATACTTCAAAGCTCCTTAAATAAAACTGGCAAGATAGGGCAGAAAGCTCTGATCTTCAGGCCGGCCACTGGAGGGGGTGCAGCACGCTGAACTTGTCAGAAGCTGGTGTTGGGATAGAGAGTGGTTAAAGAAGTCAAGAAAAAAAAAAAGTAGGAGAAAATTGAAAAACAAACCCTTAAGATAACTCTGACAATGCTTGAATGAAAGGTTTCTGATATAAAAAAGATTATCAGTCTCTGACAAACACCACTCCTGGGTTTACACATTAAGTTGATGCCTTTGATGAAACACTGAGTCTGCTGATGGTACTTGCAATGAATATATTGTTTGCTTGACTGCTTTTGATAACAAATGGCAACAGTTTGGGAAATGATGCCAGGTGAAAAAGTATACTTTATTAATATTTTGAGTGATGGTGCAAAAGCCTCTGGTTTAACAAGGGGTTTAACTCCTAGTTTGGGGATAAACCATACTACTGATGCAGAGACATCTGAGCTAGTCCTAATGCTGAGTTAATCAGAGTCCAACAGGGATTATTGCTTTCCAGACAACATGGATATTGGTATTGTATCCCTGCAGCCAGGTGAAAAGGTGAGCACCATGGAGAGACACTTAAATTAGCACCACATGGTCAGTTCTGGTGGCATCAGGACTGCCAAGGAGTATCAGCTAATTAGTCCTTTTGGGCTAGAACTTGCTCTGTGTGGAGCTATCTTGTTAATTTGGGTACCTATTTGAACCACTTGTACCACATTCCCTAGAGCATCTCATCTTTCATTTTACATTCAAAACAAATCTCTCATCCATCACGAACATAAGTAGAAATTGTACTTGAATATTTTAATTTAAAAGCAAAGTATGTTGCTAGTTTTATCATGCCATGAAATGATCTTAGGCCTCACTGTATTGTGAATAGACACAAATCACACTAACATCACTGTTTCCAAGCCATGAAAACAGTTCAAAAGTAATCCAAGTAATAAAAATTAACAAAAGCATGAAAAGCTATAGTTAGTATGGAAATGGATATTCCCTTTTAATATTATTTATACAGTCATTTATACAATCCCGTTTTTTCCCTGAATGGGACACCTTAAGCTTCTCATCATATCCCCTAGCTTTTAGCTTAGCAAATCCTACTCTTCAAGGCTCACTGACCCACTTTGCCCTGTCACCTTCCTTTCTCCCTCCCAAGGGGAGATTCTCTCACCAAGCAGATTGAACATCAGCCTCTCACACTGCCCTTGCACCCCTGCTTGTCCACCCAAGCCCCACCTGAAACTGGGGCTTTTTGGAAGTCATGTGTCCTTTTTCCCATTGAGGCAGCAGGTCTCCCTACCTCGGAACTGCTACCAGGATAATAAAGAAACATCTTTCTCGCAGCCAGAAGTCCCAGGGCTGGAAGGGACCGATGCAGAAAAAGACAATGCATCAAATGTCCATTTTACCAGAAGGCAATGTTTCTGTTAACAGACCCATGAAACCATATGAACTGTGTTTCATTTAGTTAGTCTTTACCCTGTCTCTGCTGGACTGCAACTAATCCTCTTTAGCCGAACAAGTTCAAAGGCTTTGATCTGACACCCCTTGCCAGCGCACAACAGCTGCCTCTTTGCCTCTGGTTACCTGCTGGCAAAAGCTGCAAGAAAAGGTGTTATCGGTGAGCATCTGGTCCCGTGCTCAGGGCTAACCCTCAGGTTTGTCCCCCTGCCACAGGACACTGCTCCCCAGCAGGCAGACGCCGAGGCTGATCAGATCTGAGTTACTGAAGCTGACCTTTTGCTATCTTATCTGGGAATAAGATGGAGGGAGCAGGGGGAGGGTGGCAGCAAGGTGGTAGGGCTAAAGCAGCAGGACAAACCCTGCAAACCCCTCTCTCCCACATCAACAGCCCTCACAGCTCCGATTCCAGGAAAGGATGCACAGCAGCGCATGCATCCTGTGGAATTGCTTTAAGATGCTTTATATGTATTTACATATTGAGACTGGAAAAGGTCACTGTGCTGGGACTGAATTTTGTCCTATAGAGGCATCCATTGAGAGGTTAATTTTAAGAAAGTTTAGGATTAGAGTTACTGTAGTTGCCATCATACTCAGCTATTGTAGGATGCCCATGGCAGCTATACAAGCTGGGCCAAGGCAATATTAGTTCCGGATCTCTACTTTTCAGTATGACGTTCAGCCCTTAGTTCCCTTGCTCTGGCCATAGAGATCACTACAAATCTCTCTCAATACAGCCCCTCCTTACAACTGATAAACAGACAAAATTACAGCAGTGCACAGTCTGCTTCCCCAGGAAAATGTAGCTTCCAACTCCAGCCCGAAACAATGTCTGGTAACACCTTAGGACATATTTGTTCAACTGATCAGACAAACAGGAAAGCCTACAACACTGAAAAGATCTTTTTTCTTTAAGACTTAGTTTTGATATCACTGTTACTACTACACAGCTGCACTTACAGGGAAGAATGTCTCTTGGCCCTCCTTTCTGTTCTCCCTTCTCTGTAAGCAAAAAGCAGCAGTGCACATCAGACAAGATCTGGCATACTCTAAAGCAACGTCAAAGCTCTATGCTTATAACTGGGTTTTGAATTCCCCATTTAGCTTTCATTTTTTTATTATGAACACTGTGTGGAGGCCAGAGTATTAACAACAAGTCAGGCAATGGTTACTGCTTAACCATAGAAATCTCCAGGTGATAGCTCCATAGCCAGCTATACCCACAGCACATGCCTTGTTTTGCTGCACCTCTGACAAACATGCCTTGCAGGACGTGCCAGATTTACACACTTGGGAAAAAAAAAATCCCTATGCAAGGTAAGTAATCCCACATCAGCTGTTTCCTGGCAGTTTGACATAGGGTAAAAACTAGCCTCTATTCCAAACACTTGGTGCTCTGAAGGCATGCACTGAACAGTAACAGACAACAATAATCAGAATATTTTGTCTTCTTATGCAAAGATTCATGACATATTGACTTACTCCTAGAGATGGGCAGCTCTGGAGACAGCATGAGACCTGATTGATCTCTCTACTTAACCTGTCTTCACTCTTGTTTGGGCTTGAAGCACTTATTACCTTTGTGCTTTTCTAAAAAGGCAAAAGAAAGCAAGGGTGGGAGAGGAGACAAATGGGACACATGCAGTGTTTGGGTCTCTGTAGTACAGCCTCTTCTAAAGGAGGAACAAGCAGGACCAGTGGGAGGGATCCAAGATACAGAAAAGTCACGGGGGTGGACTAGGGCTTTTCCTCGAGGGAAGAAAGGAAACCTCCACCCCAAGCTAAGACCAGTTTGCTCCTCAGACTGCCCAGATGCTTCAGTTTCTGCTTGATGTGTGAGGTCAGCAGAAGGCAGACTTTTTTTGATAGGATTCTGCCTTCAAGATTGTGCAAGATCTGCTGCCTACTGTTTTGTAAAGGATGAGTCAATATGTGTAACGATTTACATTTAAGATTCAATTAAAATATCTCAAAATTTAGGAAATTGAGCACAGAAAATGTTGTTGTGGAAAGAAGGTTATCTGTCTTTGAGAACAATATGCTCCATCTCTCTCCTTTTCTCCATCATGTCCCACAGTCCTAATGTTTGAATGCATTCCAGGCATGAACTGATTTATCCTTACAATGTATCCATGAAACAGGGAAACGCTGGCAAACTCATTCTGAAGAGCAGAGATGATGGTGAGGTGTGCAAAGGTTAGATTTGTTACACAGCATCCTTGAGGTGTGTAGTATACTTTGTGCACCCCAATTCACCAAGTCAACTTCATCCCATCGGTGGTACCGCTGTAGCCCCTCTGCGGACTGGGGTCCATGAAGGTGAGGCAGTTTCAATCTCCACGTTTTGCATTGCCTGCTTGCAACCAAGCTCTTACCCTGGTAACTCGTTGGAAAAGGAAGGAAGCTTTCTGCTCCCTCAGAGAAGGGACGTTTGTTTTGCCGGTGGCAGGGGGGGTTGGAACTAGACGATCCTTATGTCCCTTCAAACCCTAATTATTCTATGATTCTATGATTCTATGCATTTATTGCTGAGTAATAGCCCACTTGCAAACAAATTGCCATGAAGTAGCTGTTGTACTGCACATTAGTGGCCCAGGTTGATTTACAGCAAATTGTCTGCCTGTCACTATCTCTAGAATAGACTACTCTCTCCAGGCTGTAATATTCATGTCTAGTTAGCGCAGCACTTCTCAGTTTAGGAGCTGAGACCACACTTGAAATACAATATCATTCAGCAGTTAAATCACAAAAAGTGCTCACTCCATAACCAGTGGTATTATCTGAAAAGTTTGGCACTGCTGATTTAGCACTAGCTAGAGCTCAGTTCCCTCTAGAGAATATTAAAAGGATATTTCCACAAAAATAATTTAAAGGAAAAAAGAAACCAAGCCTTACACTCAAAACTTTTACTTTTGTGTAGATACTTCTATATGGGTTTAGGTACTTCGGTTTTAGAAAATACTATAGAAGTAAATTTAGTGAAAGAAATACCTAAGTAACACATGCTTCAGATTTCCCATTATAAACAGTAAACACTTGTGGGTTTTTTTCCCCAGGGAGTTCATAACTGGGTAAGCCTGGCATAAGCTTACGACATTTAGTGGAAGTTCTAACTGTGCATTTTTTCCTTTTCAATCACTCAGTTTTGGGAAGTTCTAGAACTGGATGATTATTTGTTGCACTTATATACTCTAGTAGAGGTTGCTACAAGCACCACGCAGGATCAGTGCTCTGCCCCAACGCCCTGGCTGCCACACAGCTCTGTGGAGAACATTTTAGGGTCCCAGGTATACTCCAAGCACAGTGTTCAGAAAACACCAGGTCATTAGTTTTACAGCATCATGCATACTTTCACACTGGAGTGAGAAGCGCAGAAGCATTGACCATGGCACTTCATAACTTGAAGATGAGTACAAAGGAGGCGCAGTGAGATTCCTACGGGAGTATTTGAGGGAACCACCTGGGATTCTCTGGGACTGGTAGGGGCTGCTGATCCCTGCAACGTTGGCTGTGAACCAATCCTGCTCGCATTTCACAGCAAAAGAATGGAAACTAACTGCTAATGTTCAGTTTTGCCCCAAAAATAATTGTGTCAATCACCGTCTGAATATAAGAGAGTTGGTGGCAGCAGGGAGGTTGCTCTTCTTACAATGTCTTTTCTCTTGCTTTGGATCCACAGTGGCATTTGTAAAGTGTCAGTACTCAATTCTTTCCATTACCTGGTTTTAATTAACCCCCTAAAGCCCCTTTGTGTGGCTGGAGATATCAGCTGGGGCTCTGAATAGAAGCCATGCCTGTCAAAAAATTTTGGAACAAGCTCCTCTTGAATGGGCCCAATGAGCTCCAGGCTGTTTCCTCCTTAATCCCACATTTAATAGCACGAGCTGGGGATAATAGGCAGCTTCTCCAGCTTTTTGCAGCCTGATTCCATCTGACATATCTAACCATCTTCTGTATCCCCAGCAAGGACATGCAGCCTCCATGTGCTCCACACAGGACACCCTCTCCAAGAGTCACCAAGATGAAATGGTCCCAGGCAGCCTCTGCCTCCAGACCTGCACTGCTGCCTCTGCCACTTCCCACTAAGCTGCCAACCAGCAGGGAAGTCTCTGGCCAGCAAAGTGAAAAAAACTGGTGCTGCTGGGTTTGGTTGGTCTTTTTTTTTTTTTTTTCTCTGATATTTTCCTCATATATTCCTATAAGGATATGTTTCCATCAAAGAAGTCAAGGATGATAAGATTTTGCCATGGCAACATACTATTAAAAATGCAAATGTGAAACTGGAAAAGAAGAAAACCTTTATTTCTCATAATTAGATGACAAAAACATTGCCATTTTCCATATACTTCGAAACTGCAAAAAATCATCCTCTCCTCTATCATCGTTTTTTTTCAGGAGAGCTATTTTTCCTCAAAAAGAGCTTTTGGCTGGAGACTGGAAGAAAGAAATTTTTTAAATTTCATTTTTCTTATATTTGAGTGGTGAGATTGACACTTCACCTTAACAGTTGCCAGATCTGACTGGCTGCTGCTGTTTTGGGCAGGCACTTACTATCCAAATGGATGAGCAAAAGATCAATATGATCATCAGCCCAAGAGGAACATTTTAAATCAGAAGACTTCACAAGCAGAAGCAGTTCTGCTTATGACCTTTCGTTTGTATTTACAGCACCGGAGCTGATCACATGTTCATTAGATATTTCTTCAAATGCCTGCTGCATGTAGAATAAGAGGACTCATTAGGGTTAGTTTCGAAAAAAAAGTCTTAGCGCATGTATAGCTGGCTAAATGTAAAACACTGAGCAGCACATTGCACAGAGAACACCTGTTAGTATTTTTTTTTTTATTTGTGTACCTGTATTTATCTTCTTCACTTAGGTAAAAAAATCTTTAGAGAGTAACACAGAGAAAAGCAATGACTAGTCTCAGTATCAGATTACTACTGCCTCAGGAAAAAAAGAAAAATTAGAATTACAGCATATAGCAATCCAAACTAATTTTCACATTAAAATAAAAATAAACAACACCAACCAAATATAACAGTATAAAGGCACTGGCCCAAGTTTCAGTATGTGAACAGCAACGTGTAGGGGCTCCACTTTCAGATGGTGCACTTAGGACCCTCTTAAACAGATTTTGTTTTCATAGTAATAGGAAATCACAATGTCTTAATACTGGATACCAAAGATAAGAATAAAAATTAGTAGTACCTCCTCTAACTTCTCTGTATACCATCCAATCAGACTTTTCCCCCCAGTTATTCAAACAGCCTTCTTTCAAGGTCCCTTTAAAAATAAATTTCTTCAATGATGCCTGACTCTCATCCTGCCTTTTGAAGAATTTTCTAATTTGATGAAGACCAGACACATAAAATCAAACGCTTTTGTCATTTGCTTCTCATTGTACCCACTTTCAAAAAGAAAGCATCGCCTGAGTTATCTGATCATAAACATTGGAGTTCTCAATCTGGCACTTTTCTAAATGTACATTTTTCAGCGTAGCATTTTAGAAAATTGTTGAGCTACACAGCAACTATTAATTTCGTGACTCACTAGAAGCACTAGCACACTTTTCTGTGTCTTAATATACCTTATGGTCTACTACTGAACCGGCCGTAATTCTCTTTGAAATTTTAGTCTTCATCAACTCAAGTGCAGCAGAATTTCATTCTATGGCTTTATCACTTGTAAGACTATCCAGTGGTAAAACAAGTTCTCTTGAAAGCAGTATTATTAAAAGCCACATGAATTGGTATACATCATCAAGAGTTATTAAGCCTTATTCCAATGACATATAGAAACAACGTATGGTACATACTTCCAGCCACACAAGTCTGGCTTGTAATCTGTTCTCAGACTAAGCATTGTTTATTCTCTTAGCTGCTATTTCCAGCACAAGCAACTGCAGAAGCATCACCTGTCTTGGTGCCAGTGGCCAGATCCTTCAGGGCTATGAAATCCATTAACTCAACATCTAACCCTTACATGCCTGGGTCCTGCCATAAAATCCCCACTGCTCAGCTAAGCCCCCAGGATTCCTATGAAGTGAAAAAGGTTTGGGTTGGGGATGGAATGTGACTCACTGCAGTGATCCTGCCCTTGTCAGTCAGTAACACGTGCTGAAAAAGTATGTCTGAAAGACAAGCTTCATGCATTTGACTCAAGCAACCACATATGCACTTGCCCCGTGCCAAAACGGGCTGTCCTGGCACTTGCATTTTGGCCAACTTCATTGTCTCACATAAACTCTGGACCACACTATCTGCATTCTCCTTCCTTCAGTGTTGCCAGTATAAGGCAACTTGACCACATTGACTCCTGCAACTCCAGCCTGACCTGACTGACTGAGGACACAGCTGCTGCCAGGCAGACAACACAGTTGTTGCTAAAGAAGGGGCTCACTTCACGGTCATTTGTACCTGCTGCCTGCAGAGGGTTAAATGTTGTCTGCAGACCCCACAAATACTTATTTGACTTCCCTTTCTCTTTTCCTTTGCTGTCCTTCAGCTCCTCAAATGCCTCACTAGCCTTATTACTAGACCATAAGATATAATTAATCCTAAGAGGAAAACAGGAGTTTTCCTTGAGATGAGGGACCCCATTCCCCAAGATCTTCTCTCAGCCTCTGTAATGCCTCTGATGTCCCTGGTGCCCCATTGCCAAGGCATCATCTTGCTGGAGAAGCCAGAAGGGAGGGGAAATCCAAGCTCAGAGCACCCAGGAGAGCTTAGCCACAGCAGACACTCAGGAAGATTCAATCAGAAACATGAAAGACACTGAAATATATAGTTAACAACAGTCTCAAACCAGAAGGGTCTCAGAAGTCTGCAGGCTTCACAATATGAAATTGAATAGATTTCTCATGATTTCAGAGAAATAACTTCAGATGCACTTGAAGCCAGTGCCCTCTCACAGCAAAGAACTATTAGGACAATAAACTTTAGTTAAAGGAGTAATTATTAAACAGATGGCTTGCCAAGTGAAAACGTAAGGGACTGTTGCCTTACAAAAGATGACAATCGAAGATAATATAAATTAATTTAAAGAGATTTTTATGAATGCTGTTCTGTAATACTCCCTTGGAATTCATTTGAAATAATTAAGACATTTGAACACCATCTTAACTAAAATTTCTCACATTTCTCCCCAGATCCTCATAATTCACTGTTTTTGAGACAATCCCTGTTCCTGTGTTGGGATCTATCCCTGCCAAGCAAAGAGGGAAAAGATGAGATTTCACTTCAGAAAGGGAAAAAAAGTCTTCAAAATAATCTGAAGGAACAAAACTGGAAATTGTTGTCATATTAATACCTGAGCTGATGAAGGCTGTATGAAGGAAAAGTTCAAAGAACTGAAAGGGTACTGTAATGGCAACAGCATTAGGAGTCGTGTGTCTCCACACTTGGCTTCAGTAATTGTAATAAAGTCAGTATCACATTTAGTCTTGGGTATTTTTCAGGGCTTTTCAATGATTTTACTCTCCACAGGCTGTACCTGTGAGTGAATAAAAACCTTTGTTTGTTAAATATTTTTATTTGTTTACTGAGGTTTCTTAATTTTGTAAAATTAATTGTTCTCCAGAATCAGTCAGCTGTTGCCCTGTGACTTCCAGGCGTAAACATAGTTGTGAGGTCCTTTTAGGTGGGAAGCTTCCTGCTCTCTGAGCATCCACCTGTTCCATAAAACCTGTTAGTTTGCATATCCTCATTCTGCATTCAAGAGCTTGATTTTCTTTTTCCTAGATGGATTGAACCAGTAGCCTGGTAGACTAGGAGTACTGAGGGAAAAGCTAGTTTGCTGATCGGATTTGTGATTTAGTTGGGCATCAAAGCTGGAAGCACATTTGGGACCCAATAAACAGCAATAGGCCTGAGCCTACTACTCTAAATATGTAAAAATGGTCAGGTCCAGAAAAATTGTCAGTTAAGATAACAACAAGCTTCAAGTCTTTGCCTCTAGTGTTCACTGCCTTATAGGTCACAGGAGCAGAGTGAGATCAGAGGAGATGAAGCTTGCCAGAGGCTCCGCTTCACTGAATGCTTTGCACCTCTTTCCTCTGCTTGCTCTTTCAAAGCCTGATTACACAAAGTTAACTAAAGCCCTCTTGCCTTCTGTAAAAGGACAAGGATTAAGTGGAAGTTTGCCGGTACTGAGTTCATTCAGCCACACTTGTCTCATCTGATACAGAGACCTGAATGACATCTGAACAAATTGTTCAGCAGGACTGGGATATTAGAAGCTGTACTGTAAGTCTTCATTCCTTCGTTTTAGTAAGGACCTATCCTTTTCACTGGATGGTGCCTTGTTTTGTGATGGTCAGTGAACATGGGAAAAGCAATTAATCTGGAGGATCCTAAATAGGGGTATTTTTCATAGGAAATAAGAGGCATTTCTCCTCAGCAAGGAATAAATATGCTCTATTTAAAAGCCATTCTTACCTTGGGGAATGAGATAAAGGTATGACACAAAGGGAAGGACACATTATAGAAATCCTGCATTATACCTGCTGCAAATGCACTGCATCAATATTTAAAAATTATTAGATGCTGATCAGCAGTAAAGATACAATTGTTTCCAGGGTTCCACTTCAAACACAGAAATGTACTAAATTGAAACTCAGAGCATGAGTAACGAGACTTACTACACTAGAGGTTAACCTGGGGCACTTCAGGGAAATTGAGCAGATATGATCTCAAAAAAACTGGCAGATAAGTGTATGTAAAACACAATTTTGGTCTTTAAGCCTGTTTTTGATCAGAATTTTTTGTAAGGGATTTTAATAGGACAGAAAAACATCTGCTTTCTACTAGCTTCACTGCCTCAAAGGGGCATGAATTTTCCCATGAGTATGTAGTCAAAATGTAGTCAGGAATATCTCCACTCTTGCTTAAGCCAACTTTTTAACTCCCACTTGAAGTCACTGAGTGAAAAGCACCTTCTACTTTGTCGTCCTGACCAAGACATAACGCCTTTCCACTTCACCTTTAATATGAGTCTTGCCTTTATTTTCATTTCCTGTTACTGTCAAGCATACAAACCAAGCCAGCATCTTCTCTGAACCAGACTCTTTGAAAACTGATAATAAAGGCTCAGGAAGGGACATTGGTAACAAGATGCCATCCCTCCATCCCCACTATAAAAATTCCCCTTGCCTGGACCTAATATGTAAACTCTCACCAGCTTCACAAACCTTCCTGTTCCCAGGGTAAAAAAAAAAAAGAAGAAAGACAAGAAGGAAGCGAGAAGAGGGAAGGAAAATAAATGTGATCAGCAGTGCAGCCTAATGGCCAACATGAAGCACACTCCGGGCAGTTTGAAACAGGGAGTTGCTCTGAATGCTGAGGTCCTGCCAGCTGCTCTGACCTCACCTGCAGGAATGGCAGCAGGTACCTGCAGAGGGGCACTGCTCAGTAACCCCCGGCAACATTGAGTTCAAAACAGGCACATCTAATTCCAGACAAGACAACGCTGCTAGAGCTCAGACAGCCACAGGCACCAGCAGCTTAGCAGCTTGGGCCCAAGACTCTCAGAAATGCAGCAGCAGTGGCTACCTCCCAGTGCCCGTGCTCCGCTCCTTTCAATGCCCATGTCCCACCCTGTCCATGCCCAGGGACGCTCTGGTGAGATTCTGCACCAAAGGAGCCAGCAGTTCCTCTGGGCTCCCCAAGTATCTGTTCTCATTGACACAGACCCCTCCAGTGCCTCTGGGTTTGGGATGATGAAGAGCTGTGGCCCGGATTTGCAAGGGAACAGAGCCACTTGGGGACAGCAACAAGGACTCAAGGGAAACCCTGAGAACAGCCAGAATGTGGAAAATTCAAGTCATCTCCCATTTCTCTCCAGTCATTTGTGTCCCCTCCTGGCTGGGGAAGCAGTTATGCTTGTTCTGTGTTTATGGGGTCTTTCTCCCGCATGGGAACTGCCCTAGGCAGTGTGGTGCCCTGGTCAGCATCCCACAAATGCATGTCCTCCACAGAATCATAGAGTCATGGAATCACTGAGTTGGCAAAGACCTTTGCGATCATCAAGCCCAACCGTACCTGTCCCCTGTGAAAACACATCCCTGAGCACCTCATCTCCCTGTCTTTTAAAACACCTCTAGCGATCACGACCCAACTGCCTCCCTGGGCAGCCTCTGCCAGTGCCCAAGAACCCTTTCAGTAAAGAAATTTTTCCTAACACCCAATCTGAACCTCTCCTAGTGCAGCTTGAGGCCATTGTCTCTTGTCCTATCACCTGTCACTTGGGAGAAGAGACCAACACAACCTTGCTACAACAACTTTTCAGGCAGCTGTAGGCAGTGATAAGGTCTCCTCTCAGCTTCCTCTTCTCTAGGCTAAAAGAGCCTGCTATATGAGCTAAAGATGAAGTTCCTCCATTGCAAACGATCTGGCAATGCTGCTGCCCACCGTTCACCACCTCAAATAATTGCTCCTTAATTGGAAGAGATGAAATCTATAACATAACCTGAAGGATACTGGCCAGGGAGCTGACTTTTCATTTTGGCCAGGAAAAAATGCCATTCCAAACCCTCTGCATCAGTAGGACCATTTCCCATGGGCAGGGTTATTTTGCTGCTGGGGGTGCTGTTATTGGCAAGCCGCCTCTGTCCTGCTCCCTCTGCAACCCCCGGAGCAGAGGTTGTGCCCAGCCACTAGGGGGTGCTCGCCCTCTATGGGGCAATGTGGGGCAGGAGCACTGCGGGCACCCCCTGGCAGCAGGGCAGGTGTGACAGCGGGTTCCTCCGTGCTGCTGCGGCAGGAGCAGGATGGAGGTGGCTTTATAATGACAGCAGCCAATTGCTCCTTCACCTCTGTCTCACACAGGTGGATGGGTTTGCTTTGATGACCACCTCGCACTGTGGTGTTGAAAGGGCAAGTGAGCTCAGCACAGGACAGTTTTCTGCTGCTGTTGCCAGTTATCCCTGAATCATAGAATAATAGAATAGTCTGGGTTGGAAGGGACCTTAAAGATCATCCAGTTCCAAGCCCCCTGCCATGGGCAGGGACACCTCCCACCAGCCCAGGCTGCCCAAGGCCCCACCCAACCTGGCCTTGAACACCTCCAAGGATGGGGCAGCCACAGCTTCTCTGGGCAACCTGTGCCAGGGCCTCACCGCTCTCATCAGTAAGAAATTCTTCCTTATGTCTAGCTTAAATCTGCCCCTCTCCAGTTTATACCCACTGCCCCTAGTCCTATTACTCCAAGCCTTTATGAACAGTCCCTCCCCAGCTTTCCTGTAGCCCTTCCCGGTACTGGAAGGTTGCTATAAGGTCTCCTCAGAGCCCTCTCTACTCCAGGCTCTCTCAATCTGAAACTAAAAGCCTGGCCACAGGCTTCTTGCAAACCGTAAGTTTCGATTGTTTTGCACTCACATCTGTTTTGTGTTTACATAAAATATAAATCCCTCCTGCCACACTGGAAATTCCTCTATTGGTTTTAGTCCCCACCAGCTCAAGTGCAGCAGGACTTCATCCTATGGCTTTATCACTTGTAAGACTATCGAGTGGTAAAACAAGTTCTCTTAAGCTAATTCCTTAATTTGCTGCTTAGACCTTTGCAACACCTTCCATGTCAATTTAGCAGGTTTTTCAAACCACGGATATGTCTATGCAGTGTTTTTCAGGCAAGTATGAGCTCTCACTGTGAGAGCAGGTACAAGCTCATCACCCTGAGCCTGCTAAACAAAAGTTAGTTGCAAACTAAAACCTGGCAGCGTGCCTTCTGTCCTCTGTCCTTCTCCCTTCCACCTTGTGCCTCCCAGTACAGCTCAGCACAATTGGTAGCGTAACCTCTCTATTGCCTCGGGAGGACCACAGAGAGGTGCCTAAAACACCCGAGATTCTCCTGCCCCTCAGGTGCTTTAGGACCACCAAGGGAAGCTGGTAACCTGAAGACCAAAGAGGTTGTTGATTTCTAGATATGATTTGTTATTAGCAGTATTTATTGCTGTAGAGTTGACTACTCGAGGGGGCAGCTGCAGCACTAAAGCTAGGATGGATGAGGCTTTGAGCAACCTGATCCAGTGGGAGGTGCCCCTGCCCATGGCAGGGGGGTTGCAACTAGGTGATCTTTAAGGTCCCTTCCAACCCAAACCGTTCTATGATTCTATGGGATGGGAATTTCAGAGCTCTGTGCCTCCAGCTGGCAGACGGTAGCTTCTTGCTGTCAAAGGACATGGAGTTGGCTTGACACGACAGTGAACACCAGCAGGCTGATTTTCTTTATGATCTCTAAGTTGCTGCATTCACTGGGAGATGGGAATCTGTACGCAGCTGCTCAGCTGCAATGTTGTTTGCAAAGTCAAGATCAGTAGAGCCACACATCACCCAAAATCTAGGCATAACCACCAAGCACCTGAATATTGCCTGATGTTAAAACAGCCAGAAGTTTTAGTCCAGCTGTTAGCAGATCACTATCTCCATGACAAAAACTACATGCATAAGTGTCAGCACAGCTCCTTTGGGGATTATTGGTTGGGAGGAACTCCAAGCGAAGAAGAAAGCCATGACAAGAAAAAAGCTCCTAAAACAAGAGAAAAAAAGGTTACCAAGGGAGGCTGTGGCTGCTCCATCCCTGGAGGTTGGATGGGGCCTTGGGTAACTGATATAGAAGAATGTCTCTGCCCATGGCAGGGAGGTTGGAACTTGATGGTTTTTAAGGTCCCTTCCAGCCCTAACTATTCTATGATTCTCTGAATATTGCGGTCACTCTAGTATAGTGTAAGCCCAGGTCTAGATACCCCATATTAGTGTCAGCAGAATAAGGACTGTTCGTCCTGGGTGAGGCCCATGCTGCTCAGCTTTTTCAAAAAGTGTTAGAACAATATGGGGTTTTTTTCTATCTTATGCAATGAGAAAATACAATTAAGTGCCCTGCAGAATTATACTTCTTAAAATTGCTTGTTGGATTGGATTAAGTCAGTATAAGTTCTTCAAAGCAAGTGTTTTTAACAGGAGTAGATTTATTTTTGTTGACATCTTTTTGTGCTTTAAAATTGCTTGTACTGGATGCAGAGCAGTAGGAGCAAGCATGGCTATGCTTGAGAAAGAACTTTATGTTAGGTGGGCTCCACATTTTGGTCTGGGCACGTTATTTTGTCTTCCTCCTGAGAAGAAACCAAAGAAAAGTTTTCAAAACTAATCTGGCTATCAGTACAGCTAGCTTCTTGTTTTTCATCAGGATTCTGATGCCTTAGCTGGAGAGATGATCATGCTTATGTGTACACAGTCCTTGGCCTGTGAGTTCAGATGATCACTGGTTGCTGCCAATTGTGTAAGTGGAGTTTTGGTGTTTGCTTAGAAATGTTTATCCAAAGTGGAGTATTGGTGTTTGTTTAGAAATGTTTATCCCTTGACAAAAAGACAAAACATCCAGTTCACTTTATGGATAATACCGAACAGTGACTGCAAACCCTAATGCTTAACCTTGGTCAACTCAGAAGCAAGCCTCAATTTATCACATCCAAGCATCATTCAGTTCTCACATGGTTTTAATGCTGCTATGATATGTATATACATAACATGTTTATTATTACTCTATGTCAGCATCTGGGATATTATACTACTCCATACTGTGGGATGTATGTTCTATTCCATAGAACCTCTCTGCTACTTAGCCTTTTGCAGAATTGCTGCTTGTTTTTATTGACCTAAGGCTGTAGCATTTCCAATGTATGATAGGATTTCTTTTCACATTCGCAAAAGAATGCACAGGATAAGGGGAAAAAACACACCAGCCTCAAGCCTTCACATTCTCCCTGGAGGAATTCAGAATTCTAATTTCCTGGTTCAAGAAGCTATATATATATGCTCACATATGCACGTACACAAAACAGCCAAGAGGAGTGTTTCTTTTCTTTCAGAAAAAAAAGGCAAAATATATCAGTCATCTTACGCAAGTGCTTTTGTAGCAGTGCACTTCACACACAGATGGGAATATGTTACCACTCCCCATGATGACATACAGAGAGATGCTGGACATAAGCAGGAGCACTGCTGGACAGAAGCCACTTGGCTTACGTATGAGTCTATAAAACAGAGGGAAACCCAGGCAAGGCAGATATCCATCCCTCAGCCTGACTCTGTACCTTTGATTGGTTCAGAACCTGCAGCATTGTGGGAGCTGAAATGACTGCCTGGCATATTGCAGAATCTGGTCCTCAGGGAAGTAACTTCCCAATTAAGAGAAGAAGAAATTGCTGTCTAATGAACTACAGCATTACAGGGATTGATGGCTAGTCATGGTAACACCTTGGCTGAGCAGAGAGCTACCCACAGGTACAAAAGAGGGCACAGCCCTGCTGCAGTGACACTATTAGAAGCAGGGAGTCAAAGTGAAAAGACTTCAGGAAGGCTAAAGGTTGGATTGGGCTTCAGCCATCATCTTTACAAAGTCAAGTCTAGAAACTTGTCATAGGAGCACAAGGTGACAGAGATATTTTTCTTCAGAAAGAGAAGAAGACTCAAAATGGCCATTTTAAAATTTAGTTTTAAAATATATCATCCACTGAGAGCAAGGGGGAAAACCCAATTTACATTATTTGTATGTTATATACTCAGGAAAACTCTCTAGTGTTAAGTTTGATTAAATACTAAAACAAGTTAAACAAAAAGACATTGAACTCTCTTTAAGTGGAGATTTTTAAAAGACCTGAATTTGCTTTACTGCCCAGGGAATGAAGTATACAAAGTTTTCATACCTCTTCAGGATCTGGGTTTCTGTGTTTCTGTGGATAATTTTAATGTGTCCAGAAAAGCCAGCTAGGCTGCCCACAGCCAGAGCACAGCAACAAGGACATGAAGGCACAACTGAAGTGAGACCTCATTCCTCTGGCAATGAACTCTTGAATGAGGCAGGGGGAAAGGTGTGAGTTAGTTTCTACATAGTTTACGGACTCAGTTGTAATAACAAGACTTTCCTCTTGCGTGGGCAGGAAGGGCCTGATATGAGGACTGTACTCCAGGCAGACACAAAGAAAGAGATGCAGTGACCTCAATGGCAGAGCCCCCAGTTTCACTTCCACAGCACTGCACCTTGTCGGGAGTTCTGCTCCTGGTTCCCTGTTTCTCTCTGGATTCTTCAGGGCAGGGGACACCTCTGGGTTTGTACAGCGGTTCATACAAATGACGGTACTACGTTAGCTGGTCTCAGAAGGTGTTACTCTGTTAACAACTGGTACTCCACAGCAGCTCCTGGCCAGGCAGCGTGCCGCAGGATGGCAGCCGTGCACCTCGCACTGCGCTGGACGGCAGACACCAGCTCCCCGCCTCCCCCTGCGAGATAAGCAGCTTGTAAAAATCTCTCTTGCGGGAAACCACAGATTTGGACAGATTTGGAAAGCTGCTTCCCCTGTGTAGCCATGGCCAGGTGCTGAAATTTCACTTCCAAGAAATTCTCAGCAGATATAGCGTAGACCTGAAGCTACCAGCAGTTTGTTATCACTGCATCATCCCATCACCTCTCCAGGCAAACTGTAAAAAATTTCTTCCTTACATCTAGTCTAAATTTACCCTCTTTTAGTTTAAAACCACTATCCCTTGCCCCATTGCAGCAGGCCCTGCTAAACGCTTGGGTTTGAGATCAAAGACTGGGGTAGCTCACTACCAAACCAACCAAACTGAGAGATGAGTCGATATGGTGAAGGGCAGTCCTGTAACTCAGGGGACCTCAACAGCCTACAGGAAAGGTCTACAGGAACCTCACGAAATTCAACAAGGAGAATTACCAAATTCCTGCACCTGGGAAGGAATAGCCCCTGGCAATGGTGAGGGCTGAGGACTGACTGGGGAGAGACACCTGTGCTGAAAAGCCCCTGGGGGTCTAGGATGACAGCAAGGTGAGTGTGGGCCAGCAGCATGCCCCAGTGGCAGAGGGGGCCAGCAGCATCCTGGGCTGTTTGAACAGGAGCGCAGGTGACAAGCAGATCAAGGGAAAGGGTTTTCCCTGTTTACTCAACATTTGTTAGACCTCATCTCAACTAACGCACGCAGTTTGGGGATTCACAGTACACGACAGGCCTAATAAACTAGAGTGAGGTCAGGAGAGGGCCACCTGTGAGCAGAGGCAGAGGAAATGGGTTTGTTCAGCCCTGAGAATAGAAGGCTGTGGGGAGACCTAGTAGCCACCTCCTCGTGTCTGTTGGGAAGTTATTGAAGAGACAAAGCTAGGCTCACTTCTGAGGTGCACAATGGAGGAACAAGAGTCAGTGGGAAACACGGGAAGATCAAAGTTGCTATAAGAAGAATATTTCTTGCCATGTGAGTGGTCAAACATTTGAATAGGGTCTCCAGAAGGGTTATGCAGGATCCATCCTTGGGGGTTTTGAAGACCTTACTGGAGAAAGCCCTGAGGAGCCTGGTTTGATGTCAGAGAGGCTGGGCACTGCTCTGGGCAAGAAGCTGGACCAAAGACCTGCTGAGGGCAGTTCCAGCTGACAGTACCCTCCTGTCAGGCTGAAGAGTTGCAGATGCAAAAGCTGGCTCCGTACCTCATCGTCTGCATAAGTGTGTGTGAAGAATATAAGCAAGCTTTTTTGACATGTAAAAATTTGCAGACAAAAGAGTATGAGAGACGAATGAGTCCTGAGCAGAGCTTCTCATTGCTCATTGCTCATTACGAGAAGTTGCATCATCAACCTCTATGCAAGTGGTGCCTAGAGAACACGTTGTACACAAGTTCTCAGCAGCAAGATGAAACCACTTTTAAGACTATGGGACTTATCTTGTTTTTCTTGAACATCAAACTCCTGGGCATTGCAATGCAAAACTTCTTTAGAAAACACTAGAGCAGAAAAAAAAAAAATTAACGCTGTATTCCATAGCATGAATGGCATGCCCTTTTTGTAGTGTATGTGCAAGCAAAAAACAATAAGCACAACAGAAATTTATTGAACTTTAACAATCCATGTTTTTTTCAATTGACATCATCTTTTATTTTCACAGTGTGGCACATCAACAGAAGGACATTTCTTTCCTTGTGCCACAACACGGCAGCAGCAACATAAGCAAGTAGCGTTGTGTGTGAAGGTGGAAGAGCAAGAAGTTAGCAGTAACTCAACTTCAAACTCTTCCTCTGGGGACAGCTCAGCCCTGCACAAAGGAACGATGAGCCAGTCTTAACAATCTATCATTTTCTTCTGTATTGCTTATGCCAGATGATAACACCCTGCAAAAAAGGATTAAAGTCTGGTTAAGGGAAGACTCTTTATTGGTTTTACCCTTTTCTCACTTTTTGTGCTGCTGAATAACAAAGGCAAATAATGCTCTTTTTTAGGACATTTGTTCAGAGCTCCTCTGAATCTGTTGATAACAAGTTCTTGGAGATATGTAGAGGTTGCAAACCCAGGTTCTCCCAGTTTCCATAGCTGGGCTATTGAGCCAGCTGCCAGACAGACCCTTTCTCAAATAACTTGACAACAGCCAGCGGTCCCAGAGGAAGACTGAAATTACCAGAACTAAAAGCACTTTGTCGTAGCCCTAAAGGAAAACATAAAGCCAAGGACAGTTGGGAGCAAGAGGGAATGGAGTTCTTCCCTTGGTGGTACATCCAAGAAGGGCAAAATGGGGATAAAGTGTGGGGTTAAAGTGTGGGGTTTAAATTGAAATGCAACAGACATTGTGATAAATATATGCAGAATCAAATTTGCCACTGTCTGAAGAGCGATATAAGCAAGACAAAATGTCTTTCATCGCATAATACTAACAACTGAAGAGTACTCCAGTGAACAGATCCTAGGTACTCCTTATATTTGCCCGATGCACAGCCCACACATTTATTACAAAAGAGAGTTCTCCAAACCACTTCTCCTTCAAAGAGCTCAATGGGCATCTTGGGGAATTCAGGCTCCTGAAAGAACTTCTGATGGGCAAAAAGTAAAGCGTGGCTCCTTCAGTCTTGACAAATGATGAGAGGGGACTGGTGTTTCTCACTCACTGGCTCTTCCAGGAAGAAAAAGAAAAGTACAGTCACAAATCCCAAGTTCACAAATCAGACAACTTGCCTGACATATCTATGGTATAATCAGTTGTACTTTTTCCTTTACATTTCCACATGCAATGCACTCTGCAGATGAGTACCCCCTTCCTCCCTGTGCACCAGGCTGGGCATCCCCACCGTGAACACGGCTCACCAGCTCCCACTGCTTGACCAGGGTCTGCTGCACCCCAGCTCCCCTCCTACAGCACAGGGTCCTGAGGAAGCTGTTAGTTATCTCTAAGCCTTCCCAGGTGGATCACAGCATCCTGGATCACATGGGGGCAGAGGTAACAGAGACAGGTAGGGATCCTGCCGTGGTGGTGTTAATCATAAGGGTAGACCTTGGACTGCTCTCTTGGTTGTCAGGGGAACGGCATGGGTTGCCGGCCCGTGAAAACATAGAAGAGCAGCAGTGAGTGGGAGAGGAGGCAGTGCCACCTGCCCCACAGGCTGACCCCACTCCCAGTCACAGCCAAGCATCCCTGCCTCAGCAAGCTTGGCCAAGCGGGAAGCTGGGTGGTGACAAACCCATTCGCTGCCATCTGGAGAAAGAGTAAGTCGCTGTCTTTGTTTCAGCTCTAAAAGCGGGGGGGAAAGAACAGAATAATGTTCATTTGCTTGTGTTTTTTATGAATGAGGCCATTTCTCTTCCAGCACAATATTTTCCTTGCCGCTAAATCTGTTCCTGGCAGGTGTTTTTGTTTTTTCAGATTTGTTGCTTTGCAATTACAGATTCAGCAAAGTTTGTCTTTAATATGTTGCAATTGTTTATATGCGGTACCTGTATGCCTTAGGTAATAATTAATAGCTCTGTGAATAATAACCACCAAGAACAGTGGAACTATTTTGTTCTATTTTGCATACACTTATTTAGGCAAATCTTTAAAGATTACAGAAGTGTTACTGGAAATTAATCCAGCTGACTGGAGTTGAGTAATTTTATTCAGTTAAAAATGCCTTGAGAAGAGCACTGGGAGAAGAGGATCAGGTAAAGAGCAGCTAGGACCCATGTTTTATTCTGCCATTTAATTTATAAGTGAAAGCAGTATTACAGTAAGGACAAAACACAGTAAATACACCATCTCTATATAGCTCCGGAGTCTCAATGCCAATGACAACATCCACTATCTGAGCAAGTGAACAGGACCCACAGGACCCAAGATACCCAGCACTGGGAGGTCCTACTCTAGAATTTCAGTTTCCAGCTACTTAGTCATCATTAATGCTTCATAATTGCTTTCTATGGTGAAGCTTTCTCCTCTCACATCTTTTTTTTCTTAATTTAGGATTTGAACAATAGAAAATAAAGTGGTGAAGTATGCTTTTTATATCATTTAATTAATGAAGTAAGAATTATGTTCTTGGCTTGGCAAATCTTTAATTTAGTGTAATGCTTAACGTGAACTTTTGTCCAGGTCAAGTTAGAAAGGGTGCTGGGAAATAATAACAAAAAGTTACAGTCAAGTTTTCTTTCCTAAAATTCACTCAGTCTAAGCATCCTTGCTCCAGGGAGTACTTGATTTGATGAAAAAAATATGAGAATTTTAAAAAGGTTGTTTTAAAATTCATTTTAGTACCTCAGTGTTCAAGATCTCAGCTTGAGCCATCAAGGACAACTCTGATTTTCACACAGTGTTGATCACCTGTACTCAGGACACCTGATTTCCCAGATGTCCCTTTCTGAGGATTGATGAATAAACAGGGACTTAACTGCACATATCTTACGATCACAAAACTACTTGTATGGAAATGTGATGCACTTGTGTATTCATGAGCACACAAATTTATGTATTGTGCGTGTGTATACACTTTTTGTTTTGAATATTCAGAATTTAAATCACAGGAAGCACAACCCCTCTAACACTGTAGCTTGCACACACTCAGTGCATTCAGAGTCGGCACCAGTGTCAAAGGAAATTGTGTTCTCTAAAGCTTTTCTTTCACAAAAGTAAATAAAATTAGCCTCCTAGAAGGCAAAAGGCTAGACCATTCAAGAAGCAAACAAGAAAATTATTGAAAAATACTAATCTATAATTTAGAGCAGAAGACAGATCTTTTCACAGTGTAAGATATAATTATGTAATCCAGGGTTTCTTTTTAACATAACAGCAGGGCATTATTTTCTATTCCTTCTACCTTTAAGGTACAGGGCTCTCTCATAAGCATCAGGACGAGTGCAAGCTCCTAGTTCTTCTGTTATTTGAAAGCTGCAGAAGGCTGTGCAGAGAAATATCAAACAGGTAGCAGACTGGAATAGCTGCTTGGCTCAACAGCAACACAAAGAAACTTATTTTTCTGTAATGCCTTCCCTTTGAGACTCTTGAAGCATTTCAGATCCACTGAATAGAAAACTGGTACTTGCAGTCATAGGTTTTACTAGCAGGCAGGATGGAAGCAGATTGCTATAATGGCACTGCTAGAAATAAAATTCTGATTTTCCATTTCATTAGGTCAGATTTATACCACTGATTCCAACCCACTTACACAGGTGTAACAACAAATCCTGTCTATGGTGCTCGAGAGGGTAAGGTATGTTGGATCTGCTGCTGCTGCTTTGTAAAGCTGTGCAGAACAGTGCTCTCCTCCTGAATTAGTGAAGCTTTACACCACTTTCTTCTTCCTTTTCATTTATGTAAATCCTTATCTTGGTGTAATTCTGAGGTGAATACCCAGAACAGTGTGCGTCAGCTTTCCCAGACAGCATGTGCTGCGCACACCTCCAAGCTGGAATAGCTCCAGGTCTGCTCTGGCCAAGCAAATCCTGCCAGTAATCTTGGTCTTCGGCTCTTTATTAGGAAAAGTGCAGACTGCATGTGTGAAGTGGGGCATTAAAATGAAAGCCTTACACACGCATCCTTTCTACTCTCTCAGGGTTGGAAATAATCAGGCTGTGACCTGCTGAGAGTGACCTTTACCCGGGGGAAAAAAAGGAAGTATAACCACTCCCAGTGCTTTGGCAGGACAAGACTTCCTCTTTTCCCTTGAGTTTTTTCCTACTAATCTGCCTCCCCACAGTTACATGTCGCAACCTTCCCAGCTTAACATTTGCCTCTGGTATGGACAGAAACTTTGGATAGGATGGACAGACTTCACAATTTTGCAGAGGTGTTTTTAATTAATTGTCTGTTGCAGAGTCTGTGTACACCTGAATATCAAAATACCTATAATGGAACATATTCAACGGTCTGTGAGTTGTTCCAAGTTCAGGGCAACAGAATATTTTATCTCGCATTTTTATCATTGCTGGGAAGGCATTTGTTCCGCTACACTTAGCAGGACTGTGGCTACAGCACTGGCTGCTCAGTCTAATGACAGCAGCCTGGGCTTTTGCTGCAGAAGAAAGTGCAAAAACAATTTTCAAGTTATTGACAACAAATACAGATCACACTGCATCCTGGAAGCCTGTGGAACATCAGCTTTTATCACAAAGTTATTTTCCTGCATTTATCTGTGGAGTAACTAAATAAATACGGTAATTGTTTATGCAAAGTGATGGAAAACAAAATACCTCTGTCTCTCCCATCAGCCCACTTAGGGTACTCCTAGAACTCCCACAGATTAAAAAGGTCAAATTCAGCATTTGGTTTCCCTCAACGTCTGAGCCTCCCTAGGGCTTTGTGGTCAGATAATGTAGCTGCCCTACAGTGAAGGCTCAGGCTAGACTTCTCAGGGTACTGACTCTTTGCATTTTACATAACCCTTTACATTTTCCTGGAATCTTGTATTTTAATACCTGCTTAGTTCAGTAGATGTTAAAAGCTAACCTCATCCTTTCTCATGTGCATAACTTTCTACAAATAGGAGGTGATATTTTTTTCAGTTACAATTTAGCAATAAAAGTTTTTCTTCCAGACAATCCAACAGTATTTTAAAAAAAAATGGTTAGAGTTATCTCTGAGAAAAAAAAAAAAGAAGAATTCAGTTTACTTTCAAATACCAAAGAAATTGCACTTCAGAAACCTCTGATTAGTCACAATGCAAACACAGCACAGCCATCCAACGTCAGCCCTGCGCAGTCTTTAAAATCCCATTTTCAAAAAACATTTTACATGTTAAACTGGTATTAAATATCACTGAAAGAGTATAGAGATGAAGGCAAGTCTGGGGCATGCTTTGCTCCTTAAAGTAACAGTCGCTTGTCTGTGTCCCTCTTCCCCTGCATCCTCTTGAGGCTTCCATGTGGCAGGCGAGTAACACATCAGCCCTGGTGATATCAGCCCAGTTATGCTGCTGTACCTACCTTCTTGCTGCCACCTGCATTCTGAAATGCAGTGTATTTTTTTACACATCCTTTCCATAACTGCACACAAACAGGAAAAGAAAGAGGCAGTCCTCATAGTTCTTCTAAATGCTTTTGGCATTGTCCAGCCTTTCATACTATTTTGATCTAAATTGAGTGGGTTTGGTATTCATTCTGTGTACGTTACTCAAACTACACAAGATTATATGGATTTAAGCTTCTCTTTGCTTAATACAGCACTTTTCACATAGGCACATGTTAACACGTAATCAATGAGGGGGTTTAATTAGTTTTTTTTTCTGAATAGAGAATGGAAGAAAGCACCCTGTGAAGAAATTAATTGTATAGGATTGGGACTTCCATTGAATAGGATTAACTTTCCTTGAGACAGTAGCATTCTCACACAACAGTCAAAGGCTTTTTCTTGCTTTTTTGCAGTTTTCTTAATACACAGATCTGCAATTAAAAAAAAAAATAGTGGAATGATCAAAGCAAATTCAGAAACCTGAAATGACACTATTACTAAATAAGCACTGAAAATCTCTGTTAACTATCAAAACCTGTGAAGAAAAATGAACGGGGATGGAATCTCATGCTAGAAAACTTTTGGGAAGGCATGAAACAAAACAAGAGGTTCAATGCTGGAAAGAGATACACATCTAAAAACATTCATGGCTGAAGTAATCAAACTGGAATAATTTTCCGCTGGCCCCTATATCTAGTCTGATTTTCACTTGAAAGGCCACCCACTCAGCACAAAAATTAATAAATTATTTGCTAGATTTAGATTGCTCAAAATTGATTCTTTTTTTCAGAAGCAAGTTTTTCTTATGGGAAGCAAGTAAAATTTCCTTAAAGTCATTAAGATTTTTGTTTGTTGCTAAGCAGTGAATGCAGCTTCTGTCCTCCTCTCCCTGTTGCAGAGATTCCAGTTCCAAAGCAGTGATTGACTTACCCCTCCCCAGGCCAGCACTACAGGCTGGAGGGGCTCTGAGGCTGGGATCTAGTGGTTCTCCAGTTTTTGCATGGAAGGAATAACTCATTACTATATTACAAATATTGGATCGGATAAAAACCACACAAATCAGGAGTGAAAGTAGAAGCAGAATGAGTGGCTCTTTTAGAGAAATGTTATTCCTTTTCTTTTACTTTCCAGCAAGACATGCTTGTAAAGTTAGCAAAAAAACTTGCCCAGGATCTCAGTTTTGTACTCTTTCTGTATTTTCTGCCCTATTAAAGAGCTTCCTGAACTGTTGAGGAAAACTTTTTACTCCTTCCCTACATTGGAAAAGGTTGCCCAGAGAGGTGGTAGAAGTCCCATCCCTGGAAACATTCAAGGTCAGGTTAGATGAGCTCTGAGCAACCTGATCTGCTTGAAGATGTCCTTGCTCATTGCATGGGGGGTTGGACTAGATGACCTAAAAGGTCCCCTCTGACACAAATTTTTCTATGGCTGTATGATTCTCCTTCATTCCTCAATCCCATCTCAGGACTGCACTCACACCTCCTCCACCCAGCCCCTTATTACCGCCTTTTCCCCTTCTTTTCTCTACAGCTGCTTCCATCTCTCACAGCCACCTCCCTGTTCCACCTATATGGTCCAGCCTATATGGCTGCTGTGGTTTCTTTCTTATCCACCTGCACCTGCCGAGTCTGTGTTCTGGGGTTTATGTGCTGTGCCCAGGTACTCCCAGATATGCTTTACTATCTAGACTTAGTTATTTTTTACAGAGTTACTCTTGGTGTTTAGAGTTGACCTTTCTTCCCTGCTCTCCAAGTATTCAACTAAACAGATCTTTTTATAACAAAAAGTCTTCTAATTTGGGGTGATGCCAGAGTTTCCGCTCAATGTCAAGGAAGATTTTTCTGTAGGAGTCTATGAGGAAAACTGGATGATAGCCTTGGACTTCAGGGATCTTAAACACCGGGTGAAAATAAAGAAGATAATACCAATCACCAAAGCCTTCTTGACCATTAACATCCTCAGGACAATGAAGAATCTCTTGATCTCAAACATACCCCACTTCCACCTCCCCATTGCCCAGAAAGCCATTACAGTGGCAGAATTTCTATCAATCAATATTCTTTCTGTAATCACTTGAACTTTGCAGTCTGATACCTGAACCGAGGTATTCATAGAAAACAAGATCCACACCTCAAAACCTTTGTAAGGTGTTTTAATGCTGTAACTGGCAGAAAACCACTGTGGAAACACTGGCAGCTGTTTGGTGGAGAACTGGATCAACTATCAATAATTCCCATAGGGGAGTGTTTACACTGCTCAGTGAAGTTGGGTGACTGCTTACCCAGATGTAAGAAAAAACAGGCATAGGTAAAGACGTCTGAGGCAACACAGTCTAATCACTATTGAAGGCATTGAGTCATTCTCATACACCAATTTAATTTTTCACTTCATTTTCAAACACTAAAGGCATACCACATTACCACAGAAAAGCGCGGGGGGGCGGTGGTGGTGTATGACTCAGAAGATATTTATCTATTAGTTTTATTTACTTCTTTTTTTCCACTTCTAATTTTATTTCCAAAACTGGGCTATGTAAACATAGAAAAGGAAGGAAAGTGGGCTTTACCTCCAATTTACCTGTGCAGTGAGTGGATTTGTTGAAGGCTGCAGCTGTAAGAAAAACTGACCAGTAACTGATAAAAGGAAATGTTGCAGTCACAGTATATAATTTCAAAACTCTGGAATTTTTAGCTGACAGTATGAGATCAACTTAGAAAACGTATCAGCGCAGTTGGATGAAGGGCATGTTATTATATCCCACCTATACCTCATTTGAAACATGGTTGTTTGGGATGTTGTTAGAAATAATGCCACATGAAGAAACCACGTTGTTAGAATAAATCACCATCTGTTTGGACAAATTATTTCTTTGCTGCATTGGATGAAGAGGTGAACCCAAGGTGATATTACTTCTGCTGGAGGTCATCTTGCAGCCTGGTAGAATTCTATGTTCTTTTACTCAAAAGTTTAAACCAAATCTTCAGCAACAGGACAAGATTCCTATTGTGCACACCATGTTTAGGCTACAGAGCCACTATGTGCATTAATCAAAATGTATTTCTCAATCAGCTCACTGCAATTGGATAATGAACACATTCAATCACTTCTGAAAATTTTTATTTCTCTGACCACTTTGAAAGACCGATGAACATTGGGTATGAGATGGACAAGAATGGCTGTTTAAACCAGCTGATTGAACAATTGTAGGGAAATAAAATGCAGACAAGCTCCTTCTGAGCTTGAGTTTCTATAGACAAATGAGTTATTCTTTGTTCCAGGATAGATACATGAAAGTAGGTAAGTTTTGATTACCCATCTGTCAAGAAAGAGCATTCAGACAATTTGCCAAGTTCAGATTTGAAATACCATTCTTGTTTCTTGAGTTCAGCAGTCTTCTACTAAAAACGGCAAAGCTGAAAAATGCTGAAATGATTTTTACAGACCTGCTATGCTATGTTATGCAAAGAAATGTGAAATGTTTTATGGAAAGAAGTTGTAAAATCTGTTGTGTCAGGTGGATAAGTCTTTAACTAGCTATAGATTTTAAAAGTTTTAAGTAGAAACAACACCCATAGATGTTTTCTTCACAACTGTATGATAAGCCTCCTTTTGCGAAAGTTGGTAGCATAGTAGAAAAGTAAAACATATACTCTGTTCGGTCATTTATCCCTGAAATTCTGCCTCCTAGCCATAATCAAAGAAGAAGGCTGCAGAACTAGTTGAACACATGAATATTAAATGCATATGATGAGAATGTTGCTCAGTTTCTGAATATGTACTGATTACACTGGACAATCTGATGCATTCTTTGGGTTTCCATAGGCATTATCTAAAAATATTTTAGTGAGCTCTATGGATAAATGATCTTTATTAAGGGGAGTGGGTAATTTTCAGAGAGAGCACATGGTGGAAAGATGTATCCCACAGCAGCCCCAGCTTGGAGGAGTGTGACCTTTGAAGCTAAACATTAGCTAACAGTTAAACTGGTATTTCTGGTATGTTCCACAACATGGACTAAATATTTGATTTAAGTATTAAAACGTCTGCATCCTTCAAATAAGAAAACAACATACTAACTTCAGGGAATACATACAGAATTAAATCACATTTGAGTCAGTTTGTATACATTTACACAATACAGGTCTTGTACAAGAATGGCGATAATCTGTCAGACCAAAGATTCATCTAGTTAAGTAACCATCTCCATGTGCAGCCGTAAGAAGGTGCATAGGAAAGATTTTGAATAGGGCAAGAACATGTGATACTTCCTGCCGTAGCTATCTTTGCCTCCAATTATTTTCAACATGGGGCCTTCTGCAGCCACATGTGGTGTCTGTGTACCTGATAACCGCAGTGGACTTCTCAATGACTTTATCTAGTCCTTTCTTGAATTTGTGAAAACTTTTTGCACCCCCAATATCATTTGCTAAGGATTAATAAGTCAGCTGCGACCCTACTGGTTTTGTTTAAGAGGAATTGCTACAAAAACGCAATATGGTTCTGAATAGCTGAGACAGATGAGTGCGAAAAGCAAATTAATATTAACCACTGAGTGGTCTTTAGTATAATAAAGAAATTGTTTTTCCTCAGTAGGTAAAGCCAAGTGCCATAATTCACTGAGTAAAAGGAGGAGACACTTGGCAGCTTGGCACCAGTACTAATGAAGCCAAAAGCCTTCTCTGCTTTCTCCTTTTGGCTGGCTCTCCTTTTGGCTGGCTTCCTTGGCATACACATCACTGGCAGTTTTGTGAGAAGTCAGAAGAACCATACGCTAATTTTCACCAAGGAAAACACAATTCGCAACTGCAGCTGCTCAGTGGATATCCGCGATTGTGATTACTGCCTGGCAAATCTGATGTGCAATTGCAAAACAGTGCTGCCTTCTACCATGGAAAAAACTACCTACAATAGCCACCTGACCATTTGGTTCACAGACACCTCTGTGCTGGAGATGCTGCTCAACTTCACATGGGTGTGGGATTTGAAGCTTTCCTTCTGTGGCACTACTACTCTCCCAACAGAATACTTGGCTATTTGGGGACTTCGAAAGCTCCAGGTAAACAAGGTCAAGGGACAATTTCCAGAGCAGAGTGTAACTATCTACAGCAGCAGCAGCAATGAAAAAGACAACTCATTTGCGGTGCACAACAAAGACAGGCAAATGCTTGTATATCTTTCCTTTCTGGATACCTCACTTTTCAATGAATATTCTCTGCTGAAGTCATACAGTGTGGAAAACGTCTCTAGTATCACAGAGCATTTCCCCAGCCTGCTGTACTACGATGTTTTCCCAACCTCAGATAACAAGAGCTATGTCGTAACGTTTATTTACTGAGTTATTTAACATATTCTGTAGTCAGAGGCATTGAAAAATGCTAAAAGAGAGATGGGGTTTCTTCAAGTTTGTTTGGTTTGGCCAGGAGGAGCTGCTAGGGGATGGACAGTTCTGACTGTGACAGCACTCTACAAGGAGATGTCTAAAGACATTCATCAGAATAATTCAAGTAAATGTTTTCTTAAAGAGCAAAGAAAATATGAAATGACTGCTTTAGAAAGCATTTGTACAAATTCTTTTCCTATATCGTAAGCTAAGAATTAAAATCTGCAGATAAATTTTGTTTTAAGGTTATGCCTCAGACAGAAAAAGACATAACCTTGTACATTCAGCTGTAGAAAACCCTGAGCCTTCCAGAGGATCACTCAGGTTAGACGGCAGCTCAAGAGGTCACCAGCCCAACCCCATGCCCCAAGCAAGGCCACCTCTCGGATCAGACAAGGCAGTTCAAGGTTTTCTGCAGTCAGGTCCTGATAAGCCCCAAGGAATATCCTACACAACCTCACTGGGCTACCTGCTCCATTGCCTGCCTGTCCCCATGGGGAAACTTTTTCCATGTATTAACCCCAGCCTTGTCTTCTCCAGGCTGGGCAAGCCCTGTTGCCTCACGCTTTTCTCACAGTCATATGTGCCAGCTGCTGACCATCTTGGTGACTCTCCACTGGACCACTTCAGTTTATCCATATCCTACTTGTGCTGAGGGGGCCAAAGCTGCATGCAATACTCTGTATGCAGTCTGGTAAGTGCTGCGACAAGGGGAATAATCCCTTCCCTCCATCTGCTGTCTGTGCCCCTGTTGATACAGCACACAGCTGTCCGGTTCAAGGAGTGTAAGGCCATAACAGGTTACTCAAACTGGGAGTGCTTTGTTGTCCTTGTCCCCTGGTACTCAGTCAGAGTTGGGCACCCTCTGCTCGGACTGGGTGGCATAGCTTCTTAGGAAAACAGGGAAGGGCTGCGCAGGCAGCCTCCATTATCAGTGCTCAACTGAAGCCGTGTTCTCTGCCAAGCCACAGCACACATCATGGGAAAGCACTGGGCAAGAGGCCACCTGACAGGTGAGATATCATGCTCACAAAAGTGCTTTACCCAGGGAAAGGCCTCCCTCTTGCACACTGGACGTGCTGACCTCTGCAATTTCCTCAAATGTAGGGAATTTGACGTCATCTTCTGTGATTACAGCAAGCTCTGCCCACGTTCTCCCCTATGAGAGAATAAAGGCCCCATCCAATGACTCTCATCTGATAAGGGAAGAGAGGCAAGGCTTCTAGCAGACATGTAGCAAAGAATCTTCAGACATATTTTGGGATGTTTGCCATCCCCTGAAAAACATATGTCAGGATTATTGATATAGCCCAAATTCTTCTCCTTGCACATGTCTGCAGGATTCGCATTCTATGAGATACCACTAAGGCTGGGATCCATCCATATAGCACAATAAAGGCTTTGGAATATCGAGTCCTAACTGTCTTGCATTTCCAGCAAAGGATTACATGAAATTGGGATAAAATATGTGTACTGAGGGGAATGGCTATCAAGATTCCAGGGAATCAATAAATTTGCTTTGACTAAAGAAAGACTTTTTCTATAACTATGATCAATGATGGAGCAGTAGATGCGGTAGGAATTGAATTAACGAGATCTATTTGCAATAGCAAATGAATGGATTTAAGCATATGGGTGTTTTTAGGCTGGGGACTGAACTTGGTTTAGCTCAACCAGAGAACCACTAAATCAGTTGCTGTAAAGACGTTCTTTCTTTTGTCATTACCTTGGCAACAAACTGCAAGCCTTCTCCCCGAATTACAAATATTTCTAGTGATACCCCTCACGATTGTGTCACAGGCTACAAAATGGTCAGCAGCTAGAGCTGGGCTGACAGAAATTGGCAGTGCGGTGTGGGAAGGGAATGTTCTGATCACATTACATGCCTGAAATGCATTACAGATACAGGCAAATAATTTATATTGTCTGCCCAGGAATCCCATGCTCCAACCGCCTCTGCAAGAGTACTAACTTTGCCCTTACAAACTGACTAGTTGCTATCCTGCACAGTATTGTGCTCATTTAAAAAAAATAGAGCTGGCACACACAATTATATTAACTTCTAAATGTTACCAACCCTCTCATCAAAAACAGAGAAAATCAAATCTTAACGATCTTCAGCGACTTCACTGAGGCTCTGCTGCCCTCTAGTAAAAAATGTGCTGAACTAACACGGCACTTCCACGTTGCCGTGACAGCAGGGGTAGGCCGCTGTCACTGCTGAAAATTCACATCTGCAGTTCTAACTGAGGATGTATGTATCCTGGCCTTGTCGGGAAGATACCGTGAGATTAATAAAGCCATGGAATGTCATCCAGAGGGGCCTGGACAGGCTGGAAAAGTGGGCCTGTGAGAACCTCATGAGGTTCAGCAAGGCCAAGTGCAAGGTCCTACACCTGGACTGGGGCAATCCCCGATTTCAATACAGGATGGGGGATGATGTGATTGAGAGATACCCTGCAGAGAAGGACTTGGGGGTGCTGGTCGATGAAAAGCTCGACATGAGCCAGCAACGTGCGCTCGCAGCCCAGAAGGCCAACTGTGTCCTGGGCTGCATCAAAAGAACTGTGGCCAGCAGGGTGAGGGCAGGGATTCTGCCCCTCTATTCCTCTCTTGTGAGACCTCATCTGGAGTAGTGTCCAGTTCTGGAATCCTCAACATAAGAAGGATATGGAGCTATTGGAACAGGCCCACAGGAGGGCTACAAAGATGATCAGAAGGCTGGAGCACCTCCCATATGAGGACAGGCTGAGAGAGTTGGGGTTGTTCAGCCTGGAGAAGAGAAGGCTCCAAGGAGATGTTATAGTGACCTTACAGTACCTGAAAGAGGCTACAAGAAAGCTGGGGAAGGACTGTTCACTAAGCCTTGTAGTGACAGGACAAGGGGCAACAGGTATAAACTGGAGAGGGGCAGATTTAGACTTGATAGAAGGAAGAATTTTTTCCTGATAAGAGCGGTGAGACACTGGCACGGGTTGCCCAGGGTAGCTGAGGCTGCCCCATCCCTGGGGGTGTTCAAAGCCAGGTTGGATGGGGCCTTGGGCAGCCTGGGCTGGTGGGAGGTGTCCCTGCCCATGGCAGCGGGTGTGGAACTCGGTAGGCTTTAAGGTCCCTTCCAATCCAAACAATTCTATGGGTTTTCTAACACTACAAATTACAGCTTCCGCTACTTTTACCACTGTACTGTCCTGAATAAGGCCTTTTATATCTGTGCCTAAGTAAACACTGCACAAATTTTCCCGGAATCAGGAAAAAATCCTCCTCTCAATTATACATACAGCAGAAGTCCTGTTCTTCTCAAGAAGATATCAAGAACCTGATTCTTCTTATTTCAATTTTACATGGCTTTGCCATGTGAATGTACTGCATTAGAGGCGTATTGAATTTTTTCAGAGCAATGCATATAAAACATATACCACATATGTCATGAGTTTTATTAGTTCTGTTGGTGGAGGTTTCTTTTGTCTGCATGTAGACTACACACACAGCAGTACAGTAAGCATCACTCTGCAGAAATAATTATGTGATTTCGTCAATCTGTTTTAAACACCAGTGTAAGATATTCACTGTTAGCCACACTCAACACCCTATGGCATTTGATCAAATTTTTATAGTAATTAGTATTTATAGACACAACGGTTTCATCCTCTATGTATCAGGTTCAATCTGTACGTGTTTGCCCATCTTTAACGTTGATTCATGAGCATTGGATATGCCAATTTATGGAAACCAAGGTGATTTTTTTGTACTAGAAAAAAATTGAGATATGAGCTGTAAATTTATGTATTTTCCTTCCTACTAGTAGTTATAGTGTGAGCTAAGTGAGAACAGCACAAAGTTAAGACTATGTTTTCTGCAAGAAATGTTGCTCTGAGCCGCAGTGGGTAGCTGCAGATCAGCCAGACCCTCTGCATCTCCTCCCTAGCAAAACTCCCAAGGTGGCTGGCAAAGATAGGCTGCAGGGGAGCCTGGCCCTCCTGATACACCAGGAAGGCTGAGAAGAGGTGCTTCCAGTTCACACTTCTTGTACTTGGAGAGGATGTCTTCAAAGAGGCCACTGATCTTTTGGCACCTGCCTCCAAACTCATGATTTTCCTTTTAGTCGAAACAGTGGCTGCAGAGGCTGGTCTGACTGAATTCTGAGGTTGCTGCCAGCCTCAATGAAACTGAACGCCACAGGGCCCTGCATACATAAGATGCTACTACTTAGCACCAGCAAAGAGGACCACTACACAGAATCAAAGAATAGTTAGTGTTGGAAGGGACCTTAAAGATCATCCAGTTCCAAGACCCCTGCCCTGGGCAGGGACACCTCCCAATAGACCAGGCTGCTCACAGCTCCATCCAACCTGGCCTTGAACACCTCCAGGGATGGGGCAGCCACAGCTAACCTGGGCAACCCCACATTATTTCTCCCATCCAAGCAAGAAGCTGGGATACCTTCAGGGAGAAACAGGGTCTTTCTGGCAGAGGTTGTGCAAAGCCAGAAGCGAAACCCAGCCAAGGTCACCAAGAAGACGAGGAGCCAGGCACTGTAGGGGTGTTTGCATGCACCTTCCCTGGCCCCCCAAAGCTGGTTGTGGAAAACAAGCCCACAGAGGCAGTGATGGGGAGGTCAAGGCTCTGTGCCCTCCCTTACTCCCAGGGGACACCAAACACCCCCACACATGCCCCTTCTTAATGGTGTTCGCATCCTCCCTGGCGCCCCAAAGCTGGCTGTGGAACAGCAGCACAGAGGCATGTGATACCAGAAATGCCAACAAGTAAACTTGCTGAGGCTCGGTTTGGAGTTTAGAAGGTAGCATCCTTTACTAGGGCTGGGCAACTCGAGGGAGCGATCTCCATCCATCGTGTGCAGCCAGACAAGAGCTGGGACGGGATAGATTTCCCACTCACATGCACTGGGATCAATTCTCCTAGAAACCTTATGCCTATTCTATTATTTCCAAGGGCTGAGTTTAATGTTGTTATTAATTTCCCATCAGTCAGATCCCTCGCTGCTTCGGAGCCGGCTGCAGCCCTGCCTGACCCTGCCCGGGGGTGGGAAAGGCTGCAGGCAGAGGGGAGGCAGCAGCCCCGGCCGCTCAGCACAGAGCGCGCTGCGCACAGGGCGCTACCGGGGCGCACAGGGCGTTAACCGTGCCGGGAGAAACCCTGAGGGAGAGAAAACACGTCGTCAGAGGGACATTCTACCTGACTTGCAAAGAACACAATCATTTGGATTTTAGCTTAAATCAAAATATTCCACTTTCCGTAACAGCAGCCCCTTCGCATTCCCCGGCCCAATGGCCGCTTCCACGACGCGCGCAGCCCCGGCCCCGCCCACCCCGCCACAAGATGGCGGCGGCCCCCGCGTAAGGAAAGGCGAGGAGGAGCTTCTCTCCGTTTACGGCCGCTTCTGCTCTACCCTCCATCCCCGGGCGGGCGGACGGCAGGGGGCGCTGTGGCGCGGGGCCGCCATGCTGGGGGAGCCGGGCCTGGGCCGCGGGGCGGCGGCGGCGGGAGGCCGGGCGGCGGGCGGCATGTTCCGCAAGGCGAGGCGGGTGAACGTGCGCAAGCGGAACGAGTCGGAGGAGGAGGACGAGGAGCGCGACGAGGAGGCGCCGCAGGAGCCGGCGGCGGGCGGAGGGGAAGGCCCCGGCGAGGCCGCGGCGCTGGCGGCGGGCGCGGGGCTGCTGCCTCTGCCCGCGGGCTGCGTGCCCCTCGCCCTGCCCGGCAGCCCCGCCGCCTTCGCCTGCGCCGCCAGCTACGGCGCGGCCCTGGGGCTGGGGCTCGGCCTCCTCGGCGGCGACGGGACGGCGCTGGGGGCTCTGCCGCCGCCCCCGCCGGGCAACAACGGGCTGCCCGGCCGCCCCAAGGAGAAGAAGCGGCCGAAGGAGAACAAAGAGGCGCCCCGGGCCAGCTTGCTCAGCTTCCAGGACGAGGAGGAGGGTGAGGCGGGGGGCTGCGGGCACCTGGCGGGGAGGGGAAGGGGACGCGGGGCTGCTGGGCCTCCGACCCCGGGAGAGACGGGACAGAACCCTGAGCTGGAAGAGACCCGCAAGGATCGTCGAGTCCAGCTCCTGGCCCTGCATAGGACAACCCCAACATTGGCACTGTGTGTCTGAGGGCTTTGTCCAAATGGTTCTGGAATATTGTCGGGTTTGGCGCTGTGACTGCTTCCTGGGGAGTTGTTCCAGTGCTTCTCCACCCTCTGTGTGAAGAACCTTTTCCCAGTACCCAACCTTTTCCCTGGCCAACCTGTCCCCCCTGGCACATCGTCCTGCCATTCCTTTGGATCCTGTCATTGGTCGCCAGAGAGAAGAGATCAGCACCTGCTCCTCCTCCCCTCGGGTGGAAGCTGTAGAGAAAGTCCCTCCCCAGCTTTCCTGCAGCCCCTTCAGGCACTGGGAGGCTGCTCTGAGGTCTCCCCAGAGCCTTCTCTTCTCCAGGCTGAAGAACCCCAGCTCTCTCGGCCTGTCGCCATAGCAGAGGTTCTTCAGCCGTCGCACCATCTTCATAGGAGGGTACAACCCCAACAATCACACCCTGTGTCTGAGGGCTTTGTCCAAGTGCTTCTGGAATATTGTCAGGCTTGGCACTGTGACTGCTTCCCTGGGGAGCTGTTCCAGCGCTCCCCCACCCTCTGGGTGAAGAACCTTTTCCCAGTGTCCAAACTAACCCTTCCCTGGCACATCTTCCTGCCATTCCCTTGGATCCTATCATTAGCTGCCAGAGAGAAGAGCTCAGCACCTGCTCCTCCTCCCCTTGTGAGGAAGCTGTAGGCTGCGATGAAGTCTCCTCTCTGTCTTCTCTAGGCTGAACAGACCAAGTGACTTCAGTCACTCCTCACATGGCTTTCCCTCTAAGCCCTCCTGCAACATTATATGACCCTTCACTTTATTGATTTCTTTAAGGCAGTCACATTGCCTGGTGTTATATGGGGGTGAGGAGGGGTTGCACAAGGCAGGGAGGGTCTGAAGGAGGAGGGGATGTTGAGCCTCATCGGCATCACCTTTGCCCCTTCCCTTCCCAAGCCAGGGCGCTCCCAGCAGTAGGGTGATGTGCCACAGGTTTATTTCTGTTCAGTGGGTTAAATTACCTCCATTTTGCCTCTGCATTGCTGGTGCCTGACCATTGCACCCAGTTGCACTGACTGCAGTTGGGTGGCTCGTTGATCTGGGCGCAGGCTTTAGCTTGGCCTGGGTTGAGAAGCATCTTTCCTGTGACTTTTTGTCCAGTTTGTTTGCACCTGATGTGGCTGGTGTTTCCAGGTCACATTGGACTGCAGGTTGTCCTAGGAAACTTCATGTGAAAGCCACTGGTGTTTTGTTGCAGAGTTAGTGCATCTAACTGTCCGTAGGGTTTATTAGAGTAACCTTCATAAACACTGGGAAAAATGGTGCAGTTTCTGGACCTCAGCTTTTGGAAAAATAACATACTTGTGTTTCTACAGTGCTTCAGCTAGTAGTTCTGCTGTATTCCAGCAGGTAGTGCACTCATGAATTGGTCCATTTGGACTCAGATAATCTGATTGTGGATAATAGTTACTTCATATTAAAAATTACCAACAAAGGATCAAAACCCACTCCTCAAACTCCTGGAGTTCAGGGTGAATAAAATGAGGAGCTTTTTTTTGTGATACCTTTTGTCAACAGGAGAGTTAGTATGTGTTTTTAATTTTCTTAAGAGTTCTCACTGGAACTTGGAGACTTCAAATCTTGACAAATTGTGGAAACATGGAATTACAGTATAGACTTAAAAACCCTAAACACATGTGATTTCCTACATCAAACTTCGAATTTTTTTCTATGCTATTTAGTTCTTTAACTTCTTGCACACCTTTTAGTACGTTGTAATACAGCAGGTGTTTGAACTGGTAGTGCAATCAAAATCAGCCATTCACTTGCTCATTAGTTTTGTATATGTGGGGCTGGGAAAAGACTGTTGACCCAAAATATTGGGGCATCGTGTCCTTTTCTTCCAAATTCATGGTCACAGTGAAGGATCAGCTGGTTTTTGTTTGGTTTTGTGTTTTGTTTTGGTTTCTTAAACTATTGTTGCAGTCAGATAAAGGCAGGCTATGTGTATACAATTTTATGTAACTTCTGCCTTGCTTTTCTGTGACCATGCTATGAGAGGGATGAATACAGTTCCAAATGGCCCCAAAAAGTCAAAGGAGACCCAAGCCTTCATGAAAGGCTATGGATCTGGTTTTGTTGCTATGGCGCAAAGGTAAAGTCACATTAAATTACAATGTTAACGGCATTTATTAAGTTCTAGGTACAAAATCAAAAGATTTAATGGGTAAGTATACTTCTTGGCAGGTCTAATGTAATGTTTTCCAACTTTTCTTTTAAAGAAACTGAAGAAGTTTTTAAAGTGAAGAAATCAAGTTACAGCAAAAAGATTGTTAAACAGTTGAAGAAAGAATACAAAGAAGATCTTGAAAAATCAAAAGTTAGATCAGAGGTCAATTCTCCAACAGATGGTAACCACAAAACTAACTAACTAACTAACTAACTAGCTAACTTTTGTAATGGCAAGGAATTGTGAATAGAAACTGGTTGTTTACAAGATGAACTGTTAGTCTTTTTAGAAGGTTTAGCATTTAGAACTGAAGTTAGGTATGCATTTAGTGTGTTCAAACGAACCTTACAAGTGCCATTCTGAAGCTAGTAGAGAGTTCTTTGATTCTTCCTCGTGTTGAAATGAACGTAGAAGGGTGAAACTTCTCAGCTACATACACAGTTGTCAATAGACCCCAGTCATTTCTCTGTTTCAGCTCTGCTGTCAGATGAGTGTCTTCAAAAAGGAAAGTTTTGGGGTGTGAAGAGTGGTGTTATGAAGTAAATTATTCAACAGCTGCCTGTTTCAGGACTTGGACTTGATGAGGAACCTGAGAGAGTGAAAATTTTGGAGCAGAAGGATCTTTTAACAATATATAGACCTCCAGACCTTGAAATAGACCCTGGGATTTCAATTTTATTGTAATTCAGCTTTTTGCTTTTGGAAGATCATTGCTAAAGTGTAATGATTCCTTTTCCAGTTATGTTTTTGTTTAGAGTAATAACCTACAACCCTATGAGCACAAGTTGAGAGTCTTATGATCTAAGAGTTGCAATGATATGGCTGAACATATGAGAGTTAAACATGGTCCCAAGCAGAAAAGTGCCCTTTTTGAAGTTTATCTAATTAGTCTTTTAAAAATTTTAAAGATTCAAAAGGGTTTGTCTACATTTTAAAAGCCCACAAAATTTTTATTAGAAGCTTTAAGTTGCCTCTGCAGCACTATATGGCATAAACAGAAACAGAAATGATTGTTTAGGTGATCTGTGGAAACCTGTACCTTAATTCTTGCGTCTGTCACAAGGATTCTTTAAAAATTGCATGTCACACGTGGCTAGTGTGTGCTTATTTTCCATTAGTCTGTTTTGCAGTCTCTGCAGTTGGTTTGGTTATATTGCAAAGACCTCATGGCTGCTATTGAGACAGGATTCTCTTAAAAGGATGCTAAAGCCTAGAAACTCAGATACATGCAGCTTGGATTGGATAGCAGTGTTAAACATACATGTTTTACATCATATTTGTACCTGCTGCCTGTATTTTTATGTGATCCATCTAACGTAGGGTAATGTTGCACCCCAGCCCAAGAGGAAAATGAAAGATTTCTTTAACATGAATCTGATCTTGTGGAAAGATTTGGTGTAAGGCAGGCAGTGCTTTCTAATTACATACATAAGAGGCCTCATGAGGATTGCACGTAGAATATTCATTATTGAGTTCCCTCACCTCTTTAATAATTGGCAATATGTAGAATGTTTAGTGTTTGTTGACGTGTCTGCTTAGTCAGAGTTTATTTTGCGAGGATGTCAGTGACTTAATTGCAATTAAGGAGGCCTGTTTTACTAGATCTCAAGCAATAAAATTATCATTTAATATTTACATTTGATTTTTACTTTCAGTTATTAGACCTTTAAAAAAAACCCAGAAAACTCTTGCTTGATCTTTATAAAAAGTAAAACATGGACTTTGTTGTTTTACCAGTTGAACCACCACTAGAAAAGACAGGACAGATTAAGGATACAGATCAAGAAGATGGGACTGCAAACAGTGAGCATGGTGAAGAAGAAATGGAAGTTGAAAGTGAGAAGGAAGAAGAAAAACCAAAAAGTGGTGGGGCTTTTTCAAGTGCTCTGTCATCGCTGAATGTTCTCCGCCCAGGTTGGTTATTGTAATATGTCTGATGTGTTAACAAAAGCTTTAGCCAGCGTTTACAGCAGACTGATGTATCTGAGAGATGAGGAAATGTTTTCTAGCAATATATCCAACATCTGAGAATTCAGGAAACTACTATTTTCCAAAACTATTAAAATTTACAAGTCTTAGAGAAAATACTTCACTACAGGATGCTTCATTTTGATGTGTCAAAAGCAGGAATTTGTCTCTCAAAGTGCTGGGAAGCTGGGAGAAAATCTAGATTTGGATTAGGTGATCTAACATGAATTTTAACTATTTTCAATTAAAATTCTATCTTTAGTTCAAATGTTTCAGTTACAAATCTGCAAGGTATCTCAAATCTTTTCCTATCTCATTTTGTCTAATGAGTTCCTAGGCAAGCCCTGAAGTCAAAGAAATCTGTCTGAGAGTGTATGTTTGAAACTAGGTTATGAGTTGTTATCTAACTCATGGTAGCTTGCTCCCCAAATAGAAGATGGATGCCCCAGGTCCACAATCTGGGCCATATTTTAAGGGAAAAAGAATTCCTTCATTGGTTCCCAAATTACTCCTTTTAGGGTAATTGCAGAGTGATATGATATCTAATGTATTGCATCTCTAAAGATAACTGCTGGCTGGAATAAAGTATCTCATGTAAGATATAAAGAAAATCTGAAGTTTAACTTCTTTTGTTTGCCTAATCAGGATAGTGGTAAAAATTACTCCTGTTTTGAAAAATTGGTTTTGGGGGACCTTCATATGACTTTTGTAAGCTACATTAATATTGTGCTGGGGATTTCAGGTTTTTTTAGGTCTGCTTTTCTTGTTTCCCCTCAATTGTATGGTCTTCTCATGTTAGCTTTGTCTGGTTTGGTGTCCTCTTAATCTCTGAGCTGTCAACGTCTGTTGAAATGGCCTGTGTTTTTCATTCCCTCAAAATAAGAAGAGTTGGGAACAGTATCGGCACAGCAAGTGGAAGTGACACAGTGAAGAAACTCATTTTCTTCCTCCCATAGCAATAGTTGGCTCCTGTAAAGGACTTCCTTCTTTAGGAATATTTCCCATAAAGACATCACGCTTCTGCTCCTAGAGCATGTGAACTGCCTGAAACAGAGCCAGACTTTGGGAAAGCTCCTAGCTTTGAGGGTTTCTGGTCAGAAAGTTTGCATGTGCAGCCTTTAAGTTTCTTGCAGATATTTCTGTGAGTACAGATATTTTCCTGTTTGCCAGGATGATTTGGTAAGGTAGCAGCGATGCGTAATAAGTTGTAATACCGGTTTTGTTGCAGTCATCGTTTAACGGTGCAAACATCTGTCTCTAGGAGAAATTCCAGATGCTGCTTTTATTCATGCCGCTAGAAAAAAGCGTCAAATGGCTCGTGAACTTGGAGACTTTACCCCCGTTGACAGCGAACCAGGTAAAAGCCGCCTTGTTCGAGAAGATGAAAATGATGCCAGTGATGATGAAGATGATGACGAGAAGAGGAGGATAGTTTTTACAGTGAAGGAAAAATCCCAAAGGCAAAAGATTGCTGAGGAAATAGGTAAAACCTTTTGGAAGGACAGCTAATAATCATTGACACTGTTTTCTCTGCAAGTGCTCCCTCCTAGTCAACATTTTTAAACAGCACACTTTTCAAACACATGTGAATCTGGAGTTGTATCCCACTTCTAAGGAAAAGTACTGCATAGTGGAATCTGTGTATATTTTGAGCACAAACTGTGTTTCTGTGCTTAGGAGAACGCAATTTGACTGCACCTGGCAGAAACTTAATCTAATGATCAATTACTATTGTACCTGTGCTTTGTTTTTTTACTAAATACATCATTGTAAGAATAAAATAAAAAATAGTTCTTTGGCATAGCATTCCTCTTGCTGACAAGCAGATAAAATAAGCTTTTGGAAAAGGATAATTAGCAAGATACATAGGATTTTAACAGTAGAGGGTTTTATCAGCAGTTAGTTGCAAATTCACCCATTGGATTTTTTTAAGTGGAACCTCTGTGATTATTATTTACAGGCTAGTGTCCTTATTTTCTTGTGAAGAGGAAAGAATAATGCACTGAGATGTTCCGGCTGAAGCATGGTCTCTCAGGATTTTTAACTTATGGCTTTTACTATGAATACATTATCTTCTCCTTTTTGTTACCTGTTTGTTTTACTTGTATTTAAGGTATTGAGGGAAGTGATGATGAAGCACTGGTGGCAGGGGAACAAGATGAAGAACTCAGTAGATGGGAGCAAGAACAGATACGGAAAGGAATCAACATACCTCAGGCATGTATTTAGTTGTGCTTATTTTGGCATATATTGGATAAATCCATTACAAACTTGAATGGCTAGAAGAAGGCCGTTTCATCCAAGTAGTTCCATGTGTAGCTTCGGACATTCTTTAAAGAGAAATGAGAGGACAGATTTTAGGTATCTAGTAGTATCCATTTCATTAGTCCCTCTGTTCTGAGTAGGTACTGATTGTGGTGGTGTTAACCAGCATTAATTTGCAGTCTAGAATAATGCCACTTCAAAGAGATCTCTGGTCTTGTTTACCCTTGGGTTTGTAGAGTCTGTGCAAACAGTGTGTGCTTCTTCACTGTTCCTGTGTCTGTTTCTGCAGCTTAGAGTTGGAATTTGTATCGAGTTGTACCAGATGTTGTCTGTGCATTCATAATGAAGTTGCCACTCAGTTGAAGAGGATCGGTTATTTTTTAAAAACCATTTAAGTAAAATCACAACCAAACACACTGACTCTGAGAACCTGTCGGTATATTAAATGGTCTTAGCACAATTTAGTATAGTCTCAAACACTTGGTTATAGTAGGAGTTACAGGCTGGTTAAAATTTTCGTTTAATAACTTATTAATAATACGTATAAATATTTAGAGTCATTGGTACTAAGGGTTTGTCCATTTAAGAAAGTGCTTCTGAAGGAATTTTTCCCCCACCTGAGGTGCTGGGGGTTTCCTACTTTTGAGATGTGAAAGAAAATAAGTTTCTTCTTTTTTTAACGTCTAGTATAGGACAATTGCTTTTTTTCCTCCATTAGGTTCAACCAAGTCAGCCTGCTGAAGCGAATAATCTGTACTACCAGAACACTTACCAGACACTGTCTTATGGTTCATCATATGGCATTCCATACACTTACGCTGCATATGGATCATCAGAAGCCAAGTCTCAAAAAACAGATAATACAGTTCCTTTCAAAACTCCCAGTAATGAGATGACTCCTGTTACTATTGATTTGGTAAAGAAACAGCTTAAAGACAGGTAGGACAGACCATCTTTTTAGACTTAAAGACCTGTCCCCTAGCTTTCTGTTCCTCAGGCATCTTTTAGTCTCGGTGAGCAAACACAGTTTCATCGCTGGAGAAGTATTGACTGGCACATCCATTAAAAAAAAGGCAAACATAAAAGCTCAAAGTGAAGATGACACTGACACTTTGTTCGAAAATCGCCTTGGATTGCTTCTCTGGAAGTGAAGCTTTAAATATGAGGCCATTGATGTTGTTGAAGACAGGTCTGAGTTGCTTCTTCTGGACACTGCACAGTCTTATAGTCAAGAATTGAAAGGCCAGTGAGGTGTTTAGCTTGTCAAGTTGCATTCTTTTCAACTGTGAATCAGATTTTTCCCCCTTCGGTAGATAAAGGGTTTAAATTTTAGCATATACAGGGTATTTTTTCAGTTTAAATTCTGTAATCTGCTTGTCAGGTAGGCAAAAGGTCCTACTGAATGAACAACCCAGTTGCAGTAAGAGATCACTTATAAAGACCAACTTGCACTTTACATGTCTTCAGATTTGGTTTGTATGCCCCTTGTAGCACTACAGCCTTTGACAGTAAAGGAATAAGACTGCTTTATATAAGCTATAGTTCTCTCCCTCTCCACTCCAAAAATGTTTCCTCCTGGTTTTATTTTAGGGCCAGCTTTGCACTGTTCTAAATTATGTCAACTCCTTAAAAATGTCTAGGAGTGGCCAGTGCAATGCAGTCAGTGTAGTCTAGCAAATTAATTTAAACCATTAACCTTCCTGGTTTTGTGGAGAAAGGAGAAAGTGACATATGAAAGTTAGAGAATATGTCTTTGCAGTATTTCCCATATATAGGCTTGATACTTGCACTGTATGTTTAATATCTCAACAGTCTGAAGTACGTAGACTTTTGGATATAAATTTGCTATTTATCCATTGCCCTTCAGGTTGGACTCTATGAAAGAATTGCACAAAGCTAATCGGCAGCAATATGAGAAACATCAGCAAAGCCGAGAGGACTCTACCAAGGCAATTGAAATATTAGAAGGGTCTTCTGGGGGTATTGGTGAACAGTATAAGTTTTTGCAAGAAATGCGAGGGTATGTCCAAGACTTGCTTGAGTGTTTCAGTGAAAAGGTAAGGATGCAAAAACATTCATCTTTTTTCAAAAAAAAAAAACAAACACCAAAAACCAAACAAAATCCATCAAACTAGGGACTCTTAGTACATGCCAAACACCACACCTCTCTGCAAAAAAAAGTCCCTTGAGAACATATTCTTCTAAGGGTTTGGTTATTCGAGGCTTGAAAAGATAACTTTTCATCATGCTAAGGTAGTTACCAGAAACCTGTTTTTCACACTTGAAGAGATCTCTGACTTTAGATCACCTAGACCCACTTTTAGGTTATCAGTCTTTAAGATTTTGGTAGAAAATCTGGCATTTAAGGTTTACTCAGATGCTGCATTTTACTTGTGTTGGATATCAGGTTAACAAAAATAAGGACTGAATCACAATATCGCTAGTTTCTGGAATCCTTTATGAACACGGTAACAAAGACTTGTATTTTATGTGGTGTTTTATAAACTTCCTCCTCTGAGGCAGTTTTACATTGTTGATATCGCTCTATTGTCTGAAGGAAACATTTTTTTAAAAGTAGTGTAGCTGTCTGAAAATACCTGAACTTAATAATATACTTATTTCCTGTAGTGTGATACTTCTGTGCGTGTTTAACTGAACACTTAGTCATTCTTTATTATGTTAGCTATTATGCTTTAATTACTTTATCTACATATGTACACAGGAGCTATAAAATTCAGTTAGCAGTGCATAGGCTATTTCTTCATTATCTTCTGACTTGAATGCAATAGTATAGTATCTTCTTAATACGTTAGCTGTCAGAATTACTTGAGCAGTTGAAGGTACTGCTTAGCTAGCTTGTTAGGTGTGGAAGAGGAGTATAGAAGCATTCTGGTTGCTAATCAGTTAGGCATTAATTGTCTTGTCCAGCATTAGCGGTATTGGGAGAATCCCATCTTCAGTCCTGTAAGCTGGAGAATAACTGCTGTGAACAAACTGAGGAAGTTTGGACCACTTAATTCACCCAGCTAATTGATTAGTTACAATAGATACGGTTCGCTGAAGAAGCAGTATTCCTGAGTCTGTGTTGGCATTAGCTGTTGAGGGGTAGTAAAGGTGCTTTCCTTTGCAGCCCTTGCCAGTGCTGGTTGCCCAGATGTCTAAATTCTTATCTTAGTGAACTTTTTATATGCTTTCTCTGAGATGCATTTTTGTTTCAGAAGACAAGTTAAATACCTGTATCTCTATTCAGCATTTGCTTTCTGAAGACCTCTTGTTAAATTTAGTCGGTGATAACTATAAGCTGTATCTGGAGGTTCCCTTTAATAGCCCATGGTTTCTTGTTCTAATATTTTCTTTAAACAAATTGTTCTAGAATGCACCATTCAGGGTATAAACCAAGCCCTTTCGTCTCCCAGATTTTTAATAAATCAGGAGGGCTTACAGATAATTAATGGTGTAGCAATTTCAGTTCCGTTTGCAGGTCGTTGACCTATGTAGCTATACTACTGAAGAGATCAATTCTACCCACTATACAGCAAATTAGCTGCTGATAATTAAACAAGCAGGATTGTTAAAGTTTTCTTACAATATACGTTTGCTTCCCTGGTAGTTGGTCTTTCAATGCCGTACTCTACCTGGTATGCCAGCCCATTGAACTTTTAAGATGTAGTTTTTATCATCTCATGCTTCTTAGAAGCCTTCAGAGTTTTGCCAGTTTCACTTGGAGGCTGCTGCAGTACCTGTATGAACAATGAGCTGCAAAAATTAGGAGGAATGTTGTTTAACAGGAACATTGTATTTATTATGATGTCCTCTGAATTCCTCGGTTCTTTGGCCAGGTGATCTGTTTTGGAATTCAGTGCTTTCAGCATGACAAACGTACTATCAGATTCAAAAACAGTAGCCCACAGGACACTGCAAAGTTTCCTAAAATGGAGGTTGGAGGAGGGTATAAAGTAAATCGATAAAATCAGTATCAGTTTTTATTTAAATGAAATAACAATGCAGCAGGACAGTAAATTCTTATGAGTGTAGAGATAAATTAACTTCAATATTTTTTCTAGAACCTGAGGCCCTGAGTACTGCATATTTAAAGTGTGTGTGTGTGTTTATAACATATAATGTAAGTAGTTGTTACGGTTTTAAGATATATAAGCATATTAAATGTGTATCCATACGTGTAGTAACACTATCTCTCTGTGTGTGTATGTGCACACACACGCATGTATCATAGAATGGGTTGGGTTGGAAGGGACCTTAAAGATTATCCAGTTCCACCCCCCGACACAGGCAGGGACACCTTCCACTGAATCAGGTTGTTCAAAGCCTCATCCAACCTTGCCTTGAAAACCTCCAGGCTTGGGGCTTCTGTGACTTCTCTGGGCAACCTGTTCCAGTGTCTCACCATCCTCATAGTAAAAAATATCTTCTCAATATCTAATCTAAATCTCCTTTCTTTCAGCTTAAAACCATCACCCCTTGTCCTGTCACCGCACTCCCTGATACAGAGCCCCTCCCCAGCTTTCCTGTAGGCCTCCTTTAAGTGCTAGAACACTGCTGCTATAAGGCCTCCCTGAAGCCTCCTCTTCTCAAGGATATATGAATATATATCCTGAATCTGTATAAAACTAGATCCCTCCCTGTCCTTTCAATTACTATGCTTTCTTTTTATTTTATAAGGACTGGTGATGGTTATTAGTCCAATTCATGTTGGTACTGATTTGAATGAGCAAGTGATTTGCTGAAGAAGCGCTAATGGGTTCCCAGTATACTTGTCTGCTCCTAAAGAGTCCATTTCCCTGGAGTTTTCTTGTATGTCTATTGACTCAATTTTAGAGAACAAAATATGTCATCATAAATTAGACTTTCTTCCCCCATCATCTTATTTCTACGCTAAGTCATCATGCTCCACCCTTTGTGATCTCCAGCTGAGCAAAACCATTTTGTTTGGTTTCTGTTTGGAAGAGATTCTGAATGTTATAAACACTTTGCTTATTGGTAAGGTGCAGTGGAGAGTGTACTAAGGCAGCCATTATGCAGACTTTAGAAACAAGCAATAGAAATGTCAAATCCTCTATCATTTATTGAGGGGGGGAAATCATTAAAACACTAGTGTGGAAGATACTTGTATGGCTTCCTTCACAAGTAACTGCTGTCAAAATTGTGCTTTCTGAGAAACTGGTAACACTATCTTTACATTTTGAATATAGGAATATGTAAAGGATAAAGAAAGATTAAATAGTTCTGAGCATATCTTTGACAGCACAGTTAAATGAACTGTTATTTTGCCTGCAAAAGCAAATTGTCAAAACCTGCTGTGTGTGTCAGAGGGGGGCTGTAGGTTTAAATTATCCTTGTTATCTAAATGTTCAGAGAGCTTCCCACTTTTCCCTTTACTCTCCTCACAGTGAAAGTGAACGGGGGGAAAAATAAGTAGAATGCCAATTTTAAGGAATTTACAGAACAAAGCAAAATTAATGAGAGCTTGAACTTTATAGTAGTGAAATTGACAGTCACTCATGAATCACAGTATTGGTTATAGAAGGATAATGGCTTCCAAGTCTCTTAATGGGAGACTAGTCCTTAATATTTCCTTAAATAGGAGATATTTTTAGTGTATTCATGTGAATACATGGCTGGTTGTTTTCTTTTTAGTACTTAGACAACTGAGAAAGAACTTCTGCATATGCTTTGAAAAACTTTAATTTAGCATCTCAATTTTAGGATTCCCTTTAAACACTTAGGAGAAGAAGCTATATTTTCTATGGGAAACTGCAGTAGGACTAATATTTCTTTATTATTTCTGTTTTCAAAATTGTCTTAATTTCAGAATATACACTTCCAGTGCTTGGATATTCCCTCTTCCTATTTCTCTCTAATCTGTTTTCTCCAAAAGAAAGTTGTACATATTTTGAGTTGGTGCAAAGTTGCTTTCATTCTAATCCCTGTAGCCCAGTTTAATACTGCAAAGAGTATCAGAGGAGGTATTAAAAGGAAAGAAATGTGTATCATTCTCAGATAACTGAAATGGCCCTGTAGCTATAATCTCATAATCTTATATTTTACTGGAGGAGGCTCTATAATAGCTGCTGAGTCACATTCTAAATTACATCAGGAAACAATTTCTGATTTTATCTTTTGCTTTGAAAAAAAACATAATCCTGGATGGTAGGCAGCAATAAAATATTTGAGCTAAAAGGCTAGAAGACTGTGGACTAAGCGTATGTCTCAGAGGTAAGGAGGATATGACTGAAGTGTTCATATCAAAAGGGCTTGTCTTTCCAAGTTAAGAGTTTGTGAAAGTTCTGGGGTATTATTTGCATATTTGTAAGAATCTAATTTTAAATTGTCACAGGAAAGGAATTATTGCAAAAGGGAGAAGTGAATCTACTATTTAATATCAGAGAATTCCTAGTTGTTATAAAATCAACTATTTTTGTTACAGTTGCTACTGAAATTTAGTCCACTTAAAAATAATAAAAAGTGGCAGGTCTGATTCAGTCAGCATTGTTAAAAGATTATCCTTAATGTATAACTCACAAATTGTACGTTTTTAATTTAACATTAGGCTAGAGTAGCATTTTACTGATTTTAATTTCCTATTGTCATAACATTTTTATTGCATTTCAGTAATAATATTTCAGCACATCCTAATAAGAGTTACAGCAGAACAATACATGCTGGCTTCAGGTGGTCACATTCACGCTTTCTGTTTTCAGTGTATACAGTCAGGCTGTTTTCTCATTAAAGCATAGAACACTACGACATTCTCATTTAAAGTTAGAGAAGAAACAATGAGATCTGGAATTGTAAGCACTATAACACAATATGTAATGCACTTGGGTGAGAAAACAGGAGTACTTGAAGTAACATTTCACACTCTAAAATGGTTGTCTTACTGTGGTAGTCATTCAACCAACAGAAGTTACTTTCAGAATGCTATTGCTACGGTTGAAAGCTGTCAGCGTTGTTAAATGCATGCATTTTCTTCACATTGAAATATTCCGTGGTCCAGGTGATACGGATGGGTAAAAGGAAAGTTCATGCTGCTAGAAGTGCGGTGACAGCATTGTGCTTCGGAATAGTATGGCGCCCCAGAAACTAAACACGTGAAGAATTTGATATTACGTAGTGTGTTGTATTTTTACAGGTGCCTCTGATTAATGAACTTGAATCTGCAATGCACCAGCTGTACAAACAGCGAGCTTCCCGCCTTGTCCAAAGACGACAAGATGATATTAAAGATGAATCTTCGGAGTTTTCAAGCCATTCAAGTCAGTCCATCTTGAAGGTTTTTATTATTCATTAAACAACCTTGTTTACTTAGCATTTAAATGTAAATGTTTAAAGTATGGCTGTCTTAAAACTTATTCTTACTCTTGAGATGGGCAGAAGCAAGTTTACATTAAAAGTTCTCTAATCCATTTTGTTTTAAACTGAAAGCTACTCTAACTGTGACTTCACCTCTCCTTTCTGTTGCTCTTAACTCTTTTTCTCTTTCATAGCACTGAAAATGTACACATGGTGACAGTGGCAGTAGCGTTAGCATGCAATTCCCAATTTTCTTAGGCCATTACTTTTATTTTTAACCCTCCCTTGAATCTATGAATTTCCTGTAACATCTACAGTTAACTCTGTACAAAGCCATGGAAACGCTGGACTAGAGCGGACTTTTATCTAATGCTCTGTTTTCTAGGCAGCATGAGTATTTCATTTCAGACACTTAAGATAGAGAACTGGTGCCTTTGTTAAAAATCAGACTAATAAAAAATGACCCTGTATGAAATACGGCTTAAAATTAGCCACTGAAAATACCTGCTTAACTGTGGGTATACAGATGGGAGATTCTCGCTGGGGAGTTTTTTTGTGGTGGTTACTCTTCAGTATGTAAAACTCTACACAAGTGTGAATAGTAATTTGGATGGAAATACATGTTCCTTGGAGGAGGTTTTGCTCAGTGTATTAAACAGAGGGTAAAACGTATTAATAGCAGCAGTCTCTCTGCTTTGGAGAGCTTCCCGGTTTTAAAAACGGCTTTCTTGTCTATCCTACTGCTGACCTAAAATCTTATAATAAAAGCCATTTCCTATGCTGTCACAGTGTGTTGAGAGATGAAATTTTGTTAATATGATTAGATAGAACTTACTGAGGGTGGTAAAGCATTAGAGCATCAGAGTTGGTCATCCCTTTACGGAGTGGTTAGCATAGGACTCCCGTTAGGATTTTAGTGGAAGCCTTAGACATCTCATGTAGGCCTTGGCAGTTTTACCATGAAAATGCTGTTGTGAGAACTAGGAACTTAACGTGCTAGAAGCCCATTTTCTAAAAGAAGCTTAGAATGGGTTATTTTGGACTGGAATTTCATGTTGTGGTGGGAATAATTGCCATTGTCAAGACTGGATTTTAAAGAGAGATTTTATTTAGTATCTGGGAGTCTTGAGAATGAATTTTACTGTGTCTAGAAATAGTTCAGTTCTGTCCCTATCACAGAAATTGGGAATAGGTGCCAGCCTTCGATTTGTTACGTGTTGTGGACATGGACTCTTCTTCATGCAGTGTCAGAATACTAAGGGGCATAATTAGGAATACCTATAACGAATCACAGCTTAAAGAGAGGAGAGAAGATGATTTATTTTCCTGTGGATATCAAAATATTTTAAGCTTGAGGCAGTCTAAAACATATACACTTGGAAAACACTGACTGTAACTGTAAAATCTCCTATATTCCTGCACCGGTCACACATCTTTGCCTTTTTCTTCATTTTTTTTTTTTTCAAAAGATACGTAATGTGTTTATGTAAGAGGCACCTTTTGGTTTGGAACATTCAGTTTAAGCAATTTTTGTTGAAACTGTTGATTTTTATGTAATTGGGCACTGTTGTGAGCGGGACAAGAGTGAAGTATGATGAAAAGTAATTGACGTGTAAGGGGAGGATTTTCTGAACTCCACTACTTCCTCTTTTAACCTCTACACTTGTGAATCCAGGCTTCTGGTGCATCTTTTTGAAAACTTCTACTTCAAATTGCACTTAGTTTAAAGTAGGTAAAAGGCTCTTATGAAACTGCCTACAACACATTTATATAATCATAGATAAGCATTTTAATTTTCATCAATGTAATTTTACAGATAAAGCACTGATGGCACCAAATCTTGAATCTTTTGGACGAGACAGAGTGATCTATCAAGAACAAGTAAAGCGTCGGACTGCAGAAAGAGAAGCTAGAAGGTAGAGTGCTGAGGTTTCTTATCCATTAAGAGTCTTACCCTGATTTCAGAATACACTTGTTCTGTGCGATGTACTAACATAAATAGCACTGTTTGGTCATTCCTTGCAAAAGGAAGAAACCGCATAAGCTGGTGTGCTGGACAGCACAATTCATATATATCTCATCTTAGCATGCAAGTGTATGAAACAAACCATTGTTACATGATACTGATTTAAAAATCACTAGAAGAAGGCATAGCGAACCAATTCGGTATTTATATGGTTTCTGCTGGTTTCTCTTCCTTCTACTGTTTAAGGTAGCAACATAGTGGAATGTTTCAGGTGATGACATAGTGGAAGTTTTTTTTCAACATGGGTTTCCTTGCATTAAAAGTTATGACCTGCTTAGGCGGGTCTGTTTGTTGTATAGGAGGGGGCAAAAAAGGTAATAGCTCTTTTATGCGGCTGGTCCTTTTCAGAGCTCGTCGTAGACAGGCAAGAGAGCAAACTGGGAAGATGGCAGATCACCTCGAAGGCCTTTCCAGCGATGATGAGGAAACTTCAACAGACATTACAAACTTCAACATGGAGCGAGGTTAGAAAAGCCACTAAAGCTTTATGTAACATAATATAGAACATTTGACAGGAAGAAAAAAATATCCAAATGCAGTTCCATCTGTATATTTCAGCATATTCTGGAGAAAGTTTAGTAACTGTTTCTTGTTGGATTATCTGCGTTACCAAAACAGTCTCTTTTGTTGATTTATTGTGCAACTTGTAGCTAATTGAATACCACATCCTTAGTGAGAGTCTTTTTATTTCGTGCAAACATTCTTTTCCTGGCAAGCAGTAAGATTTTGTACGATCAGTGGATACTAGGTCTTCTTCTAATTTGTAACGTGTTTTATCATTATTCAAATATCTGTTTGTTTTATATGAAATTCTGAAAAATTCAGTGCTTTAGAAACCTTTTTTGTTTGATAGAAAGTATTTTCTGGAGTTTTGTGTAGGCATCTAGTAATGCAACGGCAAAAGTTTTGTAGAGACAAAGTTTGCAGATGACAGAATAATGTTGAATGTAAATGTTGCAGGAAGATCTTGTGGTACTGACTTGATTTGAAATCTGCAGTTTTATGATGGTTTGCTCAAGGTAACCATTATTTTGCATAACTTTAATTATACAGTAAATGGGGTTGTAAGTTAAGCTCAGAATCTAAAGCGCTGGGAGAACTGTTAGAAATCTAAGCTTTGGAGAAGTATGGATAGTTTGATGTAAGTGTCGTCTTTTACAGAAGCTGTTAAAAGGCGAAATTCTAGTGGTTACCACAAAATTGGCAGCAAAGAAAAATATAACATCCTGTTACTGTCTCATTTTGAAACTGAGTACTGTTATCATTCTCTCTGATTAAAGAGAATTTAATCAGATTAGAAGAACTGTGGAGAGGGGAGCTTATATAGAGTTGTGTATGTTTTGTGTGGGAAGGGATTAAATAGTTTTGGACTCTTCAGCTAGGAGAAAGATGTTGATTATTTGCAGTATGAGAGCTAGTGATCATGAAAGGAAGTGATAGGATAGGTTTAAAGTCAACAAGTCACTTCCCACAGAGTGTAATAAAAATGCCGAAGTCATTGCTGTAGGTGGTTGTGGAGACCCAAAGTGTGAACAGATTAAAAAAGCAATTAGATGAACTGTCTAGCAGTTGGATCCTTCAGAAGTGCAGTTTCCCCACCTTTAGTTGCTGGATAATATACTGGAATTGTGGATGCAGGTTGATCTTTGATAAACAAAGTAATTGCTTGGGGTTGTTAGATGCTATAATTAACTTTGCTAAGTTAAATGATCTAGATTAAAAATTCAGGCTGGCTGAATTGTGCTGTGTTACTTGGGTCTACTATCTGTACAAAAGCCTTTTGTAGGAGTTTTATCAGTCTCTGGGTAAGAATAGTATTTCTAAAGTTGGGGGGGGTTTATCATTCTTAGCTCTTGTGTAGTCCAGAATCGTTAGGGGAACAATGTGGAACAGAGAGATGCACTTTGGACCTGCTAACTTTACTTGTAGCATCTCTTCTTGATCCAATGTGAGAAATGGCTTTATATGGCATAATCTCACATTCTCTCTGCCCTGTCTCCCCTTATTGTGTGTACTAGTTATGTTAGCTGTGCACAGGTTAATACTGAACATTTAAACCTGTGACTGCAAGAAAAATGATGGATTAAAATGAAACTAATCCTGGGAAGTAGAAAAGATTAAGGGAAAATTAAACATAGAGAAAAAGTTTTGGACTGCATAGAATATTGGGACTGTTACGTACTAAAAATGTAAGGAGGGTGTTAAGGGATTGTAATGGTTGCCTACTGTTAAAAGCGTCGTTAGGTTCAGCTGTTCAGTATGGTGTCTGCCAGGACCCGCTCTGTCTGAAGTGCCAATCCAGTTTGGCTTATCTGAGAGGTCCTCCTATACTTGCACTTGGATGAGCAAAGTTGTGGAATAATTTTGTTTGGAAGGGACCTGTTCCAAGCTCCCATGCAGAACAAGGTCAACTTTGAAGTTAGATCCACACTGTTCTCTTATTTCTATGAATACAGCCTAATTAATCACCAGTCCAATGTCTGGTAACTGAAAATCATTGTATGAAATGTTTAAAGCAAGGCTTGTGAAAGAATGGTATATTGAAGAATACTCATGTGCTCATGTTTTTACTGCTTTGTGTATTTGAGGAAGGAGTAAGAACTGTTAAAGATTATGGTTTTTTATTGTGTTCGTAGGAGTTGTCTTATGCCAGTGAACATCAAAGTCTGCTTGAAAGAGATGTGACAGGGAATAGGTGATTAACTTATTGCTATTTTTATCCCCACCAGATCGTATATTGAAAGAATCCAGCAAAGTTTTTGAAGATGTTTTGGAAAGCTTTTACTCAATTGATTGTATTAAGTCACAATTTGAAGCTTGGCGCTCCAAGTATTTTGCTTCGTATAAGGATGCTTATATTGGTCTCTGTTTACCAAAGTTGTTTAACCCTTTAATCAGGCTTCAGCTGCTTACCTGGACTCCTTTGGAGGTAAGGTCCTGTGCAAGCAACTTCTATTTAAGCTTCTTGTGCAGAACAGTGAATTATGCCTTTGATGTGTGCTTCTCATAAATGTGTGTTCTAGGCATGACTTGTTAAATGGGCATGTCTCTTGGGATGAAACTTCTCGCGAGTTTCTGGGCTGTTGTCCTCAGTTTTCCCAGCAGGTCGAAGTTCAATTCAGCACATGCCTGTACCCTCTCATTGAGTGGTGTAGAGACCAGAAAGTCAAACGCCCTCTTAAGTAAAGCATTTAGGTTTTAAAATACTAAAGAGAAAATTGTGCTTCAAGAGATGTTGCTTCTTCAGAAGTGGAACTAAGAGGCCTGTTCTTATGTTAACTTACAGTGTATGTTTACATCATCTTTCTCTCACCTTCATACTCTGTCGAACTCTGGTTGGCAATTTCTGAGTCTTCCTCAGTACTCATTGCCCAGTTATGAGGTAGGAAGCATAGGAAGAGCAGGACAGCATTGTTGCAGCCCAGTATCCCTGCCAGATGTTCATTGTTCAGCATGCATGTATATGCTGACATGAGTAGCCATCAGGAAAAACAATTTAGGTAACTTCTGACTCCTCTGTTCTTTTTACCAGTGAATCCTTGTGTAAGGTATTTCTGCTGCAGTCAGGTGCTTATTGTCACAGTACTTGTAGGGACTTACTTTTTTCTGCCATATTGTCTTCTGCTGGGGAATGGGAGTGGGTAAAGGCACAGGGTGCATGCAATTTTGCATAAGCTTGTTGTTTAGGAAACTATGCTCATTATGTAGATTGCTTTCTCCCCTTTCAAAATTTAACTCATCTCCAGCACAGTCTGTAGATTGGTCAACCTACCTCACAAATGACTGAATCTTTTTTTTTTCAGAACTGGGTTTTTTTTCTTTACTTCTAAGAGAATATTTGTAGAAGGGGATCTCCTGTTGCCTCTGCTTTGATTGCAGAGGAGGGGAAGCAAGAGTCTTCTTCAGAACCCAGGGTATTTAGTTTGAATAAATGAGGGAAAATCTATGAAAAGTGTTCTCATTAAATTTAGAACTGTTTCTGTAAATTCTTCTTTCCCCATGCTGTTTCTATATGAGTTCCCAGGCTGGCAAAACAAAGCTCAAGTTAGTTGGAGACACGTTATAGAGTTCTCAAATCTAATTGTTTTCACTCATAGACAGAAAGGACTAGATTTTTGAGTTGTTATTGTGCTGAATTGCTGCTTACTTTTTATTATAATGTGTTGACTTTAAATCTTTTTTTGGGAATCTAACCTGAATTCTTTATTAACAGGGCAAGTGTCGAGATTTCGAAACTATGTTGTGGTTTGAATCATTGCTGTTTTATGGCTGTGAAGAACAGGAGCAGGTGAAAGATGATGCTGACATTTCATTATTGCCTACCATTGTAGAGAGAGTTGTTCTTCCTAAATTAACAGGTATAGTCTTAGAAAGAAGATAAGAAGGAAGGGGGGATGTGGAAGCTGGTACTTGCTTGTGTTTTCAGATTTTACTGTTTTTTAAATTGCTGTCTGACTGCCTTAAAACCAGGTTTTGCTCTTGCAGTGATCTCTGAAAACATATGGGATCCTTTTTCTACAACACAAACGTCTAGAATGGTAGCAATGGTGCAGAAACTAGTAGATGGGTATCCTTCAGTGGTGAATGCAGAAAACAAGAACACCCAGGTAAGTTGTTTTTTCATAAGTATCTTGGATGAGTTAAAGAATTAAAATCTATTTTTATTACACTGTATTGGAGAGCACAGCATGCTTAGTTAGGAGCAAGAAAGAGAATTTTGCAATTATTTGGTGCTCTGCAGCCCGGTTATGGAGATTGAAGTATGATGATCAATTAGGAGGAGGAACACAGTGAAGTCTTCCCAGAATAGATGCTAGAGATAAAAAGAGATAGCAGATGTGCCAAAATCTTGTTGGTCTGCAGTTTTGCCTTAAAGGTCAAGTGCAAATAGTCAGACTTCTCTTTTTTAGATATTTGTAACCTTTTCAAATTTATTGCCTTGAAATCTGATTGTTTTACTTGCCTTTTGTGAGTACAAGAACGAATGAAATGAGTTCAGGTGCTGTAGCTAGTACAGTGTTTGCACTGTAATGGGAGACAGGCCAAAGTGCATATGTGTGGGGAAGTTAGAAGATTAAAAGTGACAAGAGCCCAGACTTGACAGTATTTAATTACATAGCCAAGCTTAACCAAAAATTGAGTCCATTGCCTTCAGTTCTTACTGAAAGCGTCAAATTTCAGTTCTGTTAATTATTATAGGCTTCTCTAAGACTTTATTTATATATGTACTCAAGTTTTTATCCGGTTTGCTGTTAGGGTGACAGATGTTCTTTGTTGCTTTGAAAACCAGTTTTTGAGTAGTTTACTACTAAGCACTACTTCAAACAGGTTTTAAAAGAATTTCTCTGTTGCAGATGCTTTTAAAGGCATTGTTGCTAAGAATGAGGAGAACACTAGATGATGATGTATTCATGCCCTTATATCCAAAAAAGTAAGTTTGCTTTCCACTATGGTGTTAGACCTTCATTAGCGAGTTGATGTCTTCTGTCCATAGTTGGCAGGGTTTTTTTCCCCAGTATGGTTCACTGGCTGGATACAGGAGATCTTTTGGTTATCATGCTGTGAGGATTTAGCAAAGAAAAGCACGATGGAAGGGAATATTTATAGAAGTGAACAGTGTGTGGGAAGGAGGAAGCCAGCAAACTGCAGACAGAGGTCTTGGTTGCTCATTAAAGAAATCTCTTACTTTCCAGCGTCTTAGAAAACAAGAACTCTGGTCCATATTTGTTTTTCCAACGTCAGTTTTGGTCCTCTGTTAAGGTAAGTCAGTACATACATCTGGTAAATTTTTGGTCTAGACACATTAGCAATAAAGTCCTCTTCATATTTGTGGAAAATGTTAGGTGGAAAGTCCTTAAACTTTAATTGAAAGAACTCTACACAGGACTCTTCGCTTTTGATACTGCACTGCGCCCTCTTCAAAAGTGAAAGCACCCTTATTTTAACTTATACCTTATGGGTTTACTTAACATGCTCAACCCATTTTTTTAATGGCATTGTTCTTGTCAGAATAGAATAGATGCTTTTATTTCACTTATGTGGGAATGAGAGAGCTTGGTTTGTATTTTATATATAGTGTGAAAATCTTCATGACAGTAACTTTAGCCCTTTTGGAAACCTCACTGCTGTTTGCAAAGTATACAAGCATTTGTAGTCTTTAGTTTAATTGAAACAATAAAGTGTGAAAGAAAAGGTCTATGTGTGGAGTGTGCAGTATTGAGTTTGCAAAGGTCTGTAAGAAGCTATGGCTGGTTTAGTTTATTTCCAGTAAAAGGCTGTGAAGAAAATTAGCTGCCAACTAAACAAGGAAGTAAAGTGGGAGGCCCGTGTTGTTTGGACTGCTGATCTTCATGATCACGCCAACAGAACTCTTATCTGGAATTTTCTGTTTAAATTGCAGCAGTGAAGGAGACTGTATTCTGAATAGGTTGGCAATCACTTCACTTGGCTAAAATATTTGGCACTGAATTCTTTCACTTTGACGTAAAAGTTAGCTTCTTAAGTGCTATCTAGAGCAAAAAGATGCTCAGAAGTCATTTATCCTGTTGTTAAAAGTGAAACATTGCTTATTTAGGGCTTGTGTCTCTTAAGAGTGAAATTGCTTACTTCTGGCAATATCTATCAGAACTTTGTCAGTTTAGAACAATGGATGCAGCTACCACTGTTTTATTTTAGGGAAGCATTAAAAACATGGCTCCCTCGCACTAGTGAGTCAGTTATAGCATCACGATGAGCAGAAATAGAAGCTGAGAGGCAAGCGCTCATTTACTGTTTCCTGATGATCTGCCTCAACAGTAAACTGACGGCTGCATTCGTTTGTATAAGGCTGGCAGCAATTTTCCACCGGCTGTATGCCAGTGGGGAATAACAGCTGTACAGCTGGCTTTGCCAGCACTCCCCCGTGACACTTCTGTATCTCTGGTGTCACCGTGCTTTGGAATAAGGGTACGCTGACAGCATAGCTGGGGATTTTGTAGAAGGCGGCTGTGGATTTGCCCCCATATGACATATGCTAGGCCTAACTTGGCTTGATGTTGGCAACAGCTTTTGGGAACAAAGTGGCTTTAAACTCTAGATATACGTGAGCAAAGTTGAGGTGGGGGTTGTTGCATGAGAATTCATAACACTTTGGGTTGGTACTTCAAGGATTCTGAATAGTTTTGAAACTAACAGTGTATTTCCTCTGCTTACCTTGGCTGTGCTGTTGCATTTGAAGAGGCTCCGAGTGTTTATTCAACTTCCTGGTCTCAGTGCATTTTTAAATACTCATTTTCCCTGTGTTGTATTTTCAGTTATTAGGAAACTTTCTCCAGTGGTATGGAATCCTGTCAAACAAAACTCTCCAGGAACTGTCAATAGATGGTCTGCTAAATAGGTACATTCTTATGGCTTTCCAAAACTCTGAGTATGGAGAGGACAGCATTAAGAAGGCTCAAAGCGTAAGTAAATTAAAGTGTTTAAATTTACTTCAAATTTGTGAGTTCAGAAAAAAATGTAGTTAAACGTGAGGTTACCTATAAAGTCTTGGCTTTGATATATCAATATTGTGATGGTAGTGAAAAAAAATACTCTTTTTAATACAAAAACTAAATAAAGAAGCTTCTCTTGCTCATGCCTGTAGATAGTTTAGGTATGGTGTAGGTTTCAGTGTTTTACTGCTTGAATTTTGAATTTCCCCACCCCTGGTTCCACTCAGTTGTACTTTTAAACATTGTTACTTTGTTTAACTTTCTTTTTCCTTTTATGTCTAGGTAATTGCTTGCTTTCCTAAACAGTGGTTTACTAATCTAACAGGAGAGAAAACTATTTCACAATTGGAGAACTTCTGTAGATACCTTGTTCATTTGGCTGATACGATTTATAGAAACAGCATTGGTTGCTCCGATGTAGAGAAGAGAAATGCAAGGTATCTTTTGAATTAATGCAATTCTTGCACTGAAAGTCTTGTGCTTTGTGTTGATTTGCTGATGCACGCAAACATGGGTCAATATCTCCGTACTGCTTCTTGTCTTTTGAAACGATTTTGAACACAAAAAATATGATGGTATGGTAGATGCAGGATTTTTAAGGTGTCTGAAAACAGCAGCTGCTGGAAATCTTGAAACATTTGTCATGTGTTTTGAATGCCTGATCCTGGCAAATTTTGTAGTTACTGAGTTTGGACCCTTGCACCTTGACAGCCTGTAGCAGATTGCTGCATAATGGCTTCTAAACTACAAATTGTGCGTTTGTATACAGTACAGAAGTTCTGGCTTTACTTACACAACCAACTAGATGAACCTGTTTTCTCCAAGACTGAAAAGTCATTTTACTTGTATCTGATAACCAGCATAATTAAAAGTTTGGATTAGATGTATAAATATTACTGCTGGCCAAGCAACATGAAATGTTATTAATGTATAGTTTTAACCAGTAATAAACTTAAAAAACAAATTGTTTCACTGATACATGGGAATATAACAAGACCGGAAGGTTGTTTGTTTCTGTGCTGTTGCATGAGAAGAGATGCTTCAAAGTCAATAGTTCAATTGTTCCAGCAAACCTGAAACTTGGGAAGACAAACCTTTGCCACCTGCATTAGTCATTGTTGATAACTGAGGTTGCTTTAGTTGTTGTTGAGTGACTTCAATTATTCAGGCTCTACAGGGGATTAGATCCTTGTCCCTTATTTTATCTTATGCAGAGCATTGAAACTTAGAGACAGAAATTTCAACCATAGCAGAAAGGTCTTGTTTAAAAGATGGGCTTTCCCCTGGTATCAGTTTTTTTTCCAGTTACTATGTTGGTTATTAGACACTTCACGGTCATCAGAGTCACTTTTGGCTGTAGCATACGTCACAGTTTAGCCCTGACGCAGCTAATTTTGGCAGCTAAAACCATGCAGCTGGATTCCCAGTTACCTTCCCTCCTCCCTCCCCCGGGAAAGGAAAACGAGAGGAAAAAGACATGCAGGTTGGAAATGAAGACTACGGTTTTAACAAAATAATAATAATTAGAAAGTAATAAAATGTATACAAATACATGAGATCATGCCCCCACCCCTTGGTGACTGTACATCACCACAAATACTGTAGAGCAGACACGAGGGAATTGGTTCATGGCTAGGAGGGAGCTGAGCTCAGGAGCTGGATTCAGGAACGGGGATCAAAAGCAACCAGACAGATGAGGTCCTCACTGGACATCGTCCATCACAGAGTTTTATACCAAGTATGATGTATATGAGATGGAAAGCTCTGTTGATCAGTTTAGGGTCACCTGCCCTATTTGCCCCTCCTTGCAAGTGTGGCCCTTTTTTGCCAGCTCAAGGAGAGCCTCGGTTACTATATGAATAAGTGTAAGCATTGGCCTTTCTGCACAGCAGTGCCCCGTGGTATCACTTCTAGAGAGAAATGTTTTAAAAACTCGCAGTTACCTTTCAGAAAATGAAGTTACTTAGACAAGACTGAGTTCGAGTCAAGAAACTGACAATGTAGCTTGAACCACAATAGCATGTGAATCATCTCATTATCAGAGAACATCAAGCTTTGTACCACACTGGATTGTGTTCAAACAGCCTTTTATCTACTCTCATATTATGCCTCGGACCTTTATGTCCGAAGTATAACAGCAGTGTTGCATACCAATTTAAATTTCCCTGTGATTCAAATTCAAAATAGACTTATTATTACTTCTCCCTTTCTAAAACTAAAATGCGTAACCTAGCATGATGCTGGAAGAGAAATGACAAAGTTGGAAGAGAATCTAGTAGAGATTAAACTTTCTGTCTTTTAGTAGCCTGTTTCTAAATTTGAAAGAACTTTCCTTACCAGCTTAAATGATAACTCGGGAAATTTTGTATTATAAGAGAAACATCCAACTAATCCTTTTTTATCATAGTGAGTTGCAATTTAATTACTATTTTCTATCCTCCTGCTTTTTCCAGCATTAACAAATCCCTTGTCATTGCCCCCATTAAGCAGATCAAATAAGTGTGAAGCAGAACTACTACTTTTCATTACTGAAGAATATCATGTCTTCTCATGTAAAACCCTATATAGTTGTTTGAGACAAAAATGCTTTAATTTCTGCTGAGGGGAAGTGTTATTGTTACCGATATCTGTTGGTGCTAATTTCCCAGCCATTTAATGTTTTTTTTGCAAATCAGCTAGGTTCATTTTTAAGATTACTTTTGAACTTCTAGTACTTTCTATGAGACTTTTCTAAATTTCATGTCCATCCACCTAGCAAGATACCAGAGTTGTTCTTGCAGCCAAAGAAATCCTAGCTTGTTCACTCTGAGCTTCCTAGATTGACCTCAGTTGTAATGCAGTTCATTGGTGACAAGCTTTACACCTTTTTTTAAGGCATGCATTAAAACATACTTGCTGCCTTGATGTTTTTGTGGGGTTTTTTTTTGGCTTAAACATTGGTTACCAAGAGAGATGTGATTCATTGCACACTACCACAAGTGATCCAAGATTTTCGTAAGGTTCTGTTACATCTAGTATTAAGCCATGTTGTGTGATTAATTCCTATCTCAAAATAGTTTTTTTCAGTTTCAGTACAAAGCTTATTAAAAACTTATTTTATCAGACTAAGCAAGTGGAAGAGAAGATCATAGAATCATAAAATAGTTTGGGCTGGAAGGGATCTTGAAGATCATCCAGTTCTATGCCCCCTGCCATGGGCAGGGACATCCCCCTAGACCAGGCTGCCCAAGGCCCCATCCAACCTGGCCTCTCACACCTCCAGGGATGAGGCAGCCTCAGCTTCCCTGGGCAACCTGTGCCAGTGTCTCACCACTCTTATTGTGAAGAAATTCTTCCTCATGTCTAGTCTAAATCTGCCCCTCTGCAGTTTATAGCCATTGTCCCTAGTCCTATCACTACAAGCCTTTGTAAAGATGATGTGAATTTACCTTAAACTGGTTTACTAAATGGATTCCTACTGTAGTCTTCTGATAAAGTATTAACTTTTGTGTATGATTGTTGTATTCCTTTATTGACCTCTCCTTCCTCTTTTTCAGGGAGTACATAAAGCAGATCATAAAGCTTCTAGCAAGTGTCCGGGCACTAGATCATGCTGTGACAGTTGCAAATGATCACAATGTAAAAGAGTTAAAGATTTTAATAGAAGGAAAATAGACTTTTCTGACAACTAATTTTGAGCTTTAAAACCATTCCTGATGTGTAATTTATGTACATATGTAAAGTTTCTTAAACTGTAAAGTATTGATCTTTGTTTTAATACAAAGTGCATTCTTATATACAGCATCCTTAAAAAAAAAAAAACTTTGAAAACAAAAATGGAATCCCAAGATTGTCGTCTTTCCAGAAAACAGATTTTCCTTAAAGTTTATCAAAGCCTTGTTTACAAAAATACTTTGTACCCATGATTAGTAGTTATCTGCTCCTGTTAATTGTTTCATGGTTAACTGGAATGTGTGTAATATATTCTGCGTAATACAGTGTATGCATATATTTATACCACCATCTTGCTTTCACACTGGATATAGAGATCTTGTACTGTTGAAATAAGCTTTTCATTTGCTAAGAAGTACTTATTTTGACAATAAAATGATCATATTATTGGTCAAAAGGGCTGACAAAACATTCAAATATGTGAAAATCATTTGAGCTAAAGAGTAGAGACACTTTCAAATGGAAGCTGACTTTTAAAAGCAGCTGTGCTGCTCTCAGTCTGGAAGAGCTAAAAAGTATTTGCATACAGAATCTTGAACTCTTAAGACTGTTCTTGGAAACAAAGCAGAAAAGAAAACCCAAGTCAATGTTTAATGATTATTTTAATACAAGTATACAATGAGAACTTGATTATTGCACAAGTATATGTGCCAGCACTTCCTAAGCCCGAACACCTTTGATTTTGTAGGGGTAATAGTTCACCCATGAACTCTGGACCCTTATTTCTTATGCAAGTCGATTAAAGTGTCTTTTTTTTTTCAATTTTTTGTTGTGACTTCATGGAACACGTTTCTTCTGATTAGTATGGCGAACAATGTCAAGCAAAGTTGACGGTGAAGAAGTTTTTATATCCTATGATTTGAAGTATTTGTAGTGTAGTAGATATTCAACCATAATACTTCCCACAAAATGCCATTTAAGAATAATCTTGCAGGAAAAAGCATTTTATTTAAATGTAAATTAAAAAGAAAACACTTTAAAAATTGGTGGTTTACAATGGAACACTGGTGATTTGATCATGATCTTTGGGTCCAAGGTATGGGAAATGCTGTTAATAGCCTTGGATTAAGAGCTATTTCTAAGTGTGCCCAACTTTTTTGAGGAACTGTAGCAATACATTGGCATACTGAATAAAAAGGTCATTGTATTTTATGCTCATGTTGTGGTATAAATGAGTATATGAAAGATGTACAATTTGTAACATGCGCACTTCATTTGAACACTGAACAATTGTTTTTCTGAGCTGTTGGGATTGATGGAATACCTTCAGAAATATCTGCTTTTAAAAACTGTTTCAATAAACTTGTCTGTCAAGGAGCTGTTGCAGTGCAATCTGGTAAGATTATTCCTTCAGGAAGGTGGTAAAGGGAGTGATGGACATGCTGGCAGACTGTTTCAATTTGTGGAAAAGTAAAAGTCATCCATAGAAGGTGGATTTTTTTTTGAGTGAACAAGTGTCTTGAGTTTGAAAAAGCAATAGGAAAAACACTGTAACTCTTACCTACATAAAGAGTCATTAGGATATTTAGGAAGATTATCATGCTGATAGCTGCATGATTTAGTAGTGACAGATTTGACCTTTTCTGTGCTTCAAATTTTACTGGGTTTACTATTTTGTTAGACTGTAGGGTAAACTGTGTTACCATTTCCAAAAGGGTATTTGTGTATACTGAAGTGACTTAGAGAGATTCAGGGTTGTAAGGCGTTCAGTTAAGGGAGTGAGTAGGAAGTGGGCAATAAATGCAAAATGGGAGTGAGGGGGTTGAGGAACAATACTGCACAGAGACTTTTCTGCATCTTAAGGCATAGAATCATAGAATAGTTTGGGTTGGAAGGAACCTTAAAGCCCATCCAGTTCCACCTCCCTTGCCATGGGCAGGAACACCTCCCACCAGCCCAGGCTGCCCAAGGCCCCATCCAACCTGGCCTTGAGCATCCCCAGGGATGGGGCAGCCACAGCTTCTCTGGGCAACTTGTGCCAGTGTCTCACCACTCTCATTGTGAAGAAATTCTTCCTAATATCAAGCTTAAATCTGCCCCTCTCCAGTTCATACCCGTTGCCCTGCTGATCGTCCTTGCAGCCCTCCTCTGGGCCTGTTCCAACAACTGCGTATCCTTGTTATGCTGAGGATTCCAGAACCCTCATGCCTGTCTTCTATTCACAGGATCTCCGGAGGGGGGGAGGATGCACATTTAGACACCTTTTGCACAGTCTAATTTGGCTACTCCTTCTAGTCTAACCACTGCACCATAAAACTTGGTGGAGGTTAAGTTCCTGGCTTTAGGATAATCTTTAACACAGGCTTTTATGGTACAACAAAACTCCTGCTGGTATTCAGAGCAGGTGCTACCATAACACTCATGATTATATGGGGGAAGAGGGGCAGGTATGTTCTGTGGACAGAATAAAATGTGCTTGAGCAGTTCCAAGACCTGTACTGCTAAGTCAGATTGGTTGTACTGTGGGACAGTCAGTGTTAACTGTTTGCATTCATTTGCAAACAATAATATTACTGCAGGGGTGAAAATGTACTTTATTTCTATTTGGATGTTTTAGACAATGGAATTCATGCAATTGAAATTACTGCAACAGTTGCAAAAGTTTAGAGGCCTGTCCTCTCTGAATACATTAACGTAAGTGCACATGGTCTACTGTCAAATTTGTTCAGAGTCACTGTGTCACAATCTCAAGTACCAAAGCTTGTCACTACTTTTTCTACATTCTGGATTTTGACTGCCATCTGGTACTGAAGCCGCAAGGTGGCAGAATCAGAGATTCCAACACTAGAAAATAAAGGAAGTACTTGACCAGGAGGTATCAGAGTTTGGATTTTCAAGTATGAAATTTTTCAAACACTGGGGTAGTAAAGCTAGAGGATGCAGAAGAGGGGTTGGAGTAAACTAGTCTCTTTTGAGGCCAGGTGCCTCTGTTAAGAAAGGTGCCCACCAGTAACCCACCTGCTCTTAAAGCCCTCTTCAGCCTTTCTTTGTCATCCACTCAGTCTCATGTTGGTGATGGTGGTGGCATGGATGTGCTGGGCTAATAAAACAACAGGGACTGCATTTGGTTTGTAAGTCATGTTTGCTCACATTCTCTACTGCCTCTGGGAAGAATGCTTGTAATGAGTCATTCCTTCTCACTCTCCCTGGCTGTAGTTCAGGGAGGAGAAAGCCTACAGACTCAAGCCAGCGGCTGTCATGTTGGTTTTCTTCTGGTACTGTATATATCCGTATGCACAGAATCACAGAATAACCAGGTTGGAAGAGACCCACTGGATCGTCGAGTCCAACCATTCCCACCAATCCCTAAATCATGCTCCTAAGTACCTCATCCACCCTCACCTTAAACACCTCCAGGGACGGTGACTCAACCACCTCCCTTGGCAGACCGTTCCAATGCCTAACCACCCTCTCCGTGAAGAACTTTTTCCTAATCTCAAGCCTAAATCTCCCCTGGTGGAGCTTGAGGCCATTCCCTCTTGTCCTGTCCCCTGTCCCCTGTCACTTGGGAGAAGAGGCCAGCACCCTCCTCTCCACAACCTCCCTTCAGGTAGTTGTAGAGAGTAATAAGGTCTCCCCTCAGCCTCCTCTTCTCCAGGCTGAACAACCCCAGCTCTCTCAGCCGCTTCTCATAAGATTTGTTCTCCAGCCCCTTCACCAGCTTCGTTGCTCTTCTCTGGACTCGCTCCAGAGCCTCAACATCCCTCTTGTGGTGAGGGGCCCAGAACGGAACACAGTACTCGAGGTGCGGTCTCACCAGTGCCGAGTACAGGGGGAGAATAACCTCCCTGGACCTGCTGCTCACACCGTTTCTGATCCAAGCCAAGATGCCATTGGTCTTCTTGGCCACCTGGGCACACCTGGGCACATATACATGTATATAACTACAAAACTCAAATGAAGGTTTGTAACTGCAGTGAGCATGCACACTTCTAAAGGTGTTCCAGACCAACGGAGCAGCAGAGCTCAAGACATTTATTGTTAAAACTACAGACATTTTGCTCCACTTCAGATGATGAGTAGAACTTGAGGGAATGAAGAGAATATCTTCCTTGTAACCTCATTATAAATTACAGCTACATAGAATCTTTTTTTCAAGATAGCCTGCAGTCATTTTCCTAATTAACTGCTGCAGAAGACCAGTTATTTGTATGACATTTAGCCCGTGCTCCCTCTACTAGAATGACACCATGTGGCTATGATGTCTAAGAACTTGTGCACTTGAGGAGTTTCTCTTTCCTGTTGCCAAACAATGTCACATTTGGAGAACAATAACATGAAGAAACTTGCAGCAAATTATACTGAACAGGTGATAAGTAATTGACTTCTCATTTTGGGCAGTGTGGCACCTTTCCTATGTGTAAATGGTTATAATTGCATAGGCATTTAAAGACAAAGCAAATCAAGTTACTCAATCTAATTCATAAACAAAATAACAACTTTCACTTCTACTACTTCACTTGTATCTCATTTATTGTTGCAAATTAAATGCTGGTTGTCAAGCATCCATATTTTATGTAATGATCTTCAAACAACGTTGTAGAGCTGTGGCTTGGTTGAGGCAAAATTGAAGGACAATTGCTTTAGCATTATTTTCCCACAGTTTACCACGTGTGTCTCACCATTCGTTACTGAAATGAACAAATAATTATAACATATTAAGAGACTGATGTCCCAGGTGATGATGAAATCTCATGTGGGAAAGTAGTAACACATCAAGCAATGCGGCAATCTTACTACTGCTCAAAATTCTACAGGGACTCTTGAGAAAGTTTAATAACCTCTTTAGTAGTTAACACTGTCTAGGAAGAGAAAGGATACAGAAGATGTAGGAGAAAATCGCATGTAAAATTGTCAGTCGCTGACATTTTTGTGCACAGGAGAATATATTATGGAATTATAATGGTTATTTAATGATTATAATCATTCTATTATACAGTTTTGTATTATTACAGAACTATCTTTACCCTAAAAGTCACCAGTAGCAAAGGGAAAATCTTGTCCTTTACTATAAAGGAAAAAAAATAAATCTGAAATGGAAAACTCTGAGGAAACATTGTGGAGATACAGGGAACCACAAGGTTCCTCTTTCCTCTCCTTTCAGATACATTTCATTTTCTGCAAAAGTTTGCTAACTGTTTGTTCTGCTTTCAGTTCTCCTTAAGTCATTCTGCAAAAAAGGCATTTCTGCAGAGAGAAGCCTAAATATGTACATTGGGGAAGGGGATAAACACCAGCAGGTTTGATGTGCTGTACCTCTTTGGTAGGATGACTTTGTGGTATTTGTCTTAACAGGCTGAGCTGTCCTCTTTATGCCAGGTAAGTGCTTAAAAGCAGTGTTCCTGTTACCCCAGGTTTATTAATTGCCCAGTGAATTAAAATGTCCTGTGATATGTACTGTAAAAGGAAATAACGCCTGTGATCTGACTGTTACCTTTACCTGTGAAGTCACAAACACGCTATTCCTGCAAGAGTTATTAGTGGCGTGTACTCTGAGGTGGCTTCAAAAACAGCCCTTGCAAGAAGGAGGATGGTTGTGGTTTTTTGAGAAATGCACGCAGCCAACAGGATGGATGAGAGTTGAGTGGTTTTGCCCTGCATGTGGTCCTCCAAACATAAAACCTCAGTAGACTTACAATTGTTAGTTGAACTAGTCTGTCTGCAGTGTGACATAGTCATAGAATCATAGAATAACAGCAATCTAACTTAGCCCTCACTGAAGACAGATTGAAGCCTTGTCCTCAAGCCAGGCACAGCCGTCCAACCTGATCACAACAAGCAATGCACTTTTAGCTCCACATTTATGCGCCTCTAATTCACGTTCTGACTGCCCACACTTAAGTTGGTAAAGATTGAAGAGAAAAGAAAAAAAAATCAGTCTTCCCAAGTGTCTTCATGGGGGGGTGAGCCTGAAAAGTACCCGTCCCATGGAGCATCTGCTGCATGGGGGATGTTCAGCTGCACCGAGCTAGGGGGAGAACAGTCTGGTTGGACCTTTTTCATACAGAAACACTGGATCCTGTTATTCTTCCAGAGCTGTCAAGTGTGCTAAATGAGCTCTGTGAACCTGTGTGTGTACTAAATATTGGTAGGCTTGAGTTGGGGGTTTTTTTGTATTCTGTCCTTTCTGGGGTGGGTGTTTGGAACCTCTGAGGTTGGCATTTTTACGTTTTTACCGCAACCATAATAAACAGCTGAGGGCTTTGGAAGCTGAATATTGTGAGTATCATATCAGTCTGCCAACTGCCCATCTAAGCAGTGCATCAGAGTCACAAAGCTTACAAAAAACTGGCAGGACTTGGAAGTCCTTGAGTTGATAATGCAGGGTCTTTTGTCCAAGAGTACAGAATTTCTGTATATAACTAAAATGTAGTCTTCTTCTTAGAATCATAGAATGGTTAAGGTTGGAAGGGACCTTGAAGATCATCCAGCTCCAACCCCCCTGCCGTGGGCAGGGACACCTCCCTAGATCAGGCTGCCCAAGGCCCCATCCAACCTGGCCTTGAACACCTCCAGGGATGGGGTAGCCACAGCTTCCCTGGGCAACCTGTGCCAGCGCCTCACCACTCTCATGAGGAAGAAATTCCTGTCTGTTTACTCTCCTAAGGCTCTTGTGATATCTACCTAACAGTAAACATTATGTGGGATGTCCATTGCTTGCCTATGGGCCTCACATACCCGGGGGACTCGTGGCTTAAAATCATCGTATTGCACTTTAATCACATATTGCCATTTTACCCAAAAGCTCCAGTCAGGATAAGACATTCTTTGAACTAAAGATACTAAAATTATAATGTACACACATGGTTACTACCTCAAGGATCTAGCAGTCCAAAGAACTTGCAGCTCCGAACAGATGACGGATAGCAAAATCAGCTTTAAAGACTCAATGAGCAGCAGGAGTTTGCAGGAATAAGGCCTATAAGTGCTAGGAAGGATATGCAAACTAAATATAATTTTAAACTTTTAATTTATTTGCTGTCAATGTGCCAATTTAGTGATGTACGGCACCACAGATGTACCTGAGAAAATGGTGCTTTGAACACTTAGTGGAATGGGTAAAATAGTCAGTGGCCTTGCTGCCAGCGGTGCGTGTGCCAGAGCCTGGCAGCCCTGGGCTGCTGCTGCTGCCATGGGGAGAGGTGGCGGGTGTGAAGGTGCCGATAGTGTTGAGGCTGAGGCTGTCTCCCTGTTTTTGTCCCATTGCTGGTTTTGCACTCCTCCTCCCAAATTTACAGCAGGATCTGCAGGCCCAGAAACCTTCCTCTTCCACTTTCAGGCATCCTAATTCTACCTTCTTTCTTGTGACAGACAAAGCATGGCCTTGGGCTTCCTCACCTTTTCATACCAAAAGTAATTTGACTAGTTTTCTGAGAAGCCGCGAGGCAACTCTGCTTTCAGCCAGCCAAGAAGTTTTAAATAGGCTCTGCTGGGAAGCCCAGTGAAGCCGTGGGGGGGTCAACCTTGGACTGCAGCGAGATGTCATTCAGATGGTCTCTCACTCCCCTCCTCAACAGGACAAGGTGAGACAATAGGATGAAAAAGCTTGTGGTTCAAGATAAAAATGAGGAGATCACTTAATGATTACAATGATGGGAAACAGACTTGACTTGGGGAATTAATATAATTTATTGCCGATTAAAACAGGTTTGGGTACGGAGAAACAAAGACAATCAACACATCCTCCCTCTTGCCCCTTTATCCCAGGCTGAACTTCACTCTTCATTCCTGCCTCCTCTACCTCCTCCCTGCTCCCTGAGCTCCAGCTACAGAGGTATGTCTCAACATTTCCATATATTTAAGGTTGGGGAGATTCTGAAATTCAGTTGGCAGGTGGGGAAAAAGGTACCAAAACCTTTTATTACACAAAACTGAAAAACAAATTAAACCTTGTTTGTAACATGCTTTGCTATATTAAGCAGTGTATTACACTGGCAATTAATTAGAATAAAATATCCATTCTCATTTTCCATTAAGGCATAAACAGTAGTATTTTCCAAAGTTAATACTATCTTTATCAAAGCTCCCACTGTTGGAGAGCAACACATTTTTTACATTCTCAGCTGATGTAAATTGATACTGGTGGAACGAAAATTGGACATGAGCCAGTGATGTGCGCTCGCAGCCCAGAAAGCCAGTGGTATGTGAGGCTGCACAACAAGCACCGTGGCTGGCAGGTCAAGAAAGGTGATGTTGTTCAGAAGAGAATGCTCAGGGAGAACATATTGCAGCTTTTCAATATAGTTGTTTGTACTCGTAAGAAAGATGGAGAGAGCCTTTTTACCAAGGCCCTTAGTGAGAGGACAAGGGCCAATGGGTTTGAAGTGAAAAAGGATTGGTTTAGGTTGGACATCAGGAAGAAATTTTTTCCTGTGAGGGTGGTGAGGCACTGGCACAGGTTGCCCAGGGAAGCTGTGGCTGCCCCATCCCTGGAGGTGTTCAAGGCTAGGCTGGATGGAGCCTTGGGCAGCCTGATCTAGCGGGAGGTGTCCCTGACCATGGCAGGAGGCTCAGAACTAGATGATCTTTAAGGTCCCTTCCAACCCAAACTATTCTATGATCGTATATCCCTAAGCACCTCATCTCCCAGTCTTTTAAACACCTCCAGGGACAGTGACTCCATCACCTACTTGGGCAGCCTCTGCCAGTACCTGAGAACCCTTTTGGTGAATAATTTTTTCCTGATGGCTAACCTGAACCTCCCCTGGTGCAGCTTGAGGCCATTTCCTCTCGTCCTGTCGCTTGTTATGAGGGAGAAGAGACCAATACCCAGCCTTCTACAACCTACTTTCAGGCAGCTCTAGGCAGTGATAAGATCTCCCTTAAGCCTCTTTTTCTCCAGAATGAACCCCAATTCCCTCAGCTGCCTCTCACAAGGCTTGTGCTCCAGCCACTTCACCATACACATGTGAGTGGGAAACACATTCTGTCCCAGCTCTTGTCTTGCTGCACAGGTTTCATAGAATCATGGAACAGTTTAGGTTGAAAGGGACCTTAAAGATCATGCAGTCCCAAGCCCCCTGCCATGGGCAGGGACACGTCCCACTAGATCAGGCTGCCCAAGGCCCCATCCAATGTGGCCTTGAACACCTCCAGGGACAGTACAGCCACAGCTTTCCTGGGCAACCTGTGCCAGTGCCTCACCACTCTCATGGTGAATAAATTCCTCCTTATGTCCGGTCTAAATCTGCCCCTCTCCAGTTTATACCCATTCCCGTCGTCCTATCACTATAAGACTTTATGAACAGTCCCTCCCCAGCTTTCCTGTAGCCCCTTCAGGTACTGGCAGGTCGCTATAAGGTCTCCCCAGAGCCTTCTCCAGGCTGAACAAGCCCAACACTCTCAGCCTGTTCTCGTATGGGAGGAGCTCCAGCCCTCTGATCATCTTTGTAGCCATCCTCTGGACTCATTCCAACAGCTCCATATCCTTCTTATGTTGAGAATTCCAGAACTGGACACAGTACACCAGATGCGGTCTCACAAGAGGAGCAGAGAAGCAGAATCTCCTCCCTCGCCCTGCTGGCCACGCTTCTTTTGATGCAGCCCAGGGCACGGCTGGCCTTCTGGGCTGCGAGCTCACACTGCCGGCTCATGTCGAGCTTCTCACTAACCAGCACCCCCTAGTTCTTCTCTGCAGGGCTCAGTCACATCATCCCCTACCCTGTACTGACACCGGGGTTTGCCCCGGCCCCGCTGTGGGACCGAAGGCGCTGGTTCCTCGGCATCTCCCAGAGCTCAGGCAGGACGACGCCGACGACGCCCCAACCTCCGCAGCCGCCCAGCGCGCGCCCCTCCCGCCGCCGCCCCCGCAACTCCCCCACTTCCGGCGCGGGGCCGCAGTGCGGAAGGGGCGGTGGGGCCGGGCCGGAAGTGGGACCCGCGAGCGCGGCGGGGCGCGCGCCGAGCGGTGCAGGCGGCGCGGCGGGTGAGGGGCCGTCGGGGCCGGGGTTGGGGTGGGGGCAGGGGCAGGTCGGGAGGCGGCAGCGCTGGGCGCCTTCCGTGCGCGGTGGGGCGCGGGGCCGAGCCGGCGGGGCTAGACAAGATGGAGGCTCTGTCAGCGCCGTGGGGACCAGCAGCACCGGGCTGGGGCGGCTGGGTGCCCCCTTTCCTCCCCCACCCCTCCGCCTTGGGGTTCTCACCCTTTCCTCCTACTCTGTTTGTTTACCCCCTTTCCCCCTCGCTTTGGCTGTCCCCCCTTCTTTCCCCTCCGGCTTTGGCTGTCCCCCCTCTTCCTCCCCTCTTCCCACCCCGGCTTTGGCTGTCCCCCCTCTTTCCCTCCCCGCCTTTGGCTGTCCCCCCCCTCTTTCTCGCCAGCCTGTGGCTGTCTCCCCCCCCGCCTTTGGCTGTCCCCCCTCCTTCTCCCCCCCCGCCTTTGGCTGTCCCCCCTCCTTCTCCCCCCCGCCTTTGGCTGTCCCCCCTCCTTCTCCCCCCCGCCTTTGGCTGTCCCCCCTCCTTCTCCCCCCCGCCTTTGGCTGTCTCCCCTCCTTCTCCCTCTCGCCTTTGGCTGTCTCCCCTCCTTCTCCCCCCCGCCTTTGGCTGTCCCCCTCCCTCTTCCCCCCTCCGCCTTTGGCTGTTTCCCCCCCCCCGCTTCCCCCCTCCGCCTTTGGCTGCCCCCCCCCTCTTCCCCCCCTCCGCCTTTGGCTGTCCCCCCCTCTTCCCCTCTCTGCCTTTGGCTGTCTCCCCCCTTTCCCCTCCTGCCTTTGGCTTTTCCCCCTCGGCCTTGGCTGTCCCCCTCTTTCCCCCTCGGCTTTGGCTGTCCCCCTCTTTCCCCCTCGGCTTTGGCTGTCCCCCTCTTTCCCCCTCGGCTTTGGCTGTCCCCCTCTTTCCCCCTCGGCTTTGGCTGTCCCCCTCTTTCTCCCTCGGCTTTGGCTGTCCCCCTCTTTCTCCCTCGGCTTTGGCTGTCCCCCTCTTTCTCCCTCGGCTTTGGCTGTCCCCCTCTTTCTCCCTCGGCTTTGGCTGTCCCCCTCTTTCCCCCTCGGCTTTGGCTGTCCCCCTCTTTCTCCCTCGGCTTTGGCTGTCCCCCTCTTTCTCCCTCGGCTTTGGCTGTCCCCCTCTTTCTCCCTCGGCTTTGGCTGTCCCCCTCTTTCCCCCTCGGCCTTGGCTGTCCCCCTCTTTCCCCCTCGGCCTTGGCTGTCCCCCTCTTTCCCCCTCGGCTTTGGCTGTCCCCCTCGGCTTTGGCTGTCCCCCTCTTTCCCCCTCGGCTTTGGCTGTCCCCCTCTTTCCCCCTCGGCTTTGGCTGTCCCCCTCTTTCCCCCTCGGCTTTGGCTGTCCCCCTCTTTCTCCCTCGGCTTTGGCTGTCCCCCTCTTTCCCCCTCGGCTTTGGCTGTCCCCCTCTTTCCCCCTCGGCTTTGGCTGTCCCCCTCTTTCTCCCTCGGCTTTGGCTGTCCCCCTCTTTCTCCCTCGGCTTTGGCTGTCCCCCTCTTTCCCCCTCGGCTTTGGCTGTCTCCTCTCTTCCCCCCCCCGCCTTTGGCTGTCTCCCCTCTTTCCTCCCTCCGGCTTTGCCTGTCCCCACCTTTCCCCTGCTTTGGGGTCTTCTGTGGTTTGGAGAGAGGGAGGGGGCAGCCCCGTTCCAGCCTGGTGACATAAAGTCCATGCCCGCTCGAGGTTATAGCCACCCAGCCTAGGGGAAAGGGAGGGCAGGAACCTTGTTCCTGGCTTTTAAGAATCGCCTTCTCACCCTGTGTTTTTCCTGAGGTTAAACCCTTGAAATTTGGCTGCTCTGGCGTTTGTTTGTAGTTTCTTATTATTTGGGTTTTGTTTATTGTTTGAAAGGAAGGTCTTCCCTGTGTGGCCTATAGGCACCGCAGTGTTTCATTCTACAGCCACTGCAGGGGAGGGTTCAACTACAAACAACCCGCTTTCAGTTAAAAAAGAAAAAAACTCACAACGAAATAGGTTAATGTTTTTTTGGATGATCTTTTAAAACCTCTTAACAGCTTTAGCATTTAAAATATACTGTCCTTTTGTACAAGGTCAGAATTAGTTAAAACAGACCCCAAAACTGAAGCATGCTCTGGCTTCTTGCACTCTGCATTTTCTGTTAGTTTACAATTAAAGTAGCTGACACTCGTTACATATTTGTGGTGGCTAAAGAACCTTATTTTCATTTGGGTTTTTTTTCTAAGAAGAAATCCTATTTGTTAAGTATTGCGAAAGAAATTCTTGTTGTCTCTGAGAAGCTTTTAAATGAGTCCTTTGTTTTGAAAGATGTTTCTCTGGATAATTGGTTTTGAAACATTATTATGTTGTTTTTAAATAGTCCCTGTATTTGTTTTATAACAAGTCTCATGAAGTAGAAAGGACGAGCAGATCTTTTTTTGTTGTTTGTTTTTGTTAAACGTGGAAAATCCCTAGGAAAGGATGCAAGTCAGACCTGCTTTGCAGAAGGTATCTGGAAGCACGAGAAGGCTTCGCTAACATCATCTTGTGTTGGACAGGACTGCCTCTGATAAAGCAAAATGGCTTTCAGTAAAGGATACCGTGTCTATCACAAGCTGGATCCGCTTCCATTCAGTGTGATAGTGGAAACCAGGAACAGAGAAGAATGTCTCATGTTTGAATCTGGAGCTGTGGCTGTCCTCTGTAAGTCAATATGTTTTGATAACTACAGTGTAAGAAGTTGGCAGACTTGATATTGTGTAAGCTGTTTATTTATAGAATATAAAGCAGCAACTACTCTGTTTTTTCTATGCTAATGGAGAGGCTTCAGATTTAAGTGAGGAAAAAAGGCGTTTTCATATCTTCATCTGCCGAGAATTTTACACATTTAATTGCATTCCATCATGCGTGTATATTTTCATGTGTACTAAATTTTCTTCCTCTAATAGCTTCCAACTACATCTTACTTCTTTAGTTCTGAACAGCCATCTCCTTTTGAATACATGAGAACTCATTGAAAAGCTACTTCTCTGTTGTAACTCATAATAAATTCTATATTGTTAAATGGTATATCATCTTAGTTTGTTTCTATCTTATTTTGTATCATGATTTTTGATGGCCTTTTGTTTTTTATCTTTATTTTGTCCCTGTATATTTAACCGATATTGAGACTTTGTATTGATTTGTGTTGTAATAAAACGTGTAATATTTGGAGCAAGGTGTCTTGCATTGCAGAGTTATTTTTACATATTTTCAGTGGTGAATGCATTCAATGTTTCCCTTAAATTCTTTTGTTGGTACCCCCCCCTTCCCCTTTTTAAGTCATAGTTGAAGGAGAACACAGAAATGAGAAGTGCAGAAGAGGTTTGTGAAGCCTATAGATAGTTTTAAAATTAATTTGGTTTGTATTCTTCATAAAGTTGGATCACCTGATTGCACAGAGTTTCTAAGCTTTTTTTTGGGTCTTATAGAAAGCCTTCATACCTTGGAAGTGTTTTATTTTTTTAGTCAATGACTTTTTGATTAATTCATTCTGATGCCTGTCCATGGTTTTCTAGCCTAGGTATTCTGAGCACCCGATCAGAAAATGGGAGATTCGATTCACTGCCTGAAATCTGAGTAGACATAAAAGCCTACGTTTAGGGACAATGCTCCAAGTTGGAGACTGTGGAGTAGGCAGAATGGGGGAGTGTGTTCTCTACCAGGCCTTAGAGTTAGAAATGTGATTTCCAAAGAGGAGCAGGACTTGATACTTTTCCTTTCTTTGGTATTTGCAATTCTCTCTCCCATACATGACTGTTCTTGGCAGTGGTATGGTCTCTTGCTGAGGCACCAAACTGTCCCTGTGTTCTATGTAAGGTGCTTAGAAGCAGGCCATGAAGTCATCCATACTGGACATGCTGCATGAACAAATGCTCTCTAGCATACAGCTTAATCTGCATCTTTGATGTGCAATTAGAAGAAGCTGCCATTAACAGTTAGAGGCCTAGCAATGGGACATACCAGCCTGATCGACATAATAGCTGCAATTGTATGATGATCCAGGTGAAGAACAATGAATGCTTTTCTCCTAGTTTTGAGAATTGGGTTGTTGGTTTTTTTGTTTTCCTGATACAGTTTCTTCTTACTGTGTGTATGACTAATTTCATTGATTTTGCCAGCAGTATTTGAAAGTCATTATGTAGAGTGGATTGGCTTGGGCATAAATGTGTAGTCATAAAACTAGTGGAGAACTTAAGCAAAATCTGTATAACAGAGAAAAATACTTAGAAGATTTGTTGAAAGCTTTATTTTGGCATATATTTAGTAATTACTGAACATGCTTAAGCTACCTAAGGAGAAATGTATTAAAAATAATTTATTCATCAAATTTATGCTCAGAAAGGACAGTATGTTGCTTTTTGTGCTGTGATAAACTGCAGGCACCTGGATAAACTAATTTTCTCTAAAAATCATATCAAAGTTCTTGCCTTCATCTACGCCCTGCGTTGTGAAGAAATGAAACCCAAAGGGAGTTTGAAAACCTCTCTCCTTTTGGGTTCTGTACTTAGTAATAGCATATTATTAATCTGTAAAGGTTTGTCCTTGTATTCTAATTGATAGGTTATAATACAGTAAACATTCATTTTTATCTAGCAGTAGTTACTCTAAATATTGTTTTCAGTAACCAGTAAACAGCTTACTGCTTACCCTTCTTTTTTGTCTGGTGAATGGACATGTTTTCCTAATGCCTTTTTGTCTGTGGCATTTTACTTTAATTCCCTTTTTCACCTAAAATTTTTAGATACCGAAACATGATTTTGTTGTTAATGATTGGAAGATTGCAATCATACCCTTGAACTGACAGCAGAAAAAGCACGGATTTCATTAGCTCAGAGTGGTTTTCCTTTTTCTGTTTGTTGTTTGCTGCTGGTATCTATTATTTTTAATATATATTTCAAGGAATACAATAATAAGTGCTTGGGGAAGATTTGTAAAGTACTACTCTCTCTCTCTCTCTCTGTCTCTCTAGCCATGCCACAGAAGTCAGTTAGAAGATTCTAGTCTGTAGCCCTTACAAACTTGTGGATATTGGTACAAATCTAAAAGCCAAAGTTAATGAAAGACTGGCCCCTGGGGAAGATTCCCTAGATGTTTGTAAAATCTTTGCAAACAGACAGAAAAAACAGTCAGATCAAGTACATATCAATTTAAATCAAGAACAGCATTGCTTAAAAATGTTAAACTTGTGGGTTTTTTTGCGGCTGATACTAATACTTAGTATAGAAAATCTCACAGTACTGATTACATACTGGTAGATGTTTAAAAATCTATTTTAATAAATACTGAAGATAAAGTGTTCAGCCTTATACGCAACCATAGTTCTTACCTGAACATAGAATGTGTAATATAGGCCAAACCTAGTGAAATACACTTCATTAAAAGTGATTCTTGTGGTTTAGTTGCGAGAGTCTTGGTGAACTGCATCTTCAGGGGAATCCATGTATAGAAGTTTGTATTTGAAATGGGCTAAGAGAAAGGAATGAGAGCTTACTGATCCTTTAAATGTCATCTTAAAGGAAGTTCATCTGTCATTTTGCTGAGGGAAGGATAACGGTATTAACCTTCATCCCCTTTGCATTCAGTGAAGCATTGCAAGATGATTCAGAGGATTTAGTTAGGCCTCTGTATGAAATGCTATACAACTCACGTTGTGTGATTTTTAAGTGCGTGTTGTATCTGTGCCAAATCTGTTATTCAAGTCAACAAAATAGGATGGAAGAAGGTTGCAGGGATAGGTCACCGAGGTGGCTGTTGCACAAGCATTCAGTTTTAACATGAAAGCAGCTCAGGCCATGCTTCTACTGGAAGTGTTGTGTGTCCTGCTTATAATGTGGATTAGCTACTGTTACTGTGACCAATGATAAATACTTCACTTGCCTTTATATATAGAATGCGTCTTTTATCAACTCACCCCTCGCCCTGTATTGCGTTTGCCCCAGATGCTGAAGTCTGAGAGGATCCTGCGACCTTGCTTCTTAAGGGCCTGTAAAAGCACTTTGTTTTAAATGTCAGCAGCTTCACTGCTGATTTGTTTGGAATTTAGTGGAGAGATATCATAGATCTGTGTTTTCTTCTTTGACATATAAAAAGGACAGCATGTTTATTCTTTGAAATAGGACTCTCTAATGAGGTCTTACCTGTGAAGTTTCTATTGACTGAGCAGGAGGATGTTCTCTCTTCCTGTTCCTCTCTGGTGAGTCATAACAAAATGAGTGGGAAGTTGTCTTTACTCCTGTTGCCTGCAGTGAGTAAGGGAGAATGTTCTATCGTTTAGGAAGACATTGAGCCCTGAGTGGGGAGAGCAGGAGCTTCATGCACATTTTTTGACTTACGTTAAAGCTGAGAATAAAGCAAGTGTGAACACAAAGAGGCACTATGTCCACCCTGAGCTTTCTGTATGAGCTGTAATATATGCAGCAGGCGTGTTGGTATTCATAGTCATGTTTAATAATGCTACTCTATCACCCATTTATGTTCCACTTCTTTTTAAAACCAATATTCTTCTACACTGCGTTCTTGAGCTTGAGGATAGGAGGGAGAAGTAGATATGCTATTATCTGTCCACAATAGCAGATGAGAGATAAAAATTTTGCAAGAGATTTTAAGTTGATGTGGTGCCTGAGAAAACTCTGATATTTGCTATATGTACATAAAATTCTATGTGCTTACAACCAGAGATTTTTTTTCTTGTGTTTGCTGCCACCAGTAATAAATCGCCACTGTGTGATTCTCACCACCCACCCACAGCCACCACACTAGTGTTTATACAGACTTTTGAGTGAAACCACATCTCCTTAACTAGGAAAAGAGAATATTTCAAAATAAATTACTCCATTCTGTTTTTCATTATGGGATCCTATAGAAAAAGCTTAATAGAAATATTGTTATTTATAGGGGTACAATAAAAAGAATTAAAATTCTTCAAGCAGTAATTTATGCTCTGGAAAGAGTGTCTCTATGTTAGAGAGGAAAGGTCAAATACAGATGTGTCACAAACAATTTTTGAATGCATTTTGATGTAGTATTACATTCATCTGAAGCCAATTTGAAGGGACCAGTGTGAAGGGACTAGGATGGAAAAGCCCAACGGCAATTTTATCTTCCTGTCTTTATTACTGTTTTGACTAAGTGTCATCTTCCGGGCTACACCTTCCCATTAAACAGTATCTTAAAACACTTGAGAAGCTGCAGTGAAACAACAGCTACAGTGCATGCCAAGGGCAGCTGTGCTGATGGAGGAGGCTGCAACTTGTCCTCCTGTTATCAGGTGCCTTTCTTGTGATTCTGCCAGCACTCCCTGTCCTTTCAAGTTTACTGGGAAGATGTTCCACTCATTGCTTTCCAGGCATTTCCAAAAAAATCACATGGTTAAAGACCACTTATGTTAGCCTAACATGCTTTGAAAAGTACAAGAAGTACAGAAAAAATTTTCCCATGAAGACGGTGGCAGCATTAACTCTTGCTTCAGAGAATTGTCGCATGTTTGATTGTCAATGTATCTTCAAGAATTTGGTCTGTGATTCTGGAACTATTAAACATAAGTTACTTAAAACTGATTCTGAAGGCTTTTTGCTTCTTAACGTAGACCAGGTTTACAGCAATGTCAAAAGCTATTTTGTATGTGTATTACAGCCCTTTGTATGATTTTAACAAGGGATTTCACTGGCAACAAATAATTCTCTAGGAATGTTCCCTTTTCAATTCAGTACATTTTTAATTTCTGTGGTAGCACATGTGATAGTGAAAGTCATGGTTTTGCCCTACTGGACATGTGCTGAATGATAGCTTCTTCTAATTAAATGTTTGTTCAGAAGCCTAGTTTGCATACTTCTGGAGTTACTCGGACGTACTTTAGAAAAAATAATTAGCATTTCTACATTTCAGATAATTTGGTAGCTTTTTTTTGCATACTGGTGTGCTTTTAAATTGAAAATTTTGCAATTTTGTGACTTAAAGATCAACTGTCTTCCAGTTTTCTGTGCATCTTCGCATGTCATCTAAGTATCAGAAGTAATAAATTATTCAATTGGTTGATTTATAAATGGAAGTGGGACTCCACACTGATTTTAATATTGTCAGCGTGGTGATATTGAATCGGTAGCTTTAATTTAAATACCGAAAGTTTTAACTGTCCTAATTTGACAAAAAGCTATAAAACCTCAATCTTAAAAGCTTGAACTTGAACTGAGAATTGTTCATAAATTTTACAGTTTTAAAACTTTATTTAAAGTGACGGTAGCATGAGGTTTTTCTTGTGTAACTTATAATTTAAGTCTTATTTCTGAAGGAACTGCATGTAATTTCAGGAACATATCTTTGTTCCCAGCTCACTGTCCTATGTTCTAGCTGGGAATTGTAGCCACTAGCTCATAATGTTTTATCATGGCATCTTGTGAACCCACCAAGAAAGGAACACAACTATAGAAAGCCTAAATGATAACTTTTAATGTGATCTTAGCTTTGTAATTGTTAGAGCTGCAAAACTTAATTTGTAATCTGGAATTAAACAGAATACATATTGAATGGATTTGTCCTGAAGACAGGATTTTTAATGGAGTTCCATTTGCGTAACAGTAAGAGGGCTGACGTAATTCTGTTAAAATAATTTAATCAGTCACCATTCTTAAATGAGTTAGTGATTGATAAGGTGTGATTGTTACAGATGCACACTTGTGATTTAACTTGAAACAAAAGAGATGTTAACATTTAAAAATACTGTGACCTCTTAATTTTTACTAAAAATGACTTATAATTATTTTATTATTTTTCTCTTGGTACTGCAAATGAGGCTTGCTGGACTTCTGCAAGAATGCATTACAACTTGACCTGAAGGCCACGTTAAAAGTGTTAATGGTTTTTTTTTTTTGTGCTGCTCAATAGCAAGACATTATTTCTTCTTCAGAAATTGATCAACTTGAATCTAATTAATGCAGTGGGTTAGGCAAAAGTTGCTTTTAATTTCCTTTCTGCTTAACATCTGAACTGACACTAATAGAACAAACACTGCCTTCTAATGTTTTGTGTCCATCTTTGTACACTGGCACATGTATGCTTCTTTTTCTACTGTTTAGTGCTCCTCTACAGTATGAATTAAAATCTGTTAAGTCTAGTGTTATACATGGAAATTGTTGTTCCAGCTGGTAATGTCTGTCTATAGAAACTGTATGTCTTATTTCATTCTTCTTAGCAAGTGACAGTGTTTTATGTTTTTTTTTCAGGGAGGCTTAATTGTGTTTGCTTACTTCTAGCTATTTAAAGATGAATAAATAGAAGAGGCAATTTCTCAAGGAGAAATAAGTTCATTAATTTGTAGGACTTTATGCTTTTCTGAGTGCATATTTGTACTGGCTGTATGTTTTTAAGGCTAGGAGATCATAAAGTCAAAAGGGCTCTCATGGCTGCAGGCCAACCTACCACTTTGGGACGATATATTCTCATTCATTAGGAATGTTGCAGAGGAAATGCTCTTGGAAATGCTCTCTTCTCCTGTCAGGATTACCTTAGCCTTCCTGTGGTTTCAGCAGTTCACAGAGGACCCTGATATTTGGTTTTGAATACACCAAACAGAATGTAGTAAAGGGATGTGGTCTTAGCCATGTATTTTTTAAGTTTCGGTGGCTCTTGTGTACCCAGTTGTGTCCAATGACTTTGCATGCTGAGTGAAGTCAGAGGGTGTAGGTCTTCATGAAGCTTAATGATTTAGTGAAGAAGGAGGAGTTGAGTATGATTCTTACAGGGAGAATCTGGATTGTTCCAGAGCACTTACGTTGTTGGTCACACTGTTCAGCATGGAATGATTAAATTTTGGTATCTTCAGAAATGGGAAATACCATGTGTAGTGGCAGGTAGTAATAGATTATACTTGAGCATTTGGGGTTTTTTTCTTCTACTATCCGTAAAGGAAAGGCATCCTTGCGGCTAGCACTCGTGGAGGTGCTGTTTTAGGAAATTCTTGTAAATATTTGGAGGCTAAATGGCCTTTTGGTTCAAACCAGCTGGATATTTTCATAGCAGTACTACTAGTGTCAGGGCCTTGAGGATACCACCAGCCCTGACTGCCCCTATCCAGTCCTCCTGGGTCTTCCCTCATCCTGCCTGCAGCCCCATTTTGGTCCCCTCAGGGCTCTCAGTCTTTGTCTCAGCAATCCTGCAGCAAAGCGCTGGTCTCCAGCTCCCCACGGCCTTGCCCAGCCTGGACATGGGCCATGCTGAAACGGGCTGAAGTCCCAGCCTGAGCTCGATCTGTCCCTGTGCCCTCTCTGGCCATCCTGGAGCTGTATGTGCCCTGATAACCCTTACCAGGCCTGACTCTTGCCTACAGATTGATGGCCTGGCCTGGCCTCCGTCCATCCCTGTAGAGGTGTCCAGTGTCCTTGGCTGGGGCTGCCCTGAGACTGGCTTGATTCCCTGGGAGAGCCTCCATGGTGACCAGCGCCTCAGTCCCCAGGAAGATCCTGGTCCCCATGGTGTCCCAGGTGTTCAAGTGGAAGAAAATGGAAAGGAGTGTACTTGTAGCACTGTGTTGTTCCTGATTTCATCTTGTTTTTCAGAAAACTAGTGCCTTTCCTCAATATTTTGGTGCTCCTGGTTATGGGAAGTCTCTTCTTGTGCATTACTATGAGAGCAGCCTCAGAACCGCTGCAGTCAGCCATCTAAAATGTCGCTGTGTAGTGTGGGCTTGTGCTGTTTTGATAGGGAAGAGGCAGCAATTTGGTGCTGTGGAACTCTTGGCACTACTTTTGTGACTGATTTGTTTTTAGCTTGGTTTCTTAAGGAAGAGGAGGTCTATGCGATGACCATTTTTTCCTTCTATTGGCTAATATCAGTTATCACCAAGTCTCATAATTTTTCAGGTTTTGTGAATGCTAACAGCTAGGGGTTCAAATGGGTGCCCTCAGTGAAGGGGAATCTGCCTTATGAATTTATGTTATAAAGTTGTAGCTCGTAGTAGGCATGATGTACCTTATGGGAGGGTCATAGGAGCGTGTTGCAGGTAAGCTCTTCTGCATCCTGGCTTTCTGCTGTGGGGCCTGTTAAATGATGGATGAAGTGAACCTTTTGAGGTGTGTGATGTTTGTCATTTTCCAATGTGAATTTTGGCCTTACAAAAAAGATGGGAAATTTGCAGGCAACGCGAGATAGAAATGTTTAACGCGCTTACTGTGGAAAAGCTTTGCTCAGAGTTCATGCTGTATTAGATCTAATGTAGTTGTAAAACATGGCATGAAATGCTTTGGGTTGGTGCTTTGGGTATGTACTTAAGAAAAGAATAATTGGTGATCCACAGAAAAAAGCATCATTTAGCAGTACTCTAATTTTATGTAATTATAGGAGAACATTCTCATGGAACTCATTTGCCTGTTTTTTACATGCCTTGTATATTAGGAGATGATGATGTTAAAAATGCCAGCATTCTCCTTTAATATCCCTTGGAGGTTTTCGTAGAATCATAGAATAGAATCATAGAATAGAATCATAGAATCACCAAGTTGGAAAAGACCCACCAGATCATTGAGTCCAACCATTCCTATCAAACACTAAACCATGTCCCTCAGCGCCTCGTCCACCCGTCCCTTAAAAAAAGGACTTTTCTAAGTCCTTTTTTTGCCACGTACAAACATAGCATGATCATACTTTTTCATAAAATCAAATACTCATTTTCTGTTATAAAAGGCCATATGCTCATACATTTTGATTTATTTCCAGAAGTTTCACACAAGTGCTACTTTCGTAGCACTCAGGGATTTTCAGTTTAGAGTGAACTCATTCTCTCTGCCTTAGTGTACAGTTTTTTATCGAAGAATCTTATGTTTTTCTCCCAATAGCTTCTGCTGAAAAAGACACAATCAAGAATACCTACTCAAAAGTAATGGATGCGTATGGTCTCTTGGGCGTACTAAGATTAAACCTTGGTGAGTAAAATATCTAAAACCTTAATTTTTCATTTGGGAAAGAAAATTGTGCTGCTCCTGCAAAATTGCACAGCACATGAATTTTGCAAGAGGAACTGGAGTCCTTTTCTTTTTATTTTTTGTCTTTGTGGAGTAACTTGTAAGTTTGGAACACCCCCAGCAAAAAGGGAGTGGACAAAAATAACTTCCGTTTTCACAATCCCTGTTCTGTGCAGCATAGTTTCTCCTGTTTGTGTTTCCTATTCTGTAGAACTTGAGAATGAATTCTTGATGTTGATTTTTTTTTTTGTACTTTTTTCAGGCAAACTAAGGTCAGATTGTGTACATTTAAGCAGATAAATGCATCAGCCTCCCACTGCACTAAAATTCATTCTGTTACCCTTGCCTTTTTTTATTTTACAGGAGACACATTATTGCATTATCTGGTTCTAGTAACAGGATGCATGTCTGTGGGAAAGATTCAAGACTCCGAAGTTTTTCGAGTGACTTCCACTGAATTTGTGTCATTACGAATTGATTCAGCAGATGAGGATCGTATTTCAGAAGTGCGCAAAGTTTTGAACTCGGGAAACTTTTATTTTGCGTGGTCTGCAACTGGTGTCAGTTTAGATCTTAGTCTCAATGCTCACCGCAGCATGCAGGAGCACACCACTGACAATAGGTTTTTCTGGTGAGTTCATGATGTGTTTTGTCAGCTATTATATAGAATAATGCATGCCTGTACTAACTAATCTGTGGTAAATTCTCCTTGTCTTTGTCAACTCTTAAATGTACACCTTTGTCCCACAAATGTTCATGAGATAGAATAGCATTATTTTAACTCTAAGGACATCAGAAGGATATTAATGATATAATGTTTCCATGGCCACTTGAAGCTTCTTATTTGGAAGATGTTGTCATGATGTTGTGTTACAGCTTTGGTGTCTCTTAATTCTTCATCACGTCTGTCAGGTTTTTAAGCTGGGTTTAATCTTTTGAACATTCTGGATTCTAAAATGGTGTGGTGTTTATATATAGTTTCCAAGTGTGTTTGGAACATAAGAAAAGGCTTTAAAAATTTGATTACACAGATAATTGTCATGTTGCTGATTTTGTTGAAACAGAGCAGTTATGTTACACCACAGCATGCATTGCTTGACTGCTGAACTTGGTATCTTTTTACAGAATGTTTTTTAATAAAGTACAGGTTTTCACACAGATGATCCTTGGTAGAAGGAATACAGCTGTTTCTGTCAATAAGCATCTTATGCCAGTGATGCATGTAAGGAATTCTGCTTCCATGTTTTCAGCTTATATTAAAAATAGTGTCTGTTCATGAAGCTTGGAAAAGTCCTGATAACTTGGTAGTATGCTGCTGGAATGGGTAAAAATCTGCATATTGGCACCTGTTCTGTTCAATGTACTAGACACCAAACCAGCTTTGGCATACGTGCCAGTACTACTCTACTCTTTGCCACTATGATCAGGTTGCTATATAAGATAAAATACTTGTATTAATACAGAAAATAAGCTCTAATTTTCAGTAACACACCTACCTTAATGTAGGTGTACAGGAGTTACAGGAACCTAGCTGCTTGTCTCTGCATCTTTAAAAATACTGAGCTCTCTGTTTATAAGTCAGTATTTCAAAGCTTGAAAAATGACGGTGCCTGTTGACCCTGTCCGACTCAGCTTAGCTAATTTTGACCCTGACCTAAAACTTAAGTTACTTGACTTTTTTTTGCAGTAACAGTCAGTCCTCTCAGGAAATAGGATGAAATGTCACAGATTCCAAGATTTAGGAATATAAATACTAGAAGTCAATAGCAAAGTATTCTGCTTTTTATTAAACTTTGGGGGAGGCTTTTTCTCTTCAAAAGTTCCAGTCTCAGATTTCCCTGGGGTGTTTGCTTTCTCAGTCTCCTGTTGTATTACATCTGTATACTTTTCTGTAAAGTGAATGCATACTTGATACATGGGATTTGAATCTTTGTTAATGATTGGCATTTGATAAGTTGTAGATCTTCGTTTTTTGAATTGAAAGTTTAGGATGAAAAGGCTAAAAACTAAATAGCTTCAACCTCTACACCAATTTGCAATTTTGGTAGAATTTTCTGGGCAGTGACAAAGTCAGCTGTCCTACTAGAGTTTACTTTTCTTTGCTATGCAGAAAACTTCACTTCCTTTTTTATACAAATGAATGTTTTCAAAGATCAAAAGCCAGGTCTTGGTAGAGTGAGGTAAACAAAAAGTAAAACTCAGAAAACTCAAACCTTAATCTTATTTAATTACCACAGTGTTGATTGGTATTATTTAATGCAGAGGTTTATCCAGACTGTGTGTCTTCTTTCATTTGAGCAGTAATTGGTGTTAGTGAAGGGTGTATGCAGTATGTAAAATATCAACACTTAACCCTGAAATTCATATTTACAGACATGTGAAAAATGGTTGCCCATGTATTCCTGTAAGCTTGTGTGGGCAAATGGTACATTATTTTGATACATAATAGAAATAATTAATTATGTTGACAGGAATTTTTTTCTAGCTTTATCTTTTGGTGGAGTGAAATTGCATGTTGCTTTACCTATCATAAAAAGTAATCCCATAATTGGAATTCTGTCTTGCTTTTCTCAGAGTCTGTAATCTTTAGGTTCCCAAAGCAAGACTGAGTGGAGATATACAGACAAGCTAGGAGTGATATTTTTCTTTCCTGGGTGAAGAGCAGAGTCTATGTGGATTATTTTTTAAGGTCATTAAAATTCATGGCTTCACCATAATTCGTATTGTGCAAATGTTTAAGCTGTTCCATTGTAAACTTAGTTGTTTCAAGTATGTTTAAGTAATAGCGATTTTGTAAAATTATAACATGCATATTTTCCTTTTCTCCTTTGTAGTAGTTACCATAAAATATAAAAAGTTAGTAGCTGGCTTAAGAATGTGAGCTGTATTTTATTTCGTTCCAGTTATTTTTTTTTTTCTTTTTTCTGATAGGAACCAGTCACTGCATTTACATCTGAAGCACTATGGCGTGAACTGCGATGACTGGTTGTTACGTCTCATGTGTGGAGGAGTGGAGATAAGGACAATTTATGCAGCTCACAAGCAGGCAAAGGCTTGTCTCATTTCACGACTAAGCTGTGAACGGGCTGGCACCAGATTTAATGTCCGGGGAACAAACGATGATGGTCATGTTGCTAATTTTGTTGAAACAGAGCAGGTATGTTACGCTACGGTGCACATTGCTTGGCTGATGCATGCAAGATAAGCATGTGTGTGAGTATCTTTTTGTCCATCACAAGTGAAGCCTGTAACCAACAGATATTGGAATAGTTCCTTTGCTGCTAAATAAGGAATCTAAGTAGGTTATGTAATTTAATGATCTTGGTTTATAGTGTAGCTTAGGGTAAGGGCATGCATGAAGTCCTTTCAGCCTCCTGAGCTGTGGGTCAGTGTATACTTCTTTGGCCTGGGCTGATAGTAAAGGAGAAGATCCTAGAAACGAGCAAATATGATAGGTTTTGGTTCAGGAAAGATAAAATCATTCCTGTGGTCACTTAACATGGCTCCTTTGAAAGTAAGTTTTTAAAGGCACTAATTCTGCTGCATTTCATGGCATATCTCTGCCCTTGTTATACAGAAATACACGAAGCTGTTAAATAATTCTTTGCTGGCCTTTCTTTGTTCACTTCTTATGATAACCTAGTTCCCAAGTATCGTGTGAGTAGGTATCTTTGCTTGGCTCACTGACTCTTTGCAAAGCCTAGGTGACTTCAGTGGGATTTCATCCAGGAAGGACTCGTGCTTGTAAACATTCAGTTTCAGGAGTTTAGTCAGGGCACTGTTGTTAGTTTCTCTGTCCAAGTTTCCTGGCAGACTGATACCACTACATGACTGTTGCATATCATTCCACTTAAAGTTTCCTTTCTTGCATACTTAGTAGACCAATGTATTTTGGATTCTGATGCACAAAATCTGTGCTGGTCTTCTCAGTAGGCTGCATTGTTATGCATTTTAACTGTTCTGTAGAAAGGTTTTGTCAAGTTTCTTAAAACAAATTACTCGTGGTACGGAAGTCATTCAGGCCCAAATAATAAAAGCTCGATGTATTTCCTGAAGTGTTGTGAATCACGGTTCTGCAAGGAAGCAGAGTGTGCTAGAGTATCTTTTATGAATTGTTCAGAGGAGATAGAGAGAAAAGTCTAGGAAATGCAATTAATATTTTAGTTTGTAGTGTGCAATATGTAATATATAAATGTATTTTATTTATTCTATGTTTAGCTAAGAGTAAGAAACATAAAACCTTACACTTTCTAATACCTAGTAATGCTGTACTTTTTTTTTTTTCTTAACAGGTGATATATTTAGATGAGACTGTGTCATCTTTCATACAAATTAGAGGATCTGTTCCATTATTTTGGGAACAGCCAGGCCTGCAGGTAAGCAGGAGGTAGATTTAATTATAAGCATAATTCTTATTCATGTCTTTTTAAACATCTTCTAGTAGCATCCAGGCTCCTCTGCACAGCTACTTGTCAGCATGAGGTTGTCCGTTGAGACCAACTTGTGCTATTATTTAATTCACCAAGCCTGCTACTCTCAAGTCTCTGAATACTGTTTTGCGCAAGATTTGAATGTCTTGTGCTTTTTAGAAGTTTTCCCTTTGAAGTTCTGAGTTTTCCTGTTTACATTTAAATTGGCGTTTTAAAACAAGTTATCCAAGGCCACCCAATGGGACTGCTTTTCTTCTGAATTGTTCTTGAGGATAAGTCTTTTCAAGAAGTCAATATGGATCAAGAGTTACTGTAATATAATTTCATCTCAATTTTCTTGAAAGAGAGGTTGTATCAGCAGCTGCTACTGTGATACAATTTTTACAGGCAAGGTTAAAAAAAGTTCATGCCATACAGTGACTCTAGGTTCTTCAAAGTAGACATATTAACATTCTACAATAGAACTGCCTTTTACTCAAAACAAGAAATAATTAGATGATAAGACTAAGTGTATTAAATTTTAAAAGTGTTTGTTGGTAAAAAAAAGGAGTGTAAGAAAATCCTACAAAAAGAATGTACATTATAGCAAGCAGAGTAAATTTTGGAGATTTGATTTAGAAATTGAAATGAATTTTTAGACCACTTTTAGAATCAGAAGAGGTCTTTGAAGAACAATTAATCAAATGTGTAAAGACAGCATAATTTAATATAATCTTCGTGTTGTAGGTGGGATCCCATCGTGTCAGAATGTCAAGGGGTTTTGAAGCAAATGCACCAGCGTTTGACAGGTGAAAGACTGTCTTAAACTTTCGTTAATGTGCTACAAACCTCTGATAAGTTATGCATCAGAGGGATGGGATTCATTGTTCCAATGGAAAGCTTTGTCTATACAAATATGTGACTCAGCAAAGCAGCAAACTGCCTGGGCACCTTTTTCAAGCTTCGACAGGATTGCAAGTGCCTTTGAGTATTTTGTTGAAAAATTTGAAGAAAATTTAAATAAGCGTATTACTTTGTTAAATGGAAAACAAAAAAATATAACATGTCTATGTTGAGGAATCTGTATTTGTCAGCTGCTGTATAAGAAGTAAAATTTATAGTTTGATTTTATTCCTGCCATGACACTTCAGTTTCATAGTCTTATGGTTTTAACTAAATGTATGTTGTTAAATTGGTGCTAGTATCCTAATTAAATGGCAGTCAATGGTTATATGCTATTAGTGAGTTATATTGATTTGTTTGGACATGGCATAATAAAAGGCTTGCAGCTGTTGTAAGAGTATCCAGTACACTTCTACAGTGTCTCAGTCAGTATTGCAGATGTTCGTGTTAATTTTCGCCATGGCAGAAGATGAGTGTGGACTTCTCCTCTGTTAACAGGCATTTCCAAACTCTTAAAAATTTATATGGCAAGCAAATTATTGTAAATTTACTTGGGGCAAAAGAAGGGGAGCACATGCTCAGCAAAGCTTTTCAGGTAAGTATCACAATTCTCTCACTGTGCATATCCTTGTAATCTGCCTGTTTCTACGGAAGCTTTTATATAGCCTTTGAAAAATGAAACATATTGCTATACTCTGGAGCAACTACTGCTTGTGGTTAAAATTGTATTTATCATAAAAGCATGGCTTAAGGTACATAATGTGAAACCAATTTTTAAAAGCTCTATATACAGTTAGTGTTTTATTGTATTCAGATTGGTTACTTAAAAACTATAACAGCAACATAGACAATGTTGAGGAATTTTAGTTATTTTCATATTTCATGATTATTAGTGGCTTATTTTAAGAAAATAATTTTTTTCACTATAGAATTGTTGAATAAATAAGTGATACTTTGTGGTATTTAGTACTGTGATGTTTATTTTAAAAAATCTTTCCCCTAGAATTCTTGGCTATATTCCTTAATATTTTTTTAAAAATCACGAATTTATCAATGTAAACTTAAAAGCTGCTTCGTGATTAAATAGAAATGTTTGTTCGGAATATGATAACTCTAAGTAGCCATTTTTGTGAATTCCCACTAGTTAGATTAAAAATAACTGTCACGTTGTAGTGACAATTAGAGAAGCCAGAGAACATGTCAACAGCCATCTGTTCTTTCCCTTTCTCTTTTTCCTTTGTATTATAACGGTTGAATGTCTTAGGCTATCCACTAATATACTTTCTGCGCCCAGCTATCCTGGTAGGTGGTGTTTGTGCTCCCAGATGTGTATCAAGGGCCAGTGCAGATCATAGTTTTGCCAACAATTGTGTGAGCACCTCAAGATTTTTCAGGGAATATTAGGGAAAGTTTTTACTCAATCCACCCTCCAGAGCAACCTAAATAATTTTTTCAGTAGTAGTTTGTGGGGTGTTTACTCAGTCCCCATTGCTGGCAGGTATTTCTGAAATGGTGACTCTTAGTGAAAGGGGTTTCTACTAAAACGGCTCTTGGCAAATCAAAGCATTTGAATAGTAGACAGGCTGTAGACTGTCTTGGCGACCCCTGCTATTGAAAGGAGAAAACTCACTTTGATAGTAACAAGAAAAAGAAAAATCACAGGCAAGATATTAATCAATTCTGAGTGATTAGTTGAACAATCATGATGATAAATGGTTTAATTTTACCTAAGAGAGAGCATGGAATAAACAAGATCACTAATAAAACAGCTTTAAAAATATTTGCAGCCTCTAAATTAGTTTATACTAATATGTGTTCAGATACTGGTATATTTATGCTTTTTTCTTCTATTTTTACAATGTCAGAGCCATTTGAAAGCATCTGAACATGCAGCTGATGTCAAAATGGTGAATTTTGACTATCATCAAATGGTTAAAGGTGGAAAGGCAGAAAAACTACACAGTGTGCTTAAACCTCAAGTCCAGAAATTCTTAGAGTGTGGATTTTTTTACTTTGATGGAAAAGAAGTTAAAAGGTTTGTATGTATAACTTCTGTAATTTCTTAATATTAAGTTATGGTTCTGGGATGCTTTTTACCCCTTAGCAAGAAGATAGGAGGAAAAATTGTTACTTCTGTTATTGTGTTTTTATTGTATCCATGATGATGCTTAACAACTGAAATACGACTCACTTATTTTGCTTCATTAAGGTTTTGTTTCATTCTAAATGTTCTCTAAAAATCTTAATGGAAACTGTCTCTGAGTCGTTGGTGAGACATGACTTAATTTCAGACCTTTGACCTTACTATTTTGGTGAGTGGGCAATTGTCATTTTTTTTCTTGGGAGCACTCACGTGGGATTAAAGAGGAATATTTTTTTCACCTTCCTGTATAATGTTCATGTTTTACTCAGTGACTGAGCATACCATTTTCTGTTTGTTGTAAATACTGATGCTTAATGCATTTTTTTTCTAAATCTGCTTGCACCTGCATCCCTCATTTGAGAGATTCAGCTCTGCACAAAGTATGAATGGAGTGCGTGTTTTCTGCCTGCTGGTACTTGTAATTCTGTCACTGCTTCCCCACCCCTCTTCCTAGAGCAAAGGCTGTGCTTATCTCAAGAATAAAAAGGAAGCAGGGCTAGATATAGGCACCGTTCCTGCTCTTTCCTCTTCCACACCCTTCCTGCTTTTAATTAATACCAGAACAAACTGCTGAATGAGGTTCTGCATGAGAAAGTGATTCGTTGAGTGCAGGGATTGTGCCACATGCAGTGGAGTTTCGTCTTCTAGTGTAGTGGGAGAGGAGGAAAAGGTTTCAGTGCCACTCTGGGACTGAATCTCCCTGGAGCTGGTTTTAGTAGGCCTGGAGAAGATTAGATTTAGGGGGAGTATGCTTAGGTTCCGTCTCCACCTCAAAGTGTCACTGACCATTCTTCAGCAGCTGTGAAGTTGATGTGACACTTTGTGGTGGGAGAACATCATTTGGTCTTGATGGAGATTCAAATATTGTCACCCATCAAAAACACTGACAATAGAACAAAAGGTGTGGCTTCAGATATCTTGAAGAATTCTGTTAATAAAAGGTACAGTGATGATTTTTAGAAGTTTATGGAGAATGTCCAGTTAAGTCAGCAAGGCTTCATCATGTTTATTTGGAGATCTAACCATAAACAGTAGAAAGTTTTTAAGAACTTTCTCTGGGATAACTTTTTTTCATTACTATTTCTTTACTTGATTTGGCATACAAAGCAACTTCCTATCTATGTTAGGAAAAAAAATTGAGAAAGTGTGTAGTGGAAATGATGAAAGTAAGCAATGTGTCTCACTGGGAGAGCCATTAGAATTTTGTACTCATAGCCAGGCAAGAAGGATATGGATGTTGCCTAATATGATCCTTCTGAGTGCTTTCTGGTACAAGTTGATGGGTTTCTCTCAAAGAAAGGGAAGTGGTTCAGAGTGCCTGAGGGCCTCAAGCGTCTGTTGAGCTAAGTGGGGATAGGCTCATTTTCCATTTTTATTTGAGGACGAAAGGGAAAGTAAGGAGGGATTGAAATTGGCTTTAGTTTCATCACAAATTCTTGTTACTTTTAGTTTAGTTAAACAAATCCAAGAACTGTCCTGTGGTTGGGTTGTTTGTTTGTTTGTTTGTTTGTTTGTTTAAACAAAGAATATTATTTACCCTGAAAATTCTTGGGAAGTGTGTTAGTTGGATTGTTTGGAAAGAAAACTTAGTCCTGTATAACACTTGAACTAAGCAAACAAGGAGAAATGAGAGGAACCTTTTTCAGGAAGACTCATTTTATTTGCAGAAAATAAATCAGGTTTGTATAGTGAACACCATTGAGAAATTTACTGCTGTTATTGGAGCAAACCCTCTATTGTAGACACATTGGTAAACATACTTGTGATGATGGTAACCTTGCAGTGACAATACCCTGATTTATTGTTTTGGTTCAGATCTTGCTGTCCCTGTCTATTGATATGTGTGTTAAATGTGTTATTTCAGTTGTTTTCTCTCTGTCTCTCATTGTCCTTGGCACAGATCTCAAAGTGGTACTGTCAGAACAAACTGCTTGGACTGTCTGGATAGAACAAACAGTGTGCAGGCTTTCTTTGGCTTAGAGGTAAGAAAAGCCGTGCCCAAATACCAACTGCTCGTGATGCTTCTGTAGCAATTAGGCTTTAATGAAAGTAGCACTGCCTTCCTGTGAAAGGTTAAGGTGTTTCATACATGGCAGTTTGTCATATAACGTGATACTTCTTGTTTTGGGGCAGCAAGATCTTAGTAGCTACAGGAGCAGTAGTTGTGTAGTAGCTGTAATTAAACAGCAATCATAGAGAATTATGTAAAAATGTTTATTCTTTTTTTAGATGTCGTTTTCTTATATCTGTTAAGGTTCACACTTGTAATTCTAGAAGAGGTAGTAGTGTTGTAGTCCTTTACAAAAACACTTGCATTCAAAGCTACCTTATTAGATGGAAGTTTTTCAGCATATGGGATGACTGTTCTTAGCATCATATTTTCACTGCACTTTGATGTGAATTCTTCATGGGATGATATCATGGTTGAGGCTTTGGCCACGCTCAGATTAAGTAGTTGGAAATTAAACATGGGATTCAGTCCTGCAGGGTTCCGCTTCAGCATATTGGCTTGCTATTGAAGGAAAGGTTCTAGCCTGCAGGCTTACACAGTAGAGCTTGAACACGTGAACCTGATGGGAGTTGATGGAGTGAAATAGTACTTACTGATAGGGCTAAAGAAATTAGCTCTGAAAATCTTTTGACAGCTCCACTCATCTTAATGAGCTAAGTTTGACTCCTAAAGATAAAATCCTTAGCATGTTTAGAAAGGAAAAAAATCCAGTGCTGTAACATCAAACTAAGTAAAAGGATTATTCTTTTGTTTCCTGAATTTTGATTGAAATGCCCTTGTTTTAGCATCAGTAGGAGGTGTTTCTATGAGAACTGCCCAATCCATTGGCTATAGACAAATCTTTTCTGATTCTGGACTATGTAGTGCTTTGCTGCTGTGTTTATCTAGTGAACACTGTTGCCAGCTCATTGGTGTTTTAGTCTAACAGGATACTGAACTGCTTACCCGGAAGCAAATACTCTGGAAGTTTTTCTCTTAACATTCAACATCAATGCATATTGTAACAGGTGCTGCACAGTTCGAGAGATTGAATGCCTTTTTTATCCATTGTTTCAACTCTGTATGCACTGCTAGGTGGTCACACCTTTTAATTACTAAAATTAAGTAAAATAAGCCAATTTTTAATACCTGCTAATTGAAGTATTTCTAGTGGCACTTAGAATTCTTATTCTTTTCTTCAGTAAAATATGTGTTGAAAAGAGTAGCAGCATGTTTTGAAAACCTCGCAGCATTGTATTTCATGATGTAGTTTATCTGCCCATCCATTCTATATTGACTTTGCCATTGGATACCTGATTACATTAAAGTTTTTCCTGGACATAAATCTGTTTGCTGGAGTTCAACAGTTCATTTTAGATAGAAAAGCAAGCCTGAAGTAAGCAATTAGGTTATCTTGAATGAGCCATAAGAAATGTTGCCCCTTATGTTTTACTCATAATACAAGAGTTTTCTGTAGCATAAGAACAAATCTTTATACACTCTTAATGCGTATAGTACTTATATGTCAAACTCAGCTTTGCAGCTCTATTTTTTCCTGGTTTTCCTTTCTTACACTTTTAACAACTGGATTAAACATAGTCCTTTTTTTTTAGATCAGATGTGCCAGATTTTTCTTTGATGAGAGCTAAATTATCATTGTAGCTAAAACACGAGAGCTAGAAGTATAAAACTAATCAATAAGAAGGAAAATGGTAAATTTCATGAGCTGCCTACTTAATTTTAGAATACTGTTTAAATGAGATTATAAAACTTAGAAGATGAAGCATCCAATTTCTGAAGCTAGTTTCCTTGTTTTTCTACTTAATTTTGTCTGCAAGTTTCTTTTTGTAACTTCTACTAATTACTGCACAACTTTCAGAGTTTTGCCTTTATGTGATTCTGTGTTCATCATTTTAGACTACTTCTTGCTGTTGACCACCTCAAGGTTGTAAAGATTTTTAAAATCTCTTGAAAACTGTTTTTTAACTTTATTTTCTTTTTTGGTATTTATTTTGGATTTTATGTTGTTAGCCACAAACACAAGAAACATACTTGACTTTTTTAAAATAATAATGATTCCATATACCAGGATTTCAAACAATGTGCAATGTCCCATTATACGCCCATGAGCATAATTCTACATTTATGTAACATATTAAATGTAAAATACATTTATAGATATACAATTTAAATATATTTAATGTAGCCTATGCATAATGGAAAATTAATTCAGATATATTGATTATAAGGTTAAATCCTGCTTTAGTGGGAGTCTTGGACTAAATGATCTCCAGTGGTCCCTTCCAATCCCTGCCATTCTGTAAAGACTGCTGTATGTTGTGCATGAAAACAGTGAATGACAGAAGCCATTGCTGTTTCACTGATCACAGAGCTCTGTCGCTGCTGCATGTGATAGTAGAGGTCAATCATAGAATCATCAGTTTGGAAGAGACCCACTGGATCATCAAGTCCAACCAATGCTTGTTATCCTGATTTTTTTGGGAAGAACATGAATTGCTCCAATTCTAAATTATCTAAGCAAAGAGACTTGAGAACCAAAACTAGTTTATGTAGTGACTGGTGAATTTTTAAAAGAAAATATTTACAAATCAACTACATAATTCTTTTCCTGCGTTACTACCTATCTTTAAAAGAAAACAAAATGCTCGTGCTAAAGTTGCTGCAGACTTTCAAACATGTCCTCTTTTCAGAATGACACACGTAAGCCAAATATATATTTTTATATACATAAGTGCTGAAAAAAAATTTGATGTCCTTTTTAATAAATACATTTTGCAAATGTCATCTTCAACTGTTGCAGATGCTAACAAAACAACTGGAGGTATTGGGATTAGCTGAGAAGCCTCAGTTGGTCACTCGCTTTCAGGAAGTTTTTAGATCCATGTGGTCTGTGAATGGTGATTCTGTCAGTAAAATTTACGCTGGAACTGGAGCCCTTGAAGGAAAAGCTAAGGTAAAGTACATTCTATTAAAAAGTTTAGCAGTATTCTGTGTCAGTTTTAAAAAATTCTGTCATTAATATAACAAATAAAATATTTTCTTTTCTAAGGTGTGCTTTTGCTGTAATCCTAAAACCACTAACCAATAAAAAAAGTTAACATAAAAAGGTTGGTTATGTTGCCAACCAGATCTTGCTTCGATACATCCTTTCTCAGCCATGCCCATGCCTCCCAAATAAGACCATTCTGTAGCAAGGGATGAGGCTCAAAACTTCTATTTCTTTGGATCATAGTTCAGAAAAATGTGTATTCAAATCAACATTAATGTCTTTGAATATTTTCATTTTTCTCTTTGTGCCTCTGCCTCCTTTTGTTTTGTTTTCATTCACTGTATCTCCTTTCTTCTAAAATGTGTTTTATCAGACATTGTTGTTCATGTTTGTATTAACAGTGTTTAAATTTAACAAGGTGCAGCTGAGTATTTTTTGTTTGCATGTTCCTCCAGCTGTTCTTTGTAGTATTGCATTGACTGGAATAAAACCCAAATTGTGTTTTGACCTTGCTTTCTAATGTTGTGATTACAATTCTGTGCTACATGACAGTGTAATGCTCTGTTTCTTTTCAGTTTGTTTGTCTTTGCCTGAGTTGTTTAGTTTTTCTAGACTGTCTTTTATTTTTCTTCTAACAATGTTGCTTTCTTTGTTTCTGTAATTGTCTGTCTTATCAGGCGATACCTGTGGAGACAAGCAAATGTTAAAGTGTAGCAATTTTTGCCCTTAGTTCCTTCAAGTTTTTCTTTTCATACTGTTCTTTATTCAAGAATGTGGTGCTTGTCATTTAATATTACGTAGTCAACTGTTTTGGTTTTTTCCATCACTTTTTCATTCAAGCCACGTCAGAGTCCTTCTCTGCATATGTATAAGGCATCCCAGTAAGCTAAATGAAAGGAAATGCATAATATAGACTTGTTGCTTATTCTATCCCTAATTGGTGCACACAAGATTTTTATTTGGGCATTGCGTGTATTTTAAATATAGAGAGAAATTTGGTTAAAGATGTTTAGTTTTATTTTCTTACCAAAATGTCACCCAGACCATCAGGAAAACTACAGTAAGTATTTTATGGCATGTCTCCCATTCTCCTGACTTTCTCATTCAACCTTATTTGTTTCTTTTTCTAAATTAGTTGGCTACTTAGTTTTTTTATTTTACTCTGTAAAATTCATTTACTGTACCTACACTTCCATTTTTAATCTGTAAAACATGGAGTACATTTACTCTGCTCTCTTTGTAAAAATACAGAATAATCAATCACTGTCCCTGGCATCCCTGCCCTGGTACAACTGTTAACGAGCTCCACATCTCATAAGTCAAACACAGCATCCCTGATCAAAGTCTGTCTATTTGAAGAGGATCTTGAATACTTGAAAAGTCATAATACTTGCTATTCTTTCAGTGAAACTTGACCAGGTCACTGCTGAGTATCTTCTTGAGTACTCTGATAATTTTTTTTTTAAATGTTGTTTTTAAGTTGCAGTTCTTATTTCTTAAATGAAAAGTTTTGATGTTTGAAATGTTTCCATTTCTTGCTCATCAGTTTGATTCTTCAGAGACCAAGAGAACTTAGAAGTAAAAATATGGAAACTTAGGATAGGAAGGAAAAAGTATTTTAATCTTAAATATGTTAATATAAATTTCTGTACTGAAAAACAGTCCTGTTAAAAGTATTATAATATTTGTTACATCTAACTCCTTACCTACTCTTTCTTTTGCTTTCTCTGGGTTCCTTTCAATTAATTGCCTGATATGTGAATGGTGAGTGTGTTTTTTTGGATCATGTCCTAAGTTACATCTTGTCTGGCAGAAAGGGAGCAGCATCCTATTAAAATCCTATTGCAATAGTATGCTCCCCAACACCTCATCCACATTGTCCTCCAAGAGTCATGGTGCCAACCTACTACTACTTATCCTTGACTAAAGGGTAGTTTCTTTCTTGTTTAGTACAATTCATTATAGGTTGGTTCTGTAGTTTTCTTAAGGGTTTGCCTGTTTTTCTTGTGCATTCAAGAGACCTTCATGAACAATGCAAGCTGCAAACTTTGAGTATTTTTTATAATAATTAATACCATGCAGCATCCCTGATGGCTTACAGTCGGTATTTCATATAAATGTAATAGCATGTGTTTCCTTACGCCTCACAGTCAAAATACACATAATTGCATAAGACACAGTAAACCCTGTGATCAAGAAAATGTCTTTGTGCTGGTGAAATCTTGTCAGTGCTGTGTACACAGGTTAACACTATGGGTTTTTTAATCAAGTATGAGGCTGCATGACACATTAATTACGTTATCCTCCAGAAGTATGACCCACAAAGAATATCTGTAGTAGCAGTACATCTCTTGGAGATTCTTGTTTAGTTCAGGTAGTTGGAGACTGTTTTGGAGCACTGTTCAGTCGTGCCACTTGCATGTAGTATGTGCAATGACAAAGTCTTCTTATGTAAGTAGCTGTATATTAGTGTACGTGCTCCTTCTGGGATACTGCATGAGACTTGCATGTTATTTTAAAAAGTTAAGGGATCTTAAGAAGTTGAAGCTCTTTTTTTTTTTAACAGGGATATTTCAGAATATGAATTCTGAACTAATATGTTCATGTGCATATACATATATATTCATGTATCATGACATTTGCACTCGAGTGCTTGCTCGTCTCTCACTATTTGGGGAAAAGCCCAAAATCCTGTGCCATGGTCTGAACATGGCACTATACCAATTTAATTTTTGAAGACTAAGGGTTTAAGAAAAGAAAAAAATCCCTTCCTGCAACATTTTGTTTAATTTGAATTGGAGTAATCCGGTTGTTAGATGTGCCTTGAAGGTATTACTGTGTTGTTTAGCATTTGGAAAAAAGCACGCATTGTACAGTAAGCTCAGAAGACATTATTTAAGTTGCCTTAGATTTTAAAATCATTAATGCAGTTTACAATTACATTACTGAATATTGCCAATGTTTTTGTGAGCGATGTCCAACATAAAATATTTTATACGTGTTCCTCCCTAACAGGCTGGAAAGCTGAAGGATGGTGCTCGTTCTGTGACCAGAACGATTCAAAATAACTTTTTTGATAGCTCCAAGCAGGAGGCCATTGATGTTTTGTTATTGGGAAATACCCTAAATAGTGATTTAGCAGATAAAGCACGGGCTCTCTTAACCACCAGCAGTTTACGCGGTATGTGTCTTTCAGGATTTTAATCTGTCTGATAACTATTTTGGTGTAAGAAAGCTGTATGGAGTTTGTTTTCAAAGCAATATTGGAAAATATAAATGTTATTTTATATTCTATTGGCTTGTTAAAGAGCAAGTTACTTCTGCTTTACTAATATTACCAAACTAACATGCTGCAGTCATTTCTTTACTGTATATAATTTATTGATATCTGGTAGTATAATAGATAAATATTTGTGGAGCATATTTGTCAGAACTTAGCAGTAGGTGCACATTAGATATGTTTTCTTCACTTCTTCAAATGCATTTATAGTAAGTGTTAATCGTGGAGATAACATGCTAAATTGGGGGAAAAAAAATCATTTTTTTTATTTGCTAAATTTCTTTAATTTGATCTGTCATGCCAGTGAAGAAGCTCTCATTGTGTGGTGTTAGACTAGATACAGAGCATTTATTCCTTTTTCAAGCTTAAGAATGCTGCTGTTTATCATCTTTTTTGTTTCTACGGTACCGAGGAATGAAAGAGGTTTTGGTAACGGGATAAAATTTAAGATAACAGGAACTATTACAAAAATTCCCAATGAATGATTTTTCCATTCACAAAATGTTGTGGGGTTTGTGTTTTGATTTGGTTTAGTTTTGGTTTGGTTTTTTTTTGTGAGAAGTCTCTCCTAGGAATGGATGTGCCACAAGGGCTTGTCAGACTGTGAGTGAAATTCCTCTTCAAAATCTGACAGATTTCCATGAGCAGCTCTGCTTAGGCATAGCAGCCATGTGGGACTTGGAAGGTGTGGTTACAGGCAGCTGGTTCACCTAATCAGAACAAGGGGCTGAACCACAGCATCCTGCATGCCCAAACAAGTGTATCCTGCATGATCCCCAGGATGCAGTTGTGTTCCATCCTTCTGCAGGTCTGATGGGCAAGGAAATAGCCAGGTGTAGGGCTGTGTTTACATTATTCTCATGAATGTAAAAGGTAGGGGAGCTAATTTTTGGACAAAGGAGGAACTTAAATTTTAATCTTTCCAAGATCCTGGGTAAGTATATCCTAAATGGTGAGTTGTTGCCATTTATAGGGATTATTAACATTCCTAATTTTTATCTCTTATTGTTTTCCCCTTTCTCTTATACACTTCTCAACCTAGAATGGGATAAATGTTTCAAAGCTTCAGAGCAAATCTGTGGCACAAGAAAAAAATTTACAATTGTAGTCTACATCTTGTCAGTATTTATGTATTTCCTGTGTGGAACCTGAAAGACTGTTTTCCTCTCATTTCTTTACCACAAGGTTTCATGTTATTGTAACTTTTTTGTCAGCTGAAACCTGCTAAATTGGCCTCACCTCAGAATTAGTAGTTATTTTTGTTTCTTCTCACTTTCCCTGTGAACGTAAGCTATCTTTTAAATATTTGCAGCTCCTGTCAGCTGAGGAACTTGAATGCCTCTTTGCTGAATATAATGTCTTTGTGCTGTCTACTAAATGGTGAAATAACTAGAGAATTACTTCATTTGTAAATTCATTGTTAATAAATCAAAAAAAGAGAATTTGTTAATATTGTTGTGGAACTTTTTAGATTTTGCAGCATGAAAGGTGTGTTTTAAGCGATGCAGATGGTTATGTGTAATAAGTCGTTTATTACTGCATGTTCTCTCACATATTGCTGGAAAATTTTAAAAAACAATTGCCTATTTGACTGATTTTTTTTTTTCTTGTTTCCTTCTTACTGCATCCATAGTTTCAGAGCAATCATTGCAATCAGGTATAGTAAATTAAGCTGTAAATATCAGAACAGTTATTGTTCTTTTCTGGCTCTTTTCTTTTGCCTTTTTTCCATAATATTTGGTTGTGGGCTCACATTTTCTTAGTAGTGTTTGGATCTGGCGTTCCTGGGACCCAAAATCTCTTAATCCAAGAGAAGCTTTTAATACAAGAAAATTGAAAATATAAGTTGTGAAAAGAGTTGCAGTTGTGCTTGAATGTGAGTTATGAAAAGATGCAACCAGTTCTTTGAGTTTAATTTTTGTAAATGCTTTATTCTACCTGTAGAGGAATTTGCTTTTCTGTCTGGTTTGGAAAGTTCTGCATTTTTGTTTAGTCTAAATGTTTTGTTTAGGTTAAAAGGTAAAATTCTTCTGTACAATTAGTAACTTGATCATCTTTGCCATTAAAAGGTCTACCTGCTTGTTGTTTTGCATGACACAGACAGATTTTGTACTATCTTCTAGCAAATGGTTATGTATTGGAATGATCTGAAATTACGTGCTGACAGAGAACAAAAGTTAACAGTGGAAACCACTGCAATGCAGTTACCACAGCATATAATGCAAAATGAAAGTGTTAGAGCATCTATTTAGGTAAAATTTTTGATGAAGAAAGGACCTGAAGAAAGAACTTTATCATTAACCCTAAATCTTATGCTTTAAGACATTGTAATAGTGTCTTGAACAGTGTCTGTGATGTTGAGCTTAAAATATGAGAGTTTGGCTTTGTAGGATTGAGCAATACTCTAAACACAGATAAGTGATACATAGTAAGAATTTTCAGAGATGAGCTAGATAGAGGAAAATGGCATGAAGCATTTCTGTAATTCAGCTTCTGAAAAGTATGTGCTTAATAGCTGCGAAGATGAAAGAAGAGGAGGAGGGAAAGAAACAAGGAAGCTCTTAAGTTCAGACAAGTCTCCCATTTAAAGGGAATACTGAAGTTGTGCACAGCATCCCCTGAACCTGTGTGCTGGGGCAGTAGCCACTAGCCCCAGGGAGTGAATATTGACAGGGGAGGATCCTCGGAAGAAAGACCAGAGAAGTTGTTGGTTATTGTTGTTCAAATACACCTGAAGTATTTTAAGCTTTTTGTTTTTATTATTTATTTATTCTTGGAAAGGCGATTCAACTGTAATCTCTATTTTTGAGATTTAAATATTTTTCCCCTTACATTCATCTCAGCTTCACTTTTTCTAATAGTGTTTTATTGTATCTGCTTAACTCTTAATGAGTACTTAAATAATGAAATCTGAGACACAGGTAGTACACACCTGAAAATAACTGGTTGACTGGCATTTTGTCATCGCTAGAAAGTTTGCTGGAATAAACAATCACATTGTCAATTATGGTGTTACTATATTGGCTTACCTTACAATTTGTGAAGTCACACATCAACTTCCTGATATAATGTTTTCTTGTGGGTTTCATCTGGATACTAATTGCATATATTGAAAGGTATCTACAGTAATTTGGCTGTTGTAATAAGATATTTCAATCAAGTTCAGTTGCACAGAATCCATCAACAATTTCAAATTCGTATTCCCTTTGTAGAACTGATTCCCAAATGTCTGCCTGCCTAATATGAACAGAAGTTGAAGTATTTTTGCTGCAAAATAATGGAAAATGTAATTGATTAGATTTTTAATGTTATAGAGTGAGACACAATTTTGTGGAAAACATAAATTGCTAGAAATATGTAGGAAAATAATGTATGTAAGAGGCTCAGGAGCTCTGAAAACCAGTTGGCTCAATATTTTGGAAAACATTAAATGTTTCTTTTTTTTTCCTTTTAAAATTTATTCTAATGTAGAAAAAGATTCTTTCTACAATTTAGAAATCTAGCTACTTTTAAAGGTATAAAGTTCATGTTTGTAATAAGTATCTTGTCAGTTCACTTCTAAAATTAGATTCTATCCTGGTCAGATTTTTCACGTTAGGGGTTCATGACAATGTGAGGAGTTACATAGGCAGTAATTCAATTTTGCAGCTTTTCTTAAAAGCTGCTTGGTAACAGATGTGAATTATTTGGAGTAACTATTTAAAACTAAGCTGAAAATTGCCAAGTTTGCAAGAGAAAAAGAAGGAACTGAAGTGGAGCAAATAAAATCCAAACTGCTTTTAAACTTAATCAGAGTACTACAAAGGCTAATCTGTGCAGATCTTCAGCGCTTGGCTGTGATGCTGTTTTGGGTTACTTGAGTTCAACTAATACTTTGGATGATTTGGGAACATCTGTGTATCACGGCTACAATATTTCTTGGATAAGTTTCTCTTCCATGGTCATGTGCTTGGGTGACTTCTGTCTTTGACACTCAGAGGTTTTTTTAGCACTTGGTGGACTTCTTGACTTAACTGTTACCCAGATATGTATATATATTCAGAAGTAGACTCAGTATTGTATTCTATTGGCTCTTTGCTTTTTTCATTACTTCATTTTCCTGCATTATGGTAAGGAAAGCATGATCCTAAGCATGATCTGATTATAGTATTTCAGGGAGGTATTGGTCAGTTCATTGTTTTATATATGTGATTAAACCTTTTATGAATATATTATTTGTTCTGCAGTGAAAGAGCAACACAAACAACAAATATAATTTATTATGTTTTTTCTGTTGTTATCAGTTTGTTTCAAAACCATCAGGGCTAGAGATCCCTGATTTTTGTTTTAAATGCCCAGCCAAGATTCTGTAGTAAATGTAAAGGTGTTAAATGTAAAACAAATTAAAAAGACCACAACAGCTCACTAATTATCCTATTTGGGGGATTTGAATGCAAATATTGTGCCCATTTTGTAAGACAGCATACAGTAAAAGGAAGGATTCCAAGAATTTAATCTAATGTTGTCTGTAAGATTCTGTGGGAATCTTATAACCATGAAAGTATTCAGAATAGATAAATCAATATCACTTTGGTAAAGTACAATGCAAAAAATACTGTTTATACTTGATGAAATTTTTATTCCATTGAAATTAAAGAAAAAAGGACCATAATTTAAAAAAATATTCAGATCTATTTGTTTGCATTAGGAAATATATCTCCTAATAACATTATGCAGCTGATCTATGAAGAGACTTCTAAAATCTCTGTAACTCTAGTGTCTGACCATTGAAAAATCTTGGGTTTTGTTTCTCACAGGGCCCTTTACAGATGGGTCATTCCCATCTGGCAAATAGAAATGAGGCACAGAAAGGCTGGTGTGACAGAGAAATTAGCTTAATTGTTTTGAATCCTAGCCTACTTCCCTCAATAAAGCTGAATTTTAGGAATTCAGCCGACTTACAAAATAAGTCAGATTTGTGGCTTAAATAGACATACTCTAATGTGATAAAATAATGTGCCTTATCTATTTTACTAAATGTAACATATCAATAATTTTTAGTCTTCTAGAAATTAACATATCTGTGAGGTGCTTTTTTTTAGTGGAGATTTAATTTCATAAGCTGTGAAAATGAGGTAGACACCTGTGTTGGCTTGTATGAAAAACAAAGGATTCCATGGAGAATCACAGATAATGTGAGAGAATGACAGATGTTTATAAAGCATAGAAATTATCTTTCTTTTATATATTATTTGTGTGTATATATATCTCACTTTGAACTGTCTTTTACTACTGTCTTTCATTCAGTCAGTAACCTCTAAAGGCAAGTAATAACTCTGCAAAGGTACTTTTCCCTTGTGAAAAGCTCTATTCATCTTTCACAGTTTAACTTTGTGTTGCTGTGCATGGATTTGTTGCCATTATTTTAAAAGAAAGATCTCATTGCCAATATTTCTAAAGAAACATTCTTTATAAAAATAATGTCTTTTCAAATGTTTTCACAGCATCTGTAAAAGTGCTAAAGAGTATGTGTGAGAACTTTTACAAGTATGCAAAACCGAAAAAAATTAGAGTCTGCGTTGGGACGTGGAATGTCAACGGGGGGAAACAGTTTCGAAGTATTGCCTTTAGAAATCAGACCCTTACTGACTGGCTTCTGGATGCACCAAAGTTAGCTGGTATTCATGAATTCCAAGGTAGGATGTGTATCCTGCTAATTTTGTCTTGAAAACTCTGATTTTGATAATTGAATCATCAATGTTAAAATATATATATGAGGTCTTGGTCCTTAAGTTAACAACAAATAGCTTTTTTAATATCTAAATGCAGATCGAAAAAGCAAGCCTGTAGACATATTTGCTATTGGATTTGAAGAAATGGTGGAGTTAAATGCAGGAAACATTGTGAATGCCAGGTAGGTGATACAGTCTATGCAAAATTAGTTTAGTTGATAATCACTTTTTTTCATATTTAATTTTATTCTTCTCCTGTATTTTAAGGGTTGGGATTAGTCTGGATATTTTTTTTACTATATTCTAGTTTTCTCTGCCAGTTTCTGTGCAAAGATTAGAGATTTTATCTTAGCTTTCTGTAGCAAAGCTGTGATCACTTAGAACACGGATGCTGTAATCTTAAAGATCCAAACAGTTTTGGATGTACCTTCACCAGTCTCTCAACTTGTTCCTTCACATAACACTTTGAAGGAATTTACCTCCAAAGGTCACAGTGTTCCGCAGTCTCTGTGCTTTCCTACTGCTGGGAGCAAGGAGTCCTGTGAAATTCCTTCCAAAAACCTTGTATTGTTGATATGCGTTTATATAGTATCTTGCATCAGATTTTGATCTGTATAAAGCGAGTACCTCCTTCCATACCGCCAGTTTTTGCTGTCATTAAGTGGATAAGTAACCTTTGATCATAACTCTGTCTTATTTGTAGTTTGCATTTACCTGTAATGTTCCATGTATTACATAGACATATTATCATTGAGTTTGGGGATATGGTAGCAGAGTGGGATATGAAAATATGTTCTTACCAGTGGTGGGTGATGCCAGCAGTGGAGTCTTTATATGTAGTTCTAGGATCATGTTCACTTTGCCCATTGTTTTGTCTATCCATTTTGCATTTTCTGGTGTTTAGCAACCTTGAACTCTTTGAAAAAGCGCGTAAAGCCTATTGTGCGGGGAGAGTTGTCTGCTTTCGAGCCCGTTGTGCTGTTAGCCTTTGTACAGCCTTTTGTCTTGAGGAGGAAGTGGCAGTTTGTCATCCCTTAATTTCAGGCTGTGTCTAGGTAACATTGTTTCCTGCTCTGATATTTTTCATTTGTATCTAACGCAGTTTCTGAAAACCATAGTCTAGGCTAGCAAGTAACTCCCTAGAAAAATTCGTAGGTTTGCCTCTCTCATCTAGCCTCAGAAATAGAGGAAATATAGCCCTGGCTTCTTATGTTGTCCATGTCGTTGTGAAAAGTGAGGCAGCGTTTTATGAGGTTAATTTGGAATGATGATGTCTGTGCTAGGAGGCATTTGAGCACCATTCACAACTTGGCTTTAGTTCACTGCCATGAGATTCAGTTAAAGTTACTGTGTGAAATTTATTCAACTAGATCAACAGTTTAGATACTTACTTAATTCGACTATTTTAAAACTGGCATATTTAATCTCACTGTTAGCACAACCAATCAGAAGCTCTGGGCTGCTGAACTGCAGAAGACTATATCAAGAGATTACAAGTATGTGCTGCTGGCTTCTGAGCAGTTGGTGGGTGTCTGCCTTTTTGTGTTCATCAGGCCCCAGCATGCTCCTTTTATCAGGTCAGTGAACACACAGCTGTGCCCAAGTTGGGTCACCTTCAGTTTGTTTTGTATTGCAAGCTAACGTACAAGTGTACTAAGAAGTATATGGGGCTTTAGAAGAGCTGTTCCATCTTCTGGGGAGCTGGTTGCTTACATTTTTATCTTAGTTTTTAAATGGCTTATCAGTTGCCAAGAAAACCTGAAAAGCTGAAGTGTTATTTTGTTATCAGCTCAATAGCTGTTGGCATGTTTCAAAAGCAGACCAGTGGCCTTACTGCTAAAAGAACACGTGGAAATGTTCACTTACAACACAATGTTATACTCGAACATGGTTGAATCTGTTAATTTCTGTACCATTGTATTTGAAGGTTTAATAGTTGTTTAACTCTTCTAGGGATGTTGCTGTTGATACTGTAAAGACTGGCATGGGAGGAGCCACTGGTAATAAAGGCGCAGTAGCAATTCGGATGTTGTTTCATACATCCAGTCTTTGCTTTGTCTGCAGTCATTTTGCTGCAGGGCAATCACAAGTTAAAGAGAGAAATGAAGACTTCGTAGAAATAGCTCGCAAGCTCAGTTTTCCAATGGTAAGCATCAGTGTTCAAATTCCATAATGAATGAGAAGTTAAACCCTCTGAGCTCTATCATTGTCATCCAAAAGTTTTATTTATTTTTTTTCCTCTCCACAGATTGCTGTGGAAATCAAATTTCCTTCGATTAGAGGTCTCAGAGATATTTAAGCTCCTGCAGTTTCTGTTAAAATAAATGACTGCAGAAGGAATAGCTCTTTCCAGTGCAGTGACTGAAGGAGATGAAGCACAAAGTCACTTGCATTAGATGTCAAGTATTTAGCATAGGAAAGAGACCTTGTAGATTCCTGGTATGCAGTAGAACTTTTCTAGGCACCAATGTTGATGGACTATGAGGAAAAAAAAAATCTATGAGAAACTATTTTCAGTACAAAGAATGATTTTGGCTAATAAATTTTAACTTCTTGTTTGCTATTTTTGTCAAGTTAGATTGTACAGTTCTGTACTGTATTCTCATAAAGGATTATCAAACACCAAATAAAGACCTGATTATTTTGTCAGTGCAACAAAATGCTTCTTTGAGACTTAAAGTTGTCTTAAATTTTGCAGTCAAACTGTCATTTGTTAGTTTCTGTGGCTCTGTACAGAAGTCTGACATCATATTTTAAAGGCTTTTTAACTTCTAGCTTTGACCCTATGGTCATGTTACAGTTTTTATTGAAATTACTATATTCTCAGGGTCCCCAGAAACAGTTTACTAAATACTGCTGTCTTACTTTGCAAGTGTATCTGCTTTGATTTACTTAAGGGCAACAGAAAGATGAAAACAAAGAGGGATGTTGAAGCTCTTACTTCAAACCCTAGGCTGTGGTTAAACTGACAGAGCCGTTCTGTCTCTCCCAGCCTTGAAAACCATATGTAACTGAAATATCTTCAATTAAATCTGAATAATAAAGCTTTTGATGTGCAGTTTGTCAGGATGATGTGCCACAAAACCCCAGGGTAGTGTTTGTTCTTTGTAACCTCTTTTGACACAGGTAGCAGTCATCATCTTAGAGCAAGCTTCTGAACTGGAGCGAAATGATGAAGAATTTTAGAATCTGATTCAGCTGATCCAAGTTTCTTCAGAAATATGAACGACATAACAAATGTTACTTCTTTCATATTATGTATGTGTGAACACCATACAGCTGGCTATGTGGTTCTAACTATACAAACGCTAAATACTGAGGTGTACTTCAGTTGTCCTCATTATCTAGAAATGTCACATATTTTACAATTAAAAACTGAACTTCTGGAACTAGTAAATTTGTATCTTGGCTGGTTTTAACTTCATTGTGTGCTTCTCTTTACAGGGAAGGATGCTATTTTCTCATGACTATATCTTTTGGTGTGGTGACTTTAATTATCGAATAGATATTCCTAATGAGGAGGTTAAAGACCTAATACGACAACAGAACTGGGAACCCCTATTGGCAGGAGACCAACTTATTAATCAGAAAAATTCTGGACAGGTATCTTAAAAAAATGCTACTGCATTTAAGAACACTTTGGTTTTCTTTTTGGCTTTGGAATAACATTTTTCTCTGGTGCTTCTGGAAATCTGTATCTTCAGCATGTTTTACTTACCACTTTTGTCCAGGCAGTGGTGTGGAAGGGTGGGGCATAGCAACATTTAATAACTTCTTTGAAGGAACTGTCCTGAAGAGGCAGTGATGTAAATACAGTGAGTAGCTGTAGGTATGAGGTTTTTTTTCCTTCTCTCCTGAAAAAGAACAAAACTCTACAATCTTGTTAGAACTTTTTGTTTAAGGTTACCGGTTATAATGTTTTGCTTTTTATCAGGTGCAACTATTTAAAAAATATTTATAGAAGTTATTTTCTTAATATTACTTTTTACTTTAAGTTGGTGCTAGTAGATCTAATGCTGTTACTGTCAGAAAAAGCAATAGTCTAAATGCTGAACTTTTTACTAACTAAGAAAAAGCATGGAATAATAGTCTGAAGAAAGCTTCAGATTTTAGATTTTTAAGGTTCCTTGGGAGACAGCATGTAGCAATTAAAGGAATATTTTTAATGAATCAAATTTTATGTGGAAGTGTTTCTTTTTTCTTTCCAGCTTTATATGGGAATGCTGTAGATAGTCAAATGAGAGACAATCCTCTCTTGTTTGTTTTCTCTGCTTGCCAGCGCTTTGATCATCTTTCAGAATTTAATGTATTAAGGGCTCTTTATTTCTTTTGTTCTCCCTTAACTCCTATTTATTGGTGGGGCATCTTGTGTCACTTTGGCTAAATACTTTGGATGTTCCGATAGGTACATAAAATATAAACCTTATTTTTCAGTTTCTGCTGACACATGGGTGACTAACCAACTGATTGAAGTGCTGTGGACAGCATGTGTTTTTGATGACCTCAAGTTCAGAATGATGTAAAGATATAAATGTTCACATACTTCTTTTTAATGATAACCAGTCTGGGCCACTAGTCTTGGTGGCAAGTGTAGAATGTCTTCAGTAGATAAGATTTAGAGAAGGACTAATATTATCAAATTAATTTTTTTTTTTTTTTGGGCGGGATGTGTATACAGGTCTTCCCTGTTAGAAAAGAGAATTCTTATTAGTTTCAAACTGTTTCCCATCTGTTTCTGTCTTCTGGCATGACACATACCTGCTTTGTTTCTTACAGATTTTTAGGGGGTTTTTGGAAGGGAAAATAAATTTTGCTCCTACGTACAAATATGATCTGTTTTCTGATGACTATGACACTAGTGAAAAATGCCGCACACCAGCATGGACAGATCGTATTCTATGGAGAAGAAGAAAATGGCCTTTTGACCGATCAGGTTTAAGTTCTTTCTTAAATTGTTTATAGTATTCTTGTAACTGGCTGCTAGAATCCATTTAGTGATATTCACAGTTCGAGTAGTGATTCTGAGCTTGTATTCCTGACTTTGTAAGATATGGAAAGCTTAAAATAGCATCTTGAATAAATAAAGTGAAGCTGAACAGAAGGATCAAGAATCAGATACTATATTTCAGTAGTTCACAAGGAACTTCTGTATTTTTCTGTAAAACACTTGGGTTTGTTTTACTCTTTGTTTCTGTTTTTTACAAATAGCTTATTTTTTTAAGCATATTCATGTAATCACTGTGGTTTTCCCCTTTTGTTTTCATTAATACTGCATGTAGCTGAAGACCTGGATCTTCTGAATGCTAGTTTTCATGATGACAGTCATGTCCCTTATACGTGGAATCCTGGTACTTTGTTGCACTACGGAAGAGCAGAGCTGAAAACATCTGATCATAGGTTTCAGTTTTATTTTATACATTACTTCCTAATAACTGAAGATTTAATATTCATGTTTTTACATATTTTGTTGCTCAGGCACTCTGCTTACAAGTTCTTCTTGTGTATTTTTTTTCCAAGGCCCGTGGTTGCATTAATTGACATTGACATATTTGAAATTGAAGCAGAAGAGAGGCAAAAGGTTTATAAGGAGGTGATCGCAATGCAAGGACCACCCGATGGTACCGTGATGGTCTCCATCAGAGGTTCTTCAGCAGAAGAAAACTATTTTGATGATAACTTGATTGATGATCTTCTTCAAAAATTTGGAAGCTATGGTGAAGTTATACTTATAAGGTTAAAAAGACCTTTTACTTTTAATCTCTATTTCTCATTATTGTTCACAAGTATTTCCTGAATAAAGTTACTTTCTTAGCAGGCATTTCAGTTACAGTCTGCTTCATTTTTAGCATTTGGATTTCAAGTTTAATTTTAAAGCATTTACAATTGCAAATTAGTTTTACATATCTTTACATGTGTTGGTTTTCAGACTTTTTCAGATACTCTGTCTCAAAAATAAGGAGCATCATACTGACTTTGTCAGAGATAAAAATTGTTGTTTATGTAGTTTTCTACAAGTTTTGTGTTCTAAAATTAGGTTAGTTTTAAATGAACTGAAGATAAGAGAATCCCTGTGAATGTGGCATTTTCACTAAGCTATTAATTGAACTATAAGTGGTGTGCTCTTTTGGGTTTATTGGGGGTTGTTTTGCTTTGGTCCCAAGTCCAATGTGGAATACCTAATACAAATATCTACTCTGTAGCCACACCATTAATATTATGTAGTCACATAATTTTTAAGAGGGTAGTGTTTGCTATGTGGTATTTACCTGGTTCTCTTTTGCTTTTTTTTTTTTTTTTTGTTGCAAGAGTACATTCAGTTAAAGCTTATTAGCCAAATATAGATATTATATGAAACTAAAAAAAATTTTAATTTCCATTAAATGAAACATAGAAAAACCTTTACAATAGGAGACTTCAAAAGTTAGTAGTAGGATAAAGTATTTTAATTACTATTTCCAATGGACTTCACAGGTTCGTGGAAGACAAGATGTGGGTAACATTTTTAGAAGGAAGCTCTGCTTTGAATGTTATGAATTTGAATGGTACCGAGGTAATGTAAAAATTACTGAACTTCCACATAGCAAGTGAAAAGCCAACTTTTTAATGAATGCTTGAGGTTTTGGGGGGTTTTTGTTTCTTTATATTTAACTCTTAAAAGTTCCATACTAGACTGTTGCATCTAATTGTTTGGGGTTTTTTCACTTTTGATAGCCACATAGCATTATGATGCATTTCAAAAGCTAGCTGAGAAGTACCAAACCTAATTTATATTTAAGAGGACTGTTAGAGAAGTGAAGAGCCATACTGAGGGACAGCTTCATCAAATGAGGGATTTTATTTTTTTCTTTGATGTTTTAAAAAATAGAGTTTTTACCTTGTGTTTGTAGTGTGAACCAGTTTATCATATCTATAGTCTGTAATTATTTGACTTCTGATATTTGTGATAGCTTCAGTAATTTATTTTTTTTTAAATCTAGAATGCTGAATTTTAATGTTCCTACTCTTAACAGTTTGTTTTGTGCATACCTTTTTGGCAATTCAGCTACTAGGAAGAATTATAAACATAAGTTTAAAAAATCCAGATTGGATCAGAAGTTTGGAAGATGAAATGAACCTAGAGAAAATTAATATTGGGCTCCCTTCATCAACAAGCTCCACTTTGCTTTGTGAAGATGCTGAGGTTACTGCAGACTATGATATGGAAGGTTTGTTGAAATAAACTATTCCTTAGTTTGAAATGCTTACACTCCTAAATAATGTGATTAATTTAATGCATAATATCAAAACTTTTAATAAGTTTATGCCAATCTAAAACAGATAAATTAGAAATCCCATTATTTCCAACAGTATCTTGACAACTTGTTGAGCAGTGTCGGTTTACAGTATATCTCTAGATTTTAGTAATATGTTGACTTTATTCTTCTGTCTTTATCCTGTGACTTGCATTCTCAGGGTCACTTCATTCAGGGAACATTTCCATCTTCTTAAACAGAAGGTAACACAAATAGCAGATACCTTGAAATCCCTTGTCCAGCCTTCTGAATAAGTGAAGCTTGCCATCTTTTGCGAACTAGGGAAATAATTTTTGCAGAAGTCTTCTTTGTAAAGCTAATTTTTTTTTAGATCAAGCAACGTTAGTTGCCACACCATTATAACTATTTATAATATATATCTTGTGCTATTTTCAGCTGGTTTGAATACATATGCATTTTTCATGTGGAGTTTTGTGATGCAAGTATACTTTGGTTGTTGAGCTAATTCCTTGGAACTCTAGGGCTTTCTGTGGAAAATCTCATGCTCAGAATCAGTTTATCATTTCTCCACTTTTCAAAGTAAATAACTACTGTTCCCTTTATTTTACATGTTTTTTCTTTTTTTGGGGGGGTGGGTTTTGTTATTTAGGAGACATTGATGACTACAGTGCTGAAGTAGAAGAAATCCTTCCTCAGCATCTACAGCCAACTTCAAGCTCTGGCCTTGGAACCTCACCAAGCTCTTCACCACGTTCCAGTCCCTGTCAATCTCCTACGCTGTCAGATGGACCTACGCTCCCAGTGAGACCGAGCCGAGCACCAACAAAAACTCCTGGACCACCTGTTTCCACACACGGTGTGTATTATATTGCTTGACTGCCTGTATTAGTACTATACAACCTAGCAGCTGCATGACCCAGTGGTAGAATACTACCTTATAGATTATTTTTAATAGAGCTTTTAGATTCAAATAAAAGGATATTCTTGTCATTATATAGCTTTCACGCATAAGTGGCCTTGGGCAAATCACCTCATTCTTTGTGTCTCAGTTTTCCTGATGGGCAATGAAAGAGCTTTTGTTTCCTCAGTTTTATTTAGTACACTGTGCATTGATCTATACTGCTTCAAACTACCTAACTTGATTTAGTTCTTCAGCATTTCATCACACGGGAGGCATCTTAAAAAGTTGATTAATAAGCTTTCTAGGTTGATTAGTTTGAAACCTCTGTTCAAGAATTCTGTTGCAATGTGCTAGCATAATCCTAGCTCACTTCAGAGAAACTCTTCAAATACAGCCCATTAATGCTCCTGTCAACTGTAATATGTAAATTGTAATCAGCAGATTTGTAAGTTGTGTGTATGTATGTATTGTGAAAGCATCTGTTTAAACACAACTTTATTTTAAGGACAAAGTGGACATTTGGAATTATAGTGTTTGGACTGGTTTCTAGAACAGTTTTATTTCAACACAATGTGGATGAACTTTACGAAGACTTTTAAAATGCTAGAATTCCTCTTGTAACATTTTTTTCCAGAGCACTTAGTTTAGAGATTTGCATCAAAACCAGAACTTGGAACTCTGCAAATTTTAAGAAAGTTTAGGATTTCATGAGAAGCCTATACCATTGATTTTATTCCTCTTGTTTTCCTCTCTTGAAAACCTCTGTATCATTGTTTACAGGGCTGGGGACTTCCTGTCCTCTCTGTGAAAATAACTTTCTATTAGAAAAACTTAACTGTGATTAGAATGTACAAGTGAGTAATTTTTTGCACTGTTTTCTATCTGTTCTCCAGCTGAACTTCAGCTTGGTACCCAGCAGAAAGAGTCTTCTCAGAGCTTGGAGCCAAAACGTCCTCCACCACCTCGTCCTGTTGCTCCTCCTGCACGCCCTGCTCCACCACAGAGGCCACCTCCACCATCAGGTAATGCAGTGATGTGTGTCAGGAGGCCAGGAATATTTTGTTTCAGTTCTGTGAGATGAGCTTTGAAGTTCCACACCCAAACTAGGTATTATATTGTTGGTTTGCGGCTCAATGAAACGTACCAGTTTTTCACTAAAATGTTTTATTTATAGGTTTATTAGCAATAAGAGCATGGAAATAACAGCGTTTTTTGGTAACGTTTAAATACTATTGTATTTGCTTAGTGAATAAGTTTTTTAAAGTTTTTCTAAAGTTGTTTTCACAGTTTAAAAATATGGGCTTCCTACAGCAGTGTTTACTCAACAATTTCATTTTTATAGCATCTTCATTTTTTGAATAAGAGATAAATAATCTTGTGCATTCATTGATGTATATTCCTTTAATTTTGGCATCAGTATGTATGCATTTTATCATGTCCAAGTTTTTACTGTAGAGTTCATCTGGATCATCTGAAAATGTAAACAGTTGAGCACTAAAGAAACTGGATGTTCAAAAGCATATGAGCCACATAGTTACTAACAAACTGACCCTTGTCATTTTTAACTTTCTCATTCTTTTTCTTCCCTCTTACTGTACTGATATCTTTCATTATTGCTGCATTCATTTCTTAAATACTGTAAGGCGGTAGGAGTCCTGCACCTGCTAGAAAAGAATTTGGAGGTAATGATTTTAATTGTTTTCAATGTGACTGCATAGCAAAATTACTGTGGTGGTCTGTTGTGACAATACTTAACATGACGCCCAAAGGTATACAAATCAGTAATTCTTAAAGATCAATGGAATTCCTTCCTCAGGGTTTGTATCCTCTTCTGAATTACATTTGATTTTTAGTGAAAAAATATTTCTCCCAAAGAGGACATTATAGTTGGATAGATGAAAATTGTTAAAAATGTACCCAGCTAACTTTTCAGGGAAAGTGAAAACTTGTCTTTACTTGTGAAAAGGCTAGCTTTTTCCTAGTTGTTCAAGTTGAAAGTACTGATGGTCTGGCCCAGTTTCCCCTGGATGATGACCAGTTAACAGAGAGCTCCAAGTCACTAACTATATTTGTATCTAAGCTGAATGCTAACATATAGGCAGGTTTTTTCTGTTTCTGAGTCTGAAATGTGCTCCCAAGCCCTTACTAGAGACTTGAAACATCCTCCATTGTTCTTGGAACTAGCACCTAATTCAGAAACACAAACTTAGCAAAGAATATATTCAGTTATTTTAAGGCATTCAGGAGCTACAGGTCTTCACAAAATAGCAAAATCTGGAAATTATTCTCCCCTAATTCCTTCCGCTTTGATAATAATGATAGCCTTATCAACTTTTCAAGCCAGTTTTTGGTTTTTCTCCAGCTTGATCTGGTTCTATATGTAATAACAACTCATGTGTTCACATAAGTGCTTCTTGAAACTAATCTTTGTCCTTTGTCCCATGCTTCATAATTGAGCTGTCCTGCTTGGACTTAAATCAGCTTATTAATACATGGGATAGAGTGAGAATAGTTAGTGGCTCTGGATTACTTCCTTAATAGCTATTAAGGCATTTCCACTCAGTTGGTAGGAAAGAGGGCTTTTTGAGAAAATAATTCAAAAGTTTTGAGCGACCTCAGAAAATAAATAAACTATTTTATGCAGTATATAAATATCAGCTAATTTATTGAGATATCAGGCGGAGATGTGCATGGCTCTTAGATACAGTTGAGATGAGGAGGTTATGCCAAAGGTATAGTATTTCAAATTAGTTAAAATGCTTAAGTTTTAGAAAACATCCAGTTTATATATATCACATAACATATCTCAGATTAAATTCATTGCACTACTCCGGTCCTCTATAGTTTTATGTGCACTGACACAATCTTGCTTGTCTAGTTTGTCTCAATTGTGCAAAGACTAGCCACCTTTTTTCACCCTTTTTCCCCAGCATAGCTTTCCATAAAGCCATAAGGAATTGTAGTTTGCATAAAACTCACTTTTCGTGCAATCTTTTAAAAGTGATTGTATTTTTTTCATATGTCGTTCTGACATGAAACTCATCCTGCTTTTTCCGTCCTCTTCATTTTCCACTCATGTTGTTTATAAAGCATAATGCTTTTATTTTCAGCTCAGGTACCTGAGCTCAGCTCTGAGTAAATGAGCACAGGACTGGAAGCAGCATAAATGTCACAGAGTGTAACTGTGCTTGGGGAAATTGCATCTCTTTCGCTTACCTAGAATGAAGGCTCCTAAAGCAGTGTGAAAATATCCCTGTGTACAGTAAAAGTGTATTGAACTTTGTAGACTTTGGTAGCACATACAATGTGACATTGATCATATCTTTAAAATGTGCTGCATCTTAAAAGTTACTTCCCTCCTGCCTCCCGCCATGTATTTAAACCTTTTTTTTCTGAGTGCTTCACTCCCTTCAGTGCCCATAACATTTCCTCTGAGGGCTCACCATGCTTTGGAGGTGGTAGCAGGATTTTGACATTTAAGTATTTTTGAGACTTTGGTCATGTTTTATATCAGAAGTCACTCAGAATTCAAGGAAACATGGTTATGTATTCATTGCAAAGGTTTGCAAAGTTTTTGCCTACTAATATCCACTGAGGATTCTATAAGTTCTCAATTGTTTGTAGTTAAAAATTAAAATTTTGCAGTCTGTTTACCCAAGATTTTTTTTAATACATTACAGAGTAAATTTTTACAGAACATTAAAAATTATAAAGGTATTTAATTGTCAATTACTTGAAGTTGCAGGGAAGTCTTAGAGTTGTCTTTTGTTTTAAACTGTTAAAATGGCATTGAGATTGGGTTGAGATTGAGAGAATGCACAGTATTTTCAGTATATGCAATAATCTGGGTAAAATGCGTTACATTATCCTCCAAGTCAATGAAATAAATCTAGAAAATACAGTAATAAAGCTGGCATTAAAAGGAATGCAAGTATGTTAAGCTATGAAAATACATGCACACAAGCAGCAAGTGCTTCTTGGAGCACACTGATATTTAGTGTCATATATTAAACTTATCCTTGTAAGAACCATTCAGCATCTTGTTTGTCCCCTGTAGCTTTTTCTTTTTCCAGAGCAGAGTTCAAGTTGGTTTGATGCATTAGGATAGGGCTATAATTTTGGAAAAGCTTCTTTTGTTGGTTAAGGTTTTTGTTTTGTTTTTAATTATGGGGAAGAGCACCTTTCTTCTTGTCTGAAGACGGGAAGCTCAGTAGTGGATAAAACAATAAGCCTTAATGCTAGAACAATAAATACGTTGTTCAAAGTAGGCAAATGCCCTACTTTTCATATATACACAGACATGTGCGCATATATGCATATTTTACTTTTTGAGAACCTAAGGTTACTTTATAAGCTAATGTGTAAATGTAACCTTTGCAAAACACGCAGTTCAGTCTAAAAGATGTCAGGGCGTATGTTGCAGGTTGTTTCTGTATAAATCCAACCTTTCCTTAAAATACTATTTAAAACAACATAGGATATCATTATTTGTAAAACACTGTTTCAAACTGCAATAGAGATTTCAAGCTATATACAGACTACAGCATCAGTTTAAAATGAACAAGCTAAGCTCCCTGCTCTTGGAGAGCTTTTTTTGTGTCCATTTCCATTAATACTCTGAGATGAACAGTTTGCGTTATGTCTTTGTAACCAGTGTCCTGTACTCTGTTGGGCTGCTCTCCAGCTCCCTTTACTTTCCTCCAGTTAGCAGGTAGGCTTCTCATAGCCTATGGGCTACTGCTTTCTTTCCTTCCGCAGGGATACTCTGCATTGTGTGGGATGAGGGCAGAGCTAATCCCCGAAAGCAGCAGAACATCCTCAGGGAGAGCTTTCCTCCTGTGCCCTGTCTTTACAAACACTGTCTGTTCATTCCTCCTCGGTGCTGCTTCTCTTGCAGAGAAGTTCACTGTTGGAAACTTCTGCCATGGAAATGTCAGGTTAATTGGCAGAGCCTGGCACTCACCCAGATTATAGAGTATATAACATATGCCACTATTTAACATCTTTGAACCAGATGTTCAGCAAACCCAGAGATTTGACATCTCTGGAGATCATCACATATCAGCCTCATCTGCAACCTTCACTCTTCCTACTCTGAGTGACACCTCCGCCCATTTCTGACAAAATTCACAGCACTCTTTCCAGATCATAGAGAGCTCCTGAGCAGATACCACACACTGGCACATGATGAGAAAGCATGAGGCTGTGTCATTGCTAAGGCAAAAGTTGGTTTTAAGGTAGGCTTCTTGAACACTGGCTCCCTTTCCTTCCTCTATACTTGAGCCATTCCAAAGTTGCCAGATATTACTGTTACTTATTCCTATGCGCATGCTTTAAGGATTTCTCCTTGCATACTGTCTACTGTTATCTATGTTCTGACATGTTCTTACCATACAATTTTATGGACCCAGTACATGCTTGATCATATTGCAGAAATAAAATAATTCAGCATGGTTATGCATGATTGAAAATCTTCTTTCTCTCAATCTGAACTATAACATCTACTGTGCATCTGTTGAAACAGCTTTCCTAAGTACAGAGTGATGCTTCGAGATGACTTAACGATACAGTTCTGTAGATTACGGTATATAAAATGGGAAACTTCTTTATTCCATAAACTTGCTTATTCATATGTAGTCTTGGCAGAAACATACCATATTGTATATCCCTGAATTACAGGAAGCAGACTTAATGTTGCAGGCTGTAACTGATGTATATTTTCAAATATTTGAGTATAGATATGTGCTCTGCTTTAGAAGAGTTTCAAGGCTGACTTTTAATGTCATTCTGAATTTACAAGAGTTTGTGGAGAGTGAATACTGAAGAAATTAAATTCTTCTTCAACTGCAATGTAAATTGAAATAATAGCATGCTTCTAAATGTGATCGTACTTGCTGATCTCTAATTCGTATCAGTCTGGTTTCCCCAAGCTGCTGCAGTTATCTCCTCAAGTAACTACAGTCAGGTCAGGCCGTTTTTAAATTATGTAAAGCTGTCATGTGGCAGTGTTCTTTCTGGTTTTACTTTCTCAATCTACTGCTTTTCTTATGCAATGTACAGCTTCTCTTCTTTCTCTGAAAAGGTCTTGGAGCTCCTCCCAGTCCTGGGGTAGCTAGGAGAGAAGTAGAAGGTAACATAACAATTTTTGTATTTTAGAAACAGATTTCTAATTTAATATTTGAATAATGTTATTGCCTTTGTGATACTAAAGGTGGTTTCATGAAGGTATTTATTGTCTAGGATCTCTTTTATTTAATATAATTTTAAGAAAGCCAAGTTGCTTTCTGCTTTTCAGTCATGATGTGAATTGTGTAGATGGCAGTCTTTGTTTATGAAAAAATGAAGTGAAAACTTAGACTGCATTAATCAAGAAGTATACTGTGAAGACTGACTGTCAGAAGCTGTAACTGACTGATTGCTACAGTAAATACTGTACCTGTAACTAAATTGGGAATCTAGGCAGCCTAATTTTTCCATGAAGAACTACATACACACATATTTTGGAGTGAGAAATTTCCAGTTGAATAATTTAGCATATAATTTAATATTTTTATCACTTTCTAAAAGCTATATCTGCAAAATACAGTGTATGTATTTTCATTCTGGTGCATAAATGCATGTGATACACATACATGAGAAGCATCTTTCTTGCATACTAGTGTGTGTGTATAGTGCTGAATGAGTGGGTCCTGTTCTAGCTGTGTCAGTAGAGTCACATTTTTGGGTTTCTTCTTATTTCTTCAGGAACATGACTCTTTGTAGCAAATACAGGTACAAGAGTGAAAGTCCTGTAGTCCTAATATAGTCACAATCAAGAAGTCTTTCTGTACAATTAATTATGGCTGTATTACTGGTTCATTTTTCCAAACTGGCAAAATCACTATATGCGTAGAATAGTTCAGGTTGGAAGGCACCTCTGGTGGTTATCTAATTCACCCCCTTGCTCAAAGCAGGTAAACTGGAGCCAGCTTGCTCAGAGTACTAGTTGCATTACGGAGAACCGTACCCAGAAACCCCTTCTAACCAGATCTAAGAAAGCAGCAGGGTAGCCTGACAACTGGAAGTCAGTTTGATGAAGTAAGCGTCTTATGTACCATAGAGTATTCCTTCCAGTAACTGTAACTGGCATGGTGATTTTACCTTCCTGGGCAACAGGCAACAGAAACACAAGCCAGAATCATGAACTCCTTTGCCTGTTAGAAACTGTGCACTGAGGTAAAGGTAATTTTTTCATATCTTGCACTTTACAACTTGAATGTTGCATACAAGGCTGCAGTTAGCATCAGCAAGTAAATGTTGAGGTTGATGCTGTAATATATTTATCCTATATGCTGTAATATATTTATCCTATAAACAAAGACATTAGGTTCAGGTACTTTGGCATAGACCCTGTAGATTGCTGAAACATGTATAATTACAGATGTACTCTTCTGATTGCATGATTTTTTGAATCAGCAAGTTACATAAGTTCTCTTTGTTTTAAAGACTGCTGTTAGAATATCTGCAGAATATTCTACAAAAGAAAACTTCTAGCGTGATTGAGAACACAGGGTACCTGTATAAGTGCACATCTTTAGCTTGCGACAAATAGGTGATTCAACTTAATTGATAATTAGTGGAGCAAGTCTTTGTGTACCATGAGATAAGTGTGTGCTAGAGTAACAGCTTAGCCAATGGATAGACTTTTATATATAACAACTTTTAAAAAATCACTAATGTCTTTTTGCTCCTATTTCTGTTAGCGTTTCATTGGTGTTTAATAATACCCATTTGTAGCTTATCTAACAAAGATAATCTAATTTTTTTTCCCATGCTTCAAAGCACAAAAAAGTCCTGGAACACAAAGAAAAGATAACTTAGGTAATACAGATACATGCTTTGTACTAATTTTAATACAGAAAGTTGATTTTTTAAATACGTTCTAAGTCGGCAATCTCCAATATCTGTTCTAGTTCGTAATCAGCCTCCACCTTCAACTGGAATTTCAAGCACAGGAACTGCTGGATATGGTACAACCAGACCAGTAGGTATTCTGTCTTAAAATAATTTTCCTCCTAATTTTCTAGAGTTTATTGCGCTGGTGATAGGGGTTTGTAAGTTGCAAGAAAACTGCAATATTGACTCATCATTTTATAGCTTATATGAGTTAATTAACTCAGCAATTCTTGTCTGCTGATTAAAAATACTTTAAAATATATATACTGGACATTATTGTTTTGTGCATCATTTTACAGCTTATATGAGGCTCTGGAGCGAGTCCAGAGAAGAGCAACGAAGCTGGTGAAGGGGCTGGAGAACAGGCCTTATGAGGAGCGGCTGAGAGAGCTGGGGTTGTTTAGCCTGGAGAGGAGGAGGCTGAGAGGAGACCTCATTGCTCTCTACAACTACCTGAAAGGAGGTTGCAGAGAGGAGGGAGCTGGCCTCTTCTCTCAAGTGACAGGGGACAGGACAAGAGGGAATGGCCTCAAGCTCTGCCAGGGGAGGTTTAGGCTGGACATGAGGAAAAAATATTTCACAGAAAGGGTCATTTGGCACTGGCAGAGGCTGCCCAGGGAGGTGGTTGAGTCACCTTCCCCGGAGGTGTTTAAGGCACGGGTGAATGAGGTGCTAAGAGGCATGGTTTAGGGTTCGATAGGAATGGTTGGACTCAATGATCTGGTGGGTCTCTTCCAACCTGGTTATTCTATGATTCTATGAGTTAATTACCTCAGCAATTCTTATCTGCTGATTAAAAATACTTTAAAATATATACTGGACATTATTGTTTTGCGCTCTATGCAATTATTTCATAGGCTTCCAAATAGTACCACATTTTATGTCCACTTTCAAATAACTGCAAAGTTACTCTTTATATGTTCCTGTTGACTACATTGCTGATATAGTAAGATAAAGTATCTCATCTTCCGTGCTGAAATGTATCTGCTGATGGCAGTTAATGTATTATATAGGCAGTCGATGTATCATATTGCTGATTATGTGTAATGGAATTTTTTACCTGGTTTTAAAAATTAATTTTGTTAAGGGTCTTCATGTAAAAGGGAAACATTTAACTATTTCTCCAAAACATTCAACAAACATTTGTGGAATTGAACTAACTGTTATAAAAGCTATCAATAGTCTTAAAAAATTACTAAGAAATGGTATTGTTTCTTGATGATTCTTTAGACTTTGCAGGGTATTTAAGAGAGAATTTTTGCAGCAGCATGAAGGACTTTTCTTTATATATCTACATTATCCACAGTATTTGTGCTTACTTTGTTCCCTCTGTTGTGGCAGTTTCAAGCTCTTTAACTTAGGTCAGACCTCTTGATACCTAGACTTTTTATAGACTAAAAAGCAGCAAAAGTTGGCTCTTTCTGATCAGTTTCTTGTTAGAGAACTTTGTTTTCCTTCTCAAAGGCATTCCATTCTTCTCACTGGGATAATGTTCACAACAACACTGGCAGGATGGAGAGCACAGATATGAGTCTTCAGTGGGGCTAAAAAGCATTCTGCTTGCATAATTGTCAGTGGGAAAGATATTGATGAGGTTTTTGACCTTTCTACAAATATGATGCCATGTCTTTAATGTCATATCTTTGTTTTAGGTAAAGTGATAGACCAGTTATTCCAAATGAGAGAAAGTGAAGAAGCAGTTAGAATAAAGATGCAGCTAACCACGAGAGTTTAAGTTAGATCCATATAAATTTGTTTTATAAAAGGTTGTAGAGTCCTTTTTCATCTTTTAAATGAGCCAAAAACCAGAAGAACAGTCAGCTGTGCAGATACAAAGTTCTTGCAGAGCTTAAAGGAGTTGTACCTTATTGTTATTACCATTTCTATTGTAGTCCCATGCATTATTGAAACAACTGAAAGCTATCGTTGAAAGCCAGCACTGAAATAACTTGTTGCTGATTCATTTTTCTCACAGAGAGTGATGGCTATAGTGAACAATTCCTTAATTTTTTTGTTACTTTCCCAGATTCTAAGATTTGAATAAGGAAAACCTGGTATACAGAGGAAAGAACGTACTAATTTATCACTACGTGTCTCACTGTTGGTTTGGGGGTTTTTATTTTTTTACAATCTGGAGCCAGCACAGAATTTGCCATTTCAAAATCAAAATAATTAAATAAAAAAAGAAATCTGGTGTACAGAACAGACTCCACCAGTATATTGGAACTGGCATAAGTGCAAGAATTCTTGTTCACATGAACAGGACCGAAAAAAAGAGTAGTACTGGTCTCTTATTCTCACTCCCAAGCTGGACGGCAGTTAGAGCTGCTTACTGTTTTCCTGAAAAGACCGTGGTACTGCAATTGCCACAAGACAAAGCTGACTGCATCTTTTCAGTTGTTGAGATTTTCTTAAGCAAAAACTGAAGCAAAACAAAACAAAAAACCCCAAACAATGCCCACAAATCAACCAAATAAATGTAATACAAGTTTTGAAAAAACATCTCTTAAGGCCTGCGTGGCTTGTCAAGCTTTAGCTCAACCCTTGTTTGGATTTCATAACTGACATTGCTGCTTCCTTTTTTCTCAGGTTTTTTGGGCAGAGTTTCATGTCAGGGTTTCAGGACCAGGGACAGTAACCACAGCGGGTGCTGCTTCACACTGAGTGGACCTGAGAATTACGTTAAAATTTCCTTTCTGTTTCTTTTCTGTTCCTTTTTGATATATCTTTCTCTTTTTTTCATACATTTTGACATTTAATCCAACCATCCTTCTGCCTACTTTCAAAATATTCAAAGAAATGACAATATGCATCTTGGCAATTAAAGGGAAGACAGATTTCAGAGGTTAGGTGGTTTAAAGCATTTAGAAAGTTGTTAAATGGACTCAGCCAAGAATACTGAATCAGATGTTATGCAAAGTCTTTGAAGTACAGCGCATACATCAATCTGAATTATTTAACAGTAGATGACTACAGATCCAAAGCAGAACTAAAATATATTTTTTTTTTACCAATTATTGTGTTAGACTGTTCCACCTCGAGCTGGAGTTATTAGTGCACCACAAAGCCATGTCCGCCCTTCTGGGGGAAGACCAGCACCTGAAACTCAAACCAAACCAACTGAACCACCAAGGAGTAAGTTTACTTTAGAAATTCAGTAAAGGGGTACTATCTCTAGTTTGAATGCTTTGCTTTCAACAGATGTCTTCCTTTTTCACTAGAAGCTAAGATTCCTGAATGTAGTAATATTTGGCTGTTTCTGTTAGTGGCGATCATCCACAAGTATTGTAAACCCTTATCAGATAATAGGAAGCAGACAGAGGAGATCTAGAGAGATCTAGAACCACAGAGTTCATGCCATGAGGAGGAACTTTGATCAGATTGCTGTGTTCTGCTTTGGGCATAATAATGTGTCCTATCATAGCTGTTGATCACTGGAGCGTTCTCTGCAGTGGTTGTTCTGTAATTATAATATATGGAATAGTGTTTATGTCTGAACCTCAAAGCATTTCCTAAACTTAAGAGGTTTTTTTAATTTTATTAATATCAAAATATACATAATAGTGACTTCCAAAATACTTTCAAATACAGCTGAAGGGCACTTAAGAATGACATTGTTTCTAGTTCTCTATTTTGTATCTATAGTAATTTTTAATGGAGATATGCTGAGCTTTTGATGACTTCTAATCTAGTTGCCATGAACACCTGCTATTCTTAGAGCCCCTTCTTCTGCAGTCCTGCTTAGTGCTTCCACAGCCACATGTTCTCATTCATGCTGTCCTTAAGATTTCTATTACAATTCTTTACAATGAAGAACACTACCAATGTACTTGCAGGCTCCCCATTGCTTCCTGAACCACTGAAGCCTCAGGCTGCTGGACCTGCTCAGCCAACCACTCAGCCACCACCTGTGCTAAGGATGCAGGAGCCTCTGATACCTATGGCTTCACATCCATCTCAGACAAGTGCCCCACAAAGTCTGGAACCCCCCCAACCACCTCCTCGTAGCCGATCATCTCACAGTTTGCCTTCTGAACCTGCTCCTTCACAGCAGCAAGTAAGTAAACCCTTGTATATACATTTTTCATTATGTAAATTAACACAGCTTGTACGGAATGCTGCCTATTTATGAGAAAATCCTAAAGCAAGCAAACAAACAAACAAAAATAAAGTTTAAAAGATTGGATTCAAAGATTAATCAGGCTCTAGTACAATAGTACTTAATTGCTTATGTATTTTCCCTGAATAACTAACATCTCAAATACTAAACATTTAACATACGATTTCATATTACAGAGTTACAACTTACTTTTCTTAAAATTATATTATCATTCGACAACTTTCTGTGGAAAAATACCTGGTCAAAGAAATTTAATTTTATAATGACACATGCATGAATTAAACTGTCTAGTAACTATCTAACACTGATTGTAACGTAGGCTTTATAGACTACATGATGTGGTCCTGTGATGGCTGTTTGTTTCAGGAAGATTATACTGATAGATACTTTAATAGAAATACATTCCTTCCCATTTGCCAGAGTCAATTAAAATACTCTGAAAATTTAACTCATAACATAAATATTTGATTTTGTGGACCTTTTAGAGTGTTATTTTAAAAAATACCTTCTTTTCTAGGAGAAGCCATAGTTTATTACTACTGTTTAAAAAGATGCAGACGTAGATTTTCAGTGTCGTTTATATGTACATACGGCTAAATTTCTTCACCAAAGGCTGGTACTGTTAATTTTTACAGTATTTGTGTGAATAAAATCACAAATTTATTGAAGCTGATGGATTTGTGCACAGTTCTTACCAAAAGTAAATTTGTGGTTTTGTTTTCTGGTGGTTTGTTGGTTTTCCTTTCTTTCTGCTGAACCACTCTCTCCATATTTCTTTGATTAACAAAGACCATGCAGTCACAAGGAAGGTTCATTTTGAGCTTCGTTTATTGTCCATAGCCAGAGGTTTTTGTTTCTGTGGAGTTTTTTTTCTTTTTTTTTGAGTTTTCTTAAATTATGTTAATTTTATTTCTTGATTATCATTTGAATATGACATTTTCTGATAACAGATCTTTAAATAAATAACAAGTCTTTAGAGAGGTAGTGGATTTCAAGCCCATCCTTTGATTCAAAGCTCAATTGTTATATTTAAGTGCCTAAATCTCTCCTTACTTGTATACAGTTTGAATATTCAGGAGTCTGGAGATCACCAAACAATAAATTAAAAAAGAAAAGCAGTTATTTTAAGTAGCTTTATTTATTATAATTTAAGGAGATTTTGGTTTTCGATTGAATGATAAGTCTTATAGGTTTGTTTACGCTTGAAAACCTATTACGATAGATAGGCGATCACACCAACACAGAATGAGGGTTGTAGTGCTGTTCGCATTAATAGATGGTGATAATTAGATCATCAATAGTAAAATTCTTATAATCACTCTTCAAAAAAATAGCACAATCAGCTGTGCAGTGACTGGATATTGTAAACTTACATTAGAATTGGCTTCAGCTAGATTTTTTGACTCTTAATAGTAAAGCTTATAATTCTTACTAGAGAGTTGAACAGAAATTTAGAATTTTGTATACTGTGTAATAAATAATTTTGTATTCATATCTCAAACAGCTTTGTGAAAACAATGTGGTATTAACATGAGGTTGCTTTGTTACTTGGATTTTCTTCCTAATTTTCTTTCCTTTTGATGTCTGTTTCTCTTTCACAAGCAGGAGCAACCATCAGGGTAACAGGTATCTGACTATTTACCAATCTTGTATGTGGTCTCCATCTATTCAAGCAGAAAAGATGTATGAATCTTGTTTTCATACATCTGCAGTCTCATCCATATTAAAAACCACCTGTCCCCATTAATCAATTGACTGTCATACCATAGTTTGCTTTTTCCTTTCATAATGCAATTAAATTGATAATGTTAACTGTATTTATTAGCATCATAGCAAATATTTTGCTTCATCATCTTTTATGAAACAATGGGAACCTCATGTATGCTGCTTAGTCATGGCTGAATCTCCTGGTCTCAGTCTGTTTGGAAAAAAATGAATAGGTGTTTTAGTTAACATTTATCTTTAATACAAATAAATCCTGATGTAATTGCACTACCAAAGGTTTGTTTGTTTTTTAATTTTTCAAAACAAACACCACATTTCAGATTTCTCAGAGAATAGATAATTTACCATTAGCCAAAGTAAAATATACTGTTTGTTACAATTAAAATAAGCGTTTGGTTCTAGAACTATTCAGAGCAAATTTTTATTTACATTGAAAGAGCAACTGGGATTTCTAGGTTTTTTGTGATCTTGTACTTTTGATTACTTGGTTAATCAACATGGGACCTAACCAGGTGGTGCAAACTTGCAGTTGATTTGCGTTCTTTCTGCAGTTGAGCTTTTCACATTACCCCCCTCAGATACTTGATGCCTTTGTTCTAATATTATTTTCCAAATCGCTTAATATATACATATAAAAATACCAATATTGAACTCTTATACAGTTTGGTTACATTAAGCCTCATCTACTTTTGAACTGTCTGACTTAATAGCACCAGGAATGCATGTAACTGATGTTGTTGTTTCAAAAGAAAAATCACCAGAGTGAATGTATTGTTGCATACTTCATTTCTCCTGCCAACCAATTCAAGCTATAACTTCAATTTTTGTAAAAGAAATTGGTATGCTGGATGCACTGGGAAAAAACTTATAATAGTCATCTTATTCCTGAGAGTCTCTAAAGCCTGTAAACTAATTTTGCATAGCTACTTAGGCAGTGGATATGTGGAGACATGCTTTAAACTATTCACAATAAGTGCAGTAAAAACAAGATGTTTAAAGACTAAGGTTAGACTGTAATAAGATTGTGGTTTAGTTGATAGTTTTAGCTAGCATTCTAATTCAACAGTTCATTAGTTAATAGAATTTTCATGCTAAATATTCAAACTATTTGAATGTATTGAGGTGGTGTGCTAAAATGACAAATCTGAATTCTCAGAAGCTGTTTTAACTTAAACGAATGCGAGGAATTAAAGCTTATGGGGAAGCTCCAAATTCTGTTCTGTCAATGTGATGACTTGAACAAAGGTAGATGTTCTTTGCCTTTTCGGACAGTTGTTGCAAAGTATGAAAGCTGCATTGTTTGGAGACATTTATAATATCATGACTATTTTGTTTTTAAAAGATGAGAAGTTCTGTAGAGAAAATTCTGCCTTCTCTATTTGGTATTATTCTAAACAATGATAACTTGCCATTTGAAAATATTCTAAACTGATGACCATACCTTCACATGTCAAGAAGCACTGGAGATGCCTTCAGATGCATATGCCTACATAGAAATGTTTTAAGTGCATATACTAATAACACTAATTTTTCCTTTCATTGTGATGCTTAAATATTGCTTGTAACATCACTGTCATAAACTCTCAAACAATGAAACCTAGAGCTTTGTATTTCATATTTGTGTTGGGTTATCACTTGTTTAGAATACAGCATAGTTTCCCAAGTTTCTTAAAGATTTTCTTTCACAATGTCCACTAGTTCTTTTGGCTTGGATTCTGACCTGCATGAAGTAGATCCAAGTTGCATCAGCCAACAAGGGGGACAATTGTGTTTAACAGCTAGGAGGATTTTCTTCAGAGAAGGTGTTAAGGGTTATTGCTTTCCAGAAAAGAAGCAATTTTTCTACAAGCTCTTTGTGCAAGTTACAACCAAACTGTCTTGAAGTTTCAGTTTAAGCCCAAGAGTTTCTTTTCCTCTCATAAAAGAGTGAGAAATGGGGAGTTAGTAATAATCTTAAAGCAGACAGCCACGTGATTACTAAGCACCTTGTTTTCTTTCCAGATTAAAACAAATGGAACGTTCAGCACTAAACTTGAAACACAGTTAAACAGTGACCCTTTTGAAGATCTGTCATTTCAGCAGCTTGTGTCAAAGATGCAGACGTCTGTTTTAATATCACCTATTCCAACTTTAAACCAAAAGGAGTTGATGCAATTGCCTTCAGCAAAATCAAGAAATGCTGATATTTTGAATACTGTAAATTGCATGCCAGCAATGCCTCCTACCTTTAACACATCCCAGAAGCATATGCGCAGCTCTCCAAATCCATTTATTACTGGACAGAACTGCACAAATCCATTCACTGAAAGAACTAATGCTGGAAACCCATTTAGAACAGAAATGCAAGAGTCTGCAGAAACTTCACATGTACTAGAAGGACGTGCCGCTTGCAATCCTTTCCCTCCTCTAAATCCCCCCAGCTGTAATACAAGCAAGCCTGTATTTTCCATTGATGCATCTGAAAACACTTTTTGCTTGCGAAGTAAATCTCTCATGGTAAAAAATGTACAACCAAAAGGATGGGTAACGTTTGATGATGATGATGATAATTTCAACGTAAAGCTAAAGCCATCTACAAGTGTTCCAGATTTTAAGCAAATCAGCTCCAGGAAGTCAGCTGGATCTCCAGATTTCCTGAGCACTGACCAAAATACTTTTCTTGGTTCAGACTTTAACTTTGATAATGACTGGAATAAAAGTTCTACTGATTGCTTCTATACAATGCCAGCAAGAAGACCACCTGCACCTCCTATACCATCAAGAATAACCAGCAACAGATCCCCCGCAGATCCTTTCACTTCTTTGGCACCTAAGGTGTCACCAACACAAGATTTTACGGAAAGATAGATGTTAAAAAATGTTAAGAGGTTATATTTGTTGCTACATTTATCAAGTAGAATAATTGGGCATTTGAGATTATTCTGTGTGCAATAATTAATTGTTAAATGCACTGAAACGTAACTCTACTCATAAACATCCACTATTGTCTGTGTATAAATTTTGAATATGTATATATGGTAGAGCACAAAAAGTTGTCTGAAATTTATTAAAATCCCAATGTAGTAGTATTTGAATAGACAGAGAAAAGAAAGATGAGCTACTAATCTCATTAAAATATATCACTCTTGGAAATAGTTTTTTGCTTAGGGAGCTCTCTCATTTTTCTTCCCCTTTGTGGAATATTAGAAAAAAGAGGCTCACTGCTGGTAGCCTCCCCACTCCCTTTTTACTGTTTTGTTAATTGATATTTATAAGTATTTACCAAAGAGCTGCCAAAGTTTGAGATTTGAATGTTAACAAGTATTGTTTAGAAGTTGTTTAATTTATAACAGAAGCTATGGATATTTGTAAGGCTTATACTTGAATCTGAGGCACAACAGAAATAGTTTAATTTCAAAATACAGATGGAACTTTGCATATTAATATATTCAGTATTTTGAATGTCAGTACATTTCAGCCTTTACATCTTATCGTGGCACATACTCACTAGCATTTCTTCAGAATAATTGTTCCATGTCATCCATTTATGCATTACTATTTTAAAGACAGGTTTTTTACACAAACTGGAAACAACTGATTGAACAAGTTTTCCCTCAACATCTGGGAAAAAAACCCTCCCCTTGGTTTTTAAAACACAAAGCAGACTTTACCTGTTGCAGACAACATATTTAAGTTGGCTTGTCCCACGCTCCTCCTTTGCATGTTAGGAGGATTTTCTTGTCCTGTAGAAAGACCTGAATGAGAGAACCTGCACACTACAGCAGAGAGGTAGAAGGTAATCTTTCGCGACTGGTCTGTCTGCTCAGCATCCTCCCGACCTACTAGGCTTCCTGATGTTTTTAAAATATTACTTGCAAAGAAAATAGGAGAAGGGTAATTCTCTGATTTGAGCAACAGCATTTGTCACTTTTGCAGTTGAAACTCCATGAGTGATGACTCCTTGCCCAGAGACTGGGACCATCCTCTGTCTGGGACTGCTTTGAGGCTAGGGAAGGCTAAGTCACACGTCTACATATTATGCTATAAAACCACAGCTTTTCATGCTTCTATTTTCTAAAGCTCACTTGAGATTACATAAAACACGAGACATTGTTGTCATGAGGCAGTTAAAAATAACCAGCTTCCTTCAGCTGCATATATGTAGGCTATAGAACCTGCAGTTCTTACAATTCACAGCCTCTTAGGACATAACTCGACTACGAAGCTGCGTCCTTTCATCCAGCTGAATGTGTCACAGCGCTGTCATCTCTTGGGGGACTGCAACTACCTGCCTACATGCATTGGCTTACTTGCGAACAGACTGGTTCTGAAACACAACGTACTACACTATCATTATATTTATAGTAGCAGAATACACGAGGACAGTACTTTTTTTTTTAACTCTCAAATCGTATCAGAACATTATTTATAAAGAAATCCACTCTTTCTTTAAGCAGTATATGGTTAGCCATGAGCTGCACTCTAATAAAGGAGTGACGATAGTGAGTTTTATATTGTGCTTTTTTCTGTTCAGGTCAGTAGACAGTACTTGTATATTTTAAACAGCGGCGGTACTCTACTCCTTGTGCTTCGGTCTGTGAATTACCTTGTTTTAAACTGTTGCTATAAACATCTGTGTGATTGGTGTTTCGGTATATTCCAACATTAGCCAAACAGGTTTTTTTTTTTGTGGGGGGAAACCTTTTTGCTAGTGGGAGTTAACGTGATAAATATGTTCTTTGTTGAATATTTAATTACCGTGATTATTTAAAAGAACAACTACTGCCTGAAATAGACGTGTGGTAACAGCACCTCTACACTTTACAGGATTGTGGAGATTGACCGCCAAGTACTGCACAGATCACAAAAAATGTTCCCAAAATGAGTGTGTGTGTGCGTGCGTTTATCTATAAAACTGCTGTGATGTGTATTAACGAAAATACGTACTAGCAGAATAAGAATTAACGCTAGCAGCGCTCAGCACCTGTGCTCCCCTGTACCGACCCCCTGCTCGAGGCTATTCCCCCTCCAGGGCCCCCGCGCCCTGCAGCATTCATGAAATAAACATGACTGCCTTTAAGGAACGTTTAGCTGGTTTTTATCTCTGCCCCCCCAGGCCTCCCCTTCGCTCCCCGTTGCGCGCAGCGCAGGCCCTTTGAGGCACTTCGAGCCCGCTAGTGGGAGTTGGGGGGAGAGCGGAAGCGGAGGTGCGCGTGCGCCGTGGCCACGTGGGGAGGGTGGGCAGCGGGGCCGGAAGCGGAAGTGTGGGGGGGTGCGCGCCCAAGGCCGGAAGCGGAAGGGTCTGAGGGGGCTGTTGAAGGGGAGGGCGGGTGGGGCCGCTCCCGCTCCCTCGGTCTGTGGGAGGTGGGGCAGGAAGAGCCGGGTACGTCCCTTCTTTCCCCGCCCTCCCCCCCCCCCCCCAACCCCCGTCCGGTATCCAGGGACGCGGCCTGGTTGCTGTGAGGGGAGAGGGGCAGCCATGGTGCGGCTGCACGTGAAACGCGGCGATGAGAGCCAGTTCCTGCTGGAGGCGGCCGGTAGCAGTCCCCTGGCCGAGCTGGCGCCCCTCGTCGCCCGCATCTACAACGGGAGGCTGAAGGTGCAGCGCCTCTGCTCAGGTACCGGCCTGCAGCGCGTACCCGCCGAACCGAGCGTGCGTTCTCTCCTGTTTGTGAGCGATGGTGTGCTGGCGAGCACCCTTGGTCTGCTAGCTCGCAGAAAGAGAGGAATAGCACTTCAAATGGCTCCACAGAAGGGTTAGATAATTCAGTGAGGAGTTGCCAACCTAGCCTTGAACACTTCCAGGGATAGAGCATCAACAACTTCCCTGGGCAACCTGTGCCAGTGCCTCACCACCCTCATCGTCAAGAAATTCCTCTTTATGTCTAATCTAAATCTGATCCTCTCTAGTTTATAGCCATCCCCCGTCGTCCTGTCACTACATGCCTTTATTTATAAACTTCCTCCTTGGCTTTCCTGCAGCCCCCTTCAGGTCCTGGAAGGTCGCTATAAAGTCTCCTTGAAGCTTTCTCCAGGCTGAACAACCCCAACTCTCTCAGCCTGATCTTAGAGATCTTTTCCAACCTTAATGATTCTGTGAGACCATTTGGAGCTCTGAGCTTCATACTGTAAGTGGCTGAGAATCATTCCAAACTGCAGCCTGTCCTGTCCAGTAGCAGCTGTGTAAACTCTATGTGTGAACAAAATTCTTGCGTTGCTTCACACATACACAGTGCATCCACTTGACATGTGATGGGAGCATTGCTGGATGTGCCTTATTTAGTGCTTTAGTTCAATTGAGGAGACAGCTTTTGTAAAACACATGTTTGTGCCTGCTGGCCACCCTTTGGTTTGCAATGAGGATCAGCACGGGAATGCATGAACTGGGATTCCCTTTGGATGAGACTGACCTGAAAGGTGCAGCCCTTCTATGCCCGCTGTACTCCAGCCACAAAGAAATCTGTAGCGTATGAAGCCGTATGAGGCTCATCAGTAATCAGCCTAACTGGTGCTTAGGAACATGGGTTTGTGGTCAACTTGGCAGTGCTACTTTTACAGTTGGACTCAACGAGCTTGGTCTTTCCCTACCTAAAGGTCTTTTCCAACCTAAACAATTCTCTGATCATATAACTTGAAATTAAAAAAAATCCCAAACCCGGACACCATGGTTACCATATTTTCAGCACTGATTCTTTCTAGGGATCTGCTGCTGTTGCTCTGTGGTACTTGCTGCTTTAGTCTTAGCTTTTATGTTTTCTTGTGATTGCCTGTATTTGCAGCTATGGGAACAGAATTGCCTTTTCTTGGAACTTGGGGTATTTCTGGTGTGTCTGTTACAAGGTGGATATGCATTAATTAGTGTCGTGAAGAGCCTGAGGGCCTTCAAGGAAAAGACGCTGTGAAATGGTTTGGCAGCTAGTTAAGTTGATAAGAGGGAGAGTGGTGAGTGTAGCTTGCAGGCTGTGGATCAGATGCTGTAGTCTACAAAACAGGGTTAGGAAATGCATCCACACACTGTCCTTCCTGTGTGAAATTGTGCATGGGGAACCAGCATTTACACCTCTCTGTTGTCTCACCTAGAATTATCCTGGACCATTGCTTATTGATAGATTACTACAGAGACTTCTGTTTATGTTTTACTTCATACTGGGTGTGAATCTGACCTTTTGGGTCAAGTGTAGCATGAACAAAGCTACAGGAAGTCCAGTTATGTTTTTTCCCAACTGCAAAGAAATTAATTACTGTATAACAACAAAGTGGTTTTCCATTTTGGAAAAAGTTAGCCATCCCAAAAGTACTTAGAAAAAGGAATAGGTAATCAGCTAAAGCTGGCCAGGGAAATAACAAAAAGAAGAAGTTTGTGACCAGCGATTATTTTCTAGGTGTGCATAGCTGCACTGTGTCATTTGTGACATTGTTTCATATATATGTGAAATGTATTAATAATAATGTAATTACAGCACATAAAGCAATATGTTTGTATACATATGTATATATGTATACTTCATTATTTATTCTATATATACATAGGTCTTTAGAAACTGAAGGCTAGGAGTTAAGTTTTACCTGTGTTTTTGTAAGTTGAAAGGCTTTTGTAAATGATATGTTCTCAGTAACACACATTATTAATCTTGTTCTCTAAACGCTTTAAAGAGATGGAGGACCTGGCAGAGCATGGTGTCAGCTTGCCTTATAATATGCAAGGACTGACAGACGAGCAAATCGAAGAACTGAAGTTAAAGGATGAATGGGCAGAAAAGTGTGTACCAAGTGGTGGAAGTGTCTTCAAGAAGGATGAAATGGGGCGAAGAAATGGACGTGGTAAATCAATCATAAATGGTTTTGGGTTTTTTTCCCCTACAGACATAGGTAATCTATATATATAATGAGGAACTTGAAAACTGTAATTCTGGACTTTTCATATTTACCTCACTGCCCTGGAAGCCCCTCAAAAAAATGAGTAAATACATGTTTCAGTCCAGCATGTTAGCTGGTTCATGTTTATTTGCTAATTGTAAAAGTAATCCTATAAATAAACTATTTTAAAGGTAATCCTCGATTTCTTAAGTGTTATCTGTTTCAAGAGCCTGCTTTCACAATAGGTCAGCTAAGATATCAGATACATATGGAAGTCTTCTCTCTTGGATTAGGGCCTGTTGTAATGTTGATTTAAAAGCCTAAGTAGTACTCTCTTCAGCCACATGTTGTTTAACTTTGCAACTGTAGTGCTTGGAAGTAAACTCTAAAGATAAGTAAACAATCAGAAGCAAATTTGACTGCTTCACTTTAATGTATTCTCCGTATTTGTAAATATATACTTGTGGACTGTTTTTCTTCCTAGGCTCCAAGATACATTAACAGGGTTGGTTTTTTTTCCTAATATTTCTCCCTTGGAATAACTTAGTCTTAGACCGTCATATGCAAACAGCTTATTCCCAGTGTCTTCCTTTGGGGAAAATAATTCTAACACAACACATGGCCCAATCAAATTTAAGCCCTTGCTAAACTTGTTTAGGAACATAAACATAGCTGAATATTTTCACTCCTAAGTGTGTTCTCAGAAATGGTATGTAGGCGTGCGGACAAAGCTGGTCTTGTTTGGCATGGTTGTGCCTCACAGTAGAGATTTCCAAGCAGCTTTAACATGAGGACAACACCACTTGTAATTGTACTCAGGCATTTGTTAATGGAAGGATGCTTTGTAATATTAACCAAGTTATAATATCGAACAGCATGTAAATGTGGGCCAAACTAAACACCATCAAATGATGCATTTTAAATGTTCAGCTGTGAATGAATATGATTTAGTGGGATTTTTGGTTTTGAGGAGAGGCTTTCTGTTACAATTAAAATAGGTAACTATAATATGAAATACACATTGCATTTGCAAAACTGCATTTGCTGTTAGATTCAAATCTTAATTTGAAAAAAGTCAGGAAACTCCAAGGCATTGTCCCGTTTTATGCACATCTGCCGGCACAGTCCACAGTAGTCGTAAGTACGGCATGGGGAAGAGAATCTTGGCTTTGGTTGTGGCGAGTATGAAATTATGGCTGTTGCTTTCTACGCAGAATTAATGTCCTAAATGAAGTTCCTAAACCCAATCAAATGTCTCTGTGGACAAGTAAGTTTGGCTCTCCCAGGAGAAACGCTTTTTGTTTCTTAAGTTAATACAAAATATGGCAACAAGTTATCAAACTGGCAACTTATTAGTGCCTCTTCTGCTTTCTGGTAATGGTAGAGAATAACCTGGACTGGTGGTTTGCTTGTTGCTGTATAGTAAGTGTAGAGTATTAAATATATGTCTCTTATATTTAGCTCCAAATGAAAAAATGCAGCAAGTTATAAAGAAGACAATAGAGGAAGCCAAGGCATTAATCTCCAGGGTAAGTTTTCTGAAGTAGCAGTTGTTTTGTGGGACTTTATTAATGGGTGCTATGTAGTTGGGAAGCTTAAGAAAAAAAATAAGAAGTTTTTTTCAGTGCAAGGGCTGACTATTTTTCAGTAATACCATGAAGTGATGTGAATAGTCTAATAAAACCTGACATTTCTGTTAATGATTTTCTTAATGGCTTTTGGCAAGCTGGTTCAACAAGTTAAGGAATCAGATATTAAACGCCAAGTGAATGCTGGCAACCAAGACCATATTAAATGATTAAATCACATTTAATTTTATCCACACACTCTAAATTTGCTATTGATGCATTCTTTAGGCGAATGCTTGTCGTGTTTTCTGGTGAAAAATTAACTGCATTCTGTCATGTTCCTGGAATAGAATACTATTTGCTAGTTTACAGGGACTTTTCAGTTTTATGTATAATTAATTGAAAAATGTGTTGTAACCTCTTAGATGAGGCCTTGGTTTAACAAGCACTTGGACTCATGCTCAGTCCCCGTGAGTGTGTGTTTTTGAAGATAAGCATGAGTGTATTCTGTGATGGGGCTATGGTCTCAATTATTCAACTTCACTTTACCAAACCTGTAGAGGTTCTGTATAATGTCTCAGTTTTCATATGACTTTGAAACACAAGTTAAGTAATAATTATTATCGGATTGCTTTTTTTGTAAACATCTGCAAGTAATTTTCTTCTTCCCACACTATAGTTGTGGGAATTGGTATGTGTGGAACTTTGAAACAGCTTTAAACCAGTTATGCAAATAGATAATGTTACTGAAATTTAGTGTTGCCTGAGCACTTACATTGCCCGCCTTGGCTCGTTTTTTGCTGATAACAATGTCATATCAGTGATTTAGAGCAAGCAGCTTAGTGTTTCCAGAGGCCTCATGGGGGCAAGCAGAGGAGCTGCCCTGTCACCTGGGAGCGCTTCAATGTGCTGAGTTGCAGCAAACCTTTCCTGAATTGAGGCAGGACTTCAGCCAGACTGTTATGAGTCGTATCAAAACCCATGCAAAATGAAAGATGCTTCAGGTTAAACCTTCTGGTCTATAAAGATTATCTCCAGATAGACTTGTTTTTCTGTTGGATTGCGTCTCATCTACTCTATTTCTGAACAGGGAAGAAATTAATAATATGTAGTTTTACTTCTTGAGTCAAAAATATCTACAGATCTGGTCTCCACTTTGCAGGTCTTCCTGGGTGAGAATTCCAGCTATATACCGTGTTGTCATCTAATATAAAAAGTTGTAAAATTGCTGCATTGCATGCTAACGTACTCTACAAATTACTGCCATTCTCTGGTGAATGAATTTAAGGATTGTTTGTGAAGTGGGTTTTTTAGGTTCATGACTTTATAATAACGAAAATAAAGAAACAGGCCTATGTATTTAAAGTAAAATAAGGTTGGTCATCTGAGATTGAGAAACCAATTGTACTTTCCAGCTAGCTGGTTTAAGAGTGCCCACAAGGAGGCAGTATTCTCTTACTCTCCTTTTCATAAAACTTGTTACTTAAAATATTGGAACTGTTAAATCCATAAGCAAAATCTTTTTCTTCTCTTCCAGATGTGTCTTGTTTTTCCTCTGTCCATTACAGTAGGATTTGGAATGATCTCAAGTATTTGATCTTACAGACCTCTGCATAAGCCATACAATATGCAAAACTTTAGTCTTCTGCTCACATGTGCTCTATTTTTTTCTCAAGCTTTAGGCCTCTTCTCTAGCCCTCACTTGAATTCCACTATTTTGAATCTTGTTCATTAATCACAAGTACTTGGAACAAGAGACTCCCCATCCAGTTTCTGTGGTCATATGCATACTTGTTTGAATGCCTGTATCCCACAGACATTTGTTACTAAATGCCTCCTACACAATTTAGTTGAAGATCTCCTCCCCACGCCCCCTGCCTTCCCCTGTGTAAGCAAGCTAGATGGAAGGGGCAAAAGTGTAATGATATATTCAGAAGTTGTTATTCAGTTGAGAAAACTTGTGCTCCTAGTATCTATGTGCAGCCAGTTAGCTTTGCTCAAATATCCCCCTGTTGAACCTTTGGACAGACTACAAAGCAAAGTCTTTCTGCGTGTTTTTTTAAACTACCAATGATCCCTGCCTGTGTTACAGAAACAAGTTCAGGCCAATGTGTGTGTTAATATGGAGATGGTGAAAGATGCCTTGGACCAGCTCCGAGGGGCTATGATGATTGTGTATCCAATGGGATTGCCTCCACATGATCCAGTCAGGATGGAGTTTGAAGACAGAGAAGACTTGTCAGGAACTCATGTATGCAGTAATGTATCTGGATTATGTGTAGTGCCTGGCTTAAATATGTGCTATACTATTCTTCTTTTTGCCATTGCAGGTTGTTTTCATTTTGTTTAATATTTTTGTGTGATAGTTTATGTAAAAGCATGCCCGTAGCTTAATTAGAAATAAGATAAATTAAGTTTACTTCAAATATTACATACAGAGTTGAGTTCAGGTAAGTCTTGAACCCATTTTAGATAGTTTGCTGTTCCTTTGTAATTCTGATATTAAGAATTTATTGCCCAAAGTGTTTGTGTTAGATCAAGATTAGATGGAATATGAATGAAAATTCTGTAGATTAATATGAGGAGGAAAATGTAGTGGAAATGTAGTGTAATATCAGGGTAAGAATTCCAGAAAGATTTTCCCAGAAAAATCTCTGGTTTGAAAACAAGCAAAGAAGCAAAAAGCCAACACAACACACAGGGCTGCTTCATCTTGTTTGTTTATTTTTCACAGGCTGGACTTGAAGTTATAGAAGAATCACAAGCACAATTATGGTGGGCAGGAAAGGAGTTGAGAGAAACAAAGTTGCTCTCTGACTATGTTGGTAAAAATGAGAAAACTACCATCATTGTCAAGATACAGAAAGTAAGTATAGCTTAGAGATTTCCTTGCAAGTTATTCATCTTTGGCTGTCTCATTCTCTGCGGAAGAGGATAGTCCATAAGTGTATAAAATGGATTAGATGAGTTCTGACTTGAGTATCTTAAAACTGCACATCTATTTTAAGGTTTCATTTATTATATTCTAAATTTTTCTTTAGTAATTCCTTTGCCTGTGTGTTAAAAGACTGCAGTTCCTGTTACTTGCTCCAAAGCACTTTTCTGAAGTGCAGCGAAGAGTTACTTAAAAATAGATTAAATATAAACAGAAAAGGTTTAAAAACCTCAAATGGCTCTCAATTCTGTCTCATTGCAGAGGGCTGAACAGACTCAGTCATTTATTCTGCCCTGCTTTTCTGACTGTACTTGTGAGCGTTTTTCTCACCGTATTCTGGCCTTTAAAAAACAGCTTTAATGTTTTGAGCACGTACCTCTCATCCCTGTTTCAGTCTGTTCTGTGTCTGAATGACAGTGTCTATAACTCAGTAGTTACCCACCTGTGATGTCCTGAGTCTTTTGATGACAGGTCCTCAAACTGTCTTGATTGCCTTGGAAATGTGGATGTGCCTCCTCTTTAGGAGGACACAGGTGGAAGAGCCTAAACTTGTGCTCTCCCAAAGTGTTTAGTGAGTACTCACTGAGTGCTAGAAGGAAAACCAAGCTGCTAGGCCTGCACCACCCAGCTGGGGCTCACTTAAAGCTTCCAGATGAACACTTAAAGAAATGGGGACTCTCCTGTCATCAGATATGGTAAAGCAGATGAAGCCTTCTGTATTAATTGTGAACATTCTTTGGTGTAATGAGCTAAAATGAGGCAAAAATCTTCTTCTGCTCCTCAGCTGATAGACCTAATGCTTCAGCAAAAGCTAGTCTAAGTGCATACTGATGTCTGATGCAATGGCCATGTTCTTGCAGTATCAGAATTAGCACCGAGTTACTGGGACTGTTCATTACTTTTTAGATAAAATGATTTTGTACAAACTACACAGCTGTGTTTATTTCTGGTGAGAATGCCATATTCAAGGAAAGAATGATTGGTCTTTTAATTCATTTTAAGAGCTTTTGTCAGAAGATGCTCACCCTGTTCATGTGCGTTTATATGTCTCTCTCTCCCTCTAAAATCACATTCAAAGGATGTTTCAGAATATTTACCAATAGTTCAGAATTATTCTGGAGCTGCATTTCACTTCCCTGTCAGTGAGAGTTTCTCTGCCATGGAAGGCATTAAAGGTTACAGAAGATTTATTATCTGCAGGTGTCTGCAGTAGAATTCCTCAAAGATAAGTCAAGTGATTTAAGTGTTTGTCATTTAGAAGACCAAAACTGCTTTCTCTATCCTGTCATGGTGACAGCCATTGAAGGGTAGGCTTCCAGGGAAGTTGCGTTACTGTTTAATTAGTTGATAGACCTCTTCAGGGAATGCATAGTAGTGCAGTGGTTTTCTATCTGACAAGAGTTGCCTGCATTCTTGAGTTGGACAGCTAATTTAAACCACCTCAGATTCTTTTTGTTCTAGAGAGGGTTCAGTATCTCCATTCAAACTGTTCTGTTTGCTTTTGTTGACAATAGCTATCATCAGCTATTTTCTGCTGTGCGCATAATTTCTTCCATGAGGACAGTTGCCTGGAAAAAAATTTCTTTTACTTGTAGTAACAAATAACATTTCTTTTATTTCTAGTGTTTTGTAACTGGCTGCCTTCCTTGCTTGACTAAGTCATATGTCATTTTGAGTCAATATTAGCAGGCAAGCTAGAGATGGCTGAGACATCTAGAACGGCCTTAAAGCAGAGAGATTTATTTTGTCTTTTAGAGTAGAAGTTTAAGTAAAATAGACTCAATCCTGTTTGCAGCTTCCATTGATGTCCACAAAATTCACAGCATGATTCAGATGCTGAGATGAAAAAAAAATTCTTATTTCAATACTGCATATGTTCTCAGCATTTATTTTCCTGTCCTGAGGGACCTTATTAAGTTTGAGAAATCCTATTGTCTGAAGAAGGGATTTGCTATCTTTGCATAGCAGCTTCTTTCATATGGCAAATGCTATCATAAGTAAAATTTATGATTTCCCTTTCAGAAAGGACAAGGAGCTCCAGGGCGTGAACCTCTGATTAGTCATGAAGAGCAAAAACAGATGATGCTGTATTACTACAGAAAGCAGGAAGAGCTTAAGGTAACAGTGTCTTTTTTCAGTCTACGTGAGCTGTGCCGTTGTAGACACTAACCGCAGGTTACATTCCTTACTGCCTTCTTAACCTGTCGGTTCTGTTTACAGAAACTAGAAGAGGATGACGATGACTCATTTCTAAATGCTGAGTGGGCAGACAGCCATGCTTTGAAAAGGCAATTTCATGGCGTAAAGGACATCAAATGGGGGCCAAGATGAAGCTCTGCAAATGCCTTATTGCCTCTTTAATCTGTTTGGTTGATACACTTGTTTGCGGTAGACTCTGCTGACAAAAGCAGAAATTTTCATTTCTGTAGCAGATACCTGTTTCAGCCTTAGGTTTTCAATAACTGTTTACGTTGCAGCATTTTTCTCTATAAAGCATGACAGCGAACCCATTGAAGTTTGTTATTTTATTAGAAACTTGTAATTTGAATATTGAAATATTAAACTCTTTCATAGATCGTATACCTAGTAAACATGCTCTGGAATGTTTGTTGTTGTTTTGAGTGGTCTTTATACTTTCTTCCTAGTATGTAGAAGGTAATTTACCTTGTAAGAAATCAGTTTTCCCAGGCTAATCCAGTGAAAGCTAGTGATTGTTTTTGTTTCAATATAGCGAGTTCCCAGCTATCATTTCTAAGTGAGTTGACCTCTTAACAATTGTTTAAAGGAAGTGTTTTAATATAAACACAAATAACACAAAGGTCCTTGTGGGATGCTTTATTTTAATTCTTTTGGTTTAGTTTTCATTGGAAGGTGACCTATCAGTCTACCTATCGGTTTCATTCACTTTAACTTGTTAGCTGTGATAAAGATTGACAGACATTTGTTTACAAAAGTAAGCATAATTTGCAAATAGGTGGGGTACAATAAAACGAAGGCAAGGTCTCTAATGTGGAAGTATTTCTGAGGTTATGACTGGGTTAGAAGTGTTAAGTTTCTAAGAAATCAGAGTTTTAAAGTGAGAGAAAAAACTGATGATGTTATCTATCAGAAAGTGTTTCCACTATATACTTGATGCTTAGGATCCTGTTACTGTTTTTAAAGTGTATCATCAGTCAGTTCCGGGTTGAAAACTAATAAAGGAAATACTAGCGGACTTGAAGCAAATGTTGTGTCTGGTTATGAAGGCAGGATTCTGGTTGGGGATACCATATGACTAATGGTTAATTAAATCTCTAGAATTATCTAGGTAGATAATTAGTGTTTAAAACAAGTCGCTCAGGTTTTACATGTTTAGACTTCTCTGTTCTTAAAAGAGATGCTTTTCTGTGGAGGCAGATGTGCATCATCATCAGTTCACTGAGCAGTGGGAAGCCAGGGTGCCCTGAAAATCCTGTGTGAGCATCAACTGAGTGTTTTAAAAGGTGAACTGATGTGGGCACTCACAGCTACCAATTAAGATGATGTCTTTTTTCACAACCAAGACCAGTTGCCCTAGGGCAGCAGGGAGTTGAGAACGCCCACCTTTTCACTTCTGCATTGCAGAACGGCAAGCCAGCTGAGGACATTTGTTTTGTAGTCTGCAGTATACTTCAGGACACCAAGTTGCCCCCATACTTCCTTTCCACCTGAGCCGAAATATTTCATGTTTACAAACTACATCAGTCTCAAGAACAGGCAGTTGCTCATCAACATGTAGTTTGAAGTCAGATTTTAATGTCAAATACTTTTTTAGGTGCCACGTTACGGCACTGTGGTGCTAGGGCTGCTCAGCAAGTCAGATGGATTATGTTTGTTGTCTGAAACTTTACCTGCATTTGACTTTTTTGATTGGTAGTATTTTGTTTTATTTTACCCCAATCCTCATGTCAGGAGGGCTTAGTGGCAGAGACGCTTGAAAACACAAACATCTGAGATGTTATCCACCAGAAGCTTCCTGCCTTGCCAAACCTGCCAGTGCAAGAACATGGAAGTAAATTCTGTGGTTGTTGATTGTCCCCTAAAAATACCTGGCGTTGGCTCTCCAGATTCACTGATTTCGATAGTTCTGCCTTAAATATCTCTGCTTGTTTGAATTATTGTAGAATAACAAAAAGAAAGTGTTTTTCTAGTAGTTTTTTTTCCATTGCAATGAAAAAAAAAATTGTTGTCTTTAAGTATTAGTATGGTTGAAGAGAACGATCAATTTAAACGGAAGTGTTTGTTGAGCTCACACCTGGAATACTGAATACAGGTAAGACAATTAGTGCCATTAGCTATTAATGGTATTGTTACTTCAGTCACCTATTCTTTTTACTTTTGGAAAAGTTTTGTATCCGGTAACTTTTCTGGAATATCAGATTTTATTTACCAAAAATAATCAGGATGTGGGATTTTTCCAAGTCACAAAAGTTCAAATATTTTATGTTTTAGAACTACTTGGAATTATTTTAATGTGTCAAGAAAATTTAGTGGATTTTAAAAGAATACTTTGTTCTACCACCCTGGCAGTTGAAAATAAGTGTCCTGTACAATTCTTTAGAGGTTTTTAACAATTTCTATAGCTCAAGGCTTTTTTCCTCATGTGCTTCTTTGCTGTTGTCAAAGGGTAGATTGAAGAAAATCTGCCAAGACTTAATATCACTGGAATCGTAGCAACCCACAGAGATGTGATGAATCTTCTTGATCCAGAACTGGGATGGGGAGCACTCAGTGAAATCATTATAAATTCACAAAATTCATTTATTTATAATGAAAGCTGTTAGTCACTTAGATCCAACTCCTTATCAGTCCTACGGGTTAGAAGAGGCCCAGGTTGCCAGAGGTGTTGCTATGGCTTTTAAGGGGATTTCTGCAGATATAAAATCCCTCTTTTCCCCTCTCTTGCAATTGTCTTAGTGTGTTTCATGGGGATGTGTACGAATGCTGTCTGAGGGCCCAAATTTCAAAACAGCTTCAGGAAAGTAATTTTGTTTGGGCAATTATATATATATATATCTCCTTCAAAAAAATCAAACGTCTATTTTATAGATGAATGACTTAGCGTTGTTGCACATTTGTTTCCCTCTTTTCCAGTAATGTTCTAAATTATTCATGCCCTTTTGGCAGCCAGAAGAAAATGTAACACTGTTTATAAGCTTCTAAAGCGAGTTTTGTGGCAACCTTGCACATTTTGTATCCACGGCAGAATTATAACCCTGCAGTTCCCAAACTAAGTTCCTCCAGGGATCACTTTGTTCCTGTTCTGCTTGTAGCAATACTTCTGACCCCCCAAAATCTCATCTTTTCTGTTAAAGAAGCTAGCTGAGGATAGCCAGCTGTGCCATGTGATTTTTATCTTGCTGACCTGAGAGGGACATTCCTGAAAGGTGGACTGACTGTAAACTACCTGGTCTAGAGTTCTGCTTCAGGATCTGGGATTACAATGTGACCTTACCTAGTGGCAACTATTTATTGGCATTTATGCACCCCAGTACTTATTTGCCTTCTCCTTGTCATTTGAAAGCAGTTTTTTTTTAGTTACTTAAGTTACTTTAGTCATAACTGCATTGAGATTAGGGGCCTTGGCAGGAAGCTTCCCAGATGTTTTGGATCAGTTATAATGAATGCTTGGAAATATCCAACTGAATCCCTCTTACAAATACAGCTTTCATCTTAGATTAGTATTATTCCAGGGAGTTTGTTCTGTGGGCTCCCAGTCCTGTAAATAACTGAAGTCACTGTTGGCTTTTGGCCATTTGATTTAACGTCCTTGATACCAGGGAAGTGTGCAATAGCGGAGGAGACAAAATGAAAGTAACATAAGCAGTAAAGTGTCTGTACTCCCCGGATCTTGCTCATTAAACCCTGCTGCACATCCATGGCTGCAAGTAACTGGTTTTCTGTGGCAAAACCCTAATGTGTTGTTAGTGCCTTGCTCCCAGCAGAGTTCTCTCTGCAGCTGGCCTATGTGTGAAAGGAGCCTGGGAAGCTTTATTGTGTCTCCAAGACTTGTTGAGAGTTACTATTTCAGTGAAAAAGAAACTTTTAAGTTACTATTATATGGAAGATTCCGAGGGGGGCATTTGAACAGGTCCTTTGATTATGGTGCTTCTAATATTGTCATTGCCTCTCTAAAAGTGAGGGGAAGTCAGACATAGAAGGTAATTAACACAGAAGAAACTCTGTTTTATTCTACTTACCTTCGACTGCTGTTCACTGCTGTAATTGGCCCTTTTCTTCTTTAGCTGAGAAAACAGACTGTAGCATCAATGCTCTCCTGAGTTCTCACAACAGCTTCTGCAGATCTGCTGGATTCATTTGTTGTGGCTGGAATTGTATGAAATTACTGAAGGCAGATGAAGGAGTACAAGAACAAAGAAAAGCCCGTATACTTGCATCTACTCTAATGAATTTGAGAAATATGAGATAAGAACGCTGCATGTACGTGTGCAAATGTGTGAAAGTGTTTTATCTTTCTTCTAAACTGATTTATTTCTGGAAGTTTGATAGAAGATGTGCCCTCTTGAGGGAAAATCTGTGGTCTCTCAAAGGACACAGCAGAATGTTACTAAAATGTTTATTTTGTGGCCATATCACCATCCTGATTAATGGAAATTTATATTATGTGTTGTGAGAGTTGCTAATGCCATTGCAATCCTTAATGTGCTATTGAGGTTTCCTTGATTAGGAGCGCGACGAAGCAAGACATGGGCACTTGGTGCTGTGTGGATGTGGCTCCTGCGTCACTCCCCGTGCTGGGAGCATGGCTGCTGTCCTCCAGCTGTTCCCATTCTGACCAGCCAGCTCGGTGTGATGGGTGACGGGGTAGTGGTGGCCCAACATGCCCGCAGGCTGTCCCTTCCTTGCCCCTCAGCCCCAGCTGCACACACTGAGGGTGCAACTTTGCATCCCCTAAACTCACCTTCCTGCCTGCAGTGAGGGCTGTGCGTGTCCCCGTCCCCTGCTCCAGGGAGTACAGGCTGTTCAGCAGCTATGGCGGGATTGTGCCGAGAATGAGGTGTTTTGTAGCAAAAATAGGAAGTCTGGCATGTCCTCAAGGAAAAAGAAAAGGTGATTATTGTTTTATCCCAAGGGCTGTGTTTGTGAAAGCAGCTCTCAGCAAAGGATGAATAATACAGCCAAGTACTTGTAATGCTGCAGTTAAAAATTGTGTGGGGATTTTTTTGTCCTGATAATCTGCGTGCACCTCCCACTTGTGTTATGGTGTAAGGGTCTGTAGTCACCACAGTGAAAGCAATGTGGTGTTTCACACCACCTTTGCTTTATCTCTCATGTAAGTGACAGCTTCTCCATTTGAAGGATTCAGCCCATAATTGTCCTCAGCACTCCAGTCAGTTGTGAGTTTGCAGCTTTGTATCTTCCTGTCTCTCCCTCCCTCAGCAGCGCCCCATGGGCCTCATTCAGAAAAGGACATTTCATCTCTTTCCTGATGACAGATCTTTTTGGAAACTCCATTTTAAATTTTCGCTATGGTTAGATCGGCAGGGTGGTGGAGTTACAGTGTGAGAAAAAGGCTGTTGCATCTCTGAAGGCGGCTTCCAGGTGTGGTTAGAGCAGGTTCACGAAACAGGTTAGGTTGGGAGGACCTCTTGAGGGCTGCTGGTCCTACCACACATTTGGAGCAGGACCTGGTTCTGAACTATATCCAGCTTCAAATCTAGGATATATTGCTCAGGGTCCCAATTTTTCAACAGAAAAGCAAACAACAGGCAGCTCTGTTGTGCCTGGACCTACCAAGATTTGCTACAGATTTTTATGTCCCAGCTGGTTGACTCTACTGCATGAAGATGTGAGCTCTGGATGATGCTTGCAAGCTTTTGCAGCTCCAGAAAACATTGCCATTGTGTCTTTGTCTTAAAAAAACATGGTCTTAAGAAATAGTCTGAGGGAGTTGTATAGGGCTGAGTCAGTGTTCACCCCGCTGGCATGCCGGTGATCCTCTACTGCTGTAATTCCTCTGTAACAGGGATCATTAATGGATAGTAACTAATGCACACGCATGCATGCACCCCAAATGCATATTTATCAGGTGCCGTGTTCATTTGACGGCACATTCCCAGAGTCTATTGCCGGCCCAGCCTGTAACCGGAATGTCACCAGAGCTGTTTGCTCAAGCTGTTTGCTCAAGCTGGGATTTGTCCATTTCTCCTCAAAAGACATTGAATTTTCCAGAGCAGAAATCTCGTGAGGAGCAGCTGGGGGACTTGGGGCTGTTCAGCTTGGAGAAAAGAAGGCTGAAGGGAGACCTTATTGCTGTCCACAACTGCCTGAAAGGGGGGTGTGGAGAGGTGGTTGTTGGTCTCTTCTCCCAAGTGACAAGCAACAGGATAAGAGAAAATGGCTTCAAGTTGTGCCAGGGAGGTTTAGACTGGATAGTAGGAGAAGTTTCTCACCACAAATGTTGTCAAACACTGGAATGGGCTGCCCAGGGAAAGTGGTTGAGTCGTCATCCCTGGAGGTATTTAAAAGATATGTAGGTGTGGTGCATACAGATGTGGTGGACATCACATTGCTAGGTAAAGGACTTGATCTTAAAAATCCTTGCTAACCTGAATGATTCTGTGATTCTATGATCACTTAGCCATGCATCTTGCGTCTTGTAGTCATTTTAACCCTGAGGCTTTCCAGCATGCAGATAAAGCCAACTGGATGGTTTCCACACTTGATTTCACTCCTTTGCTCCTTGCTTGCATAAAGCTTTGCTTTCCCAGGTTTTCCTTTCCCAGGTTGCTTTGGGCTCTGCTCTCACCGCAGCTCGTCCCAGCCCTGCCCACACCTTCCTTCCCAGCCGCTCCCTCCGTCTGGCCATCCCAAGCAGCACCATGCCGCCCCATCGATCACAGATGTCTCCTACAAAATTGCTGGGGATTTTTGGCCACAGTGTCATGCAAGCGTTAGGCACCACACCTGAGTGGCTGCTGATAAAAGGTGTGAGTTTCAGAAGAATTTATTTACTGCTTCCTGCAACCTCATCCAGGGATTATTCCTGGTGGTAAACGCTGGGTTATTTGAAAGGCAGGAGTGGGGAGTTAAACCAGCCGCAGCAGCATTGCACGTTGCCTTCTAGCAAGTTTAGGTGTTGATGCTAGGTTACGTAATTTTCAAATGCATCTTATTCCCCAAGCTGTGCAGATAGCAGAAACATGAAAGTTACATCCAGGCAACTTGCAAGCTCTCCTTTGTCATGTTTTCTTCTTGGGCTGCTCTTCTGGGCAGTTGTATGGATTTTACTGCTGAAACTTCATCCTGCTGCTAGTCCCAAGTGTCCTTCTCATAGCATTGCTGCTGCCCTACAGCACCCTCAATTATTTTTCTGCCGTTAGCCTGAAAATGAAGTAGATACTGGCTGACTACAGCATTTCTATTTCTTGGGGTTTTTTTTCAGTTTACGTGTCCCACTAACAGATTTAAGACAAATCTCCATGGCCAGCTCTGTGCAGGGAAAACTCTACATGGGGACAACTGTGACCCTAAGCCTAACCCAAGCCTAACTCCAAGCCTAACCCTGACTTTTATGGTTCCCCATAGAGAGTTGTCTCTGCAGAAAGCTGGCCACGGACACTTACCTGTGGAGAGTTGTTACCATGGGGAGTTGTCCCTCAGAGAGCTGGCTGCAGAGACATGTGCAAACTTTTTGCCACTAATAATCAGCCAAATCCAATTGCTTCTTACCATTGCTCCTGTTCCAGTAAAGCAGACCTGTCACTGAAATGAGCCTGGCTCGCTGTGCACACTGTTGGTCTCTAATGAGCATATTTTGTGTTTTCCCATAAAACTGTGATTTGTGTGGGCTTAGGTCAGGTAAGTACATTCCCCACTAATTTTCTGGTTTCTGTGCTAAGTGCTTTTTCTGCATGGGATGACAGTGCAGAATGATTGAAATAATTCAGTGTCTGTTTCTCAAATTTTCTGTTGTTTTCAACTCTAACTTTCAGACCGTTGTGAACAGTGAACATTTGGGAATGAGGCGAACCACTAATTGATAGCTTTTCCTGATTAGACTTGGAAAGTTTATGCAAAAAGAATAAAATAGCAACCCAAAGTCTGACTATAAATAGTTCAATCAAGGGAACAGCTTCTAAGTGAAGTTCAGCCTCCCAGTCTAGAGCAAAAGCTGCTTTCCCCGCCCTGCTGAGTTACTTCTGGGGCTGGGGCTCACAATATGGCTTTGCCACCATGTCTGAGGACACATTTAAACAGGCATGCATTATTAAGCAGATTTTTTTCTTTCTCAAAACACGTTCCAAGAGGCTTTAAACTGCTCCATATTGGGAAGCAGGCTCTTGTCTGGCACCCACAGAAATCTTTTACTGCCCGCTTGCAGCCCGTGGCAGTCAGCAGGAAGGAAAATCAGGAAGAGGCCTGGAGAACAAGTCTTACGAGGAGTGCCTGAGAGAGCTGGGGTTGTTTAGCCTGGAGAAGAGGAGGCTGAGAGGAGACCTCATTGCTCTCTACAACTACCTGACAGGAGGTTGTGGAGAGGAGGGAGCTGGCCTCTTCTCTCAGGTGACAGGGGACAGGACAAGAGGGAATGGCCTCAAGCTCCGCCAGGGGAGGTTCAGGCTTGACATCAGGAAAAAATATTTCACAGAAAGGGTCATTGGGCACTGGCAGAGGCTGCCCAGGGAGGTGGTTGAGTCGCCTTCCCTGGAGGTGTTTAAGGCACGGGTGGACGAGATGTTGAAGGACATGGTTTAGTGATTGATGGGAATGGTTGGACTTGATGATCCAGTGCGTCCTTTCCAACCTAGTGATTCTATGATTCTATGAAGGAATCTGGCCTCTTAAGTCATTTACAGGCAAATATGCAAAGGTAACAGATAAATTGCTAATCTTCACTTTGATATAAAGGTTTGTTGTTGTTTTTTTCACTCTCCAGTGTTATAAAGTAGATGAGAGAACTGGGAGGTCGGAGGAGTGAAGTATTTTGCAGTTTTGCTCCAAGGAAGGGACTGACCTCTAAGTTACAGACCTATTTCTGCCATTTCAGTTGCTTCACCACCAGGAACAAGCACCCATTGTTTTCAGCTGGGAACCCCAAAGCAGGACTATCAAATGGAAGATGTGCATGGACAAAGTGAACAAAACAACAGGGAGAGGGTCTGTGGTGCCCAGTGACAGGCCCAGAACCATTGGGAACAATGTGAAACACAGGAGGCTCTGTCTGAAGATCAAGAAATTCACTTTTTCTGTGAGTGTGACTGATACTGGCACAGGTTGCATATGGGAGCTGTGGAATCTCCACCCTTGGAGATATTCAGAAGCCATCTGGACATGGTCCTGGGCTGGCTCTGGGTGGGTGGCTCTGCTGGAGTAGGGGCGTTGGACTGGATGCCTTCCAGCTTCAGGCAGTCTGTGATCCTGTGGCCACCCCTCGAACACACTGATTTTACCTAGGCTTGAGCAAAGCAAAAGTCTGGTAGAAAGACTAACTCCTGGGCTTTGTTATAATGTCAGCTGCAGGACTAAAACTTCACAGGGGTGTCCAGATAAAGCCCGAGGAAAGAAAAGAAATCACACCAGTTTCAGTGAGCATGAACATTAACTGCCAGACAGATAACTTCCAGAATCCATCAGCTGGAGATCAGCTGGCCTGTGGGGCCCAGGCTCTGCAGAGGGGTTTTAATTGGGACTCAGCATTTTGGGGAGCCAGCCAGAGCAGGGCTGGGCACTGGGGAAGGGGCAGCCCCAGGAGCCCCTTGCCGCGCACTGGAGCCCAGCCCACTCTCCACAATGGAACAGTGGCCTCTTCTGAGGGTCAATAAGAGGAATAAGATCAATTTTTTTTACTGGTATGGTTTGTCAGCCGAGGGAATTGTTGAGATGTAGATCAGTCTCCTTTCTTTCTGATGAGGAAATGGGTGGCTCCTGCCCCCATGAGTCAGGAGGAAAGAGCCAGCTCCTGGCCAGAGCTGTCCCACATCTACACTCAGGACTCGCAGAAGGAAAACCTGTTTTCTTCTACCCTCAGGACAAAGGCATGTTTTTGTCCCAGATCAAAATGTATTTGTCAATATTTTGCAAAGGCACTGGCTACAATGACTTTCTATTGGAAAGGGGGGAAGAGTTGAATCCCAGCTGGCATCAGTTAGGCTCCCGAGCTGTGCCAAGCATTTCATGCAGTTCCCCAGTGCCTGGGTGACCTAAGCTCTCCATCCATCTCTTCAGCCTCTCTTCCTTCCGCTGATAGGATGCTAATCACTGCTAAGATTTTTCCAGTTGAGCACGGGATTGTGCCTTAGTCATCTGAGCAAGCCCCCTTCCTCCCTTTAAAGTTTTCCCATGCTTAATTCAACTACGTATCAGTAGGAAATGACAAGTCATGCAATTTCTTTTCTTTCCAAGTGTTTCATACTACTTCACTCTACCTAGATGTACAGCATCTGAGCGGGAAAGTACAATGAACTCACAAAGTCTTAACATCAGGAAGTGACATTTTTCCTCCCTTTGTTCGGTAAATTCCCAATGGACTGCAGTTAAAATATTGGAGACACTTTATTTAAAGACAGGAAGGTTGTGTTTTCAACTTTGATACATTTCTGATCTAATTTTCTGTCTGACTGAAACCAAATTTCACTAGTCTGCGTAATTTTCAAGTGCAGATTGTGAATTTATGAAAAAAAAAATCTTGATACTATAAGCTTCAATCAAGTGTTGGCTCTAAACCGTGCTTTAGTATCAGAAAAATTAACACAGCATTTCACTTAGGAAGTAATGTTTTTAGTATATGTTGACTTTAAGTGTCTTTTTTGAGACATGGGCTTCAGAACCCAGCCAGCATCAGTGGCAGCAGAATTACATGTTGGGCAGGTATCTTCTGTTGGTTTTAATGGTGACCTCATTGCTCTCTACAACTACCTAAAAGGAGATTGTGGAGAGCAGGGTGCTGGCCTCTTCTCCAAAGTGACAGGGGACAAGACAAGAGGGAATGGCCTCAAGCTCCGCCAGGGGAGGTTTAGGCTGAACATTAGGAAAGAATATTCCACAGAAAGGGTCATTGGGCACAGGAACAGGCTGCCCAGGGAGGTGGTTGATTCACCTTCCCTGGAGGTGTTTATGGGATGGGTGGACAAGGTGCTGTGGGGCATGGTTTAGTGTTCAGTAGGAATGGTTGGACTTAATGATCTAGTGGGTCTCTTCCAATCTGGTGATTCTATGATTCTTCTCCTTAAAGACAGGGTAATGAAGCTACAGCGCAGATCGATTTCTGTCTGTATGTCCATGATTCAGGAGCTAAGAGTTAGCCTTATTCTATTGAAAAAGAAGCTGTAGACTCCAATAAGTACTGTGAGATCCCTGCACGCTGAAGTGTGCCTGGCTTCAGGTGCTATTATGTTACCATCAAGAGGACTGCTCCTAAGGAAATTAATTCTCAAACCTAGAAAATTTGCACTGAAATACCAAACGCTTCCTTGCAGCTCACTTCTTAGACCTCCCAGCCCAGCGAGGGACCCTTCTTTCATGTCTCTCTTCTAAGTAATTGCATCAGGAGTCAAGTGAGCTGAATTTAACCCCTTTGTAATCAGGATAACTGCTACCGGAGGAACGGCACTTATTGGGAAAAGGCTGGGTTAATGAAACAGCAGAAAAGCTTCAAGAACCTGTGTTCCATTTTGTTTTGTCCTTCTCACTCATATGAAAAATACTCATATTTCTCATCAACAGAGCATGTTCTCATCTAACTGATGGCTGCAACACACTAGCTGGTTACAAGTCTCATTTCCTAATGCAGGTAATTCTCCATGTTATGCAGCTTAAATAGAATCATAGAATCACAGAATGGTTTGGGTTGGAAGGGACCTTAAATATCACCTAGTTCCAACCCCCTGCCATGGGCAGGGGTGCCTCCCACTGGATCAGTTTACCCAAGGCCCCATCCAAACTGTCCTTAAACACCTCCAGGGATGGGGCAGCCACAGCTTCCCTGGGTAAATAGTTTTGTTCTTTTTAATATTCCTTAACCTGCCTATGGCAACTGATCCCAAATTACAGTGAAAAGTAATCCATAACATGACGCAACTTAAAATTATGAAAACTTGTAAAGGTGATTTTCACAGAGAGATCTACAGACAGTCAAGTATTTCAAACTCTCCGTTTATTGCATATATTTATTCTGACTTTACAAATAATTATATGCACTGATACAAATGTTCCTTCACAGAAGGTACATTTCTTTTTTTAAAAAAAGGGCTAGGGCATCATCCAAAATAAGCCATTTATTGTTCATTAATATAAAACGTATTCATATTTCTAGGAGGTGTCATATCTAAACCACTGTTCATCCAAATTTCTTGTATGATCTGCTCCCTGCGCTCTATCCTTTCGGCCAGTTCCGCCGCCTCTGCTGAATTGTAGCCTGAGTAAGAAGGTGTGTAAAGTCCCCCTATTTCATCCTGGGCATCTGAATTGGAGGAATCTTCCTCTTCCTCCTCGTTTTCACTGTTCTCGTACGCGCCGTCACTTTCTGGCACTAACTGCTCCTTCTTCCTGTGCGATTTCTGGAAGTCATTTGAGCATGACATGCGGATCACCAGAGCGCACAGCGTGAAGAGTAATCCCACACAAACGCTGGACAAAAACAGGAGACCAGCTCTTTCAGGGTGATCTGAAATGAGAACGCCAGCACTTAAAACACTTTAGAAACTCTGCCAAAGCCCAGCTACAAAAAAAGTCAGCTGCCACTTCCGAAGTGCCCACATTACGTAGCTGTAACGCTGTGGGGTACTTGAGGGGACTGAGGTTGTGGGGAGGCTTTTTCTGTCACACACTGAAACCACCCTGCACTCGCAGTCTGAAGGCTTCTCTGCCTCTTCAAATTACTGTGCAAAAATCCAAGCCTCTTAATATCATTATAAAATAACAACACTGCCCCGTCTTTTTATTAGCAGCTTGCTGGCTTTCTCAACCAGCTACCAGGAGCATAGCCCTTTATTTTCCAACCTTATCCTCATGAAGAGGGAGCATGAGAAAAGCAGCTCTGGACTTTGTGGAGCGATGACAGCATCTCCAGGCCAGGCTAGGTAGGGAGCATTTGTCTGCCTTGACATAGTCTGAGATGACTTGTCAGTATAGCAGAACGTGAGACAAATGTAGAAATGGCCTTTCTTGATGGGTTGCAAAATCCAACCCTGACTGCTTGGGGTGTTGCTGAGAGGGCTCAGGGGTGGTGGGAGTTGCGGCTTGGGGAGAGCTGCTGGTGCTGGAGGAAGGGGTTTGTCTGTCTTGCTGTGCCAAGCGCCGCACACTGGTTGTGGGATAATGCTCAACAGCTGTGTGGTTCTTGCCATTTTCTAGAACAGCAGCAATTCTAGCTCTGGAATCACTTCTCAACATCAGCCTTTGCTCACTTCCAAAATCCATTACTTCTCCTGCAGTGTTTGAGATTTGTTGATCATTAATTTATTTGCCTAAACAAAAGCTGCCTCAAGTGTTGCAAAGTCACCAAAAAACCCTGCCATGTCCCATAACAGAGATGGCTGGGTTTGCGTTTGCTTTTTTCCAGTGCTTCTCAATGATCCTTATATGTATGCAAACCAACATTTCCAAAAATGGATGTCTCCAGCGCTGCTCCCAGATCAGGACCAGGTTTTCAGTGAACAACTGACAGTCCCCATTGAAAATATTCCTTATAAAAAGTCTTGGCTGGAGTTTGGATCCTTCAAAATGGAAAATATTCTATAAATATCAATTATGCTGCAATTGTCCCATCCCCAAGGCTGTGATTACACTGCAATAATACTGTTACTATAAACATGGGATTACCAGTTGTGACCTTCTGAGGTGATTTCCCCCCTTTTCCCAAAACGCCAAAAACTAATGAACCAATCTCAGCCTCGTTTTCCTACCTCTAATGTACGCAAATGTAGCCAAGAAGTGGCTAACAAAAGTTCCATCTTTCTTTGGAAGTCTTGTCTCCTTTGGATCAAGGTCAACACCTGTGACAGGAAGAGAGAAAGCAAATTCAACCACATCGCAGATGATGAAGCTACTAAGCTGATACCAATACAATAACTTTTGGACTTCCAAGCCTGTCTAAAACAGAGGCAGCCTAGCACTGTGCAGTAGGAAACCTGCAGAACATTAGACCAAACAAAGTTTGATAAACAAAAAAAAATTACTGAAATAAAGTATAAATAACAAAATATTGAAAATATGGAATGACTATAAAGTGGAAAAATTATTTAAGAGCCTATTACCAAGTGAACCCCCTTGCCTATTCCTATTAAGCTTTCTGAAATAATTATTTCCATTAAGCTTCACAGCTCTCAAATGGACCTCCCAGCCCAATCACTGCAGTACACTCCCATTATTGGTGACAGCAAATCCACATTAGCCACACCATTAATTTGATTTGCCCTCAAGAAGAGCAGGTGTTGGCATAACCCATCCTGAAACAACTGCAGTTTCATTTTTACTCTTTGCGTGGTTCAAGCAAAGTTAAAAACCAGCACAGTGGTTACGGGTAGGTCTGGACGGGTCACTTGTTTTGCAGAGTTGCTGTGACAGCAGGACTGTGCTGGCACAGGTCCCATCCCACTCCCAGCCTGCTGCGTTGCCATCCGAGGACAGAAGCAGCTATTTCAGTAGGGTTTCCATTACTTTGTACCACCCGCCTCAGACCAAGCTCTGCAGTGGGAAAACGTCCTATTTCAATCAAAGACAATGGAGAGCAGCAAACCATATTTTTTGATGGTACGTACCATCATTCTGCTTGATGGAAGACTTGTTGTCAGGGACCAGGGGGTTGACAGCCGTAAGGATAAATTTAGGAACTGAAACAATGAAAGAAAATTTACTGTTAATTTCAGGAACCAGATCCTCAGTTAATTGTGAATCCCAAAGCTAACCCCATTTTTTAGATTGGTTTTCTGATGTTTGTACTGAAGGAATCGGAGCAGGTGGCTCCACTGTTCAGAGACAGGAGTGGGTGGCTGCGTCTGGAGCCAGTGCAGGCAAATGCCAGGCCTAGGGCTGCTACTGCTGCGTGGCCTCGAGTTTTACTACCCTAGTAACACTGTAACCCCAACAGCTGGCAAATGCTGGGTCCTGCATGAGGAGCCTCAGGGGAAGGGCTGGGCTCGGTGACATGTCCTCCTACCAACCCATCCATCTAGTGCACCAGGAGCTACGGCACTGGGTTGCAGTGGCATGAGATGGTGGCAAAGAACACACTGCTGGCAGGATTAGCACTGGAGGGAAGGACAAGGAGGTCCCAAAGGGAATAAAATAACTGCAAGGAAGACTGAAAGGAAGGTGGAGTCAGGAGGGAAGGGAGAAAAGGGCAAGTATGGCAGGCAGAGTGAGCCTGAGGCAGGGGATGAGCAAGTAGAGAGCGAATAATTTTCCCCTAAAGATCAGTGAAACATCACAGGGGACAGATAATGCTGCTAATTCTTGCCAGGGACTAGTAAGGGCAGCCCTGGAGCTGTGACTGGATTCCCACGCCAGCCCCAGCTCCAGAAACATCAATGCAGCTGCATACAGAACAGGGATGTGCCCCTCATTTTCCACCCCAAAAGGGGTGTGCCAAACAGTGGACAGGAGACAAAATTGGCCTATTAATTCAGGACAGGACTACAGTCAGATGCTAAACTGCATCTAGATACTGTCTTTTGATGAGGCTAATTCACTGTAACTCTCAGAGACATGTTTAATGGCCTTTTCTAGTATCCTCTGCAAAGCCTCTGAGACAAATAGCTGCCCAGGAGGAAGGTGCTCAGGATGGGAAGAGATGTGGTGGTTGGGAGTGGGCTGCGTCCTTCTCATTTAATGATTTTTTACCCTTGATAGGCTTTCACACTCTTCTTGAAATAATTAAGAGCTAAAATCAGATGCATCATGCACACATTTTGAGTTCATATACTCTGTGTTAGATGAATACTCTTCAGCTACTCAGATCTTGGCACCTGTTCCCTGTACTATGTGAATTGTAGGTTGATTGATTTTCAGGCTGATGTGAAGGGGGAAATAAAAGGCAAAAATTTCAGGTATGAAGCTCACCTTTACCCCACACAGAAACATTTGCCAATAGTGTTAAGGAAAGTTAAATGGAACAGAAGAGACTAAGTTTGGGGGCTTAGCATAGTCTTCATTTGAAAAACAACTAAAAATAGCACTTCTTTCTGAGCAGAACTTTTCTTTCTGTGTGGGCTCAAAGTCAGATCTGTTTCTTTTCCCAACGAAGGAATTTTTTTTTAACTTTTAGCTCCTGTTTGCAATAGAAGGCCAGCAGAGAGGGAGAATGAGCTCATTTCTATTTTGGCTTGTACCTCATCGTCATTCTCAAGTGCCTTCCAGCAGCAGAGTGTTTTTGTTGGTGTGTGAGGCAGAGAGGGAGAAGGCTGGTTTGGTTTCAGACTGCACTCTGAATTTGCAGAGGTCTAGCTGTTATGAGCAATGTGCATGTGTTAGCAACTACAGCTTGGGAGGATGTACGGTCCCCAGCGCCTTCGTGTGACCTGAAGCTCCTGTCACGTGATCTGGTGCCCGGGAAGGTGCTTCTTCACCTGTGCTGATGTTCCTCCTGCTCTCTTCCCAGGGAGAAATTCCCAGGCTTGCTGCAGGAATGAATCCTTTCCTCCTGTCTTCCTATCAGGTTTGAATGGCTAGTTAACTTGCCATTCAAATACCTGTTGTAGGGGAAGACTTAATTCAAAATGGCATGGACAAAAAAAAAGCTCCTGACTGCTTGCATTGTTTATTTTTTGTTTTGGCTTCTTTTCAGACACAATGACTGGATACAACTAGGCTAGGCTGCATCAAGTCACTAAACAGAATCACTGGCATTAGCATAAGGATTTTTTATCAAGATAATCACATCTACGCTACAACTCGTGCCAGCACTACTTGGTCAAGCAGGGTTGGAGTCAGTCACCTACCGCAGCTGCCGAAGCAGCCCACGGATAGATCTTCAATGGCACCCAGGGAGTGCAGATAATGACGCAGGGCATCAGGAGCTGGGTTTCCTAAGAGAGGCTCCTTGAAGCTCAGCCTCAGCAAGACCCAGGAGATGCCATCCCTGCAGACATAAGATGATGCTGACCAGGTCATAGGGGGCAATGAAACTTCAAGAAACCAGCACCTCCTGGCTCCTGCTAAGTTTTTACTAGCAGGAATTAAACACACAAATAAAAACGCAGCCAGACACACTAGACCTAAATAGTTGATGACTGCTGAGGTGGGAGTATGATTTTTTTCACATTCCTGACCATGATGGAAATAGTTTCAAGTGTGGCATGGCCCTCAGAGAACACTGTCTAACCTGTTGCCCTCCTGTCACTTCAGGGACAGGCCTATTTACCTTAGCTTGGAAATCAACAGATTATCAGCGATCTTCCAGTGAGGGGAAAGAATGTAAAATGTCATTCTGGAATATGCCCAAAGTCTTTTCATGTTCATTAGATGATCTGTAAAATGATTAGACCTGCAAATCACTGGCTAATGCTTCAGACTGCACAGCTCAGTAGGATTTGGCAGAAGAAAAAGTCTTCAAAATGTGCCAGCAACACACAAGAACACTATTTATTACCCACGTGTTTTTGTAAACCCACTTCACCACATAACAGAATGCATAACCTCACAACAAACAAACACAGACTGTTTTTCTAGTACATAGATGTGAAAGAAAACGATCTGTTATAATTACCCTTACTCTAATTAAAGAGAATTCCATTAACTCATTCATAAAGTTACTAGAGCACAAAGGCAACTGCACAATAACATAATACATTAGTGCAAAGGCAGATCTCCAGCTGTCTTCGTCAATATAAAGATGAATTACTGCAGTGCCTCTCACCTGTCAACTAACTCATGGGGAAACTGAAAATCTCACATGCCAGCGAGAATGCAGCCAGGGCTCATTTTCTTCTGATCTTCAGGTACGCAGTGATCTGGTAATCAATCCTATACTGCTATTCCCAAAAGAACGTCTCAGATAACCTGTGCCCTTTGACCACTACTCACTAGAGATGCAGCGAAAGGACTCTACGATACATCCCCACACAGTTTTACAGCTGTGACTCCCTACAGAACAGAAAAGGGACAGAAAGGAAGAGGGCCAGCAGCTTTCCAAGCTGTGCACAGTAAGCAGAGTGGTAACTCGGTGAAAAAGCTTTCACCCACCCTCTGGTTGAAGCAGAGGTGCATGAGAGACAACCCACTCCTGACCCTCACAGTTCCACTCTGCAGTAAGCCAGCTGCAGAAAGAAGAGGCTGAGGAAATCTGTTTGAGGCTTAAGAGACAAGCACGGCCATTCCTAACAATATGCAATACCAAAATTAGGTGCTACATTAAAGTTCTGCAACCACTTTTCTCTCACCTGTGTTGGTATTATACTTTCTGTCCCATGACCTTTGCTTTTAAGAAAAAGAATTGTATGGAATTTGGCTTTTGCCTGATGTGAATTTATTAGTCTGTGGTAAAGAACACGGAAAGCTGTTCTGTCTTGTCTGAGGAATAAGCTGAAGCAGGCTTCAGTCCTGCAAGGGATGTATAACCTCAAACCTTTACTTTTAGTGAGATTTTGCCCGTGAGAAAGGAAATCCCTCTGCAGGCCTGAAGGCTGTAGGTGTGCTCATGCGAATCAGATTTCAGGACTGGGCTAGTACACAGTTCTTCAATTATGCTGGACTGATTTACTTGCACTGGTGGCAGGCAATGCCAGGTTATGTTTTCTAGCTCTGTTTCAGGTGAATTCTGTAGAGCGGACTCTTATTTTGATAGTGTTTCTCAAAATATTAAAACACATACTTTATATTATCTATAAATACAATAATATATATAAATAAATGAATGAATAAATAAATATTAAACTACATACTTTATATGTATCTAAGGGTAGATTTAGATTAGATAATAAGTACATATTATTTACTGTGGGGGTAGTGAGGCACTGGCACAGGTTGCCCAGGGAAGCTGTGGTTGCCCCATCCCTGGAGGTGTTCAAGGCCAGGTTGGACAAGGCTTTGAGCAACTTGATCCAGTGGAAGGTGTCCCTGCTCTTGGCAGGGGGGGATTGGAACTGGATGGTCTTTAAGGTCTTCTTTTGGGTCTTCAACCCAAACCATTCTGTGATTCTACGATGTTTCATTGTCAAACGCATTTTAACAATGAAAAAAACCAACACCTCAAGGGTTTACACTAGATGTGACTCTGCCCATGGGATTGTTCACATATTTGGGGTATTCTTGACAGCTATGTCACAAACATTTATGTTGAAAGGAAGGGAAGATTTAGGAAGCATCTGTGTGTCCATATGTGTGCACCATGTGTCACTGTTTTGCTCTGCAAGCAGAAAACGGTCTTAAAATGATGATGCATTTGCTCTTACCACATGCATAGCTGACATTAAGGTATTTTGTCACTCCAGGTAGGCACGGACTTCCAAACTCCCGGCTAGTGACAATGATTTTGCATCTCTGTTTCCCGTAACACCTTTTCGATAAAACTTCTAGTGCTGTGTAAGACAAACAATCTGAAAGAAAAACACATACAATAAATATACATCACTGCTCTTATCAGAAATAACGACTGCTGCATGCATGACTATAAATACAAATCTGCAACTGATTTCAGGCACATGTTTGTCTAAGCAGGATATCAGAATGAAACATTAGGATTTGTTAATGCAAGAAAGTCAGTGCGCATTGAAAATTGGAACTTGCAGCAAGCTAACTACCTCATGCTGACTTCCAGGTGCATGATCTGGTTGCAGTAAGATTCATGTCAACCTCCAAACAAGGTGCCCAGTGTAAGTTACCTATGCTGCCCTCATGATGACTTGGAAAAAACAATCACATCCTAATACCTCTCCATCTATTCCATCTCAAGAGGAGTGTGGAGACAAAGGGAGATGCAATGCTGTTTGCAGGCCTCTCTCCCTGTGTTATGGAGATGATGTGACTGGATGCCTAATTTCAGGTCAAGTCAGGCAAGATCAATTTTTGTGTGCCACAACAAGGGCTACAGTGAAATCTGCTGCATTAAAGGTAGCTTTTAATTTATTATACCTGTCGCTAGTAAGAGCCATTCTACCATGGTAAAGAGATCAGAATAGGCTCAGTGCTTAACTAGGGAAACATTTGGCTTCTTCCTCCCATACCAAATTTCAGGCTGTTCTAATAAAGCCGCCACCACAAGCCAAGTTTGCATGCCTAAAGCAACCTCAACGGTACCTCCACTGCACTGCCTTCATGCCCTAATTACATGAGGTAACCCACATAATTTTCAAAACCTGACTTTCTGAAGAGAATCCAGGCTGCTCAACCTCTCCATGTGGACTGAGGATGAAGCATACACCATATGAGAAAAACTGCCTTGCTAATCTCTACACCTGGAGCTGGGACTTCTTTATTCAAGACTTACAACTCCTACCACAATTTATAAAAAGATAAAACTTGATTAGCAGGATTTTGCACTGAAGCATGACACGATCTGAATGGGAAAGTTTGTGTCAGGCAAAGTTTGAAAAAACTGCTTTAAAAAAAGAATGTCTTTATATGTGATTAAATTGCCAGCACACACGTGTGCTAAACTCCAAGCCACAAAGCAAAAACACACCCCAGTTTTGGTTTCTAAACAGAAAGTATGCAGAAAGGACATGTCTGGAGTACATAATGCATTTCTGCAGCTGTCTGCTTCCAGTCAGCATCACCACATGTGTTTTGTGACTTTCTGTGGATGACAGGTGTTTCTTACTCTAGTCTTCTGAGGCAGAGACATTCTAGAAGTCTAGAAACATATCTGGGCATTAAACCAGTCCTTCTTCCTATAATAAAACCCAAGACAAGGACAACATTATGTTACCTTCCAACTGCTGAAGCTCATTTGTGCCCCTTTAGAGGAAGGAGAAACAGTGCTTGCTGTGAGACTCCAAAGTTTTCCCAAATCAGTCTTGCTTGGAAAGAGAGGGGGTGTTTAAGACTGGAGTTCTTGACAAAGAAGATTCACCCTTAGTATGTGAAAATGGGGCAGATTCGTGATTTTTTAGAGTTAATCCCCTGATATCAGCACTAAATAAATCATACAATTGAGCACAGCCATTGGGGGATACTGGGCTGCTTTCTTTGGCAAAGGAATTACAGGTTACCTTTTGACATAGATTTTTGGGAAAGCAGTTCTTTGTCTTTCTAGAGACCTAAAATCCAAATGCCTGTGTATCCTGGGATGCTGCTGAGCAGGCAGGGAATGCTGACCTAAAACACTGGGCAGCTGTTTTAGTCTTCCACCTTGGCAATTTTAGACATGTAAGATTAGTAGGGGTGGGCATTTTATGCAGCTAAGTAGTTTATTTTTGGCAAGTATGAAAACAACTGAAGAGTATCAGGAGGAATTATCAGATGATTCATAAACGAATGGGTTGCGGGGAAAAAAGCAATCTGGCAAACTGAATTTTCTACAAAATATCCTGCCCTTTGAGCTGTTCACAGTGTCTTAAGGAACAGGAAGCTATTGCACTGATGGTTTTCTACAAATGCAGTGATACAGTGAATACATGTTTCATTTTGCCTTTGGTAGATGTTTGCTCATGTTTCTGTGGGAGTTAATAACTGCTTATCAGCTACAGTCATGTTGGATTTGGCTCCTCTACCTGAGGAGCCAGTCGTCATATGCCTGTGGGCTCTTGGCAGGCCGGTTTTTGGAGAACTTCCCAAGGTTTGCCTGGTGTCACAGGTGAGTAAATGCAAACCAAGGCTGGCCTGCTTTTGCAGGGTAGCACAGACGTTAACTGGGAAGACCTATAATAAAAACCTCCAATTTAACAGCCTTCTGTGATTTAACAAGATTTTGGCCTTCAGTGATTCAATCAAATATTGTTCAAATTTTTTCTCTCTAGTTTATATGCGTCCTCTCTATGTCCTCACCAGCCCTCCCCACAACTACGATGCCAGCTGAGCAATGATTTCAGCTTGGTACCAAAGGTCGTTTTTTTCAACATCTACATCTTCCATCTGTACAATCTCCCACAATCAGACGTTGCAGAAGTGCACCTACACTGAAGTCAGAGGAATCAGTATGTGCTGAAGGAACGCTCAAGCTTATTTCAACCAGACTTAGTTGGGGTCTAACAGCCATCCAGCTGCAGTGACGCAGAGCTCGCACTGGGAACAACTCATCTTTGTTACGATTAAGCACCTTACTACAGTGTCTGAATGAGCACTTGATTCATTCAGTGCTGCATTTTGAGTAAAGGCACCCACTGAACAGTTCTGGAGAAATCACAAATCAGGAGATGAACATAAATATGCAACGTGTCTTCATTCTGAATAGCTAAGTAATGTTTGAGCTACACAAATGTCTATGGGGCTGCTGAAACCATATGTTTAAAATAAACTGCCTCTTGAAAGGCACTTTCCTGGCATGCTAGAAGGCTGGCGGCATCCACCAGCAGTAGCAGAAAAGGCAGCAATGTGTGGCTGGGAAAACACTCCATTCTTCACGCCTTTCACCCAAAGTTGCCTGCTACACACCGAGACTGTTGGTGGATCTTTTGAAACAGACACTTAGATAGATGGCATGGAGATAACGGGTGTCAGTAAGAGGTTCTTAACGCAATCACAAACTATCAAATCTGACTGCAGCTATTTAACACTTAGAGTAGAAAGCCTTGTTTTTGGAGGAAAGGCTCTTTCAGTTCCCTAATTAGCTTTGTTTAGGAAAGTTTTGGCATGCAAATGACATGCCATAAATCATGCAGGCTTTAATGAGAAGCAATTTGTCTTCTGGTTTCTTAAAGCTTCTCTCAATTCAGACAAGAGGAGCTTTCCCTCCCTTTCTTTCCATCCTGCCACACAAAACCTGCAGGTGATGGAGTAGCCAGAGCTGGGCTGAGCATCTTGTGCCAAGCTCTGGCAATAGCGTCCTGTCACACCCTCTCCCAGTGTTACCAATTGCCATTTTCTCCCACATCACTATGCACAGGGAGAGCCTCAAGACATGGTGGGCATGGGATGTGTCTTAAATGTAGATCCATACGACATAAGAAATCTTTCCACAATTTGTCACTCCAGTACTGGAATGCAGCTGCTCCTTGTTTTGATCCCAAACTGCTGCCTTACAGTGCTTTATGCTTTCTGAGCTGTGCCTACCCACAAAAGAATAAGGAGATTACTTTTAAAATCAATTGAAAGCAAAGATTTCACACTACCAAATTGGGATGGCTTGTGCTTTGTGGAGTCCAAATATCAGCTCTAGGGATAAGAACTGACAAGGGGGAACTATGGAGTTCAGAGCAAGCTAAGGCTGCAGACTCCTAAAGAAAGTTACCATAATAACATGGTAATTTATGCAAGAGCATGGCACACAGAGTCTTGTCTCTGCATTAGAAAAGGGCCATTTGAACTGCCGATTCTAGAAAAACCACACAAAATTATCAGCAGCACTTATGAAAACTTGTTGTTAGCTCTCCATATTCCAGGTCCAAGTATTGTTGGTAAAGTCATTATGACGTGCTAAAAATACTACTTAATGCCAGCACAGGCCATTCCTTAGAAATGAATACAGCACCAAAGCTTTCTGAAAAGCTGCACCCTCTCCCTCTCACTGCAGTGCCTGTTGTGAGGCCCTTGTAGCCTGCAGGATATCAGTCCATTGCCTGGTTTTGTCTACAAGTGGCTCCGAGTCATAATTCAGTCTGTAAGCATTTTGCACAAAAAAATCCACTTGGTCTTCCTCTCCTTCTTGCACATGCACATGTACAGAGTGGGGGATCCATCTGCCAACACAGACGCCAAGGGCCAGAGATAAGTGAAGCTCCACACTCATTGATGGCAACAAGAACCAGATGCTCATTGCTTTGTTTTGTACCATTTGTGTCTGCATGACCACAGGCAGGAGTTCCTTGGCTTATTTTAGACTTGAGTGCAAAGTGTACTTTTCCAAATAGGTCAAAAACTAAGATAGAAAAAAACTATTCCCAAGAAAATCCCAAAATCGCTAGTAAAGAAAACGCTAATGGATGGAGTGACGTGCGACTCAGTGTGCTTCAAGCAACTTCAAACAGCCCCTCAGCAAAATGTGACCTTCCCCGTCGTTTCAGCAGGAAGTTGACTGGATTCTAAAAATGGTGGGTGCTTTTTCATTCCCTTCATACAACTGTTTCTCATCCTGCCACTGCTTTGAGCACCTTTTCTTTTTTGGGAGCTTCATCTTGACAAGATTTGTTTGGGCCAGCAGATACAACGGCTCCTACTGGCATCTTTTGGGGCCCAAAACATTTACTAAGCCTCCCAGTTTGTTCAAAATGACACAGACAAGGAACTTTTCATATCTGATATCTGCACATGGAGAGAATTGACATGGATTTTCATGGTAGAAGCAAACCAGAAAACTTTTATCCTTACTTTTGCACCCGTAAGATTCATTTGACTGTCTCCCACACACGAAGTGGCAAGGCACTAGCGGGAGAAGACGAAAAGGGAGATGTGAACCTATGCCATGACCCTGAACACTGGTCCTGCTACAGAACAGTGCCTCTGCCTCTACCCTGCTCACGCCATCCCTCCGCGCTCTTTCACAGTGTCCCTGGAAGAGGTCCTATGCTGTGTAAATAGAATAACTGCTCTGCAGACTCAGGTTTCTTCCATTCAGGAGCCTGCCACTTGCATGACAGCCCACGGGCTGGTGTTTGAATCAGCCCCATAGTCAGTGAGCAAATACGTGCTAAACAGATGATGCTCAGGAATGGAAGGGCATACAGAAGGGATACTTGCAGTCTACTAAGAGCTTAATCACCTTCTCTGGAGCAGCTCTGAGCAGCAAGCTCTTGCTTCTTCCCCCAGCAGAGGACTGGGCTCAGTGTTTCTGTTAATTGACTAAGTCCTCCTTCACATGTCTATGCTTCAACATCCAGCATTTCCTAAACTTTGGCCTCTCCCAAGGTCTGTGTTTTATGGCACCTAGAAGTCAGCATGAACTTAACATCACCATGTAAACACTTCCATATCAGCCCACAGCCATTTGTACCTTTACTCCGTTTTATATCTGCTCTCAAGAGACTTATGCAAGGGACTGGCTCACACTAGGAACAGTAACAGAAAGAAACCAAAAGCTTTTTAATCACTGTTAGTTAATTACAGATGCAGGCCTTTTAAGTTGTCCACAATGCTCACACACACACACACACACACACACACACACACACACACATAAAATAGGGGGAAAAAAAGGAATAATAGACTTACAAAATACTGTTATATAACAAAATCATGACACCTTGCTGGGCTGGATTTTGGAAACCTCTCTGGCCTTGCTAACATCCCTTCTTCTTAGCTAAATGATATTTCACTGGGAAGATGGGATTAAGCCCAGCCCCAGGATATGCCATGGTGCAAGCTGTGATGAGAGCACCTGAATTCTCCACCTTCTGTCTCAGCCCCCCAAAGTGGGAACAGGTAAAAGAGAGGGCTGTGCTGGAAAGGACCCTATCTTCCAGCAATGAAGATATGCAGTTGAAGGCTCTGCTGGTCATTAGTGCTCGAGGAAGTGCACATCTGATCAACCAATGGACATCCAGGTGAAATTCCTGGGAAGGACATTTTAGTGTTCTAACTTGCAAGTTGCAGCTAGAGGCGACCTACTACTAAGCCTTCTTTCAAGTATTTTCATGTATTAACAAGAGTAATTTATGATTTGATAAGTGTTTGTTGATCTGCATCTTCCTTGTACTCTCTATGGCAACCTGTTCAGGCACAACTTTTTAACTTCTTCTGGCCAATAAATCTCCTCTTTCCTCATGCACATGTTAGCACAGACATAAAAAAGGTAGTATGTCAGAAAAGGCAACAACTCACAGGAATCAATGGCTAGAGGTTCCCGTTTTGCTCTGGCACATGCTAGATTCCTCCAAGCAGAACCATCTGCTACAAAACTGCACCCAAAAATGTTTTAGTTTTCTTGTGACCTTTTTGATAATCTCAGTAACACAGGGAAGTTAGGCTTCTGTAAATTCAGTAGTCTTCTGTAAATTCAGGACACTGCCTGGGGTTTCTTTAGTTTCCTGCAAAGATCCAAAGATCTTGTAATGGAAGTAATTCCAGTGCTTCAATGAACCCTGCTACTTATGGTAGGACCTTATTTTGCAGAATAAACTTTTCCTGAAGGCAAAATATCCTTAAAATGCCTGGAGACAAATTTTATGCACTCTTCTTTTAAGTGGGTAGCAGTGACCACTCATTGGAATGAATGGCCCTGATGACAAGTCAGAGAGCGGGATCAGAGAAGTGTAAAAATACCAGATCTCAGTTTGATGGTGAAAGTGATAAAAAGCAGGAAAAATGTTTTATAGTGGTCTCACATGGAAATTTCACAATGTTTGACAAATCCTCCCCTTCCCCCCAACTGCACTGAATGACATGAGTTGTTCTAAGTGCAGCTTTTGTTTCTGGTCATTTAAAAAAAAAAACAACAACCAAACAAAAGACATTTGGAAACGAAGAGTGCAAGTTAGGCATGTAATTATGTATAAGTCTTGGGACCGAAGTAGTGCTGTCCTATCAACCAGGGTAGAGGGTAAAGAGTTTCTTGTAGTTCAAGCCCTTATGCAGATTCAAATCTTCTCCTTATCTGAATGAGAAAAGGGACTTGAATGTAGGTTTCCCATAACCCATCCTGTGTGGGCTTTTTGGTTGGCATTTTCTTGTGCTAAAATTGTTGCACTGCCTAATGTAAGCAAGACTTATTCAGACCAGATAACAACTCTCCTGTAAAGACTTTATCTAGCAGGGATGACACCATGATGCCAGTGATCTTCTTCCTCCTCTATACTGAAAATGCCACTTAAGTTACATTTTTAAACTGGCTCAGAATACTCGTTCCAATGGGAGGCAGTCATGCTACATGTTGAGCTGAGGCTCAGGATCCTACAAGTGCTCCCAGGCCACAGATATTACCAGTATCAGAGGTGGATTTATACACTTTATTTTCTACATGAAGAAGTCCCTTTATGCTAAGGAACTGTTAGGTTTTCCTGTGCTCCCTTTGAAGCAAATCTCTGAAAATCTGTCAGCTGATTTGACAGATTAGTTACAAAAAAATAGTAATTCAGCATACATCTGTCTCAGTCCAAAGCTGGTTTCTGTCATTAATTGCTTATCAACTATATTACGTATAACATGAAGGTCACCAAGATCTAGAGAAGTACCTGTCTAACTTAAATTCAACACACAGCACTCCTAGCAGGGCTATATCCACTATGGACAGATGCAAAACTCCTGAGCTCAACAAAGACTTCTTACACATGTCATTAGGACCTACAATTGGATTTGGCTCCTAAGCACCAAGTCTTTTGTGACAAATAAATATGTACTCCCAAGACATGTAGGTGCTTTTGAAAACCATGCTCACTAGAGAGGGTTACTGGCACCAGCTAGGAAGAGGCTAAGCACTTATCAGTAAGTACCAGGAAATCTGTACGAGGATCTGCCTTCTATAGAGCTATGTTGTGTTTCTCTTGGTTTTTATGCTCTCTCCTATTATCACAGTTTTAGGTTGCTTTATAGAACACAACATCAGCAAGAGTCAGTGTTGCTAAAGAGGTGTTCATATGCAAAGGGCCTCAGCAGAGTTTGTTGCTGTTGCAAATTCTTTCTCTATACTGGGAAACTTTGCTCAGTAAGAACAGTTTGCAGCATTGTGATCTGTGAACTCTTAGTACTGGCATCAGAGGCAAGTGAGTGATTTCCAGAGGTGAAAGAAGTACAAGAAGTAAGTATGATTGCAGCCTTCCTCAATCAACTGTGCTATCTCTGCTCTGTTTTGCACCATACATTAACACCATCATCATGAAGGATGTATGGGTCTGTCAGAAACCTGCTAAAACGTCTCCTCCACAGAACAGATAGTCAGAGCTAAAGTCTGTATGAAGAACCACACAAGCCAGTGTGAAACATTTTAAATAGCTTCTTGTCTAAGAACAGATTTCAATTTTCAGCCAATGCATTTTTAATAATACGCATACAAATAAATAGAAAGATTGGCTTTCAGACAAATGGCGTTTAAGACTGATCATCAATCTCTTCTCGATGTTCAGAGATGCTTCTTAGAGATTTCGCTTGTAGCATGTGTCTTAGGAGTAAGACTCAGCCTTTGCAAAAGGTTGGCATCAGTCATGTAAGTTCTCCCCTGTGTGGTATTAAGGGATGTGAACAGTGCGCATATCTTGTGCTAGCTGCCTCCATGGCATGAAAATTACCTTCTCACCTTCAGTGTCAACCACAAGACATATTACTCATAGAAGCACCAAGGACCCTCACAACTGCACACTACAATATATTTAGATATTTAGTGATAAAAAGTCAGTCATAAGTCATTATTCATATACCAGCTGAGACTATACAGTGAAATCAATGACTGGTTATTGAGGTAGATCATACAACCACTTATGATGTTTCTGGTTCTTTTACCTATTAGAAGTGAACACTCTGTCTGAAAGTGTCCAGTCTGTATTACAGTGACATTAATGTAATGTTTATTTATTAATTTATAATATAGTGATGTTTATTTTTATATATATATATAGGGATGCACCTGTACTAGTAAATCAGCTGTGAGAGGGCATGTTTCTGGCACTGCAGCACAGTACTCCACTCTGATAAATGCGGTCCCTGCACTTGTCTTGCTTGAGGCCGATAGCATACTCTCAACACCTCCCCATCATAGTTCAGCAGCTAGCACAGGCCAGGGAGCAGACTCAAGAGGCAGTTTGCGTGTAGTCATCTTGCTTTGGATGACAGGAGTTTAGTACGACATACATAAGATGTTCCTGCCTGCTGGACTTAGTGCCAGGGAGAAATCCCAGGTGTGTTTCATTTTCTAGTATATTGCCACAATCTGGTCATACAACAGCATCTAAAGCAATGGACCCTGACCTATGGATTCTATCCTTACAGTGGGCATTTAAGGCAAGGAAAAGCCGGCAGAAACAGAGATCAAAGACGAAGCTTACATTAAGACAAGGTGTGGTGACACTTGGGTTGACTAATCATGGTCAGAAGTTGGAGCATGAAGAGAAGCAAACACCCGATACTTAGTGTACATCACCTAAGTTCAAGACAGCCAAGAGAACTAGACTTTTTGATGTTAATCATACTAAGGACTGAAAAACTATATGGAAGTTTATTGCTTTGCTGCATTTCTTACTTTATGTTTCTCCCTCATACTGGGCAATTTGTTTGAGTTTCAGAAATAATCTTTCTTGTATTTCATAGAATCGCAGAATCATAGAATCACCAGGTTAGAAGAGACCCACCGGATCATGGAGTCCCACCATTCCTATAAAACACTAAACCATGTCTCTCAGCACCCATCCACCCGTCCTTTTAACACCTCCAGGGAAGGTGACTCAACCACCTCCCTGGGCAGCCTCTGACAGTGCCCAGTGACCCTTTCCGTGAAAAATTTTTAACTAATGTCCAGCCTCCCCTGGCGGAGCTTGAGGTCATTCCCTCTTGTCCTGTCCCCTGTCACTTGGGAGAAGAGGCCAGCAACCTCCTCTCTACAACCTCCTTTCAGGTAGTTGTAGAGAGCAATGAGCAATTTCAAACACTGGCACTTTCAAAATGCCATTGCTGTTGCACATGAAGTTTTCTCCCTGTTCGTTTCCCCTCTTCTCTGTGCACCTGCTTGGAGAAGGTCTATCGACAGAGTAAAAACATACCAAAGGGGGGAACGTGCTCCACTTCTGTCGAGCAGATGTTTTTCTCCACGTGTGCCCATCTGCCATAGGTGGCAGAGTAGATGATAAGGAACTTGGACTCCTGACAGTGGAGTTTCAGTTCCTGGTTTTCACATGCCGATTTGGTTTTGTATTCAGCTAAAATAGAAGCAAATAACAATATGGTAGCATGAGGCAATTTTCTGAGATGGATTGTAAATAGCAAATAACAGCACGACAGAAAACAGCTTTTCTGCAAGTTCTGTTGTGAATGATGTGTGGCACAATTTCAATCAGAGACAAAGCCAATAGCAAAGCAGAGTCCAACTGAACTAATCCCATATGACTATCTAAAGCCTCTAGCTCCTGTTTGAAATGAATTAAGAAGTTAACTTTTGGCAACCTTCTCTCCCAGTGGAACAGTCTCCCCTCTTCCCGCTGACTACCCGGCCTGCTTTCCACTGCTGCTCAGTAGGAGCAGCCTTGTCTTTTCCTTTTGTCTCTCCCTGGGACAATGTTGCATTCTACGGCTACTTCAGATGCCTTCCTGATTGCTGAGAGCCTCCATCCATTCATCAATCAAGGGGATGGCTGGCATCACGCAGTGCTACCACATACAGCACTGAGTGAGTGCTGAAGAATGGGAGGCACAAAAGCACGGGGATGGGCTACGTGTCCAGAGCCAGACACTGTTCTCGGCTATATTTGCACAGCTTCACCAAGGTCAGTGGTTTTCCCTGGGCGTGACTATCCAGCACGGGCTCATTTTAAAGTTTCGCTGACAAAGGGATGTGAATCAGGAGCCTGAGAAAAATACACCCCCTCCCTTCCTCAGCTGGCACTGGCACATTAGCAGCGCTCTCAGCATAAAGGTGGGGAAGCCAGTAAGATTGTCTTCCAGATAACATGGTCTATCCCTTCTAGAAACCTGGTTAAAACCTGCTACCTGGTCAAGGAGGTCTCTTGATGGCCTAAGCAGCTGCTCTGCTTGCAGCATTTCACTGCTTAAGTCTTCCTGGTCTAAGCATGGTGGCACATCTTTTTTACTACACATAAGACCAGAAAGAAGAGTTTATTTTGCTCTAATTTTTTGTCCTTGAAAAATGTGAAAACAGGAACAGGAGCTTCCTGAGCTGCGCAGGAGAAAAGGGAAACCTTATTGTTACTGAGTGGTATCCCTGTTAATGGAGTGGAGGTGTTGGTGCTAGGGGCACTGGAGAGAGAGAAACCTCCTATCTATCTAATAAAGAAAACATTATTGTTTCATTTAGAATAGGACAGATTAAAAAAAGGGTTAACGTTCTTAGTAACAGTCCAGGCTCTTCCATTTGAGCTCATCAGCAGTCACAAGTTTAAGTCTTAAAAGGAATGATTTGTAAAAATTCTTGACCTGCTGCAGGTTGTCACTTCTGCAGAAGCGCCTGCCATACCAGACTCTCCTGAGGACCACGCCAAGAAAACAGAGTCTCTGACCCCAAGGGCTGCGAGCCTGACTCTGAACTCTGTGTCTGTACACCTGTGCTCTGTGGTTGCTGGAGAGACCACGGAAGGTACAGGCAACAAAAACAAACCTGCAAGGAGTGTACGACAAGTCTAAGAATACAACAGAGACCGCTACAGATATACAGTGACAGTATTTCCAACAGATGAAAAACTAAGGGATTCAATCAATTGCTTAAGTGCCCACTTGAAGGTAAGGAGACTGTGAACTATACTTAATGTTATACTCAAATGATTACCTGGGTAAGGGTGTTTTCCACAGCCAAGTCTAACAATATCAGTATCTTACCCACAAACATAAATTGCGTGTCACATGAAATTATGTAATTTGCACAGGAACTGGACTATTCCTCAATTCTGAAGGCAGTACGTGCTGTTAAATACACTTCTGACTAGCTTTTGTAAAATTCCGATCACAGGGAACATTGTATATTCAAAGCAGCTCATTTCCAGTGGGAAAAATATTAAGCACCTTATAAAAGTAACAAAGAGGATTCTAGTCCACTCCTGATTAGTAAAAAGAGACGTCTTATAACACAGATACAGCTATGATATCCATCTATTAGTAATGCAGTAAATTTTTATACTATAAAGATAATAAAACAGATAATTAAAATTCTAAATTTCATTCTTTTTTTTCCCTGATGACTTTCCCAGTAAATCTCCCTGGGAGTTCTTGTGTCAGTGCTTTGCCAAGGGTAACATCTGCCTTCTCCATTCCCTTATCTCTGCTCTGACTTCAGTACTCTGCATAAACAGGCCCTTTAGCTTGCTTGCCACACCTGTTCCTATTCCACCAATGATGTCTATCTTAATGCTGTGATTAAAGAAAATCGCTTTTGTGCTTTCACTTTTAGTTGTGGAATGATATTTCTGAGTTGGCTGGTGAACCTACTCATAAATCATCATTGAACTATTTTTTTTGGGACCCATTTCAGCCACAATGGTGATTAGCTGCCAAAAAAAGCTGAGCCCCTAGGCGACTGGGGCTTGTTCTCATATATAATAGCAACAAGAAAAATAATTAAAAAACAGTAATAAATGAAACCTCATGATGACTTTCCTAATCTTTCTTACGCTTGTCTTATGTTTACAAAGTGCATGGTCTTTTAGAAAGGATTTGTCCTTTTACATACCAATGTCAATTACCTGCATAGAATATAGGTGATTCTCAATGGAATTCTGTAGTAGATTTAGCCACACGTGTCTCCTCCAGCTGTTCTTCTACAAATGGGAGGTAACAACAGAGAATCTTTCAAAGCTTTGGTCCTACCTCTTTAAGCATTGCTACCTCCTTCATCATTTGGATCCTTATCTCAGGCATCTGTTTTTGTTGTTTAGCTTTATCTTTCTTTATCTTCCTAATAGGACTCTTTAAAAATATGCGATCTCTTTAAAAATTATTTCCAAACAATTTTTCCTTTCCCGTCTGATGTTTGACATCTGACTGCCAAACTACACTGGTCATTAGGCAGCAAGCACACTGAAGCTGCAAACACAAGGGAGAGCTAAGGTAAAGTAGCAAAAATCAATTTGCTATTAATCCAAGAGTCTCAAAGCTTCACATGGACTTAGAAAAGCCTTATGCAGTGGCATTTTAACCAAAACAAACAACAAAACACACACAAAAACATATTTGCCTGATGTGGATTACTTACTAGGTTTGCATTTAAAGGAGACAAGAAGGAATTTAGTGGTCCCTGGACACAGATCAGGTCCAAAAACCCGACTATTGACAAAGAGTTGGCAGGATCTCAGGTTCTGGCATTCATCCAGTACTTTCTAGAACAACGGGCAAAAAGGATAGGCTTGAAAACAAGGTATGAAGCTATACAGCAATGAGAACACATAGTTATACTTTGTTCTATACAGGAGAGAAATATTTTTTTTCACAGCTTATTCGCTATAAACATTTAAGAGACATCCGCATCATTGGATTTAGGGCACATCTCTACTGGACTTTCAGTCATGGCCAAGTTTATGGAAATACATTCATCACAGTGATGCCTGTGGCAACTCAGGATGTTACCAATTTGCTGTGAACACTTTTCCCTCTGCCCCTTGCAGGCTGGCCAGATCTCACTGTGTGCCACCACAGCCTCAGTAGTACCCAGGACTCCTGGCGGAGCCCAGAGCAGGTGCAAATGTGCTTAGCCTCCAGCCTCTTCACTGATGTGCCCAATGTACTCATGCACTTCTGACAGCATTTATGGAAGAGTAATGCCCAGGTGAAGTATGGCAACTCAGAAAGATGCCTTTTTAAGCATTTCATCTCATCCACTTAAGTCCATCTGATGATGCTCTGCATTACCTTCACTTGAAAGAGTTCTAACTAATGATTTGGTGTGACCCTTAGCTATAAGCCATATGTAGGACCTCCAGCTGATGGGGCACTTAATTCTGGCTTGGAGTTAGACATGTTATCAGTTATTTACTTGCCTGGCCACTTGCAATTCCAGAATTGTTTTTAGTGTATAACACAGATGTCTCTGTCTATCCTATGCCTGCTTGTTCTCTTTTGGTTTTTCTTTTTAATATCCTTGTAAGGCCATATCTACCTCAGGTTTTTAGGTCCAGCAATATGTCATAGTTCTTAACTGTCCTGCTTCACTGGGAGTGGCAACAGGAGGAGGAAAATAAAAAGAGTCAGAAGTCTTACATACAAAGGGTCATGTGGACCCTCTTAAGTTCAGCAAAAGGACTCAGTCGTTCTAGTGCTCACATTGGTGCTAGCACTTCATCAGTGGTTTCAGAGCTGTAGCTATAGAAAATACGAAGGCATTGCCCAAGACGAGTCTGAGCCTAGTTTTTAACACAATCACAAGTCAAAGCACCTAAACTCCCTCAGTTTAAATGCAGCAGTGTACTTACAAAATTCCTATTCAACTTGAAAGCCCAGTTTAGAGAGGGCTTTCTATACATTATTTTTTAATAGTCTGCGGCATTGCATCCAGGATTCTTGGTGGCTAAAATAACAGCAGGCTGTGATAAGGAGACTGTTGTCTCTGGGTCACCCCTTTCTTTACAGGAGTAACCCTAAGACATCGTTCTCTAATAGTTTAAAGTACTCCCATAAAATCTGGGAATTTTTGCCTTGTTTCTCATCAGAAGGGGTCTCAGTCATAGCAAGAGGCCAAATCCCAAATTTACCACTGTGATAGCACAAGCTGCACTCTTGTTTTCAGGCTGAGAAAGTTGGCAGTGGCTGGATCTCTCCTGTCATCCCTGGAACCCATCCCTCCCAAGCACAAATTATACACATTGGCAGCACATTGCAGTGATCCCATAAAACTCTTCCCTTTTTTTCCTGTTGGTAGAAGAAGAGGACTTGCATTCAACACTTAAAGCATTAAGTGCACTCTCAAGAGTTTAAAAGGGAAGAAAAAGCACAGCAGACTTAATTTTATCAGTCAATTCTTCTTTTACAGAGTTGCAAGTCAAACAAATAACTCCTTAGTTGGGATTGTTCTGGAACACGCCAGTGAAACAGAGCTACATCTTTAGCAAGTGGAGATGCTGTACCCTACTGAGTAACCTTCTGTTTGCACCTGAGCTGAATCATCTCCTGTGCATCTATTTGCCTGTTCTCCTACTTAACGCAAGCAGCAGTTGCATTTTCTATCATGCTGCTGTGCAAAAATCACACAAACACAAAAGCGAGCAATGATACTCGTAATGAGACAACACTGAGCCATTAGCATCTTGACACAGATCTAATTTTGCAGTAATCCTTTTAATAGGAGATCACTGTAAAAAATGCCCGTTATGCTTCCTCTTGGCTGCAGGGCAGCATCGCGCCCAATTACGCAGACTGCAGATGCACTTCCAAAGGGAAGGGAAGAGGAATGAGATCACTGGTGCTCTTTTCTAAGAAATCAGTTTACAGGATGTGTCTCTTCTCCATGACAGAGCCGGAACTCCCTAAGATGCAGAGCATTTGTATCTCACATGTTTGTGGCCTCGTCAACATGCTTTCATGCCTTTGATCAGTGGCAATGCCTGAATGATGATGACAGTTTACACAACTTTTATCCCACGCTGTGTTTATTACATTCAAGGGAAAAAAACTGCCCACGGAGACCTCACAAAGGCACTCACAAGCCCAAAATAACCATTGGTGTCACTTCACTGTAGTCAATAAAATGACATCAAGGATGCATCTGGCCTACCGTTTTTGGTGGAGAGATGTACTTTCACATGGCCCATGGGTCACGTCTGGAATGTCTTTACAAGTTGCAGTACAGCATGGGCAATCCACGCTTATAAAACTGCCCTAAGATTGTTTCTGGAGACAGGATATTAACCGCCAAATCACTCTGTAAAACTCTTCATCTCACTAGTGGTAGGAACAGACATTCCCTGCTGTCAAGCAGAAATGTTGCAAGCTTCATCAAAGCTTCTGTAGAGCATTTACAACAGCTTCACAACAGAACATATTCAGATTCCACTGACTATTCATTTTTGCAACAATTTACTGAATTTGGTCTAATACCGGGCATTTTCACTATGATGAAACAAGCCTTTGACAGCAGTGCAAGTCACACCTTCTAAGCCCTGTTACAAAAGTCTCCACAGCAGAAAGTAATATTTTATGAAGTATAAATCATTTTAAGTTATACTTAAGCAAGCCCAGCAAAAAAACCTTAGGACATTACCGATACAAATCATGTATTCATGGAAATACAGACATCCGCAGAAGTGCTCAGGGCCTGCTGTTGAGCTGGCAAAGTGCCTTTTCAGTGAGTGAAGACAGGCATGGAACTAGCCAGACACCAACCAGAATGCCATCTTATTTAGTGGATTTGTAACCCAGCTCTGTCCAATGTTTGTATCCTCTCCCAGGGACAAGGAGGGCCTGTGGGATGAATTAAGGCTCATCTGCTTTATTTGTCATGACCAGCCCTTGATTAGAAGGGAATTTATTATCTCAGGGAACTTTGAAAATTAGGTTTCCAAAGCAAGGCTCATCAACATTTTGAAGAAAATCTTCAAAGCTTTCACAATCCTATGGTAATATCCTGCTGGCAAGATAAATCCTTTCAGTTTTAATACTTTTGATGGTAAACTGACATAGACACAATATAATTTCAACCAATATTATAAACACTTGTCAAGCACAGCTCACCACACGGAAACTGCCAAAAACATTCTATGCACTAAGAACCTTATTAACATGCGATACCTGCAAAGAGGTGGGTGCCACACAGTTTATGGGTTCTGCCATCCTGGTTTCAGGTTCCTGAGTACTACACATGTGGTGGTCTTGCCCGTAAAATGCTGACTGAATACTTATTGTTGAATGTCGAGGACAGTGCAGACTCAAATGTTCCCCATCGCAGGCATAGGCAGTGTGATTCTGCAGAAGTTTGGTTAGGTAACCTAGAAAATATTCAGCTCTGTTACAACTAGTACAGGAAATGACTCGTTAGATAATAAGAAAACCACAATCAGTCTCTGGAAAGGGCATTGTAGTCAAGGTTATATGTATGGCCTGCTGCCACACCACATGGTTCTGTGAATGGGTCAACCTTTACATGCTAGTAACACTCAGGTCTGCAAAACAAGAGATCGTGTGGCAGTGAGTCAGAGCCCTGTCAGCACTCCAGTAGTGCCACTAGGTCTGAGATGTCATTCCACAGACAATAAACGGGCTCAGTCCCTTGCTAACAAGCCCAAAGTGTGTTTGCAAAAGCTGGTCTTGCAGGCTAGACTCTTGTATTCCAGCTGGCTAAGGTACTCCTTGTACCTTGTCTTAAAATGATGCTTTGCACTTCTGGGCTCCTAGGCAGTTGTGTTTCACACAAGCGATAACTGAAATAAATACCTCTGCATCGTTGTATCAGATGCTAGGATAACAGAGGAAAGGTGGTCCACAAGTGCAGGACACCACAGGTGCTAGACAGAAACCCAGAAGTAAGATACACAGAAGTTTTTTTTTGCTAGAGAGTTTGTTGGTGTTACCAGGAGAGAGAGGTAAGATCTATATGCAGCTCTTCATCTGTACCCTCCGTTCGCATCTTCTAATAATTAAATCCTTGAGCAGAAGATCTAAAGACAGCTGGTTTTGTGGTTTGTATTTCATCATGTATTGTCTCGTTAGCAAAGATTTCTGTTATTACTGTGGACAGTAATAAATTTAATCTCCTACTACCCTTCTCTCTGTTCTGCAGAAAACTTTAATGAAAACATGCAGGCTGCCTATCTCTAACCATTACAAATTAGTGCTTGTGATGGGAAATTCTTAGGGGTAATTTAATTCAAAGACTTACCTCACCTACACTTACAAAGGTTTGATATCTCTACCACTTTGTCACGTTTAATTGAAAACTATCTTTAAGCAGAAAAGGTTTGCAGGTGAAGGGGAAGAAGACTCGTGAGGGGCAGGAGAGATAAAGGATGCAAAAGACTAGTCTACAAGTGAAGCAATATCCTTCTTCAACTCTCAGCCATAAAAACATGTAAATTAGACCCCAAACCACTTTTCCTCCCGTGAGTTTTATGACAATGCAATATACTACAATCAAAGCAAATTTGTTTTCTAATTCTTATACTATTAATTAATGTGCATAAAAGAATTATATTTGAATAGACTCCTTATTCTTATTCATGCATCACATTCTACATAATTCTTTCTGAAATCAATTCCCAACTTCTAGAACACCAAGTTCATCCACATTCACGTCAGAAAAACCAAAATTCTTCAAACCCAACACATTAAGTAATGAGAATGCATTAAGAGCTTTTGTTGATTTGAGAAAAGGTTTGTAGAAGTTTTTTAAAACTGAGACCATGATTACATAAGTATCTTTCTAATTTAAGAAAATTACAAGTTTTCAATCTTCGCCTCTTTTCCAAACATGTAATTAGTCTAATTAAAGACAAAAGCTAACATCTTCTCCTCAGAAGTCTTGCTTACCCCATTGTGGTGACAGCAACATTATTACTGTTAAGTACAATAGAGGGAAAAAACACAATTTCTTGTTTTGCTGGCTGGATCAAAACTAACATGACATGGGGTTTGTATCATTAAAGCAAAAAATAATTTCTCAAAGAAAATACTGAAAAGGAGTTTGTTCATGGCATTTAACATTCGTACTTTTTGCCCTTTTTAAACTTTTCACCAAAGACAAGGTTTAAAAAGGTTTTTAAATAGAAATTTAAATATTCCAAGTAAGTGATATGAAAATAGAATACTTCAGTTCTCTGGCACCTTTCCCATCTCCAGCTGTGTGACTGGATAGGAAAATTCATCTCCCCTATCGGTTACTAAGCCTAGAGAAAGGAGAAGCCAGCTCCACTATTGTCTTTGCTGTTCCTGATCTAGAGCCCAAGAGAGGACAGGAGTCAGCTAAATACATCTTCCAGGGCAGCAGAGATGTAAGCAAGTTCCTCACCTCATTGAACTCAGTCTGAATACTGGGATTAAAATCAGGACAGGGAGAATTTCATGCCTTGTATTTGCAGTCTAAATGTCAAGGATTGCCCAGCAGAAATCCCTGTGGCTTCTCAGAGGTTAAAAAAAAAAACCCAACAAATCCATCCCTACATTTTCTGTGTAATTGAGATCACAAATAATTGAGCGCTACCGCCAGAGCCACTCCTGTCAGGCTGCTCCTGAAAGGTGCTGAGTATTGCCAGGAAAATGGGCTGATTGCCCAATTGCACCCAAGCGAGTTTGCTACGGTCTGATACTGTGAAGGGGCCTCCGGCGGTATTTGCTGCCCCTGGATGCCTTTGACACTGCCATCACAATATAAAGGGCCACAGTGTAAAAGTCTACTCAGCCCAACATGAGTTGTGGGCACTCAACACCTTGAAAGATGTAGCCCGATATTTGTAATCATTTCAATTCTTCAGGTTTTAAGTTACTCAGAGCCAAGAGTGCTGTATACAAAACAGCCCAGTATTCCCTAAAGAGTATCAGCTATGTTGTGATTTGGATGAGTTCCCTGGCATCTTAACTGCTACTTTGATCCTGCAAATTCCTAATTCAGCTTCTAAGCACCTTCCTCCAACAATTGCAACTATTCAATCCTTTAAAAAAAATGCTTTTATAAGCAACTTGCTCTGACTCCGTATAAAAAATATGGTTCACTTGTAAAAATAGCATTAGATGGACAGGTGAAAATAAGACATCATGCTCTCTAGTCTTGCAAGTACCATTTAAAGTGACTCTGCTATTAAAATCCTTCTGTATTTGCACACAATAAAGGATAAAAATAGTAATGGAAATTGGCTGAAACCTAATGTTCTCTGATAAGAGAAGTGGTGACGTACTAGTATCCAAATTGCTCGTCTCACATGGCAGACCACATAAAACCTGCATTTTTTATTACTAAACACACAGACTAACATAGAGGCAGGTGGAGCAACTGGCCCTTTGTGAGGAATGGTGCTGGCTGGGCAGGTTAGTGCCCATGCTGAGAAAGAATTTGCACTGGAAAATGCCTTGATTTCTTCTTCCTCCTCCTTGAAAACCTCTTGCTTCTCTCCTCTCCTCATGCTGCCTCTCTTCACACACCGGGGCACTGCCAGCCCTGTGCTCAATAAGGGAATAAAGTCTTCTCAGCAGTTTCCACCTCTTGTCTTGGTCTCAGAGTGGTGCTTGCACAGGACGGAGCAGTTTCCAGTTGCTTTCCATCTTCCCCTGGGCAGCACGGCCATGTAATCAGCCTGGTAGAAAGCTTCATCTTCTTAAGACCACGAGAATCCCTATTTTGTTTACCAAATTCTGTACAGAAACACACTTCCCTTGGGGCAGCAAATTTAGACAAACAACAATGTAAGGTTAGGGAAAAAATATGTTCTTATCTCTACAATTAATAACGGCCATGATTATCAGGAGAGAGGGCATTGTAACGATTGAATGGGTCTGTCACTCTTTCTGAAGCACGTTTCCTTTTCTGCATTTCTCTGAACTGGCGCAATTAAATCAGGTCATCCAAGATAGACAGCAGGGTTGTGTCACCATCCAAATGAGACAGCAGGATTGTGTCACTTTCAGGCACCAGCCCAGCACACTGCCTGGGCTACAGCCACTTCAGGGCACTATTTGTTGTTCGGAATCTCTCATTTTGTGTTTGTTTAATCAATCAATATCTGTCAGTTGTGAATTCTGAGAAAACTTTTTTTTAAGATATCTAATTACAGGAGCTTGACGCTGTGCCTGAACTACAACACACCTCTAAGTCCTGGTTCCCTAAGTGCATGGGAAGTACTCACTAGATCCTCACTGGCCAGCATGAGGAGATTCCCTTCCCCTGTAAAGCAGGGCACAGGAGAGCTGGAGCACGACCACAGCTCATCCCAGCGTGGATGGAGTGAGGTCACTCCAGTGTGTAAGCCTGGACTGGGAAGCCAGAAGACTTGGGAATTATGGGGTTTCTTATCCTGAGAAAAAAGACTCTTGAACAGACCCTACAAAAATCCTTAGATGACTCAACATTTTAAATCTAATGATGGGGTTCTTGTCTTTGTCTTCTGGATTGTTGGACGATGGAGGGAGAGGTGCTCTTTAGCTATGGCAGTCACTTTTCCAAGCCTTATTCTGTAATGAGGAGGACTATAGATTTCCTCTTTCCTTTTTCAAAAATAAAAAATGTCACTCTTCTTTAAAACAACATTAAACTTTTTTTTAAAAAAGTGAACTACTGTGAGAATTGTCTAAATTAGGAAAACTTGGCAGTTCTGCAGTGTCCCAATAACATCTCTACATCTCTGTGTGAAAGTCCCACTAGGAACTTTCCCATTTATCCGAGACACACATTCATAAGCAACGTATACGGTGCTCTGCATACAAAATGATGTACAAGATGTTACAGACTGGCTAAGAAGTTAAGCCTGAATCATACGGCAATAAACAGATCCCATTGATAAGAAGGCCAGAAGGTAACATCCCACTCAACTGTCTGCATAACCCAGGCTTCTCATTCATTGTAACTTTTTACTGAGACTGAAAACACCAACGCAGAATCCAAGCATAATCCTTTCTTCCAGAATTAGCCAAATTAGTCACAGCATCCACTGTGTTGACAAAGAACTCAACTAAGAAAACACAGCACCAGAAAAACACACAAAACACTGAGGCTGAGCAGCTGAACAAAGCTTTAAACCTTACTGATAACTTCTTGCAAAGGAGGACTGATAAACTGCAATAGCAATGACAGACAAAAACAACTGGCCTAAGAGAGTAAAGGTTGTAAATGGATAGCTCCTTGCATGAAACACATTAAAAGGTTACAGCTTTTATACTCAACATTTTCTCCTGACGTAATTGCTTTCAATAATGACAATCATGGTAGCAATGAATCTGAAGACATGAAAATACAAGCTATTTTTTCTCCTAAAACGACTTTAAAACTGGGAACCGAGAAAGTTTCAGTTTAAAAACAAAATATGATTACCAAAAAGCCTGGAAGCGGTCTGTCAAGATGTGTTACATCTCCCATGTATGGTGCAAGACAGGACAGGGTACTTAAATTTACTGGACTCATTTCTTATGGTGGAGGATACTAACACAAGGACTAAGGTCCCTTTTCAGCTCTCAGCACTGAAGGAAAAAAATGCATGTATTCTGTCCAGCCTCACTGCACTGGCATGAGCCTTACCATATGGAAGCATCAAGGAGAACAGCATTTCAAGCTGTGAGTCTAATGCTTACCATATACTAAATGCAATCTCAGTGTTGTCTGATGTAATGCCTTTTTGGCAAGACAGCAGCTTTGCAATGCAAAATTTTTAGAGCCTGAAATGGAGCAGCACACAGCCTACAAGGATTCTCAGCGTTGAGCCTTCATATACAGGTTTAGTAATATAAGTTCCTGTGCCTCATTCAATCTAGCTTAACTAGCACAGCAATTTGCTAGCTTGTTTTAAAGACACACAAATCAATTTTAGATCAAAATAGATTGAAACAACACACATATTGTTGTGGGAGTCCCAGAAGGCTAATCCATTCAGTAAATCTACATCAGCTCCTGCAGTTTTATGAAGAACTGTGCCAACAGTCATTAAAAATACACATGCAAGACTGGCAAGTCTGAAGGAAGAGATTTCATGTGGTGATAACAGAATTGCTGATAAACTCTACTACAAACACCATTTTAAGTATCAATCTGATCTTATACATTCATTTGAGATCCAGCTACAGCACTTCCCCAGCAACATCTTCTCCACTGGTTGGTGAAGGAATTATTGAAGAGAAATTAACCCCTAAGCTTCTTCCCCCATCCCCTCTGCCATGCCCTCCACTGATCTTTAGAGGCAGCCACGCAACAGACCATGCTGCTCAGTGTTACTGCATAATCACTGCTTTCAGAGCCAGGCTGTGTGTGTGGATATGACAGCGCCTGTTTGGCTCCATTCACAGAAGCAAGGATCTGCCTCTTGAAATTCTCTCTAGTCTCTTACCTCAGTTGCCTGCAAGTTCTTTATGTGGTAGCTCTTTTTTAGCATTAGAAATTGTGACAGAGGGCAAAATGTTATCCAGGAAAGACACTGCTTCTAAAATTCACAATGTTATTCTTGACCCATCACTTTACTCTTTTTCACTCAAGTACCTTGTGAGCATACTCTGTGAGTCACTCTAGCCAGACTTGGTTTTACAGTTTTTTATCAGTAAGACATACCCTTAGGCAGAAGCATTGTTCATTCTACACATCGTTCAGAAATGAGCATAACAGCTTTACTCAGCAGACACACATAAAAATCCATACTTGCTTATTATATATTTTCTTGCACAGTCACTATTTTGATTTAATTTCTCTCCACTGCTTTTTTTTTTCCCCAGTGTGCTTTTTTTTCCACTATTCCTTTCAACACTCAATAGCCTTTATAAGTGAGTGCTAGCCTATGAACTTCATCCTTTTTCTTGTACTGTGTGAGAGGGCATGAAAAGCTGGTTTGGCATGTAAGGAAAACAATTTTTGTATAATCACTGTATTTTTAATGTATTGAAAACTTTTGATGTGCACATAGATATTCACTAGGAAAAACTAGTGGTAATCTAGTTTCACTTACAAGCTAGTGGGTATTAAAAAACCCTTCCAGTTTCCAAATATTTAGTTTGGTTTCCAAGCATCCAAAGCTGTTGGTTTTCTTGGGTTCAGTCCTTGAGAGTGTTCAGTTGACCATTGCTAAAGGAGATGAATCTTATGAGATCATGATCTCTGTCTATCTGGCATTCTCTTACTCAACAACTTTGAAGCTCAATGGCCAGTTTCAAACTTGAGGGCTACAGATCTCAAAGAAATAAAGTTCCTACAAGTTTCATGAGAACTGAAGCCTGATCTGACAGGTCAAGGTCAAAACTGCCACTTTCAATTCAATCTAATTAACTGATGCTACAAGTCAACTTGCTGCTGAAGAGACAGCATACTTAGGAGGTCTGACACAAAACCCCCAAGACCGTAACTCATCAACTATGATCACCTTCAAAATAGTTCCATTCTGAGTTGACACACACAGCTGCACATGATGCTGCCAATGTTCAAAATAATCTGCAGATCATTTTCTGAAAGGCTGTTGAGGACCTCTGTCAGTTTTGCTTTCACATCTTCTACTAACAAAAACTGGGTTCCTTTTGACACCAACTTGACCTTTGGGATCTCTTCACTGTCACCCTCAGTTAATAACTGAAAAGTCTCCATCACGGATTTCTTCAGTTTCACAAGAAACTTGATGTTAACTTGATGTTGACTCTTGCTCACCGACATTTTCCAAACCAGGGTTAGAAAACGCCTATATTTGAACATGAGTCCACTTGTACTGAGTGAAGCGACAGAGTTGAGCCTTGTCTCGCTGTGACAGGTTAGAATATGTTCTATAAACTTCTCTTTGTCTCTCCCCTCCTACTCTTGGTTCGCGAGCTATAGAGTTAATCTTGGGTTATTTGTGTCAGACTTGATATGCTGGAGAGTTAATCAGCCTACTGCGAATGGAGCGATTTGTTTTCACTGGTCCTAATGATAGATGAAGGATTAAGCCTTCCATAAGAAAGAAGTTAAAAGTGAAAGTGCTTATGAGATAGTATGACAATTAAAGCAGGCATCACTGATGAAGTCATCAGTCAGGTTTTCCATGAACTGCTTTATCAACACGTGCTCTTTCCTAAGCGAATTGTCTTCTTTGATTTTGTCTTCTCACAGACATATCTCATAGATCATAATGTGGATCTTAACTATCTTATTGAAACTAACTCCTACTGTCTGCTAAATCTGAGCATCAAATTAAGCAAGAGCTTGGTTATCATTTAAGCCAGAGAAAGGACCCAGGTAACCACCAGATAATTCAGCATAAAACCTCATTCAAACTTTAGTGCGCTACACTCACCGACTAGATGCCTATTCTCTCTTTCATATCCTCCCACAGCTATTCTCTGCTTCCTTCAGCTTTACAGTTTCCCATTCCCTTGTGTTGTATCCTAGGAGTAATGCTTTTTTTTTTTTCTGTTGTAGCCCCATGGCTTTTTAAGGAAACTGGAGAGATCCCTATGCACTTCCTTTTTCTCACTCACTTCCTATTTTCTTCTTCCCTTCTCTTATTAGGAAAAGCTAAACTATTATTGATCCTGTTTCTGGTATGTAGTAAACTCCATGCTGCAGTCAGTCATACTTCTATCAACTGTTCCATGAAGCCACAGAGACAAATACTTGTCCTGGGACCTAATGTGGGAGTATTACAGTAGAAAAGGAGATTTTCTCCCTCCAATTCTAAGATGCTGACAAGAGGTACAACACTGCAAAGAGCAACTGTGAGGCTCTTTTCTGCCCTTGCCAAAAAATATTTTGATTGGAGACAGAGTAGCCTCTTCTAGTGCCATTAACCAGAAATAACAAGAGAAAGGCTCAGCAGGCGGCAACTGCTTCTGGAGACAGAACCGGTGAATCACTACACCCAAGAGACAGCAAAGTTATAATCTTCTCAAAGACTGCAAGTAGGAGAACCTCAGGGCCTAGAGAAAAATATTTCATTGAAAACTTGGATTTATGAGCTTGAACCTCCATGCAGACTCTGGGGGGGTGGAGGACTGTTCATTGCTAGCTCCTCAGAAAACAAAATAGAGCTTTTGTTTTGCAAACAGAACTCTGACTCAAACAGCAATTTTTTTGTATCCATATTTGACACTTACAAAAATCAAATAAATAAGACATCAGGGAATTTGCTTACTGAGTCACTAAGTCCATCCTCTAGCAGCTTGCAGATCCGCAGGTTTATGATGGCTTATTGCTCACAGTCCAAGCCAGAAAGCCAAAAAAAAACCCCACCTTACCCTCGCAGCATGATGATTTTCTTTACATTTCATTGTCCCCAATTCGGTTTTAGCCTGAAGAAATGAAAAGTCCAAAATTGAAAAATTATTCTGAAAAATTAATGCTTGTTTTCCCATCCAAGAATAAATACAACAAAAGAAAATAAACAGATATTTGTGGATTGAGACCCTCATCCAAAGCCCAGTGAAATCTTTGGGAATCCCTTCAGTCACCATAGGCTTTCAATTAGGTCTTAACTTATGAGTGATGTTTAAAATTAATTCTAAATTAAGAGCCAAACATCACTGGCATTTAATTTGTTGCCAGAAGCCACACAATAGACCTTTGAAACAAAACTCTTAAAATGCATAGAAATTCAGATTAAATGACTCACCAATGCTGCACAAATAAGGCACAACCACACCTCCTTCTGCTTTTCAGCTCCCTTTAAGACACTATTTTCTCTGTGTTTGGTAATATATAAAAATATTTCAATTTTAATTGTAGATTATGGTTGGCAGATGACAGAATTCTGATAACTGGTCACTGATCAGACAGTGCTTTCTTTGTCTGTGGACACTTCCATCAAACTGGAACAGGTCTGTAACCCCTTTCTCTAATAAAGCTGAAAACTCTGCAGAAGCTCTGTCTTACTAGAAAGTGCATCGGCACCAGATGGAACAGGAAGGCAAGAGGGAGCTAATCCGTGCTATTTAGTTTGAACAGAAATAACATCTGATGTGTCAGGTCCCAGCAATCTGTACGGTGAGGACAAAGAGAGTTCCTGCCCCAAAGGTGTAAAAATCTGAAAGCCAGACTCAAACATGTTGGCCTCTGAGCAGTGGAGCTCAGGAAGTCAGGTTTCCTTTAGGTTTCTCTCTCATGCCTGAATTTCCCAACATCTGCTGTAGGGAGAGCTTTTGGGGAGTTTCCTTCCTTGAGGATGCTAGTGGGACCTAGCTTCTTACGCTTACAAAGTGTGTAGGAATTTAATAGGACCAAAGCTTTTATCTCTCTAACAACAGTGACTTCAACAAAAAAGAAGGCAAAATCCACATCTAAAATGGGACTTCTTAAGCTATGCTTCCTCAGGAAAGCAGTGAGAACTGCAGAGACAGGCCTGCAACAAGACTTTGGATCTCAGCACTATGATCTAAACTGAAATCTCACTTCTGACCCACACATCTCTGTTTCATAGAACAAGTCCTACATGCAAATCTGCTCCACTCTGAGAAACGACAAACCAAACTTTTGAGGTTAACTCTCATATTACTGAAATGAAATATGTTTCTAAACAAAGCAATCAAATGCTTAATTTGACTTTTCCAAGGCAGTATCAAGAAGATGCATCATTGACATCACTCCTTTTAGCATCTATTTAAATATTCTGGTTGGAGGACAAGCTCCATTTGCCACAGTGAGTCAAAAGAACTGACTCAAGAAAATTTATACAGGATTTTATCTGGCCAACACAGAACCAACAAAAATGCCTCTGCATCATTGTGGTTGGTCATGATTGATCCTGCCACATTATTACAAACAAAGCATCTGCCCAAAGCATTTGTTTGCTTTCCTTTTGCCTGGGGGAATCTGGGATGGGTGAACACCACAGAACTTAATGGAAAGTTTTAATGCAGAAAGCCCATGGGATCAGATTATATTTCTTGGGTGAGCTGGTTTGCTTTTTCATTAGATCCACTTGCTTTCTATTGTTGGGTCAGAGGACCAAGTCTATGAAGTTAAAGCAATGCCTAGTTCTGTCTGAAATGTTCTGGAAAAGGAAAGACAAGCTGACACCAGCAGGCAAAGATTAAAAGTTTCTACCTAAGCAGCCTCTGCTTTTTCTGTTCACATCCAGAAAGTCATTCTTCACCCCAGTTATGCAATCACACAGTTACTTCATTTTTGATCTTCAGTTACAGCCAGATTTCTTGAAAGCTGCCCAGAAAACCTGGTTGGGACCAAGGTAAAGAGAAGGACATTGACTGATGAAGTGAGCAAAAGAGGCCAATTCAAGCAGAAAGCCTAAGCTCAAAGAAGCATAGAGAAAAGAAGAAGAATGGGGTATAAGAAAGGGAGAATGTGTGTTCCTTGATGTTGCCAGAGGGAAGAAATTTGTTCCCAGACAGGTAAGAGGTCAGTTCACTTTTGCAGCAGATGGAGAGAATGAGCAAGGGTAGGACTGAAAGCCATGGGGAGAGCAGAGCACTTTACCCATTGCCAGCAAGGAGGACAGGGAGACAAGGAAGCAGTGACTCCTGCTGTTGGGAAGGTACATGCTCCTGAACACCACCATCCCCAGCAAAAGCAGCTCTCCCTCTGCAGCAGTGGTAGCAGAAAGTCAGCCTTTCCATACACCTGTATAGCTACATAAGCTATAGTATATAAACAAAGTATAATATATGAGTTTGCTGGTTTTGCCAACTCCTTATTTTGCCTGTTTTCGGAACCAGTCTTCAAACACAAGAGAAGCTGTGGGGAAAGAGCTGTCATGAGGCCTTGATTTTTTGAAAAACGCGTCCATCTTCACTTCTGACAGTCTCCTGGGAGCCCAGAGTATTTAGGAACTAGCAAAATTTACAGCAGTCTTCAATCTCCTGGATTGGACCTGATCTCAAATATGTTAAGTTGCAAGTGAGCACTGAGAAAAACTCCGTCAGGACAGACCTTTGTCAAGTAGGAATGAAACTGTGGATATGAAAAAAATATTTTGGTGAAAAGGTATTTCAGATGTGTTTTGAAGAACAGTCATTAAGAGAAAAAAAATTCTAGCTGTAGGATCAAACCAAGATGCACAAACATCTAAGGACTAAATCTCTTCCTACAAACCTTCAGTTTTTTGTTTCAATTTTGGGCATAAACGCTTGGATTCCACTTTTAAAAATCAGATAGAGGACTACAGACCTCAGAACAAGCCTTCACTTTCAATAACCAATGCAATTAATAAATATATTCTTTCTTGCCAAGAAAGTGCTAGAGAAGAATAGATTATGCAGATCTTTAAGTATTTTGTATATCAACATTACTTTACCTCCAATATCTGCTGTTATTAAAAGGAGAAACTAATTTTCCTTACTAACACTGAGCCCTCCTCACAGAGTTTGATTTAGAACTGCAGCTGGAATCCAGTTTCAGAACATTTTTCTCCCTAGAAAACACCAATTCACATAACAATTCAGAAAATACTATTGCACAGTGAAGAAATGTCTCAAAAAAAGTTACCAAAGACACCAACATTTTTTTGTCATAATTAATAGCTGGACTGAAAAATATATGAGAACAAGAATCTGCAACTCTGTATCCTATAAGCGCAAGAGTGATAGCAAGTCCACAATAGCAACAAACCTGCAATAACCAAATGAAGAGATTCTACTCGCAGCCAGAGCTGCCAACCTCTGTCTTATGAAAAGAGAAGGATAAATACTGTACTAGTTTCACTGCTTCTGTGAAGTGATCCATAAGAAATGATGACAGATTTCTAAATGGGGAAATAAATACAGGTCAAACATAAAAAAAAAAAAAAACAAACCCAAAAAACCAATAACCCTTCACTATCCGGGTACACTGCCCCCTGCTTCCCTTTCCAAACCTGAAAGGGGTCATCTTAGTTGCTGGCATAAGCTAGCAGCTAGGTCTTGTGGTTAACACATGGACCCTGGGCAGGTTAGAATTGCACAGTTTAATACAAACAGAAAGAGAACAACAAAGATTACATGTGCAATTCTTGCAATCTGACAGCAGTCTGGGGAAGTGGTTACAGCAAGCTGTCAGAATTGGAGGGAGGAAGGAGAGAGGAACAGAGTTTGGGGTGCTGAGGTAGAGATCTGAAGCTGGAAACATGGAGGAGAAAAGGCAATGACCCAAAGAAGTATGCACCTGATAATCTGACTATAAGAGCCTGAGATCTGTGAAAAAGGAGGAAAAGTTTAAGCATCTGGCCTTCCAGTTCTCTGTGCACTCCTAAATTCCCAGGGCCAGATAAAATCGCGCAGAACACATTCCAGGTGCAGATGTCGGTTCCTTTCACTACGACATGAGTAGCACATGGGAAACCTGTAACCTGCTGCCCAGAAGCTTTACCCTCAGAAGGGCAGGGTTAGACCTGACCCTTCCTAGAGGAGTGAGAAGTGTAGTGATGGGGAAAGCAGGGGGAGCCAAGTCTGTCTCCTCATCTCTCAGGATGGCCCCCCAGGCGGTGCCTGCACCTTAGCAGCTGCAGAAACACTGCGCCTTTAAAGGGGGCAGATTTGCTTTCATGTAAATTCAACAGAGCTTATGAAAATCAAGTCGCTGTTCCTGCTAAGGGAGGGAGCAGATCAGGAACTTCAGCAACTCTAGAAGCTCAGCCTGAAGCTGCTGTTGTAACTCTCTAACAGGTATTAGCACAGACAGGTGATGGCACTGCAGGGTGTCATCTTACGCCTGACAGTTCCTGGCCCACAGTACCTACTTTTGAAGCAGCTTAAAAACTTCTCCATGTGCTCTGGACACCTTTTCTGAAAAGGTTCCAGTAACATTTTGGTCTTTTCTGTCATTCTAGATTAAATCTCCACGTTAAAAATAAATAAATAATAATTTAAAAAACATGAGCAGAATTTGTTGGCCTGGAAACTTCCCAGTCTGGCAAGAACTTTGGAGTCTGATTTTCTTTTCTACATCTTATTTACTGAATTGCCTGCCTGACATTTTTAATGCTGGTCCCTGGGGTGAGACAGAGATTTTTTTTCTTTGGTCATTCTACCTGTTCAGAAAGTTCAGTGCACAATGAATACTGAATACAGCTGTACTTCTGAAATGTATCTTGGATAACCTTATCTAAATAACTTCACTTGAAAAGTGAATGGACTTTTGTGAGAGGAACTTTCCTAGATAACCCAGAGAGATATTATTTTATCTTAGCGGCTATTTGAAAGGGAAAATTTGTACATTTATTTTATTTTCTTGTGGATAACTAGAATGTGATTCCAATACTAACATCTACAAGCCAGCAGTTAAGAAAAAAAAAAAAAACAACCAAAGAATGAGATATCAAGCATCTAAGAGCCTCTTACATGTGAAATTAATCTAACAGGTGAGACGTAGTTTATTCAAGTACATAATTCTAGTTTTTTTATTTGGTGGTTGCTTGCTTAGAAATGTCCAGGCTTACAGAAGTGGATGCAATAATAAAATTGTAGATTCCATCCCGTTGCTGAGAGAATAGTTTCTATTTCACCAGCATTTTGAACGGTATATTAATACAAATTATGTCAATATGTATAGCACCACATTTGGACTATTATATCCTAACTTTGTAGCGATGCACTCGAGTGGGTTTTGGAAAGTCCTGCTCCGTTCATTAAGAGAAAGGTTTGGTTTCTGCCCTAGAGGCAGCTCCTTACGCCTGCGACTACCAGGAATAGGCAGCACTTAACGAGAAACGGGGAGAGGAGAGAAACCGCTCCTCTAAAGGGCTTCCCAACCGCAGAGAGATGTCCTGGAGCACGGGGAAAGCTACAGGACCGCAGCCCTCTCCAAGAGAAAAGAAATATCGCGTCCTCATTCTGCTGGAAAGGGAGACTTGAGTCCGGTTTCACTCGGCACGGACACAGCCCCCTCCCGGTGGTCCCACGTGCGATTTCTGGATGAGACCCGGTGCCCTTCTGGCTCTGGAGGGGCTCCCGGAGCCCCCGGGATACCGGAGAGAGAACGCAGCGTTTGTTGTGGCCATCGGAGCCCAGGGCGGTGCACTCAGGGCCCGGCTCCAAGTCTCCAGGAGAAAGTGGGAATCTTTCCAGGGACTTCCACGCACTTCGCGTCAGGCCCTTCGCCGATTCACGCGCAGCCGAGAAGCTACCGACAGCTCCGAGTCCTTCACGCCCCTTCCCACCTGAGCCCCTTTCGGAAGCGCTTAACCCTCTATTCCCCTCCTTCCCGCGGCTACGGCGCCCGGGAACCGTGCTCCCCCGCTCCCCGGGGACAGGACGGCGTCCCGGCTTCGGGATGCGACGCTCCTGGAGCTCTCCGACCATCGCGTCCCCGGGTACCACCGCCCCCTCCCTCCCTCCCTCCCTCCCTCCCTCCGTCCTCCCTCCCGCAGGAGGATGCGCCGCCGGAGCCGCCGCCCGCCCCGCACCTCGACGCCCTCGCACGGGAATCGTGGAATTTATAGCTAGGGTCGGACGCCCCCGTTACCTGAGAAATCGGCGAGCGCCGCGACCCGGGCGCCGCAGAGGAGGATGAGGCAGGGGAGGAGGCGGAGGAGCCGCCCGCTCTCTACCTGTCTCCGCGGTGGGCGCCGCCCCGCACCGCCGCCGCTCATGGTGCGGGAGAGGGCAGCGCAGGGCGGGGCGGAGGGGGCAGAGCCGCCAACTCACATGATGGAGCGGGACCCGTCCCGCCGGGCGCCCTCCGGCTGCCCCGGCACCGGCGGCGGCGGGAGGAGGAGGAGAAGGAGGAGGAGGAGCAGCCGCCCCGTCCCGGGAGACGCGGGGCAGCCCCGCGGGGACTCTCGGCGGCGCCGCGCCTGGCACTGGCCTCGCCGCGCATCGTGCGGGCCGGGCTGGCCCAGAGCCGGCTGCGCCTCCCGGCTTCTCCCCACCCCTCGAGGGCCCGGCGCCTCCCTCTTGGCCCCAGAGTTCGCCTCCGCACCTCTGTCGAAAGGCTTTCCTTTTTTTAACTTGTTTGCCCCCTTCCTCCTTATTCCTGCTTGGCAATGGTTGGAGGGATATCATAGAATCATGGAATCACCAGGTTGGAAGAGACCCACCGGATCATTGAGTCCAGCCATTCCTATCAATCACTAAACCATGTCCCTTAGCATCTCGTCCACCTGTGCCTTAAACACCTCCAGGGAAGGTGAATCAACCACCTCCCTGGGCAGCCTCTGCCAGTGCCCAATGACCCTTTCCATGAAATTTTTTTCTCCTAGTGTTCAGCCTAAACCTCCCCTGGCGGAGCTTGAGGCCATTCCCCCTTGTCCTGTCCCCTGTCACTTGGGAGAAGAGGCCAGCACCCTGCTCTCCACAACCTCCTTTCAGGTAGTTGTAGAGAGCAATGTCTCCCCTCAGCATCATCTTCTCCCCTTCCCAGACGAAGCACCTCTCCCCCCGCCCCCCCCGCCCACACCGACCCCTGTGACATTTCCCTGCTTGCATTTTCTTTATCGCTCTGTCACCCCTGCAGCCCAACTTCCCTGCTTTTCCCTCCTCGTCCCACAAGCCAGACTGCAGCAAATGCTCCAGCCTGGCTCCTGTCTCTATCCGTATGCTCACAGGTCTCGGGGAGGGGGACAGCCAGCTGGCAGCTCTGCCCAGCAGAATCCCTGGATGAGGGATGTCAGTGGGCAAACAGCTGAGTTAGGAATGCCCCTGACTCTTCTACATTGCAAAAGAAACTTTCCCTTTCTCTGTTTCCTCGTGCTGGAGGTGTTTAAGGGACAGGGGGATGAGGCGCTGAGGGGCATGGTTTAGTATTTGATTGGAATGGTTGGACTCGAGGAACCGATGGTTCTTCTCCAACCTGGTGATTCTATGATTCTATGTTGCCTCACAACACCTTACCACAGCACTTAGCTTTAAGACCCATGCAGTTCAGCACAGTGGAATTTGAAGTGTGTAGGATTGCTTAAAGCGTTCATTGCAAAGTAAGAAAACATCTTGAAGTTACTTTGAGGGAGTTCAGCTTGTTCCCTGAAATCTTTTGTAGGACTGAAAAGGAAACCAGTGGGAAGTTCAAACAACTTGTCACTACAACCCGCTAAGCCACCTTCAAATAAAATTTGGAGTTCCTTTTAAGGTATGAGGGAGTCAGGGCAAGTAATTTCCTAGTTCCTAGGCTGCCATCGGGAAAGACAGGAGCCCTGGAAATGGGGTATGAAAGCATCTTCTGCCATGGGGTTGTGCTTAGGTATAAAGTAGGTAGGCAAGAGCAATCTAGCTCTTTACATTCTGGCATACATGTTCACATTGATCTCCTTTATCCTGAAAGAAACATGAGTGAGTAGGTGAGAGATGATGGAACCAAACGAATTCCGTTAAATCCATTCCTCTCCTCCTGCTCCAACTGAAGTTGGATAATATCCAGCTTTGAATTTCCAAACTTTGGCACCTCTTTCTGGAGGTTACACTGAACTTTGACCAGCTTGAACTTCATGTTTGAATCTGAATCCACTTTCTCTGCTCACTCTCTCCCTCTTCACACACAGAACAACTGGATAAGATGTACATTAATGTTATGCTTCCTTAGTCTTGGGCAGATAAGAGCAAACCAGGTTTCACATGAACCTGCCTGAGGTCAGGGACCTTTTGTCAAGTTTTACTGAACCCAGACAAATGGGATCAAAGATGCCGAAAAAACAGGATAAAATGGAATAGTTCTAAAGCATCTGCAACTGCAAACAAGCATGGGAAGTGAGAACAGTAGCTCTGCCAGGTGTGTGAAGCTCTTTCTTCTGGCTGCTTTAGATAAGGACAGTGTTTGCCTCTTAACGGAACAGTTACCCTGTGCCCTCTGACTGTGGTACTGGAAGGAGACTTGTGGGAACCTCCTGCCTATATCTCTCATTTCCCCTTGATCTTCCCATACCTGGTCATTTAATCTCACAATTCCTGCACTTGCTGCCACAAATCAGTTTCACCAAAAGCAGGAATGAATGCCAGGGAAATGTTGTAAGTAGCACAGAATTTTACTTCTTCATGTAATAAATCATTTGGGAGGTATACTTGCTTTTCCTAGAAAAGTGTTTAGATGACTATGTTGAACTTAATTTGTCTACCCTAACTCAATACCTGCCATATCTACCATTACTATATACTTGCCATAATTTTAAGTGAGTGCAGATGATCTATAGCTTCTGATGCCGTGTCCTCACTCGGTACACAGTCAAAGGAGAGATATCTCATATTCAGGTCACCTGCCATAGCTTTAACAAGATGCATGTCACCTCCTTCTCTCTGAATTGCTCGCTATTCCCTGAAACATAGATGTCACGGATAAAGTCTGCTGTGTGTGACTCCAAGTGGAGAACATGGAAGAGAGCAACTTATGGACATGGCAGCCAACAGGAGTTGAAGATATGCTTTCAGTAAAATGGCATTGACAATTTTTTTCTTTCATTATTTTTTCCCCCCTATAGCTACTTTGCTATTTAACATTAACCTAAAATCTGTGATGTTTCTGGTAACCCCTGATATTCCAGACAACAGTGTAAAACACAAAGGTAGGGAGGCAGAAAGTATTATTTATCCTGATGTGCAGAATCTGTTTCTTTGCCTTAGCCTTGAAAGCACTTTCTACAAGCTGGCAGTGCTCAGTAGTTGAAAGACAGTATAACTAATCCAGACATGTTCAGCACGTAGAATTACAGAATCTGCCAGCTTTGGCCTTTCCTTATTATCAACAGGAGCAAGATCCATTTTTTCCCCCAAAGAAAAAGTGGAAGTCTGTAAGTTAGAATCCAGGCTATATATCATGTCTGCTTCTCTCTTTTGAACTTGGGGAGAAAAGAAATCATTTCACAGGGTCAGATATGCAGTAACTGTGTTGTTGCATGGAAGCTTTGCAAGATAAAGCCAAAATCTGAGCTCTTCATTTCTTTTTTTCCTCCATCTTAGTAATTTTTCTCTGTACTTCAGCCAAACTGCCAATTGAAACTCATATCATGGCTTCGTGTATGGAAATTCAAATAAAGTCAGTGATGTCATTTAGGAAACAAACAATGTGAAATAATGGAAGAAAGTTGAGTTACATGGCCTAAAAAATTCTATTAGTAAAAAACCCCACAACTATAGCACAGAAACAAAATTCATGAGAAGTATAAAATGTCAAAAATTCTTTTTCATTGATATATGTAAAAACACATCTCCACTACACTCCCTACTGCTTTTTATTTTCTCCCCAGTAAATGTATTGGGAGCTGATATATGTCATTTTAGTTCTCTTCTCCCAGAATAAAGTCTCCAAGAAGTTCACTAATGTTCTCTTTGGTAAAAAAATATTGACGTATAAAACCCCAGACTTTTCCCACATTTTAAAGTGCTTTATTTTCCTGCATTCTGACACAGATGAAATCTGCAAGACAGTTCAAACAAGTGGACAGCTATCCTCTCCCTGTTTCTATGGAAATGAGTGTCAGACCATTTAAAACAAAGCACATGCTTTACAGTAATCACTATATGGTGATTATTTAAAAATAACATAGCACATTTTTCCTGATTCAACCCCTACTTCTATGGATACAAGAATGAAAACAGTGGTAGAGAAGCCTCTCTTGTGTTTTTTCAATTCTAAATGTGTTTTGGATGCTGTAATTTCTCACTGGGTTGCTACAGATTTTAAGTTCTAACAAGATCTTCAAGCATGCAGTAATTTGAACTTGAGAGGACCAATTCTGCAAGCCAGAGTTAGGAAACATTCTCATGCATGTAAGCAGATGTTTGAGTGAATACAGACTACAGTACTTCACGCAGCAGGTTTAGAAAGAGGGAAAATATTTTCTATTTTCTGCCATTTTTTGGACTCACATCAGAGACAGCAAAGTCAGCTAACAAGTTTTGAGCTTTGCAGTCATAAGCTGCTTCCTGCATAGTCAACTGTTGGCCTAACTAATAAGAATGTCATAGACAACCTGACTACTTCACAAAAAAAGCTGTAAAATGTAGCACACGAAGTCTGTAAAAACAATCTTCTCATGTTTCATTCCATCTGAATGAAATCTCATTCCAACTTCCTCATGGCACACAGCAGAAAGGTCACTGCTCCTCATCCTCCTGAGCAGTGCCAATGTAACTGGCACCTCTCCTTTATTTATACAGATTATATTTTCTAGCAGTACACCTAGGCACTTGTACAGACATGAAGTAAGAGGCATGCCCCGTCTCACACAGATTACTGCTGGAAACGAGAAAAAAAAAGACCTAAGGAGGAGGAAAAACAAATGCACTAAGAAAAAACTCCTGTCTTTATTGTCCTTGCCTTCTTACAGCACATAAGTCATCTCATGTCAATTCCCGACATGAATCTTCAAAGATGGACTGGAAAAGACTAGGTGATGTGCTGCTCAGTTTAGGAAGGACATTAGGACAGAGCTGCTGGGTGGACCACAGTCTTGGAAATCAGCCTGTTTGCTTGTGAAAGTGCCTTATTATGTGTTTATGAGCCTGCCTATTGGATCATAAACAACCTTTTAGTTGGCGTCACTTTTTCTCCTTTAATATGTATCAAGGCTAATATTTTCCAAAATGACTAACGATTCTGTGTACTTGAAACTCAAACCAGCAGCTTTTTAAAGCCACAGAATCAATGTCAAAGCACTGAAAAATTGGTGGCTTTTTCAAAGCCTTGGAATAACAGGCTTCCAGGTCTCCCCAGTTAGGTATGCAAAGGCATGCAAAACTGGCAGTGTTTCAGAAAAGAGTAGCCTGTAAGAATATCTGATCAGTGAGAATTAACAGTGTTGAGATACAGACCTTGCACTAATTCAACCAGAGCACCTCAAAATTAGAAGTAAATAGCAAAAGCTGAAAATAATGTTGCACTGTTTGTAAGCATTTGCTTTTCCTCTCTGTAGTGTAAGGTTCCAATGTTAAATTCCGAAGTGATGCTCAGTGACTATGTTTAAACTAAATCAGCTTGATGATACTTGAAGATTATTCCAAGTATGAAAGGTGGGAAGGATTTCAGTACACATAGAAGTTATCTTTTTTCTGCCTCTGGATATAACTATCCCATAGTATCAAAAATCCTGTTGTGTACATTGAACTAAAGAGTTTATTCAGTTTATCACAAGTAGATACGTATAGCTGCTTTCCCAGCCTTTTTACCGGCCTTCCCATTCTTCTGTTCTTTTCTGTCTTCTTCTGTTCTTTTCTGCTGTTTCCATCTATCTTCATCATCTGGGCAAGCAGCCTGATTCCAGACTCATACTGTGCTCTGGCTCAAAACCCTGGTACTAATGCATGTTCATACTGCTGATGCTGCAGGCGAGTTAGGTTCTTTGATATCAATAGGGCTCTAGTGTAATGGTAGAGAAGATGATAAACTGTCATTAGTCAGGTATTAAAATGCACTCCTTTAGCTATTCAGAGAAGTGCTGCTCCAGCTGAAATAACTAAGAGACTGTGGGAGGAAGAGGAGAAGGGGTGATCTTGTTTTTCAGCATCCAGAGAAAAAAAAAGTTGTGGTTTTACTAAACTGCTGTAATGGTTTATGCCAGAGTGGTATTGGCAATGCAGGGCAGTTTCACTAGGATTATTGCCTCAGCCCGGCCTGCCCATTCAGTTCCTGGGACCATACACCATTCTTGTGCATCACCCAGGCCCCTTTTTTCTAAACTTCTGGAATTCAAGCTCTGCAACATCTGTGTCTGCAAGTGTGCGAGCTGGCACTGGGCTGATCAGAGTGAGGGTGGTGGGAGCATGGGACACAGGGCATTTGGACATGTGATGAGGAAGAAGTTGAGCTGTGGTGGGAATATTCCTTTCTCGCGAGGCTGTGTTGAGGAAGCGGTCTTGACATTTAGCCTCTCTCTTCACAGCAGCCTCCCTCTCTCCATCTGTGATCCCATGCCTCAGGTGTCAAAGGCTGGAAAGCGGCAAGATCTGACAAACATCTGTATCTCACACAGGAATCTGACATTTTGAGAAAAATCAAAGGAAACTTCTGTGAAATAATTCTGTAAACCATGAAAGAACACTGAGAATCACAGTTTTAAAGAGGCAATTTCTGATGAAATTCAGTCCCTTTGATTGCTTTCTATGATTAATTTATACATCTAATGAAACGTGTGTTAAGAAACTACTGCATTTCCTAGATGCTCTGGACCAAAGTTAGCGTGGGTTAGGGGATCACAGATCATGTACAGCCATTAAATGCTACCACCAAATCATATTTTGTCTTCAGAAGTGCATGAGTGAGGATTCTAGAGCTAGGAATAATGTTCAGGTTTGGGAGGCAAAGGCAAATCAGGCAGGACTGCATGGCTGGGGCTTGTTACCCTAGATACTTTTCAAGGCAAGTGTAAGTTTCAGAGAGGTCAGATTATGGCTGATGCAGGAAAGGGTCACTTGGCTGGATTAATTTTGTGCCTGGAACTGTTCATTGAACAAGGGCAAGAGTTAAGGTTCACGCAAGGGATTGGGAATGATTTTTCAGACTACCAAATACCAAAAGGTCAATGTGTATCCTGGATATGATTATATGATCATCTGGCAAGAATCACATAAGTGTATTTTAATTTGCTGAAAACTAGGCAGCTCAGAAATTAATACTTGACTCATTCACTGCTTACATCTGTTAAATATGTAGGCACAACAGAAGAGTGAACTTTGTCTGAGCTTTGATTGGACCTCCATGAACGGAGCTGGCCAAAAAACAGAGTTGAGGGAGGAAAATTGTCATAGATATAACAGTGAAAGAAAAGACATAGGCTTCAAAGTAGACTACAGCAAGAACATGGAAGTAATCTGTCTTGAAGAGAAACTGACAATCTTCTTCATTCACCATCCTCATTAAAGCCTATGACTGCTACTCAGGCAGAGATGGGAGAGAATAATTAAATTTAAAGTTGAAATTAAAAGCTTCACTAGCATTTTACAGTAATATTTTAATACTAGATATTCTATGCAATGTGGTGTGATGACAGTGATCAGACTTGCAAGTCTGACCACTATGACTTGTACCTGGAAGATATCATTATGGGTGCTTTGAGCCTTCTAAAAGCTGCGTTAAACATTCTTTTGTCAGTTCTACTAGTTCTAGCCTTCCTTTTCATCCCCTCAAAAGCAAAACAAGTGAAGACGTTATTTACTTTCCATATTATGTGCCACTCAATTTTGGGAATTGCAAAGGTATTTGTATATCTGCATATTGTCAATTAATTTTCAAGAAAACTGTTATGGTTGAAAAAAAAAGGATTGCCATCATCTTGAACAACCCAGCAATAACATTTTATGGAAGGACTGAACAGTCTGTCCCTTTGCATAGAATTTGCTATACTGTGGTAAATTCCACATGAAACTGCTATCAAAACAAGCAAAAAAAAATAGCTGGAGTCTACTTTGTTGAAATATAAGTAATTCTAGAAATATGAATGATTAGCAGAGTTTAGAGTATGATGTAGCTAGCAGTATTAAGATGTTTTTTTAACCTTGTTCTTGTAAGTTACCTTGAAAAAGTCTACCTAGTATCAAGCAATTAATATTTTCACGTTTCCTTTTTCCCCTCCAGTCTTATGTTCTCCTTTTATTTTACCCTTTTGGGCCTTCTAATTTCATCTTTGTTTTAATTTACTCCACCATATGTTCTCAAAATATCACAGCATCTTCCACCAACATTAAAGCATTTCTCCATCCTAAATCCTAGAATGGCTGTTAATGTTGCCCTCTTCTGGATCACTTTTTTTAAACAGTATTTTGTTGAAAGAACAGTTTTAACAAAGACTCATGCCAGGAAAACCAGAAAAATATGAATGTTGCTTTCATTTATTGGAAAAAGAATTATTTTTGGTTAGATGTCTAACTTGATTTTAATTTTCTCTTTCTGGCATAATATAACAATCTCCTTTATCTTCTACTACATTTCAGCCGTCGGTGTTTCATTAGTAGGCACGGTGGTGTTGGGCTGGTAGTTGGACTGGATGATCTTGGAGGTCTTTTCCAACCTTAATGATACTATGATTTTCCACCAGCAAAGCCCTGACGGGGAGGCTGGGGTGCAGTGCTTACTGGGCAGTGGGCTCTGTACAAGCTGCAAGGCAGCTGGGGCAGAGGCAGGAGGGAAATCTCAGGGGCTGAGAATGGGAATTCCAATGGAGGGAGCCTGAACCTGGACTGGGGGCGGCTAGAAAGGCCGACCTTGCGTGCTGTGACAGGGCAGAAGAGTTCTGTTTCTCCAGGGTGATACAAGAAGCAATACTATTACAAAAAAAGTCGAATAGTTTGGGTTGGCAGGGACCCTCAAGATCACCCAGTTCCATGGGCAGGGCACCTCCAACCAGCCCAGGCTGCCCAAGGCCCCATCCAACCTGGCCTTGAACACCTCCAGGGATGGGGCAGCCACAGCTTCCCTGGGCAACCTGTGCCAGTGCCTCACCACTCTCATAGAGAAAAAATTCTTAATTATGTCTTGTCTAAATATTCCCCCTCTCCAGTTTATACCCACTGCCCCTTGTCCTATCACCACCAGCCTTTGCGAACAGTCCCTCTCCAGCTTTCCTGCAGCCCCTTCAGGTACTGGCAAGTTGCTATAAGATCTCCTCAGAGCCTTCTCTTCTCCAGGCTGAACAACCTCAACTCTCTCAGCCTGTCCTGGTACGGGAGGTGCTCCAGCCCTCAGATCACCCTTGCACCCTCCTCTGGACCCGTTCCAATCCCCTCTCTCTGCAGCCTTTCGCATCCCCGGTGCAGGGTCAGGCAGGGCTGCAGCCGCCTCCGCATCAGCGTGGGATCCGACTGCTCGTAACAACGTTAAGATTACGCCTTGTGAGGAGCAGAGCAGGCATCAGGTTTCGGGGAGGGTCTGTGCGTGCGGGTGTGAGCAGGCCGCCCCAGCTCCCGCCCCGCCGCCCCCAGCAGCCGGGGCTCCCCCCGAGACCCCCCGCGCCGGGCACGCGCCGCCGCGGCCCCGCCCCCTCCCGCCGCCGCTTCCGGGCCCCCCGCGCCATGGCGGCCGCGCCGCCCGCCGCCAAGCGGGCCCGTAGTGAGTGCGAGGAGCAGCCGGAGTTCAACGGCGCCCGCTTCAAGGCGCTGCTGCGGGACCCCGACACCGCCGTGAAGGGTGAGGAGCCGGGAAGGGGGGAGCCCCGGGGCGGTGGCTGTTGTCCCAGCGGAGGGATGTGGAGCTGCCGGAGCGGGCCCGGAGGAGGCCACGAGGATGGTCCGAGGGTTGGAGCATCTCCCGTGCCAGGACAGGCTGAGAGAGTTTGGCTTGTTCAGCCTGGAGAAGAGAAGGCTCTAAGGAGAGACCTTATAGCGACCTTCGGGTACCTGAAGGGGCTACAAGAAAGCTGAGGAGGGACTGTTCATAAAGGCTCATGGTGATAGGATGAGGGGCAGATTTAGGCTCGATTTAAGGAAAAGTTTCTTCACCATGAGGGCGGTGAGGCACTGGCACAAGTTGCCCAGGGAAGCTGTGGCTGCCCCATCCCTGGAGGTGTCCCAGGAGCAGGTTGAATTGGGCGTTGGGCAGCCTGATCTAGTGGGAGGTGTCCCTGCCCATGGCAGGGGGGCTAATACTGGATGAGCTTTAAGATCCCTTCCAGCACAAACCTGTGATCCTACAATTCCATGCTTGCAGAGCCTGCTGAGCTGAGTGTTTGAGTCGTCTGAGAAATCTTGGCTTTCTCCAGGTTATTGGTCTTGCCTTATCTGGGAAGTAGACTATCACTGCAGAGTAAAGGTGATAGTTTATGAAGTTGGATGGATAGGACTATGCAAAGGCTCTGTTTCTGTGTCCTCCCAGTGGGGCTGTGCTATGGGCCCGTGCAGCTCCTGCAGCCCCTAGGCAGCAGCTTGTAGGCAGGCGGTGTGGCTTGGGCTCCCTGGGTAAAACTCTTTCTTTACAGGTCTAGAGACCTTTGTGTCCATTGCTAAGACTCTGCCATCACCTGAAGTATATGATGTCGTGGAGGGATATATTAAAATTTCCATGGAGTGTGCTGAGATATTCAAGCTTCTGGATGGAGAGAGGAAGCCTGAAAGTGAAGTAAGTTGGCTGTGGGTGGTACAGCTCAGCGACAGGCAGCATGCAGCCCAGCTGGGAGAGGAACCCCTAAAGAAATGATGTACAGTATAAATAACTGGAAGAAGTTGCCCTGGGAAGTCATGGCTGCCCCATCCCTGGAGGTGTTCAGGGCCAGGTTGGATGGGGCCTTGGGCAGCCTGATCCAATGGGAGGTGTTCCTACCCATGGCAGGGAAACAGAACTGGATGAAGTTTAAGGTCCCTTCCAACTCAAACCAATCTGTGATTCTGTAATAATTTAATGTGGGGTTCGGTTTTCTTTTTTCTTTTTTCTTTTTTCTTTTTTCTTTTTTTTTTTTTTTTCCTGGAAGTCACAATGACAGAGCACTGGTCAAGTAGGAAATGTCATTTTCAGTGCCAAGATATCCCTGGATTTAATGATACACACAACATCTACTCCTGCCAAAATCAAGTGTTTAAGTTTCTTTATATGTTATCAAAAGATCATTTAAAAATATGGGGATCAATAGAAGCAGTTAGGCAAACAGAAAGATAATTTGGTAAAAGTAATTGTTTTTAGATTATTAGACATTCACATGATACACCAGTATTTATAGGCGGCCACTGGCAAAGTTAACCTCATTTTTTCTCATCTGAGCTGGACACAATTTTCCCTCATCAGAATATGATGAATGAACTAAAGAAATTCTTTTCACTGTGAATATGATGGCAGCATTATTATTAAATTTTGTTATGTCATAAAATTGGATAGGGTTCTTTTTAACCTCCACTTGTTGGTCTTTTTTTATATAATCATTTTAGTCTGTCTAATAACAACTTTGTATCGTGTTCAATGACATGCTTTCTTCAAGATCCTTTTACTAACAGAAGGTAATACTTGTAATGAACACAGTCTTAGCGCTGTGTGGATTCTGCAGTCATCTAGAAAGAGTCAGCCTCTGGCCTGGACAGGCGCACACTCTCCTGGGTAGAAAACTGGCTGGATGGCCGGGCCCAGAGGGTGGTGGGAAATGGTGTTAAATCCAGCTGGAGGCCAGTGACAAGTGGGGTTCCCCAGGGCTCAGTGCTGGGTTCAGCCCTGTTCAATGTCTTTATCAATGACCTGGATGAAGGCAAGTTTGCAGATGACACTAAGCTGGGTGGAAGTGTGGATCTGCTGGAGGGTCGGGAGGCTCTGCAAAGGGACCTGAACAGGCTGGACTGCTGGGCTGAGTCCAATGGCATGAGGTTTAACAAGGCCAAATGCCGGGTCCTGCATTTGGGGCACAACAACCCTCTGCAGTGCTACAGACTAGGAGAAGTCTGTCTAGAAACCTGCCAGGAGGAGAGAGATCTGGGGGTGCTGGTTGACAGCCGACTGAACATGAGCCAGCAGTGTGCCCAGGTGGCCAAGAAGGCCAATGGCATCTTGGCTTGTATCAGAAATGGCGTGACCAGCAGGTCCAGGGAGGTTATTCTCCCTCTGTACTTGGCACTGGTGAGACCACACCTCGAATCCTGTGTTCAGTTCTGGGCCCCTCACCACAAGAAGGATGTTGAGGCTCTGGAGCGAGTCCAGAGAAGAGCAACAAAGCTGGTGAAGGGGCTGGAGAACAGGCTTTATGAGGAGAGGCTGAGAGAGCTGGGATTGTTTAGCCTGGAGAGGAGGAGGCTGAGAGGAGACCTTATTGCTCTCTATAACTACTTGAAAGGAGGTTGTAGAGAGGAGGGAGCTGGCCTCTTCTCCCAAGTGACAGGGGACAGGATGAGAAGGAATGGCCTCAAGCTCCTCCAGGGGAGATTTAGGCTGGACATCAGGAAAAAGTTTTTCACGGAAAGGGTCACTGGCAGAGGCTGCCCAGGTAGGTGGTTGATTCACCTTCCCTGGAGATGTTTAAGGCACGGGTGGATGGGGTGCTAAGGGGCATGTTTTAGTGTTTGACAGGAATGGTTGGACTCGATGATCCGGTGGGTCTCTTCCAACCTGGTTATTCTATGATTCTATGATTGCAAGACTGGAACAGCTCAGATGATTTTCTTCATCATGTTTTATTGTGTACATACTAGTAGTTCTCTCTTAAAACATTTGTTCATCACCTCAAGCCTTGGTGTCCAGCTTGAAAAGAACCTTCAAGATCCATCAGTCTGTGCTAAGATTTGCACTGCAGTCTGTGTTTTTATCCCCAGAAGCTGTTGTGCATGTGCAGATGAATCATGCACATACATCTCAATTGATATGTGAAGAGGGACCTTTTTTTACATCCTGTTTATTTGTTCAGGCCTTCAGTGAGCCCATTGCATCAGAGGTTGTCCCTCCCTACTACAGAATTTCATGAGTTTAAAGCAACTGAAAAAAAAAATTGGCTAGCTTGCTGTGGTTCTCTAGTCTTTCGCGTAGTATCTATATAGGGGCTTCCCAGAAAAATTCACACTGTCAGACCCAATCCTTTACAAGAGGAAGCATTAATTTCACAGAAATTTCAGAAGTTAACTTTGACTTCATATGTGGAAGCTTTCTTCTCTCCTGCTGTGGGGTTACCCTTTTTTTAATACTGCTTGCTCAGCTGATAATTGCAAGCCATGGATGATATTGGCAGGTATTAACATATTTCTGTATCTTACAGATGATATTGATCTTTCAAGCTCTAGAGGCTATTTTACTGAGGACAGCCAGTGACCTCTCCCATTTTTCTGCTGTGGGAATGAACATAGTCAAAAAGTTGATTCATTCCTACATGAGATTGGTCTATGCTGCTTTGTATTCTGAATATCACAGGTAAGTGATCTCTGTACTATTGCAGAGAATCTCTGTCAGTGGCTCTGAATTGATCTCGAGGGGCTGTCTGGTACTTGTGTGCAAGATGTTGCAAAATACAGCTTGATTTATTGCTAATAATTCACCTTTATTTAATACTACTATTTCACATTTCATAAAATAATTGTATGTGGAAGCGTTTCCAAGGTGGAAGCTCTAATATAATACACAATTTAATGCTCTCTGATGCTTTCCTGGATCAGTGGTGTTCATTGGTTGTGCTTGTCCTAATGAGAGGTAAAGTGGATGGTATTATTTTAATGCTGCTTGAAGTAAAATGTACTGCATGGAACAGGGAGGAACAGGCTTTCTTGTAGTTCACAGAGACTGAGCAGTCTGTGTTGTGATGGCAAAAAGACCTTCTCTTGAGTGTTTTATTTCACTGTATTTTTTGTATTCAGATTTCCAAGTTTATATCACAGATTTTCTTCTGTCATAGTGGCTTTTTCTCTCAAACTTCTCCTGTCTCTTAGATTTAAGGCCATTTTGGGCCAACTGAAGCACTCATGTCAGTCTAAACAACAATTTCTCATGCTCTGTGGATGGGGTGAGAGAAGTTCCAAGTGCCAGGAAAGTTTTAATACAAACCTAGGAGCAAGAGGAAGGAAAATGAAAAATAGAGACTGCAAATGACTTGTCATAGGCCAAGGTCTTTCGGTCTTTGGACAGAATTAGAAAAGCTTTTTCTGCTTTCCAGTTCATGGACACAGCCACGCTTCCTGCACAATTTAGTTATCTATTGCCACAAACATTTTAACTGTATATAGAATCCCAAATATGGGTGGATAGGTATATTGTAAATAATTTTTGAAGTTATGCAAGATCTGCTCTTCTGTTGGCATTTAAAGACTACAGCTTTGGAGGAAACTTTCTAGAAACCTGTATAGAAGAGGCTGCAGATTTCTGATGGTACATGCTTTACCTTTTCTGTGCTACCTCTTTTGATGTGCAAGGTGATTTTATCGTGGTGGTATGTCCATAGGGGATCTCTGCTTTAATCATACAGCTTTCTTGCAGATTGTCCATGAAAGATATATGGTGGACAGATTCTAAAATTCTTAATGGGTAGTGGCTATTCAGATGATGGGGGTCTGCAGATTTGTACCAAGCGGCCCTCTCATGTTCCCACTGAAATAACTAGCAAACCCCCATGAATTTAGGAGTTCTTAATTTTTTGCACTTTCTTTTATCTTGCGTTATAACGTAAATATCCAGCCTCTCATTACAGATTAATTTTTTGGAAGAATATAAATAGGCATTCCCTTTCCCCTTCTTCTCTCTCCACTCCTTTCCAGTTGCCATTATCGCTGCCTAGAATAACTGTTTGGGTTGTTTCAACTTCTGTTCTATTTTTTCAAGGACTTTTATTTTTTCAGGCAAATCTTCCCAGTAGTCAATGAGCATGAATCAAAACTGAGTAGATCTTACTAGATTTACTTCATGGTAGATCTTACTAGATTTACTTCATGGTAGGACCATGCTGTATACTTTAACTGAAGGAAAATTTGTCATTCAGCTAAAACACAATTTTGTGTGGTGTTGTACTTCAGCCTACGCTGCACGTGTCCTTAACACTGTAACTCTGAGGACCTGCTTGTGGCAGTAAAGGGAACAAGCATTTGCAGGACTGGGGCCTCTGTCCAAGAAATATGCTTGTAGAGATGGGCTTTTCACAAAGATGACCAAAAGTCTTAGCTTGTAGCAGAACAACATTTGTGTTTGGCCCAAATCTATATTGTGGTTGTCATTAAAGTGATTGGTTACCTGTTCAACTAAAGCTCCCATCAACTGCAGGGGGAGCTTTGCATGACCAGGCATGGTTTCCTAACAGTTTTCTTGGTTCCTTGTGTTGGGATTGATTCAGAACTGCTTCACGCCTGAAACTCCTGAAGGCTTAGGGGCATGTTGGAGGTGGAGTGGGATGATTGCTTTTACAGGAAGAAGGTCTTTCTTTAAATTTTAATCTTATACAACCAACCACATCAACACTGTCATCCTGGAAATACTTTGCATGTTTTCCTCTGCATTTTGTTTTAGGATGAGCCGAGTGTGCCTTATCCTTTTGTCAGCAATGGTGTCCCAGGGGCCAGATTCTGCACGGGATGTGTTTAGCCATTTTGATTTCAATAATAAGTTTCTGCCTGGATTACTGAAAAAAAGGTGTAAGAAGGTAAGTTAAGCTGATGCGTGCCATGGAATGCTATGCCATGGCTCTATCGGTTTTCTTCTGCCAAGTAATTCAAACTAAGCTGTTGCCAACATCTCTTTGCTCTTTTTTTTCTGGAAGTACTTACCTCTTCCTTCCTGTCCTGTGTCAGCCTGAAATACTTGATTGTTTCTAACTGGGGAAAGAACTGATCTGTGGGGCAAGAGCTTCCCATCTACTTGTGTAGGAAATACCCAAGGAGTGTTTATGAGTATCTGCAATAGTGGGGGAGGTGACCTGCACCCTTGAGACCCCTTGCTTGGTTTGTTTTCCATCTCATGCTGGTCTTTCTCATCTTCTCAGGGTGCAGAGCTCCTCAAGATGACCTTGGTTTTACACTGCTTTGTAGTATTTACTGCAAAATATCAAAGTGCCTTGTCTGCTTCTAAGAAGCCATGGTGAAATAGAAATATATAGTTTCTATAGTCTACTCTTTTCATTCCTAAAATGGGGTGAAAGTGATGGTAAAATTCTGAGAACTGTTCAGTGGTGTGTTTGGGAAGAGCTCAGTCTTTTTTTCCAATACAGTAGTTGCAGTTTGTTCCCACTGAAGTAAATGGAAGTTGGAGGTTCCAGTTGTTTTTATTGGAGAGAGGATTTTGGCCAGTACTAGTACAGTCAGAGAAAATACATTTATAAATGTAACCATGAGATTTAAACAATCTCTTTGTGGAAATCCTTAAGGAGGATATGCAAGTGAGTAGAAAATGTCAATTCTCTTTTTCCAAAAGGAACTTTGTTTCTTGTTCCGTCTCCTTTTGCTAAAAACAGTCAAGGTGGACCTGAACCAGCGTTTTAGAACACAAATAATTATATGTCATTGCACATAGAAGTGTACCATTAATCCATTATTATTTTCAATGCTAATACATTGTTTATAGTTTTTAAAGGTGACTTGCAGAACGAATGTGTACATTTATGGTGTGTTTGTGCCATCTGTGCTGATAAATGAGACTGTTAATAGGTAAAGCAATCAAGTAGAAGGCAAAACCCCAAACATACACCTTTTTCTATCAGATTTCATAGTATCTAACCTTCCTGCAGCAGTTGTCTTTAGGAGTACCTCCACCATGTAAATTTAAATGCTGGGATGTAGTCTTTGACCACAAGCTTATTGGATATGCTAGTAAGGTACAAGGAAAAAAGTTTCCAAAACCAAATTGAAGGTCTTTCTCTTGGTTAGCTTTTAGTGATTATGTTACAACTGATCAAAAGTGCATTTTTAATACAAAACCAAGCCCAAAGCTTACAGCAAAACTTCTTTTCTTTCTCTTTATTTCTTATAACCCTTTCATGAGTCACTTCTGCCTTATTTTTAGCCTAGTCAGTATCTTCTTTGGGCCATTTTTACATGAAACAGTTTTGCATGATAAGTTTAAATAAATTGTAAAATCAAGGAGGGACACTTTATCAGGGAATATAGCAGTAGGACCAAGGCTTAGCACTTTAAAGCTGAAAGTGAGTAGATTTGGATTAGATATTAGGAAGAAAATCTTTACAGTGAAGGTGGTGAGGCACTGGAACAGATTTTCCAGAGAAACCGTGGATACCTTTTTCCTAGAAGTGTTCAAGACCAGGCTCCAGGTCTGGTGCTGCTCTGGAAGCCTGTATAGTAAGAAATTGCAGCAACACTACTGCCATTACCATTCTTGAGTATTTTTATGAATTGACCAGCATACCAAGTGGTGCAGGAGTGAGGATATTCAGTGGTGTGTGTACAAGGTTTGGTGTGTAACTACTGCTGAGATTTTCTTTTTTTATTATTATTTATGGCCTGTTTTTTGAATTGAGAATTGAAAAATATGTCAACCAAGACACCTTCCTTTTTGATGTTAACTTTAGCAGACTGTAGCCTGCTTGATGCAAGAAGTTTTTCAAATGACTATACTGTGGATGTATTGTATATAAATGTATGTATATGGCTATGTGCAGTATGTTTATAGAGGTTTTTAATTTGCCTGTTTGTAGTAATTCTAAGGATAATCAATTGTTGCAGTATTAGTTTTGCAGATGTATACAGTCCGTATGCTAACGGTGCCTTTTGTCATTTTCTAGGGGGGACCTGATGTTCGTATGGCCTACATACAGTTTGCTCTCTCTTTTTTGATTGCTGGTGACAATGCAATCTTGACACAGGTGCTGGAATTAAAAGGTACTTCACAAATGTTTGCATTTTATTTTTAAGGTAGAGGTTTTTTTATAGGTGATAATAAATATGAGTTAATTCAAAATATGAACCAGTTAAACAGCCGTAATGAGATACTAAATTAAATATTTTTCATCTTGCTACCTGAAAAGTTTTAAACTTCTGTATTCTGGTGAGTGCCTCTTCTGCTTGAGAATACTGTTTGCTATCTGCAAAAACTTTGCAAAAATATAAAGTGCTTGGTGACACAGATGTAAAAAAAGGTAAATATATAACTTTGAGGTCATAAGGTCAATAAGCAGAAAAAACCTTTCATGGCCTCCAGCCTTTCTTGTAACACAGTAATAACGGATATGTTGAATTAATGTTTTTTTTTAAAGTGTTAAAGACTCTGCATACTTTAGTTTGCTTTCTGTCCTCACACTGGATGACAGTCCAGTTTTTGTTAATGATTCAGGAAACCAGTGCAGTGGCTTTTGCATCCTTTAAGGAGGCATTAGGTGGGAGTGCAGTCCAGGAGTGTGTTACACTTGTATCCCTTAGAGAAGAGGGTCAAACTGAACTGACAAGGTGGTCCAGAAAATTGATTCTTACTTACACTTGGTTGATACTTGATCCCTATTGAAAATAATGTAAAACTTTTGTTGACTTTCGTTTTGAAATCTAATGCTGATTCTCAAGCTGTGAATTGGGACCCTTTGCAAGGTTATGAAAGAATTTAGAAGGAATCTAGAAATACTGCAAAAAACCACCAAAGAAGTCATTAGCTGACAGCAATTAATTTCTTATGCAGCAAAGGGGTGAGAACTGTCCACAATTATTTACTTCTGTTGTTCATGGGATGCTGGGAGCTGCTGATTTCCTTTAATTGCTCGCAGTTGTTCAGTTCTATCAGGACAGGGAATGGCACTGCACACCTAGACCCAGTCAACACAACTGGCTTTCATTCCCACTGGAGTTCTCTATAAACTGAAGTTGTCTAACTTTGGAATGCACGGGGGAGGCACAAGATGATGTGTGGATTTGGAGATGTAACCTTGGAACATTTGAGAATCATTCAGTGAAATAATTGTGAGTCCTTCAATGGAAAGGATAGATGTTTACTCAAGTTCAAATACTGCATAGTACATTTAGACCCGAAATATATTTGAAGTTGACAGTTGCTGTTGCAATAAGTGTTAATAACCAAGTTGGCAAATTAGCTAGTTATGATGTGAATAGGTTTGGCAGCATTACTTGTTCATCACTGTAGTTATAGACACATTATTCTTTTGAAATCCAATTGCAGCATTTTTGTTCATCCTTAAATAGATCAGCAACATAAATAATATGACATTGAAGAGAAATGGGTATGAATTTCCTCAAGCATTTTAGTATGAAAATAGCTTTCACTTTTTCACTTAACATTTGAAATGTCTCCTTAGATTTCATTCCGGATATTCTTCGCTCTGAAATAAAGGAAGACAAAGTTTCTACTATCAATCTTCTACTTTCCACCCTGAGAACTAAGGTATGATATATCCTTGAAACTGTGTTGTCTCTTGTTTTCCATTTTCTTTGCTACTGGAAACAGTTTTGTAGTAATTTTTCATAAAATGTACAGCTCTAACATGTTAGCACTGTGCTGCTGCTCAGGGTTTGTCAGTGTGTCCACTAGGGATAATATTTCTGGGAGGTTAATAGCTTGGCCACATTACTGTTTCAGCACTGAAATTTGTTGTGCTGTTCCAATGCCCTCTTTCAAAGGAAGTCATTGCAATAGCTTGTACTTGGATGCTAATTTCAGCTCGTCTTTTGTTGTGTCCGATTGTTTCCATCAGTGTGAAGCCTGAAGGTCAATAGGATTGGAGTTTTTTTGGTGTTTCCAGAGACAGTAGGCTTGGTCCTTCAGTTGTTGTGTCTCATGCCGAAATGGGGAGGTCAGCTAGGTTTTAGTAGGTTTGTTAGCCATGAGGTAGGTAGTGGCGTACTATTTTTTTTTTTTCAGGAGAAAAAGGATTTTGTGTGGTTTTGGTATAGGAACTGTCACATAAAATGGTTTTCTAGGAGCTATATGGTTGCAACTGAAGGGTGTGTGTTACTGTTACTGGACCAGTCTTGGTAGGCCTCTTTTGAGGCTACATCCTGTGGTCCTGGTTAGTCTTTGAACAACTTAATTTTAGGATGGCAAGATATAAATTGTGTCAGAAGTATTTCTTGATGGGATAGAGGAAAAGGGAAGGCTTATCATAAAACTCTCTTCCCATGATCAGCAATTTTTTTGTGAAAAAGAAAGGGTACGTTCCACCTGCTATCAGAAAATGCTGCTGGAGAGCTGCTCCCCTTTTAAATTGTTTTCTGATTCTTTCATAGCAGACAGAAGTAACCTTGTGATATAGCAAGCTATAGAAAACTTGAAAGCAGGAATTTCTGAAAACTGTGAGAGTTGATTTAGTCTCAACTGCCTTTCCTGTGCTCTTGTTCCTTCGCTTCTGAGCATGACTGTGCCTCTTTCACTGTGATGCACCAGCTGTTGTGAGTACAGCAACTGCAACAGAGATTTGATTTAGTTCTATGAAAATATTTTAAAAGGTGTTTTTAGTTCCAGTATCTTATTTTTGAATCTCTCTTTTGAATTAGTGTAGCAATGTTGCATGAGCTGTTGTACGACCAATCAAAAGAATGAAGAAAAAATAGTTTTAAATTTAGAGCATAACTATAAGAGCTTGCCTCATACTCAGGCTTTTCGCAACTGGCAATTTCAAGCCAAAAATATTCTTTCATTTTTCTGTTGCAATAATATTGGAAGAAAAAGAAAAAGGCTAGCATTTAAATGTAAAATAACCTTTGTTTTCTAAATGAAGCTTTTCTTGTGGGAATTGTGTATTGTGTACTTTTTTGTTATTCATGAAACCTAACACACTGTATGAGTCCTTTGGTTTAACAAGGAAAACAATAATTAAAAAAATACACACAGGAAAAAACAGTAAGAGAACTTTTGAGAACTTCCTCCACTGTGTTTTCCCTTTCATTCAAACTATTTGTAGTGGGTTCTGCCATCTCTGCCAGCAGGTTTCTCTGATCCCAGACTGTGGATGTTCTAGTCTAAGTGTGTTCTGTGCTCTTCACTTGAATTTGAAAGTCTGTCATGTCCAGCAGTGTTTGCACAAGTTGATGTAGAGTCCTATGGCTTCAACTGTACCAAGAAGAGCTCGTGAGTGTGTGAAAAGTGTAAACAGGACAGGCAGAACCTTTTTACTGCTGTAGGGAGGAGAGTGAGCTGTGTGTTTATTAAAAGTGAAATGGGTTGCTAATTTGGCATTATTTTGTGTCTTAACTTGCAATGAATGGAATAGTTTGGTTTGTTTTTTTCTCATTGTTTTCAGGTGGTTCAAAATAAAAATATCACGAAAACCCAGAAAGTGCGCTTTTTTACTGCAGAAGTGTTGATTCACATTGCTTCTCTCTACCGCTGGAATGGTATTACTGATGTCAGCCCTGGGGATTTGAAGGTCTGGTAACATTTCTTTGTAACTCCTTGTCCTGCCTTCCCCTTCCTGCCGCCCTCTTGCAGCCCACAGGTTTTCAAATAACTCCTAGTACTCTAACCACGATGAGCTCAAGAAAAAGAGATCTGCTGAGGCTACTTAAAAAGAAACCCTGGCTTTCTCCTGCTTCTCACCACTTGAGGAGGGGGATTTGTTTCCCCTCCCCAATTGCCAGAACTGCAGTATGCATCTATTAACCTGGGAGAAATGGGTCTTTTGAGTGTGGGTATTGTATTCTATTTCCTGGACACATTTGTGTCTCTAGGAGAATATATCAGGAACAATCTTCTTATCATGTGCCCCATCCTACACATTGCTCTGATATGAGAGCTAAACCCCCAAGATGGTTACCAGCCTTCTCAGCTTACATTGTTTGAGGGGTTGGGAGGGTTCCTGGGGGTTGAGCTGTTATTGGTTCTGCTGGTCCATGAAATCACATTTCTAAAGCCCTAGATGAGGCAAGGATCAGGGCTGCAGCTAGCGTGTGTTAGTACTGCAGATGTTTTGTCATCATCGCCTCATAAATAGTTTACAATTTTGCTTTTTTATTTTTCTTAATTGTGTAATCTTCCCCCCACCTCCTCCCTTTCACAGTGGGAATATTTAAGACATGGCTGTAAGCCCAGGGCAAAGCAGCAGAAAGACTTCTGTCTCCACTGGGTTTTGGCTGCAGACTTTTCACCTTTGATCTTTAGAAGCCCAACCATTCCTTTTCAAAACTTCTAACACTGAACAACTACTGCCTTATAATTTCTGTACTGGATTTTTATGCCTCTGTCTTTCCAATCCTGATATATTTAAAAAACCTTTTGGAGATCTCTTTCAAGCAGGTGTCTGGAGCTCTGCAAAACTCTGACCCTATTGATAAACATGTATTTCAGTTTTGAGTAACTTGAAATATTCAGTTCCATGAAATCCTTTTGAATCATCGGGTTTGCGGTTTCCCAACTGCGGTTGTCAAGGGACATCTCGCTCATGGAGATCTTGGGCTGTGCTGGATGTAAAAGGTTCATAGAATCTGGGTTCACTTTTTGTTTTCCCTTTGGCTTGATGTGGATATTTGGTCACTTCTTCCATTTTTGTATGATGACTAGAAGGGCACTGATGCTCTCCCTTCTCCCGAATGCATATTCAGTGTATAATTAGCCATCCGTCTTTCTTGCCCGATGTTAAAGCTGTTAGGTCTTCTGCCAGATTCAAACAAGCATGTTTATGCCTTCTCTGCCATATACTTTCTGCTGAAGGTTTCAATGATTTTTTTTTTTTTGGTCTTTCTGAACTTCCTTATAGTGAACTTGGCCTGTATGATTGAAAGTTGGTTATTTCAGATTAAATATTAGATCCTTGACTTCAAAATGCCAAGATGGCCTTGCCTAGTTTATGCAAGTTTCATGTCACTACTTTTCTTTAGCTAGATTTTTCTCTCTGTTTTCCTAGCTGTCTTCATAGTAAATGCCCTAAGTCAGTAATGCCCTGCAAATAGTACGTACATACATAAATTTCAGAGTTATTAATCTGAATGGAAGCCAAACTATCTGAGCATTTCTGTAAAAGGAACCTAACAAAATTAAGAATGAAATTGATGTAAGAGTTTTCTTTCGTGATACCAAAAATATGTATTTTTTACTCCTTTTCCATTTTTGTAGGTGACTCGAGGCTCTGAAGAGGTGGGAAAGACGATGGTGCGGGAACTTGTTCATAATTTCTTAATGGACCTCTGCTGCTCTCTGAAACATGGCATAACTTTCTATGATCCAAGTCTTGGAACTTCTGGCAAGTAAGTCGCAGAACAGCTGAGACTGCGTGTGAGCTTTGTGCTATAACCAAGAGAAACTTCTAGTTATCTTGTCTGCCCTTCCAGGCTAGTAACTTTACTGAATTTACAGCTCTCATTTCTTTGACAGATGAAAGAAATACTTTGGTTTTTTTTGCTGGTTTTGTTTTTAACTTCCTGAGGTCAAACTATTGGATCTTCTTACACATGCTAGAGTGTAAAGTGCTCTGCCATATTCATAGGGCTTAGGCACTGATCCTGTTTCTCTGAGCCACCTCTGTATATAACTAGATACAAAGTCTTTTGTTCTAAGGTGTGATTTTGTACTATGGATCTTTTTTGATGCAACAATAAAGCATTAAAGCTGCAGTGTTAGCCGGATGTTGTAAAATACCTAGTCTTGTTTACATTATTTATCCCACATTTTGGCAAAATGCTTATGTTGAATTCAGTGGTACCAGAATTTGGGCTTCACCTAGTCTTGAAGCACCTATTTGCCATACCATTTCTATGTGCTAACTATTTAAAATAAGCGTGCATCAAGATTATCACTGATAAAGAAAGAAACTGAGACTCTGTAATTCCATGGAGTGGTCTCATTGGGTGGGTTTATGCTTCATCACATTAGCTGAACAAAGAAGGTACTAGAATACAGTAGCAGGTACTAATACTGAGTGGTGCTACAGCAGGTTGTTTCTTTGAGCAAAATTTTAACTGGTATTCATCTGGCATCTTTGGTGTTCTCAGTTTGTTTAGGACGTGCAAAAGAAAACTTAAAAAAATAGGAAGTGAAAGACTGCAGAAAATGCTTAGAAGTTTAATATGTTTAATAAGTTTTAATTCTGCATTTTTTGCTTTGTGGAGTTTGGTTAGAATATTTTTGAAATATTGTAGTTTTAATTAAAAGTAACTAGTTTACCATGCAGAAAACCCACAGGTAAATTCAGTTCTTAGTTTTCTGAGTATAAACTCAGAAATTATGCCAGCAGTTTGAGAAATTTTGCCTTGAATTTACCCTGGCAACACTTAGAGGAGTTGCAAAGTAAGCATCACGTGTAAAGTATCTTTTTTTAAAAAATGTTTTTTTCTCTTCAGTAGAGGAGGAAACGTGGTGCTTCTGCGCTTTCTGCTTGGTTTAAAAACTGCAACAGAAGATGAAATGGTTGCGGATCTCATGGTGAATATTCTTAAAGTGTGCCCGGATTTATTGAATAGATACTTTAAGGAGACCTCATATTCCTTTGTTCCTAGACTGAAGTCTGCTTGGATGGACAATTTGAAATTGCTCAGGAAGGTAAGAGTGTGAATGATGCACATCAGCTCTCCACAGAAATATGCAATCCAGATGCTTTTTTCCTGCAAAAATTGAAGTATTTTTTGTAAAACAGTAGTGCAGAATTACACAAAGTTGTAATTGGACAGGTGGTAAAGTCAGATATTCCTGCCTTCGACTGCTTTTATTGCACCTAGATATTTTAGTGCTATTCCTATGTAAAATTTGTTACAATTTGGGCCTGTGGTATGTTAAGTATAAACTAACACTGAGCCAAGGTCTTCCTAGTGACAGGGAATGAGATTTCATTGATGTCATAGGTACTAAGCTGGAGATCAGGGGGTGGAGTTTGGTTTTTTGTTTGTTTTTGTTTCTGTTTCAGAAGCAGCTGCTCTGTATCAGAGGAAACTCATATATCTGAAGATTTATTTTGTTTGCAGCTGTAAATGTGTAGTATTTTAGAGTTTATTAAAATCACTAGAAAACGTTCAGGCACAGTATTTCATAAATAATGATTTTAAAAACAAAGCAGTCCAGCAGTGGGGAAGTCAGGTGACTGAGGTTTAAGTGAACTAAAGAGGAAGGACTTAGTGGTTCTGAAATAACACCATCAATTACTGTAGATATGTTAGGAAAGAAGCAGCAGGATGCTGTTAAATGTTGAAGGAGTAAATGGAGAGTGGAGAAGTGACATCCTGTTTTCTGTGGATGGTGAGGAAAATGAGCCAAGACTTGGAGCCACAGCTGCTTTAAATAAAGTGTAGACATGGAGTGAGTTGGAAGGTCATTTGGTAAAATGCCATGCTCAGAGCAGGAGGATGTATAAACATTTAACTAGGCTGGGAAGGAAGGAATTTTTATAAGAAGTAGTGGGAAACCACCTTGATGGTTTGAGATGCAGCAACATGGAAGCTCAGCTAGAAAAAAACTCTTTTCCTTTGTGAGTGTTCCTCTGCCTTTTTGATTAGCTTAAAATGGATGGGCAAGTAGCATCTGTAGTCTGTTGAAAAGCAGTGAGTAGCCTTTTAGCAGGGATGCAAGTTGCATACAGATGTCCATTTAGCTCAATAGGAGTCTGCTCTAACATTTCTGCATAAAAATTGACATGTAATGCTGGCATTACTTGTAACAAATCAAAACCTTTCTATTAAAACAATTCCCAGAAGAAGCTGTTACCTCCAGGGTTATATGAATGTTGATTAAATTGTTGGTTTTATTTCAGATCTATGAGGCTCAACCAGAAATCTCCAATTCTTTTAAGACTTCAGAGTTTATTCCTCTTCCCAGATTGCTTTCTATGGTGATGGTGACAACAGTCCCTGCAGTGTGCAATAAAATAATGTTCACCCAAGGACTAAATGTAAGAGCAAGCTGTAGTATTTCAATGGATTTTTCTGACCCAGTTAATACTGTTTGATTTAAGTGTGATCATCCAAGAACTTTTTAAATTTGATTAGTTACGTATGTTTTATACTGTCTGTCCCAACATAAATCTGGCTTGGAGAAGCACCGAAAAATGAGTTAAAACACATTCATACTGCTTCCAAGACCCATTCACAAGCATCATTTCTGCCAGTGCTCACTGGTGGTTTAGACTGGGGGGAAAAAACCTACAGATTCTTTCCTGCAGGGCAAGGTTTAGGAAATAATTAATTTTGTTAACAAATTTTAACATATATTTAGAGTGCAAATTATGTGCAAAGCATAAGAGGAAGCACCAAAATGTGACGAATTCAACTTTCTTCTTCTAGTTACCCAGCATGGTAGTGAAGCACAGCATATTGTCACTTCTGTCGATGGTTTTGAAAAGAGCCTTGAAGAATATTGAGTACTGTTTGAATGAAGAAACTTGGCAAAGATCAGAAATCTACACACTGTCAATGATGCAGGAATTTGTACAGCTGTACAGAGAAGCCATCAGCAAGGTACAAAGTAAAAAGAAAAGTGAGGTCTAGATATGAGTCATTTTGCAGCAGGTAACTACTCTGCACTCTCTCCCTGTGTGGCTGAGGCTTGGGGGCTAGGAGAAGTGTGTCTTTGGGCAGAGGTAGGGGAACTCTGTGAGTTAAAAGATGTTAATAACTGTTGTGGTAGTAGATGACATTTCCTAACACAATTGGCTGATGGGATGGGGGAAGTGAGTTCTCCTCCTGAAAAGCCAAACATACATGTTTCACAGGACACTTTCAATAAAGTGTTCTTTCCAGTATTTATGTCCTGCAGAAGTGAAGGTACACTGCTTGGTTTCAGATATTTTTCTGATTATGTGCAAGTTCAGTTAAAACCTTTGTGAAAAGGTGCAAATCCTTGTGTTGGTTGGTTTTTAGTATTTTTATTACAGTAGCTTTGTCTCAAGCAGGAGAACTATTGTAATTTACTCTTACTTTTAGCTTTTACCAGACATGAACAATATAGTGGCTGCCTGGCAGTCCCTTCTGAAGCAAGGGAGACAACACCACGATGGCCAAGAAGAGAAAAGGGGAAGTGATATCTCTACTGCGAAGGCAAAGTCTGAGACAGCAGAAGCTGCTGAACAGCATGGTAGGCAGAGCAGGTGGAATTGCTCCATATGTGAATGGGTGTTGGGAAATACTCATCCCATGTAAGGTTGTTAGCTTCAGCAGATTCCAGGTGTCACTTGTGCATTTACTGTTCATCTTTGCTTTGTTCAGTTCTTCAAGCGGGTTAATTCTGACCAGCATCAGAATTGCCTAATAACACAGTTTGGCATATAGGTTGCCATTGCTACTAGGAGGTTAAGCAGTTTAACCATTTTGTGATTCTGTGATAGCAGAAAGTTAAAGTTGGAAGGGACATCTGGAGGTTATCTTATCCAACCCTCTTGCCTAGACCTCGTTGCCAAGGACTGTGTCCAGACGGCTTTTCAGTATCTCCAAGGATGGAGACTCCCAACAGTGTTCCTGGGAAACCTGTGTCAGTGCTCGGTCACCATCACAGTAAAAAAGTGCTTTCTGAGGTGTAGAGGGAACCTCCTTTTGTTTCAGTTAGTGCCCATTGTCTCTGGTCCTGCCACTGGGCACCACTGAGAAGAGCCTGGCTGCATCCTCTTTGCACCCTCCCGTCAGGTATTCATATGCATTGATGAGATCGCTCTAAGCCTTCTCTTCTCCAGGCTGAACAGTCCCAGCTCTCCCAGCTTTTCATCACAGGGGAGACATTCCAGTCCTTTCATCATCTTTGTGGCCCTTTGCTGGAGTCTCTACTGTGTCCAGGTCTCTCTTGTACTGGAGAGCCTGGAACTGGACACAGCGCTCCAGATGTGGCCTCACCAGCGCTGAGTAGAAAAGGATCACCTCCCTTCACCTGCTGGCAATGCTTTGCCTAATGCAGCCCAGGATACCATTGACTAATAAAAGGGCACATCACTAGCTCATGACTGACCTGGTGTCTACCAGGTCATTTTCTGCCAAGCTGTCTTCTGGTTGGGTGGCCCCCGGCATGTGCTGGTTGTTCCTTCTCAAGTGCAGGGCTCTGCATTTCCCCTTGTTGAACTTAACCCTTCTGTCCTTCAACTTCCTGTGCTAGTAGGAGTATTTTGCAGCCACACAATAAAACAGGTAAGGAAAGTTATAGGCTTGAAAAATAATTGTTGAGGGATTTTCGTTCAGCCAAGTTATTTTATCATGACATAATTTTTTTTTTTGAAGCTGTTCGGTTGCTGTGGACACACAAATGCTTGTGTTGCTGTAGCACAGGATTAGAATTGTGTGAGTGTTGGAAGAAGGAGAGAGTGCTGAAGTAAAAGCTTCATTTTCTTCTCTCAAAACCAGTGTCTCCCTGAAGGACTTGCTTTCGTAGTCCCATTGGAGAGAACTGGAAGTTCTAGTACTCTCTGTAGCTTAACTAGCAGCCTATGATGTTTTACTTATGGACTGACAATAAATGTACAGTTAGTTCCATGTCCTTCACCAGGGCACATTCCACAGTCATGTTCCACGAAGTTTTTCAGTGTTTGTCCTTCTGTGTGTTGCTTTGGGCAGAAAAATGGTTGTCAATGCTGACACTCCAAGGCTCTTTTTGGTAGAGTGCCTGCTGAAACCAGTGGAGCAGCTAATCACTAAAGCACTGTAACAATTGTCTCTCTGCATACCAGGGTGATAATAGTGTATCACTTACCCTCGACTCACCTTCTACAGCTTTATTTGCACTGTGGCTATTATAAAGAATTCTGTTTTTTTTTTTTAAATCGCGGTTGAGACTCAGGCAAAGAGTTACGCATGGCATCCATCCAGTCCTTCATAGCTCCCTGAGGGAGACCCAGTTAACGGGAAGAAAGTAGGTGTTAAAAAAAAGATTTGGCTGCCCTTCATTTATTTTGCTTCCTTTGAGAAGTGACTGGACAACAAGTAACTCTTATGCGTCCTCATGTTATAAACGAAAAGAATATTTAGCTACTGAGATAGCTTTTCCTAGGAAGTAAACAGCAGCTTTAACTGGGGCTGGTATTTCTCTCATACAGATATGTTTTCCTTTTGCCAAGAGGTCACATTGAGAAAGTATTATTTTGAAAGAGGGAAGGGAAAGAAAGAAGCCTTTAACTGAAGTAGTAAATTGGTAACAAATTAGTATACTGCCTCTTGCACTTCCCTAGTCAGACCTACCTGGCATTAGGTAAAAATAGCGTTCCTGGAAACCAGCAGCATGACCTTATCCTTTTCTTATCTTTTTTTTTTTTTCTGTTGTTCAGACTTAAACAGCATTGAGACTGATAGGATTCTCCTAGTTGAGGTGGTCTTTTTTACGTGTGAGCGGTTTTCAAATCAAATTAGAAATGGCAACTGCCAATTTAAGAATAAGAGAAGATGATTTAGTTTTTAAAGTATTCACACACAAATGCTAGTGAAGGAAACCGGGTATTCCATGTGGGTGTTTTTCTGTTTCCTTTTGTTAGTGGGGAAGATTAACACTTCAGAGGCAAGTCTATTAGAAATATAGTTAGTAATTCTCATGTTTGGCAATGCATCTGCCGCACTGTGCTCTCCTGGTATGAAGGAAAGAAAAACTAATTATGTAAATGCTTTGTTCAGGTTCAGATGATGCTGAGACACTGTTTCTGAAAGCTGCACTGCTTCAGGTCATATGCCTTTATCAGAACGTTGTACCCCACTTGGTAGCACGGAGCAATTTTGATTTTAGCAAGCTACTAAAAGGTATGTGATGGATATTTCTGTTACCTTCATTGTTCTCTGTGGTTATTTACCAAGTCTGCAATAGAAAGGAATGTGCTTTTCTGTGTACACAGAGGAAGAACTGGCTTGGTTTGTTCATTGTGTTGGCATTTACTGTTGTTATTTCTTCAGTGCTCTTGCACTCCACTCTCTTGAACTCCGTAGCTGCTCTGCTACACTCAGTTGTGTAAGTGGTAGGTTGCACTACAGGCTTCCTCTTTGTGTGTTGTATTCTTGCAAATAATTGGTCTTTTTGGGGTTTTAATTCTGATGTTTTTGAAGAAGAGTTATGTCCAACTCTTAACGAGATTTGGGTATGTGATTCTCCTAGACCTGTGTCAACAATCTCCTAGACCTATGTCAACAGTGTAAGTAATTTATTTCCAAACTCTTATTAGACACAGTGATACGGAATTTTTTTTTAACAGAATAGTTCACAGAAAGTTTGGTATGGGCGAGAGGAACGTAGCAATTCACCAGTCTCCTCTGGAAGATCTTTTAACATTCAAGTATTTTTTCCATATACTTTGTGTGTTGGAGAAGAACAGTATTGTGTATGGTATTATCTCCTGTGGAAGATCTGTATGTGGAAGCACTTTAGCAATATTGTTGTATTTTTGTCTCTGATGCAAGTTCACAGAGGATGTTCCTCTTTATATGGCAGAAGTTAACAGAGGTGTATGTACCTGCTTAATGCAGCAAGGATGATAAGCCACCAATTATGGGCTGTGGGCAAAATCCTCCAATACGGCTTGTGGTACAGTAAATACAGCCATTTAAAATTGAGGCTGGAGGAGAGAGCAAGATGTTGTTCAGGTGTTGCTGCCTGTGGGCCACCAGAACTTGCAGACCGCCAAAACACAGCAACGCTCTGTGTTTTAGGCAGGTCTGGTATGTGTAAGGATGGGAATTAGGTAAATTCCTTTAATTAAAGTCCATCAAAGGAAAGAGGGGCTTTAAACAAAAAAACCCTTCTAAATCAGCTGTCTCACGCATGAGTTTTTTCCTCCCTCTGTCAAGCTTATTTAATTGGTTTGTATACTTCACAGAATCACAGAATAACCAGGTTGGAAGAGACCCACCAGATCGTCGAGTCCAACCATTCCCACCAATCCCTAAATCATGCCCCTAAGTACCTCATCCACCCTAACCTTAAACACCTCCAGGGACGGTGACTCAACCACCTCCCTTGGCAGACTGTTCCAATGCCTAACCACCCTCTCCGTGAAGAACTTTTTCCTAATCTCAAGCCTAAATCTCCCCTGGCAGAGCTTGAGGCCATTCCCTCTCGTCCTGTCCCCTGTCACTTGGGAGAAGAGGCCAGCACCTTCAGGTAGTTATAGAGAGCAATGAGGTCTCCTCTCAGCCTCCTCTTCTCCAGGCTAAACAACCCCAGCTCTCCCAGTCGCTCCTCATAAGATTTGTTCTCCAACCCCTTCACCAGCTTTGTTGCTCTTCTCTGGACTCACTCCAGAGCCACAACATCCCTCTTGTGGTGAGGGGCCCAGAACTGATTACAGTACTCGAGGTGCAGTCTCACCAGTGCCGGATACAGGGGGGAGAATAACCTCCCTGGACCTGCTGGTCACTTGGTGACTCACCAAATCACATACCCTGTTTATCCCATTATTTCTTGCATTCGCCTGCTTTCTTGAAAATGGACAAAAGGCAGGACACCATTTTGTGAGGCAGAAATCTCTTTGGTGGTAGGTTTTGTTACAGTGTGAACAAAAAAAGGTGTCATTCTGAAACAAATGTAATGAAGTGAGCCTTTGATATTAATTTTGATGAAAGATTATGTGAATAGTAGAAATGATGGTGTAAATTAATAATGAAACTTTGTTCTCTCAGGTGCCAGCTTCCCCTTGCCCTTATTGAAACATGCACTCCAAAGGCAGCATATTTTTTCTACCTTGTAGCGATATGTTCTTTAAACGGCTGGTACAATTTTATTGTTTGATCTTATTGTTTGCTACAGTTTTTAGCGATTTTTAAAATGTATTGTTTTCTCTTCATTGTGCACTGCAAAGTAAGTACACTGATTATGAAAAGCACATTGACATTAAAGCTTTATACAACTGATCTCTGGATGTAATGTAACTGCAGTTAATGTGTGGACAGGTCAATTTGTGGAGCACGTTGCGGGTGAGTCTCAGCATGGCTTTGTGACCTGTAAGGTGAAGAATTCTGAGTTTATCCTATAGGAGTCATTGTAAATTGTAAGCAGATGATAAAAGTGAAGTAGGGAGAGACACAAGTGTAAAGTTCCATTGCCTGTAGCAAATACTGTAATAGTATAAGCATTAATATTTGTTGTTGTCTTAAGTCCTGTACTTTAGTTTCCAGTTTATCCATCTTATTTACTCCTGTAGAACACGGCTTTTCAGATTTACTGAGACAGAAGGGATTTTTTTATTCCCGTGCACAAACGCAAATGTTAGACCCTTTGTGGTGAGAGCTGTATTCAGGCCTTAGACTGGTGAGACATAATCATAATGTGTCTGGGGATCTCCTCATATGAAAACTTGTGGATTGCCAGCTTATCTCACAGTGATAGTTTGAAATCCTAAAAGATTAGTGTTCCTGAAATCTTGGGATGATATACCAATATGAAGTTGATTGTATTGCTTTAACACCTCAGGTATTGTCACCGAAAAGGGCCTCCGAGAGGAGGTCCCTCCTGTACTACAGCATCATATACTGAAAGTGGCTTTGGAACTTCCTGCAAATAAATTTGCCTGGTTCAGAGTACAGGTAAGAGACTTCAAGGCAGACTTTTGTTTCTTTGGCCTGTTGTCCTCAAATCTTTACAGGAAGCACTGTCAGGTTTTAAACTAGGTCCAGTCCAGTCATTTTAGGAGGTGACCCTTTTGTAAAACCAGTAGGAATTGAATTAGGGGCTTAGCATTAATGAATCCCTTCTGAGCTGAAAAGTTTTCCTACTGTGGCAGAAACTTCTTCCTCTCTGAAGAGGCTGTACAAGGTTCCTTCAGCTCTTTTGCTCGGAGTGGGGCAAGAGAGTTTGCTGGTTTCCACTTGTCTGGCAAGTCTGAGATTTCAGACCTAGAAAATAAGCTGCTGATGGGAGTCATCCCACCTCTTCCCAGAAAAGGTTCTGACATTTGTGAAGGCTGTCCCTCCTCTATGTGATTACTGGAAACCTTCAGGACTCCCACTCTCTTCTTTACTGCAGGCCTATAAAGTAAGAGAGATGTAGAAAGCCTGCTTTTTATGTCTGGAGAAAAGAGTGTACCTAGGCAAGCAGAGACATGCATGGGTGTTATGAATTGTGGCCTTGCCTTGTGGGAGATTTTCTCTCCTTTCCAGCTGGCTGTAAGGAAGGTTGAGGAGCATTAAGAGGAAGCAGAGGAAAACCTGGAAACAGGCAAAGAAATGAAAGTGTTTTCTTATGGCTTTGCCATTATAATACAGAGAGGTTTTAACAGAAAAGATAAAATCCGAGTCTGGCAATTACAAAGTCTGACAGTTACAAAGGGTCACAGTTTTTAGGCATCAAATGCAGAAGGAGGTGGCTGAAGGATTGTCATTTGTTCAGATAGCATTCAGCATCCCCATGACTTGCATTGTTTTCCTGTTCCTTGGGGATCAATCTCTTAAATGATTATATTTCTTATTCAGACAGTACTTGTAGGAAATCTGAATTCCAGGGGATTACAGAAGTAGGATAGATGACTGGGGGGAAAGGTGGCTTTATCTTGGACCACTGTATTAGTTGGTGTTTTTATAGCTCTTCTTCCTCTTTCCAAAAAAACATTGTACTCATCTTCTTGGTGCACTGAATGCGAAGGAGTATAAATGGTCCCTTTTGTTTCTGGCCTTGGTATTTTTGGGCAGATCTATAAAATAACATACTTCTATTACATATCTGTTCTGTGCAACATAATCCTGTACACTGTTGCTATACCGGGTGAATTTTAATATTTTTCTTTTAGGGTGTTTCTGAGACAGAGAAGATGTCTGGTGAAAAATCAGTATTCTATTTACTGATGAAAATGTTTGTTACAAGTAACCATTCTCATTTGAAAATTTCTACCAAAAAACTGATCATCAAGGTAAGTGGTTGATCCGAAATATTGGGTTTTTTCTTAAAGGAGATACCTTTACTAAATAGTTGTGCTGCCAACAGTCGTCTTTCCTGTTTTCTGTGACTGTTTGTGGACATTGCTGCTAGAAAACTACCTATTAGCTAAATACTTTGTGAAAGTAAATGCTGTCAACTGAATTTGCTGTAATGGTTGGTGAAATAGTAGGGAAAATTTTAATGTTTGCACACACCCCTAGGCTGAATTAATTCTGATCCTGTAATAAATTTTAATGTTTGCACCTGTAAAGATCTTTGTAATATCAAGAAGAGATTATTTGAAGTTTCTTTTTTATCCCCATTTATTTAATCTGAGCTTCATCACTCTATCCTTCCTAAAGCCTTAGCTAGTCTGCTCTAGCCTTGCAATATAGTCCTGTTTGTTACAGTCTGATGCAAGCTCTGAGTACTTTTGTCTTAAAAATGAAATAAAATCCCCTTCTGTGCATTTAAATAAGTTATCTGACTTTTCAGAAGTGCTGATCAACTACAAATATCACGAGGACACTGGTGGCTGTCAGTTCTAGTGCCTTTTTAAAACTGGCCATCTTGGCTATCACAATAGGGACAGTGACTTTCATTAAAAACAAACCCAACCATACAAGTGTTCATTCCCAAGAGAAAATCCAAAAAGCTGTTTTAAGCTCTGAACAGGGCTCCTTATGCAGTGTCCCGTAGAAATAGAGGCATACAGGTTTGTATACAGCTTTGTGCATTTAATTTCTGCATTTAGTTTGAATCAAAGGGTGCAACTGTAATGTTCAAACCACTACACCAAAGTTAACAATTGAATTAGGTTTTAGTTTTTCTTAATCCCTGCAAGGGATTCAAGGCAGATTAATTTTGTCTGACAGTAATGAATACCTCAATCAAAAGCTACGCGGTACTGATTTTGTAGTGTGTTTGGATTCATTTGCTGAGTACAGATGTGGGCTGGCTGAGTCATTCTCGTTTCCTCTTTTGGATTCAGTTCATTTCATTTTTTCTGAAGAGAATACAGGAGCAGTGAAGTCCGGGCAGTTATGTCAGCAGAAAGGCTGCTAAGAATAGATGCTAATGAGTGTGTTCTGCTTATTTTTCAACACAGTGCTATATAATCGGAAGGCATGTTTTTGGATTTCACATTCTGTTCCTGCCTGTTTTCATGAGAGCTGCAAGTGTGTTTCTAATTCAAGACTCTGCCAAAAATAGTTAATTATTTAAAAAAGAATCTTTTTCCCCCTTCTTTCTTTCAATTAATTATTAATTATCCTGTCAGATTCGTGTAAGCAGCAGTGTTATTTTTATAGCTGGTGGTGGTGTACACAGAGTAAATGTAGAGCGAATGAGCTGTGATAACTTCCTTTGTATTTTGTGTGTGGAGAGCAATCAGAGCATGGATTCATCCCGCATAATTACAGTCATTTAACATAGATGCCTGAGGTGGGAAGCTGGTCAAGGTTTCTTCTGTTGTTGAGTGTGAGGGGCAGGTGGTTCTACCACTGTGCAGTTTGAATTGCCTGTTGTCTGGATTGTCCTTCAGACAGCCATTTCTCCTCCTCCTCTTCTCCCTCCTCCTCCTTCCTTTCTTTTATAGAAGGAACAGAGGGTCACCAAGTTCCTAATTTAGGTGCTTCAGATAAGGGCCTGAATCTAGATAGCATGATAGTGGGGAAAAAAAATTCTAAATATTTTAATGACTGTTACTTAATTTTTGTTGAATTGTCTGCCTCGCCACCCACAGCAACTGTGACTATGCCTACGCTTCTCTCTGGACCTTGCTGTGGTCACGACCTACTGTTCATTTATTTGGCTGTTTACCCACCTGCCCAGCTCTTAAACACAAGTAGCCTGATTTAGATTTAATTTAGCCATGTTTTCCTTTATATTATATCTGTAGTTTTCAGGTAATTCAAGCCCTTTTGTAGGCTGTTTTTAAAAGAATGGCACTTTTTTCTTCCTTGCTGTAATGGTGTTAAGAAGTGTGACCCCCTTAAAGCAGTATAACCTGCTCCTCTGAAATAATGATAAGATTTACTAAGGTGAAGGGAAAAAGTGCTCTGTGTGCAGGCAACTTTGACATCAGTAGGGCTTGTGCTGACTAACTGCTGACAACAGAAGGACTTGGTGTGGTTAGAGCAGAAGTCTTGCTTGTCTTTATCCTGGCTCCTACCTTTGGCTGTGCCTTAGGGGGATCTTCCTTCCCAATGTGTGAGACAGTGCTGTAATAGTCCCTGTAGCAGGGGATGCATCTGGTGTTTCAAGCCACTTGGTGGGACAGGGGACACACTAGCTCCATCAAAGCTGTCCAGCATAAGGCAGGTTGGAACTGGTGAGATGGATTGGCCCTGGCTGCGGCTCTGTGCTGCAGCCAGCTCTTTTCTGGCCCTGTACTTTAGGCCTTGAGCAATGAAGCAGCAGGGAGGCTGCTGCAGTGAGCAGCACTCCAGGTAGCACGATGGCCTCTGGATACAGTGCATACTGCCCCGGCAAGCGTTGAAGCTGGTTCTTGTACCCTGAGTGCTTGTAGAGCTCTTGTATTCCAAATGTGTGGGAATGAACATTCAGAGTGAGATCACTGTGCTCTCTGCCCAGTCTGGTGGAATAGATATTTGCAACGTACTTGAAGGGGTGTGCATGAGATCCATCTCATACACATCGTCGGTGTGAAGGCAGAAACCAAGTGGAGTTGTACTGGATTTGTGCTACAGACAGTAGATGTGAAGAGGAGAGGCTCTGAAAGACATGAGCAGAAAGAGGTTGCCCTCAGCTGATTTTCCCAGTTATGAGAGTATTCCATGTTTGGCTTGTAACTTCTTGATCGTTCTTTAAACTTTCCTTTCTTTCTTCCAGGACTGCTTCTTGCCCTTTCCCTATGGTACCTGTGTGTGTATGGCAAAATTCAGAGGGTTTCTTTCATTGCCTGTAACATAGTCATGCCTCACCTCTCACTGCTTTTGCTAAGAGAGCAGTGAGCAAAACAGCTTTGATGGAGACACTAGGGCGTTGGTCCTAGTTACACTGAGATCAGATGGCAGAGGCTTGGGAGATACTGGTTTAAAAGACGCATTCAGATTTGCCCTGTGTTATGCAGTTAGAGTGGCCCTGGTGAGTGGGAATAAGACCTCTTGAACTGAGGGAGACAGATATTTCTTTCTATGAACCTGTTTTTTCTTTTCAAGAAGAAAACATGATGTTGCTGTACAAAAATAGCTGTACTTTTTTAGTATTTTGTTATTTTAGCTCTTTATTTTAACCCTCGCTTTTGTTTTCTGAACAGGTTTTACGTGACAGTGGAGTGTTTGAATACACGTGGAAGGAACTTTCAGTTTGGCTGGAACACTTGGATAATACAAAAGAAGACAAAAAGGAAGCAGTGATTCAATTTTTGGAAAGGGTAACTGTTCATATTAGCTGGATAAACAATGCTAAGAATAGCATTAATGGAAACTAACTATTTTGTTGCTATTGTTGAGAAACCTGTCTAAAGATCAGTGAATGAATTCTGAGAAAAGCAGTGTTTGGTAATTCTTTATGCAGAGCTGACATCTTTCTTGTCTTGAGTGGGAGGACAGTGAAATGATTTAGAAGAAAATTAAATCCAGAAAGTTAAGGTGTTACTGCAGCGTTGTTGATGTAGAATTTTGGGGCGGTGGTGTAGCTCTTATCTCCCTTTTCTTTGTGGCAGTACCTGCCAAAATCATCAGACCTGAGTAAATTGTAATCTTTTACAAGAAAAGTTAACATTTCCTGTTGACTTTTCAAGATGTTAAATACCCAGTGCTTCCTTTTCATTGCAGTTTCCCCCGGGACTCAGTCTGTGGTAGCACTTTAGATGCAAAATTGTAGTGGATGTTTCTTTTCTCCATCAGACCCAGTGTCGCGCGTACAGCAGTAACTGTAGGCAGATTCATGCAGAAGTATATGGACGTTGTCCTCTTAAAACTTTCTCATCTTCCATGCTCTTTTAGAACATAGTCTTTCTTGACAAGGTATGGTTCCTGTAGACTTAATAGCCTGCACACTTATGTTTCTCTCTCAATCTTTGTTAACAGATCCTGTTGAAACTGGTGACAAACCCCTATCCGTATACAGATAAAGCAGCAGACCTTGTTCAGGAAGCCAGTATGCTCCAAGTTAATATGTCTAAACAAGACTCTGATAACATCAGCATCCCCATGTCTCACATTGATGGTATGTGGCGATTCCCTCAACAATAGAGAATTTCAAGACTTTGTGCTAAGTTTTCTAGTCTTGATCTGCAAACTGACAGTTGATAATTAGAAATCCTACAGGACCTACAGGATTCAGCCCTCCAGTTGTATTTAGTGCTAGAAGTAGAAATATGAATTGCAAAGTTACCACTTTACTCCCAAAAGTAATTTCTGATGCAGTTACACCGTTTTAACAGTATATTAAATCACTCTTCAGGCTACTGCAGCAGCATTTTCGAAGTAAAATGAAAACTACTACAGTTCCTCTCCCTTTTCATACGGGAGGAAAGGACTGAACTGCCCAGGGAACTTTCTTGCTCCCTGGGACATAGATGGAATTTGCTATTTCTGCCTTCTGAGACCAATCATTGGCGTACTGCAGACAAACTCAAAATTCTGCAGAGATGGACAGTTAGACAGCTTACCATGTGCTAGCTGTTCTGCCGTAACAGTCCGAGTGTAGGATTTTGCGGTACATAAATGTAAGGCCAATGAGGTAGTTAACACTCGGTACCAGATGAATCCATTGCCTTGAGTTGACAGTACTACAGAGACATAATATCAGCCATGGAATGTATGGTATCTTTTTTGTATGTTAAAGCTGTCTTTGACTCTTTAATGACTGAGATTTGATTTTCTGGCCATACAGAGCTGAGGAGCTCTTCCAGGGATGGCTTGGGATGTTCTTTTAATGGGGAAGTGGCTAATTCTGTTGTACACATTTCCTGTCACTGATATGCTCATGATGTGCCTTTTCCCTTACTTCTGTCAGCTGGATAGCAGTGTTGAAAGGCAAAAAGTAAGGTTAAGCGCACAGCGAGAGATTGATTTCTACAGTTGCGTTTGCCATTGCTAAACAAATTTATTTAGTCCTTTTTTCTGCTTTGGGAATTCAGAAGCTGCCTTGTATTTCTGGAGTGGTTGATTCTATCTCTGTTACTTTGTAGTTAGTTTTGAATCCTCTGCTTGCACATTTTCTTCACTTACCAGATGTCCTGGATATGATGGATGTCCTAATGGAGGGCAGTGATGGCTTAGATGAAGTAACTGGGTTCACTTTAAATGAAGACATGATTATCCAAACATTTCCATTCAGTGCTGTTGTCCCTGCTGCGTTAGAAGCCAGGAATATGCTGTTGCTTCAGGCTGAAAATGGAGCAGGTACAGACTTCCTTTTTCCTACGTATGGTCTATATTAATGGAGTGAAAGTGGAATCATTCTTGCCCAATGAGCTCCTCCAGACATTTTATCTGTGTTGCAAACAGAATGAGGTGCAGTTCCATGGTATTCTCTGCTCAAGAGAGGCGTTAAAGCTTATGATGTGCTTCTGTCCATTTTTCCAGACCCTAAAGAAGCTTTCTCTTAGTTTCTGGAGTATGGAAAATAGATGGAAATGGAGGCATTCTATAAACTGCCATTTGACTCTAGGGAGCTTCTACTATATAAGGGAGAGAGGACCGGACAGTTGAATAGAAAATGGATGTGTTTTCCAAAGAAAACTTCTTCAGAGATGAAGCTTCAGAGATTGTTGCAAACTTCTACCTCCTCCTTGAGGAAAGGGTTTGGTGGAGAGAGGAGTCTCAGAGGCATTGTTTGACCTGGGAGCAGGATTTGCCAACCCTACAGCACCTCAGAGAGTCCTGTGTCTGTCTGGCTCTTCAGTGGCACCTGAGGTGGGACTGTAAGTCCTCGTTCTGAAAGAAAATCCTCCATATTTAACCAGCGTGTTAACCTGGGTGTGTTCCCCTGGTGCAAATCAGTTCTCTTCTTCTTAGGTGGTATTTGGCTGGGGTTTGTATTTTGATGCGTAAGGACAAGTTTAACACAACATAGTAAAGATGGAGTTAGTTTTATGTTTGTCTGGAAGGAAACAGGCCAACCCGAGTGTGTATCTTAAAGTGGGATGATTATTTGCTCAACAGGGACTACTGTATGGAGGATTTTTCCAGATACCTGAATGGGTCAGGAACACTTGTCTAGCTTATCACAAACACCTCTTAATCCTATTCAGTACTTTTCTAAATGGTGTTATATGGCCTGTTGCCCAGGCCTTAAGGAAAGGGGGTTGCCCTCGTGTCTGTGATCGTACAGATTACTTTTGTCAACAGAAGTTTAGTTTTTTCTATTTTGTTTTTCTAGGAGCACACATCATAGAGTATCTTGTTGCTGTTTTCACTGATCTCCTGCACTCACAGAGAGAACCCCTCGCCCTCTGCTTGATGCTCCAGCACTATGATAAAGATCTGCAGTCTTTGAAAGTTTCCAAGTATCCTCAGCTTTACCAATTTAACCAGTACTATAAACTCTGGATACCTCAGCAGTCTCAGGAACCTGTGGTATGGAATACCTGAAGTTACTTAAGTGCTTAAATGAAGTTACTTAAATGCTTAAATGAAGTTACTTAAATGCTTAAATGAAGTTACTTAAATGCTTAAATGAAGTTACTTAAATGCTTAAATGAAGTTACTTACAGTGTGTAAGGTTTACATTTGCATCAGGAAGTGTGTTTACAGTAAACTAATTCTGTGTTGCTTCTGGATCACAATGGGACACGCATTTGCTCAAGGGCTTTTCTCAAATGATACAAGATGTCTGTGCTGTGGTTGGGAAATGAATTCAGGGCTCAAGGATTGTACACAGTCACCCAAACTACAGCTTCTGATCAGGTACAGTGTAGCATAATGTATAATATGGCCTGAGGAGCCAGTTTACAGTGGTTGGAGTTCACCCAGGTATAGATTGGGAATGCATTAGTTAGCTCTGCCTGGGGTTGCAGTGTTTGTCTGTTAGCCCAGCAGTGGCTATGTGCAGATTTGCCACGGGGCGCCTTTGATTAGCTGTGTGATAGAAGGACTGTACATCTGTGCTTCTGGAGATTCAGTTCCAGTACAGAACTCATTCCAAGTCGGAGGCAGCTAAAGAAACTTTTGATTCATACTAATCTTTATGTTTGTTTTGTTTTTTTTTTTCATTTGAAACAGTTTAAGAAACCCAAAGAGATATGCAAAGAATCTTCTGTGGCCCTGGATTCTGTATTTACTGCTTTGCTAAAGAAAGCCTATGAGAGAGGAAGTAATGCCTTACTGGAAGGTGATATCCAAACAAAACTGAGAGACTTGGCTTCCCAGCTCCCTCCGGAACAGCTTTTGTTAGGAGTAAAGCATGTGTTGCTATACCTAAAATCCACAGTGGAGAACTTTGGCAGTGTAAGAGCAATACTGTGATGATGTTGTGTATTTGTTTACTTTATTTTAATGCAGCAAGTACAAATTACTTGGCTGTTAAAACTTAAGAAACCGGTTCTGCAGCTTTCTTGTGTACTCAGCTCTCACTGAGGCTATAGAGCACCAGACAAACCTGTGCCTAATTTGTAAGCAAATGCCTGTTCTTCCTAATTGTGGAGGAGTCTTGGATTTACTTGGCATGGGTTACCTTTCTGATCTGTGCATAGCGCAAATAAGCTGCAAATTTTAATCCAACTCCTGGGTCTCAACAAGAAGCCTCTCCTGAGAATGAAATTCTTTGGCCTGTGTTACACCAAAAGTTGCAGTATAGGTGGAAATCTGTAATTTATTTGGTACTCTGAGACTTTTCTTAGAATTAGGTTTCTACAGAGTGGAGTGATTCCTTCCTCCAGAAAAGGTTGTAATCTAGGAAGTTCTTAGTTAATGTTTGTTCCTGTTGGATAATTATACTTCTGCTCCCAATTATTCTCTTTTCTCAACTTCCAACATGTTTGCATTTTCACAGCTTAGTAAAACTTCTGGTCCTCAACTTGTTGACCTCTATGTGGACCTGCTGAGCAGCTTGTTGTGCCGGGGAAATCAGATAGAGTTGGATTACCAGCAGAAAAGAGAAGAGCATCAGAATCAATCAGATCTCTTTATGGATGAGGAATCTTTGATTACAGAGGAGTCCTCAAATAACAAGGTACTGAACCCTTGATACACAGGCCAAGTGAATTTTGATTTGATTTATTCTTTAAGGAACTAGTCGTAAGTTTTGCTGAACCATTCATTAAAGCAAATGATCTTAAACATGAACAATTTCTGAGCACATTTTATGTTGATACTGATTCACTGATGACCAAAACATGGAATTGGCTAAATGTAACAGAAAATATGGAATGTAGTAGGTATCAGGCTTCGAGTGCTGTGACTTGATAATAGTCATGTGAATTTCAGTTAGGATTAAAGTGTCTGTCATACCCTTGCTGTGTAAGGGCTGGAATAGGATTTTAGTGCTTTGTAGAAGCATTACTACAGCTTTTACCAAGTCCTCAGGAGGACAGAGGCTGAACTAAATATCATACACTGTGTATTTCACCAAGTTGTATTGCATGGAAACAGGTCAGTGAAGAGACATACTGTTAAGACCTATGACATAGGACTTGTGAATTTTGAGCATGTGGTCTAGCAGTTACAAAACTACTGTCTGAAGACCTGACCAAGCTGCATCATCCACAGTCTCACCTCTGAGCTGGAATACATTCAGGAGAGGTCCTGACAAAGATCACTTACCTTTGCAGAAGAAATTCTATTCCCTCAGCCTTGTGTAAAGCCTAGTTATGAAAACTGCGCACTTGGAGGGATGGCTTTTTCCTCCCTTTTGTCTGTTCTGTGGATTTGTGGAGATCAGAATGAAATTGTATTGATAACCCCCAGAATATGTAGTTTTCCTCTGGACATCTGCTTAGGCATGTGGAGAATATTAAATGAAAGGCATGCTTCCACATCAAAAATGTTGGAAGAATAATATTTATGTGCTTGTAATTTGTTAATATATTTATCCTCTGACCGGTTAATAGACAATTCTATGTTCAGTAATTGTAATAAACATGTGCTGGAAAATAGGCAGATGATTATTTTTCTTTTTTCCTCCAAACTATAATTATCCATTCAGTGATGTTACAACCATTTGTTACAGACACTAGAAGATACACTCATGTTGATTTTCAGACATCCTACGCTGGAGAGTTGGTTCCTGGCTTTAGAACAACGTTCTCTACCTCAACACAGTTTAAACCCTGTCACTGTGAAGCTTCTCTCGGCTCACCTGAATTCTGGTGTGCTCCAGCTGTTGAAGACGAGTGCCCAGATGTGGCAAAGCATGGATCACAAACATATGTTATCAAAGTATTTTGAAGCAATCACAAAAAATGTCTTGAAAGAGCTACAAGCTGCAGGAAAAAACAGAAGCCAGGTCCCTACAAAGAAATCTCAACAGATGGAGGCTCTGGAGGAGTTGCACATGCACATGGCTGCAGCTCAGCTGAAGGAGATCACTTTAACCATGCTTCAGCTTCCTGAGATGAGCTTAATTGCTCAGAAATCTGAAAAATCCCCTAAGAAAGGGAAACAATTAAGCTTCTATGGACAGATTTTGGTGCAGCTCCTCATAGAACACTACCAAAGGCAGCCACAACAAGGAGAACTGCTGCTATCCACAGAGCACATTAAAGCTTTGGGGATACTGATGTCAGTATCAGCCAGCAAAGATTTGGAGAAAGTTTTCCTTCAGGCTCTCCAAAGCGAGCCAATCCTTGCACATGCAGTCAGTGTAGAGGTGCATGTTCACTGCCTTCACCAGAGGTCAGAAACCTCCCTTGCCATTGTGGGCATGCTGGTGAAACACTGTAGGACTCACCTGCTGCAGTTTGAGCTTTGGTGTCTGAGCAGTGCCACTGGAAAGTACCTCAGAAGAAACATGGAGAGCTTTCTTCCACTCATTAACATGTATTTGCAATGCAGAGACCAGTACGATTTCACCCGACCTTCCACAGGTAAAGCCACAACTGATCCCTATGCATGATTTGGGAGGCTACATTCTTCGAATAGGCTCTGCTGGCTTTAAAATCATGGATCCTCTGCAAAATGTGTAGAGGTGATAGAAGTACTTCTCTAATTTCTAACGGTTTTCTGGTAAACACCTCTGCAGCATAAAAGGTAAATGATTGTGATGAAGCTTGGCTGTTAGACTGAAGCAGAGTACTTTTACAGTTGTTGCCCAGTCTTCTCTTTTGAAGCCCGTATTTAGTGAATGTGAAAATGCTTCCATATATATATGTGTATATATATGCTTTAATATAGAAGGTAGAAACTTTTTATCTGGCATGAGTGGAATGCCATAGCCATATGTTTTTCAGAATGTAAGCTTTCACTTTTATAAGTGTAACAGTCCAAAACTTTCTTCTTAAATTAATTTCCAAGTATAGCTTCCTACAGTAATGCCTTTCTATTCTGGCAGTCCAAAACTTTCCAAACCAACACCAGCTTTAAATTGACAAGACTGTTAAATTTTCTACCAGCAAAACTATGAGTTAGGGTTCAACTTGACAGAACAGGAGGATCATTTTGATTTCATTTCTCTTATTGCACAGAAATGTGAATAGCAACAGCAACAGGCTGACTGTAGCAGTTGGTGAAGGCTAGTTCTGTCTAGGAGAAGTTAATGTAGTGAAGGGATCTTGTTAACACACAGGAAGGTAGAGGATGGGAGGAGAAGGGGAAACTGCTATGTGACTGACTTGATTTATAAGGTACCTGTTAGCTGTCTTTTGATGTGCGAGAAGATTTCCTTTGAATTCAGGGTCAGATAGAAAGGTTTCATCCTTCCTGAGATGCTATGACCTCTTCTGAAGGTCTGCATTGTTTGCCCATGTCTTAATTATTTCAGCTGTGTGGCAAGTGATTGTCTGATACACATGCTAAATACTTCCCAATGGTGCTGTGGAGCAACACAGAGTAGGCTTCCCTGAGCAGATTAGCAACTACTGTAATGCAGTTTCCTAAAAACTAAGTAATCTGGGCCTTGATTAGAAAAGTGACTTGCATCGTTGCTTAACACGCTTAGGTAATGAAACCTGTGTCCCCTGCTCTTTCCCAACAGTTATTTCAGCTGTTATACCTGTCTTGAGGAAAGCTCTGTGGAAGGAGCTCTGTGGTGTAATTCAAGACACAGAAGTGTCTCATGAGACCACTGTGAAACTGCAAGTTCTTTCGAAGCTGTTGCCATCTTCAGAAAGCAAAGGGCTGCGAAACCTTATTGATCATCTTCCTGCAGCTCTTGAGAAAGCAGAAAATAGTGAGAGGTAAGCAAATCCAGTTGCCCCGTTTCAAGACTAGGTTTGTCCCATAAAGCATTGCTACAAATATGTGTGAATACAAATACTGAGAGCTATAGTAGGATCCTCTCCTCAGAGAGGACTGCAAGGCCTCTTCAGTAAAAACATGAATCGTGGTATAATGCTGAAAAATACTTTTTTGCAGATGGATAGTGGCAGATGCCATATCTAGAGTGCTTGAAAACTCTGGAGAGCTGCATTCCTGGAGGAGATGCCTCTTATCAGCCTGCATGAAAGGGTTAGTTGTAATGTATAGCAGCAATAAAGATGAAGGCAATCAAGAAGTGGAGAGGTCCATGCTGCTAAGGCTGGAAGAATTATTGGTGAGACTTCTTTGTTATATGCATTGCCAGAGTGTGACTGTACATATTTGTTATCGTGCTCTTGTATCTTGTGTAAATATAGATGACATTCTATTTTCTTGTTTATAGATTATGGCTTGTATGAGCTTTTAACAGCTTTTATGGAATTAATTTAGCCCTACTAATCCTTTACAAAAAGTAGTTTGGATTTATTCTTGATGATGGCTAACAGTCCCTTTTGAAAATCAGAGTTTGAAGTGTTTAGAAGTTTATAGTATCAGTTTTGAATGGATTTTTTTATTTAAAAAAAAAAGTCGTAGAGTGATAGAGATACTTCCAACAAGACCCACCTGCCATGCCCTCTCATGTCTGAAGCAGAAATCCAGTTGCTCATGTGTAGAAATCCAGACTTTGATCATAAAGAACACCACTTGATCATTCCCAATGTACTGCTGATTTTCTTTTGTAGTTTGGTAAGGTAGGCAGAACCATTCATGACTTAAAAATTAAGGTCTCTGCAAGCCTCTTGACCTCTTAATGCCTTCTGGCAAAACTCTGGTTTAGGACATGTCTGTCTGTGCAGGATGGGATTCTTGCAGGGCCCGAGAGACCACCTGATAGCACTCACCAAGATGGTGTTTGCAGGCCTGACAAAGTTAGCACCTACCTTTACTGGGAGTGCTGGCGTGTGCAGCTGACAGTCTTCTTAAAAACTGATTGTTGTTCGTTGTGGTTTACAACATTTTAAGAAAGATCAGTTTTTGTAAAGAACACGTTCAACCAGGTACCATCTGTTTGCCACATGCAGAGGTTGGTTAGGTTAAGTGCGTTGTAGGTACACAGAGACCTAGCACCTGAGTAGCTTTCTCTTGCTTTAACTTGCAGACTTTTTATTCCTCTTATGCTTTAGGAGTGTGAAAAGTTTCAAGACTCTGGGGTTTTTAATATCCACAGGTTAGCTTACTCCTAAATTGCATACAGCTTACATGCTCCCTTGCTCTCAGGACTAACAAAAGAAAGACTTGCAGTTTCATTTGGAGCAGGAGGTAGGATTGTTGTATCCAAGAGCCTTCTTCCCTGTTATCCTTTGATTGTCCCACCTGAGTGCTTGGCTACTGTGTTGTTAATGTGTCTGTTGAACAGAAGTTGCTGGTCTTGATGATCTGCAGAAGCTCTATGTGCTAAATGTAAAGACCTTTTTTTTTTTTACTTACCATGTGCACAGCGCTTTGTTGAAGAAGTGGACCCAGGTGACTGGTACAGTCTTGTGAAAGTTGGACTCAAGTAAGTAATTTTGAGAGGCACCAAAGGTGCTGTAGGAGGTACAGTTCTGTTTGCTTGGCCTTGACCTGCATTATACTGGAAATGCCCTCTCCCATGAATTCAATGAGGTGGGCAACTCTCCTTGTTTCTCAGGATGCACTTTATATCACACCCACTGGCTTCATTGGAGCCTGAATCTGCACAACCACAGGCAGATTTGGATTTTGTGTTCCAGTTAGCACTACTAATATAGCTAACTACAGAGGTGGACTTGTTTTATTTTGACTGGCATAAGGAAGATTTATGCTCTTAAAGCTTCTTTTAATTGAAGTTATTTCTTAAATACAATTTACATGGAAACAGAATCACCTTTAAATGTAAACTATTTAAATAAAAGAAATAAAAACTAGTTTAGAATAATCTTGGCTTCTGTGGAGGAAGAAGTGTTAATCTGAAGGGTTGGTCTCTGAAGGTTAGTAGGCAAAATCCTAATCCTTTACCCAGATCTGTGCAGCGATGAATGTGACTGTGTTGATTTTCTTTTCTTCTGGTTAAGATACCAGTAAAGCTTAAAAAACAGAAAACAGCTTGGGGAGACAAATTCATGCGTTTTCATTTTTTAATTTGTTTTGGTTGCAAAGTTCTCATATCTTTAAACAGATTTTTTCAAGCAGCTTTCCTTTTGGTTGGAGTCTGACTTTTCTGTGATCTTCCCTCTAAAGGTACCGCTACAGAGATGAAGCATTTTTGAAAGTCCTGAACACTGGTATTCAGTTATTATACAAGAAAGAATCCTCACTTAGTCAGAAATTAGTTAAGCTCTCTAAGCTTCATATGATGGTCACACAGCACTCTCTATTTTTGTCAACCATACTGAGGTCAAGAGAAGAAGATGGCATAAACAGCCAGACAAGAGGTATTTTTTTTATCGCCTTCTTCCCTTTAACTATATTTAGTAATGTTGTCTTTCTTGCATTATATTCTATCCATGCAGTAACCTATCCACCTACATATACTTGCAGAGCTATTAAACAATTCCAGCATATTAGCATTTAGTTTTAAATTTTACTTCTACTTGGATCCAAACGTTACGTTCATGTTATGGCTGCCGGTTTTAAACACTTATTTTCTGAAACTACTTTTTGTTTGTTCTTTAAACCCTATTGAAATCTTGAATTGATTCTTTTGGTGCCTGTCAGGCTGTTAAGGTAAAAAGTGCATATAGGTTCTTTTAGAAACTTGGAAATACAGTTTCAACTTCTTCAAAAGAGGTTGTTCTGCTTGGGTTAAATGGATCATAATCATCATTTTAGTGTAGTCGGGGAAATGTTCTTTGGTATTTATAGTGACAGATCTTGATCTAAAATGTACAGTACTGTGTGTGCATCTATTTAGAGAGGGTCTCTGTATGTGGGGGTATTTATATATGTGCTGTCTAACTGAGAGAGCTACAAAGCCAAAGCTCTGTATTTATTTCAGAGGCCTTGGTGGATATACTGCTGACAGTTGTGAAACTCACCCCTTCTGTCTGTGAGAGTAGTCACCTTGCTGTGTTACTGGGTGCCTATGGGGCTACACTCAGTACTATAGGTAAGCATGTTAGCCTGGGAAAGCTACTACCTACCTGGTTTCCACCTTCATAGGTGACTGACTTTGGGTTTCATGTTTGGTTTTTTTTTTTGTTTTTTTTTTTTTAAGATCAGAGGATACTGCTGCTGCTTCAGTTATATGAGAAGAATAATCAAAGTCTGATAAATTCCAGGTAAACTGACCACCTTTCTTTGTTCAACTAATTACGTGCAAATAAAAGGGCTCAAAAGTGGCACTTTTCCAGGGTTATATTTTTCACCAACACGAACAGTGAGCATGGTCAAACCTAGAGGTCAATGTTGCTTTCAGAAACATTTTTCCTATGTATTTCCTATTCTTAACGTTGTTCTTTTGGGTTGGGTGAGGGACTGTCTCATTTCACTCTCCATAGTAAGGACCCACTACAGGGATATTGTCACAGATGAAGGCCAAAGCACAAGTTGCTAGTGTAGGACTCCTTACCCTTCCCTGTTTCCTTGGGATATAGTATTTGCCACCCAGCACAGCCTATGCCTTTTTCAGTGTTCTTGCTCCTGTATAGGTGATAGTCAATCATAGTCCATTGCTGGAGAGGAATATGCCAGTGGAAGAGTGATGTTTAACCTCTTGCACTAACACAGGTATTGTTAGGTTTGGGGTACTAACATGGTATCATGGCCTTCCTTATCTTTCACCTTCTTGAAATTCCACTTACAGGGCAACATTGCAGAACATCTACGTGCTTTGTAAGAGACAGAGCCATGTATTGTATAAAATATTTTGTTTCTTTTCAGGCCCTACGCCCAAGCAGTCCACAGGGAACTCTGTTGCTAACAGTTAGTTCTTCTATATGCTGACGTTTTTGGTCTGCTTTGCTTAAGTGCACTTTTTTGTCTTTGCGATATATGCATAAATATTAACAGCACCAGAAGAGTAGTGACTCAGGCAGTTGGAGCGGGAATGGACTCTGAATTAAGAACCTCCCTTAGCTTTATCTGAGAATATATGTAGTCCTTGCAGCCTGTGAAGGGGGAAATGAAAGTTCTTGTCAGCAGGGAACTTAAGTGGCTTTCAGAAGTCACAGTTCTGGCACTAGCAATGTACTGCATAGATGCGGTGGATACCGATTTCTGAGGTAGGTTAGGTCCCAAAACATTAGTAGTCTTTTAAAAGGAGAAGCAATATCATATTGTACCCTGAAGTGAATTGGTAGCTGGACGCTTGGTTAGACTTGATCCCAGCAGTGAAGTGTTTGGGTGACTATAGAGGGCACTCAGGAGAAGTGCTGTATGTGCAGCCGAGCAGAGTCCAACTTGTGTTACATATGGGAACCTTCAGGTTCTGCATGATAACAGGCATAACACCTTTCCTCCGGCTGCCTCGCTGACAGTGAGGCATTGCTGTTGGCAGTAACCACATAATAAATAACAGTATAAATAGTACTTCAAGCACGATAGCAAAGTAAGTGGGATCTTAGGAGCAACTCGGAGGAGGAGAATAAGGATTTAGGTTTTACCCAACCACTGTGCTGGTCTGACATAGTAGTTGCATTTGAGATAACCTTGTCTGACCAGGTCTTGATCGCTGTCTCTTCATGCAGCTGCTATCATACTAACCTTCATTGGCAGCTTAAATATAAAAGTGTTTTTTCTGAAAAAGTAAGTCCTGAGTTGGATTAACTGTCTAGGAAATAGTTAATGAGACACCCTTAGACTGAATTTGAAAAGCTTTTGGATGGATGAAAAAGGTGTTGCCAGGGAAACAAGTTCTAGTTTCAAGTGCCATTACTAATTTATATCCTCTCTAATTGCATTTTGCTCAGTACTAGCAGTGTGTTGACTAATGCTTTTACTTGTAACAATGTTTAAGAATCCTGCTGTGGGGTCCAGCCGCTGTGGAGCACCACAAGACTTGCAAGAGTCTAGGGAAGTCACTATGGCAGCAGCCAAGCATGGAGGAGATTCTGTGTCTGCTAGATCGGGAAAAGATGATGAAGACAATTCTGTCTTACCCTCAGCATCGCCGCCTTCTGTCATCACAGGTGCTTTAGGCTGCTAAATGATCCTTCTTTTGCTGTAGAAAAAGAGCCTTTCACTGTAATGATTTCTTTCTTGCATTTGTGTAATATATAGTGATTTGTTTACATCAGGAGAAGCATTTAAATTCACAGGAGAGCTGGAGTTAATTATTTAGGAGCACTTTCCAAATAAGTTGCAGTGTATGGACCACATCTCGTCTGCAGGTGTGACTGTGCAGCACTGCAAAGATTGCCATGTATAAGTGAGACCAGAATTTAACTTTTAAAACAATTGTTAAATTTGTTTGTGCAAGGATCCACTGACATTGGGCTCTGCAGTCTCTCACAGTTTGCTAAGATGCTTCTTTCTATACCTGTTTGTGCTAATCAGAGGAAATAGTTTTGGAACCTTAATAGTGAAAGGCAGATTTGAAGACAAGCATGTCTCACCCTGTGTTGCTTTATGTTTTGCAAGGTATAGTATCAGCTGCTTTATAACGGGATGAGGTAGTTGGGGAAGTTTAAAACCAAGCTGGAAACCAGTGGTGTTCCATACAAACATGCTGGTTCGGATTTGATTTCAGGACATGCAAGAGTCACTGTATAGAGATGAAAGTGTCAAGAGCCTTGATGACTTCTACGATCCGTGTTTTCTGCTTCAGCTCTTTTGTGAATTGACCAGACCAGGTAAAGTGAATGTTTCTCTTTGATACTTGATGTCATTTTACTCTGCTGTGTAGGAGCTACACAGTTCTGTCTGTAGCTCCGTTATCCTCCATCTAAGATCTAATAGTGCAAAGACATTTGTGCCTGCTTTTGAAGAGGAGAAACATATATCATTTAACCACCTACTGCATTGCATTGTAATTGTCAGAATGACTTGAAAAGTAACAAGTTGTAACTGGTATTAAAGTTTTTTGGTCTTTTTTTTTTTTTTTTTAAGCACTTATACATATAATGCAGTATAACTAGGGAGATTTGGCTGCTCAGAAACAGAGCAGTGTAGAAGCAGATGTGCATTCCTGACGAGGTGCTCTTGTCCAGATGACTGGGTGCTCCGTCATAGCTCTTTTAACTAGCGGATCAACCCTATATAGAAGAACTGATCTGCTTAAGATGAGGAGAGGTTTTTTTAAAATGAAACTGGAAAAAGCTTTGAAGAGACAAACAGTAGACAAAGATTTATGTACTCTGATCTATTGAACAGCACAAACCCCAGCACAATATAAATTTCAAATAGCTTAAGAGGGATCATTAGATAATATTCCACAATGGAAGGCTGTATTTTTTTTCTGGTGAATATGTAGGTTATTCTGCATCTACTATGGTGTTACATCAAAACAGGCATGGGAGGGATGGTACCTTCTGCTGCAGTGCCCCACTTGCACCTGGTAGGACTGCTCTGATCTGGGGCTTCTTTGTGGCTGAGTTTTTGGAAGAGGTAATCTCCTTTCAGCTGTGTTCTCGTTAGGAAGGTAGGTTGGAGTACATTCTGTGCACTGTTGGAGGAGTTCTCTGGGCATAAATCAGAAGCCAGCATTGCTGGGGAAGAGTAAAGTTGTTGTGTGACCAGAGTGAGTCTCTGCAGTGGTATTGATTTCTGTGAGGGACACTGTAACTGAATTGACTGGAGATCTGGCCTGTTACAGGCTGTGTTTCTAGTACTGGAAAACTTCAGCCAACTCATTTTCCATCAGATAGAGATGCATTGGTGTGTAGTTTGTCATGAATGAGTGTGTGCTTAGAGGTTTTGGAAGGCTTGAGTTCTACATGGAATCATAGAATCACTAGGTTGGAAAAGACCTTTTGGATCATGAGTCCAACCGTTCCTATCTGCCACTAAACTATGTCCCTGAGCACCTGTCTACCCATCTTTTAAACACCTCCAGGGTAGGTGACTCAACCACCTCCCTGCACAGCCTGTTCCAGTGCCCAATGACCCTTTCTGTGAAATGTTTTTTCCTGATATTGAGTCTGAACCTCCCCTAGAGCAGCCTGAGGCCATTCCCTCTTGTCCTGTCCCCTGTTACTTGGGAGAAGAGGCCAGCACCCGCCTCTTCTTTCGGAGAGCAATAAGGTCTCCCCTCAGCCTCTTCTTCTGAAGGCTAAACAACCCCAGTTCCCTCAGCTGCTTCTCCTAAGACCCCAGACCCTTCACCAGCTTTGTTAATGCTGGTGCTTAAAAAGCAGTTGCTCAGACTCACTTCTTTTGTTTGATATGACCCTGCTTCACATATGCACATCCCTGCTGTACTTCACAGGGGTGCTGTCTATTTAGAGAGCTCTTAAAAATCAAAGTGAGGCAAGTATCACAAGGAATTCCCTATGTTGATTATGTGTAGCTACAGCTGTATTTGGTTTTCCACAACAATACTATCAGAAGCTGATAACTGTAATTCAGTGAAATCATACTTAAAATCCTTCTTCAGCTGTACCTTTATAGTACAGTATCTGTCTCGTGTTCTTAGCCTGTACTTAGCCATAGTTCTAAACCACTCTGTAATTTTGACAGCAGTAAAAAGAACTGTCTTTTAATTTACTGAGGCAGAAAGGTACCAGAGCTATTTGGCATTTTGCATTAGGATGGATCTTAGATGATCTAATTAATTCTGGGTTTTTGAGATTCTTGTTGATGAAGGACATGAACAGCCAGCATCTTTCGAGCATGGGTGTAAATTTAAAAAAGCACTGCTGTCATGCACCTGCCATCGTCACCCACCACCTGGAGGCCACCACTCAGCTGGTGGGAGGGATTTGGTAGCTGTTGGTCAGCTTCAGCAGCGCCAGTCAGCTGGCAAGGATGACTAATTGTGCAGGGAGCAGTGAGGCTGAGGGAACTCTTGCACCTTGTATTCTTGCAGAGCTGTGGAGCCAGTGGCTGTCCCGACAGAGAATGCTTGGGATCGGAAGAGACCTTTGTAGGTCATCTAGTCACACATAGGCTGACTCTAAAACAGGAGAGGAGAAAAATAGTTCTCTGAACTGCTCCATGCTGAGTGAGAGACTGTGTGCTATGAGGGGCAATTTAAAGGGCCCAAGAGATTTATGAGTTCAAGTCCCCTGGCACTCCTAAACCATGTCAGCTGTTCTTGGAATTCCCAATTTCCCTTTATTTATTTGCTCTTTGTACTGGCTGCACAGTGCCCTGTGCACAGATGTTATATAACTGCCGAATTTATAAATGTATACTTACTGCACGGTGCTTAATGCTCACTGAGTACAAAATAAGTCTGGAATTAGGCAGATAGCAAGTTCTGTCTAACTTTAGCTGTGATAAGCATCTTGTGGAAAGCTTTCCATCATGGTTCTCAAGGTACTTTAAACAAACTGTATATCAGATGTTAACTTTTTTTACTTTTTTTAATAACAGCTTGTTATTTTGTTAGTTGTTGAACATACTTTCCAAGGTCAGCTGGATGGAAAATATTTCCACGGCATGTTTTCAGTGGGAGAAAGTTTTCCACACAAATCTTTCTGTGACCAGCATGAACTATACTGCTGGAATGAGGACCTTGGATTTCACTATGTGGTACCACCCATAAAATTATCCACTTTATCTGTCTCGTTGGTGCACATTAGTAGTTCTCGAACAGCAGTCTGGAGGAGAGCCATGTGGGCTTGCTGTGAAGGGCATGCAACACATTTGATCCTATACTGAAAAGATGTTGTTATATAGACTGGGGTTGTTCATGGAGAATCCTCTGCAGGCAGATGAGTTTTACAGTCATTTAAGTTGGAGAAGACCCTTAAGATTATCAGTTGTAAACTTGACACTACCATGTCACTAAGTACTACATTTACACATCTTTTAAATACCTTTAGGGATAGTGACTCAACCACTTAGATCATCTTTGCATGTTCACTTAGGATTCTACAGAAAGCATCCATTTCCCAGTGCTTACCCTGCACCCTTGCATCTTGCCTGAAGAGTGGGAACTGTGGAGTTGCTTTATCACAGGTAGAAGGTGGCATAGATTACATATCTCTCTGGGCTGTTTCTTTTTCCTGTCCTGTTGTTGCACACTCCTCACTTTCCCTTTATTAGTCAGGTTGTGGCCTCGCCCATTGCATGGAAGTAAAGAGGGATAGAGTTCTAACTGTGTGATCTCTGGTGATGTAAGAGGTATCCCATGCTAGCAAACGAGGGATCTTTTTGCTCACTAGGAGAATGACTGAGGTGTTTTGAATTACACCAGTTAAATTTGATGTGCTTCGGTGAGGAATCGTGTAGGGAAGTGTAGAGTGATTGCCAGTATTGAAATAACTTGTAAAACCACTCACTGAAAAGATCTGTTATTGCAATTCAGTGATGCCTTTGCACTGGTCTTGTAGCAGTGGGCTGACTGGGAGGCAGTGCTGGGAGGAGGAGACCCTGCCATTGCCTGGCCCGTAACTAGCAGAGCTGGATGTGAAACCACCAGGCGTGAAATTGAAATACAAGTTTTGGTAGCTGAGGAAAAGATGAGAGAAACACAACCCAGCTGCCAGTGCAGGGACATAAATGATATGTGATTTTTACATAAATATATCTAAGATGTATTTCTTTTAATTGGGTGGTTGGTGTGGTGGGGGAGGAGATCAATGGGCCAAATGTAGGTACTTGTCAGTAAGACTACAGCCTCTTCTTAAAAAGGAATGTTTTTTTTTTTCTCAGAAACTTCTTCTAGACCTCCAGCATGAATTACAGGGAAATATGTGAATGCTGTTGCTGAACTCAGAACCACAATACATTTGCACTTTAGCTGGTGAAAGACAACTGAGGGGATGTTGTATTCCACTACTGGTGAATGGAATGTGAACAGAAATAGCACAGGAGATGTTCTGGAGGTTTTGCATGAAGTCATTTCTAGCTGTCAGTGGGTAGAAATGGCATAAGCTCTTCAAAACGCAGAGCCCTTAAATGAGGAACTCTAAATCCTGATGGCAAACTGCTATGGCAGATAAATCTTAACTTCAAGGGAATATTTTCTGTGTTGCTGGTTACTGTTCATTGCTGGATTTTGTTTGTCTTAGGAGGGAATAGGGGCACAGTTTACTACTTCACCTAGAAATGTCTTACCAGCAGAACCACTCATGCCTGCACAGTAGCAGCTGGTGTGGCTAGTGGCTTTATTTATGTATTATTCTCCTGTCTGTTTTATTAGAGAAGCTCATTAGTGCAGATAGGCTTTTTCGTGGCTATGCTGATCTTTCTTTCAGGTACAGACTTAGGGAGAAAATGTTTTGAGGAGGAGAATTTTCCCTCTTGTTTTTCTTTGTACTTAACTTTCCTAAAACAGTGAGAGATGTAATGTCTTTACAGAAGTTATTCCTAGCTTTACATAGTCTAGCAGGCAGAATCATGGCTATCATGTAAATGAGACTAACCACACTAATCTTAGCTCAGGTAAAGAATTCCCATTCAGAGTGATTTGCAGAATTCCTTTGTTAGCTGGAGGAGCTTTCAGCATGCAGCGAGGTAATAGTTTGTAGTGGCAGATCTAGAAATTGATGTTCATGAGTAGAAGTTTTGTTGAGGATTATAGTGCTGTTATATACTCTATGGCATGTCAATGTATTGTACTGAGTGTTTTTCTTCCATTTCTTTCTCTCTTCCTACACAGAGTGTGTAGTAGCTTGTCACAAGTTTGTTGAAGTCAATGCCCTGGGTCTAACAGTAGCTGCCCTTAGCAGCTATGATTCCAACATGAGAGCGGCTGCATATTTTGTCCTCGCTTCCTTTCGTTCTCATCTGGAAGGAGCTCGCTTTCGAGAGAAGAACCAGGTAAGACTGAGCTCAGTTGATAGTTTGCCAGGTTAGACATTCAGAGTCATGGATGGGAGAGTTGCTGCTTTACTCATCCACTTATATGCACATGGTGAGAGAGCTAAGAAGCTTTTTGTGCTCCATTGTTTCTCTTCTATTGCTTTGTGTTTCCTCCTGTTCTAATCAACGAGCAGAAAAAAGGAGGAAAATATGTTTTGTAAATTCTTAGGAATTTTATTTGTACCGATCCCTGATGGGATTGGTATTTGATTTATGACCTTCAAAATATCCTAAGAACATTTGTATGTATTCATGTTCTCTTGTATTTGTTTGGGTTACGCTTCAAGCTTTTCTCCCCTGGGCTCTTGTTCTGCAGTTGCTGTATCTGTTGGATGCTGTGCAAAATGGGATCGAGCAGCCGAACCTCAGATTTACCTTCTCTTTGACCCTCTACATTGCTCGTGTGGCACAGCAGATTCTGAAGCCAGGTACTGTAACGTACTGCACTTGTTGAACTCCTGGGGTGAGTCACTGAGCATGGAACAATGTCCTTGACTGATACTGGAAGATGTGATAGCTGTGAAGTATACTTTCCTGTGTTTCAAAGAAACTTTCAGTGCACATGTAGACTGCCTTACTGGAGAAACCACAAGTGCCATTTTAATTTGTGTGCAAAACCAGTCTGATCCCTCAGACTCCCTCCTCGTGATTTTGGGGTGGAGGTGGGCAGAGGACTAGATGAGTGAAACTATAACGGATGAACGTGCAGGTACTGTTCAGCAGATCAGAGTAGCTTGGCCAGAGTGTTCTTTTGTCCCTAGACATGGAATGAACATAAGTTACTATTGTAAAGGAGATCATAGCATCAGAGAGTAGTTCACTCTGGAAGGGACCTCGTGAGTTCTTTAGCTAAACCCTCTGCCCTAGGCAGGGCCACTTTGCACAAGGCTTTATCCTAGAAAACCTTCAAACTCTAGACTGATCCTAGAAAGCCTCCAGGGGTGGAAACTGTATGTTCTCTCTGGGCAACTTGTTCTACTGCTCACAGGGGACATGTCTGATCTGTGGGTTAAAAATCATGACTGCCTAACATTGAAGTGTTAGGCTTGCAATGTGGAGAGATTTGCCTCACTTGCTGCAGATTTCTCTTTTGTCAATGAAGTAATAACGGATTTGCTGAATTCGGAGCCATGTTAAATGTTTATCTTGTCACCTTCTTTGTGCATGCTCTGAATAAGCTTTTCATTTTGTAGAGGAGAAGGGGAGGGACAGCCAACAATATAAAGACCCTTGGAGCAGGAGGTCTCCTCACTGTAATTAATGAACTGTTCTGACATCTAGCTGGAAAATACAGGTCCCATTTATTTTTCTGTGTGGTTGTGTGTTGTGAACATTGTCCTCCTTGACAATAACCATTGTCTCTTCACAGAGGAGCACATGTATATAAAGGTAAACAGATTCCTTCTGTCACACCAGTATTTGGACCTGAGAAAAGTACCAGGATTTTTCCAGCTTTTCTACAGTTCTGATTTCGAGGTAACGTAAGAATCTCATTCTTGGTAATTCTTCAGAAAATAATAGAGAATACCATAAAAATGCAATGAAAGCTTATTCTTCCAGAGGTAATTATAGGCAGCTTTGTTTTGCTTTATATTTGGATTAGAAGTGTTATTTCTGGGTTTCTTTGTTGTTTTCTTAATAGCAACAGATAATGAATTCATGAGTTGTGCTGTGTGCTCTATAAGCACAACAAACAATGTTCTACCTTGACTAGCTTACATTCATATTTGAGTTTAGATTTTTAACATTGAGTTGAACTGAGGTATTTTAGAAACAGCAACTTTTAAAGTTTTGTTATCAGTGGCTATTTGAGCTGCAGAGTAACTGCTCCTGATGGATGTTATTGATTAAATTTGATAGGGTTGAAACTGCATAATCTAGAACAAGCTATTAAGTGTTGTGCTGGCACTCCCAGAGAACCAGGTTCTTTATGAGTAGGTATTATGTTGAAATGTCTGATGGTGGTATTTTTCTTATGGCTTCCAGTACAAAACAGAACGCGAGTGGATTCTCAGATTTCTTGGAGAAGGGCTGCGCGATAAACATTGCTACGAGCTTTATGACTACCAGAAGATTTTCCAGGTCATTCTTTCCTTTTTCAACAGTCCTTTGTGTGATGAGGGATCCCAGGTAAGAACTTAAAAAAAAACCCTCCAGACATTACAAAAATCCTCCACATCACAGCAGCTTGCGTGGTTTGGAGAACTTATACTAATACTAAACAGAATGGAGCAGTTGACTCTTTGTTTGCCCTCCTGAAAGTCTGTTCCTTGTTGATTTTGTGGATGTAAGGAGAGAGGCTTTCATCTAAACCAGAGTCACGTCCTTGTCTCCTGAAATTGGAACAAGTCCCTGCCATCATGTAACCTCACTCATTTGTGTCAGCTGGTAGTCTGCCTCTAGTCAGATTTCTATTGCTTTGTGGAAAATATTGTAGATATCACAGTTTTGCTTATATAATCAGGGCCTTTGTTTTTATAGGTCTCCTTATTTCCTGACTAGCATATTACTTGTCAGTACTTTAGCAGGAAGGAAGGATTCTCACATGCCAGAATCTTTGTTTAGGCTTCTCAGGGTGGATGCTTATAAACATAATGTGTTAAAAGTATCTCAGTTAGGTGTCAGTCTTGGACAAAAGACAATATTGTCTTGCTACCTTAAGTTATCCTTCAAAGAGTCGCGTCTATGCGTATGCAGCCTTGAAAAGAGAGTATTTTTTTTTCCCCTGGGATTGCTAAGAAGGTGTGGTATTTGGTAATACATTTTAACTTTAAGTTAATCAGTTCCCAGTCAAATTGATAATTATATCCTTCTGAAAGATTGATAATAATTAGATCTCGACTGTACTCTAATTTTGCAAAAGAACAAGTTGTATTTCTTGTTTCAGAATCGTATTCTGGAGATATTACAAAATGCTGCCCATGTCACCAGAGCTGCCTATGAGCTGATACAAGATCACAGCCTCCTAACCTGGATTCTGCACATCTTGGAGAAAAGGTAACTAGGGAAATACGAGTGAAGTGGGGACAATTTTAGTGTCCAGGGTAGAATATCTAGGGTAGAATAATCATGCAGCCGTGTATGAAAACAGGGATGGCAGATAGAGAGATGGCCTGTCAGCAGTTGTGACATTTGGCTCCTAGGGCTGTACTGTGACAGAACTTGGCGAATTCTGAAGTATCCCTTGTTTTTCTAAAAACAAAATCAAGATGCTTTCAGGTTGTAGTAGGAGTGTTTCAGGGTATAGGGGTGATTGCGGGGAGAAGTCATGTTTTTGAAAACAATTTCTTGAAAAAACTTAGAAAACAAAATGGCACCTTATTTTAGCTATGTAGCTCTTCCCGTTTCACAGAATCACAGAATAACCAGGTTGGAAGAGACCCACTGGATCGTCGAGTCCAACCATTCCCACCAATCCCTAAATCATGCCCCTAAGTACCTCATCCACCCTAACCTTAAACACCTCCAGGGACAGTGACTCAACCACCTCCCTGGGCAAACTGTTCCAATGCCTAACCACCCTCTCCGTGAAGAACTTTTTCCTAATCTCAAGCCTAAATCTCCCCTGGTGGAGCTTGAGGCCATTCCCTCTCGTCCTGTCCCCTGTCACTTGGGAGAAGAGGCCAGCACCCTCCTCTCCACAACCTCCCTTCAGGTAGTTGTAGAGAGCAATGAGGTCTCCCCTCAGCCTCCTCTTGTCCAGGCTGAACAACCCCAGCTCTCTCAGTTGCTCCTCATAAGATTTGTTCTCCAGCCCTTTAACCAGCTTTGTTCTCCAGCCCCTTGACCAGCTTTGTTGCTCTTCTCTGAACTCGCTCCAGAGCCACAACATCCTTCTTGTGGTGAGGGACCCAGAACTGAACACAGGATTCGAGGTGCGGTCTCACCAGTGCTGAGTACAGGGGGAGAATAACCTCAAATACCCACAATTTATATCCTGTCATAGGACCTCTCTATGCAGTAATTGGCGCAATAATGAATTTGAATTGTTTGTAACATTTCTCCTCCCTTTGCCTCTCCCTCACATACACGTGCACACACACACACACACACGAATGCACACACACATATGGTGAAGACTGCCATGTCTTCAGGTGTAGACTGCCGTGACTTTTCAAGATATAGTGGAGAATGGCTTAGCAACTACGTTGGCCAGTTCCCTCAGGACCATGGGATGTATCTGGTCAAGTCCCACGGACTTATGTATGTTCAGGTTATTGAGCTGATCTTCTTTTCCAGTGGGGGGACTTTTCCCTGCCTTGCAGTGCATCCACTTGAGATGTGAGGGAAGAGAGGTTGTCAGTGAAGAGTGAGGCATAAAAGTATTTGAGTACTTTGGCCTTCTCCTGTCCATTGTTACCGGTTTGCCAGTAGTGTTCATTGTAGCAGGATAAGCTTTCTTTTGATCTTTGTTTTCTGGCTGGCATGCCTGTAGAAGTCCTTGTCATTCTTTGTGTCCCTTGCCAAGTTCAGCTTCAGCTCTTCCTTGGCCTTTCTGACCCTACTCAACCAGGCAACATCTCTATACTCTTCCCAGGATAACTGTCTTCGCTTCCAGTGCCTGTGCGTCTCCTTTTTGCCCTTTAGTTTGACCAGCAGGTTTGGACTCAGCTATGCAGGTGTCTTTACCTCCCTAATTTCTAGCACCTAAGGATCTGAGGGCTCTTGCACTGGATGGAAAGTGTACTCCACTGTGTTTCTCCAGTTGCTGCGCAGTGAGAGGAGTGCAGTGACCAGGCCCTCTGTGCGGCTGGGGCTTCAAAGGGCTGTGCTCTTATGCTCTGATGGGGTCCTGGCTGAGAGGCACCTATTGCCATTGATGGCTCAAAAAATGCACTAGAACGTGATCCCTTCTGGGTGACGGGGGCTGGTTCCTGGTTAGGATCGACCTTCCAAACAGGGGTTTGCTTCTTTGTTTTTCAGGTTTTTGGAAAACAAGCTATTACGTAAAATTATTTCCTTACTCCATACTCTGTGGCTAACAAATTTACCAGACAAGAGAAAAAGCAAGAATCAGTCCCAGGAAAACAGGAAGTTTCTTCCAATTCAGCTTGTAAATGAATTTCTGTATGTTATGGTCATGTTAATCAAACACATTCGGTAAGTCCTTTTTTTTTTTTACTATTTTTTAATCAGTGTGCATGTTGTCATTACATAATCTGTCCAGTTTGAAATTTATTAAGGCAAGAAGAATTTCTTGATCTCTGGCATTTTAATGCATCTTCCGTCTTGTTCGAATGTTGAGTAGTGAATCTTTCTGAGATTTCTTTGACAAGTAGACTTAACGGTTTAAGATACATGGAAGTAAAATAACAACCGATGCGCTATTACTGTCAAGTTTTACATCTGTAATTATTGACTTTTAAGCTGCCATGTTTTACAATTTTCCTGCTGGATTAGAGCTTGCAGTTAGCAGTGCATTTTGCTGCAAAGATCTTTCACGCTCTCCAGAGGTTTGGGCTCTTCCTGTGTCTGTCTTATGCCTGCAAATTGTACGAGGAGAAGCCAGGCAGAGCTCTACATGATGATGTTAAGAAGAGGTTGGTCCCTTCTCTCCAAACCTGGAGCACTTAACCTGTCGAAGCGCAGCAGCTGCAGCAGGGATTGTAGAAAGCAGATGGGTTACCAGTTCTTTTTGGGTTCATGATAGCACCTGCAGCTCTTCGTGCAGGACAAGTGATGACACAGCCAGGAGAAGCTCTGTTAATATTTATTTCCTCAAATTTTTGAAAATTCATGCAAAATAAGAATTATAGGTAAAGCTCTGGACTTCTGGCCTCTTTCCTGCATGTCATCTGCCTTTGCTATTTACAGACAGGAGGGCAGAGACCTACATTTCATGATGCGTTCGCTGAGGGTTCAGTGAGAATGAAACTGATTATTGCTGGCATCCTGAGAAACAAAAGTCTATGCCTAGAGAACTACAGGCGAAAATTGTATGAGGAAACTGTCCAGAGAGAAAAATAACTGTACTCTTATTTTGTTTTATTGATTAGCATGCAGAAAAATACATGGCACTTCTGTTTTCTTTTCCTAGGACTAATTTAGGTCTAGCCAAACTGACTCAGTTTTTTAGTACACTGAGTTCTGTGCTAGAATATCGTGCTGTAGTTCTGGAAGCCTTCAAAGAAATGAACCGGTTCACTGTGAATGACAGTGTTCTCTCAAACAAAGAGATCCTGCTGCTGCTGCATAAGTGGAGTGTCATCGAAAAAGACCTGCAGCTGCAAGAGGAAGTACAGACTCTTGCTCAGAAATACCAAATCAAAGAACTGCTTAGTAAGTGCTAAAATATTTCAGAAAAGTAATATTGTTGTAAGCTAACCATACAAGTGAGGCAAGCTTTATAGGAAGAGTATTAATAACTTTTGTCAGACAATCTGATCTAGCTTGTGGGAGGAGGAAAGGAAATGGAAAGCCATTTTTCAGGGCTCTATTATAATAATTTCTAACTTTAACATAATTTTGGAAGCTTTTTAGAAGTATTATTTTTAAGAGAAAGAGCTTTAAAATGAAAATTAGTTGTGGGCCTACAGTCGGCCATTGAGAAAAATGTTTGGGGGCTCTGTGCTCAAAGATTTGAACCATTCTGAGTGTGGATGGTGGGGTTGAAAGTGAAATATGAGTTAAAATGAGCAGTAAGGCAAATGAAATAGTTAATTTTTCTTATTGTCATCAGTGTTGGAAGAAACCAAAAATACATTTGGACTTGTATGACTTTTCTCATCTCATCTTTATGAATAAGATGTAGAAGGAACTTCCTAGTGAGAGGTGTTCAAGCAACGCAGGTTTCCTGCAAATACAACTGCTCTTGGTGCATATAATAAAATTCTATGGCTTTTTCTAAGTGTTCTCTATCAGTTAATTATTAAATCATCACCATGTTTAAGGCTTTAGTTTTTCCAAAGTTTTTCATAACCTTTTAGTGGCTTTCTGAGGACTTTTAGGGAATTGTAGTGACATCTGCAACTTAGTATATATATGAGGTTAAAAAAAAATATCTGTTGTTCTAAGCCTCAGGAGCTTATAAGGTAGTCACAAAAATGTGTCTTTATCTGGAATTTTGTTTCTGAGGTTGCACTTCAGGAGTCGTTCCTATCCCCACACAGCCCTTGAGTAAAAATACCGGTATGCATTTAGTTGATTTTAAGCTGCAGAGTCCAACATAACTGAAATTTCCGACTATTTCTTGCATTGACTCCTTGGAAGCAAATTACCATAAAATGCTTTGCGCAGCAAGGTGATGGCAAAGTACTGTGGCTGTTTTGGAGCCTTGCTGCTCCTGCGACACCGGCAAAACTGCGTGTTGTGGACCTCTGAAGTACTGCCTTGTCTTTGTTGGGCTGTGGGCCAGGGCCTGGGTGGCATTATTGCTCACCTCAAAGTTAGGAGATTCGGTTCAGAAAAGTGTTTCAGCTGAGAGCTGCCTGCAACCCGTTTGCTCTGGACAGCACAGGCTTGGTTGGGCTGCTAAATGAGGCTAGCGCTCATCCTTTTAGCAACTGAAACAATACACGATACCATCTTTTTTGTATAATTTTGTACCAAGAAATCCTTTGGAGCATCTGATGTTTGTTTTGGTGGTGTTTTCCTTCTTACAGAAAATATTAAAGAAAAGAACAAATCTCAAGCCTCATTTCATGCATATCACATTCAGAAAAGGAATGAGATAGAAAGAGAAGATGACACTGCTGCAGACTTGAACGCCTCTGAGCTGGAGAAATGCAGAGATCATCTGAATTCCATATTTGTCCATTGGGAGCCTGTTTTCCCAGCGCGGCCCACCAAACATCAAGAGGAGCCCCTCAAATCTGCTGACCTTGCAGCTGAAACATTCAGTCTTACCTGTGCGTCCACTTACCTAGTAACTAAATGGCTTGTAAAGTCCATGCTGGAGCACAACCTGAACATGCAAAATGTTTCGTTAACTCTGCGGTGGCTACAGAATTGCATCTTGCCACAGCCGGTGGTGGTGCAGGAGATGCTTAGGGATGAGATATTGAGAAACAACATCTTCAGGTTTTACACCCGGATCTGTGAGGCCAGCGGTGGGACAGCAGGACTCCTTAAAGAGCTCTGTGTGTTCAGTTCAGTCATGCTTCACCTAATGGATGCTCAAGGCCTGGCCAACAACCGCTTCCATGAACTTGTCAAAACCTTGTGCCTGTCAGCAGTGACGAAAGAGGATGCGAACAAGAAAGGTAACTCATCTTTTTCTTTTCACTAACATTACAAGGCGATAATGGTAGAAAAGAGGCAGTTCTGTGGGTTTTTTTTTTAATTCATCAGCACAGTTAGAAGTTTGCCCATGTCTGTGGGTGCTCATAACTTAAGAAAGTAGAAGCTCTGTCTTTGGTGGTTTGGGCACATGGGTTAGTAACAGAGTAGGGTCACGCTTCGGGGGTTCCCCCATAGTACAACAGTCATACTCCCTTGCAAGAAACTTTCCTTTCTAGAACTGAAATGGAGTTCATTGAGGTATAAGAAATATAATCCCTAGGGGAAAAATAGCCTGCAACAAATGAGTTCATGTGGGTATGGATTCTGATCCGTATGCTCTTCAATTCTGTCATTTGACAGCAAAAGCCACAGGTCACATTTCAAACTTTTCTGTTTGAAGGTTGTGCTAACAAGAAACTGTTTTCTTTTGTTAGTGTGGGGAGCATCGTTGGCTTTGTGTGGGCAAAACCCCCACAAATTTTACATCTAGGAAAAGAGTTAAACTGTTTTAAAATGTGGGTCTGGAGCCAAGATGGTTTGATTTTGTATTGCTATGTGGAAATAGACTATCTGTTCTGATTTTTCTCTGATTTTTCTTCTACAGCTGTTTGTGCATTCCTGACTTCTGCTTACATTGGGGACATATGGCTTGGAGCACAAGAGCCAGAGATGTTAATAACCCACATCAAATTGATCTGCAGTAGTACAGATGATAAATTAAAAGATGATGACTTGGAACTTCAGAAACAAGGAGAAGAAACTATTATGACACTTTGCAAAGCCCTTCACTTTGCAACAGTGGGGCATTAATACAGTAAATTGACATTTAATCTTTACTATTACATGCTCTGTCATCATTGCTGTGAGCTGTGAAACCCTCTTGAACTGTTCTCCATACAAATTTAACTTATTTTGTCATAAAGATCAATATTTTATTACTGTGTGCAAACTCAGAGGGGGAAAATTGTATTCATCATCTCTCAGTGGAACATTAAAGTCATCATTTTCTTTAACAGTATGGGACACAATGTTATTTATATCATCTTTATTACAGGCATTTTAAACTTATAAGAACCAAAAGAGGGTGATTAGTACATTGCCTATGGACTGTATTTCAGTCCCTATGTAGTTAAACTCCATCTTCTCCCCAATATAATTGGGAAAAAAAGACTCAAGAACCTCACCACACTGTGGTATAAGTGCAAAGAACGACTAGTCAGAGGTTTAGCCATGATGATTTACCATCTCTTGAAGAAGTGAGTTTCTTTCATGATATACAATACCAAAGCCAGTATGCATAGAAGAGACTGAACTCTGGAATCTTCATGGTCTTGGATTCTTCTTTTTAAATTAAATTGCTTTTCAAGGCATTTATATCGAGGCTGCTCTGTTTTTATTTATATTGGAGCTGCTTTGTTTTTATTCTCCTTTCTAGTTTTTGGGGTTTGGGTTTTTTTTGTTAGTTTTTTTTTGTAATTAAAAAAGCTCTGACCGTCACCACTGCTGGGACTTGCAGCAAGGCCCATTTTCTCTCTGCTCTGAAAAGATGAGAGATGGAAATAAAACCCAAATGCCTTACTGCTCATTGATTATACATGCTTTTATTGGAAATTCTCTGTGAAATCCGATAATTTTTTCTTGACTGTGGCCTCAAGGGCAGTTTAACATACCATTCCAGATATGCAAACGCACAGAACCTGAACTTGAACCTTTGAAATGTAAAATGGGATTTATTAAAATGACTCATGAATATGTGCTGTTCCTAGGTACTTTGTACAAAGTCTGTATGGGGGGGGGGCGGGGAAATCAGATGTGCACACTCCTTGTGATGTTTATGGAATGTGCTTTTTTCTTATATATATTAAAAAATGTGAGATGTAAATGATGAGGATTTCTTCTGAATGTAAATGTTCTGTAAGGTCTGTATCAAGGCTTATTTTTTTTTAAACGATTTGTTGAAAAAGCTGTGAGCCTATTAGAAGCTAAATTTTGTGTCATATCAGAACTCTAGTGCGTGACATCAAGAAATTCTTTGTCATGAAAAGAAAAGTATTTAAATAAAAAACACCAGGCAAGATGAAACCAAAGGATGAAAGATATCCTACTGTCTCATCTAACTGGAAAAGGAAATACTCATGACACACAGGACTAGTGAGGCTCTGAGCTTATCTAACAGTGGGTTTAGTATGATTTTCTTGAGAGAAATAAAGAAATGAAGTAAGACCATTCAGCCAGCCTCCAGCCAGTAATGCAGAAACATATTTTCTTCACCCTGATCTATCTTAAAATTGACAATAAATAAAATTAATTTTCCCTCAGTTGAATCATGATAGTAACTGGTAAGTAATCTTCCTATCTGAATTTGGCCCCGTAAGCTTTTTCATCCTCTTTCTTCACATTGTCCTGCTGAGGGGTGGTGAGAGAGTGGCTGAGTGGGCATCTAGCAATCAGCCAAAGCCAACCCCCCACACTGTGTAACATAGTGCAGTGTAGCCCCTTCCTCTCCCCTAATAAACTAAAAAAAAACCTAAATCCTAAATGCCACAATTTGGACCTTGCAGTCTCCAACAAGCCGCAAGCCTGGAATTGCAGAATCACAGAATGGTTTGGGTTGGAAGGGACCTTAAAGATCATCCAGTTCCACCCCCCTGCCATGGGCAGGGACACCTCCCACCAGCCCAGGCTGCCCAAGGCCCCATCCAACCTGGCCTTGAACACCTCCAGGGATGGGGCAGCCACAGCTTCCCTGGGCAACCTGTGCCAGGGCCTCACCGCTCTCATTGGGAAGAAATTCCTCCTTATGTCTAGTCTAAATCTACACCCTTCCACTTTATACCCATTGCCCCTCATGCTATCACTACAAGACTGTAAAAAGTCCCTCCCCAGCTTTCTTGTAGCCTCTTCAGGTACTGGGAGGTCGCTCTAAGATCTCCTCAGAGCCTTCTCCAGGCTGAACAACCCCAACTCTCTCAGCCTGTCCTCCTAGGGGAGGTGCTCCAGCCCTCGGATCATCTTTGTAGCCCTCCTTTGGGCCTGTTCCAACAGCTCCATATTCTCCTTATGTTGAAGATTCCAGAACTGGACACACTGCTCCAAATAAGGTCTCACAACAGAGGTGCAGAATCCCCTCCCTCACCCTGCTGGCCATGTGTCTTTTGATGCAGCCCAGGACACAGTTGGCCTTCTGGGCTGTGAGCGTGTGTTGCCAGCTCACATTGATCTCATCAACCAGCACCCTCAAGTCCTTCTCTGCAGGGCAGCTCAGTCACATCATCCCCTATCCTGTACCGAAACCACGGATGTTTCTGGGTGTGCATTCACATGCCTGGCAGTAGCCTTGCACCTGTCCCTTGGCTGCGTTTTCTTATACTCATATATAACTGTGATACTTGCAGGGCCAGAATTTATGTGTTGAAGCTCAAGCAGCTGGAAGAGTGATTCTTAAGCGACATCTTTTTCTGGAAACTGGAACAGCTGATGCGAACAGGCACGCTCAATTTCTTAAACAGGTTTTTGCACACCTTGCTGTTTCCCTTTGTGCATAAACCTAGCAATTTCTGAATGCAGTTCTGTCACTGCCAAAATAAGGTAACTTTCAAGCTCATAACGGGCTTTAGCTAATGAGATGCACGGCACTATGTCAGTGGAAAGTGGTATCTGGAGAATGCGACTGACTGTGGCCAGTCATCCATGTTGTTGTGCTTTCCTTAGAGCATCTGAATCCTGAGCAACTGCACGAGTTGGGGTTGTTCAGCCTGGAGCAGAGAATGCTGTGGAGAGACCTTCCGCCAGCCTTACAGTAATTAGAGGGGATGTGTAGGAAAGATGGGGCAGGCTTCATAGCAAAGCCTGATGTGACAGGACAAGGAGTAATGGTTTTAAACTAAGAGAGAGGAGATTTAGACTGGATATAGTGAAGAAATTTTTTACAATGAGGGTGGTGAGACACTGGAACAGGTTGCCCAGAGAGGTAGTGGGGGCCTCATCCCTGGAAACATTCACAGTCAGGTTAGACTGGGCTCAGAGCATCCTGATCAAGCTAAAGATGAACCTGCTCCTGCAGGGGGGTTGGACTGGATAACCTTTAAAGGACACTTCCAAGTAAACCATTCTATGACTCCATCAATCCATGCCAAGGGTTCAATTCTAAACTATTATTTTCCAATAGCCTTTTTACTGCTCATACAGGCTCAGCAATGGGTGCTTTCTCCCTAGCTCGTAATGTTTTGTCAGTATCTCCAATAGTGCCATTACCAAACTACTTAAGGTTGGAGGCAAGGATTGTTCATATGCATTTCTTTTCCTTTTGTTGTTGCTTTTGGGGTTTTTTAATGGTAGTTTTAGAAGCAGGAAAAGAAAAATAATGCAAACGAACCGACAATTTAAAGCTACTAGGCTGTCATGTAAAAGATCTATAGCTCACGTGCTTATCAGGAAAGAGAATGTAGCTGTGCATATGGGAACTTTTAAAAATAAAGTTTAATCTCTCACTGCCTCTGAGCATAGATATATTATAGAAATGAGGCAATTAGAAGATAATTATGAAGTCCTCCTAGAAATAATGGTGAAGTACCTTTAAAAGCCAAAGATGGTTACCAGTTAAATGGTTTGTATGTGTGAATTGCTGCCGACATATTCAAAATGCATTTTAATAAATTATATAGATGGAGAGTCATTATGTTAAGAAATTAAGCTTGATTAAAACAAGTTGTGGAGACCATCTGGAAATGGAAAAGTTGCCCCAGATAAAGGCCTATGTTTTAAAATGAGGAGTTTCTACAGTTTAATACAAGTTACTTACTTTGATGTTGTTATTGCGATGAGAACCATGTAGATCAAGCTCTGGAACGCTCCACAACAGACCCAGCTTTCTGCCCTCACAGATGCTATTCCCAGGATGGGTCTTTTAAGCCTTTCACTCAAAATTCACAAAAACTCGGTGAAGTCAATAGCCCTGCAGAATACATTGCTTCCTGTCGCACCTGATTCATAGACCACCTACTGTTGTGAGTTGCAGGTGAAGCTCCTCAGGATTTGAAACGGATCTCGGAGATGGGCTGCTGGTGCTCAGTTGAGGGCATCTGACAGGTTAGTAGGAGATGACTTCACACAGCAAGAGCAACTGCACAGATGAAGTGGACTTCGTGGGATAGTGATTTGGGGTAACATTTTTATAAAAGCTGTCTATGTCTTCGAATCAGCAGGAAGAAATGATTTGGCTCACACTTCGTTGACTGGTGGGTGCAGCATTTCAGCCACTGTAAATGCTGCAGACCACACAGGGGAGGCCTCTGTTAGCAGAGGACTCGAGGCAGGAAGGGAAAACACTAGAAGGGCCTAGAAATTGATACGTATGGAAATGTCACAGGTGGAAATGCATTTCCCAACTCCCTCCCCTTCCAAGTTAGGTGCTATAAGATAGGCTCACATTTTACATATTATTTATTCCATACTTCATACTATATGCCTTCCATTTCCAGGTAATTTTAAAGGAAAAAAACCAAGTCTTTTCAGTAGTTATGTACTTTGAGTCATGTTCCAGTACAACTAATGACAGAACACCAATTGTTACGAATGTGAGTATTCACATGTTTCAGAAATCCCCTTGGAGTATATTTGCAGAGAAGAGGTTCTTGAAAAATAGGGCAATATGAGTTTGTCATGAGTTAGGGAGGAGGATGCTGGAGCAGATTTTGCTGGCAAGCAGCGCAGTCCTGTTGTAGGAGGGATGTTCTAGCTGAGGATAGACAGATGTGGCAGGAACGATCAAAGAGCAGTTGCTTTATCATTTATGAGGAAAACGGTCCTCTTCAGACTGTCTCTGATGATCCTGTGTGATTGCAGCGGTTTAAAGATAACAGTCTCAATTTGCAGTGGGACAGCTGGTGTGAAAAAGGGAGTTGATTCATGTCTCCTCTGAGAACTACCTCAGCTCTAGCAAAAGGTAAGGTTATCTGAGGGGAGGGGAAAGCTGTTGTGGGCACCTGGATCGACTCATGGAAATCTGTGGTTGTGTGATATATCTCTGCCCATGTTGCACCTCCAGTTCCTGTTGCCTTTCCTTGTTTTCTCCATCTGCCCCATGACTCAGTCTGACACAACAGACTCTATGCCTTGACAGGTTTCCAAGCCCAACACCAGGAGCAGTCAGTTTGCTCAAAAACCAAACCACGGAAGTATTTATCTCAGAGATTAAAAAATTTGAGGATTAAAAACTCCAACAAACCACCGTATAAACATATGGCTGGTGGTTTGGTCTGTCTCTTGTGTTTAAGGTATTTTTTAACACAGCCCAACCCACCTACTCTCTGGTCACATCCTAGCCCACGCTCCCCGTATGCAGCATAAGGTTGCTCTGACAGTGCTTCACTGTAGGAATTTCTGCTAGCTGCTTGAGGACGTGGAATTTCTAAGCTTCACCTCAAGTTTCAAATTAATTTTGTGACATCCTCAGTGCAGCAACTAGTTCTGGAGTCTTAATCTCTCCCAGTCCTCACTGCCTTCCTCAACCTAACTCTGCAGTCCCCATTTCATGCTCACTGGAGATCTAAATGTTCTTCACTCTCCTGTGGACCTTTGCCAGGTTCTGCCTGGTTTGGTGAAGCTCCACGTGTGACAAGAGGTGGAAAGATCAGAAGCCATTAAAGGAGGATGAAGGGTGAGTAGCCCTTCCAACTCTGGACCAGCTGAGTTAAACCTGTTCTCTCCACCTCACTAAAAGGCTTCTGTGACTCTCACAAGGGCAGTGCTTTCTGTTAAACTATTAGCCCCAGCTGAAAGCAGGCAACTTATGCAGGAATGTGATGTTGCTTTTATGGCTTTGCCAGCAGTTTCCCTTGATATAGAATATGATAAATGCACTTCCCTTTTCCTAATGCCTCAGTGACTGGCAGATGTCATTTCAAGACTGTTTAACATTAGCAGTTTCTTTCCCACCAACCATTTCAAAATGAAAGCAAAGTGATTGGTTACTGGTAGCAAAACTGTATTTCTGGACAGTAGATGAAACCAATGGCTTTATTCAATAAGATATTCAATTGAGATAGTTAGTGCTGCCACTGGCTTTCTAAAGGCTGTTCTAGGTAAACAGTGTTTTGTTGTATTTTAAATAGCCCAAATATTCTTAATAGAAAAGTAAATAAAAAGAATATTCTCTTCTTGAAGGAACTGCTGGGCTTTAAGCTTTCTTAGTGAAGAAAGTTGTAACCCTTCTAAAAGAAAAGTTCTGTTGTTGGTGTTGCACTTGACATTGTTGCTTATTTTTCAGTGGGTGGGTAAGTGGAGGTGTCACTAAAATGCAGCTGGTGAGCATCACCTGTGGACAGAGCCAGAAATAGACATTTGCAGCTCTCATGATATATGAACAATACAGGTCAGTGAGATCAATGGGATGCTGCTTTCTTTCACAGCAAGACAATCAGTGAAAATCGATGCTGCTGAGACACCACTCAGGATAATGGAACTCAGTGTTCATTCAGGTGAGCAAGGCAGAACTTTTTACAGGACTTAAGGGTGTAAAAGGTACACGCTTTCTGCTGGAGGAGTAGATCTACTCAGACAAAGGGGTCATAAACCGCTCATCCAACAGCACACCCTTTGACTGTGCAACTGAGAGAGGAGTTTGAGTCTGAATCTTTTCTTGAATATGAAAGAGAAATTTTGCAGTCATCATAACCAGGATCTAAACTGCTCTTCTAACCAGGCAGCTTCAGCAACGTGGCTCAAATATGGCCATTAGGACTTCCTTTTATGCACTCAGCACTTTTCACTGGCTTTGTTGAAAGATATTTTTCTTCTTCTCCTGAACTAATTCAGGTTTGTGGTATCAGTGTTTAAGAGGCAGTCACAGCACTGAGCTTTTCTCTGGAGTAAGGAGGGCTGCGCTGCTCTTTTTTCTTAACAAGTCTCAGTTTTAACTCAGGCTCAGATGCTTCCTTGAATGCTGGTTTCATCCAAAACAGAGGTAGATGTTTGAGAAGTAAATACATGTGAGTATGGGCTACTGAGATCATCATCATGAGGCTGTTCACTGCTGGAACAGCTTTTTTCTGCCCAGTTCCTTACAATCACTTGTCTGTAATGTGTGGAGAGAAAAAAAAATATATATGGTTATCAGAGGCATACATTTGGAAGACAGACAGCAGTACTTTTAATTGAAGTTTCTGAAAAAATAGAAGATGTTTCTTCAAGTACAAAAGACATTGAATACAGCATGAGAGATGTTCTGGGACTTGGGTCCTCTTTATCCACCATGAAAACCATATCCCTACCTGGAAATGGAGTATGACTAACAGGAAAATGTAGGTAATACCTGGTAACCTCTCTTTCCCCTCCTCAACTGTCACCTTCGGTCTAGCCCTTAAGCATGATTCTTTAGCTGGATTTTTAAATAGGAAACTAGAAATTTTGCTATGACTTGCTCTGTGAAGGGAACAGTCACAGCTGCTCCTGGGAAAGAGAAAGGGGATAAACACTTTGTGTTACTATGAATGGGTGTACAAGGGACACAGCCATTTACATGGGGTACAAGAACAAGAGAGCTGCGTGGTATTTGGGATAGATTCCCCAACACTGGGGTTGGGAAAAGGCAAGACAAAGGGTGGTGGGGATTTGAGCAAGAAGATGGAACAGGCCTAGAAGGTGTGGGTAGGACTAGGGTAGCAGGAAATTTACAGTGTGTAATTAATAACAATACAAAGGTTGATCTGCTGGAAACTCTTGTTAGAGGTGGGTTGGAGGGGGCACTGATATGAGAACAGCAGAGTGCACTCTGCCTTATCCTCCCTGAGCCCTCCTTGGAGCAGCTTCCCAAACTTCAGCCTTAAAAAATAAATAGCAGGTGACTCCCAGCTGAAAAGGAGTAAAGTTCTGTTCAGGATGGGTAAATACAAAATCCCAACTACAAGTCAATCCCTAGGGCTTCAAACACAGAGGAAAACTGGGGAGAAATACTCACAAGTGAGAATGAAAATGGAAATTTTCTTAAAAGTCTTAATTATGTCCTGGAGCCATGGCTTGATGGACAAGAAAGAAGACAACTTTCATCAGCAGCCACATTTGTTCCAGTGGCTATACAAATGTAAGAATGTAAAAAAAAATTTTTAAAAAACCAAGAAAAAATAAACAGGATAGAACTGAAAATATTTTTAACACTTTGGAGAAAGGAAAGTATAAATGTTATAACTTCAAATTTATATTGATTAATTGCTAATGAAAGCTTTAAATATTTGCGCCTGACAAGACAAACACAGCAAAGATTTTGCTTAATGCTAATTATAAGAACTGACACAAAACCCAGAAGTCTCAGCAACAGGTCCACCACAAGCAGGCAGCTTTGGAGTTTTCTTTGCTATGAGGCAGGCATATTCAGGACATCTCTCTCATGTGAGTTTGATAGAAGCAAGACAAAAATACTGTTCCCAAACCAGGATGTTTTCTTTCTATCAAGTAGCTAACTATCATCAGCTATCCAGCCATATTTTAAAATCATCTGGAGAACTTGCATCCCAGAGACCTGGAGACTGTCTGAGGAGAACTCTGGCTGGCTCTTGTTAATCATTAACCATCCCTGGAACAGCAGGGAAGTTGGAGGAGGCTGGAAGAGCCCTAGTGTCCCAGTACTGAAAGAGAGCGAACTGGTCAAGCCAGGTCACTACAAGGCAGTGCAATCGACCTCAGCCTCAGGCAAAATCATGGAGATAAAGCTAAGATAAGTCATAACTGAAAAAATTGTTTTGAAGGACAGAAAAACTGATTGCAGACAGCATGGTTTTGTAGAAAGACAGGTATGTTGAAAAAAGCCTGATGTCATTTTGAAAGATAAAGTAGCTGTATACGTGTAACTATTTAAACTGCAGTAAGGTGTCTGACTTGATATTCCATACTCTGCTTTAGAAAGAACTATACCTGAGCCTCCTTAAACAGGTGTTATGTGAATTAGGCTTCTCAAAGAGCAACTGGAGAATGACCTCTGGCTGGGGCTGTTTCCAGTAGGGCTTCATAGACCTGTTCAGCATTTTCATAGAATCATAGAATCACTAGGTTGGAAGAGACCCACCAGATCGTCGAGTCCAACCATTCCCACCAATCTCTAACCCATGCCCCTAAGCACCTCATCCACCCTCACCTTAAACACCTCCAGGGAAGGCGAGTCAACCACCTCCCTGGGCAGACTGTTCCAATGCCTAACGGCCCTTTCCGTGAAGAATTTTTTCCTTATCTCAAGCCTGAATCTCCCCTGGCGGAGCTTGAGGCCATTCCCTCTTGTCCTGTCCCCTGTCACTTGGGAGAAGAGGCCAGCTCCCTCCTCTCCACAACCTCCTTTCAGGTAGTTGTAGAGAGCAATCAGGTCTCCCCTCAGCCTCCTCTTGTCCAGGCTAAACACCCGCAGCTCTCTCAGTCGCTCCTCATAAGATTTGTTCTCCAGCCCCTTGACCAGCTTTGTTGCTCTTCTCTGGACTCGCTCCAGCGCCTCAACATCCCTCTTGTGGTGAGAGGCCCAGAACTGAACACAGGATTCGAGGTGCGGTCTCGCCAGTGCCGAGTACAGAGGGAGAAGAACCTCCCTGGACCTGCTGGTCATGCCATTTTGGATACAGTGGTCTGGAAGTAAATTTAAAGTCACTTGGAGCGGAAGATGTAGATAAAGATACAGTGATACAAGGAGGAGCAAGCAATGACTGGATAGCTAGTTAAAATGGACTTATTCAAACCATACCAAAATATTAAATTTAAAGCCTCAATCCTAGCAATAATATCTTTCATTGAGAAGCGCAGATTTTTCATAAACTATTCTCCTTAAAGACATCATGATACACAGAAAAGCCTGAGATACTCAGAGAAAAAAAAAGTAGAGCTAATATCTTGTATTTATGGATTTCTGGGGGTGGACATGACCTTTGAAAGCCTGGAGTAGGTGATATTGGGATTCCAAAATGTCATATATTTCATATATGAAATATATTTATCACACTGCCTATCCACAGTGATCACTTTTTTTTGCATTCTTGACTAATAAACAACTATAAATTTTTTAAATGCAAATATACATTTAGCTATAATTTTAAGTTTACCAGTTAAACCAAGATGCAATGCAAAGCGTTGTCATTTAACAGGCAGAGAAATGAGGAATACTGACCGACAATAAATACAAGAACTTTTTCTCTCCTGTAGATGTACAGCAACTGGGCAGAGACTTTGGGAGCCTGCATCCCTGCCCTCAGTGGGATGGAAAATCTCCTCCAGTGCATGAGTTGTCTGTGGTTTGGTTTATGTCCCTTGAGAGTGAGCTGACATAGAATTATAGAATGGTTTGGGTTGGAAGGGACCTTAAAGATTACCTAGTTCCAACTCCCCTGCACTGGGCAGGGACACCTCCCACCAGCCCAGGCTGCCCAAGGCCCCATCCAACCTGGCCTTGAACACCCCCAGGGGTGGGGCAGCCACAGCTTCCCTGGGCAACCTGTGCCAATGCCTCACCGCACTCATGGTGACGATTCTTCCTTATATCAAGCCTAAATCTGCCCCTCTCCAGTTTATACCCATTGCCCCTAGTCCTATCACTACAAACCTTTGTGAACAGTCCCTCCTCAGCTTTCTTGGTAGCCCCTTTCAGGTACTGGAAGGTCGCTATAAGGTCCCCCCGTAGCCTTCCCTTCTCCAGGCTGAACAAGCCAAACTCTCTCAGCCTGTCCTCATATGGGAGGTGCTCCAGCCCTCTGACCATCTTGGTAGCCTCCTCCAACAGTTCCATACCCTCCAATCTGTTCCAACATGTTCCATAACATGTTGAGGATTCCAGAACTCGACACAATACTCCAGGTGAGGTCTCACAAGAGAGGAATAAAGGGGCGAAATTGCTTCCCTTGACCTGCTGGCCACGCTTCTTTTGATGCAGCCCAGTATAATCTCAGGACTGCCTGGACTGAGCATTCTGTACTCTCTCTAAGGCGACGTTGGATTTGATAAAATTATTCTTTCTAGGACATTACTTGAATGTGTGGCTCAAGAATTATTTCATTCTTGTGACTGTCATTATAAGTGTCTGCCTGGTCACTATTAGATAGGAATACTTTTTGTAACATTTACAACTATTTATCAATTTGGAAACAAAAAGCTCCATCATTTCAGTTTCTAGGAGAAAGAGAAAGAACTAGGAAGAACTTCAGAAAGCACTGGAGAGCACCTTAATGCTAACACAGGCAGCCTGCTTCCCAGCACCGAAGCTATGCATTCCTTTGCACAGCCCACCTGGATGGATGTTCGCCTGGTGGCACCATATGTGGAGAATGTCTGAGCAGCAGCCACAGAAGGCATGTTTGGACATTACATTCAGCAAATGGTATCCTCTTAACTGCAGAGTTTCAGTGTACAGGATTTTCTGGAGGGACACCGGCCACCTCTGTTCCTGGCCTGGAGTTCACATGCAGTGCCTGGTGCTAAACAAAACCCCAGCCTGCTAGTTTTCACTTGGAGATCAGTTACCTCTGAACAACCTCAGTGCCACTCGATCAAGCGTGATACCAATCCCAGGCCTCCTGTGGGGTGATACTTGCTAAAAGGCATGAAGTGTGTTTTTATAGATGACAGGAGTGAGAATATTTTCCTGTGAAGACAATGCAATTTGAGCTCTGGTGACTGAAGTCTTATATCAGGTTTTGACAGTTCATAGCTAACCATTTTTACAGACTCTGCTCCTGTGGGTCCGACAGCTGCTCACAAGAAAGGAAGCTGGTTCTGTCAACTTAAAAAGAGAAAGTTGTTCTAATGATGAGGGTGTGAAAAACAGCTTCATCCCTTGAAACCAGAGGCTTGTGAAGAGTAAGATTTATTATCTGCTCTTTGAGATTACATTCAGAAACTGTATTGGGAAGAAATTGGAATAGATCCCCAGGAACACTGTGTATGGGAAACAAGCTGTAAAGATTTAGCTGTCTCATCTTCTTATGACATAAGGGATGATACTGTAATCTATGCAGATAAGTCGTGTAGACCTCAAATACTGGTCCTGTAAGCATATCCTGACCATGAGATCTAAGTACCACTGAGAAACTGGGTTATTTCCAAGTTCTTTGCCAATCTTTGGCTGTGAATTTCAAGATATTTGGGTGTGAGAATACGTGATTACTGCTAGCGCGATAGTAGGTAGAGATTGGGGTTGAGTATATCTTAAGTGAGTTTATGAGAGAGACAAGTTACCTTTATTCCAGTAAACAGTTTACTGTGATAGGAAAGGGTGGGGAGGAGAGGCTGAAGAAAGTAGCTGAAGCAGCTGCCTTAAGAAAACAGAGAACAGGAGCACAGTCTGCTTAGTCAGAGAAATCAGAGGATCTTCTTACTATAGTATTAAAAAAGACTTCCTTTTCCCAAAGATAAGGTAGGATGCCCAGGAAGAGCTATGACACATCTTACTGTCATCTGGAGGAATATGGTACCTTGAGTATAGGATTCACTGCCTTCATGTTCAGGAACAGGTGCTTTAATATTATAATTATATATATGTTTGTGTCTGTGGTGGTTATATTGTTCACTAATGAATATTACAGTCTTGAATGTAAGCTAAAAAATAAAACAACCAACCTCTGAAAACTATCTGTCCTCATTTGAGATCTAGGATACTGCTATAGATTTTTTTCTGTCCTAGGGACCAAAACCCCTGAGCTGTCAAACATTCAAATTAGTTCCCCAGTTCCAGGAATGAAGCAGCTGTTGCAATTGATCTGGATGGAGCAAAAAAGCCTGAAAGAGCACGTGGACATTGTACAGACTGTACATCAAATCAGTCATTATCTGTCTGTCCATGAAGGAGACTCTTGCCTGCAAACTGAGAAGAAAGCTCTGGCTGCAGAGCAAGTGCTTTTAAGTCAACTGACACAGCTCTGTCTGGCAAGCGTGATCCTCAAGCTTTGTAGCCATATGCCCCAGAAATTTTGGGTAGAAGGTGATAATCAGGGGAAAAAATGCCTAAACACTGAACCAGGTCTTTTATTGCAAGAAATCTGCCTGAAACCAGAAAGGCTCATGCTGCCAAGTGATCCAGAGTTACTTGAGCCTGTCTGAGGCTACTGCGGTTGCAAGGAATGTGTACAAGCAATGAGACATACAGGCCTTCCAACTGTCAGGTACACGTGGTTTTTTTTTTTTTTTCCTATGTTATACTGCCTTGGAATAAAGTGAAAGCCAGAAGATTTTGGATGTTCACAGCAGTCTCAGTTACTGCTGCCAGGAAGGCAAAGCCTCTAGTGAGATGCATGGGAAGCCAGGTTGTCATCTGGAGAGGCCCAGGAAGGAACTTTTCCTTACCTCCATTCCACTGCACTGAGTTCCAGCCTTGGCCAGGAACTGTTTCCCTTCCACTAACCCTTATTTTTCTGTATCACTTTGGATGGTAACATAGTTGATCCAACTGGCTCTTGATTACAGTAGTGTGGTAATCAAATTCCTTGGCATGCTAATGGATTTGAAATAATTGGTCCCATGCCTCAAACATTTTTTCCCTATTCTTTCTTTCTTTCTGTGGAGATAGTGTAATGGTGACAAAAGGGACTAGGACATGAACTCCTTGCTGCAGCTCTCTAGCAAGCATCAACCCTCCCCCATCTTCTGAACTCACTCAATCTGGCTTGGCACCAAACTACTTTGTGTTGCAGAGAAGTGTGGTGCAATCAGGTTCAGGAGCTCTCAGTGTTTAAGGATTATACTGCGGCATAAGTAGATCTAGTTGCTGCATATGGCTTTCAGAAGACACGTTGACACTGTCTTCTCTCCTGTGCAGATATGCAGGCTATACCGTGGTAGATGGCACGTCCTTGCCAAAATAGTAAGTCCTTGATGTCCACAGCAGTGGAAGAGATAAAATCACTGTATGCTATACAAGGCCAAAATGTAACCTTCAGGGACTCCACAGAGATCCAGCTGACAATAAAGACGGCTGACATGCTGCGGTGGGGCTTTGCTCCATGGTCAACTGAAGCAAGAAGCTACACTCTTATGAACTGGCAGACTTGAAAGCACGCTTGTTTCACCAGGCGGTTGAGCAAGCTGGAACAGTACATGCTGCCCTATATACCCCTGGGCTGGGCAGAGAGATGGATGAGCACAGAAACGGTGAAGGTAAAAGTTCTCCAGCCTTGACCAGTGATGTATATGTACACTCGTTGCGTGAATGTATCAGAATTATCATGGGAAAAGAGACAGGAGATTTCAATACAGAAATTAGATGATCGTCACGCCAAGGGTAATGGATGGATTACATGACAAAGAAGACGAAAGGGGAGAATGGTGGAAGTTAACAGGAAGAACTTCTTTCAGGCTTTGTTTTATTACTGCAACCTGGAGAAATGTAATTGGAGTGGAGGCTGAAAAACAATTGGAATTCAATCAAAAAGGGCAAGTCTGGGGGTGTGTGAGGTGTTGTTGAATAATCTCTTCAGCCCTAGAATTGTTTTCTTACAGTATGTTTCAAGCCTAGAAAAAGGCTAACAAGAGTTGATTTCAAAGACTAAGAAAATTTCATCCAGTACTATTCTCCATTAATGATTCCTGGGCTTTCCACAAAATATTCTTAGACTTTACTTGTTCATTACAGCTTTTTTGACGGACAAAACTGAACATGTCAGAGATAAATATGGATATTTTTAAGCCAAGTATTTCACTCGGTAATATGAAAAAAAAGAGTAAAAAATTTTTTTAAAAAAGTTTCAGTCTTCCAAACACTCTAAAATTTTCATGTATATAGACTTCTGCCAATTTTTTAGGAGCAGTGAATTAATGGGACCATGCCTCTGTTACCCTGTAATTCTATGTACGTTTCCATGTGTTTCTTGTATTGTCAGCCTGCCTCTTGCTTTGTGTTTTTTTTGGCAAATTGCCTTTTTAATTGTTGTTGTTACCTTTTGTGAGCATACCACAGGCCTTAGGGTGCCAATAAATTAGAATATTAGTGCTCCTTTTTGCTGCCATATTACACTCATTTTCCTCTGTTCATTTGTGACCTAATCTTGAACCTCTGCCTAATCTGCTGAGTTTAAAATTCTGCATCCTGATCAGATTTGTAGAAGCAGTGGGCAAATGCATGTTTGCATAAAATGTGTTTGCCAGAAAAAAACTAGCAGCAAACAAACTAAACCAAATGTAGAAAGCTGCAAACAGTAACCTGTCCTTAGACAAAGTTCAAAACCACAGGCACTGTTAGAAACACATTCCCACTCAACTCTTAGGTGCTGCGCCTCCATCAGGCACACCCGTTACAGCTACCTTCACAGGACAGGGTCCATCATCTTTTAGGAAGCTGGGGAGAGTCTATCATCTCTAGGAGACTGACAACAGTGAAGTATTCATGCAGCCTCTCTTTCCAGTCATACAGTTTTCAGGTGGAAACACTCTACTAGGACAGCTTAGTTATTCCATCTGCCACTGGAGGATATCTCCGTGGTTTTTTGAGCCCAGCTGTAAAAGCAGTCTCGATCATCTGAACTTGGAACTCTGGGACTATCTTTCTGCAGAGCTAGATACTCTGCACACACTCTGAGCCTGAAGATGCTCTTCTGCTTTACGGGGCTACTCACCAGCTCAGAACTGAGTCTGCATCCTTAATGCTGGATAGTACTCAACTGAAATTTAAATTAAGGTACTAAGGTGAGAGTGACAGAACCATACCTATAAACATGAACCACTAATGAAATGGCCTCAGGCTAATTCGATGAGATTCTGCCCCAACAGAAAACCCACTTTGGGCCACATTGTCTCACTCCTAAGCTGTTTGGTACTGTGAATGCTACACGTCTGTGGTTGGCAGGTATTTCACGTCATTTCACCACTATACTTCCAACTGATTATTACTCTCTCTGACTAAGGTATTTGTGATTTTACCCAGGGCTTATTCTGCTGAAGGACAGAAGCTTAGATATGAACCATCTTTTGGAAAGAAAGTATTATCATACTCCTGCTGGGATTTGCAAAACAAGGAGAAAAAAAAAAGAATAATTTGCCCAGATATTCGGCCAATTATAAATCCATAATTTCACTGAGTTAATTTAACCTACATGAACTTAAAAGTGCTTAGGGACTGAGTCATTCAATTATTTTAGGCAAAAAGAAGCTTGCCTAACCTTCTGCATAACAGGCCAGAGAATGATAAACCATAGTCTCCTCGCAATAATTTGTGGATGAATACAAATGCATGTTTTTCAGATGTTCAGTCATCAAATGAAAAAAGAATTAATCACAACCCATTTAACTTTCTACTCATTTTGCAGTGAATCATTACCCCCACATAAAATACGTGGTACATCTGAATTTGTGTAGCATTTGCTTCCAGCTGTTGCATTTTACTATGATACTTTATCATTTGATCATTATCACAGAACTCTTAAATTGGACACTAGTGTTTTAAAAAATGCAGACAGTTCACAAGGAGCACCTTTGTGCCCTTGGTCCTTGAGATACTAATTGATTTGAATTAATTTCTCTTACTGTAGGATGTGTTTCTGGAACTCAATTTTTTTCCTGATTCTTCCCAGTTTCTTTAAAACCCCCTTTAAAGAGTGCATTTGAACATAAATACAATATTCTTGAGATCATCTAAGCAATAGAACACATACTATTATCTTCCTCATCTCACTAATAATTTTCCTTTTAATTTGATGAAGGCTCACAGAATTGCTTTGGGAGCTTGTGCTCACCTGCTTTACAACCATAATTCCTAATTCCTTCTCAGGTGTAGTTTACAAGAGGTACTTACCCATTCTATATATAAATCAGACACTTTTACTTCCACAGTATGCAACCTGGATAGCTGGTATAAGTAAAATGTGTATTGCTTGCCAACGTACCAAGCAGCCCAGGATTCTCTGCTAGTCCTCATGGTTTCCTGTTCCCCCATCTTTCTGTCATCTGCAAACTTGATCAGTTATGGATTTATTTTTATCCAAGTGATTAATAAAAACAGTGAATAGCAGTGGGTTGAGAGACATTCAAACCAAATAACATTAAAAGTGTCATCTCTGTGTGCCGTTATAAATGTTTTTGTGTAACCGCTGGATCACTTGAAGCAGTGAATGAATATTTTATGAAGATTTTTTTTTATCACACCCATCTATACTTACTTTGTCTCTGGTTGTACTTACTTTACTGGAGTTGATCCAGAGCGGGACATATACAGTAAAATAAGGAAAAGAAACGTCACAAATGCAGCAAGCCCAACCCAAAAGGCTATGACAATAGAATCTGTGGATACAACACAGTAGTTCTGTCACTGGTACGATAGCAAATATAAAACACAGCAATACAATTCATAATCTCTAAAAAAGGTGTGTCATTTGATTAATTCTCTTTAATGAAACCTTTGAGAGAGAGAGGAATCTGAGTGCCAATTTGTTAAAAGCCTCCTAGAAGTTTACTGTAGCAGTGTATGGCCGGGGCTGGGGGAGGGGCTGGGGAAAAAAACACCTAGTAAGCATGATGATGAATAGTACTGTGCATATATATAGAAGTTATTACTGAACACTGATGTTTTTCAAAGTCTCAGCTCTTTGGAGGGGATACGGTTCCTTTTACAAAATCACAGTGTGGCAAGAAAGACGGAGTCATTATTGCTCAGTGTATAGCCAAATCCTGCTCTTAGGTGAAAGAGTAACACAACCTATGATCTTTAAGATGATGCTTTTCGGGAGGGAATGCTAGCATTGAAAACATTTTCTGCTTGGAGAAATACCAAGGAAAACTTGTTAAAAGGGTCTGTGATCCTCACAGCACATTGGTCCAGTAGAAGAGAATGTGAAACTTCCCCTGTCCAGTTGCAATACTGTAATCAACATAAAATAGTTAAAATGCAGCATACTTTATCAGGACTAAGTGATTTTTTTAAAGAACTAGTAAGTGGATTCCAAGAGCCAAAGTATGGGTTCACAATTGGTTTAAACCAGCCTAAGATCCTGTGACTGCTGTTATCGCTGATTCAGATGAATTATTATTTTTTAATTAATAAAAGAAAAAATGATTAATTGATGGCTGATCTGAGTGATCAGAGCTAATGGAGTCCAAGGCAGTTGGGGGAGAAAAGAGTTGCTCTTTCAGGAATTAAGGCTATGGCACTGCTGAAATCCCTGCCCCAGCTGGGGCTTGCTGTTGGATGGAATGAATCTGCTCCTGCCCCAGCAGCACATTTGGTCACTGGTTCAAAAATATTCATTCCTAGGGTCAGTGTGGTGTCACAGTTAAAGCATTGAAAAGTCTGGCTGTTCTGCAGGACACAAGTCAAGAAACGTCCTGTATTCATAACTGGCTACTCACTTAGGCTGAGGTGAAAAAGAAGGGTCATTGACTCCAGAGACAAATATTGACCAAGATAAAATAAATCTTCCATCTCAAAGGACAGAAAACATTGTGTTCTTTGAAACATGTCCAATATATTTGATTAGGTGTTTCCTTGTGAAAAAGTTCAGAACGTGTTGTCATCAGAGCAAAGAGATTAGGGGAATTATTCCAGTTCCTTTTAAAGCTAAAACTAGAGCCAGAATTTTATTGGAGAGATGAGTTTTGGCTGGCTTACTGAGAAATAATAATGTAACGTGTCAGATTATTTTATAATCTGACAAATTAGCATGGGAGGGCCAATATTCTGACCTGCTCTTACCAAACTTATTATGGAAAAAAGTGACAGGATGCTATTGTGCAGTCCCAGCTCCTCAAGGGAGAATAATCAGGGGACTTCTAAAAAAAAAAAAAAAAGCTCATTATCCAGAAATGAAGAGTCTGGATTTATAGAAGTCCCTATAACAGGTATTTTTGTTTTTTTTGTTTCATCTTTTAAAAGCAGCTTTAATATAATTTGTGGAATTCATTGAAGCTAATCAAATTTGCTCCAGGTCTCCAGGGGAAATCAAAATCTGGAGGGATGAACAGAAACTTCCTGTTTTTAAAGTCTTGCAATTATGATTTTAAAAAACCCTGGATAATATATTTTAACAGTCTATAAAAAGCTCTTCCTATTGCTAAATTTTACAGTCACCTTTCCTGTGTATTCATCTGTTTTAAAATAGCCTATTAGTTCATGGGTCAATTAAGCTTTTTATTATTTTTATACAAAATTGAGAAAGCTGCACAACACTATTAATAGAAAGCAAATCCTGACTTTACAGCAGGATTTTAATTTTCATGAGACAAACATGGTCTCACAATGCTTCAGGAACAGGCCATATAACAGAGGAAACAAAGTGCAAAGATTCAGATGTCTGTTTTACATTAAAAAACAAGCTGGTAAAACTGATTTAGGGAGCTATAACCCCATCCCAAGAGTTATGACAACCCGTATGATTCATTTGGGCTGATTCAGCAACGCTCCTAAACAAATGCTCAGCTCCTGTTGCAGTCAATCAGCTAGGGCCCTCTGGAATATCAGTGCAATGGTGGTTGTAATTCTGCAGGTATCCTACATTTGGCCAAACTTGGAATGTCTGTGGCTAACTGAGGGGAAATTATTCACATTTCATCTCCAGTATAAAGGGCGAGGACTTGCTGAATGTGCTTTGTCTTCATAGTTCCAAACACATGGAGACAATAATGCCAACAGTGGCTTTTGAAGATACAGGAATGTAAATATTATGCAAAGACAGGAAAACCTTCCAAGTATATTCATTCCTTGACTAGTGCTTTTATCCAAAACAAGGAAAAAAACCTAACCAATTGTGGAATTATTTCCCTTGGCATTTTCTTTATAACTTGTAACTCATTGTTCTTCCACTAGTATTGGGAGATGGAAGAATAAAAGTACCAAGATGACGCAGTCTCCATTCCTCATAGACTGCTGGCATGGAAAAATGCCTATTTTTATAGGAAGGAAGGAAGGAAGGAAGGAAGGAAGGAAGGAAGGAAGGAAGGAAGGAAGGAAGGAAGGAAGGAAGGAAGGAAGGAAGGAAGGAAGGAAGGAAGGAAGGAAGGAAGGAAGGAAGAAAGAAAGAAAGAAAGAAGGAAAGAAGGAAAGAAGGAAAGAAGGAAAGAAGGAAGGAAAGAAGGAAAGAAAGAAAGAAGGAAAGAAAGAAAGAAGGAAAGAAAGAAGGAAAGAAGGAAAGAAAGAAGGAAAGAAGGAAAGAAAGAAGGAAAGAAAGAAGGAAAGAAAGAAAGAAAGAAGGAAAGAAAGAAGGAAAGAAAGAAAGAAAGAAGGAAAGAAAGAAGGAAAGAAAGAAGGAAAGAAGGAAAGAAGGAAAGAAGGAAAGAAGGAAAGAAGGAAAGAAAGAAAGAAAGAAAGAAAGAAAGAAAGAAAGAAAGAAAGAAAGAAAGAAAGAAAGAAAGAAAGAAAGAAAGAAAGAAAGAAAGAAAGAAAGAAAGAAAGAAAGAAAGAAAGAAAGAAAGAAAGAAAGAAAGAAAGAAAGAAAGAAAGAAAGAAAGAAAGAAAGAAAGAAAGAAAGAAAAGCAGTTTAAATTCCCTCGCTATTGGAAAACCAAACCAAACATTCTTAGTTTAGAAATTGGTACAGCAAATGTGAGCTCTTTAGAAGACACAAATCATGGAACAGAGCTCTATTTTGACAAGCTATCTTACATAAATACCTGCTCCGGGGAACTCAAATTGCCTTAACATTAACTTCCTGAGGGGGGAAAAAACACACCTCAATCCCTGCACTTGCATCTTTCTCTTTCTTCTTTGCCTGGGAGATTAGCAACTGAAATACAGAATCCTGGTTTCCTGCAGATTCGTTTCCCAAAGCTGAGCCCAAAGGTGATTTCCTTTGGTGTCCAAAGGGGCATGATCTCACCCTGCAGCCCTTTTGTCAGTAAGGGTCTTCACTCACGATGTTTTCTCCATTATCTAACCACCAGCTGTTTTAACTTGAAGGTATTTTATGACTTTGAGGTCTCTACTCCTTCATACTATATCAACAAGATAGAGTTACTGTAAGAGCGGACGAGATATATAAACATAAAGTAGGATTCCATAAATCATCTCCTTAGAATATTAAAGTCTGGAAAGGTGGCAGAATTTTCTACTTATTTAGGGGAGAAAACATATTTTAAAAAAATCAAGAACAGGTTTGCACTGCTTTTTTTATGGAAATAAGGTCTTTGAGCTCACTCATGAGCACTCACGCACTCACATGTGCGGGGCAATTTCCTCCAAGAAACTATCGACAAATTTCAGTTAAATGTAACAGAGGGTTAATCTCTCAGACGCACAATTTCTGCAAGTTCTAAGAAAACAAGCAGCTACATAAAGAGAAATATCCTATAAGTGGTCATGGAGGGAAAAGCTGTTAGAGAAATCCCACCTGTATTAAATATCAGGCAACTCAAATGTTAAAAAGATCTTAGTAGAAAAAAGGGCAGAGGTTAGATTCCTAAGTTCTGTTTTTTCACTAAGCCAGCTATGTGCAGGGAACTTCCAGCCAGCTAAACTCAGCAGTTTGGGGTTTCCCTGTCAGAATTTGGGGGTAATTATTTGCCTTAACTTTAAAATTAAGATAGAGAACCTTCCAATAAATTGCCTGATCCCCTTACCCCTCCTTCTTTAAGGCATGCTGCTAAAAGTTTGGAGACAGTAGACCCTAGGTTCATCAGTGTGGACAGAAAAGCTTTTCTAGAGGCAGTGCAGAATAAGAGTGTCTGCTCTCTTCTTTTAATCTTGCTTTTATAATGCAAGTGAAGCACACAAAGCTCCTACCGCTGTCCAGTTCAGTTTTAACTATTAGAAAACCAGTTTCTTGCATTGTTAATTAGAGAGACATGAATATATTTTGAAACAATATTACATTTTCCTTACAGACCAGATCACCATAATAACCTTGGGAAAAGCAATTCCAGTCTCTGACACGATATCCGAACAGCTGTGGTTGTCTTTGGTAAACTAATCAGCAACTACATTCACAGTTCATAAACAGCCCACATATTCGTAACTCAAATGATGATAAACGATAGGTAGAGATTTGGCATAAATTGAGGGAAAATGCTGCCTATAGCCTAAATGACTCGAATATGCCTACTTGCTCTCCCTTGATCTTCATCAATCCACCCAACTACATTGGGTTAAATTAACATAGCTTGTCATTGTATCTTATCAAAACCTAACCAATGCAGTGACATTTAAAGAAAAATTACTTGCCTCTTTAAGTAATCGTTAAAAGACATTGCTATCTCATTGTGCAAAACAAAGCGTGAAACAGAATTAACTGTCACAGGGTGAATTTGGTGAATGCTATTGCATATTATATACTTTGAAAATAAACTTCTAAGCCCAGCAGATTCACTGCACTAAAATATTTTGACAGTAATGCATATTATTACTTTATCTTACAGTTCAGTAGCACTAAATCAAGGGAGGAAAGGTAATAGAATATATTATCACGTTGTTGTTCTTGGCTAGTGGGAACGTACATTTCTTCTTTTACTAAGGTTTCGAATGTTTATCGGTTGTAATGTAAGCCTTGTGTCTGATGAAAAACTCTGCTCATTCAGCCAGCTTTTCTGATTAGTAGCATGCGGTAACTAATACCCCAAACCACAGATTTGCAAGTCATAGCAAAAGTCATAGCATTTCCACTTAGCAAAAGCCTAAAAAAGAATCTCTCCTTAAGAATTAGTATTAGCAGTCTTATACTTTCAAACACTGCAAGATAAAGCAAAGAGTTTCAGTATTAGTAATAACTGCTGTTAGAGCACAGTCAGTTTGGAAGACATTCATCCATACAAACCACACACATATAACCTGGCATGGTCTGTCTTGCAAGGAAAACAAAAAATAAGTCAGTGAGACAAGCTACGCAACATTTTTCTTGTACTAGATTAACACTTGCTACTCTACAATACTTACATTTATTAACCTTCAACTTGCTTCCATCTACTGGAATTGGATCTATATAATCCCAATAATATTCATACGACCAAAAGTACTCAGAGGAGTTTGTTCTGTTAGCCATTTCAGTAGTGCATTTTAAATCAGCTCAGAACTCCTATCAAATACTTTTTTTCATTGTACTTCAGCGCCCTCAGAAAGAGATTGCATAACTGATGCTTGTGTAAATCACTCCGGGGTCCCACAGCTCAAGGACTGCCTTGGTGTTAAAAAACATCCAGCAGCAATGAATATTAATGTCTGACAGGTATGTAACGACAGATTTTACACGTAATCTTCGCTTCCTGGTGGGCATTTATGTTATTCCTCAGCCTATTTTAAACTGAGATGGACATCAGCTAATCTAAGAATGAAGTGGACAAGTGCCAGCTGGATCACAAACCCTTCTCTCAGAAACTCAAATGCAGCGTTCTCTGGAGCTACTAAAAAAGCTAGCATCAAAGACATTCCTGAATTTCTCTTGGCATAAAGAAGTAGACAAAGGGGGTATTGTAATAACCATACATTTAGCTTCATCACTTCTTCATTCTCTCCACTCCAAAGGCAATGGGTGGAAACCATCCCAATCATGATGAAGCCAGAGCAGAGGAAGGCATTCAGCCCACAGCAGCCCCGAGTGCTTCGGCGAGCAAGCACACTCGTGCTTCACTGTGGTTGGCTTCAATTACTGGTGCCAAAACTGAAACAGACCCTCAGCTCACTCCTCATTGCATCCCTAAAGTCCTCAGGGCATGTCGTGGCTTGAGAGGCTGGTGGTCCTCATCTAGGCACTGGCTCTGGGCTCGCAGAGAGGCATGCCTCTCAGGGTGTCTCCAGGGCACAGAGGCATGACAGGGCTCCAGGGGTGCCTCCAGGATACCTGGGGAACTCAGGTGAGTGACAGGGCCCCAGGGGTGCCTCTGGGGTATCTGGGGGACATGGGGGAATGGAATATATTCATGTAGAGCCAAGAGATTATTGATAGTTCCTGGTGATAAATAGAATATTGCGTTAGAAATTTAATAAGAACAGGTGTTGGAAATAAATCTACAAGGATTGTGCTCAGTTGTCCCATATACAGCCCCCGTCCAGCTGAATCGTAAGAAATGTCAGACTTAAAACATAGGTATTAGATTTTTATGACCAGAAAGGGGACACGACCTGTCGGAAGGAGAACCAAAACAAGACAGTGGAGATGGACTTCCGTGGACTTTTGAGTTAATGAAGAACAAAGAACAAAGAGCACGAGTGAAAACACCACGAACTTAGAATCATAGAATCATAGAATCATAGAATCATAGAATCACTAGGTTGGAAGAGACCCACCGGATCTCAAGCCTGAATCTCCCCTGGCAGAGCTTGAGGCCATTCCCTCTCGTCCTGTCCCCTGTCACTTGGGAGAAGAGGCCAGCTCCCTCCTCTCCACAATCTCGCTTCAGGTAGTTGTAGAGAGTAATAAGGTCTCCCCTCAGCCTCCTCTTGTCCAGGCTAAACAACCCCAGCTCTCTCAGTCGCTTCTTGTAAGACTTGTTCTCCAGCCCATTGACCAGCTTCGTCGCTCTTCTCTGGACTCGCTCCAGAGCCTCAACATCCTTCTTGTGGTAACTTGTACAAAGGAAACGCTTATCGTATGATGCTGTATAAATATCTGATGATTTTGTGTGTGCTTTTGCCACTTACTGAGGTGTTGGGCCAGCTCTGAGATGTAAAAAAAACAGGCCTGGAGTTGCCCCCTGCCTGGTGAGAACCCTTTAACACTCAGCACAGGGAGGCGCGGCCTCTGCGTGAGGGGGAGGTCTCAGGGGAAGGGGCCGTGGGCTAGTTGGGGGCGTGGCCTCACAAGCTCTGTCTGCTCGGGGTGGGCGTGGTCTCCGTGTTGGGGGCGTGGTCTCAATACCAGCCCCGTACTATCAGTGCATTGGGCGTGGTCTCAGCGTGGTTTCAACGCACGAGTCGTGCGGTCAGTGAGGGCGTGGACTAAATATTTGGGCGTGGCCTAAGCAAGGCTGGGCGTGGTCTCAAAGGCATGTGCAGTAGTGTTTGAGCAGGGGGCGTGGCCTCATCATCGGAGGCGTGGTCTCACCAGCGGGGGCGTGGCCTCACCAGCGGGGGCGTGGCCTCACCAGCGGGGGCGGCTTTTCCCGCCTCGCGCGGCTCCCGAGCGGGTGTGGTGTCATTTCCGCTTCCGGTGCGGGATGTTCGAAGGCGATGGCGGACCCGCTGTTCTCGGTGTCGGCCGCCGTGGCGGAGCTGAACTCCTCCGTGTCACTGCTGGAGGCGGGCGGCGGGCGTGCTCCGCCGGCGGTGGCGGAGCAGCAGAAGCGGGGATCGGGCGCGGAGGACCCGGACCTAATGCCTATGGTGTTCCTGTGCGCCGGCTGCAAGCGGCCCGTGGGGGACACGCTGAGCTGGGTGTCCAACGACGAGGAGACGGGGTGCATCCTGCTGCGCAGTGAGTCCTGCCCGCCGGGCCCGCACCCTCAAACCCTCCCGCCCTACAAGGGGCAGTTACTGTTGCAAAGCGTGGAGTATCTGCGGTTTCAGCTAGAGCAGAGTTAGGTTTCACCGAAGTAACTGTGTTCTTGGCAAGTCAGACAGAATGTCCCTCTGACAGCGTGTTTTCTCTCAGTCAGTGTTTCCACTGATGCGGTTCATTCTCTGGGGACGATAACGCCCTGTGTGCAGTGTGATCTGTGCTGAGCAGCGGGGGCTGCTGCAATCACCTCTGTTTGCAGCCTTTTCCATCCCCGGTGCAGGGTCAGGCAGGGCTGGAGCTCACTCCAAAGCAGTGAAGGATCTGACTGATGTGAAATTTGTGATAACATTAAAATCGGACCTTGGAAAGCAATAAAACATACATAAGATTTCTGGGAGAATTGATCCCTGTGCATGTGAGTGGGAAATCCATCCTGACCCAGCTCTTGTCTCTCTGCACACGATAGATTGCTCCCTCATGTTGGCCAGCCCTGATAAAGGATACTGCTGTCTAAAACTCCAAAATGAGTCGTGTAGAGTTCATTTGCCGGTATTTTCAGTATTACCCCTCTCTATGCAGGTGCAGCCAGCATCGTCTCAGTGGAGGAGGAACGCCAGCTCTCCAAGCGGCCTGGCGAGTGTGGATGGTGAGGAGCAGCCCCAGGGTGGTGGTGGGTGTCCCTGTTTGGGCACTGTTCTCTTGCCTCTGGAGGAGCCGAGAGGCTCCAGGGAAGGTGCTGAGGAGAAGCCTAATAACTGGTCTCTTGGGTGGTCCTGCTTCCCTGAGAGCTTGCAGTGCTAGGTTCAGGGTTGGACACAATGATCTTAAAGGTCTTTTTGCAACCTAAACAATTATGTGGTTTTGTAATGAATTCTTTAAAGTAAATAAAAAAAAATGTTAGGGATGGGAGCAGTGTTTGTTTTCTTTTTCTCTTGAATAAACATTATGTGTCTTACTTACAGTATGGTAGAGATGTTAACCTGCTCTGGCTGTTCAATGACACTTGGCAGCATCTACAAATACACCCCAAAGCATCTCGACTACAAGAGGGATTTGTTCTGTTTCAGTGTTGACTCAATTGAAAGGTAAAAGCAGATTTCTTATTGGTAAGCCTGTCAGCTAAACCCGCTCACTGGACATCATACCAAGGGATGCTTCTGTTAATATTTGTGGCATGTCTAGTTGTAGCTAGAAAACTAGAGTGTTTTTATGTATTACTGCTTAAGTATGAGAAACATCATCTGTGTAATGTTAGATAAATCTTTTAAAAAATATATATAAAATACCAGTGCTGCCTTTTGTGTAAGAAATTGCATACTACTGAAGAGAATAACGCCAGGTACACAACATGGAGGGGGGTTTCCGTCTCATTTGGTCAGTAGATACTGCATATGTGATCTGCTTTAGACAACATCAAATAAACCTGCAGTCTTAGCCAGACCTGTTTGGTACTACCTGTAAGCTACAAGAAATAAATATTTCAGCAGAGAACACAGGCAAAGAAAATTAAGCAGAACTTATGATGAGGCCATACCTGTCCTGGTCAAGTCTGCTTTTTCCATGTGCTTGATGCTCTCATTTAACTGTCCTGCAGTCAGAAACTGTCTAGGAAATGAAGATGTACTATTGTATTGCTTTTACTTATTTTATGTCACGTAAAAGTAGTCTTAAAATATTCTTCAGTAACTGTGTCCTGAATTAATTCTTTATACCAGAGTGTTTTTACCCAAGCATCATTTCTGCCCAGGGTAGATTTAATGTTTCTGCTTTTTGTTAAGTTCCAGTTTATTCTGCTGTATCTTCGTGGAAGTTCACCTTCCTACTCTGGACAGGTGTTTTTTTTTTTTCTTTTTTTCCACAGCGAAAGTACTTTGCTTTTTCCATAACAGTAAAATTCTCTGAGACGCTAGCATTGCCACAAAATAGCATTTTGTTGGGCAGTAATGGTGATGGCTGGTTCTCCCAGCTCGTGCTACACTGTTCTCAATGCCTGCATTATTTTCCATAATACCCTGTAGCACCAGAATGCTTAACTCTGAGTTCTAACTTTCATAAAATGGTAGTATCTTGGTAATTCTCTGCTTTAAACTGTTTTTGTTCTACCATACAGTTTGTTTACAAGATTACCAAGTATGCTTTGTTGTTGTTGTTGCTGGAATCGTGCTTCCACTTTGCTGGTGTGTTAATCATAATCTCATAATCACTGGGAACAACGGATGAGTGCTACATTTGGATTTTTGCTTTCAGAGTGACAAGTGCATGATCTAAACTGTAGCGTCTCAGTTACGTTCTAGGATCCTCGGAAAAGAAAGCTCTTACTGATGAAGCACCTTTAACTCTTGAAAAGCAAGCAGTCTTGGAAGAGGTGCTGCAAAGGGTAAGGTTTCTATCATTCTGTGTTTTATCATAGCCTTGTGTCATTCTTCATTAAGGTTTCACAGAGGTGATTTAAACATCCTTAAATAATTTCTACAAAGTGGTTTATTTCATCCAGATCAATTATTCGGGTTTTAACGTATGCTGCGATAATTCATGCCATTCATATCTTGTATTGTGTAAGATTTTCAGTAGCTTCCTTCAATTTTAATGGTAATTAGCATTTTCTGTTTAGCAAGCACAGCATTAGAATCCTATTTATGTTTGTAGGTAATCAGAGTTTTTGTTTCTAATTAGTTCTGGTTTGCTTCTCCAGATTTTCCCTTAACTTTGTTTTTCTCTTGTGTGCTCTGTCTCTTCTGTCTTTAATGTAAATTGCCTTAGTGGTTTAACTGTAACTTTGTATTGAATTATTATGTAATAAATCAAGTCAAAATTCTGCTCTACTGAAAACTTCTGATTGCTGGTAGGGAGAGTTGGGAGCAGATAGTGTAATGAAGCTGTCTCTTAAAGCTGATGGTTGTCTAGCAAAAGCCAAATATGTGGATCTGACACTCAGCAAAGTTGGAGGCAATTACAGACTTGAGAAAGAGTGGACAGCTAACGTTCGAGTTGAGTGAACTTTTGAAATATAGAAGTAGCAGGAAGGGAATCAAATAGGATTGGTGATGCAAGGTCAAATTTGAGCACTTACTGATCTCTACGCTTGCTCTTTGTATTGTCAAGTTCTGTTTATAAAAGAATATCTTTCCCTGCTTACTTTACAGGCAAACACTTTATTAAAGGCTCTGGAGACAAGACTGACTGCTGTTGAAGCGAGTGTGGCTTCACTTCATGTTAAAACCTGAAAGAATTTACATGCTAGAAGGCTAACTGCAGGAGAATAATGTATATAGAACTTGTCCTGTGGAAGCATTGCAAAAAAATGTGCAAAGAACTGAGAGGCATCGGTGGCTCATGCTGTGGTAGAACACAGCTGACTGAATCTTCACCATAGACAAGGAGTTCTTCTCTTGCGTGTTGAAAAGGATACCCCAGAAAAATACATGATTTTTTAAAATTGAGCTTCTGTAGACTTTTGGTTTATATGTAAATATTTATTTAATTTTTTAATGTATGAAATCAAAGCATTTATCTCCTGACTTCCCTGCTATTCAGTATCTTCTGAACTGGGTGTGCATCTCCTTCCTTAACCGATAAAAAAAAAAAATTTCCCTGTAATGTCTGGAGGAACAACATAGGTTTTGGATTTTTTGTTTTTGTATTCACAGCCTTTGCTTGACCTGTGTGCAGAGATGGGAATGGCACAATAACTGTATGGGGGTATGTGATTGGTGGTTTGGGGTTGTCTCTTTGCGAACTAGAGGTTAAAGCATAGTATATAAGAAAGCTTTAAAAGCATTAGGTAAAATGTCTTTCCATGCAATATTGGAGGTCATATGGTTTACAGCCTCAGGGGGAGGAAAAGAAATAAGGCTTGTAACAGCAAAATTGGCACATACTTGAGCAATGAATTAAAAATGCTAATTAAGAGCACTTGTCAGTATTTTGTTGTTTTAATGCAGATATTTGTTTGCCTTTGATCTTCTGTGTATTTCACTAATTATCAGAATTTCTTATATGGTATGAATGTTCCAAGTAATTTCTTAATAAAAGAAAAACTAACAGTTGGAGCCTAAAGGAAGAATAACTTTGAAAAAGTTTTTCTTCTGTTACCTAATGCTAAATTTTACTACTAGTTTTCAAGTTTTCTCCGAAAACCCAGCATGTATTTCTCACTGTTCTCCCTCAGTGGTAGGCAGTGTTTATCTTAAAAGGTGGAAGAACCCCACCTTTTCTCTATTTACTGCTTTATTTTGAAGCAGTATTCAAGCTTAGCCTCTGGTGATAGGTCTCTTGTTTTCTTATGTTCAGTTAACTAAATCATTTGCACAGCTGCCAGAGGAATTGTTACAAGCACTAAATTTTCAATCAAATTACTGCGGTGTAATTTTTGAGGTGGTTTCTTATCTAACAAGTTTTTGAAGTTGCTTACCAACATTCAATACTAGATGTCTGAAGAGAACCATGAGCTCTGCCCTTTAGCTGAAGGTTGGTTACTTAGAGTGTGGGGTTTTGGGGGGGGAATGTTAACACTTGATGGTTTCATAGGCCTACTTTTTGCAGATGTAATGCTTTTTCAAGATACAGATGTGCATTTCTAAAGATGTAGATTTATTTTTCCATTAATCACTACTATGGGAGCAGGGACACAAGCCTATAAGGATATCTGAAGATTTTTAAATTTTTTTTGTAGAGGTGATGTGTTAAATTTTTTTGATTAAAGATTGAAGACAGAACAATGTATCTTTAAAATTCGTATTCCAACAAGGTAGCTACAAAACACAAAGGTGCAAAGAAACTTAAGTGGTTTTCTGATGCTTCCCTAGCCAAATTATTGGCATGTTAGAGGAGGTGGGATGTTTAGCATCTTGGAGGTAGTTTTCTAGGGAGACCTTATAGCAGCCTTTCAGTTCTTAAAGTAGGATGACAGGAAAGCTGGGGAGGGGCCCTTTATCAGGGAGTGCAGTGATAGGAAAAGGGGTAACAAGGGTTTTTAAGCTGGAAGAGGGAGATTTAGATTAGACAGGAAGATGTTTTTCTCTGTGGAGGTAGTGAAGCATTGGCACAGGTTGCCCAGGGAAGCTGTGGCTGCCCCATCCCTGGAGGTGTTCAAGGCCAGGCTGGATGGGGCTTTGAGCAAGCTGGTACAGTGGGAGGTGTCCCTGCCCATGTCAGGAGTGGGTAGAACTGGATGGTATTTCAGGTGCCTTCTGACCCAAGCAATTCTATGATTCTAAGAGGGTTCTTGTATTTGTTAATTACATTATGAAATTACCACTATAGATCAACACTTGATGGAAAAAAACAGGCCTCAGGTAGCACCTGTAGTTATGAACATGTGACTCTTAATCATGGAGGGCAGCTAACTTTTTGAGAGGGAGTATCTTAAATAGATTTGCCAGCTGAGATCCTTCTGAGACTTGGTTAGGCAGATACCTAGCACCTGTCTCCTGTGTCATATATTGCTACTAAGTATAATGAAAGTAAAGTTGTATATATGTAAGTTAGTATTCAGTAAAATTGATTGCTCATCTTAACGTAGGCATATGAATTCCATAACTATGCCTTTTTTCTAGGCCCTATGGGTAAAATACCTGCTGAAGAGGGAGCCCCAAAACCATAATCCTACTAGTATATCCCTGAATTTGCAGACAGAATTGACTATAATGAATCTGGGTTAGCCCATGTATTCCTGTGATGCAACATACACAGGTAACACATTTAAAAGTGTGTGCTAAGTAAAGATTTTTTTCTTTTTTGGTTTAGTGCATTGGTCTGGTATATCTTTTCTTTATTGAATACCTGCATTTGGCATCAGTGTATATTTAGAACCATGTCTGCTAACATATTGTGGGTGGGAGCTCTAGTACATTAGCACAACAGGCTCTTAAAATATCATTTCCACTCACTCAGGGGTTGCCAGCTGCTGCTTTGATAAGGTGTGCAGTGAATAGTCTAAGTTTAAAATTGATTTCATATTCATGTAGAGATATTTATATCTGCATGGGGAAATGTGTGTATTTTGAGTAGGTATATTGTTCAAGAGAGTGATTTTTTTTTCCTCACTTCTAAGCATGATTGGGAGCTAGTATCTTGAGCTGGTAACTGGGCTAAAGGTAATATAATATTTTTTCTATGTAAATGTGTATTATAGAATATTTGAACAATTTTTAAATGTTAAGGAAAGCTATAATTGTTCCCTAGCCAAATAATAGTTGCAAAGTTTTAGTGTGGCAGCATGATGTACAGTATACAGTCATATAAAAGGTATTTCTTCTTGCTTAATACCTGTTTCTAGCTGACAGTTCCTTCTATATCCAGTCTCTGTTTTTATCCTCAAATGCAGGATAAATAGGAAGTTGAATTCCCCTTTGGGTGAATCGTCACGCTCAATGCACGCTTCCTTATACATGACCTAGGCACTGTGTGCATTATGGGAGGGGGGAAAAATACCGCTTCTTTCGGTGGATTCTTCAATTTTACCTGCAGTTGATAAAGGCTAGGTTTAGTTAAAGCACAACAGTACTTTGTAGCTCACTCTGCTTATGCCCTTTAGAGACAAAGTGGTATGACAAAATACATCAGAGGATTAAAACTGAGTTTTCAATATCCCCCAATTCAAACTTTAAATCACTTTCCTGTAACTTAAACTACCGCAAAACACTGTTAAGAATAATCAACATAATCTAGTAGCTGAAAAACAGTCTCCATCAATGCATCTTTCCTTTTCAGCTGACAGGATCGAGAAAAGCTGAAGAAGAACCTGAACTGGAGAAAATGTGCCAGAGCAGAAGGAACAGAAAGTGAAGAAAAGGAATCTGGCATATAATATCCTGACAGGAAAGCATGATACTGTGGGAGTGAGCATGAAGAAAACAGATGTGTGATTCCAAAAAGGAGCAAAGCACCTGTATCTGTTTAGTTCCAGGGAGATCTGAACTTTCAGTTGCTAGAGGTCTTATGTACTCAGGCAAACAGATACAGTTACTGGAGGGGTAAGTGACATAGTAAATTGTTACTGGAATAAGATAACTTTTGTTCTTACTAAATGTGTTTATATGGGGAGGAGGGAACACTAGAGCAGGCAGTGCTCTCCATAAACACTCCAGCAGATCATTTGAAAACCCTTCTCAAGTCTTCAGGGCAAGAAAGAATTGCAGAAAATAGATTCCATAATTGAAAGGAGAAAGCCAATGAAAAATAGGCAGTGAAAATTCTCATTGAAAAACAAAAATAATGTGAAGAAAATGGCTAAAAGAGCTAAGTAGTAGATTGTTTTACTCAATATTTGTATGACTATGTTACACTTGGGATGAACACTTGGCTCCTCTTATACAGAGCAAAGAATCGCAATGTTTTGTTAGTATAACTAATTGCTTTAGCAATCTAGTAAAAATAGTAGCAAGCAGCTATTATTAATCTAGTTACAATGATATCAGGACTTTCCAAATAATCTAATTATTTTTAATTCCCATAAATACAATAAAACTGTTATATAGGCTTTCTACCAGCTCCCTCTCATCTTTGTGGTGTCATTTGTGTCTGTGGTGGAGGGTCTTTTTTTTTTTTACCTCAGATAGAATGATGCAGGTATTTCAGTGTCCAAATTCTTCACCGGGTTGTGTGCTGATATGGGTAGTGAGGAGTTTCTCAGACAGCTTGATGCTATTCATGTGCATTTCCAGGCAGCTGGCTGCTTACACATCTTTCTGGTTGGTCTACAAATTCAGTAATACAGTGTTAATGGACTAGCATAATCTGTGAACATACATGGTATAATGCTCTGAAGTAATAACTGGAGTTACACAAAACCAACCTAAAGCTGAAAACAAATGAAATATTAAACTGCTAAACAGTTCTGCCTTTATAATGAAAACAAATTTAACTATAGTCATCTGACTGTTGGCAATGGGCTGATAGAGCTACAAACAAAATAAAGAAGTAGTCAAGACCAGAAAAGCCTCAACCAGGGAATATTTCCACTATCAAGAGAGGCTGAGAGAACTGGAGTTGTTCAGCTTGGAGAAGATTCTGAGGAGACCTTATTGTGGCCTTTGAATACTTAAATGGGCTTATAAGAAAGATGAGAGGAAAAAATTTTTAGCAGGCCCTGTAGCAATAGGACAAGGAGTTTTAAACTAAAAGAGGAGAAGTTTAGACTAGATACTAGGAAGAACTGTTTTACACCGAGCGTGGTGAAACACTGGAACAAGTTGCCCAGAGAGGTGGTTGACGCCCCATTCCTGAAAATGTTCAAGGTTAGTTTGGATGAGACTCTGAGTAGCCTAATCTGCTTGACAATGTCCCTGCTTATTGTAAGGAGGTTGGACTAGATGATCTTTAAAGGTTCCTTCCAACCCAAACCATTCTATGATTCGTGTTTCTCAAACCATTAAGGCTTCAGTTGTCACGACAGTAGAAGGTCTGTGGCCTGCTAACAGCAATGGTGACACTGCATTGAGTGTGCTGTGGGGTTACAGTAGAAGTAAGGCTCATTTCTGCAGTGCCCAGCAGCATAACACCATCATGGCAAATCTTTCCATATGTCCCAAGCCTTCCTACCATTTGGCCAGAGGAGCAAAGCATTGTCACCAGTCTGAAAAGGAGCTCAGAAACACAACAGTATTTTCTTTTAAATTAACTAGAACTCCAAGCTCACCCAAGTCACCGAGGAGACCAAACCTATGTAATTTTATAGTACAAAGCTTTACTGCTGGTACAAAACCACTGGCGAAGTGAACCAGGAAAGATCCTTTGTTCTCACTCTATGCTGGTCTAAAAGCAACATTTTCCTCCTAACCCCAAAGGGCTGATTCTTATACTAGGATGACAGAGAATACTTGTTCTAAATCTTCTGTAAACTGATTAGAAACTCTTCCCAAGTCTCTCAGCACAGCAAATAGAAGGTTGAAATAATAAGGAAATTAAAAAACAGAAATGCATTTGACTTTTCTAACTTCTTTTTTAGCTAAGTTAGACTATCAAAATGACATGTTACTGTACAATATCACATGAATCCACTCCATTGGCAGAGCTGCTTCACTTCAAACATTTCAAAATTATTTGCTGTGCAGTCATTTTCTCCAAGAAGGATTTGCTATGAGAGGATCAGGCACAGATGTGTTTCTCATGAGGTTTCATGTGGAAGAATTAAATAGTGGGCACTAACTGTAGTGAGGGCTAGGGTAGGGAGGCAGTTCCTATGTAAAGAGAGAGTTGCTTCTGGAAGACTGTGTTCCTGCTTGATGTCCACGATTTGAAGAGGGTAGGAGAAGGTCTTAAGAGTAGTAAAATATGCTTTATTTCATTAAAGATTTTAACTGTTTGAACTGTTTAAGTGTTGTATTCATCCATGAGGAACAAAATCTGTTCATACAGAGACGCTCAGTCTAGCAGCACTGGAGGGAATCAGTGCTTTGGACTGCAAGATAGGCTAAAATCCTATTGGAAGTGACGTGTATGATTTTTTAACAATAAGGCAACTCCTATGCACCAATGTGCTCAAGTAATGGATGTTCTGTGGCTGGAAACCTGCAAGACAGGCACTGGTCCCAGCTGGCTGTGGGTTTGCACAGGAGCCCTGGGCTGTAGCTGTGTGGGTGGCCAAGTTCAGAGCAGTCCCCAGGAGGAGTGGTGTTTGCAGCCAGGGCTCGGTCCATGTGGTAGGGCTCTTGTAGAGGCAGCCTTGCCGGGGTCCCTGTTGGGCAAAGCTTTTGCTCCCAGGCCCCAGCTTAAAACTACAAACAAACAAAAGCAGCAACCACAACAAAACAGGGATGAAAGTTGGTTTCAGATGATCATCTCCAAGCATCCAAACAGGAGGTGTGACTTTCAAGCTGCTGGCAACTGTCTATTGCAATCTAAGGAGCTGAAGCCCACTATAGGCTCAGGTGCTCTGGCATTTGTGAAAAAACAGTGCTCCCAGCCACGTGGGAGCTGACCTTTGGGCAGCTCCTCTATTTATTTAAACCTTGACTCAAATGATTTGCGGATATGTAATTGCCAGGCTGATATGCATTTCATTTATTTGATTGGTAATATTACAGCAGAGTAATACAGGCTCCCAAACCTCCTAATGGCAGCACCTGTGTCCACTGCACCTCTGGTGCCTCCGGGCTTTCCTGGTGAAGCCGGGAGAGGGCACATCTCCATAAGAGATTTCACTGCTGCTTTAGCAGTGACAATTAGGATTTTCCTCTCCAGCTCATTCTGCTCACCATGTAGTGCTGCAGGTTTTTTGCCTTTCTCTTGTCACTTATTTGCTCTTCAAGACAAATTTGCAGGCTAGCTGGAGAATGCTGGCTGTCCTGCTTTGTTACTTGGAGTTAGGAAGTGTGGGTTTGTCAGATGCTGTTTAGACTCAAAACTGTTGAGACGGAGCCATGAAGGAGTTCATGTCCCCTAGGTGTTCCTTGGGGATGACGTGCTATTACTATTGTGACGCTTTCAATGAAAAAAACCCTGAACAGATTTTTCTAATCTTGTGAGTAGATTTAGGTTCACATCTGTCATTTGTTTCTGATTTATAAGATGTTACAGAAGCAATAAAATATAGGAAGCATTCACTTAATCCACATCGAGGAGCAAATTTCCATGATGTGACAAAAACTAAACCCATTAACCTTACCTTTACAAAGCAAAGAAAGTAAAGTTCGAAACCATGAAAACTTGCTTATCTAAGGATTGTAATCTGCTTCTCAGTGGCACTGTGATACTCTGGAAAAGGAACCCACAGACTAAGTTTTGAATGACAAAAGGCACACTTTTTCCGTAGGTAATTAACATCAAACAGTTCCTAAAAGAACCAAAATATAGATCCACCAAATATGTATTTAAAAATATCCTAGGACAGAGTGTCTCTATGCAATGATTCCTGAATGAGTAACAATAGACTCTTCATTATTCACACTTCAATTGTTTTCTGTATTTTGTCAGACTGCAAATTTCTGCAACCTCTTTTTAGCAGCACACAGCCAGAGAAGAATACTGGATTTAAGGTGAACCCCTGAAAACTGCTGGTTCTCTGAATGTACTGCTATATTTTAATGGCTATTCTTTAAACCTTACATAAGCAAAGCTCTGCATTTTATCAGACTTTTCTGATAAAATAGGGCTTTTCTGAAAGTAGCTGATGAGAAAGGAGGGCTAAGCTTACAAAGTTTCATATTTGGGCAGGAATTAAGGCCTGGAAGTAGTCTGCAAGCACACAAGCTCTTCCCGGTTGCTGCTATCAGAAGCCTTTTCTCCTCCCCAACCCCAATAAACACAGAGAGCTGGCTTGGCTTAGCCACCTAAGTCCCCATTCATAATGCTGCTGCTCAGTTTCAGGCTGCTTACTTTATGCTGGTGTCTCCTTAGGCTCCTTGCTTGAGTACTGTCCCAACCCCTTAGGCACAGTGAAACCTGGGTACCTGGAACCAGGGTGCAGGGACACAACTTGCAAACCACTTTTCTTGTTTGGATAGGTTTTTGACTGCAAAGTTAGTCTCAAAGGTTTTATTCAGCAGAAATAAGCCACAGTGAATAACCTACCACTCCTGTTGCATTGGTCCATGTGGGGACACTTGCCAGCCCAAAGTTTGACTCTGAGCCCCAGGCAGAGATTGTGACATGCAGGGGCCCATCACCCATAGTGCTGTGGCACTGAACTCTGTGCTGGCTTGCCCTCCTCAGGATGTCAGTCCCAGCTGCAAAGGGATGAGGCCACCACTCACTTGTTTCAGTGTCTCTGGTTGCAAATGCAGAGCTCCCACTACACCACACTTGCAGCTCACAGCTTGCCCCTATAACCGCTCTGCACCCCTCATGTTTGCGTTTTGCTCGCAACAGACTTTGCAAAAACTCTCCTGAGCACAAAGGAATCAGGGCAGCAGAGAACCATGCTGTGTGCAAAAATAACAGACACTTGCAATTGCTTGGAGTGGTGAGCATGCTTCAGGTGGCCCACAATCCTTCACACTGAGCCTTCTTGGATGCCACCGGAGCCTGCCGAATCCATAGTCTTCAACTGTGAAACTGTTGTCAGATGAGACGGGGATGACTGAACTGCTGATGGCACTTACTGATTCAGTATTAGGCACAAGCAATCATCTCTTCCTTAAGCCAAGATGGGCAGTGCAACACAAGGCTGTAGAGTACATGGGAAAACATCTCTGAAACTGTAAATTTCAATTTGAAGTTCATCATTTTAAAGAAAGAGATTTTTCCTGAACTATAATTTTTTTCCCCTCCTCTGCCCTGGCTACTGTAGCAGTCACTGAGGTATAAAAACTTGCAGTGTGTGCATGCATTCTGTGTTCCTTTGCAAAAACCTGTCAGATATTTTTCTTGGATAGCCTTTTACTTACTGTTATTGAGTCCCAGTGAAAAGTAGGATGTTTAACTGCCTCATGTTTATATGTTAGATCAGTAATGTTCATTGAAATGGTGTTGGGCCAGGTCATGTGTGGTCCTTTTGAACCAGCTGAGCTTATCTAATCCTATGATATCTATAGCAGAAATCATGGGTTTGTTGCTTCATCATTGGACACCATGTCGCATAAAAGTCAGGTGATGCAATGCGAACATTATTCTGCACAAAAAGATTTGATAGATGTTTTAAGTATAGCCCTTCTTCTGGATAAAAAATGACTCCTTGGCATTTAAGAGTTTGGGGTTTTGTTTTTTTTTTAAATATTATCTTCAACCACTGCCATTGGCTAGTTACAAGCCTGGCCAGATGTCAAAAAAATAATCCTGTTGTGGCAGGGAAAAGACAGGGATCTGTTATGGAGTTTGCCTCCTATCATGACTCCCTCCTCTCACAGCTGGGGCAGAAAGGATGGACCAGGCCTCCCCTCTTCTGTCCAGGTATTTTGTGGGCCCTCAGTGACTGAGTGAACATAGACATCACGGCTACCAAGAGTTGTGGCCTCCTCAAGCCCTTGTCACCAGCATGATTCCTGTCTGGGTGCTGCCTCTGTCCCTGATGTAAATGCACACCATGTTTGAGATGCTGGATATTCTTCTGCCTTGCACTGCTTAATGAGGATCCAACTCTTCGCCACTCTCACAGCGGTCCTTTGCCATCTTCTACTCAGACGTGAACTTTTTGTTTTGATGGTGCATTAGCCCAAACCTTGTGCACACACACCGGGAAACACCTTGGATGTGGCAGTGGAGGGTGGGCATTTCCAGTGGGTCTTTCCTGAAGCAAAGAAACTCAGTCTCCTACCGTGAACACACAGTGTCTTCAGGAGCTGCCTTCCTGCAGGATATGGTCTGCCAAGGTGCACAGAGCCATCCGGGTACTTCCTGAGTGTCAAAGGGTAGGCATCTGCTGGAGGCCAGAGGTTCTGCACAGCGGCTGCAAGGTTTGAAACAGGCAACAGTGACATCCTTTGGCTAGAAAGCTGCCTGGCAGAGAAGGACCTGGGTGTGTTGGTTACAGCCAGCTGAGCATGAGCCAGTACTAGCCCAGATGCCCAAGAAGGCCAATGCATCCAGGCTTGGATCAGAAAAAGCATGGCCAGCAGGACCAAGGAAGTGATCATGCCTCTGTACTCGGCATTGGTGAGACCTCATCTTAAATACAATGTTTAGTGTTGTACCCCTCGCTACACTGAGGTGCTGGAGTGCATCCAGAGAAGAGCAAGGATGCTGGTGAAGGGGCTGGAGGACAAGTCTTACGAGGAGCGGCTGAGGGAACAGGAGTTGTTTAGCTTGTGGAAAAGGAGGCTGAGGGGACACCTCATCACTATCTACAACTGCCTGAAAGGAGGTTGTATAGAGGTGAGTGTTGGTCTCTTCTCCCAGGTAACAAGTGATAGGACAAGAGGGAACGGCCTTAAGCTGCGCGAGGGGAGGTTCAGGTTGGACATCAGGAAAAATTTCTTCACCAAAAGGGTTCACAGGAACTGGCAGAGGCTGCCCAGTGTAGCAGTGGAGTCACCACCCCTGGAGGCGTTTAAAAGATGGGTAGATGAGGTGCTCAGGGATATGGTTTATTAGTGGACAGGTACAGTTGGATTTGATCATCTCAAAGGTCATTTCCAACCAAGTGATTCTATGATTCCATGATTTTGTGTGTTAACACTGCCCTTGCAAAAAGTTACTAGCACAAGCTAAAGAAACTCCTTGGTATCTACTGTATGTAGCACCTACAGGAGTAAACCACAACTTCTAACAGCAGGTTACATCAAGCAGAGAGGAAAAGCCTTTGAATCAGCAAGGAATGGGCCTACAGGTCTTCAGATAATTCAAGGCTATGTGAGTCGGTCATTCAGATGAGGCAGATCCATTTCCACACTGGCAGGAGGAAATGCCTTTTAAAAAGTTTATTAAACAACGTAGTGTTTGTGAATTTGATCAGGAAACACAGAAATACAGCACCCTGACAGGACACAAAGCAGTGTTGTTCAACACAGCAGTGAGCAGCATTGACAAGACTGAGACAGAGTTGTTATCTAATCCAGATAGCTCAGAAAAAAAAAAAAACTCAACCAAACAAATAAACACTGTATAAAACATACTGTTTCCCAGATTTTTTGTTTATATCTTGGTTGCCCAGCTAAGCAAGTAGCTGCCATTGCACAGGGCAAGAGACAGTGAATCTCTCGGAGTCAGTAAGAGGCCCAGTGCCAGCTGGGTCCCCTGGGACCAGTGCCACAACTTCAGCAACTCACTATGAACTGACATGGAGCTATCATTGCCTCAATTTTACTATGCTTTTCCTATTGGTGAGTTTTCATTCACTGTTAATCCAAAAGACATCCCCTAGTTTTTCTTCCTCCTTTATTTATCAAGTATACTTCAGAATACTTGCAGTAGGAGCTCTAGTAACTTTTCAGTTGCTGCCTGTCTTGCCCTTAAGAGTATTATCTCTCTGACCTGGTGACATATGACAGGTTTCACATCCTTCTCCTTGAAGATTGTTTTGTTTTGGGATTTTTTTTCTGCTCTGCTTGGAAGAAGTGAATGTTATCTTTGAAAACACCATGGTAAGTCTGTCAGTAAATGGCTTCACATAGTTTGGGAGCCTGGACCTCACAGATGGCTGTTGTATCTGGAGGCAGGAGAGCTGAAATTGGTGTAATTTTCTGAGAAGCATCTTTGGAGACTGATAACAGAGTCTGCCCTGCCTTGCAATGGTTAAGGAGGTTAAACCACACCTTTATGTGTGTTTCTTCTCATGCTTCCTTCCTCAAGGGAGTTCATACGGGCATTCCATGTACAAATAACAAAAACCCAGCATGGGGCTGGAGTGGCTACTGGGTTTGTGTGATGGTTTAAAGCACTGTATTGTTTAGAATGTCTTTTCACAAGGTTGTGACTATACTTCCCTGTGCAATCATCCATGCTTCTCGCCATCCTTCCTCTCTAATACCTCCCTTTCACTTGCTACAACTTTCCAGCTGGCTGTCACCAAAGCTCAGGAGTATGATACCCTGAGCCTGAGATATCTTGAGGTTATGTTGCTACAGATGATGACATTGATGCTGATGAAAATACATTCTCAAATTGAGTTACTGCCCGAAAAGAAGTATTTTCACACAAGAATCATGTTAAGTGCTTCAAACCTCATTCTGGAGAAGTCCATTATGTTGCTCCTGGATTTTTGTCTTGCAAAAATCATACTACAGAAAAAGAAAGAAAGCAAATTAAATTATTATTCAGTAAAGTCCTAAGAAATACTCTCCCTCATAGACAGTAGGATCCCTACACAGAATCATAGAATCATAGAAAAACCAGGTTGGAAGAGACCCACCGGATCATTGAGTCCAACCACTAAACCATGCCCCTTAACATCTTGTCCACCTGCACCGTAAACACCTCCAGGGAAGGTGAATCAACCACCTCCCTGGGCAGCCATTGGTCTCTGCCCAGCAGTCCAGCCTGGTCAGATCCCTTTGCAGAGCCTCACGACCCTTCAGCAGATCCACACTTCCACTCAGCTTAATGTCATCTGCAAACTTGCTAAGGGAGCACTCGATGCCTTCATCCAGGTCATTGATAAAGACATCGAACAGGGCTGGACTGAGCACTGAGCCCTGGGGAACCCCACTTGTAACTGGCCTCCAGCTGGATTTAACACCATTAAGCACCACTCTCTGGGTCCGGCCATCCAACCAGTTTTCCACCCAGGAGAGTGTGCACCTGTCCAGGCCAGAGGCTGACAGTTTCCAAAGCAGAATGCTGTGAGAAACTGTGTCAAAGGCTTTACTGAAGTCCAGGAAGACCACATCTACAGCCTTTCCCTCATCCAGCAGGTGAGTCACTTTGTCACAGAAGGTGATCAGGTTAGTTTGTCAAGACCTGCCTTTTGTGAGCCCGTGTTGACTGGGCCTGATCACCTGGTTCTGTTGCATGTGCTTCATGATAGCACTCAAGATCACCTGTTCCATGACTTTCCCTGGTACCGAGGTCAGACTGACAGGCCTGTAGTTCCCCAGATCCTCCCTGCGCCCCTTCTTGTAGATGGGCAGAACATCAGCCAGCCTCCAGTCCAGTGGAACTTCCCCAGTCTTCCAGGACTGTTGGAAGATGATGGAAAGGGGTTTGGCCAGCACATCTGCCAGTTCCTTCAATACCCTTGGGTGAATCCCATCCGGCCCCATAGACTTGTGGGTTTCTAGTCGGGCTAGCAGGGCTCTGACCACCTCCTCTTTGATCACGGGAGCCTCATTTTGCTCCTCTAGCTCCTGGGTTTGTACACATAGGGAACAACTTTCTTTACAATTAAAGAATGAGGCAAAGAAGGCATAAATACCTCAGCCTTTTCCTCATCCCCTGTCACTGATGTTCCTTCTGCATCCAACAGGGACTGTATGGTCTCCCTGGTCCTCTTTTTATTATTTAGATATTTATAGAAAGATTTTTTTGTTATCTTTCACCAACTTTGCCAATTTGATTTCTAGTTGAGCCTTAGCCCTTCTAATTTTTTCTCTACACAATCTCACTTCCCTCCTGTAGTCCACCCAAGAGGCCTTTCCCCTCTTCCAGAGCTCATAAACATTTCTCCTCTTCTTGATATCACTCAAGGTCTTCCTGTTCAACCAAGCTGTTTTTTTTCCCCTGCCGGCTTTTTTTCCGGAACATGGGGATGGCTTTCTCCTGAGCCACTAGGATCCCTTTTCTGAAGAGCTCCCAGCCCTCATGGGCTCCCTTGCCCTTAAGCACTGTCTCCCATGAGACTTTGCCAACCAGCCTTCTGAGGAGTTCAAAGTCTGCCCTCTGGAAATTTAATGCTACTGTCTTGCTAACCACCCTCTTCACTTCACCTAGAACAGAAAACCCTATCATCTCATGATTACTTAGTCCTAGGCGCCTTCCCCACAAGACCTTCTCTGTTCACAAATGGCAGGTTCGTTCCCTTGTTGGTTCGTTCACCAGCTGTGCAAGGAAGTTGTCTTCCACACACTCCAGGAACCTCCTAGACTGCTTCCTTTCTGCTCTGTTGTACTTCCAGCAGATATCAGGAAGATTGAAGTCTCCCACAAGAACAAGAGGCATTGATCTAGAGATTAACCCCAGCTGTTTATAGAAGAGCTCGTCAGCTGCTTCTCCTTGGCTGGGTGGCCTGTAACAGACTCCCGTCACAAAATCTACCTTCTTATGGGCTCCTCTGATTCTAACCCATAGGCACCCAATCTCCTCATTGCCACAATCCATTTCAACAGTGTCCAAGTCCTCTCTTACAAAGAGGGCTACCCCGCCTCCTCTCCTTGCCTTCCTATCCCTCCTGAAGAGTTTGTACCCCACTGTATCTGTACTCCAGTTATATGAGTCATCCCACCATGTTTCCATGATGGCAACAACATCATAGGCTCCTTGCCCTACAACAGCTTCCAGCTCTTCCTTCTTATTACCCATGCTGCGTGCATTGGTGTAAATGCACTTCAGCTGAGCTGCTGAGCCTTCAGCCCTCTTAGAGGGAACAGAGTTCATTCCCAATTGCCTGGTAACCGGAGCAGCTATCACCAGAGCGCCTGTATCTCCCTTACCACCCCCATGTGTGTTCACCCCCACTTTCTGTGTGGTGCTGTACTGGTGGTCCTCTCCAACACACCCTCTCTGAATCACTAGTGCCCCACATCCAGGCTCGCTCCTGTCTAGCCTTGTCTCAACTCCCTCCCCATTCACATCTAGTTTAAAGCTCCATCTATGAGCTTAGCTAAGTTCTTAGCAAGGGCTTTAGCCCTCCTAGAAGACCCACGTGTCCCAACCTCAGCAGCAGTTTGGGAGTGCGTGAGCCATCCCATGAAGCCAAAGCCCCTTTCCTCACATCAGGCTCGGAGCCAGACATTAATTGAGTTCTTTCTGACTTCTTGCTCCTCTCTGTTTAGCCTGGGGATGGAGCAGAATACTATCTGAGCCCCAGAGCCCTCCATCATTTTCCCAATGGCCCTGAAGTCTTTCTTGATGGCTTTGGTCTTTCTGCTTACTAAATCATCATTACCAGTTTGGACTACTATCAGAGGATAGTAGTCTGTCTCGTGGACCAGGGAAGGAAGTTTTCTAGCTACCTCCTTCACTGATGCCCCCGGTAAGCAGCAGATCTCTCTGTGGAGCAGGTCCGGTCTGCAAATGGGTCCCTCCGTTCCTTTTGGGAGGGAGTCCCCTACAACAATCACCCTCCTCTTCCTCTTAATGGAGGATGTTTTTATCTTTTTCTGAGGATGGTGCGGCCTAGGGAAAGATTCTAGGCTGTGGGAGCCATCATCCTCATTCTCAGGACAGGATTCCACCTGCAGCACATGGTACTTGTTCATCAGGGGGATCTGGGGTTTTGCTGTCTGGTTGAGGGGAGCAGGTTTCCTTCGTCTGGCAGGAACTTGCTGCCATTCCCCATCTCTTGTTCCCCCAACCTTGCAGTTAGCAGGTGGGTGGTGTTTGGCCATACCAGCTCCAGCAGGCTGCTGAGTGAGTGAGAGGGCACTGCTCCACTGGTCTATCTCCCTCTCACACTCCCTGATGGTCCTCAGCCTCTTTATCTCCTCCCTTAACTCCTCCACCATACAACGGAGTTCCCCCACTCGAGTGCAGCTTTCACAAGTGGAGCCAGCAACTGAGGCACAAGCTGGTGTGGGAGGGGGGCACTGTCTGCAGCCCAGGGTCTGGGTAGCTGCATGTGCCCACTGGGGCTCCGTCTGCGTGGCAGCTTCCATCATGCTTGGTGCAGCCTTAATCTTCTGACAGGTAGCCACCATGGTTCCCAGTCCCTTCTGGCCGTGCTCCAGCCCCTCCCTGCTCACCCTGCCTGCTCAAACTGCCCTGTTTTAACGTGCTCTGCTCCTCTTCCCCTGTGCTCCCTAAGGGCCGTTTGAATCCCCCGCGGTAGCTTCCGGGTCCACCCGCTCCCGTCAGGCACCGCGCGGGAGCGGCCCTTGAGCCAGGAGCCCCGCACCGACCCCCGATGGAGTTTTTTAGGCTTTTCCCCGCTCGGGGAAGCGCCCCACCGGCTTTAGTGGCCGCCCCACCACAGAACTCACCGACCTGTCGCTGGATGCAGCTGTAAAAACATGTTTAAAGCTATCGAATTGTGACTGAAGGGCAAAATCACTAAAGCATTGAATGGGTCATTAAAACTCACAGGATGTTCAGAGGCTCTTCAGAGATTTGTGTTCCCTGCAGTGGAAATGCCATCTGCCTTGATTAGCATTAACAATATGGCCTTTAATAAGTGTGCCTCTCACCTGCTGCTTCTGTAATGCACCCCAGTCCTCGGGAGCTACAGTTTTAGGGGAATCAGTCTGTTCATATAGGAACTGTGCTGGTTCACGCCTGCCAGCCAAGGGCCTGGCTCCATTAAAGCCAGCAACAAATATTTATCTCTTATTTTAATTAGAAAATAATCGAGTAACGTAAGCAAAACATGTTGTGCTTTCAAGACTCAGGATGCTATATTGGAAAAGTGATTTTCAGAGACCAAAGAAGATATTTTCCTATGGGGATGGAGAAGAGCTTGTGTTTCACTCCATCATTTCTTTATCCAAGTTTTTCTAAACGAACAAGTGAAAGTTATACTTAAGTTACAAAGTGCAAGGTGGGAGTAGTATCTATTTGCACTGTTTTCTCTTGAGAAGTCTTTTTGGTGGATGGAGAGGAGACATAGAAGGAACTGAGGGCAGACTGGGTGCCACTGCCAGCTCTGTTCCATCAAGATTTTCCTAAAAAATGAAAAGGAAAGAAAGAAATGAGCTTTGTGAGGAGATTTCATCCAAAACCATGCATAGTTTGCACAGGAAGTCAAGAATTGCATGCAGACTATTTCTTCTTCTATTACTGTGCTACTGTTTGGCTTATTTCTTTCAAGAGGGCTTGGTGGAGCCTTCATGTAAAAAGATAAGGGAAAATCTAGCTCTGTTCATTATCCTCATCACTTGTGCTCTCTTCTGGTAAGAGCTATCTGACAGAAGATAGTGATGGAGAAGAACCCCTGGCTTGCCTTGCCGAGAGGTTGCTTTTAAGCTGTTCTGTGCCCTTCAGACTTTTATGCTGAGGGTATAGACTTAAGAAGTTGCAATGTGTGGAGATACTAAATGGGGAGAAGAGAAATATTGTCTGCGTTTCTTGCTATGCTTGGTTGCCTGTGTGTGTGCGTGCCTAGTCAGGAGCACGCTGCAGGAGAAGGACGATCTACAAAGGGTCAACATTTTCAAATATCCTGTGTGAAACCTAAACAAAACTTATGTGATTTTCAACAGCATTAAACAGCACAGTGCATTCAGTGACTTCTCTCAGCTTTACTGTGTCTTTTGATCACTTTTGCCTAGATGGGTAAGCTTTGCTTTCCATTCAGGCCCATTTCTATTTTCTCATTCTGGTAACCTTGGTCAGTACTGTTTGAGGTGTCATTTCTGAAGCTCTCCTCCTGCTTCCATTGAAACTAGCGGGAACATTGCCAGTGGTGGCAGGGGAAGGAAGATGAAACACTGCATCTTTTTCTAGAATGAACTTAGAAAATACTCACTAATTCAATCATTTCATGCACACTGACTGCTAGCACAGCTGTAACTCCCTTCCTTCCTTCCTGGAGAAAAAGGAACAAGGACAATCAGGGTTTCAATTAGATGTATTACAGATAAATTGCCATCTCACAGCAAAATAGTTGTTTGCTGTCTCTCTGCTTTGTGTGTTTAGAAATCCTAGAGAAGAATTATACTGAAGCGTAGGAGCCTAAGGAAATGTGCAATGCTCACTGCCACGTGTCAGTCAGCAGGAATATCACTGAGAGCTATCTTTTCCTCTGGGATTTTTTGTATATCACAGCTGTCATGTTTTATCAGGCTGCTGGAATTTCTCCAAGCTGCAGGAAAAATGTCCTCCCTTGGATCTTTTCTTAGCAGAAGAGAGCATGTTCAAAATGTATAGTTTTCAGTTGGATGTTCCCTGAGGTTAACTCCCTATCAGAAGGGAACAAGAAAGCAATTTCTTTCCAGGTTGCTCAACATTTGTCTGCATCAAACCCAGTGCCTACGTCTGGAAGTGTAACAAACAAGGGGTGGTTGCTTCATGGGGTGCTCCCTCACCAAGCACTGGAGCAGTGCACAGGAAAGCCGATGGCACTGCCTTACCATGTGGTTTTGAGTCTCTTATAATCTAGCATTCGAATGTTTCCTATGCCCTGTTCTAGGCCTTCTGTGTGATTTTTTGTTTTTACTTATGGAGATGGGCTTACCTGTCTACCTAATGATTTGTCTTTCCCTGCAATAACTTTTGATGGGCATTTCAGCCGAGTTTCAGGGAGAGGTAGGAGTCTCCAAGGTAACTGAAGGCTATAAACTTCATGAAATTCGGCAATGCAGTGAGGGAGCACTATGCAGTGTCCTACTAAGGGAAAACTGGGAAGAATTAAGTCATTATACATTCTGGACTCATATAGCCTCAGAAGAACTGAAGCACATGGCTGCTCTCATCTCGTATGGGTGTGAGGGGACATGGAGCAGTTGGAGCTACTGCAGCATTGACAAACAGAGTAGGGATCAGAGACATCACTCCATAAGAAATCCTGTAGCTTTTATACTGTATATTTGGGTTTGTGATGGGTATCCTAACATCTAACTGAATACTAGGGCTGGGTGTGCTTCTCATTGTTTCGGAGATGAGTACAATAACAAATTACGTTCTTTGGCAGTTCAGTTTAGATACTACCCAGCTTCTTCTTTCAGATGTTAGGGCATTCAGTACTCATGCAGATTTATGGCTCCAGAGATATTATTCAGAATCTGCAGGCTGGTAACAATTCTCATCCTTTTGCTCCTTTGTCCTCCAGAGGTTTTCAACTGTGTTGCAAAGGTAGGTTGAAAGCATTTGAAGGCTGGGAACCAAACACCTTGCTTGTCCATGCCAGAGGGATGCAGTAAGACTAGTATGTCCTAAGCAGAAGAGAAGGGCGCACTGAGCAATCTGAGCCCATGTTTTCTTCTGGTAAAATCAAGGACCACCACAGTTTATTTTGCTGGAGCCAGTTCACAATCCTTGTCCCTCCAACGAATTGTGGTTTGGATGGATGCCACTGTGAGGCAGCCCAGGCCAGAAGGCAGCTGTACAATACTTGCTGGCCCACCACCTCCCCTTGAGTGCCTGCTAAGGCAGCGAGTGGCCTGTGATTCCAGTAAAAACAGGATCAATGATGTTTTACATCAGTCTTGACTGATCCAGGTGCACAGATGTGTCAGCAACTTCCTTAAAGAAAGAAACCATGTCACCTTCCACAGCAGAAGGGAAAGCCACAGGCATGGCTAGCAGTGAGGAAAGCTGGCTTTGTGCCTAAGGCACCACACAGGGGTGTGAGTCAGGGCCTGTTTCCAAGTACATTGCTGGGTTACTGTGTTGGCTTGTCAAAATCACTCTTTGTTCCCTGCTTGCCAAGGAAGACAGCTTTACATCATGAGATGACAGGATCTTAGCTCTTGAGTGCTCACTGGGTGCTCCAATGATGGACTCCTTGGCATGCCAGTCTGCGGGTACCTTCTTACAGTCACTGACAGCAGTATTCCCAATGAAGACAGTGCTTCAATGGCTGAAAAGAAATTTCCTGTTCTCCTCCATTCAAGCCCCAAACCTTTTGTCTAGGGCATCATGTCACTCAACAATGTGGCATGGTATTCTAAAGGTTTTTTAATAAATCAAACTGATTTAGTGACTGTATTTTCCAATACCATCTCTGTTTTCATACTAAAGGAAATTAGTAATTTTGTGTTAAAAAAATTGAACAGCCACTCTAGAAATTTCCTTCATGCAGAACTTGCTCTCATTTCCTCTTCACACTCATGGTTCCATAGATATGCAGCCTTGTGTAATCCACGCTGGCCCTCTTCACAAAGAGCAGTTATACTCCCTTGAAAGGGAGGATGGAGGGGAACGCTCACCAGTTTTAACGTTTCGTATGTGTCTTTCTGGAAAATGGGAGGTTCTTGTTAGCTGCAGCAGCTGTTTTAATCAATAGGCAATGATAGGGCAACAGTCTTATCAAGCAGAGGCAAGTGAAGAGTGAAGAGCAGTCTATTTACTGCTGCTCTGTGAGACAAAGTGTTCAGCAGAAAGTTTGGGAGAACTTCCCCGACCCTATTTGTCCATCTTCACTGAACAGGAGCTCCTGTTGTTTACTTTCACTCACATGGGCTCCAGCTGCTTCAAAGATACAGTCTGTTTGTGTCTCTCTGTTTTGCATGTAAAAGCCCGTGAACACTTGTTTGCACACACACTTGAATGCCCAGCCATACATGTCCAAGCATTCACACGCTTCCTCGTGCACCCATGGACACATGTAGGCACATTTTATCTCTTAGTACTAATGTAGGTCCTATGCACACACGCACGGTGGTGCTGAAAGCAGTCAGGTTAGCTTCACCTGGAGACAGTCATGCTATGGGTGACATGGCTCTATATGTACGGTATCATCCCTATTAAATGGAAAAAGGAACATCAAATAACACCTACAAGGAGTGAGGGCCACATTCCTTCTCTGGGGATGGAGGTAGCAGGAAGAGCTTGTCCTCAAAAGCTTACCTATCCAGAAAAAACTTGCTGTGAGGTCTGCCAGGTGTTAATAATGCATAGTAATTTTTCTTTTAAGAAGGCTGATAATGCACAATGGATCATGAATTTCACAGAGCAAATGTCTAATTACCAGCTTAACCTTTGGTATGCTTGGCTGACCCAACAGTGCCGATAACACCATGGATCCTCACCACAAAAAACCTACCTACCTGCCTGCCTGCCTACCTGCCTTCCTACCTACCTACCTGTCCTTTACCTAGAAGAAGAATGCACCTCTAGATACAAAAGTGCATGGCTCTGCATAGTTCTGCAAAAGATGTTTGAATCCCATGCCAACACAAGCAAAAGAGGTGGAGCAGGGATAGTGAGAGGTGATTCAGAGCGGAGGATGGCACGTCCAAGAGCAGGCGGTGCTGGCATCAGCCACTCCTGGGTATGGCAGGGACTCCAAGTACAAGACACCATAGAGTCAGCCCAGCTCAGCCACACAGGGGGTTTCCTTTCCTTGTCTTGACTTCCTACTCTACCTGCTCCCCTCCATGCCATCCTTCCTCTCTCTCACACTCACTCTGTCAGGTGAGCAAGACACTTGACTGGGTCAAAGAGGTACAAATTCCCTTTGTTTTGTCCTTAAACAACTCCCCCTGAAGTTAACCCCAATGGCAGGTAGATGAAGCTAATCTTGGTAAGACTACCTCAAAGTAAAGCTAACACATCTCAAATAGCTTTGATGGGGTTTCACTTGTGGCTAGCTCATGTGGCCTGGTTATATCAAAACACATGGCACATTTTTTATCAACGCAGAAAATCTCGTTAGGTTCAGCTACATCCTTTCTTTTCTCTTGAAAACCATGCTCTTATGTCCTATGACTGCTATGCCTTGTGATACACACAAGGCCAGCATTTTTAGTATGATTAAAAGGAACATTTAAAAAATTCAATTAATAAATTAAATCTAGTAAACCCAATGTGTGTCGTCCAGGAGAAAACAAACCCCTGTTTATTATACAAATACCAGGCTATTTCCCAAAAGTTAAATAAAAACTAAAGGGATTATCACATAGTCTTTGCTGAGAATTATAAGCCCCATATTAATGTAAGGAAAAAATAGTTATCCCAGAAAAGAAAGAGGAAACAAAATGGGAAAAAAGCCAAATAGTTTCACATTTTTTAACAAGCAAAGTAGCTATCTCAAGTCTGTAGCAATTCCATACCTGAGACATCCCTGGGAAGTCAGCAGGACTATTCTTCTAAGACTTACCCATTTGGAGAAATGTCTGGAATAGCAAATGTCATCTTGGGTTTCCTACACAGGTTATCCTGGAATAACTGCTCCAGGTGGGGACTCTTACTGAATAAAAATGATTTCATTCTTTTACAGCAGTATCTGTTTTGCCATTGTCATTTTTGTTAGTTGTCCCATGCAGCCAGGCTTAGTCTTTGCCATGTGAGCCCCAGGCTAGCTAGGACTGGAGCTCCCATTTTGGGCTCCAGCATTTTTTCCACTTAGTGCAGACAAAGATAAGTTTTCTATCATTATTTTTGGGATTACTTTCATATGGATGGTTATTTTTTTTTAAACGAATGTTCAGTAGTCTTTCCTTAGCTGTTATTTTTTCCCTTTTTTTTTCTAATTATTTCCAGGCATTGATTGGAGCTACTCCTTTCCGCTTTGCAGTTATTACATGTGCAAATAACTTTCACTCTGGTTTTTTTTGATGCCCATTGACCTTGCCCTAGCTCCCCCCTGACAGCCTTGTGGAGTATCTCCAGCTTGCAAATGTTTCTTGAAGGAAAGACTTGGGCACATCAGGCTGCTTCTCATCTCTTTGGGGTCCAGCAGATGAGATACAGGCTTCCTTGTCAGCAGGTTCAGGCCTAATTTTCAACACCAATCAAACAGAGGCTTGAAATGGCACATGAACCAAGATCCTCAGCCAACAGCTTTGCAGAAGAATGTTCAACAATCAAATACACTATAATTTCAGTGCCAATACATGCACCACATGTGAATGAATGTAAATATGAGCCAGAAAAACTGTCCAAATAGATGTCATCATCAGCTTCTGCTATAAGTAGAAGATTCTCTAAGCATTCAGGTATAATGTGAAGCCCTTGGGAAATAATAATTTGAACAGACCAGTAAGTCAACAAAAATCATACCAGTAATTGGGATTAGATATCTGGGTATACCTTAATTAACTTTGCTACATATTTATACAAGCTGAGCTTTTTTTTTTTAGGCAGAGCAAATAAATTTATAGGAAAATAATAAGTATTTTGCAGACAAGTTCACCAGAAGGTGAGGGGTAAACACTATTTGCAAGGTAGCTAAAAGTGAATCTGAAATATATTATGAACAGAAGGGTCACTGAAAGTCTGCACATTTGACAAACTTATCTGCAGCATGATTTGTTTTGTTTTCAGTTCATGCCCAGAGGCTGAAAATCAAACACAAATGTCAAAGGTTTGCCTGGCTCTTCAGTCTGCTTTTTTTGTTTTGTTTTTCAAATGCTACAAAAAAAAAAAAAAGACAAAAAGAAAGAGGGAATAACTGTTACAAAATGTTCTGCAAGCATACACAATCCTTTTCAGTTATATATTTCTTTTTCAGTTACCTGAAGCTCTTGGTAGGGTGTCATTAGCATATAATTAAGGTGCCAGATCTGTGTCATTTTCCTGTATGCTTAATGGGGTGAGTTCTTGAGGTTTCTTGGGACTTTTTTCCCCCCCAAACTGAGGTCAAACAGTTAACTAGTCATTCCTTTCCTCGTTCTATTTATACACTATACAAGAAGCAGGATGTAGTAACATTCTCTTGTGGTTCACCATAAGGAAAATATTCCATTTCTCTTTGGAGACAATCCTCAACAGGCCCCCACAGCAGTACTTCATTTATGGCTTTTGGTGAAGGGGGGAACCTCTCTGTGTGTCCTCTGGACTGGGCACAGCAGCAGAGGAAACCACTGGCTGCTGGTCAGAGCAGTTATCTGCTCCTCCTGCAAAACTTCTCAGCTAGGCTGGTGCTTTCTCTCCTTCCTGTCACACAATATCATCATTAATTTGAATATTAAAGCTCTTCCTCAAAGCAAATGCTTTACTTTCTCCCAAAGACCTGACCCCAAGGAGCACAGCGAACAGGAACATAAGCCAAGAACTCACCCAGCTGCAGTGACACTCAAACAGGAAAGACATTGGCTTTGCAAGGACACCCGAAATTTCTTGTGTTTCTCTTAGAGGCTTAGTGTCGATGCCCTAGCCCTTCTCTAAGAGAGTCCATGTCCAGGGCAGTAAACAAAAGAGCTCTGCAAGTGTTCCTCAAGGCTCCTCATTCATAGAGTGCCCCGGGGGAGAAGGGTATGCTGCTGAGCAATCCAGCTGGAAAAGCAATTAAGGCTGCCTTCCCCAGCAAAGGAGTTCATGGGCTGAGCCACAGCCTCTCTTCAACTGCAAACAGAGAGAAAAGAAAACCTCTGAGAGTCCCAAATACCTTTTCATAGAGCAAGGTGGAAACATCCCATGGGTTTTGTTTTTCCTTTCGGGCCAGTCAGCGTCCTGTCCTTTTGAAATCTTTGTGCTGGAGCGTTAATCTCCACCTCCACTCAGCACTGCACAGGGGGCTTTTCTCTGGAAAGGACTGGGAAGAGGAAGAAGTAGAAATCATCACTGATTTTTTGAAGTGAGACAACTTCCCTCAGGAAGTTGTCTTGAGATCGCAAACTTCAGGCTAGCCAGCACTTCTGTTCTTTCCCTTCCAAGATGCTCTTTGAAGTCTTCACCTTTATCTGAAGCCCAAGATGTTGCAAGCAAGGTCAGCATTGACATCCTCTGGCTTGCAATCAGGTGGCAGCAAGGTCACAGGATGGAGCTGTCTGTGTCCAAAGAAGGAGCAATTTGCTCTTGTTGAATTCTTGATGAATTTCTTGTGAACAGTACTTCCTGCAGGTGCCTCAACCCTGTTTTGGGGAAGGCTTTTCTGAGTTGAAGGGAAGTTGTCCATCTTGTTGTTGGATACTTATCTCTCAGCAGATCAAGTTAATTAATGTTTTCTCTCCTTTGGTCAAAGGCTGCCCTGTGTAGCTTAGGAGACGTCTCTGGCTAACTTTGTCTGCCTCAGTCTCTGAAGTCCTTTCCTCACAGGTTTTGTTCTTCAGCCTTGATCCTCATGCAATGAGATAAACCCATTTGGCTTTTGGATGGGAACAAAACAATAGCAATGAAAACTGAAAAGGATAGACCCCTCTGAAAATTATACTGTTGCTATTTAGAGGCGCAAACACTGGCTGCACACTGAAGTTTCATAACAGTAGCTTAATACATAAAATATGCCACATCTCTTATGACATAAGAAGCATTTTTAGTGGCAATACAGCTGCTGGGAGAGATTTAATCATTTCACACAACTTCCTTTGGGTAATATGATGATGAAATGTCCAGCAGGGGAGGATCTGGCTGACCATTATTAGTTACCTCTTCTAGAGGAGAACGTTTTATGAGCAAACACAGCATCTGAGGAAGATGAGCCAGCATGGCAAGGAGTGCTCAGTGGCATCTGACAAGTAATATGAATAAGGCATGACCGTGTTTTGCTCTTTTTGAAGAAAATGAGCAAACAATCCATGAAGAATCATAGAATAGAATCATAGAATCACCAGGTTGGAAAAGACCCACTGTATCATCGAGTCCAACCATTCCTATGAAACACTAAACCCTGTCCCTCAGCACCTCATCCACCCATCCCTTAAACACCTCCAGGGAATGTGACTCAACCACCTCCCTGGGCAGCCTGTTCCAGTGTCCAATGACCCTTTCCATGAAAAATTTTTTCCTAATGTCCAGTGTGAACCTCCCCTGGTGGAGCTTGAGGCCATTCCCTCTTGTCCTGTCCCCTGTCCCCTGGGAGAAGAGGCCAGCACCCTCCTCTCCACAACCTCCTTTCAGGAGAAACACACAAGTCAGGGATAAATTTTTGCAGATGATCCATTTCTTTCCTCATGAATGATGTGGAAATGGATTGTAATTTCCATGATAAGGAACTGTTATAAAAGATTATCATCTTTGAAATGTCTCTAAAATAAAATAAGAGTGTTTCAATTCAAACAAGTCCAGGAGAAACGGGCAACACAGTTCTCCTGTGTACACATAGACAGTGCCAGTAATGTTTATACTATTTCTGTTTTCAGATACAGAAATGTAGACTGCCATCTTGAGCAGGCAAGGAGAAAGCTGATCAAAGCATGAGCTTGAAGACATAAAAATCTAACAGGCTGCCATTACCCCTGCAGAACACATTTCCTCTTCCCACTGGGGCACCTCAGAGCTTGCCAGGAGGGAATGGCAGTTTCCCAGCTAGGGGAAGGGCAACTGTTGCCATTTGTTGGGTGACTTATCAGCATTGGTCCCAAGGTAGATTAGAAGGAATAGCTGTGCAATGTAGTGACCATACATGCAGGCTTGACTTTGGCACCACTTGCTGTCCAGAAGCACTCCCTTTTCTCAGCATAGTCTTAGTACCAAAGACAACTGGCAAAACAGCCAATGCTCCCTCCCAGCTTTGTGCCAGTTGTAAGGTCTCTTGTCCAGCCAACATCTGCTTCAACATTTTGTTTGCTTGAATTGCTGGGATCTATCCTAACACTTCAAGTAGGATCGATGCACCTGGCCTTGGAGGGTGTTATCCTTACACAACAGCAAACACACTAGCAGTATCGCCGTTGCTACACAGCATCTGGCTTTTGGCCTTAGTTACATGTTACTGATACTTAAAACCATCTTGTCATATTGGAGCTTTTTACATTGTGTGATGGGAATAGCAGCTCAGGAGCCAGGAGATGGGCCGGAGGAGGGGGAATGAGGTGGCCTTTTGAAAAAAAATAATCGTAACTGCTTGAAATGACAGTAAAAATGAGAGTCTGAAAGGACTGCAGCAACAAGGAAGGGGAATTTTGATTCCTCTGTGAGGGCTAGTGCTGGATTTCAGCACGCTCTGCTTCAGAGCCTGCTTTCCCTAGTCAGAGAGAGGCTGAAATTAAAAGGCATTTTCTGGTTATGCAGTGTCCCTGCCAGCTGTGTTCCAGGGACAAGAGGTGCTGTGACCAACTTAGGACCTATCCTGGAGCAGGCATAGATGGGCCATATCTGCAACTCCCTGACTTCACTGCACAGGCACCTTCACAGGTGTCCAACCTGCCCAAGTCACCATATTTAGCTGCAGTCAAAACTCACGCACCTAAGTCTGTTCTAGAAACCTGGTGTCAGCTTTTCTGTCCTTGTAACTTCAGAAACCCAGTCAACAAATCTTGTGCTGCAGGCACATGTTCCATGTGATCAGCAACTCTCTTTAATTCATAGGAACAGTGTGATGCTCATGGTTCAGCATTTTCCTGTGGCAGCAGCCTGAAAATTAATATCCAATTCTCAGCCTGGCAATTTTTTAAGTTAAAGATATTGGAACAGATCTGCCTTTCAGATCCATCAATTTAAAATAATTGTGGGTTCATTTAGGAAATCATTCAGTGAAGCATTGTGGATTGACCAAAGCAGTCGTACTGGCTTGAACTTGTTGACTTGACCTTTCAGTCAGACAACAAAAACCTTGTGTTGAAGTAGCTCGTCATCCTGCTCATAAGGAAAAATCATTTCATCCTTACAAGTACGTGTGTATTTGTCTGTGTAGAGCCTGATGGAAGATTTAAAACAACTGCCAACTTGCAAACTGATGAGCATACAGAAATTGGTGCACAGAAAATACCCAAGTTAGCCCCAAACAGTTACTAGCTATTGTACCTGAAATATAACCTTAACATAACAAATATCCTTCTCAACACAATTAGCTTCTAAGTTTTACAAAACTGAAGGGGACACCAAAGATTTAGAGCTTTATGCGTGAATGTGCAAAATGCCAATTTTTAACTAGCTCTAATTTTTAACCAATACAGCTGTAAAGAAAATCTTGAAATGTGGCTCAGAGAAACCCACTATAAAAATCTGTCAATGAGGCTTGTCTTAATGTGCAAACAGCCCTGTAATGAGTCAGAGTGCTGGGCCTATTCACTGTTTACCTGCTTCTCATTTTAGTGGAAACAACCAGTGCTCAGACTCATTGCAGATATATTTGCTTCCACAGTGAAAAAATCTTTCTTTCTCCCCCTGCTAGGCTAAACGTTCAACACTCCTCTGTGTGGCTACTTTCCATACAATGTACAGCAGCACATTGAATATGAAACATGATGGGGGAACACTCAATTAATGCAATTAAGTAAGATACAGACTCATGTTTCACGCTAATCATTTCCATAATCCAACAAAAGCCTGCCCCATTTTTAATTTATCTGGAGCTGCCACTGAGTTTCCAGTCTGCTGCACCAGAACCATCTAAAATGTAGGTCAGGATTGCCAAGTCCTCTTCTGCATGATAGAAGCTGTGTTCTTCCCCAGGGGGTGGGTGCACACATCCTCACCAACTCTCCCACTGCCAGGGTACAGCCTGCAGCTCTTCCTATTGGCCAGTGGCTGCTTTGCTCTGATTTAGGGCTGAGGGATGACTGCTTGATACCTTGGGTGAGAAAACGAGTGGAAAGTTACCTCCCTTGGCTGTGTTCTGGTGGCATCAGGCCCATGAGGGTGGCCAGCTGTCTCCAAACCCAAGGCTGGTGGTACTGCACGTTGGAGGTGGGTCCAGGGGACGCAGTAGCAGTGACTCCAGTGCCTCTAGTTTGGGACTGCGCACAAGCACCATGTCCATGGTGAGAAAGGGGAAGAGCTGCAGAAAGCAATGCTCCCAGAAGCATGAGCACAGGCTAAAAATATAGCTCCATTTGGTCTAAAGAGTTTCCTGGGAGCAGGGCAAGTCATTGCAGGAGTGCGAGTTCTTCACTACTGTTAGCAAAGTGAGGCTGGGAGCTGGAGAAAAAAAGGCCAAGGATGGGCAAGCCCAAGCACACAAGGAAGTCAACTGTGCTTTGGATGGACTTGGAAGCAAAATCAGAGTCTGAGGAAGCAGACAAGAAAGAAGGGAGCTACAATATCCAAAGTTATTACATATAGGGTGTGAGATAATGCCTTTAGTCACTGCAACAAGCAGCCTGTACTTCTGTCAGGCTCTGGAATGGACAGGGAAATCCGTAGTGATGCCAGGCAGTCAGGAGATCCTGCATTAATTCACCAGAACTAAGGAGTGGTCTGAGGTTTTGGTTGCTCTGTTAAGAATGACTGCACACACCCCCTTGGACAATGAACTGTTCAGATCGGTAGGCAGTGCGCAGCAAACCAGCTCAGGCAGTTTCACCAGTTCCAGGAGTCATTTCCCAGGCTTGAAAAATGGTGATTCACTCACATTTTAATCCTTTTTTTTCACGGAATGAGGCATCTCCTATATCTGATGCAAACTGCGGTAACTCCCTTGTGAATGACATCATGTCCACACATGCCTGTTACGCAAGACAGGCTGTTATTAGGATGGATTTTCCTCACTGATTGTGTAACACAAATTAAACCAGAGTGATGTGATAAGCATGGATGCCCCAAAATTATGTCAGCTCTGAGACCTCTGTCCCATGTTTTCCTAAAAGCTGCACCAAGAAACTGGAAGCTTCAAAAGTTCATTTAAGTACAGATATAATGTTGAGGAGGTGCAAAACCCAAGTGAGACATGTAGCTATAAGAAGTCATTAGAAATCTCTTTTGCATGGTTGTAGAACTTTGGGAACCACCCTGAAATTCCTTCAAGTTCCTTTGTTGGGAGGGGGATCTTTCCTCTTTGGACCCTTTTCTTGCCTCTGACTTACAAAAGTATTTGAGAAATTAGGATGGGGAAAAAAATACATGTGCAATTGTGAAATAATTTATCACATAAGACTAAATAAAGGGCCTCTATTGATACTGCCAGTGCAGAGGCACACGTTAGCTAGAGACAGTAACTCAACAGGCACATGTGACTTCCCACCATTGACCACCAAAGGGGAAGAGGAAACACTTTTGTGAAGCTTTGGTCTGCTGCAGATAAATCCAGCATTAGACACGTGCAATAGCCAAGTGTGTTCCACAGTCCACTTCCCAATGTACTTTATGGACTTCCATGCATCTATGTCAAACTCTCACCTAAGACTGCTCCAGGGCTCATGCCTTTCCCCAAGACTATGGGCAGCTTGATAGTGTTTTGTAGTCTGTGAATCCCTGCTCTGGAAACTGCAGCTTTAGGTCATTCAGAACTGGACATAAACTACATTAACTATGCAACAGTCAAGTGCAATGTCAACGACATATATTATACAACATATATTATATGCTCCTAAGCTAACATTCTAATTGAAATCATAAACTTGATCCTTTGTTGGGTTTTTGGTTAGTAGGTTATATTAATTGTAAAGGGGGAGTATTTTCTAGTCCTAAGCAGCAACTGTAATTACTATTTTTGGTCATCACAAATGCTTAAACTGGCTGGAAAGCAGGATGTCTAAGCTATGGATTTTTTTTAATATTGGCTTTGACCCAAAACCAGATCAAATTCAGAAATACTATAAATTTTCCACAATCTGTGGAATTCCAAGAAAATATAATTTGAAAACAACAGCCCCAAACAAAGTCTGTCCGGCAGCTCACAATCTTATACGATGAAATGAAAATTGTCAGGCACCGAGGTTCTTCAGAGAGCTCAAGAGAATTCCAGGTCAGCCAGACCACCAGAGGTGCAAATGCTTGTAGCTGTGGTTTAGGTGGCACTGAAGATGTTCTGATTTTCCAGGTAGTAATAGTGGATTTCCAGGCTGCAAGCCATGAGAGCGCCAGCTCTAGGACAATATGCTGTGACTCTAACCCGGGTTCTTCCCTGTGTTCTGTTCACTGGGCCGGATAATAAACTCACTGAAGCTGCTTGTTCTGGACAAAATGTTCCTTATTCAGTGAGTTGGCAACATCAGACTGTTTCCACTTCAAGCTCATGCTGTTGAGCTGGAAAGCTCAGTACATCTGCACAGGTTGGGAAAGATCAATGTGACAGACAGGTCTGAAGATGGTGCAGAAGGGAAAAAGAATGAAAATAAAGAGGGATGGGAGTTCAGGGAAAGTCCCAAGTTGAATGAGCAACTAATCTGAGAGAATTCGTGTAGAGGTTGACTTGGTACACTTGTTCCATGGAGTCTGATGTGACGTTAGAAGAAATACTGAGATTTTTCTTCTGCTGGCACTGTTCTGGTCTATTCATCACCTTCAGCTTTTGGTCTGGAGTGCTCAGTTTTGTTGAAAGAGAACCTGTCAACATATTGTCTTCTTTACTGCAGAAAGGAGGACTCTGTGCAGCCTTGGAAATACAGGTGCACTCCGAAGCAGCATGCTTACGGTCTCCTGTTTCTAGACTTTCTAGCTGGTGATTAAATGGGGGTGAGCCACACTGGGAGCTATTTCCAATAAAAGTTGCTATTAATTAACAACACATTATTCATATGATGTGCAGTGATCATAGAGAAGCTTCAGAAAGTCTGAGACTCCTTAGACTTATTCTCAAAACAAATCACACTAGATTCATAACTGAAACCAGATTTTTTATTTCTAAATTCATTGCAAGCTCTTTCAAAATTTCTGGAAAGAAACAATCACATCTATTGGATCATCCAAAGCAGGTGAATAAATGAATGATGAGCCGACACAGTTGCCTTTGCAACATTTTTAAGTGTTGCAACATCAATTGTAAAGTTCTCCATTGATGTTCTTGACTGGCTAGAGGTTATAAACTCATCCTTAGGGGCTGCTTTTCATTAAATAGCGTGACCAGTAGCAGCTATCCATTTATAGAGCACAAAAAGGATGAAAATTGCTGTGGGTTATTACTGTCTCTGAATGCCCTTCATTTATGGGACGTTTGAGTAATTTTTGCAGCGGCAAGAGCAATGGTGAGTCTAGCATGAACTTCAGAAGCAAAGCACACACTGTAAATGTGAAAGCTGACTGCTTCTTTGCCAAAAACCTTTCCCATAATTTTGTTGACTTCACAAGATTTTATGCATTGATACATATATGTCGACATCTATATAGGAGTGTGTGCATGCGTGTGTTCGTATATGCCTCTGTTGCTGGATTCCTGTGCCTAATAAATCACTGTGGCCCTATAAAACCCCAATTACTAATGTGTTTAAAATAAAATATGAATGTATATTTATAATAATGTGTAATATTTTATATAACACTCAAGAACAGATGTCCAGGGAGCAGCAAAATTTTAATTAAGGCTTTTCATTGCTTTTAGTAGGAAGTCAAATCAAAGTCCCACTGAAAGACAGGAGCGAGACATTAAAAAAACCCACACACAGTGACAAATCTTTGTGTGTATTTTATAACTCAGTCTGTAAAGGACATCTGTGGCTCATTGAGTGTAAAAAAACCCCAAGACTATCTGGTATAAGGCTTTTTTCCATGTATGTTTCTGTAATGATCATGTTTTGAGTAGTGTGAAAAAACCATCAGTGTCCTGAATTTATCTTAGCGTTTGTCACATAATTTATCAGCACTTTATAAAGAAGTATTTTAGAGCAAAGAAAGCTACCTCAGACAGCAGCAGTCAGCGATGTGTTGCTGAAGCCATCAGTACTGGGCTAGAAAATGAGCATCCCAGGGTGCTGTCATCTGGAGAAGTAAAGCCACACTCCAAGCAGAGACACAACAACTTCCTATAAAGACAGATGCAAATGCAATTTAAAGAAGTAAATGTAGATACTGGTAAGAGTATCGAGCATGACATGGCTTGGACAGCTGGGCGGTTCCTCAGTGCCATAGGCAGGATTTGCAGTGATGCCGTTTCTTCACTCGAGTGGAAGCCAGGCTAACTGATTTAAAGCAGACTATAAAACCATGGGCATAACTGCAGAAATTTGTTCCATCTCTATTTTGACACATTTTTAGGTGTCTCTCAGCAACTATGTAACTCTGCTGGCTGAGAACCTCACAAATTTTATTATTTTTTAATTCATCTTTAGGAACAAGAATGTCTCATACCTGGTTTACAAATATGTACTCAAGGCGGAAAAAATTCAGTTAGCACCACAGTGCCAGCCTCTTGTCCTCATGAGCTTACTATGTCAGGGCAAAGGTGGGAGACAATGGACTTTTGGAAATGAAAAGGGAGTTTAAAGGAATTAACAAGAGCCTGGAATCATGGTGTTTCCAAGAGATCAAACCTCCCCAGCACATGGTGCTGGAGACCATGCTTGGGGTCCCTTCTACGTATTAGGACAACTTCCCTATTACTCTTACTGAAAATATGTGATGGAGAGGTTATCTCCAGACCCTTGGAATCTCACCCTCACCCAGGAGTCTGGGAGCACTCCTGGTTTCAAGTGGCTGGGGAAGCCCTGTGGGACTGACACTAGAGACAGGGCACAGCAAAAGACAAACAAGTGGATGGTTTTGGCATGCCTTTTCCTTGTACATTGAAGTAAACCCAGACTCCTTCTGAGCCAGGCTCCCCAGAAGAGTCACCAGCCTGCTCAGAATGGAGTGGTATAGCACAGGACTCATTTATTTGCTGTCCTTCTAGAGCAATGACTACTGTGTGCTATTAGGAAATCATGCACTAAGTGATGTCAGTGCCTTCCCGTGCAGGATCTGTTTATTCGCAACCTGTCTCCTCTTGGGCTGAATAGTGTAGAGGCAGGTCAGATGCCATTGAGCTGGCTGGTTCTGCGACTTTTCAGCCCTTGTGGAAATGCATGTAGTAGATAACCTGGCAGGCATCCCCATCTAATCTGCCCTTGTGGAAAAAAAGTAATATTTTTCAATCTGCTGCATTCACTTGAAGGCTTTTTTGAATGTAAACATTTATTTTGCTTGACTAATGTAAGTGGCCTAATTAGAGCTTGTTTCTGAATAGCTTTAGAATTGTTGGTCAATCCAGCACTACTCATAAAGCAGCACTGTGTTAAAATATTCTGCTTGATTCATTTCATTCAGTATCTCAAAGGAAACTTCACAGGAAAAAATGCTGTGAAATCAGTAACAAGATGTTCATTCTTGACTCTAATTACTCTCCATGGTTATATTTAAGCATTGTTAGATATGATTAAGTGCACAATCAGTAGACAGACCTGGTTTTATATATTGCTCTTGATATTCAGTGAAGGCTGCTGTGATGTGTACCTAATAACGTGGGTAATTTGATGGAAATTAATTAACAGGTGAAAAAACATGCTGGTACATGAAGCACTGTCTGAAAAGGGCACTCAGTTCTTCTTTGGGATATTACTCATTAGACAACAAAAGGAAACCCACACAGATGAAGGCTGAACCATTCCTTTGGAAGTTTTTAATTTCTTCCCGAAGGGAGCTAAAGAATACTTTTAAAGTATACACTATCTCAGTGCTATAAATCCCTCTTTTCTAGCCTAAAACATTTGTTTCTATAACACATGCTGTCTGCTAAATGCTCTGCAGACAGGCACATAAAAATATGAGGGAAGTTCACCTCACAGAACTTGTCTGGGGTGGAGAAGGTTGTTACTCCCATTTTACTGGTAGGAAACTTGTTGAGCAAAGACACTGAAGACTCCATTCAAGGTTGTGCTGGAAATTTATAGTGTGGGCAGGAGCAGAGCACTGGTTCCCAAAGCAGACATTCAGCAAAGCTGAAGCAAAGCACCCATTCCTAAAGCAGAGATTCTAGGAAATTTAAAGTGCAAACCACATTGTTCAGAAGCATGAGCCAGAAAAACACTTGACAGATCTGCTAAGGTGTCTGAGGCAACATAAGATCATGAAAATATACTGTGGGACATGCTTTTCAAGGCTTTGACTGCCTCTGGCCTATCTCAAGGTCCTCAAAAAGCAGCAGAATGCCACCTATAAGCACATCACAGTGCCCTGAGGATATGGACAGCAACCACTTCCAGCACAAACAACACTGCAGCTACAGCCTACAGGAAAGTGGCACCTCAGCAGCTCCCGCTGGGAACTCAGAGAGAGCATCCATAGTGTGGCCCTTTTCAGTGGAACAAGAAAATATGAGCCCAGAGGAGAAAGGAAATAGGTCAGACATGTCACCACACTGGAATCAAGGTTTTCAATGCAGAGATCATTGTAGTTCTGGGCAAAGCAATCTTCTTTGCAAATTAGTGTTTTTATGTGGGACCTGGACCATTTCTTTTTTTTCTTTTGCCTTCTTTCTCTCTTCCTCTTCCTCTTCCTCTTCCTCTTCCTCTTCCTCTTCCTCTTCCTCTTCCTCTTCCTCTTCCTCTTCCTCTTCCTCTTCCTCTTCCCCGCCCCCCCTTTTTTTTAAACTTCTGCAGTGTGTACACCTGTTCTGTGAAATGGGCTGCTTTATAAAATGGTCAACTTCTGACTTGTGCACTACCGACTTCCTTTCCAAATTCTCCTCCACATCTTTTCCTGCTTCCTAACCTGGGAAGTTAAGTTTCTGAGACAAGAGTGCATCTAACTCATCACCCTGGCAATCGAGCCTTGTTCTGAACTAGTAACAAGCTGACACTTTCTGACATGCTATAGGTGTCACCCCTTCCAGATCACTTTTCCCTTTTAATAATTTTCTTATTGCTCCTTCTTTTCTTTAGCAGATGTTCTGCTCCAAGAGTTGCAGTTATCCCTGGCTGGTGCTGTTTATGTACCTGCCAGTCAGCTCTATGGCACATTTGCAACCAGTCTGTCACTTCCAAGATGCACGCAATACACTGTGCATGCCCTGTAATTAATTTGAACATAAACTATGCCATTTTGTCTGGATTTCTCAGATATTTGACCTCCTGGCAGGTTATCTGTGAAAATGGTTGTCTTTCAGGCAGAGTTATTAGATCTGACAATCTAATAACCAAAAAATGAGTGACATCAGATATCACGAGGACTGTGAGAGACATAGTAACACCACATCCATGGTGACTAGATGTGTCTGTCAGGTATATATATGGCCTTGCCTGGTTATCACCTCAGGCTTTGAAGAAATAGTCGGATCTGACATGTTTGATGTTTGCAGAGAGAGGGACTTGAATTTCTCTGGCAGAAACAGGCCACATTCCCTCAGTGGGAAAAAAAGTGGCATTTTCCCATGCCTAGAAATGCAAATGCCTGAAGAAAAATGCATTCAACCGGACCTGCACACAAGCCAGCATCCATTGACTGTGATCTTGGAGAGGGGAGCACTAGATGTTCTATGGCAAAATCCCCACTTCCCTACTTGGATGCTCTATGCAATCATTTCCGCAACTCTGAGCCTTGTTGTTAGTTCCCCTCCTTGTGCAAGAAACAACTCCAAGACACACATTCTGTATTTGCACAGCTACAACTTTTCAAGTGCATGTCACTTAACAAAGCAAAAGAAAAAAAATAAAGAAAAAAAAAGAAAAATTTGACAGCAGATGGTCTAATAAGACAAAGCTGAATTTAAGGATTAACCAGACCATAATAAAAGCTGTCATTACAGGTTGTCATCATTGGCAAGTTATTTATTAGCTCTAAACAAACACTGTTCCCTTCAGATACCAAATGTCAATTGTTTTAATATGTAGGAACCAAGTCTTCCTCTTACAGCTGCTCCCATTTTGTCCTGCCAGCTGTACTGTCTCATCTCCCAAGACCTGCCAAAGAGCTTGATGTTAACATACCTTATTATGCACATTATTATGCCAAAAGAGGCCAGATGAGGCCAAATCATTCTGATAATAAGCCCTTCTGTCATTAAGCACTATTATGCATGCTACTGTTGATCCTAAAACCTTTGTGGAATATCAATGAGGGCATCCTTGGCATTTGCTCCAAGCGTTCTGGAGTAAATGAGGTTGGCATTTACTAGATCTGTCCACAGTCTGAAGGGATCTGTTACTGTATTGGCCACTTCCTTAAATCAGGAAAAAACCCAATAAGGTGAGTGGTATGCAAAAGATTTCCAATTTTGGGAAGATTTCATTCTCCTTTAAAAACTGTGCAGATAAAGAAATAATGGTTTGGGAGGTTTAGCAGTAAAGAAAAGGGAGAGCAAAGGAGGGAGTTGCCTGAGGATGAACCAAAAGATTTATTCTTTTTTTGAAAACCTTCTTTAAGATCAATTTGAAATGAAAATGTCATTGTGAAATAAGAAGTTGAAAATGTCATTGTGAAAACAGAAGCTGGAACATTTATAATTCTCTAAATACTTTTAAAAACTTTTTTTAAAAAAACTGAAATAATGTATAATAGTTTGACCTGAAGCTGCGAATAGCTTTGTTTAACCTAGAATTACGTTTTTCTGTGAATTTTTTTTGCTTGGAAAAAAAATAGTCATCTGCTTTAAGTATTCCAGCTTTTGGGGTGCAAACATTTATCTCAATGTTTTAGAGTTCCTTTGATATGAGATTTCAGCTATCGTTGGAATATTTTGATTTGTTTTCTTAAGTTATTTTATACTTTTAAAATCCAATTGTTTTCCCTTTTCCTGAGCATTTTCTGCAAGTCTTTTGGCAGTTTTTATGTAGCATGATTTCAACACAGCAGTAACACACAAAAATGGGGAGGAAACGTGTCATGAACTGTCTATTGTAACGTGACCATAAATTCAAGCCTTATACCTGCTACGGGTGGCCCCTTCTCAGATAGCTGAAGGTTAAAGCCTCACTTGCTGTGATTAACTAGTCAGAACCTCAGGCAGCTGCACAGCCTTTACTAGGGACCCGCAAAAGCAGAGGCAGAAAGTTATTGTGGTCATTTTTTTTGCTGTGCCACTGAGGGAGTAAAAAAAGAACACCCATAAGAGAAATATTTTAGACTCATAACATCTGGCTGGGGCAAGATTACACATCTGTTGGAAAGAGTTTCTACCCCTGGAGGTGCAAAATCTTATTGGTTTAAGAATGTAGTGTTTGCTTTCTTTCCCCACAGGAAAGTAAAAAAAAAAAAATACGTGGGGAAGAAAGATAGAGGGACTATACAGCTGGGAGCAGTGTCTCCCAGCATCAGAGGGTTTTGCTCAGACCCTGCAATGACCCGGGAGCTGTGTTGCAGGCAATAGGCTGCCCTTCCAGGCTGCAAGAACAGCAGGGCCTTTGCAGGAAATATTGCTGCGGCGCTGGGTGCTGCTGCCTTGAATTCCCGACACATCCACATGAAGCAGGTCCATGGCTCATCACTTAGGGTAGCCCATGTGTTCTGGAAGGGGGAGCACCCCCAGAACACTGGGCAGGAACCTGGAAGAAAAGCATGTGTTGGGAGCAAATCATAGAACTTGACAAACTAGGGTAAGTTTCTGTGCCTTATCTGGCTTGCAGCCACTCAAAGTTCAGCTCCAATGCTGAGAAAAGAGACCCTGAGTAACATGCCTATTCTTACCTGCACTCTGTTATTTTGATTTTTAACAGCAGCTGGTTTTGATGTATTCAGCTCAGATTTCTCAGCTTTTAGTACCTGAGCAGTCAGTACTATGGAAACTGATTTACCATATTTTCCCTGAACCTTTTGTCAAGCTGTCACTTCAAGTGATTTATTTCAGTTCATGCAGAGACTGCCCATCCCAAAAGGTGTGCCTGGGGCTGTTTCTGGACAATAACATTGATGTAATGTACAGAATTGGGCAAGTCACATTATCTCTCTGCATTTCATGATATCCTATATATTCAATGGCACCGTGAATGGGAGAAAACTCCAAGGATATAGGACCAAAGCACAAATTGCCTTTTAAGAGTCTCAGTGACAGTGCAACTCACGCCTGCCATGATACTGAAGTACCAAATGGCTCTGTGAAACATCTGCTTGCCATTGCTTTGCCTTGGCAGTGCTGAGGGTCTTAATCATACTTTACTGCAAATTATTCCACATGTGTGCTTATATGTTCAGTATAAGTGTAGTTATTAATATATTTTTGTAGCAGAAAAAGTAAAATCTATTGGTTTTCTTTTCTCCTTTACACCCCTCTGCAGTTTGGTCTCCATTCAGAGCTCACAGCCTGCTTTGAAAGAAAGTAGTGCTTTTAAATTAAGTTTTCACTGCATTTATTTCACTATTGCTTGCAACACCTGGGAAAGCTGTGGTGCCTCCCTTAAGTATGTGACTGCAGCAGCTGAAGGCGATGGGAGGGTGGAAGAGGTGGAGTTTTATGAGCTGAGAGTGTGGGAGGCCCACACTGGTGGGAGAAGGAGCTTTCCAAGCACAGTACCTGCTGGTGCAGATGGGAGAGGGGAAAGGGATCCACTTTTCCACCTCCGAGACCCTGGCTGCTCAAGGAATGTACGGTTACACTGCATGGCAGGGTGGGTATGACCTGCAGATAGAGCAGGCTGTAAGGACACGTAGGGCAGATCTGACACTGCAGTTAACAGCCCTGGCATATCCCTCCTCCAGCAGAGCTCCAGATGTGAATCTCAAGTCCAGCTGTGAGGCTTATCTGCTTTTTAGCTCCTTTATGGCTCCTTGCTGCCACAGATAAGTTTCTCGGGCACCCAGAGGAGCTTGGCTGCAGGTAACTCCGGTAGATGTGCAGTAGCTGTACTGCACTGTTGGTGCAGCTCTTGTTTTGGAAGGACTGTGACCTCCCAGCTGTTCTGTGGGGCAAGGGGATGTGGTGAAACCTCTGACTTGCAGGAGGTGCCATGGAAGCCAAGCACAGAAGTGTATCACGCAGTCCCTGCAAGGCTGCAGCTGCTGGTGTGGCTAAGAAGTTGTGGCTAGGTGAGCAGTATTCACCCAGAGCCTTCAGGGTCATCCTGTTGTTGCCCTCCTGGACTGCCCAGAAAATCTGCCCCAAGCTACTGTGCTCTCCATTCCCTGGATGGGGAAATCCCTGGGAAGGAGGTGACACTGCTTTACAGGGAGTTACTGTCTCTTCGGGCTTCAAAGCACATTAGTGATGCAGTAGCTCTCTGTGCAGGAGTACCACCAGTGCCTGGGTGCATATATTCTGTAGGGCTCTCCCACATAGATGTAGCTTTTCAGACTATCCAAATGGAGATACGTGTATATGCCAGAGCAGCAATTTCTTCTCCAGCTCCTGGTGGGCCCGGAACAGGCTGAGAAAACAGCCAGGGAGAAGGTGGAGGGAGAAGGGAAGCATGAGGCAGATGCCAGGACTGCAGAACTAACTCTGGAGGGAAGGATTTTGGACGAGGTCCTCCTTTATTAGTGCAGTAGTGTCTGGACTTGGGAAATAGACCCTAAAGGTCAGAAGAAATGAGTGCTGGGTGATTGCAGCAGCTGGAGCGAGAAAGCTGCTTTCCTAGAGCTTTGTGGGGAGCTCTCTCCCAAAAGGCAGGGGCAGAGCACCCATAAGAGAATCCCCACTCCCTCAGAGAAACACTGAAGGTGCTTTAGGAAGACGATGTGGCAGTATGTTAAGGGTTTTGTGACAATCTCGTGAAGATCAATGTTTTGCAAGAGTGATAACAAGCATCTTGATTTAAGAATATAAGAGAAAAGAATGACTTGTGCTATCTCCTATTCTTGTCATGTCGTTGTCCATTCACTAGTTAATTATTTTTAATATTTTAATTGCATTCTTCTTTCATAGTATCTTAGACTATGATGTAGGTATTACAGCTGTACCATGAGATGCTTATTTTTATATGCATAAAGAAATAAGCTGTTGTTCACAGAATATGAAAAAATAGCTGGTTAGGTCCAGAAATTTCATTTCAATCAACAAATTCAGCTAAAAACATTGAAATTATAATCTTGTTTCCAATCAGCCATATAGCTTGTGAAAACTTGAAACTGACTCACCATTTTGGTTGACATTTGAAGTTTTGGTTAAGACGACAGATTTTCATTACCATATTTGGGAAAAATATAGTTTTCCATTATACTTCTTTTATACACCAGTGGGACTGGTGGGTCATTTCTTTCTTTCTCAGTAGTTAATAAAACTGAAAGGAGCAATCAACAATGTAAGACCTGTTATAAAATGTTGGTTTCTTCTTCTATGTTTCTAATAATGACAATCAAAAAATTTACTGAAAACTTTCCAGCTTGCATCCTTCATATGACTTGATCCTCAATATATTTTTTTAATCCAGGCCTCAAAATAAAGTCTTCCATAAGAAGATAGAGGATTTCTCTTAGTTTATTTCAAAACTAGCCAGACAGATCAGATCAAAGCATCTTTCAGAAATGGCAGTGTTGCACATATACAGATGTCAGTATGGTGCAAAGCAGCATTCTTTTTATTAATCCAGTCCTTCTTTTCAAAGAGCAGATTTGGGTGTGAGCACTTTCGGAAGCATTTTGTAGAAGCTGAACTGATGGCACTAGAATTATGTGACAATCTGGAAAAAATAAGGGTAAGAATTTTGTTTCAGCTATTTAGCTAGCCTGCAGTCTAAAAAAAATCCTGCCATAAGCCAGACACCTGTATTTTTTTTTAACAGACAAATGGTAATGGATGATAACATACGTTACCAATGCATAAGATGTGTGTGCTTCCCAGCTGTTGTAAAATCTGTGCCCTGGTATTCAGAAAAGGATTTGTGAAAAGCCCACGTTAAAATAAAATCAACAGTTTCTTCGGTAATGCTTTCAGTCACCAAAAAGAAATAAACACAGGACACATGCCTAAAATCAGAGTCATAAAAAAGAGCCAAAGTATTTTTAGATTGTCTGGGTTCTCAGCCTAAATAAGGGAATGACTTTAATTAATTTTAGCCAAGCCTTAGCCATTCTTTCTCTGGTTGACTTCAGTTGTACGTCTCACATCTTTGAACAGCTCTTCTCAATTGCACACAGGCAGCTTTGTTTATAGCGTAGGGAAGGATTGAATGGTTTCCATTTGCGGGGGGGAGGAAGGGGAGAGCAAAGGAAGGCATTTTCTTCTTAGTGTTCCTTGCTTACAGAGGAAGCTTTATAACTTTGCAAAAGAGGATATAATATGCTCAGCATATGTCAGTCTTCCCTCCCAGTAAAAAAGATGAATCACCTGTTCTCTCTCGAAGGGAGATGTTTAAATCCTCTCTGTTCATTAGGAACAAGGAACAGCTTTCTTATTATAATGCATATTAGTAATAATCCCAGCAAGAACAGTAGCATATGCAGATTGGCCACTGATGCTGGCAGAAGTGATCTTGAGGAAAGGCGTGTTTTTCATAAATAATGCAAAGTACAGTGACTGCAGTTCCAGTCATTCAAGGCCCAGAGTAGGAAGCCTGGTTCACTCTGCATGGGTCACGCTTCCTCCCCAAGGGCATAAACAGCACGGCTGGGAGCCCTCTGCAGACTCTGGAAGAGGAACTGTGCCACCTCAGCAAAGCAATCTGGCTCAAAAGCATATGTAATTAAGGCCTGGAGGGGAGTAAGAAAGGAAAGATGTCTTCCAGGGAAGTGGGCTTTAAAGAACAACTGCAGTAAAACACGTATGTGTGGACTTCAGGGGGCATTTCAATGCAATGCAATAGCAACAATTCCTGGGCCTAAGTCCTTGCTAGAGGACAAGTTTCTGTCAGAAACTCTCCAGAAACAGTGTGGGTTGCAAATCAGCCTGCAAAGTTGCGGGAAACAGAGCTGCATAACCTTAATGAGGGCTACGGACGCTCCACTGCAAGTCTGATATTTTACAATTATTTCTGTGACGACAACATCCACCAGCCTTAGCTGGGACCTGTTTGTGCTAGGGACACTACAAATAGGGGATGAGAAGTTGCTCCTCACGCCAGAGAATCTGTGAGATGAGTGTAAGACAAGCCAGTGAAGGACAAATAGAGCCCAAGTAAACCATAATATCATGTCAACCAGAAAATATTTGTCTGGTGGAGGGTTTGATTCTTTAGGCAATTTATTGATTCTAACAAACTGCAAATATTTTAGGCTACGTACATCATTCTGTGATAGTGTCAGGAATTCCTCTAAGCTCATTTTACTGTTTACTTTGAACCAACTTCTTTTAAAATTGTCATATAAAGGGGACTGTAATTCTTCTTTTGCCTGGCAAGAGCAGAAAGAAGTACCACTTTAAAAAGGCCAAATGATTTAAATTGTTTTTGCAGTAGCCTTTCTTGGTATATGAATTAATCAGTCACATGGGAGCAAATATCCCCTTTGTTCAGAAAGTCATGCTTACATTGAGATGAAGGAGCACAGGTTTGTGAGCTATTTTTGTGTGAACAAGAAATGAAAGCCGGCTAAAAAACTGCCCCGTGTACTCAATATCACAGCTTGCTTCTGATTGTGGGGCAGGGTAAGAAGTGAGGAGTGGAGTGCAAAAGTGAAATTGTTGCTCTAAACTCAGATTGAACCGAAATAGTTCAACAAATGAAAATTAATAAAGTATACTGGGAATTAAAGTATGAAAGGATTTATCTGGGAAGCATGTTGTTAAACAAACTTTAAAGAAAGAACTTTGACTTCTTTAAATTTGTGATTTAAAGTGCCTCTTATTATCTCTGACCCTCTAGTTCCTGGAAGTATAAAAGGTTTGCTGGGGAAGAAGCACATTTTGCCACCTCTGTTCTATGTCTGTCTTCCCTAAACACCTGTGAACAGCCACTCCTGGAAAAGCTAGTTAGCAGAGAGCCTGCATGTACGGATGTACAGTTGCCCTTCTGCCCCACCCCAGAAATATGAGTGTGATGGGTTTTGGACAGTTCTTCTGATCACACTACTTTCATATATTAAAAGTCTATACCCTTGCCCTGATAGCCTTTCTCTTGTTCATTTAATGATAGATTACTCAATGCCCAAGTGTTGATTAGAATGAAAACTTCCCTCAACTCTCAAACTATTTCACCATGTTTAGAAAGAAAGACAGACATCTTTGGTCAATAAGATCTTTAGCATCAAGCTTCTACTGATGCATTTATAGCCCTCTGTAGCACTTAATGTTCATGTCAGCAACTTCTATAATATCCACTAATAATTTTAATCCTTTGTAAAATATGCAAGAGAGTATCATGTACATAATCTATGACCTAGACTCATAAATTAGGAACGGTGTTTCAATAACTCTAAGATTTTAGGAAATCCATTTCCCACAAGCAGAAGGAAATAAATCTTTCCCCTGACTAATTCCATGCTGTACCACTGCTTGTCACTGAAACATTCCCACACTGCTTTGGTCTCAGTATTTAGGTGGTAAATTTCCTGTAGCACCTTGAATCCTGTATAAGTTCTTCAGAGAGTACAGGAATATTCTGCGTTGATTTATGCAGAGTAAATATCCTAGCTTGTGTCAGAATAATTCAGAGAATTATTCTAATTCTAAAAAATATTTCTTTTTGAAGTTGACACCTTTAATTGTAGCCCCAAGCACAATACATGTGGAAAAGCCTGAGGCTGAAACTCTACTGCTGGATCTTGGACAGCATATTTTATATGCATGATGCTTTCCTTTTGCCAGCCTGGAGAGTTAAGGTTATGCAAGAAGAATTAATTTAAGAATTAAATAAAACATTTTGATTTTACAGCTTGAATGTTTATAGGCATTTAGGTAAATGCACAGGCAGCACTTCAGATTAATACCTTTATTATCAGTCCAGATATGTTACTTTTGAAAAGTAATCTGGCTGAAAGAGCAGGAAAAATCTCTTCTGGTGAGGTCTCTCTGGTCACTGACTAGACAATATTTGAAGAGCTTGTGGCACATTTTTCAGTGAAGACAGGATAACCTCACCCCTCTGACCTGTATTTGTTCCCTCCATAAAATAGACCTTAATGTTCAGAGCCCTGAACAGTGCTAAGCACATAATAGCTGCTCTGTTTGCCTACAAAGTTACCACCCTTGGCACTTCCAATTTCTGCTTCATGAAATGCCACAGCACAGTGATCCATAAAACCACGTTTTAGTGAAATTTGAGGTGGAAAGAGGTAAAGCCTCAAGCACCATCAATCTATTGCACTTGGGCAATGCCCTGGGGTTCTTTGCAGGGAAGATGCTCACTGGTAGAGGGGAGGACATCCAAAAGGACCTGGGCACCAATGTCAGAGCATGCCAAGCTGCACTGGGAAGCTGCTTGCCCCACTTGCTGTTTTTGAGGGATCAGCTATCATCTGCAGTCAGTGGTTTCTCCATCGGAGTGCCATCATGGACATGGGATTGGATTTGGTCCTTCGTAGCTGCCGCTTCAGCCCTCCCCTGTCATGGAGCTGGGATGCCCTGAAGAGAATTTCACTTCTGCACTGCAGCACCTGAGCCTGGCTCCCTCCCCACCAGTCTCCTGCAACTGCTGCCTCCACCCAAGCTGAACACGCTGCCTTGAAACCAACATAATTTGTATTGTCTTCACCTGCAAGAAAACACATCATCATTCCTGGGGCAGGCGAGCTTCCCCAGGGGCTGTCTGCCCTGTGCAGCCTCAGAATGAAGCCAGTTTATGGCCCCATGTTGGGTGCTTGAGAACCCACTGCCACCTCAGCTATCTCCAAGCCTGTGGTGGGCAAGCAGTGCCTGTTGTGTAGGGGGGAGCATGGAAACCTCTCCTGGGCACTCCCCACTCTGCCCTCCTCACTGCTGGGACAAGCCCTTGGCACTTAGGGCTGAGGTTGGCATATGGGCACCTGGCCAGACTTCTCCTGAGCATCCCATGGGGCAGAAGTATGGCAAGCAAAGCCACCGAGCCCAGCCTGCCACTGCCTGTTGTGGCAGAGGTCACCCGTCAGCAGCATTCAGAGAGGGTGACCAGGTCCACTGTCCTGCCTTTTTCTTTCCCCTTGGCTAGGCACTCAGCCCCGCAGTTTTGGGGGTCAGTGCAGGAGCAAGAACATCAAAATATGGAACAGGCTGCCCAGGGAGGTGGTTGAGTCACCTTCCCTGGAGATGTATAAGGTATGGGTGGGCGAGGTGCTGAGGGACATGGTTTAGTGACTGATAGGAATGGTTGGACTCAATGATCCAGTGGGTCTCTTCCAACCTGGTGATTCTATGATTCTATGATTCTATTATTCTATGATTCTATGCTACATCACTGGGCAGGTTGGTTGTGTGCTACCTGCATGCAGATTTTCTGTCTGCCTGAGCTGGAGTCAAGGTATTGCCAGCCAAAGTGTCTGGAAAGGCAGATTCATGGCTCCTGGCTGTGCAGCTGCCTGGCCCCCACAAAGTCGTGGCAAGCTCATTTCTATCCGAGAAGTGGCGTGCGACTCGCAGTCACTTTGGAGGTGTGCTTCCAGTGAGCTGGAGGCTTTAATGCACACCACATCGTGTGCCTGAAAGACCTAATAACACCAACCAGCAATACATAGCTTCCTTGGGGCCATTGAAATAAAATGTTGGCTTCATTCGTAATCGTTTTGTTCGTGAGTTTGTTTAATGAAGCGTTTGTGTCTCCCCTGCCAGCGCTGTGGAGCCTGGTCTGGCACAACCTCCTGTGTTAGGCTCCCACTCCCTGGGAAAGCCCTTCCGTGCACCTGCAGGGACAGAGCAGCATGTTGGCTGCCACTGCACGAGGCTATGCACGACAGCCCTTGCTGGGTGGGCACAAAAGGGCTCTGGGGGCAAGCAGAATGTGACAGATCTCGGAAATACCTCCTCAAAAGCTCTTGCTGATTTCTAGGCACCAAACTCATGAATGAAAGGCTGGGAGCAGCTCCCTGCCATGCCTGTGCCACTGGCAAAAGTGGCTTGTGTCTCACCTGCTATGAAAGTGAATCCAGAGCCACTTTTTTTTTTACAATAACCTGTTAGTTAACTGGCCTTTCCATTTCACGTGAACCCCTGAAATTCAAAAATAAGTTTTCGTTCCAGATCAATAGTCAACTTTGAGTTTCATAACTGCTAAGGGATTTAGTTTGCTTAAAGATCTTTATAAAGATTAATTTTGAGTCCATCTGTGCAGCACAGTGAATATGATTTCTATCTTTTATTACCAGGAGGAATACTAGATGTATCCACTTAATGCTGGCCTGTTTGTTTAAAACATCATGGTTTGACTTCTTTTAGACTTCTTCAATCATGTTTCCTATCCATGCAAAATTCATTGCATAATATTTTAAAACTCTGCCTTGTATCCAGGTGTGCAATTCTCTGCAAATAAAAGCTCATGTGTTTCAATATATAGGTAGTATTCTTGTGTATGGAAAATCAATTGAATTCCCCATGGAAAGTTTCTAGGTTTATCATCTGTACTTACTGCTTGTGGACATAATACATGGGGAACAGAATATTCTACAATGAATTATAGGGATGCAGTCTTAAATCCTTGTTCAGACAGAACTGCTGCTGATTGCAGAGTCTGGCTCTAGGCAAGCAAGGAATATAATACAGAGAAACCACATTCTCAAAAATGAACAAGCAGCTCTATGGGAATTATCAGGATTTACTACATGCTGATAAAGGCCTACATTTTTAAACTAAACTTTAAGTGCCAAAATCTTTTGTATCTAGTAATTCACTTTGTATGTACACACCAACATTTTATAATGTTGTAATTTCTCCTGCCTGCTATAAATCTCTTTAGAAGGGATCAAGTTATATGTACTGAGAATACACAAAGCATATTGAAATCTTGGCTCTGCTAAATGAGTGGGAATCTTGCCTTTGGCTTCTGTAAGTCCAAGATTTTACTCAGAAAGTTGTAAGAACAGGAGGATTTCTCTAGGTTCAAAAGTGTTTTTCCTCTCCTTACTAGCATTTACAGTTATACTGCACTTTTGGATTTTTATTTTCAAACATGATATTGCATTGCTTCAACAGAAAGAAAAGGCAAAGCTCTAAAGTGAAAGAGAACAGTGTGCCTAATCTGCTAATGAACTGTAATTATCCTTTTGTTCAACAGAAATTGCACTTAGCCCTGTGCCTCATAGGTTGCTGAATCTGAGGAGAAGCAGGTTCTGGGCAAATTTTGTACCTTAGTACACACAGAGAGATATTTATACGTACACACAGATACACAGACACACAGACCAAAAAGACTTTCCAGTATATATCAACTCATTCTGACTTTTAGAGCAGTGGAACAAAACTAAAATAAAAGTTATGGTAATTTAGCTTTCCCACAAATTCCTCTCAGTCTGTTCATTGTGTATGTTTGTCCATTTTTCCCTGTTTTCCATGCAGACGACTAGAGTTGTCAGTCCTCACTTTGGGAAGACATTGAGATAAGTTCTGATTGACTAGATTAGTCAATTAGCTACAAAAAGCCCAGGAAGATCACTCAACATAACTAATTTCTACCTTATGTTCATCCTGAATTCCTGTTAAATGTCTAAATAATTGTGTTTACTCTAGGAATACATCTTCCACAGAAATTCAATTGAATTATTATGTAATTGCACTCCGTCTGGGTACAAAAATCTCTGACTCAAGTTAGTCAGACTTGCAGATTGAATTAGCTGGCTTATCTCTGGTGAGAGGCTAAAACAAGGCCAGATATAAATTCTACTGAGCTCAGGAATCCACTGGCTTCGCTGTGGAAACACGACCTCTTCCCCAGTCACTGGAGAGCTAGTACAGAGCCACCCGGGTCAACGTAAGACCTTGTGTCTGTGCTCCTGGGGTCAGGTAAGACTCAGCAGAGGCTCGTGTCCTTACATTGCACTGGGGATACATAAACATGCATCAAAGAAATGGCATGGCTTCATTTTGGGGAGGACTTAAAATGAATGGAGTCTTGGCTGGTTAAGACCTGTGCTGCTTCCACCAAAGCTAAATTTGGCCTTTCTTGTTTCAGATGTCCACATTCCACTAAGTCCCTTGTTCTATCACTAAAAATCCCTTGTTGCTAATCCTCATAGGCAATTTTTCTTTCTATCTTTCCAGTTCTATCAGCTCCTTTCAAAGAGATCTCTGTAGTCCTCATTCCTCATAAAAGTGTCTGCAAACATTACCAGGCAGGGATGTTCTGGACAGATTTTGGAGAAGGTTTTATCTACTTCAGATCCTTTGTAAAAGAGCTGGCAGAAAGACCTTTCTGTGCCAGTGAAGTTCAGTCATTTTTCCTCCCTGTGGGAGAACACTTTCTGTAACAGATAAGACACACATCACACATCAAGAAAGTGGTATGCTTCCTATTTTATTCCTTTTGTCCTCAAATTAACTCTTACAAAGAGGCTGCAAGTACTTTAAAGGCTAGCCACTGCAGGACTGAGACTTCCCAAGGCTGTATGCTCTGAAATGGAAGGAACTATTCATTTGCTTATGACCAGCCCAGCCTAAATGGGAAGTTGATTACTTACTGAGTTCTTGAGCTAAGGCTCCTTATTTGCATTCCCATTGCCTGTAGAGACCATTTGGGCCCATATGTAGCACTGATTTCTTTTAAGTTTCCATTTTCCTTTAAGAATAAGAGGTCTCATGTGCCTAAAACTACCTCTTTCCCCTCCCTTCTTTCACTAAACCAACTGACAATTGACATGTTTAATAGTGTAAATGTTTTAAAAAATATCATAAAGTTCAGAGAAGGTTTATGTGTGGAAAAACTGCTTTCCTCAGAGAGCCAGCTGGACCAAAGCCATGTCAAAAACTTCCTGAAAGGAAGACATAACTAGAAAGGAGAGGGGAACTTTGCAGTGACCTCTTCTGCACCAAAAGCAGCTTCATAGTGCTGCTGGCTCTGCCACCTTGCTGAGCTGGACTCTGTAACAGGCTTGAAATGACTCCATGGGGGCATTTCTGTATGCATTTAGGGCTGGATGCAGCTGTTGTGAGGTTGAAGAGGAGGGGGCACCCAGGAGTTACGTGGCTGCTACTACATCACACAGCTGAGAGCATAGGTGCTGTAGCAGCCGTGGCTAATGGGACTGGACAGTGGAGCCTCCCTATTCAGTATATCTCCCCCTAATTGACTTTGTACACACCCTTTCTCCCATGTGAGTGCGTGCAGCAATGATCTGCTGAACTAAAAGCACGAGCCTGGATTTCATCCCTGCTCTGAACATTTTCTGATGTGCAGCTGTAGTCTACCACGAGGCATTTATGCTGAATGCAGGTTTCCTCCAGAGACCAGCAGAGTCAATGGGAGAGTTTCCAGCAATGTCTACAAGATCTTAATCAGTCACAGGGTGAAAAGCAGAACTCGTGAGCTGAGAGTGCTGCAGTGCTCTTTTCTCTACCAGCACTGGCTACATCAGCATGGAAAAACATACCTCCTTTCCTTACTCGCATGGGTAGTTCACTGCAGAACAATGAAAGAGGAGGCCACAGCTTTGTGCAGGACATCTAAGCAGTGCATTTTTTGCGTTAGCTGGGTCTTGAAGCAAAACACTGTCCAAAGCTCAGCATTGGTTTCTAGCCACATAAGGTGAGAAAAATCTTTCCTTGGAATGACCTCCTCAGACTGGTATTTCAGTCACCCTAGGAAGAAAAAAATCAGTTAAAATTTGCAAGGGAAAATGAAAATAAAAGTGTGATGTAATACATGTGCTAACTGGACTTACTCCTCCATGAGTATTCATCGCAGGAGTCAGCTGCTCAGTGCAACACCCAACTTAGCAGGGCCTGGAAGGTCTGTATACTGCTCATGCTATAGGACCTAGCTTGGCAAAAGCAGTAGCATGTGGAGAATATGATTTTCTTGACTGCCCCTCCACTGTATTCAACTCAACACTTGATTATGGTTGTTCTACCTTTAGGGTGTTATTGTTTCAAAGTGCTCTCTGTCATAGCCTATTTTGGACCTCGATGTGTAGGCTCTTTATGTAGTATCTGTGCTTCTCCAGCAGAGACAACATGCTTAGTCTCCTCTAACTCACTTTCCAAGCCTCATTGCTTGCAAGCAGCAGTCAAGGTGGGATCCCAGGTTTCTTGGTGGGTTTATATGAGTGATGGCCTGCTAGGTGGCAGAATCCTAGCAAATTTGGTGTGAAGCAGTGCAAAGCAGGATACACAGTGTTCTCTTAGCTCTGGCATGTGAGAACAAGCTGGTATCACCTTTCTCGGGATGGGATTTAGTCACCCACACTGGGTACAAAACATTTGGAGAAATCCACTGTAAACAGCTACCAAAGCTCAAAGGTAATAAGAACATGAAGCTTTAGCACTTCATGCGGATATGTCCTTGACTCTCCTATGGTAAAAAAAAAAAAGGGCAGGGCAGGGAGTCAGACACTCAGCTTCCCTCCAAGGCACAGGACTGTGGCAACTGGGGAGACTTGGAGGTGTTAAAGGCTCTGGTGGTTGCTACACAACTCTTGTTGCAAGATAAAAAAGAGACGGAGTCTTGCAGTGGCAAGGAACAGCATGGTGTTGAAAGTCCTGATTTTAAGAAGGCCACAGGATTTAAAGGTCCCAGCTGCTTCAAATTGCATCAGGCTGGGATTTAGCAAATGAATATGACAGAAGAAAACATGTGCATTCACAAAATACTATGTGGTCTCTTCAGTGCAAGACTTGGCTTTGTTTTATAGCCACCACAGCATTGTTTTACAAGGCTCTCAAGCATGGGCATGGGTTGCTTTTGAGGATCTGGTCTTCCCTGGTGTTTAAAATGTTAAAAATCTTCCTGTCAGCAAGCAGCAGTCATGTTCCTCCACTCCACGATGCATTCCTTTTGTCTTCTTCATCAGTGTACAGCTATATATCTGTCTGAGCAGAGGCTAAGTTTCCACATTAATGCTACATGAAAAATTATCATTATGTGCCTGCAGAGATAACACAAATGCATCATTGCTATCCCAATACAATGTCAGTGCAAATGCATAGGGACAGCGCTGTAGACAGAAGGACTTCTTGAAGGGCACAGGAGGATATTTTCAGGGTCACGAAAGGTTGAGAAGTTTGAACTGTCTGAGGTACAGGCAGTATTGCATTGAAAAAAATTCATGGGGAGGAGAGCAAGAGACTGAGGCAAAAAAAAATCCAATTACTATTATTTCTGGCCATAGAAGAGTGAGAGGAACTGGATTGCCTTGCTATTACAGAAGCGTGTTCAGATCCAGAGCAGATGAAGGGACTTCGAGGCCCCCAAGCAAGAGACAAAATGAGAGGTGCAGCACAGAATCACAGAATAACCAGGTTGGAAGAGACCCACCGGATCATCGAGTCCAACCATTGCCACCAATCTCTAAACTATGCCCCTAAGTACCTCATCCACCCTCACCTTAAACACCTCCAGGGAAGGCGAGTCAACCACTCCCTGGGCAGACTGTTCCAATGCCTAACCACCCTTTCCTGAAGAATTTTTTCCTTATCTCAAGCCTGAATCTCCTATGGCGGAGCTTGTGGCCATTCCCTCTTGTCCTGTCCCCCGGTCACTTGGGAGAAGAGCCCAGCTCCCTCCTCTCCACAACCTCCCTTCAGGTAGTTGTAGAGAGCAATGAGGTCTCCTCTCAGCCTCCTTTTCTCCAGGTTAAACAACCCCAGCTCTCTCAGCCGTTCCTCATAAGGCCTGTTCTCCAGCTCCTTCACCAGCTTCATTGCTCTTCTCTGGACTCGCTCCAGAGCCTCAACATCCTTCTTGTGGTGAGGGGCCCAGAACTGAACACAAGGAGATTTCCATTGCAGAGGTCTGGCCTGGCCCTGCTGAAGCTAAAACATGTTTTCTTGCCCTGGACTTTGGTGAGAGCTTCAGTCACTTAACTGCAGAAACCAGTAAAGTCTGGTTCAGCCTCAAGTAGTTCACTTCCAACTCACTGACGTTTTGCAGCTAAATCATTTCTTCTCCAGAGCATCTTCCAGGATTGCATTACTGTTGCTGCTAGTAATGTTATTTTCCTCAAAGCTAACAGCAGAGGTCAGAAGGGATTTCTTAACATGCAAACCAACACCCTCAGTTAAGTGAAAAACCCCATCCATTAAAAAATCCCAAATCCCAATAAATCTCATCTTTTCATACACCAAAACATTTGAAACAAAACTAGTAACTATGGGTGTGAACCTGTTCCTTCATGTTAGTGGGAGGCAACACTGAGGCAATCTATTGTCTTTGATGGGTAGGAGTCAAAACTACCTGAAAGATTTTCTCCTTCCATCTGTGAGAACCTGAATGAGAATTTAGACATCTGAATGGAGCAATCCCTAGCAGTTTTGGGTTTTTTTTTTCTGATGGGAGAACGATTCCAATTCAGATTGGAAATTCCTCATACAAAGAGGAAAGCACTTTACATATTGATTTTCTTTGAAACCCACAGCTTCTGTTTCCCACTTCAGATGTAACCAATTTGCAACTGGAAGGGCTGAGAGCTAAAACTCCAGTAATTCAACAAGCAATTATAAACAACTCAATTCCACCTGCTAAATGACTTTCAAAAGAGGATTGCTGTAACTCTACTGAATAGTGCATGTAGAGTTTTCTGCCCAGGAGAACGTCACTGAGGTAATTGCCCTTCCATTTAGAATAAATATGTTTCTTTTTTTACTGTTTAACTTGGTGTTTTTAAAAGAACCATCTCAAATAAAAATAGAAAAGGGACACTGTTCTGTAGTCAAAAAAAGCCTGAAAGTACTTGTGAAACAGGAACAGAGCATCCAGCACTAACATCAGCTGTTTTGCAGCTGACTTTTGGGGTTTTTTTCCAGTCTAAGCAGAGTTCATCTACATAATTTCAAGGCTCTGCACACTCCTGCATTTGTCATTAGGAGATTAAATATCTTGGTTTTCATTCACCTAGCTCTGCTCAGCTCCTCTTCACAATTTTTTCACCTAAATCATCATTCACAATCATGACTAACACTAAGATATTTTTGTCACCTGCATGAGTTGCTATTTTACAGTTTGCAAGGAGTTTTTTAGTCATTCATAATATTGATTTGAATTAAATCTTTCTGAATATGCATGTTTAGGTAACCTCCATCACTTCCAGTTGTTGGAAGAACAGAATGAAAGGAATGAAAATGTATACAAAGTGATGTTGGGATGCAAGTAGGAAAAAAGGAAGACTTGAATGTCTCTAAAAGGGGAATAGCAGAAAGATGGAAAGGATTCAGAGACAAGGCTGTAAAACAAACCCACCAGATGCAGCTTGACTTTGCACTGGGGATACAGTAGCTAGAAACTCCTCTGGGGATATTTTTGATCTGAGAGTTGACTGAAAGCAGCCTGAAAACTGTAAGCAAAGAAATTGGTTTCTGCTGTAGGGTTTATACTTGGTTCAGTGCAGCAGCGTTTTGTTCATCTTTTGTAAACAAACAGGTTTCTGCCACAGATCCTCAATTCTATTATCACTTCCTTCTCCTAACAGAAGCAGCCAAAGAGGCTCCAATTGTGGATTATTGTTTGGATCAGAAGGACTAACTATATACTGAGCAAATTCTCATCTCGCTGTAGGAACTTCTGTGGGCTCACCGAAGACAGGGCTGGAAGGTACCTCAAGAGATCAGCCTACCAGCTTAAATGCAGGATCAGTTGTACTTAACCCCTCCTGACAGATGTTACTTCAGCTTGTTCTTAAAAACTTTCCCTGTTGGAACTTCCCCAGGCAAGCTGGTCCAAAGCTCATTAGAAAGCTTTCCTCACAACCAACCTAAATCTTCCCTTGTGGCTATTAGTTCTTCCTCTGTGCCCTGAGCATGTGAAAGAACAGTTTATTTTTCCCTTTATGCAGCTACCTTGTCTGCATTTGAAAATTGATGGCATCTTTCCCTTCATTTTTCTTTTCTTTAGTCTAAACATTTTTATTTTCTTCAATGTTTCCTTGCAGGATTTGTTTCTTAGACCTGGTTTTTATTGGTGTCCTCTGAAACATCCTCCAGCTCAAAACCCATCTTGGAGAACTATTTCTACAACTAGACAGAGCAGGTGAACCAATGTTTTTACAACCAGACCCAACAGAGTGAAAGGATTATTTTTGCTCATCTTGTGCATGAAATTTCTGTCCATACCTACTGGGTGCTTTCTTCTCAGCAGTTTGTCATTACCGTTCCAAGTTCATCCTGTAATCACTAAACCATCCAACCTTTTTCTACAAAACTGCTCCACAACCAGTTGTTCTGTCTCGTATTCATGCAATTGATCCCTACGGACACACAGAGCAGTGTATTTGTCCCTGCTGGATGGCAACTAATGTTTTACGAGATTGGGTCCGCAGCCGGACAAGATGGATCTAAATTCTGTGCCAGTCCTTGAGATGATTTAGTCCTACACAGCTTCATGGTATCTGTATAATTGTTAGATGTCTTTTCTATCTCATCAACTATTAATGAAGTTACTGAGTGGCATTGGCCCTAGGAGAGATCCCCAGGGAACCCTGCTCAGAGTCTCCCAAGTTGATAGCGAATGAATGAGAAATATTATCTCGCTCTTACCCTCCCTTCCTCTTTTTTTAGAGCTGTGGGCAGATGAGAAGGCCACTGGCTGAGCCCTGGCCTGAAGTTAAGCTAACCGAACAGGACGTGGGAAACTGCAGGACAGGACATGAGAAACTGCCAGACCCAAGAGATAACACTGTGAGAAGCTGACAGGAGTTACAGATAGCACTGTAAGGGGTGACTGGATTTTGCAGATGGTTAAGGAGGTGTTAAGTTAGCAGTGACCGTAAGTCACAGATAACTGGAGGGAAGCATTGGGGAATCTTTCAGGGAATAGGACCTTGCAAGGCCAATAGCGCATAGCTTACTGTATCCAGGAACGCTGTCTAAAGATGATATCACTCAGGTACTAGTATTAGAAATATCAAATTTGTTACAGCTGTAGCAAAACTGGGCCAAATGAAGAAAAAGCAATTAGGGGTGGGTTGTTTATTCGGAAGAAGCCTGGAGTGGAGGAAGTCACAAACAAAGCACAGCAAAAAAGAGGATTGATAGATGGGAAAAGGGACAATATGATACATGAATTATGCAATCAGAATTGCATGCCGAGCAGTCCTGAGCTTGACTACAGCTCATGCAGAGCAATGTACCAATCCTGTTGCCCTAGTCATACTGTACAAGCCCAGCCTGCCTCTGCAGTCAGAAGGATGGGGAGAAGGAGGTCTACTTCCCCTGGTAAATCCAGGGAACATCCAAAACTAGATCAAGTATCTTGGCATCACTGGGTCCATGCATGTACCAAGTCTGATAGCATCATCACAAACAGTTCCATCAATACAGTAAGGACATAGTGTGTTGCTGCTAAAGGGTAGAAATAAGAGGCCAGGAAATGCACCTGTTTAAACCAGTATTACCAGTAAAGCCTCCATCCCATCAAACTTTGGCCCAAGAATAAAAGAAAATTATTTTACAGTATAGCCACCTCCTAGCCAAGATTCAGACCCTTCTGAGTTATGTGTTCCTGCATCTCATTTCCTCTCTCCTTTTATTCAGACATTTACTTATTGTCCAAACCCAGAAACCTGGGGATTAACTTTTTCCTTATATTGTGGGGTTTTTTTCTTCCAGATCTTTCATACAACTAGGAGAGAGTATTTGTCATCTATTAATTTGTCCTCTTTCTATTTATATTTGCATTCTTTCTTTCTGTGATAGGTCCTTCATTTCACTCTCTGACATTTTATTAGTCCAAAATGGAAAACTCTGGCCCCACTGACGTCAAGAGGAATTTAGCTATTGATTTCACTGAAGAAGTAATTTCAAACAGTGACCCGACAGACTGCAAAAAGCTATGCCCAGATTTTCTGCATGCAGGGGGCTGTCCCCTCATCACATATCACTTTCATTTTCCTCTTATCCGTCTCTAGATCCAGCTCAAAAATACTGGTAAGAATCAGCAACAGACTGGAAAGATGTGAGTCTTGATATTAACTATCTGCTTATATGGTTTCTCTAATGTTGGCTTCAGTTACCCATAACTGGGGGTCATGCTTTGCTGCCAAGTCACTGAGCAACTTCCTCTGTTTAAACAGAATATATAAGCCTTACTCTTTTCCAGAGTTCATGACTCTTTTGTAAAGTGTTTTATGATGCAGTTGTTATAGAATCCACCGTCACAGTAACAGCTACAGACAAGGCTTCACTGTGGGCTTGGCTTCAAGCCCATTTAATTGAATGGAAGTTTTTCCATTCCTATCAGTGGATACATACATCAAAGTGCACCACACATCTCACTGTAATAACAACGCCGCAGTGTTTTGAGGGACATGTCTGGTCACTTTTTTCTAGAGAAAAATCAGAGATCATGAAACTAACTACATGCAGTGGATCCACTGCCCTTGAAACACTTTTTGAATGTGTTTTCAGATAGTCTTTGCACTGATGCTCAGCATAGGAGCCATGTTTAATCATTACGCATAATTTCACACAGAAGGTCCAAAGTTATTTTCTTCCCCTTTCAGCCATCATTTTTAGAGACTCTGTTCATGTGAGTTTTAATATTGACTGTTCCATATTGAACTGTGGAGTGTGATGTATTCTTTTACCTCGGTGTTAGGTTAGGTCAGGTCAGCTCATTAAGTCATTGCCGCCCAGTAGTAAAGTAAAACTGAGCAATGGACTCCAAAAGGCTCAGAACTGCAGACATTTCTACACTTTGGGATAAGCATGGGAACACATCCCTAGCATATCTGTATCCTAAGTGCGACCATGCCTGTTGCCTTTCTGCAGAAAAGACATTTCACTGTACTTCATGACAAAAATATACTGTATTTTTATAGGCACTGGTTTGCATACATGCATTGTTTCCTTTGAGATTTGTTGGGTGGCTCAGCAAATGAAGCACCAACTGTGTAAAAGCATTTGGGAGATGGTGCCATTGGAGGCAATTAAGGGAAAGGTTAAATCAGCACATTGTATTCTATTTAGTGGTGTCACTACAAAATCACAGTACCTTGTGAGGGCTGATGGAATTCAGAGCAGATTTTGATGTGGTATTTGTAAGTCTCAGAGAATATATATTTTATTAGAGGAAAGCATAATCTCAGTCTTAGATACTTGAGATGACTTAGCTGTTGTGTGACCATATGAATTCATGACGTTCGTATGCACGTAGTTTAAGCTGAACACCTACAGGCACTCAGATGAAACTTTTAATGCACTGTAGAGATTGTGTTTTATAGAAAAAGTGTTAATATGTCCTTGTACTAGCAGAGCATTTTTTTCCCATTCCTTTAGGTTCACATTCATCCTTCGTAGCCTGACTCCAAGAAGGGACCAATGCCAGATGCTGCAGAACAAGGACTGGACAATTTTAGATCATGCTGGACAAGAGAAAAGCTTTTTCACAGTATTAGTTTGAAGCACTAGTTGGTCTAACTTCAGAAGCATGTGGGGAAAAAGAAAAGCGGAGAGGCTGCACTTCAAAAAATTCCCCTTAATGTGGATCTGAAATGGTGATTTTCTGTTTCCCATATGAATGCAGAGTTATTTTCTCATCTATTAAAAGTGATCATCAAAAAATCTTTGTGAATTGAAAGTTTTAGGTCATTAAAAGCACAGAAAAATCTTTCTTGTAACTGGGGAAACTGGACTGCAACTAACGCAGAACGATCAATGCCCAGTCACCCTGCTCATCTGTTTTCCTAAAGCTTCTCTGAGTGCTCCTCATATGGGAATTTCAGGGGTAACTGTTATTGCCTGGGCCCAAGAGAGTTCAGCAAATTAATTCAATTGCTCTATTTTATTTGCTATGTTTCTGTTTTTAAAGCAAAGCAGTCTGTATTTCAAAATCCCTTTGTAGTGCATAAAAAAGAGAGTTACTCGAAGTCTGTATTAATGTGCCAATTTAATTACAGTGTAATTAGTCAGAACTGCTACTTGTTGAAATCCTGTCAACAAAAATAACTTGCCCTTCCCTTTCAGATTACTCCAGAACCTCCATCTTCTCAACAAGGATTTTGAAAAGGAGACTACCTTCCCTCCGCCCCTTTCCAATTGAAGGCAGGGAATGAAACACAGATGTGTTAACCATTATAAACTGAGGAAAGGTGGAAGGTGGTGGGGAAAAGAGAGACAAAGGTGGCCTGACCAACATGCAGTTGCTCTTCCAGCGTAGGATGGGACCCTTGGGCAGGTTGGACCCTGCTTTCCCTGGTGTCGTGCTGCAGGCTGTTGTTGCCGTCTTGGATTTATGCCAGCCCAGACAGAAGGAGGCCCGCCCCTGGCAAGCTTTATCTGCAATTCATTTAGAAAAGAGGCAGGTCCCTCTCCTCTGACCTAATTGAAAACAGGCAGCTTCCTCCTAATTCTGCACTCTGGTTTGCGTGCATTAACAGAGGAAATTGGAGAGGAACAGGGTTCTGAGTTACCATTTATTTCCCGCACTTGAAGGTCCGTAAATTGAGAATGCCAGCTGTTTACCTATATGTCACTCACATTGTTTTGTTCCTCTGTGTAGGAACTTGACCTCAGGTAAAATACAAGCATCAGGATTTTTTTTTATATTGTAATGGTAGGTGGTATGTGGAAGGATACTGTTTTTCCAAAAGGCATCTGATAACTTGTTGGCTTTTTTTTCTTTTCTTTTAAAGTCCTAATGTCAAAAGATGACTGCAGGGTAATATTGCTCATAGATTTGCTCCTTTTCCTCAAAAGACCCTTTCCATGTTTGGTTTTGTCCACCTGCTGAGAACCCTGGAAGAAAGTGGCCAGTCTCAGTCAAAATATTGCAAATCTGTAGCAGAAAGCAGCTGCTTAGGGGCACCGCTTTCCTCTGAGCAAGAGGGTGCTGAGGGCACCTGGAGGCACTGCAGAGTGGTATGGGAAAGCCCTGCGAGTATGGGTGGTTTCTTCCACAGTGGGGTCTTGCAGTCTCAGGGGAAGTCAGAGTGTCTCACAGAGCCTGAAGAGCATCTGGAAAGTTATGAAAACCAGATGCCAGGAGCAGGAGAGGGCCTTACCCTACCAGCTCCCTGACCTCATCTAGGGAAGGTATCAGGCACTGGCAGCTACCCCCAAGTGCAGGATAGGCATGGGGCTCTCAATGTCTGGCCGTGGCCCAGAAGGCAGATGTTTTAGTGGTGCTTCTGCTTTGGTATGTGTTGATGGGACCATCCTGCTCATGTCTTCTGTCCACCTCCATGGACCTTCCTCAGAGAGCAGCTGTGCTGGTCCCAAGGCAGCTGTCTCAGAAGAAGAAACCCTGATGTTTCTGCTGGTGGTCCACTTGGAAACACCTTTAAGGGGATGAAGGCTTTATTGTCCTTGCAGTATGAAAGCAGCAACACAACTTCTCTATTTTTTCTTGTTCTTCTATTTTTTTGAAAATATATTTTGCTATACTCTTACTTCCTCTTTTTCTTGATTCAAAGTTGGGGCATTGCAACCACTTGAATACCTTTGTAAAATGTGGCTAATTTCACAGAATCACAGAATCATAACATAACCAGGTTGGAAGAGACCCACTGGATCATTGAGTCCAACCATTCCTATCAAACACTAAACCATGTCCCTTAGCACCTCGTCCACCCGAGCCTTAAACACCTCCAGGGAAGGTGAATCAACCACTTCCCTGGGCAGCCCGTTCCAGTGCCCAATGACTCTTTCTGTGAAAAATTTTTTCTATTGGCTTTCTTGGCCACCTGGGCACACTGCTGGCTCATGTTCAGTCGCTGTCAACCAACACCCCCAGGTCCCTCTCCTCCAGGCAGCTTTCTAGACAGACTTCTCCTAGTCTGTAGCACTGCAGAGGGTTGTTGTGCCCCAAGAGCAGGACCCGGCATTTGGCCTTGTTAAACCTCATGCCATTAGACTCTGCCCAGTGCTCCAGCCTGTTCAGATCCCTTTGCAGAGCCTCCCGACCCTCCAGCAGATCCACACTTCCACCCAGCTTAGTGTCGTCTGCAAACGTGCTAAGGGTGCACTCGATGCCTTCATCCAGGTCATTGATAAAGACATCGAACAGGGCTGGACCCAGCACTGAGCCCTGGGGAACCCCACTTGTAGCTGGCCTCCAGCTGGATTTAACACCATTTCCCACCACTCTCTGGGCCCGGCCATCCAGCCAGTTTTCCACCCAGGAGAGCATGCGCTTGTTCAGGCCAGAGGCTGACAGTTTCCGTAGCACAATGCTTTGTTCTATAGCTCTATAAAACCAACTCTCTCTTAATTTAAGCCTGCAAGGGGCCTTAAATGCTTCTTGGTTTGAACTTGAACTCTTCAGCACTGGGTAACAGAAATTTCAGGACCTCAACAGTCCTGGTTCAGCCAGTCTGGATACACCCTGGGGGGAGCCAAGCCTCAGTGACTCTTGTGCACAGCCCCATGCCCCAGTGTCTGGCTTATGGGGTACATACAGGGTCTGCTCATGACCCTTTCAGCTGCCCTCCCTGCCACACTCCTGGTTTTCCCCCGTGGACGGCATCAGAGCTGGGTGTAGCATATGGAGCTAAACTGTGTTTGTTTATCTACTTATGCAATAAAAACTGTTATTTGGAACCCAGCTGTTTCTTTATGATTTCCTCATGCTACTAATGAGAAAGGCTTCCTTTACAGTGTGCTATTAATTGTTATCAACACTGAATGAAAAATGAAGTCACAGATCATAGACAGACGTTACACACACCTGGTTTAAAGAGATGACAACATGTCCCATCCTTCAGACTTGAACTTGCAGCTGGATAAAGATATGCAGCTTTACCATATTCTTCCTAGTCAGTGCTAGCACAGAAAAGAAAGAAGGTTGAAGCAGGAGAGGTTGGACTGACAGGGAGTTTTCTGCAGGAACTCTAGATTGAAATTGTATATGCTTGTATCAATAAGTGAATATCCAGGAGAACAGTTGATTTTTTCCAGTAAAACTCTGAATAACTCTGGTCTACACTTTAAAGCCTTCAAAAAGAGACAATAGGATAAGAATGAGAAGTCCCCTCTTCAGTCAACAACTTCAGGCAATTTCCATGCTACGAAGTCATATGTACTCTGAATAAAGGGTTACATTAAAGTAATGTAAAAACAGTAATAAAACTTCTAGAAAGTATTTTAAGTCTGTGTTAGTATTTTCATTGTTCCTGCACCTATACAGGTCTCAGTCCTGGAAACTCTCACACAGTCAAATAACTTAAGAGTTATTTGAAAGTCACCATAGGATTTGTAATCTTGATTGTATCTATCTGGTCATATATTGAATGTACTTAAGCACTAATGGAAATTACTTCTAATTGCAATCAGGCGACTGTGCATACCAAAGTCACTACAATATGCTAAGGAGTATGGTAATGTCCTCCAGCATATCATGATAATGTAGCACCAAGAAGGAGAGAAAGAGAGAGAGATTTATTTGAGTAGTGGGGTAAAACACAAAAGATGAAATCCTAAACTTCACTGAAGGCAGGAGAAATTTGAAATCCAGCTTCTCACCCAGTCTCATCCTGCCCTACTATGTAGCAGCCAGGCCCTGGGAACCACAGTCCCTCTCAAGTTCACCCCTAGCTCTCTGCTGTACAAAGAGGTAGAAAGGAGCTCCCAGCTACATGAAATTTCTGCTGTGGCATGGGCAGCTGAAGTGGATGACATTGGAATTATTACCTGTGCTCTTTCAAGGTCTGCTGGTGCATGTGAAAAAGGGAACCTGCCTTTGCTGTTATGGTTAACTGCAGAGTTATTGATGGGATTTTTAAAGCTATTTGTCAGGCAGAAGTCTGGGGAACTAAAAGGGGCAAAAGATTTAAAGAAAGTCTGCTGGGTGCTAGCCAGTCATGTAGACCAAGAATTGAAAGTGGGTGGTCTTGGATAAGAGCCAGTCGAAACAGAGCCAGGAGGTAGTGTCATCCTTGACTCTACCACACTCATATTTTGGCTTTCTAGCAAGGGTTATTTCATCTTTTTATTCTGCAGTTCAGCATAATCATCTCTCTCAGTTTCCAAAATCTGTGGGTTGACGTGTTCCATTCTCCAGGTGCCACACAGTTGATCAGAAAAATCACAGCAAATTACTAGAAGTAGACCAAGAGAAGGCCTGAGAGGAAGTGTCACACCTGCTAAGTCATTCGACTAGTAAAAAAATTGCTATTAGACTCAGAAGGAGCATAAAAGAATCTTAAAAATTATAAAATAAAACAGCTTGACGTCAGTAGGACCTGCCCACACATAGAGCTTTGAAACCTACCTTAAAATGTTTACAAGACTGATCCAAAGTGGGTGTGAGGTCTCAGTGTCATCCCCTTAGATGCCAGTAAAGTTTTAAGCAGAGCAGCCTGACATTTTCCTAGAAGCAGGAGGGATTTTTTAATTTAAAATTTGTATTTATTATTCTTGTTTTCAGTACAGAGTGAGTAGGTACATATGGGTTTTGTAGCAATTTCAAACCACTGCCAAAATCTTATTCCATCTGAGTTGAGTTGTGCCCAGTATCACCGTGTTGGCACTTCAGGGCCCTTCCCAGCCCTTGAAGTCCCAGGCATGCCTCCCATTACTCAGTTTTACCCTGGACTGCAAACACATTTTAAAGATTTTCAGTTATGGAGCTTAGCTACGCAACATTGTAGTTCTCATAAGCATGACCATTTGCTCCATCTTACCTGACTTCCCTCAGGAACTATAGTTTCTTATCTCTGGGGCTATTATTAACTAAATGAAGGGGCAACCATTTGGTTCTAAACTCTCATTTATTCTGTAAGTGTTTTCATTCTTTTACATATATCGCCTTGAAAGCCTCCGTGTTTCATTTATGTTAGCCCAAAATCCCCCTGGAGTGAACCAAGTTATGAAAGATTTCAAATTTTGTATGGGAAGAAAGAAATCAAAACCAAAAGAAGATATTCTTTTCTGCACAAAATAACCCCTTCAACCTGAACAAAATGCTGATTTCTGGGCTTGTGGGAAAAAAAGCCTACAAAAGGAAGAGCTAGGATATTAAAAATTGCGAGAAGAAACTTTCCCCTTTCCTCACCAATTCAAGCCAGAACAACTCACTGGGATATGGGTAAATTTAGTCATTTTCATTCCTCTGCTTGAGGAGAGATGACTCCCATCTCACAAATTCCAGGCAGTTTTATGAATCTTTTCCCAAAATAAATGTATTTCCAGCCTAGGCAGTTCTAAAACCACTGATGATTCCAGGAAGACCAAGGCCACATTTTTCGATGAATTTACTATTTGTCGATACATATTCATGGCTCTGTGCCAGTCTAGCAGAGAGTCTATAAATATCGCTCACCCAAAGCATTAAACGTCTATTTTTCAGTTGCTTTCCAGTGCTCTAGAGAGTGAAAGCAAGTCCAGCCGAACCTGAATCACAGAATCACAGAATAACCAGGTTGGAAGAGACCCACCAGATCATCGAGTCCAACCATTCCCACCAATCCCTAGACCATGCCCCTAAGTACCTCATCCACCCTCACCTTAAACACCTCCAGGGAAGGCAAGTCAACCACCTCCCTGGGCAGACTGTTCCAATGCCTAACCACCCTCTCTGTGGTGCTTGCTCCTTCAGGTTGGGTAGCCAGAGGCAGCTGGATGGTAGCCAGAGGCAGCCTGATGGGTTTAAAATGTCTTTCCTTAACCACTGACGTCTTTCAGTGAGACTGGAGTGGCCAGGTGCAGGTCACCTCAGGAGCTTATCTGAAAAGGACCAAAGCAGGTCAAATGTCTTCAGGCCACAAACCAGCAGGCTTCCTCACTGTGGTGCTCTGGGATAGTGAAAAAACTTTCCCATTTTCTTTCTTTGCATGAGTTTTCCATTACACTTGTAGAGAGCAAGAGGGAAGACATTTTCAGACAATAACACCTTGAAATCACTGCTGACAGGATGGAGTGATTGCTGCCCAAGCCTGAGACCAGCAAGTCGGCACATCCAGCTGTTCAGGGCTGGGGATCAGCAGTACAACAGGCACCGGGACAAAAACCAAATACATCCCGCAACAACAGCAGAATACAACCTACCCAGAGAGGATCGTTCCCCTTGGCTGTACTGGTTAGTAGATGGCCAAGGTGGTGAATCCTAAATGCTTTTCAGTCTTTAAAAATATCTTTTCCAGCATAACAATGACTCTTTTCCATATCTGACCATTTTCAAACTTTTAGTGAAATGTGGACCTCAGTCATACTTGTGGCATTGTGTTCTTTGAGTAAAGTGTATGTTCATAAGAAAGCTTTAAAGCTGTGGGATCCTTGTTGAGTGGCCTCTTGTTCTTCTGTGACTGAAAGCAAGGTAGGTAAGTCTTCCTCCAATGTGCTATGCCCTTGTTTTTTGTGTGACACTGCACATCAGATGGATGTGATGAGGGTCTGAAGTCAGAATCTTCCCTGCTCCCAGTGAGGAGGACAGAGACAAACATATGCTGAGGAACGTGGGTTGGGTAGGAGAAATCTTCAGTCTCCAGCTTCACCTGCTTTGGAGGAACTTGTCTGCCACCTTGGAAGAGCAAGATGGAACCATAGCTATACCTGCTAAGCAAGGCATTCAGCCTAGCAAATGCCAACCAAATAAGGACCCAGCATTTGTGGGCTCCTAGAGACAACATACAGACTTAAACAGGATTTCCTGTAGCAGAAGAGAAAGCAAAGGCCAGTCTAGGTGAAAAGATGGTTTTCAATAGCTAAATTGGTCTTCAGACGTTGCTGAGGTATTTACAGAGCTTCTGGAAAGGGATTTGAAAATACACTATAATTAAGCATTTGAACTGTAATAATGTTATGATAAATGATCATATGGTGGTCCCGAACACCTTAAATAGTCACTCTGTGCTCCTAAAGTAGAATGTTATTGGCTCTGATCTTGATTTAATGTCCTCAAAAGGGGCTTTAAAAACAAATGCAGGACAGAAAAGTCAAGCATCAAGATTTTATTTCAGAATTCAAAAGCCTAATGAGGTAAGGAAGCTACCAAGAGAACTATAAAAAGAAAGGCAAAAGGTTGAACAGTCAACAGACTTAAATAGGAGATAGTTGCAGATGTACGTGAGAGCATGTGATCATGGGGTGAGTTTGTGGCACTGTTGTTTACAAATAGCAAAGTTTTGCCAACTTCCATGAGCTGAATCCTGGAATGAAGTCTTGGGCTGAGCAAATGAGGAAATCAAAGTGTGGATTCTAAGGAGACCTACACTTTAAAAATATTAACGTTGCTGTAGGAGTATTAAATCTCAATTCTCCTGACTTCTGTATAGAATTATTCTTTGGTTTAGCATTGAATGCATGGCACTTTCATGCTGTTACTCAGATGTGTGAACCAAACATGCCAACATGGACATGTTAAGAGTATTTTAAGATCCTCTAAGACTTTGCAAACATAGGGGATAAAGCTAAATGGAGCAATTATTCTGGTGTAGTATTATATATAGTAATGTCCTGAATAATTCCAGATGTATGGTGTCTCAAAGAAGTGAAATTAATCAGTCAAAAGCCATTGGTCAATTGAAATTATTAATGTCTCTGTGGAAATAATGACATGAGGGCCTTTGACCACTTCTGTGATTTTTTTAACAGCTGCTAGAGGTTCTTTATTTGAGGTGGGTTCTTCAGTTAGCTTAAACAGCTAGGAGACTTTCCTATGTGAATTAACACAGTTTTTTTCAAGAAGCTGACATGGCATATTTTCATTTTCTCTTATTTTCATTTCTCCTTTCATGTCTCTGTGTGTATATATATACATGCATATATGTGTCTGGGTGTATCGTCTGACTGTGTATCGTTTCTGTGCAGCACAAACCCTCAGGGCAGGCAAATGCCTCCCTCCCTCCTCTCCTCTTGCATACTTCTGCATGGAGGGGACCTTTATCCCACTCCTTGATCTCTGCAAGGGACACCAGATCACTCAATGATGTCACTGAATTCCAGCCGTCACTCAGTCCTGCATCATTCCTTGCTCTTCTGCCTTGCTACTTAGAATCATAGAATCATAGAATAACCAGGTTGGAAGAGACCCACCAGATCATTGAGTCCAACCATTCCTATGAAACAGTAAACCATGTCCCTCAGCACCTCATCCACCCGTGCCTTAAACACCTCCAGGGAAGATGAATCAACCACCTCCCTGGGCAGCCTCTGCCAGTGCCCTTTCTGTGAAAAATTTTTTCCTAATGTCCAGCCTAAATCTCCCCTGGCGGAGCTTGAGGCCATTCCCTCTCATTCTGTCCCCTGTCACTTGGGAGAAGAGGCCAGCTCCCTCCTCTCCACAACCTCCCTTCAGGTAGTTGTAGAGAGCAATGAGGTCTCCTCTCAGCCTCCTCTTCTCCAGGCTAAACACCCCCAGCTCTCTCAGCCGTTCCTCATAAGGCCTGTTCTCCAGCCCCTTCACCAGCTTTGTTGCTCTTCTCCGGACTCGCTCCAGAGCCTCAACATCCTTCTTGTGGCGAGGGGCCCAGAACTGAACACAGGATTCGAGGAGCGGTCTCACCAGTGCCGAGTACAGAGGGAGAAGAACCTCCCTGGACCTGCTGGTCACGCCATTTCTGATACAAGCCAAGATGCCATTGGCCTTCTTGGCCACCTGGGCACACTGCTGGCTCATGTTCAGTTGCTGTCAATCAACACCCCAGGTCCCTCTCCTCCAGGCAGCTTTCTAGACAGACTTCTCCTAGTCTGTCTTCCAGACAGACTTCTTCCAGAGTCTTCCACTGAGAGAAAGCTTATAGCCCCTGGACTAATGCTTTTTGGAGTTTGAAGCCTTTTGCTGTGGACTTGTGTTCAGAACCTCAGCCTAAAAAATGTCTGTAAAGAGGTCAAGTTGAGATTCAAAATGTATGTGTAGCTGTTGTTTATTTACAGCAAAAGCGAGAGCATGATTGCATCTGTGGATACAAATACATTCAGACTCCAGGGAAATTTAAGGTTCAGACTTGCTGCTGGCGCCTCTTTCCTACTGTGAGTTGAAGGGAAAACCACACGCCCCATGGAACACCCCCTGGTCTGGGTCTGGATCTTGCAGCTGACAGTATTTATAATTCTCTTAGGAGTAACCTTATCCTATTCTGTGACTAAGATGATTGTGACGATAACAGGAACATGCCACATTTTTCCTGAGCAGTTAAGTTCGTGGCTCTGTGTGTTGTGCAGCAGTTGCATAAGAGAACATGATTTATGGGCTGCACATTTGTTATCTGTGAGGATAAGACTCCGTAATTAATTGTAATAGTTTAAATCAACAAAATCACAGGTTTTCCTTTCTAGAGTAAACAGCTACTTCTTCAGATGTCAATAAACAGGCTCTGCACAGTAGACCTTAGTAATTAGGCATGGAGACCCTCAGAGAGGGTCACCAGTGTAGGGAAAGTCCAACCTTTCAGTTTTACGGATAAACTTAATGTCAATATTAAAAATGAGCTGGTGAATGAAAATTTTAACCAAGACTGGCTATGAGCATACTAAGGAAAACAATATTAATCAGGACCATGCTCAGCTTCCTGCTGCTCTTGGCGGCTTCCCACCCAGACTGTTTAATGTCCTTTCCTGCATTGGGCCCGGAGCAACTGAAGGACAGCATGCAGCACTGGAGTCAGCAGCAGCTTTACTCTGTCCTTCAGGAGAGCAAGGCACCTGGGAATTCACCTGATCTTCCCACTAAAAATCACAGAGCTACAAACAGAACCTTGTTATAAAATGTTACTCGGTTTTTTTTTTTTAAAGAAGGCAGTATAAAGCCACACTGCAAATTCACCAGGTTTGCTCTGTGTAGTTCTAGGGCTTGCTGAGGACAATGCTGACATGATCTCCTTGAGGTTGTCCAATAGCCATAAGTGAATCTGAACTACCAGCTTGTTGCAGGAAAACCAGAGAAGCAACTCACCCGTGCTTGCCCTCACCTCCCTGCCTGGCCAAGCTGGCCAGCCCTCTGCAACCTGCAGTGCAGCTCCAGGCCTGTAATGGTGCATCTTGGCTGTATCTCATCCTGCCAAAATGCACTGGAAAGGGTCCAGTTGCCTCACAAACTCTCTTCCCTGCAAATTACTGCAGCACGAGGTTAGTGACGACGCAGCCAGGTGGACAATATGCTGTTTCTCATTTTTGGAAGACAAGCAAAGGACCTGACTGACTTCCAACCAGCACTGCAGCACATAAATTATGTTGGTGTGTGGAATAGTTGGCAGGAGGAATCCCCCATAGGAAGAGTACAAACATACGATCCCAAAGCCTCAGTATTTATCAGAACCAGAGGAGCCGTTCAGCTCACACAGGAGAGCCTGCAAGGCCATGCTCAGTCTCCAGCCCCTCCAGCCTCCAGCCCTGAGAGGGAATGGGGGAAGATTAATCCTGCCTAGGATTTCTAGAAAGACACGTACAATTTCGGTAGCCTATAGTCACAGGGGGTTGTGTCAGATGGGAACAGCGCAGGAATGCTGCTTCAGCTGTTTAATAAGGAAGGAGATTTTGCTGCTCTTCTAAAACTAATCAGAGCGTGTTTGCCTCTGTTTTCTCTAACATTTGTGGGAGATCTGGGCTTCCAGGTGATGGAAAAAGAACTTTGTGGAATTGCATTCGTGTCTGCAGTGCTTGGATTGTTTTCTGAACAAAAGTCATGTGCTGCCAGAAGAGGTAAGATGATGGGGCCAGTGGTAACTTTGGCAGTCGCTGTACCATTCAGTAGAGATATAAGTGGTATTTAGCCTCACTGAAAGCTTCTTCTTCATTACCCATTACAGTGTCTTCATAGGATCATAGAATCACCAGGTTGGAAAAGACCCCCAGGATCATCAAGTCCAACCATTCCCATTAATCACTAAACCATGCCCTTCAGCCCCTCATCCACCCCTCCTTTAAACACCTCCAGGGAAAGGGACTCAACCACCTCCCTGGGCAGCCTGTTCCAGTGCCCAATGACCCTTTCCATGAAAAGCTTTTTCCTAATGTCCAGCCTGAACCACCCCTGGCAGAGCTTGAGGCCATTCCCTCTCGTTCTGTCCCCTGTCACTTGGGAGAAAAGGCCAGCTCCCTTGTCTCCACAACCTCCTTTCAGGTAGTTGTAGAGAGCAATGAGGTCTCCTCTCAGCCTCCTCTTCTCCAGGCTTGTGCCAGTGACAGCAAGATGACAATGATCTGCTTTGCTTATTCACTGGATACCCTCACCTAGGGGTAACATTTCCCTCCTCTTTAGTGAGAAAATTGGTAGCATATTGTAAGTCAATGAACAGGCGGGAAAGAAAACGGAAAAGCTGAAAGCAGCTCTCCCAACAAGATTTTCAGTATCATACAAACCATGGTAAAACATGAAATCATTATCTTTTTGTCCATCCAGGGAGCTCAGTGAGTGAGCCAGTACTGGGGGAGCAGGACTGGGCACAGGTGACCTGAAAGGCAGTATAAGACAAGCCTTGGGAGCTGCAGTGGGGCTCCCATGGGCAGGAGAGAGCAGGGCGGTCCCAAGTGAAGCTGCTCAGAGCCAGACAAGACCTAGATTATGGCTGAGTTGGCTTTTGTAGCAAGGAGAGTCAAAGGTGAGGAGAACAGGGAAGACAGGTTGCAAAGGGAGGTCTGCATACCTGGGCAGACTGAGGAGCTGCGACTGGACAACACATCTCGTAGCTCAAGCATGTGCTACAAGAGTCCAATGGCAGATATTTTTCTGTCCTGTGCCTAGTTTCTGGTAGTGCTGGGCATGCCTCCACAAATGCTTCAGCAGCTGCCTCTTCATCAGAAGCCAGGGGAGCAGCAGGGGCATCTTGTAGGGACAGTGGGCTGGCTGTGGTTGCTGGGGAAAGGCAGCCCACCTTTCCTTACGGCAAGTTTTTCTCCCATTGATATGGATTCATGTGTGCATACTCTGCAACTGAATGGTTTTATGTGACTGTCACCATCACCCTGTCTTAGTGACCAGATAAAGTTAGTTTCAAGGCATTTTCAAAGCAATAACCATAGGATATTTTTAACTGACTTATGCCTGCAGGAAAAAAATATAGTCACTTTTATTTAAATACAACTTGGAATTACTCAGCCCACGTTCAGAGGGCATGTCAAGTGGGATGTGTAATGCCAGCATGTCCTGCCATCATCATGACATAGCTGTATATGTTGGAGCATCCATTTTATATAAAAATCTCTGTGCTGAGCAGGAAGTGAACAGCTTTTCCACACCTGATGGTTAGAGGAGGAATGCCATAAAATCAGCTGGTAAAGAGGCTTCTATTTTTTTACCATAATGTGCGGTCCAAAACAACATTCTCCCTCTGCATTCAGCAGTTTAATGTCTCCTTGTCATGGAGGTGATGCCTTGTGCGACACAGAGGACCCTCTGCATGGAGGCTTAGGGAAAGAAGCATGTAGCAGCATTAACTAGCGATAAATACGTGCGCCTCTGGCCAGGCCCTGGTCGTCTGTGCTGGGATCACCTAAAATTTTATTGGTTTTGGTCTGGCCATTGCTGGGAGTTGTCGCCCCCATTATAGGGGTAACCAAGGAGGTGGTGTGTCAGTGGGTCTGATGGCAACTCACATCACTAATGGCTATGGGGTTGCATCACCTGCTCTGAGGGGTTTGGCAAGCAAAAAAGGTCTGCAAGCTAGAGCAGTAAATTAACTCAGCCTGGCTCATGGGAGCTCAGACAGACACAACTCTGCAACTACGCTCCCTCACAGCAATTAATTTCTTGTGTTACTACAGGGAAACCCACTCTCATGGGCCAAATGGGAAGAACAGTGTTCCCGTAGGCTCTATAGGTAAGCATCTTGCAGACTGAGGGTCATCTTAGGACCATCTGGCACTTGGGCTCTGTTCCTGCCCAATGCCAACCATGCTAACTCTGCTGAGGTGGTTTTTATCAGTCTTGAGTCTGGCCCTCAATCTTTATGCAAGCCTCGCAGTGATTTTAATTAGAATGTGGCACATGGCACGTTGCAGATTTCCCCATCAAAATTTCACATTATCCACTGTTGCCAAATCAGGAAGGCTCCATCCAGTTTAATTGGCACTGAGCTGTTCCACAGACAAACCAGTAAATTAATAGGAACTTGGCCTTTAAAAGTAGGATGGTGCAATATCAGAACCCTCTGCCTTAATTTGTGACTTTAAAAGAAAACCAAAACAATGAATTATAACAAGACATTGAAATCGCCATCCTTCTTCCTCCAAGAAAAAATTACCAACGTAACAAACAAACAAGCAAAACCACAGAGCAATATTGCATGCTCCTGTCAAGTGTAGAATTAACAGAAAATATCAATATGCCTGTATTATACCTATCAAACTCAGGAAAACACAAGGATCTGAAAAAAAAAAAAAGAAATAATAAACAGAAAGCATAAATCAGCCAGAGGCACATGCAGACATGATGCACCATGGAGGGATTTTTCAAGCTTTGGTAACAGAAGACATTTGGATTTAAAAACATTTGCCGGGGGCCATCACTTGCTGGAAAAGCTGAGACCATAACGCCTCTCAGTTCTCTTTCTGGGCAGCCTGGAGTGCATGTGGCAGTGCAAGGCTAACTCAAGTTAATGAAACAAATAGCACCATTTTATAATCCATGCAACCACTGAAATGATTTTTCCAGAGTATCCTTTGTTGCTCTTTTATTGCTTTATGGACTCTTTTATACTAGAGTGGCTCTGAACCTCTGTATCATCATTTATGAAGTTGATCTGATCACAGGAATTTTTACTATATGAATGCTGGTTTAATAAATGAATGCTGGCTGATAAAGAAAAAAACCAAGGAGATGAGGAGGAAGAATGGGTCAGTCTTTCAACTGCTGTGAAGGTTATTGTGGGTCAGCAGAGAAGCCACAAGTGCTGAGCCGTGTGACGTGACAGCCTGCAGAGCCTCTGACAAATGGACTTTGACAAGAGCAATTGACAAAAGCAAGAGCCAGTGTCTGAATTTTAAGGACTCTCTGATGGTTTTTTCTTGCTTTCATGAAGGCTGCTGTCAGACAACTGTTTGATGCAAAGCAGATTGATATAGTACACGGTCTCTTTGGGGAACCCGAGGGAGAACATGTGATCTAGACCATGCTCTGGCCACCCATCGTCACCATGTCTCGTGCAAGATGCCCAGCAGACCCTACCCAGTCTCCCACCTTATTTCAGTGTATTAATAGACCCTGCCTGATTTCCCTGTGGCACCTGAGGGGAAATTCCCTCTAAGCATCTGTAAAACTAATTTAGACTTTTCCTCCTAGCCCCCACATAAATGCTCCTTTTTGCAGGGCCTGCAAAACAATAAGACACAACTTCTGGATGTGGAGAAGGGAGTTTATCATACTAACAAAAATAAACTCCTTATTACCCTGTCCTTTTCAATTTGTTTGCTGTAGACTGTAGTATCATTGGGAGAGGAATCATCTTCATCATGGGTATTTGTACAATGCTTAGCATAAATTCCTCACTGGTACTTGACAAAGTCTTCCAGGCATCCCAGCTACCCACATCATATATTAAAGTAACAAATAGCTCTCTCACAGGACTTTAGTTGGGACAGACATGCATTGTTCATTCATCTAAAATCCTGTTTTTTCCTTCCAAATATTTAAACAAACAGTATTTTCATTTCAGTTTCTCTAACTCTTCTCCACACTTCATGGGATCTTCCCAAAGAAAAGTGCCAGGATTCCCAAATCCTGATGATCCTAGTTAGGAGATATGTGCATGTGGAGGATAAACACCCAGAGCTTCATTTTTGCCTCAAGTCCTCTATAAAATCCATCCCCTCTGGTTTCCTAGCAGATATTTATCCCTTGTCTTTATTTTCACAGAGACAGGCTTGCAAAGCAATAAACACTTGTGGGCTATGCCAACTTCAGAGTTGCTTTGCACACATGAAACTGCATAGAGGAAACCTATACTTTTGGTTCAGTGGTTTCTCCTTAAAATAGAATGTATATCTTTGCCTTGAAAAATTAGCTGCACAAAACTTCATAGCCAGCTGACTCCAATTTCAATACAGGATGGGGGATTATGTGACTGAGCTGCCCTGCAGAGAAGGACTTGTGGGTGCTGGTCGATGAGAAGCTCGACATGAGCCAGCAATGTGCGCTCGCAGCCCAAAAGCCCAGCCGTGTCCTGGGCTGCATCAAAAGAAAGGTGGCCAGCAGGTTGAGCGAAGTGATTCTGCCCCTCTACTCCTCTCTTGTGAGACCTCACCTGGAGTACTGTGTCCAGTTCTGGAATCCTCAACATAAGAAGGATATGGAGCTGTTGGAACGGGTCCAGAGGAGGACTACGAGAATGATCAGAGGGCTGGAGCACCTCCAGTAGGAGGACAGGCTGGGAGAGTTGGGCTTGTTCAACCTGGAGAAGAGAAGGCTCCGAGGATACCTTATAGAGACCTTTCAGTACCTGGAAGGTGCTACAGGAAAGCTGGGGAGGGACTGTTCATAGAGGATTGTGGTGATAGGACAAGGGTCAATGGGTATAAACTGGAGAGGGGCAGATTTAGACTAGACATTAGGAAGAAATTCTTCACCATGAGGGCGGTGAGGCACTGGCACAGGTTGCCCAGGGTAGCTGAGGCTGCCCCATCCCTGGGGGTGTTCAAGGCCAGGTTGGATGGGGCCTTGGGCAGCCTGGGCTGGTGGGAAGTGTCCCTGCCCATGGCAGCAGGGTTGAAACTAGATGATCTTTAAGACCCCTTGCAACCCAAACCAATCTATGATTCTATGATTTCATGATCACTGGTGCACATCTCACTCAAAATATTGGATGGGGAGAAATGGGATGGGCCAAGGTGTCCAGATCCTGATTAGTACAGACAACTTGTTCAGAAAGACAGGCAGACTGTGCAAAATTCATGTGAAATAAAATGAACATCAGAAGTAAAAAAAATCCCAAAGTCATCACTGCAGCGTGCCACAGGGACAAAACAATAGTCAGGGGGGCAAAAAAGCCCTTAATAAAGCTGGAGACACAAAGAAAGCCTGGAGGTGCTGTGAGGAAGGAAGGGAATTGTGGGCTGCAAAGAGGGATGGTCTGTGCAATATCTTGACTGTGTGGAGGGCCTTGCACAAAGTCTGTCCATCATTAGAGTTAGGATAAGGGTTTGGGCTTAGAGAGACTTAAAGAAAAAGCCTGGAGGTGTATTAGAGCACAGATAGAAAGGGAAATGTGGGTTAACTGGAAAGGCTGACTGTAAGATATGTTTCAACTTGAGCAACGCCCTTGTCTAGATTTTGATCACCAGGACTACATTTGGTAGAAGAAGAAATCAAGGACCTACAGTTGGAATTGGGATGGGCAGTAGCTGGCCACAGCTATTAAGGGTTTCTTAGAGAGCTTGGCTGTGAGATATTATTCTTAAGGGCAACATCTAGATGACCTTGTCTGAAGGTAAATCTTCATGTTACCATTAGGTTGGCCATTAATGTGATGGTGAAGGAGAAGGTCTGGACGTTCAGCTTTCACATGGATGGCGAAGAGCTGCCCAAGGGAACTAATGGCTGCCAAAAGAACCTGCTTGCAATATTTTATTGATTGGGCTATGTCTGGGTGACCAGATCACCCTTCATGGAATGTTTCACTTAGGGTTAAGGTTGAGGGATGGAGGTAGCACAGCAGTACAATCATTAAGTGCAACAGGAAAAGTGTCTGCAAGAGAACTTGGCTATGAAATACTTATTGTATGGGATATCTAGAGGACCAAGTCCAAAGGCAGTTCCTCAGATAAGGTTTAGGAGTAGGGCTAGGGTTGAGGAAAAAAGGCAGCCTGGAACTGCAGTTGATGGAGATGGAAAGGAACTGCCTGGGGGAAGTGTGGCGCCAAAGGAACTTGGCTGTGAGCTATTTTTCAGTTTGGGCATCATTTAGGGCACCTTATCTAAATGTTGATTGTCAGTGTTAGGTTTGTGGATTGGGTTAAGAATGGAAGATGGATAGAGTTTCTACTATCTTGGGGTGGAGAAGACATCTGCAAAAGGGAAGGGTGGGCTGCCATGAGAGCTTGGATACAAGGGTTTTTTTATTTGGGCAATGCCCAAGGCTTCTTATCCAGAATCAATTGTCAGTAGGGTCAGGGTTTAGGGTTAGGGTTAAGCTTTAGGGTTAGGATTATGGGCTAGGGTTAGAGTTAGGGTCAAGGGTTAGAGTCAAGGTTAGGGTTAGGGATGAGAGAGAGAGTAATCATGAAGCTGCATTTGACACCAGGGTTAGGGTTAGGTTTAGGATTTAGAGTTTCTAGTTAGGGTTAGGGATGAGAGAGGGAGTAATCATGGAGATGCATTTGACACCAGGGTTAGGGTTAGGTTTAGGAGTTAGAGTTTGAGTTTGAAGTTAGGGTTAGGGATGAGAGAGGGGGAATTTGTTGAGCTGCATTTGACATCAGCGTTAGGATTAAGTTTATGGCTAAGTTTATGGTTCGAGTTAGGGTTTAGGTTTAAGGGTTATGGTTTAGGGTTAGTGTTAGGGTTAGGGATGAGAGATGGAGGAATCATGGAGCTGCACTTGACATCAGGATGGAAAGGGAAGTGTAGGTTCCTGAGAGAGCTTGGCTGTGAGCTATATTTTACCTGCATAGAGTCTCCAAAGATTGGCCGTTCATTATTGTTCAGGTGAGGTTAGTATTAGGCTTAGGGTTAAGAGTTAGCCCAGGTTGCTCTTGGAAAGAGACTTGAAGGGGGCTGCCAGTGGGAAAGGTGGGCTGTGGAGAGATCTTGGCTGTGAAAGAGATTTATATGGGATGTATCTGCAGGACTTTGTCCCACAGTCTGCCTTCCACCAGGGCGGTAGCTGAGAGAGAATGTTGAGTGCTGCTTTGGAAAGGGGCCACCTGAGGAAAGTCTTGGCTGCAAGACAAAGGCAAATAGTTCAGGTCCTCCCGTTCAGGTGCTCCTTAATTGTCTGCAGCACAGTCCAGACCCCACACTGAGCTGCTGGTGGGAATCTGGAGCAATTCTAAACCAGTTTGAGTCCTCTTTTTTTTTGCTCATTTGTGGAGAAAACCAGAAAATGGTAGCATAAGCTTGAGGTTATTTTTTCTGTTTAACCTTCTCCTAGTGTCCCAAATATAAATTCATTCCCACTTGTTGCACAGAGCCCTTATCTAGATTTCCAGAGTGGTTTGAAAATAAGCATTGTTTCTCTTAATCGTGGTTTGGGAGTGAAGGTGTGGGAGCATTATTATCACAGATTAGCCCAACTGCCAAGTTTTAAACAAACCTGTGTAAGACCAGCTCATTCTACCTCCCTCCTGCTACATCCCATCCAGCCTCTTTACAGGGCTATTTGGTTCTCCTTTCCCCTCTGACAGCTCATCAGAGAGTTCAGACGCTGGGCCTGGTCTGCAGGACATGGTCACAGGGCCCTGGTACAGCACTGCTGCTGAGGACAAGCTTTTCTGGAGAGAGTGTTTGGGGAGCCTTGCAAGAAGGTATTCTCCCCGATGCAGCTTTAGAGATGTCCTGTTCCTCATAACACTCGCAAGGCTGTGTGGTGTGTGGAGTGCAACTGGTGCACAAAACAATTTGGAAGCCTGAGAGTCAGGAGCGGTGCTGACAGAAGTGACTGCTATATCTTACCAAACTCATCGTTTAAAATACTACCTGCTGAGGCCTTGCTGCTGGCATCCTCTCCAAGGGAAAAAAATCCCTGAAGCTTAGGGGAGAAAGAGAGAATGTAGCTCACCAAAGAGCTTGCAGCTGCTCTCCATTATCACCTGCAGAGGAGCCGCGCAGCAGATGTTTCAGAGTTCACTAAGCAGAACTAGCTTTACTCATCCATCTGGCATCTCCACCTTTTGGAAGGAGTTAATCATGTGCAGAGCTTCCAGGCTGCCCTGCAAGCCAGACTTAAGCATAATATGAAGTCTAAGTGCAGCACTTACAGTTTTAAGTACCATGAGGCTGCTCCTAGGGTTTTCCATTGCTAGCTTTACCTTGTACCACTGCTCTTAATATCCCTACTTGCCAAGGGTTTGGGGGATTGGGTGTTTTGCGTTTTTTTTATCCCATGGAAGGGGATAACAGTCCAATACAGTAAAGCACACGTTAACCTTTAATTCATGTCTGTAGCAGAGGTTTTACTAGACTGGGGCTAATATGGTCTTTTTCTTAGCTATTCAGTGGCAGCCTTACATCAATTAAGAGGATGTAGCAGTCCAGTAGGATCTATTTTACAGACATGCCCTGAGGTTTTAAGTTGTCTTGGTCTTTTACATAATTTGAACAAAAACCACAAAGCTGCTGTGTTGCTCATGTGCTTCAGTTATTTTGGGGCTGTACCCTCCTGTGCTGAAATACCTGAGACAGAGGAAACTTGCCAAGACTCTGAGAGACAAAAAAAACCAGCGGAGAAGGATCATTAAAATGCTTAGCACCTACTGTGAATGCAATTTGCATCTCTGTTGTATTGTAGAAAGACTAGCTAAATTTTCACAGTGACAGTCAGAGATAAATGTGGTGCATCCCCATTTTACAGATAAAGAAAAGGAAATAAAGATTGCAAAAAACTGTCTTTCATGCATATGAAGGAACCAGAACTCCTCTTAGGGACAGTGGGAGCTGCTGGGTTTGTGTCTTTGGAAGCACCATAGGAAACACCTGGTGGGATGTAAGCTGAGACACCCAGGGGAACAATGACTTCAAGCAAAACCAGTCATATAAGCATTCCCCCTGTGTTCCCACCCTGCTGTCCTTGCTAGACTACAGCAGCTCATCAAGAAATTGCAGGCTGCTCCTCGACATCATGGAAACTCTGCTCTTCAAATAGAAATCAGAGGTGCTATTTTCCTGCAAGCGCTAGAGTTTAGGCTCCTTCGTGATCTCTAATGGGAAACAATGACAGTAAAAATTATGCCTGACTCATGCCTTTACTGAGTCATGCCTGAGGAGCCCCAGTGTTGTGAAGAGCCATGCAGATAGTCAGGGAGAGCTGTTATTCGGTGGGTTGGAGAACATTTGCATTTCTCATCACAACCTCTTGGCATTTCACAGGGTAAGCTTTTAACACAAAGTCATGGGGGAAGCAACATAGAAGCCATTGAAGTCACATTGCTGCTGTCAGGGAGGAGCCCCTTGGATTTTTTCTAGTCAGAGTATCTGGGACAAATGGGTGCTTAGCACAAGTTGTTGTTCTAAGTCAGCAAGCAAGGGCCAGCGAGCTAATATAAGTTTACGTGTGGCTTTCAGGTCCATCACAATGTTTCTACTCCCGAGTGCAAGAAGACAGGAAAGTGCCAGATGTGTAAGACTCGTGCTATGTCTCAAGCAAAAGCAACACCATTCTTGGGGAAGCTCAGCCGATACCAGACTTGTCACCAGCAGATACCAACTCATGCAGTGCAAGGAAAGGTGATACCAGAGTAGGGGCTCAGGAATACAGTGCCACAGCCTGCTGAAGAAGGAGCTGCAGCCCGAGATCACAGCCAACCCAGGGCTACTCCTGGGCTTATAATGTAATCTCATCCTGATATTGCACGCCTGCTATGTCCAGCTGGACCCTATACTTTCTTCTTGTTCACAGAGCCCCCAAATAGCACATCTTGGCCCATGTATTTGTTCTGCCATTCACAATCCTTGGTAAGATACTCCCTGGGGCCAGAAGAGCTTGTAATCTAAACAGAACAGGAAATACAAACAAGACAGCAGGATGTCCCCTCAGGAGAGAGGGACATGGGAGTGATTTATGAGATTGATTGCAAAAGAAGGTTTTATGGCAGCCATTGGCCTAATAGAAGTAGAATAGGACAATTTCTTATTCTGAAATCTGTTAGTGCTGCTTTGGGTGACCTTTGGCAAATCAATTCATCTCTGTCTGTGCCTCTGGTAAATGGGAATAATACAGCCTCGCTGTCTGTAGAACTCTTGGTAATTCTCAGATGAAAGATGCTTTATTGGTACCAGTATCATCCTTTATTGTCATTAGCATGATAACAGATCTATCACCTAGCAACAAAACAGCAACTCTTCCTGCTCTGATTGTCCACATATTTTTCTTCAGGTTTGTCTCTCTAGCAGTCTGCTTTTCATTTGGAGATACTCGACAGCCTGTGACTGTTCTTCCCTTAATGTTGCCTGCTACAGACAAGCCCAGCTGCTGTGTCCCAACTTGCTCCCACCTCCCTTCATTCCCCTCTTTTACCTCTTCCTGGACCTTGCCGTACGTGCAAGTGGTGAAAGCCTATCACCACCAGCTAACAGAACAAACAACATTCATTTCTCTTAGCTATGGCACCCCAGCAGAAATCTTGAACTTTAAAATATAAGTATAAACTTTAAGTAAGCAGTAAAATATAGTTATTTCTCATATTAGCACCAATTACAGAGAAAAAAATGGTAAACAGGAAACTTTCTAAAATATTGCAGAAGTAAGCATTCTCACAAATATTCCAGGCATCAGTTTTAAATACAAAGATGCATGTAAATAACACCAAGCACTGAAGATCTGGAATCCTACCAAGTCCTGTGGTACCTTAGATATGTGATAAGACCAGTTCTTCCATCCTCAAGTGGATAGACCATCCAAAATCATTAAAACCAAGAAGTGCCACCCTTCTTGTTTGTTTAAGATAGTTTTTATATTGCTGCTTAAGGGAAACTGTTAAGAAAACTCAAACAAATTCTCCAGTGTTTGGGTTGGAACCTGAATCCAAGATCAGATCTGTTATTTCATTACTGTGAAGAACCATGTTACCTGACCTTCACTGAGTTCAGTGAAGCATCACTGATTTCCTTCAGGTGAGGATTTGAGTTAAAAATACTTCCACTGATTTTACTACTTTCTCCTTTTTAAAAATGTCCACCTCTGTGATTTGAGGGAGTATGATCCTGTAGCCTAACACATCAAGACATATCAGTTCTGCTTATACTGCAAGATCCCTCAAGGACTGGTATCATACTACCCTTTGGGGTTGGGAGATCTAGTAGATAGGGCTTCTCTCCTCGGGAATGACTGCTATAAAACAGCAGTCTCCTTGGGTCATCTGTCTGACACTTCACGGGATGATAATGTGCCAGCGGGATGTTTATTGCCCACTAAACCCCATGCTGTTCCCGGTCTTGCTGCTCTAAAGCAGCGTGATTGCTGGCATTCAATGCACATGCAGCTCCTTCCTGTGGAAAGGGAGGGGCAGGAGGGAGCCTGGTTTTCAGATGTTTCTGGGGACCAATTATGGGAGAAAGCTGCCTTTTCTGCCTCGGAAGACACCTATCAGGAAGGCCACAGATGTTCACTCATGGAGCTGATTCATCCATCATCATTAGATTTCCTTTTAGAGAAACTTCGCCAGGACCATTGCTTTTTCTGTGGTGTTCATGCATTTGAGTGTATTTTTTTTGTGAGTGTTTCTTTCTTAAAGGTACTCTGGTCTCATGTGTTGAAAGAAACAATGGTTTTGGTGTCCTGATTGGCTGTGAACATCCCTTTCCCCAACCTTGGCTTCCCTCAGTCTCTGCAGATCACTGCTTATAGCAGCCCTTGTGAGTTCTGACCAATTTCTTCCCTTTCTCAATTCCCAAAGAAATGAGGGGAAAAAAACTATTTGAAGACAAGCACCATGGAATAAGTTAAAACTTCCCTCACCCCTTCCCATTGCCCTCTGTTCAAGCACAGCAGCTTTGGAAAGGCTCCATGCTGGAATACATACTGGTTTTGTACTGCTTATGCAACAGAACATTGAGGAGTTAAGGAGAGATAAAACTGCAGGAGACCAAGCTCACCGAATGGGAGCCTGAGTACACTTGACTCAACATTGCTAATGAAGCAGATTTTACTAGAAGCTGCAGCTTCTCCAAAGATCTATTCGGAGGTACTCAGTCGCCTCTCTCAGTTAGCAGAGACAGGTTGGCTCCTTCCCAGGGCAAACACAGATCATTCAGTCATTCTCCTCCATCGGCTGACTCAGAGCAGGAGCCTGCCTCTTCCCATTGACTGGGAAGGAACTTCACTTCCTAATATAATGAGCTCAACGCAGTGCAGGAGTGCCTCAGTGCCTCAGGAGGTAAGAATGTCTTCTGCAGCCTGTGCTGGTCATCATCAGCCCATGCATCTGAGGATGAGCACCAGTGAAAGCATTAGTCAGATTTGATCTTTTCTCCCTTTCCATGGGAGTCAGAATCACAGCTCTCCCTCATTGGAAAAACCACATCCCTAGGAGGCATTTTACAGCCCCACAGCTATTTGCTTACCAAGGAATAGCTTGCACAATAAACATAGTCTAGGCACAAACAGTTGTGTGCAAAGATGTTTAGGACTTGAATTTAAAAAAAAATAAATAAAAAAATAATAAAAAAAAGGGAAAAGCCCTTGGTGCTTGCCAGGAATTTGAGAAGGACTGAGATGACAAACTTAATAGCCAGTTGGGGTATCTGGCTGCATTTAAAGGGAGATGGAAGGGGGCATGAAAAACAGAGTAATTGCATGAACAGAGGGATTAATTAAAACAAGCCCCCCACAGATCAATCCCATGGCTGGGGTCTGTGGAGACCATGTGTTACATAAGATTTGATTGAAGGTTTCCCATGGCTGTGGTGGTCACGGCAACTCTGTCCTGAGCAAGCACTCCAGTTTCTGCTGCAAGCTGAGTGCAGCCTGCAGCCCTGTTCTCTGTGGGGGTATAAGCTCTGCCTTCTCTATCTCTGAGTGTGTTTTCATGAAACTTCCAGGAACAATGTGATTTCTGTGATGGCTGCATCCCAGTGAACTGCAGCTGAACTTGGCCAGCGGTGCAGAAATGACTAGGGAAGGCAGACATACACACCAAGGGAAGAAAACAGCTAATAGTGTTGCAAGCCTGCCTGCTCCCACTTACCTTGTGTGCAAGTAAGAGACACTTAGCTATGAGTTACATGTAGGGACAATAATATTCATGTAGAGTAAAAATGTGTGAATACACAACTCTAGCCCTCACCTTATTATTACTAATCATTAAAAAAATAATGTATTGTCGGTAGCCCTTTAAAACTCTGAAGGCCCAGCAGCCACTCCAATACATCAATTACTTTTTCTTTCAAAGATGGAAAAAACCACCCACAGCTGTATCATATTTCCAGGTCAGTAGCTGGGCAGGAGCAGTGCTGTCACTATGGTGCTGCCTGGGACTTGAGACAGGGAACGATAAAGGTAATTGCCAGCAGTTTGCCTTTCTTGTCCCTAATCACCTGAGCACAAAATGCAAGCCACAATTGACTTTTAAGATTTCATTTAACACGCCTGAAAGGATTTGAAGTAAGGATGCTCAGTGTAGAATGCTTGTAAAAATTGTTTCCAAGATGTCAGCATCCCTTTAAATAGACTGAGTCTGATCTTCTATAACTGCCATGTAATACTATCCTTCTAACATGGGATGCACAGGTAACTAATCGATTTTCCAATCTGACTGTGAACTAGAGATTTGGTGTCTTCATTCAAAGAGGATTGCAGGTAACTGAATAAAGATGAGACAAGACTCCCTGGGGTTGACACTGTCCATGCAAGCTGCTTTCCTGGCGACCACAATTTGAGAAGCAGAAAATGTTCAGAGACAAGGATAGACTGGAAAGAAGGGCAGTTGCCTGAGTACGCAGATGTTAGACTCTCCCAGAATGCATCTGCAAAGACAGAAAAAGTGGAAGACACTTGTTTTATGACACCCTTTCTTCCTCATAATAATTGACTGTCCTTAAGTCATTCTCACAAGATCGTCCAAGTATCCCACAGAAGAGGCAGTGAGTGGGCTCAGGTGCTTGCCATATTCCCATTTACTGGAGGGATCCCCATTTACTGGAAGGATAATTCAGCACACACATTAACTAAGAGCACGAGGATTTTCATCCTTCGATGCTGTCAGCCTACACCTTCTCATCACATATGCATTTGGCTCAGGTGCGGTAGGCAGGGAAGTGTCATCGCCCATTTGGATAATGGGGAAATTCTCCACTCCCACCTCAGCCCCTTCCACAGACCTGAAGAGGCAGATGAACAGCAGCCATAACACAGAGCAGATCTACTGAATCAAATGCATCTCTCCCCAGTTGCTTACAAGCAAAGCCTTCTGCTTCTTCATCCAATTTCTCTTGCCAAGTCACGATGCCCTGTCTGAGAAGCTACAATTAATCACTATGGAGACTGTTGCAAAGTCACCAATTCAGGCTTAGTGTTTCAGCTGAGCACTAAGCAACAGGTGCTGGGTGGCTTTTCAGCAAGAGCTTTCTTTTCAGCTGGTGTGCAGTGCCTGAAGGCAAAAAGAGGCTTTTCCATCCCAGCTAACAGTTAGTGCTCAGGCAGATGCTCAGGTTGGATTTTCAAAATTTAAGAGTCCATATAACATGGTGGAGGTGATGGCAGTTGGGGGTCATCCATCAGAGGAACAGGTGGATTTAGATTAATTTGAAGATTCTCCTGCTTTTCACACTATGGAAAGTTTAAACACAAAGAAAACTCTGCACTGCATGTAAAGACTTTGTCGTTCAGGTGGTCATCTCAAAAGGCAGAAAAATCAGTGGGAGCTACAGGTACGCAGCATCCTAAGGTGGGTGTGCTGGGGTGGGTGCAGGCAGACCTCAAGATTCCATATCAGGGCTCCCAGTCACACCTAGACCAGAGGCCAGATAGCTGTAATAGCCTGGGAAGACAAAATCTGCCGAGTGAAACACTTTGTCTTTTGGAAGCTACAGCATGTCTGGGTGTGCAGTCCCTGGGAAGAAGCATGTCCTCCCTGGTCCCTGCACACAATCTGAAACGCAAGAATGGGGCCCATGAGAAACCTGGGCTGGGGAAGGGAGCATTTAGCTGTCACTCACAGGCACAGTAAGTGTGTTACAGGCTCTAGCACAAGCCTGGGCCATCTGTCACCCCAGGTCCTCACTCAGAGGCTATAGCACCATCATCTCTCATTGTTCTACCTATTACTACGGGTGCGAGCAGTGTGATGGTCAGATGGTGCACTGCCAAGCCCTGCACAAACACATATTGGAGATGAGACTAGCATATACCTTAGGCAATATTCCTTTCCTGGTGCCTCAGCACAGGCGATGTACTCAGCTGTAGGTAGTTTAAAGCATCCTTCTGGAGAGCAGACCTAAATATGTCACCTTTTCCATTTGGAAAAGGGAGCACAGCTCTGTGAAAAAAAGAAAATTCAGAGCATCCGTAGGGTTTGCCAGATTAGAGACAAATTGCACTAAAGCACTGGCAGCCCCTTGCTGAATCCACACAGATGGCTCTGCCCCATCCCTGCCCCCTCAGCAAGTCAGCATGACATCAGACCTGGAGGAGAAGGGGAACGACAGCCGTGGCTAACAACTGCATGGATTTATGCACTGAATGCTCTAAACATTTCAGCAGCCTTGGAGAAGCTGAATCTACAACTTGACAGGCACTCTGTGAAACAGCAGTGACAAGTAAGTGCATCCAGAGAACCCCCAGGATAGCAAGGCAAGCATTTTTCAACCAGGTGCTGCTGATGCAAAGCGATCTGCACAGCTCCATGTGAAACTCCCAACACAATCAAAGGTACACATCCTCACCCAGTTGCCAGGAAAGAACAAGAGAGTCACATCCAGATGCATCCATGGATGAAATATTTAAATGAAAAGTTGTGAAAGGGGCCCCTGGGCCATGGTGATATGTTGTCCTTGTAAAGCACAAGAGAACCTGCCCTACTCCAAGGTTCTGTTTTGTCCCGGTTCCATTGCTATAGACATAAAGACAGCCAACATAGACCCTGAGTAATTGTCCCCCTTTTCTTTCCCAGTGATTTCTTGGTAGGACAGACACACTGAAATGTCTGTCCACAATGCAGTTTTGGCCATCAGGTGTACTGAATACCTCCCAAAGGAGATACTCTGGAGACCACCCTCTCCTGCTTGCACCCAGAGTTACCTAAGCTTTTAGGGATAAAGATGTCTACATGTGATTTAAAGCAGCTTTGCAGCTGTTCTGCCTGGGCTAGGCCTGAAACTGTCTCTAGGTAGCCCTGCCTGGCAGGGACCCTCTGTTTCAGCTCGATTTTGCACCCCTGAAACTACAATGGAGACACTCCAGCTGAACTGAATGTTGTTGAGCAAGTACTGAAAGGTTTGCTGGTTCAGCAGAGAAAACAAAAACACAGCTGCTGGAAAGACTAAGGCATACTTTTAAAAGCATCAGTTCCAGCTATTTTTCCAAGCTCAAGAAGCTTCAGTTTGGGGAAAAGCCCCAGATGCATTCTCATTTTATCTAAACCTCTGTTCTCAGACTTGGGCCATATGTCCCTGGTACTGTAGTTGTCCCAGAAGACCATGGGTCTTTGCCTTGTTACACGTCCCTTGAAAATGAAGTAGTTAGGCATTTATCAAAACTGGCCTAACAGAGCTTTGGGAGAGCAAGAGGCAGTGGTCAGGCAGGAGTTGTCTATCCTTAGTGCTGCAATCAGCAAGAACCCTATGGTTTCTTCTGTTTCTATGCAATTTCTACTCATTTTAATAATGTTTATTTTCTGAGGTTGCACTGCTTCATTATGAGGAAAAAAATAATTAAACTATAATTTCTTTAGCCCTGTTTCTGCACATGTAGATCTCTTGGCTGCAGAGCGTCATCCAGGGCACAGTGTTTTGGCAGCTTTATGTCCTTAAACGCTTCCACTGCCCAAGCCTGAACAGTTTTTTCACCTGGGGCGTTGCAGCCAGCCATCTAGACTAGCTGCAGCATTGCCTCTGGCAGGATCTCGAGGCTGCAGAAATTATAATAGCAAATTAAAGCCATTCATACTTGTTTGCAAGAGATTTGGGCCAGAAGTATTGGTGACCTGTCATGGTTATCACCACATGCTGAAGGAGTGTGGCCTTGTTTCTGGCAACGGCGACAATACCTTTGCCCAAGCTCACTGTGTCCTCATGCTCCCACGCATGAAAAAGAGAGATTCTCCTGCCTTTGGGGCTGTGAATGTGAAAGGCTGAGCAGGTTTTAGACTAGACTAGACCCGCAATGGTCATCTATCATGTTATTAAGGTTTTACCATGAAGGCTGAGGCAGGCCCATTGCTGAAACCAGCACATGCAGATGGGTGCTCTTTCACATCTCAAATTATCCTTCGTGTTTAAAGGAAGAAATAGGCCTTTGAATTCTACTTATGAGCTGCCAGGAAAGGTCCCAACAGGGAGCAAAGCACCTGAGGGGGCAGTTCTGCAGGACCCTGGACTGGTCCCAGGGGCTGCCCTGGCCAGGCAGTCAGCAGGCACCTACACCCCACCTGTGTGTTCTTATGCCCTCTCTGATGCAAGAAATTACGTGTGCTCTGAAGAGCTAAAAATCAGCCCAGCACTTAATTTATTTATTTTTCAGGTTAGTCACCTTCTCAGGTTGCTCTTTGTCAGTATTGCAATGCCAGATCCAGGGTGGAAGAGGGTCAGCAGAGCTGGAGGAGGGTGATGGGCACAAAAAGAAAGGAGTGGATGGTCCAGCTGCAGCCTTGGTTTTGTGAGGTTCCAGCTGCGGGGGAGCTACACCTCATCTACTCCTTGTCTTTCCATTGCCTGCACACTAGTTTGTTTTGTCTGAGTTAATAATTAGTGGACTAACTCTCAGAGAAAGTAAACCATGTCTTTCTTTGCCAAAATGGTTTCTGCACATAATCACAACTGAAGCATGGGACTTGCCATGAACACCAGTGTGTAGCAGAGTACAGACTAACATTAGATTTCCCCACTTAGCACAAAAAATAAGCAGAAAGGAAGGAGCTCTAACTATCTCTGTGCTAATAAAGCAGACATCCAGCAGATTTTATCCCGAGGTCATTTGTCCTCAAGTTGTAAGTGAAATCTTTCCTCCTGTCCCTTCAGGATGTCCATCTCCAAGGGAGAGATGTCGCGTATTAATTTTTCCTTTGGTATTTCCCTGGCTCAAATTGCCTCTGGTTCCCCTGAGGCAGCACCAATCGGCTCTACATCCCAGCTAAGCTGGCTGAGCTGCTTGCACGCCCCACACCAGCTGCCACACACCACCCACTGCTCTCGAAATCAACCAGCAGAAGCAGCACCTTTCCACCCAGGACATACCTTCCTTTGCATATTCCAAGACACACAGAGCTTGGTGGCCTGAGTTGCTTCTGTGTTTTATTCCCGTTAAGCCTGCAAATCACGCTCACTGAAGCATATTGTGCATGTTACCTCATTTGTGGGCTTAGGCCAGTAACTGGGAGGAGGAAACCTTCTACAGGTAAGGCATGAGGTTTACAGAGGGAAGGAAAAGACCCATGGAGCTCTTATTAACTGCTCAGGGCTCACAGGGAAATGGTAAATAAAGCCCCATGGAAGCTGCTGAAAAGCATGCAAGTAACTGTCTTGCTCTGAGGACTATGCTAGCTGTGGCAAAGAGCAGGAGAGTACAATCAGACAACTCACCCTCCCTGGGCTCCTGCTGTCAGCCTGCTACCCCCAGCTGGGTCTTCTCCATCTTTCCCCTTGTCCTCAGCCAGTTCGCAGAGCCAGTGCCTGAAGGACCCAGCCCGAAAGCTGCCTTCTCCTGCAGTGACTGCCTACTGAATGGCAGGATGGAGGCTTGTTCTCTTTCCCTTCTCCTCTCTTCAATAGTGCGTGACAAAACAGTTGTGCACTTTAAAATGTTGGCTACAACTCCAGCTGCGCCATCATTTTCATAAATAAAGGCTGGGTTTGTAACTTGCAATTTTGCCACATGTTTAAGTAACTAAATAAGGTTTGCATTGTGCGCGGTCGTTAAGAAGGCAAGCCTTAAACTCATTGGTAAAAAGCCTGATGTGTTTATCAATAGCCCTGGGGTTCAAAGAAAAATCTAATTAATCCATAACCATCACAAACTGGTGGCCTCTGCAGGAGCTGGAGAATAAAGCACTGATTTAAGATATTTTCTGTTGGGGTAGCTCATTCCTCCATTCAGAAGCCACGCTGTAAAAATGGACTTTTTTACCCCTCTAAAACTGTTTTGCACTAACATATTACTTAATTGCTCTTTGGAAAGTGATAATAAATGTGAAAGAGGAACTTTTAGTGGAGGAGTTACAGCAAGCACCCTGATTAAAATGTTAGGGCAGAAGAACCTCCTAGTTTTACAGATGTTGTCTCAGCAGGGGTGGCTTCTGCTTTGCATTATCTCCAAGGGTAGCTTCCCATTTCCCCACATCCAAACGGTGATGGTGGCGGTCTGCAGGATGAGCACCAATTACTGTGGGTGCTGCTTGGAGGACTTCCTTGTGATGCTGTGGGGTATAAAACCTTCAGCAGCTCCATAATCCACCCCACCTTTCACTTAGCCATTGAAGGGTGGCTCTGCCAGCTGCCCCACAAAATCCCTTGCTCCTGCAGTGCCAAGACCTTTAGGGAGGGATCTCTGGGGAAATTTGCTGCTAAAACACCCCAAACTCCTCTAAAAAGTCTGCCTACCACTGTTGTTCAAAGACTTATAGTCTGGTCCAGTGTGGATGGCTCTCATGAGGATGGACAGACCACTTCCTAGCAAAAAAACCCCACCCACAGGAGCTTTGAAGGCTTTCTGGGGCAGGGTTTGTACTCAGAGAGCTGCCCAAAGGCAGAAGCTGCAAGAACTTGTGAACCTGGCAACTGCAATTCTGTAGTCCCTCCATCCCCGATGCCCTGTCCTCAGAAGTGACAGAAACATTCCAGCTGAATGAGAACGTTATTTTATAAAAGCAGAGCCTGGCAGCAGTCACCAAACCCCCCATGCAGTTTCTGATGGCTAATGTGTTGGCACGGTAGGCTGAGAGATCTCAGTGTCAGGCCTGCCTGATAGATTGGTATGTGGACATGAGCTTTGCTCCTAGAGCACCCAAGTAATTTCTGCTGTTAGGTAAATGCCCCACGCATTGGATATCAGTATGTGTTGGATACTACCTGCAATAACACTCAGGTCAACACAGGGTGAAAAAGATATTTCTGTTGTGGATCCCAGGTCAATCTATCAGTCTTGTGAACAATGCCTGAGCCCTCCTGGTTGCTTTCAATCAAAGGCGGTTTCTGAAATCTGAAGTTTTCACATATTTTATGAGGATGACCAGGTAGAAGAAACTCAGATCAGCTCAGTGGGGCGCACAGGAAACACGGGTCCAAGTTTATACATGGGAAAATCAGAAACAAATTATCTGGGGCAGGTAGAGATGGCAGGGAAATAAAACATTTTCTCTAAGAGCCAGCCCTACGCTATAAGCACAAAACAACACCTCTGTTTCCTTCTGTGAAACAGAAAGAGGGAAGCTATTTTTAAACAAAGCATCTGGTTTTTTCTTTCATTTGTTTTAAATCGAGTCTACCATTTCTGGTTGGAGATACTACAAATTGGGCCATTTTGACATTTATGGGTAGAAAAGTACTATTCATACAAACATTGATAAATATATTTATGATCTGTATTTAAAAATGCAATAGTCCTGTTTTTAGATATTAACCAACATTTTTAATTATGTCAACTTTAACCGATAAAACTTCTTGTTTCTTCTCTCTCAGGCATTTCACTGCCCTGGCATCAGTAGGCACGCAGCAGGGATGCTCAGGTGAACTCCAAACCCTACTCTAGTCTCTATCCTGACACCCTTTGTTTTTAATAACAGCTAATCGCCTGTACTTCAATAACAGAAGGCATTATATTACAGGCTTCTTTTGATACTAAACACCGAAAAGACTCAAAATTATTTCATCTGCCCTCCCCCTACATACATCTGCAAGCCATCTTTGTGAAAGACAATTACAGGCAATGCAAACGTGCCCCCACAAAAACACATCCCAATGTATCCGGCTTAGGAACTGTTGCTCAACCAGCTCCCTTGATGGAAAACCTGCTGCAAATAAGACACTTGTTCACTCCTAAGGGAGCACATTTCTCTCAATGAGAAGCAATGACACCGAGTTGAATCTTCTCCCGGTATTCCCTCATGCTATTCCTGCTCGAGATCGCCTCCGATGCAAGCAAGTTGCACGATGAGAAGGCAGTGAGATTGCTGAAAGACTGTAGGAATCACACCTAGTCATGAAATTGCCACACAGCTGTATTTCTGCACGAGTGATTTGTAGCTCTCAGTCCAGAGAGCTATGATAACTTTTAATAGGAAAAACAGACCCCGGTGCCCTACCCAGCAGTTTTGTTATGCTCCAGGGAAGCTACATGGAGGGAGAAACGAAAGAGAAAATCGACCATTTGTGATTTCCCATCATTAAAAAGAGGCAGAAGAGGCAGGCAAAATGCAAACTGTCATACACAGCAATGGTGAAATTTCTGCTCACTCCATGATAAGCAAGGTCCTTACAAGCTTGTGGTGCTTCAAACAGTAAAGTTAAAAGCTGAATTACAATTAAGCAAATAAAGAGGCAGCTTCCTTTTGGGTTGGAGGTTTTCATAGAATCACAGAAAGCTTTGGGTTGAAAGGGACCTTCACAATCAACCCCAAGCAGAAGCAAGGACATCTTCAACCAGATCAGGTTGCTCAGAGCCCCATCTAACCTGACCTTGAATGTTTCCAGTGATGGGGCCTCCACTACCTCCCTGGGCAACCTGTTCCAGTGTTTCACCATCCTCATTGTAAAAAAAATTTCTTCCTCATAGCTAGTCTAAATCTGCCCCCCTTCTGTTCAAAAGCATTACTTTTCGTCCTGTTGCTGCACTCCCTGATAACGAGCCCCTCCCCATCTTCCCTGTAGTCCCCAGGACCAGAAAGTCGCTATAGGTCTCCATGGAGCCTTGTCTTCTCCAGGCTGAACAACCCCAACTCTCTCAGCCTGTCTAGTGTTTTCTTCACACTAGTTGGGGAGAGGGTGTACCTGTGCTACCCTAAGGCTCTCTGAGCACAAGCAGCAGCCTTAGACCAAGCAACATGCTGAGAGTTTACCTGCCAGCCACGGACACATATTCTGCATGGCAGTACTGACCGATGAGTCTTTCTTGCCCCTCCCTTCCCTTCTTCCATACATTAACCACAGCCACATTGCTCGCCTGGTCAGGTTTGTGCTGGGTTGTCCCTGGGCAGTTGCTGACAAACCATCTTACTGGTGCACTGGGGACTTAAAAGTCTCCTGCAAAACCTGACACAACATTTTTGCAGCTACACACTAAGGGATTTTGTTGCAAAGATCAAGTGATGTCAAGTGCAAAAGTAGGAAAGTAACTGTTATTTACATTTTGGATCTGTAAACCTCAATACTTGGGTAATTTCAATATTTATCTGCCCATTTATAGAAGTACAACACTTTTAGCAAGAGATGCTGATTTGTGTTCTTTGTCTTGCTGAATAAATTAGACAGCTATTTTTCCAGGCAGAAGAGCCTAAATAAAATCACTTTTATGATTATGGATCCTGAACTCCTGTCCAGCGATTGGCTAGTTTGCAAAACCCTCTTTAAGTGCTTCACATCTTCACATCTGCGTTAGCTCCATCAGATTCTGCATGTAAAAAGCATCTCAAAGAGGTCCCATAAAAGCCATGGGGCTTCCACCTTGCACACAAAGCTCAGCCGTGTTCTTTTCCCCACTGCACAACCTGAAGAGTAAGGCATATTTTCAACTCTATCAAAGTAGTTCATTATGGGCCAAGCCTATTGCAAAGATCACTAAAGACCTCAGCTGATTTTGGAGGTCTTTGGACCTGTTGTTCTTGAAAACAGATTTGCTCAAAGGTAGCAGGGGGAAGGAACAGTACTTGAAAGAACTGTGGCATCAAAAACAAAAGAAAGGCTCCAACTGAAGCCGCAAGGCTGATAGCCAGTTTGCATGGCTATGCTAAGCTTAGCAAAGGTAGGACTAGTCCCTACAACTTGAAGACATTAAGTCCAGAGGTGCGGAAGCTTAGCAGAAAATGCTTTTGCTTATATTGAAGTGACTTCCTATGGCTGTCTAAAATCTGTGTGCTCATCTGAAATGGTCAAACCTACTCCCTCCCTTGTACCTTGATACAGCTACACATTGCTCAGGAGCAACTCATTTCCACAATTTTGGGCCTCTCTTTTAATATGGGGAGAACTGGAGACACCCATCAGCCTTCACTGGTGACAGAGCTTGGGTGATGACCAGAGACCAGAGGACTTGCAGAGGACTAACATTAAGCAAGGGAAATCCCACCATGTGTCCATTAGCTCACTCAGGATATTCAGGCAAGTCAGCAGCCAGATTCAAAGGGATAATCTTTGATGGGTGAAGGTAAAGGTGCTGGTAATCCTCTTGTCACCTAACCATTTTGCTCATTGTTTTTGTAGTTAGATAATACTTGCTATGTAGTGACCTGGCAAACAAAGTCAGCAGTTTATGGCAATCTTGTTCAAAAAGTACATATGTTTAATAATAATAACAAATACATTTTTTTCCTGTAATTTCTACTACTGTTAAGTCCTTTCTATGGTCATTGCAGTTTGACTGTACATAGCTACTGTCTAAGCTGGATACATGGTTATGTTTTAGCAGTGTAGTATTCATATATTCTCTATAAATATAGTAAAAGATTTAACATTTCTGCTTTCATTCTGATTCTTACACATATTTACTGGGTTTTCCACAAAAAATACATGTCTCTTTCCTACCTCTCCCAATCTTTTATTGGGTTCCAAATAAACCTGAGTTTGTAATTCAAGTCAGTATCTCCCATCTGTTCAGGTACCAAAGTTCAATGCATGCAAAAGACGGGATTTCAGTGGTCTCCATTCACTAGCTTTTCAGTGCTAATGTGTTCTTAGCATGAAGGAAAATGCTTCGATGTTTTTAAACAAAAGGAAGAGCTAAAATGGACCCCAGGTGCTCTGTACAAACAGAAGATGACATTTTCAATGTGAAAATTAGTAAAATGATTTCAGGGCAGTCTTTCTTATCACAGTGGGGTTTTTTTAATGTACATTATTTTACAGGTAGTTTAACTACCGCACAGGCGGGTGTCCTCACCAACCACACTGAAGAGCACAAGACGCATATGGACTCTCCCGTACTGAACTGACAGGCAGTTTCAGCACCGAGGTGAAGGTCTGCAGGGATAAGAAGTGCACTCTGGCCATGCACGCTCTGCTGGTTTTGCAGTAAGCAGTCAAAATACCAAACAGGCCAGTTTTCTGCTCTGACAGTATTTGGATTACTGCCCACTTTTTTTTTTTTCTTGCAGACTTTGGTATAGGGCCTGTTCTATGCCGAGAATTGGGAACGTGTGCTCTGCCAAGGGGCTCTGCTGGGGACCTTCATCCCTGCCTCTGCCAGCCACCCTCCTCCCCCAGTTCCTGCTCATTTTTCTCATGAAAACTTCTCAAACAGAGGTAACCACCAGTATTCACACAGATACCAAAGCAACAGGGGCACAACATTGTTTGAAAAAGTTTTGATAAGAATAGGGCTAGGATTCCTACCTACGATCGCAAGACAAAATCCTTATCTTTCAACAATTCCAAGAAGACAGCACATCTGCTGCCTGGATTTTGAAACCGCATTAGGTGGGTGGGCAGTAGTGGGGTTTATGCAGGTCAGAGCTGCCCACTTGGGAACCAGACTGGAATAAGCTGCACACACAATCTCATATGCAAGTGTGGAACAGACAAAAGGGCAGTCTTTGGCTAAACCTACTGATTAATAGGAAATTGTTTGAAGACAAAAACAGAACAAAAAGAATGTTGCCAACCTCTTATATGTATCATTTACTTAGAAAACAAGATCGATATGCAGAACATGGTGCCTTTTAAGAAAGCTAATCTTCACCACTCATAAGAATATCAAACTTCTGGCACTGCATTACCAATTGTGCAGTATAGAACGGCATTGGTACAGGTTCATGTGTCCTCTATTAGTCTTTTTTAATTCACTGTAGTCTCTCAGAAAAGCCTTCTGGGGTGTCCGATGCTGTCTTGCCCTAACAGGGACTAACACAGTCCTGCATGTAAGCACGCCATGGAACTAGTACAGCTGCAAAAATTGGAGGTGACTGGATTGTTTAAACACAGTGTGTTGCAATCTGGATTGCTGTTTGAAGTACCTGCTTGCAGACCCATCACATGAAAGGAAGTGGTCTCTAGTGCGGTGAATTTCCGTGTGATGAAACTTGTTTTCAAATAATCATGTTTCTTCTGAGTGACATTAAATCATCGTTTTCTTTAGGGAAAAAAAATATCCCATTATTAGCTACTTTATGTGATTAACAGTAAAATCTGCTTTGACTTCCAATATTCCTGCTTTTCAATGTTTAGATCACTCATGTCTTTATTCAAGCTTCTACCAACTTCAACTCCTTGGCAGTACTCGGACACAGTATCTTGAGTTTTTCTACTTGTCTAGCCACATTAACAATGTCTGTAGCAGTACCATGTACTGCGTGGCACAGCCAGATGGAACAAGAGCAGTCTTACCAAAGATCCTGGATGGGATAGGCATTCATGGCACCACACAGATTACCTTGAGGAACCACTGTTCATACTCACTGTTCTTCCAATCAACCGTACTGCAATACTGGATGAGAGCAGCAAAAATACACATTCATGTAGCTCTGTCAAGGAATGTTTTACTGTACAGTCAAATTCCAGATGCTAATATTTCTTAACAGCACAAGCAGAGCCCTTTTCTTTCAACTTTAATATAGGAGACCACACCTTCCCTACAAGCAGACCTCCGACTGTCTACATTGGACCACTGTAGTGTATTACATAGCAACAGTAACAGGCCTGTGGCTTTCCCTTGTTGTTAAAAGTTAGGTCCCAGAGGACAGCAGTGCGAATCCCTGGATGCCTAACACTGACCACTGACAGCATCTGCTGTGTTGAAGGAAATCTGTGTGGGGCTCATCTGCTGCAGCTGAGGCATCCTCGCTTCCAGCGGCTTGTCACTTGCTGACTGCATCTGGTTTCTCTTCCGCAGCATCTGTCCAATCCCCATCATGGGGAATCTGCCTCGGCTTTTAACACAGTTAGGGCTGCCCAAGGGATTGTTGGAAACCAGCTGAGTAGGGGATGCTGCTTCTTCCTTTGCTGGATATGCTTTTTCTTCATATGTGAAAGAGACTTGGGTGGGGTGGACAGGGGACGTACTCCCCGGCTGAAAAAGTGGGGATAGTGTCCTTTCACTTGAGCTTTTGTAAGGGAAATTCATTGGTGAGCCTAAAATCCTGTACTGATGAGAGGGGGAAACCTGGTCTATTTGGTCCTCTCTGTCAACTGACTCGAAGGAGTGAACAATATTCAGGATGAGAGGAGAGTCCTTTGCCCGGCCACCAATCCGGGCTGGTTCCTGCTGCGGGGACTCCTGTCTCTTGAGGAGCCGAGGGGTCCTGGGAGGTGGCTGCTGGACTTCAAGGTACTCCAGTGAGCTGGAAGTGACGCAGCCTGTCTTGGTTGCCAAGGGTTCATGGAAAGGGCTTACCCCACCACTAGAGTCTGCAAAGCAATCAGAAAAGGAAAGAGAAGAGCAAATAGCATTTAATAGCACTGCCTTCTCTGCCTCACGGCAGACAGTGTCCAACATCACCTTTAACAAATTTCAGAAGAGCGTGACAAGTGCACAAGCTAAAACAAACAGTCTTAAGAATATACTCAGAGCCTAATTCTCTGACTCTCATTTGATACTCATGTTGTTGTTTCATGGGTAATTTATCTGCCACTTTCCTCAAAGGCATGAAGAGTGCTTAAACTGAGTAAGACAAGGACACGAAATGGAAAACCACAGATGTCTTCAGCTGTTTGTATTAATTATACCCTCTAAAGTCATCTCTGAGAAATCTCACGTTTATCCTTTTTTAGTGAAACTTTGCATGGTTTTTACTGGGTCTGCGTACTGTATTCACTGACATACCTAGAGATACAGGGGACAACAGAGAGTTTATCCCTAATGTCTTCCCTTGCATTTTGGAAAAAAGTCTGTTCTTGGTTTCACATATGTGAATATGAAGTAGCTGCGCTCGCCAGATTCAGACTGCTACAGTTGGAAAAGGTTTGCTGCATTGACTTCAGCAAGAATCTTACTCCAGCAAGGATTGAATACAAATGGAACAATCTTTGCAAGGTTTGGCCCAGTAAAACAAAACAGCTTGGGGAAAGAGCTGCTGGCAGGGTGCTGGCACTCGCTTATGCCAAGCTAGTCACAAGAAAATGTGTTTTGCTGTCTTTATGGAAAGCTATCCAAAGGGTCTGCTTTGGTAGGTTCCCCCACATTGAAAGAATAGTGAACTGGCAGTTAATAATCACTGTCCGAGAGTTCTCTTGGTCTCAAACCATCTAAAAGGGATATAAAATAATTTAGGTCTGCCAGCCATCAAGTCACAGCCACAAATCTCACATCTGTTTCTTTTGAAAGGGATGGTCTCAGCAGGGGTTGAGACCTGAATGAATGTACATGATTAAATCACTCACATTGAGAGTTGTTTGGGAAAAGCAGACCAGGTTTAATCTGTCTAATTTCTTTCCGACACTGGTCAAAATTATTTGACCACCTCATTTAAGAAGTGTCAAAACATGGATTCCATAATGAGAGAAATGCTTTAGCTGAGATCTGAATGATTTTCATGTTTCAGTTCAAAAAAGCAAGGAGAAACCTAAAAAGAAAAAAAATTAACTAGGTTTACTTCCCCTTGTGCCTCCCTCCAAAAGGAATGACAAATTCTGAACAAAATGACTGCTTTTTAACAAAAATGACTGTTTCACAAAAAGTATGGCCCATTTCTGACCAGCCCCGTGGACCTGTGCTGCCAGACAAACACTGTTTCAACATTTTTTATTTAGGTAGAAAACATCAAATGATAAATTATCAGATCACAAAAGTAAGCATAAAGCCACCATAAGCCACTACTCTAAATTAACCTGACATCACAGTAAACATTTCATATCACTGTATTTCCCCTCATTGCTCTGTAATGACCGTGTTAGAACTGGATGATCTTTAAGGTCCCTTCCAACCCAAACCATTCTATGATTTAACAGCCAGCTACATCGTTTTCCTGTCTCCAATCCACGTGCATGCTACCAATAACCCATTTTCTCCAGTGACTCTCCTTTTCCTCTACTCCTTTCTTCCATCTCCTTTTGCAAGCAAACCCCACCAATCCCTCACAGGTTGCCTCCTACCCTGCGTGATTCACACTCTGCTCTCCTCTGTCTTGTCTTTCGTTTCCCTATTAATGCTCTTCCTCCTTCTTTCGCTGCCTGAAATTTGCTAGGGTTGGCAGTCTCAGCTGCATTTCCTCTTGGCTGCTTCCTTCCCCTTCCTCCACCATCAGCTGCTGCCCACTGCTTCTCCCAGGGATGCCACTGTTAGCAGCACTCTTCTCAAAATCAGGGATTTCTTCCCGTGCTGCCCCTCAATCCCCTCTCAGCAAAATGCATTTGCCAGCAGGAAGAAGCTTGTCTATCAGCTTTGGTTTGTCAGTGATCTGGGGTGGGCGTTAATGCTTTCAATGCATCAGCATGAAGTGCAGATGATTTTGTATAACTACATATAAATAGAGAAAGCAAGCACTTTTTAAAACACTATAGGAATTCTGTCAAATAAAAAGAGAAGTAGAAGTGAGGATTCATGACTGTTGAACATTGTCATGCTTTCCTCAGGACGTTTTGTTCAATGTTGAACTACATTACCCAGTGTTCCTTCACATACCACCTCCAGAGCAGACAGCAAATGCAAGCCCACAACTATTTACTAGCAAACACACAACACAAGACGTTCTCATCAATACCTCACGTGCCCACACATGCACAGGGACACAACACTAGTATTTCTCCCACTGACCTTTCTCTGAACTTCCAGCCTTGGTGATTTTCCGGTCCTTCACCAGAGCCTTGGTGTTCTGTATCTGTGAGATAAGACAGGAAGAAGGCTGTCTATATGAAACTGGACTTTTCTCAGTTTTCTTTGGGAGCTGACGGTGAAGAATCTCCCCTTTCCTTTCTGGTTCTTTGAGTTTTTTGTCCTTCAAGTTATAAAACAAACAAGAACAATTTGGTTTACTTAAGGGAAGTTTGAATGACCCTCAGAAGTACATCAGCTATCAAAACCAAATTAAAAACTATATATTTATAAGGAACTTATCCTGGCTACTCAAAATAACTGAATCTTCCATGTCTAGTTTCCCTCTGATCTGCTTTTCACAATTTCGTGGTTCCCATCTGCTCTGACATTCACGCAGTGTGAAAATTGGTTTTCGAAAATTAAAGGCAATGGAAAACTTTCTCTTCAGAGGCCATTTGTCCTAGAAGACCTTGTTGGTGCAAGCAGATACAGGTTTGTGCTCCTACATACCTGAAATTTGCCCCCATGTTTAAGCAACAAAAAAAAATTCTTTGATTTCTCTTTACTGCACTTCCTCTGACATTTGAAAACGTGAACTGCAAAGCTTTAAAGAAATTTAAACACTTTGACTAACTTAACTTCTTCTCAAACCAGATCCAGAGGAATACAAATGTTCCTTTTACAGCATCTCTGCAACTGCACAAGACATGGAGGGGAAGAAAATTTCTGACCCAACCCCTCACTAAACCCTAACTCCTTTTTGTGACAGGGAAAGCAGCTGAAGGTGGGATTGTAAGCCCATACATCCTAAAATATAGCTTTGATCTCCAGTGACGACAGAGGAAAAACAGAACCTGGAAGTGGGACCCTGACAAGGAATCCAGTTTGCCAAGTAGAAATTCTTTGTGTCTATTTTTAAGGTGAATCACTAGATTTGCAAGCTGCACAACACTCCTTATCTGTCGCTAATTTCAGGGGGAACCGAAAGTCTCACTTTGCTTCTAAAATCCAGGCATCAAATTTGTGGGCAATAATTTGGTATCCTTCAAAGACTTCAATAATCTCTTACCTTTCTGGAACTAAGCTGTGTTGTCAGATTTTAGGTGTAAATCTCAAAGAAGCAGGGCTTTTGTTTTGGTTGCTTTGGGGTTGCTTCTTTAGAGGGGCATTTGTCTGGCCCTCTGTAGCTGTAATTCTCAATTAAGCAACATGTTTCACCATGTCTTATTGAAAAGCCACTCTAACTACAAGCTTCTTTTCAAAAACGCAAGTTCCTTCACCCATTTATGTGCCAAGGCCTGTATTTTGTCTAATAACTACCCACTGCCAAAGGGCTGTCTCTCTTGATGATTTTCTGTTGAAAGTTTATTGATGTCAAGTCTATCAAAACCCTCAAACGCAAAGTAACGCGCATACGTGAGAGACGGAAACAAAAATGCAGAAGACAACTTGGGTTCTCTTGGGCTACTACACAGCTCTGGAAACATATTAAGACATTTAAGAGGAAAATATCCAGGCTGCACTCATTGCAATCATTCCCAGACAGAGTTCAGCATTCCGCACAGATGTTGTCTGGACACCACTGGGCTCATTATCCTTTGAATTTTGAGAAGTTATTGGAGTCAGAAGGAAGAGTTTCAGTGAATCATAAACCAAGGTTTTTAGTTTGATTACAGAAATCATTAGGTGACCTGGAAGAGGCAGAGACCCTCTGTGAGCATCTTACTGTCTTCACTTCAGTCTCCCTTTGTGCATGTGTTTTTTGTCCCCACCCTTCTCTCCATCTGTCCCTTATCCCCTCCTATTTCTTTCTCTTTAGGTAGCCAAAGCTGGCTCACCTTTCCACAGAAACAAACCAAAGCGTTATGGAGCCATCATCACTTTGCTTGCATGACACCTCTTCATCCACCTGATGTCTTTCCTCTTGTCTTTAGAGTCTGAAAACACCTCTGTCACCCAGCATTTATTCCTTGCTGTGCTGTCCTTCAAACAACTCAATTGTGGATTGGCCTCAGGCGTTATCTTGGCAAGCACAGTCACTACTGATAATGATGAAGTAATAACAACAACAGCAATAATAATGCTGCTGAGTGAACAACATCCTATGACAAGAGAGTCAGTGGGAGCTGTACAGTTAATTTTGAGCCCACCACAGTATTTTTCCTGTCAAGGCTCTGAAACTCCGCTGCCAAGTTCAGGAGAGATTGAGCTCTATCAAGTATCTTTTTTTAAAGGTACTTGTGAGGATGAGATCAAGTGGTGACTATATTAAGCCTAAAGGAGTTGATCAAGATCGTTAGCAGCTTTCTGCTATTTTGGATAGGTGAGGAAAGAATTTTCATGTTGGTGGCTGCAGCATCTGTCAGAATGCAGGATGTTTTGATGCTGCAATATTTTTGGCCTAACGGTGCAAGAGCCAAGCTGCAACTCCTCACCTACCAAACGCCCCTGACTTTGCCTTCTCACTGCTGTTATGTTTTCTAAGCAGCAGTAACGCAGTCACATTGTACAATCAGAAGCACCCATGAAAAAGGAAACTCACATATGCAGCGTTCGTAATTAATTAGTTTACCTTTTACGTTGTAAATAGTCTTAAAAGAATTTGTAAAACTTACTGACATTGTTTCAAAGACGGTTCTGAGAGGGGAAACAGCCAAAATCTTGATTTTCCAAAGTGCTACACACTATTATATTTGAAAAGGAAAGGAAGATTTCCTTTAGGGGAGTTATAAAGATTTGCTTTCCACGAGACCATGTACAGCCGCGACATGGCATGCTGTTGCACAATGTAGGGCTTTTACCGGTATGTTATATTTGAACAGGTTTGGCATTACATCATCTTCTGCTATTTCCTGTCCTAACCTTGACCTGAAAACCTACTCTTATTCCCAGCAGCAGATCTGAAAGGAAGATAAAGGTACCTTGGCCATGTACAAAATACTGATAGGACAATGACATAAGTTCTTAAAAAACGTATATTCCACGAGTGAGCCCACTGGCTACTCTGTGGGAGGCAAATATCCCCAGTGCTGCTCCTCTGGCTGTGCTGCAGGGACAACCACTCACTACCTGAGGCCTCTCCAACAAAGAGAGAGGTGGAGACCGGGTGCTGCCTTCCTCCTCCTCATGCGACCCGTCTGCCCTGAACACTAAAATAAAATTAGCCTACAAACCAGCCTGATTAATTAGCACTACCAGCAGCTCCCAGCACCCTCAGCCCTGGCGTGATGATCACACAACTCCAGGTTAGGAAATCGAGTGGGGGAGAGGGGCTGGGCATGAGCCCTGCCCTCATATTGTGCCACCTACCCCAGCAACGGGCAGCGCTGCTGGCAGGCAGCCCCCTGCTTGAGGCCAGGTCCTTCTTTCACTTCGCAGGAGTGAGGCGGAAGAAATTCAGTCAGCTGCTGAAGTTGACCAGGTCTGCTCTCCCTGCTATTCCCATGGCAACACACAGCTACACTCTCAGTGCAGTGTCTGCCCAGGGACCAGTGCCTCCCGTTCCTCTCTGGAAACAGAGGATGATCATGAACCTCTCTGACCTTATAAAATCCCTACCCCTGAGTCCCAGTGGGCACCCAATGACTCTACTAGCATAAGCTAGATGCTACCAGGGCTGTGTCCCCATCCACATGAAGGCATTTTCATAGAGATGTCTGCCATGGTGACAAATGGCAGTAGCATCCCCGGGTCTGTATTCACCCACATGTGATGCTTCAACTGTCCTGGTACACTAAGGGTAACACAATCCCCTTGCGTAAATACAGCTAAAGTGATACAAAACATGCCTTGTGCTCAGTTATTCCCATGCAGAAAGAGAATACATTCTATTATTATCGCAGTGTCTGCACTGTGATTGCATCAAGGTAACTATTTCAAGAAAGAAATGACACCCCCTGATCCTCTAAATAGCTACACTGTGTACTCTGAGTGCAGGAGAGGCTTGGGAGGGAGCCTTTACCCCTAAGCATGCCTACAAACCCAGCTGGGGTTATACAGTGGCACTACTGTTAGTTTTCAATTATTCTTCTGGAAGTCAAACGCCAGTTTCCTTCTAGGGGCGTGGGGACTTCAGGGCTGCCACCAAACCAGATCACGTGTTTCTCTCTTGGCTACGTGCGGGTGCACAGTCAGGCCTTGCTGTAGACTCCCCTGCACTGGATAGGTTCGCAGAAGCTGTAAGCTAATGCCTCAATGGCAGGCAGAGCCACCCACAGCTCTCTGTCTCTGTACAGAGAAGTGACGCCAACAGTTGGAAGAAGATGGCCCGGAAAGCATCAGGATGCCCCATGTGACACCTACAGCATTCACCTCCAGGTTTCCAGGTGAAGGTTGCCTTGCAACAGCTTGGAGTAAGCTGTTAAAAGAGTATTTTGAAATACTATATTCATTGAGTCTACTCACTGTTTTAAGATAAGGTGTATTTTTAATTAAAACAATTAGAAGCAGTTTGCCCTGATATTTCCTTCTGGCTTGCAGTTCAGCTTGTCTTGCAAGCAGCCTTTAAAATAAACAAAACTAGCCATGATACAAACCTGCTCATGCAATTAGATCATGAAGAGTAGCTGAAGAGTAGCTTTTGAAACAGGTAGACTCTTCAGGAATATTGCTCTTCGCGTTGGTAGGCAAGACTTGCACAGCTCATATTACTCTTGTAATTTTAATCTTTGTCAAAGAATCAGGCAGTGAAGAAATATCCAGCCCTGAGAAGACTCCTATTATTTGACATGTATTCTTTTAAGACAAACTACCTTCTCTGTTTGCAGGCAAAAAGACTGGAGACCAATAGAGCAAAAGGTAATCTGGTTAAGTCTCTTCTCTAGCCAAGAGCAGTTCCTCATAATGCAGTGGACTAGTTCTGCGTCACTTCTGCAATGAAGCGAAAAATACTAACCTGGGCAGAGTTTTATGCTAATCAGTTTCACTGTTCCTGGTAGTCAAGCCATGGCTGGCCCAGGACACCAGGAACACCAGGTGACCAGGAAAAGTCACCATAGCTATCACTCAGCTCTCTGCCCTACACTACCACCAAGGTTTTGAGACTCAAGGCAACAGCTACAGTCTTGTTACAGCATCTGGCTACAACTTGTACCCTAAAATGAAACCACCAAGCCCCCTGAAGAAGTTTGTATTATTTTGCAAAACAGAGCTTCTAAAACTTTCACTTCTTTGTAACAAAACAGAAAGAGGAAATTATTTGTCCTGCACAGGCAAGACCGCAGGCCTTTTTTTTCCTCCACAGGTCCAGAAACCCATCGCCTTAATCACAATCACCAGGGATCATCAAATTCAATCTGCTTTTGAAGTACCTTAATGTGCTTCAACAAACTTTACCTCATAGGAGTCTTTATTTGCCTTGTATTTTTCTATCTGGTATAGCTGGTTCTTGTGGCAAATATTGTCCTGGCCTTCAGGCTTCTGTGGAGAGAGATACACAGAAAAGTAAAGTATGTAAGATAATTAGAGAAAAATAACATTCAATTATTGTTTAATGGACTCTATCCACAGTTGGCATGCAGTGGAGATGCATCACCTTACAGAGAGGGTGAATTTGGCCCACTACATTTTGAATGTAATTGATGGCATCATCATTAAATCAAGCTTGCTAAAAGAACTGAGAAAAGAAAAAAACTAAGAGAGCTGTTGTCAGAATGGAAGGCCATTGGGGATAATTTCTCTAAGAAGCAAACACATCAAGAAGAAAGCTCCATACAATCCACTCTCCTGCCCATGCAGTCGTGTAGGAGCCTACAGACCCTTAGCCAGACCACAAGCAGCTGTGTGGAGAAGCCAAGGGAAGGGAACTTGCCTTTGTGTGCTGTGCCAATCGTAGCTCTCCAGCAAGTACAATGTAAAATGTGACCTGAGAAAGCAGCTCCCTGAGATGTACAAGGAAGAATGACGTGGCAGTGAACTCCTGCCGTAGTGAAAGCTGCTCGGCAATCCCATCAGCAGTGTTTCTGACCCCCAAGCCATACTCAGGGGCCAGGAAGGCTGGCAGGAGATGAGAAGACTTCATATTCCTGTTTTTTTTCATGTAAAACTTTCAACTAAGTTTTCATTTAAAAACTAAATAAAATCTTAATAGCTCTTCAGCTTCCTCTTGACTTCCTGTATCAAATTACACTGTGTTAGTGATATTTCAAGTAGCAGAATCATCTCAACATGCGGTCACAGTATGCCACAAGTCACAAGGCTCTGCTTGACACAAGTTTGCTTTCTACAGGGCAGCTGTCTAACTGGAGGAGATCTCCTATGGAAACAGGGACTTGTGAGACATAAAGCCTATCAGCAATTATCTCTGCAACCTGACATATTCTTATCTGAAATACTGTTATTAGTTTGCAAGGAATACTTCCCCCTCATGGTTACTGCTACAAAACTAGAAAAAAAAAACTACCTCAGGTAGCGCCTTTAAGTCAAATGTGATCCAGCAGGGAACATTTTAGAACATTTTTATCCTCCACCCGACTTGTCCAAAGAACTGGCATCAAGCAGTACTTACTCTAAGGCTTGCCAAGTAGCGCTCCAGCTTCTTATTAAGTAGAAAGTAGATGGCAAGCGTGTGACTTGCCCTGTTTGAGAGCACAGTGTTGATGACATCGCTGTTCTTGTAGCCAAGCTTCTCGGTCATATGGAGCAGCACGCTTTGGCTGAGGTCCTCAAGGTGAATTCTGCACAGAGAGAAAGGCAGAGCACACCATTCGTATCGTCTTCCCAGCAATAGAGCTTTGTCAGTCACAGAGGATATGGCAGAGCATAAAGAAGAGGCATGAAAGGCTCAGTAACCTGAGTGTGATTCACTGTCTTCTCTCGTGAGCAGGTACGAGAAGGACAGACTATTTAGTAGTCACAGGCACTGTGGGAAACCGTGATAGCTGAACAAACAGCACACTTCCCATCAAGTCAGAGGGACCTCACAGTTCTACCTGACCTGAAATGGCACCAAGCTGCTCAGGATGCTGCCATTTGTTACTCTGCATTTGACTGGTGAGGACCATCAAGATCATCTGGCTAGTTTTGAAGGAAAAGAGGTAAAATCCAGCTGGGGTAGCTATGTTTTGCTTTCTGAAATGACCTTTTTCTTGCAATCAAACACCACAGCATTCCGCTTCACCCCTTACCTGTTGCACGATGTTCATGTGCTAAGTAGCCAGAGAATTTCATCCCGGAGAAGGAGGATATACTAGGAAGGTTATTACAGTAGCTTGCAAACTGGTAGAACTATTCCTATACTTACGTCAGTTAAAAGCACAAATACAACACGTTTGTAACAGACTCAGCCAAGGCAAAAAATAACAGAGTACAGCAGCCTTGTGGAAATGGCCAAGCAGCTTCTCGGTCTAAGTTAAAAACAGATTTTCCAAAGAGCTCTGCTCCTATTTAGACCTCTAAATGTGCTGGCCAGCTTCCCAGATGTGCCCGTCAACTCCCATCCATCTCCAAAGAAATGCTGGGTTTCATTTGGTTTCTAAAGGATACTTGTTGCTCCTAACATCTAGCTAAAGCAACTTAGGGGAGCTTAAGTTGTGGGCTTTTTTTGCAACTTGCCTTCCCCCTTCAAAAGGACCATTTTCCACTTTTCCCACTCCTGCCCTGCTGCCCCCCTGTCCTGTGCACCCGTGATGTGACAAACAGCTGTCAACAGTCTGGGTTTATGTAGAGGACTTACACAAGATGTAAAACAGTCTGGAAAATCTCAACTCTTTTCCTTTACTCAGCATGCTTATTAACATTTGTTCTGCAGCTAAGAAATGCTTGAGGTTTTCTTGAGTTCAAAAGCAAAACTTATCTTGGCCATTGCACACTAAAGCATCTGGACAGCAAAAGAAATTCAAGCAAGTTCTACTTCAAGTGCTCACCAAAATGGGAATTTTTTGCTTGTCTTTGGGGGATTTCTTTAATATAAGTATGCTTATAAAAACCCTGGGAGGATATTCTCGTGAAAATGCAATTTCTGCTGTTCTTCTGCCTCGCCCCTATGCTCTCCCTTTTCCTACCAAATTCTTGTCTTGGGAACAACAGATGGTATGTCCAACATAGTAGAAGAGCACTTCAAGAACAGAATACAGCTTCTTGCTTGTGTTATAAATGTATGATTGAGAGAAGAAGTGATTCTTTGAAAATTCCATAGCACATTTTTTCAGAAGTGTTTTGACACATCTTAGCCAAATCTGGACACCAACAAAACTTGAAGAAACTTTGTTGAAGCTGACTTTAGTGGCACTTTCTGAGGCATGCTCAAAACGAGTGTAGCCACGCCATTAAGTACTACAGATTCATAGAGTATTTTCCCTGTTAGGCTCCAGCGGGACAAATTCTAGATAGGTTAAGCCTGTGGCATAAGCTAATTAAACTAAGGAAATACTATCCAAAGAATGAAGCGAATTATCAAATCTGCATGGCTTTTATCCTTTACAGCTTCACAGTTTGGATACTTTTCTCTTGTTTTCAGTCAAAATCATGACTAAAGCAGTGCAATGAAAAAGGAATTAAAAAGTAACTGATTTCTTTTTTCAAGAGCAAAACATAGGTTTCCACATTGATGATCCCTTTATAAGTGCTCATAACAGGAAAGGGTTATTACTACTACAAAGATGATCCGAGGGCTGGAGCACCTCCCATATGAGGACAGGCTGAGAGAGTTGGAGTTGTTCAGCCTGGACAAGAGAAGGCTCCAAGAAGACCTTATAGCAACCTGCCAGTACCTGAAAGGGGCCTACAAGAAAGCTGAAGAGGGACTACTCATAAAGGCTTGTGGTGATAGGACGAGGGGGAATGGGTATAAAATAGAGAAGGGCAGATTTAGACTAGACATAAGGAAGAATTTCTTCACCATGAGGGCGGTGAGGCACTGGCCCAGGTTGCCCAGGGAAGCTGCGGCTACCCCATCCCTGGAGGTGTTCAAGGCCAGGTTGGATGGGGCCTTGGGCAGCCTGGTGTCCCTTGGGCAGGACGTGTCCCTGTCCATGGCATGGGGGTTGGAAGTGGATGATCTTTTAGGTCCCTTCCAACCCAAACAGATCTATGATTCTATGATTACCATCACCATATATGTATCTATGCATAAGCAAATATACACCCTCTCTATAGTTCAGTAATGCATGTTCATCTGTTCTTCAATTTGATTTGCTTGACTTTAGGAGGGAATGATTAATGAGCACTCCATAAATAAAGAGAAATGCAGAGCTATTCCATCTAATAGAGACCAGCCACTTTTGTAAAGTACCTACCCAACTGCACCAATAAGCAGGCTCTAGAAGGGATGCTGCCACCACAATCTGACTAAAGCCAGACAACTGTAAGCTAAGAAGTCAAAACCAGAGGAAAGAAAACATACCTGCAAGAATTGTGGAAGCACATTAAAGCCATATTTCTTTCTCTTTTCCTCTTTTCTGCAGGTAAGACTCACACAGCAAAAAAACTACCCATAGAGCTCTCAATTACACCTACATTCACTTAACAGATGCCACCTTTAGTAGACTGATTAGACTCATTATGACCGTGATTTCATCAGCTTAATGACTCATTCAGTTTACACATGTTTTCCCTTTCTTTACCATACAATGTCCATATGTACTATACTTCAGCACAGTCCAACACACCATGGAAACTCAGATTTCCTTTTGTCACACAGCATGCTATGCAAATTAACTCAACTGTCCCTAAATTTGTGGCAGTTATGTTGAGATAATGAGTCTGCCTGTTCTCATTCTTTCTCCTTGCAAAACAATTGTTCGTAGGGGCCATTTTTACATTCTGTCCATGTAGGTCTGGGGATTGCAGGCAGCTGGACTCACATTTTCCCTCCCTCTTTCAGTGGATGGCTCTGGTGATGCCTCTAGGCATCCAAGCTGCTCAGCATCTACCCAACACTATTTTAAGAGTGGGAGATACGTTATTCTTCTCAGGTAAAAGAAAGGCATAGTCATAGTGATTCTCCATGATGCAATACTTACAAAGTCAAGACACTGCCTCCGGAAGGGAAATGCCTGCTGCTAAATTAGGGCACCTCTGTTGCCTGTCAGTGCAGAGGGAAAAAGGGAGGTGACTCAGACAGGAGCCAGGACCACGTGGGATGAGACCTATAAGCCAGCCAACAGCACTGTCAAAGGGAAAGGTCTCAAAAAAATTCTAAAGGCTGTCCCGAGATTCAGGGCTCAAAGTGATTTCCTGTGCCCAAGTCCAAGCATGATCAAGCAGTGGCAGCACTCATCACCTGCTTCATCACTAAGAAGGGTGCTGAAGGTGCCTCTTAACCCCACAGGAACTGGACTCATGCCTCTGAAATAGACTCCATTCACCTTAGTAGCGGTGGAGCAGAGGAGGAAACAGGTGGGAGACACTGGCAAAGCTGTGACCTGGGCTGAATACTGAAGGCTGGCTGTATGCATGGCTTGAGCATGCCTATGGGACCGAGTCCTTCAGGGCACTGACACGAAGACATGGCTGGTGAACACCAAATTGGTTTTGGGAGGAGAATCATGCCCCTAAGTACATGCTACATCTGGTATCTGAGTAAACTGCAGAAGCGAAGTTAGATCTTTACTTAGGGAGTCTTCTCTTAGCAAGCTAGGACTGAAATTTTGGGGTACTATCAAATTTTAAGCACAAAGATTAGTTTAAGCTGCTGTCTTTGCCTTAGGATCTTGGCCTGCAAGCTACTAACTCATACAGTGAATCCTCCGAAGGTACTAAATTGCGTATGAGACACAGCTGGAGGGCTTTGATACAGGAAGGAGGTTTTATCTGATCAAATACAGACATATGTTTCTAAGTGAGTTGCCTGAGGCTCCATTTACAGTCGCAAGAGAAGACCTCAGATCTCCTGAGCACAAAGTCATCCTATTGCAAAATCAAAAAGAAGTCAGATGAATGACTCCACAAAAAGTGCCCTTATTTCTCTCCATTGACTGTAACAAGAACCCAGGCTGGCTGGCTCTGGTGTCAACTCTACACTGCAGATGTTTAAAGTCAAGCAAGATTATTTCTAATCACGGTGGACCACAAGTATCTTTCTTTTCTTTTTCCCTAAATAGATATTTGACTGGCCATGATATTTGTTCTCTGTTTGCATTTAGTCATGCATTCAGCATTGCACAGATATTCAAGATCAACAACCAACAAAGCAAGATCATTTAATTCTGACTTTTCTTACCACAGTTTGCGTATTTACTTAACCCACTTATCCTCGCTTACATATGACTGGAATAGTAGCTCAGCTTTTACTGACAAACAAGAAGATCAGAACTGATGATCTACCTGTCACTCATATCCGTTCCAAGGTCTGGAGCCAGTTAATAATATGATCTGCACTCCAGACCACCCTGCAAATAATGCATCACATGCCAGCTTCTAATGCAAGGTATTGGTTTTGACCATTTTAAGCAACATGTACTCAATGGCCAATTTCAACAACTTTTAGGATGGAGTCCCAAAAGCAATCCTCCAAAATGCAGTGGGATGCTGTCACACAAGTAACGAAACTGCAACGCCACAGTCATGTATACGCCTCAATGTATGTACACTCCAGCAGGCTTTCTCTGCTATTTTGCACAGTACCTGTTTGGATATGTGACATTAGGCGGCGCTCTCCCAGGGTAATTCTCGTTAAGCCATCGATTTGCAAGTGCCTGCTGGATGTTGGGTCTCTTTGCAGGATCTGGTTCTAGCAGAGATCGTAGAAAGTTTACGGCAGCTGTGAAGAAATCAAGAAAAACAACAGTTATGTCGTCTGCTTTATGACTTAACACAGTAGCTGAGTTACTACAGGTGCGAAGCTTGACCGGGAGTACACTAAAAAAGAACATTTTCATTAAGGTATGCTCTAATGTACTTGAGTAAAAGGAAAACCTGATAAGGGATTAGTAAGTAAAATAAACAATGATTTATAGTCACAATGATTTATAGAGTCATAATGGAGAGGAGGAAAAGCACCTTTTGTTCCAAAGCTTGTTTGAAGTTTCAGAGCAGGTTAGCCAAAACTTAATTTTTGTATGAGGACAAGAGGCTGGAGTCAGGTCAGGACAAATCACTCAATCTGTGTTTAAAGCAGAAGGAGATGGACTAGGGGTGAGTGGAGAGAAGGGGTGCAGAGCTGGGAAGAAAGACATGAAGAACTGGGCTCCCTTTGACATTATAAGGACAAATTCTCTCCTGGCTTCCATCCAAGCTACAATCAGTTGCGGGAGGTTTTAGCCAAATTAAGAGAGTACAGAAAAATTAACGGGCTTCGTTCTGTTTTCAGATACTAAACTTTCATCTTCTGGTGACATTCAACCATCCCCTGGGAGTTTCTTGCAAAAACCCTCAGAAGTACTTTTCTGAATATTTTTAAATCATGTGCTTCTTATACAGTTAGGAGCAATGAAATAAAGTAATTTGCATAAAGACTCACAAGAAGGGCTTATCTGAGCTGAAAATACTCTGTTTTAACAAGGTCTGGACTTTATTCCTCAAATTATCAAGGCTAAATTCAGTTTATCAGCTTCAAGATAGCAAAGAGTCAACTATGTCCTCTAAAAGTCCCTGCATGAAAGATAAAGAAACCTTTATCTGGGAAAACCAAGACTGGACTGATTTTGTAGAGGAGATAAGTCAAGTGAGATGATGGCAAGTGAGTCCCAGAAGAAGTCAACAGCAAGCAAGATGCAGAAGTGATTACTGCAGCACAGTTTTCTCAAGGTCAAATGGACAGGACCCTGGGGGCTTTTTTCCACCTTATCCCACAGCAGAACTGTGGTGTCCCTCCTACGCTCTCCGGAGCATGTTGTGTCTACTTGCCTCCTTACTAGTGCTGTAGCAGCACAGGATGGTGCGCTCTGGGATGCGTCTCCTGGGTACACAGCTACTTCAGCTCAGCACAGACAAATCGAACCCGTTAAAGGCTTGTGTTACAAAGCAGAACAAATCGGACATGCTAATACCTCAGTGCTAGAGAATTGTGAACTTATGAGCCATTCCTCCTGTTCAACTTCACAGACAGCTGGTCTCACCACCACAGCTTGCTCACTCAGCACCATGCCAGCCCCTACTCTGAAGCAGAGCAGCCGCAATGTGCCTTCTTCACCAGCAATAGAGCAAAACCCTTGTGAATCCCTGTTCCCACATGCAATTTGAGGAGAATAACACACCTGCTGGTAAGGCCACAATGTTCTCACCTGAAAACGACATCAACGTTAACCTAAGCACAGCGCCACTACCCTTCACAGCTGCCCTCCTCTGTGTTTGCCTGACTGTCCTCTGCAGCATTTTTATCTCCCCACACCCACCTGCATCACCCCTCACCCACAGTACATGCCAGGGTAGCTGTGCTGATGCACCACAGCAGGGTGTCAGACAAGAAAGGGGGAGCTCTTCCTCAAATAAATCAGGGTTAAACCCAATAGGTGCCAACTCCTAACAGCTTGGGTAACCTCAGTGTTCAACATCCTGCAAAGGTGAAGTATCAGCTGGAGACGGCTTTGAGAGGCTATTGGTTTCAACACAGAAGGTTGGATGTGGAAGAGACAGTGTCACAATTATGTATTTACTAGTTCAGCTAGGCATCGGCTGGGTTTTTTCTAAGCTTTCTCTTTTCAAATAACTGATTAATGTGAGATACTTTGCTTAAATCATCCCTAACATTTTTGTTATTTTTCTACAACAGCAATATTGTGGAAGCAGGAGAAAAAGCCTATATCTAAGTTCACAGAACTGGTAGAAGTGGATACTATGTCTGCTCTCTGTGTGCCCCGAGTGTCCCCCAGTCATGCCTCTTGGGCATGGAACCATCCATTATGGCAAACAAAAAACCACTTGTTCTTCCATTTTATCTTCTCTCTCTCCAACACTTCCTATATCTCTGTGTTAGAAGAAATCACATGTAGTGCTTGAGAGCAAAATAAATGACCTCCCACCAAACTATCATTCTCCCCCTCCATCACCACCACCTCAGTCCCCAAATCAGTGACTGCTGCCTTAAAAATCATAAATTTTTCAGCCAAATTAAGAGAGTAGAGTACAATTAATGGGCTTCATTCTGTTTTCAGATATTGAACTTTCAACTTCCAGTGACGTTCAACCACCCTCTCAGCAAGAGGCAGGCTATTTAAGTGAGGCTTGTGAAGCAGCACAGAGAACACAGACCCAGACTAGGAGAAATTAACTCTAAGAAGAAGAGTCCCCTGAGGAGAGTCCCCAGCCAGGTGATCCTGGGCAATGCAGACGAGATGAGTAACAGCACTTTTGCTGACTTGAGCTGTCAGGTGGTATGAGGAGGAGAGAAGACTTTCCCAGTTAGCCTTGTGGCTGCAGGACAGCAAAATCAATTCTCCGGGAAGCAAACATGAAGCTGCCCATTCCCTTGTTGGACCCACTGTGCCTGAAAACATTTTTCCTGCTGCACCAAGCAGACTGGTAAACAAAGGGTGCTGTGAACCGCTCTGCCAAGGCCTCATTATGCGAGACCTTGTTTACGATGAGCTGCAGGACAACACTAATCTAATTAGCCGATGACCTGTACTCAGTGGAATTTTGTTCCCATGGTGTAATTTTGGGGCAAACTTTGCTCTTTTGATAAATGTGAGACCAGCATCGTGAGAAATTACGTTTCTCTTAACCTCCCTTGATGTATAGAGCCAAGCAATGACCAGAAACAGAGCATGCTTCAACAGAGTGTGCTTCAATGGGGATTACAAGACCTCTGTTGTCTTCATGTTTCTTGCTATGAACGACTTGAACTTAGTGTCTTGCTCTGACTGTGAGGGTGTGCCTGGTTAAAATGAGGGGTGCAGGTGTTGCTTACATAACCAGCTGGAGAAAATGCAATGAGGTCATTTCACAAGCCACGAGCGAGCTCCACTTTACACAGTCCTTCCTCCAAACTACAGGTATGGACAGATGATAGCTTTTCTTCTCATTTCCATGTCATTCCACTGCTCCAGACAGAAGAATATGAACACACAAGAAGCAGTAAATTCAGGATAAAAAAGGAATGCATGCAAGGTGACGATCAGCTTCCTGAGCAACTGAACTCTGGCCACCTAAAATCAATAATCACATAGTTATACTGTTTAAGAAGCTTCATGAGAAACGTTTTCCTAAACGGGAAAATCAAATCAAATCATGTCGGGGTCACAAAAATTTTCCCCATGTTCCAGAAAAAAAGCCAGCAGGGGTAAAAACCAGCTCGGTTGAACAGGGAGATCTTGAGTGATATCAAGAAGAAGAGAAAAGTTTATGGGCTCTGGAAGAGGGGAAAGGCCTCTTGGGTGGACTACAGGAGGGAAGTGAGATTGTGTAGAGAAAAAATCAGAAGGGCTAAGGCTCAACGAGAAATCAGATTGGCAAAGTCGGTGAAAGATAACAAAAAATCTTTCTATAAATATATAAATAATAAAAGGAGGACTAGGGAAACCATACAGTCCCTATTGGATGCAGAAGGAACAACAGTGACAGGGGATGAGGAAAAGGCTGAGGTACTTAATGCCTTCTTTGCCTCAGTCTTTAACTGTAAAGAAAATTGTTCCTTCTGTGTACAAACCCCAGAGATAGAGAAGCAAAATGAGGCTCCTGTGATCCAAGAGGAGGTGGTCAGAGCCTTGCTAGACTGACTAGACACCCACAAGTCTATGGGGCCAGATGGGATTCACTCAAGGGTATTGAAGGAGCTGGCGGATGTGCTGGCCAAACCCCTTTCCATCATCTTCCAACAGTCCTGGAAGACTGTGGAAGTTCCACTGGACTGGAGGCTGGCTGATGTTCTGCCCATCTACAAGAAGGGGCACAGGGAGGATCTGGGGAACTACAGGCCTGTCAGTCTGACCTCAGTGCCAGGGAAAGTCATGGAACAGGTGATCTCGAGTGCTATCATGAAGCACATGCAACAGAACCAGGTGGTCAGGCCCAGTCAACACGGGTTCACAAAAGGCAGGTCTTGACAAACTAACCTGATCACCTTCTATGACAAAGTGACTCACCTGCTGGATGAGGGAAAGGCTGTGGATGTGTCTTCCTGGACTTCAGTAAAGCCTTTGACACAGTTTCTCACAGCATTCTGCTTAGGAAAATGTCAGCCTCTGGCCTGGACAGGCGCACACTCTCCTGGGTGCAAAACTGGCTGGATGGCCGGGCCCAGAGAGTGGTGCTTAATGGTGTTAAATCCAGCTGGAGGCCAGTGACAAGTGGGGTTCCCCAGGGCTCAGTGCTGGGTCCAGCCCTGTTCAATGTCTTTATCAATGACCTGGATGAAGGCATCGAGTGCTCCCTTAGCAAGTTTGCAGATGACACCAAGCTGGGTGGAAGTGTGGATCTGCTGGAGGGTCGGGAGGCTCTGCAAAGGGATCTGACCAGGCTGGACTGCTGGGCAGAGGCCAATGGCATGAGGTTTAACAAGGCCAAATGCCGGGTCCTGCACTTGGGGCACAACAACACTAAGCAGTGCTACAGACTAGGAGAAGTCTGTCTAGAAAGCTGCCAGGAGGAGAGGGACCTGGGGGTGTTGGTTGACAGCCGACTGAACGTGAGCCAGCAGTGGCCCAGGTAGCCAAGAAGGCCAATGGCATCTTGGCTTGGATCAGAAACGGCGTGACCAGCAGGTCCAGGGAGGTTATTCTCCCTCTGTACTCGGCACTGGTGAGACCGCACCTCAAATATTGTGTTCAGTTCTGGGCCCCTCACCACAAGAGGGATGTTGAGGCTCTGGAGCGAGTCCAGAGAAGAGCAACAAAGCTGGTGAAGGGGCTGGAGAACAGGCCTTATGAGGAGAAGCTGCGAGAGCTTGGATTGTTTAGCCTGGAGAAGAGAAGGCTGAGAGGAGACCTCATTGCTCTCTACAACTACCTGAAAGGAGGTTGTAGAGAGGAGGGAGCTGGCCTCTTCTCCCAAGTGACAGGGGACAGGATGAGAGGGAATGGCCTCAAGCTCTGCCAGGGGAGATTTAGGCTGGACATTAAGAAAAAAATTTTCACAGAAAGGGTCATTGGGCACTGGAACAGGCTGCCCAGGGAAGTGGTTGATTCACCTTCCCTGGAGGTGTTTAAGGCACGGGTGGACGAGGTGCTGAGGGGCATGGTTTAGTGTTTGATAGGAATGGTTGGACTCGATGATCCAGTGGGTCTCTTCCAACCTGGTTATTCTGTGATTCTGTGAAACACTAACTCCAAATTTTCCCTGTTGCTACACAGTTGCTTTGGGAGCTCTTGGTCACCCAACATTTTAACTAATACAAATAAACCATACTCTTACATAGTGATAGGACTGGCTACTTTTATGATAGGATTGTGTGTTCAGTTACTGTGAAATTAAATACTGAAAGACAGCATACTGATCAAGCAAAACAGACTCCTGCAAAAGATCTCTACTCTATACATGAATTTACAGAAAAAGAAAACTTGATTAAAGAAAATGATACATAAACCTAAGAAGTTAATGAACAGAGCAATTCACAGAGCAGAGGAACAGAGTTTCTATCTGCTGAACCAATGCCTAACAATGGCAAGAACAAATGTCACCTTAAATCACAGTTTGCCATGTCAGTGAACACACAAGGCCGCTGACTTAGATCATGAAGTAATGTGCACCTTTATTCACAGTGAGTAAAGGTTAACATGTTTAAATCCATTCCACTAATTTCCCATCATCTTTGAAAGCTGAAGCTGCTCTAGTTCTAACAGGATGAACAAAACACCGTTTTCACTGGAAACCATGGTATCAGTGAGCTACAAATGCTACAGACATGAGTTTGTGTGAAAAATTGACCTCCATTATAAAATGGTAGGATGAATGAAACAGTAAAATGAAATGTGTCAAATATAATGTTATCTTTTTTGCTATCCAAGGTCTGGTTGACTACAGGACTTTCATGGGTGATTCAAACACATGAGTTGGCCCAGTGAGGTCAGTAAAATCTCCCACTTAAAGATGACTGAAAGATAACAATGATGGGAGAAATCCATTGGTTCAAAGAAACTACACAGCCATCATGTAACTGCTCTTTATTGGTAAAGACTCACTCTAGGAGGTAAGTTTGGTAATTTTTTTTTCCAGACTTTGCAAATATTTACTATGACACGCAAGTCCCTGAATTCAAGAGTAACTTCGCAATTGATGCAGGATTTGGCACCTAGATCAGTGCAGCACAAAGCAGTCAGTATAATCTTTCTTTTAATTTACCCAGTGGGGCTTTGGAACACGTGCTAGAACATTAGAATACCCATTTTGTGCAACTGAATCCTGTTGGGAAGTCTCCAGAATGGACTAAATACATCAAATAGACAGCAAGGCTTGCAGCATCCCAGCTCAGTTGTAAACCTACCACTTTACATCATGCCAGCAATATGAGCTGCTGGCAAGAAAAGTGTACTTTATCCAGATGCTGAGTGAACAAGGAACAACACACTTCACTTGATCCACAGACAATCTGTGTGTGAAAACCCTTAGCTACCTACTTCTTCTGCATGCAGGTAAATCTACACTTGGAGAATTCATCTTCTGACACAACCTCCAAGGATTTTCTCTTATCCCTCATGACAGTAGTCACCATCCTTAGTGTATTGAGTGAAAATACATGCTCTGTTCCATTTTCTCTATTTGCAATTTTTTAATTTTATGGAATGTCCCTTGTAAATAGTCTGCCAGATAAGGAGAACAGAAGCTCTCCATGAACAACAAATTTAGCATACAAAAATAAAATGCGACTACAAAACAGTTTGCTCCAAATGCTCATAACAATCTTGCTACAAGCCGAAAAATTATTCTGTTGCCTAGTGACATGGCTTTGAGACAGGAATTAATATTTCTAATACTAATACAGTAATAATTTTGCATTTTGTGAACACATAAAGGTTATCACAGGTCACTGTCCCAAAATAACCCCCTGTGCACACATCATAACAAACGCTGAGTGTTAAATAATTTCGTTTCTTAGAAACTAGGTAACAAAATTCTTTAACAGTGAGGTGATTCGAGGTAGCTTATCATTCGACCCTAGTCACAATAATGCCCAGGAATTTTCACTGCAAAATAACATGTTCATGTATCCATATCCTATGCTAAAATTTTCTGAATGTACAGAACCGACCATCTACTCTACAAAAGCAATTTCATAGATTTTCACAGATTTATGCCTCTCTCATATTCAGCACAATTTGGTGCTTCCCTAGATTACTTACAGAAGTCAAAGTAAAAGAAACTACACTACAGCAAATCCTGTAGATCTTTTGGGGGCTAAAATGAAAAAAAAAAAAAAGAGTATTTTTCACTATTAGCATGCCATGTCGGCAGCATGACTCACAATCCAGAATTCAATGCACTGGTTCTGACCAGCTGGATCTGAACAGGTCCCAGCACACCCCCTTGATTACCTGTAGAGAGCTGGGTTGGAAAAGGGTTCATTTCTTTGTCCACCATTTTCTGGTATAAAGCTCTCAAGCTGAATGGCTCCACGGTAAAAGGTAATGTTCCAGTCAACATTGCGTACATATTCACCCCACTAAAAGAAAACACAGAGAAAAAACCAAAATTATCAGAAACAAATGAAAACTTAGGCTTAGGTTTTAGTGACTGTACTTAATCTTTAATGTCTGACAGCTATTAAAAAAGACACGTTGCAATGATTTGGGCAAGAATTCCCAGAGGTTTGCGCATGGAGGATCACACAATGTGTAGGACATAAGCTGGGAGCTGCAGAACTGGGCCAGCTCTTAAGTAACTCTCCTGCTAAATGCCGAGCCACAATAAAGTGTCTCCTCAGGCTACATAAACACGCTGCTTTTGGAAGCCTTGTCCTGGTGCTGCCCTGGGTATGGAATGACTGACCACTCCAACAGGGACAATTCCAAGTCCTGCTTTAGCACTCAAAGATAACCACCACAGACTCCGGTGCAGCCAAACATCAGGTGTGAACAATATATTACTCAGAGCAAAAAACTTACTGCTTATTTATGCCCAGCAAAGTCAGTGATGAAAAGAGGGTTAGGCACTCTTGTTCTTTTTCTTCTTACAAGGGCTTTTAATTCAATTTGAGTGGTATTCCTCCCTTTTGAGAACTTATTTCCCTGGTCTGCTGAACGTATGTGAATAGAAAGAAACTAAACTTATGTGCTATCCTGAACTGTGATCACAGCAACCATTTGTTCAGCTATGAGGAAGGGTAAGAGTTAAATGTGATTTTTTTTTCTTTTGATTAAAAAAAACAGCAGGACATTATTGCTGGAGAAGTTTAAAAGGTTTACAAAAATGACTGTGCTCTGTTTGCCTGCGTTCCTCAGAGATGGTACTCTTTCCCTTGATGTGGTTGAATAGCCCACTGCTGGAGTGAAAAATTCAGTAGCCCTACAACCATTTAGCTGAGAGTCCCCTCAGACGGCAGGCTGCAAATTAAGCTTCAGTGGGGCAAGTTCTAAAGAGCCTTGAAGGGCAACAGGGGACCCATCAGGTCAAACTGAAAGATGAGTTTGACCCAGGTCTGGCCTATTTTTCTTATTAGTAGTAGTGCTTATACAGTGCTTCAAATTTTCCAAGCATTCAAAGTACTTCGACATATAACTTCTGTTATTTCACTGAAATTTATATAAATATTGTTATCCCAACTTGGTAAAGGAAAATCTACTAATACTAATGGAAACGCTAAATCTCAATTAATTGCAGCAAATTCCTTTCCAGGACTGACAGGGATAACTGTCACAATGTCCATGGTCAAAAGGAGGGTAGTGGAGTCACAGTCTAAAACAGTACTGCAGAAAAATTCACTGACTCGAAAACATCTCCGTAGCTTCCTCTACCTCTGGCAATGGGGACTTCTGCCTGTTGTTTTGCCTGAACACTAGCAACCTCACAAAGGCTCTCAGGTTTCCTGGCCACTTTTGTTTCCCCTTTAACAACCATGCTTCCAAAGCCATGACATGACTCGATATCACATTTCCTGCCAGATGACTGCAGATAGTGCACAGAGCCCATGTGAGTGCCTGAGGATCCTTTGATGAAATCTTAAGAAGCTGTTGACCCTCTTGTGCCACAGCCATGTCTTCTACTGCGTCTGAACACCATCGATCAACAGGTGTGCTTTACTGCAGTTTCTCCATGCTGTATGTTCCAGCAATCTATACGCAGGTACATAAGCGATGCAATTCAGAACAAAATATCAGCGCAATTTAGTTTAGAGAGTCATGGTAATTAAACAGATTTTCTTGATCAGAGTAGCCAAATACATGAATAATGTTCCTCATTCGAAGAATGGGTAACAATGACAGTAATAATGATTGTGAACTAGAGAAGTAACTCACATGGACCAAACGTCTATTTTGGGCCCGTATTTTTTCCTTGCCAGAAGTTCAGGGGCTGCATATGCTGGGCTCCCACACTGGGTGCTGAATGGATCAGAATAACCCAAGATGCCTGCACAGTTGCTCAATCCAAAGTCTGTGAAAGGCACAGAGACAGAGTTATGAGAGAGACAGATACAGTAAAACATCACTAGAACACGAGGGGTGGAAAAAAAACCCACATTTTTTTTTCCAAAAGCTAAGCAATGAACTGCCTAAGAAAAAAATTATCCACATGCAAAAAAAATCTATGATTTGTTTCTCTGATGGGCTACATAACTAGAGATTTCCACAAACAACAAAAAAGTCTTAGAATACGTACAACTACCTATTTCATATACAAAGAAACTACATTTCACTCGGAACCAGATGGCAATGAGCAGAGCTGAGTTTGTACCAGGTCCTACATGATGTGCATGGGGCAGAAAGCTACCTCGGGCTATCACAGATTCCACACTGCTGCAGTATGTTACCTAGAGGCCAAGTTAATTGGGATTTCTTCAGCACTTTCCTCTAGATTGTGTAAACGAGCCATCAGATATAAAGCGGATGGGGGGTGTTGCTTTCTGGGACTAATACAGTGATGCACAAATGCACAGGGTTGCAGAGTCAGCATTTCAGCTCCAGGAACAAGGAAGGGAATATGTCAACTTGGCTTCCCTTAACCGATTTCTGTCTTGAATTACTGTATTTCTGGCCCCTGGGTGCATCCAATGCTCTTTTGCTGGCAACAGTAACAAGGCATGGGAAAAGTTGGCACCATAAGTGGAACAGAGACCAGAGGCAGCCTCTCTGCACCAAAGAAGGCTGCAGTTTCCCAAGTACTCTCAGCCAACCCAACCCCAGGCTGGCATCGAGAAGGGTGTTCCTGCAATCTCATCTGCTCCAGCGATGGTATGCCTGCAAGCTGAGCTGAGTTTAGGAATGGACCTTCAAAAACAAACCACTAAGCAAGGGAAGAATGACAATGAGAGTTGCATCAGTGGCAGAAGCAGCTGGGGGCAATGTGCAAGGTCACCCTGCCTAGGAGTGGGAGAAGCAATTAAACCACAGCCTGAGAGATGACATGGGAAGGTGCGGAGAGGTTGCAGGGGGTCTTAAAAGTGAAGTCAAACAACTTGATGTGATAAAGGTGGAAAAGGCAAGACAAGCTTGCAAGGGGGAGCTGTGCATGGGCAAAGCTGGCAGGCTGGAAGAACAGACTTTGCTGCAGGGCCATGTATCAAGGAACAGAGGATCTAGAGAGGCCACAATCAAACATGTTCACATGTATTTATAATTTGTTATTGATGACAGCTGGAACAACAAAAATACTGCTATTAAGAACACTGGCATCTGTTTTGTTTCTTTCTTTTTTCTGATCCAGTCTTCTTATAAGTTCCTAGAATGCAGACATGTTTAAAATGAAAATTGCCTTAAACATAAACAAGGCAGTCGGGAGAAGATGACTGCTGAATCCTCTGCCTATAGATTTCTGTCTTACATCCATGTGCCTCATAAAAACAGCAGCTTTCTGGGTGTGCTACCCACCTGCCTGGTGGGCTAAAAGCCTCACATCTTGCAGGACAAATATAGCAGGCAACAGTTGAGCCCAGAGTTGACTCTCTGTCAAGTCATTAACTTGGGTCTGTCCCCCTTATCTGCCTACTTATTTGCACAAGATTTGAAGTAATAGCCTCTCCTTTAGCTAAATTTGGCTGAAATTAGACAGGAGTTCCTCGAGGTATTAGAAGTGCCCTGACAGGGTGGTCACATAAGCCTTGGTCCTTTAAAAATCAGAATTAAAAAATAATGCTGCTTACAAAAAAAATACAATTATAAAGATTGCCACGTGAGCTGGAGTGCCCAGCTGGCTGCATAACATTTTCCACTCAACTGGCTGCACCTCTGAGAGCGAGAAAAACACTAGAGACAAGAATCACCATATTTAACATCCAAAGAGGCTCAAAGGGGTTTTGCTGGAGAACAATCTCAAAACTGAACGGAGGATCAAAACAATTTCCTTGCCTCTGATGGAAACCAATTGTCTCTGGACATTACTTAATCATCTCTGCTAGATATGTATTCTCCCTGGGACTTATACAAATACTTCCAAGTATCCATTTACTTAATTAACGTATTTATTAGCTATGACCAGAGACGAGTAATGTCAACGGTAAAATACTTCTAAAAACTTCTACAAATGATATCTCCACACAGTATTATTCAAGGCCTTTACCCTACCCACTTCAAAGTTACTTGACTGCAATATAAAGTTTTACAAAGTATATAAGGACTATATTATGAGATAGCATAAATCAACATCCCTTTATCATTATCAATGGAGGTATATGCTGGCAGAGATTTTCATTAGCTTATTCGCTTAAACTATAAACATTTAGTTCACTTTTTTCAGCTCACTTATTTAACCTAGGCTGGTATACTCTTTCTGGTATACTGGCTGGTATACTACACTCTGGGTACTGTTTGGAGGTGGTTGACTTGCCTTCCCTGGGGGTGTTTGGGGTGCGGGTGGATGGGATGCTGGGGGGCATGGTTTGGAGATTGGTGGGAGTGGTTGGACTCGGTGATCCGGTGGGTCTCTTCCAACCTAGTGATTCTATGATTCTTGTGCCTGTTGAAAAGCAGAATGTGTGCAAATACATGCATCTTAGGGACAGTGATTTTACTCCAAAACAAATGGGAATATTGTTATTAAAACTGTGGTAGCACATCATGATCACAGCGTGATATTTATTAAGGATGCACTGCAGATCCTGATAAGAATTTCACTGCCATTCCTGCCTATGTCTTGGGCTTCCTTTCAATAAGCTGAGCTAATTACAGATTTCAGATCAAAGGCCACGCTTGGTTTTCCAAAGTAAATATTATGACATGGAAATTCCACCACCCCCACTGTTCATAGTATCGAAGTATCGCATTACGCTACTACTCTAACGCCTCCAGGAAATCAACAGTAGGCTATGGATATATGGCTATCTCTGAAGCTGTGACAGTTGGAATAGCAAATGAGTTATTTACTAAGAGAAGCCTTAGTGCCAAGCTTGTAGACCAGTCTGACCAGCAGAGCTCCACAGAGCTCAGCAGAGCTGCATATTGGCAGGATCCTTTAGGAGCCACAGGTCCTTAAGCAGGATGTCAAGGACTTCACATGGCCTGTGAGGGGCTCTTCAACAAATCTTTACCAGACACCTACCACCATGGGTTGCTAGATGAAGAGAATTGAGTTATTTCCAGCATTTTCAGTCCTGATGTTCTTAAATTTGAGATTTAACAGACAGCTAAGAAAAGTGCATTTAACACAGCAAAGGGAATTTTTCTAATAATATTATCTAAGAACATGTTATGAACCAACCTGCCACATAGCTAAAAGGTGCAAGAAAAAAGCAGGGTGCCATTTAGCAGCTGGGTGAAGAAAGGGAATCAAGGGATTCAGTTCTCAATTAAACATATGAACAAGCAGGGACCTTCCATGTTGCTCCCTGGTACATATTTAATCTTCATTTTATCTTTTCTTTTTCCTTTATGTTGGGTTTTCTTTGTTTCACAGTCACTACAAGAGCGATATTTTTATCAGATTCTAGTGTATTTGCTGCTGCACGAGACATGGAGACCAATCTCCCACCCCAAAGCAGTTAATGGGTGCTGGTTTTGTAGCTGAAAGTCTCTTCTCCCAAGCATGAAAAAAAAGCACATAGTTCCTCAACACACATTCTTCACTCCTGAAGAACTTTCCTGGACAGGATATGTGATGACACAACCAATCCATCTCATTTCTAGAAAGACAGACTACATAAAACATTGTACTAAGTGCCGAATGAGCTGAGTGAAGGAACAGGCAGGGAGGAGGAAGGAAACTAAACTATCTGGTCTATAAATCATGTGGCCTATTCCACCAGCCAAAGATGAGTGCTGTAAAATTTTCTTTTTCCTGGGAAAACCTGGTGGCAATGGAAAGCTGCGTGGCAGTTCAAGCACTACTTCTGCTACCACCTGGAAAATAGGTATCGGTGAGGAAAGGTGGCCCAGGGACCTAAAGCCAGTTTTCAAAGCAAGCACAGTAGACAGAGCACTAAGAACAGAAGCACCATTTCTTCAGGGTGAACAGCCAGAGCTCACCAGCACCACTAGTGACACACAACCTGAGCTGACTGCAGTATTAAATCTGGTTTTACTTACAGCAAAATTATTACTAATAAAGCAACCTTTATTTTTCTATAACATATCCAGTTGGACGGTGGGATTTAATTGCTTTGTTTTCAAATACATACTGTGTACATTCTGCTTTGCTCAAAACATCAGGCTGCAAACCTGAGGACAATTTATTTCAACACTAGCGAGGCTATGGGAGATCAAACTGTCTCTTTTGTCTATTCTTCCCACACCACCCCCTGCGAGGAGAACTTTCTATGCAACCGAAGAAAATGAAACTGCAGGAACAGTTCTGAAGTAATTTTTTGGCGTGCGAGTTTTAACTGTACACGTATTATCTGATTAGGTCTAGGTTTGGATGTCAAGTTCACATACAGTTGTGCAATCAAACTTCAAGAAAGTTACAGAAATTCTTTAAATCTATCAGATGTTCATACAGCACTGTTGCAAACCATCTGGTCTCACTTATCTGGCTAAATCAAGATAACGGGTGGTATCCATCATTACTGATGAACGATTCATAGTAACATGTCGGCCTCCTCTTGACCTGTAGCTGAGGTAATGCAGAGTTCTCTTTTGCTATTATTTTCCCAGAGTTGATTTGCTATAGAGCAATGACTAAAAGTCCTGGTAGTATTTCCAAGGGTTGAATTCATTAAGTAAATTTTGAATATTTCAGAATTCACTAACCATCCTTCTCTTGTTTGTTTGGAGATGCATGTGCTTCATACATTATAAGAACATTCATTTGACCTGAATGTTAAGTGGTTTTCATCAGTTTTCAGATCTTGAAACCTTCTGATGAAACATTCATCATTCTGATGAATGTCGAGTTTTTAAGTCTGCAAGCACAGACACTGCTATAGGCAAAAGGGTAAGCATGGAGATAAACAGACATTTGGGACTTTTTTTATGCAGGGCATATTTTCTTTTCAATGCCCACGTTAACATTAGTGGGAGTTACGCAAAGGCAATGAGAGACTATATCCGCTGATGAATAATCTTAAATGTCTGCATAACTTCAATGAATCAAGCTCTCCATACAACTGATACCCAAATACAATGAAGACTCTACCATTGATCTTTTTCATATTTTAACAGCCTGCTAAACCAATTTCATATTGGGTGCTGGAAACAAATGTAACAAATATAAATATAGGATCAATTTTTGCCAGCTGCTAAAAATGTGTGTAACTCCCACTGACTTCAGCAGAAGCATGTGCATATGGGGGCAGAATCCAACTCTTAGTGAATAAGAAATTATCAAGATAATAAAATAAAATAAATTACTTCTGTGATGCCAATTCTTTAATTCTTTTTAAAGTTTCCGATTTGCAGATGAAAACTGTTGGTTAAAAGATGAAGGATTATGCCCATACCCAGTTAAAGCTGAATTATTTGGAACACTTTTTTCACAAGATGCTGTCAGGAACAGCTTGATTGCTATCTATACTCTCTCAGCTCCTCTCTGCAGCAACATTAGCAGTTGTCACATGAAGGCTCATGAAGTCTCAAAAACTCTGTATAAAACTACCAATTTTAATTACTGGAATTGACAAACTGGTTTCATACCAATAAGCTTGATATTGTTGTCTTCATCTAGCAACAGATTTTCTATCTTCAAGTCTCTGAAAGAAATAAAATATTTTGAGTGAGCCTCCAAAATAATGAAGCAGCTTCCCATCACTCTCATCTGTGTATTTACAAGACTCATGTATAATAATGTGTATAATGAAAGCAGCATACACAGTTCCACATCTAAAGCAGAAAGCCCTGTGCATTGTCTCCTCTCCAAAATTACCAGTGCTTTCATACACAGTTTCACAGGTACAAAATTACTTTATAAACATTTGTCAGTATATCCTGTAATCAAGCAGGTTCTTTTGCTCGCTTACTTAAAAGTTTGCAAAAACCTTATACACTGGGAACATTTCAAACATATGTTTTTAGAATTGAAGGTCACTTTCTCACTACTTTTCACAGCCAAGGGCTCTTCACTTGCTCTAGCTGAAGAATAAATGTGCTTCTGCAGAGATCTGAGGAATCAAATGTCTGCCTTCTGCTACTGTCTACATGGGAGACCAGAACCAACCTTCACTGGGGATGAAGCACTCAAACTCCCTACAGAGATGGTCAGCATCAGTATTCCTGTATACTAGAGGTGAAAATTGAGGCTGAGGGTTTGAAATGACTTGCCCAATGCCATCCACAAAGCCAGTAACAAAGCTGAAAAAGAAGCCACGTTAAGTTTTCTGAGTTCCATGTTATTGCTTTGTCTACTGTGCCACCCTGCCCAACCCCACAGAGCCACAGATAGATCGGGGCCTGGACCAGTTCTAGGAAAGGGAGGATAAAATGAAAGTGGTCTCATTCTACAAGATGACCAACCCTCTTTCTGACATGTATGTCAGCACATCGTCCACTTTACGTGTGCCCATTCATCATTTAAGAATGTGGTTGTGCTTTCCTAAATCCCATTCAACCTACGAAAAATATCCCCGAGATTACACACACACAAAACCACCCCAAAGAACTCAAACTGTACAGACTATGCATTAAGTGTAACATGAAAAAAACATTTAGATTGTTACGTGACTTGTCTGTGACTTCTACCATTTGGTTTCTATCATTCTTCATCACAAGAATGTTTCTCCCATCCAGATATAAAATACTTCTAACAGTTAGCAGGCCAGGATACCAACAGCTCAGGCAGTGATGTTTCTCCCAGCATGCTTTGGAAAAATCTGGCTAATAAAGCCATCAGCTATAATTATGGGAAGTCAAGAGACATCCATGGTATTTTGCCTTTGTAAAGCACAGGGAGTAATGAAGGATGCTTCTATTACAGATGAAGATTTAAGCTTAATAAAACAAGACAAGTAAACCAACCAAACCAAAAAAGTACTTCCACAAGAAAGGATCTAGGAAAGAAAAATAAATTGTTGTGACAAACTCCAAGCCTTTTTTAAAAATGTTCCTCCCCATTTCATTTTATGCCTACGCTGTGGTTCAAATAAACTTGAGGCAGAAGAGTACCTGCAGATAGGACGCCACTCACTTCATTGATAGGACCACAAGGACATTGCCCAAACAGATGTTTCCACATCCCAGTGAGCATTTATTGCAGATTTTCCTTGTTTCGTATGTGAAAAGAAATAGGGGAAATACTATATAAATCTACTGAAGGAGATTATTTTACAAATTTAACGTATTCCAAGGTGACATCCAGGCTTTCTAGGGTGTCCAGCTGAACACTTGCTGAGGAGAGATGCCTTCTGCACCACTCCACTTCACAGAGAAGCAACACAACTCAGTCAATAAAACACCTGAGAGGTGAGCACCGGCTTCAGGCCATGCACCCCATGAACCTAACTGGCACCCACAGCACCCTCCCCACCCGTGGGAGATTTCATGTGCTGCGACAGCACTGCAGAACCACTACCCTGCATGCTCCAAAAGGAGCTTCCCTTGTAGGGCAACTGCCATCACTGAGAAACGTCTTGGTACAAGGAGGATGTGCCCTGCCACATGGATCCAGATCAACCCACTTCTGCTTCCCTCTTCTGCCAAAAAATGGCTTATTTCTTCATGTCTCGCGTCTCTATTGCTTGAAGGTGGAGGTTTTCACAGACAGTGAGACTGGCCTCTAGGAAGATACCGGGGCTGGGAATTTAACAGGGGAGACTGCCAAAAAAGGACTATGTAAAGAGGAAAAAAATCCCACAAAATCCCTCAAAACCCAAAACTAAACTGAAATCAACAGAAGCACATGGGGCTTCAGTTTATACAATGCAATGCTCAGTATGACATCTCAAAGCCAGGACAAAGACCATTAGGAAACTGAGTATATTAAATATTAGCCCAGAAGAGTTAAGACTTAAAAATAAAGTCGTAAGAACACAAGGATGAAAGCTATTAGCTGAGGAGACAAGACACACAGGCAATTATAATAATAGATGAGAGGCAGGATGGCTAAAAATAAACACAAGAAAAGGTATTTAAAAGGATTCAAGGTTAAAAAAATAAAGCTAAAGGTAAATCTTACAGGGCATCTTAAAGCTATCAGAGGAAAAAAATCCAAAATTTAAATATAGCCTCACTATAGAGTACAATCAGACTTGGATAATTAAAGATGTTTACCCGAAAGTTTATTCTTAGCAGTTTTGCTGGTAAGTGGTAACTGATTTAACAGCCCATATGCACCATACTTGTTAACCATGTCAATATGAAAGCAGTCTTTTTGGTTTGACACCAGGAGCTAGGACAACAGGTTTTTTACAACCTAACAAGAAGGTTCCACTTGAACCAGCCCTAGGAAAGTGAAGCAAAAGCCATATGAAATCAAACCAAAAAAACCCAGATTAAACCAACCTGTGCCTGCATGCCTGGACAAGATCCACATCCATCAGAGAGAAGGGTTACGCAGTGAATACTTTAAAAGACTTACACAATGCACCAAATGACACTCTTTAAAATAAAAACTGCAGTGGTACAATCCAATTATGTATCTGCTCACCCTACAGAAAGATAGGACCATTTCCCCAAGGCTCCTCAATGCTTTATTATGTCAGTTCTGTCCAATTCAAACTTTAATTATTTTTTACAAAGAGGCGCTTATCCAAGTTGCTGCTTTGTCTGAATGTATGGAATGGAATGGAATGGAATGGAATGGAATGGAATGGAATGGAATGGAATGGAATGGAATGGAATGGAATGGAATGGAATGGAATGGAAAAAGTAGCACTATTGCACCTGAAAGTGCTAGGGAACCCCGAATTTCATGCACTCTACTATAAATGGTTTAGAAAGTAAAAGCAAACAAACCATCTTATATATTTTAGTCAGTGGAATATTTTCCTAATAGATGCAAGAGAGAACGTAAGTTACCATCTACGACCCAGCACTTGAACCCTTCTTGAAGTCAATGGGAAGACCCAAAGCACTGAACACATCAGATATACATGCTGGTCCCTGCAGACTGAAGGATTCTCATAATTATGCACATGACTTGGACTTCTTGACAGGCTGCTGGAGATGGACGTAGCTGCTTTCCAACTGGAAAGGCTAGGCAAGAACTCCCTTACATGCTCAGCAGCACATTCCACACTGCATGGGACTAAGAGAGGGAGAAGAGATGCAGTTGCTGGAGACCTTGAGTTTCCCTACTAGAGATAAAGCTGATTTTAGAATCATAGAAACACTAGGTTGGAAAAGACCCACCAGATCATTGAGTCCAACCATTCCTATCAAATACTAAACCATGCCCCTCAGCACCTTGTCCACCTGTCCCCCAAACACCTCCAGGGAAGGTGACTCAACCACCTCCCTGGGCAGCCTTGTTCCTTGTTGTCTTGGCACCTCAGAAAATGAGACTAAAGGATTATTATTTTTTCCTCTTAAGCAAATTTAGTCAAAAAACTTTGAAGTATCAGAGCACAAACTCAGTGACTGAATACCAGAAGAACAAAAACTTTTACCTTTTTCTGAGGGCTTAGTTCAATGATGTGGAGAGAGTCTAACTATGGTACACATTAGTAAAATCTATGAATAATGAAGACACTCAAGAGATCAAACTGCACTGTCACAATGTGGAGAATCAGCATATACTTATGCCTTGTCAGCATACAAAGCTAGTAGCATACAGTCATCGTTCTCTGTATTTGAAAATACGCCTGCTTCATGGTATGGTTTATTTGGGATTTTTTTCTTCTGTGGACGGTGCTGATCTTTCTCTGGCGTTACTTAGAGCTTCACAGACCACTTTGGAAACTCCAGCTTCAGCCAGTGATTTCACCAAGCAACACGAGCCTGATATGCCAGGCTTCAGCTGTCAGCTCAGCATGCTTTTGAAAGAAGCTTATTCGGTGCCATCAGACAGCAAAATCGAAGTTTTTGCATTTCACATGTTCTTTCTTCTCTAGGGGAGGAGGGATGAGAAGGAAGATTTTACTAGCAAGCAGCTGCAAAGCAGCATTGGTTGGTTGCTGTCTCCTGCATCTTACTTTTAATAATAACAGCATCATGAAAAATCAATCCTTAACTACCAACCCGCAAGCCCACTTTCTAGCCCCACACAAGAGCTTGAAGTGAGCTGGGAAGGTTGAAGAGGTTTGGGTTCATCATCAAAGGCTTTGTTATCAAAATACTATTTCCTAGGCCTGACTCTTTTATCAGACATGATGTCACTGAATTCAATGCAGTTGCCTCTGTAGAAGAGGAATTCAGTCCATTGTGCTCACTAAAACAATGTTTAGTTTGTTTACAGCAAAGTACTCCAGGAGAGAATGCCCAAAGGTAATTTAGAAATCTGACATAAAATAGAAAGACAAACCAGCTTTGCACTTCAAAAGGAGACTTCGTTCTGTAGTGCAGGATCTGTCATAAATATTGCATCAGCAGCCAGAGTACTTAAAATTAATAGGATGGAAGTTATCAAAGCCAACATGTCACAGTAGCAGGTACCCAGGCAGGAATGCTGTAGCACCCTGAGCAACTGCATCGTTTGGCACCACCTTACTCTGCTAGGGAAAGAGATCAGGGAAAAATAGATAAACTCTGCTCAAAACCTCAGGGGTTTTTGTGTCTTTCAAACTCCTGCTCTGCTTTTAATTACAAAACGGCAGTGGCAGGTATGAATATGCTGCCATGAAGAAAGAAAAAGGGGGAATACAGAAAGCTATCTTTGCTACCAATATATTATTAAATTCTTTTCTTTGACATCCTGACAGTAATTGCATTGAATGGGATTGAATTTTGTTAAAATTACTTTAAAAGGCTTGTTGAGAATTTCCTGTGGGACACAGTGGCAAGCACCAAGGCTTTCACTTCATATTCTCTCTGTTGTCCTTACACTCCCAAGGGGCTTATTGTTCATCCTGCTTTTTGACAGCATGAAGGCCTATGTAAACACCCTCTGAAAAGAGAAAGCTTCACCAGATACTGCCATTTGGGTTCATTTTCCTCTCTCAGAGGGAAAGATAAATATTCCTACCTGATTCACAGCTGAGCTTGTTATATTTTTAGCTACCAATCCGCTCCTCTGATAGAAGGAATGAAACACAAATGATTACACAAAATTATATTTAGTATAGCACCGTTTCTTTTTTTAGTGAGTGGCCAAGGAGTTCTGAACCCTGGACACCCCTCAGCAAAGATTCAGCTCCTACACTCGGGAACTTGAAGCCTTCATCCATCACAGGGGATGAAATATTTATAATTTAAGATACATCTAAACAGTCAAACATGAGTTTTGGGTTTTTTAACCTGTCTAAATAAAAATAGGTTTCTTGCAGTTTTTTTTTTTTAATTTTAGGCTGTTTGCACATCAGTGCCTCTTAACAGAAGCATTTCAATTGAATTCTGGGTCCCAGCTCTTGTCCAAAGATCAGAGTGGTTTTATGTCATGCCAAGACTTGACTGTAAGTCATGAAGCTTAATGAGTAATACTAATCAAATAATGTCATCAAATTTCATGCAATTTATTTCACTGGGCTTTTTTTCATCCTGAGTTACAGAATAGTGCAAGTTGTTCATATTATTCTCTGAATAATGCAAACAAAAACACTGGTGACTTTTGTAATAAAATAGTCGGTGAATACTTTTCAATGTCCTGCCGCATTCAATGTGAATGATGAATGCATTTGGAGAGAGACAAACAGTAGACTGTTTCTGCCCTGGGATGCTGTGTTTTGTTTCACGCACAGTGAATGAGAACACCCACAGATCACCACGTAGATGAAAGTGCTGTTATTTTTACCTGCTTTAAAAATAACAACAATAACAACAACAGAACATTCCCATTCCATCCAGGGTGAGGATGAATCAGACTTCTGTGCTATTTTTTTCCCCCTTTTCAGTTGGCGATTGAGTAGTCTGTTTTTAGAGTTGCCACGGTCAAAAGCCTAGATGCTGAAGGACAACTCCTGAGGTAACTATTATTTTTTCTCCCTCTCTTACTCACAGAGAGCCAGCAGAATAAATCTGGATCACACTGCCAGTGTTTTTCCTGCATATCTATGCTGCTCTGCATACCTTGCTTGCAGAAAAAGTCAAGACATTGAATGGCCAAGCAAGAGAAAATATTTGCAGATTTGCTGCCTGTGATTGTCGAATTTTATCAGTTAAAGTAGAATTGGACCTGCACATTATCCAGATGAAGACTCAGAAGGATGAGGTCCATGCCATGATCTGAGAAATGAAGTGTATGGATTACACTGCCCTTGGAGTAAGGATTAATCTTACACCACAAGGTTGGACTGAGAGAGTATTTCCATGTCATTATTTCCAAGGTTGCTTGCTCTCTCCACTCACCAAAGTCCCTCACATTTCAGTCTCTGTGAGCTGTGCTTATGTTCACAGAGACAGCGGAGAGGAAGAAGAGGTGAGGGCCAAAACTGCTGTGAGCACACTGCACCACTATGGGAACTTGTGCTCAGGTTCCCTCTGGACCCCGAAGCTTTGCCTTCTTCCCACCACAGCAGCTTGACGATTCTAGCTTGCACCTAGTGAACGAGCTATTTTGGTACAAAATCTGGGTTTGAATCCCCTCTGAAAAAGAAGGGAATCAAAGCCAAACTGCCAACCCCTCATGAGCGGTTCAGCCACTGTGCAGAGAGTAAATTTTTCAGGGAGAGAAACTGCTGCTGAACTCAATAGCGCTGTTAAAAGCTAAATGTGTTCTTCTTGTTCCTGACAGGCTCTCCTCTACCTGTTTACATTCACCCTTCCTCTCTCTCTGAACACACTGGATAGCAATTGATCCTTTCAAGCAATAAGTAGACTTCTTCCTTTTCCATGCCCCAAACTGTGGGGTTAATAATTTAAAGAGGTCAGCAGTTTAGCTGCTGATAAAGAACCTGGCAGAATAGACCTGGTGGCTGCTCAAATATTTATATTACAGTGATACCAGAAATTTAGCTCAAGATAAGACCTCAGTACACCCAAGGCTGTATATGCACATAGCACCTATCCCTAATGGATCACAGGGAACACCCAGAGAGACTGAAGACAAAAAAAGCAGTTTTCAGATTGCACGGAGTTCTACCAAGCCAGACACACCCAACAGCACTACACAGCGGTAGGCAGCTCAGCACACAGCTGGGCACAGCTGGAGAAGCTGGCTGTCGGCTGCTTTAGGTAGCTTGCCTGCTGCCTGCACAGCAGTGGACGAGTGTGTACAACAGCTCTCCATCTTTTACAGAGTCATTGAAGTCAAGGAAATTAAGACCCAGATCCTCAAAAGTATTCAGGTGTCTATCTCCTACTATGTGACTACATAATCTAAGAGGATGGGGCCTACACAACTTGCTCAGCATAATACGGGAAGTACGTGAGAGTCCAGATTTAACACCAGTTGCCTCAAATTTATAAAGTGGAGCATCCTTCTCAGACAATACCCTATAAATACACCGAAGAGAAGAAAAGGAGACAAACTGGCTCAGACCAAAGGTTCACGCAGCACTCCATCCTCCTGCCTCCATAGCAGCCAAGAGCACATAAATGGAGAAGGGTACAGGGACAGGCAAACACATGCGATTCCTCCACCTGCACTCTCCCAGCCTCTACTACTTGCTGCTCAGGGACATCAGGCAGAGGTAGCTACTCCTCATTCAGCAACCATTCATAGACTTCTCTCTGATGAACTTGTTTCCCATGGAGACAAGGTAAACTTCTAGTTTCATAGCATACTCTGGCAAGGAGATCCACACCCTGCTTATTCACTGATTGAAACAAGGTCCTGAAGAAAGACAGCAACATATTGCAACAGCTGTGGATCTCTCCTGAGAAGATTCCTTGAGATGAACTGACCAGCTGCATACTTTGCATTGTAACTCACAGTCTTCAAACTTGAGGAGTCCTGTCAAGGCACTATAACAAACTGAAAGAGCAGAGTAGCAGAAGCAAGGGACTTCCATGGTCCCGTTCACGCTTCATCCCAGCTGTGTCACTGTGAGGCTCAGGGCAAATCAGTTCGTCTCCTTATACCACTGTATTTCCACCATTAAAACAACAGGCACAACCACCTCCTCAAAGAAAGAGGAAAATGATTCATTAGTTGATGCTGGCATAGAGCTTTTAAGAGGCAAAACAGTGTTACTTGCAGGGAAAGAGCCTTAATTTTGCCAAGCACAGGCTTATCTTTAAGGACACGGAATCAGCATGGTTCCCATGCGCTCACTTGAAGCTACAAACTTATTTAAGTGATTTCTGCAGATACTTTCTAATGTATCAAATATGAGCATCTAAACAATAAAATTAAGATTAGCTAAAAAAAAGCCATCAGGAATATGTTTTTATAAGGAAGTCTCCTTACTATACAAATAAACACCAAAATACCACCTAGAGTTTCCGAGATATATGTTACCAGAAAGTGTTTTGAAAGATTACCTGTGAACTACTCCTGCCCGGTGAAGATGTTCAACTGCCAGGATAAGCTGCCGGATATATTTGCGCGCTTCATGCTCCTCAAGCCTTTTTTTCTCATAGATCTTGTGCATTAAGTTGCCACCAGGGCACAGTTCCATGACAAGGTAGTAGCTGTTTTCAGTTTCCAGTATATCCAGCAGCTGAGCAATATTAGGGTGGCGGATCATTTGCTGGATCTGACCTTCTCGTCGCAGATTCTTGGTGACATAGGTGTCCTTTTTGGCTCTTTTCTTGTCGATTACTTTCACTGCCACCTAATGAGAAAACACAGGAGAGGGGGTTGTTAGCAGTCACACCACTGAGTAACTGCTTTAACCTTGTATAAACAAACTAAAAAAAACCAAAAAAACCCAGAAAGGATGCCATTCTCAGCTGATACACTATGGTTTCAGGCACAACTGCCCAGGTCAGAGAAGTAGATGTTTTTTTCTGACCCACTGACAATTTCTTTCTTTATTCTTATCTACAGTGACACAAAAAAAGCTATTGCTAGGAAACTGATAACAAAGGAGAGGAGATGATCTTATTAACCATACCAAAACACTTCATACGTGTAATGCTGGGCATTTGTTTCATCCATTTTCCCAGAAAGTCTTCAGGATGGTGTTTACAAGATTTAAGTGTCATTGTGGCTTTTCCTGGCTGTGGATATAAAACTTGAGATTATATGTTTCCATGACAAGTCTCTTAAACTATAGCCAAGTGTTAGTTTTGCATGATTAAACAGAATAAAAACATACTAAGAAAAACAGAATAACTTTGGTACTGCTCTCTTGGCACATTTTTTTTTCTTCTTTTAAAATGTACAGGAAAGATGATCCCCTTATGACATTCAGAACCAAGAAACTCAGCAAAATCCAAGGCAAAACTTTTTCTCCTAATGCAAGTTCTCAGTGACACACCTACTTACAGCTGCTCCAGTCAACTGAAGCACATTATGAGAGTACTTATTAAAATTAAGGAAACAGTCTACGACACAGCACGTGCTAGCACCTATCCAAGTATTTTCCTTATTGCTGGTGCAGAATGCCACATGAGAACAAAAGGATGAGACCAGCTAGGATACCACTGTCTTAAAAGAATCTGGTTCCTTTTACTGTTCTAACGAATTCACTAATTAGTTGCAATAAAAGTACCTGCTTTTTTCTGCCTCAAATTTTACAGGCACTAATTTATTTATTAAGATTTCTTATTTAGATTGGGTGCTGCAGACTTCCAGGTCATCTGCACCAGACAAAGATTAAACAGCCTGTGCCAGGCTGAACAACAAAAGGCACCATGAAATCCTCCTCCTGGGCTCCTCATTTCCTCTGAGCTTTGCAACAAAGGAAGTCCTCCACTGAACACACCAGGATCCCACAGTCTGCCCATTACTACCAAAGTGACAGCTGCTTCTTTGTCATGATGAAAGGGAGAGAAACACGGTGCTTGGTATTCCTGTGTGACACTGAATTTTACATGATGCAAAAGAGTCTTGTTTGCATGGGTACAGGTCCAACAAAACACACAGAAAATGCCACATCTCCTTTCCTGCCACACATGGAGAGACAAAGACACTGCATCCGCATCTTTGCTGTCTGCCTTGATCTGGCCTTGGAAGATCTCCCACGTTATCTAATTCCTACAGTGAGAAGGAATATCAAATATGGGGAAACCCCCGGAGGTTTATTTACCCTAGCCTTAACACCCAGACAACAGCACAAACCCAACAGGCTTGCCTCCATCTCCAGCTCATACAACATCCCTTCTCACAGGCAATGAATTTATTACTCTCAGCAAACTCACTTTCAATTGCGGTCAACAACATTATGACAAATGTGGGGTGGTGGGCTTCAGCAACAGGGAAACAAACTTATTCAAAACATATTCTATCCACCTTCCTAGGTTGAAAAAGTGTCAAGCCACCCATCAAGAACATGACAGCTCCCAGCCTGACTAGCCTTACCTTTTTTTTTTCTGCAAGTTAAGGAAAGGTAAATTAGCAAACATTTTTGTTTTCATTTAGAGAACAAAAGCCACAAAAAATAAGGTCTGGAAATATAACAACAAAAACAGATCCATACCCTTTGACACAAACACCTTGAATCAAAGTCAGCTTTTATCAGCAGAGGCCGTGGAAAATAAAACTACAGGAGCTGGGGCTTCATAGTCTGCCCCAAGAGCCAGAAGCCAGTATCGCCGAGCGTGTTATTAGCTGGATATGTTTCTGCTGGTAGAAGATCATTCTGATGAAATAACCTTCATAAAGAGATAAGGCTGAGCTTCATACGTGAGACAGCTGCCTGGGTGAAGCCCAGAGCAGCATCAGAACCATAAATGCCTGGAAACTACATTCCTGACTAGTCACATTAAAGAAAGAACATTTAGTTGTAAGATAAAGCAACAAGTAAATCAGAGCTTAACTTCACTATTTTTGAAAGCCTCAGGTGATTCACCAAGGAAACCGTTTTAAATTAGTAGGTTCTTAGAGCTGATGAGATAGAACTGAGAACACAGAGGTTTGCATGGATTAGACGGTAAACCACAGAAGTTATTCTGGTGAGGACAAACAAATTCATGGGTTATAGAAATATGAGATGCCAGATTGTTTGCTGGCAGCACAACACAATCTCTACAAAAACCAAAAAAACACAAAATTATCTTTTCCACAGCTGTAGGATACAAAACATGGAGTATTAAGAGTATGGAGCAGTAATCTGTTACCGTATCAGTAAATCATTCCCAATTCATTGACCAAAGCCCAGCACATTACTACACGTGTGCACATCTGCTGCCCAGGCTGAGCACAGCTGTGGAGACAGAGCCAACTGTGTGCCTACTTGATGACTTTTTTACTATCACAGATTTAGCTTTCTGTGCCTTTTCTGTGCCCTAAGGACAAATTTTCTCCTCGATTTGGACAGATCCTTCGTCAGGCATCCTACCTACCCCAGCAGACAAGCAAAGCTGCTCTCAGAATCATCCTTGACTCCGAGTTACCTTCCCCTCCTCCAGGCCCCTTGCTTCGGGTTTGAGATCAACCAGCACAGCTGACAGAGCTGACAAAGGTGGAAACAACAGGTTGGGGTTTTTTTGGCAGCAGCTTTGCATAGGGGAAAGACTGAAAAAACAGGCAAGGCTATGGCAGACTTGCACCTCACTTCTCCCACACTAGGCATGAAACTAGCTTTAGTGTGATACTGACTGCTCCCAGGACAGACGTGAATAGAACCTTGCATCCTCTCCTAGGTCTGTGCTGCAGCACAGGGCACCCACAAAATATCTCAAATCTTCCCACTCTCCACCTCAGGGACCATTCAGGGATCATTTATTCTCCTGTTCTCTAATGCCCTTTCTCTTGGACTGCAGTTCTTTTTGCTTGTGCTTCCTTGCAGGACCACTCTAACTGCACCTCATGGTACAAGGGTTGCGCAAGGGGGTCAGCACTCTCAGGCAGAGATCCTGCAGGGGGTGTTTACACTTACTTGGGTTTCCTGGATTTTCCTCTGATTTACAATTTATTCTGAAGCATATAGAGAAAATCTAGGGATCAAAGTCTACACTCAGCTACCCCAGGGCTGGCTTAGCTAAATATGCCGATTTTGAGTTCATCCAGAGTTAGACCAAGGTAAATGAAGACCAAATATGCCCTAATGCATTTAATATACACAGCTTCCTATATAGTGTAGATGTGTGTGCATACACCTGAAAATTTCATTCATGCAGAAGGAAAAAGCATTCAGTGGAGAAAATGCTGTAGATGTTAGATAACCAAAAAACAAAAACATTCAAAATTTCACACCCTACTCAAGACATGCCAGTTATTCAGTTTTGCTTCCCCAAGTTTCAAGTAAAAGCTCTTTGTCTTTGTGTAATACCTATCTCCTAACTTGAACTCTTGGCCAATACTGGCATAGAAATAAAATAAATTATCAAGCAAGTAATTACTCTGAATATGTAGCAACAGTGGCTCTTGACATTCAACACTTTGCTTTCAGCTAAACCTTTGCTGTGTAAACAAATAACTAGCTTAGGTTATTCTGTGTTATGAGATACAAAGATGAGTAATAGGCCATATTTTTGGTTCCTGAGCCCTAGAATTACACTGTTGGAATGAATTACTCTCCTGAATTTTATGGTGTGACACATCATATGAGCAATTGCTGCTTCTCTCCATCGTTGCACTAAAATAGTTCAGGTTGGGCTAAGCAATGCAGAAGCAGAGATTAGGGGGAAGCACAAGCACCAATCTTCTCCAGGACTCCTTGGAGGAGATGGTGACATTGCTTACAGAACCAAGCAGCTAAAACACCATCAGCAAATATAGGCACGTGTCATCACCCAAACAAAAGCATGTGTTTGACACACACAGGCTGAGGATTTTTGCCAGCTAGTGTTTTTAGGAGGGTCTGTGAATCTGCAAGAGAGAGGCGGGGGTGGGGTGGAGCTGACTGGCACCAGACTGCACAAAAACAGTCACAGCAAGGCCCTGAGAAAAAGCAAGAAGAGACAGTTTAAAGGATTAAGCACTGCCTGGAGAAATCTAAGAGCCAGGGCACTGGCTGCTAGATCACTGTTGAGTCCAGAGAAAATGCATTTTGCATCCGCTTTGTAAACAGTCATGCCTCAACAGAAGAAATGGCAACAAAGCACAGAAGGTGGCTCTCACACATCCTAATCATGCCCCAGCATAGCATCAATATGTTCATGCCTGAGGCACATTTCATAGAATCATAGAATCACCAGGCTGGAAGAGACCCACCGGATCATTGAGTCCAACCATTCACATCAATCACTAACCCATGTCCCTCAGCACCTCGTCCACCCGTGCCTTAAACACCTCCAGGGAAGGTGAATCAACCACCTTCCTGGGCAGCCTGTTCCAGTGCCCAACGAACCTTTCTGTGAAAAATATTTTCCTAATGTCCAGCATAAAACTCCCCTGGAGGAGCTTGAGGCCATTCCCTCTCACCTTGTCCCCTGCCAGCACCCTCCTCTCCAGAACCTCCTTTCAGGTAATTATAGAGAGCAATGAGGTCTCCTCTCAGCCTCCTCTTCTCCAGGCTAAACACCCCCAGCTCTCTCAGCCGTTCCTCATAAAGCCTGTTCTCCAGCCCCTTCACCAGCTTTGTTGCTCTTCTCAGGACTCGCTCCAGAGCCTCAACATCCTTCTTGTGGTGAGGGGCCCAGAACTGAACACAGGATTCAAGGAGCGGTCTCACCAGTGCCGAGTACAGAGGGAGAATAACCTCCCTGGACCTGCTGGTCACATTGTTTCTGATCCAAGCCAAGATGCCATTGGCCTTCTTGGCCACCTGGGCACACTGCTGGCTCATGTTCAGTCGCTGTCAACCAACACCCCCAGGTCCTTCTCCCCCAGGCAGCTTTCTAGACAGACTTCTCCTAGTCTGTAGCACTGCAAGGGGTTGTTGTGCCCCAGCTGCAGGACGTGACACTTGGCATTGTTAAACCTCATGTTGGGCAGCCCCACAGATTGCTGCCCCGACAGCACAGTGAGCCCACGGAGCTGGCGATGGGTCTACTGTGCCAGGCAGGAGGAACCTCCAGGTGCTCAATGGGAGAAGTCAAAGTCATCTTCTCCCCTTTTCTTTTTGCCAGCTATTTATAACCCTGACAGCAACACCTAGAAAAATTACAGGTGAAGAAGTCGTGCTTTTGTTAGTGATCTATTTAGACCATTGCCTGACTACTCAGCAGCAGTGTCATTTGATCACGACCGCAGCTCAGTCTTACTGAGATTTGTGGATTTTTTCCTTCAGACCACATCTCCATAAACACTCCTTGGTGCTGGAACTCTCCTTTGAAAACTTACATTTTTCAGCTTCTGTTGTGCTTCAGTAAGAAGCCCACGGCATGGTATGCGTGCAGTCTGCTGCTGATGGGAAATCAAATGTTGGATACCAGGATGAAGCTGAACACAGAAATATTATGGGGGGGTTGGAGCAGGAGGTCAGATCCAAGCCTGCTGTACAACCTGTCTTCAACTGCATACAAAACTGATGGAAGTCAATCAGGCTTCTGGTTTTTGGTTGGTTGCACCCCACCTCCTCAAGCTGCAAAGAGCTTTACTCAAGCCATGGTTTTACATTAAAATGATCTATCCCTCTACCTATTTTTACCTAGTGAATCTCAAGCTTCAACCAGTTAACACATCATGATCCCACCTGAATAAAAAACGAGTAACAACCGTATGACCGGCAGTGACTTCAGTCACACAGTACATTAGCACTCAGGGAGCCCAGGTCTGAGTTCAGCCTCAGGTTTCTTGCTTGCCAGATTCAATGTCTTTGCACAGACTGTTTCTTGGCAGAGAGAAGCACCTCAGTGGCAGAAGCTTTCCTGTTTGCCGGGAAATGGGTTTTCTCAATGGCCTGTTTGCTGAGTCAAAGTCAAGAGGCCTTGAACAATATTCATGTCAGATGCTTGCAATAACAACTAGAAGAACAGTTTCATAGTTGGGGCCCCAGCTTGGCAAATACTGTTATAACATGTTTAACTTCACAAAGAACAGAAGATGGCATATGACCTTGCAAAATCAGGGTATGACATTTTAAGGACTTCTGAAGAGTTCCCCTCACTTACCCAACCACTTGAATTGCTTCCTTCTGCAAATTCTCTCCTAACTTTAAATAAGAGCAAGGCAGTTCTTGCAATCCTGTGCCAAAGGGAGCTGAATTGAGAGGAAACTGGTTTGAATAAAAATCCAGCAAGCACTGTGGGATTTGGCCAGGAGACCAACATAGCACAAGAGAAGCAACTTCGGCTATTGGAGGGACAACCCCCCTACTCTGTTTATTCTTCTTCTTCTTTTTTTCTTCCTCTGTGTTTTTTTGCCAGAGTCTACTTCAGGAAGACCTGCTGGAGATGATGCCAAGCCAGGCAGGAGCCCCAACTCTCAGCACCATCCTAGGCCACAGGCCACACACCCTGACCATTCAGATGAAGTTCAGAGCCACAGGTTATAGGCTGCAGCTGGAGGGACAGTCAGCAGGAAGGCCTGAGAGTTAGACTTTTGCACCTAAATTCACAAACCTTTACTGACTAGTTTAAGCTTAGCTAGGAGAATGAGACGAAAAGCCAGACAACGTAGATATTTTACAGCCATCAGCAGTGCAAGCCCAACTCCAGCTTTTTTTTATTTTTTTTTTTTTAAGTGCCCAAGAATGCTCATGCAATGAATTAATTTTCTTTTCTTCCTCCCTTTCAGCGATAGCTGTCTGGCAACACTTGTAGCTTGCTTTGTATTTACCACTGTTCTTACCACAAAAATCTGTGCTTAGTTTTCCAAACCAGCTGGTGATTTTGGGTGGCCAATTCAAATCATAGTAAACAGATCTAACTTTGAAGCCTGCACAATTGTCAATGCAGTCCTGAAAGCAATCCCTTCAAGGGTACCTCAGTTTGGCCAACCAACTAGCCAGGCATATAACAAGTTGCTTTTCGCAACTGAATCCAAGGATTTAAAAATGCCAGTTTCATTCACTGGGTGGTGTTTATTCTTCCTTTAGTTGTTACCGCTTAGCAAATTTTCCAGTGCGGCAAAGGAGTAGGGTTTTTTTAATACAGCAAGTTCCAATACCTTAAGAAATACAGCATTAAGGAAAAGGGTCACCTAAGCAAATGCAAACCAAAAAGCAATGAACTGTACACCTGCAGGAAGGACTATACGTGTTCCAGTCAGGATTGTTCAAGACACCATCACAGAGACACAAACTTAACTTTCACCATCCCGCTGAACAAAATGAAACCGTAAAAAAGGTAACATGCTTGCTGTTACGCAATTGCCAAAGTACCTTGCAGCTCATACCACCCAATTCAGAGACAGTCTGAAAAAAGGCTCCCAGCATGGCATTTTGGGTGCCACTCCCTTCCACTGTGTTCAGTCTCGGACAATTTTTATTTCTGTACTTTGCAGGACAGCTGAATATGTAGTTTTTCTTTCATATTTGTCCTGATATTAGTAAAATCGACAATCAAAAAAGTCATAGAAAAGTCAATTCTGCTAAAGTATTCACTTTTCTTCCGAGGCTCTGATGGCGTAATCCAGTTTGGGGCTTAGCAATACATAAAACCAGCTGCTGTAGAGACGAGTACAGATAAATGTCTCAGCAGGCAGAAGGCCACTCTCTCCGTTACCAGACTAGACGCAGTCAGGAAAGCTTGAAATCAGCCCCTGAAGAAATATAAACTCTTCCAAACAAGAAAGTAGCTCCAAATATGCTTATTCATATACTTCAGTGTCAAGGTAGCTTGAACGGAAAGAATCAAATTGCCAGGGGATAAAAAGAACATCTTACCATTACCTACAACCCAAAGACAACAGTATCCAATAATGCAGAAAAGAATTCAGGAGTACTTTAGATAAGCACGTGAATTTAAGCCCTCTTGATGTCACAGCCAAGTTAAATGTAATCCCTAAAAGCATAAGCAGGATGTATTTGTTAAAGCAAGAAAGGTATTAATTACACCTGTCCAAGGCACTGGGGACTATTATTAAATTACTGTATTCAGTTCTGGTGGCAGTGATTAAAATATTATGTCAAAAATTTGGAAAGGGTTCTGAAAAGAAGCTTTGGGAACAACCTGAGGTCCAAGACCTCTGTCATAGTAACTAAAAATATTCAATTAGGAGAATGTTAGGCACTGACTTGATGATTTTCTGCAGGTACCTACATGAGGTAAAGATTTCTGATAGCAGAAAGTTCTTTAATCTAATAAAATAAAGATTAAGTTCCCAAAAAGTAAACTGGGCAAACTCAGGCTATAAACATGATCCAAGATTTTATCTTATCTTACAGACATGAATGCAGATCTTGAATTTCCCTCCCCCTCATCCTTTAGAAGTATGCAATGGCTCAACATAACAGTGATACAGATGCTCCTGATGAGAATACTGGGGCTTGGATGATTGCTGTGATCCCTTTGGGCTCCAGTGCCTATACCATAGTCCGCAGAGAGTCTCTGGTCCCTACAGAGAGTGATGAGGGACAAGGCATGACACAGGAGGATGGGGACTGACCTAGGCAAGCTGCTCTGCGAGCTGTTGGCAGTCACATCAAGGGATGTAAATGTTGCAGGCTCTTTCTGACATTCTTGCTGGAGCTCCCCAACACAGAAGACATGAGGTGTCATGAGGAGTCATGCAAATATTGATGCTGCTGCAGACAGCCCAACTCGCCCACGGCTCTGCTGTCAACTGTATCAGCACAGTTAGATTAGTGTTTCCACAGGGAGAGAGTTTTCACTGGTGTTTTTAAGGACATACTACAGGGCTGCTCTGACTATACTAAGAGCAAGGGCAGACCACATGAAGGTTTCACGACAGTCAACATTGCAAGGCTGTGTGCACAGACTCCTCGGGGCTTCTTCACGCTTTACTTTACTGCCCATCCACATGGTACAGCATTCCCCATACTTCTGCAGCTCTGCCTTCCCCTCCCCATTTACTGCAGTCAGGAAAGAAGGAAATAAAGGGGAGGTAATTGCTAATCTAACACACAACTAATGCCCTGTCTGTCGTGGTCCATTTCCATAGAGTGGATCAGCTTCACTGATAGAGAGCCATTCTCAGCCATATTTCTCTTCAACATGCTTTTTACTTCATATTTTATTTAAGAGTAACTTCTTAACACATTTCATTGGCAACTACTGTCATCTGGACATACTTCTGCTCTGCTGTTTCCGTAAAGCTGGCTGCCCCTTTCCTACTCATCTGCTTCACTCCCTTTTCAAGCAGCTGAAAGATACATTCTTATCTGCTAGTGTCTCTGTCACCTGAAATGGCAAGACCTTTGGAACACAGTGACAAGCAGGAGATGGTTTTGAGGCAAGGGAGGTGCCATGACACTGCCCCAATCAAGCCACTCTGAACAGAAACCCCCATGAATCATTTTCCCTCGGTGCTGTGTCCATAACAGGAAGATTTGTACCACACGCAGGTGCCAGAGGGTTGGAGCACATCCCCGGGGTCTCGGGAGGAGGAACCTGAGCAGCTACAGTACAGTTCCATCCAGGGGAAGGAATGCACAGGCTGTCTTCAGCCTGTCATGGAAGGGATCTGTCTCACCTTTGGCAGAAAGAAATCAATTCCAGAGACCTTTCAGTGCTCTCTTGGTCATCTAATCAACGGAGCAGCCCTGAGGGTGAGAAGTACATTTTTACCTCCCTGGCTTCTAAAGATATCTCCACAAGTCAAGAGCAATTATGCAGAGACCGATGGAAGCAGTGGCGTCAGAAAGCCAGATGCAGAGATATGTGAGGATGCAGTAAGGAGATTCCAAAAGAAATCCTTAAAAGCTTGTCAAAGCCAGCCTCTGCACTGGAGAAATCTCCTGCAAGGAGAAAGTGTCTCTCTGAATGTCTGGGACAGTTGGGTTTGCCTTGCCATTGACACGTACAATATTCATCAAGTATCACTTTCCAAATATTAGCTGTTTTTCAGAAAAGGGCTTTTTGACCCCTGTTCATAAGGTAAGGCTGACATGCTGAAACACTACCTTATCACTCAATATGAAAACTCTTTTGAGCTCAAGGTATGATCAGCTTATGGGACAAGTATTTTTCAGGGCTTGCCACACAACCACCTGGGGACCACTGACATGCAGCAGATGGAAAACCTGTTCAGACTAACCAGGTCCTTACTTCACACAGATGGAAGCTGATGGCTACTCACAACCCCTCACAGAGGAGGTCAGCAGGAAAACAAGAGGTCCTCTCCACCCAGGTATGTCCCTAACAAGCTGTCAGGACAAGAAGCAGCCACCAGTCCTGAGGCATAGCAAGGCACAGTTGCTGCAAGTGAAATGAATCCTATCCAGCTGTTTCTGATAAACCATAAGTTGCCTTCCTAATGCTGAAAACTTCTGTCACAGTGAGATGGATGGAGATCTCAGGTTACATATGGGGAAACAAAAGCAGAGGAGCAATACCAAAGGACATTACTCCAACACCGATCCCTACGGGAGAAACCTGGCGGCTCGTGCCGCTTCCTATTTTCCTGATCACGAACTTGTAATGTGTTTCACATTAGATAGCCCCATTTCACATTTTAGTGATCAAATGTATAACTGGATTTACAGAAAATGAAGTGTCCCTGATTTAAAGCACTTTAATGCCAATTTAGCTTTAAGGAACTAAAAAAAAAAAAAAACCAAAAAACCAAACAAACCAAGAGCCACTGCTTTTAAGGACCAGGTAATACCCTCCTTTGTAGTGATTTAAAACACAGTAGATAAAACATTTACAACTGTTGGGAGCCAAGAAAAAGCCAAGAAAAATGTGTCTCCAATAAACTTATCTATATAAATGATATGTTCTCTTCCTTAGCTCTGTCAACATTATTCACAGAAAACAAATTTATTCTCTGAAAAAAAGGTTTCCATGACAATCTTCCAAACAGGCAGAGAGCAAAGGAACTTTATTATATATAACTTAGCTTTTTTTAGTTCTCTTTGTTGCAGTGATTTTTATCAATAGTGCCAGTAGCACTAATCTTGCACTGCAAATGAGAAGAGCCCTACTGGCCCTAGCGTTAAAGGTGCTGGACCCAGAGCTCACTAGGGCAATACCAGAGCAAAGCGCAGATAAAAAAGGAGATTTTGGTCAGGGCAGCACCAGCTTTCTGTTAATTTTTTGCAGGTGGTCTCCATGAGGGACTATGGTAACTCCTCCCAGACTATTGCCATGAGGATAAGCACTGATCCTAAACATAGATCAACACACAGGTTTTGCAGTGTCAGCTCAGAAAGTGGTACCTTCGTTCTAGCATGGACCTTAGAGTCACGCTTGTGATAGTGGCATCTCTCTTACTCCAGTAAAGCTTACTGGTAAAAAACTACCAGTTCTCTTTATCAGGACAACCTCCATCAGCCCACCACAAACACTGGCACCACTAAGTTCATACCCTCAAGGAGATCAGCCACCAGACAAACCCATCAGGGAAGCAGAGCTGAAGATTTACAGAGCCACAGAATGGCGAGATTTGGGATTTTTGATCTTAAAGTTATCAGAAAATAATAGCTAGAACAATCTGGAGCTGAAGTAATTTAAAGAAAGGCCATACTGCAAGCAGGAGAGTACTCAGGATAGTCTAAATCTAGCTAGTTTTACTCGATTCAGTTGTATCCCATGCTGCTGGATGAGCACCAACACCGCAATCCACCTCATTCTTCTTCTGGCTGGTATCTACACAGCCATTGGCTTTTGATCATTTTTAGATGCTTCTCCATAACCTTGAAGAGTAGTGTAGTCAGCACATAAACTCTCAGTTCATTTTTATACTGTTGTTCATACAACACAACAGCGTGGGTTTTAGGCAGACTATTACAATTCAGTTGCCAGAAGGTTTGTCATAGCATCTCATGACTGCTTTCCTTCTGGGGTTATATCCTTGTGAAGAGTTAAGTGCTGTTCATTAATAACCTCCATTTTCCCAACTGCAGGCAAAGAAAAAGCTCTTGAGGACAGAGAGGCAAAACTGTCCAACGTGTAACATCCGCTGAAATGCATGGACCTGTGGTAGCTTTCTCCAGCTTGCTTGTGTAAAAGGAGATAGAGCAAACTGCAAGATGTAGAAAGCAAGACGTGTTTTATTTACCAAGACATTTATAGGTAACACCTGCCTGCAAAAAACAGGCATACAGCTTTACATGTCATTAAATATGTTAAAAACACAAACTTGCAAGAACAAATACAAGGATCCAGATGTGAGCATCGCATAAGAACTACACCTGGTGTCAATTCAACCTAAACACTCTTTCCCTCAATCCTGCATATGCCACTAAAATTATAACAGTCTACATGAAAAGTAGCACATCGCTGACATGCACTGTTAGTGACATTCTTTAAAGTGCTGAATGCAAACTTGAAAGCAGATTATCTCAAGAGGATAAGCAACTGCCACATGTGCATCAATTCAGCTCATTGCAGACCGACTTGCAAGCTACAGCTGAAAAATGTTAAAGTAACCTTCCTGGAAGACAGACTGCACTAAATGAACAGGCTCTCTTGCCTATTAAAGCCTATTCCCACTTATTCCAAGTATGCAACCTACAAAAGGGTTAGAGGGAAGAGCGTGGCTTTATAACAAGTGCCCGATGAAACTAGCTGTTCTCCAGATGAACAAACTATTAGTGGGTGAAGCAAACTGAGAAGGTAGCACATCAGCAGGTTGGCTATATTCTGCCTTATGCTCAAATTCTTGCATGCTCCACAACACGTACCCGGGAACATGATGCTGACACAGCATCCTATCTTCTGGTTCTGTTTCCAGCCAATTCCTCACTGATACCATTGCAACCATGACACCACCCTTCAAATAAGTTTCTGAAGTATCAGATGTTAACAAAAGCGTATGTTTAGTAGCTTCAATACACATCACACATCTGCAAACCCATAAACCTCTGTGAAAAGAATAGTGTCAAAGCTGTGAGAGAAAACACTTAGAAGCAAGGAAATGTCAAAATTCAGGCTGCAGAAACACCCTCATTTTATTCCCTCGTGGCATATCATACAGGTGCAATAGTTGGCAACTGTTAATAAAAGTGAACAGCAACCCGAGAGAAAGCCACTATGCAGATTTTCATTAAGCACTTCTCAAAACAAGCTTCGCGATAAAATCTAAGAATATGTAGACAAATAGGTAAGAAGGGACTATCAAATACTTAGAGTGAGGAGACAAACGCATCTGGGAAACTGATATGTAAGTACCACTGGAGGAAGAACATAAAAAAAATTAAATTTCAAATTTAAATCCTGCGCCTTTACCCTCAGAGCCACTGGAAGCAATAAAGGCACTCCAATATTCACAGTTTTACCTGCAACCTCCCAACATTTTGGGGAGGAAAAAAAGGAAAAGTTTGAATTGAAAGAACAGCGACCACCTGAGAAACTCAGCCTTTGTTTGCAATGAAGTAACCTCCCAGACCATCTGGTTGACAAGATGGCTTGAAAATGAACCCACACATACTCCAAAACCCCAAAACTCAGAAATCAGATGGTTGCTAGAAGACAGAAATTGTGCAAAACAAGTCGCTCTGGCCTTTGCTTCAGGTAACGGCTCCTAATGGGCTGAGATGAGAGCTGCCTCCTCCATCCTACCGGAGAAGGGAGGGGATGGAAGGATCGTGTGAGAGGGAGATTTGCAATGGGAAAGGTGGGGTACAGGGCCAGGGGCCAGTACTGCCGCACACAGAATTCTCTATACTCTCACTTACCTCAACACTGCTTAAACTGACAGTCTGTGCTTTGTCACAGGAAGCATTTTTAGAGGTTCAGCTGATGTTGAGCAGTCACATAACCTGGGTGCCGCTCCACCTCACACGAACTCCTTGGCAGTGGACCCATCCCAGTTGCTCCACACCTACCAAAATGACTGGGTAGGCGCTCGTTGTGCTTATCAAAAAGTGCTTCAGAAGGTGAAGGCAGGGCACAAAGTTTGCAAGGAAACACGCCTGCTAGGCCAGTATATAATTTTGCATAATGCATGCGGCACAGCATGCCTCTTATAGGCAACAGCCATGCAGGCACCCTTTGGAAACACCTCTCCCATCCAAGGAGAACCTGCTGGGGCAAATGAGGCATTTCCAGCTCTCTGTAGCGAGGCTGCTTTGCCCACCCACCCACTCCAGCACCTCCAGGGTTCCCAAATACACCTTTTTATTGTTTTTTTTTAAATTTACTTCTTTAATACTGAAACACATTCCGAACACGAATTCTCTTGCCAAAAGGCCACTTTTAATATTAATTGCTTTGCCTTCACTGAAGAAACTGGTAAACTGTATTTTTAGCCACTGCTTCCCACTGTTGCAGAAAGCCACTTGACTGGCTGTAACTAAAAATGTACCTTCTCCGAGCTTAACAATTGCACTAAAGAAAATGATAAACAAAATTTTTGGTGGTTGAGAAATCAAGTTATACAATTTGCCTCAATGACTCTTTTTTTGTAGTGCTAAACATCACACTTAAAAGTACTTGTATATCATCTCGGTTCAAGTTTGGTTTTGAGAACTGGTTCAATATAATGTCAGTACATTGCTACCCCACAATGCTATATGCAGTTATCTAGACATTTCATAGGGGTCCACAGCAGATAACACAATCAATTTGGTCTGCTAATAGAGCCTTATGCCACTGCAGTGATGGCAACTCTTGCACTATCTGCTTTTGCCCGATTCCCATGGCCCAGCGACTGACCCTTCTGAGCCCCAAGCAGAGGGTTTGAAACAATTCAAGAGTATATTGTGCACAGGCTCCCAAAGTTAGCTGAATACAGCTAACTCGGCGGGGTTTCAGAACCACAATTTAAAGCTAAATTGCCTTGCTCTTCATAGAGGAACTATGTTTCCTTAGGATTTAGCAATAAAGACTGCCAGAGCTGATCTGACAAATCAGCCTTTTACTCCAAAATGTCAGATTATAGGCTGCAATACTTTATTCAAAAGCAATGGAAAGAATAATCTGTTCGACATTCTCCAGCGCTCAGCTAAAATACACTTAATTGCATCAGGCTCTCCCAAGCATTTTTCAAGCCCAGAAAATAATAACGTGCCTGACATTATAGCAACATAAACTGCAAGAAGTACTGTAAAAGGGCTTGATTTGAAGTCAAATGCTAAAGACGTTCATCGGGAAGGTTTAAAAATCTCACCTTAGCTCACCCTCTCATGCTTAGGTGCTTGTAGGAGCTGCTGATTCCCCTCCCACACAGCTCACTCAAAACACATCGTCCATCAAACTGCCCTCAAAGCAGCCAGTCAAATATCTAGCGTTTGGCCCACGGCATAGAACATCCCATGCTCTCTTGAAGACCTCTAGCTTCTAGCAATTTCAGGGTGAGGTAATGGCAGATTTTTGGCATTTGCTCCGCATTGCCTTGATTCTGTACAATGTATTGTGTCAGTGCAATGGATCCGAGCCTAGCTGGGGACTCATTAATCCACAGATTTCATTTCTAAACACACAATTTTCCGAAACAATAATGTGCATTAACCCCTACAGAGTCGCTAAAGCCTGCTGCAAATCAAAACCTCTTTGGCCCCCCGCTTGCTGAAGTTAGATATTTCAGTGACCATAAGGGTCCAGGCTCTGCCAAAACAGCTACCAGACGTTAGTAGTAAGACCCCTACTTTACACTATCACAGCAGTTTTATTGAAATTTAGGTAATGCCAGCTTTACAAGACAAAAATCAGATGTCAATTTTATTTTTTTCTTTCAAAATACATGCAGGCACTAATCCTGGAATAATAGGCTCATAAAACATCAGCTTAGAAAAATGCAGCAATTACACCGATCCAGCAAGCTGTCCATGGGAGACGGCTTTGTTTCCACATTTTGCTTTGCTGAACTCCACTTGTGAGCGTATTAAGCATACGCTCCTGCAGATTAACTTTTCATCTGCAAGTGAATGAACTGGAAGACTGTACACGGCCAATTTCTGGCTCACCCCATGGAAGGAGGGACAGCATCAAGGCCTTACAGAGCAATCTTCTCTTCTAGCCTCTGGAGGAGCAGAGTGTCATTGTTGGAAAGTTTTCCGGAGAAGTTTAGGGATGGAAGTGGGTAGGGAGAGATGACAAAAGGTAACTGTCACATAGAGCACTCATGTAATATCTCAGACAGTTGTTAGCAACAACTCCACATTGGCCACCTGACTTCCAGAGGTCTGTGCTGAGCGTCTTTGTCACCTGGGCTCGGCTGCTGGTGCTGTCATACCTAACTCTCCTAGAATGTAAGCTGTATTTATAGCTTAGTCGATGGAACTGGCTCTTCACATATTACGATGCTCTTGTGGAACAACTCTGCCATGGGAACAAACCATTTCTTATCTACAATGTCCTTTTACCTCAGAACCTCCTCCTGCTGGCCACGCCAACACCATGTCATGCTTTTACTCCTGATCCCACTCCCACCCTTGCCAACCTCCTCTCCAACACAGCCTTGCACTCCGGAAGAATGGAGTCTAGGTAAGCAGATGTTTTTCTTTTCCTCATATCACAGGCAGAGCTCAGTCACCCGTGGTGGGCTCCGTGTATGCAGAGCTGCCAGCAGCTCTGAGGTAGAGCCAGTTTGGGCATGTTTCAGCTGCCTTTGGCTGAAGGCCACACACAAGCTCAGCAGAGGAGTATGCCCAGAAGAGCTGTGTGTCCATCGGCTCTCTATTCGAGGTGGAATTCTCACATGGGGTCACGCGTGGGATGGAAAGCATTCAGTCGTCCAATTAGAGGCGGGAAGCTTGCTGAGATAGGACCTCACCTGAAGCAAATCATTAATTACTCCTAGCTCCTATCCATTAACTCAAACTGCTTATTCATAAATACCTGGAATTAAATAGGTGGATTTTCTGCGAAGACGGACCTTTGATTAGTCAGTGTGAAACTATGCAACCTATCCTTCACCCTCTGAAGCCGAGAGCAAGAGCTTCCTTTGATCCCATGGTACCTGATCAGGTTAGATGGAGCTCAGAGATCATCATGCCTGTGCACAGAGATGGACACAGCAGCTCAGCAGGAAGGAAGTGCGATTCCTCTAGAGTTTCTGCTTGTCACTTTGCCACAGTGTGTGTTATTCAAGACACTGAGGGGAAAAAAAAAAGGCAGCAGGCCTGCGAGCTGAGACAGAGGGGCGTGTGATGGGTCTTTTTATTTTTTCCCCCTCTTAACAGACTGAGATAAATCTAGCAATCCAAAAACGTGGAGGTGGGAAGGACGTGTGTGTGCATGTGTCTTTTATCAACTAGAGGATCATTGGATGCATCTGTTACCAAGGAGAAGCACACGCTTGGTAACAGAAGAGAGCAAAAAAAAATTTTTTTTACATTCCTATATGATAATAATCACTAACCGTATCATTTTTCTCATGATGAAATTCAGAGCCCGATATTATATTTCATTCCGTGACAAATCTACAGGAATGAAAAAAGAAAAACATCCAAGAGTGTACGAATGCAAGCTACTAAGATGCAACTGTAACAGCAACGCATTTACAGTGCTGCTAGAGCTGGAGGAAATTACACTGTACTTAGCTCCATTGGTCCAAGGAGCTTTCAGTAATTATAAGGTGTCCCGCTTTGGGAAGCCCTCTGCTAAGGATCTCTTAAAAGAGAGGCAGAAGTCAGATACCTCAAACAAAAGCAGCACAACTCTTCACTGCAGGGCCCTAGCAGGCTTGTCCTCGCTCCGTTTGCCACCCAGCCAAGCCCCTGCTGCTCTTTGTAAAATTACGACATATCCTGATTGATGGGTAAAAGCCTCCTCTGAAGGGTTCTGGATAACAAACAAAAAGCAGAGATCCTCTGTAGACTTTTCTTCCCAGCATTCTCGGGAAAAAAAAACATCTGGGGTGCATCTCACACCTTTTGCTGCGCAGTGATACCAAGAACTTCTAATCTCTGAACTGCAGCCACTCATAGAGACACACAGAGCATCTCCCATCACTCTGATGAGTACAGAGTACATAACTACACACTACGTGCCGCAACTAGACTGCACACAGGGACCAGTCCTCAGCAATACAAGTCTCGGTGATACAAGAAGCACCTACTATTACAGAAAGTGGAATATTTTTGATTTAAGCGAAAGCAGAGTCGAGTTTCAGCTAAGTATTTTGTTGAAAGTCAGACAGAATGTCCCTCTGACAGCGTGTTTTCTTTCAAACGACTGTCTCTACAGACACGGTTCATTCTGGGGGGCCGATAGCGCCCCGTGCGCAGCGCGCTCTGTGCTGAGCGGCCGGGGCTGCTGCCTCCCCTCTGCCTGCAGCCTTTCCCACCCCCGGGGCAGGGTCAGCAGGGCTGCAGCCGGCTCCGAAGCAGCGAGGGATCTGCCTGACGTGAAGTTCGTAACAACATTAAAAATCAGCCCTTGGAAAGTAACGGATTGTGCATAAAACTTCAGGGAGACTTGATCCCTGCGCATGTGAGTGGGAAATCCATCCTGTCCCAGCTGTGGTCTGGATGGAGATCGCTCCCTCGTGTTGCCCAGCCTGGATAAAAGATGCTTGTTGTCTAAAACTCCAAAATGAGTCTTAAGAGAGTTTATCTGCCGGCATTTTCGGTATCATCAGCATCGAAAACAAATTTCTCCCCCCTCCAAAAAAAAAATAAAATAAACAAACCAACAGGAATTGAAAAAAAAAAAAAAATTCAAACCAAACCCCAGCGATCCGTGGAACCGAAGCGTTTTCAAGAGGAAAACCAAGACACAGGCACTTAAAGCTCAGCAGGCGAGGGGCAATCGCGGTTTGAGGAGGGACCCGCACCCCCGTCCCCGGTACCTTCTCTCCGGTGAGCACGTGCAGCCCCTCCCGGACCTTGGCGAAGGAGCCCTCGCCCAGCTTCCTGCCGATGAGGTAGTTGCCGACCCTCTTGGTGTGCTGGAAGTCCCGCAGCCGCTCCCGCGGCGCCGCCGCGCTCAGCCAGGCGGCCAGCAGGCTGCTCTCCGCGCCCGCCGCCCGCCGCGCCTCCCCGCCGCCCGGCACCGCCGGCTCCCCCGGCAGCCCGTCACCCGCCGCCGCCGGCATCCGGCACCGCCGACGGCCCTCGCCCTGCTCCTGGACCTGCCCCTGCTCCTGCCAGCTGCCCCGGAGCTGCTGCCCCTGCTCCTGCGAGCTGCTCCTGAGCTGCTGCCCCTGAGCTGCTGCTGCTGCCCTGCCCCTGCTCCTGCCCCTGCTCCTGCCCCTGCTCCTGCTCCTGCCCCTGCTCCTGCTCCTGCCCCTGCTCCTGCTCCTGCCAGCTGCCCCGGAGCTGCTGCCCCTGCTCCTGCGAGCGGCTCCTGAGCTGCTGCCCCTCAGCTGCTGCTGCTGCCCTGCCCCTGCTCCTGCCCCTGCTCCTGCAAGCTGCTCCTGAGCTGCTGCCCCTCAGCTGCTGCTGCTGCTGCTGCCCCTGCTCCTGCCAGCTGCCCCGGAGCTGCTGCCCCTGCTCCTGCAAGCTGCTCCTGAGCTGCTGCCCCTGAGCTGCTGCTGCTGCTGCTGCCCCTGCCCCTGCTCCTACCCCTGCTCCTGCGAGTGGCTCCTGAGCTGCTGCCCCTGGAGCTGCTGCCCCTGATGCTCCTGGAGCTGCCCCTGCTCCCGCTAGTTGCCCCTGATGCTCCTGGAGCTGCCCCTGCCCCTGCTAGCTGCCCCTGGAGCTGCTGCTCTTGATGCTTCTGGAGCTGCGCCTGCTCCTGCTACCTGCCCCTGATGCTTGCTACCCCTGATGCTAGCTGCCCTTAATGCTCCTGGAGCTGCTGCCCCTGATGCTCCTGGAGCTGCTGCCCCTGATGCTCCTGCCCCTGATGCTCCTGGAGCTGCTGCCCCTGATGCTCCTGCCCCTGATGCTCCTGGAGCTGCTGCCCCTGATGCTCCTGGAGCTGCTGCCCCTGAAGCTGCTGTTGCCCCTGAAGCTGCTGTTGCCCCTGACGCCAGCTGCCCCTGATCCTCCTGGAGCTGCTGCTGCCCCTGCTGCTCCTGCCCTGGAGCTCCTACCGCTCCTGGCCCTGCTGTCGCTAGCTGCTCTCGGAGCTGCTCCTGCTCCTCCTGCTGCCCCTAACGCCGCTGCTCCTCCCGCCGCGGGCTCGGCCGCTGCCCGGGCGCAGCCGGTGCCGCTGCCGGTGCCGGAGGGCGGGGCGGTCTCCGGGCGGTCCCCGGGGGCTGTCGGGGCCCGGGCTGGGGCGCGGAGTCCCGTCCCCGCCGCCCCTCTGCTCGGCTCGGGCGCCTCCCCGCGCCGGGAGGAGGGGAGGGAGCGGGCTCGCCGGGTTTGAATGGGCGGTAATTCAATCCGCTCGCACGCGGCGGGAGCGGACGCGCTCCGAACCCGGCCGGCCCCTCCTTTTCCTCCCCTCCTCCCGGCATCCCAGCCCGAGGGGGGAGCCCAGCATCCCTCCCTGGGAGCTGCGTGCGGCGGCTCCGTCGCATCTCCACCCGGGGCTGCCTTTTGTGTCCCTTTCCCCCCACCCCGTGTCTGGGAAACGTGCTGCTGCCACGCGATGGTGACCGCCCCCCGCCCCCTGCATCCCCCTCTTCTCCATCTCCCGCCTCCCTGCTTCCCTCTCCCGGCTTCCCTTCCTCCCGTTCTGCAGCGAGGGGTCCCCTGGCGGAGCGCAGAGCCCCAAAATCTTCATATTCCTCCCCTAAAGGCCCGGCAGAGGCGGCCAGTTGGGCACGAAGCCACCTCAGGCAGCACCCAAGGGACAGACCTTTCCCTTCCCCATTCCCCACACCCCGTGCAGGGGGAGGAGAAACCGGGTCTCCTGCTCACCCGACAGTTAATTCATCGCAATTCACCACGGCACGGAGGAGTCTTAACCTAACCCCCCTATCTTTTGCATGGTATTATCAAGAAAGCAGTCAAGGGCTCCCATTTATCCTTTATCTACGCTTGCAAGTTTTGCAGCGCTTAGTGGCGTCAGTTAATAACAGTTGGGAAGGAAGGAATCACACGTGTGCTGGCAGATACAAGCCATGTCAGCAAAACCTCCCAGAAAGATGCGGTTGTACCTGATGGAAACCGGCTTAGAGCTTTGCTGCAATCACGCTCCCCCCCATGTGAAGCTGTTTTTCCCACTAGAGGGCTGGCTCGCACGGCTCTCCCCGCACACTCTGCCACCTCTTTGTAAGCTCTACTTCTACTACTTAAAAATGTCAAACCGATTTTACGCCACCCTGCTGTTCACTAAGCCTTCGCTTCTGTCTCGACTCCGCTTGTATCGCTTCGCTGAGAGAACTGGAATTCTCTGGTGTCTTCCACTGGGATGGTCTAACCGCGTCCCTGATGGGATTTGGGCTGGTGCAAGTGCGGATGAGCCACATGCTCCTTCCATCCCATCTTTCCTTGACATCACAGCTCGGTAGAACTTCCTAATTTAAGCCAGAGCTGAGCAACATCGTGCTTTTACCAACTGTAATAGATTTGTAGTCTCCCCTGCGTCAGTCAAGGCTTCCCAAGTAGCTGATAATCAGATTAAAAGATACCCAGGTCTGGCGTTAGGCAAAAGGTGGGAGACTGGTGGCGAGGAGCTGTGGGCTGCCTGCATCGGAAGAGGGGCTGCCGCTGGAGGCACTAAGCCTTGCCACCTCCTGATGGCCCCACAGCTGGGGCTGAGGCTAGTCGGGGTGCAGCTGGGGTGGGAGACCTCTCCACCAGCCCTCTTGGCCAGAGTCACACTGGTCTCCTCCCGTATTTAGGAGCAGCCTCTACCCAGGCACCTCCTCTTTCCTTGCAGGGGTAAGAAAGCATCTAGTCTGCTGGGAAGATGGAGGGACTGGGCGCCCCTGCTGCAGGGAGGCAGTGGCTGGTGGCTGTGTGGGATGAAGGGCCTTACTGCAAGGTAGACTACTGGGAAAGAGAACCAGGAAAGCAGACTCACGCTATGGATTTCGGGAGCTTGGCTGGCCATCTCCCACCACCTGACTTTAGCTCCCTGAAACTTCTAGTGACCCCTCCAAAATGTATTTAATGTGGCTAAATACGGAGCGATTCCATTGCTGAGAACCCTGGAACTGGCTCTGCATCACCACACTCAATGAAATATATGTTTTCAGATGAAATTTCAAACAAACAGAAATCCAGCGTTGTCCCAGTAGGCAGAAATGGGAGAAGGGAAAGCTCCAACTCCAATAAATAATGTTTTAGCTTTAAAATATACACTCTTCCCATGCTCTGGATACAGAATCATGGAATCACTAGGTTGGAAAAGACCCACAGAATCATCGAGTGCAACCATTCTTATCAATCACTAAACCATGCCCCTCAGCACCTCATCCACCCGTCCCTTAAACACCTCCAGGGAAGGTGAATCAGCCACCTCCCTGGGCAGCCTCTGCCAGTGCCCAATGACCCTTTCCATGAAGATTTTTTTCCTGATGTCAAGCCTGAACCTCCCCTGGCAGAGCTTGAGGTCATTCTCTCTTGTCCTGTCAATACATTTACAAATATTACAGTACGCAACCACCTGAAACAGAAGTTTGCGTGTTCTCTGACCTACCACTGTCCTGGGAGTAGTTCAGTCCCCTGTGAGAAGGTGTAGGGACAGTGGACCATGACACGGTGCCTGAACTGATGGCTTCTGTGCTAAAGTTGTGCTCCTTGTATCTGGGGTGCACTTTGACATGATGCGTCCTCAACAGCAACACTGGTCTTGTCCCTGCTGTACCCCCCCAGAGTAAAGCTATGGGAGCATGTTTGTGCTGCTCTGCTACAAACAGGGTTGGTAACTCGATCCAGGCTTTGTAAAAGTACCATGAAGTTTAAGACAACTTTACTGACCTGGCCACCCAAGAAACAGAAGTGGAAGTGAGCAATGAGGCGGTACCGGTACCACTGCACCACACTGTGCTGTACAGATGTTGTGCTCGGATAAATTATCTCTGTTATAAGACCTTTCTGAGCCTCCTGAATCAACTGGGATTGATGAATCTGCCTCCCCACAGATCTGAGTGGTTCAGGAGTGGACTTTATTGATGCTTGCTGAATCAAAGCTGGAAAAGGGAGGGTGCCAGGAGCATCCCTGTGCATTTGCAGGGATGGTGAACCAGTCCTTGCACAGGTCAGGACAGTGGCAAGGTGAGACCATCCAGTGGTGAGCCTGGGGTTCTCCAGTTAGCATGGTATATGTGAGAGTCTTAACCACGTTGTTGCGTGGGGTGAGGAAGGAACAAAAAATCTGTACTGCAGACAGTCACTTCGGAAGGATAAAAAGTATATATTGTTTTCCAGTTATGGAGAGGATGTATTCCATATTATTGAAGGATATGACTGCGCTAAGAGGGTTTACAACAGTATTTGCTATATAGCTGTTTTTGTAATGGACAAATACATGTTTCAGACATACAATGCGAGAATTCCCAAGTGTCTCCTATGCAGAGAGCTGGAACAAAGAAGTAGGAAACTTGTCTGCTCAAGAAAATCCAGGAAGATACGCCTGGATGCAGCTTCTGGCTAATCCTAATATGCATGATGGAGCGCAGAGGAAAGGCGTAGCCCTGTTTCAACAGTGACAGTGTCTTCCTTGGGCAGGAAGAGCTCTAAGGTAAACGGCATGTTAGTTAGCAGTGGGAGATTAGCTCGTAGTTTAAATGGCAACATGTGCGACGCAGCAAGAGATGCTTAGCATGCACAGGCCCACATCTTCCTCTCCCTGGTTCTAAAGATCATCTCAACCACCCCACATCCCACACCAGCCTTGGCATCTGTAAGTACGGGTGCACAAAAAGGGACGAACACCAACGTCAGTAAATCCTTGCTGGCATAGGAGAGGTGAGCTGAAACCGTGTGCCTCCATCTGCTCCCCTGCTGGTGCCACCCAGGGGTGGAGGAACCTCAACCACTGCAAAATAAACCAGACCCTTCCCTTGTGCTCTCACACAGACAGGCAGAGGTATGTGCTTTTGTTTAGGCTTATAGGTCCCGCTTGGCTAACAGAGACATGGTTTGGGCCACTGTGATGATTCAACAGATGTTAATGGTATTTTTCAGTCAAGCACCTGAAAATCAGCCTCTATTAAAAAAAAAAAAAAACAAACCTGGCAAGAAATGGACATTGCAGCAAACATCAGAAGAGCTCTGAAAGAACTCAGTGAATATATTTTTTTAATTGACTCAACTTGAGGACTTAATGAGTTGACAGTATCCTTTTAAACGGGCGAGACCACTGCCTTCTTACAATTTCTATCCTGTCCAGCTGTGCCCATCAGGGTGCAGTCTGGATGGAAGGGGGATCAAAGGCTGCATTCATTTCTGTCCATGCTTTAATTTAAATTTAACTCCAGTGTGCTTTATTTTGAGCTGCAGTCTTTCTAGGTAGTGACATTTTCTGATTAACTGTTGAAATTACAGATGAATTAAAGGCGGTAGTCTGTCTTCGGGTTGCAAAAGCTGTAATAACAAGCTACTAAAAATAATTTAAACCCATGAAAGTGAAGAAATTCAGAGTTACCCTGGCGGCATTGTCCTTTGCCATCCTCAGCATTTTAAAATATCGTAGTAAAGTATATTTTCGGCTTACAGACTGGGAATTTAACAGCCATGAGGAAGACTGAGGCCCCTGAGCCCGGTCCCCAGTGTCAAAGTCTACCTGGGCTAAATCCTTCAAGAAGTCAAACACCACAGCTGAGTCCCCAGGCTACAGTGCTGTGTCCAAGGAGGGTGTGGGTGCTGGGGACAGAACTGAGAAACGCTGGTCCAGCAGCAGAACATGGCATTGCAAAGGAAAGGTTTGTGAGCCTGGCAGCCTATCAGCAAAATGCTTCGCCTTATCATGCTGCTGCCTCTTCTGGTGCAGCTGGTGGAGGCAGCTTCCCGAGCACTTCAGGAAGCAGGGGCTGTTGCCTGGGATGCTCAATTTCTCCTTATGCCTCACCTGTGTATACGATTCACACTAATTGCTCTCACTCGTCCTTCTGAAAACATCCGAGGACCTTGAGTGAAGGAACGATGAAATCTCATCTCTTTTCAAAGGTACGATGAGAAATGAAGAAGCAGGTAAGCTTGTAAGTATGCTGCACAAGAGCAGCAAGTAAATTTGGTTCTGGTAAAATTAAAAGTGGGTTATTTATCATTCACCTGCCGCATCGCCAGGCCTTTTGAAGTCAGTGGTTAACTACTGGCTTCAGTCAGGTTGTAGGAGAAACCCTGGCTTAGTACTGAGAAAAGTCATCCTGCTATTGCTTACGGTTTCTGTTTTATTTTGTTCTGCTTTAAAATGAGTTCTTTTGCAGTTTGTTTCTTTGTGACAGCCATCTCATTTTGTAATAGTTGGATTTCAGCTGTTACAGGAATATTATTTGAAACCAGTTGGCTTTATTGTCTTTTTAGTAGTTAGGATGTATTTGTATTTGTTGTCAAGGGATTTATCAGACATGGGTTTTTACGCTGTTTAATTCCTTGCCCGAGTTCTGACTGACAAGAACCTTAGTCTACTGGCACTTCCACAATAACAGATGATGTACCCTTTCTCCGCTGTGCTGCAACATGGATAGCAGTGAAGACGACAGCCCTTTCAGTATGACAGTGACATCCAGTATCAACTGGTAACGTTATGACTTATGTGCCTACGTATGGGTACTGGAGCTACCATCCAGCTGACAGTAACTGTGGTATTTCTAAATCCACATAGTCTTGTAACCATAGAGAATGGATATACTTCACCTTTCAATGGCTGCAGGAAGGGGACTTTGATAGTTAAGCTTTCATAAGCTTAAAACTTGTATTTGAGAAATATTGAACAAATTTTGTCCTCATAAGTATCCAGAATATACATATATATATGTGTATATAAGCCAAAGTACCTAAATAAGCATTGAAACTTTTCACTGACTTTTACAGCAATATGTTGACAACAGGGTTAACTGTCACTTTCTCTCCAAGCACCAAAAGCTCTGCTATTCCTGTGCTCCCACCAAAATCTCCAGTTTCTTCTCTGCCCTGCAGCTTCTGTAATATAGTTCTCTGCAGCCAACATATAATTTGAGAGCGTGTGGTGACTTAGAGGTATCATAAACCAAATTGAATTTAATATGAAAGTAAATAGCAGGGGGCTGCTCTATTGATGTTGTTATTCTTTTTCACATTTCATTAATGAAGTTTAATTTTTGAATTTAAATTAAACTACCTTGAAACCCTCCTTGCAATGCATGATGTCATAAAATTTAGGACCTTGAATTTAAGTTTTATTTACATGGAAGAGAACACAAGAGTATTGTATAATTATGCCTATATGAAATACTTTGTATTTTCAGAAGCCTTTATATATTAGTGGTGGATGAAATGTAAAGAAAAAGGAAATCAGACTTTTATGAATCTCTGGAATTAGTATCAGGCAGAAAAGGTGTGAGGTATTATGAATACTGACAAAGTACCTACAGCAGACATCTTGGGTCACGCCATGGTGTCACGCTGGCACACTGCTATCGTGCTCTAAGAGTGATTTAAATACATGATGAGAATGCAGACAAGCGTATATTTGAAATAAAGCTTTACATTCGAGTAGGGACTGATGCTAGTCCAAACAATCCTGCCAATGTCATGCCAGACAACATTCAAGCAAGTAACCTGTCACAATGGAAACTCAGAATCAAGATGCCTCAAGCTGTAAGGTTGAACCTCATTACTCTTCTCCCTTTTCTTGGTAATAAGTCAGGAAATATCTCAGGACCACAGAGTATAACACAAGACTGGTGGTTTTCCCATCGTTGCTGCAGGCAGAGCACCATGAACCCGTACCTGCTGTGTGCTTGCATCTTCAGTAACTGTTGTTTTTTCAGTTGAAGAAAGTCAGCTATTTAAATGCTTTATTGGAAGAAATGTTCCAAACACCTTGTTTATATCTATGCTAAAATGTGAACAAACCAGCAATTCACACCTGAACTAAGACTTTTATGTCTGGCTTAAGCCTGAAAGAATTTTTGATTACTGAATGAATTGTTGGAAAGCAGAGTGGTAAAAGTGTCTATTATCACAAAACTAGTGCGGATACATACTCTGTACCTATGGGCTATAGATGGGCGATTACTTAGGAGTAGGATCTGTGGTTGTCAGCAGCTCCACACATCTCTGCTTCGGCTCAGGCTTCCTCCATTCTTAGTAGATGCAGACAAACAACTCCTGTCCATACTGTCAGTAATGAGGTTCCTATAGGCTCATAATATATGAGATATGTAGCCTGTTGATTTGTGGAACACTTCAGCTACAAAAAACTGTAAGAGGAATGATACATTTTTCCCATTGCATAGTATGGCAGGCAAAAACAATAAAAAAGTCCACCCAGCCATCATTCTGACTGTTGCACACAAATCCCATCATAAAACTGCTACAAATACGAGTCTTATTAATATGTCTAATGTTAATTAGAATTTGGGAACCCTTATGCATTTAATCCAATTAAAAATCTTGAAATGAATGCAGAACTGTAATAAGCTATGAAATTTCATCTTGGTGTTTTGCAACTGGAAACATTAATATTCCAAGTGTCTTCTTTTGTATATGGATAGACTTGCTGCATGATTATCGCAAATCTCATTTGCAGATCATGGTTAACTCACTGCAGTCATGTTTCTGGATGCAACTTTCCTAACTATTGAAACCACATCAGAAATTCAGAGTTGGGAAACCCACTTACGAAGTGCACAATTTTTTACAGGTGAATACTTTCAGGACCGGGCATAGCCCTGAAACATTTCTGGAGTGATATTAGCTTAATAATAAATGAATTACAATTCACATTATGAATTCTGTTTGTGTGGTTTTACCTAGATGGGACTCAGTCTCTGAAATCTCTATCCATTCACAATTAGCATAAAAACCTATATGAGTCTATTCTTAACTTGCAAAAAGAAAGGGGCACACCTTGTTCTGTAAATGTGAAAATAAGTGTGAGATGAATTCCCAGTTTCTTTATTTATAGGTTTCATGTTTTAAAAGGACAGCTCATGCAAGTAAAGAGGCAAAGATGTGGCTTTTCATCCTTGCTTCTAGAGCTCGGCAAACACGGGAAGACTGAAGCAGGTGTAGAGGATGAGCAGTGGAAGCAGAAACAGCGTAAGGAAGGATGTGATGCTGCCGCACAGGAAACAGGCAGCTGTGCTGAGCATCAGTGAATGGAGGGGTGACTTGGAGGAACACATCCGATTTCAAGAGGAAACAGATGATTATGCGGATTCAGAGCTTTTTGATTGGAACATAGTATGATGTCTTTGTCGTCTAAGGTACTTTCTAACAGGTTTTTGACAACTTCTGATTCCCACCATACTTTATATCTATGGCAGAAGCCTCCATGAGTTAATGAGTACCCAATTTCTATTGTCTGTTTAGTCCATAGATATATCAATCAACAAATATCTCAGCTTGATCCAAGGCTTGCATTTTTTTCCTTCTGCCTGGTTAAAAGAAAGAGTAGCTGGACTAAACTGGGGAAAAAAAACCACACACACACAAAAAAACCCAAACAGAGGAAAGAAATGTGTTTCTTTTTCTGCCTTGAAATTCTTTCAGTGTTAATAAGGACTTTCTGTCACATGGTCTTCTTCAGTTTAATGGTTCAGTGTTGGTTTAATCCTGACCATATAATATGTGCCACTCTGTTGTCATGGAGGTACTTGTGATAAGCTTTCTTTGCAGGATCAAGAATCATAGAATCATAGAATCGTAGAATTGGAAGAGACCCACCGGATCATCGAGTCCAGCCATTCCTATGGGTGGCCTTTGGGGAGGGATCCCTTTCTCATTCAAGCATGAAGATCCCTCATTAGCAGCGTTACAAAAATCTGAGGGCTTTATTTATTTCAGTACATTTATTTATGGTAAAATGCCTGCAAGGTATCATGACTTTGTTCTATTTCCCTCTAAAAGTCTGGACATATATACATTGTTGAAAAAAACAGATACATCCCAGGCTGGCCACTGTTCATCTGCACACATTCCCACAGGACACGTTAACTGTGAGCCTCCCTGCCAGACCCTCAGGCAAAAATTTGAGAAAACAGATTGTGCCCTGAAGGTCAATGGACGTCGGCTCTGCTAGGCCACTGGGAGAAGTAAATTCCTGAGCTGAAGATGTTTCACAAAGAAAGCAGAGCTTACACTCTCCAGATGTTCAAATTCAGGGTGTGTCAGCAAAAACACTCTGGCTGGTCTCAGCTGTCAAGATAGCGCTTAAAGGAGGAGAGGAGGAAATTCCTCAAGCAGCCACGGTCCAAGCTACGCTGTCTCTCTGGTCCAAACTGGCGTTCATTAGAATTGCTGCAGGAACCAATGCCTGGAAACAAACAGAGCATGCAGGGACTGTGTATTTCATAAGGAATCTCTCTCTTGATAGTGTGGCTAATACACCATATTCTTGTGTAATTATTTCAAGAATTCCTTGACAGTTTCCTGCAGTATGAATTAATTTTGTATTTGGTCAACCCTATTGTTTTCGTTTTCCAAAAGCTCGGGGATGCACTGTACAAAGCCTTCCTTCCAAAGTTCATTTGTATCCCACCCGTGCTTTCAGTCCACAACCATATCTCTTGATGTTTCACCATTCTCTTTCTGCAGAGCTAAACATCACCCTCAAATCCCTGCTCCTGGCTTGGGAGTCTGCGACTGCCACGCTGTGGCAGCAAAGCAGCAGCTCCTCCAGAAGTCACCCCCAACTCCCTCAAGGGGAACTTGGCCAAAACCAGCCTATGTGAACGATGCTCACTGCATGCTCAATGACATGTTTTCCCTGTTTCTCCCCTGGTTATTTTTTCTTGCTTGCTTATTCTTCAGTCTCAGAGGCATTAGCAACAAGCCTAAGTCCCCTGTAAGGTTCATTCAGACAAAGGACACAGAAGAGCTCTAGGACTGCCAGTTGTTTAGACCAATTTGCCCCTCAAAAAAAATTTTAAAAAACCAAAAAACCAACAACTTGGTGAAATAATATTTTCCAAAAGATTTTGTTGCCCTTTCTCTCACTGGTGTCCATAGTATAGAGACTGGTTTCTTGCTCCCACTTCATCTGCTGCTGCAACCTCTCTGGTCCCAGTGATGCAAGGGGAGGATTTGCCTCAAATGCTTAGGCAGAGAGAAGATCAGAACTGGCCAGTGTTAACAGCAGGAAAGTTGCCCAGACTGTGCAAGCGGCTGGCAGACTACCAAATTGAGCAGAAAAGAGCAGTTTCCTCAACAGCGGCGTGCCTGGCAGCTGTAGCTGCAGCGGTTCAGCAGGACACGGTGCTCAGCAGCTGGCACTGTGCAGCTCTCCCCTGCCACAACTCTTGGATCTGGGTAAAGTACCTGAGAAGCCCAAGATCTGGCGCCACCACTACATGTGTCTTTTCAAAACTCTCAAAGGTGGGCAAGCGATTCCACCATCAGACAGGGGATGTCCAAACCATCTTCATAATCCTGGGCAGCCCTGCTGCAGTCCTGAACTCCTGATCCTCATGTGTACTGAGATAACTGTTTCGGAGAGGAGATTTTTTTTGGCTTTGGTTTTGTCTCCATATTAAGATCCTGAAGCTGCAGACTAAAACTAGCCTCCCAGCACCATCAGCAGGGCTGGGTTTTGCACTCCCGTCTGATTCCTCAGCCAGCTCACCTGCAAAGTCAGAGCTAAGAGGGCCCTCATTCAATAATGATAATCCAAGCATCTAAAAATCATTACTCATGTCTTCAAAAACCACGAACCTGGCTTGAAAATAAGACTAAGCTCATTTTGTCTTTCCCTTCTGGTTTCTGACTTTTTTAGGTTAGTGTTCTGTAGGTCGTTTAGTCTAGCCCCAAGCATGTGTGATTTCTCAAACATTTGTTTACACAGGTAATCCATGCTCAAATGAACATTCCTGTTTAACAAAATCAGACTAGTCCAAGTGAGGAAGTTTTAAAAATTAGGCCCTAAACATGGATGGAATGACCAAATCCATCTTGGATGTAGAAAGTGCTATTCACAAATTCTCTGCAAAGAGGGTCCAGACCACACATCCAATGGAAAACTGGAAACCAGTTCCTGCTGGGTCCAAATAAAGCTTTAACATTTTTTACTGGCAGACTTCCTAGAGAAATTGAGAAAAAATATACAGATTAAAAGAACAGTTCTGGGTTTCTGTATTTACATGATTACAGTGTCACTCAAAGACGTGGATAAATGTGTCAGGATATTAGGTTGATTATTACAAACCCAAGCAGGTGATTCATTTTTGAACCTGTTTCTATAGTAAACACATACTTTCTCTGCTGAATCAGCACTGATTTATCCACCTGGCTGATGAACACTAAATATCGTGAAAGATTTGGCAGGGAAGGGGAACTACTCATGTAAAGTTTGGCTTTGGTATCATTTTCAGAACCTAATACTCCTTGTCTGCTCTTAACTTAAATGGCCAAAAGAGGCAATGTGACTGAGGCACTAAGTGGGCATTTCTGTCTGTCAAAAATAACATCTTAGCCCATGGCCCATCAATACATACATAATGGAAAAACAAGAAGGAATGAAGTAAAGCTGTGAATTTTAGAGTATCCTGCAGTCCTGTAACTCCATCTAGAAAACTGTATCTGGTTCTGCTCTCCACAATTCAAGGAGTAAGTCAGTAATTCAGAAAAGAGCTATGAGAGGGAAGAAAGACCTGGATAATTCACTTTAAATTGGAAGAACTCGGTCCTTTTAAGCCTAGCAAAGGGAGGGGCTGATTGCTTATAGTCTGTATGTCTCCGTATGAGCACACATTCACAGACAATGCTATAATGGGATCCAGTGCTTGAGAACTTATTCTAGACAAATTCAAGCTATAAAATAAGATACATTTTTAACACTGTGGGTCATTAACCACCACAGCAACCCAGCGAGGAATTGTTTAAATCAAAATCAGATGTTTTTCTAAAAGACATTGTATTTCAAACAGGAAGAAGCCCGATATTGTATGTCAAACAGGAAGGCGGGCTACAGCATCGCAGTAGCCCATCTGGCATTACAAATCATAAGCTGGAATTATTCTTTTATAATTAATTCAGTTCTCCAGGGAGAATAGAGAGAAATTTTTCACATCAAAACTGGAAGTTAGGTTGTTGGAACAGGGAGAGTGGAAAGGTGAAGCAAAGCGTAATTTATAGGAAGAGACACTCTCTTTTATTCTATAAACCAATATTGTCTGATCAGCTGTCAGTAGCTTGTCTGGAGGGGTTTTTTTGAGCTATATGCATTCATCTAATAAAATATTTTATCTCCTGACAAACCCAGCTTCACTTAATGTGGAAGATGAGTGAAGGACTAGTCACAAGCTTGTCATTAAGGAAAACAAAGGGAGAGGACAAACTGGAGGTGATTCTGCTCCTCTGTTCCTCTCTTGTGAGACCTCATCTGGAGTACTGTGTCCAGTTCTGGAATCCTCAACATAAGAAAGATACGGAACTGTTGGAATGGGTCCAAAGGAGGGATACAAAGATGATCCGAGGGCTGGAGCACCTCCCATATGAGGACAGGCTGAGAGAGTTGGGCTTGTTCAGCCTGGAGAAGAGAAGGCTCCGAGGAGACCTTATAGCAACCTGCCAGTACCTGAAAGGAGCTACAAGAAAGCTGAGGAGGTACTGCTTACAAAGGCTTGTAGTGAGAGGACTAGGGGGAACTGGTATAAACTGGAGAGGGGCAGATTTAGACTATACATAAGGAGGAATTGGCAGGGGGGTGGAACTAGATGATCTTTAAGTCCCTTCCATCCCAAACTATTCTATGATTCTATGACAAAGTTGTGTTTGTGATGTGAAGAATTCAGGGATATATTTAAACATCTAGTGAGTAGGTGAACATTCAAAACACAGAAATTCTTGTTTTACTCATTACAAAGGTGCTGAGCTTCTGAATGCATGTGGAATTTGGCACAAAATATTAGAAAAGTGACAATGGGTTAATTGCTTCATCTACCTTTCAATTAGGGGTATCTATCTCATTTACAGAAAATAAGAGGTCTTAACCTCTGATGACCTTGTGTCCTTCTCCTCTTTAACAGTATAGTTTTCATATGGCATCAGAAGGGGCAAATCGGCTGCTCACCCTTTTGGTCAAGTAACTGAAGCTTCAGAAATCCTTAGATGCAGTGACTTCTGCAAAACAAGCCATCAGACCATGCAAAGTCCTAGCTGAGCAAAGAGGTAAATAATTTACAAAAAGAAAACTGTGGATGGCTCCATATGGCTTCAAGGTGCTAAGGGGCATGGTTTAGTGTTTGATAGGAATGGTTGGACTCGATGATGCGGTGGGTCTCTTCCAACATGGTTATTCTATGATTCTATGATTCATATAACATAAGACACATCCTATTTTTCCAAGGCAGACCGTTCTCCCACATGCATTGTATTCTAAGAGATTCTTAACCCTTCAGGATGGAGGCTATCAGGGCTTAAAATTGCTGCTCTGGCATGAGCCATCAGTCACAAACTTGATTCTGCAGGAATGTTTCATTGCAGGACCCAGGGCACTGGCAGCTGCTTGCTGGCTCCTGGAGGACCAGAGATGGAGCAGTGAGTGTGGTACATGCCCAGTCATACTTCTCATCATCACTTTGCTTCTGATGCCAATAATCCTGGCAAGCTCGTCACATAAATAACGAAGTATTTTACTGTTCCAGACAGTCAAAGTGGGTATGAAAAAAACAATCAACTGACTGACGGTAAAAATTATGTAGCAAGAAGATTATAATGAAGTACCTTGTAACTAAGTGCACTGCAGCATTCTGAATCACTTACAGTTATAAGTGATCCTTTAGTCTGTCCCCTAAAATACAATAATATAGGATAAGAAATAAGACAGATAAAAAACCATATCCTTATCTTGAAACAAAGAGAAAAAGTAGTTTTAGGAGGAGCAAACTCATACACAAATATATTTATTGGAGCTGGAATTGGAGGGGGCGAAGATTTAGAGTAGACATTAGGAAGAAATTCTTCATGATGCGAGTGGTGAGGCTCTGGCACAGGTTGCCCAGGGAAGCTGTGGCTGCCCCATCCCTGGGGGTGTTCAAGGCCAGGTTGGATGGGGCCTTGGGCAGCCTGGGCTGGTGGGAGGTGTCCCTGCTCATGGCAGGAGGGTTGGAACTGGGGATCTTTAAGATCTCTTCCAACCCCACACATTCTTGATTCTATGATTTAAAGCATAATTTCAAAAGTAGTCAATTCTTACAGAAGTTTATTTTTAGAAGTAACTCTAGTGAAATAACAGGATGATTTTTATATTTAAGTCAGTGCGTATATATATATGTGTGTGTGTGCATGTAAGCTTGAGGAGTTTGAGGGCTTGGTCTCTCAATAGCCAAGGTTTTACACAGTTAGTTAATCACCAATGACATATGTAGATGTCATCCTGTGACCAAATTAAGCTCTTATTTCCCCAAAACACAAAAATGTGTACAAAAAGCACTATTATATGAGCTTCATTTTCTTTGTATTCTAAACAAAACGTTAACAAACTTCAAGGTCATTCAAAGCATAATATACACATCTTCACAGTCCATGCTAAATGTATCTCATTTCCAGCTGGCTGATTTCCAAAGAGTGAAATATCAAAAATATAGAAGAGTTCTAAGAATCTTTCCAACACATCAGAAAAAACTGTTTCTGAAGTATGTTCCAGTCATTACATTTGAGTAAAATATCTAAATAAAAAACTTATCTAGAATAACATGTATTCAACACTAATGTTTCCAACCATGCCTGTATGCTTACAAGATATTTTTCCTAGAATCCACTATAAACTTACTTGTTTACAACATATCTCATATTTGTGGATATAGATTAATTACAAGAAAACAGAATAAGGTAATGAATATATTGGAAACTGTCTTCACAATATAGGTTTCTCATCACAAAAATTCCCAGGCATGTAAACATTAGGCAAGTTAAATGCATACATACATAGGTGCAGAACAAGTATCTAACTAACTTATCATTACAGACCTTGCAAACAGATTAAAATTAAAATACAGAGTTATCCATTTATTCTGTTTTAATTTTAAGATAATATGTTTCACATATTGTGCTCTATTTACATGGTATATCAACAGGAAAGACTGCACCGATCTCAAATAAATAATTCCTTTCAGTTAATACAATAAGAATGCTCCTTTAGTTTTATTCCAGAGTACAAATGGCACCTCTAGAAGTAGAAATGATATTGAGAATGGCCTGAAAAATGATGCCACAAGCCAGAGACCACTTGGAAATGCCAGCCAAAATGCTTTGCTCAAGTAGATGTTGGAGAGGGAAGGTAGCTGGCCCATGGGGTGCCCTGGGGTGCCTGTCACTACAGTGCCAACCACTGCTTTCCAACAATGCTGTTCTGATTTGGGGCAAAAAAAAAAAATGCAAACCAAAACAAAACAGGAAAAGCAAACAAAAAGTCCCTCTGCTATGAACGAGGGAAAGGCTTGGACGAGGGAAAGGCTGTGGATGTGGTTTTCCTGGACTTCAGTAAAGCCTTTGATACAGTTTCTCACAGCATTCTGCTTCAGAAACTGTCGGCCTCTGGCCTGGACAGGCGCACACTCTCCTGGGTGGAAAACTGGTTGAATGACCAGGCCCAGAGGGTGGTGGTAAATGGAGTTAAATCCAGCTGGAGGCCAGTGACAAGTGGGGTTCCCCAGGGCTCAGTCCTGGGTCCAGTCCTGTTCAATGTCTTTATCAACGACCTGGATGAAGGCATCGAGTCCTCCCTTAGCAAGTTTGCAGACGACACCAAGCTGGGTGGAAGTGTGGATCTGCTGGAGGGTCGGGAGGCTCCAAAGGGATCTGACCAGGCTGGACTGCTGGGCTGAGACCAACAGCATGAGGTTTAACACGGCCAAATGCCGGGTCCTGCACTTGGGGCACAACAACCCTTTGCAGTGCTACAGACTAGGAGAAGCCTGGCTGGAAAGCTGCCAGGAGGAGAAGGACCTGGGGGTGCTGGTTGACAGCCGACTGAACATGAGCCAGCAGTGTGCCCAGGTGGCCAAAAAGGCCAATGGCATCTTGGCCTGTATCAGGAATGGCGTGATCAGCAGGTCCAGGGAGGTTATTCTCCCCCTGTACTCGGCACTGGTGAGACCGCACCTCGAGTACTGTGTTCAGTTCTGGGCCCCTCACCACAAGAGGGATGTTGAGGCTCTGGAGCGAGTCCAGAGAAGGGCAACAAAGCTGGTGAAGGGGCTGGAGAACAGGCCTTATGAGGAGTGGCTGAGAGAGCTGGGGTTGTTCAGCCTGGAGAAGAGGAGGCTGAGGGGAGACCTTATTACTCTCTACAACTACCTGAAGGGAGGTTGTGGAGAGGAGGGTGCTGGCCTCTTCTCCCAAGTGACAGGGGACAGGATGAGAGGGAATGGCCTCAAGCTCCACCAGGGGAGATTTAGGCTTGAGATTAGGAAAAAATTCTTCACGGAGAGGGTGGTTAGGCATTGGAACAGTCTGCCCAGGGAGGTGGTTGAGTCACCGTCCCTGGAGGTGTTTAAGGTTAGGGTAGATGAGGTGCTTAGGAGCATGATTTAGGGATTGGTGGGAATGGTTGGACTTGATGATCCAGTGGGTCTCTTCCAACCTGGTCACTCTGTGATTCTGTGATTCTGTGATTCTGTGATTCTGTGAAAGAGACTTTTCAAAGGCAGGTACAGCCATCAGGTACAAAATTGCCATTAACAACAGGAATCAACTGCCTTTGAAAATCCACACTGGGGACTGTGCTGCCACCAAAACGACGGCCAGACAGTTTATCCTTTCATAGAATCATAGAATCACCAGGTTGGAGAAGATCCACCGGATCATCGAGTCCAATCATTCCTAGAAAGGTTTCCTTACACACCATAAAACCACAGTTAGATTTCACAACTGTTTGACTCACCCATCTACTGTCCCAAAGATTTTTCCTGATGTGGCCTTCTAACAGAATCACAGAATCACGAGGTTCGAAAAGACCCACCGGATCATTGAGTCCAACCATTCCTATCAAACACTAAACCATGCCCCTCAGCACCTCATCCACCTGTCCCTTAAACACCTCCAGGGAAGGTGACTCAACCACCTACCTGGGCAGCCTCTGCCAGTGCCCAATGATGTATTCTCTGAAAAATTTTTTTCTGATGTCCAGCCTGAACCTCCCCTGGCAGAGCTTGAGGCCCTTCTTGTTGCATATAAAGGCTCATCACACAAATATTTGTCCATGCTGTTATTTTCTGCCCTCGAGCATTTTCATGTTTTCAGTAAGTGAGGACAACCTTGTGGCAATTACGTCCTGTTTTCATGTGGGTGCACCATCCCTGGAGGTGTCCAAGGCCAGGTTGGATGGGGTCTTGGGCAGCCTGATCTAGTGGGAGGTGTCCCTGTCCATGGCAGCGAGGCTGGAACTGGGTGATCTTTAAGGTCTCTTCCAACCCAAACTATTCTATGACTCTGTCAATATTCACTTCTTACACATTACTCAATACCAAACACCATACAGTAACTCACTTCAAGCAATATCAGAGGCAGGAGATGGGCAAGGAGAAGGTTGGTTGCAAATAGTCACATCACCAACTATAGCTGGCACTAATTTCCTTCAAGTTAATATCACCCGAAGAAAAGGTCACGCAAATTGCTGTTGGTGGTTGGTCGCATAGCAACCGCAGAGCAAGTGCAGAAGCCCAAATATTGCCAGAGCAGAGAGCGCCACGGCAGCATCTCAGACAGCAAGAGAGTAGAAATAGATAACGAGTCTGCAGAAGAAGAGTGTAACAGTGAAACGTTGCTCTCGTAATCAGGAAATTAAAAATTAAAATCCGGAAAAACTCTAATGACTTTAGCTTCCGTGAGATGTGGGGAGGTTTGGCTCTAAATACCACATACAATCATAACCATGGGATGAGTCAGGTTGCACCCAGCCAGGAGTCACAAGCAGCATTCCCCGGGGCTCAGTATTGGAGCCGGTTCTATTTAGTATCTTTATCAATGATCTGGATGAAGGAATCACATGTACCCTCAGTAAGTTTGCAGACAACATCAAGTTAGGTGGTAACGTTGATCTGCTTGAGGGAAGGAAGGCTCTACAGAGGGATCTGGGCAGGCTGGGTCAGTGGGACCAGGTAAACTGTATGAGATTCAACAACGCCAAGTCCTAGGTCCTGCACTTGGGCCACTACGACCCCATGCAACACTACGGGCTTGGGGAAGAGCTGCTAAAAAGCTGCCCGGTGGAAAAGGACCTGGGAGTATTGGTCTACAGCCAGTTGAACATGAACCCACAGTGTGCCCAGGTGGCCAAGAAGGCCAATGGCATCCTGGCTTGTATCAGAAAAGGTATGGCCAGCAGGACCAGGGCAGGGATTGTGCCCCTGTGCTCAGCACTGGTGAGGCCACACCTCAAATACTGTATTCAGTTTGGGGCCCATCAGTACGAGAAGGACATTGAGGGGCTGGAGCGCATCCAGAGAAGGGAACAGAGTTGGGGAAAGGGCTGGAGAACAAGTGTTACGGGGAGCGGCTGAGGGAACTGAGGTTGTTTAGCCTGGAGAAAAGGAGGCTGGGGGAAGAGCTCATCACGTCTCACAACTGCCTGAAAGGAGGGTGTAGTAAGCTCAGTATTGGTTTCTTCTCACAAATAACAAGTGACAGGATGAGAGGAAACAGCCTCAAGTTGCACCAGGGGAGGTTTTAGCCTGGATATTCTGAAAAATTTATTCACTGAAAGGGTTGTCAAGCATTGGAATAGGCTGCCCAGGGAAGTGGTTGAGTCACCACTCCTGGAGGCATTTAAAAGATATATAGAAGTGGCACTTAGGGGCATGGTTTAGCAGTGGATTTGGCTGTGTTAGGTTAATGGTTGAAGTTGATGATCCTAAAGGTCTTTCCCAACATAAGTATTTCTATCATTCTAGGAGGGCAATGGAGGGACTCTGCAGCTGCTCTTCCACACTGTGTAGGGAGCTGTAGGTGATACTAGCAGGTGGGTGGCACTGAGACATCTAATGAGAGTCTCTTCCCTGGATGCTACGTCTTGCCTCCCTGCATGAAGACACTAGCAACAGACATTAGACATTACGTGACTACTTAGTTCCTGTGGACTTCTGTGGGACACAGTCTTCTGAGTGCTTTCACAGCTTTGGGAAATATTTTTGCTTTTTCTAAGTCTCTGCTTCTTTTTGACAAGAGATTTGACATGCCCTCAAAAGTAAAGTTTGCTATCCCTGTGAACAGCAAGCACAGCTTAAGGGCACCCTCCAGAGTTTCTCACACCCTGCAGGCGTGACCATGCTTGAAAGCTTAATGTGCTACCACTTAGACTCAGATGGCTCCATGTAGTATCTCCACAAACTAACCAAGGATCACTCTACATTCGTAGTAGGATTTCAAGAGCGCTCATCAATTATTTTAGGAGCTTCAGTGATCAACAAACCACCTTCCTAACTAGAACATTCTGGCCAACTCAGCAAAGCACATAGGTTAAATTTCCCCCTCAGGAACAGTGACAGGACATCTAGGTGTGTTATGTGACACACTGGAAGGAATTTATGCTGACATCAAACAGTTTACCTATTTTCTGCAGAAAAACAAGGGGCTTCCATCTGCACACCTGATTGACGAGCACCCTGCATGAGCGACTGCCAACTTCACGTGTGCACAATGGGATTTTTTTGTGTTTTTAAGTTAAAATAACCTACACATTTTGTAGGAAGCTATACAATTAACTGAAAAATTCACCTTAGTGGTACACTGCTATTTTGATAAGTCTTAATTTCAGTTAATGGGTTCAGAAGCTGCTTTCCTCCACCTAATGAAATGTAAACATAACTCACAAAATACTAAGCAAAGTCAAATGCAAACTGATATGCATTGATGTTTCATGCCTTCTGCTTGCTTTGTAAATGCTAACCTACATGGGACACCAAAGAACACTGATTTCTCCTGAGAAGCACCATCACTCACATCTTACAGAAGGGATGCTGCAGCCAAGCAGCTGTGCAGCAACACAAGGTTGCCACAGGATGGTTTCAAAAAGAAGCCAGGTCTCACAGCTCCCGCAGTACCTTTATGTCCAGATCTCAGTTATATGCAACTCAGGCTCTTACAACACCCCTCTCTTCATAGTACTCAATGTTTTTAGAGCAGCACATGAAACAACGTACCCATAGTACAACTTGTTTTCTCTCTTTATGTAGGGGAAGATTCACACATGCAGAGTAACATTTATTTCGGCTGGGTCTGTTTTGCTAATTACTTATATTTGAAATGACTGTATCTCTACTTTGCCAAAAAAGAAAACCAGTGAATTTTGCAAATGAAGCATTTAACAGTTGAGCTAACAGCTCATAGTCAAAGAAGGCACAGTATTACATGTGCGTTTAGTAGCAGATACACTCACACTGCCAAAAGCTGCTTGAGGCCTATGACCCGTGCAGTCGGACAGCGCAAAACAGCAGCAGCACGTTTACATCTCACTGCCAACCACCTACAGTCATCCAGTCAAAGAACTACTGAGACTTGGTTTCCACCAAGAAAAATAAATGAAAGCATGCAGTCTGGATAACAACTGTGCCTCATTCCAGCCAAGACCCTGTTCTGGACCACTGGCAAGTCAGGAATCCAGCACTTAGACCACAGCCTTCCCATTGCTGGACACAGCTAGCCAGCCCACCCCTAGAGCTCCTTGCAGTCCTTCCTCCTTTCACAGCTCATAGTCTTTAATCTCCTGCCAGTGGTCAAGTATTTGATGTTGAAATACAATTGACACTAGAGACATTTTCCAACTGCTTTCCTGTCCCCAGCTGTTGATTGCAGTTTTCAGGCTTCACAAGGCCCAGGAGCCCTTTGGATTGCTTAAGGGCTTAGCACTTGAATGCAGATCTTCAAAGATTGGACTGGGGTTTTATTTTACTTAATTTGGTCTCGAATCACAAAAAAACCTCACACCAGCAGAGCCAGGGGACAAACCCTCCTCTTTGCAAGAATCCTTCTGCATGCAATGCAGAAAGTAATGTGGTTGTTAGTGGCTGTGGTGCAGTGTGTATGTATGATGATTTTCTTACCAAGAGACGTCTGATGAAAACACAAATGAAATGTTTTCAAGTTTTCTGACTAAAATAGGATTCACAGCCTGATGAACTTTGCATGCAGGCTGGCTTTCTCCACTATAATGCTTACTGCTTCTATAGAAAACAGAAGGTCTGGAAGTAAATCCCAACAACAAATCAATGATAAACAAAACGGTAGTGGGAAGCAGGCTGTGGGCAAGGCAGGTGAAAGGGACAGGAGGTCATGAAGGGTCAGTAACTGAGGATGTTGGTGTGATGAACTGGGATTCATCAACCCCCTGGCAGATCCTGATAAAACATTTATTCGGAGAGCAGAGCTATAGAGGCTGGATCCTGACTCTCCTGACTCTGTGAGAGCACCACAGGCATGAATCCAGGGACTTTAGGCAGCACTACCCTTGCACAGAGGGCCAGACAAACCACTCTAGTTTCTGCTCCAATTTTGATGGGCCCCATGTTCTGCATGAAAATATGCTGACAGCCTTGGGAAGCTGCCTAGAGGAATTGTTGCCAATCTATATTCTCCCCCTGCAATGTCTTACGTGCAAGTTCAGTGCTCCATTCCTTTAAACGTGGCTATGCAGTACAGCTATATTGTTTTAAGAAGAATAGTTAAGAGCAATATCCCTGATGTTTGACAAAGTTCTACAGGGATAAAAGGGTTCACGTTCGGATGGCTTATCACAAATTGGTATGGGAAGTTAGTTATACTTGAGAACAGTGCAATTCAGTCTCCATGAAGGATAAAAATACACCAATTTGGGGAAGAAGGGCAAGCAGAAGTGCAAAAAACCTAAGCAATAAATCTGTTCCAGGGGAAAACTTCAGACAAGGGCTTAATGTGCAAGACAAAATCTCAGCTGGAATTGAAAAAAGAGCTAGAAACTGTTCATATAATATTATCCTCATTAAAAAAAGCAACAACATACAAAGATTTTTGTTTGATGGTTGCCTTCCAAATTCAGGGGCAAATCAGATCCTTATAACTGAATAAGGAAATAAAGAGTTTCTATGTGGAGCAACAAGTTCCAGGACTTTGTTCTCGAATCTGTGCCCCTCATGTGCTACAAGATCAAAGTGATCTTTTATCTTGCGAGTTATTATTTGCCCAAGGTATGCACTACCATTCAAAAAACAATTTCAGTGAAGGATGAATTATATTAGCTTCATTTACCCCTTCTTAGTTCGTACATAAGTGCCATCTTCTGGCCACAACAGGGACTGTAAAGATAAGTGGTAAAACTCTTAAGCCTGTGTAAAGTAAAGCCTGTGAAGAATTCTCTGCTCTGGAGTCAGTAGAGGACAAAGAACAAGTGCATACAGATTTAATATAAATACATTTCATCTAGGGGGTAAAAGTTTCTTGCTAAGCTTCAGAGCTTCAACATTTGTGAGCATCTTTCTGATGCAGGTAGAGTGGGGAAGGACAGACACACAGCCCTGCTTTTACGTGCATTTTAATCAGGTAATGTCATTTGCCTCAGCTGGAAGCAGCTGCAATCAGTTGCCCAGAAAGTCCTCCTTGTTCTGTGTTCCCATGATAAACATGCTGAAACCTGAGAAGCTAATTAGATGCCACAAACAAGGGTTGCGCCAGTGGTACTTCTCAACGATACCAAGGAAAAGTGGTCAAATCCCTTTTAGGGCATTACAGTAGAATTTCAGAGAACCTGACATCTGTTGCCCCTGTACTGTGCTGTTGGGCCACAGCAGCACCACAGAACCCTACTGAAAATGTGCACCTCAATCAAGTGTGTCTCTTGCACAGGATTTATTTCTCCTTCCTCAAGTATCATCTCACTTGAAATTTTTACCAGTATATTGCAAAAAAATAATGTTTAAGAGTTAATTAGTTACATAGTCCCACTTAGTTTAAGTACTTCAATCAAATTTTACTACCAGTACCTGGAATTTTACTGTATAACATAACACTTAGCTGCCTTAAAATCCCATATTCTGAAGTAGCAGCTACACAACTACATGAACATCTTGATGTTAAAGAAAAAAATATCTAGCTTTCTCATCAGTATGAGGAAGAAACACCAAAATAGTCAGCTTTCAAAAGCTAGAAAGCAAATAATTACAAGATACACGTCTACTGTTCTTGGTGATTTTTAAGTCTCACTCGTTACAGGAGAGGAAAAAAAAGGACCAAGTGTGTTAGGGTTTTTTTGAACGCATAACATAGACAATATGAAATAAGGCACTTTAACACAGGTTCAATAGAATGGGTTACTACACACACAGATTATAACACCCAATGCAAACAGATTACACACAAATAAATAACACTTTAAAATTCACAACCCCTTTTGCCCTAAGTAATATGGGGAGGGAAGGAGAGAGGATAAAAGGAACCGTAGGGAGCTATTTATTGTTTCTGTGCAAGATGTTTGGCAGAAGCTCTTTTGAGACCTAAAGTAAACTTGATGGGTTTTGTGATAATCATGAAGGACAAAGTCCCCAATGCTTCCAACCTATTGATACCAGTAGGAGGTTAAGCGCAAAGTAAAGGAACTGAGGCCTGAAATAACGTTATCACTGAAAGCCACTTAAACCTATGGACGTTTTAGATCAGTGACTTTTCAAAGCACAGAACTTAAATAAGCACATCAGGGTTTGATCCTATTTAGAACTGATTCTGAAATATAGACAGCATGAGAAGAGGTGAACATTCCCAGGTCTTACTTACAAGAAGCACAGCAAGCTGAAAGCTAGTTTCATAAATGCAGCATTTTCTGCTTTTCTTGACTGTGTAACCTGGTTTTTCTTCTCCTAAATAAACAAGCAAATACAAAAAACAAGGAACATAATTCCTATCCAGTTGGACACAAAAGGTTTTTCTGCTTCTTCTCTCCTCACTCATAGTTGAGGGGTGGGAAAACCCTTCTGAAGTCAAATAACAAATTCAAAAATTAAATATAATACTTTGTTTTAAAATACCTAACAAGAAAGGGGATAAAGAATTAGGACCACAAAGTTACCAGGAAGAGACAGAGGTTGTACAAGTGGTGAACAGTTTCTCATTTCTAACATTTCTGTTGCTATTGGCTTACCCACACACCTGGATATTAACTCAACCTCACAATGGTGGCTGCCTTAGAATTGTAGGCTTTTTTTTTCCAAAAGATTTGCTAAAATATGTCATTTGTGAGTCCTAATTAATAACAAAACACTTGCTTCCTATTATGCTGGTTTTTTAAAGCACTGAATAATTAATTTCTATTTGATGACATGAACACATTTATTACGGTTCTTGTAAATCCCATACTCTACTAGACAATTAACCCTCATATATAGCATGTGTTTCTATAAGTTTCTTTGCTCTGTGTCTTAAATTCCCTATGTTCAGATCACCTCTTGAGCTACAGTTAAACACTGAACTTTTCAAAAGAAATAGTCAGCCTTTATTTAATGGCTGTTTGCTCTCAGCAGTCTCTGTGCCTCTGATGGACAGCATGAAGAGCAGTACCACAGTATTACCAGAGAAGGAAGTAATTGCAGACATACTTTGATCTTCACTCTTGCACCTACAATAAAACCTTGTCTGGTCTTGTAATCTTGCCAGCCTCCACATCAGACCAGAAGAGGTTGGCAATATAATTCAGAGGAGCAAAGTGGGAAGTCTGTTCTCATGTGTCTACTGCCAAAAGCGAGTCTAGATTGCACAGAAAACCTAACTAGCAGTTTGTATTCTACCAGGTTAATATTCTACCTTTCAAACGCAAAACCTCCTTTCACTTAATATGAAATTGTACAGAGACGTTGCAAAGTGAGCTCCTTATTATTATCCTGTAGTACGATTGGGAATCTCTGTAAATACTGGGTTACTATTCCAGATCCTCTGGAGGCAGGGCAGTAGTGGGCAAGTCCCATTTCCATTGTTATCCAAGACATTTTGGTAACAGCAGAGGCTTCTTCCCGTCCACAATTTATTTAAATAAATGGTTACACTAAGCATCAGATATACACAAGCTACACCCTCAGCAGTTAGATACCCATGAACATCAGCTTTAGGTATCATCTCATCAGTAGTTGGAAAAAAACCCAACAAGTATTCTTCTAACACTAAAACCAAGTCAATAACACCACTTAGTTAACACTAAACCCAAGTAAAATCAGGTCAGAGCATAAAAATCTAAATGCTCACACAAACAAAATCCATAAATTCCCACTCAATGTGTAGTTCGACAGTAACTCCCTGATCAGAGAGAAGTACTTTATATCGGGCTCCAATTTTGGTATTCCTTGAGAATACAAGGGGAAGTTCCACAGCTAGCATGTCTTCGGTGCAAACACCAGACCCAGCTGCTGGCATCAGAGAGCTGCCTGCAGAATCACCTTGATTTACTTTGGTCACTTATATCACTCCAACAGTGCAAAAGTAGACAGTCAATGTCTAAGGTTAAACTTTACAAGGTTTTCTAGGTTACAATCCAGGACTTTAAACTATATCTGAATACTTAAGATGGAACTTAAAACCAAACTGAAAGCTATTTCTGCCCAAAGCTTCTCCACACTGATTCACTCCACAAAACAGGCAGGCAAAACATTCCCTCTCCTCTTCCCTCAAAGACCTACTGATTTCAGGGAGCTGATTTTAGCATGGCCTGTATTTGATGCCACCTTTTAGAGAACTATAATAAATCCCTCACCATGACGTGAGGTAGGTCTACCCAGAGTGCCAATTTCATTACAAATATTTATAAATCACAGTAAACATATATTCTTTATTAAAATAATATTGTATAAAACATACTTAACACTGATGGAAAATCAACTTTGCTTTCTACTGAACACAGGATTCCAGGAAATTCTAGGGGAAAAAAAGTTGCCTCATAAGTTAAATTACACCAGTAAATTAGAGAGTGATAACATGCAAGCGATAACTAATCCTTATCAAATGAGTCAGAGAAACACTGACAGACAGACACAAGATAATCAAAGAATAGGGAATATGACATTTTAATGGATGATCACTGTCAATAATGATGCTAACAATGATGTAGGAGACTGAGCGAAATTTAGGATTCTTAACACCTTCAAAGAGCAAGACTTAATGCTATTGCAAGAAAAAAATGACAGACATATCATTATGTTAAACTCTTTAAATTATTATGCTAACTGAAATTCAGTTAAACTTGTATTTCATTATGTATAAAATGACAAGGACTGTAGCAAACTCAAAAACATTTCAGATTTCAACCAGCTTGAATAAGACTTGCACATGTATTTCATCAGCTGGTACAAAACCAAAAAGAATCATTACATCAAGTAACCATAAGTTGTTCTCAATGCAACTTCCATACATTGTATGCCCATTTATTGCCCATCTGTTAGAAACAAAAAGCAAGCGAGCCGAACAAACAGCCCATGTGCCAACACAAGTCAAATTCGTCAAGACAAATGTAATAATATGGAGCAATATTTAAAAATATATATTACATGAACAATTAGAATGATACTAAAAGCTCTACGAGCCTCACTGCACTGTACGGTTTCTGAAGCAAGGACCATCCTTCATACTGCGTAAACATAGAACACGATGCTAGGCATTGTACACCACATTGTGTGTGATGAGAGCTCAAGTACCTGCAAACATAAAATTGACCAAAGCATGACGCAAAGAACATGTTTTTCATTAAGTAATTATATGATCATCTTTTCTCTCTCAAGGTACTTGTAATACAATATAAGCAACAGCAAATTTTACTTCAGAATCACTGAGCATGTTATCTTGATTAAACAAAGCCACAGCCTAGTAAAACCCAGACTCAAGTCTAAAGCTGCAGTAATTAAGCTGCTTCACCCCTTCCCACCTCCAAAATGCTAACATTCATCCCCTGAGGAATCAGAAATTAATTCTCGATGAACAAAAGTTGCCAGGGATAATCCTGCCAACCCTAAGGATTTGTCTATACTGCAGGCAGAACCAGAACCATATCACAGCACAGAAACAACCGTAACAGACTTCAGTGTGGTGATGAACAAGCATGGAGCCTAGCACATCAAGGTAAGCACTAACACAGCTACCGCAGTGGCCACCACCACAGTGCAGCTACCTGTGCTTATACTAGGCAATCCTGAAACACTTGCAGTACACCTGCATTATTTTTTCCACCCTGCAGATTATGTAAAATTCAATTATGCACAAAGTCTGATGACAAAAGCGGATATTAAAGGAAAAAACATGATTTATAATCAAACATCATCTAATCCATGAATAGCAATGAGGAAAACTGTAAGCATTTTGCACTCAGGGGTCAACTCTAGAACCTGTAGTCACCACCTGTGAAATCTAAATATATAATATAAAACTTTAAAAGTTTTAAGAGGCAAAGGAACTCCCACATTTAATGTGAATCTCCAGCACTACTGGCAGCATCTCCTGTTCTAGGAAGAGGTTTTTTTCTGTACTCTGTATAAGCTACTAGCAGTGTGTATGATGAAGTGTATACTGAAAGGAACATAATGTCAGGTACTCAACATTATAGAAAGAGCTGTCACTATTTAACATCTAGGTTTCAAACCTGAAAATTAATCACCAATGCAGGAAGTCCAGTCTCACACATTATCTCTCCCCTAAGTCAGGAGCCCTCAAAGAAATAAAGCTTTCTAGCTGATGCAAGAAGTGGACAAAAGATATTTTGTATTTTTTCAACTTTTTACCACATACTCCTACTTTTGCTGTTTGTACTTTTAAGATGGCAGAACAAGCTACCTTTTTTGAAATTTTGGACAGTGACATGACTAAGAACAATAGTAAAAGATACATAAGAAGTAATTTATCATACTGACAGTGGGAAAAAAAAAAAATCACAAAAAGCAAAGACACTGGCACAATATGGGCAACATTATCCTCATCCCCCATTCCTAGCTTGGCAGCCTTCTTTAAAAAAAAAGAACCCGGAAAGCTACATTTTTTTTTCCTTTCTGATAGAAGACCAGTCTATAGAAATTTCTATAGACATTGGAAAGAGCTTTCCATTTGCTACAAGAACCTATCTTAAAACTTATACCGAATATCAGCCATATAACTGCACACAAATTCTTCCTTACGCATTTCATAATTTGTGTAGAACAAGAGTTCTTCTTACTCTGTCAACTTTCTTTGAATTTCAGAATATTTGCTTTTAATAGAGAACTAATTGCTGGACAGCCATATATTGATGACAAGGAAAGACTCCCGAGAGTAATCTGAATTTGATTAACAACTCAAACACCAGGCACAGTTTAATAGCAGAACGTAAAGTAAAGCCAAATCGGTCTGAGTCTCCCTTTTCCTATTTATTCCCTTACTGGACTAGAATTATACAATGAAATTGTGATTTAAACAATGAAATTTTGAACATAAAATATCATACAACACACTGCAAACCTCACATTGCTGACTTGACACCAACACATTACACTTGACAGCGTACTTGACAAATATACTTTTAAATAGAAGTCTATAGCCAGTCAAGATCTCCACGAGACCACACTTGGCAGCAGCACACATGCCATTTTCTCATGAGCATTAGTTCACACTAATAAGTGCAGTTGTCTATTGTTTTCTTTGCAAGTGCAAAATGCTTAACTTTGAGAGCACCCTTTAAGTTTTGCTCTACTTTATATTAAAGCACACAGCATCATTTGTTCCAGCGTGATGGCACTGGCCATGCTAGTTGTCACAGTTTAGTCTCCATCTGGATAATTTCGGTAGATAAAGCCATGCAGTTAGGCTCCCAAATACCTTCCCGCTCCCTGGGGAAACAAAAATGAAAAGAAAAAGACTTGCAGGTTGGAAACGGAAACTACTGCTTTAATGAAGTAATAATAATGAAAATAATTAGAAAGCAATAAAATATGTACAAATACATGATTTCACGTCCCCACCCCTTGATGACTACACGTCACAACAAATACTGTGGAGCAGACACAGGGGAGCTGAGCTCAGGAACTGGATTCAGGAACACACAGATCTGGGATAGGAGCAACCAGACAGACAAGGTCCTCGCTGGACATTGGCCACTGCAGAAGAGGACGAGACCCTCGTGATGCCTCAGTTTTATACAGAGTATGCCATATGTGGGATAGAATGCTCTGTTGGTCAGTTTAGGGTCACCTGCCCTGCCTGCCGCTCCTTGCAAGTGTGGCCCTTTTCCACCAGCTTGAGGATAGCCTTGGTTACTATAGGAATAAGTATAAGCACTAGCTTTTCTGCATAGCAATATCCCATGCTATCACTTCTAGACAGAAAACATGCAGTTAGCTTTCAGAGAATGAAGTTACTTAGGTCAAACTGAGTTAGTCAGAAACTGATCCCAGTTTAACTCAAACCACACCACTAGGTATCAAACCGGCTCCAGTGCTGGCCCTTTGTCCTGGTCACAGCAGGGTTTCACATGTGCTCAGCATCACCTGGGAGGCACAATCATAGGGGATTAGGAAAACATTGATTTTTAAGTGCGACCATGGAAGTGAACACCTCTTTCACCCCAGCCTCCTGGCCCAGCCACACACCTTATCCCCCAACCACCCCCAGGGTAAGAGGGAGCTGAGCCACCCCAGCACCACCACAGGAGTTGCAGCCTCCCCCGAGTGAACAAACCGCAGGGCTACCAGCCCCAACACGCTGCCGCAGCCATCCCTGGGCTGCACTGGGGCGGCTGGCTTCCTTCCTTTCCTCCTTCCTTTTCTACCTTCCCTCCCTCCCCCTCCCCTCCTTCCCTACCTTTCCTTAACCTCCCTCTTCCCATTTCCTCCCTCCGTCCCTCTCCTCCCACCCCCTACCCACCTCCCCTAGCCTCTGCCTCCTCCTCTCCCTCCCCCTCCTCTCCTTCTCTCCCTTCCTTTCCTCCCACCCCCTACCCTCCATCCCTTCTTCTCCTATCCTCTCTCTTTGCAATTCCTCCCTCCTTCCCTCCCTTACCCTTTCCTTCTCCCCTTCCTTCTTACTTCTTCTCTTCTTCCTCCTTCCCTCTCCCCTTCCTCTCCCTCCCATCCTTTTCCTTTCCCCTCCCCCTCCTCCCCTGCTTTTCTATCCCTCCCCTTCCTTCCTTCCTTCCTTCCCCCTTCCCTTCCTTTCCCATTTCCCTTCCTTCCCTCCCCATCCCCTCCTCTCTTCCCTCTCCTCCCCTTCCTTTCTTTCCTACCCCTTCTTTCCCCTCTTCTCTTTCCTCCTTCCCTCCCCCATTCCCTCCCTTCCCTTCCCTTCCCTTCCCTTCCCTTCCCTTCCCTTCCCTTCCCTTCCCTTCCCTTCCCTTCCCTTCCCTTCCCTTCCCTTCCCTTCCCTTCCCTTCCCTTCCCTTCCCTTCCCTTCCCTTCCCTTCCCTTCCCTTCCCTTCCCTTCCCTTCCCTTCCCTTCCCTTCCCTTCCCTTCCCTTCCCTTCCCTTCCCTTCCCTTCCCTTCCCTTCCCTTCCCTTCCCTTCCCTTCCCTTCCCTTCCCTTCCCTTCCCTTCCCTTCCCTTCCCTTCCCTTCCCTTCCCTTCCCTTCCCTTCCCTTCCCTTCCCTTCCCTTCCCTTCCCTTCCCTTCCCTTCCCTTCCCTTCCCTTCCCTTCCCTTCCCTTCCCTTCCCTTCCCTTCCCTTCCCTTCGTTCTTCCCCTTCTCATCCTCTCTTCTCTTTCCTCCCTCCTTCTTCCCCTTCCCTCTGCCCGGGGGCGGTGGATAACGCCAGTCCCATCACGTGACCCGCTCGCCCCACCCCCAAGGGGCGGGGCCAGGCTCCCACCCGACTGGGCCCGGCGAGTTAAAAAAAAAAAAAACCACCCCCAACCCCGCGCGTCACGTGGTGCTCTCGCGCGCCCTCCCTCCCCTCTCCTTCCTTCTCTAGTGGGTGGCGCGGGGCCGGGAGGCCTGCGCTATCCCAGGGTGCCGCGCGCGGCGTGGGCTCCGCCATCCCTGCTGGGAGAGACGGTGTGTGCCGGGGCCCTGCCAGCGAGACGCCGCAGCGGAACGCGCGCGCGGAGAGAGAGCCGCAGAGCGAGAGCGAGGGGTGGCAGAGCCGAGCGCGCGCCCGCCCAACGGCCATGCCCGCGCGCGGGCCCTGAGCGGGACCGAGCCGCCCCGCCGCTCCCTCCCCCCCTCCCCCGCCCGCCGCCGCCGCCGCCGCCGTCATGGAGGCCGTGAACGCCTTCAACCAGGAGGTGGGAGCCTGGGATACGAAGGGGGGAGTAAGGGGGTGGGGGTGGGGGGTGTCACGGCGGCCGCCATCGCCGCCGTCCCCGGCCCGCGCGGCGCTTCCGGCCCTGGGCCGCGCGGGGCGGCCCCGCCTCAGGCCTGTGAGCCCGGAGGGGGAAAGCCGGGGGGGGCCGGGGCTCCCGGGGAAAATGGAAGCGAGTGGGGTTAGCGCCCGGCCTGCCGCTCAGCTGGGGGGAGATTCGTCTCCCCTTCCCTTTCGTCCTCCTTTCCCCCCACTCCCGAGTTTCCTCTGTCCGAGCCGCGATCCCTGCTACAAGGCGTTCCCCCTGGGTGCGTGTAATAACTGGGCGGGGGGGAGCCGCGTTTCAGGTCGCTTCTGGTTCCCTCGCAGAGCTGGCGTGTGCGAACAGGCGGCGGGCGGGATGGGCTGGAGGGTGAACAGAGAGAGGGGGGAAACTGCCGGGGAGAGCTTCTGTTCGTATAGAAGCGTTCGTGGGGATGGGTCTACAGTCCATCTGTAGTTCGTTTCTATAGAAACTGTGAGTGGGGATGGGTCTGTAGTCCATCAGTAGTTCGTCTATATAGTTCGTATAGAAACCATGCATGGGTATGAGCCTGTAGTCCATCAATAGTTCGCTTCTATAATTTGTATAGAAACGTTCATGAGGATGGGTCTATAGTCCATCTAATATTCGTTTCTATAGTTCATATAGAAACCACACTTGGGGATGGGACTGAGGGATCAACTCCAGTACTAGGGACATGGGAGGTAGTTTGGAAAACACACGGTAGTCTCCATGCTACACAGAACATCCCTGCCTTCTGATGATTTTTCTTTTTGATTCCTTAGTCAATCATCTGCTCAGAATTGGAAACAAAATGGGCCGTGACTGTTTTTTGCATAATAGATAACAATAGATTTCAGCCTCTACTTTATAAAGTTTTTGACACGTGACTTAAAGTGATTCGTAGATGAGATGACGCTTCTGCCTCAGTTTGACAATTTGGCTTTTGCAGATCACAGGTGGCATCTAGAACATATATATTCTCATGGCAGATAATCGGTTAAAGCGAAGCCAGAACATATTCAGGAATGTTTAATACGTTTTGAAGGTTAGGTTGGTGTGCATGTTTGCTGAACAGAAACAGGAAAAATGGCAGACTAATCTCATATGATGAAGTCATGCTGTGTAAAGTTCATTCCCTGCAAGTGCCTGTCATATACACACACACAACTGAAAATCTGCTCATCCTTAACAAAACTAGAGAACTGCAGACTGAAAAATAGGTAGCTATGCCTCCTGTTAATAGTTTTTTATTTATTTGCCCATATTGTGTGTGTGTTGTGGTGTTTTGAAGCAGTGGTGTGAAAAGGCACAAAGCAGCCTTCCCAAATATGTTAAAATGGAACGGCATACATGCAGCATTTCCAGTTTTCAGGTAAACAGAGAAAAGAAATATTCTTACCTGCCTAAATACAAACAGAAGTTCTAGAATATGATTGTTTTCACTCCATTCATTTCAACATGTTGTTACCTGATAAAACTTAATTGTACAGACAGTGCTTAGTGTTTCTCAAACAAAACACTCTTGCTGATCTGGTGGTGAAAGTATGTGGGACTTTAGAGCAAACACAGTGTTTCTTGGTAATCTGTAACAAATTGTTGTTTAGAAATGGGCATGTTTTATTTCATACATCTTCTCTGTCAGGTCTAGTAAAAGCGTGATGCTTTTGTTTGATACAATCAGAACTACTAAGTGAAATTCTGATGGCTGGCTGCTGATAGGTAGTAAAACACTAGATTTCAACTGAACATCAGTTACAGGGAAGAAAACTTGTTAAAACCACTATTCTACAATCATTTGTACGTATGACTAGTTCCATAAAACACCTTATGTGTAAAGCTGGCATGTTAATAAATCCAGGGTTTGTGTAATTTCTGTCCGTCTGTCAGAAGGCATGTTCATGCTATTAGCTGAGAACATAAAATCTAGTTCTTTAGACTGTTCTCTTTACTGTCCAGCATAGTTGCCTGAAGCTGTGCATGCAAAACAATGCATAGTAAAATAAAGTATGAAACATCTCGGACATTTTGCAGGGAAGATTTACAGTCAGATATTGTTTCATTTCTGAGATTTCTCAGTGGAAGTGGAGAAAGTGAAAGAGCTGTTTTACAAAAGGTCTTAACGTTATTCACAGCGTGGTGGGAATAGTGCAGGCTAGTGAGTATGTGAGAAGTCATTTTGTCTGTAAGATCATCTTATAATGTGTGGATGTTGTGAGGACTACAGAGGTACCAGTCTCTGCTCACTGAATAGTTAATTATTTTGCTGAGAGTGGAATAAATTCAACAGCCATTAGAAGATAGGGGTATCTACAGAATACTCTGGAGTTCAAGAATTCCTGAACTTGCTGGCTGTACAATACCACTATCGGCAAAGAATTGTGGTTTTATAATGGCAATTTTGACTGTGGCAGCTGTGAGTTTTGTGCTGGACTTCCCATCTATGCTAGAGGTGATATGCTTCTGGCTTTACTGTCTCTTCTTTTGTGGAGGTGGCAGTGGGTCAGCTCTTTGCTAGTCTACGTGAAGGGAGAGACGCCACTTAGTGCCTCATATGATATGATAATTTGGGATTTTTTGGGGTGGGCTGGTGATGACAGCAATTTCTTGAACTGTGGTAGATACAAGTTCAAACCATGGCTGTGAATTTGGCATCCTCTAAGCTTTTAGATTGGTATCCTCTTTGCAGACAACGGAGTGTAGGAAGGTAGAGAAAAGCACTAGCAACGTTTGTATTTCTGTGGTTAGAACCATTTTATAACAGCTGAAGCTGTTCACCTAGTCCAGTAAAAATCATTAGTAGTTTTGGCTAAGTTAGATTCCAGTTCTACTCGGAAGTTCAGTTTCTGTCCTTTGGGTTGGAGGCTTTTGAGGTGTGCAAGATTATATTGCAGTGAAGTAACAAGGTCCTACATGTCAGCTAATTGTGATCAGTATGTGACCTTAACTGCCCATCTGAATTGTGAGGTAAAACTTAAATGTGGAGGTTTGAGCTAGGATGTTGCACTTAGCAATTGTGGCAAGCTAGGAAGGAACACTTAGAGTCAATTAGTTTGGCTCTGGTAATGCGTGGTAACTTAGACGGGTTGCGTAATTTGATCAGGTTTGGTTGTGTTGCCCGTTCCCTTAGTCGTGTTCTTTGTACCTGTATTTTGAATGTAAGGTGGTTTTGCTGCTTTATTTTTATCCAGCTGTACTCTGAGTGGCTGTTACCAACTGAATAGGTTCAACAGTTGTGTATTATATTGTATTTTCCCTGAGGAAATTGGGTCAAACTGTATCCTGGAAGAATGAGTTAGAATTCATGTACTGTTAGGTGTATATGTTGTCTTAAATTAATTGTACTGTGTAAGTAAGTCACAAAAGATAACCTGATAGTGATGCAAAACTTCGGGGTGTGTGGTTTTTTTTTTTAAAAAGCCAACAACCAAACCACGCACCTTCCATGGTATATAAAGGTTTTAATCCTTGTCATGTTTTAATTTAGGGGATATGTGTTTCCTTTTCTTTACTCTGAAAATCTGGAGGGATAGTTTACTGGTTATAAAAGCTAGAAATAGAGATTTCTTCACAGTCTTGCTGCTGGAAGTAGAATAAAGTCAAGTTTCCTATTTTGTAATCTTATATTTGTATTGAGCAATGCAGTGTATTCATGTAATCATGTGTCTCAGGCTGGTAATGGTTAATCTGTACCACTGAAACAAGTGATATCCCACTTAAGCACGCCTAGATCACAAACAGTATCCATATTTTGCGTGCTGTTCCTTTAAAGTTTGAGTTGCAGCTTTCTTCTTTACTATTTATCTATATTCAGTGAACTGGACAGCTGTATTTTTGATGTAGTATAGCTATCTTGAGCTAATAGTAGGACTTCGTTTTGCATGTTCTATTACAATCTCTTGCTCCCTGCTCATCCCCTCCCCAGGTCCTGTAAGTAGAGGCTAGCAGGATACCCTTCACAGTGTTTCTTCAGCAATTTCTGCAACTCTAGTTAGATTCCCTCTGTTGTATGGCGAAGCAACAAGGATGTAACTACCAGTAACTGTGATTGAAGGAGAGATTAATGTAGCCTTTTGTGCATTTTGACGTCTTTTGTTTCTTTAAGAAAACAGTGGAAGTTGCTACCAATTGTAGCTGCCTAAAATGATTCCCATATTCCAGTAGGCGCAATAGGCTGTATTTCTTTAAGTCAGTGCTGCCTCCCACAATTCTTGTGAGAGTGGGTAAGTAGTTCTGATACTGTTTGGATGGGGAGGAGGGGGAGAAAGACAGAAGAGTGCTAGTTGAGTTTTAGTGTGAATTTAGTCCATTATTTAAACTGTGAGATCCATACAGAAATTACCACAGAACTAGCATGCAGCTCTTTTGGGATGGAAGTTGCTTTGTTGTTTTTATGACTGTGTCATGGTAATTGGAGGATCATTGTTGCTGTGCTCCTGAAAGAGCTGTGTCTGTTACTTCTGGACTGAACCGTTTCCAAGAATATTGAAAGCCGTGGTGTTCTAGTAGAGATTCTTGCAAAGAGGAAAAACAAGATGAACTGCTTTTCAGGAGACAAGCTGGACTTAGAGGGACGGCACTGATCCTGCAAGGCAAATAAATTTGAAAAAAAATTGTGCCAGAAACAAAATTCTGTTCTATATACTTTTCTATCAATTTTATATGAGTGGCTTTGTGAAGGTGCTGGTGAATTGGAATTTGTGAATGGTGTTTCTGGGCCACAGATGTAGCTTCATTGATGAAGTACTATTTAGCTTCATCACCTGGGGGTCATATCTGATCAAATGTAAATCTCACTTTATTTTCCGAAGAGTATAGCCTGACAGCCATGAGTTTTATGGTGATCTCTTACTTTGAGCAGCACCTAATACTTTGTATGCTTCACAACTGATGGTCAAGAATTTAAAACTTAGATTGATCCACTGAGTCATAGATTAGTGACAGAAATTTAGAAGCCATCATTATCTTTTTCCTTTTCTTAGTAGCTCAAGCAAGAATGGGGTCCTGAAGGGGAAAGGAATCAATGAGTTTTACAGGGGAAGGAAAATGTACGTGGCTAAGAGATTTTTCTTTGGACCTACATGCATTTTTGAAAACACCTGACCTTCTAAAGATTTTATCTCGCACTAATAGTAATGGTGTTTTGTAAAGAAAATAGTACAATATCTGTGCTTGGTAGTCGTGTCTTCCGTCATCCTTTTTTTGTTTGTTTTCTGTAGGCTTATGAACAAATAACTACAATTATACATCTGTAACTGATTTGTAGTTTGGCTGTATCAGGTAGTTTCTAAATACATATTAAATACATTTTAAAAAATAATGGATGAATGTACAGAGTGTCTGTGATTGTGTCATATGTATGTGTAGTGCCTGCTTAGAGAAATGTTCTTAGACGTGTAAGACGTGATGAAATTGTTGAGGGCGTGTCAGACTGCTTTGTTAAAATTGAAGAAGGGAAGATTAAATGAGAATTTTTGTAACAATGGTGTGAGTGCTTAAGATCCACAAATTGCTAACACAGTTTCTTTCAGTAGATTGTGCTTCTGTCTGTTCTGCTTTTCTGTGAGTTTTAATTAGTTATTATAGAAAAAAGGGCTGAACCACTTCATTTGTACATAAAGAGCCCTTCTTATGGCCAAGAAACTTCAGCAAGAGAGTGAAGTCAGTTCAGGTCTTAAAAGGTATTTTTACCTTCCTACTATATTATCTCATGCTTAAAACAGGTAAATAGATTTAAGATCATACATCACACTCACAGCATCACAAAGGATATAAGCCCAGTCTTTTTCCTTCTGTGCCAATGGGATCAGACTTACTAGAGGACTCTTTCTCACTTCTTTCCTTGTAATTTAAGTTTTGGAAAGTGTATGAGATGCCTTTTTCGTTTGACCATGTGTCTTAGGTTTTACCCTTTACACCCCTGTTCCTTCTCTACTGACATGCACACATCACTGTTTGGCTTTGCTTTTCTTGTAATGAGTTCAGGAATGTGGTAAAGCTCATAGCATTCCTACATTTCAACTTGCTGTTGTTCTGAAGGCACCCTGTTCCCAGACATGCTATCTTTTTAGGATTCTAAGGTAAGACTGTGGGTAAGTTAGAAAATAGCGATTCTCCCCTTTGCTTCAAGAACCCATAGTTCTCAGCTTTCTGTGTAAAATAGACCCTCAAAGGGCATTAATTGTAGAATGGCAGAAATTGTTTGCTTTTTGAAAGACTGAAAGCTAAAAGCTATCATTCTGTTCCTTCTCTCGTTATCCATCTCTCCTAGTGGGTTATGAACTGAAGCAGATTCTGGAGTTTGTCGGAAGGCCTTCTTAGTTCACTATTGCCACCTGTTTTCGATAGTACTTCTATATTTTACATTGAATTTTAGTTTGGAGGTGGTTACTAGATTGCTCTTTAAATAGCAGGCAATATGGTTGGTCTCCCTTTTGCTATCTGCTATGATTTAATGAGTAGTTTGTCTTTGTTATTTAATTGCATTTATTAGCCTGAAAATGAACAGGTAATTTTCCTGCCTTTGCAGTTCTTGTCCTTTTTAAAATTTTTTATTTATTTATTTTATCCCATACTTCCATACTATTGTGAAAAGTATGCAGAAATACTCTTGAATCAATATTTTGTGTTGTGGCTTGAGTTTAGTAATCTCTGTAATCCCTCCATATTTTTTATTGTACATGGGTTGATATGGAGTGGCAAAGAAATGATTTCTCTTAAAAACAATGTGCTTTTTAAAATGTGCAGCTACAGCACACAGACTTTTAAATACAGGCAGGGAGGTTCCAGGAATGTTTGGAGATCCTTAAATTGAAATTATATCCTCAGCTGGAGCTCATGTAAACGTCAAGTGTGTTTTGGTTTTTTTCATACTGCTCTCAACAGGTGAGACTATTATAATTGAAATAAGAAAGTTTTTCATATGACCTTAATGATTTTTATAACATTTTGTGGGTTTTCTATCTTAGTTTTCCTTGTGTATGAAAGAATCCACGTAGACAGTAGGAGACAATTCTTATTAAGCTATTGAAATTATCAAAACTGAATAAAGATGCAGATCTTCAGTAGTACTTGATTAATTAGTTCTTACATAAAAATAAAATTTCACTTAATTTTTTTTTTCCTGCTGCCTCTTCACCCTGTGATATCACCCCCATCCTAGTGAATGGGATGCTTTGGTTGGTCTTCATTGCCAAATGTGAATGGTTTGGAAGCAGTGGGCAGTAGAAATAGAGGCAGACCTAAGCAGCTGCTTTTTGTTTCTATAGTCAGTCGTGTCACTGTATGGGGAAGGAAAGTAGGAAACAACCAGGAGCCATTTTTTCCCCTCCAAACATCCAGTTTTGATTGACAAAATAAACAAGCTGTTTCCAGCAGGTCAAGCTTTACAGGGTGGAGCATTTACAGGGATGGGCTCCTGTTGTGAGGTTATTGTTGCCCTTGTTGTATTCAGCACATTTATTTTTTAACTGAAGTGTAATTTTTTGTCTAGGATGTTTCTTGAGCTAATCATGCTGCCCTTTGAGGAATTAGATGTATTATTAGAAGGATGGTCCTCTGAAAATTGTTTTTTCATATATTGATTTGGGAAATATGTATGAAAGAAGATCCAAGTCTAATTGAACATATGCAAATGTGAAGTACATGGACATCTTACTGAACATTCCTCTTATAACAGTGAAAATTTACAAGGAACGAGTAAGGTTGTTAAATTTGAGATTTACCCATCTTTAAAACACAGTTTTGACACGTGTAACTATGATACTGAAAATTTTAAAAGGTAACAACTATTCCAAGAATGACAGAGGTATGGGCAGGATACATAGATATGTGCACACGTGTATGTGTATGCATATGTGTATGTATATATTTATATATGTGTGTATATATAAAAAAATATTTGCATCTCAGTTTGATGCATATTTCAGCTGTAATTCATCCTGAAATGGAAATGTCTGTGTATATTGACCTCACTGCTTTTACTGTGTTTTCGTTGCTCTTGCCCAGAGTGCTATCTGTCACAGCAAAGGAACAATTTACAGTGATCTGCTCAATCCTGTTCTTCCAAAGCTCTTGTTTATTTTTGCCTTATTAGACTTAAGTTTCGGCCTCTCATGTTCTTTAATTAATGACTTCTCCAAGCTACCATGTTCTTTATTGCGTCCTCCCTGGCTACTTCAGTGCATCTAGGTGTTTTCCCTTATTCCTGCCCTCTGGCAATTATTTTCTCCTTGGTTTGTTTGGTGTTGTTTTGTTTTGTTCTTTTTTTCCCCTCCATTTGTAAACTCATTCTTGGGCTACCTTTTAGGATGCTTATTTTTATTTTTTGCTGCCACTTGTCTATGCTGATCTTCTGTCCTGCTATGAGCTCTCGCAGTTTCCTGGTTGTCTCCCATTGTGTTCCTGAAATATGAATGCTGAAGTGCCGCTTTCACCCTGGTTTCTTTGTTCTTTTCATATGGGATTCAATCCTTTTTCTGGAGGACCAGTTGCTTCTGGATGTGTAAGGGAAAGAATATGGAGTGTCTCTCTTAATGTTGGCTCCTTTTTTTTCCTCCTCCTATCTCATTTTTCAAGCCTTCTGGTGGTTTGTTTGTGGGTTTGCTCTGGGAATTATGTTTTATTTTGTCTTTCATTACCTCTTAAAACAGATTTTCCTGAGTTTTAATAACAGCACTGACTTTGTTCATGAAGAGTCTTTCCATGGAAAAATGTGATTAAAAAGTGAAATTAAGTTTTTTTTTTTTTAAAAAAAAAAAATCACAAGTAGACTCAACCATTTCTCCTGTCTTCTATTTGACAGCTTTTATCTGTCTGTACTCTGATTTCTCAGCAAGCCAGGGATATTATTTGAAGTCTGTCTTATAGCTTGAATAGCTTCAAAAATCAAACATTCTTGCACTAGAATTTGCCTTTTAAGGAGGTTATTAATGAAAAGCCATGGTCTTGACTTGATGTTGATGTTGGAAATTGTCTTCACTGTCTTGAAACACAACTTTTTCTTTTTTTGCATCTCCTGGGATAGGAATCAAATTAAGAAAGAAAATATCTTCTTGCCTACTCTTTATATTTTATTGGTGTAAGGCTTTAATTTTGCATTGCTGAAAGGCATTCTATTGTGTTGCCTTTTTTTAGCTTGTGCATTTTTCCTTAACTGACATGGTGGATAAATCTGTGTAAGCTGATCACTTCACAAGTATCTTGGAACTTTAAATTAATAGGAAGATACAGATACATTTTTAAATAACACCTTACTTTCCAGTACACTCTTAAATTAAGGTACTTTTATTCTCTTATTTTCCTTTATGACAAATAATTGATTACATTTTTGGCTAGTATTCAAGAGCGCTATTGCTTCTTTATTGTAAGATCAAAATCAAATTGTGTAATGCAAACCCAAATTTTCTGTGATTTGTGGGGAATATTTCAACATAAAAATGATTGTGTGTGTAGGAAATATTGAAGATCTCTGTGGGGTTTTTTTCCTATTATTGAAATCATTACAATATAACGATTCTTCTTTTAGTAAGCCAGAGCTAAAACAAGAGGTTAAGTTTATGGGAAGAATAGAAAATAATACTTAATGAAGCTGAGCACCTAACCATTAGCTGTGATATAGGAGGAGGAATGAAAAAGTAATACTGGGATGTCCTGGCTTCTCTTCCTGCTTGGAAGATGGGAAGAAAGACTGGAGAAGAGAGAATGGTCCTGACAAGCCAATATGGATTATACTTTCAGGTCTAATGACTAGTAGAACAGAAGCATGCACAGTACACCATAAAATCATAGTGCAGCATACAGTGTAGTTTTCACAACTGTTTATTTTAGAAAGTGAAATTACGACAGTGTCTTATGGACTATGTAGAACTCATTGTGCATCCAGAACAGGCAGAGTGCCCTGGAAAGTGGCAAATGAGCACTGGATTTTTTGGTGTCTTTTAGTGTGTGCTCATGCATGTCTACAAGTGTCAGACTGTAGTATAGGACTCATACTTAAAAACAAACCTCCCCATATTCCTAATTTCCCTGTTCTTGTAAAATGCTCTTCAGGAAGCAAAGTATAAGAGTATTATGCATTTCAGGTGGTGCTGGGGACCCGGGGAAAATGTATCCCTCTTCCTTCACCTTTCTGTGTTCAACCCTTGTGCAAGTTTTGGTTTCTTTCAGTTTCTGAAATGTAGAGCTAATACTTACTTTCAGAGTTATGGTCAGTACTAGAAGACAGAGTGGTCTTTTCTGAATGCCTAGGATCAAGACTTCTTCAGTGTTTTGTAGTCAGTTTCCTCACATGTGAGGTGTAAGTCAAGGTGATGCCATTTGTAAAAATTAAGTTTGGGTTTCTTTTACTTGGAGACACTCTTTCACATTTGAAGAGCTGAACATCTACCTGTATGCGACATGTTTTGAATATAGAATATGTTTTCTGTGAATTCAGACTTTAAAAGAAAACAAAGGAGTATTTAAATGTAGCACACACGCATAGAATGTCTTTCTATGCTTAATGTTTGAACAGAATAGCACTCTTAACCTATTGTATGTTTAAAAGTTTGAAATAGTTTACCTGGGCTGTGTTTATAGGTAGGAGATCAGAATTACTCTGTAAGTTGGCTTCACAGTATACCTCAAACTGTCATCTGTAAAGAGTAGTAACTGCTGAAAACTTAACCATTGATGAAATAATTTTTCCACTGGGTGCAGAGGATTCTCAAAAACAATTACTGAAGTTAATTTTGATAATATTATGGTAAGGTCATAGCAAATGAAATGGTAAACATCTCTATTAAAAATATTTGCAATGTCTGTGTAGGGTGGGATAACTTGAAAACTTGATATTGATTTGATCACCTTGATGGATGAAAGTTGTCGTACTTGTAAGCACATTATTTTTGGAATATAGCTATCTGTAGGGCTGTCCTGATATTCCTATTTGGTAAGCAGATACTTGGGCTAATTTAAGTCAAGCTGCAGTTATTTCTGACTTATAGTGTTTTTGTAAAATAGCAAGTTCCCATACCATAAATTAGCAGTATCTGTACCATAAGTCAGCAGATACTAATTTTTAGACATAAATGAAACTTTGACAGCAGTGTTGTCAAAATCTGGTAAATGAGTGAACGTGGGTTAGTTTCACAAGGAAGACAGCTTTGAGTATTGTCTAGAAAGATCTGCCTGGTAGAGTCTCTGTTTCAAGGGCCAGCCAGCATTGTGGTCATATGTAGTGTGGCATGTCAGTAATCACTCCGTTGTCTGAAATGTTGTCTTTTTGTTAACTTCTTAAGCTTCAGAATACATTTTTAATATTTGTTTTCTCTATTCAGCTCTTTTCACTGATGGAGATGAAACCTCCTATTTCCCGAGCAAAAATGATTCTCATCACAAAAGCTGCCATTAAAGCTATTAAGGTAAAGTATGATAGAACAAACATGAAACTGTAACGGTAGCAATTTTTTATTACTTTACTTCTAAGTAAGTGCATCTCTGAATTTCTCAGCTTAGCTTCATGAATGTTTTATTCTAGTTGGTGTTAAGAATGTTACCTAGAAACAAGTGGGTAGTGAATATCATCTCTTGGTTTTAGACTAGTAGCATAATGCCAGCTTGATTTTTTTTTTTTTTTCAATCATTGCTTTGTAGTGATAAACCCAGTGAGGTGTTGTGATTTCTATGTGATAATTTTAAATGATGCAGGATGCAACTGCACCATAGCATATTGAAACATAGCAGACTTACTTGTAAAGTAGATCCAGAAGTGTATCACCAATATTGATACCAAAAATGTTGGCAAATAAAACTCTAAGACTTGTTTTGGAGTTTTAGAAAGGAAGCATCCTTTATCAAGCCTGGGCAACATGTGGGAATGATCTCCATCAATCACGTGCAATGAGACAAAGGCTAGTTACAGAATATATTTCCCACTTACATGCATATGTATAAATTTTCCCAGAAATCTTGTGCATATTCTACTATTTTCCAAGGTCTAATTTTAATGTTATGAAACTTTCCAACAGTCAAAAGTCTTGCTAATTTGGAGCTGGCTCCAGCTCTCTACTTGACCTTGAGTTTCATATTAGTAAGGATTCCAAACAGAGGTTACAGAAGAAGAGACATCTGTTTCGCACAAGTCGTTTTAGAACATGATTATAATATTTTGTAGTCTTTCCTTAAACGGTAGTAAGTACAAAGAATTATAATACTTCTGAATTGATGCACCAGTGTGGAGGAGATGATAAATTAATCTATGTATTTATTTTCCAGCTCTACAAGCATGTTGTCCAGATTGTAGAGAAGTTTATCAAAAAGGTAAAAACCTACTGGTAAAGATATTGTCCATATTTGTTGCTAGATATTATTAATAATGCTAATAAGTAACCAAAAAGGCTTCTGTTATTCAGGGATTGAGGGAGGAAATTCTGTTCTGTTAGGGTTTTACACATTTGATATCCCTCTATGTAATCTCCTCATATTAGCCTTCTATAGTACATTAAGAAGGGGAGAAGAAAAAATGTGAAATTCCTCCTTCTTCCTCTATGCAGCAGCAAGGGAGGAAACTAGAGTCACTGAACCTCAAATTAATTTCACTGTGAAATAATACATATTTTCAGAAAATACAATTTTCATGCTTGCCTAGGCGTGTAGAATAATAGGCTAGTATTTAATACTCAGTAAAACCAAACTATAATGCTGCCTAGAGTAAGTTCTTCTGAGTGAACAGGGGAAGTACTCTTTCACTCAGAGTCCCTCAGAGGCCTCTAAAGTAAGGGATTTTGCATTACGATCTGGAGACTAGAGTTAGTGGAAGTAGTTCCAACATGCTGAGTGTGAGTTGGCTTGATATCTGCTGTCGCACTGTACTGTAATGTAGTAGACCTCTTGTTGCAATCACATGTTGTCAACTTAAAGGTACTTTAAAAGCAGTAATTGAGAAGCTAAAACCTACAACACATGACCATTTTCTTTTTTTGCTACTGAAGTTTACTAAAGATAGGTTTTGTGCAAGGATATAAGGTGAATGCATGTTACCTTATTAGTGTCACTGCATAATGGAAAATTATTTTTGTTTTCAGTGTAAACCAGAATATAAAGTCCCTGGATTGTACGTTATTGACTCTATTGTTCGTCAGTCTCGTCACCAGTTTGGAACAGACAAAGATGTTTTTGGGCCAAGATTCTCTAAAAATATTACTGCCACATTCCAGTATTTGTATCTCTGTCCATCTGAAGACAAGGTATAATTATAAATTTTCAAGTGTTGTTGTGAATTGATAACAGTGCTACCTTGGTGTTTCCACTTATGTGGAAGTTAATTTGGTGATTCTCTATAGCTGCAGTAGTGGATGTTGTTACATGAAATGGTAAAACGTACTGAGAAAGATTATCAAATGTGATAGTTAAATAAAAATTCTAGTTTAAATATTTATTTTGCCTAACTTCATGTCACAGTTTAGCCCTGGCCTGGCTAAATTTCAGATCTAAAACCATGCAGTTGGGCTCCCAAATCCCTCTCCCTCCCACCCTCAAGGGAAAGGGGAGAGAGAAATGAGAGAAAAAAGTCTTGTAGGTTGGAAACAAACTACTGCTTTAATGTAATAATGGCGATAATGAAAATAAATTGAAAGTAATAAAATATATACAATTATATGAGATTGTTCTCTCACCTCTCGATGTCTGTAAGTCACCACAAATACTGTAGAGTAAACACGAGGGAATGGGTTCACGGCTAGGAGGGAGCTGAGCTCAGGAACTGGATTCAGGAACATATGGATCAGAAGCAACCAGATAGACAGGGCCCTTACTGGACATCTTCCATTGCAGAAGAGGAGGAGACCCTTGTGATCTCTCACTTTCATACTGAGTATGCCATACATGAAATGGAAAGCTCTGTTGGTGAGTTTAGGGTCACCTGCCCTATTTGCCCCTCCTTGCAGGTGTGGCCCTTTTTTGCCAGCTCAAGAATGGCCTTGGTTACTGTTAAGTATAAGCTTTGTCCTTTTTGCACACCAGTGCCCTGAATTATTACTTTTAGAGAAGAACACTGGCTTAGAAACATGCAGTTAGCTTTCAGAGAGTGAACTTGCTTAGAGCAGCTGAGTTTGTTACAGAAACTAATTTAGCTCAAAGCACAACACTTCACCAGTTCTGTTTTGCCTGCACAGATACTTCAGCAGTGTGCGTGACTATGCCAAAACTTTCTTCCTGAGGCTCCTTCAGGAAAGCTTAGTATGAAAGGTGATGTCTCTCACAATAAAAGGTGCTCTAGGAGAGGGTCTGGTGTAGTCAGTGAAGATTCTGCTTCCAAATATTTTTAAGAGTATCATCTTATCTATTTCTTCAGTCTTTACATATCACACAGTCAAGAATCCAATTCCTGCTTTGCATTATCAAGACCTTGGCTGAAAGTCTTAGTTTTCTTAGTTTTGCTGAACCTACTGATAGAACAGAGGCTCAGAAAGTATCCTGAATGATGCCATCCAGGAGATGGCTTTTATGCCCTATGTCAGAACATTTTTTAAAGACTCCCAAGATAAGTGTGTTTTGGAAGTTGCCAGATCGCTTACCTGCTCTTTTTCTTAATTGTAGTGCTATAAGAGCAAAATGACTCTTACCTATTTGACTTTCCTCATAACTTTCTAATTAAGCTTTCAAAAGGCTTCGATGTTCAGTAGTTTTCTAATGTGGAACATTTAGACCTTTAGGCCTCAAATCTCGTATTCTGGAGCTTCTGGGTTAATACCCTGGTAAAACAGAGCAGTCTCTTCTTTCTGTCTTTGTGGTTATGATTTTGTTTGTCTAAATGAATTAAGACTATCCATCTCCTGTATGGAACTACCTGATACCTTGCTGCTAAAATAATTACAGTGCTTTCCGCTAGGGGAGTAATACTATTTATAACATGCTTGCTTTAATGAATTTCAGTACCTAAACAAAAAAATCAATCTGCAGATACACAACAACCGTGGTTGATATCCAAAAAGAATTATACTTCTTTTATCAGCCTTTCTGTAAGATTAATATGTGACTGAAAGCAAGACTATTAAATTTATTCTTTTTTTTTGACCTTCATATTATTTTCAAGTCTTCTGAAAAGATAGAATACACAAAGCCAAAAAATGCTGCTGTTTTAAACTTAACTGGTTTTGAGTCCAAAATCTTATTCAAAAATAGCCATTTCAGATTTCTTTTTAATTGATCATATTGTAGAAAAAGTTTTGTGAAATAATTTAATCACTTAGCTTATGGAATTATAGGTAGATTTGCATGACTGTATGTATCTGAGTTACAGTAAGGCATTTTAATCTTGAGACAAGAAGGAACAGAATCGATTCAATCTTAGCAGCTACAATAGAAGTAAAAAGTACTTAAAACGTTTTAATGTGCAAGTCATATGGACAGGTATGTCAATATAATATGAATTCTGACTTACCTGCTTGCATGTTCCACCTGAAGCAGCGTATCTTGTTAGATATTATTGTTTAGTACTGTACTAAAGAAGGAAAGACTAATTTCCATCTTGTTCCCGAAAATTTCACTGTTCTTAATGTGAAAAAAAGAAATGTGCTTAAAATGACAACTGACATTCAGAGGTTCTAATTTAATCTTTCTGCAGTGATCAATTAGAATATTTTCCATTTGCTTTCCTGGTCTTTTAAATAATAAAGGAGATGGGCTTTCTAATGTCAGCATAGAAGTGGTTGGGTTAGTAGAAAGAAGTTCATGCAATAATCTTCCAGCTTTAAAGTCGCTAGTGACAGGACAAGGGAAAATGGCCTCAAGATGTGCCAGGGTAGATTTAGTTTGGGTTTTAAGAGAAGTTTCTTCACTGAAAGAGTTGTCAGTTATTGGAATAGGCTACTCAGGGATATGGCTGAGTCACCATCCCTGGAGGTGTTTAGAAGACCAGTAGATGATAGAAGAGTTAGGGTTGGAAGGGATCTTAAAGATCATCCAGTTCCAAACCCCCTGCCGTGGGCAGGGACACCTCCTGCCAGACCAGGCGGCTCAAAGCCTCATGCAACCTGGCCTGGAACACCTCCAGCCACAGCTTCCCTGGGCAACCTGTGCCAGTGTCTCACTGGGAAGAAATTCTTCCTTATATCAAGCCTAAATCTGCCCTTCTCCAGTTTAAAGCCATCCCCCCTCGTCTTATCAGTCCATGCTTTTGGAAGAAGTCCCTCTCCAGCTTTCCTGTAGCCTTTTCAGGCACTGGAAGTTCACTATAAGGTCTTCCCGGAGCCTTTTCTTCTGCAGGCTGAACAAGCCCAACTCTCTCAGCTCGTCCTGGCATGGGAGGTGTTCCAGCCCTCTGATCATCCTTGTAGCCCTCTGGACCCATTCCAACAGCTCCATACCCTTGTTATGTTAAGGATTCCAGAACTGGACACAGTACACCAGATGAGGTCTCACAAGAGAGGAACAGATGAGTAGAGTCCCCTCCCTCGCCCTGCTGGCCACGCTTCTTTTGATGCAGCCCAGGATACAGTTGGCCTTCTGGGCTGTGAGCACACATTGCTGGCTCATGTCGAGCTTCTCATCAACCAGTACTCCCAAGTCCTCTTCTGCAGGGCAGCTTTCAATCACTTCATCCCCCATCATGTAGTGAAATTGGGGATTGCCCCAACCTAGGTGTCAGACCTTGCACTTGGCCTTGTTGAACCTCATGAGTTTCTCCCAGGTCCTCTTCTCCAGCCGGTCCAGGTCCCTCTGTCCTTCTGGTGTGGCAGGTACACCAGTCTGCTTGGTGTCATCTGCAGACAGGCGGAGGGTGCAGTCAATCTCACTGTCAGTGTCACTGATGAAGATATTAAACAGCAGTGGTGCCAGTATGGTCCCCTGAGGGACACCACTTGTCACGGATCTCCGTCTGGACTTTGAGTCATTGACCATTACTCTTTGAACATGACCATCCATTCAGTTTCTTACCCACTGTACTGTCCACCCATCAAATCCATGTCTCTCCAATTTAGAGAGGAGGATTTTGTGAGGGACTGTGTCAGAGGCTTTACAGAAGTCTAGATAGATGACATCTGTCAGTTTTCCCATTTCCACTGCTGCGGTTGCTCCATCATAGAGAGCCACTAAGTTGGTCGTACAGGATTTGCCCCTGGGGAAGCCGTGCTGGCTGCCATTAGTCACCTTCATGTCCTCCAAGTGCTTTAACATAGCTTCTAGGAGGATCTGTTCCCTGATCTTCCCAGGCACTGAGGTGAGGCTGACAGGTTGGTAGTTCTCAAGGTCGTCTTTTCTACCCTTTTCCAGTCACCAGGGGCTTCTCCTGATTGCCATGACTTTTCAAATATCATGGAGAGTGGCTTGGCAACTTCATCTTCTAATTCCTTCAGGACTCTGGGATGCATCTCATCAGCTCTCATAGACATGTGTTCAGGTTCCTCAGGTGATTGTACTTGTGGACATGATCTAGTGGGGAAATTAGCCATGGCTGGATCAATGGTTGGACTTGATCATCTTAAAGGTCTTTTCCAACTGAAACCATTCTATGACTCTAAAGCATTGTTCTAGCATTTTGTGGTCTAATTGCCGCTCTCTTCTTTAGAGCTTTCCAGCTCATTTTCTCTGTCTTGTTGCATTTGTTAGTTGTTCCACCTCTTTATGACTGTCAGTGTAGATATGGTGGGGCTGATGGTGACTTCCTCTGTTGTATGTCAAACCTGGCCTTTTCTGACTGGGCAGAACAGTTTTAGAAAGGTTGCACAAGTTGTTTTTTATTAAAACAGCTAGCAACATAAGTTGGCAGTTTTTGTCTTAACCACCTAAAAGGTCTTGCTGACCTATGTGACAATGTAAGGCTTGTTAAATAGGTGTGCCTGATTATGTTGGACTCCTATAATGTTCAAACCTTTCTTCTCAGCATATGGTAGATAAATTTGGAGTTTGTGAATTAGGAAAGTATTTAGCATTGATGCTTACTTTGGTTTCAACAGAGTAAAATAGTCCGTGTCCTGAACCTTTGGCAGAAAAATGGAGTATTTAAAATTGAAATAATTCAACCTCTTCTGGATATGGCAGCAGGAACTAGTGCCACTGCACCAATGACAGAAAATGCTACTAATAATGAAGGTATGAATGACTCTAACTTTCTTCTTTCAGGAGGATGAATGGTAATAGCTTATTTGCTTTCACTTTCAAGCACCTACTATTATTTCCAACAGTAGCATATTAATAAACTTAGCTTTGTTGTAACAATTATGTGGAGCAGCTGAACTCATTCTAAATAAATGCTGATACTGTACTTGAGAAATTATCAGAATGATAACAACACATACTTGGAAAATATCTGACATTTATGTTATGCGTATGCATATGTACATAACTATGTGTGTACCTTACTTACAGGTGACTTCAGTGTCCCCTCTGTAAAAGCAATCTTTAATTTGTTTCTTTTCATTTGAAATATTTTTCTGCTGTTTCTCAATTTTATAATTCTGATGTAATTTTTTTATGTTAGTCTGGATAAGTAAATATGGTCTTACATGTTAAGAGCTTCCTCTCTCAATCAACTTAGTATCTGAAAACAGCAGCTGTCAGTCTCTTTCAGTGTGCAGCCCTAAAACATTTTAACTGGTGTTTCAAATCCTGATTTTGAAGGATAAATTTATGCCTGGCAGTAGGCTTTTACACAGGTTACTGCTTGAAAACCACTGATCTAAAGAGTAAAGTAATGACAGTCTGCCCACGGTGTTTTCAACGACCTATTTTATGCCACATAAAAAGCTGGTAGTGAGGTTACCAGATTCTTCAGACTAAGCTTTGGTAACCTCTGAATTTATTGTACTCATGTATGTTGGAGTAGACTGGCAAAAAATGCAGTGGATGAGTGAGGTGTGATGATGGACAAGAAAATAATGATGTGCAATAGCAAAAGTGAAATAGTCTCCAGTGGTGCTCAGGAAAGCCTGTCCATTTTATAAGCATGGCAGGGGCAGGAGGAGGGAATGTCTTAGCATCTGGGTGCAAACTGACAGAGTGGCATTATTTTTCCATCTTTGACTCATCACTGGTAGCTAACAGGTTGGATCCCTTCTCCATGTACAGAATTACTGATTTCAGTGAGATTATTCAGATGCACCAGAGGGGATAATTTGGCCCTGAAATAAATATGCTAATGAATAATAAATATATTAATGCATTATTTGAAATAGAATCTGCTTAGCTCATAATGCTACAAATTCTGTTTAGCTGAAAAAGAGAGCAAGAAATGCAAATTTTCTCCCTTGGGCAAGCAAATATCCTTCTGCTTATGTACAGGAAGTAATTTGGGAGTTAATTCATACTTAAAAACAATCACGTATCTTTTTGCAGTATTTCTATGTAGCACCTGACTTTGAGGAAAACATTCAACATGTTTGTCTCTGCTTGCTGCCTGTCAACACTGCAGTTATTTCAACTGCAAACAGATGAGTGACTTTAAAGAAGTTGGTATTGTGAGGCAAACATTTACTTAGTGTCACAAACTAAAAAATATTTCTATATGTGAGGGTTTTTTTACACGCATCTCTATGTACAATTTTATAGGAATCCATTAAAATATCTTTGCTAAAGAGTAATTACTTGCTCAAAGCATGTAGGAGTAGTGTTCTTACTACTCGTGTACTGACAAAATGGTTTATTTTAAAAACAACATTGTAATCTAACACAAAGAGAATTGCAAAGCTGCGTGTATAAGACAAAGCTGATCGCATGTCTTAAAATACGATCTCAGTGTTTATAAAGCTCAGTGGAAGTGGGAGTCTTTTCCTGGAAGAATTAGTAAAAAATATTTTTATGGTAGGAGGATTTATCTATCAGATGGAAGTTTGGCTTGTGCCTGTGCAAATTGACATGTGAACATACCTTATCAAAGAAAAGGAGTTGCTTGTTAAATAGTTTTTTGAAACTTGTAATTATTACCAGACATATCAGCAGAAGTTCAGTTACTGCTAGAAAATAGAAAATAATAGGAGAAAATCAGTTGCTCTTAAAATGAACCATTAGATAAGTAACTTGAAATAGTCATCCAACAGAACGAGTCCAGAACTTTGTAGCCAGAAATAACATTTTCATAGAATAGAATCATAGAATAACCAGGCTGGAAGAGGCCTACCGGATCATTGAGTCCAACTATTCCTATCAAACACTAAACCATGCCCCTTAGCACCTCCAGGGAAGGTGACTCAACCACCTCCCTGGGCAGCCTGTTCCAGTGCCCAATGACCCTTTCTGTGAAAATTTTTTTCCTAATTTTCAGCCTAAACCTCCCCTGGCAAAACTTGAGGCCATTTCCTCTATGCCGTGCTTAACACTGTTGTACTAATAGGTTTTTCTCATAACTTTCCTGAACTTGTACAATTATAAACCTTGATCTAAAATGCTATGATAGACTAGCTTTCAAATAGACCATTTTCTTTGTTTTCTTTCTTAGTGTATAGACTATACAGATGTGAGCAGTGCATGGAGGGATTAAAAGGCAAAATATGTAGAATATGCAGTTGGGGTAGTTTAGATAGGACTTTTTGTAGTTAAATCTGATATTGTAGATCACCACTTGTTTTGAGGAGGTAGATGTATGCACAGAAGTGTAAGTTGAATGTTTTGGAATAACACTGCTTTCTTAATTCCTATGAAACTCAGGCTCGCCACCCCCTCCAGCAAAGGTTCCTTCAGAGCCCCCTCAAGTTACTGCTAACTCTGTACCCACTGTGCCACAGTTGCCCAGTTCTGATGCCTTTGCAGCTGTAGCTCAGTTGTTTCAAACTACACAAGGACAACAGGTAACTTGTTTATATTTGGTTCCCTTCTAACTTCAGTTTTTATGTTAAATGACAGAGGGAAAATGGTGGAAGTAATATTCTTGATTTGAACCAAAACAGAAAGCCTCCCTAAGGTCTTCAGTGGAAAATTTAAGAGTTAAAGTTAATATTTGAATGATCTGTGGACCTTCTATCAGTTAATTAAGGTATTTGAGTAAAATGTAGTTATATATTCCTAAATAATTAGTTCTGAATTGATGCAACTAGAAAGTTTAGAGAACAGGCAGAATAAATCAAAAAAAATGTTGAATTTTGTTTAATACACTTAAATGTCTGCAGTATTGGAAGGCTTGAATACTGAAATCTAGGAATCTGCTGGATTTTGCCTCTGAAGTTGTGAAGTGCCTTTTAATCTTGCTGGAAGTTCTCCGTAGTTCAGTTGGTTTGTTGTTGGAGTTCTTCCTGTGCTGTAGTCTGATTTGATGTAAAGTTTATATTCTACAGCTCTTTCAATGCTATGTGTGCATGTAAATACTTAATACTATATATGCTTTTTTAGCTTCAGCAAATTCTTCAGACTTTTCAGCAGCCTCAAAAACCCCAGTCGCCGGTCATAGATAACACTGTGATGGCTCAGGTTCAAGCTATTACTGCTCAGTTGAAAACTACAGCAGCACAAGCACCAGAACAAAAAGCAGCTTTCCCACCAACTGAGCAAAAGACATCATTTGACAAAGTAAGTCCTAGTTGTTCTTTGCATTTAACTTCTTCCGTTCAGCAGAAGACTTTGATGGATGCCTCAGTGTCGTCTATTTGTTAGGAGAAGAATGGTGCAAATTTTTTCTTCTGTTTCTGTTTGGAGGTTGGCTTCCTATTTTTATAGCCTTTGCCATTTCTGAAGTTGAATAAAACTGATATTGAACAGTTTCTGATTCTGTATTAGATTATAGATTTTTTTTTCCTGAATCTGAACTTGTCTTTAATTCCAGAGCTGTTAGATATGTAGTAGGACTTCAGTAGTTGTGATATGTTGGCTACCATATGTTTAAGATACAGAAAATATAATTGGCTTAATGTAATTTCTTTCAGAAACTGCTAGATCGCTTTGACTATGATGATGAACCAGAAGCAGCAGAAGATTCAAAGAAAGACGATTCAGCTCCTTCTCCTTCAGTCTCTCAGCCAGCTTTGTAAGTTTGGGGTCATAACAAGATTAACAAATCTTTGTTCTAAAAATGTTTAGAAAGCTGATTAAAATTCCAGGCTACTTCAATGCTGTCATAGTTCAAAGTTAAAATGTTGCTAACAGTTTCTGGTGGGAATTCTTTTTGTCTTTTTACTTTGCTGAACCGGTGTAGGTTTGGCATGTTGCGTTGTTGGTTGAGGAATGTGTTCTGTAGAGAAAAGCTCAGGTTTGGTCTCAAGATGAATTCCATGCTTTTATTGCACAGCTGAGTGTGTCAAGGTGTCAAGGCATTGTTAGTAATCAGCTGGATCGCTTTGCTGGCTGTGGAAAAGATGCTGTTCCAAACACTGTGGTAGTTTTTACTCTTTAAAACACTAAAATTGGCTTTGCAGCTTTTTATGTTCTCAAACATTAAACATCCACCAAACTAACTCGGGCTCCTATTTCCCTTTTGATATGCATTATGATGAAGTCTTAAATTACATGATCACATACTAGTTTTTTCCACAGGACCCCTCTCTCATTCAGTGCACAGGCTGGATGGTGCTCAATAGCTGGGTTAGTCAATATTTCTTTTTTCCCTGCTTCAGTATGTGGCCCTATGTCTTATTTTCTGCATGTGCCATCCAAACCCTACTACCTAGACCAGAATCAGTGACTTTGTCATTAGCTTTTTTGCTGTGTTTATCACCTTGAGCACTTTAATGTTCCACAACTATTAGATAATTAAAATACCTTTTAAGTAAATTGGTAGTATTTTCCCTGTCATACAGATAGAACTCTGGAGTACAGAAAGATGGGTAGGTGAAACATAAGGACTGCTTGTGTGTGCCCAGCTAGAGATTGTCAGACTAGGCTTTCAGCATGTTTGTGTTCTGTTTGTAGCACTTCAAAGCCTCCATCCTTATTACCATATAGTTGTATAAGTTGCCTCGGAAGATCAGATTCGGTTAGTCTTATTTTGGGCACACAAAATCAGTAGCAGTCTGTATGAAAAACTGATCTGTCCAGAATAGTTTAAGAATTGTATGGCACCTATGTCTTAAAATACTGCAAAGTTCCATTTCACATCACTGAAATTCCTTTATATTCCTGCAACCCTGTTTAGTTTCTTACACAAGCCACAGCCTGTGAACTGGTCCTGTTAACTGCACAGGCTTTAATTCTCTGAGCACTGTCCATTCTGTGTGTTGAATCAGGAAGTGAGTGTCATTACTGTAATCTTTACGTGATATATGTATCACTTTCTCAGGCGGCCTAAATTTCTCCCAAACTAAAGTTTTTTTACAGCAAAAGTATGGCAAATTTATTTGCCTTGAGAAAAAGGCTTACTTTTTTTCCCAAAAGAGGAACTGTAAAGGAAGAAGGATAGCCTAAGGCAGCCAACCTTCATGACAAATTTCCATAGACTGAGGTCTTCAGCAAGATCATATATAAGTATTGGGGGGACTACATTTACAGTGGAGAAAAGATAAGGAAGCCCCTCTTTCTTGGTTTGTTTTTTGCTTTTAAAGAGGGAATGGGATCATAATAAAGATATTTTTTTGCTTTCTAAATTTGAAGTGAGAATGTGTAAATGTGCATAGAAATATGTAAAATAAAGGCAAAAATCTGTTTATCTACTGACTTTTCTCACTAAATTATTACTGGTTTTAGTGGATTTCCAGGAGAAGGTATACAACAGCCAGTATTTTCTCAGCTCCCAAATATGGATCCTTTTCAGCAGCGAATGATGGGAATGCAACAAGATCCAATGCGTCACCAGGTACCTTCAGTATTTTCCTTTGTCCCTCTTTTGTGTTATGTTTTCTATCTTGTTGTCTTTGGTGCGGAAGTAAGGAAGTGGTGTTTCTGTTCGTGAAGAGTGAATGTGGCTTAGCCTTCCAGCTTTCCCAAGAAATGTGTTGTGGTTCTCTGTTCTAGGCAAGCTTTGAAGAACGAGATTTATATTTTATATGCACTGTATTTTATAAACGCTTAACCTGTTTCGTCATTCTTGGGCTTCTTGTGTACTGTTGTGACCTCAGAGCAGAGATGCAATTTTACTTTAGCAAACCGGGAAAGCTAGTGTTTGGGTTATTTTCCCTAACTGGAAGGTTTTGTGTTTTTTCTTCTCCAAAGGTTCCACTTCCTCCTAATGGGCAAATGCCGGGTTTTGGTCTCCTGCCAACCCCACAATATCCACCCATGGCTCAGCCTGTGATTCCGCCAACAGCACCTGTGCAGCAAACTTTTCAAACTCCTTTTCCAGTACAGAGTGAATCACACATGCAAAAACCTCATCAGCAGGTGAGGACCCCTTGCAGTAAACAAACTAACTTAAATGCTCTAATACATGTCTTTCTCAAATGTGTATAGTTTGTTCAGGAAAGGAGATGGACAGAGATGACTGTGAGGGTAGCTCATCTGAGAGAAACTTGAATACCTGCAGTGCTACCTGACAAATCTGGTATTTTGGAAGTCCTGGAAAACCTGCATATGTATAATTTATGCATCCTTTTGTGAAAGATTTTGGACTGTGTTTTGTTCTTCAACTTCTTGCTTCCCCTCATCCTGCCTTTACTGTCCCCATCACGCTTCAGGAGTATTTTGTTCCATTGATGTGTGACAATGCAATCTCATTCTGGAGAGAAGCTATCTGAAAAAGTTAATTTTTAAGAGCCTGGTAGATTGCTAATTAAGTGGAAATGGACTCAGAAGTCTGTAAAAGTTCTTAAAAAATCCAAGTGTATGTAAACGCCTCTCTTGTTGCTAAGAATTTGGAGGATATAGTTGCTTCAGTAACTGTCTGCTATTAAGAAGTAATCAAAAAGCAAGTCTATTTGTGAGCAAGTATTAAAAAAGAAAGAAACAAACAAACAAAAAACCAACAAAAAAAGTTTAATATATTTGCCTCTTTCATTCCAAGGAAAGGACATCCTAAAATGAGAAAAACAAGATTGTACCAAACCGTCTTTATGAGGTGACAATGTGATATCATAGATTCTAGAAATATGTTCTTGCTTTCCACTTGGAATAAAAGGACAATTCTCAGAAACATCTTTGTAATTAAGTTTTTTGTCTTGAGTCCTGTTGACTCGGTCCATTCTGAGGGATTGCTTGTTTGGATGTTCTCTACCAGGATCACATCATGAAGACTATTTAAAGTTTAGGCAGGATGCAGTATGTTCTGGAGTGAGAAGCTGTAGAGGATCTAGGGTAGGAAGGAAGAACTGTGTTGAACTTTACTAGCAGATATTTTTTTAAGCAGGTTCTTGTGATTTTGTATTATTTTCATGACTTAGTGCTTAATTCTTCAAATTATTGTATTGTAATTTGTTTTATTTATATGGCTTAACATAGTTTCCTATAACATTTTGGAGCAAAGTTTTCTAGTAGACCTTACTTTGCGTATGATTTCAATGACAGAGCAAGATCCATTGACTTTAAGGAATAGAATCATATTCTCTGGAGAGATATGCAGTGCTGAAATAGACTAAAATGTGAAAAACAGTAATTCGCAAATTGAAAAATGAGAAGTTTATGTAAATTATTTTTACTATGTTTTTGTTGTGGTTGTATTAAGTTCATTTAATACTGGACTGTCTCCCTATTAGTGACCACAAAGTATTGGTGAAGCTTCTGGGGAGAATTGCATTGTATTTAAATTTTATGTGTGCGAATATTCAATGTAATTTTAGTGCTGTTATGTAATTTAGTCTAGGTGTAGAATGAAATAAAATGCTTGTGCCAGTCACCCATAACACCAGTCAACTTAATATTTTAGGATATGGAAGTGGAGCAGCCGCCTGTTCAAGAGGGAAAACGGCATGTTTCTGACAGCAGAAAGTCAAGATCTAGATCTGCATCAAGGTAAATAGTGGAAGTTTTTTGGGGGGGTATATTTTAAATCATATATGGGATTTTAACATAAGGAACTTCAGGTTTATCATGGCCAAAGACTTGAAAATGCTTTAGGGGTTCTGTACAATTACTGAGGAGAATTATGCTGATTATCTGGAGCTCACTGCTGGGGTGGTAACTTCTAGCTGAGATGACAGTAAATAGCTGAGAGGTAGGCTCAGTCCTTGAACTGTTGGTGGAGCTCGTTTTCAGTGCCTTGGGACATAGTCTTATTACCTCTATTTTGAGTGGCCCCTCTCAGCATACTTACTTTGAGGTTGTTTGTTTTAAGTGCCCAGTTGTGCTGTGCAAGTTGCATTCTGTGACTAAATGACTAAGGATTAATTGCAAGAAATTACTGTCTCTGTTATATTCTGCTTGGGACATGCTAGCCAAATTTCTTGGTAAAGAAAAAACTGTCAAGGACTTTATTTGGATTCCCCTTCTGGAAGAGAGGAAAAAAAGCGACCCTTCAAACGTCTTACCTCTGAGAGGAGTTATGTTTAAATACAGCTAAATGTTGTATGTGCCTCAGTGTGATGGAAATGAGGAATGGAGTAATAACTGAAGACTTAAACCTCAAAGTCATCTAAGGAAAATTGGGTATTTATAGAGTTCTTTTCTGTTGTTAGAAAGTAACTTCTGGGCCTGTCAATACTGCATAAATTTTAAGGAAGCCAAATACAACAGTATAATTTTGTCTGTGCTCTGAAGACACTTTTCTTATGAAGAAATCTGTGATCCAGCATACTATGGGACTTTGCCTGTCATAGAGGCAGTATTTCACATATTTCACATGACCTAGTCAATCTGTCTCCAGTATTTAAATCAGAGCTGTCTGCTTGGTCATGACTCTTTTCCTTTGCCAGCTTTCATGTGACATCTTTGAAGGTTTACTCTTGTCTTTTAGACCTTGAGTGGTATTGAACTTGGGTGTGATGTAATCAAAAAAAGTCAACTCTTCAGCTGGAGTGTATTAATAAGCTACTGTAATAATTTATTCTAGTTCTAAATGCATCTGAATGAACTTGAATTCATCTGGATTTTTTATTGACTGAACTCTTGCCTATTTATTTAACTGGATGCCTGAAATGGTTATCTGTCTGCTGAACATATTGAACGTAAATGGTTGCTGGTTTGCATTAGGTCACCTAAAAGGAGACGTTCAAGATCTGGCTCCCGATCTCGAAGATCACGTCATCGTCGATCTCGATCTCGGTCCAGGGAGAGACGCCGGCACTCTCCTAAGTCTCGGTCACAAGAAAGACGTGAACGTGAGAGAGAGAGAGAACGCAGGTCAAAAGGCCTTCCTCAGATCAAATCAGAAACTGTTAGTGGTAGGTTTATTCTTTCTGGTTTTTGTTGATCTAACTCTGCAGATTCGTGTAATACCATTTTTCAGGTGTCCAACATCTTCCTGTTTCATATGTTGATTTTTTTGTCTACCCAATATTTTCCCTAATGAATTTTAGAGTTCTCCGAAGTTGAAGGTATTACAGTAGATCGTATTGAACCCAAGTTCAATACCTATCTAAAATGGAATACTGAGGTGACAAGCAGATATTTTAGCAAAACTGTACATGTCAAAGAAGTACACTTCTTGTAAATATTAGACTGTTTTTTTCATTTATTGTTAAGGAGTACACTAACCTTCGATATGTATCTGCTCAGAATGTCGGTGTATATTGGGGTTTTTTATTATTTTCCATTCCTTTTTCTTGGGTCTAATGCTATTTGATGTAAATTCCAACACTCATTCAAACAAAATAAAAGTAAACTCTTTAGAGATTTATTTTCTGAACTGTTGTAAAGCTGGTAAGAATTAAATTCACCCCACATCCCTATACTTGTTTTACTCATAGCAGAGAATTTGGCATTTTTAGAATATCTCACAAGTCAGAAGTGTTTTGGCTGTAAAATAAGAAAAGAAAAAGCTGAAACGCTATATTTTTTTTTCCTTTGAGATACGAAGTAAGTAAAGCAGATTAAGTAGCAAGAAGTTGAGCACGTTATTATGATTTTTTCTAATGATGCATTGTTCTGCGTGTCTCAGGCCTGGAGGGGAGCTTTGACTTGGGAAACACACAGGTTAATGGGTAGATTTAAGTAATCCTGGCTTTGCATGTGTTTATAGTCAAAATGTAATAGTTGTCTCCTGAATATTCTAATAGTGTCTTCAGAATATTCCTAAGGCCTGTGGAATCTTTTCTAGAGTTATTGGGTAAAATGAGAAGGTTCTTTATAATAGAAGAGGGACAAAAACTGGAGTTTTAAGTTGACAAAATCTTTTGAGTGACAGTACTGTTAGTTTGAAAGAGCTGCAAAAACTTAGTAGCTGTTCATTAAAAGCTTGCTGGCAGTGGTGTAAAATATGCGTTTGCCAACACCTGTCCTAGATTTGTCATATAATGGTTTTACGTTTGCAGTTTTGTATCACTTAATGGCGAAAACATAGATGATTTTGCTGTGGTAGTCTTCAGCAAATGTGATACTTTAAGCTCAACTGCTATTTTATTACTCTGGAGCATGAAGTCAGAGAAGTGCGTGTTGCTTATTCTTTCCTGAAAGAGAAAGCTTGTGCCGATAATTTTTCACTTCACTGTAGAAAAAAATAGCATTGAAGAGGTCGCTAGAGAGGTTAAAAGACTGATTGCTTAGTAGAGCTGAATTATCACCACATTCTGAAGGAAAATCTTGCTATTGGTGGGTATCACCATAAGTAATTATTTACCATCTTGCCAGTAACTACCATACATAACTTGAGATGATAGCCCATAGTTTGGATTTCATGCTAAACAAGAGTGAATTACCTTGCTGTGAGATATTCAGTGTATGTGTTGGGATACTTCATGGATCATTGTTAGCAGCAAAGCATATTTTTCTGCTTCGTGATGATTTGTAGAGTTCGCAGTCATAAGAACTTGCAGATCACTTCAGTATTTTAAGTAGAGAGCTGCTTAGTGAGTGCCTTCAAACAGTGACTGATTGTTGCTGTGGTTAACTGTTAATGCAGCTCCAGACAGGCAAGAAAAAGTGGTTTATGTCAAACACTCCTAAAGGTTACAGATTTTTATTTAAAAACCTAAATATTTTAAAATTACTATTTTGACATTCTGGCTAGGGAAATGTGTATTTCCAAGTAAGAATAGTGTGTGTTATTTCTTTGTAGTTTGTAGTACTACACTTTGGGTAGGACAACTTGACAAAAGGACAACTCAACAGGATGTTGGAAGTCTTTTGGAGGAGTTCGGCCCAATTGAATCAATAAATGTAAGTATTAATGGTACCTTGTAGGCTACTCTGCCTTAGTTACAAAGTCTTTTCAGACTATTTTGAGACAGCTTTTTTTTTATACATTTGAGAGTCAAGAGCTCTCATTTCCTGTCTAGTTGGGTTTTTCAGTGCATAAACTCAATCCATTTGGCTGCTTTGTAGAAAAACAGGAAGTCAGTTGCTTTAATTTCTTGCAGTTTAAAGATGTTCTTGGAGGTAATACAGAGGAGTATCCCGTTTTCATAAGAGTTGTGCTTTGTTTAGACAGAATTGAGTGAGAAAGGGCTATGGAGGAGATGGGTACAGAATTACATACTGTGCTGCTGAGTTCCTTGTCTGCTCCTTTTTGTTTGATTGTAGAAAGGAGAACTCTCAGCTGGTGTTCTTTCTTTCGGTTGTTTCTCTGCTGTCATTTTAGGCATGAACATGGAGAAACATGTTATGCTTTGCTTTATTTATGTATTTTTTATGTATAAATGATAGCTGTTCTGTATAATTTCACTTAAAGAAGCAAACAATAAGAATTGACTGCAATTTCCTTCCTATTCTCGAGTTTTGTAAAACAAAATAATTTTTTTTTCTCATGCATTACAAGTAATAAAAATTATTACAAAACTACAGATAAAACTGAATGTAGAGGTGCAGCTGGCAACTTGTGATAAATGGAATGAAGTGCAGTCAGTATTAGGGCGTCTTGTTTCTTCCAACAAAGTAACTAATTGCTGAACCACAGCATTTGCATGAATGCTACTGTTTAACCATTTTAAAGATTAAATATACAACAGTCATCCATATTCTCACACAGAATAGAATTTAAAACTTTGCACATAAGAAGATGCTTTTTATTCAATAGAAATTTGTATTTCCTTAAGATACTGGCTATCTTGACCTTTTAAACTATCATTCTTTTATACTTCCGTAGTCCTTTTTGATATATGTGCTGTTCTTCTAGCTTACTGTAATTGAACACGTCATTCATTAGTTGGTTTTGCTCACACATTAACAAACGTTTTTTTTCTTAAAATACAAACAGATGATACCGCCTAGAGGATGTGCCTATATTGTAATGGTTCACAGGCAAGATGCTTACCGTGCCCTACAAAAACTGAGCCGAGGAAACTTCAAAGTCAATCAGAAATCTATAAAGGTACTTCTTGGAAAATGTCACACTCTTCTAAATTTAGTATAATTACTGTAATTCTTACTCATCTATTGTAGACTTATTGGTATTTTAGACTTTTATGTATTCTGGATATGGTGTGCTGTAAATTTAAATGAATGGACCACTTTTTAAGTGATAAATGTTCTTCTGGTTCTGTGATGTGACTACTGGAGCTTGTGCCAGCTTCCTTGGAAGTTTGCCAATAATTGTCTGTTTAACCAACAAAAATGGCATCCTTTTAGTCATTACAGAGGACTAACTTTGTCTTGTTGCTGTTATTTTGTCTTATAACTAGGTCTAATAATGTATGATAATCATAGAATCATAGAAGAGTTAGGGTTGGAAGGGACCTTAAAGATCATCCAGTTACAGCTCCCCTGCCGTGGACAGGGACACCTCCCACCAGCCCAGGCTGCCCAAGGCCCCATCCAACCTGGCTTGGAACACCTCCAGGGATGGGGCAGCCACAGCTTCCCTGGGCAACCTGTGCCGGTGCCTCACCACCCTCATTGTGAAGAATTTCTTCCTTATATCAGGCTTAAATCTGCCCCTCTCCAGTGTATACCCGTTTCCCCTCAATCCTATCACCATGAGCCTTTATGAATAGTCCCTCTCCAGCTTTCCTGTAGGCCCCTGTCAGGTACTGGAAGGTTGCTGTAAGATCTTCTTGAAGTCTTCTCTTGTCCAGGCTGAACAACTCCAACTCTCTCAGCCTGTCTTCATATGGGAGGTGCTCCAGCCCTCTGATCATTCTTGTAGCCCTCTTCTGGACCCATTCCAGCAGCTCCGTATCCTCTTTATCTCGAGGATTCCAGAACTGGACATAGCACTCCAGATGAGGCCTCACAAGAGAAGGACAGAGGGGCAGAATCCCCTCCCTTGCCCTGCTGGCCACCCTTATTTTGATGCCGCCCAGGATACTGTTGGCCTTCTGGTCTGTGAGCGTGCATTGCCGGCTCATATCGAGCTTCTCATTGACCAGCACCGCCAAGTTCTTCTCTGCAGGGCAACTCTCAGTCACATCATCCCCCATCATTTACTGAAATCCTGCAGAAAGCACTGATAAATAAGGAAGAACTCGTTCTTTAGTGAAATTCTTCCTTTTGTAGACAATTGTATTGGAGTGTGACGCTGCCCTCTGAAGGGAAATAGAATTAATCTTAGTGACTTTTGAAGGGGAGCATTTGAAGAAACTGCCTTTATGCATTTTTGTAAATTGTGTGCAAGAGTCAAACTAATAAATGGCTTACTTTAAAAAAAAATCTGTTTCCTAAAAAAACCTTTTATTTCATAGTTTTGTAACAAACCTGGTTTTTTTTTCCATTTAGTGTTATTTTTTCCATTTTAGTCTCAAATGGTAATGCAATTTTGCGAGAACTAAATATTAAATCCATTGAAATGGAAACGTTTTACTGATTAAATGTATCTTTTTCTTTTCCCCTGCAAGATTGCATGGGCTTTGAATAAAGGAATAAAGCCAGATTACAAGCAGTATTGGGATGTAGAATTAGGTGTTACTTACGTACCATGGGACAAAGTGAAACCTGAAGATCTTGAAAGTTTCTGTGAAGGAGGAATGTTGGACAATGAAACTCTTTGTCCAGGTAAAGTATTGCTATGCTTTTAAATGGATTTTAGAGCTTGTCCTTTGTGCTGATGTACTGCAGTTGCTGTGGCTGACTTTCCTGACTCTGGGGTGCATAAAAGAATCCTTTAAATGCAGCATGTGTAATACAGGGATTGGAAAGAGTTTATAAATCGTTAATGACAGTTCCTCATCTGGAGTTGTGCAGCTCTGTTACCAGAGACTGGGCTAAAAATGCACCTGGATGCCAGGTGACCCGTCAGCTGTGCTGCTCTTTGCCCTTTATGGTAGTGCGTGATGCAAGTGCATTGTGTTTGTTCATCCCAGAGCCAGCCAGTTTGTGAGGCATTCCTAGCAAAGGAGAGCGCCTTTGGAGTACTTGTGTAGCAACTGAGCTGATAGCAACTTTATAAGTTCTTAAGAAGTGCCTATAGTTTTCACGCTTGAAACATTTTTATGTCCTTTAGTGAGTCTTCTAGTGACATAAAGAGAATTCTTCTTATTTTGTATATAAGCAGTGAAAAGATCATGTTTCTGTGGTTATGTTAAGATGATGCCTGTTGTAATCATCAACTTGAAATCAATTACAGGCTTTAAATCAGTGTCGAGTCACTAGTGTGCTGGCTGTTGGGATCTTAATAGTAGTATGAGTGCAGTGCTTAAAAATTGAAATTGCCTTAAATTCTTTGAATTGGCACTCTAAACCACTGTGTTGGTTTTAACTATTGCATGATGTGCTGTCTAGTTATTGAAACTTTATTTCAGGGTTTTGTTATTCTGTCCAATTTGCCCTAAATAGATGAGTTTTCTAAATAGTAGTATCTCTTTATGATAAATACACAAAAATAAGTTGAGTATGTATTTTAAATGGAAGTCTAATGAGTGATAAACGTAACCTCTGTGTGCTCCAATCTCCTTTACATAAGGCCTCTCTGCCGATTCCTTTTTTCTGTTTAGCTGTCTTTTCCCAGGACGTTCTGACAAACAATTGGAGTCGTTTCTTCTATAAACTTAATTTGAAGCTGTATTTGATGTTTCACTTGTTTTACTGTGATTCGTTTGTTGTATTTTCCATTTTGTTACTTCAAGATTTGAAAATGTTAGTTCTTCAGAAATGCCTTCTCAAATTAGTGAAAAAAATGCTACCTTCTTGGTCTAGAGAAGTGAATTGAATCCAAAACAGCCTTGCTGATTTTGTTACAGATAATGTGTTTCAGGCTCCTGGACATGTATGAATGCTGTCAGTACAAATAATTGTTTAATGACTGATGAAAGGGATAACTTTACTTGCCATGCTTCAGTGATTTCCTGTACGTTGTTTAAAGTGATTTATAGTCTTTATTTTCAGGAATAGATTTATATGTTTCTTAGCTCTGTGCATCTCATTATCTAAATAGTTTTTATTGTGTCATTTTTGTAAACATCAGAAATTATGGTAGTTTTACATGGCAATACTTGTCCGCTTCTACTGAGCTGATACATGTATGTTTGGGGTTCTTCTATATAGAATGGAAGGGGATTACCAAGAAGTCAGAAAATGAAGTAGCTCAAAATGGAGGTGCAGAAGCTACGCATAATGAACCAGTGTCACCTATACCTAAAGCTTTACCTGTTCCGATTCCTGTTCCCATGCCTGCACCAATAACAGTACCTCCTCCACAGGTGAGAGTTGTTTCTCATTTGCTCTGGGTATCTAAACAAAAGCTGACTTTAAGAAATAATTCAGTATGACAATATATAAGTTAAAGAGAGGAAGAAAATACAATGAATGATAACTCGCTAATTTTGTTTGTGTATATGGTGATGTTGTCCCTCATTTAAAATGCTCATTAGCAGACTAGCTATGGTGTCAATTTATGAAGATAACTTTCCTGTGCCATAAATCACTTATGCACCTGAAATCCATTACTTGAGCTTCTGCAAGTAAAAACAATACAGTCTCATAGAACATTCCTTTTCTGCTAAGTCACAGTGGCAATGAAAGACTTCAAAAAAACCAAACCCACTAGGGTTTGGAGCATGTTTTGTGCCCAGCAGGAGCAAGGCATCTGGTTTGATTTCCCTGAAAAGGAATGTACTTTGCATGTACCAGAGTAGCCTGGGAACTGAGTCAGCATGTGATTAGTAGGAATGATGGAGGATGTGCTCCTAAACCTTATTGCTGCTCTAGTGCTAATATAGACTGAGATTATGTGTGTCTACCAGATCTTTTAAGTATTGTAGGACTTTATTTCCAGTATCTATTCTGTCTGTCCTGAATAAATTATTGCGGTAGATTCTTGTTATTAGTGGGCTGAATTGTATCCCCTCAGTTTTAGGATTGCATTATTTCTTTTTTCTGTTTCCCTAGTTGATTTTCCTTACTGTGGTTATGTGTATACTCTTTTTCAATAGTCTTTGGGAATTTAATATAAAAATTTTCATACCATTTCCTTTGTTGTTAGAATGATTCTTCAGTCAAAGCTGATGTCATATGTTCATCCACAAAAAGAACCCTCTGAAATTTTACCATTAGTTTAAGTAGCGTGTAATGTAATTACTCTCTCCAGTGTTTTATATTCTTATTTCTTTTAGCTTTGCTTAATGACAGACGTGTTACTACTTTTGAAGTAATAATTCCTTTAGTGTCGCTGTTAAAATAGTAGTATGCCTTCTCCCAAATGGGAGGAAGTGTGAATAAAACTATTTTATATTTTGAGAAAATGTGATTTATGAACTACAGTTTGGCAGACACTCAGAAAAGATGAAGAAATCAAATTGTTTGAAGACATATATAATTTAGCTAATTATGTGATTTGAGAACATTCCATGTTGAATTTTATGTTGTTTTAGCACATAAGATTTTATTAGTAAATGAACACAAGTCAGATTTCTGATTTCAGTAATTGCTATTAACTATACTAAATAGTAGTGGTTTTGTTTATTTTGCATAAGTCCATGCTGAAAAAGAAAATGTAAAGAGAAAAAAAAACAATTTCAGAATATATTGAGTGTACTGATAGCTTACCTTGGCCTCATCAGTGTCAGAGTTTTTCACTATGGCAAAGAAACAGAGTCTTCGCAGATTCAGGCCAGGTTCAGAGAAATATATTTAGTCTTCATCTTTGATTTCACTACAAATGCTTTTCTCCTGTTTTGTACTCTACCAATTCAGTTGTGTTCTCTGGCCATAAAATTACAGTAGTTTAATAATTTGTAAATAGTTCTTAAAACTTACAAGTGAGTTCAGCTATGATGATGATAGTGGTGTTAGAAGTAAAAGTAACATGTTCTGTAATATGCAAATGTGACCTGATACCTAAAGGGAAACACTTATATCCCACTTTTGTTTAAATAACTTTGTAGAGTACTACTCCATTTTAATTAGCTGATGTGTTTTTTTGTCCTCTGATACAAGCAGAAGTGCTTTCATTTGTATTTGACTTTGTTGTTTGGGACTCTAAGAGGTGGGGAGGGTTTTGAGTTCGGGGTAGTTGCTGATGCTGTCCAGCCGGAATGGACAGTGACACTAGGTTGCTCTATCCGTCTGTCTGGCTGCTCCCCTGTTAGCCATGGAAAGCACCCTGCCCACCCTGGTTCCTCTGACTGAAGAAGCAGGTTTGATGTGTGTGGTATGTCAGAATAGGCTTTATGCATTGTCCTGATTCAGCCTGCAGTGATCAAGCATGGGGCTGCCTGACGCATTAACCTCTAACAGCTCTGGCTGCATGATTCCCATAGCCTACTCTCTCTTTTCACACTTCTTCACCTTTGTTTTTGTTGTGCTTCCTCCTCCCTTTCTCCACTCCAATCTCTTCCCAAGCAAACAGCTCTCAGGTTTTTTTTCATGTTGGTTCCAGTTTTGCTGCATTCTTACCCATATTTGCTGTTAATGATGCCATTACCTATGTAATGTTGTCCTGGTATGTTATTCTTGGATATGGTTACTTACACACTGTTGGCCTCACAAGGTGCTTTTCCCTGTAAGATCCCAGATGCACCTTTCTGGTTACCTTTGAAGTTTGGCAATTATTCATGAAGCACCCTGTTAAACACCTGCAGAATCCAGCCAGCTCTTATGGCACTCGCTGCCTGTAACCTGTCAGCTTTGCACATTATCTGTCACATCTAGCAGTTTCGTATGTTGTGTCCAGTAGTTTCTTGTGTTTTTAATGCCCTTTTCTATGAAGCTTAACTTCAGGCCAGGGTCTAGATAGCAGGTTTGCGATCTGCCCCCTGCCTTAACAATCCTGTGCTTAAAGGTGGGATGGAAAGGAGCTGCATCACTCCTTTCTCTGGTGGAGCCTGAATGTGCTACTCCCCCGGCATGGGCTGGATACGTAGGGATGGAGCCCTGCTGTGCTGGACATCACCTGGGAGTGGTGTGACTAACTGGGGACTGACCTCCTGTTATTGCCACTACCACCTTGATGCATGAATAGAACCTCTGTGTAGTAAGGCAGTTAAAATCAATAACGTCCTTCTAAGAGTGATATAGCCTGTGTAGGCAAGTCTGGTTCTTTGCCCTCAGTTGCACACACAGTGTCTTCTCAGCAACAGGGTCCTGGGTTGCTGCCAAGATTAGTGGAATACTGCTGTAGTGTTGTGCCACTGGAGCGTGCCCTCTTCTTGCCTACAGATTCAGATATCTGAGCTGTTGCTGAACCTGGTCCCTGTCCTTCAGGTATTGAGTAATCAACCTCATTGGTCTCCTCTGACAATAGGTCTGTGTTTAAGTCGTATTTCAATGTCCAAGATCAACTTAAGTCTCTTTCTTGGCCATTGAGTTTCAGTTAACAACACTTGTGGTATCACTTGTGTTGTGCATTCACTGTGTTTTGGGCAACTGGTGTTCTGTTCTCCTGGCAAAGCTTGGTGCTGCACTACCAAAACTGCCAGGCTTTGCCAGGTTTGTACATTGAAGTGCAGGGGTTTTGCTGGGGCCATCCTTCCCATAAGTTTCCCAGTCCAGCCCAAAGTCTCTTTTAGTCATTTAGCAAGTTTTCACCAGAAACCAGAGTCCAAGTTGAATGTATACCTCCCAAATTCCCCGAGTTCTCAGGTCCATGTGCTCCTTCTCTCTGTAACTAAATGTGCGAGTTGCGTGTTGGTTCAGTATCCATCCTGTAGCCCTCCAATTGAATGAAATTGGCAGACTGCTCCTTTGCAGTCTTCCTATTGGAGACTCCAGATGTGTTTAAATATATATTTACTTGTCTTGGAGCACTATAGGTAGACTCCGCTCCTTTAGTTTACAGTGTAAATGATTCTCCTTCAAGTCACAATCTGAGAGGTGTGCAGTATGAAATAGTTGTACCTGGACACTGGCCAAACCTCAGGACGTTCATTGAGACACACCTGGCAGTCTGCATTACAGTTACTGAGAGATTAGTTATTCCTATTTCCAGTGTTGCTAGTAAAAATACCAGATTTTTCCAATGTTTGTCTCCCAGTTAATGAAGGATCTCCATTTTTGTTAGTTTTATCCGATTCATTAGCTGTCATTCTGAAACTGTTCATCAGTCCTCTGTCAGTGTTTATTAGACATTGGTTCCATCTCTTTAAGAGAGAGACTTTATGCTTCAAATTATATTTTAAATTGGATATAACATTTATGCGCAGATTTTTTACTTCCTTTTCTTCTTTCTGCTTAAAGGAAGGGTTTTAATGTGTTACTTACAATTATGTATTAGAGGCTTAACTTCTTAGAAAAAAATGAAGTACAGCAGTTAAGCTTGGATAATTGGGTACAACTGTCCTCTAACATGTGTCTGAATCGTCATCCTCTGTTACTTCTATGCTGATTCCATTGTTTCTTCTGTGCTGATTCCATTGTAATAGTTTACTACTCACTATACCTTCTCAAGCCATTACATACATGTGCTTCATTCACAGTTTTTTCAGCTTTTAGCTACTTAAGGACTGACAGCAAATTTCCCCTCTTTTTTAAACCTTTTGCCTTTTTGATAGCCCTTCTCAATTCCTTCAACTACATACACACTCTGTATGTGAATGCTTCCTTTGCAGAAAATTACTGCAATCCACAGATCTGTTGCTGTCGAGGTGATTTTGTAAATTATTGTTCTTCAAAGAAGTGCCCTATAAAACAAAGATCTACCAAGACCATTAGGTTACTGTGGTTTTGGAGCACTTTGTCTAAAGCTTTGAGTGTGATTAATGGAAACACCCCTGGGATTACTCAAGGTTGATGTTCATCTAGGTAGTCTTGGCAATAAATGGTACTTCTAGCTATCAGTCACTGTCAGCCTTGCGAGGTCCTAGTCCCCAGAAGGTTCCCAGTGCTCCTTTCTGCTTCTCTCTAAAGTTTGGCTGCTGTTCACTTAACACCCCTTTAACTACCTGTGGAATCCTCATGGCGCTGGACGAGGGAAAGGCTGTGGATGTGTCTTCCTGGACTTCAGTTAAATCCTTTGACAGTTTCTCACAGCATTCTGCTACGGAAACTGTCAGCCTCTGGCCTGCACAGGCGCACACTCTCCTGGGTGGAAAACTGGCTGGATGGCTGGGCCCAGAGCGTGGTGGGAAATGGTGTTAAATCCAGCTGGAGGCCAGTTACAAGTGGGGTTCCCCAGGGCTCAGTGCTGGGTCCAGCCCTGTTAATGTCTTTATCAATGACCTGGATGAAGGCATCGAGTGCTCCCTTAGCAAGTTTGCGGACGACACTAAGCTGAGTGGAAGTGTGGATCTGCTGGAGGGTCGGGAGGCTCTGCAAAGGGACCTGAACAGGCTGGACAACTGGGCAGAGTCCAATGGCATGAGGTTTAACCAGACCAAATGCCGGGTCCTGCACTTGGGGCACAACAACCCTCTGCAGTGCTACAGACTAGGAGAAGTCTGTCTAGAAAGCTGCCTTGTCAATGGCATCTTGGCTTGTATCAGAAATGGCGTGACCAGCAGGCCCAGGGAGGTTATTCTCCCTCTGTACTCGGCACTGGTGAGACCGCACCTCGAATCCTGTGTTCAGTTCTGGGCCCCTCACCACAAGAAGGATGTTGAGGCTCTGGAGCGAGTCCAGAGAAGAGCAACGAAGCTGGTGAAGGGGCTGGAGAGCAGGCCTTTTGAGGAGCGGCTGAGAGAGCTGGGGTTGTTTAGCCTGGAGAAGAGGAGGCTGAGGGGAGACCTCATTGCTCTCTATAACTACCTGTCAGGACGTTGTAGAGAGGATGGTGCTGGGCTCTTCTCCCAAGTGACAGGGGACAGGACGAGAGGGAATGGCCTCAAGCTCTGCCAGGTGAGATTTAGGCTGAAGATTAGGAAAAAAATGGCAGAGGCTGCCCAGGGAGGTGGTTGATTCACCTTCCCTGGAGGTGTTTAAGGTATGTGTGGATGAGGTGCTGTGTGGCATGGTTTAGTGTTTGATAGGAATGGTTGGACTCGATGATCCGGTGGATCTCTTCCAACCTGGTGATACTATGATTCGATGATCTGTAACCTTTGTCACCTTCTCGTATCTGTCACGCCTGGCAATTTCTCATGTCCATCCAGTTCAGTTAGCTTACTTCAGGCCAGGGCCTAATCAGCAGGTCATTATAAACCAACAAATAACTAATTTAAAAACTGGTCATCTACACTTAATGAATTAAATCCTACTATAATTTATTGATTTTAAAATTCTGATAGTATAAGTTTTAGTGTACCTCAACTCACTAACCTAGCCATTGATAAAAACTTGGAACAGAATTTTGAAGTGTTATCGAGTTGTTGGCAGGTTTAATTAGGATTTTCCCTAGGTTTAAGGAGAATACACTGCTTACTGTGGTTTAAAGCCACTTCTTTCATTACTGAGGATAAAACAGTAAAGGCTTTTCCTTCTTCACTGTAGAAATAAAAAATGAGTTGTGAAGGGTCTTGGTGTAGCAGTTCCGAAATTTTGATGGTTGGGCAGTTGAGTCAGTTACGATCACTTGAGCATACAGCTCACTTTTGCTTTAATAAGTCATTAAAAATGCAGAGCATTTAAAATGCGGAGCATATTTTGATTAATTGCTTTTTCCTCTTGATTCCCACACATTTAATGTCATCTTTATAGTAAGCTCTCATAAATATGAGTCTAAGGACCAACTTAATTTTTTCATTCTGAGCTTGATATAAATCAGAATTTTTTAAAAGTGGAATTAAAAAAGGAACAATAGTCACTCTAATATAATATGCAAACTCATGTAGTTAAAAAAGAAAAAAGGAAGAGTTTTTAGTTGCTCCAAAGTTATGTGCATTATAGTGTATCACGCTGGATGGTAAAATTAATTCCAGCTCCTCTGTAAAGGGTTTATTTAAATGAGTTACCAGCATGCATTAATATTGATTGACCACAGAGAATATTTTTTTCTTTAAGAACAAAGGCAAACAAGATCAGTGTTGGTGCTTCAAGCTGTAGGAGTTCTCTGACTGCTAATTAAATAGTTATGTAAGTCACCTTGTTGCAGCTTTAATTAAGGTAGCTTAAATTTTCTTGTTTTGATGGACAGAGTACAGAAGGTGGCAGTCCACAACTGAAAAAAATCCATTCAATCTTGAGGTAACACATTTTCCCTTTCCTTCTTTCTTAGGTTCCACCGCATCCATCAGGTCCTCCTGTGGTTGGGGCACTTCAACCACCTGCTTTCACAGCACCTTTAGGAATCCCTCCTCCTGGATTTGCTCCTGGAGTGCCACCACCACCGCCACCTCCATTTTTACGACCTGGTTTCAACCCAATGCATTTACCCCCAGGTATATTCATGTATTTTTAGGAATATTAAGTCCTTTTTTTAACCATGCAGCAATTAAAAGCTTTTGTCATGTTAACTGCACGGGTGTGTTTTGAAGTGATAGTGCTAACATATACTTTCATATAGGCTTTCTTCCTCCTGGACCGCCACCACCTATAACTCCTCCAGTATCTGTTCCTCACACTCCAGCAGTAAACATCCCAAACTGTAAGTGTTTAAATCTTGGGCAACCAGCAGTAGAAGGTTACTGATTACGGTTTTTTTAATATGTTAATGCATTGTTTCTTAGCTACAGCAACTGGTGTGAATGAAGACACTACAAAAGAGTCATCTGTAGGAAATCCCATCCCAACAGTCGTTTCTGGATCCAGAGGGAATGCTGAAACTACTGATAGTTCCAAAATATATGGGACTGTTCCGCCTCCTGTAGCACCTACTAATGTACCTGCTCCTGTCACCCAAGGTGTTCCACTTCTTGGTAAGTTAATTTTTGTATGTATTCAGTTTATTGTTCCCTCAGTTCAAAATACGATTTCGATTTTGCTACTGACTTCCAGTTTGTGGGAAAATAAAGTAGATTTTTCTAAACTTGTTGAAGTTTCTGCCCTTCTGGTGGTTTTAAAATAAATTTTAAAAGCTTGATTTTTGCACAGAAGGAAGAGAATTTTTTTTTCTATTATTAGAGATCTGTTTTCTGAAGAAACAAAAAAACTGTTACATGTCAGGACAGAATGAAATGCTGTCTGTTTTTAACAAATTGAGGTTTATACCATATAGGAAATTAACTTAAAACACGTGTATGCCATGTGAACTGTATTTTAGACTCACCTATTACATGTATAAAATTAACTTATAGAGGAAATATTATTTTCTAGTACATTTTTTAAGTCTGAACGTTTGTTATACTTTTTATGTATGGAATAAATTATTTTAATAAAATGGAAATCTAGAGGCTTTTATTCAGCCCTGTCGTATTATAGGTTCTAAAACCTTTTTAACTATGTTACTTTATTTAAATTTTACAAAATGGTATTTTGCGTAGCAAAACCAAGCTAACTTTGGATATCTTACATCAAGTGCTTCTCATGATATGATATGAACTTGCTCAGATTTTTAAAGAGTGTATGCTGCTTAGTGTTAGAGGTCTGCTAAATACTTAATGATGGCCTTTTATGAGTCAGTGTCAAGAATTTACTCAAGAGACTTGTTTCTTACAAATTTTAATGAGATTCTTAAAGTTATGGGATTTCAGAACTCTAAATGAGAGCCTGGCAAGTAAATAAAAAAGTTAATTTTCAATGTACACTAAAAACACCCAGATATTGGTGTCCTGAGAGCTTGCTGCTCTGTTGAATTTGATGGCTAAATTTTCCAGCCATGACTAGTGATTTTTGGATCCTTCATGTGAGGAACTTGAAATAAGAGCCTATTAAGGCATTTTTCAAAACCTGAAATGCTGCTTCTCTCTCAAAATCAGTCTGCCTTTGAAAAGCTATCAAAACAGATATGCAAAATGAGTAGGTAATTGTTTCAGAGTATCTCAGGCACTTGGCAAACAGAGAAAATCTTAAGAAAAATTCTTTGGTGACACCATGGGAATTTTGTAGTGATAAGGATTTATAGGACTACGCATTTTAAGACATTTGCATTTTAATGATGAAGTTACACTTTTTGTATTTGTGATACAGCATTACCAGACTTTTGAAGTTTCCTGATGCTATGTCTTGCCTGGCATAACTTGAACATTTTATTCATAGAATAAAATATTTAAATTAAAATTTATTCCAAGCTTTTGGAATGTATTGAGTTACTCTTCAGTTTGCTGTTTCACTCTACATTTTAGAAGAAGGTTTTGCAGAATAAAGATTGGAGTGGAGTAAGTTATGTACTCAAGTTACTTAGACTGTAGCTTTTTTTATTCTTACAAGTTCAAGGAAGCTGAATTTGATAAATCTGAAGATCAAGAACTTTCATTTGTTTTTTATAAACTTGCTCACTGAGTTGTTGATGTGGGTGAAATTGTGTGGTCAGTGTAACTTCTTGCAAAGTTCAGTTGCATTGACGAAGTGATAAGAGAGCTTTTTATTTTTAAAAGATTGCACGTGTGAGCTTACAGACTAGTGATAGCTGAGATCTGTGCGTTTACTTAAGTAATAGTGTTTTACGTTGATCAGCATCTTATTTCAAGAAGATGATATTTATCATCGAGGAGCTATACAAAATCTTCCATCCTCACGTTTCAGAGTTAAGGGAGACTGTTCACAATCTGATAAAAGATACAAGAAAACTAGAAGGAACAGGTTGTGATATTTTACACGATTGAAGATTAATATCAGTTGTGTTTGCTTTTAAAACTTTTCACTAAGTTAATACAAATGTCGTCTTAAGACCACTTTGATTCACATATTAATTGAGTCTAGTTCTGCACGCAAGAGTCCAGATCTGGTCTCTCGTTAGGCTGGAATTAAAATGAAGGGGATGATGTCTTCCACCAGTGAAGCTGATGTAGTTAGCAAAGAAGCATCCCATGAAGTCTTACCCTCCCCATCCTGTGAGTTCAGGAGCTGGCCAGGCTGCATCACCATTCCTTCCTTTTCATTCCATCAGGTTTCACTCCTAGGGAGATCAAAGCATAGGAAATGGAGTTTGTTAGGGTTCCACCACGGGTGCAGACATGAGGTGCAGTCTACATATGCATCCTGGTCCTGGAGCCCAGAAGTACTTGCAGGCTTGAGAATTTAGGGTAGCCTTAGTGTCTGACCTAGAGTCTTGTACCAGTCAGAGCCAGGTGAGCTGGGCAAAGTACGTTAGTCAGTACAGCATCACCCTCAGCCAGCCAAGGGAAAGTGCAGACAAGGGAAATCGAGTGCTTCAGACAAAGGACCTCATGTTCACAAGTGTGTGGTTTAGCAATTTGAATAGATGACTGATCGTGTGACTGGTTTCTCGTGAAGTCCTCAAACTGCTCGTTACATATTGCTATGATGTGGCTCTTCAAGCTGAGATAAGAAGGTGGAAGAAAGATTTGTGTGACAGCATCATGAAGTATGTCATGAGGACTCTGCTTGGGGAAATAGGGATGAAGGGTCTTGACTAGTGTAACATGAAGAATGAAGAAATGTACCTCGGATATTTGGGCAGGATAGAAGAACTTACTTCAGCAGGCTGAATGCAAGGAACGAAGATCGCTCTGAAGTGACTGTCTTAGAAATCTAATCTTAACCTTGCCTGAGAACACCTTATGTAATCTGTACAAATGCAGGAGATCTTTTTTTTGTAACTTCAAAATGAAGCTTATCTACCTATCTGCTCAGTTTTTGTGTGAAATATATGTTACAAAGTAATTCTAAATTCATTATTGTAAGATTGCATATGCTCTCTTAGTGATGTAAGTTATGTTTTGTTTCATCTCCACTGATTTCATTCATTTCTACAATGTAATTCTTCCAACAAAGATGTGTTTGTGCTTCAGAGGACTGATCCCTTGTGGACATTGTGCCTGAATTTTTTTTGTGCTTATTTCTGAAAACCACCCTTGGGTTGGTTTAATTTAGTTGTCCTTGATCATATTTGCTGCTGTTGTAGTTTCTTGTTCTTAATTTGAACAAGATTATCCAGACTGTAACTGGGCTTGTGAGTGTATGCTCATGTAATTTTTTTAATTGTCTGCAAAGCAGATATTTTTGGACTCCTTTTACATGTGCATATTGCAGAAAGTGACAGGTTTTTAAATCATTTTTGATTTGCCAACTTGTTTTTAGTGTTGAGCAAATGATGTAATTTGGACCAGTAATAAACTGCTGTTGCAGATGCTGTGTTTCAAATATTCAGATTCTGTGATCTCTTATCCTGATTAAATATGCTGTGTTGTAGTTTGTAGGTTCTGATCTACTGCTCTCTGCCAAAATTCCTGCAATGATAATTACATTCTATTCTACAAGCTGTTCTCAAAGATACTGTAGCTCTCTTCAAACTTGGTATTCATTTCCTGTTAATGCATGCTGAATTATTATTCTTTTCTCCCTGGCTCATTTGTTCTTAACTAACTATGCAGTCTTTTTGTAATCTGCATTAAATTATGAAAGACAGACCACAATATTCTGTGAGCTCATCAGAGTACTGCTAAATCATAAAGTGCTTACTTCCTTCAGGAAGGAAGGATGAGCTTTTTATTAATAGAGGATGTGAACAGTGATAATCCTAATACATTTCCAGATTTCATATGATGGTCCATTTTGAAAACACGACAAGCACTGCATGCTTGCTAATTAAATATATGAATGCTGCTTTCATAATACTGTTGAATTACAATTCAGAGGTAAGGCAACATGAACTCTCGAGCACCATTCATGGAATTCAGTTTGGCCTTGATTCCTTTGACTCTGGATCAGTCTAGTGTTTGTGTTCTATAAACAGGAATTTTAGAAGGTTTACTATCAGTAGCCAGCACTGTACACATAACATAATTTGACCTTTACTTCTTTGTTTAAGCATCTTGCATGAATAGGAGCCACCTACTACTATCTTCAGTGGTGGACACTGACTACCGTGAAAAATGTTGGCATTTATGGCAGGTTACTTACAAGCTTTAAATTGATATTTAGGCCCTTAGGTTTAGGCTCCTTTCTTTACAGTCTTGGCCTGGCCTAGAGGGTTCTGTATTGAACTCCAGGAAAAAGATGCAACTTGTCCCTCTCTCAACAACTTCTTGGTAGTGTATTATGTTCTATTGTTAAGATGCAACACTCTGCACTAGACAGCAGTAGGAGAATTCATGTGACATAAGTGTTGCAGAGTATCAGCATCAAATTCAAAGCCTAGACCTTTAGCCTGTTCTGCTGGTACCATAAGCTTTTGACTTCTTGTTCTCATATGTATTTCCATCAGATATGCAAAGGAGGTGTATTTGAAGCAGTATTGCTGTGTCAGATACAGAAAACACCATTCCTCCACTTGCCTTCTTGTAACAGCACAGCTGAGAAGTGATTTAACAGACAGTATAATCACTTACTGAGCAAAGTTCAGTTAAAAAAATCATAGGCTATGCTTTGTAATTATGTTAATGATTGCAACACTCAGTTATTACAAAGGAACGTGGGATTTGTCCAGGCAGAAGAGGAGATAGATAATAGGAAATGGAATTAAAGTGACATGGACATCTGGTTAAGTACCTGATTTATTAAAACAATAAGGATGACTCCTGTGACCTCTCTGGATAGAAGATGCTTCATCAGGACAGCTATCGCATTTGGGGCTGTGTCTTCCAAGTAAAGTGAAGTTACGAAACTTCTGACACTACGTGACTGTTTTTTGCACCTCTGAAACAATGCTCGTGGTTGGCAGTGACCTTTCCTAGTACACTTGCATCCGTGTTCTTCATAGCAAACACTCTTCATGAGTTCTGAGGACCTTTCACTGTGCATCTGTAGTAAAAGTTGCAAATAAAAGTCAATCGTGAAAGCGGTCTCTATTTTTACACATTTGAACAGAGTAATGTATTAGGTGTAAGGTCCGAGGATGACATTGTCAGTATTAAAAGCCACGTCTGGTAATAAAATCTGTCATAGCCATGTTGTGCAGAATAAGCAGTTGATCAGAAGGATGGTTGGTGTTTCATGCTCCTAAGCAACAAGGCATGGTTATCTACTACAAAAAGGCTTACAGTTATGAATGAGTGAATAAAACACAGACTGGAGCAGATACATTGTCGCTCATCTGCATGTGTAAGAGACGGGCATTAAATGATTTTATTGTTCCTCTAGGAGCTGTGGTACTTCTCTTCAGGTTTGACAAACTATTAAGTTTTACATACTGCTTTTCCCTATATAAGACATCGGAGGGCTTTACATTTTGATAGATGTTGCATGCACAATCTGTGCCACTAATTTTACTGAGTGTGTTCAGTAAACTTGAATGTGTTTCTGGACAGCTTTTTGAGAGTAAATTTTTAATTGGTGCCTGGCTTGTCAGTACAGCAAAGAAAACTCTTAATAGTTCTTTCTACAGACTCAGAATTTGGGTGGGCTGATTTAAAATAAAAAATGTTCAGCTACCCCACTGATGCAGTCCAGATTAAAAGAGAATGAGTTTCAGATACTGTTCTACTGCTTCTGTGTGGCATTTTTGTATAGAAGTAAGGTTGAGAAATTAAAGTACTCATACTTGTTGCATTGAAAAAGACATTTTACACTTACCTCATGTTCACACTGTTGTAACCCTCCTAGTCTCTGCTGCTACAGAGCAGAAGCATGTGCTTATCCTCTTCAGCTCATTAAGTCTCAGTTATTCCTTTCTGCTTTATTTTTAATCTGTTGAAGAGTTTACTTATCATCAAAAATAGCCCCAAACCTCAGAATTCAGCAAAATTACATTCTTGGAAGACACCCCTGGCCATGTGTCTGTCTAGCTGGGTCTGTAGTGCCGAGTCATGGAGGAGTTTAAACTAGGTGACTTGCAGCCCTGGTTCTGAACAGCAGGAGGGGCAAGGCTGTGCATTTCAAAGTGGAATAAGAAAGAAAAGCAGGGAGGGAAATAACACTGAAGCTGCTGTAACATTTCTTTCAAAGAGTGTGACCCATCAAGCTGTGTCTTAAAAGTGGCTGCTTGGAGGGGAAGGTAAGATGGTGCCACGGATTGGAAGAATATTCACATTTTGTTACCAGAATTCTCCTAGTCAGCAGACTAGAATTTCCTTCTAATACAAATGTGAAGAGCACTCCAATAAAATGTCTGTGTTGAAGGTGCTCGTAGCCTAAGAAGTGGTAGCAAAAGGCCAATAAATATATTCTGCAGATGGCTCAGATGTAGTTGGGGTAGAAATGCTGAATAAGTCGGTTGAAGGGAGAAGGGAGCTACAATATCTGAATGGAAGGTCATTCGGGATGTCAGCTCTACTCTGCTCGTTAAGCTGAAATTCCAGGTGTAGTTTTCACCAGCACTGCCAAGGATTTAATTCTGCTGTTAATTGACATACCTATTTGACGTTTTAATTTTACACAGGGCAAGTGTTACAAAATTGTCTGTAACCTGCACTTTGAACTTAGTTTTATTAACATATATGGAAATAAAACATTATTTATAGTTTCCACAAATATAAAAAGGAATGCAGGATGGTTTAGAAGAGATATATGCTTGTTCTGCTGGCACATGTCAATCCCTTTAGATTACACTTTGGGATCTGGAAAAATGCCACGTGCTTTCTCAGACATGGAGCTTGTTTGCAGGTAGAGAACTGCTAGTGAGCAGAAAGAGCAGACAAGCCCAGTGCAAAGGCTGCAGAGAGCATGAGGCAGTAGCTTTAACCGGTTCAAAAAAAAGGAGCCACGTGAGATGAACTGGCTCATGCTTATCGGCATGGAGTCCTCATTCATTTGGGCTTGGGGTGTGGATGGCAATGAGCTATGGGCTGAGCTTCCCCAGCCGGTGTGCTCTGCGTGCAAGTGTTTTAGTATTATGAAAACCATGCTAAAAACAAGGAATAGAAATGGAAAACAGTTGGTGTTGGCTGTGCACTATAGAGGATGGAAAATTGTATTAAAAAAAAAAATCCAGAAATTACCTATTACATTTCCTTTTCTGTTACATTGCAAGGTTTATTCTGCCAAAATTAAACTCTGTGGTATCCCTTCTCTCTGGAACCATAAACTGAACTTCTTGCTCCTCCCCCAGCCCTTGTGATCTTACCTCTCCCATCACGGCTTCCTCTCTCTGCTGCCTCTATCTGCGCTTTGCAGGTCTTGTTGGTGACAAGAAATCTCAAGCATTTTAGCCGGACAGGATTTTGCTGTTGTTTATAGTCAGAGAATCATAGAATAGTTTGGGTTGGAAGGGACCTTAGAGATCATCTCGATCGAACCCCCCTGCCATTGCCAGGGACACGAGGACAATAGAGGAGAAAGGTTTTAACGCTGAGTAAAGGAGTTGAGATGTCGTTAATTAGAAGCCTAAGAAGCGTGGCCTGTTAAGAGAGGTGTCTCATCCATCAGTTGGAGGCACTAAGCTGGAGATTGGAAAGAGCTCTTACCTACAAAATGGCAGTCAGTGGCTTCTCCACAAAAGGAGCCCTTTGGGATAAGTGATCGGCTGCTTCTGTTTGGATATTGATTACTCCTAGCACAAAACAAACTTCTCTGTACAGTGTGTAAAGCAGCACGGGAAGCTTCGCAGGCTGCTCTCTGCATCCTCCTGGCACAGTTTTGGGGTTACTCAATTCACAACCTAATTTCAGAACATTTTTGGAATTATGAAAATATCTTTTTTGTTGGTTTTTTTCCACTCCTGCCAGCCTCTGATGCACTTTGTGTGTGTTTGTTTCAGGCACTCAAGGAGTTGCGCCGCCCCCGCCGGCGCCTGTCGTTGGGTTGCAGGCTCCATCGACCGGCCTCTTGGGTGCCCGGCCTGGATTGATCCCACTGCAGCGACCACCGGGAATGCCGCCCCCTCCGCTGCAGCGGTTTCCCCTGATGCCACCGCGACACATGCCTCCCCACATGATGCACCGGGGGCCCCCACCGGGACCAGGGGGCTTTGGGATGCCTCCCCCCCACGGAATGAAAACCCCCTTCCCACCGCCCGGGCACTTTGTGAGACCTGGGGGGATGCAGGGAAGCGGGGGGCCAGGCGGACCCGAGGATAACAGAGATGGGAGGCAGTTTAGGAATGACAGACAGACGTTCACCCCTAACAGAGACCAGGAGAGGTTCGGAAGGAGATCATTTGGAAATCGGGTAGAAAACGATCGTGAGCGCTACGGGAACCGCAACGATGACAGAGATCACGAGCGACCTGGTAATCGTGACAGGCGAGACTGGGGAAGAAGAAGCCCCGAGCGCGATAGACACAGAGACTTGGAGGACAGGAACAGGCGGTCCAGCGGGCATCGAGACAGAGAGAGAGATTCCAGAGATAGGGAGTCTCGTAGAGACAAGGAAGAAAACAGAGGCAAGGAGAAACCGGAGATGGCAGACAGGGGAGATGACGACAAAAACCACGAATCTCATAGTGGCAAAATGGAAGATGCAGACATTGTTTCAGAACTTGCTGCGGGAGAGTCTGAACCTGCAGGTGTAAAACCTGTCGAAGAGTTAACATCCGAGGCTACCTCATCTGTGGAACAGGCGCAAAAGGAGATGGGCTCAGTGGCAGAGGCTCCTCGCTAGAGACTGGAAGTTGTCAAAAGACGACAGTGACATTTGTTGGAGTGTAGAGCTTTAGAGTTGTACAGTCTGCTGTATTATATTCGCTTCTGCTTCTATCACAGCCCCGCAGTAGTTGGTGGGGAATTGTAAGCAATTTGATTGCTTCCCTTCTATTTAAAATAGCCACAACATAACACGAAATACTGAAGATATGATTCAAATGTTACCCATTTTTTGCTGTAACTTTTTTAAAGTTTTGACTTTAAAAAGTTTACAAATCAGAAGTAGAAGTGCTTTCTATTTTTTTTTTAATTTAAGAAAAGGTAACGGTGAAAGCTCCTCAAAAACCAATAGGGATGTGTTTTTAATAAACTCTATTTTCGTAACAAACTTTAACGTGTGCTATTCTTCCTACACTGCACTGAAGTGGAAAAGGAGTGTTCAACATCTTAAAGTTTGAACTGTTAATGCTGTACTGGAGTCTAAATTAGACTGTTTTGTTTATATTTGTTAAAAAAGAAATACATCTGTTTGTGTAGCTGTTCACAGAAGCAAATTTTTATTTGTAATAGTCATCTTGATTTTTAGATTGCTGCATTTTAATTATTACTTGACCATACTAGGTAAAAGGTAGTGATTTTAAAAATGTTAATTGAAGAGTTAACTGTTTAGTGTTTGCAATGCAATCAATTTTTTTTCTTTATATTTTTTTCTCTCCCTCCCCTTCCCCCCCCTCAACTGGTTTTGTGGTAAATGTTGCCCTAAGTAGCCTTTTTTAAGAAAAAGTGGACACCTTCAGGCATCCTCAGTCTGCTCTGCTTGTAATGTTATAAAATTACTGTGTGTGGTGGGCTGGGACGCTCACTGGATCGGCATCTTTTGTACTTGTTATTCATTGATGCATTTTGGAAAGTGGGGTGAAAAGAGAAATCAAAAAGACACCAAAATACAATATAAAATGCTAACCTATTTTTTTTAAAAGGAGGGAGGGGGCTGGGAAAAGGAAGGGAGGTGGGAGGGAGTGGGAGGATTTTAAAATGCTGCCTCTTCCTTTACACAAATCTGGGCTCCTGCCCTTGTCTGTGTTAACGCCGTCCACCTCCTGTAACCCTGCAAGAGGTAGGTGGAAAGGTTTTACCTACGTAGCTATGGTCCTGATGGACAAGAGTGCGCTTTTTTTTTTTTTTCCCCCTCCCCTTTTTGTTTTCCCATCTTCCCTCCATATCACTTGAGCGAGTTGGTCAGATCTGAAGAGGGCAAACACGGAGCCCTGGCAGCTCGGCCCCGAAACACGTTGCCTCGTCCATCAGCCGCTCGCCGGGCTTGGGCAGCACCAGCCCCTCAGCTGGAGCTTGTTGAACGCTGGAAGCTTAGTGGGAAAACTGTATGAATCCTGTGCATTTTCAGCTATTTTTCTCCTTGATATAGGTGTGTTCTACTTTCAAAGTTGATTTTTTTTTTCCCCTAAGTGAAGGGCAGCTGCTTTTTTACATCAATCCTTTTTCAAAGCTGCTCTGCAGCAGAGGGTTGTTTTTTTTTCTGGGGGAGGGAGCGGTGTGGGAAGCAAATATTGAGTTGTGGACTGGGGAGAGGACATCTATTTTTATGTTCTTGCAATAGCAGAATAAAGAGAAAAAAAAAAAACCAACCTGTTTACATACTTGTAATGAACTCATCTTCCATGTCTTAAAACCTGTGTCCTTAATGTTTGTTCTTGCTGGGCCAGTGGAACTAACTTTTTTTTCATACAAAGCCTGACAGTTATGTCTTATGTTTAAGACTTGTCGTAGTAAAACCTGCCATAGTTCTACAAGGATGTAGAGTTTTGGGTTTTTTAATGAATACACTTTGTTAAAGGATTTGAAGACAAGCAGGGCAGAGGCAGGTTTCACTCAAATGCCACCTCACATTCTTTCCGGTTCCTGCTTTACAAAATCGGAAAAGAAAGCCTGGGAAAACTTTAGCTGCTCCTTTGCAGAGCAGTTTAGCTGCTTGCTCAAGCAGTAACTACGCTCAACCTACCGGCGATGCAGCATCTTGACAGCATCACCAGAGTAACTGGAGCCGACCCTTGCGCAGCTGCCAAATTTCTGGCTTTCATCTTCCAGTATAAGCGTATGGCTTGTCTTATTTGAATTAGCTCAGTGTAAGCATCCATTACCGATAAAGGCAGTACAGTGGGTAGCAATTAACACGCTGGTTACGGGGCCTGTGCCGGCCACTTGCAGCGATTTCTGCACTTCTTGGATGCCGCGCTGGCTCCCAGGCCCGTGAGCCACCGGCGCTGTGGCCCAACCACAGACAACAGGTTTGACACTGAACATCTGTACATTCCAGGCTTTGGAAGCAGCAAGGCCCAGCGCCAGGAACAGCTGGAAAGGAGGGAAGCAGGAGCTGCCAGAGCGCTCATTCCATTGCTTCTCCTGCGGCTGAAAAGCTCTTTTTTTTGCCCCTTAGGGAGGAAACGTAACAGTCCTCTAAAAGGTGGCAGCATTCAGTGCTTCCCAGCTGCTTAAGGAGGGAGCCAAAAGGCACAGGCACTACTTTAATTCCACTGGAGCAGCTAAACTGATCCACTGGGAAAGGTACAGGTGGGTAGGAACTGTACAGGCAATTGAGGGCCACCTGCAATGAATGTTTAAAGTGTTCGTGCGGCATTCTTGCCATCCTACCAAATGCCGTTCCTTTTCTGTAACGCGCTACACTGGAATCTGGGTGTCTAGAACTACAGCCAACTGCTTCCATGAGTATCTCTAATGTACAAGATTAAGGAATGTTGATACAAGTCTTCATTAAAACTAAACATTTTCTTTATTAAAAGACTTGGAAATGTCTGTTTGAGAGGTACATACAAGAGAATAATGAAAGCTGGTGCTCACACACAGTGATTACACTGCTGAGAAGCTTTATGAAATCAAGCAGAACTTCTGGCTCCATAATTTTTTTTAAGGGAAGACCCATTCCACACTAGATGCTCCTGCACAGCTTGAAAGGAAGGAGCTCTCTTGAGCAGCACATCCAGACGGCCAACAACCCAACCTACACGGCCAGATGAGGTGCAAAAGGGCACATGGTGGAACCAGATCATTCCACACGCTTGAGGCTTCCCCACCACACACACACTGCACTCCCTGAGTGCTCCAAGTGTGACACTGTTACATTTTACAACCAGAAGCTCTTTCTGCAAAGCAGCAGCCGTCCCTCAGCACACAAAGGCCTGGCTGTGACCTGCAGACAAGTGTCAGGTTATTCCCACAGAACATGGGTTTCCATCACAGAAAAACATGACAGTGTTTGTTACTCCCATCCTGACTGATCTCTGGTCTGACTTGTTAAAGTTACTGGCTGGGAACAATCTTGATGCTGTTGGTGTCTGGAAATTAATCACTGACATGGTTCTTGTTTTCCCTCATCTGGAGGGCTGTGTCCAATTCTGGAATCTTCAACATAAGAAGGAAAGGGAACTGCTGGAATAGGTCCAGAGGAGGGTTATAAAGATGATCAGAGGGCTGGAGCACCTCCCATGCACGGACAGGCTGAGAGAGCTGGGATTGTTCAGCCTGGAGAAGGGTCCAAGGAGACCTTATAGCAACCTGCCAGTACACAATGGGAGCTATGGAAAAGCTGGGGAGGGCCTGTTTCCAAAAGCATGGACTGATAAGGGGAAATGGCCTTAAACTGGAGAGAAGCAGATTTAGGCTTGATGTAAGGAAGAACTTCTTCACAATGAGAGTGGTGAGACCCTGCCCAGGGAAGCTGTGGCTGCCCCCTCCCTGGAGGTGTTCAAGGCCAGGTTGGATGGGGCCTTGGGCAGCCTGGGCTGGTGGGAGGTTGGAACTGGAGGGAATTTAAGGTCCCTTCCAACCCCAACCGTTCTATCATTCTGTGATGAAGTCCAAGCCTCCTTTTCATGTTAGTGAGTCAGCAGGGAGGGGTGGGTTGTGTTTGGGATTTTACAGACAGCAAGACCAAGGTGTGTTTAACCAACAAGTTTATTACACAAGTTTTCAAACCTACAAATGCTGCAACTCGGTCCAGAGGAAGCCCCAGTACACACAGTGCCCACTGCTCTTCGATGCAGAGTCTTGCTAGAGCTCATAAGGCTAATCCTCCACATCACACAGTGTACTCCAAGTTCACAAGTTCAGAATGTGATTGCAACTAAACATCTTCCAATACAGAGAATGGGAGTTCCAGTTAGTGAAGATTATACTTAGTGGCTACAGTAGATGCTTTAGCAGAAGACTACAGACACATTCCATCAGGGTCACTTTAATTGCAACATACATCGTACAAAATTAAGTCAGTCTCCACCAGTTTAAGTGATACTCAGAATGCAGAGTAGTAATGTGATTAAGTGAAAAATCTTTTGCTTGCACAAGGAAAGGCAAGTACAGCATTTGCAATGAAATACAGCCTATTTATCACAGTCATCTTAAGCATTTCAGGTATAGTACTTAGCTCTTCGCTATTCCAATTACACCACAAGCTAAGCGAGGTCCAGCATTACCAGTTATTTTGCTCTCGTTGTCTCCCCCTCTACCTAGGTCATCACGCTTTTCATGGACCTAAAAAATGAAACAGAATTGAAGATACCTTAATTCACCTTATTGCATAACTAATCAACATTTTTCACTACACGCATCAGTAGGGGCAGTGACGAGCAGCATTGCCAGCAACCAGCAGGGTGTGTTACACAAGAGAACCCATGTAATTGGAACGCTGAATGCCAAATTGATACTTGTGCTAAAAACTTAGACTTGTCTAAAAAATAAAAAAAAAAAAAGGAGTTGCTTTCACCTGAATTTGCCTAGAGTGGAAGTCACTAAAACCCTGTGTTTCAAAAGAAGCCATTACTAGTCCAAGAGCAAGCTTGGCCCTGACATTGACCCTCACAGCACCAGGCTGACCACCGCACTGCACGTGGTGCCATGCTATTCAGAGTGCCACACTACACACTTCCCTGCTCCCTGGGCATCATCCAAGCCCATTTCATGCTGGAGTAGTGATCTCAGCTGGAGTGGCAGGGAGGGCAACAAGACTGACAATTATCTGTGGCCACTCAGCCTCTGCCTCCCTCCTTCCCCAGGGAGGCCACAGCACAAGTTCCTGCAGCAGCTACCAGAGCAGTGTCCCACAGTGCCCATGGCCAGGCCTTTAGTGACAGCATTTATGCCAGGCTGCCAGTTCCTTCCTCAAATCAGGTTGCTTTAGTCACTCACAGCTGGAAGATGATAAATTAAGTGGAGAACATCATCTTCAGAAGTCAGGTAGAAAATTAAAATCTGATGGCAATGAAGCGCCATACTAATACATGGAGGACTTTCAGGCAAAGCTTCAAAGAACTCGCCGGGCTGGAAATCTTGCATTACAAGTTCTGTAACAATCAGAAGGGAACAGCCTCCAGCGCCAAAAATCCTCCACTTGCTGGCAAGACTGCTTTAAAGCTCCTTAGGGCATCCCAGTAGGCACCAAGACACTTACCACCATGGTACGTCCAATGATGCTATGTGGTCCACTAAGAGAAATGATGGGATCTTCCATTTCCACATCTGCCACTCCTCCTTTAGCAGTCACATTGCCAAGGTCTCCCACATGCCTACACAAAGACAGAGAAACCCACAGAAAGCATGGTTAAATTTAAACCCCTTCTAAGTGATGGCCTGGACAATACAAGGCTCAGTTACTACACTCAAGTACACCACTATCTTATCTTAAACAGCACCTGTGTCCTCATTAACCATCACCAGCCACTTCCACTATTTTAACTCCTTTAGTTCAAGGGATGATTAAAATCCTCGGAACAACTTGAAACTGGAAGGTTAATCAGCTTTGGGGAAGGGAATGCCATTACTCCCCAGCAAGCCAAGCCAACAGTGCACAACTCACACAGCTAAGAACTCTGTGCTGATGGCATGTCCTCTGCTCAAAGAAAATCTCTCAGATTTGGTGAAATAACCTTTCCTGCATATGCAAGTTCTGGTGTAAGCACTGCTACAATTCTTAAGAGCTAATATATATCACAAATCAGCTGTTCCACCAGCAGCTGCAGGCTTTAGGTTTTAACAGGATTAGCAAAAGCAGTCTGTCAAGTGACAGGTCAAAGGGGATGCACCAAGGGCTAGCTGAGTGCTAATCAGTACCAGAGAAGACTATTCAAGTTAGCTTAGTATTTTCCTATACAGTTGGCATTATACTCTACCACACAGTTTTGATCTGAGCTAGACCTCAGCAGGGACTTCCCTTAGCACTTAAGCCTTAAGCTGTTCCATTTTCAAGTGAACTTCCAGGCATTACAGCCTGATTCCAGCTTATTTCCTGCACATCTGCCCCAAAATAAACCATTCACTCAAGTTGTTCTGTAAGACTTCTATCCCAATTCAGAACCTTGAAAACCAACTAATTTCTCAAACTCTCTGTGTGCAGGGTGATTAGGTCAGCTCACAGAATGCTGACCAAGACAACAGCACAGTGTCATTTCCACATTTTTAATGAAATCCTACAAAACCACATCATGGCAGTTTTCCCTTCAGGAATTTGCTTGATTTAAGGTTCCAGGGAGCTTCAACTCATACACTTGATAAAAGCATGACCTAGTTCTTATACTCTCCTAAGGTATTCCCCAGCCTACAGCTGCCTGAGCACACAGGCCACACCACCAGCAAGATTTGACAAAGCAGAACCAGCAGAAGCCGTGATGTTCAGGCAATTCTGACCTTTTGCACTGGAGCAGCTGGCTGCCCATAAAGCATGTGAGTGCACCATTTCATGCTGCTCTGTCAGCCAGACAGCTGGCTAGGAGCCAGCTTGCTTGGCCTGGCGTGCAACTGATCACTCAGGTATGAATTTATCCATCACAGAAGGCAAACTTATAGACAATGTGAGCATTCAAAAGCTAATTACAATGCCAAAGTTGATCACAATGCTCATCCAGATCCTACCCGAGCACTTGTTCCTAGCTCCACTCACTATCACACACCTTCAGTTTGCATAGCCCTCTCCCAGTCTCCAAAGCCAGTCAGCATAGTGCTTAAAGCAATTGTTCAGACACACAAGAGTTCTCTGAAGGTAATTGGATCATAAGACTGCTTCTAGGGAAGAACTAGGTTTGAGCTCCCACCGAGGTAGATCTATTCAGCACAAACATCAGACCCTGTAGTGCTACAAGGTGCATACAACCCCTAAGGGGCTCATACTGTAGGCAGCACGCTACCCAAGCTAACTGGCTAAGAACATCCCAGGACATCCAATGAAAAGCCACCCTGCTCACGTACACACAGCTTTCTACTCATCTTGCAGTCTCTCCTGAATTCTCAGCTCCTTCCATGGATGATCCTCATCTACCACATGACAAGGCTGCATACAGTTCAGCAATTGAGTAGTGGGACTCTGATGTTAAAAACCAGCCCCAAACCAGAAGCAAGTTGTCACTGAACAAATAAGGATTTAGCACATGAATTCCCCCACATTCACTTAAGAAACCTTATCTCAGTAGAAGCCAACATTTCCTCTTCTCCCCAAGCTACGTTAGAACCAAGAACATGTCCCAAAGATTACATTTAACTCACACGCTTGGAGCCAAGATGCCTAACATCACTGTATGGTTATCAGAGCTTTTGCTAAGGGACCCCAGAAATCCTGCTGGAATTACCAGTTTTGTTCTGGTATCACCCTAGCACAAAGCAGCACTTGGGTGGCTGCTGCAGGGAGCAGCCACCCAGTAAGAGGCCAGGCATGCTGAACTCACCTTTCTGCATCTTTTGGTCCACCATGCTGCTTGCCTTCAGGATTGAAGTGAGGACCTGCACTGACACATCCTAAAACACAACACACACATCACAAGGGCATTCTTTGCAGCAGGCAGTTTAAATATTTTCCTTCTAGAGTACACCAAGGCAGCCCTCCTATAGTCAGAGGAAGTAAAAGCCATCAACAATGAAATGATACTCCTGTGAAATGTTCTACTAATCCTTTGGTAACCTGGCACAGACTTAGTTAAAAAAGTAAGATTACTTGTTCTAGAACACTCTAGGCTAGCTGAAAGCTTTATTATTTCTTAACACTATATTATTAAAGTATTTAGGTTACTGCTTGATATGTCAGGTCTTGAACACCAGCCTAAACATGCTCAAAACATTAAACAATAAATATGTTATGAAATGTCATCATTTCTTGACACACATATGCAGCCATGAGACTCAAGTATACTTGCACTAGTTGGTGCCGCAACACTAAGAGAAGCTCTTTAAAGCTGGGGCATCACATTACAGCTGTAACTCATAGGCTTGGATAGCCATCTTACCATTTGTATTGTCCCCAAATTCATGGACGTGGAAGCCATGATCTCCATCAGCCAAGCCAGTAATTCTTCCAGTAACTTTTACTGGTCCATTACCCTTTAACGGAAAAAAATTATCACCACCAAAACGACTACAGCACTAAATGGTCTCACGTCAAGGAAAGCTTCCTAGTCAATAGAAAGCACTTGAAACTCCTTGACAAGTTCAGCTACTGGGACATTATTACCTTCATACACTGACTCTATATGACAATACAGCATTTCAAAGAATATTTCCACTTATTTAGCCAACTAAGATATACTCCTGGTATCAACAAATATACTGCTACGTATAAAAAAGCAGAAGGACTGCTTGCTTTTGAGAACAATCTCATGCTTTCATTTGGAAGCATGAGTTTAGACATTAGGAAATATTTTTTCAACAAATGGGTTCTCAGGCATTGGCAGAGGCTACCCAGGGAGGTGGTGGGGTCACCACCTCTAGTGGTATTTAGATATGGGGAGATGAGGTGCTCAGGGTTTAGCAAAGGACAAATACAGTTGGGCTCAATAATCATAGATGTCTGAGTTGGAAGGGACCTTAAATATCATCCAGTTACAGCCCACCCTGCCATGGGCAGGAACATCCCACTAGATCAGGCTACCCAAGGCCCCATCCAATCTGCCCTTCAACACCTCCAGGGATGGGGCAGCCACAGCTTCCCTGGGCAACCTGGGCCAGTGCCTCAACACTTTCACAGTGAAGAAATTCCTCCTTACGTCTAGTCTAAATCTGCCCCTCTCCAGTTTATACCCGTTCCCCCTCGTCCTATCGCTACAAGCCTTTGTGAACAGTCCCTCCCCAGCTCTCCTGCAGCCCCTTTCAGGTACTGGAAGGTTGCTGTAAGATCTCGGAGCCTTCTCTTCTCTAGATTGAATGATCTCAAAGGCCTTTTCTAACCGAGCGATTCTGTGCAGCCCCGAAGCCGTCCGCCTTCTGCGGGCTGACCGCGGCCTCCCGTCAGCCCCAGGCCCTTCCCCGGGCGCTCAGGGAGGTTCTCTGTATCCCGTCCCGCCCGTCTCCTCCCTCGGCAGCCACAATCAGGCACGGGTCCTGCCCCCCAATACCGTATCAGCCGAGAGGAGGGAGCCCCCCGCCATGACTCAGCGTTCACCCCCGGGCTGCGCGCAGAGGACCCGCCGCCGTTCACCTGCTGCTCGAAGTGGATGAGGCCCTGCACGGGGCCATCCCCCTTCATCACGCACACCGCCTTCAACGTCGCCATGTTGCCCCCCGTCCTTTCCTCTCTCTCCCTTCGGGCAGCGCGCTCACCCCGGCTGGAATCCGCGGGGGGGGGGGTGGGAGGGGTATGCGCCCCGCCCGCCGAGCCCCTTTATATAGGGCGAGCCGGCCAATCGCGGCTCGCCTCGCGCCGTGCGGCCAATCAAAAGCAGGGAGGGCCGTGGCGCGGCCAATGGGCGGGCGCGCGCGTTGCGTAACGGGCCGGGTTGGGGGAGGGCGGCGGCGCGCGGGGAGCCTGACCCGGGGGCGCGTGCTCCTCGGCCCTGGTGTCGCAGTGGTCGGGGAGTTGTGGAGTCATAGAGCGGCTTGGGTCGGAAGGGAACGGAAAGATCATCTAGTTCCAACCCCCCTGCCATGGGCAGCGACACCTCCCACCAGCCCAAGCTGCCCAAGGCCCCATCTAACCTGGCCTTGAACACCCCCAGGGATGGGGCAGCCACAGCTTCCCTGGGCAACCTGTGTCAGCGTCTCACCGCCCTCTTCGTGAAGAAATTCCTTCTTATATCAAGTCTAAATCTGCCCCTCTCCAGTTTATACCCGTTCCTCCTTGTCCTATCACCATGAGCCTTTGTGAACGGTCCCTCCCCAGCTTTCCTGCAGCCCATCTCAGGTACTGGGAGGTCGCTTTAAGATCTCCTCAGAGCCTTCTCTTCTCCAGGCTGAACAAGCCCTACTCTCTCAGCCTTTCCTCAAATGGAAGGTGGTCCAGGCCCTCCGATATCTGTAGCCCTCCTCTGGATCTGTTCCAACAGCTCTACATCCTTCTTACGTTGAGGATTCCAGAACTGATCACAATACTCCAGATGAGGAGTTCCTCTCACAAGAGAAGTACAGAGGGGCAGAATCCCCTCCATGCCCTGCTGGCCACACTTCTTTTGATGCAGCTGAGGATACAGTTGGCCTTCTGGGCTGCAAAGAGTCATTTGGTTGGCAAAGACCTCCAAGGTCATGGAGTCCAAGCCATACCTGCCCACCACTAAACCACATCCCTGAGCTTTGAGCAGTCTCACATGAAATCTGTCAGATTCTGTGTTTTGGTCCTTCTGATGCCGTGATTTCACCCAGGCATCGAAAATCTGTTTTTATAGACATGCCCTGAAACAGTGACAGCGGGGAAGCAGCAGCAGCAGCATGGGTTTGCTTTTCTGTGGGCATTTTTCTTGTGATATCTCTGCATTGATAAAAGAAAGAGTTGCTATAACAAAAAGTGGAATATTATGTAAGCTAAAGTGGAATTATGTTTCACCTAAGTAACTGTTCTTTGAAACCTAGATGTCCCTCTGATAGCGAGTTTTTTTTCAAACTGTCTCTCCAGACACTGGAGATGATAACGCCCTGTGCGCAGTGTGATCTGTGCTGAGCGGCCGGGGCTGCTGCATCCCCTCTGCCTGCAGCCTTTCCCTTCCCCGGGGCAGGGTCAGCCAGGGCTGCAGCCGGCTCTGAAGCAGCAAGGGATTTGACTGCTGTGACATTCATAATAACAGTAAAATTAGTCCTTGGAAAGTAATGGAATATGCATAAGTTTTGTGGAAAAATTGATCCCTGCGCATGTGAGTGGTAAATCCATCCTGTCCCAACTCTTGTCTTGCTGTACACAATGGATGGAGATGGCTCCCTCGTGTTGCCCAGCCCTGATAAAGGATGCTGCTGTCTAGAACTCCAAAACGAGTCTTAGAGAGTTTTATTTGCTGCCATTGTCAGTATCAGCATCTGTAATGAGCCAGCAGTGACCCAGGTGGTCAAGAGGGCATCCTGGATTGGATCAGAAACAGCATGGCCAGCAGGACCAGGATGGTGGTTCTGCCCCTGTGCTCGGCATTGGTGAGGCCACACCTCAAATCCTGTGTTCAGTTTTGGGCCCATCACTACAAGAAGGACATTGAGGGGCTGGACCATGTCAAGAGAAAGGTAACAAAGCTGGTGAAGGGGCCAGAGAACAACTCTTATGATGAGCAGCTGAGGGAACTGGGATTGTTTGGTCTGGAGAAAAGGAGGCTGAGGGGAGACCTCATCGCTGCCTGCAGCTGCATGGAAGGAGGGTGTGGTGAGGTGGGTGTTAGTCTCTTCTCCAAAGTAACAAGTGATAGGATTAGAGGAAATAACCTCAAGTTGCACCAGGAAAGATTTATATTGGATATGAGGAAAAATGGATTCACTTAAAAGGTTATCTGGCAGTGGCACAGGCTGCCCAGAGAAGTGATTGGGTACCCTGAAGGTATTTTAAAGAAAGGTAGGTGAGGTGCTCAGGGATATGGTTTAGTAGTGGACAGGTATGGTTTGTCTTTATAACCTCAAAGATCTTTTCCAACCAAATGATTCTATAATTCTGTGATCTTTTCCCCCCCCTGAGGGGTATTTTTGTGTGTTCCTGTGGCTAAGGTGCGTTGCATCCTGAACTCCGTGTCTAGAATTGGAATGCAGCTTTGAAGTGGCCTCTGAATAGCTTTGCATTTCAAAATAGTTGCCCTGCCTGGTAGATGTGTTGCACAGAAACTGTCAAAGGTACACTCTGAAGCTGGTGTTGCTTGGCTGCTGACTTTCCTTGGAGACACCTTTGCGTGTAGTCTACCCACAGTAACAAGCTGGGTAGGTATTATGCAGCACAGAGCTCTGCTTAAGAGGGGAAGTGTCTTGGCGTAGCTGTCAGTCACCCCCTGTCTGAGAGATCTATAGGGGAGAGATGCATAGGGTAGAGAGGACTAAATAGCTTCTCTCCCTGATGATAACATTGACAGACTTTAGCCTCCAAGGGAAGGTTAACACTAGACTTGGGGAGCACATAGCTCTGCAATTTTCTTGAAAGACCTGCAACCTTTAACCATTTTAAGAATGAAAGATTTTGTGTAAGTAACTCTGCTGGCAAGCCGTGTTGCTTGTTTTTTCTGCTGCATTACTGATGGAGAAGTTAAATCACAAGCACAAAATGATTTTACAATACTAATAAATCTAGGTAATCAGTGTATATGACTGAGAAACATATATGCCTTGAAGGCCAGGAGGTTTTATGTCATCAAGTCATGGAAGGTTGTACAAGGTTGGTTTCACACATGAGACTCAGCCATGGCTCAGCTGACACAACTGAAATAAGCAGGGATTTGTTTGCTTGAATGGTATACTTTTCTGCTTGAGAGAGAAGAAGCAGCAGGGAAAAAACCCCACATAGATGGAGAATATCTGTCTAGGAGACAGATAAAGATTTGTATCTTAATCTTGGAAAGAAGCTGAGAATGTAGGAGAGTGGGGCAGCTCCTTATCTAGGAGGCATCTTGACACTGTGAATTACACTCCTTAGAGTTTAGTTCCTGATTTGCTTGGAGAGACTTTGTAAATTCCTTATGAACAAACAAGTCTTTACTCATGGCATGACCTGCAGCAACCTGAATGCTTGCTAGATCACGAGGAAAAATTCCAGTACCCTCCATGTGCATCTTGTTTGATCAAAAATTGTTTGTAAACTTGGAGGAATAGTAGTGAATCATATTGCTTTCTGTCATCTTTGGCTTTCTATACAATTATCTGTTTTTTGCAGTGCCCTTTCATTAAGAGGAGCATCTTGAGTGCTGCGTTACAGTGCTTTCTCTTATCTTTAGGTCTATCTCCAAGGCTGTTTATGGTTTTTTTATCAGACTGGTTTATTCCTTCCTTCCTGAAAGTAAGTTTTCAAGATCTGCCCTTCTTCATGCCTCTGCGTGAATGTAGGACAAACAGATGGGTAAGAGCCAGGTGTGTTAGACCTCTTAATATGTCAAGTGAAATAATCTGAAGTAATGATTTTAGAGATTTATCACATTAGACATCAATGTCAGGTTACCTGATGCTTAAGTTAGGCAGAATGCAGCTAACACAGCTAAGAGGCAGCATGGTGAGGAGACCAGCAGCAGGAGGCTGAAGGAGAGATGTGAATTTTGAGGACTCATATACAAGTGGTTGTATGACACGTGCAAAAAGAGACTTCTTTATGTAGGTCACAGCCTCACCCATTAGAGTGTTTTCTATTGTTTTCTTTCGCAAATACAATAGAAATACCAAAGTATTAATTTGCAGGTGTACTCTTTCACATTTCCTATACAAGAAGACAGGGAAAGTTTTTTTGTTTTTTTTCCCCCACATACTTCCTTTTAACACATTTATTTTCTTAAATCTCCAGTAGTTGAAGGATCCACCTTAAAGAAGCTGAACAAGGTGTTTGATAGCAATCTTATTTTGTTATTTGGATATCAGAGTCAAAGCAGAGAGGAAAGATGAATAACTGCAAGGTGGAATTAAAAACTTTGATAGTACGAACTACAGTAAGACAGGATCTGGCAGGCATGAGAAAGAGTGGCATCTCTTATAACCGGCACCTCTTGTTTGACATCTCCCTTTGCCCCATACCCTGGTTCTGCCATGTCAGCTTGGAAGAAGTGTAGGGCTTGGGTCTGGCTCTATCTTTATAGGTAAACTGGGGATAAAGGGGGCTGGTCTGGCACCCAGAGGGTTGAAATGAGCACAGGAGGGACAGTCTTAGGCCTGGGCGGACACACAGCTTTGTCTATTTGCCTCGTTCTACAGTTGCCTGCAAAGCATATTTTTGTTGTAGCAGGGGAGCAAATCAGTTTTTGTGTTGGTTGATAGGGTTGCTCTCACCACGTAAGGGTATTCACACTGGGATCTCTGAAGAGCTAGAATTCAAGACAATCTTGGTTAGTTCCTAATTTACCAACTTAAACAGCAAATGAAATACCGTGTGACATAGTTTAATGTAAGTCTAATCTGTCTAGACAGAAGCTAATAAACTTCTATGAAAAATGTGCAAAAGTAACAAAAAATCCCAAACCATTATGTACTGCTAAAATTTGGCATGTCTCAAGTGTAAAGTCCCTGCAGCACATTAACATGCTTCCTGGTCAAAATTTTGTACGGATTAAAAAATACGAGGGAATTTTGAGGGTTGTGGTTCCCATGACAATCCTAACTCTAGTGCCTTGTGTACATATCTCATATTTTCTACTTGTGTATACAGAGTGAAACTGAGATTGCAATGGTAAACATCACTCCAGGTCACCTGAGCTTGTGTGCGTAGGTGCTCGCTCATCAAGATCACTGTCCACAAATCTGTGTTAATGTATTTTTTTATGTTTATTCTCTTACATGAAGAAAAGTACACAGAAACAACATGAATTTTGAATAACAATCCTTTGTAAGGGCCTGATGCGTCGTTGGGTCTGGCCAAGTTCTTCCAGCAAGTTCTCATCCCGCTGTGCAGGAAAGCAGATGACTGTCTCCTTCTCCACAACCTTGTCCTCTAGTGACTGAGAATCCTAGCAGGACTGGATCAGAACAGTCCCTCATGCTCCTGGAGCAGATCTTTGGCAATTCTGAACCCATTTTTCCAGCTCAGCAGCTGAGTTACCCATGTCACATGAAGGTGATGAGCAGTAGTTTCCCAGCGCTGCAATGGACAGGTTGCACTTTCTCATCATCTAGGACTTCTCTGTGGGAATGTGGAAGCTGCATTTCCAATATTAGTGTGACCTTGTGCTGTGGCACCGTAGAAGACTTGCTGCATTTGGGAGTCACCTAATGCACAGAGAACACAATATATGCGTGTTTGTTCAGGCTTGCTCAGTAAGGAGTGCTGCACCACATGCAGGTTATTGAATGGTCTGGAAAAGGCTTGTGGGTCGCTTTGTTTTTTTCCTTGTTAAATCCTGAAGTTTGCTGCTGGAATCTCCTACTACCTAATACTTGCTCCGTCACTGGACTCCGTTGTTTACACATCGCTGTACAGCACCATCTGAGACACTCCAGGCTGTCTCCTCTGGCCTCCAGCTGCTACAGAAGGGGACCTGGAGTTGCTGCTCCCTACCTGCTAGCCCCTGTGCGTCCCTGAAGGTGCTCTAGTATCCCAAAGAGCACTAGGTATGTACGCTGAGAAACCAAATCAAACCCTGAGCCTTTGTGTTGTCCTGGGCGAGTGATCATGCATCATTACAGTCTTCGCATTCTGTTACACATGGGTACTGACACTTCCCTGCCTCTAAGGGATGCTAGGAGAACTAATTAACTCACTTTATGTTTGTGTAGCATTTTGAAAATGAAAAATGCTGTGGAATTTACTAAGGATTATATTACTTGAAAGTTTGTGACTGTAGCTCCCTGGTGGAAAGCCTCCTGTTCCAATTAAGGGGTAGTGGTGCCGATAACCAAAGTATTCATGTAATTAAACTAGTGTCAGCTGGCAAGCCTTTACATGGAACATACAAGATTAATAATAGCATTCATTTTAATACTAAATTAAGTTAATCTGTCTGCTACAAGTCCCTCATCCTCCATTGCTTGACAAGCTGAGTAAACTTGAAACATGAGACTCAAAGGAGAAGTTGTGTAAATATTGTTGAAGACCTTTGTACCCAGCATGGGGCTCGCAGGCAGAAGTTTCTACAACCCATCTAGGGCACTGGTGCTGTTCAAGGTCTCTCCACTGAACGGGTTTTTTTTTTCTTTCGCTTGTTAACATTCCCAAAGGGCTGGACGTTTAATATCCTGCAAACCCCATGCGTGTTATTTCAGTGTGTGTTTGTAGTGAATTCAATGGATCGTGAGGATCCCCTGCTGAAGCAATGTGGGGAAGTCAGCAGCGGGTGATCAGTGAAAGCAGTGCAGAATTGGTGCTTAGCAACCCCTCTTGCCCATGCACCCCAGTATGGGCATGCTTTGAAGGAACTGGGCAGCAGAAGCTGCAAGGAGAGGGTTCTCATGGTAGTGCCCAACACCATGGGGATTTCAGACCAGGTTCCTAGCAGGTCCCAGCTCTGTGCTAAAATGCTAACAATTTTTAAATTATATTAATAAGGCTATGATATTGTTTGCCTTCATCTCCCTGAAATACCAGAAGCAGCTTATGAGAGAATCCGTTGACCTTCGTTTCTGCTCAAAAGACTGCGTGACCTTTGGCTAAAAACATCCTGAGAAAGTGAGGAGTTTCTGCCAAGCAGAGCTGATCCTGCAGCACCCTGCTCAAAGTTTGAGAGCTGCAGATCCTGCGTGCCCAGCAGCCCTCAGCAGAGTTTCCCCCTAGAAACAGCTGACATGCTGAAACTGGGAGCACAAATCAGCTAACACCAACTGACGGGATTGTCATACACAAGACGGGATGGATGTGCACGTGGATCCTGTGGATTCTCTGGGTGTTTGCAGGAAAAATAATTTGCTGAGGTCTTTATGATAGCTGAAGCTGCAGCCCGAAGTGATGACTGCAATCAAACTATTGTGGGGAAACAGCTGATGTTTCTAACGGCTTTTAAAGTATTCACTAGATTTTTTTTTTTTTTACTGGGCTTGAATTATTTATGAAAAATTGAAAAGAATATTTTGGTTAAGGTAGTGAAAACTATAATCTGAGGCCTTATTGTCCTGCAGTTGTCATGGGCAAGCCCTGGGGTTGTGTGCTGCAGCTGGATTGACTTGAACAAAAATCAGGCCCAGAGGGTCTGGGTTTCTGCTCTCATGGGAGCGCAGGGCAGTCGCATGGCCAGCGTAAGGCAGAACAGCCCTGTGAGGCGTTCACCCTGTTTCTGGCAAACATGCATCTCTCGATGCTGCGCAGGCAGAGCTCCCTGGCTTGATGCCGCACTTGCAGCCAGCCCCAAGCCAAGCCCAGCCCAGCAGCTGAGGAGCAGGAGGTGCTCGAGCTTCGGCATCGCAGCCAGTGCTTATCGGGCATATGCACTATCAGGAAGAAAACGGGTGCGCGTGTGTTCAGATGTGGTGTCTGGCAAGACTGCTTCTGCGGGGAGGAAGAACCAGGACTACAGAACTACTTGGGTTGCTGGCGGTTAAAGTTTTTGTCGTGAAAATATTACTTTTGAGGCTGGTCAAAGACAGAACATTGTCCAGAAAGCTCATCTGAAGGAAATTTTTTTTAAATTGTCAGGATATTCATGCATTCAGGAATGTTATTTTGTCCTCTAAAAGGCACCTAAATGAATGCAACCAATGAATGCATTTGTGTGTGTATAAATATATATTAGAAAAATATATTTAAAATATCAACTAGGATAAAAGTCAATAAAGTCCAAAGAAAACCTATAGCTTTTCATACACTATATATATACATATATAATGACTTATTAAGGATTTCATTCACAGCATAGATGAAGCTTATTCTTAGATTTCTAGCTAGGGTTTTATTTGTAGAAGTCTTTATAGCTGTAACTACTCTAAATGTCTTGATCCATTGATCTATAAGTTGCTTGGCAAATCCTAACCCACATTAGCATAGGCGGGAGGTAACTTCGAATGCAGTTTCATTTGGGTACACTTTTCAGCAGTCCCTGACACAAACTGTTCTGCACTCCCTCTTCAATATTTACCACATTTACATTTTAGTAGTACAGCAGGTGTCAGTACACCAAGGGATGAGGTGGTTTGTATTTTTCCTTTGCTTAACTCAGCTGTGTTGGGTAATCCTGGAGATGCAGTTGTTTCAGTCAGTACAAGACCACAGTGAAAATGCTAATTAATAAGCAATTAGAAAATACTTATGTGATACAACAGGGTAAACTAGCTTATTTCTGCAGTGGGAAATCAAGACTGCCCAACAGAATACATCTAGGTGAGCCTCTAGAATAACGATGATGTGGTTTGATTTTTAAATACATGATTTTTTCTCTCAGATACACAGTGTGGTTGGGGAGCGGATGAGTTCTTTCATGAGCAAGAAGTGGAACTGGAACTCACCCTGGGTTTGTACAGCTGTCGGTGAAATAAAGACTTCTGGATGCTGTTTTAATACAGCAATTAATAAGTGGGAATGCAGCTGCAAAATGCAATAGCCAGGTATTGTAATACATTTTCCCCAGTACTGCATAATTAGTATTTATGTGACTTCTTGGCATCTGTTAGGACATTTTTTATGTGGGTGATCTCCAGCCTTGCCAAAAGGGCGAAGTGCGACACAGGAGAAAGCCTGCAGACTTTGCACTCAGTGTGCATGCTGAAAGCCACTGCCCCTCTGGGTTTGTGTGATCTGGAATGCCTTCATAAAACGTGGCTGGAGTAGATAATGCAAGCTCCCAGTCAAGACTCAGGCACTGTGACTGCAGGTTTTGGTGGACAAAAGAAAATAGCCCCTTTTACATTCACTTGTAAGTGTCAAGAGACTTTTAAAACCTGCCTGTATTTCTCTGCCAGGGCCAAACATTTTCGCTACTCTGGAACAGGCCGCAGCATCCACTGAAACCTGCATCTGCACTGAACTGTATTCAGCCCTGTTGGCATGCTCTCCAGCTTGCCAGCGCCATGGACTCTGATGGACACATGCGCCCAGCAGGACAGCCCTTGTACCTTTCCAGAACTGGAGTAATTTAAACCTCCTGATGGTCCCTGGCAGACAGCCTGCGGTGTCACATGCCTGCAAACCGCTTGACTATACCAGTCTGCTTGCAACTGCGGAGGAGGATGAGGTTATGGCACCCAGCTGCTGGAGAGAAACACTGCTCTGTGACTGGGGCTGTTTAGCCTGGAGAAGAGGAGGCTGAGAGGAGACCTTATTGCTCTCTATAACTACCTGAGGGGAGGTTCTGGAGAGGAAGGAGCTGGCCTCTTCTCCCAAGTGACAGGGGACAGGACAAGAGGAAATGGCCTCAAGCTCTGCCAGAGGAGATTTAGGCTGGACGTTAGGAAAAAATTTTTCACAGAAAGGGTCATTGGGCACTGGAACAGGCTACCCAGGGAGGTAGTTGATTCACCTTCCCTGGAGGTGTTTAAGGCACGGGTGGACGAGGTGCTGAGGGGCATGGGTTAGTGTTTGATAGGAATGGTTGGACTCAATGATCCAGTGGGTCTCTTCCAACCTGGTTATTCTGTGATTCATGTGTAGTTATTCCCTAATCTTGCCTTGTCACTATGATCCAAGCTAATTCGCAGACTTCCAATAGCTAGAATTTGCCGAATGGGATCACTCTGACATAATGTGGTTAAGGAGTGACTCCACATGCAATTATGCTGGGATGTCTGAGGCACAACAGCAACCTTTGCTCAGGGCGGGCTGAATGAGCGGCTCAGCATGGGCAGGTGCAATACAGCCTCCCTCCATGGATTGCCATATGCTGCTCCAGACCGAATCTACCACCGTAAGTCTTCATCGCAGCCTCAGTTGCCAACCCTCTGGAGAAAAAAACGGGCTAGCCAGCTTCTACAAAGTTATTCTCCTGCCTTTTTTACAGCAAGCCCCTATTGCCACTGGTGAGTGCCAGCTGTGGCATTGGGATCTGTGCACGCACCAGCAGCACACCTTGTAGAAACATACTATCCTGCAGAGGTATAATGATCAACAGGAGGCCATTTGCTTCAGGATGTGGATTGCCACTTCCACAGCACTAACTCTGGATATTCAGTTTTCATTAACTTCGGGCCCCCTCTCTCATTTCAGCCATGGGTGGGCATCGGCTTCTGGCAGTCCTGCCTTCTGGCAGTGCCTGGCACCCACTGACTGTGGTTAGCGCAGCTGAGAACTGGGGAGTACCTTCAAGGAACTGCCATACGGAAGCACGCAAAACTATCTGCTGTCTCGTTTCCCCAGGAGCTGTTGGCTTTTGTGACATCCTGAGCAACAAGACTGTATTCTGGAGAAACAGTCATTACAACAGCTGCTCCTGGATCACTGCAGGAATACTTGTTTTCTTCCTGCCATCTGTAGGAGAAGCAATCACCATTCCCATGGTGGAATTTGCTCCACTACACTGTGGGGACTGACAGCAGAGGCAATTTTGCACAACAACCTCAGCTGCATCAGCTATGTGCACAACACCCACGCTTTTTAGATGTGCATTTTAGATCTATATCCATTTCACGATCTTGTTTACAGCTGATCTCTCTGTGGAGAGACCACCTATGCAGGACTTTCTGGTCATGTATCCCAGTTCTACCTGGCTCTGGGTAGCTAAGAGCCTGAAGATGGTTGTTGCTAGTCCAGTAGATGTTATCTGGATGCTCAGGACCATGATTATCCATCATGCTCAGGATACTGTCTACATGTGAGGAAGCCTTTGAGCCTACCTGTTCAGGTCCATGTGTAGAGCACAGCCTCAGCCCACAAGAGCTCCCATCACAGATGGGTTATGTCTGTGCTGGTCAGTGAGGTATGTTCCTTATCTCCCCAGATACCATCCCTGCTTTGGTTTGACTGTGGAACCCTCAGTTTCCCTATGTTTAAGGCCACAACCTTGCTTCTTTACAGAGTTTTCTCATTGCTTTCACCTCAACAACACCAAACTCCTCCTCTGAGTGCAGACAGCGGCCTGGCTGTCATAGCAGCTGAGGTCAGGGCTCCTCAACCCTGTGGGGCATGAAAAAGATTGAATGTTTTCTGTCTGAAAGCAGAGAGAGAATTTCCCACAACGCTTTTCTGCTTCCTTCCCTCACCCTGAAAGCAGGAGCTTGTTGTGACTCCATTATACAAGCGCCTGAGCAGGTGCACAAACATGTCCTGGTCAGGTTTTGTGATCCTACAGCTCCCCCTGCTCTCTCTCAGAAGATGTGGGGAAGGAGCAGACCAGAGCAAGATGCAGATGGCCATATTTTGACTGTGGTGGCAATTGGCTAATTGCGTTTTTGGAAGATGTAACAGTAGGTGCCAGGCTAATCTATCTAATACAAGCTGTTGCAACTACAGCTTTCTCCTTTCCTTCTCCCAGCTGACACTGGGAGTTCCTGTCGTAGCTACCTGTTTTATAGGGGCTATATGAGCTATGCTGGGGCAACAGCATGTGACTATGTAACACAGCGTTGCAGAAATAAAACAAAGCACATTTTGCTCTGTACTTCAAATTTGCTATAATACATTTCCCCCATGGCTCTTGGCTGAGAGTGTTCACTGTACAAGGGCAGAAGAGCTTGTTGCATCAAGGACATGGGGAAAGATCAGGTACAAACCGAGCAGCATGTATGACATCTATGGGGATTACTTCACAGACTAAGGTCTACATGATACTTTCTAAAGGAGTCAGTTGTAGGAGAGGGAAAATGTACTTAAAACAAGATAGATACAACATATATGCATTTTCTTACATTTTTTCAGTATAAGACTGAGCTCTGATGTGTCTGAGTGCAAAAAGCTGCTCTGTTGAAAGTTTGTAAACTGGGGGGGGAGGGAAGAATTTCGAGTTAATGTTTGTTCTAATCAGTGCAGGTTTTATGAGCGATGGCAAGTGTGTTAGTGTGTGCCAGCCACTGGATGGCATTAGTGATCTGGGTTTTGTTTGATAGATTCTACCTTCCACAGTACTTCTACTCTTCATTTGCTAAAACACTAGAAAATTTGTAGTGGCCAGAAAAAGAAGTAAGATAACCAGACATGTTGGTTATCTTATACATAGTCACAACTGCCCCTGCCCTCTCTTGTGTAAATATTGTCACCTGCATCCTCCTTTTGGAAGCCCAGAGGCAAGAGAATAAATTCCAGCTGTGCCTCATAAGCCACAGACCAGCCACCTGCTTTTCTGAAATGGCCACTGCCTTTCTGCAACCCATCTCATCCCAGCTTTTGGACACTTACAACCTAGTGTTGAGTTCAGGAGAGCCTTGCTCAGTAGAATCAGCACTGTGCAAGTTGCTGGTGTCAGGCCCTGGGGAGTATTTAGCTCTTCTGAGGAAGTCCTCTGTGGGGAACCCCTGCACCTCTCTGCAAGGCAATCAGATCTAGGGAATGAGAAACCGAAGCCCAGCTGAGCTATGAAAGGTTTTATAGGTCACGCTTAATTCATTGTTGGTGCATAGATCAGTCCATTTCAATTAAAATGAGACTTAAAAGGAATATTTTGAGAAGACTGTCCTTACTCTATTAAACAAGAGCTGCTGTGGTAGGCTCCTTATTGCCTTCCTCCCAGTACATTCCTTTAGCAGCCGACATGCTTCATGTCTAATCCCATTTTATACAGCTTCCAGCTTCATACCATCCAGCAAAAGCAGGACTTGGATAAGACCTAATTGTCTGTTGGATATGCTTGATAATATTACGATTTGTGGGTGCGGGGTCTGAGGAATCAAAGGGAAGAAATTATGTAGGCTTATCAGCTCGACAAAAATAAATCTGCCTGTTTAAAATTAGGTTTGAAATTTGAAAGCCTTGATGAATCTTTGGCTGTGTGACAATATAAATAGGGAAAAAATACCTCCTACCTTTTCCCACAATGCCTGGGGAGGATAGTTGATAGTTTTATGGATGAGAGAATCTGTCTTGCAAGGGTTGAAAACACCTAGTCTGAAAAGATAACAGAAAGCCTTCACATATATACAAATGATTACTCTAATTCCCCTGGAGACACACAGGAGATCTTTATATGGTATCTTACATCAGACTGTAATGAAAACAAGGGGCATAAGGACTTGCTTGAGAACGAGGAAACCCATCCATTGCAGAACATGGAACCAGTCTGTCATGCTCACATGGTCTGTCTGGGGAAAATGGTTTTTAAAGTGAATGGCACAGACATACTTTGTGAGTTTTCTAATATTGAAGTAGTCATGTATATGTCAACAAGTTCAGTAAAAATGGCAGGATGCCCTTTGGCAGCACATAAGGCTGCACCAGGACAGAGAGAAGTGGGGAATGTAGCAACCCCATATAACAGAAGTCCTCTTGTATGCATGAGGTGGGAATACCAATCCAGTTAACACCTGGATCCTCCAATGTACCATTTCCCAATTATGCAGACCACTAAACGATTCACCCTGCTTCAAAAATGAGAGAAAAATGCCCAGATGAGCTAATCCCATAACAGGATTTTGTAATGAAAGGGTGCAGATGCAGTGCTGGCACCCGGTTAACATTACTGGGGCTGGATATCACAAGGAGCCTTCAAGGTTTTTTTCTCCCCCTCTCTCTTGCTCAGCCAAATGCTGTGAGAGCAGGACTTGTGGCTGGTCATATGCACTATGCTTGCTGCAAAGCCATTTTGCTCCCTCCACTTCTAGCAGAGACACAGGCTGCAGTCTGTCTGTGTAGGCAGAGAACAAGTGTCCATCATGGAGAACCCATGCTGGAATCAGAGGGTAGAGTGACTTATTGCCTGCATTAGCCTGACAGGGTTGACTTATGGGAGGATAAAAAATGTGCTTGTGTAAATAGAAATAATGGAATTAATAAGCACAAATCAATAGGCACAAGTGTTCAGCAACACCTAACGCTCTCTGGTCACCTCTGAGGTGAGATCTAGTATTCATCACAGCAGGTGAGGGCAAGACGGATAGGTATGCTCTCACCCCAGCCAGTTCTTCCTCACTCACAGGAAGGACATGGAGCTGTTGGAGTGGGTCCAGAGGAGGGATATGAAAATGATCTGAGGGCTGGAGCACCTCTGCTATGATGACAGGCTGGGAAAATCATAGTTGATCAGCCTGGAGAAGAGGAGGCTATGGGAAGACCTTGTAGTAGCTTTCCAATACTTCAAGGGGGCCTATAGGAAAGATAGGGACAGACTTTTGGGCAAATCTGTTGTGACAGGACATGGAAGAATGATTTTAAACTAAGGGAGGGTAGGCATAGACTGAATATAAAGAATTTTTTTTATATAATGGAGGTGGTGAAATACTGAAACAGGTTGCCCATGGAGGTAGTGGAGGCCCCTTCCTTGGAAACATTCAAGGTCAGGTTGGATGGAGCTCTAAGCAACCTGGTCTGCTTGAGGATGCCCCTGCTTACTGCCTGAGGGCTGGACTAGATAACCTGTAAAGGCTCCTTCCAACCCAACCCATTCTTTCATATCCCTTTCAAGACCATGTCCTTCCAAAAGAACTGTAGGTGTGGATGCCTGGGCCAGCTGCTCAAACTATGTGATGTCTGATGTGCCCAACCACTTGTTAAGCTGTGTCTTAAATTACAGTAGGTGAATCTATGTTCTTGGTCAACCTTGCAAATTGCCATGAAAAATCCCATGAGGTATTATACTAGCAATGCTTATGGCACCGCAGAGAGCAGGAGTAAAAATGATGCAGGTTTACACTGTCTGCTTGATTTGTTTATATTGAGGAAAGGCAGTGACCGCATCAGTGGATGCCTATACAGAAGTGATGCTGCTAGGCATGATTTAAAAATACAGTTAAAGCGAAAGAAAGCTCATTCAGCTGCACCCCCTCTCTCGCCAGCCCTGCAATTCCTGCCTTCCTTCCCCACTCCACACCTTCGCACATGTGGGAGAAGATGGTCTGTAGTAGCTCTGACCACTGTTTTTGCTCTCTGTACTGTCACCTCCAAAGGACTAGGATTCTGGGAATACTTCCCACTGCATTCGTCACCAGGGCAAGGATGGCACAGGCAGGCCGTGCTCTAACGCTCTGTTAAGTCATTTCTCTCTGGCTTTAATATTTTAAATTAATTATTCAGGGAGTCTCCAGGCACAATCACCTTCTCTTAAGGAGCAGGTAATCAGGAAAACATTAATATTTGAGGAAGAAAAGCTCCAGGCTAGTGATTTAAACAAGAGGGGCAGAGGGTACTCTCTCCTCATCCTTTCATAAGCAGTTTTGTGCTTCTCTGTGTTTCATAGTCCTGACACGTTACAGTGAAGTATGCTTAATTCTCCATAAATATGCCTGTACTGTAAGTTTGCTTCAAAAAGGCAAATTGATTAGATATCACCGGGGACAGAAGGCCTGGAAGTTGGGTGAGGCTTGCTGCACTCTGCACAACTTTGAGGAGCAGGGCTGTTGCCCCCTTTCCCCTGTTACTCTGCGGCTGCAAGCATGTTTCCCCAGGTGGTCTTTTCAGGAGACAGGACAGCAGGGAAGTCCAGTGGACTACAAAGCTACATCCATAAAAGTTGTTGTGGGAGTCCTGCAAATCTCCATGCTGCTCACAGTCCGCTTCAGCAATCTGGAAAACAAGTTACAGAGTTGTGATGAACAGGTGAGCACCCTGCTGCTGCGGAACACGGGCTGGGGAGTAAATAGGTTGAAATAATCTCTCTGCACAGCCAGGGCTGAGGTGTGCCCAGCTTCTCCCACGTCTGAAGCGCTGATAGGCAGCATCCTGACTCTGTGGGGCTGGTTGCTGCTTGCTTGCCCCTTACCATGCTCATCTGGTGTGGGAGCCCTAAGCCTGCAGCAACAACCACTGTCTTTGTGCAGGGGAGCAAGGGTGAGACACCTTGTTGATCTGCTGCTCCGGCTGTAAGGGGAAATTCAGCCCTGTAGCACAAGCCAATGTTCATTTAAGTTTTACATGCACCGTATCTGCTCTGCAGATAGTACTGGTGAGATACATGGCCTCCCCTGAGGACTGTGTGTAACTTGTGGGCTGTTTAAATCCTATGCAGCTCTCCAAAGGGCTTGGATGATACGTTGGCCTCTGCTTGACCCTCTACCAAGGGGCAAGTTTCACACAATGCCACTTGTGGGACCAACAGTCTTTCAGAGCTGCTGGAACAGAGTCCTCCTCAAGTTTTTCCTGTGGCTGCAGTCACTGTAGGAGAAATAACTTACCTAAAGGAGAAGAAAGAGTAGTGGGGAGAAGAAAAAGAGGCAGGGAGGATAGGGAGCACTACAGTTATGGAAGATACAGGAAAGAGAGCTTCTGGTGCGGTACATTTTCTTTGCTGCTACCACCAGATGATGCTACAGAGCAAGCCATCAAAAGCACTGAAGGCTACTTCTGTGGGAGTCCACATACTTGTAAGCTGAGTAATACTATTTTCGAGATAAAATGACTTCTTAAAATCCATTCTTATTACTCATACAGGTATTTCTTAGGCATAAGACCTGTAGAACGTCAGCATCTCCCCTGAATTACTCAGTCGAGCTCTTTTCTAGGCCTCCCCTTAAAGAGGATAACTGCACAGCACCTGGTCCAAAGCTTGCCATCGCACATCCCCAAGCACCAAAGCAGTCAGGGACGCAGCATGCACATGCTCGCAACTGAAGGATGTCCATGCCACTCACTGCATTACTGCCTGTGAAGAAATAATATGGGGGAAGCAGGCAACCTTTAGTCACCAGATTTATCTCCCATAAACAGCCCATAGAGGCAGAAGCCCCAAAATGAAAAGCGGGAGGAGGATAAGGGAGCATTTTGCATAAAACAGACACTCAGACAGACACAGAAAACACCTTCAGAAGGTGAATCTGGAATTAATGAAACTACTGGCTAATCAGACATCCCAGCTACAAGGAAGATACTAACTTTTAAGATGTATTGTAGATGCTCCCTTCTTACAAATGCCTCAGTATATCCCACAAGCAGTATTTACCTACCCCTCCTATCACCTCTCCCTTGTGAGCCCTTCACAAACTTGTTTATGACTTTTTTATCACTGCACTTCACTTCACTTGTTCTCAAAGTGTCCAACTGACGAACGTAATTCAACTAAATCCAGAACAACACATCTTAACCTGTTCTTAATTGCTGGATCTGTAGCAGGAATGAGGAAGGGCTTGTGTGCCTAAAAGCTGCTGGATGGATCTAGTGAAAAAAACCGAACACCCAACACCAAACCAAACTGCCTCTCCCTGCAAACACCTGATTTGTGGACTTAGGCTGTGCTTTTTGTCTTGAGTGTCTTCTGGCTCATCTCTACTTTCCCACCCTGTCCTACCTCCATCATCTCTTTTTGTTGCATTGACACCACTGTTCATGCTGCTGCTTGCTGTACTCTTTACATTATAGTTGAACTAGTATAACAGCTATCTGCTAGAGGAGGGTGTTCCTTTCCTTTTTGCTGGTACTAGCACTTGTCTGTTCATCCTTCCAGCCTGCTCAGGGAGCTAGACCAAGAGACAGCTAGCTGATGTTTTGATTTTGGAGAGTTAATTTTTGGGTGACTGATCTTGCTCGCTCCAGGGTCAGATGATGTAAGTAATAAGGGAGGGGGATCAATTCTACCCCTTCACATGGTCACTAGCTGTTAAGGGTGGTTTGTATGTAGTGTCAAGCTGCATCCCAAGAGAAGAAGTGAGGTTGTGCTGAGAGGTGCCACAGAAATTTGTGCTCTAATCCTGAGTTGTCTGATAGCAAAGCCTGCTGTCTGTCTGGCAGGCTTTCTTCCTCTGTCTTTTACCAGGGATATCTTTCATGTAGGCACTCCCCTTGCATCTGGCCTTCAAATTTCTCATTATTTCTGCCCTCTTAAAGTGCATCATTGATATTTCAGGCAGTACTAGTGCCCCTTGTGAAACTATCACTCATGCACTTGAGATGTGGGTGTCTTACTGGTTTATCCCACACCTCTGTGTTACTGTGCTTGCAGATGGAAAAGCAGAAGAGGAAAATGCTGCCACAAAGTGTGTCACCCCTGTCTTCTCTGCCGACCTTCATCGGTTCCTTGTGGTTCCTTTCACAAAGGCAAAAGCCAGCTACACAGGGCTGGGACCAAAGCCTCCTGTGGTTTTAGTGAGGTGGTCGCAAGGGCATATGTCCCCTTCGGGATTTAGTTAAGGATAGTAAATGATTTTCAGTCTGTGACCTACATCAGGGCTGCGGCCAGGTTTCCAATAGTAAGAGGCTAATGCAATAACATGGATTTTGCTTAGGTTTACATGTGTGGGTTAAGCTAATCCAACAAGAGACAAATATTTTCAGTGATGGTTCCTTTTTTCTCATCGTCATATAGGCTTTTCAGTAATGCATTCTTTATCCATAAATTAGCAATGACATTGAAAGATACCCTTTAATACCATAAACCGACAACAAATCAGGGATTGGAAGCAAGGGCTATTGCCTTCCCCAGACGTGTCCTTATGGCATGAGCAATCATACCCCCAGGAAAGTTCAGACTTTGCCATTATCCAGAGTACTCTGTGGTTTTACATACCACCTCACTTGCAACTGGCAGTGAACACAGATAACAGCATTTTTCAAATCAGAGGCTAAGGTAGACAGTAAATCATCAAACACACCTCCTCCTTTACATAATCCTCAATGTGCTAGGATGTGATCCTGCTGCTAGCTTTGCTACAGCCTGAAAATTATTCATACAAATACTGTCTCAAAAACCAGGTATTATTTTAACTTTTGAAGCATGCAGAGACCTGAGAAAGCTTCTTCAAGGGACTATAAGTGTTAACAGGTATTTAACATTCATGGAAGCAGATTGTTCCTGCTAAAATGGACACTAAGCAAAGTTACTTTGTATGCATGGATCTCAGGGTCTTGGAACCAGCTGGAGTTACTTTTACTTAAAAGCCAGAAAGAAGCTTCCACTATTACATTGTTGTTCCTGTTTTCAAATGAAAAAGAAGTCAACAACTTCTGGTCTGTAGTGAACATCTTTTTTAAGCTACAGGCAAAACTAATGGGAAAATAAGTAGAAGGCATAAAGTTCATCAGTACAGAACAAGTCCTGATTTAATCCAATTTTGATGGCCTGGGTAGGACTTCTGTGGTAAGGAATCCTTCTGCTGTGTGCAGGACATAAAACGTCAGCTTACATGCATGCAACAGCACAGCCTTGAAAGGATGTACTGGTGGTAGTCTACAACTATTTTTCAAAGAACAATTTCTCTGATTTGTTTAACTTCTTTTTCAATTTTTCAACTTGAAATGTCCACTGCCACTCCTGTCTCTCAGGTACAAAGGTGCACTACTCAGAAATAAAAGCATTCTTTTGTGTGGAGCAGAAATGTCAAAATGTGCATTAGAGAAAAATGCAAGAGAAAAGTGTTTTATATACAGATAATTGATTTCAGAAACAAATAGGGAATGTCTGGAGTGAAGACAGAACTTTGCTTTTGATCTTTCTTCATCCATACAAATTTTTTCATAAGCAAATGCTATTTCAGATTTTCAGTCACGGAATTACCACTGTTGCAATAAGTTATACTCTGTTCATTGTGAATCACCAAGCTGGTTTTTTTCTGAGTGAGCTATTCCTGAATGCCTCTTCTACCAGCTGTTTTTTGCAACTCAGTCATTCATAAACTCGGACAGAGTCTTCATGGGAGGATGCTTTACTTCCGCTATGCTACCTGAAAGCAAGGTTTGCTGATGCTGGGCAAATGGTGTTTAGCAAGGGGAATTCTCTGCTCAGTCCTGTGTTCTGCTTCCTTTTATATCTTTTTGGAGGAAACTGAACTTTTTATGCACACAATCACTGCAAGCCAAAAATAACAACTCTTAAATTAGCACTGAGTAGGTGGAGGGGTACAACTAGCACACCGGCTTGCTGTAACAGTCAGGATATATAAATGAAGAGATGGGTCTTGACACGCAGAATAACTAGAACTGTCAGATGACTAATGGATTTCACTCATTATGTGTTGTGGCCCTGGAAAAGTAGCTAATGAAGTGGGATTACTTAAAAATATGCCTATATTAGCTGGCATAAGACCCAGCTGCGCAGTCAGGTCTGCTGCAACGCAGCTGCCTGTCCACATGCGCCCGCTGGCAGAAGCCACATCTGGCACGTGTGGGGCCACAGCAGGGGAGGGGTGTAGCAGCATTGAGGAGTGGGGGATGGTTCTCCTGCACTGTTATTTGATGTGTGCCCGATCCTGCTCCATGGCAGGGAAAAGCAGTCCCTTCAGGAGTTTCTGCCTCTGGCCTGTTTCATTCCCCACCTGGTGCTGACATGAGCATGTGTAGACTGGAAAGCTGAATGGGATGCAGGAGGTGGTGTGGGCAGGGGCAGCTCCCTCTTCCCTCAGACATCTGGAGCTTTCCATGGGAACAGAGATATTTCCTGGATGAGTTTAATGGTCGATGTCACCTGTAAGTCAATATCCTTGATACTTTCAGTTTGCCCCTGTTCTGGGGCAGCTGCTGAAAATCGCAGCATGTTTAAGCATGACTGTGCCAGCATCGTGCACTGTGGTGGCAGGAGGTGACAGTACCCCTCTGGTGCTGGACTCTGGTACGCCACTGAGTGTATACTCTTAGGTACACAAAGATTTTGATGTGCGATCCATAGTCTCATGAAATACATTTGTTTATAAGCTAATGGACACCTTGAAGATCTAGTTTTAAGTTACACTGCTGATTCATTGTGAACTATAAAGCAAAATGCATGACTGGGGTAGCTGGCACTTGCTTGGGTTTGTACAATTGTTCTGAATGTCACGGTAATTAGCAGAACTTTCCTAATCTGGGCTGTAGCATGTTATCAAATTTAATAAGACCTCCTGGCTGAATGAGTGGGGAATTTTACCTAAAAATCAATGTCAGGAAAGGACCTGCATTTAATCTTGCTGTTTAAATTGTTTGACTTAAGAGTTCTTGGTGTGGTAATGCCATTTAAAACCTGCCATTAATCAATGGCTTGAGGAAAAAACCCGATGTTTTGTATTTTTCACAGAAAGGGTCATTGGGCACTGGCAGAGGCTGCCCAGGGAGGTGGTTGAGTCACCTTCCCTGGAGGCGTTTAAGGGACGGGTGGACAAGGTGCTAAGGCGCATGGTTTAGTGTTTGATAGGAATGGTTGGACTCGATGATCCAGTGGGTCTCTTCCAACCTGGTTATTCTATGATTCTATGATTCTATTCTAGTTGGATTTTATTTGTAAGCAAAATAGTGGCTTATGAGTAGATAGTTGAGGGTTTGTATTTGATTTTTAAAGGCAGAACAAATGTACAGAGTTTAAATATAACTATTTTTTATTCAATACACATCCAAGTATCAAGATGACAGTGACAATTGATACGGACTTCCCCATCTTGACTTTCAAAGTTGATGGGGAGGTGCTTCCACCTTTTCATGTTTAAAAATAAACTTGTGCACTTTTGGCAGGTTTTGTATAATGCTTTTAGTCAAAACACAGCTCATGTTTATTTATTAATGCATTTTAAAATGTACTTATCTGCATTTGAGCTGAGTCATTACTTACAAAAAGCCAAAGCTATGGCAGCTGGGGCAATCCTTGTGACAAGGTGCTCTCTGGCTTCCTGGCATCCCACTGAACAGAGTCTGTGTGTGATGCACATCTAAAGCACTGACTTAAATTCCCTTGAAATGTTTATCTGCAGAAATAGCACAGGAGCAGGCTGGCACAGGGAAAAAGCTGTTCCACCTTGTTTACATCTCCGAGCCATCGGAGATAGCCACCAGTACTTGAGGTGCTCTGGTAAACAGCAGAGAAGGAAGGGAAACATGGCATGGGATGGCACCTGGAAGGAGGAACACAATGATTGAGAGTAGGGAGGCTCTGCAGATGGTCTGAACAGGCTGGACCAATGGACTGAGGCCAGTGGGCTGAGGTTCAACAAGATGAGGTGCCGAGTTCTGCACTCGAGACACAACAACCCTGAGCAGGGCTACAGGCTTGGGGGAGAGCGGCTGGGAAGCCGCTGGGCAGAGAAGGACCTGGGGGTGCCGGTGGCAGTGGCTGAGCATGAGCCAGCCGTGGCCCAGATGGCCGAGGGGCCAGTGGCATCCTGGCTTGAGTCAGACACAGTGCGGCCAGCAGGACCGGGGTGGGAATGGTGCCCCCAAGCTCCTTGTTAACATCTGGTGCTGAATGTGCAGAACAGAGAGATGGGGAAAGCTCAGCACTGCTCCAGAGGACTTTGAGGGGTTTGGGAACCATGACTGGAAGCTGCTTGACTGCCAAGGTAGCCAGGCAGCTTCCACTTATGGCTCCTACTGTTTCAGAGTCAAAACGACTATGGAGGCAGTCAGGCAGCTTCTGCTCCTGGCTCTCACCGTCTTTGCAGCAGTCAGGATACTTCTGAGGACCTGGAGAGAAGGACTTCGGAGTGCTCATTGATGAGAAGCTCGATGTCAGCCAGTGATGCACACTCGCAGCCCAGAAGGCCAACCATGTCCTAGGCTGCATCCAAAGCGGCGTGGCCAGCAGGGTGAGGGAGGGGATTCTGCCCCTCTGTTCCTCTCTTGTACGACCTCATCTGGATTACTGTGCCCAGTTCTGGAATCCCCAACATAAGGGGGATATGGAGCTGTTAGAATGAGTCCAGAGGAGGCTACAAATATGATGAGAGTGCTGGAGCATCTCCCGTATGAGGACAGGCTGAGAGAGTTGGGCTTATTTAGCCTAGAGAAGGCTCCGAGGAGACCTTATAGCGACCTTCCAGTGCCTGAAGGGGCTGCAGGAAAGCTGGGGAGGGACTTTTTCCAAAAGCATGACTGACAGGACGAGGGAGAATGGCTTTAAACTGGAGCAGATTTAGGCTTGATATAAGGAAGAATTTCTTCACTCTAAGAGCGGTGAGGCACTGGCCCAGGTTGCCCAGGGAAGCTGTGGCTGCCCCCTGGCTGGAGGTGTTCCAGGCCAGGCTGGACGGGGCTCTGAGCACCCTGGTTCGGAGGAGGTGTCCGTGCCCGACTCGGGCGGCTCGGAGCCGGACGGGCTCCCAGGTGCCTCCCTGGCGGCGCGCGAGGCCCCCATTGGCGGGGCAGCCCCGGCGCGCGCCTCCCCATTGGCCGCCTTTGTCGCGGGCTCCGCGGCGCGCGGTCCGCACGCGGCAGCCACGCCCCCTCCCCGCGCGCGCGCCGCCCGGGCCATTGTGTATCCGCGTGTCCCCGCTACTCCGAGCGCCCCGCGGCTCCTCTCCGCGCGCGCACATCGGCTTCGCCTCCTCCACCAACACCCCCCCCCGACCGCCACGGACGCGCCGCGCAGCCAATCGCCGGCCCCCCGCTCTCCCCCTTCTCCACCTCCCCGCGCGCGCCCCCGCCCGCCCCGCCCCGCCCCTCGCGCCTCGCGGCGCCCGCGGGAGCAACATGGCAGCGGCGCCGGCTGGTGGCGGCGCGCGCTGAGCCGCGCGGAGCAGCGCCCGGGGCGGGCGGCGGCCGCATCGCCCGCGCCAGGTGAGTGGCCGGGGGGTCGCGTCCCCCGCTCCGGCGTCCCCGGCCCTCGCGCCCAGCATCCCCGGTCCCCTCCTCCTGCATCCCCGTCCTCCGCATCCCGCGCTCTTCATCCCCGCATCCCCGTCCCCTGCGCCCGGCATCCCCGCAACTCGGTCCCTCGCATCCCCGTGCCTTCCATCCCCGCGCCCCTCATCCGCGTCCGCCGCTCCCCGCTTCCTCTCGCCCCGCATCCCCTTGCCCTCCATGCCCTCTCCCCTCGCCCGCATCCCCACTCCCCCTCGTCCCGCATCCCCTCGTCCCACATCACCGCAACCCCACATCCCCGCTTCCTTCATCCCTGCATCCCCACTCCCCTCGTCTCACATCCCCTCGACTCACATCACTGCAACCTGCGTTCCCGCTCCCTGCATCCCTGCTCCCCACATCCCTTTGCCTCGCATCTCTGCTTCGTGCTCCTCGCTCCCTCCATCCCCACTCCCCGCATCCCCACTCCCCACATCCCCACTCCCCGCATCCCCACTCCCCACATCCCCACATCCCCTCGCCCCACATCCCTGCTCCCCGCACCCCCTCGTCCTGCATCTCTGCTTCATGCTCCTCGTGCCCCGCATCCCCATTCCCCGCATCCCCACTCCCCGCATCCCCATTCCCCTTGCCCCGCTCCCCACATCCCCACTGCCTGCATCCCCTTGCCCCGCATCCCTGCTCACCGCATCCCTGCTCCCCGTATCCGTGCTCCCCACGTCCCTGCTCCCCACTCCCCTCACCCTGCTCCCCGCATCCCTGCTCCCCTCGCCCCACATCCTCGCTCCCTTCATCTGCTCCCCTCATTCTGCTCCCCGCTTCCTGCGTCCCTGCTCCCCATTCCCCTCACCCTGCTCCCCTCGCCCTGCATCCCCGCTCCTGGCGGTGCGCGCTGGCAGCTCGGAGCCCCAGCGCTCACCCCGGGGGACAAGGTCTCACTGTCCCGCTTCACCGGAGCCCGCTCAGTCGCTCCCCCCGAGCCCGCTTGGTTGCTCCCCCCACCGGGATGCCCGGGGCTGCGGTCCCCGAGCTCCGGGAGCGCTGCTCCCACGTTTGAAATGTCACCGCGGTAGCCGGTGCTGCCCGGTGCTGTCCCCGTGCCCCTTCCCTGCCGGGGGCTGCTGCTGTCGGGGAGCGGCAGCGGGCAGGGTGGCAGCTGGGGTATCCCTTAGGGAACACACCCCTAATGAGCGTGTGGCAGGTAAGGGGGTCGCTTTTGGCTGTGTGTAGCTGGCACCACCTGCCCACGCTGCCCTTGCTGAAGCTGGGGACAGCTGAGTGCTGGCGGGAAGTGCTGGCACAAACATGGTCTTGCAGGAGATGCAGGAGTGTAATTCCAGCGTGTGGATCAGTACTACCTCAAAGTCGACTTTCTGTTCCTGCTAGTCCTTCCTTCCCACCTCCCTCCCTCAAGAGGACTTTGGGCTAGTGAAAGCCAGCTACAGCTAGGAAATAGGTAGCGCTCATGACTTGTTAATCATTCTGCTGTGTATGAAATCCTGATTAAAAAGGTGTTGGAATAAATTGGAGAAGGCTGAGATCTATGGAGTGATTACTTGGGTGCCTAATCTGTGATTAGAGCATCTTTTCCCCTTCCTGTATTATTAAAAAGCTTCTTTCGATGACACTTCAGTGCTGCCGTATAAATTATTGAACAAGGGCAAACGAGGCCCCCTTCACTTTAGCTGGAAGGGCCCAATCCTGCAGAGATCAACATCCTCCACCCCCCTGGTTTGGCAGCTCTCAGAGCCCCTCTGCCGAGTCCTCGCTCCTTTCCCTGCACAACCCCCGGCTGCCATTCCCCTGGCAAAAGCTGCCTTGTTCAGGCAGAGTGTGGCTTATTGGATTGCACGGAATGGCTGTCCTTGATGCTTCCCTTTGAGTCTGCACGGATGGGACGGTCCTGTGGGATTCTGAAGCTTTTGCCTTAAATGCGTTGTTATGCCGTGAGCTCTTTGGTTTGGGGTTCGATGTGTGCACAGGTCCTGGGAAGTGTCTTAAAACCTGGTCATCACCCGTGTGGTAGTCATGGTGTATGCTTGGTAGCGGTGAGGAACATGTTACTAGAACCTCCGTATTACTTGAGGTAAAACAAGATGTAGGAGTGGGTGGGGAATGGGATTGTTTCTTCTCTCCCAGGCCCTGGAATGCTGGAGGTGGAAGAGGAATGTGACATACCCGTGGAGACTTGGCTCACCTCTGCTTTGGTTACAGGCAGATTAGTCCTGCTCCTACTTAGGTGGCGGGAACACTTGCTACACCACAGTCACAAATCCCATGGGGGAAAAAGCCATTTCCTTCTTAAACAGCAGAACAACAAAAAATTTATTTCTTTCTAAAGGGTTTGCCCCAACAGGAGTTTAATCTGTAACCTTTATGTTATTGTTGTAATTGCATTAGTGATCCACTTATGCTTTCCTATATATTAAAGGCAATATTCTGGAGTCCTTAAACAAACGCTCATCATCTTTAATGGCAACTGACTCTGGGATCAGGCTGTCCGTGATCTCATGCAATGCTGACTGTAATTTGCCTTAAGGGAAATAAGATATACTGCTGCTTTAGATGGCTTTTTTTGTGTCTCTGGTTGCTTTTGTCTGAAGTAGAATTTGGTGAATCCTACCTGATATCTGTCATCTGGTCTTGCTTGGAAGAGGAAGCACAGCGGTGATAGGATTTTTTTTCTGTCAGAGGTGGCTATGCCCTCTAGTCATTCAGTGGCCAAGAACATGGCAAAAATCTTTGTTAAGCATCATTGGAAAGGATCACTGTGTGTAGAGAAGTGGAGGGAACAGGTTTGTCTGGTACCAGAGCTCTCTGTTTCTCAGACAAAGTTCTCATGCTGTGGTGAGGAGCACAGTATAAATAGCAAGGCTAGATTTTAGCCTCTGAATTCAAAGTTATAGTTTCCACAGCAACCACCACTCAGGCTGTCCTTTACGTACGTAGTATTTCCCCTTTTTTAAAACAAAACCCCACAAATGTATCTGGCTTCTGGTGTTGTGCTCTGCCCAATCCTCCTCCGCAAACACCCCACTCTCATTCCTCTTACTCTGCTTTTGAGCATCCTTTCTCCACTTTCCTTCTCCTGATGGCTGTCATCTTACTCCATTCCCAGCTCCCGGCTTCCTTCTGCTTTCTCTTGGGTCAGCAGCTGAAGGCTCTGTGTACCAAATCCCAGCCCGTCCAACATTTTCCCTTATTTTCTAAGTTGTCCTTTTGATACCAGTGCTTGTTTTCAGTTGCCCCTGTGGAATGACAGGCACCACACAAACACAGGAAGAAAGAGCCCTGCTTTGAATCCCTGGCATATCCATCAAATACCCACCTGTGTTTACTGTCTCGCCTTTACATGAAGGGTTGTTGTCTTGGTGGTAGGTCCACGTTCTCTCTTGGCTCTTGCCTAGTCAGTTCTCTTGAGACTTAAAGGAAATACGGACAGAGAACTATGCCCTGTGTGGAGGGCTGCGGGACGTGCCCTTCCTATATGAAGATCAGGATGCAACGCTTGTTTCTAAAACTGTTTGTCACACGAATGCGCAGCATGTATAAAGAGTTTTCATTTATAGCCAGAGGGTTGATGTATCCACATGGTTGTGTCCAAGTTACAGTTTCCAGAGCAACTGGAGCTTTGTATCTTGGATGACTGTTAACGAAAGCACAAAACCTTGCATCAAATTTTCCTTTCTTAAATTCTGTAATTTTAGCTACTGTTAAAAATGCAGCTTGTGCTTATCTGAGAACATGTTTAAAAACCTTAAATGACCAAGCAGATCTTCTTGAGATATGTACCTCTGTGATGAGAACAAGAATGAGAAATTTCAGCCCCCAAAGTAATTACCCTTAGTTACAACATAAACCACTTTAGTTTAAAAAAAAAAAGTAACGAAATGAGAGTGCCATCTAATCTGTATCTCTAACCAGAACTAATGACAAAAGTGCAGTCTGGCAAAGCTGAGTAAAAAAGCTGATGTTGGCTGAAAGCAAATGTCAAATGAAGGATTCCTATGGCTGAAGAATCGATCCTCAGAGGGGAGAAGACTCAGGATCCCCTGTACCTGGGAGCAGGTGGGCAGGTCATGGTACTGGAGCCTGATCTGATGATGATTTCCTTCCCTTTCACCTCTCATTTGGTGCCTGCTTCTTGCAGGTCCCTCTTGCAGTGTTTTGCAGACACTAATCCTCTGAGCAGTAATGCCAGAGGCATCAAAGCAGGTTGCTTTCCCATTGTAACTCAACTTGTGCCAATGTTGCTTCCCAAAACATTGACGTGTCTGCATTGTAGGTTTTCTCTGTGGCTTGTGACGAATTCTTTCAGTAATAGGCATGTCATTCCCTTACTGGTTACTGTGATTGGTTTGAGCAATGATGCTGTAAAATGGTTTGTAGGTTACCTGGGGAATGTCAGCCAGGAGGCTTTAAGTGTTGGCTTGTGTGTAAAAGGAATTACAAAGAGAATGTCTCAGGGGTTTTCCTTTCGGTTTTTGTTAGTAACCTTACAGCTCAATGTTTTTCTTTTTATATATGTATTTTATATATATAATGTTCTATTGATGTTACCGCCTATAATAGCATTGTCAGCAGCCAGGGCTGTTCTTGCTTAATAAAATGGAGGAATGATTCTTCTGCTGTGAGATATTTTTTAAATGAAACCTAAACCCAGACCCTGTGATCTTTGGTGCACTGCCCAGATTATAGAAACAAAATGATTGAAACAGCAGCTGGCAATGGCTTGAAGTGAGTTAAAATACCTTGAACTTCTCACTGGGTCTCTTTGCTCAAAGGTAGAGATTTTGTTTTTTCTGTAGTCAGCCCAGTCTTTGCGATATGGCACAGACTGAGAAAGTGTTATAGCTTGTTCGCATGGGAGCAGACTGTTGCTCAGTAGCCGTAACCCACCTCTGTGGCAGGCGATGTTGCATGCTGGGTGGTGAGGCAGAGAAAGCTGGTAACAAGCTGGGAGAAGAGCCAGATTCTTTGCTGGAATAAGAACTGCCTGTTTATTTTCCTGCGTGCTTAGAAAATGACAGTGTGTGCTGTCCTATCAACTTAATTGGCTAAGTCTTTCAAGGTGAATGTTCCGATGCTGGGGTTCAGCGTTGCATAAATGCATCTATCTTGGCAGCAGCACACCTAGTTTTACTTTTCTCCAGCACTCAGTATAAATACACCTCTTTCTTGACCTCCATTAATTTCAGTGGATAAAGCCAAGTCTTCTGAGGAACTAGGCATTTGAGAGCTGGAACAAGACACCTAATCCGTTAACATTAAAGCAGGTTTGTTTTAAGAATTTCTTGCCTTGAAAGAATGGACAGTAAGTAAGGGTGGTGGAAAGGTCTTGTATTCTTAACCAGTTGTCCTGGGGACCTGCAGCTGTAGTGTCCAACCAGCTGCTTCTGTGGTAACCATTGCCAGACGAGAGATCTGACAAGGCTGCAGAAGGCTGGGATGTCGTTCCCATCCTATGTATCTTCCACCTAGGAGGTCCCCCTTGCAGCTAGGGCAGACCTTTGACTTTGGAAAGCGAGACAGAGGAGAAGGTTAAGATGAAAGAAGGAAGACAACAGATTGTTGTCTATGCCTAAGTGATGAGGAGAAACAGTATGGTCCAGAGCACTGGATGTCACACTTACTTATGAAAGAATAGTTCATGAAGTATTCTGGTTTTTCTCAGATGCTTTTTTGGTTTTGGAAAAGCATTAAAAAAAGTTCTGCTCTTTCAAACTAGGGAAAGTACCAACTTTTGACTGAGGCTTTGTGCTAGTTCAAAACAATAATTTTTTCTTTATAGTCGGGAAACATTTCATCTAATAGCAGCAAATCTCTGTATTTTGAGTTTTGCAGCCCGGGCTGCAGTAGCATAAATACTTGGAACAGCCTTGGTTACAGTTACCTTATGCATGACCAAATTCTCTACTCTTTCATGTTATTCAGAATATCTTTATGTCTAATTGTTTTTCCCCTTCATATACTCTGTTCCTAAGATTAGTACAGTTTTCCTCCTCATGGATAAATAATTTAAACACCTGCGCTGATTAAATGCGTGCATCTGAGCTCAGAACAATCACGACTTTTTTTTTTAATTTTTTTTTTTATTCAAAGACTCACTTTTCCAAAGGAGATTCAAAGCAACTGAAAATAGCTTCATCACAGAAACATCAAGCATAACTTGAAAATTGTCGCTATCATGTCATGGATTCTGGCACTGTACATTTGCTTTCCCATTAGCAACGTCTCATTGAACAATCAAGGGTTTATTGACAACTCGTTTACTTTGCCTAATTGTATGACTTGCTGGAGGGCAGGACTGACCTTCCTTTCACAGAATGATGGCAAAGATTTTGATGTAAAGTAGGTCTGTACTGTGTAGTAACTTGATCGTGCTGTTGGTGGGTGTCTTGTGAAGACAAAGTTGACCGGAGAAGGTCTGAGGCAACTTCCAAGGTTGGATTTGACCACGCATTACCTGCAGCCTTTCTTTCCTAGCATGGCATGGGAAGATGCCAGGGTCCTTTGGGCCAAGCTTGGTGCCATCCTGCAACAGTGGTGCCAGGGCTTGCCGGGTGGTGGGCGGCTGATCCAGAAAGTCCAGGCTTAGCTTGGTGATGCCAGGAGCAGCTGCTTAGGGGTGGCTATAGTTAGTGCTGGTGTGAAGAGTGCTGTTGGAAGAAGTTTAGGGAACCAGGAGCTGTCACGTTCCCCCTCTGCCATCGCTGTTCTCGCTGCTGTGGGCTCATGTGAGGGCTCATGCAAAATCCTTGTGCTGGTGGGGGCAGAAGCGCCCCTTGCTGGGGAGGGTGGAGTGCTTCCCTATCCAGGAAAAGACCTTTCTGATAATTTTCTTTCCAAAATGTCTTATCAAAGAGGAACAACTCTTCTGCTTTCTCCGTGTAAAGCCATACATGCTCCACAGCTGCCTCTGGAGAACAGCAACCCAAACCAACTACCTAAGGAGAGAATTGTTTTTTTCTATGTGAGACCCATCTCATCCGACATTGTTATCAGTCAGTGCTGTGCCATTTCATCTCAGACTGGCTGACAGTAGCACTTTCAGATGACTGGAGTTTCCTCTCCCTTTGTTGTAAAAAATACGCTTAGGAACTACCTTTATAGAGTGGCTGTATATCTCTAGGCTAAAGTTAAACCACAGCTGGAAAACATTTCTCATCTCCCACTCAAAACATGTTACATCTAGAAATGTAAAACCTCATGCCAGAAAGCTGTAGCCTTATACTTTGCCCATGATTTCTTCCTATGCCAGCACTACTCTACAAGAACATGAAAACTTTGATTGTGTGTATCTTGTCTATTGTCATTCACATAGGAAAATGGGAAGAAAACCTGGGATGTTGTGGTCGTTCCACTTTGCATTTTGACATGCCCCGCCTGCCCCCACCCCCTTTTTATTTTTTTTGGTGCAGTAACTGGGCTGACCCTCTGCGTTTACCATCACATTAACATACCCAAACTCTAGGGAAGGCCCATGATCAAGGAACAATCTGGCTTTCCACCTTCTCTGATAAACAATGCTCAGTCAGGTACCAGGCTTTCAGCAACCCAGGGCAGTTCCTTCTTGGATCCAGTTACTGCTAGACCCATCCATTATCATAGCAGCTGATTTTTATTGTCTCGAATTATCTCTTGCCCTGTCCATCACTGTTAGTTCCCTTTGCTTCTTCTAAAGCAAAACATGTGCCTGCCTTTATCCCTTGGCATGGTTTGGAGGGAGATGTGAGTTTCCTCGTTAACCCTAGGCAGAATTCCTGCTGCTTCCTCTCCAACTTCAACTCTTGTCATCCTGATCTCAAAACAGGCCCTTCTCTCTCGTTTACCACCTCCTCCCACTCCAGCACTGCTTTGATCTCCTAGGCTGTGGAAACCCCCTGAACTTTGAAAGCTGGCCATCATGCTGCCAGTCATTCTTTCATGATGAATGGCCTTGTGAGCAGGCCAGGCTCTCTGTGCTGTGCCCCACTGCTCAGTCCCACTGCTGTCCTCTCTCCCACCACTCTCCCTGTGCCTTGCTGCCGTTAGTCACCAGTGAAGCCTTGGGCAAAAGGCATCTCCCTCCGTGTCGCAGACAGTGCTCTAGCTGGGCTCTTTTTCACTGCATCAGCTCCTCAGCTCAGTTTGCTTATTAAAGCATGTCTTATAAAGAGTGTCGTTTCCTAACCACCCAACGACTTCCTGTGGAGATTTGATGCTGTTTGGAACTTTTATGAAAGCCTTAATTCATACCCTGTCTGCATTTCCATCTGCATCTGCAGTACTTGCAGGAGGCCTCCATGTGTAGAAGATTGTTCCTTGATCATGGGCCTTCCCTAGAATTTGGGTACGTGCCCGTGTGACACGATTGCAGAAGCACTTTTAAAACTGTTCTCTGCCGACTGCGTGACAGGTGATCCGGAGAGCCACAGTAAAAATAAAAAAAAAACACAAAAAACCACCGAGGGCTGACTCCAGTTACTTTTTCCACTTGGTATCCTGTTCTTTTATCATTATGCTTTTAAGAGATGACAGTGGGTTTTGATCCAGAGGGTTTGATAGGGTGCCGGGAGGCAGACATCTGGGGTTCTTTATGATGACAAAGCAGCATGGCAGCTAGTGGTGCTTAGCTTGTTTCAATTCGGGAGCAAAAAAAGGTTAAGCTTCTTCCCTAAAGAGACTTGGCATCCCTGCAGTATTAGCCAATGCCAAGCGAGGGAGAAAAAAATGCAAAACAGTGGAGAAGGTGCAGGAACTGGATGATGCAAGAAGCATTTTGAGTTGAAGCTGCCGCATCCCCACCTTATTACTAGTTTTGCTTTAGTCACTTGGCTGCTCAGATACAACTGAAGATAAAGAGCTCTAAAAGCATCTTTGCCATCGTTACTGTCTCTGGTGCCTGATCTGTCTCCTTCCAGATGCACCAAAGGTTTTCAGGCTGGCAGTGTCTTGTGGTGATGTGCATCTCTTACGTCTCTGGGAGCTGGGACATGTGAAACACAAGCTTGTCGCATTGATTTTGGAGGCAGGAAGAAACCTTGGTAGTAGTTGAGGCTCGGCAGATGTTCTGTTTGTTGTTTAGCCCCTAACTAAAGCCTCCCCAGAGCCTGACTGGTACTGACACGTGCTTGTCACTGATTGATTTGGGCTATGCAGGCCCAAGTTACATAGCATTTTGGAGAGCTGTTTTGGCAGTATTTCGACATAAAACTAACTAGGAAGACAGATTGTCAGCATTAAGTCACTTTTTTTTTTACAGCTATTTGTCTTATTTTGCTTGTAGACATTAATGGACCTGTGTAAAAAAACTTGTCAAGACCTGTTTATTGGTGGGTATGTGTGTTGAAATATAATGTGGTTATATGGAGTGCAGGAAGAGACGCGGCTGATGGACCTGGTGTTGTTTAGCCTAGAGAAAATGAGGCTGAGGGGGGACCTTATCGCTGTCTACAACTGCCTGAAAGGAGAGTCTAGTGAGGTGGATGTTGGTCTCTTCTCCCAAGTAACAAGTGATAGGACAAGAGGGAATGGCCTTAACCTGCACCAAGGGAGGTTCAGATTAGACAACAGGAAAAATTTCTTCACCCAAGAGTTCTTGGGCACTGGCAGAGGCTGCCCAGGGAGGTGGTGGAGTCACGATCCCTGGAGGTATTTAAAAGATGGGAAGATGAGGTGCTGAGGTGTATGGCTTAGTAGTGGACAGGTACAGCTTGGCTTGACGATCTCAAAGGTCTTTTCCAACCAAGTGACTCTATGATTCCTTTTTAAGACTCGGCATGTGATGGTGAGAAACCTGTTGCACTCCTGCACCAGAGGAGGACAAATGTAGCTTCCATTTACTCTGTGCTATCTGTATGGCACATGTTAAAAAGGTACATGTTGTGTTGAAGAAGAATGGAGTATAAATCCTGCTAGGTTTGCTTGTTACTAGTGAAATACATTTCCTCACTTGGTCATCAGTGTCTCCTGGGAAAGTCACACCAGTTGTATTAATTTAGTGGCAGGTCTGCTAATGAAGTCAGTGTGTTTGGGATTTTGCCCCACGACTCGGTAAACTTTGTTTATTCTGTTGCTATAGGCTGCGAGGTTATGAAAATGTGATTGCTTCTTGCTGTCAGTTTGCAAAAGGGTAGTTGTGAGGAAGGAAACTTGAGCTGACACAATTATCTGCCAAAATAATTAAGTATATAGCTAAATGAATATAAAAGTGCACAGCTAAACCGATATAAAAAGACCAGACAAGTAAATTGCTTTTGTACATCAGCTGTTTTTCCTATTTTTTGAGGTTTGCTGAAGTGCGAAGTTCCCTCTGTGAAAATATAGGCGAGCAATTAGTATTAAGTGATTTGTTTTGTAATATCTGTTGCGACAAACTGGCTGAGGATTAGTGTGGAAATGTATGCAATTTCATAAGAAACTGTTTTGCATTTTTACCTCTTATATGTGTAGCTTTCCCTGGTAATGGAAGTTCAGTAACTAATGAACATGGTGTTTCATTAAATGTGTGTTCATCTCTTTTCTTTGCTAGCCCTCTCCTTGGCTGGGTATACGGTCTTGGATTTTACTCTTTGTGTTTTAAAGATGTGAGTGGAGATATTAAGACACTTCTGTCCATTCCTGTATGCCTCCTTGGAAAGTGTTTTGCATCAAAAAGCTGTTTTTTTTATATGTGTTTTGCCTTTGGTAGCAATTACTGCTGCTTGCAGTGGTGGCTTCCAGTTCAGAACAAAGCTGGTTTGTGTGCCTAGCCAGTAATAATTGTTGACAGTTGATAATGTTTGAGACCTCTCATTGTGGCCGGGATCTGAATTATACCAACTGCTACTGAACCCAAATGATAGGGTTTTAATTTTAGCTTCAGGTCTCCCATGCTGGAATATTCTCTTTCCTCTGGTGATAAACCAAGAAAAAAAGTTGGTGTTAGAGGTCTTTTCTAAACCTACCAAGCAAGACACAGAACTGAAGTGTTGCTAAGACTGCTAAATTTCTGTTCTTACTCTTGTCTGCTCTCAGACTTCCCTAGTAACACCCTAGTTCTTGCATCCCATGGGGCAGTTAAACTTGTTCACTGCGTGTTTAAATCTGCAATATGTATGCTAGGTGGAATATATTGAGTAAGAGGGGAATTGCAGGGATACTCTGTGTAGCCAGTTACCGATGCAGCTCATGGACCACAAGCCACTTAAAACCCAGCCCGAGCAGCTGGAAACAGAGAGCGGCTGCTGCAGCTGGCACAAGCAGCTTGATGATGAGCCTCCTGGTGTAGGGGAACTCTCTGTGCCTGCACCAGGGATATCGAGTTGCTCCTTTGGACAAGGCCTTGGTTATGAGTCTTTCTTGCTTGTAGCTTTGAATGAGGTAATTGGTGTCAGCTGGGCATTTTTCAGTTTATTTTCTTGGTTAAATTTTCATGAGTAGGATGGTATAAATATGAATGTGGCATTAACAAATGTCTGGGAATGTTGTTTGCTCAGAAGTGATTAGGAGATTAAGTAATGGATTAATTGTAATTATTCTGCTGGAGCCCTCCTAATGTGTGTAGACACAAGGCATGTGTCCTCTGTAAAAGGGTTTGCTCATGTGGAGGTGTGAGAGGAGGTATGTGTGTTGTATCATTTTGGACAATTATTTGTTGGCAATTCATGATTTCATCCTTGCTTGCCCAATTAAAATTAGTTAGGTTTCAACTTTGAATTGGTCTGAAATTTTTACTTTTCTTCTGCATGTGGGAATTGTTTGTTGGCAAAACTATTTCAGGGAATTGTTCTTTTTGCACCACAGGAAGGCTTAAGAAGCTGGTGAGAATGATAAAGCAATTTTTGTTTGGTCACTTATGAGTGTCTGGAAATACCTGTTGGGGTATGAGTGGAAGACAGGCTCAAACTGGATGAATGAGGTGGTTCTTTGTGCAGCCTCCTCTTCCCATGGGGTCTTGTGAATACGGTCTCACATTATGGTTTTTTTTTTTTTCTTCCATGACATATATCTGAGGAGGGCTCCTAGACAGTGCCAGACCCTTCTGTCCTAGGGATGAGTCTAAGACCAGGGCAGATGCCAGTGACAGTGCTCTCCCAGCTTCCAGCACTGTGCAATTTGGGGATTTCACAGGCCAGCATCAGTGTCTTTGTACTTAATAGCTTTTTTTCCAGAGGGAGCCAAGCAATGCGTTATTTTGCTCTTCCTATGAGTGGCAGTGGTGGTAAGACCTTTGGGTGGTACAAGTCCCAAAGGTGGCCCTGACTGACATGGCCATGGAGCTCACCTAGCTGCTGCTATCCATCTCCAGTGCAACCACAGCCTAAGAGTGGGGAAAAAATTATGGTTTAGACACACGTGTAGGTTTACTTCACTACTACCTTGGTTTTTTATGTTTCAGCTAGTTGTGTGAGCAGTGGTACTTGGGTTAAATGTCTGCATAGCAGCTTGTGGTGACGTTGACATGAAATCCCTTATGCTGGAGCATCCACAATGAGGCAGCCACTCCTCACCGTGTATGCTCTGGCATATGGGGTTCCATGCCCTTGTGAGGATGTGTCAAGGTATCAGAGACTGTGTTCTCCAGTTTACAGGTACCCAAATGCTGATTCTCCTCTCTCACTTGATTTCTGATGGTCTCCACCAGTTTTTGTGATGACTGCATGCATTTCTCTCTGGATAATGTGAACTTGAAATTTGGCAGTGCCATCATTGTGTATATCATTTGTATTTGGGTTTACGGTAGTGTGAGGCTTGTGATGGGTCAAGGAAAGGCTTGACATCAGCCATCAGTTCAGTTGATGACTAAATCCATGGTGTGGGTGGTGGTTTTTGGTTCCTCGGGTCAAGGATGACTTAACTTTGGATGTTAAAAGCAGTGAGCCATTCACAGCCTTCTGAAGACAGTCACTGAAGCATGTGATCATGGAGGTACTTAGCGGTTCACTAATTACATTACTCACTTCAGCTTGCTTGGGCCATCTGTGGTTAACTCATGCTGCGTTAAGGTCTGATGGCTGTAGGTTTTGCTTGCTGAGTTCTCCCATGGCATTACTCAGAAGAAGAGCTGGGCTTTGTCTATCTTCTTGCCCCCTACAAATAGGTTGACAGGGAGGTGTGGGACAAGTCTCCAAACATAGGGTCTATAGGCGCTCCAAGCTTGTAGGAAGAAGCTGGGCATGAAAAAAAAATTACAAAATGCTCGTGAAGTGTTAAGATTTCAGACAAAGAATTGTGGTTTACTGAGGAAACTCAATATTTTTCTGTATTTGTTGGTCTGCTGGCAGGCAGTAACTCTGTCTTGTGTGTAAGCAAGCCTGGCTCCTGCCAGCTGCGGAAAACTGGAGGGCCTGAAGGACAGGGAGCAAAATCTGGCAAACATGGGAAGGCTGCTATGGGAGGCCTCTGGCAAAAATTGCCCTGAGCAAGTGCAATTAGTGGCAGCTGGAGTGCGCGTGTGTGGTAGGTGAATTTCTTGGAAATTGTGGTTTATAATATATGAATAAGATCTTCTGAAACGACAAAACCATCCATCCCTTGGTGTACCTCGTTTTCCATCTGTGTTAAATTAGAAAACACTGTTTTGAACAAAGTGGATCTTGTTAAAACAAAAGCTGTGAATATGGGCATCCTTGAATTAAGCCAAGAAGGAAAACATACCTGTTTGGTGTGAGATGCAGTTGTGAAGCCGAATGCTTGACTTAGCTGAGGGATCCCACGTGTTGTCCCCTTCCCCTGCCTCCTCTCCCCATTGCTGGATGGAGTCTGCCCTGATGTCCACCTATGGCCTTGTCCAGAGGGTGAAAGACTAGGGGACAGTGAGAGCACATCTGGAGAGTGTGATGAATCAAAGTAGGGGTGGAAGAAGTGCTTGTAGGTTTGGCCAGCAGAGACTAGGTCTCTCCTTTTTTTTTTTTTTTCTTTTTTTAAACTGAGTGTGAAAAGTCACTCTCCTCTCCTTTTCCCTTATGGGAAAGAAGAAAAAACAGCCCTCAGAAGGGACCCCCGAGGGTACAACAGATAAGCTGTCTGCATTTTTGTGGCAGGAGAGGTCTTTTCTCCTTAGCCTCTACGCCATGGAGCCCCTTATCTATGTCCCATCTGACCCCTAGTGCTCTCTGGTTTTGCTGACATTTTTAAAGAGAACTAAATTTTTGGTTAAGTCCTGTGAAGCCTCCTGGGGCACATGGTTGTGATCTGCTGGTGAGATCCCAGAATACTGGAGGGCTTCTGTTTTTGCAGGTTTTGCACGGGTCTATGTAGAGTAGGTGTGTCAGGACAAGCACATATCGCTGCTGGGAAGAAAATCAAGTCCTCTGCAGGTACTTTTCCTCCTGCTGGACACCTGAAAAGCTAGCTAGGTGAGCTTGTACTCTTACTGGCTTGCATGCTTGCTTACCTGTTGTTGAACTGCTGTGGCTGTTTCTGGCCTTGGCCCCTCTAATTTGTTTTCTGTATCTGGCCTTCTGTTTCTTGGGGTTTAGACATGAAATATGGGCTTGCTAGGGTAAAATCTACTTTCTCTTTGGCTGGGATTGTTCCCTTCAAATGGTGTAGTCATACAAGCTGAATGACTTATTTTGTCAGCACTTTGCCTGTTGCCTCCTTTTGTCCTGCAGTGGGAGCAGGGGAGGCAGCAGCAACAAAGATGACTGAATCCTATGCTCAAAACCAAAACTTTCAGCTTGGTGCATCTGTAGAAGCAAACTCATGATTTTTCTGCAGAGATCGTCTTGAAATATGGGAGGAGAGGGGAAGAACTGATGCTTCGGTTTGCTCCGTTTGCCACCTTATGCTGGAAGTGTGGGAGGTTGTCCTTCAGCCTGACCTGTTTCCTCCATCCTTGGGTGGGGAAAAAATAAAGAATATTGATGGAGCTCTGTACCAGGAACAGAAAAGAGCATTTCTCTACAACGGTTTAAGCTTTGCTCTCTTGGCACGGTGTAAGGATCAGCAGCAGTAGTGAATGCCCAGTTTTGCTGCCAATGGAGAGGGCCCTGAGGGTCCACGCCAGCTGAAACCCTAACTGAGGTCTGTGGAGGAGGTGGGGGTACCCTAATGGGGATCATCATGTGGCAGGATTGGGAATGGCAGTACATGAAATGCCTTGGGAGATTTGCCTGCTGCAGATGCTCGAGGTCTCTGGAGTCGATGAACAACTGAATTCTAGTCCGCTGGGAGGTAATTTATTCCTTCTTTTGATGGACAGGAGAAGGAAGAGCTCATGCATGGTGCCTCTTGGCAAGTACAAGAGGGAGTGAGCAGCAGCTTAGTGCGAGTGTCTCGGGCTGGGGATCCTGCTCAGTGACTCGCACAACTGAAGAGCCATGTTCTGTGACAGCCAGCAAAAGTAGCATCCCCGGGGGGAGCTCCGGACGCTTTGATTTCATGCTGGGGAGCTGTGGTCAGCAATGCGAAGCAGGCATATCTGTGTAATATCAGGTGAGGTAACAGCATGGGTCCAGGTGGATGATTAGGCCTGTGTGAAGGGGAAGGAGGCAGCTCGAGGGAGCATACAGAACCACTCCAGCATGACATGTCATGACCTTGCCAACTGGGCAGAAAAAAAGGACTGACAGCAAACTAGGGCTGTTGGTGCAGGCAGAGCTGGGTGAGGGGTGGGAGGTCAAAGGTATATGTGGTCTCTGAGCTATGCAGCCTGCAGGCCAAGAGCAGGCTTGTTTGTGTCAGCAGAGTCCAACACGTCTTCAGGGGCTTTCACTCATTACTGATAGCTCTCTCAGATCTGCCCAAATCCTTCTTGACAGAAGGAATGTGTGGGCTTCTTGCTTCATGCCTCCTCTGCTCCAGTGTCCTCTGCACATGCATATAGAAGGGGATGCATATATCTTGCTTTCCTCTGGGCCACTGATAATATTTAGGTTTTGGGGCTGGAAAACCTCCTGCTGGGTTTCAGTTCCTCCCTTGAACAAAGAAGGTTCATTTGAAGCAGTATTTCAGCATCCAGCTGCAAACATGAGGAGTCTCATGGTGTTCTTGCTAGGGGGATCTTCTGAAGGCATCTGTATTGAGCTACCCTGCTTGTACACAGATACGGTTTTCAGTTGCAAGGATGCTACCTTTCATAGCTGCTGAGAGCATGTTCTGTGTTGGTGTGAGGGGAAGAAATGATGGAAATGAGGATTCATCGTAATGTCTATAACAGATGGAGGTATCTCTTTAGGTCTGGTGGCCGTCTTTAACAGGATGCACACCTTCTCTCAAGCAGAAGCTGGAAATTGCCTTATACTTTGTACTTTTCAAGGATTTTGAAGCAAGCGGTAAGAATCATCAAGCATTTTGAAAGTTACCCGACAGTGTTGCCCTGCCTGAAATCTTCATATGCTTTTTCCAGTGCTAGTGTGCTCATTAGCTGATCTGCTAAGCTAAGCATCTTTTTTCATGTCACTAAATTATTTTCTTGGTCTCTGCTGTCAGTTGTGCCTCAATATTGAAAATACCTCCTTTAGAGAGTTGTGCCAAAAATCTCTTGGAGCTGAATCTGCAATAAGAGAAGACTGAGTATAGTCTAGAGGACTTAATAAGAGAAGGATGATACCTCAGTTTTACAGTTATGGTAAGTGACAAGCAACGGGAGAAGAATAAGATTGGTAAGACTGAACTGCATGAAGAAAATCAACCAGCACCAGCAGATCACAATGTGGATATGCATATATTTCTGAAATGGGGAAAAAATCTGTCCTCAACTTGTTTTGTTTCTAGGCCAGCTTTGGTCTTTGCGAAGAGGAATAATTTAATCGCCATTACTTTACTGTTAGCTTTAAATGTATTGTTAGTCAGGTTTTCAGGTGTTGAGAAGACCTTTGTTTCTAAAGTGATTATGAAAATACTCTTGGGAAGTTAAAAGTGTCTTCACCCAGCTTCAACAGGCAACTTTGGATGTCTTCTCATTGTGGGTAGAAAGAACAAGTTGTCTCAGAGTGATGAGCGAGTCTGAAGCATTTTTTTAAATTTCTAGCATGTCCGTAAACTTAATCTTCACTTCATGCTACCTAGGTTTTTATTCAAGTGCAATCTTAGCCTGCATAATATCAGAGGGGAGTATTTCATCACCTTTTTGTGTGCCAGCTTTCTGTTTCCCGCTCTCTCCCTCCTCCTCCTTCATTTGCTGTGGTCATGGACCTGTCAACATTAGAGGAGTGCATATGTGATGCTGTAGAAGACCTCCCCTCACCAAAGTGTTCTGGAGTCTTGAGTTGTCCTCTGCCACCGATGTTGCATGCTGTGTTTGGTGAGGCCTGTTGTCTGTTTTCATGATTGTATGTCAGTCATAATCTTCTCTTTAATAAATGTTACACAGAAATATTTATACCATTGAAGTGTCTGATGCTAATGTACAATGTTCTCTCAACACATTCTTCCTTTTTCCCCCAAGTCCTTGAGAGGGTGAGAGGGATTGTATATGAAACTAAGAAAAGGTATCCGAACCTGTTTGTAATTCAAGGGCAAGTACTATACTTCCTTCTTCTCTCCCCATGAAAGACCAGCCCCTTTGCTTCATGGTGTCACAAGTCATACAAGATAGGAAGATAGCAGGAAAGGAGAAGCAGTTGTGTATGTGTGTGGGTTGTTGTTTTCTTCCCTGCAGTTGACTGTGGCAAGCAAATGAATGTAGCAGTATTGGCCACTAAATGCTTGCCTGATGAATTTTATGTAACCAGCATGAAATTTGAAGATAATGCGTTGAGAAATGTCACTTGCTTCTCATCCTCCCATCTTGTGTGTTAAGGGTAGGGGATGCCTGGGAGTGTCCTGGGGGCACGGATGCACCGCGTACACTGGGCTGTGGCAAGGCTGTGGGGTGCTCCAACTCGCTGCTTTCCAGTTGTGCTGGCTGACACCATAAGAAGAAAGCACCAACACATACAGGACAGGTGATGCTGAGGGGAGGATGTTTCTGTTGTTATTCACTACTATGCCACTTCCCATCCTGTCTTTGCAGGAGGTGCTCTCTTCCCTCCAAACTGTACTCTGTTGCCTAATTGCTTTCCGTCCAGGGATTCTTGCTGGATGCTCCCTTCTCTCTCAATCTTTAAATGTCTGTTGAAGAAAACAGATAATTTTTTTTCTTCTCTCTCACCAAGTGGTAACAGCTAAATGCTGCTGGAAAGGGCTCTTTTTTGAGGCATTGAAGGTGGCTGTGTTTCTGAAGGAATTAAGAAGTGCTGGCATCTTATCTGTCTTCCAGAGCAAGTGGAGCATATTTCTTGCATTGTGCTATGGCATATTTCAAGACTGGGATGATAATTGTTGATGGTTTGTCTTGGTGGTGTATTGAGATGGAAGATTTGGCTGAGTCTCTAGACTTTATTGCTTCAGTGGGACACGCTGTTCCTAGCTAATACAAGCTCAAAACTGAGGTCACATTGTGTGGTGCCATAAAACAAGTCCTGGCTTCATGTAAGTGGGTAGGACAGTAGATACTGATGGAGTTCCTCTGGCTTGCTAAAAAAATCTTAATCTAGCCTTAAATCTTGTCTGCAAGTTAGATATAGCAGTGTCACTCGTCAGTGGATGCTTTCCTTTAAAATCTCTTCTGTAGTACTTGGTAGAATAAGATCATTTCTACCTTCCTAAGTGTTTGAGGAGATTGAATCAATTTGTCCTTTGTTAACCCATGCCAGTGTTTTCTGTATTTTAAATACTGTTTCTCCTAGCCAAAATTAAAGTATTGAATTTCCCATTCTCATTTAACTTAAAAACATTCCGCATTTCAGGGGCTGAAAGTGTGCGGCACTGCCAGAGGAGACTGAAGTACCTGTAGCCTTTGTTGCACAGAAAACTTTCAAAAAAAGGAAAGTCGTATTGTGTGACTTTTTACAGAATAAGATAAAACTGATAGAAGTCCTCAAGAGACTTTGAACACTGATACCTATCCATCCATACATACAGCTAAACCTGCAGAGATGTCAAAGTGATTGTCAGACCCTGGGTTTCTCCTTTCAGATTCCTAAAAGATTTGTTCTGATGTTTGGGTCTGTTTTAATCTCCCAGTCTTATCAGAGTCCCGCAGCCCCTTACAGTGCGCTTTGTACTTGAGTTGTAATACCTGCTTCCACTCCAGATGCCTGAACCTGCTACTTTTGTTCAAGTACTCTCTTCAGTTGTTTTTTTGGAGGTAAATATAACCTGGCATACTCTCAATACTTATCTGTGTTAAAGTGGTGTCAGGCTGGGAACCCGAAGGCCCACTGTGCTTAAGCATTTCACATAAAATAGCCCCAGTCTCATAAAGGAAACACTAACGAATAATATAAACTGAAGTCCGACCACGAGCTTTTGAGGATCACAAGATGCTGCTGCCCCGTGGTTCAGTTTCACTGCTTGTGGTACTAAGTAATGACCCTGACAGGGGCTGCAAGATCACTCTCTTATGTTGTGTAATGAGAGTAAGAGAGTCAGCTGCTTATCCTGGGTGCTTTTGTTATCTGCCAAGGTGAGTGAAACTTCTAGTGATACCTGGAATGCGGCTGCTGCGTGGCAGCCAGCCCCAGCAAGGGCACAGGTGCCTAAAGGCAGCCTCTTGCCTTGCCTGCAGCTGGTGCAGGTTTGCATGGCCCCATGGCTTTAGAGGGGTTTGGTGCAGAGAAGCATCTGCGTGCCCTGAGGTCTCAGCAGGATCTCTTCTACAGAAGGAAATTGTTTGTTTTTTTTTTTTTCATGCTGCCTTTTGGAAGTACAGCTGGTGGTCCCTTCAGTTCTGGAAAGCTGGTCTTGGAAAGAGGCTACTGAGCTTCCTTAAAATAGCTAATTAAGTATGAATTTAAGCTTGTCTGTGTGAGAAACTAGCAAGCCTAGCTGTAACAGGATTGTTCCAACTTGTTTTAATCGTGCTGATGCTTTAATTGTGTGGATGCTTTAATACAGGGTTACATTTAGGAGCAGACTTTTGTGTGAAACCTGCAGTCAAACCAACCCATTGTGACTGAACCCTTCTTTGATGACCCGTAGCTTTGGGACCTGCCAGCAGTTATGAATGATACAAGTAGCAAAATAACATTTCTATTGCTTTTTCTTACTAGTCCTTGCTGCTTGTGCTGTGGATGTGAATGTATTCACACTGCGGATGACCCATGCCAGGGGGTAATGATAATAGTATTTCATAAATATTTTAAATCAGGAGTTAGTCATGCATACAGTATTAAATTTTATTTATTTATTTTACTTAGTGTTGTGAGCAGGAGAGTTGAACACTCCGAAGTTCAGGGGAAACCTTGCCTACTTGTGTGCATTCATCGCAGCGGTCTTAAGTAAATGGTAGGCAATTGTGTAATGAGTTTATTTCTTTTTCTCCCTAGGACTTTTATTCAGGATGTTTCCTTTTAGCAAAGAATTAATGGATCTTTATCTTTTTTTTTTTAAACAGCCACTGTGTAATCTGCAAAGAATATTTTAAGCAGCAGTTTCCTTTTTCCCATTTTCTTGATAAAAATACTTTGTGCAGAAATAGCAGGACACATCTTTGGTGGGTAGTTGTTCTGTTTTGCATCTCTTTCGTGGCTTTATAAGTTGATGTTCCTCTCCCTTCTTTGGCCAAGGTTGTCCTTGTAACTATTGAATTGCCATGCTGTGAGCAAGGAGATTGGTGCTAACTCCTAAGACCTAAAGCAAAAGGGACTTACATGGGTGAGCATCTCACTGACAGAAGAAGCTTTTGCCTTCTTTGCTGGAAGCAGCCTGGCACATAACTGGGTCTGCCGCCTGATGGAGGGGTCCAAAAGTTATCTTCTGTGGCTTAAACAAGACCTCTACTGGTATTTTCCACTTTGGGATTTAGGTCAAGCTTTTGATATAACAGTGTCACCAAATGGGGAGGAGGAAAAAAAAAAAAAAGTAAAAAATCGCAAGCCTGACTTCTATTTCCCAGCCTTCTTTTCACTGGGAAAGTTTTTGACTTTAATGACTAGTTTTAAACCTTGGCTTCTGAGCTCCTTTCAAATCAGATATATTGTTGAAACTGGTTTACAGTATTTATAGAGTTTGCTACTGAATTTGCTGTGTGCAAGAGGGAATTGTTTTCTTCTTCCACTGCCAATGAATTGCAATTTGAACCAATGAATTGGTTTTCCTTTTTATGAAAGAAGATTTACTTCAAAAGTCTGAAAGTATGAGTTTTCTACCTGGTATTTGACTTGAATTGGTACTACTACTAAAAAATAATGACAAGAAACAGCCTGCATAATGATTTCTCTTCTGATCCGAACAGACTTCTTATTCTTTTCTTTTTAATTGCCTATTGAGGTTTCTTCTTCTTCCGTATATCTATCTAATTTTTCTTTGCATCCAGTTCCCTTTGGGTTCTGGTACTTTAAGTTCAGTTAGCAACTTACTCTGCCAATGCTTGCATTGCTTTTAGAGACCTGACTGGGCCAGCTGCTCATGAGTTTAATATGGCTCTGTATGTTTGATGTTTTCACTGATAACCTCAGGCAATTTAGGATGTTTCAACTATATAGAAATGCAGCTGAAATAACAAGTTTTTGTACTTAGAATCATAGAATAGTTTGGTTTGGAAGGGACTTTAGAGATAATCTAGTTCCGAGACCCTGCCATGGGCAGGGGCGCCTTCTACTAGATCAGGTTCCTCAAAGCCTCATCCAAGCTGGCCTTGAACACCTCCAGGATGGGGCATCCACAACTTCACTGGACAACCTGTTCCAGTGCCTCACTACTCTCAGAGGGAAAAATGGACCCATGCTGAGTGTCTAAAAGCTATCCAAGGCAGCCTGGGTATGTACATGATAGGCTGCATCGGCTGGACCGGCCACAGTATTGCTGCTGCCCCAGCCAACCCTTGAGTGCCCTGGCATGAAGGCTGGCAGGCAGCACTCACACTGGGAGCAAGGGGCAGTGCTCCTGGATGCTCCTGGATGCTCCTGGAGTGAGGTGGGATTTGGACTGGGAAAGGGAGAAGAGGCAGTATCTCTGCCTTTATGAGGTTACCCACTTCTTTCTGTTTACGTGCAAGCACAGGCTCTCTTCCAGGAAGTAATGAGGACAGAGCAGAGGCAGATTTTACTCTGGAACATTGTTTTATATTGCTTTGTGTTCATTTCTAGTGGGCAAAACCAAATGGTAAATACCTTTTAGGTTGCAAAGAACCATTAATTACTGTAGCATATTCTCTTTAGCTCAACACTTGCCATTTTAAAAGCTTAGGTATGATGTTTTCCGTAGCTTGAGTTTGTGTGAAGTCAGAGTTATATAATTAAAACAAATGTGTTTTCCAGCAAATTGTTTTCCTTTAAAAAACTATTTCTGTAGCTGGGTAAAAATAAGTAGTATCTTTATCGAAGCTTTTTTTCATCTTTGAAGCTTTTTATTATATACTGTACCTAACTGGTGATTTCCAGTATTATCCTTTGTAGTAGTTTTGTGGTCATTGTCTGCTCTGGTTTGGAAAGGCTCATTAGGAAGAAAAGTGCTTGATCCCCAGGTGAAGAGTGGTATTTAGGAAATATTATGTGATGGTGTGGTGAAGGTGGTTTGCAGAAGGTGTTTTTGCTGCTTCTGGTCCTGTTGCTAAGAAAAGTGGTACTGACGGGGAAGTTGCTTTTTTTCTCTCTGCTGTGGTTGAGTAGTTTGTGTACACACTGCTTGGAAATGGTGGATTTTGGCTTTCTGACTTGGAAGGGAAGTGGCTCTGCTGCAGCCCCCTTCCTACTGGAACCCCTGACCCAAAGCTCAGGGCAGAAGTTAGGATAGCAGCAATATCGCTGCATTCAGACCATCCAGGCAGCTCAGTGGGTCCGTGAGCGAATGGGAGCCTGTGTGGTTGGGATGATCTGGAATTAAATGAAAAAACAGATGTGCAAACAAAATCCATGTGTTCCGCATGTCACTTGCTACTTGTAGTGTCACTTACTACTGCTGATCTGAGAACTGCATGGCACATCCATGTGTGGCTGTGCTTGTAGGTTGTCTCATTAAGTTGTAGGGTTTGTGAACCAGGAATAGGAGGTGAGGATGTGTTTTGCAGGAGCAGGGTCTGATTTAAACTGGCCTTCACAAAACAGTGGGTTTTTTTAGAAAGAGCTGTGTTGGCAAGGGAGTATGGAAACATCTCTTTTCTTCCCTGCTGCCTCCTGGGAATAGGCAGATACCCTGGGCAGGCAAATGCCCCAGCAAGTTGGCTGGCTTGGTGTCCTTGGCTGAGGAAGAGGCTGAGGAAAGAGCTAAAGCAGTTCCTGCAAGAGGTCTGCATGGGAGGCTTGTCCTGGCCCCGCTGCTGTGAGGACCTGCCTGTGCGGCTAGGGGACAGGGACAGCACCTGCCTACAGCGGCTCTCTGGAGACAGGGGCTGGGGTTTGTGCTTGTGCAATGGGGGCACTTGGGACATGGCTGCAACCCTTGAGGGTTTCAAGAAGATGTGTATCTACGACTCACAGAGTGGTTTAAGTTGGAAGGGACCTCAAAGGTCATCTAGTCCCAACCTTCTTGCTATAGGCAGGGACACCTCCTGCTGGATGAGGTAGCTCAGAGCCTTGTCCAACCTGGCCTTGAACACTTCCAGGGAAGGGGCATCTGCAGTTTCCCTGGGCGACCTGTGCCAATGCCTCACCACACTTGCAGTAAAGATTTTCTTCCTAGTATCTGATCTCAAGCTACCCTCTACAAACAAAATAATAATAGAGCTACCTTTTTGGGACTTTTTGCTTTGCTTGATGTTGCAGTGATGTTTATATGCAGTATGCCTTTTGAGGTACACCTTAGCAGTTCACTTTTCATGCTCATCTCCTTATTTTATTGCGTCTTGATGCTGACATCAATTTGAGCCACTTTTTTTATAAAATTATGTAGTTCATTCCAGCTGGAAGCCAAGAGCTTCATTCAGCTCCACTGTGGTCACCCAGCTTGCTCCTTTGGGTATAGCGCTGAAATACTAACCACAGTCCTGTTGAGGTCTGGGCTTCTGTTTAACCCTTATGCTCATGGTGTATAAATATAGTCTATCTATAAATATGTAAAGCCAAATACATGCCTTGGCCTCTGGGTGACTTAAACCATCCAGTGTGGAATAGCCTGAACCGAAATGGAAAAGTAAGTTATGTTTTCATTCTGCCTAATGGATATGTTGCAAGAAACAAGCTGCAGGTTAAAAAAACGCTGACTATTCCATAACAGTTGCATTTCTTTTGGCATCAATTCTATACCTCTGCATGGATGTCTGTAGGCATTTTGGAAGCACTAGCCTCTGAACTGTGTTTATAGAGCAGCTACCCATCAGGAATTCACCTGGGGTCTTACAAGCCTAAAGGCATGAACTACAACAGCCTGCGAGACATGGTTCCTTAATTGAGGTTTTGCATCCTTCGTGCGTCAGCAGCAGAAGGGCACTTACCAGTTGGTTGGATTCACAAAGACAGCAGGTTCATGGAGATGGGTGCATGAGGAAGAGAGACCAGACGGAGCAGTTCTTCTTGTTCTTGCTATCCACATCCTCTATCTTTTCAGAGCCTGATTTTTCAGCTACAAACGTGCCTCTGCTGTTACTTGACTTCGTGGTTTTTGTCTTGCCAAACAAAGAACTGATCCTGAAAGGCTCCTGTGGGGTACTGTGAGGAGCCTCCCCCTGTTCCCTCTGTAAGGAAAAGTATGTACTGTTAGCATAGGCATCAACTCAGCCCCCGCTGACTTGAGCGAGACATGAGGGTGCTCAAGGGGTTGGAATCTCACCCTGAAACTTTCCTGTAGTTTATGCATTGATGTTTTTGGCTGTGCAGAATCAGAAAGGTCACGTATATTAACCTTTTCTTCTTTGCTTAATTTCAACATGGCTATTACCCTTTCTGCAATCTGGCTGCCTGGCTGAGTATGCCAATGTCTCGGGACACGTCTGTTTCCCAGTCTCTTTGAGGAACTGTATACAGACCATCTTCTTACCATCATCTCACCAGTAGCTGAATGTAAGGGAGAAAGATCCATGTACGTCTATAATGGATTCCATCACTAACTTCATTAGTGGGCTGTCAGAGATAAGAGAAAGTTGTCTTTGAAGCTGTCGTCATCATCACCGTCACTGATGCAAATGGTGCTTTGCCATTGAAGCAAGAAACAAACTTGCCAGAATCTTCCCCTTCTGAGTTAATGAGAAAACTTACACAACTGTAGTATATGTTACAGTATTTGCAGCAGGGCTCTGCTGTAAATACAACGCTGGACTCAATGGGGGCATTGATCTGCATCTTGCTCATCCTGTCTCCCTCCCAGACTCTCAGCCCCTGAAGTGAATTATGCCTTGTGTTCAGTGCAGGGCCATCTGTTTCTCTGTATATTCTGTCTTTTGCTGCAGTCTGATTTGAATGGAAAGGTGAGTCTAAGTACACATGATGAGCAGCGGCTCTTGCGTGCTTCAAACAGCTTGTTTTCCAGCAGAGGAGCCAAATCGTAAAAGAAACACTAGGTTTGTAGCTGTCCTACAAACGTGCTCCTAATGCAAGGGTCCAGAGGATTATTTGGAGTACAGCTGAGGGGCATCTGAATTTTGGGGTTAATTTGGCACATCAGGTAACTGGGCCTGAGTAGCTTTTCAAAGATGCAGAAATCTGTATTATGACTTAAAGCTACTGCCAGATTGCCCCCACCCCCACATGTCCTCCTCATTTGTGCAGGAGAGAGCTGTTGCTGCTATCTAGGTTTTACTCTACTATATCCTTTTACACTGTAAATGGTAATTTAATTTCCACATTTAGAGACCTTAATTAATTATGAATAAAATAGTTTGTATGAATTTTAGAGCTGAAGGGTGATGGATTAAGGGCTCTCTGGAAATGTGAGGCTGCTTTACCAGAAGAGATCCAGCACAGGAGAGGCTGCACCATCTTGGCTGCATTCTGCCCTGTGTGCATCCCTGCAGCATGGGGTTTGAGGAGAAGGGGGAGGATTTCCATCCCCTAGCATCCTGGGGAGGCTGGCACAAAGGCGAGGACAAGCTTGGAAAATGCTAGCCATCAGGTAGTGGGGCGTTCAGGGAGCCAGTCTGCTTGAAACCACTCTTGGCAGGGTTGATTTTCACGAAGTGTTCACTTCCACCTGTACACCCTGAGCTGTGTGAGTGGAGGAGCATCCAAGAGTGAAGACAGGGTCTATCAGGCAGAGTGCACATGGAAGAAGAAGTTGTCATATCTGGCAAAAGCATAGGTTTTGATCCGCCCGAGACACCAAGAGTAGCATGCACTTCTGCTGCTGTATAGAAATAGTCTGTGCAGTCCTTGCCATTTTCCACTCTCACTTGCGAGTGCTCCTGCCTGCTTCCTCTGCTGCCACAAGAAGCAGACTCAATTGCCTGATGCTTACTCCTGTGTTGAGTAGATTGAGGCTCCCCTTGATGGTTGGTTTTAATAGTTCTGTTGCAGTAGGAATTTGGTTCCAAATGCATATTGTCATATTTTATGCATGGTCAGATTTGCTTCCTGTCCAATGGAGTAGGGCACCGTGCAGATCAGCCTGGGTGTCTCTTTTTGTGCTTTTTTTTTTTGTTATTGTTCTTCTTCTTTCTTTAGGGATCATGGGAGTTCACTGAAGTTTAGGTTTGACCCTCAAGTCTTTATGCAGGCAAAACTTCCAGCGATCTCAGCAGTCGCCTCTGCTTTTGGCACCAGGCCTTTTACTTGATGCCTGCAGGCATCAATTGTTAAACAGCTGCAACATTTATCACGTGCTACTCAAATAACTCTCTTCCTCCAAGAAGCTGCCTTTTGAAGCTCTGTACAGTTCCTTTTTTATGTTGTTATCGTTTTGCAGAGGCTAATGGCCCTAAAATGACTTCTGCCTTCTGTCTTCTGGCTCCTGAGCAGTGGCGCCTGTTTGATGCCTGTGTGTGCACACATATTGCACTGTCCTACTCTCCCTACCTGATCCTTTTTATTCTCAGGGACAGGAGGGTACAGAGTTGAGCCCAGGTTTTGTACTCCACATAGTTCTAGGGCTGAAAGGTGTTTGTTTTCTTCTCCTAGAAGCTTTACTTGCAAAGACGAACAGCAAGCAATCCGGCTCCTAGCAGTTTTATTTGGCAAAGCTTCCTACTCTGCGTTGTCTTTAGCTCTTCCTCTGAAGAACTGGTAGAAGTGTTATCGTTTAATCCCAGCAGCCTTCCTGAAGTCACTGATTTTGTGTTTCTGGCTCGCTCCCTTCCCGTTCTCTGTGGGTATTTATCTCTAGTTAGCAATCCCACTGGGTGATGCTTTGGCTTTGGATGCAGGTTGGGTGTTGCGTAAGGTCTGTCTGTCTGGAGGGCAGGTTGCCATCAACAAGCTTTAGTATTTTTTCATGAAACAATACTGAACTTCCAGGGGTCAGCTGGAGGTGATGGTATCATGTTGCTTGGAGTGACTGACAAGGTAGTGACAAAGCTTTATGCTGCATAACTTGCTTCAGCATCACTGAGTGTGATAAACAGCTCGCTTGGGTACTGTGCACAGCCGGGTTAAGGTTTTAAGTCCTTTATGACAAAGTAGTAAAAGATAGTCTAAACAGAAGCATTACTCATAGCCCTCACTCCAACCCCTCCTCCACATTTTATATGAATTCTTCATGCTTAATCATTTGTTTTCCAGGGTAATAATTTCAGAGCATTTCTTTCACAAGGGTATAAAACAGAGGCTAGGTGAAACAAATGCTAGGTATTTGTGGTGTGTAGGTGTATGTGGTGGCATAGGTTGACATACTACACATTTCTGCCTGTAGACTTCTGCTGGTGCTCTGGGTGGGATGAAAATTCACCTATGGTGAAGATGGGGCCAGGTCATAGCACTTCCTCATCTGTCTCCCCATTGCTGTGGCCCATCCAGGAGGAGAGAGGATGCTGGTCAGGGGGAAGACTTGGCGATGGGGGGCCCCGTTTCTGTCCCTTTGCCCTGTTGTGTGTCTGGCCAGAGCCCCACTGGGTGATGCTCACCAGCTCCATTGGGTGAGTACTTTACTCAGGGTCTCTTTGTTTACTCTGTTGACCTCTTGATCCTCATGCCTCTGCTTTTTGGCATGTGTTGTCCTTGGCAGTCATCTGGTTACCCAAATCTTTATCTCCTTTAAAAAATACAGCTGATATTGTTTTTTAACCCATCTTTGTTGTTCCTAAAATATTGTTTTTGTAGCCCTGGCTGCTTTTGATGAAAAAAATATTCCTGAGAGTAAAGTAAAAGAGGCACAAGCTGGAAGCCTTTACTTATTTTGTATCTGTTTGTAATATCCCAGTACTTGTTGGGCTAGGTTCTTCTTTCAGTTTTCTTGATGTTTTGAAGAAAAAAAACAGACATGTTTGCATAAATGTATTGAACTAATACACTAGTTACACTATGCACTACAAATTTTTCCAGTTCCTTCATGACAATGTGGTTGCTCAGTCTTGCTTCTATTTAAATCTATAGCATTCTAACCACTGATTTCTATAGGACAAAAATTAAGTTTCTGTAACTAACAATGACATTCCATAGTGGTTGTTAATTAGATGCTGATACATGAGTAAAATACCAAGATGAGAAGGACGTGTTTCTCTGAGATGACGTAACACAGTAAATGTTGCTCTTCTTTTTTAAGGTGTTTTTTCAAAACGGAAAAAAAGGAGAAAAAAGAGAGGGGTAAAAACAGAGATAGGGCAGTATTCAGAGTCCTCTTTGTGAAATGGTTTGGCTGCCTGGTGTGCCGCTCATTGGGCCTGTGGGGCCAGCAGGGCTTGTGTGCCAGTGTGCTCTCTGATGGGGGACCTGGAGAGGGAGGACTGCAGGGTGACACGGACATTGAAACACAGGCTGAACAATTTCTGCCCTCTACTTGATTAATTCTACCTGATTATTTCTAATCATCGCTCTATAGGAAGTCCCTGCACTCCTGTCTGGGAGAGTAATTATATTCCCATTAGCTTTGAAAGACCAGCTTGGTTTTCCCTAATAAAACCCTGTCTGTGTTTCTGAAGGCTGTTATTGTTCAGTGTGGTACTTCGGGTGCCTGCAAGCACTGGTCTGGAGGATGTTGCCTGTCCTCTGCAGGCTCTGTGAGCTGTGAGTGTTCGGGCTCACCACCCCTCTGGGGCTGGTAGGTGGGCATGGTGGGGTATCTGCTCTTGGCTGTGCCAGACTGCAGCCGCTAAAGCGCCGAGATGTGAGTGTGACTCGCCAGCAGGGCGAACGTAAGCTGTGCCAGGAGGTCTGGCTCCTTGTCTCTATCTTCTCATACTGGCAATTGCACAGAAATTTGTTCAGAAGCAGGAGGCAATTGATATTGCGGGTCACAAGGTGTGCGAGCTGTGTCAGGGCTGCAGCAAGGCTTTAACAGGTTTGCATACGTAGCAAAGTGGCACTGAATGTTAACTACGCCTTCCATAGAGCTGCAGGTTAATCTTGCTTCCAGTGCTTACATCTCTACCTCGGATCTTTTCGCAGTGGTCTCAATACTCACTACTTTGACTTTTGGCCATTTCTAAACTAGCCTTAAGAAGTATCTGGAGCAAAACCAGGCCCCATAGCAACCTGCCTCTGCTGAGGGCTGCTAGAGAATGGGTCAGTGATTAACAATTACGTACAATTGAGGTTAAAAATGCAGGGCAGTCTGCGACGTTGCTGCTCTGACGGCTGTAATATTTCGCTGTTACAATGCTGGGATTTATGGTGGTGGTAAGTACATTTATACCAGTTGTAGTTATGACCTCATGAATATGATAATTCAAGACTTTGGTGTTATGAAATTGAACCGAAGCCTTTTTTCTTTACTGGTATATTGTAAAAAAAGCATTAAATAACCACTGGATGAGTAACATAGGCATGATCTATGTTTTACATATATATATTTTTTCCCCTGAGGCTGTGGGCCTTTCCTTAGCCGTGTGACTTCCCAAACAGACAGTAATAGGTACATATGGGAGAGTGGAAAATGTGGAGTCTAGCTGTAGAGCAAAAATGCAGAGAGAAGGTGAGTTTTTGGTTTTGGTCACCTACCTGAATGCTGATGCACTGTTTGTCCAAGCAAGGAAACAACAAATGCCACATCAGCTTGGTGAATATATTTTTCTGAGCTCCGTTTTGGCAACATAATAATTTTCCTAAGTCCTTGGTGGTGCTTTGGTTTCTGGATTAAGAGATCTTTGGCAGCTTTTTCTCCTTTCACGGTATAGGAGAGGATGTGGCTGAGTTGTGATTTCATTTACACCAAAAAATGTCTCAGTACTTATCATTTCTGCAGGAACATACAGTGAGAATATCAATCGTTAAAACAACTCTCCATCTCCTAGATGTTTTTATAACTCTGGCAATGAAATCAAGGCTATTTTGCCAAGTCATTTACTTTAATTGCCTAATCAATTTCTAAAGGCTCTTGCTTACTTGCTTCTTTGTTTAATTAACCCTTCTTTTCAGCCTTATCCCTCCCAGTCATCATCCCAAACTTGAGAAATGAGGATCAGTTGACAGTCCCTCTTCAGCAGTCAAGGAAAGTGCTGAAATCCAGGAGCCCTAACTACAGGTGATTTATGTTCCTAAGGACTAATCTTCCATCACTGTCCAAAGCTGACAGTGTCATGGGCAAGTGGGCAGCTCTTTTCCTTCACTCCCTTGACCTTCTTTTTCCTATTTGCACTGAATAGGCTTATTTCCTGCCAACTTAAAATAAAACAAAACATATTTATTTTTAAAAGATCCTTTTCAGGCTAGTATTACTCATCTTCTTACTCACCTGCTGCTGCTGGTCAAGGAGAATAATCATCATAATGTCCCTTTCCACAAGAGTAAGAGGATATCTTAACTAATGCTTTTTTTTCTTGGTTTTAATCTTTAAATATATTTTACTATTATGAGCTCTTTATGGCTTCTGTCTGCCAAACATGGGACTAAGTGGTAAAATCCATACTTGAGACTTTGCAGATGCTTTTTAGATGTCATTAAGGATCATTAATATGCAGAGCAATGCCACACAACACAGGCTGCTAGGGTAGGAAATGAGATCCATTGCCTGGTTTTAGAGCTGCAGGTCAGCTTCAGGTCAGCAGAAATCAGGGACTGGATTTGGGCAGTGATTCCTCATTAATATACTGAGGGAGTGTGGGTGTGGGATGGGGATGGAAGGAGGCAAACCTGAGTAGGTTTGAGATACCTCCCATCCTTGTACTGCATTGGTGATCTGGAGAATCTTTTGAATCCCGTAGCTCTTGCAGTCACTGTGATGTCTCCTAACTACAGAAGGGCTATGCCTCAACTTGATAGCTTGGACTACATTTGTATAGATTGAATTGATATCCAGTGTCAGGCTATCTACTGCCCTCTTCCACAAGCCAAAGATTTTTCATTCCTTCCTGGCTTCGTAATTAGCGTCTCAATTTTGCCTTTCAAGGTTTTCCCTGTTTTTATTTGTTTGCCACCAGAGATTGATTTCTACACCCGCCTACCCCAAGGCAGGTGTTTGCCTGGAGAGTGCTTGTGCCTGTTTGTGGTGGTACCAATAAACTTGGACAATTCTGCTGTTGAATCAAGTTAGCAGCAACCACTGCTCATTGTCCCACACCCGTGCATGGCAGCCAGTTGCATGCTCGCTCTCCTAATATGAGACAGGAGTTTTAACCCAACAAATTCCCTCTTTATTGGAATGAAATTGAATGCTGCTGCAGCTGCCTGCCGTGTTTCCTGCTTGCTTTCAGTGCTACATCACAGTTTATTAGAGCTTTCCATCTTCTGCAGTCCAGGCCCTGACTTTTGTTAAACAAGCATTTCATGGCTTGCAACATGGGCTGTCTGGGGATGCTTGTGATGAAAGGTCTGCTGCCCATTTACCTGCAGCTGTAGGATGCTTGCGTGATAGCCGACATGAGCTTTCTGCCCTTTTTCCTTTGCACTGAAAGGCCTGGTAGCATTGCAGCTGGGGGTTGCAGGGAGCAAGAGATTTTTTTGCAGTTTGTCTTGACTTGGAAGGAAGGGAGGTCGACTGAACAATGAATTATGTATTTTCTCTTTATTTACTTCAAGAGCGTTTCTCCACCTTGGAAGGTTCAAAAGATTATTCTGTGTGCTAGTTTCTGATACCAGCCAAGCTGGAAGCATCAGTGGTTATGTTAATGTTGATTCTGGCTCTCATGGCGTTCACTTGAAAAGTAAAAATGGTTTTAATGTGCTCGGCATGGGAGCTTTGATTTGAAATGAATGCTATCAGCTGTATTAAAAAGATGAAAAATTACATTGAAAAACGCATGTTCGTTTCTAGTCACAGCACTAAGGTTATGCCACAAAAAGCAGAATCCTTTAAATTGCTAATGTTGGCTCCTCCTGGCTCTTAACATGCTGCACTGCGGTTTTCATGTGATGTCCTGTGGTTGCTTCTTGCTGGTGGTGAAGCAGGTGGTTGCTCTCTGCTGTGCTGTGGGAGGTTCCCCAAGCATCCTCAACATGTTGGTCCCTTGGCATTGCCACATCCAGTTTGGCTTTTCCTGGACGGTGGTGAAAGACCTGACTCGAGGCAGAGGGACACCTAGGAGAGGGCTGCACCCGGGCTACTGCCTGCTCCCCTGGAGTCCTGCTTTTTGGGCTATTTTGCCTGTTGCTGGTTGTTCAATGTGCTCATTAAAAGCAATGGCAATTTGTGGATAAAAAGGAAGATAGAAAATGTAATCCAGAGTAAGCTCTAATAGATTGTAGATGAAAACCAACTTGACATATTGCTATGTTTGAGATTTATAATCTAATAATTTCTTCACTTTCACAGCAGGGACTGAAACAGCATATAGTTATTTACATATAGGGAACATTAAACAACCACCTCTTTAAACCATGTGTGAACATAAAATCCAACAACTGCTGCTGAGTAATGGTTATCTGTGAAAGATGAGAATGAAAATAAAGCAGAAACAAATATAATGAAAAGGTATTGTTGCAAGAAGTAGCTGTGACAGAGGCTTATTATATCTGTATACCAAACTGAAAATGTGAGCTTGTAAATCTGTATCATCTTGCCTCTTAACACTTATGCATTGAACACATGTGGGCAGGTTGCTTTGTACTTGACTGTAGTTGTAGCGAGCTACTGGGGGTTTGTGATAACTTACCCCTTTTCTGTAAAGAACTAGAGGATAGGATGCCACGTTGATCTCGGCTGCTTCAGACTTGTTATCATCACTCCTTTTGGGGCAGTTGTGGTCCCTTAGAAACCTGAAACTCTTTAACTTACTGTCAGCTATCTTTGGGGCTGGCTTGGTTGCTCAGTGCACTAACTTCCCAGCCTCTCCTTTGAGGTACAGTGCCAGGTAGCTGGCTCTTGAAACATCTCTGGTTCTGCAGAGATTAGGATTAATTTGTGCACCGGTGCTAAGACGTGCTCCTGGGACCGTATTGTCAGGGCTGCAATGTTGCCTGCGGTGGGCAGGTGCACCTTGGCTGTGCTGTAGTTACTGTGGATGCTCAGCAACCCCTGTGGCTGTTGCCAGGCTGCTGCAATGCATGTGTATGGGCTTCGGATGTTTTAGTTTTGAGATCAGCAAAGGGATTAGGGGCCGTTAGTGCTTTTCTCCTTCCTCTGTCAAGAGAAAAATGTGTGGAGGGGTATCTTCTTTGGAGAAGTCACTGCTTTTTCACACAAGAAGGGTGTTAAGGCTCTGGAGCAAGTCCAGAGAAGAGCAATGAAGCTGGTGAAGGGGCTGGAGAACAGGCCTTATGAGGAGCAGCTGAGAGAGCTGGGGTTGTTCAGCCTGGAGAAGAGGAGGCTGAGGGGAAACCTCATTGCTCTCTACAACTCCTTGAAAGGAGGTTGTGGAGGGGAGGGAGCTGGGCTCTTCTCCCAGGTGACAGGGGACAGGACAAGAGGGATTGGCCTCAAGCTCCACCAGGGGAGGTTTATGGTGGACATTAGGAAAAAATTTTTCACAGAAAGGGTCATTGGGCACAGGCAGAGGCTGCCTGGGGAGGTGGTTGATTCACCTTTCCTGGAGGTGTTTAAGGCACGGGTGGATGAGGTGCTGAGGGGCATGGGTTAGTGTTTGACAGGAATGGTTGGACTCGATGATCCAGTGGGTCTTTTCCAACCTGGTGATTCTATGATTCTGTATCATATGATATGTAGAGGCTTTCCCTAAAATACTATGATTTTATGCATGCTTTTCATTGTTTGCTTAGTTCCTTGAAATATGCTGCCTGCTTTTCCATCCTTTTCCATTTCTAATACTCGTTATGAACAGGAACTTGAAAATAATTCCCTAATAAAGGGTAAGTTTCCCCAAATGAATGCAGCTGCAACCTGCAGAAGCTGTGCTTATCCCATAGGCATGTTTTGATGGTAGGTTTAGATATTGAGATCTCAGTACGCAGGTTAAATAGAGAGCTGTTAGTTGTGAGCGAGAAACATTCCCTCCCGATAAATGCATGTCTGAATCTCCTCATTGCTGGAGTCCTCTGACGTACTGATGATGGTGAGCCCGAGAAAAGTAGCTTTCATTGGTCTTTAGGATAAAAGGAGAAGCTAATTTCTGTGATGCAAGGGGCTAGGACAGTGAGTTTCTATCCCAGAACTAAAAACTGGTTTACAACTACTAAAACACTGTTTCTACGGCATTTTAACAAAGTCCTGTCACTGAATCACAGAATCGTAGAATAATTTGGGTTGGAAGGGAACCAATGCTGCCCTTGCGTCTCTCTAATCTTTCAGCCCTCTGCGTTCCTGTGCCCTGAAGGGAGGGCAATGAAAAATGTGGATGGCAGTAGGCTTAAGAAATATTTTGTTCTTAAATCCCTCTATGTTTAAGTAGGATTTTAGAAATCTTGACTGTATTTTAATTTGGTTTGTCAAAGTATAATTACTGCAAATGAGGTAAGAAACTAATTTAAACACAGCAAGTGTAGTGGAGAATCCAATTTTCAGAAATCAGTGGAAATATAATTGGAGTCATTAAGTGCTAACTTTGGTAATTAAGAGCCAGGTTTTGACGTTTCAGGCTTGTGTTGCTAATTGTCCATGGAGAGGGCAGAAAAATATTTTGTTTGCTGTGAAATCAGTCGTTCCGTAGACGCATGTAGAACATGCCTGGCAGTTTGGGCGAACCTGCGTGCTGGGGCACCCTTGGGGTGGAAAACTTGTCCATGGCTAAACAGATAGGGGCTTTACCTGCTCGGTGTCTGGCCTTGGCCAGGGAGGGCAATTGGGCTGCCTCCAGATCTTCTCTGGTTCAGAGTAACCCCTGCAATAGGAGTTTGACCAGCACAAGAGCGACTGTCTCAAAACGGGGCCTGGCCACTCTCAGCCAAGGTTTTGCTAGCATGATGAATGGCTACCAAGAGGCCATTGATGGATGATGCTGCGCAGTGTCATGTCACAGAATACAGAGCAAGAGCATGTACTTTATGATAAGATTCAGGAGAAGGATCTTTCTAAGTCAGAGATAGATGCCCAGCTCCTTAACCTATCTTCCTTTCAAACTTTGATCTTGTATTGGAGGACCGCCTTGATAAAATCACTGGATCACTCTGCAGACTTAACATGCTGTTAAAGTTATTCAGAAAAAAAAAAAAAAACAGTGGTAGGAGAAGTGCTTCCTTGTCCCAGCTTGTTTGCAAAATTGTCTCTAAGAAGACCCGATGTTATGCATTTTTAACTCCTACAGTTCAGCCAAGATGCTCAGCTTGCTTTTGTTGTGATAATGGAGAAACCATAAAAAAACCCTGACATGCTGATAGTTATCATCATATAAAACAAGCCTTATGTTTACTTTTTCATTAAAAATGCTATTTTTTTCAGAGTAATGGCATTTGTAAGGCATTTTTTCTGTCATTTTGTTGTTTTCCAAAACCTCAAATAATGCAGCTGTTTGGGCCTCCAGCATGGAAGCTGATGTGATAGTTTTCATGCTTTTGAGCTTTCACACTCACAAACAAATCCATCTCAGTGGCTGAGACCTCTTGCTCTATATTTGAGTTTGTAATCATTTTACAGCCCAACAGAAGCCAGAGCTCAGCTAGGAAGTTGCTTAAAATGTGTTTTTTAAAATTTTGGCTGTCCTTATTTCTAAGGTGCGTGAAAACCACTGGCAGTTTAAACGTTTGTTTTAACCAGAAACTGCCTTTTTGAAATCATGGAGTTTTTCGTAGTGCCTTGCAAAATTGCGTTTCCCTTCTCTTCCCAGGGATTCTGATGTTTGCAGCTGAACGGATGGTTCCTTGCGTGCTTGTTCATATTTGTGCTAGGTGCGGGGCATCCTCTGAAATGCATGAGGTACTCTTTGGAATTGGGCATCTGGTGGGTTGGGCAGACAGAGATGGGCAGCCCGATGAGCGCTCAGTGGGAGCAGCCTTTGCCACCCAATCATGTTCAGAAGAAATAATCTTGGTGTCCCTCTCTCCCCTGTCCTTTTGCAGCCACGTGGTTTTCTGGACAACACACTCAGAATACCTGGCAGTGGCTGAACATGGTACAACAAAAGCCAGAGAAGCACTTTAAATATCTAGAACAGATTGGAGAAATCATGCCAAGCTTTACCCACCGGACTAGCTAGAAAGAACTGTCTCTTCATTGCCTGGTCTTTCATATACCCGGCAAGCAGCTCTTTTGGTGATGGGGGAAGAGGGGGCCTGGGCTGGGGTATGGGCTGGGCTTTCAGCAGATTTGTGTCCCCCTCTCCCAGGCACTAGGCACCCGGCTAAGCTCCTGCTTGCAGCTGCTGATTAAAGTAATGAGGATGCGCTTTGCTTTAGGCATAATTCTTTTCCTGTTACTTTTCCCTTCCTAGTTCCCTTTTGTTTTATTTATTTAGACAGCCTGTGTTGCTGCCTAATTGGATTAGTAGGTCACTTACCAACTGACTGTGGGCTGTACGGGATTGGGACTGGTCCCTGAGGCTTAGCAGTTTGGGGGACTCATGTGGGCTGGCAGCCTGCTAAGCTGCTACAGTCCCATGGGGCCTCAGCAGAAAGTGGCATTTCCCACCAAACCCTACAGTGGCTGGTCCATTGCTTTGTTTCACCTTGCTTTTTAGCTTTCAGGAGGAACAATATTACAAACCTTTGTTTTAAAGTGTGCCATGCAGGGCATAGCGCCCAAGCAGGATATGCCATCTTCTGGGAAAGGCATCTAAATGTAAAACCTTGAATGCAGTTCAGATGTTTGCATATTAGAGATGAACAGCTCTTACTTTAAAAGTGTGTTCTGTATCCTAAACAAAATACCTCCTCGCAGTTTCCATGGTAAGCTCTCCTTCATAATTGAATAAGAGTCATAAATGGTTACATAAAATACAGATGAAATGCCACATCACAGATGAAGGTTGTACCTGTCGACTCTGTCTTTGCTTTTTGCACAGGGGACCGTGCTGGTACCTGACGGTGAAGCTCAACCTGGGGCACAGCCATTTGGTGCATCAGCCCTGCACCCCTGACTGCTGAAGCCCAGCTTCCCAGAGAAAAGACCTCTACAGACCCTTCTGCTAAGGAGAAGCCAACTGCAGGAACTGTGAAGGCCAAAATCTCTTAACGGGACTACACAGAGGAAAACAGCCCTGCTGCTTTCATGGTGTCTCTCTGCAGATAGAACTGTCAAAATCTCTCTTTCCAGAGCTGCTGTATTCACATAGAAGCTGATAGATCTTTGAAAAATAAGAGACCTTCCCAAGGTGAGTATAAGTGATGTGCCAGACCATGTTTTTAAAACTTCATTCTTTTTTTTTCTTTTCCTTTCTTTAATGACTGAGGTGTTTTCAAGAAAGAAAGAAAAATAAAGCTTTATTACTTTTGGGACAAGGTTTTTTTTGTGCTGTTCTACCTCTTAGTTTTTTGCAGTATAAGTGTGTGTGTCTGTTGTGTCATCATGTGTGCCTCCCCTGTTTCTGTGCCTCTTTAATTATGAGGAGTTGAGTCTTCCACACTTAAAATTTGTCACATGGACCTAGCAGCTGTTAAAAACAAATGAACAAATAAAAGCCCTGGGAATCCTCAGATGTGAATTAAACCTTTAGGTTTTGATGCCTGAAGCTTAGCAACGCTGCATTACCACCAGTGGAGCTCCTTGCAGGGGAGGCTTTCTCCTCCCAGACAAGAGGATGCTCATCTCTTGCGCTCAGTGTGTGCATCGCCAGTCCCTGCTGAGGGCTGGTCTGCCTGCACCCTGCTCTCCTGCCTGGTGTGGGTCCTGTCAGTGGCAATCCTGGAAATGTGCTGGTGGTTTCCCAGTCTTGGACAGAGATCCCACGAGTACGACTGTTGGCGGGGGGATGGGGCAGAGCTGCTGGGCTCAGCCATGTGTGCAGTGCCCCTTGATCTGCAGCACTGACCCTGCCCCGTCGCTGCATGACATGCTGGCCCCTCAAATTCCTGCCTGTGGGTCACATGGTGGCAGGGGTGGGTGCCTTGTTTTGAGTTTATTGCTGCCAGTGGTGCTGCATGTGCAGCTGGGTGATGTTGAAGTGTGCCCTATGTCCACACGCCATTCACATTGGTCCTGGGAGCGTGTCTAGGGGCATTATGTCATCTTGGAAAGACCGTATGTGGCAGGTTGCTTGTGGACATTTTTTTGCTGCTTCTCCCTCCCGGTAGCACTGCTGATTTACAAGCAGCGGCTGCGCCAGCCCTGTGCTCTCGCTGCTTTCTGATTGCTTCACATATGGCATGTGAAATTACCCGGCGCTTGGTGACCCACGTGGCTGTGGCAGTGGCAGCGCCAGCTAGCAGCAGAGTGGTAGACTGAACTCTCAATTTTCTTCTCCAGAGGGAGGGGGTTAGAGTTTTTGTTCTTTTGTTTATCTGAGTTGGTGTCGCAAAGAATGTTTTAAATAAGCCTACTGCCTGCATGTGGGAGGGAGAGGAAGGGATGCAAGGGAGGTGACAACAAAGCTGTTGTCTTCCTTAGCTCCATCCGAGGAGGAAGACATGGTGGGATTTCCTACTTCTCACTTTGGCAGAGGGAGAAATTGCCCCTATGCTAACCGGTTGGACCCTGAGCATCTCAGCAGTGTCACATGCAGTGTGTCCCTGGCCCTTGGGGCAGTGGTGAGCTTGCCCTCTGACAAAGTATTTGGGATTTTCCTGTGGCTGTCCCTGGCCCCAGTGCCCATTCAGATACATGTGCTTGTGCCCACTTCTGAGTTCTGAGCAGGCGAAGCTGGCTCTTGATTGTCCCCGCTTTAAGGCAGCTGGTCCCTGTGCACGGTGCCAGTGCATAAGCCTTCACCCCTGCTTATTGTGGGGGGAAGAAGAGGAAGGAAGTGGGGAAGGAGGATGGATGGTGTTATCTCCATCCTCCTTCCCCACTTCCTTCCTCTTCTTCCCCCGTGGTGGAGAGGAGCACTGGAGCTGTCTGGAGAATGTTGTGTCAGCTCCCACCTGTGGCATTTTTGGCGCAGCTTGGATATGTAGAGTCCTCATTTGTTCCTGATGAAAGCTGAAGCACTGCTGAAAAGAGAGCATCCTCTGAGGTTGCTCCTGGCCCTTGACATGTCTGAGGGGGGCTGCTTTCTCTTCTGCTCTTTCCCTTCCTCCTCCTCCCTTTCTGGTTTTCCCTTGGGTGTTTGCTAACTGCGAAGCGGCTAATGTAAAATGAAAGCATGGAAATTTCGTATTGTAGCAATTAATCAACCCTTCCTAATACTTTCCAGTTGTAAATTGCCAGCACTAACAGATGCACGCTGTTGCAGCCGAGCAGCTGATCCTGCCAGGAGCCGATGGTGGCTTGTGTTTGGATGGTTACTGCCTCCTGGGAAGCTGTAGCACACTCCTACCCAACTATAGCGCTCTGATTAGTTTAACAGAAAGTTTCCAGTTATTGGTTAAACATGTTTTTAGTAACTTCCCCACTTCTCCTCCTATACTTAACAAAAACTGCAATAGAAAAGGTGTTGTATTGTTTCTAGGCTTTGGCTTGGTCCCTGCAGTGCATGAGACCTGGTCAGTAAATTCTTGTTTGATTTCGGTATGTGTAAGGTTATTTTTGCTGTGGGCCATACACACATAGATCTCCTTGTCAAGGATTTAGGAAAAAAAACCCAAACAAACCAAAACCCAAGGAATTTGGGTTGCACAGAAGTGGGATTTCTTGTCCTCTGACACCTACAAGTCAGAAACCCCTGAGTAGCAGAGGTCGGGGTTTGGGGGTGGGGGGTTGTTGGTTCAGGCTGCACCCTGCTGATGGAACTTGGGTAATCTGGATGAAGTGGTGCTGCTCCCATCCACTCTGTCTGCTGGATGCAGCCGGCTGGCGCGTTTTGATTAAAACAGTTCAGGGAGGGGAAAATGAGGAAGAAACTAAGCGCATTTCCTATCTTAGGTTTTTAGGAAACACTTAAGGGAGTCCACTTGGATGGATAAAGGGCAAAGGCGAATTGTAAAAAGCACTTAAAGTTGTCTGGGGATTTCAGCCCTGTAGTTTGTAGCATGAAAGCGGGGCTTTTTTTAAGAAATGGCAATAAAAGCCAACAAGCCTAAAGACCCAGATTAATTTAGAAACTCTGTAGCTGGGAGAGGAGGGGTGGAAACAAGTGCAGTGACTCATAGTGACCCTTCCATCAGCTCCACAATTCCTCCAAAAACATGCGCAGAGTCTGAGCTGTGGTCGAACGCTGGGGTCCCCCGGGCGGTACAAGGCGGGCTGTACCTCAGACACTGGGGTACTGCCTTGCTTCCTGATGGCACCAGACGTCCCTGCCAATGCTTCGTAGCCAATGTGGGCTGAGGCTGCCTGGCAGTCTGGGCAATCGGTGAGGTGTACTGCTGCTGAAGTAAAGGTGTCAGAATCTGTCCTGAAAGTGCCAAGCAAGGCGCAGAGGCTCTTTTGCAATATGCAGCAGCTCTTTTGTGCAACTTATGGAAGTTGGCTTGCAGTTATACACACTGTCTGATGCGGATCAGAGGCTGTTATAAAGGACTTAATTATCCTCATGACCCGAAGTAGCAGAAGCGACAGGCCTCTTCACATCAAGCCATGATAGTGAGCATGGTTACTTTACTTCCCCCTTTCCTTCTCTTCCCTCCTCTCCAACGTGAAGCTACAAAGTGAAAGATGATACCAGGATTCCTCTTTCCCAGGCTGCTATATACAGTTGTTTCTATGATCTTTGTTTATATAGATCTAAGGCAGATTAAAGCGCCTTTTAAAATCAGAGTACTTGTCAGGAGACTGGCTGAGCCTGTGTATGTCTCTCAGAGAAAATATTTCAGACCTCCTGGTAGCTTCCATCCTCCTTTCCTAATCTTACGTTTGTGCAGCTGTGCGTTTTGTGTCCCGCCTCGAGCTCCCTGCTGGCCTAGGAAAATTTTAACCATTTATGCATTCTACTAAAGCTACAGACAGATTCCCTCCCAATATTTATTAACCCACATTCCCTTCAGCGGGCAGCAGAGAAGAGAAGCCAGCTTATCTGTCTGTGGGGCCCTTTGAAGGGAGGTGAGGACCTTAATGCAGGTAAATGCTCACACTCGTAGCAAAGTTGAGCCCTTTCCACAAAGAAGCTGCCATCCTACCAGCAAGGATGACATCTGAAGGAGCAGCAGAGGCTTGGGAAGGCATAGTGGGGCTGCCCATAAGGAAATGATACTGCAGGACATAAAAGGTGGATCTTCTCATTCCCTGTCTGATCTTTGTCAGTAAGTCTCCTGACTGCAATGAGTTAGAGAATATCTTCCCCTTTAGTATTCTCTATACTACTTCCCTGAGGTAGGTCATCAAACTCTCCAGACCAAACTCTCCTGAAGTTGTTGTAAGAAGCTCTATGTTGTGGTACATGTATATGTTCATAAAGAAATATCACATGTGCATATATATTGTAATTTATATTATGCATAATGGCATCTTACCAGATTAGGAAGTTAAGTCAATTACTTTCTGAAAATGTTTTTACCTGTGTAGAAGGGAAGTATTGACAAATTCATTGAAGTCTTTTTCCTGCACTTCAGTTGATGATGGACTAGGTAAAAAAGCTTGCTTTAGAAGTATGTTGGAGAAATTCTGTTTTGAAAAGCTATTTGGTTTCTTAGGAGCATGTGCACATGTGTTTTTCTCTTTATGGTGTTAGGTTTCAATGATATTTAAGCCCTATCTTTCAAAACTGAGTTATTCAGAAGCATTAGCCTCTTTAATAGTACCTAAAGTGAACAAGACTGTGTCTTAAATTGCTGCACGTGTGTAATGTGCACAGTCTGGTCCTTACAGGGCCCAAGTAACATCTTTGGATCACTGCAGAAACCCAGCAGCCCCTTATTCTTGAGCTTTGCATCCAGGTGGTGCAGGCAACTTGACTGGAGCTCATACAGCAGAATGCACTGTGTATATGGAGAACTGCCAGATTTTTGTGACTGGCTAGGAAAATGCCACTCATGAAACAGTCCCATTTGGAGACATCTTTGGGAAGCAGCTGGAAGAGCACAAAACCTTGTGTTTGATGGTATGGTTGATAAAGGTTCCAAAGCAGCTGTAGTTTCTCTGAATATTTCAGCTTGGTCCTTATCTTTACTTGCCCAACTGCTCCATCAAGTAAGAGCAGATTTGTTTCTTGAGTGGAGGGGCAAAAAGAGGGCTGCTGCTTCAGTTCTGGGCAGCATTGGAGCTCTGCATGTTCAGTAGAAATGGGAAGGGCTGGTTTAGTGTGCTGGCCTTTCCCTCGGAGTCCGGCATCCATACCTTCGCTATGGCTGTGCCGCCTTATGGGCAGGAACGACCCTTGCAGGGATCTCTGTGTCACGCACATGTATGTGAGGAATCTGCAGCCCAAAAGTAGATAGGTTAGACCTTCATCTGAAAGCATTGTAAAGGCAGGGGGCTGTATGTTGGCACAGGAGAAAAAATTGGTATCTTTGGCATTGCCTGGTTCATGGTTGTTCCAGTGAAGAGCTACAGCCCCTGCTGACCAGAGGCCTATGAAATGTGCCCGAGGCTGCGGTAGAGGTGTCTGCCCTGCTAGATGTTTGTCCATCATCTGTGGCTGAGGTTTTGAGTTCAGTTTTGGTGATCATTCTGCCGCTAGCATGGCTCCTAAAAATTAGTGCTGTAATCTGTAAGTCTGGTGCTTTTATGAATTTCATTGAGTTCATGGTCTCTGCAGCATTTATATCACTCATAAATTTGAAACTTTTTATTCCCAAAGTTAAAATGGAGGAGAAGAGCATGTTAATTTGGTTATAATGCCAGGCTGTGCTGGAAGGACTCTCTGTTACCAGTGAGGGGCCCTTAAGTTTGACTAAGTCTTGGTAGGCACTTTTCATTTGACTGTGAGGCCTAAGTGAGATTATTATATAAGCCTCTCTTCAACCGCTTAAAGCCTAATTAAATATTCTCTGCTCTCGGATGTAAGGGAGATCTTATTTTAATTACACAAGGTTTCTTCTGACATGTAAAGTGCTCGGCTACCAAGAAGAGTATGGCAGTTTCCTAAGCTTGATCTGAATGCTTGCTTATAATCTCAGATGAGTTTAGCACAAAATTGACTGGAAGATATGGCAGTGAAGTATAAATTACACAACCTTTTCCAGTTTGCGTCATTCAAAGGTGGTGTTTTTGAACGTCAGCATGCAAGTTTCCATTCTTCACTCTTCATGGAGAAAATGGAAAATAGTTTATGACCCGCTTCCCTCCTTCCTTTGTCCTCTCCTTACATCTTTGCCCTGTTAACTTTCAAAAGATGTTTCTTGAACTGAAAGCTTAGAATTTGGGTAGAAAACCTGTCATGGTCATTTATAAAATACGTAAGACTATCCAGGTGTATAACAGGTTGATGTGAACTGGGTCTCCAGTAATTTTGAAAATGAGAAGATATCTTGACTACAGCTCCTAAAACTCCCAATCCATCAGTTATTTTATGGGGTTTTGAGCATCTGGAATGACTGCCTAATTTGCAGGAGGCTTAGTGTGCAATTGAGGGCAAAGTGCTTCATTTTTGCCTGCCTCATTTACTCCCTTGTGTAAAAGACAAATAATGCCGATATGAGAGAGTTGTACAAACAATTACTAATGATTCAGTAGTAGCATGCCCTGCATAAGGTACTGTTTAGATATAGTTAATCCTGCCCTAGGGGCAGTAGGATGCCTTGTACAACCTTTTGAAATTTCTTTCAAGCCTGTGATCTAGGCTCTGTTGGCTCAAAACAACCAGGCATGTTTCATGTAGGAGTTCAGCTGAGTCTTGATGGGAGCCCTAACTGTGTTTCTGTATAGCGTGGCATTTCATTTGGTTTCTCATGTTACCCCAGTTAGTCATCTCTCATCGTAATTTTTCTTCCTCTCCTAACTTGCAAACCAGATTCTGCTTGGTGGATGGTGTGTATCATTACAAGAATTTGCCCTAGCAACCAGAGAGATTTCCAAAAATAGCTTATCCCATCGTTGCGGAGCATCTCTGAACCTCAGGATGTTGTGCTGCTGTCTCTGAGCGGTTAACGGCTGTTGTTTTGTTCCCAATGGCTGGGCAAAAATAAAATGTGCTGTTGAGTGGTCTCAACTTTGTGCACAGGGTAATGCTATTTGAGACATGAGAGAAATTCCTGCAATGTTTACATGCTGAAGAAAATGCCTTTGAAGACGAAGTATTTCTTCTGTGTATCCATGTGTATGATTTTGTTTACAGCTTGTTATCTGAACAGTCATCTGCTCGTGAGCACCTGATCTTGAAAGACTTGTAGTGCCTGGGTTGGTCATGCCAAGTTTGAAGTTATCTACTTAAATAGCTGCTCTTGGACTTTGTGCCTCTGCTACCTGGACCAGCTTGGCTGAGGATCAAGATAGCCAGTTAACAAGATCTTTCCCTTCTGGGAATGTGGATATATAAGTCTCTGCTGCTGTTTAATTTTTGTGCTAGTCAACACAGGATTTTTTTTTTAAGCCTCTTATGGAGTGTAGCATTTTCTTTTTCCTGTCCCTCCAATCTAAGAAAATTCCAGTATTCGGGATATCATTGCAATTTCCGTAGCATTGCAGGAGCTCAAGAACTTCCAGAGGTGGGTTCAGCTGCTGATCATCTTCTGCTGTGACAATGCATTTTGAAATGATTATCTTTTCATTGCTTTTTGAGGGTGTTCTACAGTCTGGCATGTTGTTATCGTCCTCTTTGCTGATTATCAGCTTCAGTTCTCCTCCAAATCCTTTCCTCGAGCCATCTCCTTTTTTTGCTATATTTAAGACTATCCCTTACAGCTCATATATTTTTAAAAACTTTTTTCCTCTTAATGCACACACAAAATGAGGGATTTTAAATTACTTGACACCCCCCTGCGTTTTATGCATAACTTTTAATTGCGGTTGCATTGAAAATGTAAATGCTGTCCTATAAAACTTGGAGATTTCAGAAATGTTCTCATTATTTTGGGGTTTAAAATTGAATTTGAATCAGAGAAGGGAGTAAAGAAGCCACTCTGAGTTTGAATGGTGAGCACTGCCTTGGCAGTGAGCAGGGGACTTTACTGGGAAGTGGGAGCCTGAGTTCAGTTTCCTATTCTTCTTCCCAAGACATGTCTGATCGGTTATTTTCCCTCTGTATTCGGCACTGGTGAGATTGCTCCTTGAATCCTGTGTTCACTTCTGGGCCCCTCACCACAAGAAGGATGTTGAGGCTCTGGAGCGAGTCCAGAGAAGAGCAACAAAGCTGGTGAAGGGGCTGGAGAACAGGCCTTATGAGGAGCGGCTGAGAGAGCTGGGATTGTTTAGCCTGGAGAAGAGAAGGCTGAGGGGAGACCTCATTGCTCTCTACAACTACCTGAAGGGAGGCTGTAGAGAGGAGGGAGCTGGGCTCTTCTCCCAAGTGACAGGGAACAGGACAAGAGGGAATGGCCTCAAGCTCCACCAGGGGAGGTTTATGGTGGACATCAGGAAAAAAATTTTCATAGAAAGGGTCATTGGGCACAGGCAGAGGCTGCCCAGGGAGGTGGTTGATTCACCTTCCCTGGAGGTGTTTAAGGCACGGGTGGATGAGGTGCTGAGGGGCATGGGTTAGTGTTTGATAGGAGTGGTTGGACTCGATGATCCAATGGGTCTCTTCCAACCTGGTGATTCGATGATTCTATGATTCTACACTCAGGTGAATGGCTATGGGATGGATGGGTCTCCTGGGATTTCACTTATCCTTTACAAACAGACTTTTATCCTTCAACTGGAAGACTTTTTTATTAAAAATTTTGGTTGTAGCTTTTTTTCTTTCCCCTGTATTTCTTTTGACAGTCACCTCCTTCTGCTGCTGGCTGGTTTGCCAGGAGAGGCAGAGGGGCATAGCACCTTGTACCTGCATGTGTGTCTCAATCTGTGAACAAAAGAAGCTGAATTGATTTGAGTTTGATGGTAGAACCCATCCATGTGCATTTCAGAGGAGGCGGGGGAAGCAATCACAAAATACACTTTGCCGAAATGCCAAGTGTGAAGCTCTTTGTGCAGTCACAGAGTGTACTGATCAGTTTTGTCCTGCACTGTCTCTGGGGATCAGTGGCATTTTGGAGGGTTGGTTTCTGTTGCCTGGACTTGCTTGTGCATTAAAGAAAATAGCTCACAAAGTAGCTTGGCTGTTTAAACTGCTTTGGCCCTCATCTTGAACGAAAACAACAGGTGTGTTCAATGAAAAAATGAAATAAAGGCAAGATGTGCTAGATATCAGCTTCTAAACCCATTTTTGATCATGCCATATGCTTTTTTTTATAGTAGGCTTTGCTGAAGAGTCAGCTGGATGCTTTGCTGGGAGGCCTCTTTGGCTGGGTCTGATATGAATTGTGAACATGGATTTCATGGTACAAAAGAATGTCTATGAGAAATGACATTATGGGCTTGGACCAAAGCCAGGTGACATCCATGGAAAATTCTTAAAGTTGTGTTGGTGGGCTCTCTGTTGTGTCCAAAAGGGATTAGCTTTTACGTTTACCACTGTAAGTAGCTTTTAGATGATACAAAGAATGATGAGTTTATGCTCATTTTTCTTCAGTGTGATAGGTTTGGGTCAGAAGAGCATCTGCTGTTAGGAACTGAGGGAAGGAGACAAATGTGTGGTACCCGAGGGCTTTGATACTGATTTGATCAAGCTGTACCATGCAAGGTTTCTTAATCCACTCTAAAATTCAAATGTTCCTTTAATACCATGTGCTTATTTATTGATCTGTGTTCCTATAATACAGCTGTGACTGGTTAAAAAATAAAATAGACCAAAACCCAGAAGTGAATTAAAACAGTGGGTCATAATGCTGTTTGAATGTGTGATGACATGCAAGATACAGGTCCTTGGGGGGCAGAAGTTACGTAAGACTCTTAGTATAGAAGGTGGAGGACTGCTCAGAGTAAAGTAAGGTGCCAGGGGTTGATTTGCTTGTATGCATGTGGGAGAGAAGAAACAATCGGATATAATATTTAGGCTGAATTACACAGAAAGGGTTTTTTTTTCATTATTGGCATTTTCTAGAGTATTCTGTATTCTTGCCATATGTGTTTAATTTCCAAAAGTTTATATACAATATCTGCTTTTCGTTCCAAACAATATAACACTTATTACTAGTTTCATGAGTGGTTGTTTCAAGGGGGAAAAATCTGCGCAAAGCTGCCTGTAACTTTGAGTTCTTCTCTGGCACCGCACCATACGCAGTATGTACCATCTGCGTCAAAGAGGATGATTAAAACAAACGTCTATCTGCCAAGTCACTGTGTAGTTGTCATAAAGTCATTCACAGTCATGAAAATCTTTTTGAGGAGTATTCCTGAAGCTTCACTGTTGGTTGGATGGCTTTTAACCCTTAACCCTTCCACACACTTGTAGCAAGATATTAATGCTCATGTTTTCAAAGTGATGATGTGCACTTTCCTGCTCTGCAAGTTGTTATGGTGACAGGCAGCCCTAGGATTGCTCTGGGGACCTGTCCCTCCCTGCCTTTCCTGGAAAGACTCTGTGCTCTGCAGCTCAACAGCCAGCACTTGAGATAGAATTCAACCCTGGGAAGAATCTACAGAGCCAGGACTGGATTGTCCCTAGAGGAGTCCTGCAAAGCTGCGATGTCTTCTCTCTTAGCACTATGCGGATGGGTCCTGGGTGAGAAAGGGCAGAGAGGGCAGCAGTGCCCAGACTGCTTGTCTGCAGAAATGGGGGCAAGGAAAAGAGGGTGAATGTACCTGAAGAGGGTTCTAGTACCTGATGGGGCTGCAGGAAAGATGAGGAGGGACTGTTCACAAAGGCTTGTAGTGATAGGATGAGGGGCAATGAGTATAAACTGGAGAGGGGCAGATTTAGAATAGACAAAAGGAGGAATTTCTTCACCACGTGGGTGGTGAGGCACTGGCACAGGTTGCCCAAGGAAGCTGCCCCATTCCTGGAGGTGTCCAAGGCCAGGTTGGATGGGGCTTTGGGCAGCCTGGTCTAGTGGGAGGTGTCCCTGCCCACGGCAGGGAGATTGGAACTGGATGATCTTTAAAAGGCCTTTCCAACCCAAACCATTCTGTGATTCTATGAATGTATGTGTATATCATAGAATCATAGAATCACAGAATAACCAGGTTGGAAGAGACCCACCGGATCATTGAGTCCAACCATTCCTATAAAACACTAAACCATGCCCCTTAGCACCTCATCCACCCGTGCCTTAAACACCTCCAGGGAAGGTGACTGAACCACCTCCCTGGGCAGCCTCTGCCAGTGCTCAATGACCCTTTCTGTGAATAATTTTTTCCTAATATCCACCCTAAACCTCCCCTGATGGAGCTTGAGGCCATTCCCTCTTGTCCTGTCCCCTGTCACTTGGGAGAAGAGGCCAGCACCCTCCTCTCCACAACCTCCTTTCAGGTAGTGGTAGAGAGCCATGAGGTCTCCCCTCAGCCTCCTCTTCTCCAGGCTAAACACCCCCAGCTCTCTCAGCCGCTCCTCATAAGGCCTGCTCTCCAGCCCCTTCACCAGCTTCGTTGCTCTTCTCTGGACTCGCTCCAGAGCCTCAACATCCTTCTTGTGGTGAGGGGCCCAGAACTAAACACAGGATTCGAGGTGCGGTCTCACCAGTGCCGAGTACAGAGGGAGAATAACCTCCCTGGACCTGCTGGTCACGCCGTTTCTGATACAGGCCAAGATGCCATTGGCCTTCTTGACCACTTGGGAACACTGCTGGCTCACGTTGAGTCGGTTGTCAACCACCTCCCCAGGTCTTTCTCCTGAAAAGCCTGAGAGGTGCTGGATAAAGCTTGGATATAAGGAGATGGAAACGGGCATCTACGGCACTGGAGAATTTGTAGGGTCCCTTCCCAGCCTCCTTCCCCAAGATGGGAAGAGTGCCAAAAATGAAATGACAAGCAAGTGTTCTGGGGTACTGCAGAAGGAAACTTCTTGTTGAGAAATTACTCTGCTGTGTGTTGTGTGCTTGCAGCCTTAAGAATGGAAGATAGAAAGACTGTATTAGACATAGTTACAAATAAATAGAGGAACCACTGCTGTGCTGTAATGTTATTTTCCATGCTAATCCTATTTTTTTTTAATTGCTTACACTTGATTGTTGCAATTGATTGCAATTGTGAGAGCCAATTTTAGTGCATAAATTTTGCAGTGGAAACCTGCCAAGTGTTTGTGTAATGGAGGATAACAACTGCACAGAATTTGGTACAGGATATGTTTGTCTTCCTTTCTCTACCAAATGTTGGCGACTGTTTCATGGGCTGGTATGTCTGTATATAGGCAGTTTGCTCAAAGAAGAAAATTCAACCCAACTCCCCTGTGAAAACAGAAGAGCAACTTAGAGAACTAGGATGAGTTTTAAGAACAAGCTGAATTTAGTGCTGATGGTAAAGTGATCGTTGTCTTGGTTTTAGGACAAATGGCAAACCCAATTGAGTTTACTTGTAAACTTTGCATCATAGAACAGAGGGTAAATAAGATTTTTCCAGCCTTAAGAGAGAAATTCAATACATTTGGCTGATGAAGTTAAAGACCAGCATATGAACGTATATATCTGAGCCCTTAGAAAATGTCATGGCAGTTTTTCTAGCAGCCTCCTCCAGTTTCCATGAAGTTCAATGTCAGGACTTGCAGGGAGAGGAGATTTAGTTGCCATCAGATACAAATCAAAGATGTATTTCTGAGTGAAATGTTTACTTGGGAATAAATTTTCTCTCCACGTACACATTTTCATATATCCTGGATTCAAGATGCAGTAAATTTGAGGCTGTTCTGTAGGGTGGTTCCTTCCAGGTGCCTTAATCCGAAGAAGAGGAGGAAGAAGTTTGAAGGGGTAAAGAAGATGCGAAGAGTGCACGTGGATTTGTGGTATTTAAGGGACAATTTCTACATGGATTGAAAAAAAAATCCAGCATATCTAATAGATTAGTTTTGGTACTGAAATTATTAGGTGAGCTCACTTGTAGGATAAGATACCAAAACTGATTTGAACTCACGTCGTCTTTCTCCCACAGGTTTTTGGTATCTTCTCTCATTTGTTTGTTATACAGTCGTTCCAGTTGTGATTTGTCTTACATGCTTGTTTAAAAACAGTTACATTTTCAAGCTCCATTATAGAAACATTTGTCTTGGTCGTCCTTCCAGAGTTATTCACAGATGTATGTTTTGGGAAAGTCAGGGCCAACAGTGATGACAGGTGGAGAATCCACCTTCTTGAAACAGCAGCTTGCTCTTTTGTGTTAATTTTGGGCATTTTTAGTTCAGTTCTGTGCTGTGTGGGTTTTACTTAAGGAGATAGCTTGTGCCTGCAAAAGCGTCTTTAAAAAGAATAGAAAATAGTTTAAATATGTTCTGAAGAATTAATTAAAATGCCTTTCAAATGAAAGGGAATTAGAGGTTGTTTTTTTATTCTTCCAAATAAATCTCCAGCCTTGTGAAACATTTTTCATCAGTTACAAAAGGAACCTCAGTACATTTTTCTAAAATGAGGAATGAGCCAACTGCATCTGCTAGGTGTGGGAGTGACATTTCAAAATCCCACTGACGGTCACATTATCAAACCAAACATCATCTTTCTCTTGCTGGTGCTAACTGAAGAGCTCCCCACTTTCTAGGGGTGAAATTGCCCCTTTGGAAAATGTGGGTGGAAGGCATGAGCATCTTTGGGCCTAAAGCTGGACACAGACTGCAATTCTCTACCAGGAAAGAGAACTTCAGATCTCCTTGTCCTTATGCAGTTTCAGCTAGTGCCAAGAGGGGATCCTGAATTTAGTTTTCCAGCTCTGTTTGGTAATGACACGTCTGTCTTCCTGGTGCCTAAGAGGCAGCTGTGGTGCTAGGTACTGCTGTGATGCTGGTGGACCTGGTAGCTGCAGCTGATCCTGCTTCGGTGGCTCTGTGATGTGATGAAGCTGAAGGGCTGAGCCTCCAGCCCATGTGCCTGTCTCCAGTAAACTCTTCTTACCTATCAATGGGACTGAATGAAGGGGAAAGTATGAAATATTTTCTGAGCTGTGAGGTCTTTTACTGTTGGTTTGTATTTACAATTTTATTTTCCAGGCGATAGAATAATAATAATAAAGTTATATTGTAATGGCAGAGGCTGACCAAGGAGCTGGTGGAGTCACCATCCTTGGAGGTATTTAAAAGACGGGTGGATAAGGTGCTCAGGGACATGGTTTAGTGGTTGATAGGAATGGTTGGACTCGATGATCCTGGAGGTCTTTTCCAACTTAGTGATTCTGTGATTCTGTGACATTCCTCAGTCTTACGTATAGTCGCATTTGTCTACAGGTTTCATTGGTAGGTTACTAGGTGCATTGCAAATGAAGACCTTTGATGTTATATTGGCTGTAATGGAAAGGAATTGTGATTTTGGTTTTTTTTTTTTTGAGAACTGAAATGCCATAGCAAAGGTCATGCTGTGGTGCTGCAGTAGAGCTGGGAGAAGACCTCTGCTGTTTGCTATCAAGTGAGCAGTTCTGTTTCCACTTGTAGTCTTTACTATTTTGCTTGCAAAAAGATGACGACAGAACTGTAGAATTGTGTGGGTTAGAAGAGCCCTCTGGTCCCTCCTCTCTCTCAGAAAGCATTTACAGGCATTTTGTGTGTGTGTATATGTGTATAAACAGTGATCTAGTGCAGGAACATCATGCATATTGCTGCTTTGTTTGATGCTGTTGCACAATTTCTGAGAGGATTGATTTGCCACACTGCACAGGACTGAGCACATCCCTTTCAGAATAAATTCAAATCTCACAGCCCTAGCAGGAAGAAAGCAATCAGATGAACTGGAAGAAGGTGTTTTTGGAGAAACTGATGCAGAGAGGTAGCTTGAAGGAAGAGAAAGGCTGGATAGGCACAGACAAGGTAGTGTTGGCAAGGTAGCAAACAGTGTAATAGAAGTCCAAAGCCACGGACAGGACCAGGAGACAAAAAGAGCGGTAATGAAAGAGAAGCAGTGCTTATTTGAAGGCAAAGCTGGAAATGCAAGCATAGAGGAGGTTGCCCTCTTTGATACCTGCATTCACAGAATCTTGAGGACAGAACAGTGGTAGTGGTCACCTGTACCCGTAGCTCTTTGGCAATCCTTGGCAATCTCCTTTGAGAGGGGATCAGCCAGAGGTACCTGTGAAAGTGAATTCACGGTGCTGTGAGCATAGATGGGTTTTTCGAGCTGACAGGCATTTCTGCATGGGCTGCTCTTGCTCTGGAGAATCACTTGCAGAACTGAAACCGAAGGTGAAGATCCCAATCCAGTCTGGTCTTCTGCATAGCAACAATCATAGCATGTCACAGACTTTCTTCCTGAGGCCTGATGACGCTTCAGTTCAAGTGGCAGTGTATGTCTTAAGATGTTCAGCTTCTATCTTCTGACCTTATTTGATGACAGTCTGCTGTGTTCCCGGGTGTTACTTCTGCACTGGAAACGCGTGCTCAGTTTGGCATGCGAGGCATTCCTGCGGTAACACTGGTGCTGGCTGGAGGAGACGCCGTTTCAATGTGGTAACAAGGCAGGAATCTGGCAAAAGGGTTTATAGCTGCTGCTGCTGTCACGTTGGCTGCAGAAGTGCCTGGAGGTCCCACTGGAACTGGGGCTGTACAGGCATGTGGCTGCTGGAGGAATGACATTGGGAAGAGTGATGGCTGGTGGGAGCCTCGAGGAAGGCAGCGTGGGGCGAAGCTGGGTGATGGGTGAAGCGGACGACAAAGAGGTGGAGCCTTGGAGACGTGTCGAATGGGGAATGTGGGCATAAGGCTGGCGCGTGGCCGGCAGCCAGACAAGGGGAAAAGGACTGTATCTGCAGTCACAGGTGTCTGGATTCAGGTGTAAGCTGTGTTTTAAATACAACCTCTCAGCTTACACCCAACAGCTGGGTTTCTCCCCCTCCACGCCCCCTCCCCAAGACTTTTATGTTTCTAAAATTCACAATTTTTGATTACCGCAGTGCAGTTAACTGCCCCGTGTGACTGAGGGGAGCAGGGGTGAGGAGAGGGCACAAGGATCAGTGCTGCTTGGAAGAGAAGACAAAGGCTGGGTTTGTGGGCTGGTGGGAATGTGCCAGATAGGAGAGGGAGAGGAAGACGATGAGAAACGGACATTGGATGCGGTGGGTCAGGGGTGAGGGGCTACATTAGGCACGCCTCAGGGTCTGGCTACAAAGGGAGAGTGTGACAGCACGGTTAAAGGAGTTTATGATGCTGCAAGGGTGGAGAGAAGATACAGCTCAGCAGAATAGGCTGGGATTATTCCTAGACACCTTGTAACCCTTTTTTCTTCCCCTTCTAAATTTTCATAGAACAATGTCATTAGTAAAGCTCTGGCTTAGTTAATGAATATAGCTCGTAGCAGGGTGGGATGCTGTGCTTGCAGGCAAGATGGGATGTTCCCCACAGGTGCTGAAGCCAAACCAGCAATTTGTCTCAGAGGCTGGTCGGAAAAAACACAGAAGAAACTGTTTGAGCAGTGTTGGTGGTGTTGAGGGAGCATGGCTGGGGCCAGCTACAGCCTGCTCCCTGTTTCCCTTGGCTTACTTTTCAGAAAAAAAAAATAAATTTTTTTTGAGCATTTGGGTGATTTGTGTTTGGTTTTATTTTCTTTAATGCTTTTTAATGCTCCAGGACTGAATTGCTGTTAAATACGACAGTATTATCCCACCCCTTCTGTTTCTGAGCCCCATGTTCCTACTGCCTTGCTTGTGTCAGTCCCAGCACTCCCAGGCCACGTGGCTGAGAAATGACCTGGTTTCATCAGATGTGGTTTTGGGCAGCTTAATTTGACCGACACGTGGGTCCTTGAGTGGCATGCAGGAGCCAGTGGAAATGTGCAGCTCTGTCACGCTGTCCCTTTCATGGTCTTAGTTTGAGCTAATAGTGAAAGTGTACTGTGAGCAGCATCTCTTGCCCTTCCATTTTATTATTACTGTCAATATTTAGTTAATGGGGTGATCAGTGCAGACAAAGCCACCTTGTGGATCTCATTTGTCTCAGTCTTTCCTTTCCTCTTACTGTACGTTCTAGTTAGTGCTCCTTAGGTGGAGCTGCTGCAAGTTGAGTCAAAAGCATCTCTAAGTGCCACTATTACGTTAATACTTGTACACGAAGGGCAAGTTTCTCGAGAGCGCTGTCTGCTCCGTGGGCTGTCCCTGGGTTGCAGTATCAGACCTGCTGAGAGCTGTGTATTTAGAAAGCCAGGCTGATGTTCTCATGGAGATAGAGCTGTTTTACTGGCAAATGCTGCGTGGCTGGGGTTTAGATTTGCTAAGAGTGACTAAGCAATGAGTTGTCAAGAATGTGTTGGAGGTATAATATGAGTTAAAAATGGGATGAGGTAAGAGACAGGTCTTGGGCAAGAGCACCAAAGGGGATACCAGACGGAAAAAGAGAGGATATCCCTGGCAGGTGAATGGTGAAACAGCCTTAAAATAGGGTTTCAGTACTAGGTGTAGGAGATGATGATTCAAGAAATGTATACTTATATCATGGAGAATAGGCCTGCAAGAAAAATGTTTTGGACTAAATGAAACATATTTTTTTTTAACGCAAGAGGTGGGTGTGTTGCTGTGACATGGAGGCAGCTCGGTGGTGGCTCAGTTTGCTGACAAAAAGCAGTGAGTTGGCATGAATAATGCTGGGGCTGGGAAAGGCCTGGGCAGCTGATAGTGTCCACAAGGTAGGAACGTTAATGCAGGCTGGGGGGATTAGAGCCAGAAAAGAGCAGAATGGTATGATTTCCGCTGGTATGCTGGTGTCGTTTTACATTACCATCCCACTCTCAAGTTTTAGGGTAAGTCACTGAAATATAGAAGGTGTTTTTTCCGTCTGTGCATGTGTCAGTGTTTCTTGTTTTCTGCTCATTTTATTCTTTTCCCATCTCTGCTCTTGGGAGCTCCCCTTCTGACTGCTCTGCTCTAGATGGACTTTTTGCCCTTTAGCTTGTTAGAGTCGTACTGCCATCACTCTGAAAGTGACTCTGATCCTTATGAATGTGACACAGGTTCCCTTTGCCCTGTGCCCCTCAGGAGGAGACTGAGCAGACCCTTTGATTGCACAAGTTGTCTTTTTGATAGCATCGCTTAGAGACAGGGCACTAGGGAGATGGCATAACTGGCTCTTTCCACTACACTTCAGAGAGGTGGCTATTAAAAGCTGAGCTGAGAAGCTTGACAGAGTAGTGCAAGCTACGTGACGGTTGCCTTTTTTCTTTCCAGATTCGCAGCAAGATAGGAGAAGCATTTGGACATGACCTGTCTGTAGCCTGAGATAATTTCTGCACTGGCAAACACTGAAAGATAAAGCAATGGGGAGCTAAGAGGTAAATCTCTTCTGTACAAAAGCTAGGAGTGTATGTAGCAGGACTGTTAAATTGAAGTTACGTGTTTTCAAGGATAAGTACATTATGGTGATACTGTGCTGTGGCAGCCGTTCTTAAATCAGGAAAAACGGCCAAAGATTTACAGTAGTTGTTGGGGATGCTTGGGTTTGACCATGAGCTTCTAGAGCGCCAAAAGAGAAGACAAGGCCTTTGCAGATAAGACAAAATGGATCCCTAAGAAGGCTGGAGATCCAATGGAGCAGAGCCCATGTAGTCAGGTAACAGATTTTTCTAACACAAAATATAAAGGTAAGGATACAGTAGATCTTCTAGCCGAACTTTGGTTAATCTACATGGAAAAATTTCAAGTTACTTGAAACCACTTTCATTTGTTTTCCCGTAGGCCTCTCAAAAGACACATTAAAAATTGTATGGATCCCAATCTCTATGTTACTGAAACTGAAGCTACGGTTTTAAGCAAGCTAAACTTAGAAGATGTCAGGACTGAAGTTGTCTGCCTAATCTTAACCTGTCCTCCTTACAAGGGAGTTACCTTGTGTGAGAGGGAGCTGCTTTTGGGACGAAGGTGGGATTTTGTGGGGCGGAAGAAGGATTTTGCCCAGGTGCTCCCTGTGGGCTGCCCATGTTTGGGGTGAGCGTGCCCAAGGAGCTGGTGTGCACTGAGCAGGTGGTGACTGAAGCTCTCCAAAGCTGCTGCCAACCTGAGTGCTGGATTGAGGCCAGTGCAGCCTCTCCTCAGGGCTTTCCGCACCCCTCTGGAGGCAGTGGGAAATTGGGGAAGTACCCAGCCCAGCCCTGGGTATCGAAGCAGATTTTAATCATAGCGGAGCGACAGTTCTGCCTGTCATTGGGATTCATGCCAGCGTGTTCTAAGAGTTCCAAGCTGATATCCTTTGTGCATACGTAGTAACGCAAATAAAATTTCCCAGAAAGGTTGCTAATCTACTGCAGGTCCTGCCTGAACACCTTATAGACACAGTCTCTCTCCTGCCAGGCTCTCATTGCTCCACAAGGTGTGTGTGTGGACGCTGGTTTTAGCTGAGTTTCTGCCTGTTTGCAGGGAAAGTTTGTCTTTCTTGAAAACCTGGCTGTGCTGAGAGAAAGTGACAACTCACAAGGTAAATGAGACGTTTTGGTAGTTGACTGAATCACTTTGTCCTGGCCCAGTGACTGGCAGGAGCATCTCTTAGCCGATGGATCTGGGTTGAATATTTGGATGGATTTGGTGGATCGGGATCTGAGTTGAATATTTGAAGATGGTGCCTAATGCCTCATGAGGGAAGGGTCCTGCTCCAGTCTCACTGCCTTTCCCCCTGGGCAGCCTGGGGACAAGCAGGCTATACTGGGAACCCTGCCTGCTTTATTTCTAGTTCAGCTAAGGGGATTGCTACCATTTCTTGCTTTTTTTTTGTGGTGGTTGCTAATCCTGCAGGCAGGCTGACCATTCCATGGCTTCTTGGCTTTTATTTTTGTTTATTTTTGGGTGCAAAATCCCCTTTTTGTGTTTCTTTGTTTTGGTTTTCCCCTTCCCATCCCTGCCAGTGCCGATGTGAATAAATGGGAAGATGCCTTATTTTACCTGCAGCATATTGCAGCCTAACTTTAACTAATATGGTGAAGGGAGATGCATTTATTTCTGTGAGTGCATCTCTGGGAGAGGGGAGGTCTAGCTGTACATCTGAAATGTGGATCTGGGCTCCAGATCTACTGCTGGGGTGACCTGGCATCCCTCCAGGGTGGCTGGTGGAGCTTGTGTGACGTTTGGTGAATCCTTGCAAAGCAACCTTGGCTCAAGGAAGTTTTCATCTTGGAGCTGTTGTGTGGGGCAATGCTGCAGGATTTGTGCTCTTTGCTCTCAGCAGCTCCCTCTTCTCTTATTCATCCGTGTTGCTTTTTCACTGTGGCTGATATATTGTCAGCTAGCAAAATATTGTTCACGTTGAATTATGGATGCATGAAACAGTGACGGGCATTTAATTGGATGGCTATTCAGAAAGCAGGTGCTTCCTCTCAGGGTTTAAGTTACCAGATTCATCAGGGTGTTCCAACTTCTTGCATTCTAAATTTCCTGATCCTAAAGAACAAAGTCATTTTCTCAGCTTTGGAGGCTGACATCTGCTTACCAGGGATTAAGTGTGTTCCTGTAGCAGCAGGCACAGATTTTCTTTGTGGAAGGGGATATATTGAATAGAGTATTAAACCCTGATAAGAGTTCCAGTACTGGGATGGAAATCGCTTTGCAGGTTTGGAGGAAGGCACGTTGGAGCTTGCTTATTTATTTGGCAGATGTCTGATGATGCTACGCAGCACTTGGAGCCTGTGTGGGTTTTTAAAGGGCTCAGTGTGTTGGGGAGGGTGGAATGGCAATGGGAAGCTCTCCTCTTCCCACTTTTTGTTGTGGGAAAACAACCATTTTAAATAACGAGCCATCAACAAACTTTCCCTCCCACAACCAGTGTTTTGAGATGATGCAAAGACAGTTGGTCAGGAAGAAGGGCCATAGAAAATCTCAGTTGGATGGTGCTCAGGGAGTCGTCAATCAACTCACATTTCCAATCTCTGAACAGCGTGCAGTGATGGTATATACTGGGGATAAGTGACCTTTTACTTCTTTAGTTGAACAGATGTTCTAGAGATTTACTTTTTAAATACTTTCAGTTTTACTACTTTAAACCTATGTCAGTTCTTCCTGTCTACTGTTGTTTTGTGAGAGCCAGGTTAAACCAAATTTGGTGTAATTTTGCTGACAGCATGCAATCAGGAGCCAAGCTTTCTATAAAATTCAAAATCAATAGAAATGGTACAATTAGCTAAACCCAAGGCCAGTGGAAAGAGGGAAAGAGTTGCTTTTAAACAAGAAAATGTTCCCTGCAGGACTGGCAGCCCTAGATACTGCAGCCCTGAGTGCCTGGAGCTGACTGACTGCAAACCAAAAGGAAACTGCTTAATTGGGTTTTGTGGCTCTGGAAAAAATAGAAAGAACAACAAACAGTGAGAAGCAATTTGGATTTGAATTATTTCCCCCCCCGCATTAATAGGTCGAGTTGATGTTAGTAATAAAAATGTGGCCAGCTCTTTGGCTGCCATAGTTTTGCAGAGATCTGTTGCAGGTAATGAGGGTCATGCAGATTAACACCAGTTGTGTGCATCTGGCTTGATGTTTGAAGTTGACCTGTTAATCTTTCTCTTCCATTCCAGAAGCTACGTGGGACAACAAATGTTTCCCTGCCTTCCTGTATACTTCTGTAACACCCTCATGTGAGTAATGACCGGAGTGGTTTTGGTAAAGATTTCTACTGTTTTATCTATTTGCAGCTCCTGCCTACCCTCATTCTGCTCTGCTTACTTGTCCTTTCATTTCTCTGTTGTGGGGCAATGCTACATAGCCTGCAGTGGAGAATGAGTGGTCTCTTGGAAATAAAAATGTTAAGGCATTTTTTGAAACGCTCAGTGTAATACGTAGTGAAACGTTTGTATGAAAAATCATGTCAGCAGCTGCATGTTTTATCAAAGAAAGTATAATCGGAAATGTTTATAGAAACATGACAGCACTAAATCTGGATAGTTGGTCACTAATCTTTGCAAAGACACAAAACTGATTAAATAAAACAATTCCCCTAAGGCACCCTTTAACTTGCAGTGTATGTATGACCCAGGCTTTTAAGGGCTTCTCTCCTGCCCTCATTCTTCTCCACACTTCCCCCATGTGGTCACTTCAAATTGCTGCCAGCTGGCCTATTTGTCATGTGTGTTTGTGCTGCCTCTAATTTTTGACCTTTCAGAGAGACAAACAAAATCTGTGGTTTATGCAAATCTTTGAATTTGTAGCCAGCCTAATAGTGGGAAGGAAAAGCACAGGGAGTTTAAACCACAGAAGGGAACAGATTCCGTTCTTTTGTGCCTCACTATTGACTGAAGACCTTAGTGTTCTTATAAATGAGCTGAAGCCTTACCTGTTATGTCTGAGGTTTTCTTACCTCCATGTTGCCTTCTACCCTTATTTCAGACATCAAGATATTTTTTTTCTGGTATGTCTTCAGTGTGACAAATATGATTGGTTATGTTTGTTGCAGGCTAAGTTTTTTTCAGCTGAGTGGTTTTGTTGTGTGTTACCTTCATAGAGACAAAACCAGAACAAAACAATTGATTTCAAAAAAGTCTGCATTGTAGAGAAGGAAGAATGAAACTAGAAGACTTGATATATCATCAAACTGAATTCCCCAGTATGCGAATATGTGGCAGAACAGTCAGTTAACAGAAAATGATAGTGAAATTGGGTGATATTTCCAGTTTCCCTAGAGTGAAAGCACATGAAGTTTACAATAGATAATGAAATGTTATGGGTTTTATGTCTAATATGTTAATTCTGCCAGTGCAGTAATCCCGAGGTTCCAATCCAGTACCAGGCTGACATTTACGTTACGAAGAGATGCACAGATATTTATTGAGGATATAGACCTACATCGCATCTTAAAAATACGACAAAAATGTGAAAGGTTTCGTCTTCATTTTCTCTTCCCTTCTCTCCCATTTCACTATATCAAGTATTGTTTAATGTCAAAGGGGCTGCTGCTTTGAAGGCTGTTACACCTTTCATGGCAAACCCGAAAGTTAATTGCTTTTTCTGTGTGTGTTTGTTGAAAGGGGAATATCATGTGCGGTGTGTTTGTGCTTGTGTACAGCTTGGGTTTTGTAAGGGCAAGAACAAGTCTTTGGCATTTCCAGCTTGTAGCATCCTGCCCTGTCACACAGATGCATCACCAGGGTGGCCGTGAATGAGACCAAGGTACTGGCCCAGTAGATAAACTGTGTGTTGCAGTATATAAACTGCATAGCCTTCATACAGTTGGTTGTAAGCTGGCCCCATTTCTTTGGTGTGCTTCACAACTGAGTGATGGAGGCACGGCTCTAAGCTGGAGATATCCTTTTAATCATGGCCATGTGTTCCTGCTCCTGTCTTTGCAGCGGCACAGGTGCCTTCATCATGACACAGTAAGCATGTTTCAGGGAACCAAAATGGTTATAAAATAAAAATGTGGCTTTTTGGTCGGTTGTGTTTTGTGAGGTGGGGTGCTAGAAGAGGGATGGTGGGCTGGCTGGCCTTGGAAACGTGTGGACAGGATGCGAGAGCCCTGATGTGGGGTAGTTTAAGTGGGGCAAGAAGGGGCAGGGATTGGGGGCAGGATGTGCTATTGGACAGCAGTGCACATCCCTCCCCTCTTGGTGGGCAAGGGACAGCTCAGATGACATGTGAAATTACAGCCATAGCAGCACCTGAATGCACTGATTTTGACTGAAAGCCCAGCCTGGAGTCGCTACCTTTAATAAAATTGCATCAGAGGTCTTGCTGTCCTTTACGTACTTCAAGCCCTCCTCTAGCTGACTTAGCAGTGAAGGTGTGCTATGGCTATTGCACATCCTTATTTTAGTTAATGAAGTTTGGGTGAGATGAATCGTAGGTGGCTATATCCACCCTAGCACCTTTCACTTCTTTTGGCATGCTTGTTATCTCACAGAACCTCTGACTGCCCACCTACACCAGAGCACTAGTTGGCAACAGTCTCTGCAGCTTTCGGTGCCTGTTGAAGTAAACACGTAGCAAAACCTATAAGCATGATGATCGTCTTTAAGCAGGTACCAGAGCTCTGGTTGAAATCAAGGGCATTTTTCATGAGTCAGTCCTGTGGCTAAGTCTTTTGCTGAGGAGTGATGGGCAGTTTCTGAAGCTGCCTGAAAGATTTTGCTGCACTTTACTTAGTGAGAGCAAAATGGAGAAGTGGAGGTCATGGACAGCCTAGGGAGCACAGCTTCAACAGGATTTCCTCTTGTGCATAGCCACTTTTTCCTTAGTTTGACAGTGATGATACTCAGTCTTCAACATTCAGCTTGCTTCCTACCACCATGTGCATTCTTTCCTTGCCAGCACATTGGAACAGTTTATCCCAGTGCTGGAACTCTGCTGAAGACTGATTGAAACAGTGTAAGGAAACATTTGCAAAGCTTGGACCTCTCCACAACATAGTTTAGACCAGTCATTCCTGATTCTCCTGGTATCGCCTGGAGGTCTCAGCACTGAGCTGCCACGTAAGGGGCTTCTTGTAAGGGGCTGCTACTTGTTCTGCAGCACTCACATCCCCTGCTTGCAGCACGCAGCTTCTGACACTGGTGTCTCTGAGTGTGCTTTAGTGCATCCTGCTTCTGAACCGTGTGTCTGTATGCTGCCTGCAACGAATAATTTCTCAAGTGTTGTTGTTACTGCATAAATATGCAACCGCTCTGAGGTCTGCCCCTCCTTTTCCCTCTCCTAGGCCATGTGCAGCTGTGGCTCTCTGCTCTTTCTCTCTACCCTTTCTCTCTGCCCTTCTGCATCATCAGACTGTGTCATTTTTGAGGCAAGGTGTCTTGGAACCTGCTTAGCTCTCACATGGCCTCAGTAAACCAAGTCATTAGTGTCCTTCACTCCAAAACCTGGGGACAGATGGGCATTCTTGATTAATCCTTTCTTGCCAGCTATGGTGTTGTGCTTTTTTGCTGTGGATTTTATAGCTTCTTCACTTGTGTCCTGCAAGATGTCCCAGGAGATACCTGCTTGAAAGACCAGCCAGAGTTCCGTACTAAGGGTGGGATGGAGAATGAGGAAGAGGAGGCAGAGATCCCCTGCAAAATTTTCATCTGTGGTTGATGTAGGAGGCTCCCTTTTCTTGTGGCCAGCTGTGTCACTGAAATGGGCAAGAGCAATGCTTACAACCTCTGTGCTGGCCTCCAGATAGCTTAGCTGTTTTTTGCAGAACTGTGAAATGTGGAACATGGCCATTTAAACTTGAAGAGTCCCCTTATCTTCTGAGTGTGGCTACAGTGGGGGAAATGGGCCAAGTTATAGAAGTAATTTCTTCAAGTTACTGAGTGCAGCATTCTTGGCATACTTAAGCGTATGATCTCTGATTACTACTTTTGTGCACTTAATGCGGCTGATGAAACAGAGCTATTTTACTGCTCTGCAACGTATTTCCATGTTCACCCTGCCATTGTCCTATTTATTGCTGCTTTAATACATACCCACCACTATTCACCATGCAGTTATCCTACTGTGTATTAATCATGGGGATTTTTTGGGAGAGTGGTGGTGGAATAGAATAGGGGCAGAAATAACATTGGTCACACAGATTTATACAGAGAAAGATCTGCCCTGATACACTGATTCCTTCTTATAATTGGGACAGTGACGGCCGGCAGCATTGAAGTCCGCCTCCCAAATGTTGTGTTTAATCACAAATCAGGCTTTAATGTTCTAGTAACAGACAAATACTGAAAAGCTTCACAAGAAATAAAAGGAACAGGCAGGATTTTAAAATGGGGGGAAAAAAGTACAAATGAGGAAAATGAATCAACTGTTCTAGAGCAGTTATGATTTTCAGAGTATGAGACTTTTGCCTGTAAAAGAGACCAGTTTTCTACCCCTGAGCTTACTTAAGCAGTTAATCTGTATATGAACTCTTAGTCTCAGGGATCACTCAGAGAAATTACACATCTCTGAGCGTTCAACACACCTTTGTGCAAGTACAAAGGCAAAGTCAAGTGGCAGTGGCATTAGAACCTGCAGGCTCAGGTCAGACTTTGATGTGGGTCTTCCAAAGGTGAACATGTAGCACCATGAACATATACTGATGCTGGAGGAGAATCCAGCTGTCACCATCATTAGCGTGGTTTGACTGGGTCAAGCCCTTCATGAGCTGTGAGGAAGCTTCAAGGCAGTGTAGCTGGGTGGACCCAACAATGATGAAAGGCTCATCTCCTCTTGATATGGAGTTTTGCCCTCTCTGCCAGGCATGGTTGTGGGCATTTGATTGATGAGTGTTTGGGAGGATGCCCCAGGGATTAGGATCAACGAGTCTGTTGGGTGGGAAGGGACATATGAGGGTCTCTGCTTCTATCCCCTGCCCAAAACAGGGCCTTCTCTAGGACTGGACCAGGCTGCTCAGGGCTCTTTTCCAGGCAGGTCTTGAAAACCTCCAAGGACAGAGGCTGCTCAGCTTCTCTGGAAAACGTGATCCTACTTCACTGCTCATTTTGAGCATCTTGATACTGAAGATCTCTGTATATCCAGACAAAAGTGCCAGTGATTAACTTCATGACCACTGTAGCATGATGTACCCAAACTTGGCATGGGCACCACCAATATGGATGCCTGACAAGGACTGTAGATGGGGGTAAAATCTGCCTTGAAAGTAAAGACTTGTTTGTTTTGAGGAGCACAGCACTGGCAAACAAGTAGACAGTAATATAGTTATATGAGATGTTGTATCCTAGCAGTGAATGAGAAAAAGCAGAAAAAATGGCATTTACTTTCTGATGAAATTCTGTCTGTCTTTCAATAGAATAACTTGATGTGGGTTTTTTAAAGGGAAAAAGACTTACAAAATAGCTAGAACAAGTTAATGGAAAGGAGAAAAAGGGAAGGTACTAAGAGATAAGCTATACAGCTGTATCTCCTTCAGTCTCTTTGAGAACTCTAGGGGATGGCAAGTGTATTGTGGTAGCCCTGTCTGCCAGCTGTAATGTTAATAATCTTGAGTCATCCCGTGAAAGTCAGTGGTGGTAGCCCTCTGGGCAGAACCTGAAGTCAAGATCTCTGCTCATGTCAGAGGGCTTTGGGCCAGGCTGTGAGTGAAGGGTGTCAGGTCTGGGGCCTTTGGGAGGGAGGCGTGAACTGAGTGGTGTGATTCCCATGTTGTGCTCTGGTCTAGGGAGGTTGAAACCAAGTTGCAGATTCTTTTCACTGAGGTGACATTGAAGGGAATTTGTTTACTGTCTGGCTCTATAGATTTGGAAAGAAGTAAAGAGAAGTAAAACAGAGCTTGTTTTCTAAAACGAAGAACATGTGCAGTCAACCAGCATCTTTCATTTTTATGCAGTATGTCTAAAATAGAAGCAGGTCTTCCTTCTTTCTTAACATGCATCTAGCAGAAAGCAATGGTAACAGTTTATTGTATACTGTTTCTTTTCGTGAGGGTCTTTGAGTACTTCATGGGGAGGACCAGCTAATGGGAAACTATGCCTGGAGAAGAGGAGGCTGAGGAGAGACCTCATTGCTCTCTACAACTACCTGAAAGGAGGTTGTGGAGAGGAGGGAGCTGGCCTCTTCTCCCAAGTGACAGGGGACAGGACAAGAGGGAATGGCCTCAAGCTCCGTCAGGGGAGCTTTATGGTGGACATTAGGAAAAAATTTTTCACAGAAAGGGTCATTGGGCACAGGCAGAGGCTGCCCAGGGAGGTGCTTGATTCACCTTCCCTGGAGGTGTTTAAGGCACGGGTGGATGAGGTGCTGAGGGGCATGGGTTAGTGTTTTATAGGAATGGTTGGACTCAATGATCCGGTGGGTCTTTTCCAACCTGGTGATTCTATGATTCTATGATTCTGTGCCTTTATCCTGGATCTGCCCAGTGGTTTGGTCTGCAGTGTGGCTGGTAATGGGAAGGCAGCATGAGGGCTTGCGTCCCAAGCTTTCTGGGCCAGTGTTATTCCTAAAGCCTGCTTTGGGCTGTGCAGGCAGGTGTGCAAAAGCATCCTTGATATTTTTGCATGCAAAATTTTTTTGTGGAAAGTTTGGAAAAGCTAGGTGCATGCATCTGCCTTTCTGACTCTTTGTTCTCCTGCCTGTCCTATTGGCGGGATTGATCCCTTCCTTGGCGTGACCATTCCCACTGCTTGACAGTGAGCTGGTGAGGAGGTGGCATGGCTTTGGATGTGTCAATCACCGCTGCACCATGAGGGTGGAGGTGGCTGTGATGTGAGGGGGTATGTGCGGACGACATTGATGCTGCTGTAGTCTTCTCCTTCAATTAACTGTGGGTGGGAGGGAACAAGGACACTTGTGGTGGCTCACTTGCTCTGGTGAAAGGTGAGAGTTGGATGTACTGGGAGGCACTGCCTGGACAGAAGAATTACTGGAAGGATGCTTTCTGTTGTGCCAGTGGAGTCAGCAGACATTTAGAGTCCATGCTTGAAGCTGCGTGCTCAGATTGCCACGTCTGGAAAGGGGCAGTCGTTCATAGTTGTTCCCTTTGGATCTGCTGGACGTGAAGAGAGTTCCTGCCTCCAACAGGTGAGGAGCCCATAGGGACTCACTTGCATGTTCTTGTGGTCAGCCTTCCTCCACTCAACAGGCTGATAAGTGCTGGAGGGAGTGGGCAGCACAGTTCCAGCTAGCAATGCCCCTCTAGCTCTGGAGGGGGAATGACAGAGTCATGGGCTGCAGTCTCTGCGAACAGGGTGGGAGGAATGGGTGGGATGGTAGGGGTCTGTCTGTGGCCTGTCTAGCCTCTGCTGCTCGGCGTCCCCCATCTCTGTGCCTATGAAGAGGTTTCTCCATAAGCTGTGAGAAGACGCCTCCTTTGGGGAGAGCCAGGAGGCACTGAGCCATTGAACAAACTTTGGGCTTTGGCGTGTCATCTGTCACACTCCCCCCAAGAGTAAGGGAAGAGGCTGAGTCTTGGTCTTGTGCTGATGTAAGCTGGAATTTATCCCTAGGGTGAAGAGAGTTGTGCCTGTGCCAAGTAACGTGGTGTCAGCTGCTCTGTCAGCCCTGAATTCACCATGAATTCATGGCTTTGAGTGCATTTCATCCTGGTATCAAGGAAAATGCATCCCAGGCCAACACATGGAGATGCGCAGGGCTGGGATGATACCCAAGGACCATCTGCTTGGCCCAAGCAGAAGTCTAGGAGGGAGGAGCAGTGTAGCTTATGCTCTGATGGTACAGGAGATGTAATCAGCAGGCTCCCACCATCTCTTTGATGCTCCACCCTTGTGCTCAGGCAGCTGTGCTCTTGGCCAGCATAGGGGACCCATCTGCCCAAACTGTGTTTTTTTCCACTGAGGCCAGTTTTTACCCCAAGGTGTCCTCTGAACCAGCAAGCCACTGACCTGCTGCGAGCTGTGAGGGGAGCATATGGCTGTAGGGTGAGGTTTCTCCTTAAGGCAGCAGCATAGATTTTGGCCTCACGGGGGTATTGTGAAAGTTAATTTGCTAATTATTTATAAAGTACATTGGAGTTCTGCTTCAGTTCTACACAATGATATGGTAACATCCAATTAGTAATTCCATAAGCCAACTGTGTCACCGTGCTTTTTTCTTTACTGCTGGGCTGTGTGCTGGGACAGGTATTCTCATTGTTGGCATAAAAACATAGACAGCAGTGTAAGCTGGAATGTATGTAACCTAACATGAGTATGTTTTGGGTCAGGTTTTCTTTCACCTGGGGTGAGCCAGCCATTCCCCACTCAGGTGTTAGTGACAAGAGACCAGGGCATCAGTTGTAATCCTGCCTCTGCACAAGGACTGTGACCATGAGCAAACCACTCGCTCTCTGCTTGGCTGTGCAGAAGATGGGGATAATACTTGCCTCACAGGGGTATTGTGAAAGTTAATTTGCTAATTATTTATAAAGCACATTGGAGTGCTGCTTCAATTCTACACAATGTTATGGTAACATCCAATTAGTAATTCCTTATTATGCTTCATTTTCTTTCTGCTATAAATATTGGCCTATTATGGGGACAACTCTGCCTGTGCTAGTCATCTCAGTGACTCAGAGGGAATAAGCTAGCTGCGTTTGGTTTGTAAATGGTTTCCCTTCTCGTCATCCCCCCACTCCCATGCCATCTTACCCATAAAAACAACGTTCCCTTTGGTGACCTCCTGCCTGGTGGCTGTCAGTGGGTCGCTGCTTGGGCAGAAGTCATCCTTTGAATGGTAATGTCAGCCCTCCAGCAAAACATCTTGCTTTTTGTGGGTTTTCCCATCCTCCCTCAGCCTCACAGATTTGGCCTCTTTCTTGCTGGGCTGGGGCAGGTGAAGGATGGCAGGAGGAAAAGTAGATTCTGGACCAAGAGCTAGGGTAGCAGGATGCAGGGTTCTCTCTCTTCTACACTTAAGGTTTTTTTTCTTCCTTTCTTTATTCCTTTACTTGTGTTTGCATCCCATATTGTACTGTTGTGTTTCATGTTCTGTACAACATCTTGTCATTGCTTTGGCCAGCATTGTTATGAGATTTCATATGGCACTGTGTTCCTTTTTCTTCTCAAAATAAACAATGCTCAGAGGCCTTTGCTGTACATTACACATTGCTCCTTTTATCTGGCTTTGAGTGGCTTTCGGCTATTTTGAAGGTGTGAATGTCCTGGATATTTAATACTTCAATGCGGCGAATCCAAAAGCTTGTGATACCTATTTTTAGTGTTGAAAAATTTTGACAACTAACGTAAACCTACGTTATCCATCATTTGACAGCATCATCACCAGTGTAGAGCTTGTCACTTTCATTCTGAGCTGATTTTTCCAAGGAAACAAAAACTATTGGCAGGGATGTGGTAGAAGCGTGTTAGAATGCAGCATGAAAATGACAGCAGCTACCGCCTAGTTTCTTTCAAAGAAATGAGAGGAGGTGTTTGGATTAGAGGTCTTGAATAAGACGTTCTTCCATGGGCCTTCTCATTGAAAAAGGAAACGAGTTTCGTTTCCCTCTGGCTTATCGTTGCACCACATGGTAGTTGCGGTAAGGACCAAATGGGCTCGTGGGTTCTGCTGCAAGGCTTGTGCAACACCCAGCTGCAGCAGTACCCACTCCTCTGATCGGGAGTAGCAAGGGTTTGAGCTGCTGTCTGCAGCCAGATGACCCTGAAGAAGCATCCTGGTGCTGGGGACGTTCAGAAGCTCGTAGCAACTTCAGGTACAAGCGTGTGTGTGTGTTTGTGTGTGTGTGTGTTTGTGTGTGTGTCCAGAAAAGCTTCACCATTGTGAGTGTTTTCTTAAGGTTAGATGACAAGAAGCAGGCTTTTTCTATAGATTTCAATCCTGTATTTTAACTGCACACACCTGGATGGTCCCAATAAAGAGGAGTCCTACTTTTGTGTGTAAAGTTATGTGCGTGGAGTGTCTGCAAGTAATGTGCCCCCGGTATGCACTGCAAAGTTGGTGCGAGGGCTGCTAGGCACAAGCAGCATGATGAAATGCAAGCCTTAAAATTTAACTTGTACTTGCTCCAGGGTTGGTTCATCTTCCTTTCGCAGGCAAAAGGGCTGGCTCATTGCCAACATCCACTCCCTGTAGCTCATTAGAAACCTTTTTTCAACTACCCGTGCAGTGTAACAATGGGGATCAGTTTTCCCAGGAGTTGATATATCTGCTGACCTCTCCAAAGGAAAAAAAAAACCTTGTAGTTCATTAGCTTACTTTTGTAGAGGCTGAAAGGGAACTGTTTGTGGCTGAACAATACCTGCCTTTCACAGTTCCCTTCCTAATCCCAAACAGAAACATGATGCTGGGAAATATTTCTGATAACAGGGAATATGGATACATTCAATCTAGTATAATTTTTCATGGTGTTAACATTCTTTAATTGCCAAGGGTTGATTCACAGGTTTTTATTGGGCAAAGTGAATGCAGGCAGCGTTAAACGTCAGTTTGACGAGATAGAAGTGATTCTGATGGTAGTGTGATGGTTTTCCACCATTGCCCTCTTGTGAACTTCTACATCGCAGAGATACAGATTGAAAGGTGAGGCTTAAAAAGAAATGCAGCCTAAATCGACTTTCTTCCTTATTTATCTTTGAATATAAGTTGGCTTGAGCCAAACTGTGGCCCTGCCTGCACAGAGACAACCCTTTGCTTTAGCCGTATTCTTGATCATGGTCCTTCCTGCCAGACGCATGAAGCTGCACAGGCACAATTGTGAGTGTTGCTCCCAGGGGAGAGGGGTTACCAGGATGCAAGCCAGTGCATGGCTTGGCCATGTCATCCGCAGTGATGTGCAAGAGTTGATTTGAACTTTGAAGCTCAGGTTGTGCTTATAGGCAGCAGTTTAGTGTTATGTGAAAAAGGAACATAATGTCAGAGTAACGTGCATGGAGGTGCCTGCCTGCACCGCCGGCTCGGTCTGTGGTTATGGGGCAGTTGGACTAGCACCGAAACTGGTGTTGGGCATCATCTTGATGTTCTCCTAGGGTTGTTCCTGGCAGATAATTGCCCTCTAGGCCCTGAGTAGTGTCCTGAATGGTATTTAACCGAAGCAGGTGATAATTACGGTGGCTGGGATCATTAGAAGATCCACCATGGCTAGAAGCACTTGAAGAAAGATCTGAGCAGCTCCGCTTGTCTGAAGGATGGAGACAGAATGCTTCTCCAAGGCCATTTGTTTGTGCAGGTGGAAAATAAGACAGATACAATCATGAATTTTTGAAGAACCTTGGCTTTGTAAAGTAAGCTCTAATTAAAGAGATACAGTCTGTGTAGCTGTGTGCAAGCATGGCTGATGCTTTTCATATCTCACCTTGCTACTGTGCTCAGGGTGAGTCACTGTACCGAAGTGATTCCCAACCATTTTTCTGCCCAAAGTTATAATTCATTGTTAAAATTATATTAACTCTTGTGCTAATTAGCAGGTGTGCCAGGGTGTGAGAAGCCCGGAATGTTTATTAGTGTTGATAAATATACCTTTAAGCAGGATGTAGACTTGGCTTGTGTCTGATGGGAGTCCTCTCCTCTCCTTTCACCACCAAGGAGGTGCTGTCCTGCAGCGGACTGTGCTGTGCTGAGGGGATCTTTCTCCTCTAGACTCTGTGGCAGAACCTCCACACCTCAGCTGGGTATTTGGAAGAGCCTAGGGACTTCGTGTAGGGTTGCTGGGATTTGTCCTGCTATTGCAGGACATCATCTTTGATACTACCATGGTACCACCATGATGGTGGTATCATCTTTACTACACTGAGAAGGGGAGGGAAAACGTGTGCACTCTTCCAGCCAGAGGGACTAGCCAGTTGCCACTTCCTCGAGCTCCTGGAGGCGATGTCCCCTCCAGTCAGCCAGCTCAGTGGCTGGTGTGGTTGTCTCCAGCCTGTTTCAGGCAGAAAATGCTAGGCTGTCTGAAAACAGGTTTTGGTAGGTCTTTGCTAATGGCTTAGCAAATGCAGGAGAGCATTAAGATTTATATAAGTTGGCTCACACGCCTTCAGAGGAAACCCACATCAAAAGGCGTGTATCCAAATGCGTCAGCTGAGCTGGGGTGACTGGGCCAGAGCCTGGAAATGCCTGTTCTCCTGCAGCAGGCAGGCGTGAGCTGACAAGCCACAGTGCTTCCCAGGAGGGCTCTTGACGAGGCTGTTGTCAGCTGGCCACTCCGCACCTTCCCTGTGTGGCTGTAGCCACCTGCTCTCTGGAGCCTGGACCCTGGCGGCCTGCTTGCCCCAGCCAGACTTCCCTGAAGGCCTGTCACCTATTTTCTCTGCAAATTTTTGGAGGAGGGCAAGTTGGCTGATAGGTGGCTGAGGAGAAGGCTTCCCTTGGTCTCACTCCAGCCCCTCCTGAGAATTGTGGCCACAACCAGATCAAACAGATCAAGTGCTGTATTTACAAGAACCCCAGATCTTAGCTACATGATTGCACTTTCTATGTATCTCCCTCCATACATCAGTCTTGCTATCTGTTACTTGCTGTTTCATGTTCCAGTGCTATCGGTTGTGACAGGAAGGGAAATCACTACTTTTCTTTTATCCACCTGCACTGATTTAAAATCCACCAGTGTTAGACTGGCTTGGGACTTGCTGATTTATGCCTTTATTGTCTTAAGCTTTCTAAAAGCAGCTCTTGTAGGGAGGGGGCACATGTAATTCATATTTTCCTAGGAGTCCTGGCCATGCCAAGGATTTACTAGAGGTAGAAATGTACCAGCAGGAAAAGATGCCCCAAACTGCTGTGACAGAATGCAAATGAACCTAGGACTGGCAGCAAAAAGGTGTGCCTCCTTTAGTCCTCTTAAGCTGAAAAAAACTCTAGACAATCACTTTTAATCTGCTGTAGTAAGCATATATGTTCCTCCTTTAGGACTGGAACATAATTGCTTTGTATCTATAGGAGCTTGTGTGCTTGCATGCCTGTGTATACATATACATCGGTTTCCGAGTAATGGTGAAGCTGTTTAGATGGGAGCGATTAAGAGTGGGTGGCGTCAGAGCTCTGAACACAGCTTTGCCTGTTGGACTGTTCGAATGGGTTGAAGATGGTGAGTGTCAGCTGTGCCTGAGTGAACCTGAAGGCAGGTAGCAGCAGTCCCTGTCACCTTCTGAGTCATTCACAGCTCACCAAACCTGCTTGCCTAGTTACCAGCACCAGGAACTTCTGGAGGAAGGTCCGCTCCCCTGGGCTTTCTCCCGTTTGTTTCCTCTGCCTGGCTCACAAATAGGAACTGTTGGCTATGTTCATTTGGTGCTAAGGATAAATTGTTTCAGTGCTTCTTAGTCCAGACCTTGTGTCTAGTCCCATCGCTCCTTCAGCCCTTTTGTGCTGTGGAGGTGGAGGACTCCAGCACTTATCAGGAGTGCCTGAAGTCGTGGGGGAACACCTGGTGCTTCCTAAGTGTGGGCAGATATATTGGGAACATCAGATGCTGTAAGTCCTTGGATGTAAAGTTGACCCATACCTGTTGTTTGAAGTGGGCTAAAACAGGAAACTTGGTTTGCATGCCTGTTTCTGATAATGGAAAGTGTGAGAATGGTTGTGCTACATCAGATCACTTCTCTTGACTGTCCCAAGTCAATCATCTTCTCCCATCCTCTCCTCCAGCATCCACAGCCCCACTACAGCCAATCACTGCAGTTGCACAACTACGCATGTGACCCTGTGGGAGAACTGAGCTCCTGCATATATCTTTTGCAATTTTATTTCTTTTTTTCTTTTCCTGATGATTTTGTCCTTTTCCCAATTGGTGGTCATTGATAGGCTACAGAGGACAGAAATGCAAGGATGTGGTTGTCACTTAATACTTTATATTTTTGAAGTATCATGCAGAGTTGTAAATGTTAATTTGCTAATTAATTTGATTAATGTTTGTAAAATATATTTACAGTGTTGTCTACTTCATTGTGAGAATATCTGTTTTTCTTCTCCCATAATGAGTGCAGAGTCAAGGTAGGAGGAGTTGGGGGATAAGCACAGCTGGTTTAGGTTTTGTATTGATATTTCTTATTTATAGCAATGACTAAACAACCCTGGTTTTGAGGATGATGCTCAAATCCTAATCCAGAGACGGTTATGTGGAAGTAGTGAATTAAGTAAAACCAGATCCATGAGTAATATTTAAATCCCTGTAGTTCCTGATCCTGAAAACACTTTTGCACCTGTGGACAGCTTAGTGGGAGGCAATTGCCTGTGTGTTTTGAATGCACATCCTCTTACAGAAGCGCCATCCAGATACGTATCCAGGGAGAGATCCTCTGGGAGTAGGTTAGTTGAGGGCAGTGGCAAAAGGCTCAGAGTAGATCAGCAGTGTTTTATTTTGTCTTGCTAGTGAATTGCTCCCTGAAAATACAACAAAATGCCAAGGATGATGCAGTTCAGCAGCATGAGGAAAGGGACCATGCGGCTGGCTCATGTGTAGCTGATGTGCAGTTCATCTCTGTGAGGTGACTGGGTATTCTAGTTCTTGGCTTCTCTTGTAGCGTGTCAGGCTGGTGAGTTAAAGTCGCCCTGGAGGGGTGTCCGCAGGAATTCAGATTTCGGCAGCCAGCGGCGCTGAGTGGCAGCTCCTCTGAAGCCTGTGATGGGAGGAATTAATCAGAAGAGGGAGGGAGGAAGGGAGGAAAGGAGGGCTGGCAAAAACCCAGCCCTTCAAACACACCCAATTGACCCATCTCATCTTAGCATGAAACTTAGAGTTACACCCACTCTGAAACAGCAGGGGAATGAAGCACTGGCGCTTCCTCCTTTCTGTTACAGGCAGCTGGGACTTGGGAAATACAACACGCAAAGATGTTTGTGCTGTTAATGATGAGCGGTAAGCTACTTCACGAATGGCGTTAACTTTTGCTTGCATTGTCGGTGCTGGGCTAGTGGAACGGGAGCAACAGAAGTTCAGCTAAAGCTGGGAAAACATGTTTGCAGGATGTAGCATAGTCGTGTTTTCTAAGATGCTGTGTGTCCAGGAAGCCCTTGTAAGGCTTTCCTCTCCTGACTTCTGTCTTTCCCCAGTGTGGATGGAGGTGTTGCTTTCTCTGAGTTGTACTTAATCAGCTTGCCGATTGTCCTTTGCTTTTCCAGGGTTTGTGCTGCTTGCAGGTAGCAGAAGCTTACTAGATTCGTCGCATACACTGAGAGCTCAGACTGACTGGATGGGAGCTTGGCTCTTAATAGCTAAGTTCCTTAAGAAAGAAAATGTAGTATCATGTTACTTATTAAAGATGCTTCCCTTCTGCAGCTGTCTGGCTTTATTTTCAGTAATTACAGGTTGCCATACTCTTTAATTGTTGAAAATGAGCCTTGTGAAAGGTTTCAACTTGAATTGAGCTCTCTTAGGTGTTTTGAGAGGTAGGGAAAGCTGAAACATTGTAAAGGGTGATGCTGCCATGCTTTTTCAATAAGGGTGGGAAGGATGGGTTTGGTGGTTTCTGGCACTTGCTGAAGATCTGATACAGCTGCAGAAGCAGAGGCTGGAAAACTTTTCTGTGTCAGGTTGCTCATTTTTCTCCTAGTTGCTTCTGCAATTGGTTACCAATTTATGTTATATGCTGGTTACTATCTTTACATCTAAATTGCCTAATTCTTGGGTTGGTGACAGGAAATGTGAGTACAGAGCCCTGGCCCTGCAATTAGTGTGACTAAGCACCAGGGCTAATAACCAAGTGGGCAGTGTTGTCTATGAGCTCTGATCTTCCCCCAGTAGCCGGCTGCCGTCGAGGGGCTGGCTTACCATCCTCTCCCAGCTTGCCATCCCGACTTTCTGTCTTCAGGGCTGCTGTAGAAATGTCAGATAAGGCTCCTGCTTCCTGAGGGGCATGGGCTTGCTTTCCGACAGGCAAGGTTCAGACCTGATTCAGAGCTGCGCTGTAACCCAATGGCCATGAGTAATCCTCCCATTCACAGGCAATGTATAATGCCTACCTTTTGGGGGGAAATTAAGTCACACTGTAGCTGTTGGAAATGTTAGTGCTTTAATCATTTCATTTAATACACCAGAAACCCATTGTCAAGGCAGCTATTAATTCCTTTGATGGCGTTTTCATATTGCGGGAGTGATTTAAATTTTCATATGTGATTAGTGCAGTGGAACGAAGGAAGCAGGTTTTGTGAGTGTCAGTGGGTTGCTTGTTTTTCCTCAATCCTTTTGGAGTTAAAAGTGATCTGTGCATTATGAAAAATGTGTGGAAAATTGCTGTGTTAATCATGGCAAACAGAGCTAAGGAATCAAGTGCCGAAGTGTGGCATACCTGGTTATGCTCCTCGGGGGGAACTTGCTCTTAAAGGGTGCACTTCTGTTTTTCTGAACGTTCCAACTTGTTTTGAGTCAGAAACACTTTATTTTTCTAGAATGCCTGTCAGAAAACCTCGAACTGCAAATTTGCATCATTTAAGCATTTGCTTGAACTTTATGCTTTTGCTCTGGAAAGTCACTGGTGGGATTCCTGCTGGCATTGGTGGTGGGGAGAGGCATTGATTTTGCACCATCACAGAAGTGGGAGCGAGCCTATTAGACACTGGTCTTTGGAACAGACTCACTTATATTTAAATGAATTTATACATTATGGCTTGAGTTGTACGTAATGGCTGTTTGAAATTGAAGCCAAGGATAATTTCTTACAGGATCAGTGACCTGGACTGGCCCACCATGGGGTCCAGTGAAAGCCCGAGCATCCTCCAGCCAGAAACCAGGGCAGGAGGATGCAGGGGCAAAAATGTGAGCGCCCCAGTTGGGGCAACAAATTGGCTTGGCTGTAAAGCTTGGCCTCCCCGTGTGTGTCAAGGTCCTATGAGCAGCAGTGAGCCCTTTATCACTTCCCCTTCTCTTTGGCTCTCATTAGTTAACCGATGCTGGTGTTTTGCTGTGCTGTGAGGATTAATAGCACTCACCCCGCCCCCCTAAAAAAATCATATTTGGTGAGGGGAAAAAAGAGATCACTGGAGTAAAATCCCAGCTCCTAAACAATTTATTAAAAAAGAAAGATCCAATGCAAAAGTAACAGTGGCCTCAAATCTTTAAAAGAATTTGTAAATAAAGAGGACAACTCTTTACTGATATGTCTTTGTTGGTGTTATTTCGTTAAACTAGCAACTGTGCAGTATGTTTCAGTGAGTTTTATGGCCCAGTAATCCATTGCTGGTTGAGGGGAATACATTATTTATAGATTAGAGTGTTTTAACATTGTAGCATGGGGTTGCTTAAGGAGGTCAGAATACAGAGCAGTGGAAACGGGATTAGCCCAGCTGTGCTGCAAACAGTGCAGAAGCAGGGGAAAAAAGGGAAGTTAACATGTAGATATCTATATTTTTATTGTTCCTAGCAAGGCATAGGTCACATAAGATTTAGGGATTTCTAGAACCAGATTACAGTTTTCCTTTTTATTGGTTGCAACATCTCGAATTTTATTTGAATTATAAACAAACACAAACATCCCTTTTCCCTGGCTCAGCAGATTTGCTCCCTGCTGCTTGTTTGCTTTCTCGGTGGGATGGTGTCAAAGGACTTGAGGAAAAGGGAGCACTTGTAATAACTCACAAGCACGTCTTCCTTCCAGGGGGAAGCTGTTGTGTTGTTCCCATGCGTGAAGCCTTCCTCTGTGCTCAGCTCCGCGTGCACGTCCTGGAAATACAGCCCCATTGGCCAGTGCTGCGGCTGGTGAGAGGCTCATGGGCAAATGGGTAGTTAGTTGATTCACTGCAGAGTGCTTTTAATGTAATTGCTTTTTCAGGCCTCCAATTATACTTTCAATAAGAGTTGGAATGTGATGTTCTCAGGTAGCTTAAACAGCCCTCATAAAGCAAAGCAAATAAATGATCCCAGCAGTGGCCACCAGTGTGATGAGGTGCCCAGTCGGCAGCGTATGCATCTGGGTACCTGTAGGCTGAGGGGTCCCGTGTAACTGGGGTCCTGTGAAGGGTCTCTGAAGCCCTTGACTTGGCTCAAATGCAGCCCATACAGGAGGCTCAGGAGGATCTGGCTACTGTTGGCACCCACAGCAGTTCCTGCTCTCCCTTACTGCCTCAGTGGTATTCCTAGCAGCAGTGACGTCTGGGGTGGCAGGCTAGTGGTTCCCTCATGGAAGACCAGCAGTGCTTTAACTCCTGTGTTTTCTAGTATTGTCTAGAGTAGGCCTAGGTTACTGAGTAATTAAGAGCTCAAACTCACAGTGATGTTAATGGAGTTTAGTAAGCTAACTAGCATTAGCTGGGCTGCAGAACTGTGTGCGTGCTGTTTAGGAGCACAGCAAATGTGCCGTAATGCAACTTCACCAAGAGTGGTATAAGATAAATCACATCACCTTGCATTGCCATTGGTGTACCCCAGTTACAGCTAATCATAGAATCACTAGGTTGGAAAGGACCTTGGGCCTGACCGCAGATCATCTCGCATACATACACACTGCTGTAATGGCATGAGAGTTGGCAAGTGGCAACATCAGAGGAACAGTTTGAGTCTGTCAAAAGATCAGGCATATGGGTTACTTGTGGACATAGGAATGTGTAAGAGCCACAGTGGGTGTGCTCTTCCACAGAGTTAAGGGGATAGAGGTGGTGATGGTGGACAGCTGTTGTGGTGGGAATGGTTGTAGTTGTTTCTGAAGAGGCAGAAACATTTTTTCCTTGGGGAAGTTGCTCTGCATTTCTATTACTATTATGCCTTTCAAGCAATTTGGACCTGGTGGGCTTGGTTTCATATGACCAGTGCACCTCACTTGTCGAGATTTTATATTGAATTATAAGCACAGAAACTTCACTTACATAGAATTGTCTTTATGAAACAGGTTTGGGTGTTTTTTTTGTCTTTTTTTTTGTCTTAGTATCTTTTGTCTTTTTTTTTTTTTTCCTTAGTATTGCTGCATAGATGCATTTCAGCTTATGGGGGTAGCCACAGAAGGATGCGCAGCTGCCAACAGGACAGGCAGGGGCTTAGGACCACAGCAGCTGCCTGGCAGAGGTGAGGTGGTTCTGCTGTTCTGGCCTTTTGCTCCATGGAGCTAAAGCCTCCTGTGTGTGTAGGGATATGTCTGTTTCTCATAGTGTCGGAGGTATCGGGGCTGTTGTCCTGGGTGCTGGGGGTGACCTCTCTGAAGATAAGGCTCTCTGAAGCAGCCAGCACAGGGCACCAGTGAGTCACAGCTGCAGATGGATGAGTTGCGGGAGTTGCCAGACCTCGTCTGTAGGGCTTTGTCAGAAGCTGGAAAGTGGTGCTTGAAAGCCTATAAAATAGCAGAGGTGGGAAAAAGGGAAGTGTGTAGATTTTGCATTAATTCCTGCCTCCACCATTTTTGGAGGATGCACATTGCCACTCATGCCAGTCTCTCGTACCGTAGACCACGTTGCCACGTGGCTGCTGAAACTATCCTTGTAGCAGTTGGGGTTTTGGTGAGCAGGAGCTTCACAGCTCGTGTTAGAAACTGCTGTAGCAAACTGAAAACTCGATGTTTCGACTTTCCCAGGTGAGAAACAGCATGCTGTGGTCCTGCAACCAAGTTTCTTTAATTCTCAAGTCAGAGGGAAAACAAATAAGCCTTCTGCTGTCTGCTTCCCAACTGAAAATTGCTTTCTTAGTTGTTTGCATTAACCTGGGCGGGGAAGGTAAATCCAGATTGTGCTCCAGGCCCTTAGACATTGAAATGGAGACAAAGACTCCCATTGCGCAAGGCCACCACTGGGATGGGAGGTGGGAAGCAGCTGTGCGAAGCGGCCTCTCTGTGCCCAGGCAGGAAAGCGGATCAAATCGTGGTCAGGGTAGGAGGGATTCTGATCAAGGTCTGGGATGTGCAGGAGGAGTGGTTAATGGCTACTATAAAATAAAATTCACTTGAACAGTGCTGCTTGATAGGCCCGCTTCTTGCACATTAACCGCTGCACCAAATCCAGTGTGTTGAAAGACATTAACCGTGTGCTATAAACTTCCCCACCTGAAATCTGTGAATGTGGGTGATCAACGTGAGTTTCAAAAAACACAGCTCGCCAGCTCTGTGCCTGCAGCAAGTGTCTGAGAGAACGGTTTTTTGGTTATCCCAGCCATGGGAAAGCAGTGTCTTGACGCTGAAGTCTCAACTCCAAAGGGATCAGCCACGTCCTCGCGTATGCCCAGGTTTTGAGGTTTTGCATGAATGCTGGCAAAACCTGGAAGACCCAAACCAGAGGACGTCTGCTGCTCTCCTCCCTTTGCAAGTTGCTTCTCTCCTTGTAAGGTTACACATGTGTGGGGCCTCGCTGCAGCCAGAGGGATGTTGTGGCACAACATGGTGTGGCTCCAGCTCATGGGTTGCTGGAGAAAACCTGCTGACCAAGTGCCATGGGACCTGAAACATTAACTACTCCCAGGTTTCCATTTCCAGGGAAAGTGGCGGGGGGATGGGGGGAGACGGGACACACACGTAATTAAGAGTTTGCTGCAGGTTTATGCAGTGAATTTAAGTGGTTACTGAAAACCTTTGCCAAGCATCTGATGAGTTTCACTGTAAGTGATGTGTTATACGTGCCAAAGGTTGTTTTGGTTAAAAATGACTAATATGGGGGTGGGTTTTTTTACCAGTAACAAAGGAGCTTTTTTGTTTTCTCTGCAAAACTGCAACAAAGAAAATGGGTTTTTTTATTTTTTTTTCCTTAAGTGGGAGGAAAATTGCCTTTTTGTTAACTTTTATGGCATCGCAGAGTGAGTTCACAAGGTGCTGTTGTAAGAGGCACGAGCATAGACAGCGAACACCAGAAATGCACATAGCCTTGATGGCAGACTTGAGGCAGAATACAGAATCCAATTCAGTTAGAAGTTGCAGGATGAATCTTATGACAAAAACACCAGTGGGAGTAATTTCCTTGCTGCTTTTATTTTTTTTAAAGCAAATTAATCTTAATGCTTTAGTAACATCTGGATGATTTCTTGGTAATCTTTTTCTGGGAAGGACTCTTTTTATGTGTGTACTTTGTTATGGAATGAAAAATCACTGCAATTTACCAGGCTGTTTTTTTTTTTAAACTTGGAAAGTCATACTGTTTGTTAGGTTCCTTCAAGCTGTCATTCCTGGAGGCATATGAATGGATGCATGACATTTCAGCTTCTGTTTACTGTTTAAAACAGGTCTTTATGCTTTGCACGATTACCTGAGCATATATTCAAGTTTGAAATTTATAATTTGGGGGTTTTTTAAGGGAAATTAAATGGAATGGGACATTTTTTGAGGGAAGAAGTACATACAGTCAATTGTTTTGGGCCACTTGGACTCTGTAGACCTGTATAAATATCCAGAGCTCCATGAAGACTTTGGACCCATTGGCAGTGTCCCTGGGAACCCCTTGTCTTTCAGTGCCGTAGCGGCTGGCAGCACAGGCTAGGGGACAGCTGGTGCCTTTCTGCTGAGATGTGGCCTCCAGCCTTTTTGCAGCAGGGAGCTGAGGCCAGAGGAGGGCAAGGTTGCACATCCGCATGGCTCCTCAAACAGCTGGAGTCTGTATCTCCGAATAACATTAAATAATGAGGGGAATAAGCAGAACGCGGCTGTCTGGGAGCATGAGAAAACTGTGGTACCTACCACAGTCAGCTTTTGATTCATGCTTCTGGGGAAGTGAAAAGAAAGAAATCAAAGCTTTTTGGGAGTGTGGATTTGAGAGTGAAAACATCTGCAGGGCTGGGGGTGCTGGAGCTGCGTCTTCGGGAGAAAGGGGCAGGATTATTTGGAAATACAAGCTTTGTGAGGTAGGCCTACCTACAGCCTTGTTTAGGCTCATTGAGCTTCGCTGCTGACAAAGAAATCTCTTGTTTCTGAGGATCTTAGAGCAGTCTTCATTGCAATCTCCTTTTCCGGGGGCAGGGAGAAGCTGGCAGTGAATAGACTGCCGGGTAAGGCAAGGATTTGGGGTGAGATGGGGCTGGAGGCAAGAGAGATGGAAATAGGAGTTGGTCTCTCTGAACTGGGCATATTGGCCAATGCTGGAGGGCCTGGAATCTCATCGAATGTGCATTGGTTAGTCCTCATGGAAAACAGGAGGTTAAGCCATTTTACGCCTGCTGACAGCCCGGTCTCTGTTGTTAAATGATGTGGGCTGGTGCCCCCAAAGTATTAGATGCCGTGTGAAACAGGAGCTGGGACTAACCCCTTGCATGAGGCATGACACAGCTTCCACTGCTAATGACAATGAAATAATTGACAAGTCTGAGTCTACAATGATACAGAAAACAGTTCCAGCTTTGTGCGAGCTCCTGGACAAAGGATCATATATGCGTGTGTGACTGTAAAGCAGCTGAGAGCTCCAGTTTCAGTCCACACTGGATCTTTCAGATGTGACTGTGGTATAAATACAGCAGGGTCCATGACCACTTCTTAGGAGGTGATTGGGGTGGATGGTATCTAAGAAGAAAAACATTTCAAGAGAACGTGTTCCTTGTGTGATAAAACACAGTTATAGCAACTTGCAAAATGTACAGGAAGACTGTCAGTGGAGTATGCTGGTTTTGCGTAGTTCACCAACATAGCACATCAGAGAAATATGTCTTGTGAAAGTAAACAGTGCTCTAACAAATGTTTGTGTGATGCCAAGTACAAAAGTGCAAGGGGAAAAAAGGCTGAAATCTTTGGAGATTAATTGAAGGAGCCCAGTAAAACCACAGCTCCCAGACAGGGAGTGGTCAGGCAGACAAAACTGCAAATAAATCTATTAAGAGAAAAAATAACATCTGTATACTAAAATGTATAGAGCTGTAAAAATGGTGCAATAATAAAAGGCTGAGGACATTGTAGTATGTGGTTGGTGCAGAGTTAGCAAAGAGCTATGAAGTTGCTATCCAGGGATGGCATCTTTTTCCTTGGAGATCAGTTTTCCTTCGGGAGGTGCCAATGAAGACTGTTGTTAGCTGAAGAGCTGGGGGCTCCCTTTTTAGCTGTAGTATTTTTTGGGGAGGTGGAGCCTTGTGCTCATGAGATGAGCGCGTATCACTAACTTAAATGTACTGAATGAGGTTATGTAAGTAACCCTTCAGTTTACTGATCTGTATTCAGGGCTTTGCTGGATTCCTTTCCCTCACCAAAGCTGTACTTTTAAACTGGTTTCTGTGTTGATTTCCTGAAGAGGTGGAAGGGGTCTGCCTGTAGCACGGAGTGTAGTCTGGTGATAGGAGTAGCTGATCAGTTCCTGCCACAGATGACTTGCCCACAGTTCAGGCACGGTTGCTTAGTGCCTCAGTAAAGGAAAAAGACTCCTCACACACACAGATTTTGTGGATTCAAGGAACACTTAGAAAGTTTTCTGGTATTTCTTGACTATAGTTTGCACATTTCCAGTGCATTTTACCCTCAGGGTTGTTGCCTACAAGAAGAACAGTAAGTCTGAGGAATTGCCTTCGGAGTCAGCTTTGGGTTCAGCTGACCACATTTCCAGGATGTAGACCTGCCTGCCAGCCCCTGTAAATGCATGCAGCCTTGCACTGGGACGGGATCCTAATCTGATCTCCAGGGTTTCCTGGGGTTCGGGGGCCCAATCCTGCTTGCTACCAGAGCCTGCTCCAACTATGCTATGCTTAACCCAAGCCTGTGGATCGATCTATTTTTGAAGTGGTTCCCCAGTTTGTCTTGCCTGGGATGTCTGGATACCCCCCATCCAACTGGTGTTTTCCTCAGCACAGCGGGTTTAGGAAAAGCACAGCTGTACATCTTTAGTTTGCCTGTAATTTAAAAAAAGATTATAGGCGAGGCACAGATAGGCAGCTTTTAAGAGCAATCTTGAACCTGCTCATCAGAGTGTACGTCTCGCTTTAAATTTACTGAGAACGGGCAGCTGTGGAGAGCTATTTCTGTACAGGAATCCATTTAAAGTTTAATGCACTTTTGCTCATTGAACCCCAAAATGAATCACTTAAGGGAGTGGCATCAGATTTTCAAAACCTCTGTGCACCTGTTGCTTCCACTGACTTTTTGGTGACTTGATTGGTCCTGGATTATTTAGAGAAAGAAAACAAATCCAGCCAAGGACAGGTTTTGGCAGCATGTCATACTGATGAAAAAGAATTAAGGGTTAAACCATTTTCAGCAGGTATTTAAAGTTATCATAGAATCACAGAAACATAGAATAGTTTGGGTTGAAAGGGACCTTAGAGATTATCCTGTTCCAGCCCTTTTATAAGAGAAAGGCTTTTAGAAGGTTATGTTCTTCCCAGAGCTACTGATTCATTCTTTAAATGGCAATAAAATTTCTTGCTTCACTGCAATCTACAAAAAGATGTTACTCATGTTGTAATGTTACTCAGAATTTGCTACAGAAGGGAGAGATGGCAACTTCATGCCCTCCTGGCTGCACTTGCTTTTTGGTGCCGTCTTTGCAGCAGAGGGTACCCAGACTTGGTGCTGTAAATTTTTTGGCTAAATTCTCAGAAGGTCTCAGAAATTAATAGATTTGTACAGACACCTGTCCAACCTCTCTGCTCTTCAGCTCCCCACTCCCAGCCAGAGCTCTTGAGAGGCAGAGGCTTGGGATGTTGGCAAATGCAAATAATTTTTTATTGCTAAAGCTGGACCAATTTTCACTTCTAGAGTCTCTGCTAGTAAAATTGACAGAACAGTAAGAGGATTATCTTTGCCCGACCTCTCTTTTTAAACCTAATAGATGAATATGGGAGGCCAGGGATTCATAGTCCCCCATGCCTGACCTACAATTTATTGCAATATTATCTAAGAGTAATTGAATGAGTCCTACAAGTTTGTATATCAGACTAATTCCTGTTGTCTCTTACAGAGGTGCATATGATTCATTTTGTTTCATTGTACAAAGGCTTTTGTGAAGCTAAGTGACATTGCAGTTTTTTATGCTCTAATGAAATTATGTGGTGTTGAGCACACTCCCTTCTGTCTAACTAGGTATTTGTCACCTGCTTGAGCACCTTGCCTATATAAATGCATTTATTCTGATTTTATTTCAGTGATATAGGAAAGCAATTTCTCCATCTGTAAAATGAGATTTGAGATGCAAGGAGATATAAGATACTTGCCTGTGAATGCATGGAATTAAGTTTGAGAGTGGAGCCCTAATGTAGTACCTTCGCTATAAGATACAGCATTTGCTTAAGCTTCACAACTGAGGAAACCAATAAAACTGTCAGAAAGCCTGGGTGCTGCGATTCTCGGCTTGCAATCAAACAAAATCCTTTAGAACTTAAAAAGTCAGAAAAAAAAGGGGCCTCATCTCTAAATGCAGATGCCCCCATGCGTGTGCTCTGACCATTCTCTTGCCGAACACGTGAAAATAAGCAACGATGCTGAGTGTAAAGAAAATAGCAGGAATACAAACATGCTCAGTGTAAGTACTGCAGGCTATTTCATCAGTCTAATCACAGAAAATAGGTCTACCCGCTGGGACAACATTGTGTAACGTTGTCAAATTTATTCAGCAGTACAAAATGTGATCTGAAAGTGCTACCTGTTAACATTGGCTGTTTCACTGTAAATCATGGATTTAAAGACTGGGGCTTTATGATTGGTTCTGGCTGAATGTGATTATCTCAATAGCTACACTTGAAAGCCATGATTTTATTTTCATTATGACATTGTAATAGCGCTCAAAGGATTAGACGTAAATGTATGTGAAGAGCTTGATCCCTAAGAGTGTGAGGCTAAATCGTGTGCCTGGGCCAGGTTATCATGATTGCATATAGAATTTGAGGGTTTTGTTTGACTAAATGACCGTTCATGCTTCCAGCTTGTCACAGACTGATGCATATAGCTGTTTCCTTTGGGCTGTCATCAGGGATGTGTTTGCATATTGAACTGTGCTGTTGGATTTGGGCAGCTGGCTCCCAAAGGCATGAGGATGTTCAGAGGACTAAGCCAGTGCTGCATCCCACTGGAAATACCCAGAGGTCTGTAGGCCCTCCAGGTGAGAGTTTCCCTGATTATGGTGAGGTTTCCCATGCCTCCCTGTGCTGTTTGTACCAAGAACACCAGAAGACTTGATTTTCTGTGCAAAGGAGATGCAGCTGCAGAGATCACCTCTACAGTTATATCACCGTATCTGTCCCTACAAAATCATATTAGAACTTAAGGATTTTTTTTTTATTTTGTTGCTAAGGAAATTGTATGGGGACCAGAGTTTAGGTTTCTTTGTGCTGCTGAAGCTCCTGCTAGCTGAGAAGAGTTTCAGGTGTGCAGCAGGGTAACCACAGGGCCGTAGAATCCATCTGGGACAGCAGCCGTGTGTGGAGTGCTTGATCCTGAAAGTGCTGAAGAAAAGGTAGCTAAGGGTGTTGGCTTCTGTCATAGCAAATTAAACTGGTACTGAGTCACTGACTGCCCGAAGTCACCTGTACTGGTCCCCTATTAGAAGTTACCACCCTTGCAGCAGTGATGGTGAAATAGGGCATTAAAGTTATATTGCTCAGCTTGTACACCCAAGTTAAATTCGAAGAAGTGCACTTGGGTACACCCATGGGGATGGATGGTTTTGGCTGCCGCACCCTAACCAGCCCTTCTGTTGATATTTATGATCCCTTGCTAATAGGTGAAAAGATTAAGATGATGCAATGAAATCACAAAATGTAAGAGTGAGGAGGAAGGAAAAATTATGTATTATCTGCATATTGGTAAAATTTTGTAGTACTAGTAGTTACTTTGAACTTCACTTGAAGTGTGTGATGAAGTTCTTTTAGTTCTTCTTGATGGAGCTAGCACTACAGTGTTCTACTTTGCAGCACAGTAATCCATAAAGCTGTACTGGGTTTTTCTTCCGAGTCTTGTAGGTTATTCTTTCAATAAAAAAATGCAATAAATTTAAATGCGTTTTTAGTAAGAGAGTGTTGAAAATATTCTAAATACAACTCTGTTAGTTCAACACAAGTTACTTATTTAAAATCAACAAACATTTCAGCTGTGTTTCCATAATGATTATTAGTTTTTAATTGTTTCTGCCATTTTCCTGTATTAAAAGTGGAATTATTACTCTTCTAATACTAAATGTAATTCTGTTTACTGACTTGGGATATAGAATTTGTTTCAAGTTTCTTTCATGGAAAGCACTGTAATCTTGGAAAAGCTGGAAGCCTGTGCTTCTTCATCCAAATAGATTTGGAAAATATTGGTAGAATTTTGAGGTTTTACTTTAAGGCTGGTTTAACCAGCAACATGTAAACATATTTAAGCCTCATCTGAACCAACTAGTTAGTTAGTTTGTGTGACATCAGTCGCAACTTTGTGGTCAATCTAATCCAGGATGTCGTGTCTGGTATCACGTCAGCTAAATTAAAATTTGTGGTTAGCTGTCAGGATATCCAATGTGATTTATCCTGACTTATTCTCCTCTATATGCAAATTCAAACCCATTCCAGTACACCATAGTCTGTACATTTGCGCAATGGCTTTCAACATCTTTTGGTTAGTACATCCCTATAGCCATTCCAGCACAGGCATAAATCCCTTAGAAGAAGTCAGTGAACTGTGTGCTGCGTAGCAGCTGTGGCTGCGCTCTCTTCCTCCCCTTCTGTGGATTCCCATGGGCTGCTGCAGAGACCACAGTTCAAAACCTGCTGGTCAGGCTGCCGAGGTGTTTGGACACACGAGCTTGAGATATCAGTCCTGTGCTGTGGCCGAGGCTGGCTTTAGTGTTTTAAATTGTCACTTGCATTCCTCCAAGTAGTACAAGAGTGGTTCTTGGGAATTATGTCCTTTCTGTAGGAATTTATCAACCTGTAACGCTTGGTGCAGCAAAGAAATCAACAAAATTAACATTTCATTGTTTTAATTTTGTGTCAGTACTGTGTTCGCCGTTGTTCAGTCTTATTATTTCATGCTTGCCTTAAATACTGGCTAAGTGAGAAAATACATACAGTACCACATCTTATTTATCTGTTCACACCATGTGGCATTCTTCTGAATATTCCCCTCAAGCTCCATTAATGAATTAATTGGGCAAAATCACCCACAGCTGACAAAAAAAAGTTTAGTTTTGATGGATAGTGCTTTAAGCGATACACAGTGGAAAAAAACTTCTAAGTGGCATTGTTATGGGATCAACGATTCATAGTTCAATTTAGTCAGAAGTCCCTGACTGGCAGGTTAAACTGAAAAGTGTCCTCATTGTCTCCATTAATCTTCAACTGAAAGTTCCCTGGAAAAAATGCTAGCCCTGGGGTGGCTTCGTTGCCAACAGGCATGCTAAGCAATCCTTCCTTCTCACTGATCCGCGCTTCAGTCTACTCACTTGAATTATGGGCTAATTCTGTGTATAAATCTGCATAATTTTTTAATCTTGTTTCTTTTAATAAAGTTGCTTGCCAGGGTGGTATCTGAAATAATTACTTCGGTGTAGCACTGCGGGACAATGCTTAACTTCAGTCAAGTGTTCATATAAAAACATCCCTTGAGTCTGGTGAGGGTCAGCTTCCATTAGAGCAGTGTCAAGCTTTGTTCAGGTCCTGCATTATGGCATTTAAATATCTTCCTTGCAAATGAATATCAGATTTCTGTGGAGGAAAAGAAGATACATTCTAGAAATCTTGCATAAGCAAATTACACTTGGCAAGTGGGATGCTGCTGTGTTTTCTCTGCTTGTTAAAAGTTCCAGTAAAAGGTTCTCTTGATGATACTGAAATATCTGATATCTCAGAATATAGGCTTGGTCAGAAGAAACTGGGAGCCAAAGTTGGGCTGTGTCTTTTCCCTTTGAAGCACCATTCTGCCTGTGTTTGCATTTTCTGCATTTTTCACGATGTATTGATTGAGAAATGTCAGGATAGGTTTCCTGAAAACAAAGGAACAAGTGAATAAAATATTATTCTCTATTGTTCCCAAAACCGGTTAAGGGCCTTTTTTTCCCCCCTAAGCCTGTTAGGTTGGGCTTTAAAAAACAAAACCCAAAACCCAAACAATACAGAGAAACCAAAAGCACCAGAGCAGGTGTTGCCCACTTGTTAAGACAAGCATAGGACTCGTTTCCTTTTCAAAATGTGGTTGGAAGTTGGGTTTTAAGTAGGAAGATCAAAATGGAACTATTTGGACATAAACTTATAAAGTTGGCCCATGCCCTAGAAGTATGTATTTACGTGCGGCGTTATAAGAAGAGCAGGTTATTAACCTTGCTGAGCTTCTGAGAGCGCATATAAATCCCTACTCAAAACCTTGCTGAAGTTTTCCAAGCCTTTTTGCTTGTTAGGAAGATTAATTCCAATCATTTTCCTTCCCCCTCCTATCCCAATATTCCACATCTTGTTAGCTGCCTTTCCTCATGCTCTGGGTATTTCTCAGTGCTTCATGCCTCAAATTAAGCTTTTATAAATGGCTCCAAGAGATGTGCTGGTATTACTTGACAGAGAATCAGTGTCACTTTCTGCCTGCCTACAACTAAATTATTCCTGGGAAGATTTTTCCCTGTGTATTCATCTCCATGTTGCAGTATCGGTTAGAGCCATCTAGGTTTTTTCAGAACTTTAGTAGATGCTGGAAAATGATTGGATGTGTGCTTCCTGCAGATGCCACGAGAGTAGTTTAACCAAAACCTTAAACTAAGCAGCCCTGGATGCGCTTGGATACATGTTTGTCCAGAGCTTCCTGCATCTCTCATATAAACAAATATGTCTTTTTTTTTTTTAATTTAATGTCACCTCCATGTTCAGATATCACTGGGGCATTTCTCCTCTTCAGTATGGGAGCTGTCAGCAAAGGCCTCTGCCTAATTTGCCGGTGGGGCCATGGGAAGTTGTTTCCCTTGAAAAGTTCAAGGTGCCCCATTATGTAAAATGTTTCGCAAGTGAAGGTGCGCTGGGAAAAGTACATGGTGGGGCAGACTCTGCAAGCTAGCGCAGAAAGGTACTCTGCAAAAGTGATTATACATTGTTTTTATGGGTTGTGGTTTTTTTTTTTTTTTAAGAGACAGGGAATATGTTCAGGCATGTTAAAACCCGTGTGAGAGGCGATAATCGAGTGCCTCTCTCCTTTCCCACAGCTGGGTGTAGATAAGACATGCCAAACCTTGTGTCTGGCTTCTTTTGTTGAAATCCTCTCCTGCAGGGGCTGCTGCATGGTCTCTGTTTTGAGATGGAGAAGGGTAAGGTGGCTGGAGGGCAGTTTGCTCCTTCACCTCCGCCTGTGGCTCACAGGCAGCCGTGGTATCCATGAGCAGTGCTAGTGCCCATCCCTGTCCCTGTGCCAGGGGTCTGAGCCCCTCTCTCACCGTGGTGCTTTCTGTTGACCCCTTAACTATCAGGCTGACAGTGCTTGGGACCCCTTCCCCACCCCACCACCCCCATCACAAGGAAAGTGGTCTCCACCAAAAACCACCTTCTTCCCTGTGTTCTTCCATCTGGTGAAATCCTTCAAACTTTTCAGGGTATATCAGAGCTCACAGTGAATATGGTGCTAGAAACTGGCCTCAAACCACGTTTCCAGTTGTTGCTGTTGTACTTTATTTGTTTCATTTGAAAGCCGTTGCAGTCACAGCTGGAATAAATCACTTCTCCTTTGTGACCTGCTGTGCTGGTACGTGGTCAGACGAAACGGTATCCCGCAAGTTAATTGGATTTTGTTGGTGCTTGTAGGAGCACCATTCTTGGTTTTAACATCAAGTTACTCTTCAGATGTTTTGTTATCTTTAAAAGGGATTTCCTGCCAGTGTACGCAATTATTAATCTAACAATTAAACCCCAAAAGAACCCTGGAAGTGGGTGAATCTGTCTGAAACACTGAGAACAAAGGAAGCCCATCAGGTTTCTGTATCTTTTATAAATATAAGCCTCTGGAACAAATGAATTGACAGAAATCCCACAAAAAATGTCACAGCTAATGGACTTAATGTTTGCTACGCTCTGTAAGTACTGGTGGCTAATTGCAACCTTACAGTTGTCACTGGCAGGACAGTATAGTGGATGGTACAGTGTGTATGATGGGCTGAAAGGAGAGGTGATTTTTTTTCCTAGCCTGTGCTGCCTTCATTTGGCTCACAAAAGCTTAAAGCAATAACACTTTTTTCAGAGGAAGAAGAATGTTTTCGGGTATGCTGCCTGAACGTAGCTGCTGTGGGAATTTCAGAAATTTAAAAAAACTTATGTATAAGGTGTTAACAAAGCTGGTTTCGAAATGCTTACTGCGAGTTTCCTTTGAAGCACACTTTTTTTTTTCAAATGGGAAAGTGAGAGGTGCTGCCCTGGGACTGCTGCCTAGGGCAATGCCAGGAGCTGACAGCTGGGGAGAGTGGAAATACTGCCAGCCACTGCCTTTGCATCTTCCTCTTCCTCACTGGGGCTGTTGGGTCTCTTGAACCATTTGGTCTCTTGAGCCGGAGCAGGCAGAAGAGGAGGAGAAAGAGGAAGAGGAGAAGGAGTCTACCTCACAGCTAAATTCTGTGGGACAGCTCTTGGGAGAGGAGTGAGTGGAGCTGGCTTTAGAGGCGCAGACACAGCCTGGCTGGTGAAGGGACTGCAAACTGAAGAAAAAGGTGCTAAAAATGACCACTAAGGAAAAGTTTTTTGGAAAGGCCACAGAAAGAATGCCTTGTTTCCCTGAGAATTTTTCCCCCCCTGTTCTTTGCTCCCTTTTGCCTTTTCCATTTTGGTGTGAAAGTACATGCATGAGGCAAAGGATTTGCCATTGTAATTCAGAAATAGCAGAAGCCAGGCTAAGCTTTTTTTTCATTTTGTGTGTGACTCTTCAAACCTCATTACTTCTTCAGAGTCCAGATCCAAAGCCTGTTGAATTAATTTTCCACTGATTTCACTAAGGCTTTTGGGCAAGGTGTTTAAGAGAGCTGCTGCTGCTTTCTGCTTTTCTTGTCGGATCGCTCATGTGGTAACTTGTTCCGAGTGAGACCGATATATTCATAAGCTCAGCAGCTTCCTTTTGAAGAAAAGGATGGTGTCAGCACTGTGGAGGGAGACACTTTTTCTTCCTCTGACAGACCTGAGGTTTCTGCCCACCTTCGGCACAGCCAGAAGCCAGCAGCCTTGAAGATTGGCAGCGAACAGCCATAGTACTACAGAACGGAGAGCCTGTGTTGCTGTGTGTTGCAATCACAGGAGGCTGCTCACAGCAGCCCGGGTTTTGCGCAAGGACTGCCGGAGAAGCAAGTGACATTCCACTCCTAGCAAGCTTGAGAGGAGCAGGACTAGTGAAGGAATGAAGTAAGGCTTGCATCGTAGAGAGCAGGCACAGGAGTGGGAAGCAGCGAGGCCAGATAGGTGTTAACACAGCCCATAGCTGGTGTGGTACAAAGCCTTCTTCATGCGGCTGGTGCTTACGCCGGCAAAACTGCATTTTTGCTGGAAGAGCTTGTTCTAAGTTTGTTTTTATTTGGAAAAAGTGTTACTAGCAGCCATGTGACAGTTTTGCTCTTATAACTGTATTGCAGTGGCCTCTGCAAGCATAATCAGAGGTCACGCTTCATCAAGTTTGTGACTGACATAGCCGTGCTGGCAAAGATTTGTAAGGTAGATCTGGTTTTAATGTTAAGACAATGCTTAGATTCCTGTACTGTCCAGATCTTTCTTTCCTCCTTTAAGGTACAGGAGATAATTCTTGACAAAGATCTCCTAGAGTTTTAATTGGTTTGAGACCTCACCTGGAGTACTGAGACCTCATCTGGAGTGTTGTGTCCAGTTCTGGAATCCTCGGCATAAGAAGGACATGGAGCTGTTGGAATGGATCCAGAGGAGGGTTACAGAGATGATCAGAGGGCTTGAGCTCCTCTTCTGTGAGGACAGGCTGAGAGAGTTGGGCTTGTTCAGCCTGGAGAAGAGAAGACTTTGAGGAGACCTTACAGCAACTTTCCAGTGCCTGAAGGGGCTGCAGGAAAGCTGGGGAGGGACTGTTCACAAGGGCTTGTAGTGATAGGACATGTGGCAATGGGTGTAAACTGGAGAGGGGCAGATTTAGACTAGACATTATGAAGAATTTCTTCACCATGGCGGGGGTGAGGCACTGGCACAGGTTGCCCAGGGAAGCTGGATGAGGCCCTGGACAGCCTGGTCTGGTGGGAGGTGTCCCTGCCCATGGCAGGGGGTGTGGAACTAGATCATCTTTTAAGGTCCCTTGCAACCCAAACCATTCTATGATTCTATGAAAATGGTAAATGATAAAGTGCAAAATATTGGCTTCCCCTCCCCCCGTCCTCTTTTCTTCTAGGTGTGTCTGGAAAGTGATGGGAAAAAAAACAAGTAAACAAGAGGAGGTGGGAACTGCACTTGAAATATTTTTATTTCCCTCGTGTGTGACTTGAAGGGCTGTGCAGCCTATCAGTGCTGGGTGACAAGGTGATCTTTTAAGATGGGAAGACTGTGTCTGATGACAAAATGTCCAGAGATTGCCAGAGAATCTGTATGGCAGACTGTAATAACAATTGGAAAATTTCAACGGTAGAGACCTCTGAACTAGCACAAAGAATAATGTCTTCCAAAAAGAGGTGCAAAAGTTGGTGCAGCACTGCAAAACCAAGAAGTCTGTTTAGCTCATTTGTAAAGATGTCCTTCACTTCTCTCTTTTGGTATATCTTTTGAAGGGGTTTCCTTTAAAATTAACTTTTAAAGTGGCAGTAGCCTCTTTGTCTCTTAAGTATATCTTATTGCTGCAAAAAAAAGTGACTCCTTCTGCTCCAGGTCTGTAGGATGAGGATGGCATCACCATGAGACTGTAGTAGCTGTTGGACTGGAAGGCACTGAGGATTGACCCCTCTGGGTGGCTTTGGCACAGGAGAGAGGAAACTTGGCTTTCAAGAGGACTGAAATTCAGGCTCCCTGGTATTCTTTTTAACACCCATTTGAGTAAAAATCACAGTGTAGGCTGTGTGCAATATGAACAAAAACACTGCTGGGAAATTATTGGGAAAGCATGGAATTGCCTGCAGCTTAGAGATTGCTCCCTTTCTCAGACAGATGCCATTAATGTGGATTCAGGAACTGTCTTAAGCTGAAGTGGGCTGAATAATTCACTTGTAACGTGGGCATAGGTGAATACAGTCAGTGTGCCCGCAAATACACCATGTGTACATTTACTGCAATTTTTGTTTTCATTTGGTCTGGGAGTGATGCCACAGAAAATATCATTACCTTTCTCAGCTACTAAAATCATCTACCACTCTTTAAATCTAAAGAGGAAACTGGTTATTTTCTTCTAGATCTATTTTGGGCCACATACCAATGTAAAGCCTTGCAATGATAGAACGACACTACTGCTGAAAATATCAAGTGCTTCGTAGGTTTACTGTGTCTTTGTTTGATAGTGTGCCTGATTTTTCACCTAGCTGACATTTTTGAAGAAGTACAGCTATTGTTTCGTGGGAAGTTTGCATTTCTAATGCATACTTTAGAATTCCTAAAAAAACTCACTTAATACGTTAGCACTGTATAATGTTTCATTTATGTGGCTATTCTCCGCAGTAACTGCTACAGGTAAGAAAAATATTCTTCCTATAAATATTAAGGCAGAACATTTTATTAGTGACCTTCTTGTATGAAAAAAGCCTTGAATCAGAGCTAACAGTAAGCAGTTTTCCACTAACACTCTAGTTCTGCTTTAGCTGGGCAGCATCTGTAGCACTCTCTCTAATAAATAAAATAGCTCTACGGGGTGACTTTACATTCATGTTTCACTTTGGGCTAGGCAATCAATTTTTCTTTTCTGGTGAATGGTTTATTCACTGAAATGTGGTTTGTGAGTTTAGGACAGCTAAGAAACTGGAGTCAGTTACAAGCTGTGGAGGGTCACAGTCAAGTGATACTGTGTTGTTGGAGCTCCCAGGCAGGATTAGGCAGACGTGTGTCAGGACTGGGGGCTCTTAGCGATCACTACAACTACAGATTTGTCTTAAACTCACTCAATATTTTCAACTGAAAGCTTAATTTTCCAGATAAACTAATGAAATAGAGAAAGAGTCGCTTCCCTACACTCGCCCCTGCACATGTGCAGGCACCCATATGGTCCTTTCCATCCTATACCCAAAAGGTTGTCACTCCTCCAAAACCAGGGAGGTCCACATAGAAGTCCTCTGTCTGGTGAACCTAAAATCTCCATTTTCCATCTCTCCTGTAAGAGGTACCTTTGCAGGAGAATTTCTTGAGTTACTACCTTATTGGATGTTCTTAGAACAGTTGCCCTTAGTTTATCTATTAGTTTATTATAGTGTCTGAATACTGAGGCACTAGGAGGAAGTGAGAGCCTGGTGCTGGAAAATTCCCATCTAGGATTTGGAACACATCTCCTTGCTCCTTCTCTGGTAATGCTTTTGGAATATTTTTCAAAAGGAGAAGAAAACTGAAGCTCTTTTTTGGCAGTCTGCTCTGTCAGGAGCTCAAAGGTACAAACCCCACCTCTGGCCATCTGGCAGTGCTGGCTTTGCATGGATTGCAGGTAGCTTATGTGCGCCAGCAGCAACATTTTGACTTTATTGACCACAGTTAGCAAAGTCAGGGGAGAACTCAAACCAACTACTGTGCCTGCCAAACTATGGAGAATTAGTCCAGCAAACATTACTTTTTTCATGTTGCTCAGGAACAGCTCGAGTTTCACATCTATTGAAAGGACGAGCTCTCTACCTTGATGCAGCTGCAGTCCGAGAATCCCACCAAGGTTGATCAGTTCATGAAATCCAGGACAATAATCATGTCTTCAGCAAACCAACTGGATCCACTGGGGTTGCTAGTTCACAAAGCTGCCTCTCTGCTACAGTCATGTGCCATTTGACTGCAAAGTTGTTTTTCTAGAGGCAAAGTTTGATCTGTCCAAGAAAAACTGTTGTGCAAAACATGTACAGTCTCCAGTCCTTGTCCATTGAAAAATGTCTGAGAGAGAGAGAGATGACCCTGACTTGCTCCTTCAGCTCCCTGGGACCAGCACTAGTGATGCTAGGACAGTGGGGACCCGCCTGCTGTGCACTTTGCTTGTCCTCGGGGATCCTATGCAGTACTGGGGTCTGGTTGCTTTTAGGCAAATCTCCCTGCTTGAGCTGAGTACCAGGGACTGCTGCCTGTCCTGAGGCCATTTGTGCAGGGGAGAGGGAGCAGGAGGAAGGCACAGTCTGTTTTAACCTTGCCATGCTTGTTTTGTCAGGATGAAATTACCATGAATACACCTATCTGAATTTATGATTTTTTTAAACCTACCCTTTTCTGCCCGTGAACATAAATCATGTCCTTTCACAGCCTCTTGTTTTGCCACATGAGACAGTCCTGTTGTTTTCTCCTCTCAGAGTGAAGCTCTCTCCTCCATTGTGTCTGCCTTGCATTTCTTAAAGGTAGTCTGGCCTGTATTAACCTTTGCCACAAGGACTGCGCATGTTGTTCATTTGAGGTCAATGCTGTCTGTGGCAACGTTTACTCCTCTTTGTGTTCGGTAAGGCTTGCTTGGTGCATTTTTTGATTACATTTGCTTTTTTGTCACTTTTATCACATCAGGAGCTTATGATCCTCTGGGATCGATATGAGACAAAAGGTCTTCTTTGTAGGGTGACTTTTTCTAGCTTTGTGTCATCAGCACAAGTCACTAGTACATTTTTTTCTTTCGTCATCATTGAAAACATTGAAAAAACTAGTCCCTTGAGCCAGATAATTCTCCTTTCAGCACAACTCTTTGCAACGTTTGTTATGTATATCATAATTCCTACGCCAGTTTTCATCATCTTCAGCTTAACTAGTGGTTTCCTGGAAAGATATCTTCTGCTCTTCTTTCCTCCCCTGGAAAATGGATCATCTTGTTGGAGAAGGGGATCAGAGTTGCATGCCACATTCCATATTGCATTTTATTCAGTTTTTCATTTCTTCCCATGTCATTCCCTGTTTCGTCTCTGAGACGTGTTTTTCAGACTCACGTGGTGTTGAGACCAGACAGATGGATATGTCATTGCCTGGGAACACTTATTCTCCAGGCCCAGGCAAGATCCTGATCCGCAGGTTCTAATAGAAAAATTCTTGTCCGTATCTGTGTGGTTGCTTGCACTGCTTCTCTCATAGTTTTGAGATGCAAATTCAAAACTCCTGCTGACTGGCACATGTTAAATTGTTCAAATTTTGCTCCTTGGATACCTCAGATGTGATTCACATGTCTTGCTCCCCCATGTCCTTACTGAAAACACAGGGAAAGCATTAATTCTATTTTGAGGCCATACTCAGAGCTGATGGTTTTCAGCTTTCCATCACAAAGCTGCCTTAGCCTGACTTTTGATAGTTTGGGCTTTTCCTCTGAAAAACATTTGCTGATCAGTCCATTTTCCTGCTCCATAGCAGGGTTCTGTGCTCCCTGCCTGACTCTTCCCAGGGTGGGGGCTCACCCCTTAAGCGCCAAGGATGTCTTCCCCTGGGATTACCATCCCTAATGGGCTTTGCCCCCTCTTAATCGAAAGAAACAACACCCAATGTGTGGCCTTTGGTGTTGTGTGTTCCTCCTGCGGGGCAAAGAGCTGTCATCAGGAGCTGTGTCAGGAGTTGTGACTAAAACCAGTAAACCCAGATAAACTTCACTGCAGTGTGGATATATCTCTGTGATGGTGTTTGAGAGATCAGGTTCTGTCAGGACGTGCAAGACAAAATCTAAGTGCTTAATTTACGTTTGACAGTGGCAAGCTGGTACAGACCAGCCGAGTTTTGCATGAATGTTTTCTTTTTTTCGCTGTGCTGGGGAAATGGCAAGGGTTTACACTGTGGTAATGCCAGGCTGAGAAACCTGCTCTGTTGCGGTCGGTATAATCACACTAGGTGAAAACAGCAGCCATTTGGTCATACGCTTGCTTGCCTCTCCTCCCAGGTTCTGAATAAACAGTAGTTATAATTCCCAGCATCGGGTTTTGTGAAGCATGGCTGTCTCTACACCTGGGGTTCCTGTTTGTTTTTCCCGTCCTCTCCAGCAGCTCTTGCTGGAGTGCTCAATGCAGGCTGAGGCTGGTATTCCTATTGTAATCCTCTTTTTTGTCCTGGGTGAACATCTTGTCTCAAGCATATCCACCTTACCCTGTCCCACTAACATCTCCACCTGGCACTGTCTTGCCAGAACAATCCAAATGTGACATTGCTGACAGATCAGGCAATAAGCTTTCTTATTTTCAGGACTCATGGGATGTTTAACGTGTGCTTTCTGCTGGTTAAAAGGTTGGCTTTCCTCCTTGTGGTCACCCAGTGCCATTTTAAATTGGGGATATGACCATTTCGGGTCTTTCTGCAGTGGATGAGAGTGCTGTATTCATGCTTCCTAGAGAAGAAAGGAGCTATGGGGAGCCTCCCTGGCTTGCTCCGGGTCTCCCTGGCTTGCTCCGGGTCTCCCTGGCTTGCTCCGGGTGGCACAAGAGGCAGGTGGGAGGTACAAGTCAAGCTCTGCTCTACTAGCTCAGGGTTGCAGCTGCTGGCCCCCCCATCCTAGCCTGGCACAGCAGCCCTGGTGGGCATTTTCAGGGAAGGCTGAACCTTGTGAGGTACTAATTTAAAAGTAGGAGCTCACAGAGTGAAATACTAGTACCAAAAGTTCCTCAAGGCATGGTGCAAACTTACAAGGACATCCTCTGCGTCAAGACTTTTCCTTATTATGCTTCTCTTGTGGCCTCATCACGGAAGTTGTTAGTTAGATGTCCCTTTTACTAATTATGTTGTATACCTTATAATGCTTTTGTCCATCAGAAAGAGTGCAGCCTAATTGTGAAAACTACTCTGATAGAGCGTTTGCCTGAGTTTAATTCCACAGACCTCTGGAATCCCTCCCTGGTACTTAAGTCAGGGTATCTAAAATTAGATACTTGTCTTCATATCTCAGGCACCATCTTAATGATCTGTGTGAGGTCTCTGGCATTGCTTGAAAATCAGATTACTTACCTCTGTGCTTAAATGAGGATATACATTAAACACTTCCTCTACAATTCCCCCTCCCCCAATTATCTGCCTTAATTTTTTTCCACAACTTTTTAATCCTTCACATCTTGCCTGCAGTGGCTTCCTGGTCACTCAAGCTGAGGGCTTCAGTTTTTATTGCCAGAGCCCATGGTGCTGGGTGCTGCTTCTGCCTATTCACAGCCTGCCCTGTCCCACTCTGCTTCTCCTTCCTCCCTTCTCCAGCCACCTCACCTCTTCAGTTGCACTGGGAGCGCTCTGATGTATCTATCCTGGGCTCTGCCTCCCGTCCTGAAAACCTTAACGTTACTTCTAAATAAAAGGGTTTTTTAAGTGCATTTAGAACTTCCTGTCTTCATTGTGTATCAGTTCTCTGCTCATTTGGCACAAGCAGAAAGCTCTTTTCAAGCAAAGTGTAATAACAATAATGTATATCCTAAAACCCAAAACCTAATAAACAAACCACACCTTATTTTTATTTCAGCTGCATTTGGGGCATTCTTTTTATTTTTTTAAGTAACACATGAATGCGCATGCAGTCCTTGTAGCTACCTTTCTCATTCTTGTCCTCTATGGAGGCCAAGCGGGCTGCTTCTTCCCTGCAGCTCCCCTGTGGCGTAGCGCTGGCTGCAGCTCCCTGGAGCGGGTTATAAAACCCCTCTGCTTCCCAGGATGCAGCACGCAAGCTGCTGTTTGTCTGCCCCACAGGCTCCAGGGAGTTGCCTTCATGGCTTCCCATAGATTTGCCTATGTCTAGTGATCTGAAATTAGAATCTTTGTCCTGCTTTGCCCTTTTCTGCAAACGTGTAAAACCTTGCAGATTTCCCCTAAGGGAAGAAAGGGGGATTTTCCCACCATTAAAAATAAAAGGGAAGGGAAGGAGAAGGACTTAAAACATGTTCAGATACCTGTAAAAATGAAATAAATAAATAAATAAATAAACCCAAACCCACAACCATGTCATTTTTTCATATCTCCTTGTATAAATATAGAAACCCTGAAAAGGGGGCTTTCCCTTGGGGTAACTGCTATTCTTTTCCATTAATTTATTACCAAGGGCCCACAGTGCTTTGCCAGTGCCACGCTTCTGGGTTTGCTTTCTTTAGCTGTTATTTGGGGGTGATTGACTGTTGTCTATATGGAGGTTTTAGGATTCCTGGCAGACCTTACTCCCTCCCTCTTTTTTTTGCCCTTTCTTCCCTCCCTTAGAAATTCTCATGTGTGTGGTGCTACAGCTGGAGGGACGAGGCTTCCCACATCTTTCCTTTGAGTTCTCCACAAAGTGAGCATGGGTTTATTTTTCTTTCCCCTCCTCTTCATCTGGAGTGATCACTCAGCATTGTTCTCCTGTGACAGACATGAAGGTTGTGTGATAGAGAGGTGGTTGCAATGAGTTTTTTTCAATTCCAGCTCTGCTGGCCAATTCTTGCAGATCTGTGGATTGTCTCTTCAGCCTTGTCTGGATGATCACTGTTGTCAGACTCTGCTTTCAGGAGCAGCTGTTCTCCTTGAAAGGTAGTATAAGCTGTGGTTAGTTTAAAATTTGCTTTCCTCATGAATGAAAGCTTTCCATCACTTTTTATATGTCATAGAAAGAAAACACAAAAGGAATATGTTTATTGTTTATTTTTCACTGGTTGGAAAGCCAGCCAGGATCTGCAGTCCACTAGAACTGGTCTCAGAGCTCAGTGTTATACGTAGTTTCAGTGACTACATGGAGAACAGGGAAGCTTGGAGCATTTCTCAATAACATTTCTGAACCCATGTGTGCACCCAGCCCTGTCATGAAAAGCCCTCTCAGACAAAGATCTGGGCATAGGGCAGCCTCCATCCATCCATCCATCCATCCATCCATCCATCCATCCATCCATCCATCCATCCATCCATCCATGTCTTGTGGGTCAGTGTTCCATTTTGCAGAGGGCAGCCCAAGGGCGTGGGATTGGGACAGCCAGAGTTATCAGGGCACCAGGACCCTGGAGCATACTAGAGCATTTACCCTCTCAGGGTAGGTGATTTGATAGATTGATTTTGGCATCAATTCATATTAACTAGAGGTGATAAAGGCTAACAAATTGTGGCCTCCAGTTATAAATAAAGGTTCTAAATCTCCATTTCAGGAGACAGGATCGAACACTGGAGTTACAGTGGCATGGAACTGGGATCATGGGTGGGGAATACAGCCCAAAGCCACTGATTAATATGAAATAGTTTCTGTATGAAATGGCTACTGCCTTCTGTCTATATATATATAAATCTTGATGGTCTATGGTGAAATTACTGAGGGCTTCTCAAAGCCGAATGAAGATTTGCTTAATGACCAACTGATCTCACATCTGCAGTTGCATTTGGAATCTGACAAAAATGATGCATCATAAAATAAAAACGTGAAAATAGGATTAGAAAAGAGCTGTTGTCTGTTTAGACATCTTTTCAAGTTCACTGGACTAGAGGATATACTTGCATACAGATTTCTCTTTGCTGGTCCTGCATTCAAAAGGAGGCTTTTAGAAAACTACAGCTTCTACATTTTTCATCCATTAATGTTCATGTCAACTGTCCACAAGCAAAAAGAGAACAGGTGTGCTTCTTTTTTCCCCCTGATTTCTTGGCCTTGCAAGCTTATCCCAGCACGTGAAAGTCAAACCTCTTTTTGCTGTACCTAGAATCACCATAGCAGATGTGAGAATAACAAGGTATTCCTTTAATATATTCTACTTCCCTACTATGTATTCATTTAATCCATTTGTGGTGGTTTGCTGCGAGCTTCTTCCATTTGGATTGACTTAAGTTACTGTGTGATGAGCCCTGTGGGAACTCCTTGGCCTGATTTTTCAAGGCACTCTTTTGTGGCTATGAAATAAATACAGCTGTGCTACTTCCAAACCTTCAAAGAACAAGTGGAGTAACGTTGATGTATGTAGACTTTGGCATACATGCACGCATACATGTCTCACAGATGTATATATATGCGTGTATGTGTACGCATGCTTGTAGGAGTCTGCTCGAAGACTGAGTATTTTGTCTTGAGCACAGAAGTTTCAAACATTTTATTAGATGAACTGTTCCATGTGTGACTTTTTACAACTGCCCCTCTACCGTGAGAACAGTTAACTGGTGAGTTACCAGTGGTCTGAAGGTGTAGTCAGCTTCTCCCTCGATCAGGCTCCACTGACAGAGCAAGTGTCCACAGGAGTAAATGTGTCCTGTGAGGGGAAAGGGTCTATATCATGTTTGCTTCTGCCTTTCCTCCTGATGGAGGAGCACAGGCATCTGGTTTTGCCAAGACCTTGTTGGAGGGAAGTCCTTGTCTGAGGCGGCTTCGGCACTGCAGACCTCCAGAATTTCTGCTGCAGCAGAGCTGTGACTGTTGGAACGAGTCGGGAAGCATGACGGTGAGGACTGTTCCTTTGCATATTAATGGAAGACAAAGAGAAGTATGAAAAGCTGATGTTCTCCTTGAAAAGTATGACTTGATTTCACATGTGAAAGACTCTCTGAGTTGTGAAAGTTGATAGGAATGAAGCTTTTCAGGAAAAAAATAGTGTGTAATCATAAATCCTTCTCTTCTGGAGAAGCCATGTGTGCACAGTACTCATCTGTTTGTGGCAAGAGATGTTGCCAGCCCTACAGATGTATTGGAGCGTAATGAGTTTTTGGATAATCTACTATCCTGTTGTAAACATCTACTTTGGATCTTTCCACCATTTTAATAAATAAGTGTAAGAAGAGAATGAGTTTTGGCAGAGGAGCACAGGCAATGTGTGGAGTGGGTGACGATGTAGTTGGTTTCTCACAGAAGTGACCAGAGTTTGCTTCAACCCAAAGCAGATTTTTCTGAGTGAGTTACAAACTCCTCAACAGCTGCTTCAGGATGGAAAATCTGATAGTGTTCGACTGTGTCTGTTTCTTTCTTCTTTTGGACAAGCTTCATGGGGCAGCAGCAGGCAGGTCTGAAAAAAAGCTAGTCAGAATGACATTTTCTTTGGAGGTAAGGGATGCACATCACAAGGTTGCTTATTGTGTGGTGGATGCAAGTGGGAAGCCTCTTGCCTGTAGGACCTTGTTTGTCAGCAAGATTCTCGTCTTGCAAACTATTGGCAGCTGGCATGATAATGAGTCCATTTCAATATAAATGAGCTTAATTTTATTAATTTCTGCCAGCTCCTGAGCAAGTCATGAACTGCTTTTCAGATCTCAATCAATAGCTTGGGGGAAGAGGGGAGACGGGGAACAGAGAGGAGGGAAAGAACATGAGAATGTTTTTAATTTAGGAAGGAGCTGGTGACTCTCATCTCTTTTGAGAATCCATCCAGATGCATGGACTACAATTTCCCCACCAGGCAGTGCTGATAACATGAAGACCATCAGTAATCTCTTAGAAGGTTTTTCTTCTTTGAGACTTTTGAAAAAGTTTATAACTCTCAAAACCCTGTGTGCACTGTTGAATTGGTGTTTCACTGCCAATGTTTGGCTGGGAGGAGGAGTTGGTTAACTTGAGAGCTGGCTTGGGCAGTGCACCCAACCTTCTAGAGTGTTTGTGGTTCTTGGTATCTCACAGGGCTGGAGCTTGAGCTGGTGCACTTGCAGGGGAGGTCGAGAAAGGTCTAGGATTTAGTACACGAGTGCATATGTGTGTAACTTGAGGACTGTTCTTACAAGCTGGGTCTAAATAAGTGCAGACTAGTCTCTTGCATCTATGCCTTAGTGAATGCAATTAACCCAACAGTCCTTTCACCGTGCACAAAAATGCATGCAAATGCTCTGCCCTATGTGTCTGTTTTGCCCTTGAAAAATGTTAATGAAATCCCTACTTGGATAACTGCCCTTTTTGTAAATTAGATGGTCTGTGCAGAGAAATATCCTCTGAGGTCTTCCAGTTTCTGGCCTGTTCCCTGGGCAGTCGGGTCCTCCGTGCTGCCAGAAGTTAAATCCTTGTTTATTGGAAGGTGCCTTTCTTGGTGACTGTCCTCAGGTGCAGGTGTGGGTTTGGATCGGAGGTTTTCTAGCCCTGCCTGTGACAGACTGTCCTCGGCAGGGTCATGGTGATGTCTGTGGGGATTTATACTGTACAAGGAACTCTCTGTGTTCTGTATTTTGGGCTGACACTGCTTGACTGAGATTTTCACTTATTCTACCATCATCGGATTTCATCATTCGAATTTAAGCACAGCATTTGCATGCTGTATTGCTTAGTGTTTCTTAGCTAAGTAATGATAACAGGGCCTCACAGAAGATGTCCTCGTGTGTAGCCGTTCCTGCTAACCCTTTGTCTGATTTTTTTTTTTTGTCTCCCTTCTTTCTCCCCAGGTTTTTGGCATATAGTCATAGACTCTGACGTGAGAGTAATGGAGTCGCTGAGTGGCAGGTGCTGACAGCTTCTGCAGTCCCAGTAACTGTTCATTTTGGTATCATTTGCAATTCTATACCTCTAAATGCCACATCTCTCTTGGGGAAGGTTGCGCTGGATACCAGTACTGCTTCGGAAGGTACATGTGTGTCCGTGTAATTTTCTTTAGGCTTTTGCTGTGTTGTGTAATTGTTCGAGGGAGGGGAAAGAGTGGATAAGATGCATGTGGTTTATGGTGACACTCGTTTAGCAATACAAAGGCGTTTGAATGGCTATCAAGCAGCTACTGATGACATCCCTTCCTCCCTCTCTCCTCCTCTTATTTGAATTGCCTGCAGGGCCTTTTTGGAGTCCCTCCCATACTTTAACATATGTGAGAGTGACTTACAAAAAAAGAAATGTCTGGTTAAAAGGTTCTGATTTGAAAACAATTAAATATGCTGCTGGAGTTTCCGAGAAACTCAAAGGCTTACTGTGGAATTCCAGCCTCTCTCTTACGCTTTTGAAAAAGCATGTTTTAACTACAATAAAATGTGTATGTTCACACTTGGTTATTAGTCTTGTACATTTTTCTATGTGATTCTTGTAAGTTCAGTAAAAATCTTTGTTGTTGGCTGGCAGATTTTAGCAAAAGTTTATTTCTGTAGGCTCACTGCTCACTCTGGATTCAATCATTGTTCTGGTTCTCAAAGCCTTCAAGCGCTGCTCCAGGAGAAAAATACAGATTTGTCACCAGGGCCTCCCACTAGAATCTAATTTTAAATCTGCAATCTGTTGTCTTGCGAGGTGCTTCAAATTTGGTAGGAAAGTTAATATATTTCAGATATTCTTCTGGAACTTAACGACCCAACTTTTTGCAAGTTTGAGAGTTAGTAACTTAGGTTTAATTGAAATGAGTGTTTAGGTTTCCTAATTACATTAAGAAATATTTAATTTTGGGGTAAGAGGGAAGAAAATGGAAAATTACTGTTTTCAAAGAAAATGGTATTCTCTGAGGGAGCTTTCATCAGTGTTTGTCTAAAATGTGATCATCTCTATATGTAACCATTTCATGTAAGATTCATCCAGCAATATCTCAGCAGTTCATCTAGAGGTCAGGTTGCTTGTCTAGGGTAGCTGATATAGGGAAGACTGTATTTTCCAAAGCTTTCCTGCAGAATTCGTATTCTCCCTGCTAATATCCTAATGTTTATATCAATCTTAAGTTATGTGTTTTAAAAATGAAACAACTCAAATGCCTGTACTGTCTCTTGATATGCAAGCTGGCTAAAAGGTGACTTTCCTGGCCCCTGGACTTCCACAATTTTGACATTTTTGCTGCTCTGAACCAGAGAAGAGCAGCTATTCTGGGAAAGAAACCCCTTTCCCAGAGCAGCTGATAGCTTAATGGTCAGGCTGCCTCTTGAGGATGTGGTGGAACAAGTTGCCACCCCTCATTTGCTTGACTTGGACTGCTGATAGGAATCTAGATCTTCCTCCTCATCAGCAAGCAACTGAGTCACTGAGCTTGTGCCTCTTCCAGGAGACAAGCCTGTGTCCCTGCTTCAGTTTTCAAATCTCTTCCTCTTGGAGCGAAGGAGCCTTTCCTTAAAGCAGTTTATTCCCACAAAAAAAATCAGGTTTTCATGAACCAACATGTTCTGCTGAAAAAATTCCAACTAGTTCTGCTTGCAGTGCGTGGACTGTGTGCACAAATCTTTGCTAGCTTTGGAGAATAATTCAGAACAGATTTTTGACACGTCGCAGTCCTTGGTGAAGTGAGACAGACCTGTTTAAAGCATCAAGACATGTCACACTTGATTTATGTTGTATCCTGGTGGTACCTTGATAGGTCTTTAATGGTCACCTTTGGATTTGGCGGGTGAGTTAACAAGGGGAGCCTTTGTCCTACCAGCATTTGTGTGCAACTCCCATTAACATTACTCATTTTCTTAATTTGATACAGATTTTTTTCATTGAGTGTGCTAAATTCAGTTAAGCTGTAGACAGGCAGCATCTGGCAGTTGTAGCTGGAGCAGTTTAAGACATTTCTGCCCCAGGGTGTCTGCCGCTGCCCATGGGAGGGGGAGGCTGGGGCTCCCTTCCCCTGCCCAGTGTCTGCTCCTGCTAGCTGAGGATTCCGGCATCTGCACAGTTTCACATGTTTTGGGGCTGCCTTTCCACATCTGCCTGAGCTGACCTAACAGCTCACTGCTGCCAAAAAGCAGGGGGAGGTGCCACTCACTGTCCCCTCTTCCCTGGCTCCCGTGTTGCCCTCCAGCTGTGCTGCTTTATCCTCACTCTGCTGTGTCCCCAAACGGCCACTGTGTGCTGTGTCCCCAAATGGTCACCATTTGCTGCCTATGGCATGTGCTAGTTCATCTTATTTTCTCAACAAAAATAAACTAATAAAGCATTTCCCCTGGATTTTTTCAGCCATTTTAATGGCCTTGCTGCATGAACAACTTAATTGATTCAGGGTAATGGGTGGAAATGCTCAGCCAAGAATGCAGATGGGAGGCGAAAATGGGGGTGAGAAGGTGGGATGGGGGTCCCTTCCAGGGGGAGCCATTGGTCTCGGGCTCCCCACAGTCACCTTCTGCTTGACCCAGCAGGACTGACTGTCCCCACATTGAGGCTCAGCCAGTCGCGTCCTGTATCCCCCAGGGGAGATGGCCTCTGCCAGAGGATGGTGACAAACCACAGGGATGGCACTGTCTCGTGTTGCTGTGGCTGCCTCAGCTGCACCATGTCTGCCTGTAGCCCTCTTGCACCCACCACGCAGCATTCCTGTGAACCTGTAGTGTAACATGGGGAAAATCAGCGCGATTAGGGTAAGGCCTCTTCCTGGGTTTAGGAGTGAGGTATGGGCTAATGGTGGCATAGATAGACATCTTTGGAATTTGTAAATAGCTCCTCACCTACAGTGCCAATCCACAGAATTAAAAAGGGACAGCTCTTTACTTTGAAGTCTGACACTTCTTTCCAGTATCTAGCAGATACTTCTCATTGTGTGAAATCACTCAGTAAACATTCCCGCTGCTGTCTGCAGGGAAGTCTTTCCTCCTTCCAGGAGAGAACCTCTTGTGATGTTATTTCCAAGTCATTTGGGGTTCTGTTACTTTTTGACTGGGTGAAATTTTGCCTGGTGTGCAGGAAGACTGCGTCAAGGTGGTGGCACGGGACAGCTTTCCGTAGCCGTGCTGCTCGGCATTTTCATCAGCAGTGTGCTTTGCCGTGTGGTGAGCGAGGAACGCTCCTGCCGCTTGGCAGCTCTGTTTCTGAAGGTAAAGAGCCACTCTTCAATCATTCAGGGTTTCAAGAGGATTTTAAAACTGCTTTTTGTCCTAAGGTAGATGTTGAAATGATGGCCGCATGGCTGGAGACTGGGGTAAATGGCTACATGCTCTGATCAGTTTTGCAGACAATGGAAATCCAGTCAAATGAAAACGTAGTTAGCAAGAATCTCAAAATCAAAGCAGCTAAAAGCACTACCCCAAGAGGGTTTATTTTGCAAGATGGGGAATATTGAGATCTGGTTTTAGACATCAGTGTGGAGGACAAAATGCAGGTTTTGTGCTATAAAATGTTTTAGAAGTGAAAACTAGCTGACGTTTGTTTTCCAGTCCAGCTCATATCAAAGGGCCGTAGCTTTTAAAGAATAATAAACCCTATCTAGGGATTTATAATGCTGTAATTTTTTTTAGATTAAATCCTACCCTCTGTTCAGTTCATTTATTTTTCTAAACAATGCGTGATAACCAAGTCTCTTGACAGTCCATGGGAGTTCAGCTGTTAATTTCATTAGATGAAGGGTATTTCCTGGTATGGTTTACTTCACATGTAATTATATTTGTTTTAGATACAGAAATGTCCAGATATTTCTGTATGTGCCCATAGTTCCAGCACTGAACAGATTTTTAGCCTCAGACATGACCTGCTTAGCTGAGGAGAAGAGAAGTGCAGTCCTCTGACTGTGGTTGCAACTGTCAGTGCAGAAGTTCAGTCCCACCACATGCATCCAGGGCAATTTACGGCAGAACTGCTGTGCTTGTGCTTAGTGCAGTTGATTCCTCACTTTCTGTGTAATTTATGTAGGGATAATGTAGTTCTGTGAAGCGGGAATAGTGTGTCTTTAGATAGCGAGGGAAGACACACTATAAGTTTCATTCTGTCAGCATCTGGCTTAATACCCATAGGCACATCCTGCTAAAGGAGAGGAAATTGCCCCAAGAAATGAAAAATTCCAGATTATTTTACTGTCAGGGTGGCATTTTTTTTTCAACCAAGACTAATAGAAATACCTCAAAACCAACAAGTCTTGCCTTGTAATTTCTGTTCAAGACTTATGGACTCTTTATGTAGATATAATTGTCTTGGGTGTAATTCAGGATCTCCTATTTAATTTTGAATGGCCATATACTTTAACATTTACTTTTCTTGCTCTTTGTCTTCCTCTTTGGCCAGAAGGAGCCAATATTACTGATAAAATATTACTGACATTTGTTGAGTGAGATAACAGACTTCAATGTGTTTTGCAAGGTTGAATCCAGATCATCACTCCTGTCTTCTGAATGGGAAAACTGTTTCATGGCAGGACACAAGCAACTGAATAATGCAGGAGGCTAGGTACAGAGATAGGGACAGAAACCCAGTCCCTGTGTTCCAGCTCACTTTTCCATTTGCTAGATCAAAGCACTTAGATCTAGCTATCTGCTTCAGAGTGAGTGGGAAGGAAAGGTTATTTTTGTATAGTGTGAGTCACTCATGCTAATTTATTTTTCATACTATGGCTTTCTTGTGTGGGGCTCTCTGTACCTGCTTCATGTTGCACTGTTTTTTTGTTCCAGAAATCAAACCTATCATTAACTCTCTGCTGAACAGATGAATTTGTACTTTGCTATGTGGTGCTTCAGCTTGCAGTTCCTAGCAAACAAAAAAATGAAATGTCAGATAAGGGCATATATCCTTCTCCTTTTTGGCATCTTTACATGCAGTAAGCAATAGCTGTTGATTTTTTGAGTTTGAAGTGTTGTCTGGAATTGCGAAGGATTATGTAATACTAGGAGTCAAATAAATATGTGCAGAGCAGCGATTGCCAGTGCAGTTTGGTGGTAAACTGGATTCAGTTTGGATGAAACTTCAAGATTCAATCCTTCCCTCTTCTGCACTCTCCGTTTACACCAGCATAGTTACGGTCTGGCTTTTTCCTATGTACTGCTTTAACTGAGTTGTATTTATAAGTTTTCTGGTACAGTTGCTGGCTCCCTTAATAAATTCTGTGGGATTAGTTGCTGCTGTTAAAGCACGTCCTGCGAGACCCTGGGAAAGCCATGGTGTAGGTTTTGAGACAGGTTCATTAAAAAAAAAAAGCCTTTTGGGGTGTTCTGGGGTATCTGTGTGTTTGGTTGTTGCCTTTAACAGTTCTTGCTCTTTCCCCTTACAGACTGTGACACCATGGGAAACGCGGAGAGCCAGAGCGTAGAGCACGCCTTCTACGGAGACAAACACACCAGCCTGGGCCGCAAGCACACTTCCCGCTCACTTCGTCTCTCCAATAAAGCCTCTCGCCGGACGCGGCACGCTTCTTCTGGAAAAATTATCCACCGTAACTCAGAAGTGAGCACCCGCTCTAGCAGCACACCGAGCATCCCTCAGTCCCTGGCGGAGAACGGCCTGGAGCCCTTTGCCCAGGAGACCAACCTAGAAGACTTTGGAAGCCCCATCTGGGTGGACCGCATGGACATGGGCCTGCGGCCCGTTTCCTACCACACTGACTCTTCTGTCACCCCCAGCGTGGACAGCAGCACCGTCCTCACAGCCACCTCTGTCCAGAGCATGCCTGACTCAGAGGAGAGCAGACTTTATGGGGATGACCCACCATTCCTGGCAGAGGGCAACGGGAGGTCACATCGCTATGCGGCCAATGGTACAAGCTACATGGAGACGGCCAGCTTCAAAAAGAAGCGCTCCAAATCGGCTGACATCTGGCGCGAGGACAGCTTGGAATTTTCACTTTCTGACCTCAGCCAGGAACATTTAACAAGCAATGAGGAAATTCTGGGCTTGGCTGAGGAGAAGGACACCGAGAATAACCAGGGGACAGAGGCCAGTGGCAGCCCCCAGCCATTGGTGGCCTGCCAGCGTGCCAACTCTATGAGCGACTTGTATTCCCCCAAAACCCCGAGTGCTACTGTCAATGGAGGCCCACGAAATGCCTTTGGAGGGTACTGCCGGAATTTAGCGTCCGACATCCCGGATATTGGGAGCCATAAGATGTCATCAGTTACTACTGAGGATGCACCTTCCTACAGTAATTACAATACACTGCCCTGTAGGAAATCCCACTGCCTGTCTGAGGGGGCCACCAACCCACAAATTAGCCATAGTAACAGCATGCAAGGCCGAAGGGCAAAAACTACTCAGGTAAGGCAGTTTTCTTCTACTTTAAATGGAAGCGTGTGGCATTTGCTAAGCTGTGTCTGCAGATAAAGCTATTCTAGGTTCTCCCAGGCTCTGTTTTCCTTCAATGCACCCTTTCCAGAAAAAAGGTGATGTCCAGGAGTGAGCTGAACTAACTGATCGGAGCTAGCTTGATCCCATCACTGCTCCCTTCCTTATCTGCAGCACTGGGTCTTTTCCGCTCTTGAATGCCTCTGGAAAAGTTAGATCTGCATTTGCCAGCTTAAGATTTTCCTGTGTGTTTTGCAGTGCTGACAGTGCCTTTTTTCCCAAGGCAACTGCCAAAACTGATCACTCCACTGGTGGAGCCTGCGCGTGTTGGTTGTCTTCCCTCTCTGCCCTCCCTGCCCTGTTGCCCTCCACACATGTGCAAGCGGTCCTCAGCTCTTGTGACTGGAAGCAAAGAAACGTGCAAGTGTTTCCCCTCCTCTCTGTCATAAACACTCACAAGGCTGAAATTTCACTCTTCTAGTTAGATGGCATTCACGTCTGTGCAGAACATCATCCAGAAACAGTGCTGTCCCCTTGCAGGGGACTGCCAATCCCGCAACCTGTGGTGATCACCTGCTGTAAACTGAAAAATGATGGGGCCTGTCGGTGTATGGAGAAGATGCTGCTTCTCCTAGCCAGGGGGGACATCGTACCCTTCAACCTTTTAAGAGTCAGCACAAAGCCAAGATAGGCTTTTCTATCTGATGCCGCTCCTGCGCTCCAAACACCGGTTCTGAGACCTTTGCTTTGATGGCTGCTGTTGGATCTTTATTATGTTTTGCTTTGCTTTTCTAGGCTGTGTTCTGCCTGATCGAGTTACACAGCACCACCTTACGCCACAAACGGCGTTAAGTGGCAGACTACTCTTAGAGAGGGGTAAAAAGGAGCTGCAAATCCTGCCCATCAGTACAAGCCGTGCATGGCGTACTCGTGGCTGTATTGTGCTCTGTTTAAGTTCATTTGGCTGGCTTGCTGGACCTTTTCAGAGCAGCGGTCCAGATGCTTAATGGAAGAGGCTGGCTGTGGCGATTTTTACATGCATTGTTTTCTAGCTTTGGGCACTGGCTTGGAAATGTGGCTGGGGGACACAGATGAAACAGCCTGACGATGCAGGTCAGAGCTGTGCTCCAGACTGCGTACTTCAGCGGCTCCCCTGATTTTATTGCATATGCCATGCAGTGTACACACAGCACGCCATGTGACCCAAAAAAAAGAGAAAAGCAGCACGTTGCATCAAGGTTGGAGGCCAGCATGCTTGTGACCTGCTGCTGGGCTGCGCCACTGGCAGGACACTAGCATTAGAGATACCAGGCTGGGAGCACGCTGGAGTGGAAGTGCGGGGCTGTGGAAGTGTGGAGGGCTGTTGGAGGGCAGGAGGAGCGTGTCTCCCACTGTTGGGCGGCACTGACTTGTGAGAGCTGATGGGAAGGGGTTGCTGAGTGACTTACCGGCTGTGCTTGATCTGTGGAGACGCACTGTTTCTAAATATAAAAACGACATGCTAAAATAGATGCTGCAGCATTCCACAGCAGCAGCTTTGTGCTTCAAAATCAGCTCTTAATTTTTGGAGGTATTTCTATGGTGTGCGCGCAGAAACAATTTGGTGCTCCATCAAGGCAGTGCAGGATAAAAAGCAAGAGAACAACAACAACAACTAAAAAAAAGGATGTTTTTTGGTAGCCTTGAATGTAACAGCTCTCATGAAGATTGTTAGGTGCAACACATGCCTCCAGCACGCTTTCAAGTGTATTTAAGAAAAAGAGAGCAATGTTGCGGATGAACAGCGAAGCATGTTTTTCCTCTTGGTGCCTATCTTGGCATTAAGAAGTTTCCTCTGAGGTACTTAGTGAAAGTCACAAATTTGTGTAGCATTCTGTGAGGCCTCAGCTATACTTTGTGGGGCTGGTTTCACTAGATGCATCTCCTGAGTGCAGAGATGGTGGCTATAAGAAGTCTCAGCAGTGGTTATTAGCATGTAAAAATTCAAGAAAATTAAAGCTTTGGAAAGGTCAAATTTCCTTCCAAGTCTTTAATCCTAGCAGCACACAGTAAGTATAAGATACTTTTCAGCAATGAAGTCATGTTAGCCTAAGCCTACCTTTAGCAAGCTTAGGGAGATGAAGGTCATTATGTGCTTGATAGCTAAAGCGAAAAAGAAGAACAAATTTACACACAAAGTAAAAGGACCAGTTCCTTGGTGAACCTGATGAGGTGGCTTTGGATGAGGTGACAGGAGGGAAACTACCAGCCTGTCTCCATACCATGTCCCCAGTTCAACAATGTCTTTGCATTTTGCTCATCTTCACACCCCTGGTGATGAAGCATGGTGTTTACCATACCTGAGAAGTTGGAAGCTGAGATGCAGAGCTGATGGCCTTACTTCTTTGCTGTTACTGTGCTTCTTGGCCTGTGACAGATGGTACTTGGTCACAGTTTGTGGAATTTTGTTTTTCTCTGCCTTCCCCTGTCTTTCAACACTTTCTCAGCGGGCTTCATACTCTTGGTGACCACCTTGAGTATTGCCCCAGAGCCTGCCATATGTGTTCCCAGCCCCCATGCTGTAATATGTTTCATGCTATAAAAACAATTTAGTGGACTGAGGCAAAACTTTCATATTTTTTTCCAGCCTTTTGCACTGCCTACCTCCAACCTTATCCCACAAAATAATATTTATTTCTTAGGGCCACAGAAGCACTGAATAAAGTTGACCCAGGGCCAAGTATAATATGGTGTTTGCCACAGTTTTTCCTCCTAACTTCCAGGCCAGTGATCTGTTACTGTCCCTGTGTTATTCAACAGTGCAGAGGAAGCTCCGTTTTTCAAAATCACCTAACTGAGCCTCATAGCCAGGAGTAAGATTTCTGCTCAGATCACTGTTGCTTATCCTCACAAGAATTTGGGTTTGCATTTACCAGCCTGGGTTTTTTTTTAGAATTTAGAGAGTTGTGGCTGGGATATTTGCATGATTTTCAGTCTTGCTTGCCCTGGCGCTAGAAATCCTGATGGGCACTTGTAGATAGCTTTTGACCAGTTTAGTTCCCAAAGGGGTCTTTGAAAGAAGGAGAGATTGAGTACAGGATAAGGCTGAGATCATGATAATGGGTTTGTACCCTTCTGTTTGATTCTTGAATCCATCCAGAGTTACATGCATGTTCAACTGTATGTACGCCATCTTATTTTTTATAAAAGCTAAATTTATTAGAAGTTGTTGGCAGCTGTAATCTTTGTGATGTGCTGACCACTGCCACTGGGGAAATGCACCCTTGAATGTATCACAGAAGGGAGGTACTGAAATCACAGCTATATGTGTTTTGTTATAATGCTTTATCAAGGATTCTTTAAAAGTACGTGATTTAAATGAAATTAAATGAAAAAAAAAAAAGAAAATAAAATCTCTCCCTTCCAAATTTAAAACTTAAATTGAACTGTGGGAGTCACTTTCCACTGATTGAGAAGGAGAGCTTTTTAATACTGGAGAGAAAATTATGTTCAGTATGCACAAGTGATTAATATTCACAGGGTGGCTTTGGGGCACCCACACAGAAGTTCTGTTTTTTCTAACATTTTAACATTAAGGGTTGAGATCTACTGAGGCGAGACATCCTGGAGAGCTCTGCTGGGATCCTGTTTGGCTTTTGGAGCTGATGTGATGTAGGTGGAGAAAGCTTAATTGGCTGACATTTTCACCCATTTATGCTTGAAGGGAGACAAGCTCTGGTTGGATACAGCTTGTTCTGACTGTGAGTTCTGAGATCCCCAGGATCCTACAATCTGCGTGTTGGGATACAGATGGCCCTGTTGTGTCCTGCTTGCAGCTACACATCTGCCTGCAGGAGATTCCCTCCTCCTCCTGTTGGATGTTCAGAGACAAATGTAACCTCACGCTCCCCTGATGTTATGAGCTTTAACTGAAGTTTCAGGAGGGAATTAGGGATACGGTTTTGTGCCAATTCCAGGCTCGTCTTGCTGCCTCCTTATTCCATGTTCCTCCTTTGTGGATAATTGCTGACTGGTCTTTTCTCAAGACTACCAAAAGAAGGGATAGAGCTTTGTGCAGGGTGTGAACCTCTTTTGACAATTTAAACTCTGATATAGAGGCAGTCAAGTGAAGACATTTTGTACGTACAAAAGATGTTCTGGTCATATGGCAAAATCTGCATGCTGGGCCATGGAGCCAGCAGTGTGTCTTTTCATGAATGTCTGCTGCAGATTGGCATGAGCCAGCCCTACCTGCTGCTGCCTCTGGCCCTACAGGTCCCACTCCTTCCCCTCTGTATTTCATGATGGTTGAGGTGGTGATGGCAGTGGCCATCAAAGCCTGAGACCTCCAGTCTTCCAGGCTTGCAGTGCTGATATTTGCTTTGTGGGGAATATTTCAGAATTGTTCCTAGTAAGTGTGAAGCTAAGGGTGGACTGTCTTTTCTAGGGGAGTGATGGTGTCCTACAAGTAGTTCTTAGAGCATGATGTGACTCCTGTGTGCATTAAAGTCCTAGGAGACATGATGGCCAAAGCATTTCTGCGTGGTCAACCACTCACGTACAAGAAGAGTGGCTCGTTCCTCTCTGAGCTTTATAGCCCAATTTGTGGTTTCCTCCGAAAAGCTCAATTCCAGTGTTAACATTACAATGGTGCTGTCCAAGTTTTTTGCATAACTTTTGAGAAGGAGCAGCGATAAGATATCCCTCAACTCTGCAAGGAAAGCAAAGGTATTTTTTAGTGTCTTCCATCCAGTATTTGCTGGGGAGCTGATCAGGGGAAGAGTGAAGAAGCATCCTGCCTGCCTGACTTGGAAGCTGTACTTCCTTCAGCACCAGCCCCAGACTATGTCCTTGGCATATTAAATCCCCTTCTGCATGATTTTCAAGTTTTTAACTATTTTTAGACCTCTGTAGGTAGCCTGAATGAATTTGGGATCTCAAGCCTTAAAAAAACCCAAAAACTTATATAAAACAATTTTGCAGACTATGCAGGAGATAAACCCAAAGGTTTTGTGGGAATTAGATCAGAATTGCCTGAAAAAAACAGTCTAAAATTAGAATATCTTTCCAGTCGATGTTATTTTTTACTATCTCAGGGAATTTTATAACAGGTTATAGTGTTTCATTACGTTCTATAGGATGGCAAAACTCCAAAGAGCTGATACTTGGTTTTGAGCTGTATAAAACCTTTTTCATGAATAGTTTTGTGGCATAGAGAATATAACCTCAAAATGTAAAAGAACCACACTGGGTCAATCATGAAAGCACCATCCAGCCCAGAACCTTGTTCCCCAAATACTAAGTCCTCACGAAAATAAAGAAGAAAAGAAACTGGGAGAGTACAGGGTGAACTTTCCTTCAGGACATTTTTCCCCATCCCAGAAAATTCGTGATTTGAGTCTTCCTGAGTGAGGAATGCATCCAAGAGTGTTGGGTTGTTCTGTCCCCCATGAATTCTCTTTTCTGAAATAATTTTCTCCTTCTGGCTTCCACTGCATCCTGTTTAACACTTGTGACCTTAACAGCCTTACTCCTTGGTCATCACTTTTCCAGGCAGAGTATCTTCAGCAGCCGAGGCTCTGCTGCTATTAAAATAATTCTGTACATCTCAGTTAGTAGATTGAGAATTTTGCTCTTTTCAACCTAAAGATGATTCTTATTCAGATTGACCTGGACTTTTAATCTTAGTTGTTTGACTCTGTATGAAATCGAGGAAAAAGTAAAGACAAAGTCAGGTATCATTAAATTATAATAAATGACACATAGTGTACTAAGTGCCTAAAAGTAAAATCTTACTGGTTTTCTGCTGGAGTGTGCCTCTCACTGATAATGAGCTCCTGTCCATGCAGTCCTGTAGTGCCTTTCAGACAGGTTGTTCCTAAAGTCTCTGATACAGCCCACACTGTGCTCAGAATCTCCAAAAGCTGGAGATCCTTGAGTCAGGTGGTTTGGCTCTAGGGACTCAAGGGGCTGAATCCCACTGGAGAGCACAGGTCAGCTGGTCACTTTGCTAAGCCTCTAGGCAAACACATCTGTTAAAACCAAAACATCTCTGTTTTCAACTACTAGCCACAGGACACCATGTTAAAGGAGGGCGTGGAGAAGGGCTTGGAGGCAAGGAGTAACAACTCATTTTGGTGGCAGCCCAAGGTTGCACCAAACTGCTTGTGAATCGACATCGTGGGTCCTGCTGGCTGCCAGTGTGGTGCTTCTGGTCAGAATGACCAGACCCATTTAATGGCTAGGTTGAATGAGCTGTTTATAGGCTGACTAACTGGAAGCCGCTTCATTTTGAGCCTGGAGGAAAGCTAGGACTTCAGACCTGAGCTCTGAGGTCTTCCCTGTTCTGTCACCAGGCTGCATTTCACACATGGATGAGATACTAGATCGCCTATCACCTGTTCAGGATATTTTAAAGCAAACAGCAATCACTCCCTTCAGAGCACACAACTCTGCCCCAATATTGTCGAGGAAAGGAGCATGTGAAAATGAGTGTTTTGGTCTTCATTGGCAAATATTATGATATTCTTTTGAGGATCTTAATTTGCTTTTCGTCCTTCACTCTTGGTCTGAAGCCAGTGGAAAGCAAATTAGCAGTCCCAATATCTGATATAGCTCCATTCAGGCATGTTTTTTTTCGAACAGTAGGACTTTTTCATTTCTATATCTGAAGTGCTTGTTACATTGGCAATAATTGTATTTTCTGTAAAGCTATACACACTGCATGTTTGTAGTTTTAATTATTTTCAACTTAAAAATCAGAGACAGGTTGCCCCAGCTGCTTGTTTGCTGGGCTGTGTTTGTTATATGGATGCAATTTGCAGTAGTGATCCTTTCTAGTGAAGGGCTCCATTGAAACGTTTCCTTTCAGAGACCTGCAGCATGTGATGCTGTGACTAGTCATCATCTCAGACATTTCCTTGCTCCCTTAAGTTAGGTGACTGCTCAGGTGAACACCTCACAGATGATATGTTTTGATTTCAAGCTGCAGTTCTAGCAGCTCTCCCCCTTCCTCACTTCTCCCTCCTCTTAGATTTCTCAAAAAGAATTGCCTTTTTTTGGCACTGAGCAAACAAAAAGTAACCTAACCCTATATTTTACTTCAAGGATAAATGTTAGGCATGTTGCCATTTGTTTTGTTAACTCTAGCACAGTTAGGCTGCTTGCATGGTTAACTCAGACTGTCTAGAAACTTCCTTCGTCTGGGTGGTCCACTGGGATGAGGGCAAGGTAAGTTTTGGGGGGTCCTCAGCATATCATTTGGAAACTGAGGGATTAAACACTCACGCTCAAGAACTGAGACTTCCTCCCACTGCTGGGAGATGGAAAGTGGGCACCACCCTGGATTTGCACAGATTTGTGTGCAGGGACCACACTGCAAGAGGCTTTACTGGATTAGGGGTTGATTCTCGTTCATGATATTATAACTTCTATCACCCCTTAAAAGTTAGTGCTAAATCCAGGGAAGAGGTAGTCTGCTCATGTCCCATGGTGGTGCTTAGGGCCCTGTTGTCCTTTATGCGTTCTCTCACAGACTTGTATTTCTGTCAAGTTATGAAAAAGCAAAATCAAAACATCCTCCCCCTTCCCTTTAGCCAATACTTTAGCTTTTAGGGATGCAAAACTATCTTTCTGAATCTAAACAGTTTGCATACTGATGCCATAACTGTCCTGAGCTGTCCCAGTTGTTTCTCTGTAGTTTCATAGGGGGCAGTTTCATTTTCAATATTTTCTGTCTCACAGCTGACAAGTCTTCCAGGACTGTACTTAACTGACTGCTGCAGTAGTCCCGTTGGGTCCATGATTTGCCTTTAAGGTACCTAAGTCAGCTAAGAAAACAAGGCTTCTTGGGAAGCATGGTGATCTACCAAGATGATCTTTCTGGAAGGACCTATATAGCTGGAAAATGTCTAGGAAGTCAGTGAACCAAAAATGTTCCCAAATTCTGTGTTGAAGGCACTAAGCTAACGTCATGGAGTTAACTCAGCTAACTCAGTTAACTAAGCTAACTCAGCATGGAGTGAAGGACCCAAAGGTAATACTGAGCTAACAGCCATAAATATCAGTCAGAGTTGTCTGCAAAGGAAAGGGTGTTGATGGATGTTTGATAAATCTGTGTTCACTGCTTGCCTGTTCCACAAGAGCAAAGTAGATGCATGCCTCCTTCCCACAAATGAGTGTCTTCTGGGTGCCTGGCACTCAGTACCCTGTATGTCTTTCCAAGGTGCCAAATTACACTGCATAGCATTCACCAAGACAAGTTCACAAAGGAATTCGGGAACCAAAGTTCATTGAAATCCATGCCTTAAGATTTTCCCAGGGATTATTGCCCAGAAACCAGTGACTATGATTCATCCTTTCATAATAAAAGTGAAGCTTACTGCTAGGAGAAATATCTAGAGGTCTGGGCTAGTTTCATTTTTGTTGAGAATAAGTTTGATCTCAGAGAACAATGGCCAAGACCTACTTGTTAAACCACTCTTAGCAGCTTTAATAATGCATATAAGGCAGTTTGTTTGTTTTCTTTTTTAATTTCAACCCTTTCAGACATCTGAAGAACTGTTGCATCAGTGTGGTGAGCGCACAGAAGTAGGAAGCAAAGCTGCTTGTACCTATCAGTATCCAATCTCTTTGAATTCCCAAAGGTAAAACCCCAAGCATCTCAGTCTGGTATCCACATACAAATTGCAGTTGGCTTGGAACAGTACCTCACTGGACATAGGAGCCCTCCTAGGAGGTATAAACAAGAGCCAACCAATCCAACAGAAAACCGCAGTTGAATCTTGTTGGTTTGTGGCCATCAGTTTGGTTCTCCAAAGCCTGCTGGAAACCCAGCGCATCCTGGCTAGTTCTTACGTAGTGCTGTCCTGTTATATGCAGGCCTGCAGATATTGCCAAACCCTTCTTTTTGTATCAACTCCAAACAGCTGGTTGAGGGGCTTTGTTGGCGTGGTGGCAGATCTCCTTCATGTCATTATTATAATCCCTCTAGCTTTACCGTGAGTTGTGTGGATATGATCAGTATGTTTGTAATAGTCTTCAAAACTCCAGACAGAACAAGCTGTGAAGTTGCTTTTGTGTTTCTCCATTGCAATTTTAAAATCAGTTCTCCCATGCAGGTTTCAATTGCAGTTTATGATTTAACTTTGCTTTTTGGAACTTTTTTACTCTTTTCAAGACAGATAAATCGTTCATTGCATTCATTACCAGGTGTTCAAGTTACTCCAAAGAAAGGATTTCATTTTGATTTGGAGCAAGTCGTATCTTAACAGACTATCTTGACCATCAGATGATGGTAGAGTCAGTACTGGAAAGAAAGGAAAAATAGTTAGCAGGCCAATCTTTTTCAAAGACACACCAGGCACATAAAAGCATGCAAGCCATCAGGCTGCTTATCCATCATTTTAAATGTATTCTGTGGTGCTTACCTAAGTAGCAACCAGACAGGTTATGTGCAATTTCAGGCTGTTGCTGAATGTGAACAACTTATTGCTCTGTTGCTAAACAGGGTAGGGAACAGAGGATTTGCATTCTCTTGGAGGGAGACCCTTCCAAGAAAAAAAAGACTAGCTCAGTCACCTTTTACTAGTGATTACTTTTAATCTAATGGTTAATTTAGAAAGAAGTATTAACCACATAAGGAACTGTTTATATTAGGGAAGTAAGAGTTTTCCTAGTAAATCAGCCCCATGTGCCCAAAGTGTCCATGAATCACTGCTGTCGCTCAGGCAGGGGAAAGTGATTCATCAAGCTATTTCAATAGTGTCTGTAACAGTGCTGTTGGTGGGAAGTTTGGCAAGTACATCGTTATTGCAAGCGCTGAATGTGTCCACTAATGAGCTGGAGAGTTGGGCAAGGCTTATCGCATCCAATGGTCTCTTGCTAGCAGAGGCCAGTACCGAAAGTGTTCAACAAGGGGACAAAGACACTTGGAACCTTCCCCAAATCTTTTTGCTTGACCGTTGCTAGCTGAAAGTAGACATTTTTGCCGAAGTAAAAGTATTTTTTTCAGTATATCTTCTAAATCTAGCAAGAATTGTTAAACAAATGTGGCTGTAGTGGACATACGGAGGTGTAAGTATCATGTGAGTATGCAGAAGCTACCGCACCGAATACATGAACTTGTTGTAGCCTGCCTTACAGCTTTATTCCCCAGTAGCTTGCTTTGCATGAAACCCAGTGTTCATGTGAGGAAAAAACATTTTGTTAAGTGGGTTGCTAATACTTGCACTAATACTTTACACAATTGGTTCATCAGTTAAATTGTGCTCAGAATTTGATGAGGCTGTGATAATTCCAGTTCATTATGCTCAAATGCTATTAGGGCTGTTGTAGCTGTCCTGCCTGGCACGTGTCCTGCTTGCTGCGTTCATGTTGGTAACAATGGCACCATTCAGTCCATCTCTGGTTTCTCATTCTGTGGTGCATCTCTCTGGTGCAAGGCATTCATCTTTCCCTCCTCTTTCCCTCCATTACTGTCTGCTGACCCTTTTTTCACAAACCCTGAGCATTTACAACTGATATGGTAGCCCTGCCAGTGTAAGAAATGGTGCCACTCCTTCATCGTGTTCAGCAGCAGCAGGGATCCCAGATCCTGGTGGAAGCTGTGTTCCTACTTATACCTCCTTATCAAAGCACTCTCATAGTGCAGCACAGTTTAATTCCCTTCTTCAGCCAGTGGTCTTTATGCGACTTTCTCCCTGCTTTCCATTGGGCAACGTTAAATCAAAGGGGTAAAATCCCCTCCTTTTCAATTTGTTCTCTCTACGGGCTAAGACCTGCCATGTTTGCAAAATGCTGAGAACTGGTATTCCCACTACTTCCCCCACCTCTCTGTCTTAGGGGAAATACGCTTTCTTTTCTTTGCTACATGCTTTCTACTTGGTGTGACCAATGTAATCATTTCCACCTACCTCTTACTTATCCCTCTTGTCCTCCCAGGCCTGAAACTAGGTAAACACCCTGCTAAGCAGGGCAGTGCAGATTTTAGTTCCAGTCTTGCATTTAGTTCCTAGGATGGTCTGTCTCTCCGGGCAAAAATATTCCTCTCTGTGGAGACAGCCATTTGCCAGCCTGCAAATAGAAAGCACAAGATCTCTGGTGAGGTGCAAGCCTGGAATCGGAATCGTAGAAATACCAAGTGCAGTGTACTGAATCTTACACAGAGCTGAATGAAACTTATAGGGGTATTAACTGGTGTAATGAAATAGAGTCCCTTGATGCTAGCAGTTACAAGTCCAGAGCAATGTGCTGGTGATCTGTTATGTGTGCATAATGTCCAAAACTACGGGCTTCAGAAACTTGCATTCTGCAGTCTTCAGCTGTCTCCCAGCTCCCACAATGTGCCTGGCACGTGCCATCAGCATCCTGATGGAGAGCCATGGGGTAGCTAGGCAGGAGTCAGAGGAGTGAGCAGTGAAGGCTGTGCAGTTGCTGTAGTTCACTCTTGGCCTCAAGAGTATCTGGGAACTCCTTCTGCCAAGGAGTGAAATGCCTGTTTCATTAGCAAGCCTCTGTGGAGCATTCCGTCATGGACCTGGGACAGTAATAAGTCTTCCTCAGAGGAAAGAGATGTTGCTGTTGCCCATGGGGCTCTTTGAGAACCCAAGCAGGAAACGTGAGTAATTTTTAAATAGCACTCATCAAGGTTATGCAGCGTTCACTTTGCATTGGGACAGTAGCCCACGGTGGATATGTCAGTAGGTTCTTCAAAGCTGGATTCCAAAGCTAGGAGCCCATGTATCCACATCAATCTTGTCAGTGAGGAGCTGTGCTGCTCATAATGCGAGCTGGGACACTTAATTTTAAGAGTCCTTATTTGAAAATTTGCAGGAGTAGTTCTGTGCCCCAAATGATATGTTCGTCAGACTCTGCAGTGTTTTGTTGCTTGGCTTGGGAGTGCTACCCTTTCGGCCTCGGCACATTTCTCTGGAAGCATAATACTAAACCTCTGTACTTTCTGCTGAATTCTTGATTGAATACACTTCAGTATGTGAGTTATAGCATTGTAAGATGGCCAGAACAGATGCCGGCTCCTTCTTGAGGGCTTTTCTTACCCTCTGATGAGAACAAGCTAACATTGCAGCAGCAACTCAGAAGTCAGAGACCTATGCAGTGAGTGCTCTTAACCTTACTAACCCGGAGACTGAACTTCTCATACAGCAGACTTCCGAAAGTGCTAAGCTCACTCAATGCTACGTTTCATAATTCATGAGTGTGAACTAAATATTGTAGGCTGTAGGTTTCGAACTGTTCTGACCTTTGCATGCTCAGACCCTCCTCCTAACAAAGGCCTTGCATCGGTTAGCAAGATGTCTTTGATATGGGATATTGAGGAGAGGAAAGGGGAGTGCAGGGAGGAGAGGGAGATTAGGGGCAGGGCTGCAACATTATGCTAAAAAGATCTTTTGACCCATTCAGCCTATCACTTGTGGTGAAGATTATAAAGATGTTTGCAAAATATGCTGCAATTTAAGCTCATGAGCATATGTTACATTCACTCTGAATTTTCCAACCTTTCTTTTTTTGAAAATAATAAGCTGTTATGCCTGTGTATCAGCTACGGCGTGTAGTCCTCATTTTTGGATGTGGAAACTGAGGTGATTAATGCTGTGTCTCATCAAGGTTATACAAGAAGGCTGTGTCACACTGGGCAGGAGGAACCTTGAGATCCTGCAATGCAGCGCTGTGCTTGAACATTGGGTGCACTTCTGAATTTGAAAAAATACTCCATCTGCTAAATGCACCAAGAACGTTTTACGCGTACACTGTCTGGCAGAATTACAGATCCTTTCTCCTTCAAGTTGGTGGTCTGCTTTAGTAGCTGTCTATTTTTTTAAACTGACTGATTCTACTTAAAGCATGTGGTATGCTTCCTAAAAGTTACATCAGCTGAAATTTTGGAATTAACTTAGTACTTGTTGTACAGCATGGATAGAATAATTATGAGACCGCTTGTATATTTATTAAATAATTAGCCTAAAATAAAAATCTCCAATAATTGTTGTTACCACTGTTACACAGTGTTTGCTGCAGGATGCGGATTTGTTTATGCTATATGAGTGGCACACTTTTTCCTTTTAATAAAGTTACCAAGGAAGATGGGCCCAAAACCCAAATGCAAACCCTAATCATTGTCTGGGAATAATTATCCCAGTGAACACAGGGCATTTGGTTCAGTTCTTTGCTGTTCTGGTTTTACTCCGATGTAGCTGTGTTGGCACAGAAGCTGTGCCTCCGGCATGTGAGCGTTGAGTGGCTGTGCCAGTCTTGGCTGCCTGATGCACAGGATCTCAGATGGAGCATTGTCATCAGAAGTCACACCATACAGCTTTTCCTGGTAGAGTGCAAAAACTCACTCACAGTGGTGTTTTGTAAACACCGATTTCTGAGCAGCACCACTTCCCCTCTCCAGATATCCCTCTTTTGCAGTACTGCAAGAAATGGGAAGATAATTGGCTTCCAAAAAACAAGTGTATTGGAACAACAGAAAAAAATGTGTGTTGTGAAAACTGCTCTGTACGGGTAGATGACTGCACTTACTGGAAGCTCTGCTCAGCTCATTCACATGCAGTGGGAGGAGAGGAGTATTGGCCTGTCCAGAGCAGCTTGTCTATCATTATGTATTGCATTAAATAACCAGACTGACTAGGATAACTGTGCTCATTGAGTGGGAAAGGAAGTGCTTATTCTTCCAGCTGGACCCCCAAATCTCCCTTGAGAGGTAGCGTTTATAAAGCACGAGCCCATCCGTTACAAATTAATGCCTTAAAAGTTAGTCAAATACAGCAACACCCCTCCCCCTAAAGTTTCCTCATCCAGCTCTTGCTCCACCAGAGGAAGGTATCAAACAGAGCTCAGTGGAGGATTTCTTAGTTTCCACAGAGCTGCTCTTGGATTCATAGGAAATTGGTGCTTGAATCAACACCTAGAAGCTTGTTTTCTCTCAAAATAAATACTGCATTGTGCCACCTCTTCTGAGTCTCCTAATTTTTTTTTAAACTTGTAAATCAAGCACCATCTGCTCTTGCAGAAGAGGTAGAGGCTGAAATTCCTGTTGTTTTGACCATATTTCTCACCTCTTTGCATTTTCTTTCCTGGCTCTCCCTCCTCCCAGTTATCTTACATAAGATATTTGTCTCCACTTACAGGGCTTGGCCTTTATTTATCTTCCTTCAAAAACTGCCTCAGATGCCTTTGGGTGCTGAGATGGTAGTGCTTAGCCCTCTTGGGCACTAGTCTTGCTGCAAGGGGCAAGCTGAATCACTAAGCCTTCGAAAGCTGAATTCAATTTTGTTGCTTCATGTCCAGTTGAAGCTGGCCATATTTTGGTCTATTCTGACCCTTCAGTTGCAAATTCCTGGGGACCAGGAGGGTCTGCTGTCATTGCAGTATTTTTGCAGTCTGTCATTATGGAATTCAGGCCCATGGTTAGGATTTGTGATGTGAAGTAACACAAAACAGAAATAATCTCAAATACATTAACTTCTTAGGAAAAAAGATATACCTTTTAAGTTACATAATTTGTAAATGAAAGTCTTGGGATGTCTAAAATTTATTTTGAACTGTAGGTGTGAATGTACAATATCAATGTTTTCTTTTCAAAATGCGTAGGTTCATTGCTACTTTTCTTGACACTGCCAGTTTTTTTGCTACCATATGTTCTCCTTTTGCAAAACCTTTAGCACTGTTAACTTAGCTTAATGTAAACAGATGATGTTGTGGCTTATGTTCCAAAATGCTAAGGCTGTAGAGGCACCACCTGAAATTGTGCCTGTGTGAGTGGTCTTTCCTAAACTGTGATGGAAGTTCTGCCTACCTCATCCTTTCTTCCAGTTGTTTGTCTTCAGAAGAAAAACAAATGAGGGATTTTCAGCGCCAGACAAAATGGTGATGTGAAGAAATGGGGTGCCGCTCGAGTGTTTTGAGTTTTGTTGATATCTCTGTAAGGCCAGGGTTGGCCAGGCTCTTCATCTCATGCTGTCTCTCTTGCAACTAGGATGTCAACGCAGGCGAGGGGAGTGAGTTCACTGACAGCGGGATCGAAGGAGCAGCCACAGACACTGACCTCCTTTCTAGACGCTCTAATGCTACCAATTCAAGTTACTCCCCGACAGCCAGTCGGGCTTTTGTTGGCAGCGACAGCGGGAGCAGCTCGACAGGTGATGGGCTTCGCCAGGGTGTGTATGAGAACTTCCGCCGGGAGCTGGAGATGAGCACCACCAACAGTGAGAACCTGGAGGAGGCTGGCTCTGCCCTCAGTGACGAGCAGAGCAGTGGCACCCTCAGCTCCCCAGGACAGTCCGACATCCTCCTGACAGCTGCCCAGGGCACGGTACGGAAAGCTGGTGCTCTGGCAGTGAAAAACTTCCTAGTGCACAAAAAGAACAAGAAAGTGGAGTCGGCTACACGCAGGAAATGGAAACACTACTGGGTTTCTCTGAAAGGTACAGAGCAAGTATGGAAGGTTTTTACTCAGATGGGCATCCACAGTGTCCTGTTGGTTGTGTATTGCTGCAGATGAAGGAACGGATAGCCTAGACTCTTAAACAAAAGCTGCCTGCAACTTCAGTATAACTAATATCAAGGATGAGGAAGTGGTCTTGCTGTTTTTCAGAGGGAGGTTTTATTTGATGATTGTTGATGTGCTCACATTATGGAACATTCTAGTATGAGACACATGACTGTGCTGCACTGAAGTGGGGTTCATACCCTGCTTTGAGTCCCGCTGGCACCACCTAGGGTGGCTTCTCAGAGCACTGGGTGTTTCTTTTAAGAAGCATGTCTATGGCTTGCTATCAAACTAAATACCTGTGTGCGGCCACAGGCATGTGACAGTGGGGGTTAGCTAGTGATGGTGCTGGCTGCAGGCACGTGTTCCCAAAGTGAACATTCCTCTTGTGCTTAGCGCTGTTGGCCTCTCCTTCTCTGAGACGTGCTTCACATGCATAAACGTTTAGTGAGTTGCAACGTGTTTGTAGTGTGGACAGGAACCTATGGCTTGGTCATTGAGGCCAGATGGTGACTTGGGAGACATTTGCTCTGGCTGCGTCACCTGTCTCATAACGGGCAGCATCTGGTGCTTGGCCGCCCTGTTGGCCCCCTAGGCCGCTGAGGCATTAGAACTATAGAATGGTTTGGGTCTGAAGGAGCCTTAAAGATCATGTAGTTCCAACTGCTCTGCCATGGGCAGGGATACCTTCCACTAGATGAGGTTGCTTAAAGCTTTTCCCTCTCTGAAGTTTTTTAGTTCCTGAAGGAAGGAATAAATCATTTCACGGCATCATTCATGCCAGGAAGGTGCTCCAGCCTTGTTCAGGATCTGACTGCTTATAAATGCACATAAATGTTAATGGAACATGCAACTCAGGAGCTGGCCTCCTAAAGCGACCTCTAATTAATCTTCATGTGGTTGCACCAGCAGCAAAAAAGGAAGCAATGTTTGCAGGGTTTTGAGAGTGGCCTCGTGCTCCTCTGCCGTGAGCCAGGGGAGGTGGAACAGTCCCCTGCTGTGGGTGGGATTTACAGAAAAGCTCAGTAGAGTTAAATTCCTGGCCTGCCTGCAGAGCGCATTATTTAGTGGTGTTTTTGAATTTGCACCACTCTTTTAAAACCAACAGCAAAGTTAGGTGGCAGCTCTTCCTTGCGGTGGTTAGAGAGATTGGGGAAATGAAAAAGGTGAGAACCAAGGCTCAGAGGCAGGGGGGAGCCCTGGTCTCGTGGGAGGAGAGCCCTGTGGCTGGAAGGTCTTGCTGTGAGGAACGGGCAAACAAAGGGCCATCTGGGAGGAAAAAGGGGAAGGATGAGCGTGGAGGCGATGTTATTTTAAAGAGCTTCAGACTCAAGTGAAGTGTTTGCTTCTTGGATTACTGTGCCTTAATAATGCCAGTGTTTAAAGGAGGCTTTGAAGTTAACAGCTGCTATTGTTTGGCTGCAAATAGCTCTCTGAAAGGCTGGGTAACAGGGCATCTCTCTGCACCAAGAGGGCTGTTTCCAGTGGTGGAGAAACTATGTGCTGGTTTTAATTTAAAACAGCTGCAGATAATGTGGGAAGGTGCCGGTGAGAGAAGGAGACCTGTTAGGGGCAGGGGTGGGGTGTCTCCCAAATTGCAGGGTTGCTGTGCCCTTTGCCCCTCCCCATCAGAGAATTGCACAGATTATTTTGTTAAACCAAGCAGGTCGTTTGCTGTCCCCAGCTAAAATGTAGTTTTGCCCAGATCTCCATATGTCAGAGCTGAAACGTTATAGTGGAATAAGGATTTGGTTTATGCTTTTTGTTTGTTCGGTAGTGTTTTTTTCTATACAGGCTTTCAGTGAAAACAGCTCATTACAGTCCCTTCTTCCAGTTACTCATCTGCATCCAGTAATGAAATCACTTCATCTCTGCCTTGCAGGGACTATAGCAGCTGCAGGAGGCAGAGGCAAGGCCACGGAGGTTTTCCTGGGGACCTGCTTGCTCTGTGGGGCCAACTCACAGCTGTCCAGCACTGCTAGGGGAGATGCATTCTCAAGCCTCTGTCTTCCTTTTGGTCTCCTCAGTGGGATAGAATGACCATGGAGGACCCATATTTTTGGACTTATAATGATGTTTCTCATTTGGGGCTGGATTTTACTGCTCGTGACTTTCTCGGCTTGAGTCTGCAGCTCTGTTTTGGCAATTGTAGGGTGAACAAAATGTCCCACTGGAGCATGGTGTGAGGTGTGCCCCCATCATGTGGAAACTTCCACCTTCTTGGGCTAAAAACTGGGCTGTTCCCTGTGATCTCCGCTGTGTGGCTGAAAACCTGAACAGGCTCCAGCAAATCCTCCCTCATCCCAGCTTTATGAATAGTTTATAGTCCCAAGTATTAGCGATGGATAGTTGCAGGGTGGCCCTTGCATTTAAATGTGTTGTTTGCTAATATATGATTGTTTCTTCTAGGATGCACATTGTTTTTTTATGAGACTGATGGCAGATCTGGCATTGACCACAACAGTATCCCAAAGCACGCTGTCTGGGTGGAAAACAGCATAGTGCAAGCGGTGCCTGAGCATCCCAAGAAGGACTTTGTCTTCTGTCTCAGCAACTCCCTTGGAGACGCTTTCCTCTTTCAGGTTGGTCCATCTTGAGGGTTTTACAAAGTTGTTCTCTTCTGCTGTCTCTAACCAAGGAGGAAATCTATGCTCTGGTTGAAATCAATGGAAAAATCCTGCTGACTCCAGTAAGTTTGGGATTTTCCTCTGGCAATGCTTGGAGGACACAATGTATTTGGTAAATGCCACTCAAGAGGCCCTCCACCACATGTGAATGAATCACTGTGAGATCTGCTGTTTTCATTGATTGACCAAACTCCCTTTGTGTAGATGGTTTGAACAAAGTACAAATTAAGAAATATTCTTACGTCGCTTTCGAAACTGTATATTTTGCCTGGGTTTACAGCATGTTTATAACACACAGACCTGGCTAGTTACCATACAGGACATACAGTAGAGCACTGAATGTGCCGTAACACTATCTGCATCTTGTAAGAGACAAGTATCAAAGATGGGACCTTGAGGAGAGGCTCAAAGGGTTTACAAGACCAAGAGGAGCTTGAAGTGTGCATGGGGGCACTTGGACCTCCAGGTGCTCTCCCAGTAGTGCTGCAGAATCCAGTTGCCCCTTGTTCATACAGAACTTAGCCATGATCTTGCTGTTGCCCAAGAGGAGACTTGAAGGGCGTGTTTAGTTTTTTTAATCAGAAAATAGACATATCTGAATTTCACAGAGTATGTTTTTATAAAATCCAGAGCTTATATCAAAGACGATACATTATTTGATGTGTCTCATTGAAATAGATTTCTGTATTTTGGTAACTGCTTCCCTGAGTGATTTTTAGGTTGGCATTGCACTTTCTTGTTGCAAGTTGTCACAGGTCAAGGTGTGACACTCCTTTATTTGTAATTGCCAGCCTGTGCTGAGGTGTTGCCAATTCCACCTCTTTTGATTCAGTTTTCTTCACTGGAGGAATTCCTTAGTTATTTCCCTGCCCAGTGACAATGTAGTCAGAGTTTCTTGCCTTCTTAAAACAGTAACTACTCTGTGGTAGGGTGTGCCCTGTGTCATCACCCCCCCTGTATACCAGAGGAAATCTTTAAAATTACACTGACTCTTAGGTCTTTGCAGCTGTTCTTGGGCTAGATTCTCAAAATAAGTGTAAAATAAAAAAGCCTTACTGACTCAAAGGAGGTGATGCTGGCTTGCATCTTGAAGAGGCTGAGTATTTGATTGCATACTAGAAAAAAAATTGGTTTTGCACACTAGCTTCTCAGTCTAATTTTTCCTCAGCTCATTCTGGTATACTGCATTGCCCTTTTCTACTTAATGCCTTTCCTGGGCAGGGTACATGTATTTTGCCACCTGGAGAGCTTCATCCAGGGGGTAAATGTGGTGCTTATGGTCTCAGCATGTGCTTGCAAGGTTGTGGAGCACCGCCTCCTCTTGATACAAGGATATGAGCTGTAAAATCTTTTCCATGCAGCTTTCTAAGGAAAATCCTTCATTCTTGTAAAATTAATGCCAGTGGATGCAAAATTTTAAAGGTCACATTCAGGATGTTTCTTTTGTGGCAACACAGGCCTTATTCATTAAAAGCCCTGTGTCATTATGCCATGGGTTGATTTTCATGTAACTTTGTGGGAAGAAGCAAAAATGAGCCTTTTCAAATGAAAAACAATCATTTATATTGCCTTGCAGAAATTTTCCTTTGATGTGTCCATTCTGCCACAGAACCCTTGTATTGCTCGCAAAGCAGAAGCAGAAGGGAAAGAAGGAATGGGTTTGGGGAGAACAGAGGGAGACCAGCTGCTGTGGTGGAAGTAATGTGTGAGTGACTGTGCTGTAGGGCTTGGTCTGCTGTGTGCAGAGCAGCTGGAGCATGTGTAAGGCTATTCAGCAGAATTACTTAACTGCTCATGTCATACACAGCCGTCCACACATAACACAGTGCTCTAGTAGAGATTTTGGTGAGAAGCAGTCACGGAGCTATAGAGTAGTCCTGCCTTGTGGAGACCCTGTACTTAGGGAGAAAAATAAGGTTGCTTTGTCATGCCTACAGATATTGGACATCTTGTAACAAAACTTCCCACTGCATTGCACCTAGAGACATCACGTACCTCCTACGCGATGATTCTCTGCTCAGTCAGTTCTTATCATGCCTACACAAATCCATTACTTGCAGATGTCACATGCATTTTCCAGGAGATCAGAGCAACATGTGACACCACATACTTATGTATCAGATGTTTGCAGCTTGTTTATGTGGTCCTTTCTGTTGAGAAGATGAGTGATTCCCCTTGCCTACTCGTCTACTGGAAGAATCCTAAGCTCCTAAAATTCTTTGCAGAAATCTTTTACCTCCTTGTCCACAGGAAACAAAAAGGAAACCTGAATCTAATGGTATACAAATAATATTTTAAAATTGAATAAGAGAAAAATATCACATCTTGTTGTTATGATTTTACTAGGAATTAACAAAACATACCATCTCATTGTAAGTCTAGTGGTGCTTTCTTCTTTAGTGGGGACTAAGTTTTACCACCTGACTGTAAGCAATGTCTTGCATTCTGCAGATAATTTTTCTGTTTTCAGCAAAAGCTCTGCATCAAGGGGAGCACAACATGTCTCCAGCAGTGGCAGTAAGACATTGTAAGCCCCATCTATGAATGAGAGCTTGTTAGTGCTCCTATCTGAATAGGAAGAGTCTCCAATTTAACCAATACACCTTGTACAATGTCAAATGAAGACAATAAAATTGGAAATAAGAGGCTGGTCTTTCCTGTGTAGACTCTGTCCTCTGCTTAGGACTTGTAACCCGAGCTAAGGAAAATGACATTGTTTTGCGACATGCGTGCTTCACCAGCTTCAGTCCTGCAGAAGTTTTGGGAGCATCAGCCTGTGCATACATGATTTTCAGTATCAGGCTTCTGTGGGAATCTCTCCTTGGCTTCAGTAAGCCACATCCGTTGCTATTAGTTGTCCGTGCCAGGAGAACAGTGAGGACGACCTTCTTCATCTATGCTAGCAACTGCAGAAGTCATATGGTGCTGTCTATTAATAGATCAGGTATCATCAGAAAGTTTAATTAGAACAAGGTGGTTTGGCACATTGCTACTTTTAAAGCCACGAGCCAAATACCAGTGCGATTACTGCTAAAGGCTGACACTCAGAGAAAGTCTGCTGCAACCCTGAGCTGGCTGTAAATTCTGTTTTACAACCTACTGTATAAAGGAATGAAGTTTAGTAAGAAGGCTAAGAAGATTTACTTTTTATTTTGAAAGTCTGGAAAAGGAACGCTTTGAAATTTTATCCTTTCTGTGTCGAAAGCCTCTCAGAATAGTGCTCTTCCAGAAAAATGTTCTGATGTCCCATGCCCCAGCCTAATATCTCACAGAATCATAGAACAGTTTTGTGTTGAAAGGGACCTTAAAGATCATCCAGTTCCAACCCACCTGCCATGGTCAGGAACACCTTGCAGCAGATCAGGTTGCTCAAAGCCTCATCCAGCCTGGCCTTGAATGATTCCAGGGAGTGGGAGATATTCCCTTTTCTCAAACTGTTGCATGTTTGGGAAGGGACAGTACTGGAGCTGTAAAAAACACAGTTGATGATAACAGGGCTATCTTCAGAGTGCTTTGGGACCTTCAGAAGTTGAAAGCTTGTCTGTCAATGAATTGTAATTGAGTTTTATGCCATTAATTTGTTGCTAATTGTTGCACATCAGGAAAACTCTCTGTACTGTGATGAGCACAAAGACTAGTGGATTCCATGCCCTAGGGAACTGGGAGTTTAGAAAGTATCATTAAATGTTGAGCTGCAAATTATAGCAGCATTGCATTGAACAAGGAAGGTAATTCCTGAGGCCTTGCTGGGAAACACTATAAAGCTACAAAGCACAGATATTGGTGTATCTCTAAGTGTGGAGTTAAAAATGGCCTGCTTAAGAGTGATGGGGTTTTTATTACTTCTCTTGTAAGTGGATTTAAGGCTTTGAATCTTAAGATCAAAGGAAAGGAAACTCCTTGGAAGTGCATTTGTTAATCTGCAATCAATTTTAAAGAGGACCCTGACTTCTTTTCCCCCTCTTTCCTTCTCTTCAGACCTCTAGCCAGACTGAACTGGAGAACTGGATCACTGCAATCCATTCAGCTTGTGCAACTGCAGTGGCAAGACAGCATCACAAAGAGGACACCGTCAAGCTTCTGAAAACAGAGATAAAAAAGCTGGAGCAGAAGATTGATATGGATGAGAAAATGAAGAAAATGGGTGAAATGCAGCTGTCCTCAGTAACGGATTCCAAGAAGAAAAAGACCATACTGGATCAAGTAATCTCACTTATTTATGTGAAATAAGCCCCATGCAAATATTTAAGGCCTTCCTTAGATTAGCAGTACCTCTGTCTGCTCCCACTGTGCCGTGTGTGTGTGCAGGCACAGATCCACAGCACAAGCAGGCTGTGTGTTGGCAGAAGAGCTGTGCCAGCTGCCCTAGTTGCAGTGTTTCTCCAAATAATGTGCACTAAGGTACAGCATGGACTGTCTTCTCCTGGCCTTCACACAAGGGATTTGGCTAGCTGCTCATATGTTGAGTGAGGGCTTTAGAGGAGCGAAGAGGTTACCAGTCCATGACAGCAGGATGCCTTAGGGAAGAGCTGGTCATAAACCAATAAAGGCTGTTGTTGCTGTTTTCTTATGAGTGCAAGAAGCTGGTTCTTCATGCTTGCAGATGGGATGAAGAAGCCGTCCCTCACTGTCACTTGTTGCAAGGCCTGTCTTGACCTCAGAGCTGCAGCTCTGGCCAGCTCTCGGGACCACTCCTGCTGACTTCAAGTGGACAATGTAGTTGCGTTTCAGAAGCAGAGAGCCTAGAGCAGATGTCTCTCCCACTGCACAGCAGCACCTAATTTTAGGAAACTAACATATGGCTCTTGCTTCATTAGTTTATAGCTCTTTACCATGGCTGCTCAACACACCTGTAATGCAAAACATAGGGACTGGCTGAGGTCCTAATGTGCTAAGCTAAAGAGATTTCATACCCCTGGAAGGCCATGAGAAGAGGGGAGAGAGGAGAGAGATGCTGGCCTCTGTGGAAAGGGCTCCTCTCAAAGGCTGTCAGTCACAGTGAGAGGACATAGTAGTCTCTCTCTTTATGTAACTGAGTTTTGCTAAGTGCTTTGAAACTGTTTCCTATTGGCAATTTGAATTATTTAAATAAGTTCTTATATAGGCTGATGATAGTGCTCTTCCGCTGATAAGATTAATTATCCCCAGTGTACTACAGTTTATGGCAAGCTCCATTGAAGCTTACAGCAATGCTGCTGCTGCGGCTGCTGATTCGGGGTGCTCTGTATGTGGGATTTGGTGGAGTGTGGTTTTCTTGTTTCTTAGATGCTCTTGATGCATGAAAGAAGCCTCTTAAGGGACTGCTCAGAAGAGAATCCTGAAATACAAAGAAAATTAAAGATGGAAATTTAATCCTATTAATTAACATTGTATCAAAAGAGTGATTGTCCCAGGAGAGGACTTCTGCAATGAACATAAAAAAAAAGTTGGTTTTCATCTAATTAAAACTTTTTTTATTAGTAGTAGCAGAGAGTGGTAAAGAAGGGAAATCAGATTTTCTTGAATGAGATTAGCATTTGTGAAAGAGATGTATTACTGTGAACAGCGGAATTTTCTGAAGTTGTTTACCATTCTGTCCTTCCTCCTCTCCCCTTTTCTTCTCATGTGTCTCACTCCTCAATTTTTGCTGTATGCAGATCTTCGTTTGGGAACAGAACCTTGAACAGTTCCAGATGGACCTATTTCGGTACCGCTGTTACTTGGCTAGTCTCCAAGGAGGGGAGCTCCCAAACCCTAAAAGACTGCTTGCTTTTGCCAGCCGTCCAACCAAAGTTGCAATGGGCCGTCTTGGAATCTTTTCAGTCTCGTCGTTTCACGCACTGGTAAGTTTGAGCAGAGGCCAGGGGTCATTTTTGCCAGCCTGCAAATAGCTTTATGCATCCAGCGTAGAGACCATGTCAGCAAGCAGTGTGTGCCTGGGAGGTAAGCCCTTACCTTAGCATGCTTCCTGAAAGGGGTGTGTGTTCTGGATATAGATTAGAAAGGAGATGCTTGCAAGCCCTGGCTTTGTGGAAGTGGAAGAACCATGTTTGTCCAAACAGTGATATTGTAATTCTGTAATGTAATTTTGAATTTCCAGATCAGTGCTATAAGAATGCTTTCTATAAACAGATCTTCCTGTTACAAGAGCAGGCTCATCTCTAATGTCTGTGTACACAGGCTTGATCCAAATGTCCTGTGAAGCCAATGGGAGTCTTTCTGAAGCACTCAGCAAGTGTTGGCTTAGACCTTCTCGGGAATGGCTTGCTTTCTACCATATGGAGGAAGCTCCTGACCAATTAGTATAATATCCTGTCTCCAGTGTTCAACTCCTGTTGCTCCACAAGGGAGGGGAAATGGTTGTCTCTGCTGCTTATGGTGTAGCAAATAATGTTTAAAACGGTTGTTTAAATTTAAGTAATGTAACAACCCACATCTTTAAAATAAAGGGAAATGCACTGCAAAGTGGTGTTTTTTTAAATGAATTTAAATCAAGTTGTTGTATTTTCATCTTGGACTTCTGGAGTTTCACAGAAATAGCTGAGCTCCTCCTTTGTCTTGTAGATGTCAGCTGTACTCTTCAATTGAATCCAGAGCTGTTATTCAGTCAGGGGCATTTTTATTCTTTTATATATAAAAAGATTAGCGTCATCATCCTGATAATTGCTAGTAGATTTATCTTTTTTTAAGTGGCGGGCTGTAATTTGCATTTGTGCTTATTTTTTTGCATCAGGCAAAGCACTGAGTGTTATCTTGAAAAACAGTCTGCCTCTTCATGCTGGTGTCTCTTGAGAGCCAAGTGAAGAAAATATGCTTTGAATATGTTGTGTTGGAAAAGACATGTGCTTTCTTCTCCTTTAAGCAAACTCTTGTGTCCTCCTTTGCCCTCAATAGCATGGAGATGGTGCAGTGAGTCTCAGACTTGAGCTGGGTGCCACACGGTGATAGCAAGGCATCTGTAGCTCTCCTGAAGATGTTCCTCTATTCCTCAATGCATTAGTCAGAGAATGTGCTGAGTCTTATAGGTGCCTCTGCACAAACATCCCAGATGTTTAAGAAACATCGCATAAATCCAGGCTGTGGAAATGGAGATGCTTGCAGCAGCGTTTAAGTTCTCCTTTTTACTTAACTTCTCCACATTTCCCGAGGAGAATCAGCATGACTTATATAGTGTCGGTTCCCTGGGTACACAAGCCAGTCTTCTCTTTGTTCTGTCTTTATATGGGGTTTTGTATCTGCTGCACCCAAACAACCAGTTTCTCAGCTCCATCGCTTGGGGCATCACTCAGAGATTCGGGTGTTCCTGCTGGGGTTGCCAAATGACATTTTGCTAGTTTCGACTGTGGGAATCCAGTACAAAGGTGTTCCAGGAAGAGTACAGCCAAGTCGGCAGGGTGGGTCTGTCTGTCTGGCTTTGCCTTGTGTTCCCATTCATAGCTGCCATCTCCTACCACTCCCTTTTACTCAGGAGAGGAGCTCACTCTCCTGAGGCCACCTCCACATGGGGGAATCTGCTTTAACTTTGGCCTAAACACTTCATCTCTGACTAATGTTGCACTAGTTTTTACCAGACCTTCCTCTTTGGGGAAACAGTCCCTAGATAGTCTCAGTAAAACCAAATACTTTTCTACTCCGAAGGGGTTGCCGCAGGCCATTTTTCAAGTACCCAAGCAGTTAACACTGCTCTAATCCAAAGGGTCATTTCAGCTCACTTTTAGCTTCCTGTGTTTTGCTCGATCCTTCAAATGTTGCTATCTTTAAGGAAGTGCAGGTTTTAAATACCTTGACCTATTTGCAAGCCTTTATCTGGCCTTGTAGCAGTAATGAGTCAGATCCAGGATGCCCAGAGTGCTTCCACAGGAAAGAGCAAAGAGAAAGACTGGACTGTTTGGAAGCACAGAATTTTGGAAATCTCAGGTTTTGTGTGTCTAGCTTTGAAACCTGATTTCAGGTTTGAAACCTGAAAACACCCCTAACCCTTCACTGGTGCTGAGGCTTTTCTCTGTGAACATTAGAATGCTACAAAGTATCTGAGATTAAATTCCAAAAAGCAGGGACATGGTACTGTCGATTTTTAATTTTGATGTTTGATGTTGGAAGAAGTGAGTTAAATTGTCATGAGAAGGAAGTAGCCTGGAAGAATCACCATTGTCCCTGTTGTGAGTACACATTGTTGCCATAGTATATGCCTTTTTTTCCGAAGCTGATTCCACTGTTTGTTGGATAATGTAAGCCATGGTGTGGTGGGGTGCTGTGGCTTTTGATTTTAAAACCATGTGGTATTGACAGGTGGCAGCTCGCACTGGGGAGTCTGGAGTGAGGAGAAGGACACAGGCAATGTCCAGATCTGCCAGTAAACGGAGAAGCAGATTTTCTTCCCTTTGGGGTCTGGATACTACCTCGAAGAAAAAGCAAGGGAGGCCAAGCATTAATCAGGTAAGTGCGTGAAGGCTGTTATTGTATTCAAGGCTTATTTATTAGTGTGCAGAATGCAACTCATGCTACAAGAGCCACTTGCATCAAGCACTTGTACATCCAGCTTTAACTTTGCTGGCTTAATCTTTCACAGTGTATAGTCATCTTATTCCATATCCTCTTAAAAAGTTGATGGCTGTAATTACAGATAAGTAGCTACTATTAAACAAAGCTTGGATTTCTCACCTTCTTTAGCTGAACTGGTTGAATTTCGACCGTTGTTGTATTTCTGCTGCTTCTGCTTTTGTTGGAGGTACTTTAGCTAAACTCAGGAGTAACAAAGCAGTGGTGTAAAACAGGTACAACTGTGGAAGGAAAAAAAGAAAATGCAGACTTGATTATTTTTTTAAATTAAAATTAATGAGTTTGCAGATTACTTTAAATGTAGCTGAGTTTGAAGAAAACTTCCTAAAGTTACAAAAAGCTTTGCATTTCTTAGAGGCAGTCCCTGTTTTACCTTAGATTTTTTAAAAAAACCTAAAGCTGAAACGTTTCCACCCAGTCACTGCCCAGATTTTTCTCTAGAAAACGTGTTTCAGTGTGGCAGGAAGGTGCTTCCTCCTTATTCTTTCCAAGCTTCCCTAATTACAGCTTTCAGTTTTTGAGAGCCGTATCTCATCTAATTGCAGGAAATGTAAGCTTTGCTTTTCTTTCTCTTCCTTCAGTTTTTGAGGGGAGAAAGTCACGGGACACATGTTGTTCTGTGCCTTGTGATTTCTTCTTCCTTCTGATAAAGCAGCGGTGGGTGTTTGTTTTGTTTAGCAGAGGATGAATGCTGTGAAATTGTTTAGCTTGTTTTTAGTGAGACTGAAAAGTTCACCTAATGTTTAGTTGCTGAGCAAAAGCTCAGGTTTTTGCTGGGAAGCAGCAGATGCTTCTGTGAGCGCATTCCCAATTCTTCATGCTGGCACTGTGGCATCCGTGTTGCCTTGTATTTATCTTCCCCAAATCAAGTGCAATCCCTTGTCCTGAGCTATGACCCTGCCTATGCTGTGTTTTCAGACCTGTGTTTTTTCCTTAACTCACCAGTGGGGATAAATGCATTATTCACACGTTCTCCCTGCTGACCCCACTTCTACCCCCTTCACTCCTCAGTAAGCACAGGTTGTGAAAAGGGATTTTGTTCCAGGTTAAAGAAAAGTCATAGTGGAGAGAGTCAAAGAAAAAGTAAAGTTTTGAGAAAGTAGCAGAAAGTCTAAATACTTTCCCCTGCAAAGTATTGCTGAGTTGAAACAGTAAACTATAAATCCCTAAAGGGCAGTGACCTCTCCCATCCTGCATCATCCCTGCTTCGTTTTAAGTACAGAATAGTTCACAGCCAAACCCAGCAACTTGGTCATAAAGCTGTACTGATGTGGAGTTATAAAACTAAACTTTTCAGGTTTAATTCTAAGATTCTGCTGCAGTAACAACAACCCTGTTTGCCAGTCTTGATGCAATGCTGTGCTGATTTGGGGTGGATCCTTTAAATATTCCCATTTTGTTGTTCTTCCTGCTTGGAGCCCTCTTGATTTTGAATGTAATGGGTTACCAGCTCTTACAACGTTAGAGAAGGGTTATGCTGACTTGAGGTACTTGAATGTTTGCTAAGTGCTTTTTGGAACCTTGCTTATTACAAAATAGCCAGAAGTGGAACCCTTCTTCTGATTTCTCAGCCTTAGCAGAGGTGGAGAAGCATTAATTTCCCTAGGCTTTACAGGTGGGGAGACAGCACAAAAGGAGGTAAAATTTGTCTAGTTCCACCAAGTCGATGACTAAACAGAACTGTCCTTGAATCTTTCAGCATGGTGCCCATCACCAGCGCCTCCTTGCCTTTTAACAAGCTGTGATTTTCCTTTTCTTCATTTCCTTGAAATGAATGTTTATATTTTTCAGATTGATTTCCAGGCTAGATGTTAGATAGGCTGTTCTGCCCTTAGCACTTACTGCAGATGGCGCAGAGGTGTGTTCATGTTTTAAAGCAGAGTTGTTCTATTTTTCCTCAGGTGTTTGGTGAAGGAGTTGATTCAGTAAAGAAATCTCTTGAAGGAATCTTTGATGACACAGTCCCAGACGGCAAGGTAAAACACAAACTCTCCAGCTGCCTCCTCCTGCTGCTGTTGCAGCCAGCCTAAATGCAACATTGACTCTCAGACAGGAGAAGGGATGCCTAGATGCCATGATAGGAGAAGCCCCTCTCTATGCTGTAGGGCATTTTGCTGCCCTGGGAGGGTTTTTGCTGGTTGCCCCTAGTCAAAAGGGCTCATTGTGTGTGGCTTCCTAAGCACAGCAGGAGCTGCCATACCCAGAGGGGTGTTAGCAGTGCTTGCCAGGGAAAAACCTGCCCAGGAAAGTACCTGGGTGCCACTGTATCTGGAAGATGGCTCCTTGTGGCAGTCATATGGAATTTTCATAATTTAGAGTTGGTGTAACTGTGAAGTGCAGGACTTTTCTCTGTTTTGTTCTCATGTGCTTCTGTGGGCTTCTGCATTTGCAGCCATGATTACAACCACTTTCTCTTTCCCCAGAGTAAGTCAGAGATAAAAAAACATGAAGACAGTGCTAAGAGGCACATTCTTCATATAGTGAATATGGTTTAGCTGCATGAGCCCACTTGCAGCAAGTGGGTATTCTGGAGCTCTATCACTTCCTGGGGCTTTATAGCTTGGTGTGCAACTCAGATGTATAGAAGACAGTAAATTTAAAATAAGTGCTAAGATTTGGTATTATGCCATTTCTAGATGTAGGATCTGTAGCCTCTGTGACAGGTCTGTTGACCTTAGATTGGTTTACCCAAAATCACAGTGCATTTAAGTTTTAATTTTAAATCTTTTTTCATCACTGTTGTTTTTCATTGCATTCCTAGCACTCCAAATAGCCATAGGGTGAAATCCCAGGAAAAGTACATTGCGCCAGTGTAGCTGTGTGGGTGGCATGGGAAGGCACACTTTATACTGCTCAGGTAAAGCTGCAAAGTTTCCTGCCCAGACAAGCCTTCAATCTAAGCTTATGAATACAATGTCTTCTCTATAAAAGGGATTTTTTTATATGGAATGTAATGTTTCTTATATTTGTTATTGATAAAGAAGTAGATTGTATTTAGCTGGTAGAGTCATAACGGATTTTATGTATTTAGAGGGAAAAAGAAGTGGCACTGAGTAGTGTCCATCAGCACAATCCTGACTGTGATATTTGGGTCCATGAGTATTTTACACCGTCTTGGTTCTGCCTGCCAAACAACCAGCCTGCTCTGACAGTCATCCGTCCTGGGGACACCACACGAGACGTGCTGGAAATGATTTGCAAGGTAAAGGCTACAAGCGTGTCCGGGAGCGGGGTGAAGTGTCTACAAACCTGAGCCCTTTCAGTTGAACCTCAGTGTCTTTCTCATATGCCAGTGCTCAGACTGCACTGTGTTCAGGGATCAATTGCATGGTAGATGAAAAACATGATTTATACTGAATTTTTCATGCCAGTAACAAAGAAGAAAAAATTCCTGCAACTGGAACTAAGCTTGGCATGGGTGTAGGAAAAGGAAGGCAAATCAGTTTTTGCCTTTTCCACGCTGGCTGCTGTGTACGAACCTCTGAAGTGCCTTCACACTCTGCTTCTGCCTCTGCTGCTGCCTCTCACGTACCACCCACCCACTCCCCCTTCACTGGAGACCAAACTGTGTGCAGGCACCTCTCGCTGTCCACCCGCCAACATACTGGCTCCCAGCCTGCTTCTTTTCACTGAATGCCCCATAGCATAGTAGTACAGCCCTGTTGTTGCCTGACCACCCTGGTTCCCCAGCCTCTGCTAAGTTCTCCCATGGCCTGTTCCCTCCCTTGCCAGGCAGGTGGGGTGATACTGCCCTTTTCCAGGTGCCAGGTTGTCCTGTTTCCAGGTGCTATTCCTCCTTCCTTCCTTCCCCCTGCCACTTCCTCCTCTCCATCTGGTATGGGGGAGGAAGGCATGGAGAAAACAGCAGCAGCAGGAGTAGGAGAAGGTGCCTATGTTTGCTGTCTGCATTGTGGAGTCAGACTCGCCTCATGTAGGTGGCAGGAGGGAAGAGAGCGGAAAGCTTTTATCTGGGATTATAGGGGGTGGAAGAAAAACCACCTGGATTTCTTTGCAAGATGAGGTATCAGAAACATTTGGCCATTAAAAAGAGTTACATATCAGCAGAGAAGTTGAAAGCTTTGACAAATTAAATATAAGCTTTCAGTTCTGGCAGCTACATAATGTATGTTTTCTGCTGACTGGCTGACTGCAAGCTAGACCCAACTGCTGTCACGTGCTGTTCTGAAAAGTGAGTCCTCTTTTATACAACAAACACAGCAAAAGAAAAGAAAACATTTTTTTACTGTAAAGAGCTTAACTTTGAGGACTTTTAGAACATGTTGCATGTGCTTCCAAAGAGAGGGAAGGTAAGAGAAAGGCATTTGTTTGCAATAATTATGCAGTGTACTTGTCTCTCTGCCAGGTGAACTATTAAAGAGTGCTGCAGCTTGTGAAAGCTCTTCATTGTATTCAGGAAAAGATGACATTTTTGAAGGGAGACATAATAAGAAAGCTGGATGACACATTATTAGTAATGATTTATTTTTAGGATTTATATTTTCCTTTAGGTACAAGTGATTAATTCAATGAGCCAGATCCTTAGCTACAGTAAATTGGTGTAGCTCCACCAGTTTCAGTAGGCGCCTGCTGAGAATCTGGTCTCTCACTGGGTTGGTTGTTGTGGGTGGTGGTGTATGAGGAGAAGGGGAGGTGGGTGAGTGTTTGTTTTTTTGAAGAACTATTATCTGTTTCTTTCCTTTCTGTAAGAGTTTTCAGTCTGGAAAACACTGATGGATGCCTTCTTTTCTGTAGCATTTAATAATCAATCTCTTTCTTCTGTCTCTTGCATTCAGCTCATTTTTTTCCCCTTTAATATCTGATCCACATCATTTCACATCAGTTTGCCATCTGCCATCTGAGAACCAGTCAAGTTCTGGTATAGTAAACATTTCAAGATCTACATTTCATATAAACCTCTTCATGTTTGTAGATGTGGTTAAATCTATCTGTGCTATTAAACTGAGCTTGATTATTCTGTTGGAGAACATTGAGTGCACTCAAGTAATTGTAGAAAATGTGTTCTTATACTAACATTGCTGCTTGTTATTATGCAGTGAGTTAGGTTTTGGAGGCTGCTTTGTGACACTTATGATTCAAGATTGGTGGGAGGAGAGTTTAAATCATATTTTAAATTGGTTTCTCAAAGATTTCTCTTAAGCTTTAACAATAAAATCACTTGGGAGGCAGGAGAAGTCAGTGTATATGCTTTAAATTGTTTTCCATGGGTAATACTGATCAGTGTGAACGTGTGTATGCATATTACTAACATTTTCATAACGGTATGTCTTAAAATTGAGTAGAAATGCACACACTCCATATGGTTTAGGCAGAGCCAGCATGGAGAGAATAACACCAAAGATCAAGCATTTAGTCTTTTGACTGAACTGGGAAAAAAGAACGAAGTGAGAAAGGTTCTGTTTTCTCGTGATTTGCGTTTTTCAAATAGACCTGTGTGAGGGTCAAGAAGCAGATTTCCTCTAGGTCTGTGCTCAAAGTCTCAAGAAGTTGCTAAAGCCTGATGCTCCACGGTCATACTTGGATTTTGAGCTGCTCTTTTCTTACTGGAAATGCTTGGGCTGCAGAAATGCAAAGCTGAAGTAATACGGTGGGATGGCTCGCGTGTTTCTGTGGTGCTGTCATTTCAGCTCTAATGATGGTTTCCCCCACCAAGCTGAAAGAATATGCCTGTCCCTCGCTGTAACTAGAAGGGATCTGAAATGGATGACTAGTTTGGATTGTGTGCTGACCCGCTACACCACATGGAGACTGTTGAATTGAATCACACCCCAGGCTGTAAATTCTTCTTCAAGAGCATGTGGGTTAAGCTGTCGGATTGTGCTTTAAATTGGGTTAGCTGCTTAATTTAGTCCAGACATAGCCAGCATTGGTAGGAGAGAAATAAAGAAACCAAGAAGCTTATTTGGACTGCTGAAAGGTATTTTGGGTGGTCTTGAAAGGATATTAATATCATTAAAGCTGCCCTGTTCCTGTTCCCGCCTTCCCGCATATGGATGCAGCTAGAGCAGCAACAAAAAAAAGTGGGTTAATGGTGTGGCTCTTAGGGCCAACTGGCTATGTCCACTTTAAGAGGACCTTTTCCGTTCACTTCAGTAGAAAATCATGGCCTCATTTGAAACAGTTTAACTAATGTAAAATTTGGAGGTAGACAAAGCCTTGCAGCAGCTATACAAATGTTAATTAACTAAATGGAGTGGCTCACAGGCTGCACCTTCACAGCTTTAATGGTGATGACTCTCCTTGCCTCACTTGGATGAGATGGCAGTATAGTGGATGAATGACATCCACCCCAGGCTGATGGTGCTTCTTGGAAGAAATCGGTAGTTTAAAATTGATGTACATTTTATCCGGTGACCTCTTTAGATGATGCTGTGCTCTGGCACAGTTCAGGGCTTCAATGGATCATTGGTCATCATGTTTTTGCCCCCCTCCTGCTCTCTAAAATGGCCAGCACACATGATTTTCTCGAAGGTGAATCTCCCTGCAAAGACAGGTGTGAAAATAGAGGCTTCGGCACTAACCTCCAAGCTTGATGTGGTGCCCATATCAAAGCAGTCAGGAGCCTTGTCATTGACCACCAGAGTGGTAGATCAGGCTACTGCCCATGAGGATGGCTGCTCTTTTAAGATGCTGTCAAGGTGCAGGAGGCAGAGAGGGTTGCAGACAGGTGTGAGTGCACCCTGCCCTTGCCCTAGGGTAGGGAGTGACTCTGAACTGGCGGCGGTGGGGTGCCCTTGTCCCCTCAGGGCACCTGAGCTGGCTGAGCATGGGCTCCCTGTCCTGCCGGTGCAGCTAAGGTGGCTCCTGGCCTGCGCCCAATGGTTTGAAGCCCCAGACTGGATGAATTAATGTCCTTCTACAACAGGCTGTGATTTCTGCCGGCCTGGGGAAAGCTGGAAAGCATCCCTTTGGGTCTGCTCTGCAAGGAGAGGACATGTGAAGTTGCTGTTGGAAGCAGCACACATACCTAGCTGCAGACAGGGGCTCTCTCCCAGCCCTGGGCTTTAGGTGGTGAAGGGTAGCTTGTCAGCACAGATCTGGCTGATTGGCATTTGTGCAGTGGCTGCGCCTGCGGCTGCATGAAATGCAGCCCATGTACGAGAGCTTTGGCACAGGAGATGATGGGAAGATACTCGGTGGTGGCAGGAAGAGGCTGACAGGTTGCCTGACTCTTTTTTCTGCTCCTTAGCTTTTCTGCATTGGGTTTTTTTCCCCCACTTGCTTTGCTGTAAATGGCTCAAGCATTTTCCACACTTTCAGAGGACTTTTTATCATGGACTTCTTCCTCTGGACATGACGTGTGCAGTCTGTGGGTTTATGTCTTCTCTGTGTGTTTGTGTTTAATTAGTGTGCAAGGTGCTCTTCAGTTTGTATTTAGGGATAGTGAACTAATCTAATCAGAAACTAATGTAGGACTCCTATAGGCCACTGCTGAACTATTAAAACTTATTTTGCTTCCATTTAAATTCTGGGGTGCTCATATGTGTGTGCATGTAAGAGAGAAAACTAGTGAAAATGAGCAAAGTATTTATCAATAAAGATAAAAACCAGGGGAAGGGTTGAGGATTCAGTCCTTTTTATTTTGGCCTTTGATAGATTTCAGATTCCTTATTTAATTAACTACGTATTTGTCTGGATTATGGAGGTTAACCCATTTCAGATATTCGGTTTCATATAGAGATAATTTGGTCTTTGAATTGGAAATATTTGAATGCAGCGCTACGTAAAATGCAGCAATAGATCAGTCTCCTTTTCATTATTATTCGTATTGGTAGCTGTTTTTTATTTCTGAGCAAACCTAGACTTTCAAAAACGTTCACTGTTCTCTGAGTATTTGCTGAAGGGTTGCTAGGTCAGTGTGTGATCTTTTCCACAGGGTCACTTGGTGTACATTACTCATAATCTGTGCTGTATGATCAGTCAGCTGAGTCCCAGTATATCATCGTCTTGGCTTGAACTGTATAAGCGAGCCTTCAAAAACCATAATAAATAGGCAAGAAGGACATTCTGGCATGAATTTTCAGATGAGCCATTGTTTTTAGTACAATGTAGGAAACTTTGGTAATTTGCTTGTATAAGGTGAAAAGACTGATATATAAAAGCATGTAATAATGGGAAAGTGACAGTGAGAAGAATTCACCTCCTGTATTTGTGAATCACTTTGGGAGTTTTCATTAGCTTTAGTCAACACTTTACTAACTTTGAAAGTAACTTCTGAATGACGTCCTTTGTGTTTATCATAATTCTAATATGTTTTGATTACACACTGCATTAGCCTCTGCTTAAATCAAGCTTATTCATCATGCTGAGAAAAGGTCGTTAACATCTCCCAGACCAAATGCTGCATCCTCAGCTAATTATAACTAATTCATTAAAATGGTGTGACCTGTTTCCACTGGGATGTAATCCAAGAAACAACTCTTGGCTTCTTTTAGTCATCTAAGGCCAATGTATCCTGATCTGGTTTGAATTCAGAGGACAGATTCTTTTTTATATTAACCTTGCTTGAAATTTACCACATCTTCCTTACTCACTAAGTTATGAAGATGCTAAAAGACCCAAAACAAACTGAAAAAAATTTTCCTGTTCATTTTTTCTCTGTTAGCAGAGCGTTTATTTTTCCTCCTTGTGATTTTAAATGCCCTTTGTATTCAAAGGTACGATCCAAGATTTCTGCTGTAATAGTATTTGCTTATTTCTGCAATAGCATGGAATGAAGCAGACAGAACTGCTAGATGAGGAGAACTGAAGAGGGTGGGTAGAGTATTAGCATTGCCCTTGACCTCCTGGTCAGTGGTTAAATTAACCTTTATTCCTGGGGAAAAGGAGAAGGTTCAGGTTAGAAGATCATGGGCCTTTTGTGAGAGATGATGCTGGGGCATCCCCATCCTTTTCTCCCTGTGACTGTCAGGCTGTTCCCTGAGTACAGATAATGTGAGCCATTGCTTTTGTCTTCTAAAGCTTCTTTTCCATTTCTTGCAGACACACCAGCTGGATCACTCTGCTCACTACCTGCGTCTTAAATTCCTTATTGAAAAACAGATTCAATTTTATGTACCAAAGCCAGAAGAGGATATCTATGAACTGGTAATGCTACCTGCTGAGCAAAATTAAATGGCACTTTGTAGGACACTATTAATTAGTGTTTATCTGGCATTTGTAATATGCAGAGTTATGCTTTTTAACTTGCAATTATAGCGCTTTGCAGACCATAGCAAATTGGCCTTCAGTAAAGTAATCTCTCCAAACATTTCATCTTGAGGAAGGTTGGTGTTTAGCATTTGTCTGTGCATGCATGTGTCTGTGTGGCAAAGAGAGGAGGAACAGCCACGGGTGAAAGTCACTGTAACGTACATTTACGCTTAACTTCTTTCAAGACTGCCTTTTCTTGTTGTTCATATTGTCCTTGGTGATTTTAAAGACACAGTGTTTAGACCTGAGTATTTTTTGTTTGAATCACCTTGTCTGCTTTTTAAAGAGAGGGGAATGCACATCTAGTTGGTTTTTTTTTTTTTATTTGTTATTCAGGCTTTTTTTCCTATGTGCGAAGGTAAACTTTGAACTTAAAAAGCTCTGGAGTTATGGGTGAGAATATATTTTCCTAATTGCTTCAGTTAGATGTTTTCATATAATTTATCTCAAGAGCAGACTTCAAAGGAGTTTTGAAATGAGAGATTAAAAAAAAAGACCAAACAGAATTAGTGTCATGCTTTAGCTATGATTTTACACATGCGATGCTGTAAAGCATTTTAAAGCCCTTTACATTGGTGGCTATTTTATTTATAAAAAGTAAAACTTTGCCACTTATGGATGCTTTTGTTCATTTAGTAAAAGAGTTCTAGGATGCGCCATCAAAACTGTCAGCAGCAACAACAACAAAAAAGAGTGAGAAAGCATTGGTAGGGGACTACTAAGACTGTGAAATATAGTTAGGAAAAAATAAAACTCAGAGAGACAGACTTTAGTTTTCATTTCCTGACAGGACTTTGGTAACTTGTCTAAAAGTGAGAGGATGTAGGATTCACATAGATATCACTTATTGTTTATTCTGAAAAACTGAAATTAAACCAAAACTCTATGTAGTCAGTGGTATTATGTACATGCTGAAAGATTATGATATAAATGTGTGCAGCATGGTTATATCTAATGTAGTTATGTTAAAACAACACACATTTGTTTGTTTGCTTGTGTGTGTATACCTGTTCCATGAGAAAATTTGAGTTACTTTATTTAAGTGTTTAAAGGATGCTGGTACAATATGATAAAACTAAAGACCTCTATTTTTATCGTTTCCTGAAGAGCTGTTTATAACATTGTCTGATGTTGATGTCACCTTGCTTGAGGTATCTTCCATCTACTAAAATGCCCTTACATACATACATTATTAATGCATTGCTCTTCTTTTAAAAACTGTTTAAATACTTCAGTCCAAACAACAATGTCACCTAGTTTTAAAATGCTAGTTATTACGAATTGCTTTTTTACACACTTCTATGAGTATATAACTAAAATTAATATTTACCTATGGGTTCTCATTTATCTGTGGGTATGATTTTTTTCCGAAGACAAAAGGATGGTTTGTTACTGAAGTGCTGGCCTGTGCTATAGGGAAACCATCCTCAAGCCTGTGCTAAGACAGAGGTTTCTAGGGTATCAAGGCTGTCTTAAAAGGAGTAAGTCAGGGCTGACTCCCAAAGATGACAGCTGAGAACCTCTAAATACCTGAGTCTGTCTGGAAAAGGGGGATCTCCCTTCCTCAGATGGGGGTGGCTGGGTACAATAGGAAGCCACATAAGACAGGAGAATGTAAGTGATTTAAAAGCATAAAATATGTGAGCTGTAATAGAGGGGTGTAGCCCTGCTGAGGGGTTGCTTGGCTCCTGAAAGGCAGAGTGAATTGCACCTGCATGCACAGGCTTCTGGGTTATTACCTAGGTGTGAATTAGTGCTGGTCTCCCAGGAAGGATGTTAATGACCATTTCAAAGACTTGGGGGCTTTTCTGAGTACAAATAAACATAAACATGCTAAACGTGAAATTTTGTGCTAAGAAAGAGCTTCATACTAAATCTTCTAGCAATTACAAAAGTATTTAAGAAATCAGTTCCTTCCTTGTGATTTTCATACTATTTAATAATTGAATTCCTGAAATTACTTAAATCAAAATGATATAAAAATGTTAAATGATTGCTACCCATAAAATACAAAATGAGGAATATAAGCTCTGTTTCTTGTGCACTCAAAATGATATTGACTCAGTGAAATAGATGTATCTTTGCTTTACGATTGTGGTAGTAAAACACTGCTTCCTCCTCTTTAACTGCTTCTGACAGTAAAGCTGAGTGACACTACTAACACATCTTTGCACACGTGAAGAAAAAATATTTGATAAATAATGACCACAATTCATTTCTTCTGCTTGTAATTAAAAAAAAAAAATTATTGGAGATGTGCAATAATGTGTACTCCCACTGTAACATATTTTTGTGTTTTTTTTTCTATTCAGCTGTACAAAGAAATAGAAATCTGTCAGAAAATTACACAGCACATTCAAATAGAGAAGTCTGATGCATCCTCTGATATTTATGGTGAGTTTTTCCTTGATTTGTTTCTACTTTTCTACCAAGTCAGTTCTAGTGAGAGTAGGTTCTTGCTTGCTATTCAATGATATACTTGAAAGGCCTGTTGAACACACTAAGAAAATTGCATCTGATTTCTGTGCCATCTGCAGAAAGCTCCCCTACCCTGAAGCAGGATGGTTTTATTTGTAATGCACTGAACTCTGTGTTTCCTGGTGCTCGAGCTGTAGGCTATGCAGCTCTTTGATAAGAGCTATGGTGGCAGAAAGGACAAATGTTTTCTTGCTGTAGTTTCTGAAAACATCACCTACAGAGGTTGTGCTAGTGAGTGCTGACAGAAAACAGCATCCTATTCCAGTTGTCACATCTTACACCGGCATCTGCGTAGTGATGTTCACGGGGGCTCTGTGGTTTGTCTTGGGAGAGAGCTGCCGCCGTGGCTAACTGCTGCTAGCAGGCTATCAAGCTCTGCCCCTCCTCAGCCCTTCCAACAAGTGCGATGGCAGGGATGCTGCCGGGAGCATTGCTGTGAGTATGAGGTATCTTAAGGTCTGCAGCTAGGCAGTTGTCCCGGCTTGGCCTCTTTCCCTGCTTGCAGTGGGCACACAGGGCTGATCCATGTCTTGCACTGCTGCTGCCGAGGCTGAGGGAGCCTGGTCCTGCTGCACACCTGGCCATTGAGGATGCCATGTGGATTCCTGGAGCTACATGATAGAGATCTGTGCTTAAGAGATAAAACAGGGGAAGTCTTCCCAGGGTAATCTCAACAAAGTCCCCAATCTTTACAGGGCTGGTAGTTGTATTTCTTAGCTTTCAATTATTTCAAGTTACAGGCCTCCAGCCTGGTGACTCTTACCTATGGTCTGGCAATTACAGTTCTGTAGTATATTTTAAAGTTATTTGTGCAACCTGCCCTGCGGGAAGCCAATCTGCATCGTTTTACTGTTTATCTAAATATTCTGTTTTAATGACTAGAATAATTCTGAGTCCCCAAACTGCTTACTATACAGCTGCAGGCCATTTGAATATTGAGCTCTGCTACAAAGCACTGGTAGTGACTGCAATTTGAATATTGAAGGCCTAAGAGAGTAATATTAACCAGCACAGCGATGGCCCTAGGTTCAATAATTATATTGTGCCTGAAAGCACTGCAAGAGTTAGGGGTATCGTGGCATTTCTTGCTTATTTATTTTTCTTCCCTTTTTTTAAGTGATAGATAGAAAAGACCATGAAATGCACCATCATGTTCTGTGAAATTAGATCAGCTGTGTGAGACATAGGATGTATCTGTTCAGTGACTCCAGCCCTGCAGGGAGTGAATGCTAAATGCACCCCCAAAAACCTGACTTTGCTCTCATTCAAAGAAAATGGCAAAACTTAAGTTCACCCTAAATGGCAGCTGAGTGTCTGTAGTCTGCATGTGTCTCATAGAAACAGTACTATGTGTTCACATAGTGACAAGTGTGAGCTGAAATACTTGTGTGCAGAGGAGCAGAGGTGAAGTGTTGATCCTGTCTTGGTGCTGTGGAGAGCTAGGGTTCCTCCTGAGATGCTTACCCATCGCGTATGTTAAGTACATTTTAGATCTTGTAGTCTCTCTGAAGAATTAGCATTGCCAATACTTTTCCATACTTTTACAATTCAGAGAGAATGCTCTAACACATTCACAAGCTATGGCAAAACAAAGATCAGGGCTTTAAAATTTTGGCATAGAATCTTTTTAACAGGGTTGCTTAAGGGTTCTTGTTACTCATTTTGTTTTGAAAAAAACCTGAAATCAATAACATGACTGGACAGTCTCCAGGCATCTATTCACCTAAGTAAGTCTGTGTGTGAGCAGGGCTGTCTGATTGATTCCCAGTGAGGTGGACAGTGCTGGAGGCTCAGGCCCTCACAGACACTTTAGCAAGTGTTGGGAACAGGGTCAGGAGCCAATACTGAAACCAAATGCCTAGAGCACTTAAGTGACTTCATATTCAGATGATTAATTGTTTTTTTTTTTCTGTGAAGCTTTTTTCTAGCCTTATACTTCTTGTCCATTTAAAAAATATTTCCAAATCCCCTGTGTCCTGATTCTTCCAGAAAAACTGGAAAAGTCTTCAATTTGAAAATGGTTGGGATTATGAAAATCATTGTGACATTACCTATGGCTGTTGCTTGTATGCCAGCTATAGCAATAATACTACTTGTAAATCGCCTTGAATTTTCAAGATAACTTGGAAGCGGCTATTCATTAATCCTAGTAATGTATACCTAGTGCTGTTATCTCCATTTAACAGACCTGGTATCAAAGATTGGATGGTGAAACGTCTTCACTAAGGGTGCAACAGATCATTTCAGCTCACTAGCCTGGCAGAAAGATGAGGTAATAAAAAAGTGAATAGCCGTCTGCTGGCTTTGCAAACTGTTTTGGGCCAGCTAAGAACCCCCGATGCTGGGGAATGGGCAGAGCTGCCCCTTCAGGCACTAGCAGGCTTTTGGAACAGCTTCACCATTATGCCTGAGCACACTATGAGTTCAAGTGGTGAAAAGGGGATGGACCAGAGCATTTCAGAGAAAGCTCACCTGGGAATATTTTGTAGTTTTTCCACTCCCACCACCGTGCCTGTGGCAAGAGGCACTCCTAGAGTGTCTGGCCAGTGTTAGACATTGCCAGTGTTAAAGCTGTCAATAGGGTGCTGTTGCTGAGGCCTGGACACATACATTCTTACATCTTTCACTGGTACCAGCCTCCAGGTTGTGTGGGTAGTAATCAGGGTGCACTGGCAGTAAGAACCTATTGCTTCCAGCTCCTGTGTTTACTAGGAAAATACTGGCATTTTTGTTAGCAACTGGCTATCTCAGGGAGCCAAAGTAATTTTCTGGAGGCAGATTTGTTCAGATACTGTGCTGGGTCGGTGAGGCCATGTGCAGTCATAGATGTAGACTTTTGTTCTCCTGTCATCAAAACTTTGCAGTGAATAAAAGGTTCTGTCTGGGTCACCAGCCATCTCTTCACACCTGTGTTTCAGAGTCCACACACAGTTTGATAATAATCTTTTTGGCAGTGATGCCAGCTTATGCAATCAACTGTCGCTTCCACCCACTCCTCCCCTTCCTCCCATGTGGTGCTCATACACATGTTTGTGTGGAGCACCTGTAGAATTCAGCCAGATGGAAACTGCACATGTGTACTATACATGTGTATATACAAACTACATGTGCATGTTTATGCATATATGCCTGGATACAAGCGTATATGTTTGTATATGCAAGTATATATATACACATATATCTACACACATGCACACACACTCACTTGGCTGAGATATTTCCTGTCTGGATGAGTTCCCTGCTCTGCTTTACTGCATGGCAGTGAAGCATTGGCACCGGCACTGCAGTGGGACAGGAATGCTGCCTCAAAGTGTTTGCTGCATCCAGCCACGTCACAACTGAGGAAATAAAACAGTTTATCCATATGTCACATACCCTGTCTGAAGAAGGATTAAACGTATTTGTGAGATGACCATTTCAAGGCTGTTGCAAATGACATCTCTTAAAGTTTATGACTATATGGGTAATTGTTCCTTACACCCATTCCACCCTGGATGTTCTTTTTTGAAAGAAAGCCAAATTGAAAAGCAACTACACCTGCCCTTAGCCCTGACAAACTGGAGGAGGCAGAGGTCTTTTCATGAAGGAGAATGGGAGCTTTGGACTGCTTGGATGTGCTAATCTCTTCACAGTTAGCCATAGTGACAACTCGCTGTGCATCTCAGCCTTGTTTTAACTGTATGGTAGTTTGCTACACAACAGCGTTTCAGTTACAAAAGGATGGTGGTATTTAATAACTGATAATTTGTGCTGACTCAGACTGCACTCCTGGACTTGCTCCACTGTGCTGGTTACAGGTTTCCCAGGTAGACTTTGCAGGGATGACAACCAATACCTTTTTTCACAGCTGCTCTTTTGTTTAGTCAAGAGTTTACGTCTCTGCCAAAGTTGATGTGTTGAGCGAGCTTCACAAATTTCATTTGAGGAGCAGAGGAGCTCGCATACAGATTCCAAGTAGCTCAGTAAGTCACGAAGGGCCATATGCTTCTCACTTCTAGGCTGCCACGTTCTTCCCCTTCCTTTCTTTTTTTTTAAATGATGGATGAAATAAATAACTTGAAAAAGCACCAACTTGAAGGGGATGCTAAAGTTGGAATAGGCTCCCAGCACATCTGCTTCCTCTTGGCTGGTGGCTGATTCCATGTCAGACAAATGCCTGCCCCTAGAGGTTTGTAAATGTTTTACTAATTTGAAAAAAAAAAGAGAGAAAATGGTTGCCTGTACCCATTTAGGGAGTAATGAAGTTTGAGAAAGGCAAATGTTCTGCTTTAGATAACTCTCAACAGTAAGTAAATAAACCCTATTGGACTAACCACATGGTATTTCCTTTACACATTGTTATCTTACACAGTGTCAAACACAAATGGCAGGAGAGTCACCAAAACCAAATATAACAGTACCATTTGCACTGTTTAAATTAAAAAGGCTGTGTCAGTGCTTCCATTATAAGGCTGGTCTATGGGTCTCTAACATAGCTATAAAATGTACACTGAGCTGAGACTTAGCAAGTAACAGGTTGTGCCAGGAGCAGCTGACAATGGGAGAAGTGGCATTTTTACAAACTTGTCCAGTTCAGGAATTTAAAAAAGTAAAATTTGCCATTATGCTTTATCAGGTACTGTTATGCCTTGTCTGAGTTCAGGATGTTCTATCAGCCATGGCTTTCCATTTCCTGGCTTTTGTCAGTTTGGGTCACAACCACATCTCTGTGCAGCTTTTGCCTGCAAACAACAAAACTTCTTAAAGTGACCCTTTTGTGGCAAGAGAATTAGCAATCTATTCCGACATTTTGCAGTTATTTTATCCTCAAATAAAGCTATAGATAACATATATAAACTCAAAAATTTAGTTCAGCTTTTCGTGAAATTCATTCTTAGTTTTTAGTTTTTAAATTTACATTTGTAAAGGTTTATGGGAATATAGAAGGGAAGAATTCCTGACTTGCTGCAGGGACAACACAGCCTTACTTGTAGTGCATGCAGTTGTTAGGATATGCTGGAAGTGACTGGCTTTTTTTAACTGTCTTGCTGGCTATCTCCCTAGGTTTCTCTCTGTCCTCTGTGGAAGAAGAAGGGATACGTCGGCTGTATGTGAACAGCGTCAAAGAGACTGGCCTAGCTTTCAAGAAAGGTAAAAGACTTTTTGAAGTGCTTTTGTTATTGTTTGTTTAATCCTGGTATAGACCGTGAGCTTGTTGGGATGGGAGTCCCAGTCCAAAAGAGATCATGGTCTTTGGGAAGAATTGGAGGTAATGAATACATCACTGTTCTGCTTTTGGGATCAGCTATGCTATACAGTCAACCTCTTTTAATTTTGAGTTGCTATATATGAGGTCTGACACAAAAAAAACCCCCAAACTATGCCTGTAACTCTTTATTTAACAAATTAAGAAAATCAGCTATGATCACCTTGAAAACAGTTCCTTCTGAATTGACACAAAGCTGCATACAATTCTGCCAATGTTCAAAGCAATTCCACATATCATTTTCTGAAAGGCTGTTTAGGGTTTCCATCGTTTTTGTTTACACATCAACAAAAATGGGTTCCTTTAAGCACTGGCTGGATCTTTGGGAAGAGGTAGAAATTGCAGAAAGCCAGGTCTGTCAAATAAGGTGGGTGCTCAAGTACAGAGATGTTGTTGTTAGCTAAAAACTGCTTCACAAAGTGTTGTGGGCTGGACCACACTGATATTTTCTGACTGATGGTAAGAAAACATCTGTATTTGAGCATGCACCCATTTGTACTGAGTGAAGTGATCGAGTCGAGCCTTGCCTCTCTGTGACAGGTTACAACAAGTTCTATAACCATCTCTTTGTCTTGTTTTCTGAACTATAGGGTTAGTTTCTTTTTTTTTTTTGTGTCAGACCTTGTGTGTAGCAGAGTCATCATGCCCCTTACAGCTAGAAAGAGGAGCACGGGCTACCTCAAGTCAGTCACTGCAAGGCACAGTAGAAGTCATTGTATTGCTCTCTGTGGCTGGGATTACCGCCTCTAGTTTTGCTTCCAGCCTTTGCAGGAAGCATGACAGTGCCTGGACAAGAAACTGGTAGAGATAACTAGGCTGTCGAGCTCATCCCAGGGCAGCGCAGGATATCGTTTTACTGCAGCATACCCAAGTTGAGGTCAGTCCTAATGCCCCCATGCCTTTTCTGCTTTTCCCATTCATTGCTCTTTCATAGAATCATAGAATAACCAGGTTGGAAGAGACCCACTGGATCATCGAGTCCAACCATTCCTATCAAACACTAACCCATGCCCCTTAGCATCTCGTCCACCCGTGCCTTAAACACCTCCAGGGAAGGTGACTCAACCACCTCCCTGGGCAGCCTGTTCCAGTGCCCAATGACTCTTTCTGTGAAAATTTTTTTCCTAATGTCCAGCCTAAATCTCCCCTGGTGGAGCTTGAGGCCATTCCCTCTCGTCCTGTCCCCTGTCACTTGGGAGAAGACACCATTACCCTCCTCTCTGCAACCTCCCTCCAGGTAGTTATAGAGAGCAATGAGGTCTCCTCTCAGCCTTCTCTTCTCCAGGCTAAACAACCCCAGCTCTCTCAGTCGCTCCTCATAAGGCCTGTTCTCCAGCCCCTTCACCAGCTTCGTTGCTCTTCTCTGGACTTCCAGTGTGCTTGCGCTGCTGCTCATGCCGTCACAAAATGAGCTGCTCAGGGAGCTGAAACCCAAACAGGTTTTGAAGTATAACATGGGCGGCGCGAAGAGTGAAAAGACTCTAATCTCTTCATAACCCTTCAGTGTACGCAGAGTCCTCAGAAACGCCTCGAGTTTTCTTGTTGACTGATTATATGGTCTTGCAGAGCTTATTCAATAGTTAACTGTTGCTGAAAGCAATGTGGGCTGGTCTCCCCCAAAGTGTTCTAGCCCTTTGCCTTGTGCTGACTTTGACACTCCTTGGAGTCGATTCAGCTCACAGTCATGATAGAAAAGTGCCGTAGCAGAAATGTGTGACTGGTTTTCTGACCCACTAGGAAAAGGAGTTGGCTTCTGTTGCAGTGAAGCAAGTGAAGAAGTGGCACAGTGGAGGGACAGGACTAAGCAGACAAACTGGGAACGAAGAAGCAGGGGGCAGGGAAGAGGGAGCAGTTTTGGCTGCAAGAAGCCTGGATTTTCACTCAGCTGGAGCCTATAACCTTAACTTGAGAAAACCACATAGGTGGTTCTGGAGGCTGCTGCGTATATCTATTAAACTTGAAAAGACCCTCTTTCTCTTCCCTATCTCTCCTCACCCTACCTCAGCCCCATATGATTTCCTAGTTGACAGGATGTGTATTCTGCCAAAAGCCCTGAATGGGGCTGGGGGTCTTCCCTCTGCCAGATTGCCACAGGGAAATCATAGAATCATAGAATCACTAGGTTGGAAAAGACCCACTGGATCATCAAGTCCAACCATTCCTATCAATCACTAAACCATGCCCCTCAGTGCCTCGTCCACCTGTCCTTTAAATACCTCCAGGGAAGGTGCCTCAACCACCTCCCTGGGCAGCCTCTGCCAGTGCCCAATGACCCTTTCCTTGAAAATTTTTTTCCTAACGTCCAGCCTGAGCCTCTCGTGGCAGAGCTTGAGGCCATTTCCCCTTGTCCTGTCCGCTGTCACTTGGGAGAAGAGGCCAGCACCCTCCTCTCTACAGCCTCCTTTCAGGTAGTTGTAGAGAGGAATACCTGTGGGCTTCCTGTGGTCAGCAAAGAGAATATGAGGGTGAGGGTAGGAGGATTTCAGCAGGACTTCCTTATTTTTCTTTTATAAAATGTTTGAACAACAATTTCAATGAATGCATGAACTCTGACTGCCTCCTGTGGGTCTAGAATGCTAAAGCATGTTTTCAGTGGTGTGTTGCTTTTTGTAATTGATAGAAAAAGCCACTTCTATATGAACAATGTTTGATAGAATATTGTGACAAGATACGCAGTGTTAGCAGAAAGCAGGGTGGAAAACTCTCTTCCTCCCTCCCTGTTGTTTATGTTCTTGTTTGCATTTGACTGCACTTTCTCTATAAACTCTAACCAGATGAGAGACATTATTTCTTTTTCAATCTTTTCTCCAGTTAGAAATCTCTTAAATTTTATTTTCTCCTAACAGTCTTTAGGATTAATCTTTTTCTGTTTGTCTGCGTTTCCTAGGCCATTGTTGGAATTTGTGGTGCTTGATTGTACTGAGAAAGACATGATGCTTTATCCCAAATGATTCAAAAGAGGGATTACAAAGAGTAAATGAAGCCCCAGATACGATGTTTATGGTTGCAGGCATATTAATGTGCTACTATTATGACATGGCATCGCTAAGTAGAATAAATGAAATAATGTGAAATGCTTGACTTGCTTTGTTTTGTCCTTATTTCAAATATGATTTTATGGTCCATTTACTTCATAGCTATTCTATCTAGTTCATTTTATTCTCCCTGAAACTTCACGCCACACTGCAGATTCTAAGCACAATTACATGCATTTAGAAAAATCTCCATTTTACTAAAGAAGACTGAAGCTCTTTAGCCCCCTCCCTACCACATTTCTTTCTCGAATGTGAGTAGGTAATTTGTCTCCTGGAGCTTGGAGCTGAGCTCTAGTCACGGCTCAGGCTCATTGAGTCAGGCCTTTCATCTGAGCTTAAGGGTGGCAAGATTCATTCTCTGCAAGCTGGCCCAGCCAGGGGACCCTATGACATGAGGGCAGGTCATCCCCACAGAGTAGCTCTTTTGACCCTGTCAATTCCAGCATTCATCCCTGTAAATATTGGGATGGTGACTGAGATGCTGCAGCAGTCCCGTTGGCAGGTTGGTGGCCACTGCAGAGGATGCTTTCCCACCGGCTGTGCCCAGCGGGCCGGTTCCTGGAGCTGTGCCTACAGGGGACCGCTGGCATCACCCTCAAGTGGAGACAAAAGCTGCAGAGGCAGGAGCAACGCCAACGATTGGGGCAGTCAGCATTGGTGAGCTCTGGTGTACTGCTGCCTGACTGACCCTAAAGATTATCTGGAATTAAACCATGGTCCAGTTTGCTGTTGTTGGTCAGAGAGCAGGCCCAGCTGGCTGAGGGAAAGGTCAAGTTTCCTGCGCCACCTCGTAGGACTGCACATCTTTTGTTGGCATTGCTGTGTTGCCCCTGAAGTGAGCAGAATCAGCTGTTTCCTCTGCAGATACCCTTTACCCTTGGGTGCTGGTGCTATAAATAGCTCCTGAAATCAGATTGAAAAAAATCCACGACAACTTAACAAGCGCTCAGATGTGTCTTTTGAGGATCTGTGTGCTAGGATGTAATTTAGACAGGGCCAGAGGGGAAGCTAGCTGAAGTCTATACCATATGCCCCAGCCGAGTGGGAAATGTTTTCTCTCCTGCTAGGGTTTGAATAGGTGACTATTTCCAATGAAAGCCTTCACTTGTATGGAAAGTTAAAAGCAAGAATCAACACTGCTCAGCCACTCCATCCTTCTGCCGTCCCTGTGTGCACTGCCTCAGAAGTCTGACTGTCCTTCAGTATATATTTCTTTACCAGCAAAATGTTGTGTAGGGTGGCATGCTGTACAGCAGCTGTTCCCTTGTAGAGTGAGGTGAAGAAAAAGGGGATATCTTGTTGCTGACACATTGTGAGGGAGTTCCTGGGCACCATGCTCTTATGCATAGTACTGGAGTACCAGTCTGACAACAAATCTTACAGGAGTCTGTCAAATTTCAGTATCATTTGCAGTCATAAATGTTGACTTTGTGTCTAGACACAACACTTTCTGGCACCTCATAAACACCCAGCTGAGCTTCTTGATGTCTGTGGGTAACAGAAACTTTACTGTGTGTGTCTTACCTGTTTCTTTCTGTCTTGCAGGCCTAAAAGCTGGTGATGAAATTGTGGAGATCAACAAGAAAGCTGCTGAGGATCTGGACTCAGCTTTGCTGAAAGATGCCCTTGTTCAGCCTTCTCTGTGTCTTACTGTGCGCACCTATCCTGAGATAGAGGAAGGGCAGAAACTAATGCAGCCACCGCCACATCGCTTGGAAAACCCATCTGACTTGAGTGACAGTACACTGACATTTACTGGAAGCAACCAAGGTATTGGGTTCAATATACAAATTACCAGGAGGAGGATTCGCACTTACAATATGCTGGTGTAATCTTATTGATCCCTGCACCTAATTTCCACGGTGAGAGTGAGAGGAATTGCAGTCTGAATGTGCTGGGCGGATAATATGAGGGAGTTCTGGAAGCTGTAAGGTATAATCTGCGGTAGCAATGAAAGATAACTGTACATTGTCAGGCTGTGAAACGTATGTCATCACCAAATGCATGTCACATCATCTAGCTGTGCCTCCAGGGAGTCACAGAACTGATGGTTCACTTCTGGGCTGCTCAGGATGTGCCTTTACCTCTGGATTTGCCCACAGGACATATGTATGGCAGGGAAGGAAGAAGGGATAAGTATTAACCCTCTCTAGGATTAGCCAGGAGTCCTGTGTGTTTGATGAGTTGCATTAATAACTCACAAGGACAGTTCAAAACACCTAAAGGTAAGAATTAATGTTAAAACCAAATGTAGCTAACTGGTCCCACAGCACACTGTGGGAGGGGGGCATTCTTCCCCACTGTGCTGCCCTGTTCAGGGAATTGAACTGGTAGAAAATTAATCCCTAGCAAATGGGAATTGGTTGCCACTAGTTCAGCTTCCTGAACTGGCTGAGGACAAGCTGCTGGGAAAAGAGAAATGGCTGCAGAAGAGCAGGACTGCCTGCTTGATGGTTGCTTGCTATTAACTTTGTAAGACAACAGTGTTGGGAATTGCACTGGAATAGCAGAAGAGCTTCTGCACCGTGAGTCCTTTTACTTGCCTGCTTAGTCAAGTCTTACTTGCCAGCCTCTGAATGCCTCTGGTACTTGAAACCAGAAAAGGATACTGGACACTTGCTTTAGCATTTTGGAATACTTTAAAATACAGGAAAAATGAACAGAATAGGCAAACAGAAGTAGTTTCTAGATAATCAAAACTATTCAGAGCTGAGGTAAATTTTGAATTTTGACTTCCAGTCAAAAGTGAATGGTGTCTCAATATGTGAAAATTCTTTGTTTTCTCCCCAAAGTAGAAGTTTCAGAAATGTCAAAATATTTTTTTTGGCAATTTTGGAACGGTTTTGGTTTGGGCATTTGGAATGAAAAGCTGGAGTGCAATGGGAGCTGTTAATGCACTTTCACCAAGTTTAAAGTCAGCCTTCTCACAGGACATGTCTCTATCTAACTGCTGCAGTCGCTTGGTGTAGGGGCTTCTCGAATGAGGCTGGAGCTAACCCAGGATCTGTGTCAGTGCATTAGCATGATGCTGAGCTGGAGCAAATGAGCCACAGTGAAAGACAGTTTGCTTGGGCTCAAGACCAGGCTGACTCATCTCTGCCTGCAAAGGGTCAGGGAGGTGCAGCCTGCCTTTCAGCATTTCTTGATGGTTTTGCTGAAAATATTTACTGAAAGTGATCTAGCAAAAGATGTCATTGTTCAGGTGATGGGAAAATGTAGAAAGGGAGGGCTAGTCTGACTTTGAGGCATGTGAGATTGATAGCAAGTAGAATAGCATGAACAAGAAAGCTTAAGAACAGTGTATTGCAAATATCTTTGAGGGGACTGATAAAAGCAACCTTATGTAGGGTATTGAATAAACCCCCAAGGGCAGTTAAAATTAAACATTTTTCAGAAAGATATTTTCCCCTTTTAACTTTTATTGAAATTTTCCCAGTTAGGCTTTTGTGCTGAAAAATCAACTTCATCTTGTACATTTTCATAGCTGGCCACAAGATGCCCCCATTTCCTACTTAATACCAGCTCATTGTGGGCCCCAGCCTTTTGTGCTCACCTGTGCTTTTTCACTGAAACCCAGAGTGCTGAGTCCTTGTACCCCAGGTTTTCACTGAAGTGAGAGTTCTCTGAGTACTAAGAATTGGGAACTGGGACTTTTGTATTTATGCAGCGTAGTGATTTCTAAGGCAGAGCAGTCACATTTCATTACATGGAACCTCAACAGCTGGTCTCAGCAAGCAGTTTCTTTGCCACTGTCCATTCTCTGCATCATTATTTTGAGAGTGTTAAAGGGATCCTTTTATCCTTTTTTTGCTGAGGGTGAGATAGTGTATTGTTTGCCAAATATGCCTGAAGATCCAAGCATTTGCCTTTTAACATTGTCCAGCAATAACCCTGCATACCCCATGTGAAACAAAGGCATAGGACGTGGCTGATGAACATGTCACAGCAAAGTCAGACCTCCAGCCTCTGCTGCTTTGTAGACACTAATTCCTTTGTGCTGATCCCAGCTCAAGTCATGTCTGTCCTCCTTTGGAAGCTTCTCCTGAGCTGTTTTTTTGTGATTATCTCAGTGGTCTGGAACAGCCACTTGTTTTTCCATGTCTGATGCTGAGCATGTGAACTCTCTTGGTGGGTCAAAGCATCTTCAACAGCTCGCCGGGACTAGTGATAAGCTTCAGGGCTTCTTTTTCCCTTCAGATTTCTCTTGGTACAGCTACCCTTCACTTTTGGTGTGACTTAGTCAGCTTCTTTGCTCTCTCTTTCAGGTGACAGGCAACATAGAACTTAGAGCTCTCTTGACATTTGCTTTCCTTCAAAACACAAGCAAAAGTTGAAGTGGGAATCACCTTCATTCCTTGTCAAAGTGAGAGGAATACTTCTTTAACTAATAGAAGCAACACAATAGCTCATTAGCAGATGTGCAGGTGTCGCTGGCAGCTTCTGAAAGCTCCTGCAGTTGTCATATGAAATATGCCTCTGACGAATGACATGAAGATGGTGTTTAAAGCTAAACAATGCCAATGCTTTAATTTGGGATGACTTAGCCTGAGGTGGGAGTTAAATCAAGGATCAGTACCCAAGCATGCAATTGGGAGGCAGGTGTTTTGATCTTCCCCATCAGTTTCTCTCTGTTTAGGTGTTTATAGAAGACAATGTTTTACTGAAGCTTTTCTTCTTCTGGCCCTCTGCTTTTGCAGGGATTTGTTACCTAAAATGAGGTCCACGTGAAATTCTAAAAAGAGCTACGTGCTTTTATTTGTGAGATTGTGGCTGTATCTCAGATTTTTGTTATCGGCTCCACAGCTTCCTGTAGAGAGCAGTCAAGTATGAAATACCCACTGACCTATTTATTTGTGTCCTTGTTGATTACTGGCAGTTTGGCTGGCTAGGCAAATCAGCTCAGTGATTTCTGTTATATGCTTTATTTATAGCATGCAGATTTTTTCTTCAGCCCTGGAGTAGAGCAGCCCCCCTTTCAGCAGGGGGGCTTGCTGGGCCAGAAAGCCAGCAGGTATAAATCACCTGTAGGCACATCTTTCTCCAGAAATTGAGGGTCTGGTTGACTGATCATATTGATGTCCTATCATTATCTTCTTCATAGCAATGCTTCATCGGCTGTGAAGACAGCGAAGGGTAGATTTTGTGTGTGAGGCAAATCTTATGGTGTGTTTTCAACAGAAAGGTGGTGTATTACTTTTTTTTTTTTTAACGAAGATTTCCTAATGCCTTATTACTCAAAGCAGGGCTGCTTCTAGGAGTCGACCTCTCTGAAGTGACTGCCAGTGCTTCTGTTAAATACGATGTCTCTTACAGCTGTTTCATTATCTGGAACTACTTTGTATATACTGAGGTTGGGGCTAGAGCTGCAAATCAGCTCTGTGACAGTGGTTACTTCATTGTGTTTATGTAATAGGTTATACTTGAAATGACCCTGGATTTTATATCTCTAATTGATGTGAAAAATACTATCTTGAGTATGATATATATGTTTCCCCTAGGAATTTGCACTGCATGAAGCTTGCAGAGCCACAAGTTTTGTTCTTTTTAATCTATTATTGTTTTTCCTGGCTTTCAGTCTTCTCTCTTGCTTATGTAGTCTGCATAAATCTGGTTGAGGAGGACTAGCTCTCCTTCTGTCTGGAGCCCCACAGCATGTTTTCCTTATTGCCTAAAAAGATCAGTGAGAGCTGTCTCTCTTCTCCATGAGGAGGATTATGTCTCCCTGTTCTGCTCCACTCAATTCAAGCAATAAGAGGATGAAAGCTGGAAAGGCCACTCCTGTTTTCTTAAAATAATAACATATTTTCTTATGAGAAGGGAATTAGGGATTTGGGAACAGGAGTGAGGAGTGAGGAGCAGTATCCATATTTGTTTCTGGTCTCCCCACAATTCACAACCTTTTTTAACCTGGGGTAGAGTTTCTGAGGTTTAGGCTTTGCATGCTTCTGCGTTTTGGAGACCTTTAGCATGAAGGGTGACTCTGCAGGGATAATAGTGAGCCATATAGAACATATAAATGATATAGAAATAAATAGATATAAATGATAAAGAAAGCATACTGCTGTTTTGGATAGGTATATTAATCTTTTAGATAGGAAGCAGCTAGGTATTTTTAAGGAGTCTATTATTTTGTCCTTCAGAAAGCAGGAGAACCAGAGGCTGAAGTTAACATACACTCTAAAGGCTATGGTGTAAAACAGAAACAAACTTTTATTGCACTGTAAGAATGGCCACTACTATTCATTCCATCATCATCCTGTCACAGCTCTTTTAGGCTAAGTAATTTGGATTTCAGAACAAGCAGAGACTACGAGTAACTTTAATTTCTTCAGGGTTATTTGCCTGAGGCAGATGACTAATTTAATATTTGTTGTAGCATGTTAAAAAATATTTTTATCATTCAGTGCTTGATTGAACAATTCCAGGGACATTTACAGCAGCAGTAGTTTGAGGGTCTTGCATATAATTAATTAGAGACATGCAGAACTGTTGTTCACGAGTTCTATTTTCCTAAAGTCTAAAACCTGAATCTGAAGAATGTTGCCTCAGTCGGAATTGTGTTCAGAGGTCTTGTTCTTGGCTTTTCTAAAGTCTGCCTGAGTTTGCTGATGAACTAAGCAGGGTCGCTATAGGATTTTGCTTTGTGTCTTTGGGTTTCTGACCCTTCTCATTTAGCTGCAGTAAGCATACTTGCTCCCTTACTCGCGGATTTCTAATCTTAATATTCTTACAGTGTCGCTGCTCCACCTGCCGGCTTTGCGAGACCAGGCGTGCAGCATGGTGCTTGCAGAAGGAAAGGCTGCTTCTTCTGATTTCAATGTCCCTGCTTTCAAAGGTCCCTGAGCGCATGCTTCATTTTTAAATCTATGAAAAGGCCTGCTTATTCCTAAGGGGCTACTCAAGCATATGACAAGTGTTTGACTAGGCTCTTGACTTGGGGATGGTTAATAGTGACCGAAGTACTGTTAGTTCGGGGAAGGTTTCATTGAATCTGCATTTTTCCTCAGAAGAGTGAGTGAATTGAATGATGTTCGCCATAGATTTTTCTATACTTGCACAATTTATTACCTAGTTAAAATGGAAAGAGAAGCAGTAGAGTTCCGTCAAAAGGGAAAGAATTATGGGGCTTGATCTGTAGCTGTCCAGGAAAGGCAGAATTCCCCAGTTTGTTCCTATACTGTTCTTTGGTTGCTCAGTTGACTGTAACTGTGGTAGCTGTAGTTGAATTTTACAGATCTTTGGAGATATTATCAACTCTGTGGGACTTCTTGATGGGACAGAATATCCTATTGTAAAAAAAAGATGTTTTCTTCTTTTATGTTTCAGTGTTTCAAAACTAGCCAGAATTTTTTTAAAAAAGGAAAAAATACATCCTTACCTTTTTTATTGAAGATTTGTAGGTGAAATTTTGTCTCAAATAAAAATTTCATCTGAGAGACAATTCCCTAGCAATCTGGATTAAAATTGTTCCTTTATGACAGATTCTTTTTTGAAAGGTATTCCGTTATCGTAACATGGCCATTCTCCAGCATTTAGAAATGATAGTTTCCCTTGAATGAAGTTGCTGTTGAACTGCCCAACTAGTTGATAACTCTTTTAAGACTGTAATCAAACATGAGCCACTGAAAACACTTGGCCACTGAAACCTTCGTAGCACTTCTCGTAGGAGCAGACACTTTGAGTGTCTTCGTTGGGATTGAGCTGGGGTAGTCACATTCTGCCTGGTCCATATTTCTGCTGTGGTTTCAGCTCAGATGGAGGACACTCCTTGTTTCTTGCTGAATGTGATTAAGCTATTACTGTATACTGACTTCCAGTATCACTGGATTTTGTTGGTGAAAGAATCACAGAGGAGCAAAATACACCTTTTGCAGGGAGTGAGTGCTGGCAGGTGGGCGAAGAAGGACACCAGGCTAAGCCCTGTGGTGCCTGACGCTGGCTGGCTGCAGTAGTCCCAGAGCCCTGCCTCGGTCACATGGGGCACTGAGATGTGTAACACAACCTGCCTAGGAACCTGAGGCACCTTGAAGTTATGAACCAAAGCTTTCAACCACCCAAGCCTGTCTTTTCTTCTGGCCCTCAGGGTTTAACAGGCTGGTGGATGGCTGCCCTTCCAGCCCTTCCCCCTTGCTGTCACTGGAAGGTCTAAATCCAGTATTGCCCATTCCATATATCTGGGAATAACACATTAAGATGCAGGGTTTTCCAATTTGTCTGCTGCTTTTTGTGTTAGTTGGATTCACGATTCTGAGCTTTGCACCACAGCTGACAGAGCTTGGCTCTGAATATTTATTTCCACGGCATTAAAAAAAAAAATCTGGCACCAAGAAGGGGGCTTTAAGAGCAGTACCAGGTATCATGGAAGACTCATTAAAATCTCGAGTGACAGCAACCTTGCAAATTGGAAACAGCAGCCGTGGAAAATTTTAGCCAAGTATTGGCACGGTGCTTAAGCTTTACGTGATTCTCCAGGCCTTTAAGCCCCTGCACCTTTGCTGCAGTGATATAAGACTTCCTTTTATTTTGTTAGCTGTAGCCATAAGTAGGAGTTATTTAATAGGCATTTGTCATAATGTCACAGATATTACACCACTGAGGCAATTTGGAATCTCATGTGACCTCCATTTGTGCTGGTGGCCACATGGATTTGACCCCTTTTTCCTGCTGCTTTTTGTATTTCCCTTTCCAATTCCTTAATGTCAAGTGAAGCCCGTGCGTTATCCTCACTCACAACTGGTAGAGGCTGGGCAGCATTCAGGTGCTGCAGAAGGAAATGACCACATCATCCTCAGTGCTCCTTGCAGAGCTAAATAAAGATTTACAGGTCAAAAATAAAATGATGTAATGAACCTGACAGAAATAGGATGGTAACTGGAAGGTATCAAAAGACAGGAACGTGCGGCATTATTGAACTGATTGCCTACATTTAACAACCAGCAGATAAACCTGCTAAAGTCGACATTGGCTTTGGCAGCTTAAGATGTTAGAAATGCCCTGAGCACGTGTACTATGTGACTGCTCATTAAGGTGTAGGTGAAAGATTGCTGTCTACTGGGTAGAAGTGTTTATACTGCAGGAAACAGATTAAGTGGTGTTTTAATATACGGGAAAAGAAGAAGTGGTAGCTTAAAAACAAAATCCAAAACCTCCACACAAATATTATTTGCCTTGGCTTGGGGTGAGAAACAGCTGTAGGATGTGTTTCATACAGCTTATAACAGGAAATTAATTGCAATGAAAAAGCACAGACTGCCCAAAACTAACTATGACACAGAGCACATTTTTTCCATTATTTTTTAATGGATAGCTTAAGGGTTTTAGGAATTTTTTCACACGTTAAATAGAGAGACCAGGAAGATGATAGTCCAAGTTGATAAAATCTAGGCAAGGCTCGGAAAACCTGATTTCTTGCAGAAAAAACACTTCTTCAGATAGATTTTGTGTTAGTAAACCACCTCTGCAGACATATCTTTCTAAAAGGTAAACCATAGCTTTACAGAAGAGAGGCATGCCCTCCAAAAGCTCAGCTATGAAGTACTTTTATGTCCTTTTAATTTCGTTTGATGTCCAATGTAGCTCTCTCCCAGTATGCTGAACATATTCTGAATTTATTTCCAGATTTCTGAAGTCCAATTTTTCCAAGTTGTTTCCAGACTCAGCAAAGTGGAAATCTTGTACAGTCATGCAGATTGTTTTTGGTAATTGTGGAGGAAAGCTTGCAAGAACAGCAGCTGAAAATTGGGTACTGAGAAACCCAGACTTGGATCTCTGCCCTCGGTCTTGATGTAGAGAACCTTACCTAGAATGTGTTTGTGAGCCAACATTATGTGTTAACATAAAACTCTTTGAAAAAAGAGCAGTACCTTTTCAGTTGCACAGAAGGGGCAGCAAAATATAATTTTCTTATTCATTTTGGAAACATATTTCTCAGGTATTATAATTTCTGTATCGTGAAACTTATTTCAGTCCAATATAAATGTAAACAAGTGTACTAGATGTGTGTGATCATTTTTTCCTCCCAAATCTCGATTTTGAAAGTAGCCAGCTATATTATCTGAATTAAAATGGCCATCCTTGCTATTATGTCCTTTTTGGCCATACTGAAATGTATCAATATGACAGATGTGTGTTATCACGATGGCCTTTTAGTCACAGCACTGCTATCTAGCCAAGTGCTTCTTATAGACAAATACATGTGACTTACCTAAATTGAAATGTTTAATTGAAAAATAACAAGACGAGAGTCAGCATCTGGGACTACCATAGAAATGGTGCTGCATCTGATGTGTTGAATCACTGTTAATCTCTGAAAATGTCTATGTTTCAATCAAGTAACGAATAGGAGGGTATGACTGTTGGAGCACTGGGTGCCAACAGCATGATAATGTGCTGTTGGGCTGCTTGTTTTCATAGGGCTAGTTAGTGAAAAAACCCATTGGTTTCCAAATTTTTAGTCAGCTTTCCACCAAAACATTTAAATGCTACATGCTAACTACACAGCCAAACTCAACTTCAATACAGGTGGTTGAGTCTTAGGTTTTAAAAAGTGGAGATTTTTTGTTTTGCTGCATCCGCTGAACTTTGATTATGCTCTTCTGTATTACCTGAAGAATAAACATAATGGAATAAAAGGTACAATTCCTGGCAGGACATTCACTGTCCTATTCATGTGGTAGGATGTGGGCAGGGGAGTGTGCTCAGAAACAACCCTTCCTCATCCAGCCCCAGGAGTGTCACTGCAAAAAAAAACAACCCTCCTTATGGGGATGAGGAGGGAAAAGGTAAAAGGAATTAGCATCTATACGCAGCTGCTCTAAAGCATCTCTTTATACTGCTTAAAGCTCTGTTGAACACAGGAATTTCTTGGCATAGTTCATTCCAACACTGGTCATTATAATTTGCCATAGCTAGAAGCTGAATGAAATCTTTTTGTGAAGAATGGCTAGTACTGCTTCTTATAGCTATTTGAGTCAGGGAATGAGATGCCAAAAAAAGTTATTTGTGCACAGAGCTCTCAGGCTAGGATTAGTTCTGCTCTTTCTTTTGTCACTTGCAGGTAATTCATCATTAACTTATAAGAAGCCACAAAGGAGTTATTAGCTGTATCAACAACATAGTCTCCAGAAGAGTGCTCGGACATAGGGTCACATAGTTGTTGCCATGTGCTGATGGAAATGAAATATAGTTTTGTGTTAATGTAATAGGCTGCTCAAAACCATTAAAGCTGAGTTTGTTTCCCTAAAAATCAAGATGGAAACTCAGTAGTGGGTGTGTTAGGTTAAAATTGCAAGCAATTTAAAATTGTCACGTTTGACTTAACTCAGAGGAAAGGCTAACAAGGCTTGCTTGCTTCTCAGCACAGCCTGCCCATCCCATACTGCAGTTTCCATGTGAAATCACTGAAGTATAAAGGTAGGCAATTGCTTGCCAGCCAAGAAACTAATAATAATCCTAAGAATTTCAATGTAGCATTCTAGCTTTATCTCTGAATCAGCTTTTGTGTTTCTAACTAAATAATGTGTCTGGCCGCAACCTGTTTATTTTACACCTGTCCCCTGCTGTAAACTGAGGTAAGTCCTTGGAGGTCATTGAGTGCCTCAGGCGTAATATCTTGTTGGCATGTACTTGTACACAGGATGGGACCTGAGTCTTCAAGGGAACTCTGTATCTGTTGCACCCAACTTTTTGAATTTTTGGAAGTGGTGATGATTAGGTTTTCACACACATCTCAATTTCAGCAGGGCACTTGCTTTGCGGTGACCCGGACAGCTCTGTTGAGACAGCTCCAGAGGAGGCAGAAGTGCAAGACTTGGAGTCATCTGATGAGGCCGATAAGATGAGCAAGGTGAGAAAGTTTCATTTTCACATGATAAGGAGTGAAAGCACAAGTACACTCACAGCTGATGTGCTGGCTTCACAGCTGCACACAATTAGAGCATCTTTCCTGAGAAAATGTTCAGCTTATTTTTAAGTTGTTTACACATTATATTGAACTGAACAAATTACATCTTTGATTATGGCATATTGCTATCTCTTAAGCAAGACTTGTGCAGTTTTTCCAGGGGTGGTTCACATCTTCAGCATCTTGTGGTAATGCTCCCACATAGGTTTTAAATGGGCTGATTTATCACCTACTTCGGCAGAGCAGGTCAGCTAAACCAAAAGATGAAGTCGATTCGTTATGATTTCTTATTCTTTCTTGATTTCTGGGCATAGGAAGAATGTAAGTTAAACAGTATTTCCTTAAATCAATATCATAGCACACATGCTAGTTTTTAAATGCAAACTAATTATAGACAATCTACCTTAAATTGAAGCAAAACTCTCCAATTATAGCTAAGAGCTTGTGCAAACAGATGGTTAATTGGTGTCTGTTAAAGGATAGGGTTTACAGTGGTTGGTATTGTGCACTTGCTCTGGCTCTGGGAAGCTTTCTGCAATATAAGGTGTGGTAATTAGTGGCTTTTGTGGCAAAATCAAGTGAGATTATTTTGAAGGCACTGATTGCTTTTAGGTATTTGTTGCATAGGTGGTGGTGAGGGCTTGCAACTATTTTTCTACAGAATTCATAGTCTAATTGTGTATCAGATCTCAGTCTGTGCTTATGTATTGGTGTGATTTTTTTTCAGCTCATGTTTCAGCTAAAATATGTTACAGCGAGTTCTGAGCTAGTCTGTGTGCTATTCTACTTGTTATTTTAGCAAAAGGAAGGAAAAGACCCTGGCCTCTTGTTTCCTGATCTCTTATGTCATGCTGGCCTGTTGTTTTGTCTTTGATAGCCGGACAGTGGAAGTCAGATAAGAGGAAACATTCCTATGCATTAAATATATGCAGAGCTTGCATGCAGAGAGAGGGATTGCTCTTACAGTTTATTTCCAGGTTTTATTACGGGACTTTTTCTTGTAAGTACAAAAAATTTCTTCTTGAATAAAGTGGAAGGGTTTGTTGATACATTGGAGTTTTTAACTGTAAATATATGGATTTATGAGGAGTCTTTTCTGTTAAACACTGAATCTGTGGAGGAGCACCAAGCATAACATAGCTGCTTGGGGAATAAATGTTCTTGCTGTATTTTCTGTAGCTTTCTATTTCTGAACTGCATGACAGGCTGTGGGGTTCCATTTTGTGTTCTGCCTCCTGGATTTTCGGAACTGTAATTGCCTGCAGGAAGGCGTAAGGGTTACACAATTAGCTTGTGGCTCAGCAGATTTAGTTAAACTGAGAAATGTGTGTTAGCAGCTCCAATGCTTAATATTCTTATATTGGAAGAGTAACTTGTAACTCTAAGAAGCTTTGCTTTCCAACGAGATGAGTATCTGTCTTTCTGCAAATGAAATGTTGACACCAGTACATGTTTTCTTGTAAAATTCAGAAATATGTCCTGTTTTGTTTGTGTGATATAGAGGGGAGTGAGGCAGTTTACTGTTTGTCATGGGACAAACTGCTTGAAATGTTCTTCCATAAAAGAGAGGCACACTTGTCGATATAGTTTATAGACAGTGTGCTCTATTTGGCAAGCTTATGGATGTCACTATCCCTGTTCACATAGAAGAGGTCTGAATTAAGTGGGCTTTCCTTGTGGTTCCTCTCTAACAAAAGCTGCAGACCCCTCTGAATTATTTTGCAGTCCCTATAAAGAATTCCAGTATATAGTAGAGGGAAAGATGTCATAGCTTGCTATTCATGTGCTAATTTTAAAATATAACAACAATTAAAAAAAATCCTAACATAAAAAAATCAGTCAATGGGAGTATTTTCTTAATCCCTTTAACTTCTGTGTGCCTGGAAAAGTTAATCTGTGTGGGGAGTAAGGAGTCTGCAACATGTGTTTTTCCATGGCAAGTCACCACCTGGCTGGTACAGCGAGACAAAAAAGCAAAGGTGTTTTCCTCTCCATACACTGCCGTGACTTTCCATGCTCCTAGGATTATGGCGCAGAAGATTAAGCTGGTGTCCTCAGCACTCTTTTATATGGTTATTTTTGTATGTGGGAAGTGAAATGCTCTGCTCTTGTACCACCAGGAGAAGCATGTTCCCCTGTCACCATCACATAGTGGAGTTCAGGGGAGAGTATTTTTTTTTTGCTTCTTGACAAAAGCAGGGCAGGAGCACTCTTATCCCTTCACTGCGAGGCAGCAGAGGAAATCTAGTTTAACTGTGTTGGAGCCTCCCGCCTAAATGCAGAGCTCCTCTTCTTTCAACGCAGATGCAGCATTAACAGCTGACGATCCAAAAATAGCGTTTGGGTTGTCTTTTGCCTTGTGATAGCATGATCCTGAGGCAGGGCTTAATCCTGCAAACACCGCTGCTCCTTGCAGTGGTGCGGGCAGTCTGCTCATGCTCGCAGAGTGCTGCAGAGAAGGAGAGCTCTACGCTTCTCCAAGGAAACTTCCCGGCTCTCCAGCCAGCAGAGCGATCCTAGGGTAGAGTTAATAATTCATGGTAAAAAGAGAAGAACACAGTGCAACGGCTCTCCTTCATCTGCCTTTGTAGCACAGGCTGGGTAGGCTTTTTATGAAGGTAAGCTGTGTGAAATACTAACAAAAGCGCGGCTTGGGTGCCTTCTGACTTACCTGTAACTTTCTTCTGTAGGTGATAGATGGGTGTATTTTGCGGGAGGTACTAGACTGTGTCTACCCTTCTCCTCCTCCTCCCTCCCAGTGTCTCTTTCCCTTCCCCCAGCCCAGCATGTGTGCACGTGGGTGTGTGTTTCCTTAGCAGAGGTGCATTTGTTTCTTAATCTGCAAAAGCCTCCAAGCTGTTGATGGTGGTGAAGGTTTGAAGGGTACACCAGTAGCTCTGAGGATTCCTCCCTTTTCTGAAAATCTTACCTTCTATATATCCTAAAGACCTGATAACGTGGAGTTTTCTTCACTCTTGTCAAAGGAATTTTTATAATAAGCAGAAATGGATTGTCTGTAGAACTATTCTGAATAAAATACTAGAAACCTGTTGCAGAGGTGGCTTTGGGCATCTGCAGTGTGGTGGGATAGCTGTTGTTCTCTGGACTTGCTTCCTATCTAATTTTATTATGCCTTTCTTCTGTCAACCAGCCCTCTTAGGCATGGTCTCTTGGGTTGAAATCTAGGTAAATGGTAGCAAGCTCTTTTCTTTTAAGCCATGTGACTGGCAGTGGCCTAAGTTGTGCTCCCACTTGCTTCTGCTCTGGGGTAGGCTCCTGACTTTCCCTTCTCTCCCCATTTGGTGTGGAAGCCAAGAGGTGGAGAGAGCTGGGAGGGAAAAGAATAGGGGAAAGGAAAGCCTGCTCTCTGCCATCTCTTCAGGCTTGTTTTCATCTAGCATGTGAATTCAGGTTTCAGGCTGTTTATGGAATCTAGGAAATGCCTCTCTGTTAGTCTCCAGTTCAACAGAATATCAGGAATATTTCATTTCAGTGTGAATTCTTAAATGGATACTTGCCTCTGTGGTGAGCTGACTCTTTTGGCCTTTTAAATATTGTGGAATAAATTAAGATTCAAAGGTGGTTCCCTGAGAACTGAGTATATGTGTGAGTGCTTAGTGTAGCACTTTACCCAAGGCTAAGCTAGGTGTTGTGTTGCATCTCAAGATCAGTCTCTGTGCATGTTTTTTCCTGTAATGGTCCTTTCAATTTGATTGAGGATGTGCTTTAAAAGCTGTCATCAATTAAAATACTGCAGGACACTCATTTCTCCCTGTTTCTAATTAAAGACATCTGTCTATTGAAATGAAAGCTAATTACCTTGCAGCATTTGTGCTTAGGGGAGCGTGCTGTAATGGGCTGTGTGTATACATGCTTACAGCATTTAGAGGTACGTTTTCAGAGAAAATAGGTCGTCTACTCTCTCCATCATTATTCAAGACCAGAATTAAGTCTCAAAACCTTCATCATGTTGCAATAAATGTGAAAGGATTAAAACAGGGATTTGAGGGGTAGGTTTTCCAATAAGCATAACTGGCTTTTTCAAGTTCTTTTAATTCTGTGTCTATGTCCCTTCAGATGTTTAATATTCTCCGGCAGTGCCATTCGTAGCCAATCAGCTTGTGCTCTGCCACAGGCAACAGACATTTATATTCCTGGGCTGTCTTCACCTCTGCTTTGCTGCATTTCAGCCTCTCTGCTGAAGTTCTCCTCTTAACGAGTATATGATAAGCAGTGTTGAGTTCTCAGCTTCGACTCATAGCCAGCTCTTAATTCCAGCTGATGTGGTGAGCGAACAAGGCCGGCGGCAAATGACACATGCAGGAAGGCTTTGCTTAGGGAAATGTGGTCTCTGCCCTTGCTTATTAAAATGCAGCTGTCTTCTGCGCTGTGTGCCAAGTAACCAGCATGGAGAGTCGGTCTGGAGTGGGAAAGCCTTTTGGATCAGCTGAATATATGGAGAACTGGAATTTTCCTCCTAGCTAAGTGACAGCTCTGGCAATACTGTCTTTCCAGCGATGTCGGCTATTTGGAGAGTTAACCGTAAACTCAAGAACGAAAGCGCTGGGAGAGCTGGCGACTCTTTGTACCGTATGCTGTATTTGGTGAGCAGATCTACTATGCAACATGACTAGTCTAAGTAATTAGCAGCTGAACAAATTTTCATGCTGTTTTAATATTTAGGTTATAAATTTGGGGGTGAGCTGTGACATATATAACCTGTAGAGGCTTTTTGTTATTGTGCAATGTCATTAGCAGTCTTGGCAGTGCATGAAAGGATGCAATTTGCCTGAGTTTTGTTTGGGAGATCAATACTGCTTGGAATTTTCTGCCTGTGGAGGAAAAGAGGTGTTACATGCTGTTCCAGGGGGCAATCTGCCTGATGCCCAGGCAACTTGTACATCTTTATACAGTAGAAATGGCATATTGCTCTGACAACTATAAGGTAGGCAGCCAAAACTTCCCACTGTGGGCAGCATCAACCTGCTTGATGAGTTTAAGGACTTGCTCTTCTTGCATGGGAAGAGTGTGAGCTTAGCTCCCCTGCTGAGCCCACTGCAGAGAAGGGGTTAATGTACTTGCAAAGAGTAAACTTCATTTTACTGCCTGGTTGTGCCAGCCCTTCATCTCATTTTAAGGTTGCTGGTTGGGAATGCTTGCAGAATTGTACCTGAAATGTGATTCCGTAATTCTCCTAGAGAAATCCTGGTTCAGCACTATCATTGTGGCAGCTGGTAAACAGAGCTGCTGTTGGGAGATAAAGGGATGTGTTCCTGTTCCAGACCTTACCTAGTCTATCCACTTTCTCTAGGAAAATGATGTCACGGAGGTTTTGATTAATATTTGGAGAGTTCTCAGCAAAATAGTTGTGTTCTGAACCTCCCTATGTGCAATATGCGTCAATTTTCTGTCTGGAAATTGATTTGTTTTCTTTTTAAAGTAAATACAAGATAGAAAGGATTACATTCAGGAATGAACATTTTTTTTCAATGAACAAGCAGTGAAACAGGTTTGTGTACATTATTGTGCTTGAGACTTCTTGTCTATCCGAAGAGTATCGGGTGAATAGTGCTTGGGAAATACATAAAAGATGTGGGGCAGGGCAGTGGCAAGGCAGAGCTCAGCCACGCTGCTGGCTGGAACTGGGCACGGCTGAAGTCAGTGAGTGGTTTAACTGTAGACAATAGGAGATAAGACTTTAAAGAGTCTTCTGCGCTTCTTTTTTGGCATATGGGTATAACTATTCCTTCTGGGGCAGACAGCATGCCCGTATGACAGTTATCCAATTTTCAACTGCTTGTTAGTGCTTAGCTGGCATTTCACGGTGTAAGTGGATTTTTCGCGCTCTCTTTCTGGGTGACCCATCTTTCTCTGCAATGCGTTGCAAGTGCAGGCACAGGATGGTGAGCTGTCTGCAGGGCATCAAATGGGAACTGCTTAAAACACTTGATTTATTTTGAGTTTGATTCCATACTTGCTTTAGATATTGTAACTATTTTTATTGTACTTTTGGCTCGTACAGCAAGATGTTACTGGATATGCTTTCCTCAAATATTTGTTCACAAAATGGTCTTGTTAAAGCTAAATGTTTATGAGGAAAATCCTGACTGTCCTGGGTCTCTGCAGGCTCAGATTGACATCTGTTAATTGTCAGCTCTTTGTCCTGTTTCTCTAGATAAGGTAACTTGGCAGGTATTTTTACCTCTGCTGAAGCCAAGCTTTCACCTACTGCACTTTGTGGATTTAAGGCTGCTAGGATCAAGATCACATCTGTTGAAATCTAATGCAAACTTAACCTAAGAGTTTGGGTATGATTTGGATATACTTAAGAGTACGGTGAGTGTAGGTGAAACCTTGCCAAGAAATAAGGGGAAGTACTTTGACTAATACATCCAACTCTGTGACATGTGGCATTACCAGAAGCTAAGTTAGTTGGAAATGGACCTTTAGGGAAAGCAACTGTATTATGAAGGGAAGTTCCTTACTTGTCACTAGTGTGGTTAATGCTCCTTTTGGGCTTCATGGCTGTGTAGGTGCACTGAGAGGGGAAAAATAGCTATGTGTGAGCAAACTGTACAGCTTAACAAATGCAGCATTTTTCCACACAAAGGTATGGTGTCGTGCAGGCTCTGGATGATGTTGCTGCTACTGGCTGGTGAAAGTGATTCCTTGGGGCAGGGCTTCAAACTAGAAGGTGGCAATACGCCTTTTCCCTCTCCCTTTCCCTTTTCCTCTTCCGATACCACAGCAGGAACATGCAACAACTCTTTCCCTCCCATGCTCTGTCTGGGTCTCCAAAAGGGGTGGAGACAGGGCATGCCTCTGCTTTGGCAGCCCTAGAAGTCTGGGACTGTCATCGTTGACACCAGAAACTATACCCGCTCCAAACTTTTCAGTGTAATGAAAGATGCGAGAAGGTGATCTAATGTGTGGAGGTGAAGAGAGGATAACTGTCTTATTATATAGACAGCTGATTAAACATTAAAGAAACCATCTAGATGTAATAGTTCTGGAAAACCTGATTTATGAGGAAGATATTCTCCTGCAAAGCATGTTTCCAGACACAGAACAAATCTACAGTTGCTTTTCCAAAGAGTCTGTATTTGAAGCATGAGAGACTTTGGTTCCTCAGATTGCTCTGCTTCCCTAAAAAACCAGCTTAAATGGTTTATGTCTCCGCATTGTCTCCTTAACTGTGTTGACACAGCTATTCATGGGACTCTTGCAAACTAGATTAGGGAACCGGCAGAGGGCTGGCATGTGTTTTGTCTGCACAGTTGGTTTTAGTTCCCAATTATTAGGCCTTTTTGTTTGTTTGTTTGTTTTTCAATCTTAAATGCTCGACAAACCTATTGTAATGAAATTCATGCTTATCTGAAACCAGGTATGGTATTGAACAGTACTTCAATTAACTTTAATTGTGCATCTCTTTCTCCGCACTCTCTTTGCCTTGTCACAGTCACTGAGAGATAGGATAGACAGATATATGAAATTGCATATGCACTTATGGACTTCGGTGCCTATTAAAAAGCCCCTAGGCTGCAACTCCTGAACTGCAAAGCCTTCTCAGATCCATCGTCCCTATAGCTCTTGCCTAAAATATTACTGTTGGTCTTTCCTCTTCCTCTTTTTAAAGAGTACAGAGCAGGTCGCTGCTTTCTGTCGCAGTCTGCATGAAATGAACCCTTCTGATTCAAGTGCTCATCCTCAGGAATTTACAGGACCCCAGCTGGCCACCATGAGACAACTCACTGATGCAGATAAACTGCGAAAGGTTATATGTGAACTTCTTGAGACAGAACGCACCTATGTCAAAGTAAGGAGTCTCAATGTGTTGTTTCAGTCTACTAATATTTCTCCTCCTTCTGGAAAATTTTATTAGTTTCTTCTCTAATACTTGTGTTTGATACATGTATCTTTGTTAATTTACATTCAATTTTACAATCTATCCCTAGAATAGTAACTTAACCTCTGAAATAAGTAGGCTTTCCAAATTCTTATTCTGTTATTTTGAAATTACTTGGCTGCTGTGCAGAGGAACACTGCTGAATGAGCTCCTGTTGCTTTTGTAAGTAAAACTGTGTAAATGTTTCCTTTAACTATCTTAAATTCTGTGAAAGTTAACTATTATATCTTGTGTGTGAAGGAGAGAAATTAATGGACTAGGTGAATGGTGATCCTCCACCTCAAAAATATTCAGAGGCAATTTGTGGAACCAAGATGGTAATCTTCTTCTGAATTTTTAGGACTTGAATTGTCTAATGGAGAGATACCTGAAGCCTCTACAGAAAGAAACATTCCTCACACCAGATGAGGTATGTTAACTTTTGCTTATCTTTTTGCTAGATAGCTTACACACACCCCTCCACACCTCTCACTCCCCAGCTTGACTCACTTGTTTGAGGAAGGGCTATGGAGAAATTTTGAATCCATTTTCTTTTAATATAATTGATTGAGTAAAGGAGTAGAGTATAAAGGTACTGCTCAATAACATGTGGTCTGTAGGGTTTTTTTCCTGACATCACATTGATTATTACAACTGGACTGAGAGTTACTGAAGTTCTAGAAGACGTGATTTAGCTGCAAAGTGATATTTTAAACATCTTGGTTTTTTCTCTTATTAGCTGGATGTTCTCTTTGGGAATCTGACTGAAATGGTAGCATTCCAGGTGGAGTTCTTGAAAACTCTAGAAGATGGAGTAAGGCTGGTTCCAGACCTGGAAAAGCTTGAAAAAGTTGAGCAATTTAAGGTAATTTCATTGTTTACATTTGGTGTAGTCCTTTAACACTACTTGTCTGACTGCTGTTACTGTTCATGTAAAAACCTGCATCTGCTTATACATGAGATTAATTGTTAGCTAATACTGGAACTGTTTGAAAAATGTCCTTGTGCAACTGTAGTTTAGGGTACATTTAGCTGTATAGAGCACTAGAAATCTGTAACGCCATGTGCTTATAGATGCTATTTTTGCCCTTCTGCCAGATTTCATGTCTCAGGCTGTCAGGAAAAGCTAGAGATGGAAAGTTACATAAAATCTTTGTCAGGTCTATTGTAGTAGTTCAGAAACCCACTAGTGCTGCAGATCAGAATTGTAGATCGAATTCTGTATTTGGGCTTTTGATGCATAGTTGAACTATATGACAAGTACTTGCAACTATTGGCAGATATGCATCAAAGATAGAAATGTAAATTAAAGATGCATAAACTTCATTTGAAAAAAGGCAACAGGAAAATAGAAACTTTGTTCTATTTCTAGTGTGGTCACGTTCTGGATACATGGCAAAGTGCAGTACTTAATACAGTGTTTACTCTTTGGAGAATTTTACTCTTGCTTTGAGCGCTCAACCTTAGTAGAGGTCAGAATGTCTTGATAAATAGTAATAATTCCACTGGGATTGCTCTTCAGCTAACATACAGCCCTGAAAGAAGTACTGAAAGAAGCTGTCTTTTTGTGTGTGACTTTGCCATCAGGTGCTTGTTTAAAATATGCATAAATTGTGAACACTGCCCTCATTTAACTATAACACAGCTTCAGTTTTGTAGGAAAGGTGTCCTCAATGGAAACACAGAGACACTTTTTTACTGCCTATGTATTGAATTCACCCTGGCATCCCCCAATGTTGTTTAGTTCTTAAGTGCGTAGTGGAGCAAATGTTTGACTGTGGCATAGACATTTTAGGGAAGGATTGTGTTTGGCCCTTAACACAAACTCCTTTTCAAGTGAACGAAGACCATGGAGTGTTTTTGCAGAGGGATACTAGTCTTGCTTGCAGTTCCTTAAGTGTCTTGATCCATTACGAAGTCAGATACATCCAGTCCTTCCTGTGGCCTCTGGTCATTACTTAGAGCATTACTGTTAAGCTCAGGGTTTTAAATACAGTTCTGAAGCTGTAAAACTAGTTCCCTGTGTAGTCAGCAGTGTCTCCACATCATCCTAACAGGAACTTTGCTAATGATAATAATCACATAGCCTGAATCTAGGCATGAAGTCTGCACCTGTTTCTTCCTAGATGGTGTGAAAACACTTTAAAAATGCAGTGTCCTGTCATGCAAAAGCCAGGTGGAAACTTCAGGTGACCTGGCAGAAGGGCAAATAACTGGCTTCTGTGTGATTTTTTTCCTAATGCCTTTTTTTAAAAATTATTTTTTAAATCCTAGAAAGTGTTGTTTTCCTTGGGTGGATCCTTTCTTTACTATGCTGACCGGTTCAAGCTCTACAGTGCCTTCTGTGCCAGTCACACAAAAGTACCCAAAGTACTTGTGAAAGGTAAGAACTGTGTACGAACAGACCTGGGCATGCAGAGAGAGAGATGTTGCAGCGACAAATTGGTTTGGGCTGGCACAGGTTGTCCTTGTGGATGATGTCCTTGGGCCACTGCACCCCAAACCATGCAGGGCAAGTTGTGGTGAAGGGATGGGGGCACATGTGTGCCTGGTTGCTCTCCAGGAGCCTTTGCAGTGGTGAAGCAAGTCCATCTGGCCTGAGAGGCTCACAGATAACACTGTGCCATTGGTGTTCTTGGACCAGCATTGATGTAATGTTACCTGAGTTGCTCATTACAAAAAGTTGTTAACCTCACCTCACATGTAGTTTCACACACACACACAGTTTATTCTCCCCTGATGTGTTCAGTTTCCTTTCAGTCTTGTGGGGAGTAGAAAGATTTCATAAACTGGTGATGTGACGTGCTCTAGTGGATCACTGTGTGCTTTGGAACTAGGAGTGGTGAAGCTTGTCATGACCTCTGGATCCTCCTAGAGTTTGTGCTGTGAATGCTTGCTAGTGGCATTTCCACTGAAACTCTGGCGAATGTGGCTGAACGCTGACAGCCACTACGAAAGGATCAGCCTGGGAGAATGTTTTATGGAAGCTGTCTAAATATTTTAACTTCATTGTGCTCTCTCTCTGCTCTCTTCTTTTTGTCACCTTCATTCCCATTTGCCTGAGAAGTTTCCATGTACAAATTCCAGCAGAGCTTGGTTTGCTGAGATGGAGATAAATGACCTGTGGTCTGGCTTGTAAACAGTCATGGGCCTCTTTCCCTTGGAGTGATGTTTTTTCCCCTGTGAAAGTGTTAATCTCTCAGAGTTAGCAGTCCTTCACGCAATTTATTTTTGGCTGAGACATTAAATAAACAAATGGTTCCAACTGCAGAAGCAATGCCATTGAGGGAGGCACTCTTATTTTTTAAAAGAACATCTGGATGTTTTACAGTCAAAAGTTTATTTTTTTTTACTCTTCGTTCATATTTGTTTTTTGGTTTGGGATATTTTTTACTGGACACATTTTTTTCATTTCTACTTGTAAACTCTTCTTTTGCATGGTGCAAAGAATAATTGGCAGCTTTGTGGAGTAGATGAATAAATAATTGGTTGCTAATCACATCAGTGCTTTCTTTCAACATCGTTTCCTTAGACCTTAATGTCAAGACTGTAGATTAGGTAGATGGGGCTGTTGTGTTTTGCTTTTTCATTGCTGACTGTATTTGTAAATGAGAAATGGTTGTGCTTGAATTACAGCACAAGCAGAACTAAAATTTCATTCCCATGATAAATCCCTTCAAAAGCCTGGGAGTGTATTTCAGTTGTGTTTGTTGTCCTCAGCTGAGGTGCAGGTGGCTTTTGGATTTGAAAATGAAGTTGCTTTATTGAAGTCAGCTGACTGTCTGCAAAAACCCAACCAACCCTGGCAGGGGACATGGTTCCAATTAAACCAATTGTGTGGAATTGTTCCTGTACTGAATAACTTCTGTGTCTAAAAATGCCATCTTCTCCATTATTCCCTCCCTGTACAAATTTATGTTCTAGTAAGGGGAGCAGTAGAGAAAATGGTATTTTTATAAGTTCAGTAGCAGTCAGGTAGAAAACATGATAGCATTCAGGTAGCCAGTCTGCCTGTGCTCTCAAAATATGGTGCACTTTCGTAAATTTACTGCTTCCTACCTCCTCACTAGCTCTTGACGTTGTTGTTCAGTACTGCACATTAAGTTTTAATGAGGTAACAATAACCAGGCTTGCCAATATCATAGGTGTGCCTGTCAGACTAGACTAATGAGTACTGACTTTTTAGAAATATCCATTTTGAGCCTTTTCTTCAAGGAAATGGATAATTAAAATAATTCATGCTTCTCTAAAATAGTTGCAACACCAGAAATACTGTGGATTGTGAATTTAAAAACTGCATGTTTTGTTACAGTAGGTGGGTGCCTGATGTTAAATGATAGATAGCATATCTGTGGCAAAGTATCAATAACTCAAAACCTGAAAGGCATAAATCTAATACTGTGGACCTGATAAATCAGCACTTCCTTGCAAAATGTCTCTGGATAAATGAATTTAAAGCTGGAAAAGTCACTTTATCAAGGCAGCTGTTACGATATTTTGATTTATCAGATCACTTTATTTTAATCTTCCAGCCAAGACAGACACTGCTTTCAAGGCATTTCTAGATGCTCAGAATCCCCGACGGCAGCACTCCTCCACTTTGGAGTCTTACCTCATCAAACCCATCCAGCGGATACTGAAATACCCTCTCCTACTGAAGGAGCTCTTTGCTCTGACTGACGTAGACAGTGAAGAACATTATCACCTTGATGGTAAGGAGTTAAGCTGCGCTGCTTTTCCCTGTTTAGCCTCTGATCTGAAACTCCCCTCCTCCCCCCTTCCTCTCAGGGGCTTAAAAATACCTTTTGTCTCTTCCCCTATCTCTCTGTCTTTCTTCTAGTGGCCATAAAAACAATGAACAAAGTTGCCAGCCACATTAATGAAATGCAGAAAATCCATGAAGAATATGGGGCAGTGTTTGACCAGCTCATAGCAGAACAAACAGGGGAGAAAAAGGAGGTAACAGATGATCAGTTTTTAAGAGATAAAGGCTGTTATTTTGGTGCCTATAATGGATGTGTTAAATGTTTGAAACAGTTTACCTTTCATGCTATGTCATTTTTGTGAATCCTGGTGCAAACATATAAAACCAAGTCCAATTCAAAAACTGCTTTACCATGTGCAGTTCAATGAGTGGGACCACTGTAAAGAAATAGTGGGTTAATTCACCTTGAAAGCTGTGCTTGAGTCAAAATCCCAGTCCAGCCTGCAGCTTACTGTTTTGATGTCCATATCTTTGCTCTCCTCATCCCACATGAATAATCTTGCCCTGCTAGTCTGAGTGGACTGGCATGCTGAGGCAAGCCAGTACGTAGCTCTTTAATCACTTTAAAGAATCAAAGTGTGAGGTGTGGTGTAAATGGAACTGCTGTTCCCCTTTTAGAAAGTGTGTTAGTGGGCTTGATATATGAAAGGGCTTTGGGGTAGGTCTCTCATATGACGTGTATGGAAACATATGAAGATCGAGTGTGGCTCAGTCCTGGCTGACCATCTCAGAAATCTGTGGAAGGTGTCTTGAAATTTTAGATTGAAACCTGGACTCTCTATTTGCTGATAAAATGTAGGACTGCAGCCCAGCAGCACAGGGAAGGACAGCGGTGGGCAGTAAGGAAGCAACAGAGTAAGGTTGAAGGGGACTCAGGGAAGAGGTAAAAACATACTGAAAGGCCAGTGGGAGCAGTGATGTGAGTGGAGGCTGGAGGCTTCGTACATGACCGTATGAAGTAATGGTAATGGGGTTTTGCCAACAGCCAGAATGAAGAACAAACATAAGAGGCATTGGGCTACAAGGCAAAAGATGTCTGGGACTGAGTAGTGTTGAGGAAGCTTTGGGTGTGAAAGCTGGGTAGCAGAAGCAGGGATTGAGGACCAGATGGTGAGTAAAGGGCAGAGACTAGGGTTGGTGCTGGCAAGCAGAGAGCACGTCAGGATGTCTGTTGGGCGAGCAGTCATTTTTTGGTGTTAATTTGGGAGAAGAGACAGTAGACACATATCCTAGTGTTGCTCTTGTTATTGGGGTGACCTCCGGTTGTTGTGCTGATGGTATCCACAGCACCTTTGGTAAAAGCCAGAATTTACTGTGAGGAAGGTGAAGAAATGGGATAACGTGGCCCTAAGCTGGACATAGCCCTCAATTTGTCACTTTGGGAGACCATTGATCAAAGTGAAAGATCTAGTTCCTGTGATATTAGTCATCTTTCCCTACAGTTGTTATGAACTCCTTTATTTGTCCATCGTGGTTCCTGCAGATGACTCTTTGGATGAAATTAAGAGCTGTAGCAACCTTGGGGAGGAAGTGCTTCAACTGCTTCATGTGGTGCTCTCTCTAAACTTTACCCCAAGCTGTGGGCCATGCTTGAATGTTCAAAGAAAATAGAAAGAAACTAACAGGGAGAAAGGTGGGCAAATCAGAAAGAAAAAGAAAGCAAGTAGAATAGCTGAACTTTGCCCTGAGTATCCACCAAATTACAAGAGCTGGACTCTGAGTTTGATTTCTCCTAATTTATGCTCTAATTAAGGATTTACATGTACCTGTTGCCTACTGTCACAGACTGTTTGCACATGCTTGCAGTCATCTGATTATAAATATTCCAAAAGTTTGCTTGATGGGCATTTGTTTGTTTAAGATTATTCTTAAAGCAAGTTTTCTTGAACTGAAAAGTCAAGTAAGCTTTCTTGAACTGATTACACACTGTGTCTTTGTGCACGTGTTTGTGTTGACAGGTTGCAGACCTTTCGATGGGGGACTTGCTATTGCATAATGCAGTGATATGGCTGAATCCTCCTGCTTCACTGGGGAAGTGGAAGAAGGAACCTGAGCTGGCAGCATTTGGTTTGTATCCTAGTAATTTTATTTTGGATGCCTAAAAGGCTATGTCTTAGCAGATACTTGTTGAAGGTAGTTAAGCATTGTTTTCCACAAGATTGGCCGAAACCTAAAACCCTATTTATGCTTTTGCTGTGGAGCCATATTCTGTTCTCTGTTGATCTAAATTTAGTGAAGAATTTGGAGATGACTGCTCTAGTAGTGTAAGAGTTTCTTAAACCTATAACCAAGTTTATGAATTGAGACCTATATAGAAACAGATTTGTCTTGGAAAAAAATATAGTTTAGTAGTCTAATTGATGTCAAGTAACTGTACTTCACATCCTACAGAGTAGGATGGGACTGAGGGCCTGAGAAGGCTTTGCCTTTTTTCTTCATGCCTTTTGCCAGAAAGGACATGCATAACTAAGCTTTAAAAAATGCTTAAAAGCTAAGTCAGGGCTTCCAGTGAGTTGCTTTGGAGTGGTCTGTTTCCTCTCAAATATTCTATCTTGGGTGGCCGAACTACAATCTGAAACTGCTGTTGGCATAAATCTCAAGGTCTATCCACTGCATTGGAGCATGGTTCAATGTACCTTGGAAAGGTACATAATTGATTAATATTGACTAAATCATGTCTTTTACTTTCAGAATTGTATCAAGTAATGCAGAGTGTGCTAGATTTTCTTCATTTGTTCCTAAATTTCTTTACGTGCAGTGGGCTTTTTCCTTGTTGTTTCCAGAAGGCAATGCTGTGTGGGAAGACAATGATTTTTATTTCTGTTTTTGTCTAATACCAAACAGATAACAAATAAAGACATTTTCAGCTTTGTTCTGGAAAATCATGTAAAAATTGACTGCTTTTCTGCAAGCTGAGAAAGGACAGAAGCTGTCAGCTCTGAAGCTGAGAGGCCTTATGAAGGCTGCTAGGAATGTACAGCAACTCTTAATTACTCCAAAAAGCCTTAAATTGGTTTCATAAACTGTCCAAAATGAAGTGTCCATTCAATTTAATTCTAAAACAAAGGGTGCCTCTGAGGCCTGAAGTAAAAGATCACAGGGAAAACTGGAGGCTTTAAAGACAAATTCCAGGAATCAGATTACAGCTCTGCCTGCCAATGATACTCTGTTTCTTATTAGCATAGACCACTGTCCCACCTGAGAGGGGTTCAAATTCTGTCTAAGTGTTGTCTCATCTGCTTACTGACTGTTTGTAGCTGGATGCTGCTTATTTATCTGAGGTGAACTGAGCCGGAGGGATTAAAGTTTTCTCAATTTTTATATAGAACTGTTGCTGCTTGAATAGTAATGCTGATAAATGGTAACTTGGAAATTAAGAGTTTAAGTGACTTTGAAGTAACCTGGTTTTGTGTGCTGAAAGTGATTAAGCTCAGGTTTTTTTTGAAAAATATGCCAAGAGGTTGGTAGGTTTAGTCCTGGCTTCCCTCCTTGACTCAGCTGAGGGTTCTCTGAGGAACTGAAAGATCTGTGTGCTTGGGTGTGGAGTAGGCCCATTCCCACCCTTACTGACTACATGGCTTTTGTTTCTTACTTTCTCCTCTAGTGTTCAAAACTGCTGTGGTCCTTGTGTACAAGGATGGTTCCAAACAGAAAAAGAAACTTGTAAGTGATGCTGTGTCTATTTGTGGTCCTATGAATAAGATTTGCTTTCCCTAAACCAGTGCCATTCCAGTGTGCTTTTGCATGTGTGATCTTGTGCTCAGCCGCACAACTGAGGTTTTGGGTAACTCTGAGTGGCCTGCTGTTCAGCCTGGGGCCAACACTCTACAAGCATTCATTTGACTTGTCCTCTGCTCTCTGCTGGACTAGGAGTTTATGTTGCCTGCCACATCACGATGATGTGATTGAGAGCTGCCCTATGGAGAAGGACTTGGGGGTGCTGGTCAATGAGAAGTTTGACATCAGCCAGCAATGTGCGCTCGCAGCCCAGAAGGCCAACCGTGTCCTGGGCTGCATCAAAAGAAGTGTGGCCAACAGGTCAAGGGAGGTGATTCTGCTCCTCTGTTCCTCTCTTGTGAGACCTCATCCGGAGTATTGTGTCCAGTTCTGGAATCCTCAACGTAAGAAGGATCTGGAGCTGTTGGAATGGGTCCAGAGGAGGGATGCAAAGATGATCAGAGGATTGGAGCACCTCCCATATGAGGACAGGCTGACAGAGTTGGGCTTGTTCAACCTGGAGGCGAGAAGGCTTTGGGGAGACCTTATAGCGAGATTCCAGTACCTGAAAGGGGCTACAGGAAAGCTGGAGAGGGACTGTCCATACAGACTTCTGGCGATAAGACGAGAGGGAATGGGTATAAACTGGAGAGGGACAGATTTACGCTTGATATAAGGAAGAAATACTTCACCATGAGAGCGGTGAGACACTGGCACAGGTTGCCCAGGGAAGCTGTAGCTGCCCCGTCCCTGGAGGTGTTCAAGGCCAGGTTGGATGGGGCTTGGGCAGCCTGATCTGGTGGGAGGTGTCCCTGTCACGGGGGTTGGAACTAGATGATCTTTAAGGTCCCTTCCAACCCAAAGTATTCTATGATTCTTTGATCTATTCCATGCTATGGAGTTGAATTCCTTGAAAGAAGGTATCACCTTGAAGGTGTCTCTTGGCTCTTTGATTAGTATATATAAATCGAATATGACAGCTGATGTGTGCCAGCTTTTTCTTAGTGAAACACAATTCCCTCATTTCAGTTCTGGCTGTTGCACGCCACTGAGCAAGTGCTGGCTGCTCTGAGCTAAATTAGGCATGTCTACACTCTATTCAGTTATCCTACCTGGAGTCTGGGATTAAAAGGTAAAACTAAGCTTGACAATAGACCTATGCCTTGCTACAATAGGGAACACGGTATGACAGGAAACTTCTTGTTTCCCACTTACGGCATAAACCAAAGGGTGATCTGAAATGCTTGTATGTTTGTTTTCTAAAGCCAGCTGGCCACGGAATAACTTCAGAGTGACAAGCAAAACTAATGCGTGTTTGTGTATGTGTGTGCATTTGGGGGTGAGACTGCAGCGTTGGCCTCAAATGTCTATATTATAGTAAGAACTTCATAGTCAGGCGCTTCAGTAGCACAGGTTGCTAAGAAGTTGTAGTGGGAAAACAAGAATTGCAACAAGACCCTATCTGGACATTCTCAGTGCAAAGCACAGGAGATTTTAGTGTCTGAATGTCCCAAGGTGTCTCGCTTCCTAACAATATTTTGAAATTCTTCCAGGGAGGATCACATAGAGCTTCAATTTATGAAGACTGGGATCCGTTCCGCTTTCGCCACATGATACCTTTAGAAGCACTGCAGGTTCGAGCGTTGGCAAGTGCAGGTAATGTTGCAGCTGCATGAATCTGGCAGGGTTCTTAATGTTTGGTCTAGAGGTGTTCATTGACCACTATTTGTCACCAGTACATGTGTATGTAGTTTCTGGGTCCTCAGAGGAGAACCAGAAACCTATAATAGCCCTGCGGAGAAACAGAGGGACAGAAGCTCCAGTTATGTATCTCTAGCTTGTCAATACTTTCCTGAACCTTGTTAGGGTTCTGGAAAAACAAGTCAAAATGGTTGATTCTGGTTCACTCTGTCCCTCTGGTGATGAGAAGGCAATCTTGCAGCCATGAGACAATGGTGCTAGGGAATTTTTGTTCTTGTGGGTAATGATTTCATGTGAAGCTTATTATGTTAAAAATTTCAAATTTTTAACAGTTTGCTCCCTTTCCACTTTATATAAGTGAAAGTGGAAAGAATGTAGGAGGTAGCTGTGAAATGTGGCAGTACTCCATGGAATACCTGTAAAGGTGGGGTTGTTTTTTCGTATTATTATGGGATTGAGTACATATAAGATACCACTGGACTTTGGCGAGTTTAAGTGTCTGTTGCTTCATTACGCATTTTCCCACTGCTGCCTTTCAGCCATGAGTTAATTTTATTTGCAGTGCATTGTCTGTTCTCCCAAATAGTCATAAACCATTTTTGGGTTTTTTTTGTAATTATGGAATAAGTACTGTTACTGAAGCTAAATATGAGAAACTGTCATATGAAATGGTGCTTGCTTTTCACTTTAGATGCAGAAACCAATTCTGTATGTGAGATTGTCCACGTTAAATCTGAGTCTGAAGGCAGGCCAGAAAGAACATTTCATCTTTGCTGTAGGTAGGTGCATTTCCATATTTTCAATGGCAGGTGCACTACTGGATCCCAACTAGCCTCTACCTTTCCTGTAAGGCAGTCTGGGAACAGCCAGTAGGGAACATAGGGAGAAGGTGTTAATTCTGGAAGGCAGAATTTTATAAAATGTATTAAAATAAAGGCATATATTTGATATTAAGATTTTCTGTTCACTAATTTACATCCAATTAAACTGCAGCATTGGATCTTTATGCCATGTAGCTGCTCATATGTCTGCCCTTTCCTTAAGTAATCTTGTCCATCTTTGTTGTGGTGGTTGCCCTGATGTGTTTTAGAGTTCAAATAAGAACTTGGTACACAAATTCACCAGGGTCTAACAGAGCTAAAACCAAGCCAATTCCTAGTACTATGTAGTGGAGAGTTGCAGGATTTCTGCTGGGCATATGTTTACAGGAAACAAAATGAGATATAATTAGCCACCATAGGTCAACTTGATGTTTATAAGACAAAGAGAAGTGAGTGATTGATACTGTAGGAAAAGGAAACCTTAAAAGGGGGAAACGGCTAAATGTTTTGTTCACGAACAATGTATTTGTTTCCTTGCATGTCCATTGCAATGATTATAGATTTAGCTTTACTTTGAAAGCACTGTATTAAATTGAGTCTTTTCTGAGGGAAGCACGTGCCAGTTTTGCACTGTATTAAATAATAGAACTGGTCATTATTTATCGCATTTACAGCAAGCTTTTAGCAGTTCCCAAGAGATAACACTGCCTTTTGTATTCTCACCTCTTTTTCAGTTCACCAGAACACAGGAAGGACTTTCTGAAGGCAGTGCACTCGATTCTGCGGGATAAACACAGAAGACAGCTTCTTAAAACTGAAAGTTTGCCCTCATCCCAGCAATATGTTCCTTTTGGTGGAAAGAGATTGTGTGCTCTAAAAGGTGCAAGGCCAGCCATGAACAGGGCAGGTACTGTAGGGCTACAGACTTTCAAGATCCCAGTAACCCCAGCACCGTTGTAGGGCATGTGGTGGTATCTGTTACTTGTATATTAGTATTAGCATTCTCTCCTGTGTATGTAAAAGCTGCTGTTTTTCCACGCTTCAGCTCCTTGAGAGGCTTAAATTGCCTCTATTTACCTTGCTTTGCACTTGAGGCTGAGCTTCAGGGCAGTCCTTCTGGCATGGAAGGAAGACATGGGATTCCTGTCAAAACCGATTGGCTGTGCACTTTAATCTGGAAATGGGTTTTAGCTGAACAAAGCAGAAGCCCGCTGCATACATCTTAAAAGCATGTGTAGAGTTTTGAGCTAACCCTGGCACTTTGAAACTAAAATGTACAAGAAAAATTGGCTCCCCTGTGTGAGAGGCTTAGTTTGAAGAGATAGCTTTGGATGTCCTCTATCTTAGGCTTTTCAGCTATTTTGCTAAAGGGCACATGCTTCTACTTCTCAGATTTTGAGAGGCATGCACTTGATACTGTAATTTTTCTAATGGTCTGTCCTAAACCATGGATTTTCCTTTTCAGTTGACTTCAGGCAAAAGCAATGAGAAAATTCCAGGGAAAAGCAGGTTTTCATTTTCAGAACACTAGATGATGGAGGGAAGAAACACTTGCTTCCAACTGAAAAGTACACGGCACCACTGCGTGTTTTGTTCTGGTCTGTTATTTACCTTTTTTTTTTCTGCTCATTAGATCCAGCAATGTAGACAACCAGGCTTTCTGTTCCTCTTCTGTAATGGGCAGGCCAGACCAATAACATTCGCAGCATGGCTTCTCACTCGGGGTGTTGCTCGCCATCTGCCTCGGAGGCACTTTAAATAGTAAGGAAGAAGAGTCAAAGGAAGGCCAAAATGCAACTGTTTTACCACAGTGCTTCTTCAATCAGCCTGTGGGGCTGATCTGCTGTAGATGCCAAACCTTCTTCCAGTTTGGCTCATTGGTGCGTTTGCATGATGAATTTTACAGAGATTAAAATCTCCTCTTAAGAGTCCAGACCTCTCGCTACAGTTAACATTTGCAGCTGCTGAGCTGTTGTACGTTAATGCTTGTTACTAGGCTCAGGGATATCGAGATGTAATCCTCGCCCCCAAAACTGTTAGGGTTTAGTAAATACTCACCGAAAGTGCTAAGGTGTTTTTTAGTGGAGAGGGACAAACTGTAATCTCAGAGTTCTTCTACTTGCGATGGAGCTATGTGTGTGTGCACATAAAGCGCTGGAATGTCTGCAGGTCCTTCAGCTGCAGGATTCATCTCCTGCTTTGTGCCACAAGACTCTTATGATGATGTTGCACTTGGAAGATGTGACTCTGTACTAGGGTCAATAAACTGCAGAAGCTTGTAGACCAGCTAATGCCGAGTAAGGAATTTCTGAAAGCTTTTCTGGTTTTGGAGTGGATTTTTTCCCCCAATAGGGAGGGAGCGGGAAAGGGAGTAGCAGAGCCCTGGACAGGTAACTTACTTCCACATAAGTATTGCAACAATTGCAGCATCTTCAGCCCTAAGGTAGCTCCTTGGAAACCTGTAGCATTGCCCCTAGCCCAGACAAAGCAATTTCCTTTACGGAGGTGTAAGGCTAGTTGGTTTGTGCAGTGTGCTGACAGCAGGGCACTGCGTGTGAGAAGCTGAGCTGAACAGATGCACTTTGTACTGGCTGGCTGCTTGCCTACCGCTTAGGAGGAACAGTAATTGTGGGCCATTATCCCAACTGTGGATCTGAGTAGCAGAAACTCCTTTTTCAGCTGTAGAGAAACCTGTGCTGAGGAGCTGAGTGAAGTGTGACTTGCCTGCAGGGAGGATGCTGAATGACTAGGTCATTTGTGGGAGTCCGCCTGCTTTGTGCCTAGCGGTGTTAAATAAAGGGCCTCTGGAAGACTAACTTTTTAAAGAGAGTTGTACCGTGTGTAAAAAGCCTGTGGGGTTTTATCTTTGTGTGTGCGCAGTGTCAGCCCCAAGCAAGTCTCTTGGGAGGAGGAGGCGGCGGCTGGCCCGAAACAGATTTACCATTGACTCAGATGCCGTCTACATGAGCAGCCCTGAAAAAGAGCCTCAGCAGCCCACGCACAGTGGGGACACTGACCGCTGGGTAGAGGAACAGTTTGACCTTGCTCAGTATGAGGAGCAGGAGGACATCAAGGAAACAGACATCCTCAGCGATGATGATGAGTACTGCGAGGCCATGAGAGGCGCCATGGCTGACCAAGAGCTTCGGGAGCGGCTGCAGGCAGCTTCCATCACTAGCAGCCAGCCGTGCCGGGGAGAGCGCCTGCGCCCAGCCATGGACACACACGCCTCCAGGATGACCCAGCTGAAGAAGCAGGCAGCCTTGTCAGGCATCAATGGTGACGTGGAGGGCCACGGTGAAGAGGTCATCTGGGTTAGGCGTGAAGACTTTGTCCCCAACAGGAAACTGAACACAGAGCTCTAAACTGGTCCCCTTCCCCGCCTGGATGCGTTAGGTCTCCCTGTCCCACCCTCCGTCCCTCCCTCCCGCCTCCGCACACTGTGGTGGGCAGATTCCCCCCGATAGATTGCACACTTGCACACACCATTTTGGCAGCTGAATTGGTCTGAAGCCATGTGGCCACACTTTAGGCAACTGTAAAACGCTCAAAGCCTGGAACGGAATAAGCTTAAGGTCCTGTCTTTCGTTACAAAGGGCTTTCACACTATTTTATTTATTCTAAAATAATCAGGGGCTGAAATAAGTATGGGGAGAATATCATCACTGGAAAACAAATTACTCTGGATGTCTTAACCTATGTTCAGCAAACTAGCTTAAACAATAGCACAACAAACGGAAGGTTTTATAGCTGTAGAACATCAGTTGTAGGTTCATCTCCTTAATGAGGAAACTGCCTTTTTAATGTGTACAGTTGCAGTATTCTTATTACTTTTTCCTCTTTAAATATAAGAGAATATACATGTATTTTAGGAATGCGTGAGGAAAGGTTTGGGATTTATGTTGTGTTAAGTTCTCTTGGTCTGTGGCTGGTCTAATTTAATGTCTATGTTGGAAGCTCTAGTTTTACATAATATTCTAAAGATGCCAAACTCTCTTGAGATCCAAATTTAACACTTGAAGAAATATTTTTTTGTATTTTACCAGAGATGCAGGGGCACAAAGGGATAGGAGTTTTACAGCATTAGCATAGCTCCACGTCTAGGATATGAGGCTAGCTTTTTGCCGAGGGTTAGGAATGGTGATTTTATATTAAAATATGAACTGGAAACTCTTATTTAGGTATAACTTTCTTCAGGAAAAGGATTATTGTATATGTTTAAGACTGGAGTTTAGTTAGATAATAAAAATAATAAAATAAAACTACATGACTGAATTGTAGCGGACCAAACTCATCTATTGTGTAACCTCGCTGGAGCCAGCGTGGCAGCGTCACAGATCTGTTTGGTCCACTCTCTCTGGCAGAGTTTGGGCTTATGGGACAGGGAATTCATGGCCAAATAACTGACCTCATCCACTCTCCTGCTGTGGGTGAAACTAGTGTATTTTAATTCCTTTATAGAAGCTTTTCCACTGCAATAGAGTATGAACAAATTCTACACAAACCTCTTCAACATTTAAAATATTTTATTTAAACATTATAACAGGGTAAAATGTAACTAAAATATTGTGGTTTTTAAATAGACTTCCAAATACAAAACACAAAATAGCACTTTTTTTTTTTTAAATTTATAGAGTTTTGTCCATTTCAGTTTCACCTATAGGAAAAAAGGAAAATTATATGATTTTTTTTTCTTTTGGGGGTATCTATTGATGTTTGACACATTAGTAGGTACTTTGAAAACCTGAAATTTTATAATAGCTTCAGGACTATATTTTATAAAATCCACTCTGACTATATTTTAAAACATAACAAAAATTATTCCCCTCTCAAATACATCACTGTCTTTGTGTCCTAGCTAGCATTCCCCCCCTCATTCCTCCTCCTTTCTGGTTTCTGGTGCACTATACTTGATCTTATAAAAGCTTTCTCTATTGACTTTTTGCTATCTCCTGGTTTCTTTTCGTAAAAGCTTTAGAGAGGTTTCTATATCCTTTGTATTATCACATCATTGTTTTATATCATCTACCTGTCAGTTGTGTCCCAGCGTATTAGAGAAGCGGAAGTTTTAGCTGTCCTATGCTGTAGCCAGCGGAATACTGTCAGCGCTGAAATACTGGAAGGCTGGTACTGGGAAGGTACCGTTGTTCTTGTACATAATGTCATGACATGTCTATGTCAAAGGTTCTTATATATTTCTTTTATAAGCTGAAAGAAGGTCTATTTTTATGTTTTTAGTTCTATGAATGGAACGTTGTAAATGCCTGTCAGAAATAAAATACTGGAAAAAATGCAAGAGACTGTTATGTGTATGTGTGTGCCCCAAGACAGGTGCCTTTCTCAGCAGAGGCAAGCAGGAAGCAAGTCTTACAGTAGCTCGCTGAATCATAGAATCAATAGGTTGGTAAAGACCTTTGAGATCATCAACTCCAACCTTACCTGTCCGTTACTAAATGATGTCCCCAAGCACCTTGTCTCCTCATCTTTTAAACACCCCCAGGATTGGGGACTTGGCCGCCTCCCTGGGTAGCCTCTGCCAGTGCTTGGTCACCCCTTCTGTGAAGAAATTTTTCTTAATATCCAATCTAAACTACCCATGACGCAGCTTGAGGCCGTTCCCCCTTGTCCTATCACCTGTCACCTCTTAGGAGAAGAGACCAACGCCTGCCCCTCTGCAACCTCCTTTCAGGTAGTTGTAGAGAGCAATAAGGTCTCCCCTCAGCCTCCTTAAGGCTAAACGATTCCAGTTCCCTCAGTTGCTCCTCATAAGACTTGTTTTCCAGCCCCTTCACCCCTTTTGTTACTCTTTTCTTAGCTGCTTTTCTTCGCTGTCAGGTCAGTCTCTTTGGGTGGTGTCTGAGCTCTGGAGTAAATGATGGTTACTTTGTCCAGTGTGTGAAAGGCTAGGATGCAGTTGTTGGCTTCCCTTCTCTCCAATTGAAACCTTGTTTTTATTTATTTATTTTCCCAATGGAAGGACCAAGCCTTGCTGTTAGAGGATGGAAAAAGAGACAGGAAGATCAAATGCTAGATGCAAGCATCTGCCCCCAGTGTGCCTATTTGACACACACCTTGGCACAAAATACAGCTTTCTCAGTTAGTGGGACTGCTAACTTTAAAATAGCATAATCAAGTCTGTAACTAGCAACACTGTTCCCCAAATCCCTGAAACTACATCAACATTTACTGAAACATGAGTGCAAAGCAGGCTGATGCTTGCTTGTGTGCTCAGCTGAGAACAAATGTGAACAAGCATGGGCTTCTATTTTAAACACCACGATCTTTCTTTAGATGTGTTTGTGTGTTCATCTCTTGCACAGTTTAGTTCTTATTAGTTACTGCAATGTTTCTGGCAACTGATTTCAGCTTTCAGGTTGTAAAGGAAGCTGCTTACAAAGCCTGCAATAACACGCCTTGTGTTAAAAATTTGTATTATGCAGCTCGCCCGTCAAATATTGAACCTTACACAGAAGGTGTGGTAGGTGGAAAGTGCAATACTATGGAGTAGTTCTTGTATTTTCACCTACCATGCACTGTAGCTTAGGAAAGAGACCTCAACTAAGGCTCAGCACATATTTTGAGAATTGAGAGTTGCCATTTTCCTTATTGCACCCATAACCAGTCATACCTGTTTCTTTTCTGTGCTGGTCACAAGAAACATTAAGTGCATATTTTAAGAGAGAAGGAGGAAGCTGCAAATTCTGGAATTCCAACTGTCTTGGAAGAGCTCTCCAGTTTCACTGTGGCTGCTTTGGCCAGCCTTTGGGGTGCTGGATTTCAGTCCAAATGTAAGTAGCACAGCGTGTGTTGCTTTTTTGTTTGCTGCGGGTGAGACTGACTCCCATCACCTTTCTTTAGAGGAACTAGGGTTACTCATGTAAAGGCAGTTTGGTTATATGCATGGATCCTGGCAGATTTGCCTTAAGAGATGGGCTTGGGGACATCAGGGAACTGGTTTCTTAGAAAGCAAGGTGTTCTCCCCAGTGCTGCAAGAAGAGCCTTGCACAGCCCTGCGGGTTCACCTGCAGCAGAACAGCAGTGGTCTTTCTCGGGGAGCCCACAGGCACTGAGATTTAGGAAGTGCATTTTTTTAACTCCAGTTTTACCAGTCAGATATTTTTTTGTTATCTTCCCTAGCAGACCTGCTTTGCTTGCACCAGCTTCAGGACAATACAGGAAATATTCTGTTTCTGAGGCTACTGTCTCTGCAAATAACACGTCAAGTACGTTACCTCGCTCCTTGTATGCGGCTATTTAAAATGTGGCCTGATAATCGTAGAAACAACAAACAGCACTGCCTCTTCCCACAGCTTGTATTCCTCCTCCTGATGTCTTCAGCTTCTCTGCAACTTGTTTTTCTTTCCTTTTAATTTTATTTTGAACAGTTGCTGAGGTACTTCTGCTGAACAGTGGACTTCACTTTTTAAATTCTTTCAGTTGCAAGAGCTGTTGTGCACATTGATTGAAGAGTGACACTGTGCCAGTGTTACTGAATTAATCCAGTCTGGCATTTTTGGAAGCCTGCTGTGGCTCTGCCTTATTCTGGGGAAAGAGATCCTTTGAAAAATTGCTGCTTCTGTTTCTTCTTTCCTTTGGCCACATCCTATCAATAATACATAGTACTTCTGCATCATACACGGGCCTGAGCTCGAGTGGCTTTTTGCAATAATGAAACCTTAGAGCAGCCTTAGGGCCTGGGTAAATTGTTCCCATTTTAATCTTGACAAATGAAGGCAGGTGGAGAAATATACACAAGGTCATGCAGCAGACTTGTGGTACCAGCAACAGGCTAGCAGAAGGCTGTTTAGCTAGTAATCTGTGTGATGTTTCCCTTTTGTTAATGTGAAGAAGTAATTAGCTGTAGTAAGGAATCTTTTGTTGTGGCAGAGTAATGAAGTGATCGGAAAAGTCACATGGACTGCCTGGGCAGCAGGAATAATTTGTTCATCCATAACATGCAGCTGTGGTATTGAGTTTGCTTTCCTCTTTCAATTCTGTGTTTCCAATCAATTTAGTAACTGGGGGAGAGATGATGATCATAGAATCATAGAATCACTAGCTTGGAAAGGACCCACTGGGTCATAGAGTCCAACCATTCCTATCAATCACTAAACCATGACCCTCACCACCTCATCCATGCGTCTTTTAAACCCCTCCAGGGACGGTGACTCGACTACCTCCCTGGGCAGCCTGTTCCAGTGCCCAATGACCCTTTCCATGAAAATTTTTTTCCTGATGTCAAGCCTGAAGCTCCCCTGGCGGACCTTGAGGCCATTCCCTCTCGTCCTGTCAATGATGAGTTAGGGAATAATTGTAAGCAACGAAGCAGTTGCCATGTGGACTTCAAAACGAAGCCATGGTTTCTGTGGCTGGTCACCTCCAGGCAGTGATGTTACAGGTGATGCTGACTGTCCGCATCCTTGGGGGAGCACGTCTCAGTGAACTTAAAAGAAGAACAGGTTGCCTGTAGAGCTTGTGCAGTCTCCATCCTTGGGGGTTTCAAGAATTGTATGGAGAAAGCCCTGAGCAACTTGGTCTGATCTCGGAGCTGGCCCTGCTTAGGGCAGGGAGTTGGACCAGACACCTTACTGAGAGCCCTTCCCACCTGCATTGTCTTACAATGTCATGATTCCTTCTCCACTCTCCCCCACACCCAGTCACACAGGAGAAGTTTCCGTTTCTTTGTTATTTCTTTCCAGTAAGAAACAAACTGCAAAACATTATCTTGAATTTTGTATCAGTACTGCAATGAAGCCGAAGAGGCACACTCTCAGGAGATAAAGCTTTACGACAATCTTCCACAGGCAACTCAGGAGCACAGATTTACTGTGGGGGTGGGACAACTGAAGAGGCCAGAAGTTACTTTCTCCTGATCTCCTCACCCTCAGTGCGAAGTGTTCAGTGCAGATGTAGATACATCTCCTGGGATCCCCCAGGTCTATTAGACACAGTAAATGGCAGAAGTGCCTGCTCACCACTAGTCCTTGAGGCCTTGCTCTGAAAGACGTCACTGGACTTTTATGTAAACTGTGTTTGGCTACACAAAATTATATTTTCTACTCCTCTGTCTTCTCCCAGATGAAGCAAAATACCTGAAATCAGAAAATCTCCTCTTAACCCTGTTTTCACACATCACAGTTAAAGGTACTCTTCCTCCTCCTCCTAGAGCCTGCTAAGTGTTTGAGGTCAGCATCCTATCCAAAACAGCCATTCGGAAGGAGGCTTCTCTGGGGAAAAGTTGACTGCAAAGTGCGGTGGAGGCTAGGGTGTGCCTCTAGGCTCTCCCACAGACATGCCCAATGTCCTGCCTCGAAATGGCACCCATAGACATGTCACAGAGAAGAAGAACACATCAAGCATTTGTGATACTTTGTCCACTACGACCCCAGCTCCTAAACACAGGCACATTGTGCTGTTTCACGGTGTAGTATCTTAAGGTATATCAGAAGGCCCCAAGGTCATTTCAGCTGCACACATGTAGTCAGTTGTAATGCTTCCTTCAGATGTCTAAGAGATCCAAGATATCTACCTGCCTGGGAGTGCAGGAGGACACAGGCATTTCAGGTGAGCTACGCTCTTTTGGAGAGGCAGCTGGAGTATGATGGGGAGTCCTGGAGCAGCTCACATGGTACTAAAGGCAGCTGAATCCTACCCTGTGGGTTTAGTAGCTCTTCGATGACTTCTGGTCCAGGAGGCTGTCCAGTGTGTCCTTGAATCTAGGTAAGATTTTTGCATCCAGATATCCTTTGCCAAGGAGTTTTAGAGGTCTGATACCCAGGCATGGATGTGTGATTCTTTTGCTTATTCTAAATTTTGATCCCACTGGTTTCATTTGACATCCACTAACTTTTTACATTGGAGGAAACTCTGAGATGTCAATCTCTACTAAACTTCTCCACATCATCCATAACTTTGGAAATCTGTGTCATGTTTTTCATTAGTCATCTCTTTTTCCAGACTGAGCCCTTTCTGGTACTCAAAGAGCCGTTAAACCTACTTGTAAATGCCACTGGATGTTTTTACCCCAACAAAAGATAATAAAATGTATGAAGGTATGACTGTGAAAGGAAGTAGAAATTAAACATCTTGAATATGTTGCCAGCAAGTCTGACAAGGATTTTTAGTGTGGTTAAAAGTTGTAGAGTTCTGTGTCTCTCTAGGGAATGACTATAAAAAGCATGGAAAGGAAATGGCATGAAAATAGGGCATGGTGTATGCAGCCGTTCCTACAGCAGTGGCGTATCTTGCAGGACGTTAAGGTTTGCTACTTAAGGTAGGATTATTTTCAACTCGTAATACTACCAGACTAATCCAAAACCTTCAGGAAGTCTTTGAAGTGGTGAAATGAAGAAAGAGAGTCAGGGCATCAAGCAGAAAGCAGCACACAACTAGAAGAGCATGCATGGAAGAAGTGACAAGTGGCTTGTGTATGCCAGCTTGCTGGGTACTTCACTGCACCAGATCTGAAACCCTCCCCACTGCTCTGGCTTTAAAATTCCGTGCCGTCACGAGCCAACAGTCTCTGTGTGAAACAGAGGAAGACAGGAAACTTCTTCCTGCAATTCCTCCAGCATGATTTGGAAAGGCGAATATTAACACTTTTTTTGGGTGCTAGAAAAGACTCTAGCAGACTGTGCTGGAGAGGTGTGCCGAGTCCCTATGTCACACTATGCAATTAGCTGATGACCTGTACACAATCACACGTTGTTACAACAGCCAAGTAATCTGCTCATTTCAAAAATTGTTTGAAATGAAATAGGTAACCTGAGGTAATAAGAAATAATTAGAAATATCATATAAAAAAAAAAGAGGGAGCAAGAGGGCCTGATATTAATTAATGTTGCAGGAACCAGATGAAAGCCAGAAACTGAGACTCATAAAGCTGCAGGGAGACATGAGTGGAATACTAAGTATGTGCTACACTGTTTCCGAAAGGAGAGTGGGCTCCCATTCAACGCCTGACTGGTGTGCTTAAAGCATGGCAAGGAAAAAGCCAAGTGCTCCTCCATGCCCGAGGGCCAACACAGAGCTCTGTGTTATGTGGCATTGCTGAAAAAGTACTAGACAGACACTTGCAGTTACTGCACCTATAAGAATTGCTGTAGATACTATCTTGTACTCGATGCTCTCCTACTTTGCAGGCCCCTAGGATCCCCCATGCTATTTTATGGGGCAGCACATAGTCAGGGGAGACTAAAGGTGCTCTACAGCACAGACTTGGGGTGTTCTGGATCAGCTGTTGCCAGTGTCAGAGCAATCTCTGGCATTACATTTTAAATTTAATCACACGGCCCTAGTTCCTGAAGCTTTTCTTTCAGTTCCTAGAGAAAACACCTATTGCTTTGCATAGTTGCTGGGTCGATCTAGTGTGAGTCATTGCTCCTTGGTTTTCATCCATGGAAATTCAGTGTGCCTCAAGGCTCTCCTTCCGCTGCACGGGCCAGCTCTGCGTGGTTTCCCCAGGCATGCTGAAGGCTTGCCCTTCTCAGCCAAGGCAACATGCAGTGTGGCACACCTGCCTGTTCCTCCAGGCTGGTACTTCAGCTTAGATACCTCCAATATCCCTAAAGTGCTACCAGTGTTTTATAACGGACAGCTCGTGAGAGGCTGAGCAGGAGCCCAGGGCTGGCTTGCTGGAGCAAATCACAGAATCATAGAATGATTTGGGTTGGAAGGGGCCATAAAGATCTAGTTTCAACCCCCCTGCCATGGTCAGGGGCACCTCCGACTAGACCAGGCTGCCCAAGGCCCCATCCAACCTGGCCTTGGACACCTCCAGGGATGGGGCAGCCACAGCTTCCCTGGGCAACCTGTGCCAGGGCCTCACCACTCTCATGGGGAAGAATTTCTTCCTAATGTCTAGTCTAAATCTTCCTCCATCCGATTTAAAGCCATTCCCCCTTGTTCTGTCACTACAAGCCTTTGTAAAATGTGCTACCCCAGCTTTCTTGTAGCACCCTTTAGGCACTGGAAGGTTACTTTAAGGTCTTCCTGGAGCCTTCTGTCCTCCAGGCTGAACAACCCCAACTGTCCTAGCCTGTTCTTATAGAAGAGGTGCTCCAGCCCTCTGATCATCTTTGTAGCCCTCCTCAAAACACGTTCCAACAGTTCCATATCCTTCAGATGTTGGGTATTCCAGAACTGGACACAGTACTCCAGAAGAGGTCTCACAAGAGAGGAACAGAGGAGCAGAATCCCCTCCCTGGGCCTGCTGGCCACGCTTCTTTTAGTGGAGCCCAGGATATATTTGGTCTTCTGGGCTGCGAATGCACATTTCCAGCTCATGTTGAGCTTCTCGTCAATAAGCACCCCCAAGTCCTTCTCTGCAGGGTATCTCTCAATCGCATCATCCCCCATCCTGTACTGAAACTGCGGATCGCTCCAACCCGGGTGTCAGATCTCGCACTTGGCCTTGTTGAACCTCCTGGGGTTCACGCAGCCCCACTTCTCCAGCCTGTCCAGGAGGTCCCTCTGGATGACACCCAGTCTTTCATCATCCTTGACATGATCCTTGTGTGCTGCCGGCGATCAAGGCCGACTGTTTGGCTCCAATATCAGCTGCAGGGTGGATCCAGACCCCCGGCTGACGTCTGTGCCTCCAGGCAGCACAGCATCCCTGCCAGCAAGCGGCCGGGCTCCTCACTCTCTACAAAAAAGAGCGGAGGCTGAAGAGATGTTTCTGCAGACTGGCGCTAACCCACCGAGGTAAAAATCCCGGGGGGCCCCCGGTTGCCCCAGGTCCCGGCCGGCCTGCAGGGCGATGCTGCGGCCGCCCAGAGGCACAAAAAAGCAGCGCAGCCGGAGGTTTCTCTGCAGGGCAGGGGGCAGGGAGGACACCAGAGCTCAGTGCTGGATCCTTTCCGTGCTGTGGCCAGCTGGGGTCACTCTTCCCCCGCAAATAGCTCAGCATTTCGCTGTTTTACTGGAGCAGAAATTGTTTTCCAAGGGGCCTCCGGCCCCTTGGAAAACAATTTCTGCTCCAGTAAAACAAATAAACAGCAGCCTGGCCCGGTGGGAGGTGTCCCTGGCCGTGGCCCCGCGGTTGGAACCGGGTGATCTTTAAGGTCCCTTCCAACCCAAACTATTCCACGATGGTATGAGTCTATGAAAATAAACTAAAAGCGTTCGTGCTCTGGCAGCAGCCAGGCAGCATCCTGAAGAGAAGGACTTGGGTGTGTTTGTGGATGAGAGGCTGGGGCCGTGTGTTTGCAGCCCAGAAGGCCAAGCGTGTCCTGGGCTACAATCCAAAGCAGCGCGGCCAGTAGGGCGAGGGAAGGGATTCTGCCCCTCTGTTCCTCTCTTGTGAGACCTCATCTGGATTACTGTGTCCAGTTCGGGAAACCTCAACATAAGAAGGACAAGGACCTGTTAGAGCGAGTCCAGAGGAGGCCATGGAGATGATCAGAGGGCTGGAGCAGGAGTTGTTGTTCAGTCTGGAGAACAGAAGGCTCTGGGGAGACCTTATAGTGACCTTACAGAACTTAAAGGAAGCCTACAGGAAAGCTGGAGAGGGGCTCTTTGTCAGTGAGTGAAGGGATAGGACAAGGGGTAGCGGTTTTAAGTTGAAAGAGAGGAGATTTAGGCTAGACATTAGGAAGAATTTCTTCACCATGAGGGTGGTGAGGCTCTGGCACAGGTTGCCTGGAGAAGCTGTGGCTGCCCCACTCCTGGAGGTGGTCAAGGCCAGGTTGGATGAGGCTTTGAGCAACCTAATCCAGTGAGAGGTGTCCCTGCCCATAGCAGGGAGGTTGGAACTGCATGATCTTTAAGATCCCTTCCAACTCAAACCTTTGCTTGCACTACACAAGGCATCCCACGCTGTTCCAGTGTGGCTGTCGACCTGGTTCAGGGCACTAGCTGGGTTGTACATCATTCTAGCAGAGAAAGTAATTTCCGAGGATAGATTCAGATTCACTTCCTCTCAGCAGAGATTAAACCCTTGTAATTAACTCCTCAAGACGTATTAGAGGCTTTAGTATCTTCGTAGTTTTTCAATCACTACTGACACTGGAACTGATGCTCCTGATCAGTGAGCATCTCCCCTGGTGAAGGAGGGCAGATTCTCCCTTAATCTTGTCTACTGTTTTCTACTAAGTATCCAAAGGGATTAAATCTAGGATTTAGAAAGGAGGGACAGGTTGAAGATAACACTTCCTAACAGGCAAAATTGACAAAGATGGCAAGCTGCTCACCGACATGAGGCCTGTGTTGATGCTTTAGATGAAAGGGAAATATTTCATAAAAGATAAACAAATTTTGTACCTGTAAATCTTGAAAGTAGCATCTGTCTCCCCCCTCCCTTGCTGCTTTTGCAGGATCTGTAAGGCTTCATGGGAACCAACGCTAAGGCTTTTTATAGATTCGTACTGAGAGTCCTCCTAGTATGGGCAGTGGCTGGATAGGTCAAGGCAAGAGCCTAGCATCACTGAAGTTTGCTTTGAGAACTGCCACACTGTTTAAAAATGTCAGGTGAAGAGCATTCAAGAGCTCTTCATGATACTAGAGTGTTTTGGGAAAAATGAAAAACCCTACTCTTGGAGAAGGCAGAGTGATGTGGAAGGAAGCATTGGTAGAAATGCAGTTCAGAAGGATCTACTTCATTGTCTCCCACAGATTCCTAATACAGCATTAAAAAAATAAAAGCCCTTTTGATCTCCACTAAGAAACTAAAAGACTCGACTAGAGGAAGAGTATCAGCTTTCTTTGAGGTCTCTGCAATTGCAGGCGATTAGTTGAATTATACATCAGAATACTCCAGGAAAAGGAGATAAAGATAACAAAAAAATTAACTTAAAAAGATAAGAAAATCCAATCCTCTGCCCCCTCAAAACCACACAAAATGTGAGAAAACAAGCAGTTTAAATGATTTTTAAATGACCCTTCTTCTTTGCTTGCCATTTAAAAAAGTAAAGAAAGAGCTGTTGTTAAAAGTAAAATAAACCTGAGAGTGCTAGCATAAAAAACGCGTATTTAAACAGGAAATGTGTTTTGAAAACAGTTGATGGGTTTGAGTAGATTTACCCCACTGTGGTTCAGAGAAGTTGAAGTTGTGGATCTTAGCTTTGTGCATTTCCACTGGGATCTGCAAGAGCTGGTGCAGAGAAGAGCATTTGGCAGTGAGATGCACTGACATTATTTCTCTAGATGGTACAAGAAAAAGTTTCAGTATGTTGGGGCAAGAGCTGGAGTTGGAAGGTCATAAACATCAGTGTGGAGGCAAGATCAGGGGTTGGAGGGGGACAGTGAGACAGTGTCATCAGGAACTGAAGAGAGAATTTCAGGAAAAAGGAACAAAAATAGTGCAATCTGCAATTCCAGCTGTGGGATAGTACATGGGAGGATAACTTTATTTAGGCTGAATAGTTTGAACCTGCAGGGTGCTGCCATTATTTGCATTGAGGGCTGTGGGGCATGGCAGCATGGACACCCTTCCCATACAGAGCTGAACTAGGCGGACAAGGGGTCTCACCTGCTCCAGAAGGGCTATCCATTTTCCTGCTTTCTGTGCCAGGTTCCTAGACATTTTAGCCCTGCATTAGGCTGAGGTCTGCAGTATTAGGGCGAGATCTCTGCTTGTTCTGATACTGAAAATCTGCAGGGACACTACTGCTTTCGCCTGGTTGGTTTTATGACTGGGCTGTAAAAACATAGCATATTGTGGTACCAGCTGGGTAGCAGTTTCCTGACTTTACACCTATATCTGCTTTTTAAAACTCTGCACAGTTTGAATTTCTGCCTTATGACTCTGGAGTAACAAATAGATATAAAACATACAGCAGCAGTAGGCAAACAGTGTGCTTAGCATGAATAAAAAGTATTAACATTTTACAAAACTATTTTCCCAAGTACTTCATTAGTCCACAAAGCTGTCCCATCCATGGAGAGGCTAATACTGGGAATGATGAAGAAACTTGCAGGATAATAAACCTTTGATTTCAGCTATGCCGAAGTTTAGAGTAGTATCGTGATATAGACAGGTAACCCCAACAGCCGTGTATAAAATCTGCAGCATCAGTGGGCAATACTGATCTTTGACTAGTTCTACCACCTCCCAAATTTCCTTGAGTTATCCTTAATCGAAGTACCAACTGGCATGGCAAAACATCTGTTTGTGGGAAGTATAGTATACTGGTTAGACTTTCTCTTGGATTCTCACTTTCTAGTCCTGAAAACAATGAAATCAGAAAGAAAGGGGGAAGGATCATCCCAAAATTTAACAACCTATGGTTTTTTTACAGCTGAGAATGTGCCTCTGTGGTTTCATAAAGAACTGGAGTTGTTTGGAGGTAAAAACAATGGTTACACAAATTTGAGGATATATTAGCGATATCTGGGTTTATGGACCATTTTTTTACTACAACCCCTTTATCACTGTCTGAGCAACTACAGCCAGCCTCACTTGCAAGCCATTAATTGAACATCCTCGAGACCTTGTATGCAATATGTGTTTCTGAAAACTACCAATGTTATCCATGAAAAGGGACAAAGTCGCTTCACTAGTATAATCAAATATAACTGAATTTCAGCCTGAAGGGGCTGTTAATACAGCACAGTGTAAGGGCAAGACAGATATGCTGTCAAAACAATCTTGTGCATATGTAAACACCTGTCATGCTCAGGCGCTGGATGGTAAAAACCCGTTACAGCCATTTCCATTGGTGGCTCTCTGTTATTTTGGAGACAGCAGAAGAACCATTCCAGGAGCACTGATGAGGTTTAAGGTGGTGAGGAAGTTTTGCATTAGGTGCTTTCAGCTGAATCTCCTGAAGCTAAGCCCAGTTCCCCAGTTCTCACACTCTCTTGGTTGCAGCTATGCCTGTGTGGCTCAAGGGTGATCCTGCTGATGGAGACACTCTAGCCTATTGCACTGTGAAAACTGCTGTTGTATCATCGTGGCAGGAGATGGAAAATACCATTAAAAGTGAGCAGGCTCAATATGTCCCTGTCAGCCTCAATTTAAAAATAAGTAAATCAAAATCAAATCACACTGGTAGCTCAGTCTCCTCAGACCTATTCACAACTCATAGAGAGTTCTTTCCACTGTTCTTCACAGAAAGCATAAATAAATTTATCCTGTTTAAGTGAGAAGGTATTCATCTGCATGGGACTGTTCTGGGAGATGGTGTGTGCAGGTCTCTTCAATGCAGAGAGAAAACAGCCTTTTCTGCTTTAAAGACAAAACAAGATGCATTATAGTTGGCGTGAGATTATATTTCCAACACACTTTTTTTCAATGTGGAAGGGGATTTGATTCTTTTGTCTGCTTTGGTACTTATGGAAATTATTAATTTCTCATAATACAGATTTGTCTTACCTCATCCTAGGTTTAACTTTACTATCTTGCAAAGAAATATTGGTGGACTCGTAGGAACCAGCTACGGCTCAGTTGCATTGCTGAATGAATATGGCTCATTTCACAGTGATGTAGAATCATAGAATAGCTAGGGTTGGAAGGGATCACCTAGTTCCAACCCCCCTGCCATGGGCAGGGACATCCCACTAGATCAGGTTACCCAAGGCCCCATCTAACCGGGCCTTAAAAACCTCCAGGGATGAGGCAGCCACGACCTCCCCTGGTGACCTGTTCCAGGGTCTCACTACTCTCATGATGAAGAAATTCTTCCTAATGTCTAATCTAAATCTGCCTCTCTCCAATTTATACCTGTTCCCCCTCATCCTATCACCACAAGGCTTTATGAATGGTCCCTCTCCAGCTTTCCTGTAGCCCCTTTCAGGTACTAGAAGATTGCTGTAAGATCTCCTTGGACCCTTCTCCTCTCCAGGCTGAACAAGCCCAACTCTCTCAGCCTGTCCTTGTACGGGGGATGCTCCAGCCCTCTGATCATCTTTTGAGCCCCAACAGCTCCATATCCTTGTTATGTTGAGGATTCCAGAAGTGGACATAGTACTCCAGATGAGTCTTCACAAGAGAGGAACGGACTGAAGTTCTGTCGAAGCCTTATTATGCATTCAGATAAAATGGCACATGGATTGGATTTGTTTTCTATAACTGCTGATTAAAGAGGCACAGATGTACCTACTTGGCAGTAAGTTCTGCACCCTTTGTATATTTCTTTCCTGCTTATGGAGGTGGTTCCACATCAGTTCTCCTGGTGGCACCATGGCTCTGTGGGTTACTAATACAACAGGAACAAAGGAGAAAAACATCTTATTACAATGGTGCCACTGTTTGAGCTATAGAATACTGAGCACAAAGCCCCACAGCTTATGGCACATGATGCTACACTTCTATGTGGCTTGTTGTGTTAAGTTAGTGGGTTTTAGCATTTTCTAATGCTAACTCTATTCACTATGCTGTGACATTGTGCTGAGTATTAAGTTTGGATAATGAGTCTTGCAGTTTTCATTTACAAAATTTTCAAGAGAACAATTGCTGATTGCTGGCTGTGGTGTGTGACAATAGATTTCATAGTCAAATGTCAGGCATCTGTCTCTGAAAAGCTTGCCGTCACATGATAAACATGAACAAGTTGTTAAAAAAAACCCCTCTTTCTTTTTCTTTCTTTCTTTCTTAAGGAGGGATGGGAAGGGTGCATTGCCCCTGCTGCTAGACCATGTCCTCTCTTGACTATGCAGCATTCCTGGGCCTCAGTAATGGACCCTAGGTGTCCACATCACCTTCAGGCTCTGCCCACAGAAGAATGGTTGGAGCCTTTTTTTCAATGATGAGGCACCTTGCTTTCTGCCAGGGTTTGTTAGCGCTAACCCCTGTTGGGATGTGTTGATCCACTGAGTGATGCCGGTGCTGTTGCCCTGGGTTTCTCTCTCTCCTCTCTGCCTGCTTTCCAGACTGGTTTTATCCTGCCCCAAAATGTCTTGGTCCTCCCCACAAGCCCTGCTTGTCTCCCTAATACTTAGAGGCCACGTTGACTGCCCTGGGGAGTATGGTTTTGTTGTGCTTTGCATGTTTGTTTCCCTGTGGCTTGCTTACTGACCCTGAGCTGCTCATCCACCTTCCCTCACTCACAGCCCCAGATCCCCTGCCTTCACTCTGGGAAATGGGGAGAAAGCAACTCCTGAACCTCTGTTCCATCACACCCTGTGCAGCTGCTGGTGAGATGTGGTTTTCCCCCACCCAGCCATCCCTACCTAAGCCCATGAGGTCTCCTGGGGGTGGTGGAGGGCACGCTTATGGGCACATCGTGGTGTTCAAGAGGGGGCAGAGAGGACCTGGAGATACGTAATCAAAGGAAATGTGCTAGCACAGAAGATGTTGTGATCAAATGCTGCTGGAAAGCAAGAGAAGAGAGTGAAAAGATAAACCATCTGGTGCTTTTCATTCATCTTCTGACGTTTGCTACCCTGCAGAAGATTTTGTGTCCTCACAAGACCCATCCCTCCCTGTGCACCCAGCACCACAGTGCTCCCGTCTGGTGGCAGCCAGGGTGTGGGTGGCCTGACTACGCGCTGTGGGGATGGAGGGCAGGGCATACAGCTGCCAAAAAAAAAGTTTTTGATGCTCTGGCCATGATGGAAAGGCTCATAGGAGGTGCTCAGAGCACTGTCTGCAGTACTGCTTCCAATCCTTCACTGTGTCCTTAGTAAGAGGGGCTGGTGGCATGCTCCACCTAACACCTGCCATAAGACTGGTGGGACAAGTGCTATGTATGTGTAATCACAACTGATTTCCATTTGGGAACCCCTGGAAAGTGGAGGCTTAGATAATTTTTTTATCACTTGCTAGTCACTTGATCCAAGTTAGAAAGTTTGAAGGAAGGCTGTGGAGTCCTGTGTCAAACGCATATCGGATGTGCCATCCCGAAATGTTTACCCACTGCCTGGTGGGTGTAGGGAAATCACAAGTTTTCAGTGAGCAGCGACTACCTTCATGAATGCAAGTATAGCCTCTCAAGATACCATCTGGTTGTGCCTTGTTTGTGCCCCTCTACGCCAGACATGTCACCATCCACATCCCCAGGACTATGGAGTCCAAACACCTTTCCATGCCGAGACCCTCTGACTAACCAGGGGCAGCATGACAAACCTGAGAAAGCCGTTGGTCTACCTTCCTTTTGAGCCCCCACATTGCACATTTGTATTGAGCAACTTAGCACCTCTCATCAAGCCCAGACTCCGTTTTATTTCACTTCCATCACTTCACAAATGCACTGTCCCTTCTTGTCCTGCATGTGGCTTACAGAGACTGCATTATGTATTCTTCCATCTCTGATGCCTTTTTAAATATGGAATTTGACAGGCAATCCCTGGTTGCATTTGCTAAATGGCTTTAAAATGTTACTGCTGTCACCCCTTTGGTCTGCCTGCCTGGGCACAGTGGCATTTGTCACTGCAGATTCAGCAGCGAGGAGTATTCATCTGCAACCCCTTCCTCCATCCATCTTAGTGTAAGTTACAGAAGAAAGAGGGTTTCCTAAGCCTCTCCTCTCGTATGGCAGTGGGACAGCACACACGGCTGTCTGCTCTGGGGCAGGTGTCCCACAGCTGGGGATGTCTGGTATGGGAATACCTTGAGCTACTGACAAGAGATTTGCAAGAACTGATCTGCCAAAGCTTTGGGGAACCTGAGGCAGGGTCATGCACTAATGTGGCAATAACTGTGATTATGTTTGTCTGTGTCAAAGAAGACATTGACACCATCTTACTTCACTAAAATTTCAGTTGTCTTTCACTCCAACGCACTTTTGTGACACTGCACTTGGGACTGCCACTACTTTGCTGACTTGGTGGTGGCCTGAGGGCAATTCTGATGCCCTCTCTGAAAGCCTGCAGCTGCCTATTTATCCACTGTACAGTATTCTGTTCAGGAAATAGGAAATATTTTTTTTTTTTTTTTTTTTTTTACTTTGAGGTTGATCAATACTGGAACTAGTTGCCCAGAGAAGTTGTGGACTCTCCATCCTTGGAGATATTCAAAATTCAGCTGGACACAGCCCTCAACAACCTGCTGTGTATGACCCTTCTCTGAGCAGCATCTTGGACGAGGCAGTCAACTAGGTAGTCTCCAGAGGTCCCTTCCAGCCTCCAAATTCTCCTGTGATTTAATGAGTCTGTATTTCTTCTCTCAGTATGACACATTAATAGCAGCACAATGTGGTGTTGTTACCTTTTCATCCTGTCTTACCAGACCATAAGTGTTTGCACACTTTTGTGTTATGTTCTGATATTTCATTTGCTACAGAGCAAGAGGTGTTTCTGTGCCTGGAAGGGAACTACTTTGTTTTGAAATTTTAACTTAATTTTTCTGTGTAGGAAAACCAAATAGTTTGTGTATGGCAGATTTAACACACTGGGCAACTAAGTGGAAAAACATAACAGAGGAACAATACACAATTAAGACTATTTCATTTTAAGGAGACTCTGTACAGATGCTATCTAAAATATTATGACAGTACATTAGACAGATTGGCTTTGACCGTGAAATGATTTCAAGCAATGTTTTAATAAGAATTTGCAGCTGATTTCAGTAACCAGAGCTTATGAAACACAGCAAAACCTCAGAGACTGAGTATTGAAGCATTCCAGATAATATCAGGAAAGTTTGAAACTGGAGACAGAAACTCCCTAGCCAATTATCTCAGTTCAGTGAGGTAAAACAGGATGGCTTCCCATGAGCATTTTTAAGTATGTTGAGCAGAACATTTCCCAAAGGCAGTAGTTTTGTTTCCAGAGATCTAGGTTTGTATTTGTGCCTGTTTGTATAGGCAACATCTGTCTCACACTGAAAAAGCATCTTATTTTTACCCAAATTAGCAAAATAGCTATCACATAATTTGATCCTGCTGATAACTTCTGTATTACCTTTAAAGTTGAGAGCGTGGACTACCTTAGCTGATGCAACAGGTGAGGTTTGTGGGAATGTTGAGATAATTACTCAAAAAATGTCATAACAAATATGCTCAGGGGACAGCAGCTACCTAATAAATGAGAAAGCCTCAGCTGTTATATTAAAACTATAACAAATCTAAAGATTACAGCACCTACCTATCAGGAATTCAGCTTTGTAGGCTCTTAACACTTTGGTCTCAGTCCAGCAAAGCCCCTAAGCACGTACTTAAATACAGCATTATTGATCTTGCAAGGATCACTTGACAGCTTAAAGGTAAGCATATGCATAAGTACATTAGAAATTCAGCTCACAACTGTGATTCACGAGCTACTCTAAAAAAATGTGTGACACCAGCAAAGGACCAAATCACAGATCAACAAAACAGATGATCTTCCATGAGAATAGGCAAAAAGAAGGTTTTCTTAATAAATAGTTAAGAAACTGGGTATTTCTTAATCATGGTAGGCGTGAGTGGAAGGAAAACATTAGGAATCTATTGGTAACCACAAAATTCACGATAATTTTGTCTGCATTGCATGGAGATACACTGTTGCCTTTTAGACAGTGTAAGGAGAAAAACATAGCTACAGGGAGATTGAAAAAGGAAGGTAGGCATACATTATGAAGAAGGTTTAGATACAATGAAGCGTGATTTGAGAATTTTCCTTGAATAGTTATTGTAAGCATCTTTTTAATTCTAGCTTTTCCTTTAAAATTAACCTCTTAAATCTGCTACTAAATGTTAGTCCCATAGATAAGGCAAGGATAGCTTCCTAGCAAGCAAGTATCTAAGAAGAATCTCATATGACCCCATGCCCTGTGTTTGAAGTCTTGCGTGTGTGACCTACAGTACTTTAGAGACTCATGGTGTTGTGCTACTTTCAGAGTAGATAAGGAAGCTGGGATGGATTGCCAAGTGACCACTGTGAAGTATCTACCTTCCAAAATAGTATTTGTGCTTAGTTCTAACTCAGAATACTGCACACAGTGGCACTTCACAACCCTCTTTGCCCTCAAGAGGTATCTTTATTCTCACTGTGAGGAAGAGAAATGCAGCTATGGTCATTTCCAGATGAACATTGGAGAAAAGGAAATGCAGGACATGCACAGGTTTTCTCTAGCAGATCAGAGATTTAGCTTTGATTTTATAAATCTCAGATTTGACAAATCTCATTCAGAATCCTTTCCACAAAAGCCTTTCCATTTAGCAATAAGACAATGCTGGTCTGCATGCCTGTGTCCAGTGCTGTTAGCACAAAGTGAAACGGGCACCTTTAATGGAGGGTCTTCCTTTGAGGATAAAGAGAGGAATCTCTGACTTTATTGCAGAATGGCTAAATGGGGTGCTGAAGGTGCCGCTCAGAGCCTGTGGGAAAACAAATTTGAACTTCTGCAGAAGAGTTGTACCCGTGGTCAGAAGGGCTGCTGTCCTGACATACTCACCTGTGGGTGGTAAAGGATTTGCTACAATGGCAGGAGGAGCTGAGGGAAACCACCACTATGCCTTAGCCTCCAGAGAGGCAGGAATGACTACTTCACCAGACAGAGGGGGGAAAAAGAACATTACCCCAGTGCAGAACTTCCTTTTTCTGAGCTTCTGCAGCCTGTTATTAGCAGCTTCAGTGAAACCTGAGGTGGTCTCGTAATGAAATAATTCCCTTCAGAGAGGGAACCCAGTATTATCCTTTTCTGTTGTAAAAATAAACACACAGAGAAATGATGGCCCCTGACACAGGGAACAGACCATCATGGTACAAGAACAAAAGTAGAAATAGTTCTCTGCAGAAGTCCTGGTCCAGACAGACAGAGGGAAATGCAGGGACAAGCAAATGCAATAACTTTCCCTGTGTCACTTGGCAGAGCCCTGGTAAAGCCCATGTGTCCTGACTCCCCACAAAATGATGATAAAATATTATTTCAATAGGAAGGATTTTCCTAGGCGTAAACCACAATGACATCAAAGACACTGAACTAATTTGTTTTTTTCTGACAACTAGATAAAGATATTAGTTTAATGCCTTTTGTTCCTTGACAGAATGTTTTAGTCAGTGAACGGAATTAATTGTGTTGACATAATGGATTTATTGTTTCAACAAAATGCCTGTCTGTTTTCACACAGTGGATAAGGGATTTGACAAAAACTAATGCTGATATCAGGGGGCTTTTATATAGTTGAATTATCAACCTGATAAAATGCCATGAGTGCAAAAGAGAACATGAAGGAAAATGAAGAGTCTATAGCCCAGAGGCATTAGTCCTCAAAAGAAGTACGCAAAGAATACATTAAGTTTTAGAGTTTCTGTGGCTATTTTTGGTGAGCAAGGTTCTAGCCACACAGACTGTGTGCCCCCACAGACCCCTGCTTGCAATGGTGAAAGCCATCTACCCAGAAACCTGTCAGATCTGCCTGCAATCAGGGTTTGTGAGTAGGGAAAGCATTCAGCCCCAGCCAATACCAGTCTCAGTCTGCTCTGCCACTGCTGCAGCCCTAAGAGCAAAGCAAGGAGCTGGAGCAGAGAACAGTGAATGCTGTTGGTAGACAATAACCTGCAAAATCCAGCTAAGAAGCACAATGTATGCAATACAGAGGATTTCTATGGAGTCAGCACATGGAACCTGATAATACAGAAGTCAGCCAATTATTTTGCCTCTCTCTCTAAGCTACTTCTGTCTGCATCAAGAAATGAAAACAGGTTGTGCTCCTTCACCACCAGGCTGTAGCCTTTTAGACAACATTCCTCAAACTAAACTGGGAATTTTATGCTTAGGAAGAACCATCGCACTTTTGCACTTGTGTCCAAGAGACAATGAGTGGTGTACATGTGCTAAGCAATGTAGGGCACAGCCTGTCCATGTCAACCTCATGCTGCACTGAACTCTCCTGGCACAGTTCTGCACTTCTGTCAGCCCTGGGCTCTGACTGGGAACAGGCTGGAGGGTGGTGTTGGTGGAGTATAAGGACCAAGAAACACAAAGGCAAGAGAAGAGCACAAAAGAGATGAAATTATTAGTAAAAGAGAGGGAGGTAAAGATGAGAGAAAGAAAAAATGATGACGAAAAAAGATGAAAAGTTAAGAAAGCAAAAAGTCATTGTCTGATTTCTTTTTCCAAACCTAAGTTAAAGTCTTGACATATTAAGAAGATGCATTTGCTGTTTTTCTTTGTGCTTAAAACCACTTAGAACTTGTCTTCCTTTAAAGGAGACTAAGTAGAGCAGAATAGTTTTCCTGTAGCCCCCAACCACCTTGTGTGTATACAAAATCAGTAGAGGCACACGTACAAAGCCAACTGGTCCTCTGCCAGTGATTCCCAAGCTAGCATAGACCAGACATTGAGGAACAATATCGCTACTGGAGAGGGTGTTGCATCAAAGCAACCAAATGCTTTGTGTATTGTCTCAGAAGCAGCATATTCAAATATGTCACCTTTTGCCCAGAAGAGATAGGCAGTAAGTAATAAATTTGAGACTTAATGAAGGTGTGATGGAGCTAGAGAAGAAAAGGTTTGTGGGGGTATATGACAGGGAAATAATATTGGCTATAAGGAGCATGCGTATTTCAATGCATTGAAAGATGAGAGATCCAGAAATTATTTGAAATGGAGAAGCTTTTCTTTCAGGAGAAGGACGGGGTATCTGACTACAGCAGTAGTGCTCCAATCCTACAGTAGCCGAGTCAGCTGCCAGCCAGACAGCCAAAGTTGACTACAGACTGACTTGTGTTATCCAAATGTTTGCTGGGAAGACTCTTATCTTTGCTGTTCAATTTATTTTTCCACAACACAATGCTTTGTTAATTTGAAAATACACCACAGAATAGCACACTGGGTAACGGCAACAGCAAACCACATTTTACAGCCAAAAGTGAGTGATGGGAACTCCTACTTCTTTCTCTGTATATTGACTGTCTTTTCTTCCTGAAAATTTCTTTCAAAATAAACTATATACGTGTGAATGGTGTTTCCTTTCTTTTCCAGTTGGACTCACTTGCACTGTCACCCTGGGGAAGGAAAGTGTCAGAAGTAGAGAGAACCCATTTACTAATCTGTCCTACAGAAGAAGACGGGCTCAGGTCTGGCATCAACACCAACTGTAAGCATTGCTGAGGGTACTCGGCTGCACAGTGCTGGGAATTTGAAAACAGGCTGCAAAGGGTTTCTGTGAAGATAAATAATAGCAGCAGCTGATAGAGTAAATTGAAGGAAATCAAGTCAAAGTAACTGCATGTAGATGGAAGAGCTCTTCATCTTCAGACACAAAAAGAGCCTGCAAATAGTTTTGATGGAATCTATGAATAAAAATAAGAATATGGAATTTTCTTTTCCCTTAAGAACACAGCTCTTTGGTATAAGGCCGTATTATGCTCTTCCTCAGCAGAGAGGATTGGGGTAAAAGTATCTTAAAGTCACTCCTTTTTTTTTTTTTTTTCCCAGTTTATGGGTAGGCAAAAGGGGCTTAAACCTTCTTCAGGTTAAGAAAGAATTTTCTGTTCCTGACTGGACAGGGCCAGAGACAGAAACAGCATCAGTCTGGATTTGAGGGGAAATATGATTAGATTCAGGGATGTGACAATTTCATATTATAGCTGAGCCTGGATGGACCAGCTGGATAATGTAACCCAAGTGGAGGCTAACTTATAGACTGTGTGCCCTTCTGGTTCCCCTGTGTGGGGCTTCGGGTTGTCCCGGTGCAAAGGGCTTTACTGCTCCCTGGTCAATTTGAAATTGTGCAGTTGACTGAATTTTTGAGACATTGTATTATGTTTATTTTTGCTTCCTCCTTCTTTCCTCAAATGAAAGGTACTTTTCTTGCCAAAGGACCTTAGTGTCCATGAAAGAGAGGGAAAATCACTCCTGCTAAGGGGTGAGGTCAGATTTATTTTCATTTACTGGAGCCAGAAATAGACAAAATATGATAAAAGCTGATAAAAATATGATATGGAGCATGCATGTGGTCAGTTGGCTCACCTCATCTTCATAAAATCATAGAATAACCCCTGTTTCTTGGGAGAAGAGGCCATTACCCTCCTCTCTACAACCTCCTTTCAGGTAGTTATAGAGAGCAATGAGGTCTCCCCTCAGCCTCCTCCTCTCCAGGCTAAACAACCCCAGCTCTCTCAGCCTCTCCTCATAAGGCCTGTTCTCCAGCCCCTTCACCAGCTTCGTTGCTCTTCTCTGGACTCGCTCCAGAGCCTCAACATCCTTCTTGTGGTGAGGGGCCCAGAACTTGTCCACAGAGAAGGAACTTCTGTCTGAGGGAACAATAATTTCAGGCATTCACATTGGATCAGCAGCAGCATGAACCCCATACACAGATTTTACTTTATTTCACAGCACTGAGCAACCATGCCTGAGAAATCAGACCCTTTGAAGGTATTGCCAGCGACATATCCAGCTAGGGTAAGAAATAAATCTAGTGACATATCCAAACTTACTAACTGTACTTGAAACTACACTACCAATGGTTTGGCTTCATCACACATTTTTTAAATGTATTTCTCCTGTCACTCTATATTATCTTTATTTCACAATTTGTTGTCTTTATTGTGGGGGTTTTTTTGACACACAATCAGAAGAGAGAAACTGCCATAAGAAGGACTAAAGCTTTGGCAGGAAGGAGAGATTGTCTTTGTATCATGTATTTGTACAGCGCTGGGAAAATTGGGTTCTGATACAGAAAAGGGCCTTTTAGGCATAGCCACCACATAAATAAGAAAGAGGTTGTCCTGTGAGCTGCAGAACTGATGAAACCTCTAGCTCCAGTAGTTAATTTTCTTGTAGGCTTGATCCTTAAGCCCTTTTCTTTGTGTGGATTATCTCTCTTCGTTGCATATACTCTTATACCACCCTAAAGGGCAAGGAACAGTGTGGGGAGAGGTTAGGCAGTGACCCTGCTGTGCTAGTGGGCAAATGAGGATGTGTTGGCTCATTGGTGACGTAGCTGCTGCCAGCAGGAGGACATCTCAACTCTACCTGCCTTTTCCACAGTGTTGACAGTAATTTGGGTCTGTCTCCTTTGCTAGACTTCCATTTTCATGAAACTTGTTATTTTTTTGGTTTTACATGTTTCTATCAAATGCCATTGCAACTGGCCAAGAACCAGCACTTGTTTTGAGGGGGCTGGGGAAACTGTCAGACAGGCAGATGGATGGGTAGACAGTGCAACTGAATAACCTCATGTCCTTAGGGAAAACAGAACAGCATTAATGGGCAGATGTCAATGTTAAGTAGTTACTACTCATGGTTGTGTAGTGTGCAAGTAGGAGTTCAGATTGTGAGTGAGAAATAGGATGCTGTAAAATAATAAGCCATCTGAGCTAATATTTTTATACCCATATGGTAGAATCCTTCAACTTTTTCTCTGTAAACGAGGAACAAAAATATTGTAGGACAAATGCTCAGGAAGTGAATTAACAGGAATATGATTTGTCACAGTAAGGATGAAACAAAGAAATCTGTAGCACTGACTATATAGCAGAGTGTCAAATTCTGCCTCAAGTATCCAAGCTCTGCTCTCAATTACAACCTGGAGAACTGACTAACCTCGCTGAGATGCTGAGTACAGGAAGAGTCTAACCCAGGTTATTTGATCCAATAAATTTTTTTGATTCCGCAGCTATAGAGAGTAGGGTGGTGAACTGGAAAATATTTACAAATGTTAGTGTTTGAATATTTACCCAAAATATATTTTGAAGCTCTGCACTGAGGAAAATCGCAAAGGATCACTCAAAGCTTCCATGATTTTCTAAGACCTTCGTAGAATCAATACAATGTCACTTCCAAACACCAAAGTATAATTGTAGAGAGACATTTCTTGAAAATACCAATTGAATCAAAGGGAAAAATTCCAAAATCTCAACGGATTTTGGAGTGGCCACTGTGTTCCGAGTAGATACTCTGTGAAAGAGGAAATTTATGCAGCCATCCTTCTTTGCCTAGTTATCTATGGATCAGCAGAAGGAAAGAGTTTCCACTATGTTGTAATCATGGAGAAGACTCTGTTGCCTCTTCATCTCTCTTTTCTTCAAGAAGATGACTTTGAATCATGTGTTTTATCAAGATTTCCACTACTTTTTGTCCATGAAACCATAGCTGCTACAAAAGGCAGAAAAGTAAAGGTAGCTGCTTTTATGTCAAAAATATAATGTGTAAAAAGATAATGGTGAGAAATGGCATTTGACAAAGCAAATTATTTAAGAAACTTGTTTAAAAAAGGAGAAATTCCATGATGACAGGAGTCTCTAAGTTGTCTGTTCTCTATATCATCTCAAAGGATGTGAGATGTGATGATCAAGAGCTCAGCATATCATATATCAACATATATCTTCATGTGGATATATGCCCTCCAGAAACCAAGAATCACAGCTTCATACCAATGCCATGAGGGTGATCTTATAGTCTCTGCTGATCTGTAGTGCATGGGAAGGGCCAGAGGGCTCCCAGATTCTTGAGCTATTTAACTCCTGTTGTCACTCTTCTCCAGAAAATTGTATTTGGCTTGAGCTGAAATGTGAGGGTTCATCAGGAATCATTGATTTTATTACTGTCCATACCTGCATTCCCCAAGGAAAAGAAAATTAGAGTTCAAACAGGGAACAAGAGCATCTTTAGGAACTCAGTTCACTGCACTGTTTCCCTCTTGTAAAAGAGAGTTATAGACCAGGACAAGAGAAATAGCCAGCACACACTGAAGCAGTTTGTGCTTTAGTTAAGGATACATATAAAGATTTCTCTCTGTTCCTAACATCTAATAAATTGTATATTTTCTGTGCTCTTACATCAACACATTTATTAAGGGGTTTTAAGCGAAGGTTTTAAGAGCTAAGGCTAGAATTTGTCTGATGAGATCCGATTTAATTTCTGATGAAACACAGTTTGTTTCATCGTCCTTTTACATTTTCAGGGTGTAGCCTTTTCCCTATCAGTCTATTCTGGCTGCGATCCACCTGTAGCAAAAAGAGTTAAGATTTCTTGAAACGAACTTGGAGAGGTACTACAGAACCTGAGTTACTACTAGCCTACAGATTCAGTTCAACCCTGTTGCTTTAAAAAGCTAATTTATGTAACATAGGTCTACGTCTTAAACCGTCTTACACTGAAACATTTTTTGAAAACTTTAAGAATTCTTGAAATCCAGAAAGATTTCATTCTTTATAGTAAAAAGATGACCCTTTAAAGAGTATTTTTCCATCTGTCTGCAGAAACAATTTTGTATCTTCTCCTGAAGGGTGTGGGATGACTGGAATAATTTTTTTTCTTGTAATAATAGGATCCTGATTGCTTATGATGGTCTTCTTTGTTTTTATAACCTTAATTTAAGTTGTTCTATGCATTTGGCATCAGTAAGTGATTTGATGGAAGTCCTCAAAATTTTAAAAGCATGACTTTTACGGCTTTTACTAACAATGAATGTAAGGACTGAAATGAATTTCTAGCATGGTCTTTTGCCCATTTCAAGGCATATCTCTGCAGAGGTGGAGTACATTGCAGCTTACTGGATGAACTTCAACTCTGTTCAATCCCAGCCTCAGAAACAGCTTGAACTTCCTTAGTAAATATTGTTCACTGTGAGTAGCGTACTCTGGTCTTTTGGAGAAGAGTATAACATCTCCCAGAACTTAACGCATTCCAGAGCTATTAAGCAACAGAAGGGAAAGCCTGGTGTGAAAATAGAAAAGGAGACTGTTGTGTTGGAAGCAAATCCACAAGCTGATGAAAACAAAACTTCAACATCTTTGCTCACCCTTCGGGGAGATTTAAAGTTTCTCTGTACATGTGCTTTCCCAGTGGTCTCTGGGGTGTTTAGGAGAAAGGTGAAGTAAGAGCTGTGGCTGTTTACATCTGTATGAGTGACTCATGAGTAGAGATGACCATGTAGGAAGAAGCTCAAGGTTTCAGAGTCTAAGAGGGAGGATAATGTCACTAAATAGCTTGGATTAACATGCTGATACTTTTGTTTACATCAGTGAGTATAATGGTACAGTGGGAACAGGTGTGTGGTTGAAAACACTTCATGCTGGGGACTTGACATCCACAGTATGTGCATTTTGGAAAGGGTATGTCAGATTAATGTAAGCCTGATCCCATGAACTGAATACAATTAGCAGCCGGGTACATTAGGTGCAATCCTGGAGTGTATCATTGTGCTTAGGCTGACCCTTTTTTAGGAAGTATGTCCACAGATCTAAGTGCAATATACATGCTCTTTCCCTGAAGCTGAATAGGACGGTTGTGTGGCTCACCTTGGGTTAAGAGTTCATTGACCGAGGCAGGCACTAGTGAGACTTTGTCAGTCACTGCAGAACTATTTCACCAATGTCCTTCAGTTAAACTAGATCTCAGTTAGTCTTCTCTTAAAAGCATGAACAGAAAATGTTCCCTGAGCCACGGAAAAAAACTACATTTAGAACCTAATGATTGGCCTGTCATGGAAGGTAGGTCCTATGGCAACAACTCTTTTTCTCAGCATAAAGAAAGAGAAATGCAGCTAACTCAGTAATGCATCAGAGTGAGAACCAATGAGAGCAGGTGCAAGGGAGAAATCTCAATTGAATAAGAGAAAGGATGCAGGACAACTAGCTGTATGGGTCTGGTACTACTAGAACCCGCCATTTATGTCTGCCTAAAACCACAAGAAGCTGATGCTAAATTAACTTGCTGTTTCTGTGGGTGGCTGTGCTGTGTGGTGGCTTCTAATGCATTTTGTGTCTCAGTGCTAGTTGTTACCATGCATAATCAAACAGGAAAAAATGTACAACTGTAAAAAAGCTGCCTTTTAAATATGTATTACATGGCATTGAATTTCTTTAGAATGTCTTCCATGAACAAAATACTGTGATTAGGGCTTTTGTTTTCTTTTCTTTTTGGGGAGTACACATCTCCCAAATCTAATCTATTCTCCTTAGAGTTAGGAATTTATATTTTTGTAGAGCTGTGTAGCATGAAGAAGGAAAGTGCATGAGAACATACATGCACTCCTCTTAATAAAATAAAAGGGTAAAGCAAATAACACATGATTTGTGCCTCAAGGAGAAAGCAACTTCAGAAACTTACAGCCATGATTTTTTCTTGGTTCAAAACCATAAGTGAGTGCAACTGAGGTATGCCCCAAACAATAGAATTTTTTACATTGTAGTTGTGAGGAGTGGTAAAATCATTGGATCCTGTGTACCAATACTGTGGACCTCTCAGGATCTGAGAGAAGCAGCAGTTTTTTGCAGGTGTAGATATATGAGGAAATTTTTTGTATTTTTTGTCATGTCCTTTGCCTCAGTTTAACCTGCAACAAGCATTTGGTAGCATCCTCAACATATTCTGGCTCCCTGCCTCTAATGAATATCTGCACTGAACTTGCTTCTTCGGAACCAAAAAAAAAAAAATCCTCACCCTTCTCCACCCAAGTAAAATACAGTGCTATTTATTGTGGATACTTAATGATCAACTTAACAAAACTTCAGAAAACTTGCATATAGTTTTTTTGAATACACCCAGTGAAAAGAGAGGGGTTACTTCAGAAATGCAACACTAGAGGCCTAAAATAAACAAACCATAAGCATAAAAGAACTGATACATTACCAGTGCAGCACCTACACACCTTAAACTGTGTAATACAAATGTACTCGGCACTGGTGAGACTGCACCTCGAGTACTGTGTTCAGTTCTGGGCCCCTCACCACAAGAGGGATGTTGTGGCTCTGGAGCGAGTCCAGAGAAGAGCAATGAAGCTGGTGAAGGGACTGGAGAACAAATCTTATGAGGAGCAGCTGAGAGAGCTGGGGGTGTTCAGCCTGGAGAAGAGGAGTCTGAGGGGAGACCTTATTACTCTCTACAACTACCTGAAGGGAGGTTGTGGAGAGGAGGGTGCTGGCCTCTTCTCCCAAGTGACAGGGGACAGGACGAGAGGGAATGGCCTCAAGCTCCGCCAGGGGAGATTTAGGCTTGAGATTAGGAAAAAATTCTTCACGGAGAGGGTGGTTAGGCATTGGAACAGTCTGCCCAGGGAGGTGGTTGAGTCGCCGTCCCTGGAGGTGTTTAAGGTTAGGGTAGATGAGGTGCTTAGGAGCATGATTTAGGGATTGGTGGGAATGGTTGGACTCGACGATCCAGTGGGTCTCTTCCAACCTGGTTATTCTGTGATTCTGTGATTCTGTGATTCTTTTTGTCCACTAAGAGAGTTTCCATACAGATCTAGAAGAATCATACATTTTGAGAACTCTATATGCAACTAAATCCACCTACAATTCACACACAAATTGGTGGCCTGGAATAGATAACAGGATAGCAAGAAGTTGGATCCATCTTGCTGAACTTGTGTTAGGATTTAACCTGCTCTGCTACAAATTGAGACCATGTGCAATTAAAAAAAAAAAAATCTAGCACTGCTCCCATTAAATTCCTGAGTGAAGTGACCATGAAGACACACATGATTTGAAAGGAGGTGCACTGACAACTGACTGATTGAACTGGCTGATTGAACTGAGTTGGGCTTGTTCAGCCTGGAAGGCTCTGAGGAGACCTTATAGCGATTTTCCAGTACCTGAAGGTGTTGCAGGAAAGCTGGGGAGGGACTGTTTACCGGGGCATGTAGTGATAAGACTAGGGGCAAAGGGTATAAACTGTTCAAGGCCAGGTTGGATAGAGCCTTGGGCAGCCTGATGCTGTCGGATGTCTCTGCCCATGGCAGGGGAGTTGGAACTAAATGGTCTTTAAGGTCTCTTCCAACCCAAACTACTCTATGATTCTAAATCTTTTGGTTCTGGCTTAGAAAATTAAAGATAACTGACAAAACATCTCAGTCCTAAAATGGTACCCATTCAAATGCCCTAGTGATGCTGGCAGAAATTTCACAAATAAGATGCATACAAGAAATGTAAAAGTAATTGCCATAAGGAGGATGATCTCCTTGTTTTCCTCAGGGCTCTTAGCACTGGATAAACAGGTATGAGCAGCTTATTCCTATCCTAGCCCTAATCAGGTATTAAAGGCTCTGGATGAAGCAATGAGATGACTGCACAGACAGAAAGTTTATTGCCTTTGGGGAAAGCAGAGGGGGCTGATTTAAAAAAGATGGACAAGGGATGCTAGAGAGATTTGTGCTAATGCAGCTGTAGCCCACCTGCAGAGTGCAAGAAGTGGGTGCTTAGAGCTGCCCATGGAGGTAAGGAGCTAATGAACCTCTCAGAATTGCTGTGATTGTATTCCAGAACAGGTGCTTACTCTAGCTGGGATGTAACTGCTGCTGGTTACAATCATAAGATGCTAACACAAACATACAAACAATAAATATTTAAAACTGTGAGTCATTACTAAATACATATGTAGTTAAGAGAAATATGAATTTGTCATCATGTGTGAAATGTCCTTTTTACTTCAAAAATGTTTCATTATGTGTACCTTAACTTGATTTAACTGTTTCCTAGTAGATGCAGTACAGGAAATCTTTGTGATATACAGTCGCATTTGCAAACTGCATATAGATTTGTATCAAACCGTCATGACACAAAGTTCTTCCAGTTCAGTGAGTTAAAATCTAAACTGTGAAAGTCACAAGGACTTTAAAGTCAGCAGTCATGAAAATGCTAAGGGTGCAGACACTTCATATGATTTCACAGGCAACTTCCTTCTCTCGTCATCTGTCCAGATGCTGCGTTAGCATTTCTTCCTCTCAAAGAAACTTTGAAAGATAAACCAGAACTTAGAGAATAATTTTTAGGTAAGTTTGAAACAAATAAATATATCCATTGACAGTGATAGAAGTATAAAATTAAAATCTACAAAAGCTGATATAACTGGGGCATGATAGCATTGAGTAGATAATGATGAATAATGCTTTATAATATTCTTGTACACTCTTTAAGTATGGGGAAAAGCGGATTTTTGTACAGTAAATTCTCTTGAAGCTGGGAATGTTATGGTTTCGCAAAGCCAAAGTAGATTTGTCTGCATCACATAAAAACTCTTAAATTAATCCTTAGCCAAAATCTAAGCTTTTCTGTGGATAGCTAATGTAGATTTTATGTAGCTTGTTGTGAAATCAATACAGTAAATAGTTCATCAAGAAATCTGCAGTTAGGTGGTCTGTTTCACTGGGATGTAAACTGTTCTGTGGGATTCATAAGACACCAACGATGACCTTTATAGTACTGCCGTTGATTTGTAAAGTATCTCCTTAGGAAACAGACAGGGTATATACAAGGTGTATGATATAAATTTTTAAAAAATATTTTCAGAACTTGGTTCCTTTGGTGTTTCCTCATGAAGACCTGTACATCAAATGACCTCTTGCACGATGCTCCTGGAGTGCAGTTCCCAAAGGTACATACTACTGCATTGCTGAGGCCTCCCCATTACAAATAGAAAAGATCATTTTCTTCTCAAGTTTTAAGGACAACAATCCTGTGAATTGATGCCAGGAGAAGATGTTCCTCTTTTGGAGGCAGTGTCACATTATTGACTAGTGAATGCTTTGACATCTTTTCTGGCAGCCAGCTTTCCTGTGTAGCCAGTAACTCCATAATTTCTACTGGGTCTTTCATCTTTCCTTTCCAGTTTGAACATATGACTACACTATGGGCTTCAGGCACACAAAGCAATGCAGAATGTGACTTGACACATCCTGATGATGCATATGATCAGGATTCATTTTATGCATATTTGCTTCAGTGATTTTCAAACTCCCTTTATAAAGAGAAGGGAAAAAATGCTTGGCAAACTTCCTTATGCTTGTAATTTGTGGAGGAAAAAGAGAAGACCTGATTTCTTTAGAATGAGAGCTGAAAGTGATATTACAATTCTCAACCTCATATTTATTGTTTTTTCAGCCCACACGTGTACTTTGGGAAGAGACTTTTGGAAAGCTATTAGCTTTATTGTTGCAGCAACATTTCATTTACCTGTTCATGCCTAAACAGAAAGCTTCATATATTCTAGCAAATCTATGGAAATCTACTTTCTCAACAGTATGTGCAGTGCAGTTACTTTTTATTAATGTTTTGAGACAGAAGAACTGTACTGCCACATTGAAAGCAAGTTAAATGTTATATGAGTACTAGGATTTTTTTTTCTATAACTACATTAGAAATGGAACTTTTTCATTATTATTGCTTAGATATCACGAAGTTACATAATTATTTTTGTCTCCTCTGGATACTTAACCATTATGTTAGCTGGGATGCTGTGGGCAGAAACCAAATAAAAAAAAAGTGTTACTGCTGGTGAATAATCCCTGGAAACACATTAAGTGAATTGAATTTCACATTTAGTAAAACTTTTTGCTTCATTTTTTTTTTAAAAAAAGAGGCTTTTTGAGAGCCCTGGTGTGCTAAACCCAATGGACTTCAGCTAGAGCTGCATCACAAGGGTGGTTGTGCCCAGTGGTGCGAGCAAGCAGCACAGATGATGCAAGGCTGCTGGAGGAATAATGCCCTTGCACCAGAGCTACCCTTGTCCTGCCGGTCAGTCCATATCATGCCAGCTTTTGGCAGTAAAAATAACCATCTGAACACTACAAATTCTTCCATTTGTCTTAATAGATCTCTACCAGCTGCTGGAGCAGACCTCTCTTCTGACCTTTTCAGGACAGTTTATGGAGATTTAGTAAAATTAGATGAACTGGTCAAGCTCTACACTCATCTTTTCTTTGTGTTCTCTTTGTTCTCTTTGAGCAAGACCTGCATGGATAAGTGATATGGTTGCTAGTGAAAAGGCAGTTTACACACAGTCCTGACACAGTGGAGATGATGCAGTCTTTCACGAGTCCAAACATCTCTCTCTATTTTTTGATTCATCATATTTTCTTGTTCTGTAGGAAGAAGAAATAATGGCTATTTCTCAAAGCGGAAAAACATGGTAAATAGTGCCCAGGGTTATGGTTGTCACCTGAATATTGCCCAAAGTGCTTTCCTCCCAATTGCATCACTCAGAGAGCAGACATCACATTGCTGGGTGGCACCTACATCAGCCAAGGGAGTGTACCTGTCCCTGGCTGCTGACCTGAAATCTATAAGCTCTGTATCTATCTATATATATGATACACACACACACATATATATATACGTGTACAATGACGCTCTTCCTCTATATACACCACAGTGTTAGTCTCTGCATAAAATAGTCTTTACTCAATCTTGACTTTGGTAACACAAAGCTAAACTGCTGATCCAATTCCTTAGCTGGTTCATTTCTTCATTTTCCATCTTTCTTTCCTTCTTTTTTTAATGATAAAAAATCATCATGTATAACCAGTTGCCTTGGAGCACCCTCCCTGATTGTATGAGAATGAAACTACAAGCTTTGTCTAAAAAGCCCCTTTATCATACTGATTAAAACTTTGCACCTTACTAGAAGTCACTGAAATTGAAGAAAAATACTAAAATAAACTTTTTCATTTAAGCTGACAGGATGGAAGCTCAACAAAATAATAACACTACAAACTCTTGAAGTGCTTGGGATGGCTTGGTTTTTTTATCTCCATCTATTCACATTTATAATTTGGTTTGCTTGTCAGTTCCCTTTGGGACATGCACTTCATATTAAGTGAGCATTATCCCAGACCGTGCTTACTTTGGGATTTATTTGAAGGCAAACCGTGTTAAATTATGGTGCTGCAATATTAACAGGCCATATGGGCATCAGGCTTGAGAGAGAGAAGCTTAACAAGAATACAGGAAAACAATCTTCTAGATCATTCCTTCCCTCTGCTAATACATAATCCTGAGTGCAGAAAAGGGATTAAATATCTAAATACTATGATGGAGGACCGTGAGGGACAACATATTGTTAAACTTCTCAGAGAGCTCTCTGTGTTCAGTTATCACTTGTGTTGGTCTTGCCCAGGACCCATTTAAAGTAAGAATATTTTTTAAATGTTCTCTGGCCTGAAATAAGCAGTGAGAAGCAACTCTCTATGTTTTCTTTAAAGTTTATATTCTGGTCTGCTCCTACTTACCCCAACAGTTTTATACCAGTTTCACTGGACATAATGAGAGCCTTAACAGCAGGAGTTGTGGAAGCAAATGCCCTTTTGATGTGTGTGAGCCCACTTTGGTTGCATCTGATGGATGATCTGTGTTGCAACCCCATTTCTCAGCCATACGAGCTGTGCTGGGAGCCACAGGGTCAGGCTTGCTGCCAGGCTGTTTGCGTGGAGGAGAAGAGATGCTTTGTTTACCCAAATCATATTCTCTACAATATTTACAACCCCGCAGAATCCTTGTACTGTACAATCTGGGATGACAGTCCGGGGGACGTAGAGCTACTGCAATATCAGAAGTGGTTACTTATCCATGGATGAATTTAAAAAGCTTTTTGCACTCCTTGGTCCTGTATTGCTTTGCAGAAGTTCTTCATACCCCTAACATGCTCCCCACACAATTGCAAGATTTATCCACTGAGCATGCGATTCTAGAGATTTCACGGTAGATATAATTTGATGTCTACTGCAGAAATTGATTCCCTAAATGTAAGTGTTTCTTTGGGACAAAACTGAAAAAATCAATGGCAAGGTAAAGTTTAAGGAATATTTTTAAAATTTATTTTAAATGTTAGATCAGATTATAAGGCAATGATATAAATTAGCATATTTTTTGTACCAACTTTTTAAACAAAAGGCAGACTACTGAGCTTGGGATGGTTACTGACTAGTTGCAATGCCAAATAAATACTGACAGGAGTAGTCTTTTCTGACAGTAGAGGGATATTTTTTCATTTTAGTTTATCCAGCTAGTTCAGGTCAATGCCTGGTTCACTTGCAACATGGCAAATAGCTAGTATTCCAAGAAGCAGAAAAGCTTCTTTTTGATTCTTTATGTAAGAGTTTGAGAGCTACTGGCTTTAAAATCCTCAGAGTGCTGGGACTACAAATTACCAGAGTGCTGGGATTACAAATTACCAGTTCAGGTCCTCTCCTTAAGTACTTTAGAGAACTGATGTATTACTTTTACTTGTGATTTGTCCAAAGCGGGATAAAAAGAGGCAGTTGGTTAAAGTACATTAACTCAGACTTTACAATAGTTTTATTAAACTAATAGAACTGATCAGTTAATTAGAGAATTAATGGACTGTTCTCAGTATAGTAAGAAGGTTATGATATATAGATGTTAAAATAACAGCAAAGTTATTAATTGAATTGATAACTTTCTGATGTTGTTTACATTGCTGTTGCAGTACTGAACAACTGTGGGTAAAGAGGAAGATCTTTGCCCAGATAATTGAAAGGAAATAGTAGGGAAAAATTAATGATTAGCTTTCACAGTGGAAGAACGTCACGAGTGGAATCCTGTGGGGATTTTTGTGGGGAGATTGTGCTCTTCAATGTGCTCCTAAATGGTCTGAAAATGAAAAGAATGAGGTGACAATATGCACTGATCATGCTAAGTTATTCAGAGCAGTGAATGTAGGGCTGATTGTGAGAACTGCAGAAGGATGTTGTAAGAGCGGAGCATGAGTTGATGAAGCCATCAGTGCAATTTGTTGTAGGGAAACATGAAGTGGTGTACATTGGAAAAACAATCTTAATTTCACATATAAAACATTGGCCTCTAAGGTGATTGCTACCTCTCCAGAAAGAGCTCTTATGTTTCTAATAGTTTGTTGTGTGAAAACATCATCACAGTGCTTGTTATCGATCACATTAACGCACTGAAAATTAGGAATTATTAGGGAAGGCATGAAGTTCAAAAAAGAAAGCATCATGTTGCCATCACACAAACCCATGCTGTGCCTGCATCCTAAATGTGCATTCACATCTGGTGCTCTCAGTTCAGAGAGATGCAGCTGACAGAAAAAATATGAAGAAGGACAATAAGGATAATTTGGCACACGGAATAGTTTCTGTATGAGCAACGATTCTCCAAGCTGCGAAGGAAATAATAACAAAGAGGTACGGGAGAGGTGCATTAAAACACTAGTGATAAGGAGAGGGTGAACAGGGAATGGTTGTTCACTGATTCTTCCAACAAAAGAGCTAGGAGAGTCAAATGAGACAGCCGTCCTGGAGCTTGCTGCAGGAGACAATCCTTCACATAGGGTGCAGTTCAGATGCAGGACTGTGAGCAGCCCAGCATTAGAGCTGTTATATTGATTCAGACAAATGACTGGGACCACAGTACATTGAGAGCTATTAAATACAAAAATTTCGAAAAGACTCTAAGCAGAAAATTGCATGAGGAATATTCTGGGAATATACTCTATTTTCTGCTTCAGGGAATATTCTGGGGAAGAAAATCATTTGGAACACTGCTACACAACTACATCGCTTAGTCCCTAGATAGTTTGGAAACAGGGCAGTTGACTAGGTGGACTTGCGGCCTGATGGGTGGATTATGCCTGTAGTTATATAATAGAAGAATGTATTGTATCAGAAGAGGACCTTTCCAGGACAGAAGGAAGCAAAATACCTCTGTACACAAGCTACTTTCCCTTCTTCTTCTCGTGTTATAATGTTAGTGTGAAACTGCAGGGAAAATCAGTGTTAAACTTCGAAGTTCACAGCCAATGATTTTTGTGTGTGGAGCAGCCGGTGCACTACAAGAAAATCAAATCAAGTCACTATGAAAACAATGAGATAGTGAAAGCACTTGAGGGAAAATCAGTCAAATATTTGGATGAAAAGGTGAGTTCTGCTGCTGCCTACAACTCACCTGCTAGTGGGGAAGTCAGTCTACCTCATCACAAGCTCCTGCATAAACAATGTTGCAGTAAGCCTGGAATCACAAAGATGTTCCAGTGAAATTAAGGGACGAAGCCCAATTTTAATGCTTTCCTTAAAAATGATGTGGTATGTCACACACCCTGGTACTGCAGCGACATCCCCCTCTCCTCTTTTGTGCTTGCCCTCAGGCAGATTGACACTCCTTCATTAAATTCTCTCTTTACTTTTATATTATAAAGGCTGATCCCTTCTGCTCAGCTGTTAATTGCAATTTTGGTCTGTACGACCGTTTATGCTGAGAAGACAGGACAAAGTATGCCTTGCCTGGACTTGTTCCTACTGTGAGAAAAGGTGCAGAAGCTCCTCAGTATTGCTTAATATGAATTAAAACACCATTTGACATCTTGTTTAGACACAATTTAAGACCTTCTGCCTGGGCTCATTTCTCATCTTTCTGCAGTCCTATTTATAGGTGAGGACAATAACATTACTGATATACCTGTGAAGACTGGTGTTAAGGATTAATGTTCCTGCAGGTGCTTGGAGATGATACATAGCTGATAATATTGAGAGACAGGTGGACCGAAAATCTTAGGGCAAGACTAATTCACAGTGTCAGGAGTTTTGAACATTTGAGGGCACCACCCTACTCCTCCCCCCTCTCTGTGGGACTGTTTTTTGCTACTTTCTTTGTTATTCTGCTCTTCCCATGAAGATTTAACCCTTTCATCCCTTTCTGCAAAAACTTGCTTCCTTCTTGGCCTCCTGCAACTGCCCCTTTTCCTCTGCTAGCCTTAGAAAGTACTGCATTTCTAATTTTTCTCAAGTAGTAGAGGTTTTCATTCTCTTCATTCTTTTCTGTTGCAGGTACAGAAGCTGCATCATATACAGCTCCCTTCTCCCTAATGTGTCCCTGGAGTAATGGGCAATTTCAGGGAACTATTATCCGTATGGAGTGCTTCAAGCTTCCCTGTATTTCCTATATATGGACAATGCATTTCTTTTCATTTTGGCTTCCTAGGTCAGTGAATGAATAGCTTTTGATTTGGTGGCAGCATGTAGTCTGGAGAAATACACAGTGACTAACTCTTAGCCTATATATTGAATGGCTTCATTCTTTTCTTTACTGATATTTTAATACGAGTGTTTTATATTCCACTGTGCCAGCTGGAGCTGACCATGGCCCCTTACGTCCCTGGACTGATTAAATTGCTTTCTGTATATCTGCACTGTAGCTCCCTACTCATTACAAACTCACATCAGCTTCTAAAGCCGGGTCTTCTGGGTAATTGCTATTTGTTATGGAAGAAAATTCCATTGCCTTTCTGTGCTAATTATTATATTTAAGACAGATCTTTCCATAGTTCAGAGAACCAATTGTCCATGTTTTATGGAAGCAGTGGTAATTCTTCCCACCTCTGCTGTCATTCTATCCCTCCCTTCCGTGGTAAACTGGAGAACTGTGTAACCTCACATCAGCCTTTCTTCTTCTAACCACAGCTTGACAACAGCTTGTAGTTCTGTTATGTCTGCTTGCCCTCTAACACCAGTTGTCTACACAAAAACAAAAACTAAAAAAAGGGGGGGTTAGAAATGGATTGTACTACCCCAGGGAGTTGTGGAGTTTTTAATTTCCATTTGCCTCTCTGTTGTTGCTGCTTCGTAATGAATTTGTGGTAAAGGAACATCTTGTCTACAAAGCCACTTTTAAAATTAGAGAGAGGAGCAACACTTCACTTGTACAAGTGGTGGAATTATTTGTTTGGCTGATTTGGTCTCTGAGACCACAGCAGAGTTTAACAATCTTTTTGACTTGCTTTATTTCACACGGTGAGTGGTAATCAACAAGAGAGCACATTCAGTGTGCTTTGTCTGCTTTCATGTGAGCTCCAGGTCATCACTAAAACAGTTATTAGACCTGGAGTTGCCTTTAACTTCCCAGCATACAGAAAGCTTTATTCCATCCTGCAGCTGCTCCTAGCAACACAACCTCTGCTGGCAGCTTTTCTAAGCAGCGTTTGATGGGTGATGGTCTATGTAGCCTAGGCCTGTGCATCACCCTGTTCTGCTCTGCATGGAGGCATTTTTCTTCTCACAGCTTCAGCCTTTTAAGCCTAAAACACAATCCACTGCTGTGTTCAATGCTGATTTCCTCTCTCTCCTGCGATGATGATTGCTGGATGCTCATTGAGGTGGACACAGCTTGATGCCTTTGGTTGGACTTTGCTTAAGATACCGTTGGAGAGAGAAGGTTTTCCAGGAAGATGGTGAAAGGAACCCCTCTTTCTAGGATAGTATAGGAAGGATGGGACTGGAGAAGGGACCATCCCAACTCTGCCTTTGCCCCTATAGCCTGGCTAAGCTTCAGTCACCCAGGATCTTCAGCCTAGCGGTGTCAGGGGAACAGGCATGGAGGCTGTTTACAGGTGGGTATTCTTCCCTGCCATCCCTGTCTAGCTGCTGCGTTCTGGTGCAAAATGTGTGTGAAATGATGACAGAAGTGACATGTAGTTGGCACAGAAAGCTATGAGTGCTCAAAATGCAAAGTATTGGAAGACAAATCCTAAAATAATGGATAAATTGTTGCTGGCATTAATTCATCAAAACAGAGTTAATTAAAAAAATCACAGTACTCACCAGAACATCAGTGGTCATGTACCTAATATTCCTTTACATTATGTCAACCCTACATCAATGCAAATTCAGTGATTTCACTGAAGCAAATCAGTTTATACCTCAGCACTGGCTGAAATCCTTGGTGCTTATCTTAGATTTGTAAATGTTCCTTTCTGACCTTAGGCTGAGCTGAAAGTTTTTCTCAAGTCAAGACTATTGGAAAGACAAAGTGTAACAAATGATAATTAATAAATACATACAGTAATCCCACAAAATAATAAGGTGACAATGGCAAAAGGAAGTGATGTTGTGGGTTCTGGGGGCAGGAGTTCCTGGAGGAGCTCTTTCAGGGCCCAGGTAAGAATTTCTCCTTCCATGTACTGAACCTTCATGCAAAAAAGCCCCAGGGAGGGGATGATACAGTCCAAAGCAGCAGAGAGCTGGTAAATAGTGCATTGGGAAAGCAGGAGGACAGCCAGCACTGCAATCAGGAGACAGCTGGGTCCCCAAGAGCTAAGAGTCTGTAAGTTGGCTCCCCAAGAAACCAAGCCAGGAGAATCCAATACAAAAAAGAAAAACCCAAAACCCCCCAGCATGCCTCTTTTGAGATGGACTTTAAGAATGTTATTTTCTGGGAAAGGATGGCTTCCGGACAGCTTTCCCATAGCAGCAGCTTTTACACTCATGGCTTCAGGCCAATGCGCCATTGGGAATGACAAAGCACCCAGGACTGCAGAAAGCGATACAGGAAAATTTGAGGCTGTTTTGCAGATAGAAGAGAGCGAGCCATCGGTGAGCAAAGGGAGTGATTCCTGGAGGTAGGCTTACCTACAAGGGTTGGCTTCAGGAAGAGCAATGCTGTGCAGTGGATTAATTTTTTCTTTTCCGTACTAGAAAATGGTGCAAGATTTCATCACATTCATGAGGGATCAGGATTGCGCTCCTACCCTGAACCAGTATGTGAGTGCATGTTTTAAGAACAGATTGGGAAAAGTAACCATGTTATTAAATCTTAAGAAGAGACACTAAGTCCTACAAGCAACATTTGACAAGATGAAGATCTGGTTATTCGAACACACTCTTCAAGCAGTGCTATAATTTCTGAGATTTTCACATTTATTATTGATATGAGAAAGGAAAACAAAAGCAATTGTTAACTATTTCCCAAGACCTTACATTGTTTTCAAAAAGTGGCCACAAAAGTCTTAAGAATGTGACACAATGCCTCACCTTGAATAAGCTCAAGGCTTACACCTGCACTACCTGCATGTTTGCACTACTTTCCAGAAGTGCAACAATTCAGCATCTCAAAGAGACCCTAGAAAAACAGTGACAGTTTTCATTGCACTTAAAACTAAAATTCCATTACATTGTCATCTGAACTCAAATGTTCACCATTTCACTTTGATCCAGGACATAATTAGATATGGCAATGCCATTTCTGTCTCCTTTAAAAGCTGGGCTGTAACCACAGCAATGCAACTCAGCAGGGCTCAATTTGTGGAGCTTTCAGCTAAATAAACCCCACAGTCTACACTGGCTGGAAGCAAACATCCCATGCGGGTTTTTTCGGGTGTTTAACAAGGGGACAATTAATAAATATCCAGGCTGAATTCATTACAGCAGATTTTTTTTCATCTCTCAGCTATGCCTGACCCTGGTGTCTTCTGTTGCTGTCTGGGTTTAGAAAACTTAAGGGAGCATGGAGTGAGGGTGGCTAAGTGGGAGGTAGTTTCTGTTACGATTATGAAGACTGTAAACCCAAGGCCAAATTTCTGGAGACATAAGCCTGAGGACTCATCGCTCATTATAAATATTTTGCACAGCTTTTTCAGTTAATTCTTTACAATTATTGCCATCTCTACTCAAACAGAAATATGAATAAAGCACTAGGACACATCTTGATTTTTTTTGCTTGGCTAGCAAAAGTAATAGAAATTATCACCTATCAGTGGCTTGGGCTTCAGCATGACTGAACTTGAGGTCCTTGTTGAGCCCACACATCCCACGCTAAAATCTGTGCTTGCATATCAGTTGTTACATGTGGCAGCCAGGGTGAATATACGTGCTCTATAGTTGCAGCTTTGTGTCAGTGGAGCTATATTCCAAATCTGGCTTTATTTGTGCAACATGATAAGGTCAGAGTAAATACATAGTTGCTAAATAAAGGGAAGGGAGTTATGTTTATATTTATTTATCTCAACCCTTCTCTGAAATATGTGAGGAAAAGGAAAGCTGTCTTGATATGCAGGCTGTCTTGGCAATGGCCTTACAATACAAGGGGAAACCCCAAGAACTAGGATTCTCCTTCTGTTCCAAAAGGCACAGTAATAAATTACCACCAACGTTCAGACTCTCAACTCTGAAAAGGAGCTCGTCATCCACAAGAAGAAACTCGAGAGACAACAGGAAATATGAAGTCTCGATTGTCTTATGAGGAATTCATAACTGAATACACATTCAGTGCTATTTTGGGATAATAGCAATTAATATTCATCAACGAACTTAAATGAGAATTTGTAACAACAAAAAAAAAGTGTGAGGTCTGTAATGGTAATGTTTTTTCACAGATGCATTTGTGAGAGGGGAATAATTTAGCAACACTATAGCTGGTGTTGACTTTCTAGTTTGTGGTGATATTATAAAGTAAATGTTTTCTCCAAAGAACTCTAGAGCTGTTTATGGGAACTAGAGGCACACTCCTGAGACAGCAGGCTAGAGATCTGATAAGTTGCAATATTGTAAAATGGTGTAATTTCACTGCACTGCCTTCAGTATGCTTTCATCCTATGGAAAATATCATTGAAAGAAAAAAAAATGTGACTGGTCTTTAAATTTTAGGAAAATGATTTCATGCTAAAATGTCCATATATTTTTTTCCCCTCCTGCATGTAACATTAGATCCTATGTGCTTATTTTCCCATAGAAATACTTTTTCTTTTTTCTCCTTTTAATGGGAAATTTCTGCAGAAAGAAAATGCTTAGATGTGAAAAGGCCAGAGGCTGTTACAAACTAAATAGAAGATTAAGATCAAATACAAAAACATGGTGTAAAAAGATAAGAGATGAAGAGTTTTGGAATAAAATATTTAGATAAGGATTATTTGGGGCACTGCCGAGAAGGGATTAGAATGAAAGAGGTGTGCTTGTCGTCATTCTGAATTCTTCCCTGTGTTTCTTATTCCCTGTTATCCATCTTTGTCACTTTTGTTTATTTAGTCTCCTCATAGCTAACATAGTGTTTGTCACTTAGGGCTGCAGAAGGCACCATTGCAAACAATTCTGACAGGGCTTGTTTTTCACAAGAACAAAAGTCGTAGTTGTACAAACCTTTCCTGTAATGGGCAAATTCTGGTTTAACAACAACTGTATCGTATATTTATTGTAGGAATCTAAACCCAAGACAGATGAGAATTTGCCTTCAGTGCTGCTATAACCAGGAAATTTTTTGGTGTGCTTCTCAGCCATTGCCTATTGCATTTTTAATGTCTGAATGAAGGATGAGACTACTGAATTTGTGTAAGGTTTTTGGTCGAAAGGTATAGATGTATATTTTTAATTGCTCAAGAACGTGATTTTAGGGGTAGTAGTTTTTTTAGTAATTTGAATGGATTTTGTTAGTTAGTATTACCAGCAGAAGTGACCATACCACTGTTACTTGATAGTAAATGGCTGTAATACTTGTGATGTAACATTCCAAAGCATAGGCGTTGTTATTTGTAAGACACTAATCTGATGGTCCAACTTTAAAGCTAATAGTAATTTTTATAGCTGCAGTGCAATATCTTCCAAGAGCCCTAATAGAAGATTTATTTTGTGTTAATGGTTGTGTACACATAGTACAAGTGGATGCAGTTATTAGAGGTTGTAGATCCAACCAACTAAAACAAATTTAAAAACTTTGATGCAAAAATCTTTAAAATATCAGGCATAAGCATACTATGTAGTTCAGTGAGCGTGGGATGGACCCTTGAAGTATTTGCTCATGTTTTAAGCCAATCTTTCCCAAAGACACAGTGTATGAACCTGGTAACTGAGTCACCAGGTTTTGTTTTACCAGGTTAATTATTTGTGCTGGTGAAGTAGTTCGTAGCCACAGCCAGGAGCACTGTGTTTAATTGGGCCATTAACCCTGGCAGGGTCCCAATCCCTGTCAGCTTAGCCAAGCTAGTGCAGCCCTCAAGGACACCTGCAAGTCATACGTCCTCTCACAGGTCAGCTCCTGGCTGTGGATTGAGGACATCAGTGGGGAAGCCTGGGGTGGGGACTGCAGGCACTGCTTTTGCTGCCTGGACATTCCTACAAAGAACACTGGATGTTTTATCTGGAGGACATTCCTTAGCAGCGCTAGCAGTAGCCATCAGAGGAATGGTGGGAACGGCCAGATGTCCGATCGTCGTTTCAGCAATTCCAGGTCACAGGAACAGACAGCAGGAACAGACATTCTAACTCCCTGGGCTTTTCTCATGGCTTTGCCCTGCACCTCAGTCTTCCTTGGCAGGAGAGTCTCAGCTCTGTCTTCACAGGCTCAAGAGAACCCCTTCTTTCTTGGTGTGGGAATTCCAGGCTGCAGCAGGATACCAGGAACAGCAGTAAGTGACTGCGTGAGCCCGTTCAGGCTCCTCTGGAGCACCAGCAAAAAGTTAGCTTAAATTGCTGCTGCAGGCATGCTTTTCTGTCACCTGCCTTCTGGGTTGTAAGGAAACACTTATGTCTTAAAAAAAAGTAAAGACTTACCTCATTTCAAGACTGACTTCTCCAAATGTTCCAGTGTATGACCGTGCATTGCCCTGGAGCTGCTGGATGCTTTTCAGTAGTCAGAAGAGGGGAGGTAATCCAAATGTGGAGACATTTCATCACATGGTTTTTGAGACCTTTTTTCCCTTTTGCCCAGAAACTGAAGAACTGGAAACAAAAGGTCCATAACCCCAAACTCTCAATGTATTCCACCAAAGTTTTTGTGTGTAAAGGCAGGAATCAAGCAACGCTTCTGATCTTGCCCTGAATGCTTTGGGTTGCTTGACACTTGCCCTGTTGGATGCCTTATTCGAAAGCCACTTGACTCTTGCTGAAGTGCGTGTCCCAGTGAGTTACACTGCGCAGTTGTGGGCTAACTGATGCAGAGACTTTTTGGTCCATTAGTTTTCTTAAGAGATGCGATTGCCTCCACACATATGCCCTCCTGCTCTTTCTGTGCACTCCCCATGTCCAAGTCTGTGAGGAGAGAGCTCAGCAGCCACTAACTCTGGTTTGCAGACATCATATTGCATTTCAAACCTGAATTCAAAGAAACCTTTGAGACTAGCACGGCCTTGCTCCCTACCTTGAACGGGCTTGAAAGCTTGTTTCACAAATGTGTTCAGGGACCTGGAAGCCAGTAAGCAATTTTTATATCCTAATGGCTTTTAAATTGTTGATGATCTAATGGGAAGGGAAAATGAGCTGGAAATGCTGACAGTGCAGATAAGTATTTCGAGAAAACACAGAAGGAAACAAACTTCTCGGTCTTTGAAGAGGGTGATTACCACAATGTAACAGAACACTGAAATTTTGAGGCATGTACCATATACATAATTTTCTGATGGCTGGACATCTGTAACTGCATTAGTGGTTTGTTGTCACTGAACAGAGATAACCATGCTGTTTTTAGCAACCTGATGAGTATCGAAAAGCCTAATTAATAACTGTAATGTGCTTACCAGCTGACAAGGGCTGTTGACACGTGCTGCATTTTGTTATGCTTAACTGAAGGGTACCTGACATTATAGCCACAGCTGGAAGATGCTCACATACTACTGAGATGAGAACTGTATGAAGCAGCTGGACAGATTGCTATCATTTAAATATCACTGAACTGCACATTTAAGGTATCATTTATGCCTATAAACTGTATTTTTCTCCTTTAATATTGTTTAGAAGGGGTGACCTATTACGGACTGTGGCTTTACATAGCTCCCTTGTTCTACATGTTTCCAAGAGTGGACTTGAGAATCTGAGTATGAGAAATTTCATCTTAATTAAATCCTGCGATACTATATGGGCTCTTCTATGTATTTGTTTGTAGATATGAAGGGTCACATATCCTGAAGCATATGCATAGCCTGTAGATTGACAGACTGTGTAGAAAAATAATTTTGTTTCATCAGCAGAGGAAGCAGCCAAGTCATGACAGTAATCAGTTCTGGAGCTATTGGGACATCCAGCCTAATTTGGAACTTCATTGGCTGCGTGCTGTGGTATGTAGCAGAGATATCCTAATACAAGACCTTGGGTGATAATCTAAGGCAATTGATGGATTCAGAAATACTTCACTATCATCTCCTGGGACATTGGCTGATACATGTCCACTCTCTCAAAATAATATTGGTCAGGGTGTATTCAGCTTTTTGTTCTGTGTGTTGGTGTGAGCACCAGAATATCACCATTCTGGGAGTGAAATATCTTCCATAGGCACCTTCAAAGCTGCATCTGCATCTGGCTATCACCAGCATCTACCTTTGGTGCTCTCCTCCAGCAGGGATGTGGTGGCAGAGCGCTTCATGCATATGTTGTAGTGGCTTTTCCTTTCATCTGGATGCACAGACACATGAAGCATCCACTCAGATGGCTCTTGATATGGGTTTGATATGTTTGAGGAAGCTCCTGCTTGTCCTGGCATTGTCCTGGAGGTCATTTCCACACAATCCCTGGGCATGGAAATGGAAGATTCCAGAGGGATGGAGGGGATGCAATGACTCTGTTCTGTGTGTGCTCTTTGGTGACAATGTTAGTGTGCTCTTCCCAGATGGGTTTGAGGAGAAGTCCTCACATGTCACCGTCACACTTATTTCCTCAGAGCTTGATAATAGTCAGGCAAGTTGTGCAAGGACAAAAAAATGACCCAGCCTGTACACTGGTCAGAACTTTAGAGGCCTTTTGCTTTACTTTTTTTTTTTTTTTTAAATAGAGACTGCTTGCATTCAAATAGGGCAATGGGAGTTTTGCATATGTCTTCAAGAAGTATGGGAGCAGGATCCCATAAAGTACTTGGTATTTGAGGAATTTTGTAATAGCTCGTCAGTAACATACCATCTGATACTCTGAAACTCCTGCTTATTCTCACTTGGGCTGTTGCAGAGACAGATTGGAACTATAGTAAAAGCATTTATTTTTATATTGTTATATTTAGTTGAAAATACTTAGAATAATCATAGTATCATAGAATATTTTGGGTTGGAAAAGACCTTTAAATGTAATCTATTCCAAGTCCCCTGCAACAAGCAGGGACATCTTTAACTAGATCGTGCTGCTCACAGCCCTGTCCAACCTGACCTTGAATGTTTCCAGGAATGGGACATCTACCACTTCCTTGGGCAACCTGTTCCAATGATTCACCACCCACATTGTAAAAAAATTACTTCTTTACATCTAGTCTAGATCTACCCTCTTTTAGTTTAAGAATATTACCCTTTGTCCTATTGCAACAGGCCCTACTAAAAAGTCTGTCCCTGTCTTTCTTATAAGCCCACTTTAAGTACTGAAAGTACTATAATAAGGTCTCCCCAAAGCCTTCTCTTCTTCTGGCTGAATAACTCCAACTCTCTCAGCCTTTCTTCGTAGATGAAGTGTTCCAGCCCTCTAAACATTTTCATCTCACTCCTCTGGACCTGCTCCAACAGGTCCATGTCTGTCTTATGCTGAAGACTCCAGAGCTGGACAGCAACTCTCACAGCATGCCTTTCTAAAGGAAAAAAATTGTGTGTGTCTTTGTGTAAGGAGGGGGGAAAGCACTGTGTGTGGCAAATTGCTAATCTCATTGAAAAAAAAGATGTGTATCTCTGAGAAACAGGTGGAGAAAGATATTTTTTGAAGTTACTTGCCTTTAAAAGGTTTTTTCTTGTTTTTCATGGGAATTCTCGTATAAAATTCAGTTTGATAATACTTTTCACAGTGTGCAAAGAGAAGGGTTTTGGCTTTTTAAATAGATCATATGGAGAAAAAAAAGGTGGCTTTTTATTTAACAACTTATTTTTTAACTTCCTTTCACTGCTGAGAGTTCTAAATTAAATATTTAGAATTTCTGTCATTGTTTAAATATTTCATTTGGAAATTTCATTTGATAATGAATTACATTGACAGAAAAGAACATTTGCTGCAGCATATGTTGTTGTTAAAAGCCAAATCCTGCTTGGATTGAAAAATATTGTCCTTGAAAAACTTGCACCCTACTCTTCTCGCATTCCATATGTGCATCCCAGTCTCACACTCTGGCAGAACAGGTCACAGAACTGAACAAAGAAATGCTGGAGAAAATTGAATGTTTTCCCAATGAGGATAAATTTAACTTATCAGAGGAGATGCAGTGTCATAGCACTGATAATGTTGCAGGATGATTGCTGTATTTCTGAAAAGTGTTTTTGTTCAGTGCTTTCATAAATGTAGGAGTGCACGGTGCCAGCTGAACATGTGCCATCTGATGGTTTACATTTTAACAGACCAAATTCAAATGTGAGTTTGCTAGCATAAGCTTTTAGCGCAAACCTGGGAGAAGGTAGTGATCTAAAAGACACAGTTGGGAAGGCTACAAACGAGCAGAAAAACCATTAGCACCTGTGCGGACACATTCTGCATTACTAAAGCGCTTTCATAGGTGCTCTGTAATATCCTAAGTGTGACTCAAACCAAGAGGAAACAAAGGCAAATTTGGACAGAGGCTTTCACCTCACACAGAGTGTCCTTTCCACCTGGGCACATAAAGAGCAGCCTGATCAGCGAATGGGGGAGATCAGAAGGTCTGATCATTGAGCTACTGGTACACATATATAGGATATGGGTCAGCAGATGTATATTGAAGCACAAGTGAGGTAAGTGTGTGTACCTGTAGTTTTCTTAGAAAGAGAAGAGAGTTTGGGCAGGTAAGACTAAATCCAAGAAGCTGCAACTCCCAAGGATCCAGAACTTCTAAGCAGTCCCCAAGAGAAGAGCTCCCTGGAAGCCAACAATTTCTGATAGTGATTCAAATGAAAAACCTAAGAAACTGGCACACTTCAGCATTCCCAGATACCTCCTCTCCTCTCCTCTCCTCTCCTCTCCTCTCCTCTCCTCTCCTCTCCTCTCCTCTCCTCTCCTCTCCTCTCCTCTCCTCTCCTCTCCTCTCCTCTCCTCTCCTCTCCTCTCCTCTCCTCTCCTCTCCTCTCCTCTCCTCTCCTCTCCTCTCCTCTCCTCTCCTCTCCTCTCCTCTCCTCTCCTCTCCTCTCCTCTCCTCTCCTCTCCTCTCCTCTCCTCTCCTCTCCTCTCCTCTCCTCTCCTCTCCTCTCCTCTCCTCTCCTCTCCTCTCCTCTCCTCTCCTCTCCTCTCCTCTCCTCTCCTCTCCTCTCCTCTCCTCTCCTCTCCTCTCCTCTCCTCTCCTCTCCTCTCCTCTCCTCTCCTCTCCTCTCCTCTCCTCTTTCTTTGTTTTCAGCTGTTCTGCTAGCCCCAAACTACATCTTTTATTTTTTATTTTATGCCTTTTGTTGGGCAAACAACTTTGCTTTGATTACGGTGATCTCTTTGGCTATCTTTCAGAAAAATTCTTGTCTGTTTGGTTAAATGCTACAACTAACACTGAAATGTCAAGAAATTTCTTCCTTTTTCTTGCCTCCACTCATCCGTTTAATCTTGAGACTGTTTCATTTAGTCATGTTGGTACTTCATGATGAGCTTGTAAACATCTATTGTGCAACACCTCAACTTATTTAATAGCATATTGATCTGTGAATAGCATTGCAGCTGGAACACTTTGCCTTGATCTTGAAGAGTTTTAACATTGTAAGTAGGCTGGTGTTGCTGTTACTACATGAGTGGATCTCCTACAGGATTTGAGATGTGTCCACCATGGGAAAACCTGATCTGTGAGAATATTACCTACACTTGGCCTATGTTACTGATGGATGCAGAAGTGGAAAGCCAACAAACAAGGAGAATTTGCAATAAAGGAGAAAGTTTTAACCCAGAAACATACTAGGACATATGGATTCCTGGTCAAATTCAAAAAAAGGAGAGAACATTGAAATTTCCCTTTATATGATATTTTAATTCTTCCTTCAGTTTTCAAAGGCTTCTTAGTTATCTATATCTGATTTAGACCCTTTTTTTCTAGAGTGCCATTGACAATTAGGATGTTTACAAGGAGAAAGCTTTGTTCCCTTTGAACTTCGGAAAATGCCTTTGAGACGGTTTCACTCATATATAAGAAGTATTTAGAGTGTGAGTCTAAGTTTGTTCCTCTAGGCCAGCTATCAAAACAACCCCAGCTGTGCCCTCCTAAAAGTACCTAAGCCTGGATTCCTGAGTTGGACCATCTCCTGATTGTGTTGTGTCCATGTCAAAGAAAGAAAATGGTTGCTGCACTTTTATTTTTGCAGGTGAATATTTCCTGCATGTAGAAACAGCTGCTCCTTCCTCATTGCCTCTGGAATGTGGGACCCTAGCCCAGATAGGTAGTGAGTGAAAATCATTTGCAAATAGTGGTTGCCTTCTTCACCACTTTCATCCCAGAATTCAAGGCAATTTATGAGATATGGACAGTGAAAGACTGTGATTAGTGCACACATCATAGCTGTGGACTCCGTGCTCTGCAATGTTATTGCAGGCTCAAGGGGCTTTCTTTGTAAAACAGTCTGCATATTTATATCGTCTCTCCTACTGTCAAAAATGCACTTTAGAGACTCAACAGGGAGGGAAAGGGCTTATTAACCCTATAGCGTTGCCTGAGTGGGCTTAATGCATAAGAAGAGGTAAGGTTTGAATACAAGTTGATGATGTCGCATCCAAGGAGGAGTCGTGATGTCAGCAGTGCTGAGCTGTGCTTCGAAAGATTTTTGGGAGAACTCCAAAAATCTGCCAGCTACTAGCTTCTGGCACAAAAGGTGTATCACATTACTGTCATTGCCATGCAAACACTAAAACTCTAGTGCTCCTTTTGGTCTGCTTGAGGATATTTATTGTGCTACTAATTTGTCTATTCCTTTTCCAGGATCACCAGGCTGTGGTGATCTGGTTTTAAAGATGCTATCTTGCTCATCCACAAAACCCCCATTAGTACTAAGGCCAGATGAGCTATTGCACAGGCAAAAGCATATTAGGAAAATTGTGGAGATACAAGCCTGGAATTTTTATAACAAGAAAAGAATGTGGAAGTCTATCAAGAAGGCAGAAAAACAGAAGGAAGGAATGTATTCTATTTGTATTTGTGGAAGGCCTTGACACCACAGCGTTACATCTAAAACTTATTTGTGCCCATTCTGTGTGTTACAGATTAGCTGCTGTGCTGAAGACACGACACTCTTCCTATCATCTTGTTCTGACTCCACACAACATATTGTTTGAATTCGTGGGTTTGCACGTCTAAGCCCCCTATTTCATTCCCTCTGCTTGTGCCTCAAAAATGCCAGACTGTTTCTACAATATACGCATTATCACCACAACAATCTTATTATATCAAAACATTAAACATCATTAATTGAATCAAACCCAATCTTTTTTTTTTCTCTGCAAAACTCTTAATATAGATTTTAGAGAAGCTGGTTAAACTGAAATTCTCTCATTTCCACCTGTGAAGTCCTGCCACAGTCATTGAGGCATCTGGAGTATAACAGAAGACAAGCATCGGACAGTTGTTTTTATCTTTAATGAACTATCATGTCACATTCGTGAAAGCCTTATGATTCAGTATGGGCAGCACTTCACAGCAAGAATCTTAGGAACTTCAAAAATATAACCCTGAGGTGCTTTTAGAAGAGAAAATTAAATGTAATATGGTGATGCTTCAACTATGTTGGAGCAGAAATGCCACAAATTATAGGTTTTGTCTGGAGATGTAAAACTTTTAATCACATCAGCTTAGGAAACATTTCATTTTAAAGAAGGCCTGGAATCTGTAAATTGTTGGCTAATCGCAGGAGATGCTAGAGAATGAGACTGAGGCAACTGTCTGGGTGGTATAAACTGCAATTTAACTTTTCTTTTGAACACAGCAGTCACGGACTTTTTTCTAAAACGATGAAGAAATATATTAATCTTGGACCTTCCTGTTAGTGATCACATCTCTTTCTGCATGAAGAAAAAAAGTGACTCTATACAAAATATTTGAGGTTACTACTCATTTCACACCAGAGGGCAAGGGGTTTTGGTAGGCATAAGCTGGGTATCTGAAGTTAGAAGTCAGCCTCCCAGTAAGATCCTCTCTAGCTTGCAGGGAGAACCCCAGGACAGTAGCTATTATGTGAATTTGTGGCCACACATGTCCTATAATCTCCTCAGGGTGAACTGGTCCTGGTGCAGAATGATTCTCTGAAATCTAGCCTGTTTTTCACACCACCAAGTGAATAGCTTTTTATCCCTTCCGTAACATAGCACCGTTTGCTATCAATTCTTAGGAGGATTCATCAGCATAATAGGGCGTTTCTTTGTTAAGGTATTTGGCTCTTCATGAGTTTTTGGCTGTCTCTTGAGGTACAAAGAGGCAGACGGCACAGGAAGCTGTTGCCTCTGATGCTCTTTAACCACTGGCTGTCTTCGGTAATCCTGTTTTTGAACTGTGTGTCCCTATAATGAGTTAGGGAAATTTTCTTCATTAACACTTCACAAAACAAACAGAAGTTAAAAGCAATGAAATAGAAATTTCTGCACTGCATGTTAATTCAAGGGGAACATTATTACATTGTCGTAGATTTTATATATGGGATTTGAAGTATGAGGAGTAAGAGAAGCAAATATGAAAGTTTATTTGGGCTATTAGGCAAAAAGATTTTACAGAGTAATTACCTGCAACGCTGTTGCATTGCCAGTCAAGGATTATTTTTTTTGCACTTCTGTGGTTGTGCCATTTGCTGTCTAGAGAGTAGTCTCTTGTTAGTGGTACGTGATGGAGGGAGAAGGTACAGGAGAGAAAGCTACCTCAATTGAAAAGAAGTGGCTCTTCAGTGAAGCTGATTATGAACCTATGTGACTCTTTCAGCGTTGAACTGGCTTTTCATGTTCTGCTGCATTAGGTAAAAGACCTTAGAGAAAAATAAATGCCAGGTTTTGGTATACCTGGGGCGAGCCATACAGCAGTGCACATCCATTGACACAATAATAATAGCTTTCCAAGAAAGAAAATGCTGAATAACTTGCCTGACATCAACACTCCTCTGTTTTTCTGTAAGAACATCAATAATAAGGACTGTTTTCAATGTGCTGCTAGTGTGGGGTAAGATTTTTGGAAGTGTTAAGCAACCACTTCTTAGCCCTTTCCCCACCTCCTCCTCAGCATCAGCGATTGCTGTTAGAATTTCACAGCTCTGGAATTAGAAAATGCTATATGCTCAGGAAGAGGAAAAAACACATTTTCCCAGTGTATTTTTTCTACTACAACTTTAGTGGCTGAAAATGGGTCATGATAGGGACTTAGGGGCTGTACTGCGCCAGTGGGGAGCAGCAGGTTCCCCCAAAAGCTGTGAGAAATGGTGCTAAATTGCAGCCCAGCTAATCACAGGATTATTTCCTCACTTCAGCTCCTGGAAAAGGGAAGGGAAGGGAAGGGAAGGGAAGGGAAGGGAAGGGAAGGGAAGGGAAGGGAAGGGAAGGGAAGGGAAGGGAAGGGAAGGGAAGGGAAGGGAAGGGAAGGGAAGGGAAGGGAAGGGAAGGGAAGGGAAGGGAAGGGAAGGGAAGGGAAGGGAAGGGAAGGGAAGGGAAGGGAAGGGAAGGGAAGGGAAGGGAAGGGAAGGGAAGGGAAGGGAAGGGAAGGGAAGGGAAGGGAAGGGAAGGGAAGGGAAGGGAAGGGAAGGGAAGGGAAGGGAAGGGAAGGGAAAGGTTAAATTACATATATGCATATTTGTTTTATGACAAAATAATAGGATTCTGTGGACAATGGTGAAAAATTATTAGCTAGTTACAGGTATTTCTGATCTTTCCCTGTAATGAAATGGCATGTTTTAATACAGACCAGAAAGAATAATGAGATTCTTGACTTGTCCCCTTCCTGTGTTTTAATTGTAAACAAGCTGATGCAATCTATAACACTAAATAAGATTTCCCTACATTTCCTTCTGAAAATGGTTTCAAGCAAGATAAGGCACTCAAATTTAATCCTTTAAGAATGTACAAATACTGAATCCTTGACGCAGACACAGTCTTACCATGAATTTATACAGAAGCTTTAATGGTTTTGTAAATTAATCAATAATGTGGTTAAATTATATTTGCACAGCTAATTATTTTCCATATCCTGTAAATTAGAACTTCAGTAGTCTCTAAGAAAAATCAGTCCTGCTGCGTGTATCACGTTTGTGTTTACTTACTGGTATGTTATTAAAGTGCTTGTTTATTTGTTCTGCTATAGGCTGGTGGCTTTTTCTTTGCTGCTAAAGTGACAACTATGGGGCTGCAAAGCCATGAAATGATAATGACATTATTATATATTTAATATGGTGAATCTATTCTAGCAGAGATACTGTGTATTTATAGCCTTTCCCCCAAATTCTCCCTGTCTCATTCTTGGGAGAACAGAATTTAACCACTCCTTTTCCCCAAGAAATCCATTTTTTTCGATGACTAAAATGGAACTTGATTGGGTTCTTAGCCTTGTAACTCTGAAAGGCACACCATGGGTTGTATTTGATGACACCTAGGGCCTCCTTCTAACTTGAATTATTCCATAAATCTGAGTCCAGTCATCCAAGTTTTCCCACTCAGTTGTCCCAAAGTCCTGTATCCAGACCCCAAGCACTTATGGGTCTGTATGACAGGACTAATCTGCCGCAAGCAAAGCAGCAAAGTGTGATTTCAGTTACACAGATGCAGACCCTCTGATGCTTTAGCAGTCTATACAGTTCCTGTGTCAATCCAGTAAGAGCATGGCCTCTCCACATCAACACACTGGGAATGTACATATTCTACCCAACAGAATCAAGTTGTCATCTTTTGTTATTGTCTAGAAAATAACAATCTTCACAAGAGATCAAGGTTTTGCAGCAGAAGGAGAGCTATTGTACCCACTGCCCTTGCACCTGCAGTGCCAGGTGCTCTGGGAGAGGGAGAGCATTGCCTTTGAGGGGAGGTCACTGCCCACTCCCCTGAGCACTGTGCATGTGGGCCAGCAGAAGCAAGGAGTGCAGCAAGTTGCTGGGGCAAGATGCTGCAGAGAGTAAAACCCAGGCACAGTCAGAAACAATATGGGCTTCAGCTCACAGGCTCCCATTATCTCTGGCTATAGGATCCCCCCCTTGCAGTGCTCAGAGACAGGGCAAATAGGCTCAGACTGCCAGGGGAGGCTGACTGATGCCAACTGCAAATACGAATGTGCGGCAGGGGAAATGCAGAGCAGGCAGAGTAGCTGCAGTGGGAGCAGATACTGCTGAGCACCACAGCAGTAGGAGCAAACGTGAAAAAACAGGCTCCTGCGTGGCTTCTCATCCCTTAAAATGCTTTTGGAGTTGCCATCAGAGTAACTATGGTTTTCAGGGCAAGGATCTCAGTGCCTTTGGATGAGGAAAGGCACGCAGACAGCAGGTTTGATTTCAGAGATATAAACAAAACTGAAAGAGTATAATGGAAAGTTGGCTGGCCACAAATCAGGTCTCAAGGGACCAGAAACAGGAGAGGTTACCTGTCTCCATCATTTTAGCACGTCTTTAATAAGCAGCAGCTTGATGCAGACATTGGAAAAGCAGGTGGATATGAAAGCCGAACTGAATATCGAAAGATCTGTAGAGTGCTTCTTACTTTCCCTTGGCTCCTAACTGTGGTTCTATGCACACACACACACACGCATACACAAATACACTTAGGAAATATGAAATATTTCATGTAAGTGGGACTTTTATCTTGTCTCTGTCTTTGATATGCCAGCAAGCTGGCATATTTAGCAGTGCACTGCTCTGGTTTCTTTGCATTTACTTTCTATTTTTGAAGATGTATAAATGGCAAGAAAAGAAATAGAGGCGAGAAAGTTTGAATGAATAGCAGGAGACTAGTTTTTTTACTACCTAGCTAATTGTATCTTAAATCGATCTTTTACAGTGTAACAAATTAGTTCTTGTCTTAAAATATGGAATACTACTTCATAATGAAATTTCTTGTTTATACACAATTTTTTATTTTCCTTGTTAAGGCAAATGCAAAGATCAGGCTGCATATTTAATGCATGCGTTTGCAGCTAAAGGAATTTGTAAGAAAAATCCACAGTTACTGTAGTGACACAGATCCTGTCACTACAGTACTCTCCTTCAGGCTTCAGCACAAAAATACTTTTGGGTGCAGAGGCCCTGTGGTAGGGAGCGCAGCTCTGCTTTCCCCCTGGCAATGTGCCACGGAACCAAGCTGAGGCATAATATTCTTGCTTGTTCAGTGCAACAGCTTCAGTAACTGCACCAGTGCACGCATGTCTCCCTACTGAGACCAGTCCATTTCTTTCATAAAGCACAGACAATAGCTAAAGTTAAGGGTAGGGATTTCTTTTTTTTTTTTTTTAATAAGAAACTTCAATGCAAAACATTTTCTTCAGAAGGTACATTTACCCTAAGTGGCTCTTGCTGGTTTACACACACCCTGTCCTTTCTCTTGCTTTGGAAAGTTGTTCCACTTGATTGCTCAGTTTGCCTCTTTGAGTCAGTGGTGGCAGGGGAATTATAAAAGCAATGAAGGCGCAGTCGAGTCCCAGGTAGTGTGTGCCAGATTTAAGCTGATTTAAAGTAGTGCAGACTGACTGAAACTTTCTTTGCACAAGGGACGACTTTTGGAAGAAGTTGCTCATTTCTTTTTTGCCAGCAGCGTGCACCTGGCTCGGGGAATCTGTGAAGGTGTGCTCACCTCGCAAAAGCGACATGGGCAGTGGGGCTTTGCAGATCGCCGGGCTGCTTGTTGGTGGCATTGGCATGATTGGAACATTTGCCGTCACGGGCATGCCTCAGTGGAGAGTGTCTGCCTTCATCGAGACCAACATCATCGTGTTTGAGACCATTTGGGAAGGCTTGTGGATGCACTGCATCAGGCAAGCCAACATCAGGATGCAGTGCAAGGTCTATGACTCCGTGCTTGCTCTCTCACCGGACCTGCAAGCGTCCAGAGGGCTGATGTGTGCTGGGTCAGTGCTCTCATTCTTGGCTTTCATGATTGCCATTATTGGGATGAAGTGCATGCGGTGCACTCAGAGCAGCTGGCAAGCCAAGGGCTATATTATTCTGACGGCTGGGCTTCTCTTCATCCTCTCGGGGACCGTCGAGCTCATTCCAGTCTGCTGGGTTGCTAACACCATCATCAGTGATTTCTACAACCCCATGGTCAATGTTGCACAGAAAAGGGAGCTCGGAGAGGCCCTCTACCTGGGCTGGGTAGCTGCTGTCTGCCTCATTGCTGCTGGAGCCATATTCTGTTGCTTTTGTCACTGTTGTGAGAAAACCAGAAGCTACGAATACTCTGCACCAAACCAGTACCCCACTCATAATGAGCATTTGCCCAGCAAGATGGAAAGCTCATACTCCAAAAGTCAGTACGTCTAGATGTCTCCTGATTTTTTTTTAAGCATTTAATTTGTCTGAATGGATTTCAGCTTCTGCATGGAAGGGTGGCTAAGAAGATGACTTTGCCTTCTGCCCTGTAACTGCTGCTGTTGTGGCTGAGTTTTGGAGCTGCCGTTACCCCCAGTGGGCTCTGCTGTGGCTAATGCTGCAGCTTGAACAATCTGAGTGCATGGCAAGGTGAAAGTTTAGTATGATTTTAATAGAAACTTGGAATGGCTTTTGGGATGTGTGGTTTTGCTTTGGGTTGCATTTTATGTGCAAAAACCATGATAAAGGGCTTACAGTTCCACTGTAACAGGAAATTCTGGCCTATTGCAAAGCAGAGGGGAAATAAGCAGCTGGATCTTTCTTGTCCTTCCTGGGAAGGAGGGGATAGCAGTAAATAAAGACAAGATAATAATGGTTTAAAAGAAAAGCATTCACTAAAGGATTGATTTACTGTAGGTTTAATGGAGGTTTGCATGAAGAATTTATTTAGCAGAGGAAGGTAAGCTAAAATATATTAAAAAAAGCCTTTATTTCAGAGAATAAGCATAGCTCTATGTTCATTCTAACTATAAAATTTTTGGGAAAACCAGTATTTCTTTTGTAATCCCTCTGGGTTGAATTTTTTCACATTCTTATTTTTAAAAGTAGCAGTATTCCCTTGCAAACTCCTTGCAGCTTGTAAAGCTTTGCAATATTGCACAGATCACAAACACTGTCTTGGTTACTTGCTGCAGGACTCTCATATAAATGTTTTTTAAATAAGGGTCTTCTGTATAATCAAGTCTGCATTCTTGCTAAAAACCACTTGTAATAGCATAGTTTATAGGTGTAAAAAACATAAATAGTAATGCTATTTTCTCACAATTTACATTAAAACAAGCTAAACTGTATTTTTAACAAAATCATGCATTTATGATAAGCAGCAATATAAACAAACAAAACCTACTGAAAAATATTTCCATAAAATTTAACTTAATATATGACCCAAATCAATCAATAGTAGTAATATTTTAATAGAATCGTGTAACCAATAAATAAGATGTAACTCAAGACCCACAGAAAACAATGGAATTTTGCCTTTGGCTTAGTTGACAACGCAATTCAGTTTTTGGTGTTCAATGGAGAACAGCATTCTTGTTCTAGAGTTTGATTGACTGTTTTATATATTTTATAGAAAGTTTATTATGTGATCAGCAGTTTTCAAGTAAGTTCCGCAGGCTATTACTACTTCAAAATTTGGAAGTAAATTCTTCACTTCATAAGATGCAACTGAACAAGCTAGAAGGAATGAAAAACTGCTCAAGAACTTTCTTCATAGCGTTTGTAAGATACACAGTGAGATGTGCTTGATTATGTAACTTTATTTTTCTTCATTATTTTTTAAGCAAATTATTTCTGCATATACATATGTGTGATGTGTATGATCTTTCTGTAATATAGAAGTGTGTGGCTGTATTTCCTCTGTTCTCCATTAATATGCATAGGCCAACCTAGTCTCTTTTTGTGGGGGGAGAGTAGAGGAACAGACCTGTTGTTGATGTCACTTTGTGACTATCCTACAAGGAACTCTTAGCTAGAATACAAGAGTTTATAACAATGTCTGTGATAAAGTCACTTGCCTAGTTCATCCCTCTGAAAGTTAGGTAAAAGGTCTGTTTCAGAAAAATACACATATATATACTGGTGCATCATAGTTATCTCTTCTGTCAAAACATGGGACGACTCATGTAGCATTCATCTGTGGATCTGAGAAAGGATTCAGTGAAAAATGAGGTAAGCATATCTCTGTAAAAATCTTGCATACATCCAACACTGCTGCTACATCGGGTAGTAGCATCTGCTCCTGGCAAAGCACATCGATCTAGTTGTACAAACAAAAGAAACAAGAACACTCTAAGAAGACTTATGAAACTATCCATAGGACTAACAAGAACAGAAGTCCAAGGGACTGAGTTGGACCCTGAAGTTTCTGAAAATCTTCCTTAGAGATATTATATTTGCTGCAAACACTTCACGTTACTGTAGAACACACATATTCATGTTCCCCCTTAAGTATCTCTCATGCACACCAGACATTTTCTTCAAATCGTGTCTCACTCAAGTACCATATCTTCAAGAGAACTGTAATCAAAACATCCATTTTAAACAAGGCTGGCTTCTCCCACATTAGTGCATTAAACAAACCCTGAGTAGTCTGAGATGAGGGTCCCAACTAAGGGCATATATCCAAGCACAAATCTACTGCTTGAAGCAATAAACTTTCAAATATTGGAATTTGTTCCTCACAGACAAGAGAAATTATTTGGGAAATAAGGAATATTGCCTCTATAACCAAGGGTGTCTAGCTTGTTCCCTTTTGTCCTGCGCTTTTGGTGCTCATATGGCTTCCTACAATATAAAATGGATATGGAACCTTTCCAGGTTCACCTGGTGCCCTCTGCGCTGTGTCAATGACAGCACAACTTGCAGGTCAGAGAAAAGTAATGCTCATTTAACTTGGATGAGTGAAGGTTCAAGATTTCAATCACCACTCCATGATTGAAGAACTGAGCTTTCCTTTATAATGAGTCTCTTCTGAAGTTCTGCCACTGCTTGCTGCAATAGTTGTGGTGGTCGAGAGGTGAGAGCTGCCACCTGCATTACTAGGCACTGCTCTCATTAGAGCTGGATAGTGAGGGGGTAAACGCATGGGTGACAGCATGAGCCACAGTTTCAGGAGCTTCTTTGTGTGAGCAAGGCAGTACCCTAACAAAGCCTGAGTGCATGCGAGCTCCTACCTTGCAATTTTAAAAGAAAATGGATCATTTGACATGTGAGGTTATCATACACCTGCATTCCAGTAAGGCCAGCAGCATAGAAGGGATATATGTATCTCTTTACCATGCAGTCCTTAATAGGTACTGCATTTCCCCATGCTTTTAAGTTTACATGTTACCTGTATGTGAAAATTTATCTGTTGGATGTTTGTTTTCTGTTCAACTCTCAAACATGGCTAGTAAAGAATAATAGAAAACAGAGCAGGCAGAGACTATGAGAGCCCATGTAACCTTGGGCCTCATTCGTGAAGGCTCATTACTGAAATGTAAGACTTGTCTTACTGTGTCATCATGGAAATAAAAGATCTGCCACTCTCAAAGGCAAGTGCCTACAGAGCAGAGGGGGACGAAGACCAGTGAACAAGAGTGTTTGGGGGTACTGTCTCCACTTCTGGCCTCCTGTACTCAGGATATTTTTGTGCTTAATGAAGTCATGCCCTTGTCTGGGATTTAAGCCCTTCACTAAGGGTCATACCCAGAATCCAGGCAATAGGTACAAGGTACGAGGTATGATGTGCAGCTCTTCTTTCCTGCTGAGCTGGAAAAAGGGCAACACTGGCTAACTGTGAAGTCCTGTGAAGGTCCTGGCCTGTGTCTACAATCCTGACACAGGCCCGCCCACTACCAGTCAGAGTCCCTGAGCCAATGCCCACCTCTGCATTTTGGATGCTTTTAGCCTTTAGGCTTTTCCTGCAGCTCTACCACAGATCAGGTTGCAAGTAGCAAAGCAAGTTGACCCCTTGCTTATCACGTGGCTTCCCCACTCATCTCACTGCCCCATGGAGCTGGTGGCCACAATACTTTCCTGTCAAGTCTCAGCAAAGACCCATCACTTAAGGGATGTAGGCCATTTGGAGTCCTATATGTGCATTGCTAGAGAAATTAGAAGGCTGATGCCAAATAGTTTACCTGGGCATCATCAAGAGTCCCATCAGCACCATTGGTTCCTTTCAATATTGCAGTATTTTTATTTGGGGGTGTTGGTCGACAGCCAACTGAATATAAGCCAGCAGTGTGCCCAGGTGGCCAAGAAGGCCAATGGCATCTTGGCTTGTATCAGAAACAGCGTGACCAGCAGGTCCAGGGAGGTTATTCTCCCTTTGTACTCGGCACTGGTGAGACCGCACCTTGAATCCTGTGTTCAGTTCTGGGCCCCTCACCACAAGAAGGATGTTGAGGCTCTGGAGCGAGTCCAGAGAAGAGCAACAGAGCTGGTGAAGGGGCTGGAGAACAGGCCTTATGAGGAGCGGCTGAGAGAGCTGGGGTTGTTTAGCCTGGAGAAGAAGAGGCTGAAGGGAGACCTCATTGCTCTCTACAACTACCTGAAAGGAGGTTGTGGAGAGGAGGGAGCTGGCCTCTTCTCCCAAGGGACAGGGGACAGGACGAGAGGGAATGGCCTCAAACTCTGCCAGGGGAGGTTTAGGCTGAAAATTAGGAAAAAAAATTGGGCACTGGAACAGTCTGCCCAGGGAGGTGATTGATTCACCTTCCCTGGAGGTGTTTAAGGGACGGATGGATGAGGTGCTGAGGGGCATGATTTAGTGTTTGACAGGAATGGTTGGACTCGATGATCCAATGGGTCTCTTCTAACCTGGTTATTCTATTATTCTATGATTCTATTGTAATTCTATTGTGCTCTCCTTCTTCTACATCCCTGTGGTTACTTAAATTCAAAGAAGGGGGAGGCTAATTACCTTTTTAGATTCATACTGACAGCGTAGAATGCCTCTTCCCTTGCTGTTCTGTATTATTTGTATGTCTGTAGTGCCTTTTATTGTTCTATTTTTTTAAAAGCCCAGCTTTGATTGACATATTTAGTCTCATTCTCCCCTTACATTTTCTTAAATGTATTTTCTTTGATGGTTGGTTACCTTTTCTGTTCTTCTCATCTAACAAATACCTTCCTTGTGGAGTTATTCATCCATTTAAGTATTGACATTACTCCTGTGAGTTTCTCCTTTACTTCTCCAGGGGGTGCACATTCTGGGTACTTCCTAAGGAATTTTAAAATCTGATCCACGTTCATGTGCCTAAGATTTTCAGTCTAATTAATAAAGAAGAATGTGATGAGGATTTGAGGAGTTTTTCTCCTTCAATGCTCCAGGCACTTTCACCACATTGACAATAGTCTTCTGCAGAGTTACAGAACCTCTCATCTTAATGATTCTTCACATATCATTTTCTGCCTCACAACGTGAGCCCCCTTCCAACACAAAAGCACCAGATTTGCTGGGTCTTTCCCTCCTCCATTTTATACTTAGTTTTAAATCAGACAAAATGGTTTCTGTCTTCTTTTTTTTTCCTTTCCTTTGTCTAACTTCCAGCCCCTTAATTAGCAACACATGGTTGGTAGAAATATTTCTTAGACATTCCTCCTCCTGAAGTATTGCAGTCAGTGCTAAACTTCACATTTCAGATCTGGATGAAAGCAGCTACTACTTGACCATGGGCAAAGAAGTTTGTAATTTGACTGGCTACACATTATGCTGCAGTTAGGAAAACCCCTGGATTGTCTCTGAAGGGAAGCAGTATGTCCACATCAGTGAATTATTTGTGGTCTTGCAGACTGCGGGCAGTCACTGTGCAGAGGCATATCAGCCCCAAAAATACAGTGACAGTAGTGCATCCTTGGTGCTGCTGTGATCCATGATGCTGGACAGTGTGTTGTGAGAGTAAGTGACAAAAATTAATTGCTTCCTACAAAATACTCCTGCTTTAGTGTCTGTGCCAGCACAAATTCAAAGTGATTCCAGGAAGAGGTTCTTTTGTGTGAATGCAGGAACAGCTGGTTGGCTGGGCAGGGCTTCCCTTATCCCCCACATCTTCTCCTCTCCCTCTGTTTGAAGGGGAAGTGAAGTCAGTTGGGAGAAGAACTGCCAGGTGTGCAGGCCCAGTGTGCAGGGGCTATGTTCCTCCTTCCTTGAGGATGCCCAGCTTGCCATCTAGAGAAAATGAGCCAGGATGTCCCAGGGAAAAGGTGAATCCCAGTCCCGAGGAGGGAGGACAATGAAACATCCTGTCCAGAAGTACAGAGTTTTGATAAAGGACTCTGGATTTTTGTAGAGTGAGAGCAGAGGGCATGGGGTAGGGTGGATGACCTTGCTGTGTGTTGAAATGCCACATTTGGGGGTGTCATTAGGTGCACAAGTTTGGGGCTAGTGGTGATGGAGTTTGTGTTGCAAGGGTTTATTTTGGAGGCAGAAATTAACAGCGTGGTTAGTTTAAGATATGGATTGAGAGAGGACCAAAAGTGAGGAGGACAGGACTGGACAGCCAGAAAGATGGGGAAAAAAGAAACCCTTGTCTTCAAAGTTTGAGACTTACTTGTTTAGTTACCTACACTGGGTGGTTACTTGAAAGCTAGTTAAAGGATGTGCTATTATACTGGGTTCCTAAAGCAGTAAATCATGTAAGTGAAAGAGTTCCCCTGTGCTCCACGCAGTAATAGGCTAACTGCAGACCCTGCTGCTAAAGCTTATGAAAACAATCAATACTGCCTTGGGAATTTGCCACTCTCATATTTCCAGCAGCTTAATGTGAACTGTGCAATCAAATGCCCCCTCTCTCAAAATATGCTTTGAGGACCTGTCATTAAACAGCAAGGTAAGATAGCATGTTTTCTGGCAGGTTCTATTTCTGTCAGGATGGATGCTCCCTGTACACAAGTATTGAGGTGACAAATATCTTGTTAAATCCTGAAACAGTTCGGATGGATTAAATAGTCAAAGTAGTATTTAATATTTTATTACTGTAGGGTTTTATTGCACTGAACTCGAGTTCACTCACAGTGTCCAGGAGACAGGCTTCCTCAGACATGGAATATCATTACGAGTTTGGTGGTTTTATCAGGCTGTGAGTTTCAAGGATGCTGAGAAAGATGACAGAAAATAATATTAGTTGTTTTCAATTCAACTGTCAGTCATAGGTTGCCTCAAAGCTAGAGTTAGAGGTCTGTGCCCAAGTACAATGCCTGTGTTGTGTTGGGGGAAATCCCTCTCTAAGCTACACTGAACAGATGTTCCTCTCACTCTGAAACATGCCATGCTTGAAGAGAGAGGGAAGGAGATGTGCCTTCATATTTTTAACAGATGTGCGGGCAGCAATATTGAAGTTAGCAGAAATAAAAGGGCCTTTGTTGGCTTCAGTCCATTTTCTCCTGAACTGAAAAGAGGAGATTTAGGCTGGACATTAGGAAAAAATTTTTCACAGAAAGGGTCATTGGGCACTAGCAGAGGCTGCCCAGGGAGGTGGTTGGTTCACCTTCCCTGGAGATGTTTAAGGCACGGGTGGACGAGGTGCTAAGAGGCATGGTTTAGTGTTTGATAGGAATGGTTGGACTCGATGATCCAGTGGGTCTCTTCCAACCTGGTTGTTCTATGAAACAGAATCAAAGTAACATTTTGCTTCTCCGGTAGGTTCAAAATAGCCTCGAAAGTAATGGAACCATCAGTTCAACCATGATTTCATTGTCCAGCCCTTGTAAATAGCTGAAAACAAAGTGGTTACACCAGCACATAATTAGTGGACAAGTGGAAGATACAAGCAGGGTGGAACTGATGCCATTCACATGTATTTCAAAAACAAATGATCTGCAGACAATGTAACCCTATTTTTTTGTATGGTTAAAGTAGATTTTCATGATGACCTAGGTCTGCATGTCTTCACCTAACACCTTTGACCAAGGAGACAGGATGCAAAGAGACTGCAAAGCCACAAGTGTTCTCCACTCCTCATTACCACACTCTGCAGGTGGTTAGACAGCTTCGCTGCCTTCCTGGATAGCTGCAGTCTCTGGCAGGTTAAGAGACTTAACTGTAACTCTTAGTAATCTTTAATCTAAAGTGTGTTTGTGACAAATCTCTTCCAAAAGTGTTACTGAACCCTAAATTTAGCTCATTATCCTGTAGCATAGCCAACATGTCTGTTCTTGATGAGAGTGCATGATGAACTATGTGCATTATAGTTCTACATTTGTCCAAGATTAAAGTCTATTTTTCTGTCTATAGGTGCATGTGTATGTATAAGGACTCTGAAATTCAATGTGCATGTAAGATATATAAAAAAAGGAATGAAACCTGCTTTCTGGGAGGCAATGAAGCGTTTAAATTATTGATGCCTATAATTAATTAAGCACTAGAGATCATTGACAAGTTCTGTTAATCATGTGGACTGGAGATACTCTACTTCCTCCTTTTCAAGGAGCACCTGTATTTCAAAAGCTAGTGAGGAAACTGAAGATATAATCTCAGGAAAAGATTCAAATGAACATCCTGATTTGAAGGGAAGAGAAAATGTAAATCTGAGCAAGGATCCAGGGGACAATTAGATGTAAAGGCTATGTGCTTCCTCAGTTGCCTGTTTTCCTCTTTGAAGGCTAATTTTGGGGTAGGCATTTTTGCATAAGAACTGGTATTCTCATCTTAAGGCAGGTAAGCATCCAAATAACATAACAGATGGATGATATGCAGAATAAGGAGATTTCTAAGTCTAGTGAAGTGTAGGTGGGTTTTTCCTTTTTTTTTTCTCACCTGACACTAAAGTCACTGTATCTGTGATGCCTACTATGCAAGCATGTAAGTAATTTCTACTTTAAGAGCTGTTTACTGTTCGGAGCGATTTTGAAGTCAACTAAGCATTTCTTTCAGACAGATGAGGTGACCCTTTAAATGGAGGTACAGTTCTCTAGGGTATACAAGGGCATAAGAGCTCCCTTCAGGCTGGTTCCAACATAGGACTTTTCTGCAAAAGACATTTCTTCCAGTAATTAACAAAGCTGGGGACTCATTGACATTTAAGCGGTTGATGAGATTTTCCTGTCCTCATGAGTTTCTGAGCTATTAGTAGTGTTTCTTGATTTTGTTTTTCAACCTGTCTCCTGTAGCTCATTTTCTTTTTCTGAAATTTATCTTCAAGTTTCAAAAGTAACATTTATTGATTTTCCTTTCTTGCTTCCTTCCCCTCAGGTTTCACTAACAAACACCGTCCTGCCACCGGACAGTGCATGCAGCAGTTCAGTCTGGGTGTTCCTCTTTAAGCCTACTCCTACAATGGATATCACTCATCATAGGTACTAATTCAATTAAAGATCAAATATCATTCAACCATTTAGCACTCTCTGGATGCATTTCTGGGAGCAGTTTTTCTTCTATACATGCCATGCCCTGACTACCACAGAGTGTAATTTTATGCATTGCCTCATTGGCTAACCGTCCCAGAGTCACATAAGGAAAAATTATTTCAGAGCAATCCTGCTAGATAAGGCAGTCAGATAAAGAGATTTAGCACATTAGGAATGCTCTTTTTTCCAGACCCTTTACTTCCTATGTGTACATTTAAGAGCTGACTGGCTGAAATGTTGCACAAATAGTTTTTCTGTTTAAAAAATGACATTTCCATAAGAAGCAGTTTAATGCTTTTTTTTTTTTAAAGTTAAAATAGCAAATTAAAAAATGGTTTTGAGAATTCAGAGGTAAAAAGGTCCTACAAAATGAATGGAGACTGTCCTCAAGTTAAATAGCACAGGTCTTGTATGCAATCTTCTTCCAAAGAAGCAGTGTCCTGCCAGAGAAAGGAGTTTCTTCCAGACAGGTAATAATCTATAACTGCTAATTTCATCTCTACCATCTCCTTCTTTGTGGGATTGAGCAACATGCCTTAACTTTTCTCCATGATGGGATTCTTTTTTATCTCTGCAGAAGAATGATGCAATATTCATCTCTCTTTAAGAACAAATCCGATAATGTATTTTGTTTCTAAAGGTTACATTTCACATCACAGCTGAAGACATTTTTTTCCCTCCAGATTCTACAGGCAGACTCAAAGGCAAGATCCCTCAGGAGTTATTTTCCACATGGACATGTAATGTGATACTATATAACCTGAATTATCTGGTACTCTTTCTTTACAGTTAGTAACTATAGGGAGGAGGGGATTTGCAGGGCTATGAGTGGTTTAAATGGGCAATTCACTTTCATCACTTTCATTTTGCTTTGAATATGCTGTGTAGGCACCTAAGGCTGTAACTAAATTGATACCTTCAAAGCCAGAGTCTGATATTTGGAAACACAGAGCCCACAACACCACAACCCACAAGCAATCGAAGAATACGTCTGTCTTTGACAGTATTTCTAGGGTCCTTCATTGTGTTTAGTGGGCCAAATCTTTTTTTTTTTTTTTTTTTTTTTACTAGCCTTACTGGTTCAAACAGCTGGAGTAAGCAGAAACAGAAAAATTTCAACAACACCCTTGAGTAGTCATCATATACTATTATCTCAAGGTAGGGAGAAGAAAGTGAAAAAAACATGGTACAGCAGTTATCCCTGACTTGCCCAAGGCAAAACAGCCTTTGGCATGCATTGTCCGGGCTTGTAGATATCTGTTCAGGCAGAGATACATGCTTGTGGGAGGGAACTTTGACTTCTTTCAAGGTGCATTATACACTGAAGGAAGAGTTCATCCTCTTCATATTAGACAATTGCTCCCAACCCCACCTAATATTACCTGAAGAGGATTATTAGTTTGGAACATAATGGCACTGCCATTTTTCTAGTGAGGAGAGAATCTCATGGAACATTATTTACTAACAACGACCTTACTCGTAGATTCAAAAGCATAAACTGTGAAACACCACCAGCTATTTTTTTTTGTCATCCTTGTGAATTATGCAGCTGGTAAAGCTTTGATGTTGATGGGAATACTTGACTTTCCTGTATCTGTCTAAAATCATGATTATACTTTTGTATTTGATCAAAATGAGGAATCTGCATTAAAGAGCTACAGCAAGTACCTCCTAGCTTGATTTAAAAAAGAAAATAATAATCTTGTTTTCCCAGGGCTGTAGCACTTAGACAGTAAGTCCCACCCCAAGTCCAAGTGTAATTTTTTTTGTCATAAGAACAACTGTGATGACCTATTTTGCATAATATTGTAACAGATGTAAGTTCAGACTTTTTGTAGCAAATTTCAACATAGCTGCAATCTTGCATCAGGAAATTATTAGCCTTGCAATTAGGTACCTTTAATTGAATCCCTGAGACTAACTTAATTATAGCACCACTACAGGCATACCATGAGAAGCAGTAAAATCAACTGTGACACACCCCTCCTAGTTTCCCATTGGCTGGAAACTTGTTAGGCTTGATGGGTAGGCAGTGTATTCAGAGGGGATTTCAAAGCAAGTAAATAGCAGGTCCTTCCTACCAGTCAGAAATGGATTTCCTCCTGTGTGAACTTCAGACTGAAAAGACCTGCTTTTAAAAAGACCCAACAACTTGCCTGCTTTTAAAAAGACCCAACAACTTGCCATATGAGGAAACTACTGGAGAAAATATTCCCTCTCATATTTGGTATTTCTTCAGTGAAAAAGAGATTTCAGAAGACTTTCTAGGCCACCTCGCTTGAGGTGACATTTTCAGAAGAAGCATGGCTTGCTGTGTGTTACAAATCACTGGTCTGATATTCGGAGGCATTGGTATGGTTGGGACAATGGCAGCCACAGTTATGCCTCAGTGGAGAGTTTCTGCCTACATTGATGGCAACATCGTGGTGTTTGAGACCATCTGGGAAGGACTATGGATGGACTGCATCAGTCAGCTGGGCATCAGGCTGCAGTGCAAATTCTACGACTCTGTCCTGGCTCTCCCCCCTCCCTTGGAGGCTTTCAGAGCCCTCATGTGCATTGCAATGATCCTGTCAATCATTTCCTTTCTGATGGCCATTGTTGGTGTGAAGTACACTCACAGGACCAAGAAGGATCCCCAGGGCATCAGTGTCTTCATACTGGCAGCTGGAGTTGCCTTTCTCCTGACAGCCGTCTTTGTTCTGATCCCTGTGTCCTGGACTGGAGGTAGCATCATTCACGACTTCTATGATCCAGAAGTCCCTAAGGCACTGAAACGAGAACTAGGAGCTGCTCTCTATGTGGGCTGGGTGAGCACTGCACTTCTCATCACTGCAGGAGCAATGTACTGTAGCTTCTGGTGCTGGGCTGACACATCCTCAAAATCCAGGTATCCATCACTTTCCCATCACAGATTGCACAAACCTGACTTTGCAGGAAAGCCGTTCTTAAGCATGCATGCCTATGTGTAGTTGCTACATGTGATATTTCTGCTTAACGTGTCAATATGTGCTAATTGACTTCAGTGTCTAATTAAACTCTAAGTCTGTAATGGAGGAACAATTTTGTTCATTTGTTATTTACTATTGACATACATATCTGTTCTCTAACATATTTATAGGAAATGTTATTACATGAGCATTACGTTAGAGAACAGTCAGAATAAAAGTCTCACCATTTTATGGGAATCGGGAAAGGCATGGGAACAGCAGCAGTGAGGAGTCTCTCAGAGAAGATGAACAGCCAGCCTGTGGTTGGGCTGGAAGGAAGGCAGCTGCTGTGCAATAGCATTATTGCCCTCCCCTAAACCCATGATGTGCAAAGGAGCAATGGATTTTACTCTAAAGCAAAGTCTAAGACAAAGGACTGTTCTAGAACAGTCAAGAGAAGCATGAAGTCAGCAGCATGGCTGAAGAAGTTGCTGAATGAAAGGAGAGGCCACCAGCAATCTAACTTCCAATACTGGCACAAAAATGTTCATGCTCTCCTATTAGAGGCCTCTATCATTGACTATGGATTTCATTAGTGCCTGTGGAGTTTATGTATCCTTCTTACCTCTTCTGCAGGGCACGGAATCCAGCTCATGGAACAATGACATTTTTAACCACTTCACCAGGCTTTGCAATGAATACATTAGCTTTCTGTCACTTGCTACCTCTCATCTTTTATGACTTCTCCTGTTCTATAGGTAGCACCTCCTCTTCTATATAATTCAGGACAGACCATCTGTCTTTCTGCACTTTAAAATACTGTACTAATGTAAAGTATAATTAAACAAGCCAGGCAATACAAATATGTAAACCCCACTGGCCTGTTGGATGATGAAGTGTTCCTGCCTACGTCTTCCTTCACACCCACAAGAGCCAAGACTTAATGTTGTCTGACTGCTTTGTGTTCACAAGACTTATTTTAAAATGTAGACTGAGTTGTGTGATGCCTATCTGTCTATTGTGCAGAATCCCACAGTATTACCAGTTGTGCATTTTCTTTTCCACACCTGAAAACTTGGAACCAGCTTTTGACACTATGCATGTCACAATGCTGATAAGTGACAAAAAAGGCCCTGTTCAAAGCAGTTTTTCTGCTTCTTTATACAGTAGTTATGGATAGTACCATTTCCTTGATAATTTCATGACATAGGTACTCAATTGATCCTTTTCTGCATCTGTGACTGATAGCTGAAAAAACAGTGCAACGACTTTTCTAGTTGAGCAAAGCAGTGGCTCTATACATTGGACTGTTCAGTTTGAAGCAGAACATGAAAAGCTACATTTAATTAAAAAAGCTTTTTATGAACTTGACTTCAGATGAACCTAAATTAAACAGTGCCATTGAACATGGATACTAATTACATATATTAGCTAATGTGCATTTATATTTAAGACAACCAACCAGGTTCTTTTGGTGGGAAAACACTACTCACCAGAAAACAGGTTTAATGTAACCTGCTCATCAAATCAGCACTTATTAATTCCAGATGAACATTTGTAAGTAGGTTTTCTAGTGCTAAACCACATTTTTTTAATGTTATCTTAGAGCAACTGATGCCTGTCACAGCAGCTGTCATTGGGTCAGACAACTCATTTCAGTGGAGTAAGTCTGTTTATTTTAGTAATAATTTATAGTACCTTGAGGACCTCCACCTTTTATTTTCTTTTATTTATGTCTTGTAACGTATATTTTGTTTAATAAAGAACTATTTGGTGAAGTAAGCCAGAACTGCACATTTTCAATTCATTTGGATATGACACCTGTGATTAACAAAGCAGAATATGAACACACTTGCAATGCAAATTTGGTACACATTTATATGCAGGTAATGGATTTAAATGATGACGTATTCAGTGTAATGCAACTTTATGCAGATGTAAGTGCTTAAGTAGTCATTAACTGCAGTTTTCCTTAACACTAATTAAAGGATCTTGAATGTTTTCACTATCAGCAGGTTCATCTAGAAATCAAATTTGAACCGGGTGTGTCATTTACAGTAGTAACTGTACTGTAAGAGAGTTGAAAGATAAAATTGCTTTATTTGAACATTTAACATTTATTTAAAAGAAAATCTAAGCTTTTTAGCGCTAACATTAACACCTGGTGCCTGCATATTCCTCCGTTTTCCTCTTTTACCAGGTGATCATAAGGCAAGTTCAAACAAAATCTCTAAGCTCAGACAATCTTGTGCTTGCGTGTGAGTTTGGAATTTGACCTTAATTCTGAGCATAAAGCTAGACGGGGCTGCTCTTTGCATGTCTGAGTTTTTATTGAAATAAACAGTAATTTCTGATTATGTCATTTAGCACGTTAGACTCACTCAAATATATTTAAGAGTCTGTGACACTAAAATTTCTGAATTTGGTACAGGAACAAATTTGTGTCTGCCAAGGGAGACAGAGTTTCCCTTTTTCCTTTTCCCCTATTTAAAACATGCCATGGTCAGAATCGACTAGTTGGAAGCAGCAGTCTGGAGGTATGAGTAAGTTTTCAGCCTTTAATGAAAAACTACAGGTGAGCTTTGAAAATAAACTCCCTTTATTCATGAGTTTTCTGAGGGTAACAGGAAGAGTTTGGGTTGAGGGTAGTGATGGAGGAGCTTGTGCAGGTCTCTAGTGCTCCAGGCTGCATCTTCTACCCCCTGTTTGCTGCTCCAGGAAAGCTCCCTCCCCTTCTGGGTTATACCTAGCCAGATGTGGTCTCAGATAATCCCAAATGCCTCTGGCAACTCTTGGTGCTTATTTAGATGGCTGAATGTGTCCTTTATAATTTATAATTGAGGAGAGGATACTCAGGAACATGTGTAACTCAGCAAAGACGTTTGGGGAGAGGCCCATCTCTTCAAGGTGCAAGGAGGTAGTGGAAACGGAGCATTGACTACACACTGTCTGGTGATGGACCAAGAGGAAGCAAGGTGTGAGTAATTGATGTTGACTGGACTTTTCTGTCAGAAAAAAAGGCCTGACGTGTATGCCCTTTGAAGTAGATGGGCCAGGAAACAATAAATGTTGTGCCAGGTAATCATGTGCTGGAGCTCTGCTTACACTGAGGAATGTAAGTGGCAAACTTGCGCTATTGATGCTGTGTTCACATTCTTCTAGGCACAACTGTCAGCAAGTTCAGGCCTGCTGTATTTATTAATAACAGCTGATTAAATATTGTGGTTAAATATCTAGTTTAATATCCTGATGTTATCATATAATTAAATATTTTGTGACTGTAGGACAAAATTACTTTGGAAATAAATGTGAATAGCTGAGATTTTGCTATATATTTGAAATAAATGTATGAACCCTTCAAGTTTTGGTTTTTTACTATTGTATCATTGTTTCTTTTTTCTATTAAAGTGAATGAATGTATTACCCCACTGCCAGGGAAAGACAGTTTCAGTAGTTTTATAATGTCTTTTTCTGATTCAGTCTTGGTTTTTACATTATGCTTTGGTTTTTGCTAGATAATAAACAAAGTGGGTCTGATTCCATGGGAAATAAAATACACAAAACTGATATAGTTCTGACTTCCAAGATTTGCTTATAAGGAGTTTCCTGAATCAAATCGATATTTCAAAAGCTGGTTCTGAAACGTATATTCATCTCTGAGATGAAAAGAAAAGATTCTGGAACAAATAATCCACTACTAAGATGCAGCCAAGGGTATATATTTATGGCAAGAATGACAGCTTAGCAAAACATTTCATTATAACAGAAAGATGAATCAGACAGATTTTGAGACAAATAAATGCATGCAGTCGTCAGTCCTGATACACAGAGACAAAGGTCTGAGTGAGGGACATTAAGACTAAATAAGTTTATGTTAAAAAATGTCACAACTCTCCTGAAAATCAGTGTGAGGACTCACAAAGTCAGAAATAGGAGCATGATTTTGTCCTTCTGATTGACTCTAACTATCCTTTTGAAAAAGGCACAAGAGGTCTTTTCAGGGAAGTCCTATGTCATCTTTGAAAACTGGGACAGATTTGACCCACAAAATACACAATTCCTTTCCTCTGTATCTGGTACAGAAATTGTCTCTGACTTACACACTTTACTTTCTAGATTTCAGTCTCAAAATCTAGTAAGACTAACTTGATATTTTATGACTACTTTAAGAAACAAAGAACAAAAGAAAACAAGAAATACCCTGATAAGGATAGGATATCTTCAGCTGAAAAGGTCTGTGCCAGTGCTTCCTGTGTTCAGTTGCCACTTGAAGAAAATGTTCCAGCTGTCAATGAGGACAATAAAAAAATACTCAAAGGCACAAAGATTTCAGTTTTAGCAACATCAAGGAAGAGAACAGGCTAGGGAAAGGGTTGTGACAGCAGCATTAGCAATCCATGTACACTCACAGAGTCAGCATCGCTGGCCTGGTTCAATTCCAGGGATCTGAATGGGTTGAAAACAGTGTGTTCTTACTGACAATTTAGCCAATTTCTTATTTTTTTTAAACAGTTAGAGGAAAAAGAGAAAATACTATGTTGAACTCAACTGTTCGTACCAGAAGAAAAGCAGAATACAAAATATTACTTGAGATTCTCTTCCCACCCCTATAAAAGAGTGAGCTAATCTTGCTATTAGGATTTTTATTATTCCGTCTACTCATTTGCCTATCCCTACAAAAAGGCTTCTTTCTTGAATGCATCATCATCTCAACAGTGTGAAATTTTGAGGCATTATAGAAAAGTAAACTTTAGTGTTCTTTTACTTTCTGTTACCAGCCAGTTCAGGCAGTGAGTCCAATGATGTGCCTGTGTGTAGAGCCTCTGTATCAAAGTGACACTGCTCATCAAAGCATCTCCTTCACGTGGAACCTGCAAACCAGAACAAATCTTCCTGGTAAGATGAGTTTTAAGGAGTGTCATTTTAATCAAGGATTCAGGAGTGCTCACTTCTCGAGTTGTAAGGATTGCTGCAGTGATGAGGGAAGCAAAGCTAGAGAAGTAGCTCTCTCCTCTGAGAAGGGAACTGACAGAGTAGCTCCAAGATATTTGAACTAGTTGTCGTTCATCCTAATGCATGTAGCCTTCTCTTGCCCTCAAAATTTCCAAGCAAACACTACCCATGTATCAATCACTAGAGATGAATTTATTACATATTTCCTTTCAATATTCCCCCAGGCCACCCCCTCCCCCCTTTATTTAAACATCTGTTTTCATCTAAACAACAAAAAAATGAACTCACAGCAATTTAACTGGCAAATCCAACACCTTGGTGCAGGAAAGATGCTTCATAAATAGAAACCACAAAACCATCAATTTCTGTTCCCTGCATCAGCATCAATCAAACTGAACAATACATTAAGCTTGCTAAATCTCTGTTGCCCACTTCTGCTATGGACTGTGGTCTTTGTCTCAGTTACCATGAAGTAGTCCCTGACTGCCAAATGACAAAGATGATGAGTACATTAGTGTTTCAGCTTCTGTCTGATGGCTGAATGACTGACAGAATGATAAGCAATGTTTATTCATTCAGAGTTTCCACTGTATTGCCAGATGGTGCTGGGAGATAGAAAATAATCTCTAGACCCCAACAAACATTGCCTTGCATACTGTCACAGTCATTCTGAATTTAGCAAAAATTGGCAACACAAACTCCACGTGTTGCAGAAAAGTGTGTTGTTAACTATGTACTTTTTGTGAGGCAAAGTTCCACAGGTTAGTCTGAGTCCTGATCTCTCACTGACACAATCAAAATGCTGTCTGCAAGCTATTCTTACACCAATCTGGTGGCTTCTGCAGACAAACAAGGGGAGATGTGGAGGAGGCCAGTGCTGGTGTTAGAGCTCCTGCCTGCAGCCCCAGGGTTGCAGGGGATCCCTGCTCAGGTGCCTAGAGCACCTACTCATCCTCTCTCTCTCCACCTGGTGCTTGCAGGGTGGTTTCCCACGCTTTTCCCCTCAGCCCTAACTGCAGGGCAGTGTTTTTGCCCTTTGTTACACAAACTGTTCCAGAGGCACTGCTGGCACGGTTGCAGGGCTCAGCTGTACCCTGCGGTGGGGCCACTGGAGCTGCCTGGAACCAACTGTGTCCAGCATGGGGCAGCCCTGGTCACTCTTCACCAGTGCCTAGGAACTGCACCCTGTACAGACCCACTGAAAGTTTCTTCTTGGGGTGCAGTGTTGAGGGGTGTCCAGGGGGCCACTGGGGCAGTGTAGTGCCCTCCCTTCCCACCAGACCTCCTCCCACAGACCCCAGTGAGACAAGCCAGTCTGGGCCAGCAATGGTGACTGTAGTTGGCCAATAGTCCGTCCATCTCCAGGCACCACTGCGGGCTCCAGGCCTGGGGGAGGGCAGAATTGGAAGGGGACAAGGCTGCAGCAAGGTTTTGTGGCAGCACCATATCAGAGCTGGCTTTGGGCACCAGCAGCCAGCCCCTTGTTCTTTGTGCACTGTCCTTAAAGCTCCAACCCAGCATCAGAAACAGTGTGGCCAGCAGGACCAGGGAAGTGATTCTCCCCATGCTCGGCACTGGTGAGGCCACACCTCGAATACTGTGTTCAGTTTTGGGCCCCTCACTGTAGGAAGGACATTGAGGCTCTGGAGAAGTTCAGAGAAGTGTGATGAAACTGGTGAAGGGGATGGAGAACAAGTCTTATCAGGAGCAGCTGAAGGAGCTGCAGTTGTTTAGCCTTGAGAAGAGAAGGCTGAGGGGAGACCTTATTGCTCTCTACAGCTACCTAGAAGGAGGTTGCAGAGAGTTGGGTGTTGGTCTCTTCTCCCAAGTGACAGGTGATAGGACAAGAAGGAATGGCCTCAAATTGCATCAGGGAAGTTTAGCCTGGTTATTAGGAAAGATTTCTTCACAGAAAGGATTCTGTGGTTGAGGTGGTTGAGTCACCATCCCTGGAGGTGTTTAAAAGGTGGTAGACAAGGTGCTTGGGGACGTGATTTAGTAGTAGACAGGAACAGTTGGAGTTGATGATCTCAAAGGTCTTTTCAAACCTAATGATTCTATGTCCTAACCCAGGTCCCCATGTTTGGGCCTGAAGATCTCCTGGAGTCCTCCTTCCCTCCCACTCAGCAACAAGTGTCTGGATGGGAGCACTGAGTACGATTGAGAAGGCTGCTGGATGGAGAGCTCCAATGAGATGGCCATCTCACATCACAGATGCACACAGTCACCCTTCGTATGCTCTCCCCTCTACAGCATGGGTTTCCAGATGTTTGTGCTTCTGCACTAGGATGTGCCTTCTGTCCACTAGCATTGGCCCCTGCTTCTAGAGTCTACTTTTGTGCATGTTTCTTCAAGCAGGAAAATGCAGTGATTATCAAAGTAATTATCAAGAAATGGGGTTTATGGAGTAAGAGATTTGGCTTGCCAAGAGATGTGTACAAGACAACAAAGTGTTGGTTAACACAGGTAACAAAACCCATGAACCTGTATCTGAGTACAGCAATAGTGATTTCCACTCCCTAAGCTCACCACACCCATTAATTAGTTGGTGTGCCACCTAAAAAGCTGTTTAACACCCTGGAATTTGGAAACACTCCATTGCCAAGAGCTAATTGCATGCTAATCTTTCTTGAGTGGTGCTTGTGATAAATTTTCTCTCAAGAGAGACTGAAAATTCCTGTGCAATGCACTGTTGGTAAACCTATGGTTCAGCTGGCCTTATGGTACCATCATGTCATTTCAGACCGATACTATTTCACATGGAGAACCAAAACACCCTTAAAATTTTTCAAGGTGAAATAAAGGCATAGGGTTATGAGGCTTTGGAGATAAAGGTTTAAGTTGTTTTAGTACACTCATGAGTTAGGAATGAAGGTTAATTTCAAAAGTTATTGAAGCCAGTGGAAAGGTTCTTGTTATGATCAATAGATCTTTTAAACATCAGACACACCATTTCAGTTATAATTGTTCGAGATAAGCTGTCTGAGAGGTGCTTGTTCAGTTGCTTGGAGTTTCATGTAGTGATGGATAACACCCTGCAACCATCTGTTGAAAATCAGTGCTGGGTCTTCTTTCTCCTCTGGCATTTCTAGAACAGCTCTCCCAACTCCTCGTGCATGCACACATGTGCTCTCATGTACGCAGTGGTAGAGACATGATGGTTGTGTATACTGAAATAAATTTCCAGAATTTAAAAAGTGTTTCCAGATTACACAATCTGTTATATCATTGGTAGACTAAATGTTGCTAAACATGGAGATTTTTCCAAAGATCAGAAAGACATAATCAAGTATAGTTTACTCACTGTGTATTTATTTCCCTAATGAGCAGCTGAAAATCCACCCCTTCCTTTAAGATATGTTTTAGCATTGTTTTAATTATGTTGTCCTGCCTGCAGGGGAATTAACAGATCTGGGTTCATCCAGGTTGGTTTACTATTCCCCTTACAGCAGCTTATGCTGCAATACAGCTGAGTAGAGCCAATGCAAGCTGCCAGACATATTCTCCAGTGAGTAGGAGACATAGATGCAGGACTGGGCACAGCCACTCCTCCACCAGAGATCTGCTGCCCAGGCCACTTTGCCTTTTCCTCCAAAGCAGCCTTTTTTTTTCTTCTTTTTAAGATTCTTTAAGCATTTCTCCTAAATTCAGTAGCAACTAATGTGTCTTTGAGGATTTTACCTTTGTGTTAAAAACAATTGTAATTGGTCAACAAGTACTGGAGATGCCGGGGGAGCTGGACAGACAGACAATAACTGCAAAAGACTAATTTTCACAGGAAGGACACTTGAAAATGCATGTTTAATGAGTTTTGACACTACCATATTTTCCTACTTTATTTATGTATATAGTGGTTCCTAGCAATTCTGTGAGAATTGCCCTAGTTAGTTGACTTCAACCTCCAAAGCAGCAGACAGCAAAAAATAATCTTTTTCACAGGGTCTAGATTGGTAATGATTATTGGTGTGGTCTTTTCCTTCCCTAAATGATTTAACAAGAATAAGTTATTTTTCAATGTCAGAGTATTGTAGAAATCATTCCAGCAACTTGATTTAAAATTCCCATAGCTAGACTTTTTTTTATCTTCCAATCACATGTTAAATAATGTCAGCGTATTTATTAGTGAACTTTCATCTTACATTGTATGCCTGTGAGTGTATGCAGCTGGTTGCATAACAAGTTATCAGTTGGCACCAGCAGAATAAAAGTGGTGTCAATATTTACATATTGGAATAATGTTGTGGTTTTGACTATGCAGGCTGCTTTACCAGCAGAGCATTACTGCCTAATGAGATCAATACAATAACACTTTAAAAATGATTACTAATATTTTATATAAAGAGAGGAAATACAGAAATAGAAATGGACATGTTTTTATTTTATTTGGCATGATTTCTTTGGGCAAAGAAAAAATCATGCCTTGGTGAAAGCCATAGAGCCAATGAGTTCTGTAATATTTGATGAAGTACCATCAAAGAAGAAATTAGAAAGATCAAATTACTAGCTAGATTAATAATTAAAATTTCAGTTGGGCTAAAAACTGGTCAATAACATGATTTTAGAACAGGTGAAATACTGGGTTTGTACTGCTCTTGAATGTTTATTTTCCCCCCCCAATTCTGTACAAAATGGTTAATTGAACTTTAATTAAGGGAGAAGGTAAGATGGCCAAGGGGAAGGGCAGAAAATCCAATCTCTTTTAAATATTCATTATATTCCACATAATAGTCAAACTTTGAAAAGCTCTTACCCTTTATAATGGATACCTATTAGATTTTACTAGGGCATAGTTTTATTTTTCAGGCTAATTACAAGAACAGAGACTGCATGTATAGTTGAATGAATTCAAATCGCTATTTATTTTTTTCAGAAACAGATTTAACAGTAGCAGTAATGCAATTAACAGCCACAGGAAGTGCACTGAGGTCTAAATCAGTCAATCAATCTTAATAATAACTGCAAACAAAAATCAACTTTTGATATTCTGGAATTCTTGCTAAAAAAAAGATTAAATCTCCTGCCCCTTTTCTAGATAAGCCCCCACCCCTATGTTTTATTTATACATCTGGATATTTATTTTATACTTACTATGGTTAAGTAAAGTTTAATATATCTCTCTCTGTAGTCAAATCATAAATCTTAGGTCCCCTCAAATTCCCACTGCAGCTATTTATTCAGGAAAACCAAGTTTTTTTAGATTACTCTGCATTTTTATTTTGAGACAGGCTGAGTGATCATATTATTTGCACAGAATAATTTATTTCCTCAAAGCATCTTCTGACAGAAGTATTGGAGCATGCTTTGGACTTAACTGAAACTCGCACAAAAAAAGTAAAAGCAGAGTTTGAAGATAGGATATGTGTCGTGGATAGAAGCAATAATTATGAGCTGGTAAGGACAGAGAAAGGTTAAAATCTATTTTAAAAGGATAATGACTGAGCAGAGGGAAGCTGGAAGGTTTTGAGAGTGCAGAAAACCAACACTGGTGGCATTTGGAACACTGTAATAAGAATTACAGTGCTTGAAATGTCAACACATACACAGTGTTGTTAGCAAATAGCAGCCAGACTTCAGAAGCGCTGCAAGCACCTAAATGAGAAGAGCCTGAGCTGGGAAATATGACTACCCAGACCATTGCAGCAGGACAGGTTGAGACTGCTAGAAATTAGTGCTTAGTCATTGCTTTGTGTCTTTACATCAGTCTCCATGTATCATGTACAGTAATTTCAGTTTAGTGTGAGACCAGGAAGATGAATGTTTCTGGTTTTGTAGACAGAGGAAATTTTAAGGCCCTAGTTATGCAATGCACACAGGCACATACTTGCTTTGCTAAGTTCTCGCGTGCCTGACTAAACTAACGCCCTGGTGATTTCTTAGGTTTCAGCACCTGGGAAGCATAACAGCGTTAGCACTTCCAAGGCCAGATCCCTCACATGCACCGTCAGCTCCATCAGCCCAGTGGAGGTTGAACATTACATATCATGAAGGATGAGGCTAAGAAATTACTAGTTTTCAGCTGTAAGATACGATCACTTGGATATCCTAATAACGGGTAACTAGGAAGAAGAAAGAGTATAAAAAATAAAGGTATGAGAAGAGTTTAGCTATTTCTAATGAGGAAATAAGCTAACAGGATCTAATAAAGGTATTGTTCATGGCTGGGAAACTGATTGGCCACAGAAGAGTGTGTGGCAGGAACATGGATTCCAAAAGAAAGAATTATTTACAATATGCATCTGTATGCCTGGGATATAAGCAGTATAAATCAGTGATGGTTGTAGGACCTAATTAAAAACTTAGTGAAGCTGATACACGCCACCAACATCTGTGGATGCCACACAGAGTCTTGACATTTCTCATTGGACTGTATGGGTTCTGTCAGCGTTGAAAGTTCTCCATCAAGGTTTTGTATTTTACTTCTTGACAAGCTGCCAAACCCTGATGGAACTATATGTGAGTATATATGAGAGAACGGCATAACTACTTATGCCAGTAGCTTCTTGTCAGTGATTTTATCAAGTGCTTTTGAAAGGCACAAATAAATCACAAGGGAATTACTTTCTCTTTCATCTGTATTAGCTTAAAGATCTCTAATAACTGGGAATGGTGAGTGTAGGTTCACAGTGTCACACTGGTTTGTCTCTGGCAGAGTGCGTTCTTGTTAAATAATGCAGTGATGAAGCAACAGTTTACGAATATAGATGGAAAGATAAATAGATTTTTCATAACTCTCACCTTAGTTACCTATTCATCAAATATATTCATCATGCAGAAATGTCACCTACCTTGCAATGTTCTGGATGAAGGGAAACCAACTAACCTCCAGGCTTTAGGACTTGTATCTATTTCTAGCAACAAATTAAGTATTTTTGTTAATATTCATCCCCCTTCATTCTTAATTTGCCACAGCGCAGTTAGATGAAAACTCTCATCCTGGTAACTTGATGCAGTTTAGGTGATGGCTTCTGCCTCACGTCTTTTCCAAGAGCTCTCTGCCTCTGACAGTTCCTTATCCATGATGCTGGCCAGTAACTCTGAGGCAGTCATCTCCCCTATTTGTTCTTCAGTAAGTCATCTAACTTTTGGAGAGATTTAATTCTCCCTGAATCAGGCTGTTTATTTGCCCTACTGAGGTCTTTAACAGACTTTCAACTTCTGAGACGGATAAAGAACTCAGCATTGTAGGTTTAGTGGCTTTCCGTATATACATTTTATCTTTTATATCTGCTTTGGTACAGTGTCATAAATGAACAGCACGTACTAAACATCACTCTAGACTTTCTTTTTTTCTAAAGCCTTGCGACAGAAATAAAACAACTGACTCTTCCGGTAGTACTATGCTATACACTAAAATATGACTGACAATAATATTCTTTCACAATATTCAGAGCTTGCTTTGTATATTTCATAGGATCCTTTCTCTTGCTGTAATTAATTCTCTGCATCTGGCCAAAGATTGTATTTGCTATCTCTCTGAGCATAAAAAGTCTATTAATATGTAAATTAGCATGTTTTAGTTTTCTTGGAGCAGAAGAACTTTCTAATATTTTAATGATAAGTTCACAATAATAGCCACTTTCTATGCTTCAAAAGTATGTTTTGCTTATATTCCACTGCAGAATGCCGAAGTAAAAATCAGATTTTGTTACAGCAGGGAAGCTTAATACTGGACAGCCTAGTTCTCTGCCAGTGTCTGTGGGGAGTTATCAGCAGGCACAGACATAAATGTGTTGGAAATGAATGACTTTAGGGAGTTAAATCCTGAACTCTGTAAAAGAAGAGCAATGTGTGTGTTAGCAGTAAGGATGATCAAAGAAGACAGTCACCTACTTTGGCTATATTATGTACAGAAGTTGCCTTTACATATGCGGTTGTAACTGTTGGTGGCTTCTCACATGCACCACATGCACACACAACCACCTTGCCACAAATTGCTGACAGTAGGTGTATGACCAACAGACTCAGACAAAAAAAACATGGGCTTCCTCCACATTAGGTACTTAAAAGGTGGCTTATTACCCAGAACATAAGTCAATTTATCTTTATGGAACTTAGTGGAGTTGAGCATATACCAGCCAAACGTCTGGTTCTTGAAGATGACACTTTCATGAGCTGCGAGAGGATACTTTATAGAGGACCTCTCCTTTGACTTCTCTCTATATAATGGAAACTTTCAGGTTTATTATATTAGAAAAAAACTGAAAATTCAAACAGACAGCTATGCTTAGCCTGGAAGTCTATTTCCCAGAAAGCTTTATGATTTCCAAAAGGAGGTAGTTGATTGCTGTGTGGATGTTCAAAAATCTGCGTGACTGTGGTACACTATTTTCTCTACCAGCACATTAAGAAATGTTGAAAAGTTATGTTTCTACCTGAATACACTTTGTGAGGTGTCTTTTCTGGTAAGATTTCTACAGCCCTGTGAATCCCATAGTAACGAATCATCGTTTGCACTGGTGCCACTTCTTCCATTTATGAATGGGGAACACACATGGAAACAACTGGCCTGTAAGCAGCAACATGAAATAGGTGCAAGACTGCATGTGGCACACCTTCATTCCTCAGCAAAGGACCATGGGTGACAGTGGGAGCTGAAAGGGGACTCGCACCAGCAGCAGAAATCAGGGAGGCTGTCTGTGGGACAATTCGCTAACTAGGTCTGTTGTCATCTCCTGTTGGGGGGCACAAAGACTGAGAGAAATTTCTGTGAAGACAAAATCAGCAAATGTGATTATAATTAGACCAGATGCAATTTTTTTTAACCTTAATTTCACACATGTCTGTTTAGGTAGCCTTGCTACTTGTCTTCTGTGAAATTCAAAAGGTAGAATATTTTGCATGTACCACAGTTCTCAAAATAATTTTCCTGTGTTTTAAAATCTAGCCAAACTCATCCTCATGACTTCAGCATCTTGTCAAGACAGAAGAATTTGACCCACTAGGAAAGTTACAATGTAGTGAGGTTAACCTAGGCCACAGACATGTCCAACTTTGCTGCCTCCACCATTTACATTGGAAGGTGATTGGAGTAGGACAATATAAATACTGCTGTTATTAAAGCTATGTCAAGTGAAGACACAGATTTCAGTCATGGATTAATAAACAATTTTTCCTTAGGCTATTTTTTTTCCTTAAGATATGTTTTTCTAATCTTTAACAAATACTTTGCTCTCCTGTACTAGAAGCTCCACTAATGTGGTTGAGAGTTAACTATCTTTCCAAGTCTTCTCTGTCTGTGTGTGTTGAAGCCATGGTACTGGGTGAAATAAAACTGTACACCACAATTCACAGTTTTCTTATACATAGAATAGGAGATTGTGCTGTGATACCTGGTCTGCCAATAAGGCTTGCACTCAGCAGGTCCTGTTATTAATTTTCTTTATTTTGAGAGCTCTGACTAGCAGTGCATGTTATGACCCAAGACAGCCCCACTTAAATACTGACTAACCTTGGTGGCAGGAATGCGTGCTACTATGATGAAGGAATTTTTAGATTGAAGTTTATGCCCTATGGCTCTACACTAAATAGGTGTAGATAGCACAAGTCTTGTGCTAGATAGCTCTCATCTAAATATTCAGAAAACCTGGGGGATTTTGTACATTTTCACTTCTGGATTCTTGCTGCTGGCATTTTTCCAGTCTTCCCCTTTATTATCCTGTCACTGTCTGATTTCCCTACCAGAATGTCCCTGCCTTTCAGCCCTTCCTCAAATTTTGCTTTCCCATGACCAGCGATGGTGTGTTTCACTACACACCTCTATTCTTCTCTACCCACCCTCCTCTGTCCTCGCAAAGTACACTTACTTTTTGTGATATGAGAATCCTAAAATATATCATGTAGTCATTAGAGTCCCATCATTTAAGCACCCACCTTACATTTGTGTTGCCTGCTGGGCAGTTGCCACTGGCTACTGAAAGATGATTCTGATTTTCCTGGTCCTTGTGATATCAACTTACCATTTGACCTCTGTTGCTACAATAGAACGCAGGCTGCTACACTTTGGATGCTCTCAAGTATAGGATGGGAAGATATAAAAATTCATAAAATGCCCCTTTGCCTTTTGTTTTTTTTTTTACCCATTTGCCTTAAAAATAATCATAACTCAAGTAGGGCAGGTGAATGCAAACAAGTGCATTTGCTTATGACATACAGTAGGCAACAGTTTCAAGTACATATAAAGACCGAAAAGAGAAAATAACCTGCTTGAGGTGTGTTGCGATAATACTGATAAATCAGTCACATGGCAAGGTGCTGTCAAAAGCTATTGTGTGGGTCCTGGTGAGCCTGTTCAGGAAGGTCGTTGAGATGAAAGCTAATGCTGAAGTTAATCCAGCAGAAAAAAAGAAGTATCATTTTTCAGTCAGATCAGCTATCTGAATTGGCTCACCCTGTGGTTAAATTTCTGTGAATGCTAGCATAAGAGAAGGGTGGAGAGTAGGGAAAGACTGAACAGCAAAGATTTCTTCATCCTAAGCTGCTCAGAACTGCACCTGCATGTGTCCACGTCACTGCAAAACACCTCTGCCATTGTACAAGTTTGTACACGTAATGGGGTTAAATAAACATCAACATGGAGTGAAAATATGTAGTTGATCACTAGCTTTTCACTGGGAGAAGATGCAGAAGTCATCTACTCTGGGGTGATTCTAGGTGACTGAACCTCAAATTCTTTCTGTTGGGCATTCAGTACTGCAGAGATGGAAAGCAGTGTGTCAACTGAGTGCCTCACCTTGAAAGTTATGACACTAACTTAATAAAACTAAATTAAAGAAACAGAAATTTTGGTATAATTAAATATAGTAGTTTCTGAAGTCTGTAGATCAGAGCCTGGGATCCAATACCAACTTGTCAACATCAAAATGTGTAGAATTATTTGCTACTGCCTTGAAATCATTCAAATCAGCTTAAAATCATATTTTAAATGAAAATATTTGACTTAAGTTTTCTGTATGTCTTCTGGATCTCAAAGTCCCTAGGTTCTTCTGCATGAAGTCTCCTTTGAAATTACAAAAGCTGGAACTGTGTTTTAAGTTAGGAAGAACTTCAGAAGTTGGGATTCTTCCATAATCCATTGACTCAAGGGAATTTAAGAACATCAAACAAACCTAGACTTCCAACTAAAACCTAATAGCTGGCATATGAAATTCATATATACATATATATGCATATGTATTTGCATTTAGGCATATAACTCTAGTAAAAAGACTTATTCTCTTCCTTAAAGGAATTTATACTTCTTAGGAGTTTTATTTCCTGTAGGCCATATATGTAATCTCTGGCATAAACAGTCCATGAATATTTGAAACAAGTTCCTTTGATAAGTTCTTGATCTTTTTACTTCTTTTCCTCAGGGTTCATTTGTTTTTTGTTGTTTTGTCTGACATTACTCCTGTCTAACCAATAAAACAGGAGCTTTAATATTAGTTAGTTCTGAAGTGGCTCTGATGCTGAACAAGTCTTCAAGGAAGAGTAGGTCTACAGCTGCACTGGTGCCCGAAGAGAGAAAGACTGGAAAAGTTATTTCCCTTGTGGTTACTTCTTGGACCTGCTAGGGCCTATCAGGAAAATTTTTCTTAGTTGTTAATTCAGATGAAATGCCTTATCATTAGTGTTAAGCCACCAAAAGAAAGCAGGCAAGAAACAGCTCTCTGTTGTCTGTGCAATACACAACCATCTCAGTCCTTGCTGAGTTTTGGGAATGAAAATTCTTAGTCAAAGGCCTATTTAAAACTGTTTTCTACTGGGAACTCAAAGCTTTCAAGTTCTGATGGCAAAAGGAGAAAAAATTGGAAAGTGCTAAGAAAGTAGAAGGGCAAGTGCTACCTTCAGGAGAACCTCAGGAGAAATGATAGCTGCACTTGATGCTTTTTCATGTTATAGTGCTTGTTAATAACAGTACTTTTACAGCTGAGATGACATACCTATCCTAAAGTTCTCACATTTCCCCAGCTTACAAGTATTTTCCTGTATTCTGGATGTATGCAACAGAATAATCAGTTACCAGTTTCTATCAGGGTTTAATTCTCCGTGAAAGTGTTGGCTAAAACTTGTGGCTAGGGGCATGTTAACAGCTTAATGAAAATAAAAAACAGTTATGCCTTCCTTAGATGACCTCCACACCCCATTCTGTTCCTGCAAAATAGAAGACTGTTTTCTTTGAGAGCTCTTTTTTTATGCACAAAGAACGTGAATATTGGCATGAAATAAACACATCTTCAGCCAAATCAGATTACTTAAGATTATCTAGAATGTTATCTACAGTTTGGCACTAAGGTGACAGTATTAAAAACGGGTTTTCCTTTTCAATGTGTTGACACAAAAATGCATTGTATTTGTGAAACAGTAGTTTTTCAATATAAGATCTTGAGTCAACTTTTCAGTCGTACCAAAGCAATGTGGAGCTGAACAGAAGTCCTTTTGGAAAGATTTGCAAAGGTACAAATAACGCTCTGGAGCTAGGTCTCAGACAGAAGAGGCCTAGGTCTGCCCAGGTCCTCTGCCACGATTTGGTGCTTTCGGGGCCAAGTGTGCTTATGGGAGTGCGTGGGCCTGTCTGGGCTACCCTAAGTAATTTGGCACTTTTGCTGAAACTAGCAGAGCTGGATTAACTGAGGCACTGGGGATCTGTTGTGCTATGGAGCAGTAATCTGCAAGAGAAAAGTGGCAGCAGTCAGGTGTGAGGAGGTGGCATTGCACAGTGCCCTGGAGCCTGCTGAGGCAGTAATAGGGTCAGAGCCAGCCTCTCTCTGAAAGTCAACGGATGGGAGCTTCTCTCCTAAGTGGGAATCTAAGTTTGAACCATCTCTGACCCCTGAAAGTCAACGGATGGGAGCTTCTCTCCTAAGTGGGAATCTAAGTTTGAACCATCTCTGACCCCTGAAAGTCAACGGATGGGAGCTTCTCTCCTAAGTGGGAATCTAAGTTTGAACCATCTCTGACTCCTTGTTTCTCTTAGGTCAATGGTGACACCAGACTGAGCTAAGTAACACGTGAAGAAGCGGTTGTTTATAGCAGTGATGTGAAGCCACAGCTAAAATGGATTTCTAGGCTTGGATCATGGCACTTTGGGCCTCAATAAGCATTTGCTTAAGTAAGGATGAACTGATTTGTTGCTTTGGTGCACCTGCTCGGATGAGTTTGGCTACCACTCTGCCCTGGCACCTAAACATCTCAATGTTGATCCGATTAAATAAGAATAGGGTATCATCGACTTAGTAATTAGTTCCCCTTGCTTTTAATAATTTCTGTAGGTAAATATAAAGGCTGACTCTAGCTAGAATGACGAAGCTGTATGGAATAAAATAAAGGAAATTCTTTGTTCTAATTAGCAGTTCTGCAGCCAAATATGGCTCTGGGAATGAACAGAGAAATGGACTGCTTAGCTAGAGTTTCATTTTAAAACTGGGTATCAAGAGAGAGTAATTTGATATATTCTGCCAACCTGACAGTAATTTGTCAGGCATGTTACAGACCTGTACTCCTGTCTTTGTTTAAGATGAGATGTCCTACTTTCCTGATTAAAACAAACTCCCGATTTGCAATTCTGAACTAAGAAAATTGCTTCAGCAACATTTCAAACTGGGCTACAATTATGAAGTAGGCATGCATTACCAGTGGTAATTTAATTTGTGTGTCCATTTGTAACACAAGTAAAGAGTCTTTCAGGCATTACTTTTAGTGATATTTTGCCTCTAATACGTATTGGAGGCCACATTCACAAGATACACCTTCATGAATAATACATGAGAGTAACAATTCCTCTGTCTACTGAAACAAAGAAAACAAGCATTGCCTTTGGGACACTGTTTAGAAACAGAGATGTATTCAGGCTTGCACAGAACTGGCTTACCTAAGAAGGGGAGCAGAGCTGCCTGAGAAAAGTATTTCATTTGGCTAGAACTGCTAGAATTCTGGTGGAAAGTAGTCTTGTTCATCAGCTAATAGAAATAAGTGCTAACCAGCTCAGGAGAGGAGTTTATAATTAGTATCATAATGAGACTTGCACATGAGCCTTCCACTTCCTCTTTCCCTTAGCTTCTTGTGCTCAGAGGAAGAAATGCCTCCAGTGGTCAATGACATCTATTTTTTTAAACAGATGGGGACTTTCACAAGTGCTGAAGGGGATTTCTTGTTCACTTCTACAGAGAACTGCAGTGATGGATGGGAATCTGTCTCTCAGAAACAAATGTAATGCCTGTTTTTCACAGACTGCAACTTGCAAAACTCTTGCTTGATTTCTTCTGAGTATTCTGGTTCAAGTTGAATGATGTTTTTATTGCTCCTGAGTTATATGTTTTTTTTCACCCCCAAATGTATTCTGACATAGCTGTATGTGAATTGTTCCACAGAGATTTTATAATTGCTTGTTTCAGTGGTCTCATTTCTGGCTCCCCAGACAGCAGATGCCATCCCAAGAAAGCTGTGGAGTCAGCCCTCTGTCACATTGATATCTGACAGAATTCCCTTGACTCTAAGCTATCTAGTTTGCTGAGCACCTAAGCCGGTAACTTCAAAATTCACTGGCAGTTTTGCACTAGAAAAGGTCTTTGACTGGATACTCTATGTTCACCTGATTCTGATGAAGGTAACCACTTTGGAGTTTAGCTTTTGGATGGAAACTTGAGCTTAGAGGCAATAAAATAGCCAATGCATTAATGACTGGCTAAGTTCCTCACTCAAGTGCCTGAAGCAATGAGTCATTAACCCGACCATGTAATTAACTTGGACAGGGGACACACTGCATTTAAACTGATTATGAAAAAAAAAAAAACCCTAACTAACATATGCCAAGTAATAAAAACTTTCAAGGATCTAGGCAAGGACACAATATAAAATAAAGTGGAATGCAGTACATTTTACCCTGAAGGATACCTAAGTGCTTTGCAAGTGATATACAGGCAATACTGATGAAATAAATCCACCTTGAGGTGAGATGCAATATTCACCTAGCAAAGAGCACATTGCTCTACAATATAAGGAAAAGACAGAAATCATTATTTTAACTGTAGGATGCATCGAAAAAATCTACATTCTAAAAAGACCCTTGGATCATAGAGTAGATAGGATGTCTGTTTTTGTGTATCTTTCAGAGCACCCCAATTAGAGTAAAGTATAGACTACTCCGTAGTAAGGAATAGTAGTGTTATTGCAGGCAATAGGGTCATCGAAGGTGCCCATGCCAGAGAGGAAATCAGTTGCTGCTGACAGGACAAACACCAGCTGCCCTGCATTGCTTCTTGTCTTTTTTTCCAGCTCAAAGGACAGTACAGAAAGATAATATCTTCCTTCAGATTGGAAGATTAGTTATCCATTTGCAGTGGGAATGATACAGCATGTCAGCCTTTCATTACAAGGCTGTCATAAAGAAACTGCCTTTCTCGTTCTAATTGGCATTTGTGGGTATGTGTGTGGATCTGAATTGATAATTTCCTACTTTTTTTTGTCATATTTTACTGCAAGTCTTATATTGTAGAACAGCATGATCTTCAGAGGACCATGCTGCTGGGAAGACTCTCCATTCCTCCTTGCTAGAGTCTTCTGTGGATGAAAGCCAGCTTGAACCCTATAGGATGTCTGAATCCAGACTCTTTGAAGCAGTAGGCTGGTTTAACTAAGCTGGGCACATACCAGCTACCAGGCACACCAATGCCTTTCTTCATGCCTTTCTTCATGGTCCAAGTGTGCTACACATGTCTGATGGCAGCTCACCCTCTCATTCTGCTCAGCCAGGTAGCAGAGAGCAGCTTCTTCCCTATCTCCTCTGAGCACTCAGGAAAGAGACGCTCCTTCCCACATGAGAATTATGAAAGTCTTAGGGTAAGCTATGGAAGTTTTTGGGGAAGCTGTGGAAGGCAGTGAATATCACAGTGCTGAACATCTCCTGAAGTGAAGGATGTGAACAACTTGGTGAATGTCCCACAGCACTGAGCTTCCAGGCAAGAAGGGGCTGCAGGCACCATCTTATTTCTCATTGCTATTACTATAATGTGGGGTTTTTCTCAGAGCACCAGGAAGATACAATATCCTAATGAAGTGTTCTCTATTTCTGTTTCTAGACTGCACTGCATTACAGCTTTTCCCAGTGGTAGCATAACTGGCTCAACTTCCCTTGTTGGGATATGTAATAAGCCTTTGGCTCCACGGAATGGCTGCTTTGAAACTGAATTACTGTCTCATTAAAATGTAAGTATTAGCACTTAAGAGAAGTACCAAAAAAAAAAAAAAGTGGCCTTTATCAAAATGATCCTGTTGGATAATTGTAACATTCTTTCTAACACTTATTAAATTAACCAAAAAAACCAAGCTCGAAGGGATTCTGACTCTTCAAGAGCAAATTCATCATCCTTACCTTAGTGAGTATACAAAGCAGATTTCAGAAAACTTGGCAAAAGGATCTTTATGGTAACTAAGAAAACATGAAGCAAAGTAAGAATGGGATTCATGGACAAGACTATGTCTGCGTGTGTATGTATATATACACACACACACATACACAAAGTGTTTATGTTTATAGGTATATGTGTTGCATTCAAGGGGAATTGGACATGACAGCTATGGAAGAAAAAAGTACGTGTGCTTGGAAATGCAATCTGCTTTACAAAGGAAGCCAGAATATTTTCTATGCACTTCTGCTGGATGGCCATCTGAAAACACACCTTAAGCACAGCCCTCTCAATTTGATGGCTGAGGTTTACCACTGTATCCTAGCACCTGTGTTTTGAAAAAGTTTGCATGAAGGGGAGGGGAGATGGGCCAAAGCTTCCACAAAAAGCAAATTTCTGCTGTAGGAATGACTTTCATTTGCATCATATTCATTTAAAAACCTGGTCACATTCAGATCAACAACAAGACGCATTCATTTCTACATTTCTCCTTGGGATTAAGCATGGAGATGAGATGGGGGCTTTTAGAAGTCCTGCCTTCAAATCCTAACCCACATACCACTCACCTTTCTCTGCTGATGCATAACTGCTGGCACTTACCTTTTTGATCAAGGTCAGAATAAACCCCCCTATAATCTCTCTGTCAACATCCAAGGCTTTAGGCTAAGTACACACAGTTAAAACTGAATCACGCAAAGGGTGCCAATAATTTCTGGTTGGAGCTATGGAGTAGAGCTGGGGTAAAGAGGTAAAGTAGAAGTTGTTGAATGTTGTTTTGGTACTATCTATATAATTATTGTATACCAGATTATTTTATAGTCACAGTATGAAAAAAACTGAGAGAAGAAGATAAAAAATAAATTTGGAAGTAATCTCTGTTAAAATCACAGTCTGATTCTCAGAAAATTCCTGGAAAGCATGTATAATTGCATTAGCTGAAATAACAGACCTCTGCCAAAGAGTAAAGGTATTTTATATGCAATAGATAGGTAATGATAATTCTTACTTGGATTGTACTCTATGACCCTGCACTGTTCCTGGCTTGTTAAAGCAACAATTAAAGGTACCCTGGACTCTAAATCCTAAAAATTAACAATTCTTGCAGACAACTACAGAATGATATCTTTACTGTGGTTGACTACAGCAATCCTGCTTTTTCTCAGGTATGTCTTCACCTGAGGCAGGACTAACCCAGGCTGTTTCCCTTAACACATTTTTCATGTGCACTACAAGGACTTTATCCCCTTCTACAGTACATGGAAGTTTTATCTGGGCATGGGATGTTTGATTGGTGGATCCCCTAGTGTTTACTAACCAGATGGCATTTGCTAAATTTGTATCCTAATATTTGAAGGTCCTGTAACCCACTGTTCTCATTATAGTTTTTAGCAGTCCATGGTGTTGCCCATTTTTCTCAGACAATGGAAGCAAAATAGAAGCCACTGGATGGCTGGAAACATATCCTGTGCCCCACACCACTGTCTGGAACACCATCCTGGGCCTTCAAGTCATGCGGCAACGTGGCACCCCAGAAAGAACTAAGTCAGACAATGGGACTTATTTCCAAAACAGCCTTACAGGAAAGTTTGCCAAAGAGCACAGTATTGAGTGGGTTTATCACATCCCCTATCATTTATGCTGGATCAGGTGAAATATTCTCACTCCACCTGAAGGAAGTTCCTAGGGAAGACAGGTTGACTATCTTTGAGCAACAGTACATACTTCTCATTTCCCTAAATCTTTTAATTTTCTGCTGTAGGTATAAGAAATCAAGTATGGGTGCTCCTCTATTCCACCAGGAAAACTACCACCAAACTGAATCTAACACTCAGAAACAAAGCACACAAATAAACTATTTGCCTATATGAGAATTAAAATATGAAAAATTAACTGCCTTTATTTACCCCAAACTGGGCTTTTATCCAGCAGCAGGTGAGAAGAGTTAGGTACTCAGGCTCATAAATTTATGAATTATTTCATTACCATTGTTGATTTGACATAGAAGGTGCTGGAATACAACAGTATTGCATGGCAAAGTGAGACAAATGATGAAGGAAATGCCGTCATTCCAGATGTAGAAATTGACAGTAGCAAATTAGTGGTTATATTCAATTTACACGAAGTACATTTGATAAAAATTTTCCCCAAATTACAGGCATCTCAAATAAAATCAAAAAGAAAGCAGGACTTTGAAAATGATAAACCAGTTATCACATTGATGAATTCAGATTTCAGAATGAGTTTGACTTATTGCCATATCCTCATCAGAAGAAACATTCAAATTACTATTTCAACAGCATATTGAGACCTTAACAAAAAGTCAGTCTTGCAAGCAATAACAGACATACTAAAGGTACTCTAAGAAGTGCAACATTATTGAAAGGTTTGTATAGCAAGCAATTATTGGCTTCATCAAGAATGCAATAACCAGAATACATGTGAAAACTGCATGAGTATATGCTAAGGTAAACACTGTAACTTCTACAAACAAAAGTTTGATACTAATTTTCAAAAGGTCATATCAGTCTGCAGTGCAGGGACATATTACACTAGAGTTGAGGCAAACAGTTCTAACAGTTACCAAAATCAATATATATTCACTGATCCCTGTAAGAGCTGCAGTTCAGAGGCTAGTGAAAGATGTGGGATTCTGTGCTGAGTGAAATGGTAACCTGTGCTATGTGAATTAACTGCTAAGCTGTTAATTCCAGACAAGTGGCACTTGTGTGCTGATCTGGTGAAACACAGGAACAAATCCTGTCCTTTCACAGGTGGCCTTCAAGTATAAATGTTTAACTGTTTGATTCTCCTAGACTGCACTCCTATGGCTTTCCAGATGCAAATGACAAGACAAAAATAAATTAAATGCTCCCATTGCCTTTTTCTAAAAAGAAAATATTCTCTTGCTTTTTGTTGAAAAAAAAAAAAAAGCACCCATTTATTTGAAATATCTGTCATCTCCACTGTTACTAGGAGAACAGAGGTATGAAAGAAGAGAAGGAACCAGCTGACTGGTTCATTAGAAGATGCTGTGAGCTGCATTAAAAATAATAAGTGAAGGGCCATGTTATCTGTGTGGAGAGGCAGATGAGGTTTAGGCTGGCATAGAGGGAGAGATCAGCTGTCGTTAATAGTGCTGGGGTCAGCTTACATGTTGTTGTATTGCTATATTACTAGCATATTATGATTTCTTAGATGGAATGCTAAAAATGTGTATTGTCTTTTATGGAACAATGAACGGATAATTAGGGAAACCAGGAATTAGAAAAGCTTGTTTTAAAAAGAGCTCAGCAGCACTTCTGTCAACCAGCTGGCAACCTCTGGAAATTACTAAATGATGCTTCTTTAATGCTGCTCTCCAAAATCCTACTTTGTTTCTTTCAGACCTTTGTCTGACTGACAGTGCAAACTCAATTAAGCCTTGATTAGAACAAAGTATGCAACTGTTTTTATCTTGGAAATCAGTATCTTATTAGCAGATACAAAAAACCCCAACCCACCTTGGTTGTGGGTTTTCTGTTTTGTGAATGTTCTGGTTGAGGTTAAAGCAGTATTAATTTTCTAACTTTTCAGCTAAGCCTTGTCTAAGTAACTTCATTTTCTGAAAGTTAACTATATGTTTTTTGACAATGTCTGTCTTCAGAAGTGATAACTTCAGAATCATAAAATTTATGGTTATCACCAAAGTAACAGGGCATTGGCATGAAGAAAGGCTATTGCTTATACTTTTTCCTAGAGAAGCCGAGGCCGTTCTCAAGCTGGTGGAGTGCCGTAAGTCAAAGAGGTGAAAAAGAGTTGCACCTGCAGGGAGGTGCAGACAGGACAGGAGACCCCAAACTCTCCAACAGAGTATTCCATTCCATATAGGTCTTATTCACTACAAAACTGAAGGATTATGAGTGTTAAGCCCTCTTCTTCAATGGCCAGTGTCTAACATGGACCTCATCTGCCCTTTTGCCCTCCCAATCCATGCATTCCTGAATCCAGTTCCTGAGTCCAGCTCCCATCTGCTGCTGAGTCCAGCTTGGGACCTTTCACCATGTCTGCTCTGCAGAACCTATGATGACATATAGTCATTGATGGGTTCCATTTCATATATTTGTATATTTTTATTATTTTCTTATTAATATTATTTTCTTTTTTAAAATCATTGTTTCATTAAAGCTGTTTTATTTTTAGGGCCCAACCCACAAGTCTGTCTCTCATTTCCCTTTCCCCTTTTCTTGAGTGCAGGGTACTGGGACAACAACTGCCTGCATTTAGCTGCTGACCAAGCTGGGTGGGGTTGGAACCGTGACACTAAACTATTTCATGAAATAACAATACTTTTTCTAAGTACGTTATATGTACTTGTTTCGAAGGCCACTTAAACAACTGAAAAAGGTAAGAGTAGAAAGCAATCAGAATCATGCCGCAAAGCAAAGAGAGGACTACTTCCCTTAAGCTAACGCAGTATTTCTGGAGAGGAGCTTGGAATGTGCATGCCTTCTTTCCTGTGAGCCCGCATACAACCTGCATTTTTGTAGGCATACTCTCTTTTTTACAAGAGACAAAGGGGAAAATTTTAGGAAATATGTTTGTGTGTGCTGTGTGTTTTAATGAACTTTAAAAAAGCAGAGAATATTAAATCTGGGGAAAAAATCATTGAACTGAACAGAAACATGTTCTGAAACCGCTCTTGGCTTTTTCTGATTGCTATTTCACAGCCAAAAGCTGTAATAATATTTTCTTTTATAATTCCCTCCCCACTCTAAAAATTCCTTATCAGATTTCTTCGTAGGGACATGAAAATCAACATAGGTTTCTCTTTTAGGCATTTACTGTCTTTGTTGCTCCATTTAACTTTTTAAAGCAGCTATATACAGATTATCAGCTTTTTGTAATTCCATATATTTTATCTGTTTGTTTACCATATAATTGTTTTCAGCACAGACATAATAAATTTGACGTAAAATCATCCTCTGTAAGACCAGCTACAGCACAGGAAAGATCAGTGTGTTGTTATTAAGTACTCCAGGAGATATCTTTTGCATACATAGTTAGAAAAAATAAGCCTTAGCAAGAAGAAGTTGTTGAAATGACACAGAGTTGTAACTGTCTCATGAATGTTTTATGTTCCCGTTTTGCCACAGATTTCATTTTTACTTACACAGAATTTATCAAACGTGATGTACAAAACCAACATCAAATGGAATGAGTCACAGAGCATTCAGGGAGGAACTTTCCCAAAGAACTGATTAGGCTTTGGGTTTATTTTTTTGTTTGTCTTACAAAAGTCTAGATGCCGCTGTCCATTTTCCTGCACACACTGAAAGTGTAACTATGAGGCACTTTTAGTTCAAAATGTTTACAGTCAGAGGGATACTGAACACAACAGAAAGGGAGCACATGAGGTAGCAGGGAGGGAGCACAGGAGGTAAGAGGGACACTTGTGTAGAGCAGCAAAATTAAAGCTGTTGTGGTTTAAAGACACGACAGATGCCTAATCATTGTCTATACACTATGACCTGAAGGAGAGGTTAAAGGATGGTGAATGAGGGAAGAAAGGCTATTGAGATGCAATTATCTTTACACTAGTGTTAATTTGCACAACTTAATCTGCATAGGCTTTCTATCTAAGTAATTCTCCATTACCACTTTGCAAGGCACAGTGGCTCCAGGCATGTTCAGACTCACTGGTCAGATAACTTAACCAAATTAGAGAAAGGGGGCAGAGAGGTTGTGCAGAAGCAAAGGCAGCATATTACCTCCACTAACTGGTATGATTTTTTGTTTACCCTCTGCTCCTGAGGATCCTGTTCCATGACAAGGAATCTTCAGAATCTGTGGACAGGCATAATACACACTCGTCTGCAAGGGCAGAAGAATAGCAAGGGAGGTAAAACACCAATGAGTACTAGCCTGGGTGGTCAGTGATCAGGTTGAAACCATGTCTGGCAGGTCAGGAGGCATGGACAAAGAACACTACCAGGCACAGCTTTGCAGCAGACTGTAAGTGAGCTGGGTCCTGTGTGTGAGCTGGTCTCTTAGACCAAGATAATTTGTCTGGGCTTTCTGCATGCACAGCAGAAACAGGACATGGGAAAATATTACTACCTGGTGAGAATTGGTGTGGGGATACAGTTACCAGCTGCTGTAGTTGCCATGGGACTCATCACTTATTCTGTGCTCCCTCTTTGAAAGATTTTGTGCCTCCATTCTTACAGAAATTAGGACTATGTAGTTCTGTCCATGTAAATGTATCTGTTAGTGTCCCCTAGAAAGAGTGCAAAAGGTGGGAAAGAGACAAATAAGGACATGGCAAACATCAGCAATGCTAGTAGCTAGCTTTATACTAACAATACAAATATTTTGCACCTCCTAGGAATCCGCTGTGCCATGTTCTTCCATACTGTTAAGTTACGCTAGATATCCTTAAGTGTCTCAAGAAACAGAAGCCAAAACAAAGGCTTTTGAGGTACTGTATTTTCTCCTTTCTCCAAGGCACAGCATAGTCTTATTAAAAGAAGGATTATACAGCAGTAGCTATGGAAGCGTAATAAATAGAGACCTAATTCTCCAGGGTCTAGAGAAGAAGAAATACTGATTTTTAGTATGTGAGAATCCTCAAGGTTAAAACATATCGTGGAGATGACTCCCAAATCATTGAATTTTAGGAATCATGCTGGAAGAGACCTCCAGAGCCCGTCTAATCTGGCTTCTCTCTCAATACTAGATCAGGTCAGGTGGTTTCCTCTAACTGTATCTTGAAAGGTGGATGTTTTACAGATTCTCTGTTTCAGTGCTGTACCACTTCTACTGGGGGGTGGGGTTGTGTAAAAATAAAGGAAAGATGCCTATATCAAGTTATTTCTACTCACATTTTTAATTCTGATCCTTGAAGATCTCATATCAAAGCATTTATTCACAATGTTGAACACTAAAACCAGAATTCTACTTCACAAAAAAACTTCATCTTTTCCTGCAAAGAAGTCATTTCAAAAACTGAGCCTCTGAGAAGCACACTTATGACCACAAGACTCATGAAAATTTGCAAGACTGCAAAACTACTTTTATCAAACTTTATTTTCATTCATACTTAACAGAAGCTATATAGGCCTGGCAGAAAACTCTGCTGTTCTGAAACAGTCCGAGCTAGAATTTCACCTCTGCAGCCTCACCCATCAGACAGATAATGAATGACTGACAGATATCTCATGTCACAAGTAACACCATGTGAGCATTATACTATAATAGTCTCATGAATTTTAAAGGAACTTTTCTAAGCATCAAGATAGTGGTTTATAGCTAAAAATATATGAACACAAATTAAATATTTGCATGACAAGTGTGACTTTAATTATAAAAACCTTTGTTATAATTTAAATCACATCCATGAAAATAGTCATTGAAGAATGAAATGTCTCATGGCAATCGACTCTTATAGTTCAACATAATTGGAAGGGAATGTCTGGGGCATCACTCACTGCAGTGATTTTATACTGCTGTAGAAGAGTTGATTGTAAGATTCTTTTAAGAAGCAGAAAGTAGCTGAGCCAAAACAGATATTTAATTCTGAAAAATAATACATTTATATTTGCTTAAAATGAAAAAAGATTTTGATATGATACAGATGGATTTTTGCACCTCTCATCAAAAGCCCTCAAGTGCAATGGAAGTTGGATGTTCCCAAGAGGTTTCCAGGATATTCAGGAACTCAGCTGGATGAAACTCGTGAATATGCACAAGTTGCTTTCTCTTCAGTCATACACCCCAAGGTAAGAAAATTTAAACATCCTATACTTGCTGACTGTCTCTTTATTGTTGCATTTATAGGTAATATGGTAATGCCTTGGTACATGCACACCACTTTTGCTTCCTAGAACTCCTCAAGATCTATCAGAGCTATTCAAGAATGTGGGCAGGGGCAATGATCCTAGAACACGTTCAGGGGCTGACCTACACTTGTTTGCTACAATTTTTTTTATAACTAATAAACCTCTTCCCGAGAGATAATATATATTCTCCTTTAAATTGAGGCCAAAGGCCTGCATTTTTAAAGCTGGCTTTCTTCAATATAATCCTCCGCTGCCATCCGTAAAAGCTCTGCAGTGAATGTGCATGGAATTGAGTAACAGTCATGGAGCTGATGTTGTTAAAATCACTGTACTCACAACTGTAGAATGTGTTGCAGATCAAAACAGTCTGTGTTCAAGCTCAGTGTGTCTTGAGAATAAATTGGATGGTTAAATATTCCTCATCCAGTCATGAGGAGAATGTTATTCACTGCTCCTCCTATCTGACAAGCTACTTGAATACTCAGGCAGAAGGCGGCTGTGGGAACCAGGACCATGTACTGTCACTACAAAGTGGTGGTCTCTTCAAATCTTCCTTCCTCCCTTGTGACCACAGCATTATCTCCCCATCTCAAGCCTTTTATAATTTGATAAGCTTTAATACTTGAGCTGTGCATAATACCTCAGAAGAACATGCAGCCTATCATTGGTGATGACAGTGTAGGAAATGCTGCAATACATGGAGGTAGAAAACAAAGCAAAGCACATTGCTGTATCCCAGGGAATTATCCAGACTCTTCAGACTGAAAATCAGGAAAGAAAAGGACAATATGTTACTATCAGAAATCCTTCTGTGGAATGCATCACTGCAGGTGGTTATAATTCTTTAACATTTTGATTTCAACTTTCCTCAACTGGTAAGTCCTTACTGCCTAACCAGTTGCCACAGCTGTACAGTAGAAGCACTACAGGAAATCTGAACACAGCAAAGCTGAGAAGTCACATGGTTATCATAAATTTTATTAATCTGTTGCAAGTCTCTACATGCGCTTGAAAACATTAGCATATGGCTTGTGTGCATACCTTTGACATACAAGCACATGGATATCCCCATTTTCCAGTATGGGCAGAGCACAAAAGGTCTACATATGTGATTTTCAAAGGTGAGGAGCAGTCCTGAATTCTGCTGAAGCTGATGGAAACCACAGTTATTCAAGCCCTGGAACAGAGATCTGTCCTGCACAGGGGACAGCAGACACTCTTTAGGACAACCGTTTTGGGGGGGGGTGGGGATAGATTCAAAGCCTCTCTTCTGCTGCTGAACTCCTAGGTGATGTTTTGCATGTTGTTAATGTCTACACGCACAAAAGTTTGCCCTAACTTCAAGGGCAAGAGGAAGGGCTTGGTTTTGGTTTTAGAAGTGAGATGTTAGTCCTATGAGGGTAAAGGCACTGAAGAATATGAGGTGCTCAAGTTCTGATATAACAAGGTTAGGATAAATATTTGAAACAGCCAATGTGCTGCTATCTAAAATGGGTATTGAGTTATTAAACTCTAGTCTGCAAGCCTCCATGGACAGCTGAAGGAAACAGTGTCTGATATTACATACAAATGAACACAAGTATTCTTTACATTTAAACAGCATCAGCTATGTGTAGCAATGAAGCAAGCAGAGCAGCTTAGAATCTACGGTCTCTGCCCATCTTAAGAATCAAAGTGCCAATCCTGTGAGAATAAGTCACAGCTAGGCAATACAAATTAGCCAGTCATGGAGGTTATAGTCATGGAAAGCCTTACAGCAAAAGCTGGTTCTTGCAACCTGTAATCTCTGCATTGGTTTGCAGTGCAATCCCTGGGTTTCACTGAGCTCTGTTCAGATGCAATAACTTATGGGGAGGACACGTAGGATCACTAAAATCCTATTTTCCAGAGCTACAGGTCAAATAGCCTGTCTTCCCTTTTTTGAAAGGGAAAAGTTGGTTTCCCATTTCTAGGAGACATCTAATCATTCAGCTGGGACAATACTGGAGTAGATCTCAGTCTTTCTTGGCTTCCTTTTTCTGTTTTTTTGATAAATAACTGCAATTTTAATTAGGTCAGGAAGAGGGTCTTAGGTCTTCTTCCAGAACCCTTGTTGCATTTTGGAGAGTTGACTATCTGCCAAGTGGTAAAGACATTACAGTTTTACAAGACAGCACTGCTCAGTTGTTTTAGCAGACAAAATCACACCAACATCTCTCTTGCCAATTCATAACAGTTCCCAGCAGCCGAGGAGGGCTCTGGCTGAACTGCATGTATTCTTACAGCTAAGCTTAGACGATGCAGTGTCCCTCGCTGCATTGGAAAGGAAGTTCTTTCTTCTGTTGCATCAGCCACTGTATTTAATGCTTTGTAGCTGAGCCCTAAAAGAGAACGCTGAAATCATACAGGAGGTACCCCTAACCCTTGGACAGTCCAATGCCAACCCACGCACTGTCATTCTCATTGACTCCTTTGTTAATTATTTTGCAGCTTCCACATAATGCAAGGAAAAGGGGGAAAAAACCAATACCCAAAACCTGCCAGCAAATCTTCTTCCTAACCCGAACTCTTTTCTTCCTTATTTTTTTACCTGTCTACCCTTATTATTTCCTTTTCTCTACAGTTTAACTAGTTAGGCTAGAAATACAGTTTAAAAGCAGAAAAATAATTGTACCTACTACACCTGCAGTTACTAGCAGTATTAAGATGCCTTTTGGACTAGTCTCCCTTCACCCAGCTAATCACCTGTCTGGCTACACGCATTTCTGCTGAGTTACGAGTACAGGCTACTTCCCAACAGCATTCCCAGTTAGTCTAACTGCTACAACTGCAGCACAATCCAGTTACAGAGCTGGCACAAATTAGAAGGTGAACAGCGTTAAGCTGAGGTTGCATGCAACACATTCAAGTAAACGTATTTTTTTTTTACTCCAAGTAGGATGAGCTAAGGCCATAAACACAGACAGTTGCTGCTTATTGTCCAATGGCTAGCAAGCAGGTAAGCATCATAACACCCATGGGAGGTATTGCTATAGCCTTGCAAGGCACAGTGGATTTGGAACTGAAACCTTCCTCATAATACAGTAGTCCAGAGACAGGATTCATGCTGCAGCTCTAGCTCAGTTCACTAACTTGTGGGCTACCAGTAGTCCCTCTCACTGGTGCTTATGGAAAGCAAGTAATGTGAATTGCTTGATAACGGCAATTGTATAGACATGGAATAATTTACTTAGTTGCTGCTGCGCTTGTGGCCAATGCTTCCTCTCACTAGAGTGATGTGCTTTTCAGTTGAGTTGGTAGGGAAGGATGAGCAGCAATGCTGCATTGTGTAGTTACCTCCACACAGGGAGATGGAAGGTTTTGCTTTTCCTTCAAGGACTCAATGTAGTTTTCTTGAAGGGTAAACAGTATGATCGCATTGATTTATTTAAATTTATACAAGTATCTCATATTTATTTTTAAGAAAAGGAAAAGAAAGCCTAAAAAGAAACATCTTCACTTCTGTACAGCTGTCAGCTCCCCTCCACAGTTGCCAGCTGTCCACCAACATTCCCTCCATGCTCCCTTGAATCTTTGGGCTGCCTTGACTCCTTCCGAGGAGGAGTGGGTCAAAACCAACATACTTAACTTTCCAGCATGAAAAGGAGAGATAAAATGTGCACATACTAAAAGTAGTGCCTGTGGAGAAGCTAGGAAAACAAATGCCAGATTTTCTTAGAAGTGAACACATTTTTCAGCAAGCAAATCATAATCCCTTTAATCAAAAGAATTTTTCTGTAATTGAAAACAAAACTTTATGGAATTATTTTATGGTTTTGTACCTTTACAGCCCCCAGCAGATGGGCAATCTGAACACCATCTGGGAGCATGGGATGCTATTGTAACACAGTTAGCAGCATCATGACTAAGGTTTCTATTGTGTAGTAAAGCACAATCAATTGAATGGTTCAGGTCACAAAAGAAAATTTACAGGCTTTGAACAGGACAAAAAGCTTAAAACATGACTATTACCACTTTATCATTTATTTCTCTAAAATGGGTAGTTTATAAATGTGTAAGTTTATCCCTTCATTTCCCCCAAGGGTTCTTCTGCATCTAAATGAAGATCTTACGCACATGTTGCCCTGTCTGCCCTTGTTAGCCAGTGGGAAGCTTCAGATATGGCTGCATTTCAAAATTTGTTGATTTGTAATATATGTATCCCATAAAAACCTCACAGGCTTGCTGAAAACCTGACATTTCCAGAAGAATGACAGCATATTTTTAATAAATGTTGAGCATCAGATTTGATAAATACATCTTTTCTGAGGGAGTGGTTAGCCATCATGAAAAATCACATTCATTCTCAGTGACAAGCCATTATTTAAAGAAAGACTGAAATAAATCCATGTGTAGATTATCCAGCAATTCTGGTCTGTGTCAGCTTCTGGATTTGCTTAACACGTTGCCTGTTTATTTTAGGTAATAATTTTGCAAATTTTCCCACTTTCTTGTTACGTATTTAATTTTTTTTGTGTGTTAGATATGCCTTTGAAAGCAACTACTAGACAGAAAAAAAACCACAATGTAATAAACAAAAATATTTCTGTTACTCGATTAATTCAATTTTCTTCTTGCATATGCATAGCTGTGCTGCAGTTCTGCAATCTTGTTTATATGGAAAAGTTATTAATGGAAAAATGTTGCTAATTTTAGACTGCAACTTTTCTTTCTTCTTTGAAAGAAGCCATGGATATTGTCATGAACTGGGTGCAGTCTTGATGTAAAGGCACAACATGTGATGGGTTAGTGGAGCTGATGTTCCCTACATCTTCAAAATCCAAGCAAATAAACACCTATGTGCGTGTGCACATGAAAACAAATTGCTTTGCCTCACAGGCTGAGTTTATTGACAAACTACCTGAAACTAATAAACCAACAGAGCTTTAAGATGCAAACGTTCCTTTGCCTGTAGGTGATTCCTCCCTTTCAAGGGATTCGTGCAGCTCGACACTGACATCCCATGGTTGGTCCTAATAACCCCGACTGTTCCCACTCCCTAGGGAGATAGTGACCCACAGCTCCAAAATTACCGAATAGCACGGAGACAAAAATAGTAAGCACAGGTGATTTTTTTTTTTTACTAAGTGTGGCCCGGGTCTCTTGGATGACAGAGCTTAACCAGAGGCTCAGGGATACAAGGCTTGCAGAGTGGATAATTTTGACAGTCGTGCGTATTGTTCATGAAGGTATTTGTTTTAAATGCCACCTGTAGGAATCTATAGAGCATATACATGATCCTAAAGATCAAGGTAGGATGACCAAAGTGATCAGCCCAAAGCAACTCTGAGAAACAGTAACAACCTATCATGTTTATCATCTCTGATTATAATAGATCAGAAGGCTGAACTTGCTTGAAATTGAGTGCAGCGCTGTCCATCTATTTTGCTTCTTTTTATACTATCAATTGTTCTTTTGTTTGGCTAAGGAATACTGTATAGATACATAAGAGTAAAATGAAAATGAAGGGATATTAAAAAGAACAGAGATGCAGCGAAAAAAAAATGCAGGCTGATTCTGAGTTTTGAAAAAAAAAGGCTGCATTTTTTGTATGTCACATTTGAAAAACAATTACGAAAGCAAAAGGATCTGACAATAGAATGGAGATCCTTATCAGCTGTTAATCAAGATTAACTCTGTTTTTTCAGTTGTTAATTAAAATTCATGTGCTAGAACAAAACTCTGACCCAAGAAATATAGATGCAGTCTACACTAGACTCAATAAAATGGAGATAGATGCTGAAAAGAATCAATTTACATCCTAAAGAAGTTTGGAGACATTCAGAAGTGGCATCTTGGTTTGATTTCAGGATTCAGATTTACAACATTTAACCTAATTTCCTAAGGTCATATTTTAAATAGACTTATACAAGAAGTTAGGAGACATTCAGAAGTGGTATCTTGGGCTGATTTCAGAATTCAAATTTACAGCATTTAACCTAATTTACTAAAGTCGTATTTTAAATAGACTTATACAAGAAGTATTTGCTGGACACTGAAGTGCCTGGGTCTTCAGTTTTGATGCATGTTCATAACATGTTAAGGAGATTGTAGAGATTCAAGCAACAAGGCAGTGCACACATTTTGGAAATTCTTGTGAGATGTGATGTATATTACTTAATACTCACTGATGGAATAAAACCAGTAGACCTAAATCTCTCAAAGACTTGTACTCTGGTAATTTTCTTATCCAAGCCAGACCATAGCTGGCATTTTCTGTTTCAAAGTCTGAGATGCAGTTACAAATATAATGTCTGACAAATCAGTGCTTATCTGTTATTTTAGAAAAGAAGACATATGATTATGAGTGAGCAAGCAGCCCTTTTCACTGTAATGGAGATTACTTATACATCGTATCTTTTAAGTAAAAAGTGCAGCTGGTCCCATCACTGACAGTCTTAGTAAGGAAATATTACACCTAGTGGGATAAACACAGAAATGTTTAATTTCCCTCTTTTCTATATCTTTTCAGATATGAAAAGCCAGATATTCTGGGATATAGAGCTCTTAAAACTCCAGTTAATTCTGTGGATTTTTTTTAATCTCTTAAAGTCATCTACTGTCAAGAGACTGGCAACTCAAAACTGAGGTATCCTGTTTAAGGCCACGTTAGATGGCATTGGTCCTAATAGGCAAAAGATTTTGATTACAGTACCTTCTATATCAGATTTCACTTGTGGATTAATGGAAGACTTTTTCTTCAGGAACTTCTGGTTGACTGGAATTAACAGGATATGGATGTCCAATTCTCCTTCATGAACTTGCACATTTGTTTTTTATATACTTAATAATATCTATTATGTAACCATTATGGCAGAAATTATCAGGGGAGTATAAAACATGCATAATCCAAAACATAGCCACAGAACTCCAGTATTTGCTCTGGTAACAGCTGAAATAAAGAAAGGCTCTAAAACCAACTTTAAAAAACAGGAGGCAGGGATTTTTCCAGTTAACTTATGAAAAAATGATGGAAAAATCTAGAGCAGTTTGGCTATGCTCAGGGAAACCAGTACTTGAAAAGTAATTCTGATTTGCCTAAATGACATTCAGAGCTGCCAAAAAGAAATCGATTGTGTTAATTGCTTTGAACAAGTCAATTGATTCCTTTGTGGCTTCACCTTGGGCTGGTAAGGAGTATGCAATGTTGCCTCCTGCGGCAAACTCTTCCCATGGGCAGTATTTGTGTACAGGGAATAATATCCAAATTACTGACCTGAAGCTGCCTCACATCTGTTTCCAGTCCTCATCCCTGGCTAACCTTGGCATTTGGTCAGAGCCCCTCTGTCTACCACACATCTCCGAGTCATGAAAGTGGGAAATAGCAATGGCTCCTTTCCGAGATGCTTGGGACTCTTGGGGATCAGGCTGCTCTTGCCCTTGATGCACTGATAGTTTGCATTAGACCCTCAAATCTTATTACTGGATACTAGACCAGTGAAATGAATCTTCCAGAGTTCTCTCTCTCTTTTTTTTTTTATTTTTTAAGGTCATATATTTTTTTAAGATCTGTTCAGCACCACATGCTTCATGCCAGAAAGGATTATCTATTCTGCCTGAATATAAAGGAACTGAGATTGTTTAAAAAGCAACTTTAAATAAAAATAAACATCCAGTCATTAAAATGTTATGATGAATTAAGAAATTGTTTGCTTAAATGTATTGAATTTTGTTGTTTACTGTGATCAAGAGTCTCCATGGAAAAGCAAACTCCATTTGTCGACCTTTATATTTATGTACAAAATCTTGGAAAAAGACCAAAATACTTTCTGCCTGTAATTCAGATTTTTCTCATTTTAACCTTTTATAAATGAAGTACATTATTTTGACACCTTTTGTATTTATTGTGTTAATGAGCCCTGCAAATTCCTTGTGCAGTTATAACTTGAATTTACAACAGCTAGAGGCAAATATATTTCAGACAATTAGTGTTAAGGATCCTCAGACCTGTGACCAGCAAATACCTGTTCAGAAGAGACTGTGAGTATGCTGCAGTCAAAGATATTGGCACTGTCACCCTGATTTGGGAATTTCTGTTGAGGGAAGCCGCTTTTTCTTTCTGGTGGATCTTCTTAACAGACCTACTTGATTCAAGAGGTGGCATCTCCGAAGAACTATAAAACACACCTTCCTCAGGAACATGAGAGGTTTGGCAAGCTGCTCATGCATATGTGGAGGAGCAAGCCTGATCTGCACTGTATAATCTCTTCACCAGTGCAACTCACTCTGCAAAGGAATTTGAGCTGACGGATCCTTTTAAATCATTCCACCATCTTGAACACTGATTAGGGCTTTTTTTTCCTCTTCTCCCTCTTCTTTTTATTTTCTGTCTCAGTACATGTATGACTACATTTGTCATACCAAAGCTACTACAGAGGCAGGGCCTGAGGCTATTACTTAAAGTTTGAGGTTGTGATCTGAAATAATGTTGCCTGCATGTACATATCAGCCTGCTCTCAGGCATAGACTTCGTACTTCATAGCTTTATTCATTGTAGCTGTAAAATAAGTGGACAGCCTTCTAGGGTAACAGAGAGGTACTTAGTACTGCTTTTCTGGTAATGTACTACACAGGGAAATATTCTTTACACACAAAGTATAAATGTGACTCAGATGTTATTTCTATTACAAGGTTGAAATGTTCTTTTTTTCCTACACATACCTGGTCTCTGATGGCTGATTTTTTTATTTCTTCTGTTTGCTATGGAGGCATATTACCTTCAACAGCAAGCATAGATGGAAGCGTAACTTCAAACTGCCTAATATACTTGCTGAGAAATTGAACCGTTGCAAAGCTAGTCTATTCCTTCAATTGCCATAGCACATTTTCTTCTTGCTGTTTTGCCTACAGAGGAATTTTTCTTCCTTGAAGGGGGAGATTTCTCTAATCAGCATCAGTGATTTGTTCTATTGTAGGCTTAGTAGTCAAAACAGACTTAGAAACAAAAGTTGGAAAGAACAGGTGCCTGTTTCCTGCTTTTAAAAGTATTTGAAGATTTTCTGCACAGCTGGTGATGGCAATGTGATGTGGAGTAAGTGCAGATATTGCTAGCCACAGGTCAGTGGTGAAAATACAGATCTGGGAATGATTACAATGATATCTTCTTTAGAACAGGGCCTGTCTTTGCCTGCACATAGATATTTGGCAACTAGCACAGAAGATCCCTCTTTTTACAAATAATACTGTACAGCATTGTATTTCCTAAATAATATGAGACACAAGAAAGAAAACACTGAGTCTGAGGTACATTACTTTGGCTAATACTGTCAGGCTGGCAAGATTCACATTTAGATTCTAAGGTTATACAGGAGGTTTGTGGAGGAATAAAGACATTTTAATTTTGAAATATACTACAACATTTGAAGCAGTAGAAGAAAGATGATAGTGGGGATACTGGTTTAGGAAAGCAGAGATTGTGGAGGCTGCTGCTGAACCATGACCTTGAGAGAGATCTGAGGGACTTAAAAAGTAACATTCAGCCCCTGAGATCTTGGCTGTAACTCCTTCAGGCTTTTTTCAGCACTGCTGTCTGAATTTCTCCTCCTGAAACAGCCAACCAATCAAACCTCCAAAATCCCAAATTCAAATTTCCAGCTACCCAAATACCAAAACTCTGAAACAGCATATGAGTTAGGCTGTGGCTCTTAGGAGGCTGAAAGAACTAAAATCAGCCAATCACTTTTAGACTAGCTATAAGTAAAACAAGCTCCTGAAGAAGCATAAGACTTCTTTTGGGCATGTTAGCAAAAAGTGAACCCAAACTGTTAAGTGTGCTATTTTCACATCGGCCCACAACTATTATAAAAATTACTAAAACCCATCATTAGGTTGTTTATCTTGAGACTAAAAAAGCACATAGCTGTACTTGATGCAAGTTGCAGGATGGCACTCCTGGGAAAACTTGTTGTTTAGCACTCTATGATAAAAACATTTATATTGCTTTTAGCACTAATTGCAAAGAAAGGGTTGTACTTGGTAGAAATAGTCAGGTCATTAATAAGAAAATTGAAATCTGTTTCAGAGCACAGGCTTTGCTACCTGCTAACCTTAAGGAATTTGAACATTGTGGATAAGAATACCTGAGTCAATGCATATTTATTAATTGGAGCTTTTATATGAGCACTTAGACAATGCATTAAAATAATTACTTTCAGTGAAGCAGCATTAAACGTACTTTTCACTTTTGTTTTTTGCTAGAAAAATTCCTGCAGTTCACTGATGGCAGGTAATCAGAGTTTTTCATAGCATCATTTCCCTAAAAGCATGCAAAATAGTGGATGAAATTATTTTTAAAAGCGTAGTTAGAGGAAGAAAGTATACTCATCTTTTGTGTTCTGAGGCCCACTTCAGCAAACATTTAACCACATGCTTAACTTTAAGTACATGCTTGCATGCATTACTGAGCAGGCACAGATTGCTTTTCGAGCATGAAATGGAGCAGCTGGGCTCTCAGCTGGTATAAATCAGTGTATCGCCACTGTCTGCAGTCAAGCTGAGCGCCCACCACAAGGTAGCTCACAGTGCAAAACTCCACCAGCAAAATTCTGCCCACAGCTATTCCATAATATAATTCTCACTGACTTCAACAGGCAAGAGTTTCATCTGTTGGGTCTAACTCCTGAAAAAGCCTTTAAGTTTCGGCTCAAAAGATTATTTTTGTCTGGGTCAAGACTAATGGTAGTGAGATTTCCATGCTAAAAAATCTGTCATTAAACCATCAACATGAACTAGCTGCATGCATGTGAAAGGAATAATTACATTTGTCATGTGGCATTCAACCAAGCCAAGGAAGGTACCACCAAACGCCATCTGAATGGAAAAAGCACAAAATGCATGCTTGCACAAAGCTGCCAAGAAATTTGTCTGCTGCCCCATCAATTGGGAATTTAAAATCTTGATTTAAAACTCTAGGCTATGGAAAAACAAGCTTTAGGGGCTTATAGTTAATTAAACCCCAAATAGAAGGTAATTTAGTTCATAAAAAAGTCAGCAGGAACAAAGCTCTGCCTTTTGCCATCTGAGATCTCAAACACAGTTTGCTTTTCCTTCCCAGGGTTATTGTTTTTGAGTGTTTTTTTTTTTTTTTTCTTTGCTCAACTAGGAACTAATATTGGAGTTAATTTGAGCTTCATTACTACTGAGCGATGCAGAGCCCTAGTGGCTCTGCTGCTTTATTGACAAGAAAAAAATGGTGCTGGCAGCTGCAGTGCAGAGATTGATTTGCAAGTGGACATCCTGCCAGTCAGAGGCCACTGTCCAGGCAGGTGGGAGAGAGCTAACACGCAGGGCTCCTCCACACTTCCTCAAGGACACAAGGCACCGTCATGTATGCAGTCCTGCACTGCTTGTACTCTGGTGTATTTATTGACTAACATGCTTTCCAGTGACAACTAATTGGGATCAATGGCTTCCCCTTAGGCAAAGTGAACTCTAAGGGTGTGATTGGAGATGCAACCACTTACTGGAGACGTGGCGTGAAGAACCTAGGTGTAGCAGTGCAGTACTTCTGAGGTTTCTCTGAAGTATGTTTGTGACCAGGCCTGTTTAACAGCAGGTAGATTCCAAACAGCATCATTACTCTGGCCTTTTAGTACTGTTTTAACAGGTTTTTCTAGCCTCATTCTGTTGATTCCCAGCATCCTAAGTGAGGGTTTTGCCTCCTCAGCTGTGCAGAGGCATTGTCTCCTCTGCTTGTGTTGCTCCTTCATTTTTAACTGTTACTCATTTTGTTTCCCAGTTGGACTTCAGTAGCATCTTCCCTGGTAAAATTAACAGCTTCTAGTTGGGACCTAATATAGTGTAAAAGCAGTTCAATGGATCTTTCACAGCCAAATTTTCTCATTTTCATACTGTGTAACAGGTAACAGCTGAAAAAAGTAAAACTGGATATATTTTTTAAACACAATATAATATGAAAGCTCCTTTTCTTTCCTTTTCCATGTACAAAATGTTCAAATGGAATATTGTATAAACTACAAAAGACATCTCAGGGGAGACTAATGACAACCAGAACAGAAGCATTACTGCCAGCAAGCTTACTGTAGCTGTGAATCTAAACAACTTGTAAACCCTTCTCAGCTCACAGGTGGCTACAAATCAAATTTACTAGAAGAACCAAGAAGAGTACAAGCTTGTTTAACACTTTGATGTCTTGCAACAGGGAAGTGGTTTGATAAATTCACCTAAGTGGGTTAGTGAGGTAGTTTTGAGTATCCATAGAAAATTAATATCTGAAACATGGCTGAAGTCCCAATTGTGTTGAATTCAAAGGAACACAAGTCATTCTTCAAAGTTATTTTACTTCAGTCTTGAAGACGCCATGAATCACAGGCTTGCAGAGTGCCTGACATTGGAAGGGACCTCTGGAAGTCATCTTGTCTGAACACCCTGCTGAAGCAGTGCCACCTGAAGTCACCTGTTCCCCAGTAACATGTTCAGATAAGTATCTAAATACCTCCCTTCAAGTATTACCATCCCACCCCAACAAACCTTTTCTCCAGGATATAAGTCCTAGCTCTCCCAGACTTTCCTCATACTTGATGTGCTCCAGTGGCTTTTTTGTTGGACTCTCTCCACTGTCATTGAAACAGAGAATCACAGAATAGTTTGTGCTGGAAGGGACCTTAAAGATCATCTAATTCCAAACCCCTTGTCATGGGCAGGGACACGTCTCACTAGACCAGGCTGCCCAAGGCCCCATCCAACCTGTTCTTGAACACCTCCAGGGATGGGGCAGCCACAGCTTCCCCGGGCAACCTGTGCAGGTGCTTCACCACTCTCATGGTGAAGAAATTCTTCCTTATGTCTAGTCTAAATCTTCCCCTGTCCAATTTCTAAGCATTCCCCCTAGTCCTATCACTACAAGCCTTTGTGTACATATAGCTGAGCGTGACATCTTATGGGATGGAATATCTTTTTTGTCAGTTGGGGTCAGCTGTCCCAGCTGTGTCTCCTCCCAGTTTCTTGTGCATCCTCTGCCTGCTCGCTGGTGGGGTAGTGTGAGGAACAGAAAAGGCCTTGACTCTGGATAAACACTGCTTAGCAATAATGAAAACATCCCTGAATTATCAACACTGTTTCCAGCACCAATCAAAAAATAGTCCCATACGAGCTGCAGTGAGGAAAATTAAGTCTGTCCCAGCCAAGACCAGTACCCACAGTTAGAATATTTACCTTCCAGCCACTCCTTAATGTGTTATTTTACTCCCTGAAAAACAAAACTGTTCTGATTATGTTCCTTCTACCAGTTTCTGAGATATTAATTTATTCATTATGTCAATTTAAACCAGACATTTGGGTTTCTCTCTTCGTAGTGTGATTCAGAGCTCTAGCAGTAGTACAAACAGGCACATATATTCAGTCTTAATCTGCTTGCCAATTTTTATGTTTGTGCTGAAATGGGGAGTTGCTTGTTATGCTGTGCTTTCCTGCGTTATGTTATGTTGCCTTGCTGCGTTATGTTTCCACCTTGCCCTTTATTTGATGATATGATGGTTTTGTACTTTATTCCTGTGAAACACACTATCCTGAAGTATGTTCTCTTTCTCCCAGTTTTAGCTTAAAAAATCTCCCTTATTTTTTTTATTTTTAATTCTCAGTTAACAGGTTCAATTTCATATTGTGCGGGCTCTGTCCTTCCCCTATAGTAATAAATCCCAACTGCCCTTCCCTTCACTGCATTTTCAGTGGAGAGCTGCCCCTCCATCTGCTGCCATGTGTAGGTCTAGTAAGACTGAGTGTCTGGCCCTGCCTACACTTAGATCTCATCTCCACAACATACATCACAACAGTGTTGACATTTATCCCTATTGTTTTCAAAGAAGATAATTTAAATGCTTCATGAGGTCAGCCACTTTTACACTCAACAGGCCAGAGCAGGACTTCTCTTCATCTAAGCACAATTATAGTGATTACAAGACTAGATATTTATATGTCAGATAATTACAACCCTTCATGTTATCGACCAAATGCTGAAAAGGTATGTGACAGAAAAAAAATTAGAGCAGCTTTAACAGACATACGTTCTCTTTCCATGTGTTTTCTATGGAAATATATAAGTACAGAGAGTTATCAGTTCTGAATGTGCCAGGAAATCATATTGGAATTACCAAATTAAATGCACTGAGAAAAGTCAATTTACTGCTCAGCTGTGGTCTTTAGGAAGTATTTTAAAAGGCAGAGAGAAGAAAATAGACAATACCATTGTGTCACTGCAAAAATAAGCAGTTCACCTGTCTTGAATATCGCGTGCCAATCTTGTCAACCCTATCAGCTCAAGAGTATGTAACAGAACTAGACAAGTTCAGATGATGGGAAATGAGGTGAATCCTGGAAGGACTTCTGAAGAAGGAGAGACTGAATTGAGGACACTTTAGTTTGGAAAACAGGCGATAGCAAAGAGATTGGAAATCATGAGCAGCAGGGAAAAGATAAATAGGAGATAATTATTCCTTACTTCTATAAATGTAAAGCTAGCACTCACTAAAGCAAAACATCACGTGGCATGCTAAGACAAGTAAAAAGAAGCAATTTTTTCATGATACACATGAACCGTGAAAGTCAAGGTACGACTAAGCAGAGGTACAAACTAGGAGAAACCTGGCTGGAAAGCTGCCAGGAGGAGAAGGACCTGGGGGTGCTGGTTGACAACCGACTGAACATGAGCCAGCAGTGTGCCCAGGTGGCCAAGAAGGCCAATGGCATCTTGGCTTGTATCAGAAACAGCGTGACCAGCAGGTCCAGGGAGGTTATTCTCCCCCTGTACTCGGCACTGGTGAGACCGCACCTTGAGTACTGTGTTCAGTTCTGGTCCCCTCACCACAAGAAGGATGTTGTGGCTCTGGCGCGAGTCCAGAGAAGAGCAACAAAGCTGGTGAAGGGGCTGGAGAACAAATCTTATGAGGAGCGGCTGAGAGAGCTGGGGTTGTTTAGCCTGGAGAAGAGGAGGCTGAGGGGAGACCTTATTACTCTCTACAACTACCTGAAGGGAGGTTGTGGAGAGGAGGGAGCTGGCCTCTTCTCCCAAGTGACAGGGGACAGGACGAGAGGGAATGGCCTCAAGCTCCGCCAGGGGAGATTTAGGCTTGAGATTAGGAGAAAGTTCTTCACGGAGAGGGTGGTTAGGCATTGGAACGGTCTGCCAAGGGAGGTGGTTGAGTCACCGTCCCTGGAGGTGTTTAAGGTTAGGGTAGACGAGGTGCTTAGGAGCATGATTTAGGGATTGGTGGGAATGGTTGGACTCGACGATCCAGTGGGTCTCTTCCAACCTGGTTATTCTGTGATTCTGTGATTCTGTGACTAGGCAAATTCAGAGAAGAAGCAGCAGCAATGTTAAACATGAGGCTCCGATTATGACCTTTGGCTAAAGAAATTCCTGAAATGAAGACTGATGAAAATGGAGACAGCAAACTACAGGATATATTATCCTACATTTGCTATGATATTCTCTCTATAGGCATGAACTTCTGGTTGCATTAGAAATTGAAGTAGGGATAGGAGGGGTTTTGGTGCGGTGCAATAGAGTTGGTCTTATGAAGTCCTTTAAAACTGTAGCTATTCAGAGTAATGAATTTTGAAAACGAAGATTCAGCTCTTGGCACCTATTGTTATGCTGCTGGCCAAATGTACTTACTAGGGTTTATTGTTTTCCTTTTAGTGCTTTCTATACACTACAGCATTATTCTATGAAAACAGAAGTAGTAAACAAGCTTCTAACTAGTTATGTGGATTACAGTCTTTATGACAAAATTATTTTCCATCTGAAAATGAGTTTTAATATTCTAGGTAGAAGAACTATCTTGTATGTAAATCTTTCCCTTGTAGATGCCACTGTTATAGAAATAGTTTTACATGATCGAACCAAATGATTTAAGATTATATCGTACTTGCGATCAACCACCAAATGTATTTGTGAGACATGCAGCTGAGACAAAGAGGAATATGATGTGTTCTATCTGCCACTAACCATAAATAACAAAAGAAGTCATAATATGAGATATGAAAGACTGTACAATATTTTGTGGGCTTGTTTGCAATAACTAAAGCAAAATGTGTTCCTGGAATGGCTTAGCGTTGACCTGAAACTGAGGTTTTTATACTCGTGATTAATTTCTTTTTGCAGTCACACAAACAATAGATATATTTTTATTGTACAGTTAAATATGGAGGGAATTCTGAAAAGCCACACGCTAAGCGCTAGTTATCCTGCACATTGAGTATATCTTACAGAATACTACACATCTCAGGAATAGCACGAGAATGGATTCTTAGATTTAACAGGGGAGAATTATGATGCATTGCAGTTTAACAACAGAAAGGAAATAGTGAAGTTCAACAGTTCAGGAGAATTTAAGCTTTGTAGAAAAGGACCTGTGAATCCTGGCTGAACATGAGCTAGTGATGTGCTCTTATGGCAAAGAAGGCTGATGCTATCCTGGGCTGCACTAGACAAAGCATTGCCAGTAGACCAAGGGAGGGGATCCATCCCCTCTGCTCAGTCCTGGTGAAGCTACACCTGAAGTTCTATGTTCAGTTCTGGGCTCTCCAGTACAAGAGAGACAACAAGCTGGCAATGTGCGCTTGCAGCCACTGTAGCCTGGGCTGCATCAAAAGAAGAGCGGCCAGCAGGGAGAGAGAGGGGATTCTGCCCTTCTATTCCACCCTTGAGAGACACCACCTGGTGTACTGTGTCCAGTTCTGGAATTCTCAGCAGAAGAAGGATATGGAGCTGTTGGAATGAGTCCAGAGGAGGGCTACAAAGATGATCAGAGGGATGGAGCACCTCCCATATGAGAACAGGCTAAGAGAACTGGGCTTGTTCAGTCTGGAGAAGAGAAGGCTCTTGGGAGACCTTATAGTGACCTTCCAGTACCTGAAGGAGCTGCGGGAAAGCTGAGGACGGACTTAATTTTCCTCACTGCAGCTCGTATGGGACTATTTTTTGATTGGTGCTGGAAACAGTGTTGATAATTCAGGGATGTTTTCATTATTGCTAAGCAGTGTTTATCCAGAGTCAAGGCCTTTTCTGTTCCTCACACTACCCCACCAGCGAGCAGGCAGAGGATGCACAAGAAACTGGGAGGAGACACAGCTGGGACAGCTGACCCCAACTGACAAAAAAGATATTCCATCCCATAAGATGTCATGCTCAGCTATAAAACCCGTGGGGAAGGAGAAAAGAAGGACATTCGGAGTGATGGTGTTATTGTTTTCCCAAGTAACTGTTACTCATAATTGAGCCCTGAGTTCCTGGAGGTGGCTGAACATCTGTCTGCCAGAGGTAACACAGATAATCACAGGAGTAATAGGGGACTTAATCTTTTCCAGAGAGACTCCAGATCTGTTATGAGCGAGAATGTTGTAGACAATATTATTTTAAACAATATAAAGGATTGCTTTTTTCAATTGGTCAGAAAATCCACAAAGAAAAAGCCATTTTTTATTTAATTTCAAGCAGATCCTGTGACCTGTTTCAAGATGCAGCCACTTAAGTTCTTCTCAGTAAAGAGACAGTAAAATATTTAAATTTTTCCTTCTTGCAAGCTGAAAAGTCAAAACAAATCCACAGCAACAACGTTCATGTTAAGAGGTTTACAATAAAGAAAATAATTTAATTGAGGGTACATTAAAAGGAACCACTAGAAAGGCAAAATGTTTGCAGGTAACCCAAAGACCACTTCAGGACATCATCGTATTCCACACTGAGAATAAAACTTTAAAATAGTTTTCAGAGGGGAAGAAAACCATCCAAGCCCAAAACATTTCAATCAAGAATGATTGATGGTTCAATGAAAGAGTAAAAAAAAATAGTTTTCACAAGTGGGAGTTACATCAGTATTTGGGAAAGTGACCAATTAATTCTTATCATCCAGAATTACATATTCTAAAGGAGCTCTCAGGGTTTTGCAGTCTTCCTTTGGGGTCCACAGTGCAAGCTGTCTGAGACACTAAAGGGCATCAACTACTGGAAAAGATGTTAAAGGGATTCAGATATTCAGCTGTGGCTGGTAACTTGTTCCCTAAAGCAGCCTTGAAGCCAGTGGAAGAGACAACAATACATGGTAAGACAATTGTTTGGAAAATAAACCCTGGACAGGAGAAATTAAGGAATTACAAAATACCCTCTCCAGTTTCTGCATTGGTAAATTAATCAGAACAATGAAACCTAAGTTAGTACAGGTAACGTAAATAGGTAATGTTCATGTATCCATATGACTTTCGTGGAGGGAAGAGATTCCTTATCAATCTGTTAGATTCTTTTCAAATTAGTAATGAGACTAATACCCATCAATAAAAAATAGATGACTATTTGTCTTTTTTTTTTTTTAATTGCCTTACAGAGAAGCCAAGGGTATGCATAGCTCTGATTTAATATGGAACTGTTTCTAAAACAGCTCAGCATTTTAGAACTGCCCCAGAGTACATCAAATTGGCAACAAAAATCTGACACATCACAAGTGAACATATGTCTTCTCTGAAAAGCTGTGTTTGAGTGTCTACATACAGCCTACATCTTCTAAAATGCATCACTGAAGTGATGTTACTGTCTACTGGGAAACACAAAGAATAAAGAATACATGTCAGTAATTTCAATTTTTGAAAATATTTTAGTGATAAACTTAGAACACATCACTAATTTCAACCTCTCTCTTTTTTTTTTTTACCAGCTACACCATATAGTTGTTCACTTTTACTATTTTATACTGTAGATTTCGGTTTTATTTTCTTTGTATCTTCTGAACTTTCCTTAGATGTGGACTCTGAAAAATTTCCTTAATTATTGAACATTCCTGAAGTTTTTTTCTCATTTTCTCAAGAAGACTACAACTGTTACTCGTTGTTTTAATTTGCAGTTTCTGTAATTCCAAATAAAACCTAACTAGACTATTTAATCAAGGGAAAACAAGAACATTACTCAAAAAATGAAACAAATAATGGCAAAAGCAACAAATTGTTTCATAAGGGTCTTTAAATGTTTACTCGAATGTATGCTGATTGTGCCTCAGAGAAGCAAAATGTAAATTAAATTAGTACTCAAGCTTATCATTAGGAAACAAGCCCTTTTTTAAAAAAGGAGAAAACCCCCTAAATTAAGATCAATGTGGGTTAGGCCCACCTGTTACGTAAGACGCTAATCCACACCAAAACCCTTTTAGTAACATATGGACTGTAATAATTTCCTGTGCTCTTTATATCTTAAGCATAACAAGCTGTTAACTGAGAGGGACTTATATTTGCGTTTGTAGTTACTAAAGAGATCAAAACTTGAATTTTCCCATAAGGATCGTTAAAGCCCATTAAAAAGCTAGAGGTTAATGGTTAATGATATTAGTTAGCAAAGAGTAGTGGTAAGGCATCAGGAATAAGCAATTCAAATCACAGCCCCTGATGGCAGAGGTACAGTCTGTGGGCAGAATATTTTGGGGGCCCTTGAAAAACACACACAGGCTGTCTATGTTAACATCTGCCTAAGAACTGCAGTGGTGTATTTTCTTCTTTTTAACATGAGAACAAATTACATAGTAGGTTTTTTTGTAGCATCCAATAACAAGTTTTGATTTATTTTCTTTAGAATACAACCTTTGTATTACAAACAATACTTGATGATAGACTATCCAGTTCGTTGCTAGGTTTATATGCATAAAGCACGTAATGAATTTACATGAGTGTAGAAAAACAACACAATATTCATCCTTAGTGTAATCCCCCTAATTATGGGTTTATGTTTCAGTTTCATCTCTTCCATTATTCAGAGCACCCATTCTCCTTCCTTTCGTTCTTCTACATCTCTCAAGCCTTCCCCTGCGGCCATGCTGCCCCTTAAAAATAACCTCTCATTAAGACATAACTGAAATCATCAGCCAGATGAATGAAGTCATCGATATTCCTCATGAATGCCTAGGATTTACTTTAAACTGTGAGTGAGATATTTCCAAGTACAGTTTGAACAAGTCACTTTTCTCTCAAGCTGTTCACGGAAATATAGGGATCTCGCAGAAAGATATAATACGTCTCTGCAGGAAAGAGAGCCCATGTCTGCCTCTTTGCTCTGCATGGTATAATACTGGTCTGGAAATACGGGACTTGAGCTTTTAACTTAAATGTTAAGCTTTGCAGAGATGGAGATGGTCTTTTTATTTCCCTACAAAGGGCCATGCTAGCCTACAGGGCTTCAGGAACCAGAATAATAGTCATGCTTTAAAAAACAATAACTAACATTAAGAAAATTCTAATAGCTACTGCATTGACAGCAATCCAGACAACAAAGATAAAAACTAGTCAGCCTACTGAAGAAGGGGAGAGGACCTCCAAGTACAAAGCTGGTTTTTGCCTTCTCTTGGTATTCAGCTTTTTTTTTTATAAGGTAAAATGAAGCTTTCAAAGCCATTTTTAAAAATTGAAATTTATTCCCTTTTTTTTTTTCCCTCACAATATGTTCTGATCGTGTTCACTTTACTTGAGAACATGGTGAAAAATTGGGAATAACTGTGTGGCCATAACTTTCCTCATAGAAAGGAAATGTCAAACAAAATAGATCTTTGTGCCAAAGAGAGGTGGTGAATCAGGCTCTCTGTCTTGGTACAGCAGAAGGAGCAAGAAATTTCCAGACAGCAGCCCTGGCTACATCCTCCCAGGACCTGCTGGGGTCCTCTAGAAACGCCTTGAGCAGGGAGCTTCTCTCCCTCCCTTCCAAAGCATAAACAAACCCCACAAATCCCAGCCCCATCTGATTTACAATTCTGGTTAAAGGGTCTTTTTTTTATTTATCAGATAGGAATTACATACACAAATTTTTTTTTTTCTTTAGCTTTCATCTCTAATTTGGAGTAGCCAGTATCCCTCTCACCTTTCTTTGTCACCTTATAACTCCCCTACGGGAACCAGGGCACTGTCTAAATAAATATGGAAATTCAAAAAGGAAAAAAAGGTTAAGTGCAGTCAGAAGCACACCTACTTTAAAATTCCACTAAGCTCAGCCAGGTGTTGTCAGTAACATTTATTTCCTATGAATTCCCCCACGGTTCCTGTACTCTTCCAAGGCAGCACTTGTTCTTGGGGAAAACGAATCAAACATTAAAGACTTTTCTTGGAGTCATTTCTCAGAGCAGGCAATATCCTACTCCAGTCAGAAAGTGTGAAGATTGATGCCTTAACTGAACTAGTTCCTGCAGAGTTGATGAATAAGATCTCCACTGTCCTTTCACTGATTTTGTCATTGGCATAAGCCAATGCATATTTTATGCAAATGATGAGGAATTTGAGGGAGAGAGAAAAAACTGCTTGGCCTGCAGAAACTAAAATCAATAATGGTAAAATTCATTGTTTTAACGTACAGGACTTGTAGCCTGGTAATTAAACCTCACAGTTTCACAGAATGAGCTCTGTCTACTAAGAGCATGAGCTTCCTTCCTGGGGGTAAGATTACTTAAACACAACAAACCACTGAAATATCAAGCCAAATGAACACTTTGCTGACAGAAGACGAGCCAGTGTCTACCTACAAAACCCTGGGTAATTGGTGTGAGTTTACTGAAGCTCTTATTTGGAAATTTAGGAAGGACATTTTCTCTCCAGATTTCACACAAAATTGAAAAAAGTCTGTCTTACAGAGAAAGATCTAACAGAATTTCTCACAGCCTTACTGTGAATTTCTAGGTCATAGGTGCCACTAAGCAGTTGTATGCTCTGTAAAAACCCTATCCTGCTTTTTCTTCCACCTATGTTGGTGTGAGAGAGAAACTCTGAGAGAACTAAACAGAAGGGAGCAAAGTTTTGCTACTACTTGGCCAAGTGATGAGTAGATGCTATAGAAAAAGGACAGATGAATACAAGTAGGGTAAATAACCATATACAATCTTAAGCACAAAAATTCGTTTAGGGGAATGAAAGAAGCTTTATATATACAAAACAGATAAACTATCTCGAAAATAATTCTTAAGAGAACAAATGAAAACCAAGCTCTCCAACAAACTTCTTCCAGCAGAAGGCAATCCCAAACAGGTGGTCACTTTCAATTTTGGAAGATACTTTACTGAGCACATATATGCTCTTTCAGTACGTGAAGAAGCAAGATACAGTAAATCAAATATCATCTGTTTCTTGAATACACACAGCCAGGGAAGCAAGACTCCTAGAGAGCTCTGCAAGCAGGGCAGAGTCCAAAGAGTAAGAGAGCTTGTACCTGGAAAATCTCCCAATTTTTCCTTTGCCTGATGTCTATGGCATGGAATACTTCTGTTGACCTGTGTGAGTCACCTGTCCTAGATCCTCTCCACTAAGATTTATACACCTGCTCACTTGTGGAGCTTGGAAATGGAGAAAAGACCTTGGTTTATCCAGAAACGTCACACCATTCATACAGGGCATAGACATTGCCTGACCACAAACTAAACCAGTTATGTGTTATCAATTTTGTTCTCTCAGAATCCAAACCGTCATAATTAAGTAGAAGAAAACTGATTCTATCCCACCTGAAACCAGGCACTCGTACAGCTTAGTCTCCAGCTCAGGATCATAGTCATGTATAAGACTTTTGAGCTTGGAAGATTCACAGGAAGATAAGAACAGGTCAAGAAACATACTAAACTCAGTTATACAATCATTTGCAATCAGGACTTTGTTCCAGCAGATGCATTATCACTAACTGGGGAATACTGCCAATTAACACTTGCCAAGTACTTTGAAGAGAGCTCTCCCATGAGAACTGCCTTACTATTTCTTGCTGCTGATATGTGCCTTTTGTCCCATCTCTAGAAAAAATGGGGAGAAACACTGTCAGTATCTGCTGTGTTTCACTCATGACTTTACTTCTCAGAGCCGTGGTCCTGTTTTTGCCATCCATGAGTACTGCAGGACAGAGGGTTGGATGGAATATGTCCATCTTGTGCAGGAGCTCTCTTCTGATGGCAGTATTACTGTGTTGGCCCTCTCTCTCTACAATGCATGCTTCCAAACCTCCTGCCTGCAGCTGGCAAACATATTATCTTGAGCTATATACCCTCTTAAATTGCTTTGGAGTGAATGAGCAAAAGAGCAGGATGCAAGTGCCCACAGTAGCCACACATAGATCTGGGCTTTTTCTCTCCTACATCCTCAAGTCACTGTGCACATTGGCTTGTGATCTTGTCCTGAAAAATAGATATCTATTAAACCAAACTGACTTCATTCACTACAGACTCTACTATAACTCAAAGCCTGACTAGCCTATTAAGCAGAAGGTTTTAATTTCTTCCCACTAGCTATTTAAAGATGACATGTTGATACTATCCAGGTATATTGATATCTCCTTTTGGAAGAGTGACTACATCAGCAAACAGCTAACACAACTTAATTACACATCCCAAAATTATTCAGTTAGATTATACACAGTCATGTAACCCAGCAGATGTTATCTAACTGAACACTGTATAGACCTACAAGAAGTTGACAAATCCAGCTTCATTACAAGCTTGTTTGAATTTCAAAGTCACAAGCCTAACACTGTACAGGGCACAACTGCCATTTTAATACATCAAAAGGACATAATTGAAATGAAAGCAAGTAATTATGACACAGAGATGTAATGTATTTTAATGCATGCAAATCTACTGAAGCTCAGTTTTAATGTATGTCATTGACTGAAACAAATTCTTGTAATATCTGTCTGTAACACTATTCCCTTCAGCCTTTTCCTCTTGCCTACTACTCTTCTCTCTTCTTATACACTTCTAATTGAGATAACTAGAATGAGTAAAATACACCAAATCATTTTGATAACAGGGTTCGGCAGGAACAGGTTTTTTCATTGATTTTTCTGTTTGCACTGTAAGAACCACCATGTTCAAGAATTCAAGGAGCAGAAAACTGAAGGACTTTTAATGAGAATTTTGTATACTTCAGTCACTTACTGCATTTGTATCCTCATAATATAATTAAATGATTGCTCTTACTCCGGTTTTACTTCACAGCACAACATTTAACCTTTTTTTCAGTCATTATGAAAATGTGTGGTTTCTTCCTTAACAAAAAAAAGATGTTGAAGTCATAACAGTGATGCTACTAACAATTCACATTTTTTTCTAGAGAAATGCTGTTCATCATGTTCTGCCTGAAAAATATTAATTGTTTTTAGAATTTAAGTATGGACTTTGAAAAGGCAGTTGCTGTAAATCATTTGAGAACAGAGATATATGATAGGACAATGAAAAGTGCCTTCCCAAATTAAAAAAGACTATGCAGTATTTAAGAAGTGTTGTTGACATGATGAAGTGTGATTGACACAATACCAGCTACTCAAACACAAGAGAAAGAATTAAATCACCAGTGTGAAATCAGGAGTTTTTTGCTCTGAATCTTTGTTTTGCTGTGCATTCCTTCCAATATGATGCTGGGCATATAGACTTAATCCTTAATTCTGCTATATAAATCTAAAATAACAATACTTTCTACCATAATGTGTATTTCTTGTCTTGCTCTGTAAGCTCTTTTGGAAGGATACTGTCTTTTACTGTATGTCTGCGTGGTGCCTAAACATGGGGCTTTGACTGTGACTGATGCATCTTAGTAATAATAAAATAAAGCTTTCTGTCAATGCTTCTCTATAGAGACTGCTCCTGGCAAAAAGATGAGGACTGTTAGTCAATTCATCCTAATTTACATCATTCTCTCAGGTATTAGATTAACATCTTGCAGTGGGTGACTAAATAAACATGTTCAGAGGTATTACAATGCATGTATATAATCACAAACACTAACTACCAGAGGAAAGATGAACATCATGTATACACACTGAAGAGGGATATGTAAGTTTAATTTGCAACTCAGCCTCTTTTGTGTAAAACAGGCTGATGAAGATCCACTGGACCAAGAGTGCATGGCTCTGCTTTGGTGCAGCTGTTTTCTCTTCTGAATATCATTTTGATGACGGGCTGAAGTAAAATTAATGATTTAAATTATATCAGTGGGCATGCTTTGTGTGTGCTTGTTAACTAATTTTAGCCAGCTAATTACTTAGCTCATCTCCTGGTCTCCTTCTGTGATGAGAAATAGACATCTCAAAGCACCGAAACAGACTCCTGCTTTGAACTTTCCCCTGGAAGAGCATGTTTCTGTCGACTAACTACAGAGGAAACCTGCTTCCTAGTTTAGACATTTTAAGGTCAATGCCACAAGTTATTCAGTGTGAAAGCCATACACCTGCCTCAACTCCATGGCTGGGGATTTTATTTTGTATTTTTATTTTTTATTTTTTATTTTGTTCTCTATCAGTCCAAAGATTAATTCTCAGCCAAAAATCTTCACAACGGTAAGCCAAATTCTCATCAATCTGAGTATGAGATACAGCAAGATTTAATAAAAGACTCAGATACCAAGAGGCTTAGTTAGGACGTCTTTTATTTTTGCAGCTAAAGTGTGGCACCAACCACACATGCTACAGCCATTTTTTTGCCAAACACATTATGTTAAATGGCAGGTATTTCCTTCACAGACAGCTGATGGTGGCAGGAAAGTGGCAGAGCACATCTTGAGAAGCTGTTTGGTGACCTAAAGCCATTTCTGCCATGGCTTCCTAAGCCAAAATCAGGGTTGACAGGTACCATTTATGAGACTTGAGTTCTCAAGTTACGGCAAATATGTAGCTGCTATTGTGGTGTCTGCTACCCTCTCACTACTCTTCCTTTTTCAATGAGACCATCCTGATACTGTTCATCCTGCAGAGTATTTCTTCAGCCAGGGTGGTTATCTGACATTCAGCAAGGCTGTTTCTGTCAGCAGCATGCTCTGGGGCACAGGCATGACCCTTGACATCTGACCCTCTCTGTCCAATAGTTTTCCTGTATTTTAAATTTTTTGAGATTACTACTAATTGCACTAAATGTCCACACAGGATTTTGGAAGCATTGTTAGAATGGCCTGATGTTATTTGAACATAATTGATTAATATAAATGACCACATTATAAATGATCATGGTCTTCCAATAACAAAAGCGCAGAATAAATTGCAGAATACAATATTTTACTGAAGTTATACAGTAAATAGCAAGGTTTCTTCGCTGTCTTCATTTCTTGCAATGCCAACTGCCACTGACATTTAAGGACTCTAAAATAAATACTCTAACATAATATTTTGAACCTTTTCCCCCTGCAATGGGAATTTCACTTGTCTGACAAAACGTGAATTAAGTCCTATCTCTAGTACTTCTATGGCATATTACTAGTGACCACTTTTGAGGAATAAAATATTTCCTTTGACATTTTAGATGAAAGTAATGCATTCTGTTTTGCTCTACAGGTATTTTGTAGAACTTTGAGGGCAAAGTCCTGTTATATTCACAAAGACAGAGTTCAGTGGTGGTTTACAAGTACCTTTTGTATCTGTGAAGACAACTACTCTATATCAATAGCATCCAAATTCAAAGAGTCTTTCTGCCTTAAGCAAGACTTATTTTATTTTTGTTTCAGCAGAAATCTTTGCTTTCTTTCATAGCTTGGGATTGAAATAGGCTTATTTTTTTAAAAAGCTACAAGGCTTTTTTTCTTGGCAGGTTATTTAGATAAAACCACTAAGTATCCTGTAGTGTTTTCACTGGAAAAGGGAAAGGACATGTTTTTGAGACAAGATAATGGATTTACCACGCTAAACTTCTTTTAAGATGAAACAAGGCAGTAAAGAATGGGGTTTACAAATGAATCAAAGGAGGAGGTTCTAACTCTGGTGTCAATAGAAGTAGTTCTTAGGATGCTGTGTGTGAATATAATGGGCTTGACATGAACTAAACTAAAACTCTGGGCATGCTTAGCTTACTTGCATTAAAAAGTCAGGCAGCAAATAATGTTTGACTAGTCATAAGGCCACATCAGAAACAGTATCTGCCTTGGGGGCAAACATGAAAATGTTGCATGGATGATGCTTCAAAAAACTGATAGGGAAAATCATGAATTCTGGACACACATTCCACCGCTCAGCTCTACAAAATTATCATCCAACTGTAAAGCTGGTGGTAGGTTAGGATATCAAAATAGTCAGAATTTAATAAAAGAGATAACATGTAATATTTTCTGTTAAGAAAATGGCACACTCTTAGTAGCCAAGTGTAAATACTATCAATCAGCTCTAAAAAAGGCAGGATAATCATATATACTACAACTGCACAGGTAAGAATAGGAATTATGATTGTCCCACAACATGATGGATAGGGAATGACAGCGGCTATTGATACATCTACTTGAACTTCAGCCAGGCTGCCATGTAACTTTACAACCGTAAATGCTTAACAGAGTGATATTAAATGGCTGCTGTCTATGGGCAGTGAATGGTAGAACAGGGGAAACTATTAAACTCAGAAAAGTGGCTTATTAGTTAAGCAAAATACCTAATGCACTGGGTTCCCACATACTTCTGTGTCAGACCCCATGGGCAGAGCAAGTGAAGAAGACAAAGAGAGAACTTCATGCTTTCTCAGGGGCTGGAGTTGTACAAGACTGACAGACTTCGGGAAGTGAGAAAGGATTTAGAATAGAGCAACAGCAAATTAATTCAACTTTTGGATGCAGTGTGCTTTGTCCTGTATATGTTATAGGAAATATCTTCCTGAACAGCCTTGACAAGAGCCCTAATCCTTAGACAGCTACAAGGGTCAGAGAAACCTGTTACCTCAGCCACTGGAGGGACATGTGATATGTGACAACTAAAATATACCAGACTATAGCAATAGTATTTAGTTTAAAATTTTCTGTTTCTTACTGTCAGAGAGGAAAATGCACACACAATTAGATCAGTGACCCATATGTCTACACAAACATAGTACTTTTTCATATGAAAGAGATTCCACATTCCCAGACATTTTGGAGGCCCATTTCTCTTCTGCTGCTGCTGACCTTAGAGTGGCCCGATATTTTACTTTGAAGTTCAACATTCAAATACTTTAGGTTTTTTAACCTAACTTATGTTATTCTTCCAGTTGTCTGCAACTTTTGGTGAAATGGTGACTATTCATATACTTAAAGTCTGGCCATAGGTATTTCATTGCGAGGTCATGGACACTGCAGGTCTGCATGTCGAATAAGTGCCTCCCCTCTCCAGAAACACAGCATACGAGACTAACTTTTATTCTCAGTGCTGCAAAATTTCTGCTCTGAAATGTGAATGAGGTCTTCACAAAAATATTTGTGAGGTTGGTTTGTTGTTGTATAACCTTGGGAAAATAGATACTTCTTTTCTCCTGAAAAGGGCCAGACTGCTTCTTGCTAGGTTTTCAGGAAAGGTAAGTTAAAGACAAGCCATGACATTTTATGAAATTTAGTCAAGTCCTAAATAATTACATGTAAAGTTTTGTCAGTATCACTACTAGATCATCAGTAGTGACAAAATAAATCTTCAGTGTTTGTTGGGTTCCTATTAGGTTTATAGAAATCTGTACAAAAAATATATCTAAAACATGCTATATAGGATCATAGACTAGTTTTGTCCCGGAAAGAACCTTAAAGCCCATCCAATTCCAAATCTCCCAGTAGACCAGGCTGCCCAAGGCCCCATCCAACCTGGCCTTGAACACCTCCAGGGATGAGGCAGCCACAGCTTCCCTGGGCAACCTGTGCCAGTGTCTCACTACCCTCATCATAAAGAATTTCTTCCTAATATTTAACTTAATTACATATTTGAAAAGGGATAGGCAAAGACAGGGATCCGAGGGATAATTTTTGTATTTGCCTTAATTTAAAATAAAGAATGTCTACACTACAACAAGTTTTACATATCACACCTCTGCATATAAAAAAATAACTATAGTTATACAATTAGAAAAGTTTAAAGTATACAAATGGTTTTCTCTTACTCTGTGCATCCTGCGCTATTGCATACAGTGAATTGCTCTGTTATGAGTGCTAAATGATTGTGGGTTTCTTTCTGATTCCTTGCCAACCAGTCTGGTTTCTCTTTTCACGTGTTTGTAAGGGAGGGAGGCAAGCCTTATGTACTATCTCTCAAATTGTTCTCTTGGCATCAGGTTTCTCCACCATCTACAAGAAATGAAGAGATTCTGAGATTTGCCCTAAGTCCATTGCATTTATTTGGTGTAAAAAAGTCAAGACACTGGTGGTGCTTGGACCATAAATCTTCTTCTTTGTCACAGGCTTACTGAAGTGAAAGCCTGTTAATTTAGGCAAACCTCTGATATAGCAGAGCCACGAGTGAGATTAAAGATATACCGCCAGCTTTTTTCTGAAACTAGAGTATTAAAATTATGTTTTCAAGCTGCATACAACATTCTGACAGTCTGCTCCCCCAAGGCAGAAAGAAGTTTTTCACATCCAGATCTTTTTCTAGAAAATGTTAGAGCCCTTCAAGCCCTCCTTAACCTGTTTCTGTAGCTGCACTGCGTAAAGTGTAACAGCTTTATGTGTGGCATACCATATACATATATATATATATGTGGACTGTGTCAGAGTGGGCTTCACACAGGATTTTATTGATCTGATTTCTGAACATAAGAAAAGACTTAGAGTAAAAGTAAGAGTCATCAAATAATGGCACAGATGCCCAAAATCAGACTGGGAATGACCCTAAGCAACCTAGTTTGGGTGACTATGCTTGAGCATGGGTGTTGTGCTAGATGATTTCATGAGGTACTTTCCAGCCTCAGCCATTCTGTGATTCAAACAGAGATGCTGCTCTGTTTTGAATGTGGAACTTATATCCTAGAATTTATTTCAAACACCTAAATGTTTTGAAAATTGGACAGAAACACAAACATGGAAACATTGAAATATGATATGATTCTTAAGGTATTTTATTTTCAATTGATTATTCTCACTACCATTTCTCTGAAGGATTTTTTTTTCAATTAAAACCTCTGAAAAGTCTGTATTTGGAAAAGAAAGCACTGCTCTGATTTTATAGGATAAAAGGGTACCTAGGAGGCAAGCAGTCTTAATGATAAAGATCTGACATCTTTACAGATTTTCTTATGTACTAGAAACACTGAAGAACTTGCAAGTATTTTATTGGAGAATAAATGCCTAAGGGAATGAAGGGTCTCCAAAAATTTCCGGAACCAAGCATGTACTGTACTTTCCTTCTTAGGATGACCACAGACTGAGAGGTTAGCCTCGATCTATTGGCCAAACCCAGCCTTCCCAAAGCAGCTTCTTCTCCTCCAAGAAATTCCAGGTGATCCAGCTGAAGATGTCCCTGCTTACTGCCTGGGGATTGGACTAGAGGAACCTAAAGGACCCTACCAACCTAAACCATTCAATGATTCAATACCCACTTATGGGCAGAGAATAATTAAGCTTTCTCTGGTGGGTTTTTTCAGAACATTTTTATAGTGGTGAAATACTTTTCTGTTATTCTTCCCACCTCAGTAAAACACATAAAAGTAGAAATAACTGAAAAAATTTGTCGTGATGAGAAAATCAACCTATATGCAGCAGTGTATACATTACATAAATAGGAAAGATTCAGGAATGAGTGTTGTGAAGGAAGACTTAAGTAATTCAAAGCACTAAAAATAACTGAGCTTATTAATTTCTCAAATGCAAAAGCATTTTATTCTTTCCTAAAAGATACTGTGGTATCGTGGTTGCAGCTGTAGAAGATGCCCTATATAAATTGGATTGTTTCAATTCACCTCTACTTCAAGCTAAGTACTTCAACAAGTCAAAAGAGATCTAGGAAGGTGGCAGTGGGTTTCTTAATTACAACACTATTGTTACAGGTATGTGATCAACTTCTCCTGACACTGTCTTTGATTTACACAGTGAACTCTCACTGACGATGCTCAAGAGGAATCACAGAATCACAGAATGACCAGGTTGGAAGAGACCCACTGGATCGTCGAGTCCAACCATTCCCACCAATCCCTAAATCATGCTCCTAAGCACCTCATCTACCCTAACCTTAAACACCTCCAGGGACGGTGACTCAACCACCTCCCTGGGCAGACCGTTCCAATGCCTAACCACCCTCTCTATGAAGAATTTCTTCCTAATCTCAAGCCTAAATCTCCCCTGGCGGAGCTTGAGGCCATTCCCTCTCGTCCTGTCCCCTGTCACTTGGGAGAAGAGGCCAGCTCCCTCCTCTCCACAACCTCCCTTCAGGTAGTTGTAGAGAGTAATAAGGTCTCCCCTCAGGCTCCTCTTCTCCGGGCTAAACAACCCCAGCTCTCTCAGCCGCTCCTCATAAGGCCTGTTCTCCAGCCCCTTCACCAGCTTTGTTGCTCTTCTCTGGACTCGCTCCAGAGCCTCAACATCCTTCTTGTGGTGAGGGGCCCAGAACTGAACACAGTACTCGAGGTGCGGTCTCACCAGTGCCGAGTACAAGGGGAGAATAACCTCCCTGGACCTGCTGGTCGCGCCGTTCCTGATACAAGCCAAGATGCCATTGGCCTTTTTGGCCACCTGGGCACACTGCTGGCTCATGTTCAGTCGGTTGTCAACCAGCACCCCCAGGTCCTTCTCCTCCTGGCAGCTTTCCAGCCAGGTTTCTCCTAGTCTGTACCTCTGCTTAGGGTTGTTGTGCCCCAAGTGCAGGACCCGGCATTTGGCCTTGTTAAACCTCATGCCATTGGTCTCAGCCCAGCGGTTCAGCCTGTTCAGGTCCCTTTGGAGCCTCCCGACCCTCCAGCAGATCCACACTTCCACCCAGCTTGGTGTCATCTGCAAACTTGCTAAGGGAGCACTCAATGCCTTCATCCAGGTCGTTGATAAAGACATTAAACAGGACTGGACCCAGGACTGAGCCCTGGGGAACCCCACTTTTCACTGGCCTCCAGATGGATTTAACTCCGTTTACCACCACCCTCTGGGCTCGGTCATTCAACCAGTTTTTCACCCAGGAGAGTGTGCACCCGTCCAGGCCAGAGGCCGACAGTTTCCGAAGCAGAATGCTGTAAGAAACTGTATCAAAGGCTTTACTGAAGTCCAGGAAGATACATCCACAGCCTTTCCCTCGTCCAAGAGTTTAGTCACTTGGTCATAGAAGGTCATAGAAGGTCATAGAAGGTCATAGAAGGTCATAGAAGGAGAAAGATATAGTTGGAGTCAGTTTCAGTCTTGTTATCTATAGTGTTTTTTCCAAAGGGACATTTTACAGTTGGTGATGCCAGCCCTAATTTTTTGATACAACACACAAAAATGTGGGATTTTGGCTGAGATGTATTATCCTCTTTTGCTTCCTACAGAAAAGGCAGAAGAATGTTTCTGCTGGGTCAAATAATGGAATAGTCATCAGCTAGTTGTAGGGAGCGTTCATGCAGTAACACAATAGAGTGGACAGAATGTGAATTAGTCAGAAGTCAGGACAAAACAAAAACCAGGGAGGAACAGAGAATATGGAAAACGTGATTGTTTTCAACTCACAATAGAATGCTAATGCAGAGGTCTTCAGTGTCATTAGCTATATGAGAGGCAAAAAGAAAAACACAAGAAATTGGCTTACAGATGTAATAGAGCAGCTTAAGTTTAATTTGAACACTGCAGAGGAAAGTCACTTTAAAAAAATATATAAGTTGCTTACAGAAATACAGTTTGTGTAGGCTTTGGGTTATTAAAACAACCACAAAAGAATATCATATCAAGGCATAGGCTTTAGGATAACACATTTTTCTCATACATAGGAACTTCAGGCTAACTCTGAAAGAACAGTTCTCCTTAAGTTAATTGCATTTAATACTGGAATTGTTTCATGTAAAATTCCTTTTGTACTTAGAGGAAATATATTGGATTGGAAGCTTACTTCAAACTTTAGAATGTTGAAGAACTTGATCTGAACCCCAAAGTCAATGAAATGGGCAGCACTCCCAGGGAGCCAAATGCAGCTGTAAATGAAATGTTCAATCTCAGTCCCAGCAAGACCAACATGATGTTAGCTGCCAGGGGAGGACCAGCTAAAAGCAAGCTCCAGACACTGTCTGTTCAACTTATCATTAGTTAGCGTAAATATCTGTGCCACACAATCTAGCGACATTTAGACACATGGCAAGAGCAGGAGCTCATGCACCTCATTATCAGACACATGGGTAAAAGACACTGGACATACCACACTACCCCACCTTTTATACACTACTAAAAAAACCAGTAAATTATCCTGAGCAGAGCACTGTGTTAGTGATGCTAGACATTATAGCCATGGTGACAGAAGTGCTACAGTGACATTTTTTCCTCCTGTTCCCATTCATTTTCCCTGGAGATGTGCTCTCCTTACTGGGAATTGCACCTCGGCCACTCTCAGGAGCAGATCTGTGTACTGGTGAAGGTTGAGAGGTGGGATCTGTATGCAGGGCTGTCTTGTATGGACCCAGGGCAATCCAAGATGGGTGAATGATGTTGATCTTGTACTTTTATATTGCTGTGTACTGAAGTACACATACACAAGTATATACTAATGACTGTTATCTTAACATGGAGGAGTCCAAAAATGAGCGCTTTTCCAGGTCTAGTAAGACTCAGTGATGCTGCAACACTGCAGTCTGGTTACAGGCACTCATCTCAGTGTTGAGATCTGGCCTTGTTGAAAAGCCAACAATAAGCATGTGTTATTTATCAATACCAGTAAAGCTGTCAAGAGCTGTGGCACAGGCAGAGACCCAGATGGGTCCTCATGTTTCACCACAAGTAGCACTGTGGGGAGTACAAATGGGATTGCAAGTGGAGCTCCATCTCCGCTTGCCTCTGGAGTTTTTCTTTCTTTATATTTCCTCTTAGGATTTGCATTTCTCCCCTCTATAATTCATCCTTAATAGGCTTCCTTCTACTTCATTCCTTTTCTTGACACTTATATCATAATTTGTTCCTCTAACATTTGTGCTAACTCTTATGCCCATAACAGAAATTAAGCGTGATCAACATCAAGAAAAAAAAGGAAAGCACAAGCTGCTTTTCCATGTTCTCCTTGACTGTGCAGGTGAAGCACATTACATGCTTTGCTGCTCATCTGTCTACTTTTTCTAATATAAGTTTCTTATAGAGTGGAGAAGACCTCCTTGTGGATAGTGATTGAAAAGGGTAAGGAGCACAAGTGATACTGCATTCAAGAGATGAAAGATTGCTAATAGATGATTGCAGAGTTCTGAGCAGTGCTGGTATGACACAGTGATGCATACTGCTTCATTTCCAACACTGTCCACACGTGTGCCTACAACAATGGAAACCCTGCCTGGGCTAGGCTGGAAGTGCTGTGCATTGCCACAAAAGAAACTAGGAACTTAGATTATTAAAAATTCACACATATATATGTAATACATACATATATTATATTTATCAGTATATAATATACAGATATCAAAATCTTCTCAGCAGCTTTTGAAATTATGCACTGATAGATATGTATTGTGGTGATGAAGGAGATAGACCTCTTAATCTTCTCTAAGCACATTCTTTTAATCAGCACGGCATACAGGAGTCAAATTAAGAAAGTACTATTGGCTTCTCTCATTCAGGCAGATCTTTATACAGCTCTTCAGCTTCTGAACTTCAGACAAATGGAATGTTTTTGGTTTTGTCTATTCCACACTCTCGTGACTATTTTCAGTCATATCTCAAATTCACTTATTCACTGGCAGTTTTTTCCAGCCTGGCCTTCTCACATATTCAAGATTCATTATCCTGTGTGTCTAGCTTGGAACACCTGGTCTTTTTAATAATGTTTGTTATAATATGCTTGGTACCAGCTTCGTGCTTTATCTTAGTCCCAATTTATCTTCAATATACTTGGCATTGCTCCCACATGTATGTTTAGACATTTATCTATACACATAGTCAAAATCCCATAGATTGTTTTTTATCACAGCTATCATGCCATATTTTATCATCTGTGGATATTTAAAATTGATCGTGTAAATGTCAAGTGAATGACAAAACATTCACAGAGCAAGCACAGTGTCTGTGATCCTTATGATGAAGAGCTTTAAAACCAAAAACTACCGCTTTCTGTGAATTTAATTTTCCCAGATGCTAAATAAATGATGATGTGAGCTATCAAAATATAAATCATACATGTTTAAAATTAAACATTTATTGTTGTGCTGGTTGTGGCTGGGATGGAGTTAATTTCCTTCCTAGTAGCTAGTATGGGGCTATGTTTTGGATTTGTGCTGGAAACAGCCCTGATAATAAAAGGTGTTCGTTATTGCCAAGCACTATTCACACAGAGTCAAGGCCTTCTCTGCTTCTCACCCCATCAGCGAGCAGGCTGGAGGTTCACAAGGAGCTGGGAGAGGACACAGCTGGGAGAGCTGACCCCAACTGACAAAAATGATATTCCGTACCATATGATGTCGTGCTCAGCATAAAAAGCTCATCTTCCCAAGTAACCTTCAGTGTGATGGAGCCCTGCTTTCCTGGAGATGACGCGTGCCTACTGATGGGGAGTAGTGAAGTAATTCCTTATTTTGCTTTGCTTGCATGTGTGGCTTTATCTTGCTTTCTTTATCTCAATGCACAAGTTTTTTCACTTTTACTTTTCCAATTCCCTCCTGTATCTCACCAGCAGGGAGTGAGCGAGTGGCTGTCTGGGGTAAACAATGAAGGTTTTTTCCCAAAATCCTGATTCATGTTGGTGGATGAATTGAAAAAGACCTACAAATGCCAGAACTGCTCTTGGCACTCCTTGCTCCTTGTCCAGTTGCCTTGGGAGTAGCAGCATTTTGGCCGGGGATGGACTTAGCTGCACAACACAAAAGATGGGTTACAGAAATAAGTAGGGCCCTTCTGAGGGATCTGCAGAATTTGCACTAACCCCTGGGATCTGCTGAAGTACTGAGGAACCTGCCACCCAAGAGCTGCTCCAGCTGCTAGTAAGTGGTGAACTATCTGCTAGAGTCCTTGAGAGAGCAAGCGGAAGCTCTCACGTTGCTGACTGCTTCAGAGCAGAAATAAATATATTTATGGAGAAACCAGGGAACTAATTCCCCTGGTATTGTCAATCCAAGAAGAAAAGGGCAGAAAATAGCAGGATCTTTCTCCTCCAAGTCCCACTCCATTTCATCAGTGCAGGGGTACTACAATAATGAAGTGAAATATTACATTTTTGACATTTAAGTCACTATTTTGAATTAAATATGGAAGGAGAAAAATTAGTTAGGACACATTTAAATAATACTGGTGGAGATTTGAAACGGTCATTAATTTATCTCACTCATAATTAATATTAACTCAATGGTAGAAAAGAGAAACGTACACTGGGGAAACTGCAGTTTAATTCAAAATAGTGCAAATTCCTCTTCTCTCTGCATTATGTGCTAAAAGATTTCTGTAAAAAGGAAATATGACAAGAGCTTCTCAGGGCAGAAGCATTGCTCTTGGTCAATGTTGGAAGCTCACATTGACTCTACTCATCTTAATGGCACTTTCTACATTTCTATTAATGTGACTAAGCAAAATTTGATAAAAGTCCCTTCTTTAACAGAAGACGTGCCAGGATGTTTTATGTATATACAGTAGATATTTTCTTTTCCAGAAAGTCTCTGGTGTATAATACGATAGAGAAAAAAATGTAATAGGTCTTCAGATGAGAAAGGGTTTTGGTGAGTTGCATTTGAGTTGCAGGTTATTTATGTCTTTTAGCTAAATAGTATGGTGGATAAAAGTATCTGCTTCTCAGGGAAAAGCAGTTTTGCAGATTAATGTTAGACCAGTTCAATGGAGTGGATCAATGTTAGTTTGTTAAGAGATTCGCTGCAGCATTTTTGGTGAAAAGAGTTTGGAAAGGGGACAACTGCATTTATAGGTTTGGGAACATAAATAAAGGGAACACGTGAGCAAAAAAAAAAGCTTTTAAAAATGTGGTGTGTAAACTTGCTGTAATCATGGCGATATTTTCATAGAGGAAATAATTTACATTTACTTTCCTATGTATTATGATGCTTCAGTAAAAATACTTTTGTCTTAACACTTTTATAATAAGTTTAAAATCAGTTCAGTCCTCATGTAAAATTCAGCGGTGTTTTGGTAACTTGCTGTTAGAGAGGGAAAAAAATGATAAAAATAATCTTTGCCTTTGGCTGGAGCAAAATTGAAGGTATGTCTGGGGAATGTGGAATAATTCCACTCAAAGAACTCTCTCCTCTCCCCTGCAATGCCAGCACAGCACTCCATCACTCACATCCACCAGCTCAGCTCTACAGACCAAATTTCTTGCCTCATCATGTCGTCTTACACAGCTTTCTTTAGCAGCTCTCCCATGATAGCTGTTCTTCATGGGCAACAGCACCCTCAGAGGCATAAAGGTTATTTGTGTTCCTGCTGGCTGCAGAGATGTTTGGAGCTTGCTCCTTGTGTGTTCCCAGTCAGTGGAGTGGAGGACAAAGTGCTCCGCAGCATGAGTGGTGACATAGTCATCAAGGGGATTTCAACTTTGTATATTTGCATATATTTTATTACTTTCTCATTAGTAGTCTTTTCCTATTAATAGTATTTTCCTTTTTATTGTTGTTTCATTGAAGCTGGTTTAGTTTTAGTTTCCAGCCCACAAGCCTCTCGCTCTCGTTTCCATTTCCCCTTTCTTAGGTGGGGTGTGGGGACTGGGTCCACAACTGCTCACATTTAACTGCCAATCAAGTTGAGCCAGGGCTAAACCTTGACAAACAGCCATACCCAAGTCTGCAAGCAAAAGACGTACAAAGGATGCTGGGTCTTTTGGTTCCGATCTCCTTTGAAGTGATTCTTACTTTGCAAATCGCATTGCAAGAAAATGTTTTACTGAGTGGAAACAGAAAAGGAGAAGAAAGGAATGGCTTTGACTCTTCTTTTACGCTGTAGTTTTTCTCAGCCTTTTTCTAAGGTACACTCAGAGTGAAAATTTTTTTTTAAGATCATGGCTATTTGTTGGAAGAAGAGGTTGCTGATATGGTGTGGTTATTTTTAGATGATGCTATCCATTTCTGTGTTATCAGGTGTTGCACGTAGGTTATGAAAGACCTGGGGAAGTCTGATTTATTATGTCTCCATTTGGAGCTTTTACTACTGCAATATTGTACAAGCTGTTGCTGAATCTTGTACTGTGTGATAGTAGAAGGCTATTGGGAGACAAATGTGGATGCTAACTGCAGCCTGTGACTTCAACTCAGTATGAAAGTAGCTTAGACTGGATAATGTCTGCTTCAAGTCCTGAGGATAACAAAACACAGCTAAAATTTCTTAGAACTTGACAGTGACATTGAGAAAATTTCCACATTTGCTGGAGATTCAAGGTTTTCCTATGCATCTGCATACACTTGTCCTTCTGATATTTTGACAACATCCAAACTCAAAACCAGAATTCTGAAACTGATGCAGGATATGGTGGAGGTGGTTTGCATCCTCAGACTCAGTCATGAGGCCCTGATTTCAGACAAGGTTTTATCTGTTAGCCTAGTAGTATTGTTAAACAATGAATTGTGTAATAATTACGCATTATATCTAACTGAAATTTAATGTTGTGAAACAGGAATAAAGACTTCAAATTATTGCATAAAGGACTCTGTTACTAATTGTAATATTAATGTGCTGTGTGATAAGAACAGACCTTGATTACACATGCTACCTTTCATTCCCGAAGTGTTCCAACACATCTTACTAATAAATTCATCTAAATATTGGCAGTGCAATGAATGAGTAAGAAAAGGTATCAGCCAGTATGAGCTGAACACATGTCAGGGTTCTGGGCATTTAAACCTCTTTAATTGGGATAAAAAGGAATGGCAAGACATCTGGGCTTTCCCCCTGCTCTTTCTGAACAAAGTTCAAAAGGCGATTAAAGATTTGAGAACATTGATAACTGTAGACCTCAACTGTATTGAGGCTTCTTATTTTAAAATATCAGCCAGAAATAAAACAACACTCCTTTTAGAGCATGTCATGATTTTGCGGGGCAGAGTTAACTGGGTGACTTACTAGCTTGCAAGCAACAGAAGATCCCTATGGATTAGAGCTTACTGCAAAGCTAGAAACCTGGGAGATACTTTCAGGGAAATTTCTGTCAGTTTGAAACTTTTTCTGCCCTTTTGCATGGTCCCTTTCTAATTCTAAAACATCTTTTTTTTTTTTCAGAACCATTTTGAGAAGAGGAAATGTTTTAAACCTCAAAGCAGCCAGTTTAAAAACCCTTTCCCTCTCCTGCAGCTTTCCTGTGAAGAACTGTGAAAATGCAAACTACCACTCCACATCTGCTCCAACAACTACAGGGCAGAGGGTCATATACACAAATAAAACCAGAAAAATTGAGCAAAAAATATGTTCTGCAATAGTGAATGGACAATATTTCATTTTAAAGTTTGGCCAGCCTTTGCAATATTAGAGTAAATTTGAATTTTCCTATTCCTGTTTGTAGGATTTGAAAGCCCTTACTCCTTATGTACAAAGATACAGAATACAATTGAAGCAAAAGCTGGTACCCTTTGGAAGCCACTCCTGCCTTGAGGGGTTAGCAGAGTTTGAGCAGTTCAGGTTTCTTCTACCAGCAGCAACTGCCCCCAGATCTGTATCACTCTCCTGCAGTTTTTATTAAGCTCTTACTTGTCCCATTCTGTTCAGTCCACATACTTCAAAGAAGCAGAAGACTAAAACCAGTGGTATTTTCAAAAGCAAATAGTTCTGGTCAACCTCTTATCTCACTGAAATGAATGCTGAGGTGTCTTTGACTTTTGCAAGGAACCTGTTTATGTTGAGGACAAATGGTTCTGAAAATATCAGTAGGTGTATTTTCCTGATGAAATATTTTCCTTTTTTTTCCCCTTCAAAATAGTGCTATTTCTCAGTCAGGTGGAACTAATACAACTTCCGTCTAGAAACTGGCACTTGCTGTTATATGACTGTTATTTGCCGTTCCAGTGTGACTGCGAAAATAAAACTTGCCAGTCCAGTCAGAGTTACTTCTACCGCCTGGTTTTGTACAATGAGTGAATGTGTAGATGAAGGGCAGCTGCTACTAGCCATTGCTCAGTGGCTGAGTACTTCCTAGACTAGGAGATGCAGCACACCTTCTCTCGTGTATAGTGGTTTGAAAGGTAATGATAGGTTATAGAACTGTGCCAAAGTTACTGAGCTATTCAGCCCAGCCTGTGGTGGATAGGTGGATTCCTTTTCTGCCTCCTACATGAGAGCACATGCTGTAGTTATTAACGTGAGTGACTTAATGTAATTGTCACCTTTAGCCGGTCTGATGTACATGAAATGGGTGAGGGTGCAGCCTGAGCCTGTCTCTCATCAAGTGCTAGGGTGCATCCCACAGGACCAAGAGATGGGGCGGCTGGTCATGCAGAGATGTGCAAGCAGTGTGGAGATGGAGCAGTCATGCCAACATCCACAGCCACCCCTCAGAGCTGTGGTGCCCGCACTGTGGCAGGGCAGCAGGAGACGAGGCATGAAAGCCAGAGGGAAATGAACCTGCCTCGTCCTGCCTTCGGCAAGGAGCTTGTGCCTTCTGGTGGATTTAGTTCTGTTCCTAAGGAAAAGATGTGTCTTTGGTAAACAAACAAAAAAAATAAACATCATGGGCAAATATTCTCCAAGATGCACATGAAACTTGCTGTAGGAAATGTAAAGTGGGGCATTAAGTAATATCCTGGCTGGGAATCTCGGTAGAGAACTCCTGAATAGCCTGAATTGCTCTGTAAACAGTAGAGGCAGCCTTTTCAGGAAACATTTGAGAATGACTGAGATATATACCGTAGAGGCTTGCATTTCCATTGCACTTCAGCATATGCTGCGACTGCTCCAAGGAGCTAGTTTCTGGAACAATAGTTAGGCTGGAGAGGAATACAAACCAAACAAATTTAAATTATTTCAATTCTGGATGTCAGCTATGCGATTTTAGTTCTGTTGCTAGGTGGGAGTCATTCTCCTGAGATGTTTTGTCTGTTTTTTCAGATCAGCTCAGGATCCATATCTTTACATTACAGTGGAGCATTCTGAGTTTCACTAAACCTTTAAAATCAAGACTTTAAAAATCACTTGATAACATCAAGTCATGGGGAGAAAGGAATCTGCTGGCCAAGACTAGGACAGGGAGTACTATCATCTCTGTGTCCAATGGTTCAAAACTGTCCTTGAGTTTTCATCACTTGAACTTTGTGAACTTCTGATCACAGATGAGCGGCTCTGCTGTTCCCTTGCTGTCATGTTGGTGGAGATGCACTGTGGGGACATGCCACCTCCCTGCCCACTACGCAGTTGCAGAGGTCCAGGGTATCAAACGCATCCCAGAAAGAGTTGCCAAAGGGGCAAACAGCTGATGGTGCTGTCTTGCCTCCACCTCATCCCCATGGGCGTCCCTCAGCCTCCAGAAATTGTGCACCTTATCCCATGCCTGGCCCCCCAGAATGGAGCTGCACCATCTTCACCTCTCGTCTGTATTTCAAACTCCCATATAGCTGGGAGGAAAAAAAGCAGGAATTGTGGGGCTGAGGGACAAAGGGGGAAAAGCTTCCCCTGGGCCAAGGAGGGGCCTCCAGCCTTGTGGGGAAGAGGTCCATGGGAGCCAGAACAGAACACAGCACAACGTGGGATGAATTTCCTGGTGGGACTGGGGGCAGGGGGCATCTCTGCCTCTTCCCCTGCCCCTGTCCTCTGCCCTACTCTCCCTCTTTCCCTGTCCCCTCCTCTACCCTGCCCCTGCCCCCTGTCTCTATCCTGCTGCTGCCCTGTCCTCTGCCTCTACTCTGCCTCTGCCCCTGCCTTGCCCCTGTCCCACCCCTGCCCTCTCCCTGTCCCAGCCTCTGTCCTTGTCCCTGTTCCCATCCCTGTCCCAGCCCCAGCTCCAGTCCCTGCCTCAGCCCCTATCCCTATCCCTATCCCTATCCCTATCCCTATCCCTATCCCTATCCCTATCCCTATCCCTATCCCTATCCCTATCCCTATCCCTATCCCTATCCCTATCCCTGTCCCTGTCCCTATCCCTATCCCTATCCCTCTCCCTTCCTCTGTCCCTACCCCTATCCCAGTCCCAGACCCTATCCCTATCCCTATCCCTATCCCTATCCCTATCCCTATCCCTATCCCTATCCCTATCCCTATCCCTGTCCTTGTCCCTTCCTCTGTCCCTACCCCTATCCCTGTCCCAGTCCCAGACCCTATCCCTATCCCTATCCCTATCCCTATCCCTATCCCTATCCCAGTCCCTGTCCCTTCCTCTGTCCCTACCCCTATCCCTGTCCCAGTCCCAGACCCTATCCCTATCCCTATCCCTATCCCTATCCCTATCCCTATCCCTATCCCTATCCCTATCCCTGTCCCTATCCCTGTCCCTGTCCCTTCCTCTGTCCCTACCCCTATCCCTATCCCTGTCCCAGTCCCAGACCCTATCCCTATCCCTATCCCTATCCCTATCCCTATCCCTATCCCTATCCCTATCCCTATCCCTATCCCTATCCCTATCCCTGTCCCTGTCCCTGTCCCTTCCTCTGTCCCTACCCCTATCCCTATCCCTGTCCCAGCCCCAGCTCTAGTCCCTGCATCAGCCCCTATCCCTATCCCTATCCCTATCCCTATCCCTATCCCTATCCCTATCCCTATCCCTATCCCTATCCCTATCCCTATCCCTATCCCTATCCCTATCCCTATCCCAGTCCCTGTCCCTTCCTCTGTCCCTACCCCTATCCCTGTCCCAGTCCCAGACCCTATCCCTATCCCTATCCCTATCCCTATCCCTATCCCTATCCCTATCCCTATCCCTATCCCTATCCCTATCCCTATCCCTATCCCTATCCCTGTCCCTTCCTCTGTCCCTACCCCTATCCCTATCCCTGTCCCAGTCCCAGACCCTATCCCTATCCCTATCCCTATCCCTATCCCTATCCCTGTCCCTGTCCCTTCCTCTGTCCCTACCCCTATCCCTATCCCTGTCCCAGCCCCAGCTCTAGTCCCTGCATCAGCCCCTATCCCTATCCCTATCCCTATCCCTATCCCTATCCCTATCCCTATCCCTATCCCTATCCCTATCCCTATCCCTATCCCTATCCCTATCCCTATCCCTATCCCTATCCCTATCCCTATCCCTATCCCTATCCCCAGTCGCACCCCCAACCCCCCCCCCTCCCCAGTCCCTGCCCCCCGCGGGCGCACCCCCCCTCGCCCGCGCTCGCCGCTCCCCCCTCCCCGGTGCCGGGCAGCCCGCGTCCCCGCCGCCCCGCCCCGCCCCGCGGGAGGAGCAGCCCCGTCCCCTCGCGGGGCGCCGGGAGCCGCCGGCAGCGGGAGCGCGGGGCCCCGCGCCATGGGCGGGCGGCGCGGAGCGGCGGCGCGCAGCCGGCCCCGCCGCGGGTAGCCGGAACCCGGCATGAGCTGAGGGCGGGCGCGGAGCATGGCGAGCGCCCTCGGCCCGCGGCGGCTCCTCTGCCTGCTGCTCTGCGCCTGGGCCGGCGTGCCCCGCAGCGGACAGCAAGTGCTGCGCATCGGTGAGTGCCGCCCGCGGGCACCGCCGCCTCCCGGGGCTGCGGAGGGGCTGCGAGCGCCGCCGGCTCCCGGGGCTTCGGGCACCGGCTGCTCCCGGGGGCTTCGGGCACCGCCGGCTCCCAGGAGCTTCGGGCGCCGCCGGGGACTTAGTGCACCGGCTGCTCTCGGGGGCTCCGAGCGTCACCGGCTGCTCCTGGGGCTTCGTGCACCGGCTGCTCCCGGGGCTGCTCCCGCGTCTCGGGGCTGCTGGGCTCCTGCCCCCCGGGAGCTGCGCGGGGTGCCGTGTGGCGGGGCTGCGGGACCTGCGTGCGGGGAGCCCCGAGCCGGGCAGCCGGCGCTCCCCTCGGCAGGGCGTTTGCGCGCAGCCCGCGCCGTTCGCTCCGCTGGCGGGGTCCGGCGGGGCTCCCGGCGGGTGCCGCTTGGAAAGTTCGCCCCGCGGGGAGGTCGGGCGCGGGGATCCCGGGAATGGGGCCGGGGCGAGCGTCCCGGGAGCCATTCGGGGGTGGCTGCGGGCGAGGAGGGGGGTGGCAGTCGGACACCCCGAGGGGACGGTGCGGTGACCCTAAAACGCGTGTCGAAGGGCGACGGAGCTTGCTGGCTCTGATGGGACAGCGAGGGTCACCTTTTAGGATGAGGGACGCGGTTGCCCTCCTTCGCCCTCGGTCCCAAACCCTTGGCTGGAGGGACCCCCCATGGTAACGGGGCTCCGCTCCCGGGAAGCCTCCCTCCCTAGAGTGGGTGTCCTGGGTCACTCAAGTGAGACGGTGAATGCAAAGTATCAAAAGAGTTAGGGGTCAGGAGGAACTGGAAAAGGTGCAGGCAGAACCTGCCACGCTTCTGTTCCCTAGCCCCCTTGCTTGCCTGTCCCTCTTTTGCTTGACAAGCATTGAAGACGAAGTAAAAAAAAAAAAAAAAAAAAAAAAAAGAGAGAGAGAAGAGAGAGAAAAGAAGCTGTTTATGCTTCTCGGGAAGATGCATTCCTAAAGGCGCGTTCCTGTGCAAAGTAAAAGGCTGATGTGTTTTTGACCCGGCAAGCATTAACCTGGCTCAGCTTTCCTCACACGAGTCCTTTAAACATTAAACGGAAGGCTCCTTGTGTGCTTAGAAAGCAAGGGAGCTGATGACCAAAACATTTCAATATATTAAGGGACGCAGTCCCTCGAAGTGCTGTGCGAGTGGGAGGGTGCGGAGGGAAAGAGGGGAAGCAGTGCTGAAGGCACTCAACACCTCGCAGTTGAAAATCTGCGGTAAGTTTATAACTGTCCGTATTCGGCGTGTGCTCGCTCTCTTTCTCGCAGGATGCAGGTGGAGTTTGCTGCTTCGCTGCTCACCACTACGGTGTAACTGTGCCCTGTTTCCAGAGGAGGGGAATGTCTGAGCGCAGACACAGAGCACACGAGGCATAAAGCTTTGTGCTTTCGCACAACGGTAATTTCAGGGCTGGTGAAACTTGTGGAAGAAAGTAAAAGATATTCGAATAACTTAGCGACACGCTACAGCAGGATGCATTGGAATTACAGGAGCAACATCACTGCTTCTAGGAATACGTAACTTAGCTCTGATGGGACCAGCATCTGAAGGAAAAAGGATCATGCCAGAGTTAACAGGGAAACATATTTGCTTGCAGGGTGAAACCTCAGCTTCACAGGTAGCAGCAGCATTGCCAGGGACCCAGGCAGTGGTTTAGGGTGTGCACCCCCCCACCTCTGCCCGGCTCCCTGTTGCATCCCTTGCTTTGCAGCTTCTATTTGATCTAGTGAGGCTCCCAGGCAGTTGCCCACCTTTGACTGTCTGCTGCAAGATCTGTGTGTGTCTCTAGTTTGGATTCACTCCTTCAGCGTGTGCAACAGTGGTACCCTGACACTGGCTGGACTCTTGCTACTTTCACCACAATATATGCAGTGCTAAGTATGACAGGCTGTTCAGCTTTCAAACACAGCAATAAACACGCATCAGAAGAGATGCTGCTGCAGAGTAAATGCTCCTCATGTGTTACATGGCTAGGAATGCCTATAACATTAAATGTATTCTTATTATTGTAGTTATTCTGCCTATAAGCTAGCGATGTTATAAAGTATCGGTCCTTCATGTGGGTTAGCAGCAGCAAGTTTCTCCATGGAATCTGTCACTTTTAAGAGGTGACAAACAGAAGTAATGGCAGTAACTCCGCCAACACTCTTTGTGGTAACATAATACAATCATCCCAGAGCATTTCAGACAGTGAATAAAATGCTATTAAGCCACCAGATTTTCTTCTTCATGTTTTACTTAATTAAGGAAAAGAAAGTACTGCAATGGTGTAGCATTTTGCATCTGAATTAATACACTGGTAGTTTAATTGCATTTTCCACTGTTGGGTAGCTTTTGCATTTTTTTAAATTATTATTTTTCTGGTTTATAATACGAATGAATGGATTCTTTTGTTGGTATTTCATTAGTTGAGAAAGGACATGCGAGCAGTAGATATTCCAGCTAATTCTCAGCATCTTGCTAATGATTACTTTCCTAGCGCTCTAAACAAGAAAATGAGGAATGGCAGTACAACCAGTGAAACTAACTCATTAGGGTATCAATAATGGATTTCGAGATAAGATATAGTTTTCAGTCTCAGGGAATACAATAATTAAATTTTAGTGTTTTATTGAGTATTTCTTTCACATTCATGTTAAAAAGCTTTTCCCTTGATGTATGATCTGTTAGAGCTGTTCCAGGGAAATACCATCTTTGTCAGCACATAACCCATTAGAATGTATTATGTAAAGGTTTATTTAAAGTCCATGACCCTGATTTTTTTTTTATTTAATATCAAGAAGTTTCCAGTTTTTACACTGAGTCAACCTAACCTTCGTATCTATTCTACTTCTACCACTCATATAAAATAAAAGAGCTCAAATAGCAGAAGGAAGAATATAAATTAAGATAAGCAGGCACTAAGTTGCAAAATCAGCCTCCGAAGCATGGAAATCTCAGCAGCCACAAAATTTATTTGTTAATAGTAGATGCTGAACTTCCTAATTTCTTACTGTATGTGCTTGAGGCCATTACAACTTCTAAGTAGTTTTTAAGAATATGTTTCAGCACTATTACATGAAAATATATAAATGGTAGTCATTCAAGCTACACTTTGGATTAGAACTAACCAATAGCTGAGATACTGCTCTGGTTTAATAACATATCACTGGAGTTAATTAAAAAGAGAAATGTGGTGGTTTTAAACAAATACCTGTAGGAAGTTATATCTTGGAATTAATCTCTAAAATTAAGAGGTCCTGAAAACAAGCAAATGAGTGATTTTTAGGTTTCATAAAAGTGGCTTTAGGTGATGAAATAGATACCCTTCTGTTTGTACTAGAAGTAATTTTCAGTAATGTGTTTCTGAAGTTAAATATGGGTTCATACTCTGCACTGATTTATTCCTTACTCAAGCAAAATTCCCAATTGTTTAGTGAAATGTGTCTTCAAAGATGCAGGATTAGCTCCATAATATTTCTTTTGAGAAATATAGATTTAAAACAGACACAGATAAATCAACCTAACCTGCATAATATTATTTTTTGTAAGTTGACTATTTCCCTATATATATTTCGAAAATATGTCTGTATTTCCCCAAGCATCACTTGTGAGACTTTTTCCTGTGTGATATGACAATTCCCACACTAGAAGAATGATTGGGACAAAACCCTAATTAATTTCACTACAAATTTGGTGGTTCTTGTCAGCTCTTTCTGAGATGTTGTTTGTGATGGGAATGATATTAGTACACTCTTGAGCTTCTTCAGTGTGACATGGCAAAACAGTATTTGGAAAGTATCTATTTGAACACCATTAAAAATGTTAGTTTTCAGAAGTGTTTCTTACTAGGTGTCTACAGATTATTCTATTCCATAATGTTGTGGGAAGTGGAACTGAATTTTCTGTCAATAGATGATCATCCATTAACTACATTTTGTTGACCAGGTACTGAATTCTCTGTGGTTTATAAATCACTGTAAAACAGTTTGGTTAAATTTCTTCATTCTGCGCATGAATGGAAAGTATTCTGCTACAAATATTTCTAAAGGATTGTTACCAAAATGTCCAAACAGTGCAAGATTTTTTTTAACATGCTTTAAATGGTTAATCAAGTTAAAAATACTCTATAAAAGGCAGATGAAAAATGTATTTCCAGCATCTTAGCAGGACACTTGAAACGTCAGTTTCAAGCCAAGTGGCCTCAATGTATATAGTAAGCTCAGAGAAAACACCTGACTGCGTAATTTTTGCATGGTCTCACCCTAAAATCTTACAATAAAAATCTCCAGTGATTTCCTTGTGTTCTGCCATTTAGGCTTGATGGTGCAGAGGGGTGAATTACTTTGCGTTCTGTACCATCATATTTCCAGGCATTTATGCAGTGGAAGGTGTTTGCTGTACTGGCTCGCTCTGTTGGGGAATATTAAAAAGTTGTGAAATTAGTGCTCAGCTGATGTAAATAGGCATCCTTTTATTGAACTCAAGGGAACTGTGCCAGTTTAAATTGCCTGAAAAGCTGCCTGAACGTACTTAATATATTGAGAACAATAAAACTTTTGTAATTCCCCTGACTGACCTACCTAGTTACCACCCTTCCTAATGATAAGCAGGATCTGCCAGAATCAAGTTCTATACATCTTTATCTCTTGTTTCACACCAGTAGACTCTACAGACCATCTCTGGAGCTCAGTCTCAAGGCCAAGCAGTGGCGGTTATAGAGCACATTAGGCTTGCCAATGTCATGGTGACCTGTTCCACCATCAGCTCTTGATGCCTTAGTAGGGGTGTTTGCTGGATGACTGTGCTGTGTCCAGAACGTCCGTATTCCTGGGAAAGTGCTGTCAGGATTTGAAGAAGCTATAGAGGAGACTGTCACTTTCCAGAAAATTGATGGTTTGTGTCTCTCTTGTTAGAATATACGTTCTAAGTATCTCCTTTAGCTTGAAATGGGTGAGCTGTAAAGGCACATGATCATCTTCAAATAGTTTATAATACTGTGGGTTGATGATTATGCAGCAGGCAGCCAACCGCTCAGAGCTATATTAACAAAAACACCAAGCTTCAGTTGCTTCTGTCCTGGGCTACTTGTCAGTAAAGGCTGATGGAGAACATCAAAGAGAAGGTCTCAAGACCTGAAAATGAAAATTAGGGAAAAAAGAATGGATTTTCCTAGCTTGGATCAGAGCTGTGATGGTTAATGCAATACTGAGAGAGATGAAAAACATACAAAAAAATGCATCAGAAAGATATATTATTCCTGCATTTCACATTTTGGAACATAGGTGGTTCACTATGGCAAATTTCACATAGCTGTGTTGGTCGAAAGTCAAGAAAATTACAGGAAAAAGAGATGGAAAGCAAGCCAAGTGATTGATATCTATGCTGCAGTATTTTATTATTTTCTCTTAACTTATGCAAGGTGTACTTTAATGTGCCCCTGTGCAAAATAGGTCCATTGTGCTGCACTGAGCTCCAGGTGGGAATATAAATAGGACATCCTGCTGTGATTCAAACGCGTTTATGTAACATATGCATTGGTACAGACAGTTCAGACTGGTAAATGCAGGATGAAATCTTCAAAACAATGAAATTTATATACTTGATATCAATGAAATTTTGATATCCTTTGCCAAAGGATAAGAACTTTTCATCACATATTGCAATGATGCTTTACCTAGTACTTTTCAATTAGCCGTTCATGCAGTGTTCAGTGATGATTGTAGGAAGAGCAATCCTTAAAATAAAATAGAATTGAATTTCTTTGAATTTCCTTTCTTTCTTAATAGCCTATTTGTAGTGTTCAACTGTAATCTTTCTTATAAATTCCTGTGACTTTCCCATAACGCCTAATTTCACTTGCATTTTCCTCTGCATCAGTTCTTGCTGTAACTATAAGCTTGTCCATATGCCCCTGTCTTCACTTAATATTTTCTGCTCAGAACACAAGTACAACCTCAATACTGTTTTTTCATTACAGTCTGTTTTGTATATCCTGGGCAGTAATAAAGCTTAAATCCTGCTCCCCCCCACCCCTCCCCATTTTAAACAACTGCCTCTAATCTTCTTTTCTCAGAAAGGCTTGATTTGACCAACTAGACTATAGACTGTACTGCAGTGGAAAAGAAAAAAAAAATCCTACCCAAGAACTGATTAATTTTACTCTGCAGCTTTGGATCTGTAACCTGGAAGCCCAGTATGTCCTAGTTTTTGGTTGACTTCAGCTTTTAGTTTGCAGTAATGAGTTCATGATTTTGGGAGATCTTTCTAGTGGGAATGTTGTTATCTTTCCCTCTCTTTCTCTTTCTCCTTCTGCTGAAGGTGATACAGTATTACCTAGAAAATGATTAACTTTTGAATGATGAATTTGCTTGCATTGAGCAAAATCAAAACTCAAAATTAAAATGGCTTCATTATTGCAAAGAGGCATCTTTTTAATTTCAGCTAGAGGAGTGAGTATCTGACAGGGCTGTTAAAGAATCTTTTTCTTTTTTTTTAATTCCCCTGACAGTGCAGAAGGTCCCTTATATTATCTTTTTACAGCTTCACTGAAACAGGGTGGCACAAAAACTGGGAAATGTGAATCAGTTATATGGCCCAGCAGTATCGTAAAAGACTTGGAAGTGGTCACAAACCTTTTGAGCTTCTTTTCCTGGGTCCATCAGGCTCTTTCCAATTACATTTTCTAGTTGCCGTTTATTTCTTTTGGGCTTTCAGACTGCACCACATGTTTAAGAGGGTAGCATTATAAATTCTGTTAGCATTGAAATCATTCCCACATTCTGCCACTGAATCTGCACATACGAACTTGGTCTCTTTCAAGGAAAATTATGTTTACAGCATGTTGATTCTGGCTGGGGTTCAAGACCAGCTATCCTTCCATATTGCTAAATGGCATGGAGGCCCTGGTGCAGTGCTGAGTGGGTGGAAGTGACAGTCAGAGTGCAGAAGTACCTCCAGAAATATGGAATGCGACTTGTTTTGAGTGATCAAATATGCAAAGTTCATTGTTCTACCTACATATGAAAGAGCAGTGAAACTTCCCACAGCCGTTATGTCCAAGCAGCACTTCTGCTGGAATCATTATAACAGGTGCTGAGGCTTTGCTTTGGCTCTCAGATGGAGAAGGAACAGAACCCCCCCCCCCCCCCCCCCCGCTGAGTTCAGTAAAAACACTGATTTTGCATGCTCTCCTATAGAGGAAAAAAACCCCAAGCCAACAAACCAAATCCAACAAAAACCCGATTCTTCTTTTAAAAAGACCAGGCATGCTAAAATAAGTAAGAGCCATTCGCTACAGCGTAAGTAATACAGACTTTTTAGTTCTAAGTGTTTTGGACAGAATAAGCAGGAAAAGGCACTAGTGCATGCTGTGGATCAAAGGGTTTTGAAAAAAAAATGCTATTTTTAAACCAACAGCATTAGGTAGCTATAAGAAAAGAAGAGAAAATGTTTGAAGGTACGAGTTTATTCTCCCCTTCCCCTGGGATGAGCAATGGAGCAAAGTCCTGTCAGGATGTTTATATGGTGCTTGCTGCCACTCACTCTACTAAAGATCGCTTCCCCTTGCCCTCCCAGGGAGAGATGTGTCATTAATGTCCTCAGCATGCAAGCCAGATCCCCAGGTGAGTAATTAGGCTTGCCTAATCTGCTACTGCTGTTTCTGCAGTTAATGGCAGGCTGTGTGTCAGCCCTACATATCCTAAGTATTACTTTAGTTGCTTACTTTAATGCCAAGTGTCTTTTCCTACCTGAGAGCTTTGGCATTCCAGTCCACAGAGCACACAGAGAAGCCAGTAGGTTTTTAACTCTCTGCTTTCCAGCACTGAATAGCAAGAGGAGCCCATGCATCTCGGTTTACAGCTCTGTCTCTGAACAGGTAAATCAAATGATACTACTTCTCCTTAAGAGTCTTGCCTCCCTATAGCTTTGCCTAGCTATAGTAACACTGCTACTGCATATAGTAGTGCAATAGAACAATTAAACAACGAACAAGTACTATGAATCGTGCTATCTTTAGAGAAAGCTGGAGTATATAAATTTGGTTTAGCATGATTCTGCAAGACACTACTGAGAAGATATGTACCTTATATTTTTTGATCATATAACCAGAAGGCAAATCTATGGGAATTTGTGCATGTGGGGTCTACCATGCAATGAAAGGTAGTATTGAACTAGTTTCCTTATGCTTTGTTACATGTAGTATGAACTGTGTTGTATTTCAACAAGAATTATAATGAATAACAACACTGAAATCTTTTGAAGCAGTAGAGCTCAGAGTACTTAACAAAGCATGTGCAATTGGTTTGATTTTATGACTGGGAAGGTCAGGGCTGGATAACCGAAGTGTTTTGTTGGCAAAGCAGGGAGCGACTCCAGGTCTCTCAAGTGCCATCACGTCAGACCTCTGTCCACTGTATCACAACTTTGACGTTTCCTTATAGCTTGTATACTAGGTGAAGATTTGGCTAGATCCTTTGGAAATCAGTAGAATGAAGGGCTAGATGTTGCTTCTACAGAGGCCAAAGTGCGTTTAACTAAACAATTTATAGGTGAGTGTTTTATGGCCTGACTCGTTTGCACATGCTTTGGAGCTCAGCTCTGATTGTGCAGCATAGCAGACAACGCTGAATATTTTCCCTGACCCCAGGGGATTCTTTTAAGAAGCAGTGCACCTGCCTTTCTCTTCTGATTTGGGTAGCTGGCAAATATTATGTGCTGTGTCTGACCTTAATCAGAAGCCCCTCAGAGGTCGCCAACATCCGTGGCCATTGGAAGTGCCTTTTCACTGCTGTAATGTTCAACATGCATCTTCATCATGGTTTGCCATGTCCTCTCAAGCCTCTGGCTTCCCATCTGGTCAGCAGAGTGGTGTCCTGCTGAAGATCAGGCATATTAAGTCGTAGCAAGGAATGGACATTTTCAGGATACAGAAGAATTTCATTTTTATTCCCCCGTTTTGGTACTCCCATGGACCACTTCACTGTGGCACACATTCCCTCTGTAATTATGTATGTTTTGAGTACGGAAACACTTCAGTTTTTATGACCTTTCTAGAAAGATATTACATACACTGGCAAAGTGGTGAAGTGTTTTACTGGGCTGTAACTCTCAAGCAAATACAGAAACCCACATGCATTAGTCTGACTTCTCTTGCATAAAGTCTGTTCTAGCACCATGTTTTCCCTCTTCTTCCCCAGGAAAGGGTCTAGGCGATCGGAAAGAGGCTTTCACAGCATTTGAGCCATATGCAGGCATGTAGATTGTACCATCAAAACTGTTGAAGTCTTTATGAAATATTCAGGCGTCTTTATAAAATTTTACAGCCGTGCTAGCTATGAATTAACACTGGCTTCAGGAACTACACGTCTCAGTGCTTGCAATCCTTTGCTTTCATTGTCTCGATCTCATCCCTGGTAAAGATATGGGGAACTGAAAATTGGATGCATTGAGATGTAAACATCTGGAGGAAAAAAAAAACCACAAAACAAAGCCACAACTTCTGCTTTCACAAACATAACCTTCTCTCTGATTACATTCAAGAAAAATACAAGAGAAGCCAAAACCATTTTAAATCCTCCTTCCTGCTGTACAAATGTCTTTCTCCTAAATGTCTTGGAGGCCCTGTGCCAACCCAGTCATTTTTATAAAGATTATGAATAGGAAGCTCAGACCTGATGGAATATGAAAAGTAGTTTACGTGAATTAGTTACATCATTTTCGAGGAACTGCAAATTATTCCTGATTTCTCTGGAATGCTCCCAAGAGATTAATCTCAAGACATCTGAGTCCGTATCAAGCTTACAGGCTCCGTATCAGTAGTCTGAGGAGAGAGGCCAGGTTGCTGCAGTAACAGTATGACATATGTAAAACTCTGTGTGATTATGTCAAAAGCTGTTTAAAAGTTAGATCAGGGGTTTTAGCTCTACTATACTTTTCCAAAGACTGTCAGTCACTGTCAGATCGGCCAGTGAGTCAAAACGCATGATGAATAACTTCAGCAATCTCATGTGGATAGCAAATTATCTACCCACATAAAATAATATAATAATAAGTCATTGAGAACTATTAAAGAAACTAGTAGTAGGCCATTTAGGAATTCTTCCCTGAAATTTGGAGACATAAAAAAGTCACAATTTCTGATGAAAATATATTCATGGGGTTTTTTTTGAATGCTTTGATTCATCTTAGGGTTCAGAAAGAGCACAGGAAATTACTTAAAAATCAAGCAGATGATCTTTATTAGTCTGTTGAACTAGGAAATGAATGAGTAAATATGTTGTACAAGACACAAGAAGGATATGGAATCACTGCTGTACTATTTTCCTTGATCATCATTCAGATGTTTTTTGTATGATAAACCATGCTCATACTGAAGAAAAATGCTTTGTTAATAGAATGCTATGCCCCCAGTTTATTTTAAAATATTAAATGTGAAAGACTATAGTAAAGAAGTGCAGTAAATGTGGCAGAAATCCTGAAGAATAATATATGTAGTTAGATAACAAAAGATGGGGTTTTAAAGTTGCTCAGCCAACATTAGTTTGATTTCCCATCTTCTGGTATTTCACTTTTAAATCTTATATAAAAAGTTTTTGGTACGATTCTCTATCACTGTGTAAAACAAAAAATTAGAAGACCTAGGATCGTTCCACTCACGGCTTATGGCCATGGCAAAATTCACTAGTAGAGATGCTCAGTTCACTCTGGCCAAATGCGCTGGTGTGCGATTCAGTCCTGTCACTAAGACCATTTTCAGTATTTAGATGAAAAAATGATGTCTTTCTTCTTGCTATCTCTGATCCAACAACTTGTATGCAAAAATTTTTTTATTCTACCAAAGCTGCTTCCTTTCAGCTATGCCAAACAACCCCAAAAATGTATCAGTGGGGCACTGCAGCTGAAGTCTAACATGAGTTGATGTTTTTCCAACTGTAGCTATCTTGAAAATTTTCATTTCACGTCCAAATTGTTTACTTATCTGCTAGAAACATATTTTAAGAGAAGTTAAAGCTCTGTTGCCCAAGGTGCATTTTAATACAGGGGAAGAACTGCTTCAGATATTTCACATTACATCTTCTAGCTTTATCTGGTTCTGTAAATTATAAAGCTGCTCCACTGAACTGAATAGAGATTAAATTTTTGAACACTGTTTTCTGAAGAATGCAGATTTTTCTCTTTGAAATGAAGAATCTGTCCTGCTTCAGTGTGGCTCGTTGTCTACTTTGCTGCCCAAGCCTTTCTTTTTTTCTATTAGGGTGCCAGGCTGTTCCCTGGGGACTACGTCCTGTTGTTGATCCATGTACTGACATTAAAAAGCATCTGCAGATGGTGTGAGTGTGGGATGTGCCCTGAACAGCAAGTGGACTGGGAAAATGTAATCCTTATGCTGTCATCTTGAAATCAGAACTGTCATGAAGGAAAACAAGCAAGAAATGTTTATCTTCTCATCTTTGCAGACCTTGTCCTGTAGGTGTATGGATGATACACAGATGGGTTTTAAAAAAATGCTAACAGCATCCAAGTGAAATACTTAAGCACTACAGTTTTACTTAGATGTGTGCCTCTATCAAACTGAATTTCTGACTTCCAATCCTCTTTTCTTAGCTCTCCCAATGTGGGGAGATCGCATCTGTATTTCTATTCTTCTGTGCCTAACACAGGTCCCTGGCAGGAAGCTGAGTGGGAGCCTCCTTTAAAGCAACATAGTAGTGATCGGATTCCATGTTGCAAACAGGAGTTATCTCTGTATAAAAGGATGAAATTAGTCCCATTTCCTCTTATGAATTGTTTCCCATATGTGCACACATGAACACAAAAGCCAGACACTGCAGTTGCCCCAGACGCTTGCTGCTTGCTCGAAATTGCAGCACAACTGTGTGGTGCAAACACTTAATGTAGCTGGAGGATGTTAGTCAACATGGGAAGAGCATCAGCTTCAAGGTTTCCCATGGCCTCTTCTCTGTGTCATCCTCATCACATTTATGGGAGGAGTGGAAGGGGAGACATGGTATCATGACACCCTGTTTCCTCCGCTTGTGGCAGCTTCGCTCCCCGTTTTCAGAAGCAGGGCATGGAACAGCAGCAGCAACCCCCTTTCTGTTGAAGAGAAAGCAGTGGGGGCAAGCATGCCTGGGACTGCTGCAGGCAGTGTTTTTCTGGGTGAGTGGGTTAAGGCCACGTCCTCCCTGTCAAGTTCTCCATCAGCAGGGACACTCAGGGTGTGCAGCATACGTCTCAACCTTTTCAGGAGCACTGGGGTTAGCAATAATCAGAGGAAGAGAAAGAAAAATGTTTTCTGCTCATTAGATAGCTATGTGCTTTATACCCTCTGGTTCTTTGCTTTAAATGGGAGTATTTCTGTGTGCAAGCAGATTATTTCTGTGTTAATCAGGGTGTTACACAATGTATTTTATGTAGGCAAAAGTTAGTCTGGTTTTCCATATTGTATTGAAATACTTTTCACGGCAAGGTAATGAGAAAGAGTAATGAGAAAAAAGGGAGTTGTTCTTTATAAATCCAGAATAATTAACATGCCAACTACTGGTTTAAGATGACTTGTGTACTAATTTGTTTCTACAAATCTGTAAGCAGAAGCATGATGAGATCCTACCTTTTCTTCTTTTTCGTAAAGATAAATTCAGGAAGCCGTTGCACAATCTTCATCCTGAGTATTTCTGTGAATAGTAGATTGTTTCTATGCATTGCCACTAAGCAGGTGAATCTTGGTTTGGGGCATCTGGATTTATCTTTAGCACTTTCCTTCTTTCCTGTGTGAAACTTAATCAGTTAGATGTAGAAGTATTCTTTCCATAGCATTTATATTGGAATTATTCTTTTCTAGTAACTTCTATTAAGAATAGTGCAAAGCTGCTTCTCTCCAATGACTTTTAACTGCTGTTACAAGGACTGGAGTTTCTTAGATGGGAGACTGAACTGCTCCATGATACCAGCTGACTATTCATTTGCACAGTAAGAAATAGGATTTTTAAATAATTTAAATAACTGAGTTGTTTTAGAAGATTCAGAGAAAATGTTCCTGGGGAGCTTTAGTTAATTTAGAATTCCTGGTTTTCATATTTGCAACTCAGTTGTTTGTGATACAAAGAGCGTATTGTATTAAAATTCTTAGAATAGTGCAGTAATTCATGGTATTTTATAATGAAGTAATACTAATACACATTTATATTAGTAAAGTATCTTCATTGATTACTTGACTAATAGCTTGAAATTCACAGGAAAAATCTGAGTAAAATGCAGTTACTGGTCAGGGTTTATATCTTGTTATCACTGTTGAATTACTCCATACTGGAGAATTAAGAAGAATCAAGGAAGCATTTTAAAAGGAATATTCAACATATTTAGTTGCACATTTTAGCTTTTTTGTATATACAACTCTGTTCCTTCATTACTCCTCTAAACTAAAACAGAGGCAGGTGGGATACAAAGAGGTGATGCTCAGCCATACTTCAAATGTAATCCCTTGAAAGAAAGGCTTATAATTAAAATATTGATTTCTACTAAGTAAAGTAGTGCTGAGAAGCTCCTTCAGCATACATAATTTTTAAAATCCCTTCCTACTTTTAGCAGGGGCTGAAGGAAGTGGGTACAGACTTTCTCAAAGATTCAAAGCCCAATCCTTCTTCCATAGCAGTCAGTTTGTTTTAAACTTCATTGACAACAGCTCAATGACTGCATGTAAAGCTTCTTTAGGAAGTTTGATTGACATGAACTTTAAACTGCCTATTTTTATCAGATTTAACCGCAAAACTTCTTGGAAAACCAAGCCCTCACTCTTATCTGTGAGTTCTTATGGAAACTCTGTGAGAAAATGGGGTACGAATTTATCTCTTCTGGTTTGCTGTCGTTTGTTTTAAGTGACAGACCACTTTTTCCCAGGGAGGAAAAAAAAAGATCCAAAGACTATTTTAGCTCTGCCTTTCCCATGTTCAGTGAAGCTGCAGCAGTTTATAGTGATGAGGCTCTGGCAGGTGTATTATTCTAACAGAAGAGAACAGTTGGGCAATTTACTGGGGTTCATCCAAATTGCAAGTGGATGTTCTGGGTTCCATTAGTTTGAGGAAATCAGTGGTAAAAGCCCTCCTCCTCCTTCTTTTTTCTCCAGCTGCTGATTTTGTCAGAATTTCTCACTTTTGTGAAGATTTCTGATGATACTAAATTAGGATGAGTTGTGGACTCCACTAAGGTTAGAAAGGCGCTAGAATGAGATCTGAATGGACTAGAGAGGTGGGCAATCACCAGCCACATGAATTTTAACAAGAGCAAGTGCTAGATTGTCCACCTGGGATGGAGTACACATACAAACTAGGGGTTGAGAGGCTGGAGAGCATCCCTGTGGAAAGAAATCTAGGGGGTTGGTTTGGTGGCAAGTTGAATATGAGTCAACAGTGTGCCCTGCTGGCCAAAAGGGCTAACCGTGTCCTGAAAAGCATCAAGCACAGCATCACTAGCCTGTCGAGGAAGGTGATTGTCCCACTTTGCACTGCACTGTTGTTGCCCCACCTTTAGCACTGGGTGCAGTTTTGGGCACTTTAGTGTCGGAAGGACAGCAAACTATTAGGCTGTATCCAGAAGATAGCGGTGGAGATCGTGAAACGCCTTAATTAATTAAGGGTAAGACAAGGAGCAGCTGAAGTCACTTGGCTTCTTCAGCTCAGAGAAGGCTGAGGTGTGACCTCACCACAGTCAATAGCATCCTCAAGAAGGGCAGCTGAGTAGGAGATGCTGATCTCATCTGTCTGGTGATCAGTGATAGGACACGAGGAAATGGAATGAAGCTGTGTCAGAGGGAGTTCGAATTGGACATTTGGAAAAGCTTCTTCCTGAGAGGGTGGTCAGTTACTAGGACAGGCTCCCCAGAGCCACCAAGCCTGTCAGAGTTCATGGAGCTTCTGGATGATGCTCTAAGTCAAATGGTCTAGTTTTAGGTAGTCCTGCAAGAAGCAGGGGATCAGGCTCCATGATCCGTATGAGTCTCTTCCAAGTTTAAATATTCTGTACTTCTTTAGTTTCCATCTATGCTCTGATTGTTCTCACCAAAGTGGAAGCATAGAAGGAATACGAAAATTCACTAGTATAGAGTAAGAAAAGACAGTGTCAGGTTTAAGTTATTCCAGCTACTGATGGGGCTGTAAACAGACTTGACTAAGAGAGCTGGAATGTCTTCTTAGCCACAGTTTCTAGAAATAGCATTATTATTTACATACAATCACATGGTTGGAGATAGCGCAGCAAACACTAAAAGCACAAACCTCTATTTATAAAGAAGACTGTCTTATTATAAAAGAATCTTCCCTTGCTTTGTGCAGCTTAGCACAGAGCTTCTGATTCAGCACACGGATATATCAGATAAGGTCAAGTATGATACAATTTTGATGTCATGCTGAATTCATGATAGAGCTAATATTGTTACAGTCCTGTAGTGACTGACATAAACCTGTCACATTTTCAATAGGGTGATTCATGAAAGATACAGAAGAATCAATGGAGATAAAAATAGATAATGGAATAACAGCATCCATCTCATCATAATTTTGCTTGTATTATACAGAGTAACCTGATTAAAAGGGTCATGTTTAAATGTAACACAGCAAAACTGCTTATAAAAAATGAGAATGAGAGAGAAGGAACCCACACTGGTGAGCACTACTGTAGTAGTGCATTCTGTATTTTAGGATGGTTATGCTTCTGCCGTTCTTCATGACATACTTCATGGACTCTGGAGTGTGCTGCTCAATGAAAGGAGAAACATCTGTGGCCATATAAAATACAGTGTTACAACTTAGTTTAATTTTATTATTTTTTTCCCCCGCATTATTGTTATCTAAGTACAGAGTAATACTTTGGGGGAGAACTGGTAGAATCGGAATAGCTCCCTCATCTCCGAAGAGCCACACGGACCTATATCATCTGAGGATCAGGCTCTGTTCAGTTTGTTTGCATTGTATCCTAAAAATTAAAACGTTACTGCTAGATCCCTTTTACTGGATAATAATGCTGCATTTGCTCTGAGACACACTAATACTTATATTGCGTGTAAAGGCAGGCAGGAAGGAAAGGAGTGAGGAAGGAGGGCTGGCATGCAGGAAGGAAAGCAGGCAGGCAACAACCTATATGCTGAATAGCTGACATAATGAAGCCCAGACTTGCCTTCTGCTTCTCCTCGTCCTACAGTTACTTAACCTCAACTGTCTTTCTTGTTCCCTCTTGACTGCTTCACTGCAGCAGCAACCATAGTTCTCCTCTTCCTCCAGAGTCCTCCTGCTACCCCTGAAGGACAAGCAGCAAGAATCAGTAGTGTTGTTTCCAAAAGACACACAGCCAGCAGACCAAACCTACAGGTAGCTTGAGGTTTTCCTTCAGTAATGCCATTTAATATGTTCTTACAAAATAAGTAGAAATTGTGTGACTTTGAGACCTCTCACCAAACTTGGCTGAAGGCAGCCAGCAGTTTAATTATTGGTGCTAAGAGGACTGAGATAGTTGAGCAGAAAGCATGATTTTGGAAATCTCATTTCCATAGAAAATCTTGCTAAAAAAGGGACTTAATTTTTTTTCTTTAAGAAATCAGATGTCTGTTACACACAGGCTAGATTATGCCTGAAATAGCCAAAATACTGTTTTCCCCCATTCTACTGTACTTGGTGAAGATGTATAATCAGAATCAAAATGTTACTGCTCTTGCCATGAAGCCTGTGCTTTTGTAAAAGATTATATCGGGATATTTTTGTTCTCTGTGGGGCAAGAGCAGATTAAGATGTTATAGTAGTTCCATTCAAGCCACACAGTGTTATGCCAACAATATCTTTCCTTCCCCTTGAGCCTGGGAGAGTGAGCAATCACGACGTAGACAGACATCAAAGGGAAAAGCTTTGATAGCACTTTCTGGAATATCAGGCCCATCAGTGTAGCTCAGCTTTCTCTTCATTACACGAAAATATGTTTCAAGAAATCAAGGAGCATAGATGGTTCAGAAGGACACTGATATTTGTTATTCAAAAAGTGTGATCTACATCCTTCCTGCATCTGAAAATTTACGCTGCTCTGTTATGTTGCAGATGATAAGTAAAGAACAAAATCAAAGAGAAAAATTTTCCATCTTGCTGTAAAGGCCTTCACAATGCAGAATATTCACAGGTAGCTACATAAACATCTGTGTTTGAATTAGAAGGAAGAAAAAACACCCTTGCAAAGACAACAGAGAGCAATTGATGGAGGTGATGTCCTATACTTCCTAACGCGATGGAAGTGGAGCTAGGACTTGTGTGTTCTTTTCTTAGTGACTCAGACTGCTTCAATATGCAGAAAAGACACAGAAACTTTAGGAAAACAGATTATACATTTGTGCAGTGACACCTGCACATGGTGATACAGCTCATATGTATGGAACACATATGGTAACAGGAACAGCAATACTTACGAAGCAGTACTGTACTGTTTGACTGTAGTGTTTTGCTGACATATTAATGTAGGCTATAGTTCTCCAAATTCCTGCCTGTCGTCATTTTTCAATCTGTACTCCTTCCCACTGTTCTCACAGCCCTGAAGAATGGAGCTGGAGGCTGTTTCTGAAGCCTGCAGGATTGCCTTATAAAGGTGATCATTTTTATGAGATTCAGTGATTGGAGTTCTGCTACAATAGCTCTTTACTCTTGCTATCTCCTGTCATCGTGAGCTCAAGCACTGGTACACAAGGAGGATAAAGACAAGGAAATGGAATTAAAAAATCTTAGATAAGAGTGAATTGGCAAGTTGATGATAATCTTAAGTAAGTGGGACTGTGTTTATGCACGTTTTCTTGTTAAACTCAAGTACTTTCCAGCATGCAACATGCTTAAGAGGTTACAGAGTGAAGGATTTATTGCAAAATCTGTCATGAAATTCTCAAATACACTTCTTTTCTTCTGGCTTATTGCGTTGCGCCCCAAACTTGAAAAAATACTGCAGGGTGAACTCAGACATCTTGCAGTCACATGAATGTACTTATAAAACTACCAAGGCATTATAAGAATGCATTTGCAGCTGATGGGGAATAAGGGAGTAATTAATTTTTCTTTCAGTAGGGATACCTTTGTATTAACTTAAGACTCAAAAATATTCAGTATTTCTGCCAGGATAAGGAAAAATATGACCAAATTATACGAAAAGCAGCAAGTTTCCTGGCTTTGCAAGTCTTGAAAATTCAAGTAACTGGCAGTGGCAAAACAACAACTCTGACTGCTACTGACATTCTGTTACTTTTATAGTCACCTTCCAGAGCTTTAGTGCTTATCATCAGATAGAACAGTTGGCCCCAATGGAAAAGACACGTTGTTAGAAATGACAGGATTTTTACAACGGGCAATCATGATGGCATTAGTGTTATCCACTGCAGTAAGTGAATAAATCACAGCAAATGTGCTTCCCCATGGAGTTGGAATCTGTTCGTTATTTTTAATCAGTCACAAGTATTTATCCACCAAATGGTGAAGTTGCCAGACACACTTTACACCTAGTCCAGTGAGCAGTTAGACATTACTGTCCACAGATCAGAAACCAAGTTTTAGAATGCCACTTGGAGACACAGATGTTAAATTAAAGGCTGATTGTGTATTTATTAGAGAGCTCTCCCTACTCTCTGTGAGCTAGAGGTGCTTTGTAATCCCTTACTGTAAATGAATACAAGGTTTAAATGAATGCTTTTGTTTTTTGAGGCCCTTGGTGGGAGAATGAAGTAACATATTAGGGACACAGGGCTGCCCCCAGTTCAGATACGAAACTTAACTGTTGTCCGCAGATTACAAAGAGAAAATACTGATATGCAGTTTTAGCTCCACAATCAGACTGTTTATTTCTATAAAACAGCTATTTCCCAGAAAATGTTACATAAATCAGAGGAATTACAATATAAATATCCTCTGGAGCTTTTTCATTCGTTTTCAATATTGGACAGCATCCGGTGTTAGAGGTGTAAAAGGAAGAAATTAGAAACCCTGTAGTGGAGAGTTACGGAAAGATATCCCTCAAGAAACTATCTCAGCTTCTTACCCTCTGGTGTTTCACCTATTACTAACATGCATGAATTCTGCATTTAATCTTATCTGATGCAGTCTTAGCTATTCTTATTCTCCCTACAAGTGTCTTGTCTTCTCTTGAATCCCACTGAGCTCTCATTTCTCAGTATCACCTTGTAGCAACACATTCCTCAAGATAATTATTCTTTGTATCAAACAGCGTTTTCTTTTATCCATTTCAAATTTGGTTCTTCCCTATGTCACTGAGTATCTGCATGTATCCATACAAATGAAAAGGATAAACTGGAGAGGATAATCTTCTGCTTGTATTCCTCTTGCTATTTTCTTTATCTGCATCACATTTTTTCTGCTCAGGTCCATCTGTTTGCCTCTCCATCCTCAAAGGCAGAGCCTGAACTGTGTGCTCGTCTTCCTTAGTATTAACAATCAAATCTGTGTCTTAGTTATGGTTAAACAAGGTGCTGTTTTGTTGAGGGAAAAGAAGAGAAACAGCTAAGAGGCAGAGGCATCCTAATAGGAAATTTTGGCCCCAAGAGGAAAATTCCAAGGTTAAACGACAGTAGCAGAAATTTCACAGCTTGGAGTGTGTATGTGTGCTTTCGCTTCTGCTCTCTTTCTTCCCTTTGTCAGAAGAGGATGCCCTAAGAGCAGCATCTTCTGATCTCCAAAAAAAGCCTTTGCATTTCCCTACCTGCCCTGCAGATGTGAGCTCTCACCTGTAAAATCCTAGTGTGGCATTGTATATTTTTGACACAGTACTCCGAGGTCACTCAAATGTGCTTTTTATAGCACTCCTTCCTCTGCCTCTGGGGGACATTTTATTGTACAGAGCAAAGCTTGACTTCTCTCATACAGAAAGCCTATGATGTTAGCCTCTAGAGGTACAGCTATAGATAGGTATCAACTCCTGTGTAGGCACCAGTATGAAGCAAAAGGTAATTTTCCACATGTAAATTACAACATTGTGTCTTCAATCCTACATAAAGTTAACTTTTCTGAAAGTATGCTCTCCTCTTCACTAGACAAGGTTTCTTTTGAAAACAACCTCCTGCCTTTTATTCAACACCTGATTTTCTGGCGCTCTCTCAGGTAGCCTATTCTGTAGAAGGTTTTGGCTCACTTTTTGAGAAAGAAAAGTTAGAATCTTGCTAGCTGTATTTGTCCGTGGGTAGTACTCTAATATGTATTTCATGCAACAGTGAGATAAGCACCTATATAAAAATGACACAGGGTACATACTTGCTGATCTTGTCTGGATGGGCTAAGGTGCTTCCCTAGGTATGAATTCAGATCTGGAAGACACGCAGTGATCTAAATAGACCTGTGGGGTTTTAAATGGAGACATGTCTTACTGCACAAAGAATAAAAATGATGGTTTTATTTAAGTTCAGTAGTTATGTGTGTGTACAAGTCAGAGGCAAGCATGAGCAATCACAGAGGACTGAATATGTTGTCTTATGAAAGCTATCTATGAAATTGAGAGAGCAAAGGGTGTGCCCTTGGCATCTTATGCTTGTCGTCTAATTTTAGTACTACAAAAAATAGGGGTCCGGTTATTTGTGTCCACATTACTGTCACCTTCTTCTGTTTCCATTTGTGCTTTGTATCTTTCCGCTATGAAATGGGCTTCTGCTTGCAGTAGCGACTGTTTTCAGCTTGTTCTTTAAAACAGGGTTATTCTTTATTTTGCTATAAACCAGGGAGCAACTCTACTGGGCAGTGTGTAACCAAATACTTGTATTTTCAGTGTAGGATTTACAAAAGTGCTGTAATTTGGCTTGCTTGCACCTAATATTCTTAATACTAAAACCTCAGATTTCATTAGAGTAGGGTTAGGGCAATGTCTAGATATTTCTGTTTTCTCGTTTTCTGTCCTCAGTACATCAATAGGCATAAAACAAGATTCTGTTGGTAAAGTGAGTTTTTTCCAGGTATATTACTGTATAGGAAAAAAGATATTTATAATGATCCATATCCAACTACAGTGATGCATATCCAGCTAGGTGCTTGGAAATGTACTAGATGTCTTTACTGGTTGTCCAGCCTTAACAGTGTTTACAGCAATATTAATATTTATTACCCCCATTGCTTTTGCTTCCCATGCAGGAATTCTGGCAACAGCATAATTGCTGAGAATTTTCTTTTGAAAAAAAAAGGTGAGCAATTCTTTGAATACATAAATCTGCTGAAAGCCATGTCAGGAAGATCTTCTTGGATTTTTATTTATTTTCTTTCGTTGGAGGGGAGTCATTAATAACAGAAAGGAAGAACTGCTTGCACTGAAGGACTCCTGAGATCATGACAGCAGATTACTTGCCTGTTCCCAAAGGAGAACACCCCTGCAGTAGTGGAATGTCTTTTTTAAATGCACTTATAGCCACAATGAGCCTGTCAGTACTCCTTCTTTCTTTTCTTAAAAAAAAAAGGAAAAAGAAAAGAACTGGTCGTAGTGAGTAAGTGGTATTTCCCTTCACTGAGAAATACAAGCATGCTTGAGAAATTCACTATTGTATGCTTAGTCAAATAAGCCAAAATTGCTTGAATTAAAATCATGCTCACTTTGCCTGCTTTTCACTTTCCTGAAAATCCAGGTTTTCAGAACTCTGGAAAATATGAAGAATGTAATATATACCTGTGTAAGTCCCCAGGGGCTTGTAAGGATGTACACGGTTGGTTGTATACAGGCAGATAGAGCCAGCTTGGTCCAAAGGAGGTATCAATGAATCATTGTAGAACACAGCCCAGGCTAGTGTGCTGCGTCAAGGGAGCACTAGCGTGGCTCCACAGTTTCGACTCCAGTCCTTGCTTTTATTCACTCACCTTTAAATGCCGATAGAGTTGCTTAATATCTGTGTAGACATGCCCTAATGTGCAGGGGGCTATACAAGCACACATTTCCCAAAGAAGCAAATGTGAAATGTAATTTGAAATAGGAGTGAAATCCTACAGCATCACATTTATATCCACTTAATAGTCTAAAAATTGCAAATCAATATAAATAGAAAGACTTTCTATCATAAAGTGACCTTGACCCATGCTATTATGACCCACAATTTGCTATAGAGTGAACATTGTGAGGTTGCTGAATTTATGCCTATAGTAAACAGAAGTAACCCTTTACTGGCTAGGTCAAACAGTTTATTTTGAATGGAAAAAAGCACATCCTTATACAGTTTCTGTGATGAGCATCTTGTCCTCAAAATCAGGCTTGAGAACTGAGACATTTTAGTTCTGAGAGGCTACCCCTTAGTTGTGGTGTCTTTAGGCACATCTAGGGATGGAGTGCTCTGCATTAGCGGAAGGGGCTGTAGACCCATCTACCAAATCCGGTGACAGCCCCACTTGAGTGCCTGCAGATATTTAGGTGTCTGAGCACTGCTGTGCTCTCGTGAGATGCCCAGTAGTGGTAGGGTTGTGTTAAGCTGCTCTTTGGGAGCACATCTTCCAGTTTAGCTTCATCCAGATGTGAAGTAGCTTATGTGACCCAAGACTGCTCCCAGATGCAAGCAAAAATCTGATAACTGGGGGTAATCAAGAGATTAACTTCAAAAACTCTGAGCTTTTGCTGATCTAAAATGCTGCATGTACCTGCAGCATTTTTCACTCAACACCTAAGGGCAATAACAGCACTGTCACTACAGAACAAACTACATATACACTGTGTGCTCTAAATCTTAAGAAGGATATGCCAGAGGTGTGTGTGTGCTCCAGATTTTCTCTCCGTACTGGACCTGTCACTCACAGGCTTGTGTGCCAAACATTTTATTTGGCAACTGTCCTGCTAGGGTAATCCAACAACCCCCTGTTGTGTTAATAACAGAACAAAACCACTGTCAATTGTGACATTTCAAACTGCAGCTTTTAATGAAAGCATGGGCAAATCTGTATAGGAGTGCAGACATCATCAGCATTATCCTAGCATCCAGTTCTGCTGAGGAGGATGTCTGACTGTAAATTGGGGACACTGACAAAAGTGATGGTAAGAGCAGTCAAAGGAAGTGTGAAAAATTGCACGCTGCCTGTGATAAAGTTAGATAAGGAAACTGGCAAATGAAAAAGCAAATGTACTGTCAGTAGAGTCACGTTGTACACAGTAAAAAAGTGTAGCTTCCATAAAGCAGAGATGGACTGGAGCCCCAGGAAAAGAATCCCTGGGGGACTGTGGTCTAATTTAGTAAGCAGGATTTAAATTTTGTTCAGCTTTGTCTATTATAATGGGAACCAGTATTGATAAACTCTGGAGGTGTTCAAGGTGAGGCTGGATGGGGCCTTGAGCAGCCTGATCTAGGGGGATGTCCCTGCCCATGGCAGGGGGGTTGGAACTGGATGATCTTTAAGGTGCCTTCCAATCCAAACTATTCTATGATACGTCAGGGCAATTTCAGCACATAGAGCATCAATGCTGCCATACAACTTCAAATCAATTTCTTTCCCAAGCTGTTCCTACATGGAATATTAAGCAGAAGGGAAAATATGAACCAATCTCTTGTTCTTCATTCATACCACTGGCCTGAGTGGCCTTCCATGGGTTTTCAAGTTTAGGGTATTATAAAAAAATCCTCTGTTCTCTTTTTTTTGTGGTTGTTTTGTGAGATACTTGTTTGGACACTGTGCTTCTGTCCTAAAACAAGTTCAGAAACAGCTGGGAACTCCCACATATTGAAAATCTAGTAAAATGTTAATACTGAAGCAGGTTTTCCCCAGGTGATGTGATCTTAATTGTCCCAGGAAGCCTACTTTTAAGTGCCATTTGGTGCCGTGGCATTTGCTACTCCTTGTCTGTTTGCTTTGGTTTAGGCACACAGAAGCTGAAAGAAATTATCTAGTTGGAAGTCTTATTCATGCCTAGAAGATTAAACCCCTATTTATATATTTAAATCCTGTGAGCTATAAAGCTCTTTTTGGTTTTTTTTTCCCCTTATCAGCTTTGTTTTTGTACTGTTCTGTGATGGCAAGCACAAAGGTTTTTATGAGGCGTCAGTCATTCAGGTTTGGGAAGGTATGCAGTCGTTTTGCATACAAACAAGTTTAGAGCAACAAAATAATGAGTAAATAAATTAATTAAAAAAAAAAAACCAAGCAGGCAAGTAAAATATTTAGTGAGCCTATAGGGAATATCCTTCTTGTGAACCCTGCACTTAAACTGCTCGGCACCATCTGGCCTGACATCTTTTTAAGTACTGAAATGTCACATGTTTTTAAATTTTAGCAGTTTTTCAAAATAAAGATCTGTGGAGTGGAGAGAAGAATGAGCACACACGAGTGTTGTGTGCAGATCAGGTAATTGGGTGACTTTGTTCCCTGTTTGTGAGACTAGAGTAAGTAAGGAGTGGACCCAAAAAGAATCTCTGCCTGTGTCCCACTTTTAGGAGTTCCTCTAGGACTTAAGAAAGATTTATTTTATGCCTAGTTTATAAGGAGGAACTCTGAGACGTGGTGATTTTCCTGTAAAATGGCAACTGAGGTTGCGTTGATAACCGACATGTTGCGAACTGCCTCAGTGTCTAAATGTTTACAACAAGTCGCCCTACTAGTTAGTTTTTTTTTACTTTTTGTTTGTGTGCTTAGAGATGAACAGAGGTCTACTGTCCTCACATTAAAACAATTTTTTTTTTCATAAATACAAATATTCTGCCATGGAGTTAGTAATATGCCAAGAGCACAGGTTTTTATTTACGTGGGAATTAATAGTGCGTTGTTTGATAGTTTGGTTTCCATTTGACCTAATACCTAATATTTTTGGTTCTTGAATCAAAGGAAATTCAATGATAAATTAGCTTTACCTGATGGGGATAACCTGATGAGGCGTTTCCCTAGAGCCCAAGAGCTAAACTGATCACAGAGGAAGTTTGCAGGGGAAAAAGGCAGTTTGACAAGAGTAATTTGTCACAATCAATGGTGTGCAACCCTGATGAAAAGAATAGTAACTGCACATTGTTTTTATGCAATTGTGATTTTTTTCTGCTGCTCTTATAAGAAATATAAGTACATGTTCAAGCTGAGAGTTGTTTTAAATGGAAAATAAGACTTAATTCTCTGAAGTGGTTTTTATTATATGTATATATTTGACTTAACGATTCAAACATTGGAAAATTACTTCAAATTGGGTTTTGTGTTTATATTCTAGCCTGGATTTTCCTGAACAGATGCGGTGTTCAAACAAAAATTAAGCTATTTACTCTTCATTGTGTTTATTTTTTTTTTTCATGTTGCCTTTTGGATACATGCACAGCTACATAGAAATGACGTTTTCAAACAGGCAGCAAATGAAACTCTTCACTCCAAGCAAACCGTGGTGTCTGCTCAGCATTGAGGGGAAACCTAGCTTGTGCCACAAGAATCTTTTCACTTTTCTTTTTGTATGAGCTGAGTGTTATAGGAAAGGAGTCTGATAACCTTCTTGTATACAGAGTTGTTCACATTTAGAAGAGCCAAATCTCAACTGGAATAAGCTTAGCTGGCCATAACGGGCCCTTTGATTTGCTGAGCACCTTCAGGGACATTGGTTCTTCCCCAAGTCTCCGCTGCTAGCTGCATCTACATTATGTCTGGAGAGGCCATGTCTGGCGCATGAGAAGAATGAGCCCCATGGCAATGTTGTATAAGCAAAAGCAATAAAGTAATGTAGTGGGTTACCACCACAGCACTCTTGAGGCGTATTGTATGTTTAATAGTTGTTGAGTGTTTGTGGTGTATTCATGCACATGGCAATGTAGGATGAGTAAATGGATTTATTTATTCATTTAAGAAACAAGAATAATACATTTTGTGGCTACTTTTGAAGCTGCCAATATGTGCTGCTGTGAAAGGTGAAATTTTCTGTCTAATGTGGGATTTAAATGGTCGTGGCATCATGATGGGATTCCTAAGGGGTGTATGACTTTGCTTAAGTTTATGGGGTTGTGTTCTGCTTCTGCTTGCACCTCTCCAGCTGCTCCATACATACATTCTCACAAGTTGTTCAGTTTCCTTTGTACGAGTCTCATGTTCCAGATCACAAAAGTTTCAGGCTTCCCTTAGTAGACAGTAAACTCAAGTAAAATATTCTGCAGAATTACATCCAGGTATAAATAGGACATGAGAGAAGTTATCATCACTGCGTGAAAATATCAGTTGTCTTCAGTAAAAGAGCTGCTCTTGTGAACTATGCAAGGAGCGCAGACGGTTAGGGAAATTCAGTAGCAGCAAGTTGGATAAATTCCTAGCTACATCAAAGCCAGTTCAGTAGTGTGTTCCCCTTTTGTCTCAGCACTCCTAGACAATACGGTATTTTGTGTACCTAATGTTATTTAACATATTCTAATCCACAATTTATATACCATTTTGTTATGGTCTCATTGGAGTGTGTAATAGCTTTGGCCATATTTTCGTAATCTTTCATTTTCCTCAGGGACAAAGTATTTGTAAAACTGGCAGCTTACTTAACCAGCAGTGGGGGTAATGGCATTGTTGACATATCCTGTGATGTGTGTCCTATTCTTTCCAAAGATACAATCTATTTTGAGAAGTTAATTTTCCTTTGGGATAGTCAGTGGATTTTTAGTGTTATTTGATTACACCCACTTGCCTTTTTAGATGGTGCTCTCTGATAACTGCAGAGCTGTTCTTTCTATGAAAATTAGATGTGCTGCTTAGAGAAAGTATTTAATATCCTTTTCCTGACATCATTTTTATATTTTCCTCTTCCTTGCTTTTGTTTCTTCTGTCTTGCCTGTTGTGACATTTTCATTTTACCACTCTTCTTTGCTCTTGTATCCATTTGATTGTCTTCTGGTGGCTTTTTTCCTGGATTTTGCTTCCTTCAGTACAATTGTGCTACTCTCCTTTTCTCCCTACTATAGATCTATTTCTCCCTGTTCAGTTTGTTGACTTCTAAGTGCCATTTAATAAGGTTCTGACCATGGCACAAAGTGCTTGAGATAACAAATTTCCTTTACCTGCCAAAACAGTCCATGCATACTGGAGCAGCAGAGATTTAAAAGATGCACTAAGACTTGCAGCTGCAAGCCTCCTGCCTTGCATAGCCACCTCTGCACAGCACAGGTCTGGACCACCCCTTGTGCAAATGACCCCTGAGGTACAACACAGAGAAGAAGGGCACTGCGAAAGGGGTGCACCACCCCCATCTCTTACTAGTGCAAAAGGACAAGACGTAGTGGGATGAAAACCCTCTCATCATGGAGCAAAGCATTTTTCCAGAGATGTTTTCTGTCATTTACTAGTTATCAGTATGGAGATGGTAAACAACTGGGACAAAGCTTGAATCCAGAATATAATTATAGAGATAAATATCTAACATAAAAAAAGAGAGCCCTTTTCTTTTCTTCAGTACTGGCATGCATGCTTTCTAAAATGTGAAAATTAATGTGTTAAAGTACCTGAAGACACATAAAATATCTCTTAGTTTTCTTCTTAGAGATGTAATATAATTAATTCAGGAGAAATTGGAATCATAGCATACCTGACATAATTATGCAGAGCTAAGTTTCCTGCTTATTCTGTCTTTCTAAATGATACAGACTTCTTTTAGAATGGCCTCTTTTGCCCGTTCCCAAATTTCTTCTGAGTCCAAATTCAGGGAAGTGTGTTTAATCCTGTAAGTTGTTGCCCTTTCTTAGGGTGACCCTATGCATTTTTTCCAATGGGTTGATTTGAGTCTTGTCCCCTGGCAGGAGCAAAGATGCAGGAAAATAAATCGCGCTCAGGGCTTTCCCTTGAATGGACTGTAGTTACACCACTATTGGCAAGGCAAGGTGTATGTCTTTGTGTGGCCCACCGAATGCATTTGAAAGGACTATCTGGCCCTACATCCTTGGGAGACACACTCTGAAATGTGGATGGATGGTGTGCTGCTTGCAAGCTCACACTCAGAAGAGTAAAAACAGCTACAGGACCTTTCTGGGAAACGTGAGGGTCACAGCATACCAACGTATCTGTTTTGGACCAAACTCATCATCTCTCTGTGACAAGTTGGGATTTGATTACACTGCTGCATCTCACTTGGAAAATACACTTTTGAATCTAGAATGGTTTTAACCAGCTCTACCTGCAAAGCAGAACTGAAAATTAAATCCTTTTGGTACGCATCAGTCATTTATTCAATGGCACCACTGCCTCTATTTTAAATGATGACGGCTGCAGAAAAAAAAGGATAAAACCAAAAATTATCATAATTGTTCTTTAACATATTATCCTGTAGTATTTTGCTATGACTGCTGCCTTAGAGAGCTGGAATATGGCACTAGTTAACTTTGGGTGCCTCGCTTGGTGCCTAGATTAAGAACCCAAGGGACACATTGTCGATGAAGACATTTCTCCATAAGGCACTTCCCTGTTATACACTTAGATACCTACCTCTTTCCATCAACTTTATTAGACTGCTAATTTAAACATCTTAATTAGAGGTCTAAAATGCAGTAATATGAATCATTCACTTGCTTAATGTGATCCTGTTTCTGCGTCTACCAGTTCAGCTGATTCTTTGCTGTTTTGATCTGATTTAATGCAGTCTGTAGGTAGAAATATAAAATCACAGGGAGCCTGCTTGTAAATTTTTGAAGGAAAATGAAAATAGTGACCAGAAGATTATTTTTCCCTAACGTCCTTCTTATCTGATTTTATTCCTTTCTCTAAGGAACACAAAAAAATGAATAACCCACAAATTCAATCTTTTCCTTATGTTCTTATCACAGACACGTCTCTATATGGTGCGTTTTTCTCACCCTGTGTCTACGATAAAACTGGAAAATTGAAAAGTGAAAGTATGAGGTCTGTATGTACTCAAAAATTCTCTTGACCCCAAAAATACAAATCTAACTTAAAAAAAAAGCCCCATTAGTTGCTGTTGTGGAAAGATAAAGAACTCCTTCTGTGTTAATAAAGTCATGATTTTACAAACACATTTAATAATAAAGCCAAATAAAAAAACCAGTTTCCAAATTATCAGAATTAATTAAAATGTAATTATATGTGAACTAACCTGAACTGATGTTCCTGATGAGCTGAGCTAATCCTGGGCCATTTTCAACCTGAATGGAATTGAAATGTAAAAGTCAGAGCTCTAGGAAGCTGAATACTTACGGAATTTTGAGTGGATGCAAACACTGAACTGATGAAACATTTCCTGGAGTGTTATAGTCCTAACCAAAAAGTCACAGAAATCTTTGCATCTCATAACTGCAGTATAGTTTTTGAACCCTTAAAAATGAAAATAATTTTTGTTCTCAGTTTAAATCTGGCTCTATTAGGTGAAATGTAACTACTATAGTGTACTTAAGAAGGACTTAAATGAAGGCTCTGAGGTTCTTGCTGTGGAATCATCACTGTGTTTTATGGATAATTCTCTGAGGGACAGGAGTTGGTAATCATTCTTTGCATCCTTTCCTGGTGCCTGGGAAGGTCTCTGCACACAGAGTAAATATAGAATATAAATTCTGTTTCCAGAATCAATTTGTTTTTTCCTCACAACCCTGGAATGAATAAGAGAGGTGAAGGTCAGAGTCCAGGCCAAGCTAATTAACGATATTCTTAAACAATGATAGATTGATATCATAATATAGAGGTAGCTTTTCTTTTTCCCCTCTGTGTAGGAAGCTCCTTTTAAATCTCTGTGTTTCTTTATCCAGGTTGTCAGACAGCTCCACTTTTAGGGTATTGATAGAAGAAAATTGATCGTTAATCCTGGCTTAACATCTCAATCAGGTATTTGTGCCAGCATGACTGATATGTATTTTGCATCCTCTCTTTAATGTGGAGGTGAAGACAGGGTGATGTAACATTTTGAGGCAAAAAAAAAAGGGCAGATTATTTTTCAGTGTCTATTCCTTTCTGAAAAACAGTGTACTATGTTACAGGCACATAATGACACTGCTGATATGCAACATTTCTGTTCTGATTAATTTACTGCATGGATGAGATCATTCTGTATTGTAATATCTCATAAATGATGGTTCTGAACGTTTGGCAGGGCTGTTATAAAAAATTATTCTGGAAAACAGTATATTCAAAATTCACAACATGTTTTTTTTTTCACTCTTGCTAGACCATATGCAAGGAGACAGTCTGCATCAGGTCCCCAGTGCCTACTTCTGAATTACTGCCTAAACAGGGAATATTTTGATAAAAGCAAAAAGCTTTCTGATGGCATTTCATGCCCCATTAGAAACTTAAGGTCCAGTCACTAATAAGGTTATACTAAATGTGTACCTATTCATGTTCTTTCTTCTCACTGTGCAAACGTTTCCAGGCTTCACCCATTATGAACGTTCCAATGTATGATGTGCGAATCAATCCTATCTGTACAGACACAGCAGAATGAAAAGTATAATGATGTGGGAGTGAAGTGTCAATGCATAATTCATATCTGACAGTGCACTCTGTGGAGCGCTATACTACAGCCCTCCATGGCAGAGAGGTCCTCATACGCTTGGGAAATTCATCTGCATCAGCTCATTGTGTTTCTGCTTGGGTGGCAAGCTCATCAGTTAGAGTGAGTGAAACGCCATTTACAGGCATTGCTGTAGTGAAGAATAAGGACAGTATATTTCTGCACTACCCTGTTGAGACCTTTTAGGCCAAAAAGCCTGGTCTGGTGGAAATTTTCTCCTCTAAAAAAAATGCCACCTCCAGCAAAGATCTGAACCCATTTGACACAGTAGTTTAGTGTTACCTAATTACAGAATAGAATAGACTGTTTCAGTTGGAAGAGACCTACAGTGATCACCTAGTACAACTGCCTGACCACTTCAGGGCTGACCAAGTTAAAGTATGTTGTTAAGGGCATTATCAAAATGCCTGTTAAAAACTGATAGACTCAGGGCATTGACCACCTCTCAAGGAAGCCTGTTCCAGTGTTTGACCACCCTCTTGGTAAAGAAATGCTCCCTAATGTCAAGTCTGTAAACTAGGAAACACCCTCACAGCTCCATCCTGCAAGTGCTATCACCCTGGCTTACTGAAGTCAAAGGAGCTGCCACAGAGAAGATGCACAGTTGGCTCTGTAGGTGGTTGCTGTTTGCAGCCTGCAGCAAACCAGAAAATTCATGAGCTGAAGTTCTTTCCTCAGTTCACCTAGGCATGTTCATATGTCATAAAACTTCGGACCATCAGATTGTCAGCACATTTAAATTATTCAGCAAAAGCTAGTGGAGCTGTGCCAATTTACATCTCATTGATGATCTCCCAAACACTCCTTGTGTATTGGTATAAGATAAGGACCCAGAGTTTGGTCTTGCACTAGGAGGTGGTGGGAGCAGATCCTGATTCTAACCCATAAGATTCAGTTGCAGCTGAGTGCACTTTGTGAGTCTTTTAGAGTATGAAATTTTTTTTACCTATGGGCTTTTTTTTAAATGTCACTTTTCTAAAGGAATGCTTTTGCGTACCATTCTTAGCGATCCTTGCTATTTCAGGATCATAATAACCAGGTTTATTATGTTCTAACTCAGTGTGTTGTGACAATATTGCAAAATTATTGTTTTGTTTCTTCTAAAATCAAGATTTTTTGTAACAGTAATACTAATAAAAGACAGACAGGCTGATGATATCTACCATATCAGACTGCAGCACAATGGAATCTGAAATAGCTGAGAGAGTAAAACTGAAAAATATCTCAATTTACAAGTGAAGCACTAAAACACACTAAACTTTTGCTGCAGTATTCCTCATCTAATTTTTAGTTTTGTCTTTCCAAGCAGACAAGACTTATGCTTTTCAGGTGATGAATTTTAAGCAGATTGTAGGGAGGTACAGCACAAGTTTTCTCTGGAATGCATAAATTATGTTCAGGCCCAGAGAAAAGCAGTACTCAGTCTGATAAGAGATGTATTTCCAAATGAATAAATAATCACTGTTGGTGCAGAGCTAGATAATAGCTAACTTCTTGTGTAATATATCATGTAGAATAATCTAAAATGAAATTGCTACTGCTGACTATGTGCAGTCAACATTTTTCAATAGGTAATTCTTGTGAGGTTTACAGTTTCAGCCAGGGGAGTTGGAGTAGCTGTAATTTGTTTTGATCTACACCAATGGGTACCTGGATCATCTGAAGGCATAGCAAGAAATGTACACTAGTGGTTTTTTTTTACCTAAGATTAAGCTTGATTAAGATTCTTGAAGAGGAATAGTGATACGGAAGGGAGAGGTGCAGTGTTTCAAGCCTGGACCTGCGCTTGTTTCATAGATGTGGATGCTGCCTCATCTGCTCGGTTGAGTAGGATGCTCCCCACGTAGGATCCAAACACTTCTTGGATAGGAACCTCAGGCATCCTGGGATTTTTGAAACAGAAACTGTCAGCAGTGCAATTTTGAGGGTTGGTTAGCCTCAAACCCTTGACATCTTTCCTGCTAGTGAGAGGATTTAAATGTGATTCTCTGTCTCAGCCTCTGAGGTATATTGCGTCATCCACTTTTCCCCTGTTAAATAAGATTCTCATGAACATGAAGAGCGTGGGTACATAACATTTATTTGAAGAATTTCCTAGGCAAAGATAGTGATGCTATTTTTCTGTCACTGTAGCAAATATCTGTCTCTTACAAAATGTTGTGTCTGTTCTGGGAGGTAGAGTATGCTATTTAAGGCCTGTTAAACTCACCAAACTTCTTTGTATTAAATTCCACAAACCCTTTAAATTTCAATAGCTCTAGATACAGTGCTTTAGTTACTTGGAATTTGGAGGCAGTTGGCACATTTGGGCATACTGTGCTATTTGAAAGTATGTTCACAACAAAACACGAAGACTCAAAATAGGACCCTGATAGGATTTCAGATGTGTGTATGCCCTTTCCTGGCCTTTGTGTAGAGGTGAGCTGCAAGCAAAGCTCAGGCTTAGTGGCTATCTACCTCTCAGTTCCTCACAAGCTGGTGTGCCAGCAGCGTGGTCTTTTAATACTAGGCTCTGATTTCAATTTCAGCAGGAAAATATACAGAGAATAACATTAAGTATATTTTAAATGAAAAAGAAATTGAAGAATTGTCTGTTTTTTTTTTTTAGAGAAGGTGTTGCACTGTTTAAGATGTGAAATGTTCTGAAAGGCTGGTCTTTTAGTTTTGTTATTCACCTAGTCAGGCTGAAAGTTTTGGGGACAAACCATTTCTTTGTATGCACTTACACATCATAGAGGCCATACTGATTTTTCCTTACCTCTGACTGACCTTCAGGACTGCCCAAAATACTTGATTAGTTTACATGAAAAAAATATTTTCATAGGAAGCTAGTAAGAAAGGGACTGAATGAGGGTAGGTAAGTGTGCTTCAGATGTCAGACTATGGTGCAGGACCTCTGAGATAGAGAAGCAGTTTTTGAGGAGCTGGTGCTCATAATTAAAGCTCTTTATAGCATCTCAAACTGTCTCCTAAAGAATGATGCAGATCACCAGATTGTGCCACCAGTGTATACTGCAAACTTAAAAGGGGCCAGGGGCAGGAGGGTGGCAGTGTTGTGTACCTGAGAGAACAGGTTTTATTGGAGAAACCCTGTGTGAGTTACCTCTAGACACATCAATGACAGTCACTGTCTAGATGGCAAGAAGAATGGATGAGTTGTCCATAGGATAATAAATAGGATTTTCAAGGGAGTTGAAATGTACGCTGTTGTACATAGTCCTCACCCAGTATGCTGTCTGAGGAGTATACCTCTGGAGATAGTGAGAAACTCAGCTCTAATAGCCTTTGTGGAACTGTCACTGGAGAGGTGGCTGCCACTAGCTTGCAATGGGCAAAGTAAAGAAGCAACAAGGAACATTAAATAGGAAAGGAAAATGACAGCAGAGTTGGTCAAGAGACATTTAAAGAACCAGCCCCATGCCCTTGCCCACAAATAACTAACTCATGCAAATCTGTTTGCCTTTCTTTTCTAATCATCTGCCATATGCTCTGTATCCTCATTGGATTCTTTCATGTTTCCTGTGTGCAGAATTAACATAAATTCTCACTTTGTACTGCAAAATTGTGAAGACAATTTAGCTTTGATAAATTCTAGTTGCAAGTGAGTGCAAAACATGCATGAAGGACAGTTATCTTTTAGTATCCGTTAAATCCCAAAGTTCCTAGTATGAAAATATTAATTATTTTCTTCTCAATTGCATATGAGAAAATGAAGCACTTGCTGATTATGGGGGAAATAATTTTATCAGTTGCAACTGGAAAAGTAACACTTATTGTTATTATGCTGAGGATGTCTAGAAGGAAAAGTTACTTATCTGTGAAAACAACCTTATGGAATGTAAGAGAAAAAGGCTAGAAAAACCGACAGGAGTTTTCTTCCATTAATCCCCTTCTCTTTCCAGCTCATTTGATGTCATATAAGGCTGTGGAGAGGTGGTATCTTTGATTACTTGATAATTCTGGAGAAAAAAATGCTCTTAGATGCATAGTCCCTTCAACATGATTTTATGATGTACCTCCACACACTTCCTTCCAAGTTTGAGCAATAAGGTACCCTGCCAATGAGTCTCTTTCCTTAATAAAGATTATTGCAGATAAATTTGATTATGAATTAAAATTTCATTAATTCTGTGAAAAAGTGAATAGATTAAAAATGAAGCTCTGCCCAAAGTTGTGGTGAAGAGTCATTGCAGGATTCCAACTTATTGTGCCCCTCTGATTCTGTATCAGATTTACCCAGAATAAAACAGTGTTTTCCAGTCATAGCCTCCAGGTTCTCTGTGGATTCTGAGACACAAGGGGGTTTCTTTCGTCTCACTCATCATCGTTATATGTAGCCAAATTATGTCCTCAGGTCACTTTGTGCAATCCTATTAGCTTCAAAGTGAATTCAGTGATGTACAGCCTCATTAGATTTGAGGGAGTTTGCATAAGTTTCTCCAAAGTACAGTCTGAAAGTAATGAAGTTATTGAATATAACCTTATCTGCAGAATATCTTTCTGCTGATATATACTGAGAAACCCTTATTGAACTTTTTTGAGGAAAGAAAATATTTAGAAGAAATATATAACATGAAGTAATTGGGACAGAATAATTACATGGTTTTGGTCCATTTGAATTACACTCATTTGAAGCTGATTCACATTTTCTTACTAACATTTCTATTAAGCTAAGGTTTCAGTAAAATAAGTATTTGAGTTACTAGAGCTTCTGGTGATTTACATTTGCATGGTGCATATTTTATATGTCTCTACTACAGAAGACATTTTGAAGCACAGCATCCCCAATGATTCAGGCATTAGATTAAAGAGCTATTGAGAAGTGCTAAGCAAAAGTAAACATCAGAAATGACAGTCAGAGGAAAATGAAGGATTTCTTAAAGGCAGCTTACTTTTTAATATGAGTTTTAATTACTTTTTCTTAGCTTATGTCAGCATTACCATAGGAAATCGAATGCGTCATCACCTAATGTGTTTTTTTAAAAAGTGTACTTTTTGCTTTGTCTTTTCAAACACTTTCTGGAAGGTAAATGATCAGGAAGTTCTACAAGCTCACAGTGCTCCCTTGCCCATTCTTCCTGCTGGCAATGCTGCCATCCCCATTACATCTTTGTGGCCATGAGGTCCATGGCATAGGACAGTGTCTCAGGAGAGTAACATCCAGGTCAAGCAGATTGAAATACCATTTGATTTTGGCAATGTCTTCGGGTTTTCAGTCTCTGCTATGCCTCTGACTAGGTGATAAATTCTTTGGTTCCTCTCACAAGGATAGTGCAGTGCCTGGTGCAGGGAGTCTTGAGTCTCAGCTGGAACAGTAAGGTAATTGTCATCTTCACTCCAGAGACAAAGTTTGGACTTGAACACAGTTTTGCAAATTTAAAATTTTAGTAAACACTTAAATAGCTTTAAGTATGTAAACACTCATCTTTATTCAACTTCATCTAATTTAAAAGCAGAATATAAATATGTGTATCAATTATTTTTGTCCATTTTTGATGGAGAAATGCAAAATATGGTATGAAGAAAAGACAGTAATAGCCTGATAGCTGTGTCTTAGATTCAGACCACATGCAACTTAAAAAGAGTTACAAAGAATTATTCTTTTATTCCATGAGAATGGAGTAAATACTGATCAAGTTCAATAAAACTTGTCTCAAATCAGACTGAAATAATTTCCCCAAATGGCTCTATGAATTAAAGTATTTGCTCTGGATTGAACACCAGGGGAAGACAGATTGTAGCACATTCACTATAAAAGGTCAGCAGACCCAAATGAAAATGCAGAAACATCAATTGTTTCCATTCACTAATCATATATAAATAGTCTGGCTCACCTGAACTAGAACACATTTGTTATTATAATGCATAATTAAAGTTCTTTTCATTTTACTGCTCTCCAGTTGCAATTATCTTTCTTTTAACAAATGTATGAAAAGGAAACTTTTTGTAAAAATTTAGGTACATTTGAAAAATTACTGTAATTCAGAAAATGTTCCTGAAAGTGGAAAGAATTTGCAAGTATGAACATTTTCAGTTCCAAATTACTTATTGACCATCCTCTGTGAATTCTGCGAGACAGAAGAAATTCTGATTTTCTCTCCCATGAATGCATTTAATTTTCTGTTTAATTTTAACATGAAGTCAGGCATATTGGAGAATAAACATTATGAATGAAATCATTAAAAGACAGGGGTAATTCTGATCTTGACTGAGAAATTTAGTATTGAAATGACATGTAAAGATAGCAATAAAGAGGATAAAGACATAATTCCCTTGAGTAACTTGAGGAGATATCATAAAGCAACTGAACCCTAAATGTTGTTGTGTGATGGGTGGCAGCATGAGCAGCCCAAGCACTGTGGCTGGGTGGAGTTGGGAAAGCCTTAGCCAAGGCGCTCAAGGTTATAAAAGGTTATAATGACTCTGTTGTGTTATGCTAATGAGGAAGGTGGCTGTTGAAGGCGGGAAATGTACCCTGGCAACATGGTTGTGTGGTTGGGCTATGACCAATGAATGCTTGTTACTAGGACAGAATCGTCCAATCAGTGTTTGGCATGAGAATTAGCTTGGTCTATAAAGGCAGCCAGTTAACCCAAAATAAACGGCTTCATTCGGATCATGTTGATCGCTGTGTGTTGTCCCATTCCTTCCATCACCACAATTGTGTTCAACAGCATAAAACAAGGTTTATTACATAATGTGCCATGAGTAGGAAATTTTATGTTATCTGTTGCTCCGTGATACCTTTTTGAAGCAACACATCTTGTTTTAGGAGGTAGATTACAGACCTTCTCTGCTGGATCTTGCCCAGTTTGTTTTTTTTTAATTTTTAGCAGATAATTGCAAGAATTAAAAGTTTTTTGTGGTTCCACATGCACGGCAGAGTGACAAAATTGCATGTGAGGGATAAAATTGTAGAAAACAGAATGCCTGAGACATGTTCATTATTGTTTCAGTTTTCACTTTTAAATCTTCTCACGCTTTGTTTTTTTTTCTCTCAGAAAAGGAGGTTTCTCCCCTTCTTCTCCAACTTTCTCTTGAACCAAAATGCCCCTCAAACACACAGTATCCCCTACCTCTCCTGAATTTTCCCAGTCCCACACCTCTTTTCCAGTTTCCTGACTGCGCTGTGTGCGCCATGTCAAAGATTATTCTTACACATCATACTGAGACAAAATGTATTGAAGTAAAACACGAAGAAACACAGTTTGGGAAACCAGTAGAAAAAATTATCCTTACAAATTGAACCTCTAAAGTGAGAATATTTTCAGGCAAAGCTAAAGCAAAGCTATCAGGAAGGATGTAGTGCCAGAGATATTGAATTTTAGCCTTGAAGACACAGCTCTTCAGAGCAGTCTCTGCCCAGTGTAACATTGCATGCTCCCCAGCATGTCTCTGGGCCTTTGCACTTTAGGATTAAGAAGATTAGGGCAGTCAGTGATGCAGCTTTGAATATGGCTTTCAAAGGCAGGTGCAGCTGGTAAACATCACCTGTTAGTAACAGCTTTTAAGTGTGCTCAGTGTGGGCTGGTTTTTGCTGAACCAAAGGCTTTTGATCCAAATCAAGTACCCCAGGCTATTTAGCACTTCTGCTGAAGCAGCCTTCTGAAGATTTATATGTGTGTTAGGTATCATAGAGTTAATGATCGGTTAAGTGTATAAATCTGAGCCCATGGATTCAGATGAGCCAGAACAAACCACTGATCCTCTATCACTGCAGTGCTCCTCTAGTGAAATATAGTGAGACCTGGAATGATGCTTTGAAAACAAGATCTTTCAAAAGGCACTTGTTTGTCAAAGGCAGGAGGAAGCTGCAACGTGTCCCTGTGAAAGCGAGTGATTGAGAGGAATGGGGATATGGACAATTGTTTTCAAAACCTGACCGTGAAGTGAGGACCAAAGGTGAAGATCACTGAGTTACTTAGGCCTTGCTAGTCTCAGTCTGTGAGAAACAACTAATAACTGGTGTTCCCATACACACAGTCCTGTATTTCTTGTGCTATTTCAGAGCCACCCTTTCTGGGTACAAACAAAGAAATCCTACCCTCAAAATGATGACCATGTGCCAATTGCAAGCTCTGCTATCACTTCAGCAAAGTTTATGCCTGAAGTCTTATTCCACTCGTTTTGTTTGTTTGTTACCACTGCGAGCTTCTTTTCAAGGCAGCATTTTCTGTGACTGTGAAATGATAACATGGCATTGACCACTACCTGCGTCTGCCAAGCCCATCTCCAGAGCAGAATAAGCTACATTTGAACAAAGCAGCCTCTTTTAAGCTATATCAAAGAAAGAAACTAGTGCAGCTAATCCCAGTTAACCATGAATGCAACACAGTCACTCTATCAACTCAAAGGTTTAAGTGAAATCTCACAATCTGAATAATCTGTATTTTATCTGTTTCTGGTGTATAGCTACTTCCTGTAACTTAAAGTGAAATCTAAAATTTTAGGAATAATTATAATTTTAAATAATGATGTTAAAAGTCAATGATGTGTTAGAGAATAAGTCGTATCTTCAGGGATCTAAGATTAAAGATTGTAATATTAAGAAAATATATGCAGTCAGTGATGTAATTTTGAAGTGTAAAGCCTGTCTAATCTAATTTACTGTATTACAGCATGATATATAATTTTGATTAATTAAATGTCTCTAATCTTTTTGCATGTATAAGTTTCAATTAACCAATGTTTACTTTATTAAAATAAGATTAAATACCTTGGTTTCCATGAGAAATCTTTAAAAAGTCTAGTGTCCCAATTTCAATTGAAGCAATACAGTGTAAAGCTACAAGAGGCATTTTACAGAAATAAAATGCATTCAATGATTGAACACAGCATTTACATAAGGAGGACTAAGGCACGAGCAGACAAGGTGCTGAAGGGCATGGTTTAGTGTTTGATAGGAATGGTTGGACTCGATGATCCCGTGGGTCTTTTCCAACCTGGTTATTCTATGATTCTATGAAATGAATTTAATAGAATGTTATAAGCGCAATACTTTTGCAGCACTGTTATCCAGAATTTAGAATGTAGAAAAAGAAAATGACTTTATTCTTGTCTGTTTGTGCAGCACACAATGTAAAGCAGGTCTGAGCTCGTTAGCAAGATGCTTTGAGATTCACCTTCCATAGGTTTTCACTACAAAACAGAATGGGTAGTAACTATTTCTGCGTGCAAAAGAGGAGGCACTGCAAAAAGAAAATGTAGCATGACTGGAGGACAATTTATTAAAATCCTCAACACTGTTAACTGTAGAATGAAAGTTGTGTTTACAAACCATGCAATGCATCAGGCAAGACAAGATATAATAATGATAAACAAACTAGAAGGCAAAAAATGTCTTAGCAGAAACAAGAGGGGGAATCACAGCAAAACACAGTTTAAAAATGTGCCTGCTATCAGATATTTCATGCAGCACAACAGCAATTCATATTTAAGGCTTGTCAAATATATCCATTCTCTGTATAATAAAATACCCTCAAACCAGCACAAACAGTTTTTAAACAGTCACCAAAAGGAGAGGCAAGAGCCTGGAAATCATTGCCTGTCATTTCCAGCTGAATGATGTGACCATATAAATGCAGCTTCTTTTCTCCTGAACAGTGGCTGAGAATCCTGAGCAGTCACTCCTTTCTGCTTCCTCTCTCCCTCACCACTACCTTAAGCAGCACAATTTTTTTTAGGAAGAGGAGGAAGCGGGAGGGAAGAGAGTGGGGTTTTTGCCTCTCCCCTCTATGAATTTGTCTTTTAATTTGTGAGTAAGAGAGGGCCTGTCAGGACGGGAGGCTGCTCCAGAACCTAGTTTTCATTACTGTCTTTAACTTATTCATGACTACTTCATATCCCCATCTCCATAGGCTGGTTGTGTCCTTCAGCCTTTACCCTCCTTGTATGTCAGAGCCCTCCATGCCACCATAACAATGGTGTTAGAAAGAGAAACCTTGTTCTCTTGCAGCCTTTGCTTTGTGATCAAGCCTTTCTCATCTATTCTCCACTCAGAAGATGGCTTTTCCACCTCCTGGGCATTGTGGCAGGCACACCTTTTTGGACTATATAGGTGATGAGGATTGTCAGCTGTCCTCTTAGTAAGCTTTCACCGATACTTCATGCAATTGCATCAGTATTTTACTCTCTCTAGGGGACAGAGATTAACAGATTCCATTTTCCTTGCTCATGGGAGCACAGTCAAATAAGAAAATAAAATACTTTATAAACACCAGTCTACTGCAATTTTGTCACTTTATTGTGAGCCCCATAAACTGCTCTTCATTCAAAAGGGAGCACATTCTTTCAGTAGCAGCTGTGGAAGTTCAGCATCACTCCGAGGTAAATCAGACTGCTTCTTGTCCATCTGGCTACTGATTGCATAAAACAGAATTGGAGGTTAATTTCATAATAGCTACAGACAAAAGACAAGCTTGTCAGGAGGAATGGAAGGGAGGATGACTCACTTATTCACCAAAAACAAGATTTCAGAAAAGCCAAAGTTGTTTAGCATGTTCAAGTTTGTGGTTTTGAAGAGAGTTTTCAAAATTGTGTTAAGTATTTTCAAAATCAGGATAGATTCATGAATTGTGACACCACTGACAGAAGAGGAGGGCAGGTGCTCTTCCCAGGCTCTCTGTCTCTTGCACATAGGGTAGGGTGCTGGGCCAGGTTGCTGCTTTGCCCTCGAGGGCAGGGCCTTGGCTTGCTTTACCTGTGTCCTGCCCCAGCATCTCTACCAGAGCTGTTCAGGAGCATCCCTGAGCAGTTGCACTCAATTCTTATACACCTTCTATTAAAAAGCAAATAAACAAACATTTCTGGTCTATCAGAATCCTAGGTTTCCAACAATACTTGCCTTTGTTTAAAAAGTGCTTGAAAATGCTCGAGACTATTTTTTGTTTGTTTGTTTATTTAAAAGGTGTTTGGTTTCAAATCAGGCCTGCCAGTATTTGCTTTGTTTTGGTGTTCCTTGCAGGCGGTCCTAGCCACGAAAGACATATAGTGAGAAGCTTTTACATACAACCTATATAAATAAACTCCCTTTTGAAACATGTTAGGGAATAACACTTTTTTTTTTTTAAAGCTAACTAATCATCTTACGTATTCCTTACAGTTTTGACTTACAAACCAAAGTCAGGCTATGAAGCACAGAACAAGTACCAACAAAACATAAGGAGTATTTTTTAAACTTGAAAACAGTCGGTTTAAAAGCATTTTCTTAACACTTTGCAGTGTAAAATGTCTTTTCGTGTGTGTTTACAGTAATTGCTTTTATTTGGACGACTGATTTAGTAAGGTGTAACGAATAGTAACATGAAGTAGTAGACGCCTGTTTTGATCACTGCAGTGGAACACAAATGATCAAATTAAATGGAGATCATTACACTAAATATTGCTGTGATGGAAATAGAAGTTAGAGCAATTATCATAAAGTGAAATGAAACCAGGAAAGGAATAATTTCTTTAGCACAGTTACAAAAAAGATTACCATAAAGTAACCCAGATCTTACACAGGTCTTGTGCATCACTTGCAGTGTCTGTACCATACCTGAAAATGTTGTTTTCACTCCAAAGCGCTTTGTAAGAAGAAACATCTTTCTTCATTGCTGAGTTAGAACAACACATGTTATTATATATAAGAATTTTTAACAGTGTCTTGGACTGGGGAGAGAGAAAATTGCTGTATATAATAGAAATTACACAGGAAGAGGTGGGTGGAGACAAAACCTCTCCTATGAATTGGTGCTGGCCATGGCTTTGGGTGAAATACTCTTCCACTGAAAAGGAGTGACAAATGGCCTTTTTATTCCTTGAACAGTCAGAAGTACTGTTATTTTCTGTTTTATCCAAGAACTAGTATAACAGAAAATTGTTTCAGCGCTGACTGAGAATAATGTCAGTTCCTGAGTCATCGGCACCGTCTGGGTTTAGCCTGGAAATCTGCCACTCAAGGGGTGGCCAGAACCGACCCATCTCAGCCTGCAGGCAAGGGAGAAAGGCATCGGTTCTTTAAATGAATCTTTGGACATTGCAGAGACTAGAAGTTTCCTGTGGGTGGAAATCTTACAAAAAAATGTACTATTGTCGATGAAGCATACGTTTGGGGGAATTATCATTTCCTAATAACAATGCATGAAGATACAGGTTCATGTATCATACTGCTAGGGATATTTATAAATATATTCAAAAAAGCAGGAGGAGAAATAGCAGGCAATTTTACTTCCAGAACATGAGTCAAGTGTGTATTATTAAGCCTAAATAGACTGGATTAATCAAATGTCATACTGGCACTCGTAATAATGATTTTACACTGCAGATTCCATTACCTAGCTTTACTAGCCAGGAGAAAAGTTACTGAAGATCAATTAAACAAACAGGAAATTGCCCTTTTTTCTTTATAGTCCATGACTTCCAGCACTTACGTTGATGCCAAGATTCCTGAAAATTAAACAGGTATTTGCATAAAATTAATAAATCACTCACTTTCTACTTAAGTCACTGTAGCTTATTTAGGACTCCAGTTATCTAATTTCTTCTAGAGAGGCTGGAGATGATGAGAGTGAGTTAAAAATGGCTTATCATGTCAGAAAGGATCACAGCATTTTAACATGGGGCTCTCACATTAATAAATGCAACCTGCAGCATCCCAGAGATTAATGAGTAAGATCTCAGCAGGACTAATTTAAGTAAAACACTGCCTACACGTGTTTTCCAGTACACTTGCCTGCCCTGAAGTAGGTGGTAAGGTCCAGTGAAAATGTGGGTGTGACTCTGCTTTTAAAGAAAGAGCCTTAAATTTGACCCCTGGGGCCATATCTAATGGTAGAAGGAAACCAAGACTTGCTGTTTTTAGAGGCAAGTACCATGCCCTGTCAGGAGGGAGCTCCTCTTTGAAGCCCAAGCAACCAAGTTGAGTTAGCTGCTACATCTTAAAGTATGTCTCGTTTTCATCATTATAGATTGAGTGCGTTTCAAAGGATGCTTTGGAGGATTTCTATTTGGAAGGATTATTCTTCCCCATAGAAGAAAGCGAGGGATGCATTTCCCTGCCTGAATGTATCTAACCAGCCCACCCTGGCACTGGCCACATGGCACAGGAGGTGGCACTGGGGGTCTGTGTGAGCTCAGAGTTTGGAAGAGGCTAGGTGGGGAGCAGTTTTTAGGATTCCTTGCTTCGCTACCACATCTATCTGATGACCAGCTGTATTCATCTGTGCAGCTTACAAGTCCTTGCACCTGGGGAGAGATGGTGTCAAGCAGCATGAAACTGGTGAGCAGCATGAAACTCGGCACTGATGAGACCGCTCCTTCAATCCTGTGTTCAGTTCTGGGCCCATCACCACAAGAAGGATGTTGTGGCTCTGGAGCGAGTCCAGAGAAGAGCAACAAAGCTGGTGAAGGGGCTGGAGAACAGGCCTTATGGGGAGCGGCTGAGAGAGCTGGGGTTGTTTAGCCTGGAGAAGAGGAGGCTGAGAGGAGACCTCATTGCTCTCTACAACTACCTGAAGGGAGGTTGTGGAGAGGATGGTGCTGGCCTCTTCTCCCAAGTGACAGGGGACAGGGCAAGAGGGAATGGCCACAAGCTCCACCAGGGGAGATTTAGGCTGGACATCAGGAAAAAATTTTTCACAGAAAGGGCCATTGGGCACTGGAACAGGCTGCCCAGGGAGGTGGTTGAGTCACTTTCCCTGGAGGTGTTTAAGGGACGGATGGACGAGGTGCTGAGGGGCATGGGTTAGTGTTTGACAGGAATGATTGGACTCAATGATCCGGTGGGTCTCTTCCAACCTGGTTATTCTGTGATTCTGTGGTGCTGTTGCAGGCACAGAGTCTCTTTTGTGATAACTGGGCTCATGAACACTAACTAATAGTAATTGCTATAGCTCGGAGGGAAAGAAAATAGGTTGGCTTGACAATTGGAGGGGAGGGGAGTGAACATTTCTTGTCACTTATTTGACAGCCAGGCCTGCTTGTCCACACCTGTGATGGGGCCAGGGGATCTTGCTGGACCCAGGGATGCACAGACTGAATAAATGATGTGGTTGTTACTATTGAGCTGCTTAGCAACGGTTTAGGGGAAGGGACAGTGGCTGACTCCTAACAGGATGTTTAGCCAGATGGTGTACATCAGATTGCTGTAAAATGATTTTCAGATAAACCATGAGCCTGAACAAACTAATGTAGTTCCAGGTGCATTATCTGGTAATCCCTAGCAGAAGATCATTTCAGAGGAAAGTGCTACTGAATCTGTCCTTGAAAAACCTGCAAGTTTCTTTGTGTATACCTATCTATCTGTATACTGAGCCCCAGCAGCAATCTAACTTCTTCAAAAAGTGAGTGTGGAGGGGGCTGGAAGGAGGCTAAAGTTTCCTTTAGTGGCAGTTCTTTGAAAAGAAGCACAGAATGTGGGAATGAGAGCAGCAATCCATTTATCCAAACTGAATGAGAATTAAGTTTTGTTTAGCATGAAGAATTATGGGTAGCTTCAAAAAAAAAAAACGCTATCATTCCTCATTTCAATACATGAAATGAATATACCTTAAAATAAAAACCAAACAAACAAAACAACAAACCAGGATTTGGCAGTTAATTCCTCCATGATTAAAGGATGCAGAAACATATGAGGCAAAAAACAGCTTTTGAGGGTGATTAAATGCTGAAATGAATCCAAAGACATTTGATAACTGCAGAAGCAATTTACTGAGAATGTTCCCTCTATTTCTGACAGTACCCATAGTCTTCATTGAAGGAAAATTGTTTCAAGAAAACACAAAGCACATACTATATATAGAAATATGTATATGGAAGTTAAAAAAGTAAGAGTTTAAAAGTTTGTATTGCTGCTGGGATTTGGTTTTGGTTTGTTTGTATTCTGCCTGTTTGCCACAATGAGATCAGACTCAGCTGAATGTTTATTTGACTGAAGCTCGCCAAATGGGTAACCCTTGAGAGCAGGATTAAAAAGCCAAATAACATTCAGAGAGTGATGTTGGAAATGCGCAAGCAACTGTATTGGCAAGCTGCATTTACAAAGGTCATTTGATCCCAGCATGTGCAGAATGTATGCACATACTAATTGAGAGGCATATCTGAAAATTTGACATCCTGTTATTTGTGAGAGCATTGCTTGTATTATCAGAAATGGAGGAGGTTCAGATGAGGGCAATAAAAATAGCTTAAAACATGACTGGAAAGTGTATAAAGCCAGCATGCAAAGATGGTAGCTGAGATGGAGGGCTGTGAAATCACTAAGGCAGTGGAGAAGGTGAATCAGGAATGAGCTCTCCTTTCCTCTCTGAACACAAGAACTAAGGGGCATGAAGTGAAACTAGCAAAGTCCATATTTGCCACAGCAATGTAAAGTGGTACCTCATGCAACCTGCAGTTAAACTGTGAAACTCCTTGCTGCAGGGCACTAAGAAAGCTAACAGCCTTTTGCAGGTTCAAAAAGGGATTGGAAAAATCCTGGTAAAATAATCCAGTGAAGCCTATTGAATGCCAAGACATCATCTCTGGTTCTAGAGTTGAGTGAACTAAAGACACCCAGAGACTGAGAACTCAGGGAATAAAAACTATTACATGTTTCTCTAATATTCATGCTGTTTCCTAAATAGGCACAATTTGCCACTGCTGGAGACAAGATAAGAGGAGAGCCTGCCCTATTGTCTGAGCCATCACAGCCTTATCTGTTTCTCTGCTCTAGATTGCTCGTTAGCAATCTACTAACCACCTGGGAAGTATTTGTATGGTATCAGCATGTCTAATAAAACCAGATCTCACCCCTGAGCTGGATGAGTCCCCATCATGTACCCCTTGGGTGGGCTGCCATCAGCCTTCGTGGAGGCATCAAGCATCAGTCACCATGGACCTGGAGAAAGGAAGGGCAGGCTACAGAGAGGAAAGGCCAAATTGGAATTGTATGGCACTGGAGGGGAGCAGTTGTGTCAGCATTAGAAATAAATATGTCCTCTTTTGTTGAAGCCAAGGACAAGCTCAGTGGTGCTAGGGATGCCTACACCCTCCAGGACATAGTTTCTCCCCATCAGATGACGAACTGAACATCAGGTGAATGAGGCCTAAAAATACTTGGAGTAACTTAAGACAGCAGCAGGGAGATCAAGCAGGGAAAGGTGGCTAAAATAATTAATAGAAGAAAAAACAGTCCAGAATCCCCATTCATCCTGTCACATAAAATTCCTTTTAATTTATCATGCCATTGGCTAGATCCCAGTGCTAAGTCACAAAACAAAGATGTAGCTATACTAGAGGATATGTAGGATATTATAACATTGTACCCTTGTACAAAGCAATGTTTTTCATAGTCAATTGCATTTAAAAACTCTACTTTCCTCTGAATCATCTGATATTGGTTCATGTTTCAGAGGATCTCAATGCAGGCTGAATACTCATATTTTTTGAAACATATTATTGCTAACAAAATCAGATCTTCTCTCTCCGAAACTCTTTATACTTATGTTTGGGCGTCTACTCTACAGAGCACCTGCACACTCAAACAGAAACCACTTTTATTACCACTGATTTTGTAAATGAAAATTTTACATGTATGTGTTTTATTTTGCAAAGACTGGTTCTGCATCACTACTCTTGCAGTCCTTGATGCTTCTCATGTTGGCTAAGGAAAGTGTCAACTGCAGGTAGTTCTGTAGTACACAGCCTGTCTATGACCCATCGGCACTTTGTGTAAACCTGCAAAAAGCTACTTGTGACAGAGCCTCTAATAACATGGTCTGAATTTTAATAGATTCTTGATCTAAACATGGAATGACTGTACCTTTCCAATGTATTTTTTTTCCTTCAGAGGGACTAGGTGAATAAGAGGTATTTTGCCATCCACGTTGTGAATGTGCTTACATTTTTAAGGTTGTTAGTCTGCTTGGAAAAACAATATTATTTTGAGCTACAAAAGAATCAACAAGCTAAAAATCACAGAGACATTTATGAAAACATATATATGTGATGTAGAGTTTAACAAAAAAGCTTTACTGAAATATAGTTACCCTAAATAATATCTGCTTATGGGACACCTCAGTGCTGGTAGATCAGAACAGATAATGGAATCACAGAATCATAGAATGGTTTGTGTTGGAAGGGACCTCAAAGATCACATAGTTCTAACTCCTCTCCCATGGACAGGGACACCTTCCACTAGACAAAGTTGCTCAAAGACCAATCCAACCCGGCCTTGAGCACTTCCACGAATGGGGCACCCATAATTTCCCCAGAAAACTTGTTCCAGTGACTTACCACCCCACAATAATTTTTTTCTCCTTGTAAATCTACCATCCGTCAGTTTAAAACCATTACGCCTTGTCCTATCATTACATGCCCTTGTAAAGTCCCTCTCCAGGTATCTTGTAAGCCCTTTTAAGTACTGGAAGGCTGCTATGAGGTCACCCTGAAGCCTTCTCTTCTCCAGGCTGACCAACCCCAACTCTCTCAGCCTGTCTTCATAGGGGAGGTGTGCCATCCCTCTAATCATCTTTGTTACCCTCCTCTGGACCTGCTCCAACAGTTCCATGTCTTTCCTGTGCTGAGGGTTCCAAAGCTGGACACAGTACGCCAGGTAGAGTCTCAAGAGAGCAGAGAATATTAAACCATCTTTCTTTGAGCCCTCTTCCCTCAAGGGCTTCATCCCATGGTGGTCTGCCAAGCAGATCCCCTGAAGAGGCTGAAGTCCACTCTCCTGAGGTCTTTGCTTATATTAGGCACAGTGTGCAAATGCTCTGCACTCTCAAAGCAATCCAGAAGCATATTGACTACTTCACTGGGAAATTAACTAATAAAATAGCAATATACACATAGGTACTCAAGGGTTTAAGGAAAAATTTTAGTTTGATTGTTTAAAGAAGAGTGCATTCTCTAACAGTGTTTTAGAATGTGAGCTGAATGCATTCTAGGGTATTTTGTTATAGGCTAAACCCACTTGGAAATGAAATAAATCACATTCCAATTACACGTGTGTCTCATTGCTATAAATGACTGTTTGCAGACTCCATGAACTGGTTGCTTGTATTTAGATAGGAAAGAGATCTATAATTCAAAATAATTTCCGTCTTTGATTAATGTAGAATGAAAAGAAAACAAAAGAAACGCCGAAACTCAACCCCACCTTCAAACCAATCCCCATAACCCTAAACTTAGGCTTATCAAGCCTGAAAAAAAAATTTTTGAGCTCAGTTTTGGTAAGTAACTTAAACATTTGGCTTCTAAATAAGCTAATTTCATTGAGCTTACTCTGCATCAATTACTGAAAGTGTATAGTTTACATCACAAGCACTCCAGCTGAGATCAGAGTGAGTACCAGTAACACACAAACCCATGTATCATGTAGCATATAAAACCAACTAATATATATGAACCTCTAATATTTATATGACAGTAGCATATAAGAACAACTTTACAGGGACAAACTTTACACACTTCTATTGGCACTAAGCATTTGAAACCTACTGTAATCAGAATTTAAAATGCATTCTGAATGAATCTAAAAATGTTCCTATTTGGAAATGTTCAGTTAAGTCATTCTAAGTAACATATAGTCTGTCTTTAAGTGAATGGCATGCACACACAACTTCTATGACACTTTAATATGCTTTTGTCTTAGCATCTCCTTGGTTTTCTTAAAATCTTAATAACTTTTTAAGCAAGGGAATTATGTCTGTTATCGACTAAGTTATGACTAAATTAAAAGGTAGCAATCTATACCAACAGCTGAAATTATGCTCCCTTGAGATCTGACAGGATTTTTTTATATTTAGGATTCCAAACTAGGTTGTCTTACACTGCCTTTGCCATCCTTAAAGGTTATAAATCTCTTTTTAATATAGAATGCACACCTGTATTTGATTTTAAAAATAGTATCAAAAAGAAATGCCATCTGATTCTGGTTGTGATTGCATTTTCAAGATCTAACACAATCCCCTAGAAACAAGATCTGGAACTACTGAAATATGTGCAAGTGTAGCATGGGAATAGCGGTGCTTCAGTGATTTTGAAGGTGTTATTAATAAATATTTCAAAAGATCCATATATTGGTGACAGGAAAGAAACCTGTATTGTTTTTGAAATCTCTCAGCTTTTTTTGAAAGTCGGGGGCAATTAAGCATGAAAAACATTGGTTGAGGGCAGCATTGATAGAGATGTAGTTAGCTTCTGATGACCAGCTCATACCGAACTGTGTTAGTCCAGCATCCAAAAGAATACTGTGATGGGAGCAGAAAATTAACTGCAATGCTTTCCATGCTACATATTCCCATCCCAGGTGCCTTTTAGCTGACCTAAGAGAGTTCTTTACCAGGAAGCAGTCATTTAGTTTTAATTTGAGAACAAATCAGTGCATTTGCTTCCTTGTCACCTGGCAAAATCATACAAAGTTGGTATGTGAAAGGCAATTACTGATGGTCACAGGGAACAAAACAACTTCTTACTGCAGTTCTGTTGGGCAGTGGTTTCACAAATGCTAGTAGACATGCTGAAGCCAGTCTGAGCCACAAAGTGCCCTTTTCACCCACAGGCACTACTCCTATCCTCAGGCTAGCCCTCTTTTGCTCCAGCACAGTTGTCTGTGTGGCTCTGTGCCAAACTGATTTGTCCACAAGGTTCTCAGTTTGAAGGAATAGGTTTTCAGCTGGATCTGTTCCCTTGTCTGATTCATCATGTGGCCGCACACCCAGCTGTGCCAGGCACAGAGCAGTCTGCAAAGTGGAAGTGAGCAGCAAGGGCCACGGCTTGATTAGGCACTGAAAACTGCATGGTGAGACGGGCAGGCACAATGTCTTGGACTTCCCTGTTTTGAACAAGCATTTCCCAGGGAATTCTGAATTTCCAGAGATACTTGTTTATCATCTTAACTGGAAACAGTCAATTTTCAGCTGTCTGGGCAGAGGCCATCTAGAGAAGAGGTCATAAAAGGTAGAGGAGGAAAGGCCTGAAAGATGATAAAAATGCTAATAAGGATCACATCTGATATCTCTATAATATTATCCAGTCTTGAATATCTACTGCTTTTGAGTACTGTGATAAGGACCTCTTCGCCCATGTTAAAATCTAGAAAGAAAGAGACAGGATAGGAGAACAAACTAATAGGTTCTCATGAAAAAAGGAGTGGGAGAGAGGTGGGACTGCCACAGGGACTAAGTTAGTTAAAAATAAAAGAATAGTTGCATGGCTGAGTAATGGAAACTTAAGGGAAAAACATTGCTCATGGGGAAAAGTGAAGAGGAGGAGGTGAAAGTACAATAAAAGGCAAGAGGGAAATGATAATAGAAGGATGATGTGAGTTGGAAACGTAGATGAGGAACAAAACTAGCTGAATAAGGGTTTGAGAGGAGAGATCATGGCAGTTATTATCACCTTTGGGAAAACAGAGAAAACCCAATCTTATGCAAGAATTAAAAATAAATTGTAAAACTCAAAGGGCTTATTAATATTGGTGGAGATGGGCTGAAAAAGGCAATAAAGTGACTTAGGAAGCAAAATGTTGACAAGGAAAGTAAATACTGGTACAGTGCAAAAGAACAGAATGAGAATACTACTCATGAATAGGAGTAGGGGTGAGAAACTTTTACACGGAAGAGGGCAAAATGGCTTATCTTGAAAACAAGCACCACAACACTGGCAGAAAGGAATGAAAACTTCAGTCTGAAAATACTTAACTGGGAAGAGGAAGGCAATATAAGAAGACCCAGAGAAGGAGAACCGCTACCTCAGGGAACATACAGCATGTGCGAGGAACATTGTCACTGCTGAAACATACCCAAAGACATTCTGAGATCCATAAAATCTTACTGCTTAATGGGAAGTAGTATCTCATGGTATACTGTGTAGAACCTGCAGCTAGGACTCAGCTGATTTTATGGCTGCCAAACTCCCAGTAACTGGAAAGCATTTTCAGCTCTTGCAAGGCAAGGTAGGGTCACACTCATGAATTCTCAGGAAAGGTTCAATAGATCATTACCTATATGAGTGCTTATATTACACCTTTGAGAAGGTTTCTTTTCCAGAAAGATAAGACTGTTAATCAGCTTCTGACTTCCTTGAAGCTTACACAGACAAGATTATCTACTGCCTGGAAGCAGACATGCACAGAAAATCATGATCTGCCACATCTTGTATAAGAGATATCTCTCATTAAATACAATTAGTACCATAGCCTTAAACAGTACATTTTGGTCTATGCACAAGATGACGTGTTTTTTGAGATGTCGCATCCACAAACACTTGTGACAGTCCAGCACTGAAGTTTTATCTTGTCTGTCTCCTCATAACGATGTAAGACATAGTGAAACTTAGCATGTGAATCCATATCAGACTTACGAGGCAAACTTTCTTCCATGTATATCACGTGGGTAAACTAAAGGAAGTGTGCTTCAATCCCTTAGGAACACTGCTCAGTGAAAGCAGATGGAGCATGTTTATAGCAACATTTGTCCATAGGCTACAGGACAACATTTTTCTTACTTTTGCCTTCTGTTTTTGAAAGTAGGATGTGGAACAGTTACTGCAGAACACACGCTCAAATATAATAGCACTTACTTGATCCCTCTATCAATAAAAACATGGGCTTCTGTCAATTATGCTCAGGATGAAGACTGGTCGTACATTTTTCCTGTGTGGCAGGACCTCCGGAGTGACATAGAGTTTCATTCTGTTCAGGTGGCTTACACAAAGTTGGCATCATCCTTACTCAGAGGTGGTGAGAGCAGGTGAGACTTTACACTCACGTAGTTCAGCTCTCCTTCCAGCTCTGTCTGAAGTGGTCTTTCAGTGATTTTAGGATGCCTTTGTTCAGGTGTGGAGAACCCTCTACACAGAGCTTGCCCTGTGTTGCACATTGCATCTGCCACTGTTGATATGTTTCAGTAATCAGGGGTTAAAGTGATTTAGAGGAGAGATTTTATTTATCATTTTGTCATTTATACTGGTACTCTGCTGACTGCCTGATGATATAAGCAGTATTTACTGGATTGTTACCTCCTTGGTGCAGGGATCTCTGTGTTTGAAGAATGTCTGGAAAACAGAAGAGAGTATCAGACAAGGAACCTAATAAGGACACTATTAGTTTGCTTGCTTTTAGCATAATAAACTTTCTCTGGTAAAGGGGACTAGAGCAATGCTGATAAGAAAATAACCAGCATAACCAGTTGTAGTGGCAAGGGCTCAGAATGTCATTACTATTGTATGGTTTCACTGTACTTATATAACACAAAGTCTGCCCTATGGCTAGAACCAAAAATTTCCTTCAGTTTTTGTTACTACAATTTTACTGTTTGTTAATATTCCACAGTTTTCTTCATGCACTTTTCAACTAAAACCACTGCCCTGTCAGGGAGTGAAAAGCAGGCAATGATTATGTGACAGCTTTAGGGTATTTGCAAAAATAAAATATTTTATAGATGCTTTTATGACCTTTGCAGGGAAAGTCTGAAGTCACAAGAATAAAAACTGCTGTTAAAAGATTTACACCTTCCCTACTCCACAGCAGAAAGCTAGCACCTCCACTCTGTATGGTAAGGCTATGCAGAAAATAGAGCAGCAGCCTCACTGTGGACAGACATATGCCTGCCATAAGGATATTATGGCCATAGAGACAATCTGACATAGTAAAAATATGGAAGCCTTCACCTATTGACCGGAAGGATCTCATTCTCCAGATACTTCCAACCAGCTGCTTTGTCTTGTAATGGCTCCATCAGAGACAGTGCTGGAGGGTGAGGAGGGAGAATTTATTTTTGGCTCTACCAACCACCTACAGTTAGTTATAGTTTCACACATAGTTACCAATGGCTTTAGACAGCTTTGGTCCATAACCTTCCCAGGGACTTTCCCAGGGACTGATCCACATATAGTTACCCAGATCCTCTTTCTTGCCTGTCTTGGAGACACGTGTGACTTTTGGCTTCTTCTTATCCACTGTAAAGTTTCCTAATCACCACAACATTTAAGGATGACAGAAAGAGGCCTTGCAATAGCATTGCCTGGCTTGTCTAGCACCCTGAGATGGAGCCCATCTTGGCTCATGGTTTCACACATGCCCCACTGGCCAGCCAGATATCCTTGTGTCTCAAATGTTGGCAAAATTGAATGTCAAGGAAGCAAAAGTTCCTTTGCTTGGATGCACCTTCCCTCTGCTCCAAGTCTTGCAATGCTCTTTGTCTGAAGGTCTAGTACAGGAGCCAGGCTGGTGAGGTCACCCTGATGGACAGTTAGGATGGAAATGAGCTCAAAGGATGGGAGTTGTAGCGAGAAGGGATGTCAGAGACACCACACAAGGAAAAAACGTCTACAATTTTTTTGAAGGGAAATGTAGCTCACTGCTGCCTCAGCCTCATTTTGTCTTCTGAAGCTGTAATCACATCTGCGTCTGGGGAATTAGGGACTGTGTTCTATTCCCTTCCCTCCTATCACTTCCAAAAGCAGTCTCAAGCAGGTTTACTGCCATCACCTTTAGAAATAGGATGGCGCATCCTGCTGATATGCAGGCCAATGGGATGTGACTGAGTGCAATGGTTTATGAGTTGCCTCTGTGAGATACCACATACGGCTTGCTGAATTATCATAGTGTTACTCTTTCTAAGTGTTTTATAGCTTTTGTTGTCAGTAACTGTCACGTTTCAACACACACTGATTGTTACGAAGCTTCATCTCATTACAGTACCAAGAGGCAGATACTTGCTTTATTTGTGCACTCGGAAATCAGGCTGCCTGTGGGGTAGGTTTGGGTGGAAGTATACAAAATTAGATCCAACGTGAATCTGTGAAAAATTGACTTTCAAAGCAAGGGTTCACATGTGCCTAGCAGATCTCTCTTCTTTTTCTCATCTTCTGTCCAGCCTAAATTCAGAACACCTAAAGGAAGAGTATTAATTTCTATTTAACAATCTGACTTTGGGACAGTCTGGGATGAAAGCTCCTTTCCCCTATGACGGAAGCTTGTATGACCACATCACCTCTGTGGGACTGTCAGGTTTTACCTTCATTAGTGACAGAGAGACAGAGTTCATAGCCATCAAAAAGCCTAAAGACATTATCTGTCAGTCATCTCCTACTGAAGTCAGATTTTCATCTTTTAAAGAGATGGCAATAGTGCTTCTGGACCACAGCAGTACTTTATTGTCTTGCTCACAAAAGTAGGCAGCGTTGCAGATGAAACTGTAACCTTTACCGTATTTGCGTATTTCCATACCTCATTTCCATTTATGTTCTCAGTCAGTGCAAGCTTTCCAGAAACTTTATTTTGAAGAAAGTTTAGCCTGTGGATTTTTTTAGAGTTTGAATAAAACATTAATTCCCTCTCCTTTCTAGATGAAATTCCTACTTATTTCATGCATTTTCTATTGATTTCAGATGTGTTTCCTGAAGTTTCTCCTGCCTGGCATTCTCTAGAAATACCAAATCCTAGACATGTTGAAAAACGTTAGCCAAGTCCCATTCCAAATATTTCAAACAGACAGTATGGTTAAAACCACCCACTAAACTTGTCCTAGAAAATGCACAGTATATTTGTGTTATCTGCCATTATGCAAGCTTGTATATGTGTATATTATAATCTCTTTATCAGTATCATGGTATTTGCATTTAATAGCTACAACCTTATCTAGAAAAGTAAAAAGCTATCCAATCTGAAACCAAAGATAGGGGCCAAATTTCATAATGGAAGCTCAGGAGGAAATAAAATCCTTATTTTCTTAAATTAGTCCATAAAGCTGGGCCTTGGTCATTACGAGTATCTGCAGATGTCAAGGGATCTATTAGAAAATACAAGGTGATTTTGACTAGGAAACCTTTTTCTTATTCTGAAGGACTGCTGCATCACATAGTGTAGAGACCATCTCTGCTCTTCAGTGTTTATTAGGAAGCATCCTCTTGCTACCTTAGTAACTCACTGTCTGCATACTTACTCACCTGAATGATTAAGAATGTCATAATTTACATTTTTAAAAATCACCCTTCATTTTTCTCCAAAAGAATTAACAACCCTGACAAGTCTTTTTCCAGCTATACGATGGCTCCATAGTGCAGGGAAAAAAAATTAGCTCTGTATTTCATTTTCCTGACTCCTTTGCATGTTAAACACTGCTGTTTTGACAGAGAGGCAGACTGTCTCTTCTTCTGTGCAGAAAGAAGACATGGGCATTTCCAAGTGAGCAATGTGGTCACAGCTACAGGCACTAAACCTGGTTGGCCAATAAGATAAAGTGGGAGGTCAGGTTGCCCTAGCCATTTACCTGCAAACATATAAGGTTACTGATACAGCCTGTTGGGGAATATCCTTTACCTACTGCCAAAACCAACCAAACACAAAGTTCGTATCAATGAGCAGAAGAACTGGAATAGTTCTGGTCCGATGAGTCATGACCAAGAATTCTGAACCTTATTTCTTGAATTGCCAACTGGTCATAATTTTGGGGATGTGATAAAGGTTCTGGTTTGGATGTTCTGGATAAAACTTCTTCTGGTAAAACTTCATGACAAAACTGGCATCAGTAGGAGAATTTAGTAGGAGGAGGAAGATGCAGGATGGAGGCCCCGCTTGATCTGCCTAATATACTGGAGCCTCACTCTGCCAGTGAATCAAAGTTTGTGGGCTACTGGACATGTGAAGTGTTTTTCTGCCCCTGACTTTCCCCAGTGCTATCATTCATTAAAATACCTGCCAAACTGATGTTTTTTTCGCTGGCACAGAGGAACATTTTTCACTAAGACAGGCTATAGATTGCATTTCAGAGAAATATGCCAGCCTCATGGCCTCTGTGTTGCCTAGGTGCGTGCCATAACTGCTATGGTAAAATTAGGCACTCGTTTTGTGATAGGTTGACCCTGGCTGGATGCCAAGTGCCCACCAAAGCCACTCTATTATTTTCCTCCTCAGTTAGACAGGAGAGAGAAAATATAATTAAAGGCTTATGGGTCAAGACAAGTACAGAGAGAGATCACTCACCAATTACCATCGCAGGCAAAACAGGCTCCACTTGGAAAAATTTATTTAATTTATTACCAGTTTAATCAGAATAGGATAATGAGAAATCAAAACTAAATCATAAGCCAATTGTCTTCTCGGGCTCAACTTTGCTCCCAATTTTCTCTGCTTCCTTTCCACGTGCAGCACAAGATGACAAGGAATGGGGGTTGCCATCAGTTCATCTCACATTATCTCTGTCTGGTTTTCCTCCTCAGGGGGATAACTCCCCATGCTCTTCCCCTGCTTCAGCCCTGATTCCCTCCCACATGGGAAGGTTCTCCATGAACTTCTCCAATGCTAGTCCTTCCCACAGGCTTCAGTTCTTCATGAACTACTCCTGGGTGGGTTCCCCATGGGGTTGCAAATCCTGCCATCAAACCTGCTCCAGCGTGGGCTTCTCTCTCCATGGATTCACAGGTCCTATGTTAGGTGCTAGAAAAGACCATAGTGGGTTGACACTGGATGAACACCAGGTGTCGACCAAGCAGCAATATCACTCACCTCCTCAACGGGACAGCAGGGGGAGAAAGTAAGAAAAATAAAATCCCTCATGGATCGAGATAAAAGCAATTTAATAAAGCAAAAGCAAAGGTATGGCAGCAAAGGAGAATAAAAGATATATTCTCTGCTTCCCATCAACAGATGATGTCCAGCCACTTCTCAGGAAGCAGGGCTTCAGTTCATGTAGTGATGGCTCCAAAAGACAAATATAATAATGAATGCCCCACTCCTTCTCCTTTTTCTCTCAGCTTTTATTGCTGAGCTGACATCATCTGATATGGAATATCCCGTTGGTCAGCTTGTGTCCTGGCTGTGTTCCCTCCCAAGGTCTTGCCCACCACCAGCATACTGAGTGAGGGGGAAAATGATGGAGAGACAGCCTTAATATTATGTGAGCACTGTTCAGCAGTAGCCAAAACACTGGTGTGATGGAAAAATGCCCTCACCAAAATCATTAAGAATCCAACCAGAACTCACAATTGCATCTGTGGTCTTCTGTAACAAAGATCAAGAAACCACACACTTTTCATAAGCAGCCAAAGGGAGAGATAACACTCTTAAGTTAGTAACAGACATACTAAAGTGTGACTGCAACATCTCAGTTCAGCTGATTGCACCCACATACCCAGTGCTTCCAGAGGGCACACTGCTTTAGCAGTGGCTCACTGTAAGCAGAAAATTGGAATTAATCTAAATAACCTCTTCATCCTAATACTCACAATCTTCAGATGTAAGTTATCTCAAGAGTGGAAATTAAGCCTCATAAATCCCTGATGCTTTGCCTCCTTTGTCATCATTGCTTTTTTTTTTTTTATTTTTTTTTACTTAATGGTAGCCCTATTTATATAATACATACACTATTCTTCATAAATCCAAATGCTGGAACATGAAAATAGTTTTTATAACAACATCAAGGAAGATCTATCTTTCCTATGTGTACCAAAGGCATCACACTGACATTTTTAGATGATGGACCATAAGTTTGCCACTGCATCAGCCCCTGGGGAAATGATGATAACAATAAAACACATATTTAAAGAAAGATTTTAAAGATTTTTAAAGCTGTAGTCCACAAAGATATGCAGGAATCATATAATTAACTTTGGGTTTGTTTGAGAGGACTGCAACTCAGGCTCCAATTTCATGGCAGCAATTTGCCAGAGACATTACTCTGGGAGCATTTTATAGCACCTAACCATCCTTTTCTGGGATAATCAGGTAGGCAGAGGTCTACATATCAAAAAATGCCTTTGCATCGTTTTGCTATAAGTTGTACCTGTAATTATTTATAGGCACAGAATTGGAGGCTAATTCTGAAAATTGGGGCCCTAATATCTTGAATAATTTATAGCAAATGGGTCTGGGTAATTTGCAAGTTGTAAAGCATCTTAAAATATAAGGCATTTCCTATATCCATCTGGCACACTGGCTTGTATGGGCCAACTTAGTCAGGGTATAAAAGTAATTTCAACACTGAAGAGGCAAAGGGACTTTTTCCTATTTGTATCAAAGCCCCACCAAGTCCCCTAAGTCTGCTTTTCTCTGGCACTGAATATCCATAGCATATAACTATTGTAGTAATGGATGACATGCATAAACTTTATTGAAGGGTAGTTCTTTCCTCGTTGCTAAAATGATGCCCTTGAGAGCACCTACAGCTTCAGTTCCATCACTGCTCTTGTCAGTCAGTCATATATGGTGGGATTTCAGGTAAAGTGGCTTATTAATAATAGAGAAAATTCTGTACATACTCACATAGCATCAGGGCAGACAAGATACCCAGTAATTTTAAGGAGTTTAATTATAATGTGTTTCAGTTAGCAATATTTATATGCAACTGTAAACCATTCATTGGAACACAAACTGGTGTGTATTGGCAGTGCTTTATATGCATAATGGCAAATTAGCCATAAATAGACACGAACTAGCTGTGAATAGTTTTCTGTAGGATAGGAGGATAAGACGTTGGAAAGCTTCCCAAACACATACAGTGAGTTTGAGCTCAGGCAGGCTGTCTGCAGTATACAGACGCACCATCAGAACTGATCTGGGGCAGTTTGTTGCTATAAAACCTTAGTTTAGCAACAGCACGACTTTTATCCCTCCATTGCATGGCATAGCAAAGCAAGCCTGCATTATGCATGCAGTTGCACGCACAATCAATCTGTATCTCAGCAGTCACGATTGTCATCCTTACAGAGCTAAAATCCAGTGACTGATTCCACATACAGAGCTGCTTTTCTCTCATCCAAGTAAGAGCAGTGCCTACAACTCACCCTAAATATGCATAACCTTTTGACTTGCTGTCTGTTCTAGCAGGTTTACTTTCCCAGTCTCATGAAGCTAGTGCCTCCTGGCCCTACTCCCCACACTCAGGAAGGAGGGCAGGGTGGCATCAATGTGCTGATGCGCAAGCCAATGTAAAAGTAGAGATCATCTCAGGGTGTGCTTCTGATCATCCGTCAGAAGCTGAAAAGAAGCATTAAGTCAAACTGTGAGAATAGCCATGTCTAGACCATGAATTATTTGCAGTTAAGTACTTTACAGTGTAGTATTAAAAGGGCTTGGCACTACAAGGCAGCACCATCCGTCTTGATTTGCTATATATTTGTTGTTAGCTGTCCTGAACCAGAAGCAACTATCATAGAATCATTAATGTTGGAAAAGACCTCTAAGATCATCCGGTCTAACCATTAGCCCAACCCCACCATGCCTGCTAGACCATGTCCCAAAATGCCACATATACATGGTTTTTTAACATCTCCAGAGATGATGACTCCACTGCTTCCCTGAACACCCTGTTCCAATGCTTAACTACTCTTTCAGTAAAGAATTTTTTCCTAATAGCCAACCTGACCTCCCTTGACTCCGTGACTCAATTTGAGGCCATTTCCTCTTGTCCTGCTAGTCGTTTGGAAGAAGAGACCAACACCCTCATCACCACAATCTCTTTTCAGGTAGTTACAGAGCTATAAGGTCTGACCTGAGCCTCCTTTTCTCCAGACTAAATGACTCCAGTTCTCTCAGCTGCTACTCATAAGATTTGTGCTGCAGAGCCTTCAACAGCTTTGTTGCCCTTCTCTGGACTCACTTCAGCACCTCAGTGTCTTTCTTGTAGTGAAGAGCCCAAACCCAAATCCAGTATTCAAATGCAGCCTCACCACTGCTGAGTACAGGAGCACAATCACTTCCCAAGTCCTGCTGGTTCGCTATTTCTGATACCAGCCAGGATGCTCTTGGCCTTCTTGGCCACCTGAGCACACTGCTGGCTCACATCCAGCTGGCCACTGGGTAGCTTTCCAGCTACTCTTCTACACGCCTGTAGTGTTGCATGGAGTTGTTGTGATTGAAGTGCAGGACCCAGCACCTGACCTTGTTAAATGTCATACAGTTGAACTTGCCTCATCAACCCAGTCTATCCAGACCCCTCTCTAGAGCCTTCCTACCCTCCAGCAGTACTCCTGCCCAGTTTGGTGTCATCTGCAAACTTAATGAGGGAGTACTCAATCCCATCATCCAGGTCATAGACAAAGATATTATACAGAACCGGCCCCAAAACGGAGGTCCAGGGAACACTGCTTGTGACCTATTGCACTCTGGATTTAACTCTGTTCGACACAACTCTGTAGGCTCAGCCATGCAGCCAGTTATTTTACCCAGTGAGGACTATGCCTGTCTAAGCCATGATAATATCCTTCCTGTTATTAGAAATGGGAGTACTAGCCTTTGTGAAAACCAGAAGCTAGGAACAAAGCAAAAGAAAAAGAGGGAATAAATAAAATATTCCCTTTATACCTACATATTCCCTTTCCAGAACTGAACTGTGCATTGAGATAGAGCCTTGAAGAATACATTTGCAAGTAACTAATCTGCAGAAATTGTTCTGCTCTTTCTGTTTACTTCTTGATAACAGTCATGAGGAGGAGGTGCTGGATACTGCAGGGAATGGCAGAGCTAGATTCACAGCACAGACCAGCCAAAGTTTGTTACAAATACTCTCATCTTCAGAGATCAATCAAACCAGCACTGTATTTGCTTTGTTCAACCAAAGCAGTGCAGAAGGATGTGTATGCTTGCAAAAATGGGGTAAAAGCTTATGCAATACACTGGAAGGGAACGTTGTCTGCACTAGTTCAGCTAAAGGCTGCTCTTCCAAGCTGCTGGCTAGCTTCTGCCCCAGAAAAGCTATCCAGCTCTTCGTAGGATGATACAATCATTAAGGCTGGAAGGGACCTCAGGAGCACTCTAGTCTAACTTCCTGGCCCAATGAGGGGTAGCTCTGGGATCAAACCAGGTTGCTCAGGCCTTGTCTCCAGGCAGATCTTGAAAACCTCCAAGGATGGAGGTTGGATGCCTTTCTCCCAGTTACACAGTACTAGTCCGCAGGCAAGAGTGGTAGTTGTGGCCGTTCTCAAAGCCACTGCAGAACAACTAAGGCACCAGGCCACTTAGGTCCACTCGATACAAGCTGGTTCTTCATCCACCTGCCCCAAACCTTGTTAAGCCTCATTCCTCTGACACACAGGCTGAGGAGTTGATGCAGGGTCCCAGCAGAACTGTGGTATGACTTGCCATGTTTTTGCATGAGAATCATTCAGTTTGGATCCCATCATTGCAAGCAGAAGGAATGCAAAACTTTGACTGACTTGATTTCCTCTTTGTTTCAACTGCTTCTTTCAAACATGCTGCTGTATGTTGAATAAGCAGCTAGCATATCCTGGAACATTTAAAGAGTACACATTTTTATATTTATAGCAGAATCTGAATTGCAGGTCTGTTCCTCCTAAGCAAGACTGTTTTCCCTCTCCTTTTATGCCCAGTTTACTGCAGCAGAATGCAAAATCCATCTTCTTAGGAGAATTTCTGAATACTGTTTTGCAGCAATTTTTAACTTTAGTATGATCCTCGTAATCACACATACGGGATTTCATGAACCTTATTCTATTTTCATGAAACTGTTCTGTTTCCTGCTGTAAGTATCTTCCTATAGAGCAGAACTTGTCCCACTACAAGTCCTCGTACTTGGTGGAGCTTGAGAGTGACTTTTAATGTTTAAAAATAAGAAGAAAATAGAAGTATCAAGCATTGTGTCTATCTTAGGAAAGGCCTGCCATATTCCTGAATGCTATTAATTTCTCCCACTGCACTTAATAGAGTCCTGTCTAATGCATTTTTCTGTGATTTGTTAAAAAGTCCTTCTCTCACTTCTTATCTATAAACTTTGAAAGATTTTAGCCCTTTCATGGAATAAATACTCTAAGAGAGTTATTATAGGGTATCAGTGGCAGTCAGCTGCTGCTACCTGTTAAAATCTACAAAATGTGAAATGCTTCCTGATGCCCTGGGCGCACTCATAAATCCTTACAGAACAGGGCAAGAGGACCTCGGCAGGTTGTACACTGTGTCTCTCAGCCATTTCAGCACAAGGGCGATTTGCACAAGGTGCAATTCTGGAATATTGCAATTAATTATCATCAGGTCTGAATAATGCAAAGGAATTGCCTTTATAACAAAAATCCCTCGAAGAAAAACTTGCTTTCTTTTTCTAAAACAAATCTTTAATCAATAAACCCCAGTTGCTTCTAGCAGATGATCCTGATACAAGAAACCATCTCCAACACATGCATGATTCAAATACCCTTTTCAAAGGAAGTCTTTTGATGAAATAAGGGAATTAAACATCAAAACCAACATCTTCCAATCGCAAAAGACAGTCCTTGGTGTGACAGCTGGTCAGCTGAGTAGCAGAGAGCTGACAGTTCTGTTACTCAGTTCATTATCTAAATGTTCCAGAATGTGAGATAGTTTTATTAAAACAGGGATGTCAAAGAGTTATTAAGAAAAAAGAAAAGCAGGAAATGGTCCTTAAAAGAGAAAAAGAAAACACCAAAAATGTATTTATCAGATTGGATGGAGCCACACAGCTGCTAGCCTAGATTTTTCACCCACCTGCAGGTGCAGAAAGTGTCACGCAGTCACGCAGACACAGTGGGGAACGGTAACTACTTTTCATAGATATTCTCCCAGGCATTGTCCTGTTAGCAGAAACCTGGCTATCCATTGGTTCCTGCAGGTTTCTAAAACACCCTTATCTAATGAAACCTGGTTAATCTGCAGACCTAGAGCAGATTTCTTTCAGAGCCCTTTTTCCCCTTACTCCTCACTTCAATATCCTCTGCTCCAGCAGGGCTACCTAGTGGGCTGGGCTGGGCTGGGCTGGGCTGGGCCAGAAGATGGGTAGCCACTCTCAGCCAGGGTGCTTGGATCTGACTGCTCTGCCTTCCCTGGGACTGCTACTCTTCTCTCCCTGTGGCTGCTCCTAAGAAAATTCACAGGAGGGGAATTATCTGTGAGAAACCTGCTATTTATTTGCAAGAACGGATGGAAATGACTGACAGATGGACAGAGGGCTTATTCGAGTCTTCTCGTCCTCGGAGAGAAACTAAGAAGTGTTGGGTTTATGTGGCATGTGTAAGGGATATTAATGGCAAATGGAATGCTGGTGGAACTGGCACAGCTGTGTGAATTTTTACTGACAGGGCGTATCGCTCACACCTTTTTTCTGGACCTTGTTACAGCACGTATTGCGTTAGGTGCAGGGCAGATGGGGTTAAAGCAGCACCAGCAGAGCTGTCGCTGGGTAGGACCAAAGAAGACTGTGCTTCTTCATCCTTCAGCTGATGCTAATATTTGGAGCATTCTGTGTCCCATACTAGCAGCAACAAAACCAGATAAAGGGGCAGGAAAAATGGATGCAGTGTGATTTATCAGCGAGATGCTCAGGGTTGGGTGGTCAGCTTCAGAGAATGTTTTCTCTCTTTTTCACATCTGTGAGCAATCTGCAGTTGCCCTGTCACCGAAAGATTAGTTTTGTTTATTTTGAATTGTGGAAAATTGCATGGAGTCGTATCTCAATGTGTAAAGGTTTTTGTGCACTCCCGTGCCCTCCAAGAAACAGCGCATTTGTAGCACATGGGCTGTGGAGATTTTCAGACCCTCACACTGCCAGCTGATGGTAAGTTTTGCAATTGTCTCTGGAAGGGTGAGAGTCCCAGGGTGCAGCGGGAGCCCACAGTGCTCTGCCACGTGCTTCCCCAGCTTGCAAAAGGGGCTCAGGCCCCTTGGGAATGAGGTTGAAGCACCCCTAGGTGGCCATTGCCCCATGGTGAACGAGCAGAGCCTTCCCATGTTTTGCTTGCTCCTGCCACGTAGTATTTGCAGAGGAAGCTCCAGCAGCGTTTCCGACTGCAATTATCTCTCTAGCTCTTAAGACTGTTTGAGAAGTGGGAAATCAGGCATAGAGGAAGGCTTCTGCTAGAAATGCTGTTAAGTGTCTTTACCAGGCCCTTGAGTGACCTTTCTTCAATATGTGAGTAGGAAGCCTGTACGTGAGGAACCAGCTCTGCTTTGGGAGAGCATGCTGTGCGGGAGAGGGAAGCATGAGGAGCCAGAGAAAGAGGGTGGAAAAGGCAATTTAGTTAAAAACTCAAAACAAGGGGTCAGGGAAATCCACCAGCATGACTTTGGATCATTACATAAATAATTTGTCCTCCTAAGTGCAGTACACTACAGCATGCAAAGCCTGCACTAATGCCCCAAAGCTGGTCTCTGGGACTGGGTGCAGCAGTCGTGTCAGTGGGGTGCTGCTGAGCTGGCATACATGCTGCTGTGCATGTGCTGTGGCCGGCAGCCAGAGGTGGTATGCTGCCCAGCAGCCACTTCTGCAGAGCCGCAAACTGAGCACAAACCTAACAGAGCTATGGAAACAGACCTTTACTGTGTTTCTGTTTCATACCTCCATAAAATGGAGTTCATTCAGAACTATCTGCATGTTCTGTCTGTGCTTTATTGTGGTTTTGCTTTTTTTTCTATTGTCAATAATATAATTTAACATGCTAATGGGAGATAACAGTCTCACTAATAGGACATTAAGGCAAACCCAGGCCGTGCTGTGTTTTAAATAGAAAGACAAAACAGTAGTTTCCCTGTGTCATTTTCCTCTTCTCTGTGAATCTGCATCACCAGCGTTCAAAAGATGGGAAACATGGAAACCCCTTTTTTGCAAATAACCATAATGCTGCTGTATTTTGAAGTTATATATATGAAAACCATGAGATGCTCAAGGAGACTGAACCCCTGCCTGCATTCCCAGTAGTGTCACCCTGCAGTCACACCAAGAAAGGCAGAGAATTCATGGAAAGTTGCCATACCTCTTAAAAGCCCCCCTGTGGTTTAAACCTACTTCCTTAATGCTCTACTTAGGTTTGCTTTTTAAAGATCTAAATGGTGATTGTAAATTTCTGTCAAAGCAGCTGCCTTCTTTATTGAAGTGGGTTCCTATTTTGTAGAAGGGCCCTTTGATTGTTGAGGCATCACAAGAAGATGGACAGTCAAAAAATAAGAATAAAAATGTAATGATAAAAGCTTTGCTAAAATTTATCAATGGAAAAAAACAACCAGCAAACCAAACAAACAAATGTCCAGCATCTGTGCATTTTCTTCCAGATGCCAGTGGCCCAAAACTGAGGCTCTGGTCAAAGTCTAAAGCATAAATTGTATTTCACATGCATGTCCAAGAGGAATGCCTCCAGTCAAACTTATCACCATGTTTTCAGATATATTTGCAACCTTTCTTGCTTAGTTATTGTCTTTATTTGGGACACCTATAGTACAGTTATTCTTTTTGTCTCTTTCTGTTTCTCTTTCTCTATTTCAAATGAAGTAATTGTTTTCTTTATCAATCTCCTCCCTAATCTCAAATCTACAGTCAGTGCTCTGCAAAGTATCATCTCCTGCAGTGAGACTGTAGTTAGATCTAACTTTCTGAAAGCTCAGTGTTTAAAGTAGTTACCCATTGAACGAGAAGCCTCATCAGGCTCTTGTAATAGCCCTTTTTAAAGATTTTCTCAGCCAGAGGAAAAAAGTGAGAAAACTTTCCTTCTTCAATATAGAAAAAAAAGTATTAATAACTGTTTTTCCACACACATATAACTTCTGAGGTTTGGAGCCCCACGCTGTGCATCCATCTGCATGAAATCTCATCTACCAAGATGAGAATATTTTAGCTGTTTAACACCTACCATGCAAAGAAGTGTGCACTAGCTTAGTTTTAACTTCAGTCCTATTGAGCTCAGTAGGAGCAGTCATATGCATAATTTTAGACATATGATTCTTCACATAATGAAAGACAAAGGAAATAATTCTTCAGAAACCACACATGAAATTTTTACTTACTTGGATGTCAATAACAAAACCTCCATGAGCCAGGACTTCAACCGTGACTGTTCTTTAAAGTGTGACTCAGGCTTATTCTGCAAATAATTTATAAATATGTTATCTGTCTCCTCTTACTAAGAATGAAATCTAATAAAATGAAGAGAGTATCCTAACATTTTGCAGATACTTCTCAGACCTCTGCATTTTCAGTGAAAAAAAAAGAAGAAAAATGAATTAATTTGTGTTTGCACTGCTTTTGTGCAAAGCCTGAATTTTTTTGATTTTGAATTTGATTAATGTCATAGAGAAAATTAGGTAAAATTGATGTCACCATTTCCTAAATTCCTTTGTCTTTATGTGGGGCATGTGGCAAGATTCCTTCCAAGACAAAAACATAATGAAATTAATTTTTACATATTTTTGTAAAAAAATGTACAACCTCCAAACTAAAACATTTAGAAACATTACATAGGGCTTTCAGATAAAGGGATTAATTTCTGATGGGTTTTTTTAATTGCCAGAAAATGCCTTAAACAAGGGAGCTCTTCATTCATAGGCTACACATGATGAGTTAAAAGATAGCACTGCTGATATAAAGCATTTACCACATTAGGCAAGGAGAAATAGGTTTTCTCACATCTTGATGAGATGGACATGATTAAACCCGTGGACTCCACACACAGCTTTCACGAGGAGGTGTTTTTCAGTAATAAGAACCCTTAGGCAGCACAAGTGTGAGCCATTCACACCCAAAAATGGGAAAGAGGGATCATGTCCTCATCAGAAGACAACTCCTGAGGACACCTTGTCCCCTGACATGCTGCCTGCTCCTTCCTTACTCATTACTTTAGAGGGAAACCCATCCAGGCACCTCAGCTGGGCCCACATCTGGCCTGCAGCTAATGAAGTGAGTTGCAATGATGCTTCTTTTTGCTTTGTTTTTTTTCCTTATCCTTTTTTCCTTTTTTTTTTTATTTTCCTCTCTCTCCTCTCTCTCCTCCTTTTCCTCCTTTTCCTCCTATTCTTTTAATTTTCCCTTTCCCCATTTTCCCCCTGTTCTCTTTTTGTTCTCTTTTTTTCCTTTTTTCCCCTTTCCCTCTGCCTTTTTGTGGAAGGCATGGCAGTAGGAGGTGAGGCTGCAGCACCTCCAACAGCTGGCAGACAGCCTGCTTCCAGCTGTCACCAGCTGACAGAAGCTACCTGAGGCTGAGACACAATGCAGAGCTGGAGCCAGTGTCACACAAGGCACAGCCACGTGAGCTTCCCTGTCCTCCACCCTTATCTTCCTCCAGTGGCAGGGCAAGGATATGGGTAGAATAAAAGCAATGTCCAACATAGTAAGACTGAGATTTTCAAAGACAAGCAAGGGTTTGTTATCAATTTCTAGGTCTGTTTGACAAGCATTTGGAGGGACTCTCTGCTAAATAAGGAGAAACTTTCACTTGGGACTATTTGTGAGTGAAAAACTGAATATGACCTGGCAATGTGCACTTGCAGCCACAAAAGCCAACTGTATTCTGTGTTGCATCAAAAGAAGTGTGTCCAGCAGGTCATGGGATGTAATTCTGCCCTCTACTCTGCTCTGGTGGGACCCTACCTGGAGTACTGCACCCAGCTCTCGGCCTTCTAGCCATGGACCAGTTGGAGTGGGTCCAGAGGAGGGCCACAAAAATTATCAGAGAGCTGGAGCACCTTGCGTATGAGGACAGGTTGAGAGAGTTGGGCTTGTGCAACTGCCTGGAGAAGAGAAGGCTCCAGGGAGCCCTTATAGCAGCCTTCCAGTACTTAGAGGAGCCTTATAAGATGGTGAGGGGCTCTTTATCAAGGAATGTAATGATAGGATGAGTGGTAATGGTTTTAAACTGGAGGAGAGTAGATTTAGATTAGGTATTAGGAAGAAATTTTTTACTGTGAGGGTGGCGAGGCACTGGAACAGGTTGCCTAGAGAAGTCATGGATTCCCCATCCTGGAGATGTTCAAGGCCAGGTTGGATGGGGCCTTGGGCAGCCTGATCCAGTGGGAGGTGTCCCTGCCCATGGCAGGGATGTGGAACTGGACGATCTCTAAGGTCCCTTCCAACCCAAACCATTTTATGATTCAATGATTCTATGATTTCTTGTTGCTGAGAGCAGGGTTTATTAAATGGGTGCTGAGCACACCGCATGTCTCTGGTGATGGCAAAGTGCATGTATCAGTGAGTTCAGTGGAACCAGGTGCTTCACGTGTCTTCTGTCTGTGGATGACGTGAAAGCTGTTAGGTTGGAGCTGTTGTCCTGAAACATAAGTCTGCAAAAACTCCATGCTGAGCAAAGAAGGATCCCCGGTAAGGAGCTGGCTCACACCAGCCAGAGGGATCTGACATTGTTTTTCTCGATCTAAAAAGACAAGGGCCATGATGTGAGTTTGTACCCCCATGTGAGAGTATTGTCTCTACTGGTCTCTATTGCCTCTCTAAAACCCTCCATGCTATTTTTGCCTTTTTGACTTCGGCTGTATACCACGTCGATATTTTCAAGACAGTACTCACAGTAGTTTTGAGTGCTTTTTCTGAATTGTAAGAGCTAATGTAATTAGTTTAATTTGTAAATTAATCATTAAATATATATAATTCAGGTTATTTTCATGAGCTATTTTATAAATTCCACATTGTAATCGAGTTTTTCAATCAATTTTCCAGGTAATGAAATTTCTAGTAATTCTCAACATCAGTCCCAAACACCTTTTTTCTAAAAACTAGTACAATAAAGTTTGATATCTCTGAGTCCTCTGGTAATGATTCTTACACTAAAGAGAAACTGCATATTTTGTTAGCGGCTCAGCTACTTTGCTTATCTGCTGCTTTTTTCCCCCCAGACTTCTCAAATACATGCCATCTGGGCTCATTTGCTATTTAAAAAGTGTCTAGTTACTACAGAGGAAGACTTTAAAGATATACACACCTTTGAAAAACTGAAATTATGTTCTTAGAGGCTAACCAGATAACACTAGGGAAAAAAAACCCAAATATTAAGGAAACAGGAATTTCTCAGTTAGAAAATTTTTGATGACCTTTTTCTTTTCAGTTTTCTGATTTTTTTCTCCTGCTTTTTCATTATTTGCAAATTCTCAAACATTGAATGGAATATAGCAAGGACCAACAGCAATTTCTTATATTAAAAAGCTTATTCAGCTTACCGCTGAAGCTTTGTTGCATAAAAATGAAGTCTAAATGCCTAATAATACATTTTTCCTGTCTCTTCTAGACATTCAGTCTACCTCCACTCACAAAATAATATATAGGACAAAAAAATATCCACAAGAGAGAAAAACCATCTGGCAGAGTTCATGAAGGACACATTTAAGAAATCATTTCTTGGCACGCTAAAACCGCACGTTGAAATCTTGTCAAGATCAACTGGTATTATTTTTGGCAGGATTAACCATATGAAGGCAGAGATTAAAAAGTAGAATATCCCATGATTATGAACAATGCATGTGCTATCTGAGACAACAAGCAATGTGACTGAATTCCTGACATGGCAATTTTGTGTATTGCATCCTTCATATAGCAAACAAACTGAAGAGGAGGACTGATATAAAAAAATCATTTCTATAGAGGAGCAGTTGTACCATGGCTTTACATCTTCTTTTCCGTCCACATCTGTGCTCAGATCCCAGTTGATAGCTGAAGTCTACATTCAGGCAAGTCAAATGTCAGAACTCCAGTACGAGTTGGAACAGTAAGACTCAGTTTTTGTATTCACATCCCATGCCAAACTGCTTGTCTATATTTGGAGTTTAGTCGATTTTAGGGAGCATTTCTGATTTGCATAAATTTTTAATAGTATTCTCAAGACTTTTGTGTTATGACTAAGGTGTTCAGAAAAATGACCTGAGACAGATATATTTTTGTTTTAATGGAATCATTTATTATACATCCACTATTTATAGGCAATTGACATTTCAGCTATGCTAATTTCAATATTATTTCCTGAGACTCACCTTTTCTTGATGCATATTGAGAGTCAGTAGCTACTCCCAGAATTACAAGTTATTTTTCCAGGACCAGGACTGAGCAGAACATGACCTAAGAAGATTCCCTTGAGACTCATCAGAAGGAATACTTCTGCCAGTGATTGCCCAGAAGGTGCCATAATATAATAACTTGCATTTCTTTTATTTGAGAATTAATACCATAAAACTATAGTCTGTAGTTTAAATGTTTGAAGCAATTTAATATTTCAAAGATTGTATTTGGTATGATGAATATAAAATCAAAGATGTGTTCCAGGAAATGCTCTGTGTTGTGAAAAGGAAATGTAATAATCACTAGGGAGGAAAGAAAAATCAAAATGAACCTTTACAAGGTATCCACACACTGATGAGCGTGAAATTTCACGTGCAATGTATGCTGACTATGCTAACTCTTTTCCTAAAGAATACTTAGTGTTTGCTCTCCTCTCAAACTCATTTAGCTAATTTCTATTTAACGCTCTTTTAAATCACAGACTTTCTGTCAGGATTTCACTGAGCATTCAACCTATATTTTACACCTGCTTTAACTGGACATACCCGTGCCACCTGAAAGAGATGTAATATACCCAGAAGGCGTGTATAATTAGCATTAGATAGCAGAGTAGATATCCTAGTTCCAAGTCTGATGAATTTCAGAGCAGTTTTTAATACATGGACTCATTGCAGCAGTGGCCCTAGTGAGGGGAATTACAGTTCTGTGCAGTGGGCTAGTGCGAGTCTTGCACACTCTCTATAAAGGTTTCTATGATGAACAGGGCTCACTTTCGTACTTTCAGAATGTTTCCAGAATAGCAAAGAATGTAAATCTCCTTTTGGACTGGATTTTATAAGAGAAAGTTTTACTGGCACAAACAGCATGTGATTTAGATGCAAAATTCTCCAAGCTTTGTGGTCATTATTTGCTCAAGAGTATGCTATGCAGCAGTTTGAGTATCTATGTTGCACTCTCCCTCGGTGCCACCACTTTACCACAAAGCCTCCAGGTTCTTCGAATACAAGCAATCAACAGCTGGATTTCCCCCCCTCCATGCATTAAGGGACTAATTAACATGTGCAATTGTTCACATTCTCCTTTGGACATTTGGAGAGCCTGCACTAATAGAGTCCTGGAAGAGTGATCCATTCCTTCACAGAGTTCCTAGAAATGAGAATAGAATAGCCAACTACCTGATAAATCTGAAGAACACCATCAGCCATCCAGTATTCAAACAGTAATGAAATAAGCATTGCTTCAGTTGCCCTCAGTCTTTTCCAAGCCAGTTGGCATTGTGCTACAGGGAAATTACACATTCATTTTGATTATTTACTCTCATCTATACTCTGCATTCCCCACTCTCCCCCTGGGTTTAACAATCATTACTGGCCCAGACCAGTGAATGCTGAGGGGCCAATCCAAAGGCCAAAAAAGTTAATGGAAGACCTTTACATTTTGCATGAAAATCACACTTTCACACTCAGACAAGTTCAGTGAAAGCTGTGTACTCATCTCCCATGTTATTTCAGCAGGAGATGTTCACATGCATCTGCAGATGTTTTATGGAGAGCATATGGCTGCAAAACACTACTTAGTGGAGTTTATCAACAGAGGAGATAATATTACAACGCACAGGGAAGGTTAGTGGTAGCTGCATACATCAGATTAGTTTAAGTTGCTACCAAATTTGATGGTAATACCAGTTTGTACAATCAGTAGTTCATTGGTAATCAATGATAAACAGAAAAGTAGAGCTTTTAAAAGCTTCTTAAGGGGCTGGCTGATCAGTTCTTGCTAATATTAATGGGAACTAGACATCTGAATTGTGTCACCAAAGGAAATAGATGGGAGGGCCTTAAAAACTGCACACCTAACGCTTAAATAAAATATCTAATACAAGAATTAAGGGATTTTGTTCTCACATCTGATTTTACAACAATGGCTGATCATGCTAGAAACTCATTAAACAATATGCGTGGTGAGAGAAAACTGTGGCAAAACCCCACAGTTTAGATCCTGCAAGAGATAAACAAAATGTACTCAGAGGATGATCCTTAGCTGAACACAAGCTGCAGGGTAAAACATAAGCTTCAATCAACTCTTGCAAATAATTTGAGCCCAATGCCATAAGTGCATTAAATTAAATCCCTCCCAACAGGAGCCAATATAAATGATTAAACATATGTCACGTAGAGAGCTATAATCACTAGAAGTGTCATCTATGCAGCATTTCATTTACATAGAAAATGTATTGTGGTTGTTAATTTGACTATTTTTCAATGTTCAGCATCTCACAGAAAACATACGTAGTCAGAAGGAATGTTTGTTTTGTCAGCAAGCAAAAAACAGATAAGCACATAATTCCGTTACCTAGTTTGTTGTAACATATATAACTTGAGAACGAGCTTTCCTGCCATGTAGGAGCATCCTCCCTGTCTTGTTTGAGATCTTCACTACGATTTACAACTACCTCTAGAAATTCATAAAGTTTTGGGGCAGGTAGGATAATTAGAGGATCCACATGTATCTTCCATCATAAACATGCAACAGAATTTCCCTTACCTCAAAACTGAGCCGCTGCAGCTCATCTTTCAGAAAGGCATTCAGGGACTGATTTGAATAAATGACAACATGTCAAGGAGTAGCGTGTGGCTTATGGCCTTTAAAGTTATCTCTGTTCTTTTAAACCATACAGCACCCAGTCAAGTGTCACATCCTTAGGAAAAAAACTCAACCTTCTCTGTCTATGTGACTCATGTCATTAAAACCTTTCACTAATCTATGGACACCCAGGTTTTTGGAGGTTTGTCTATCCCTAGGTGACACGTGTTTGGGAAAATAATTAGAGACATCTCTATGATTGCTATGCTTCCTGCACTAAGCACATCTTAAATACAATAATCAACACGCCCAGTTCACTTGTTATCTTTAGTGTGTGTTGGAAGTAAGTCATCTGAGACACTGACTAGAGAGAGCTTGAAAACTTCAGTGATACTGAGATCAGAGTCATGCCCAGTGGGCACGAAATAACTAAGCAAAGCATAAAGGATAGAAAGAATGTGTCAGCACGTTAAACCTGACCAGCCACTTTGTCACATTTGCACCACTCAACAAGTGTTTAAATTGCAAAGTTTCGTTGTAACAACATTTTCCTTGATTTACCAAACCCAATGTGATAATACTAAAGAATATGCATATGGATTTAAATGGCAATTTTGTTGAATAAAGGTTGCATTCATATCAGGGGGACAAAAGTCACGTAGTTTGAGAGGAATAGTTTGTTTCTTCCTACAAGTGCCTGCCTGAATCTGAGGAATTTGCATGATATTCTGCAGGACAAGAATGCTGCACTTCGGAAGTCACTTTATTCAATCCCTGCTTTATACCCCGCTTTCCTCAAGTTCTGCCACATTCCCACCAAAAGACATTGGTCATCTGAAAACCTTGGGCCAATATTCCTTTTAGAGCAGTAGTTCGTGCTTAACAAGAAGTGGTGAAGTCATTCAGGCGGTTCTGTTTCTCCAGTTTCAATAGCTGCCAAATGCAAAAGCTTCAGCAACCTGGAACAATCTCCATCCTCTTATAATGGTAATCCACCCTGAGGTTTTCAGATGTGTCAACATGAGGAGCTTAATTCAAGCTCTGTTTGATTTTCTGGGAAAGACTCGCCTTCGTGCCACTTTGAAACAGACTTAATATATAGTTTCCAAAAGCTGTAAGCCTGTTCAAATGTAGAAAATGTCAAGAAAATTCAAAGTAACACAATATATAGGAAGCTTTATGTGCAGGAAAGAGAAGTGAGTCACTGAGGAAGGGAAGTAATTCTTATCTCTCCTAAGTTGTAGTTTTAATTTTATTTTGAAACTTAAGTTTTTCTCTCTTGATTGATGGTAACACATTGAAATTACGGCTATGTAATGGGTTTTGAGCCATACTTTACACACTGTACTAATTACAAGTAAGTACAGTTTCCTCTTCATGGCAAAGTTATTCTATGGACTTTTGATTGAAATTTTTTACAACGAAACTGTGAGGCTAAAAAGCCGCTGCATAATAACTGTACATTCTAGCCTGAGCTTTTATATTTAAAAAATCTGAGGGATGATTTAGTAACTCAGCTATTCACCTCCAGGCCCCCAGAGATGTTATATCCAGTTTTTCAGAGAATTCTTTTTTTACCTTCTTCTTTTTTTTTTTATTAATTTACTATTAGGCCTCAGCTTTAACCAATCTGTAAAGTTTTCCACTATCAAAATTTCCTGTCCTTTTTTTTTAAAAAAAAAGTACATATCTGACTTTCCTATCAATAACTATGATAATTAAAACTAAATATAACTATAAAATAAGAAATAAGTGTAATATATATAATACTTACATCTCTAACTAGCATTAATAATTCATGATGAAGCTGTTCCCAGTGAAGCTGTTTGAGTGTTTAGCCATGAGGAGATGGACTATATAATGCCACATAAGAATTCTTCTTGCAAAATCTGGGCTTGATCCATGCCTTAGAGAAGTCAGTGGAAAGACCTGGGCTTCAATCACATTGATTGCCTGTAACAGGTAAGGCCAGATCAGGAAAAAAAAATGTAAAAGTAAGAAGATAGTCTTGCAGAGACAGAATGTTGGATGAAACAACCAAAGATGTCAAAATCAGTGCAGCACAATTTTAACCGTGCATTGTGCAAGTGTACACAACTGCCAACATACTCATTGCCCATAACAAGTAAATCTTTTAAAAAATGTGAAATTTGCATGCTCATGACATCTTCAGACAGGAAAGAGATAATAGGCTTAGCAGTAAAAGTCTTAGGATAATTGTATACAGACATGCTACCATTATTTATTTGCAACTAAATATAAACTATGACACATTTGGAATTTTCACTTCAAACTTGCTGATAAACAGGGATGTATGCACATTTGAGGGTTTATTTCATTTTGTTTTTAAGAATTTTAGGAGTCTGTCATAGATCCCTTTCAAACAAATCAGATTTGTTGCATGTAGCTCTTGGGACACTGAAAAAAAAAAGTGCTATGTACGAAAACACTCCGGAGAAGAAAAGAAGAAAAATATATGTAGCTACTATAGGCTTTTCCACTCAGTTTCATACTGAATTAATCCCTGAGAACTGGATAGTAAATCCCAGCAGTGGAATGCCTCAGTCTGGTGAAAGACTTTTCTGTGTATGGACCAGGTACAAATGGTAAACATTTACTGTGTCAGTTTTATCTGATTGTAACAATGCTGGTTCAGATATCCTGAAATTTGGCTATACAGTATGGAAGTGGCTTACCTAAAAGATAGTGCAACTACAAGTTTTGTGAGTAATATTAGTAGGAACATCTCAAGTCACCAGATTCATATACAAATGAAAAGTTTGGTTCCAAAGAACCTCTAGGCATATTCAGCATTAAGAAAAGTGATGATGCAACCTGGACAGTTACCCTAAAGCAGGAATTTCTGGAGTTAAGGATCTTACTTCCCATTTAATTTAGACCCTGTTATGCATAAGAATTTCAATACCATGTGCTTCTCCATCAAGCATTTTAACACTGCTTTAAGTATTTTTAAATCAGTCTTTTAGAATGTGGGTTTTTTTGAAGAATATTTTTAAAAATGTTCATTTGTGAGGAGGGAACGATATTACAAGAAAACAGTGTTTCTATAGTTGTTTTTGTTCCCATTCCAACTTTCTATTGAAGTAGCATGATTTAACACTTAATGTAAAGTTATGATTAGGTGCAGATGCATTCTGTTTATACTTGTTACTTTAACATTTACAACTGTCGATGTGAATAAGATATTTTTCAGACACAAATGGCCCTCAGTAGACTGAGGAATAAAAATGATCCAGATTGATAATTACCAAGAAAGCTCTAAATTGCAGGCACCTCAACTAAGTGTCTTTTCAAGAGCCAGACGTCATTATTATAAAGAAATATGGCATCTCAAAGTGCAGGTGCTGATTAAACATTACTTGTAAGAGTGGATTGGTTGCAAAATCTGCAACTCTTACCCTTAAAAGCGTAATCCTAGATGAGCCTATTTAGACATTAGACTTTCCAAGACTGAAAATGTATCCTAGTATTTTTCTTTAAAGCAACTGTTCTGCTGAGGCTGCAATATAAATAATATCTCGTTTAGAAAAATGTCAGCTCATTTTCTCTGTTCCTTTTTGACACTTGAGGTTTAAGGATGAAAGTATGTTAATGCTAGTAAGAGAGGGACAGATTAATCCAGGAGGGTGGAGTGGAAGAAAATACATTTCTATAAACTTCAAAGAGTAATAGGTAAATCCTGAGCAAAATCTGCCTATTTCCTTGAGTCTCACAAACTCGGGGGGGTGGGGGGCAGGTTAGGGGGGAACTGTCAGTGAAGTATTCCATCCCTGTGGTGTGCTTGGAGTTTCAGGACAATCAAAACAGTTGATCTAGTGGGGAATCTGGTAACACTTGGTTTAATATTTTACCTCTATATCAATAAAAAATAAGGAGGAAGGGGAGTTTATTTATTTTAATGAAAATTAATTCAATCACTTATGTCTTTTTTAAGTTTTCATGCTTAAACTTCTGGTTTATTCTTTCTGAATTACATACGTGATATGATCTGAGTGGCTTGTGGCATCTCTTACCTGTATTACGTCACTCTTTCTAGAACTCTGTGAGTCTTTCTGTCACATTGCAACAGAATTAGCTGCACACAAGAGCAGTAAAAGAGACTGGGGAAAATCTTCCACTAAGTTAGCTGCAGCATGAACCCACTCTATTCACAGAGAGTCTATGAGGATGCCAGTTCCTAACTTTTTTTTCTGTCAGAGGAACTCAAAGCCTTCTTCCACAGAATAATCTTTTCCTAATAGACATGTTACATAGTTCCCCTGTAAGCCAAGACAAGCTCAGCAAGCAATATATTGAGCTGGATATGTTTTATGAATGCATGTCTTCTGGGTTTGAGCACCCACCTTTATCTAATAGCTATAAAACATAGCTGGTGCTCCCCTACGCTGAGAGGAGTCCCCTGATGAGGACTGAAGTTCAATGGTCTGTTTGAGTAACAGTCGTATTTAAATGGCAGTTTGGCCAAGCCCAGTTTGCATCTAAATGAAGCTGAGCAGACCTGAGGACAAGAAAGCAGCCAAGCTGGGGCTGCATGTTGAGTAAGTGCAAGCGGGAGATGGTGCTTGGGAAAGAGGAGCAAGGAAAAGCAGCTTCCCTACACTGACTGCCTCCCTCCCATGCTCTGCTGGAGGCCTGTGTCTCCCAGAGTTAGAGGTGTGATCAATAGAGGAAGGTATCAAGAAGTTCCTAAGTGTTGTCTCTGGTGCACTTTTGGAGCTGAATTGGGAAGATTTCTGATTCAGTTGCTTGGTGTTAAGAGGACACATTGCCTTGTGCAGAGACGTTGGAAAACTACACAGGTCCTGAGCTCAAACTGGTCAGGTAAATTTTTATTAGGCTTTTCAGAGAAACAGATCCATACTCTCAGCATATTGTTGACAATTTTGGAGGGGTATAGACTCCAGAGAGGCTGGAGAGAGGAGGCACATATCTCAGGCCACTGTTCTAACCTCAGGTTTATTTGCTGCCCTGTGCTACAAAAGTCTCTCATACTGTGATAACAAATAAAATACTGTGCGAGGACTCATTTTCTCCTCTGATGAGCAGGATAAAAACACCAGAACTGAAGTAGATTTCTTATTTTCTGGCTAACCTTACTCTACTGACCGCATTTACTGCCTGTAGCAGTGGGGACAGAGGCTCCTGTCTTGTGATGAGATTTCAGCAAGATTAGTGAAGAGCCATGGGGGAGCTCCAGTCACCACGGTAGAAGAAATAGGTGGTGACTGTAACAGGTAAAGTCCTCTGACTTTCTAGCTGAACAATTTTAAACATTTCCTCCAGAGTAAGAGGTCCAACTTCAGACTCAGAAGAGTCTACCATAAATAGTTGTTGCATAGTAGAAGTAAAGCAAAGTAAAAAGTCACTATTACTTCATGCACAGCATGTGACAGCAAAAGCTTATCTAATCTTTGTATCTTTGATGTTTAAACTCTTGATTAAGATACTGGTTTTTTGCATGCTCAAAAATGCAGTGTCCATAGTAATTTACAAATTAAGATCTCTGCTGTAGCGTGCTAGCTGTGGGCATCCTGGCATCCCCCATGTCAGTAGTTTCTGGATCTGTAGGTAGCACTGCCTTTAGGGGAATTGTAACAGCTGGATTTCAGGAAGAAAAGAGATTTTTGACTAAAGTCAGAGTATAAAATGTTCCTCTTGCCAACTTTAACCTCCTTCTACCACCATCTTCTTTCTGGAAAGGATGTACTTTTGTATAGTCTGTGATCTGAGTTTATCCATGCTTTTCCAGGATAAGCTCAGATTTCTTCAGCTTTAATAAAGACCTCATGTTCCTAAGCATCTTACAGATAATAATGCTTAATGGGCACTCACAAAAAGAAAAAGTATAACATTTTTAAAGCTATAAACCTTATGTTTATGCTTAAAAATGCTGTTTACTGAATAATAGATGTCTCAAAGTATAGTCTAGGATTTTGAAATGTCTCTGTATTTCTGTCTAGCAGCTTGAGAAAAAATGGCTAGTCTTAAAGTAGCTACACTGCAAACTAGCAATTCCTTTATAGCACGGCTATATTCTCACACCTGAGGACTGCTCTCCATCTAGAGTAACCTTCTCAGAACTTCAGTGGAATGAATCTATACATCTTTCTATGGGTCATCTGCTGTCATAGTAAAAAAACAGCTGCCTCATATAGTATATTGATTGCTTCTTTTTGGAAAGTGTAATATCCTGTAACTACTGCCAAGGAAGGTGGTAAGGGATTTTTTGCAGAGATATACCTCCTTTTTTAAATAGGTGTCTAAGTAAAAGCAGGTGGCAAAACTCCTCTGAATTAAATATTCCTTGCTGTTCTTTTAGATAGGGTCTCTGTTGATTTGGTTCAAGGTTTCCTCAACTTTAAGGTTCAATTACTTTTTTTCTGTAACAAATCTTAACATATTTTTTAAGCAACCTAATACTTTTGAGATAGAAACAGGTAAAGTCAGTAAATGAAACTCAAGCTAGTTCCACAGCTCAACACTGTCAGTCTTTCAGTCTTCATTCAACTGGCTTTCTTTCTGTTCTACTTATATATATGTAAGTTATAATGTGTTATATAAACACTGGTTTTTTCTGTGATTGTTCCTTCCTCCCTACTTCGGTGTTGCCTTTCTATGCTTTTCCATTTTAAGAAGCATCTTGTAGCTCAGCACACAAATTTGCTGAGGGTGCACTCAATACTGTCATCTTCATCATTAATAAAGATATTGAATAGGATTGTCCCCAATACGAAGGCTTGGGGAATACCACTTGTGACTGGTCATCAGCTAGATTTAACTGCATTTATCCATGTTGTTAAGCATGGTGGGAGTGATGCTCAGCCATGTGATAATCTGATCAAAACCTAGGAGCCTTGAAAACAGTAAATAAAACCACTGTCTCTGTAGAGTCCTGGGGCATTTTTGCCACCCAGGTTACACAGCAGAACTACAGCAAAAGGCACAGTGAGATGAATGGATGTAGCCACATAGCTGCAGCCAGGCCATGGTTAACAAACATATACACTAAGACCATATCGTTAATTTAAAGGAATGGCTTTATTACTTTATACTCGTAAGTGTCCTTCCAAGCATTTTGGTGGGTGGCACACTGAGCCAAAATATTCACCTGACGCACTTAGCATTAGAGCTATGGTGGGTGAGGGCTTCCTTGGTGTGCTACAGGGATTGCATCTCACAACACGCAGTCTGTTTCACAGGGTTACTGGGGAGCTCTGAACAGAGCAGCTCCATTCATTCCACACATTCTGATTAAAACATAGTTTCGTTGAAGGTGGAGGTTTGATCTGTCACGTACTTTTTCAAAGCTCAGAGTACAAGCCATGCCCTACAAAGCAGACCAGATTTTATTTGCAAGCTCAGGCAAAGCGGAGTATGGAAACTCTGTATTTTGCCTTAGCCAGTGCCCTGCTGCAGAAAACATCTCACACAAAATCTAAGCCTGGTCTGTGCAAGGCTCATCCTCCTAAATCTAGCTCCAAGAAGAAAAGGAAAAGAATTCTTATTCCCTTCCCCTTGCTGCATGGCCAAAAATAGCATCAGATGGGACTTAATGTTGCATGTAGAAGTGGGTAATTAGAATCAATTTTCTCCCTCTCCTGTTTTTCTCTCATTTGAAATTAATGCTGCAATACTAGATAGCTAGTTTGCCCAAGTATTGGGGGGGGGAGTAGCAAACTATATAAATAACATATGTATTATCCTGCATTTTTAGTATCTCCAGACTGGCTTCTGCATCAAGTGAAAACAATAATACAGACAGCAAGAGAATAAATTTTTTTTTAATATTTATCAAATAGAGAGTTTTTGTATCTAAAATGATCCTTTAGTTTCCAGCTAGTACTGCCACTGTATTGCAAGAGATAACTAAATCAGGTCAACCATTTTTTCCCTGTTAAAAAAAAGAAAAAGTTCATTACTTAGAAATTCAGTAACATGAATCATGCCGACTGAGCCTTTGGGAAATATCTCCAAACTCACAAGCTGAACTCAAATAAATCCCATTGGAAAAGGCAGATCTTTGTATCTTAATAAGCTCAGTTTTTTATATACGTACATACACACATACGTAGTTTTGTCTCTTTGCTTTCCACAGGATAAAAGCATCACTGAATGCAGTATCTTGCTAGAGTGCAGATAATTGTAAAAACCTGTTCCTAACTCTCACAGAGAAATGCTTTAGCAGTTTCTATTTAAGATCCTTTTCCTTTTTCCTCTTTTGTGTTCTTCATCTCAGCCTTTAACTAGGTCTTGTTTGCTGTGAGTTATGTATTCAGACACGGTATAAGGGTTTGCAGTCACAGAACTCGCACCTGTCTGCATGAGGGCTGAAATCAAAACGTGATTTCTGCCAGTTTCATTGCTGTGTAATTAAGCACTAACCATGTTGCATGAAAATAACAGAAAGGCTGAGTGCCTGTGAGAGTTCAATCTAAATCAAGCAAATTCTGAATCAGACTGTGAAGCCTGACAACCTCTACCTCGCCTCTTGTTAAAGCTGAGAACAAAATCTTCGCAGAAGCAACTGGGATACAATCCTAAACACGTGCCCAGAGGTGGATTTCAGATATGCAGTTCTGAACCTAGGAGATAACTCAATTTGTCAAATATTCAGTGACCTTTCTGAAAACAAACCTAATCTTAAAAAAATAGTCCTCCTGTTTGGTGAATTTGACACTTGGGTTGCACTCCCTTCCATTTTTCTTTGTCAGGTTTCAGGTCATGAACCTGTCCAACATTTCAGCTTCCCAGTGCTACCATGCAGTCATGGAAAGGAAATCGCAGGCATCACCCTGACCCCACAAAGCCAGCCCTGCTCCCATTTTTTCTCTTTAGTTGCAAATTTCTTGTGGTCTGGAGAAGCTTGCAATCTACAGAGACAACGGTGCAGAGATGTCGGTAAGGAAGGCAGGAAATACAAGTGAGAAACAGAGCAAGACGTTTGCCTTTCTGTGCCCGCTGTCTCTTCTTTTCTTTTAGATTTGGGTGGCTTAAAAAAAAAATTGAAGGTAGAGTGTAGAAAGGTCAAAGGTGTGAGGTTTGAGTTTTATTCAAAGTCCATCATAACAGCAAGAGCCTAGAGGCAGATGATGAGTTACAGAGGGAAAATAATCCAGACCCAGGATCTGGAATAGGCAATGTAATGGCAGTGACATTTGGCAGGATATAACAATGAGAGATAAAATCGAAGACATGCTGAACAGGAACCAGGCTGGGTAAATGCAAAGATGGTAAAGGCTGAGGTAAGGAAAGGGGCTTGAAAATTGGCGGGAACAAGATGAAATAGAGCACAATGCGTGGAAGGTTTCCTAAACAGCTTTTGAACAGATTGAAGAGGGAGTGATGGTAGGAAATTTGCTCAAACTCTCAGTTTCACTGTCTGTAAAATGAGGGTGATAATAGCTGCCTAACTCAGAGGTCCCTGTTGCAAAGCTAAATTCACCCGTGCAAAGAATGCTAATGTGTTTAATTTGTATTCCGTGAGCCAAATCCCAAACCCATGCATCTCATTCCATGAAAACCTAGGAGAGTAAACTCACTTCGGTCTGGATTTGTAAGTGTAAAATTAACTTTCTGAGGATTCTGATTGGTAATGATTCTTCCCAATAAATGTTTTTTTTTTATACACACATAACAGAGTAGTTTATAGGTCATGTGTATATTAGAATTAACGGCCAATTTTTGGACTGATCTTACACAGTTAGTGAGCTAACTTTAAAAAGAAAGATGCTGCTAAACTGCCTGCTAAATGTAAGACTGTAAGTAATAACTTGTTTTGTTATTCTTTTGGGGTGAGATGAATGCCCAGGCGTCGCTCTGTAATGAATGCACTTGCACTGGCTTTTGGTTGGACTGCTTGTGGCACAGGAGAATTTATTCTCTGGTAAGAGGCAATGATGGAAAAAAATGCTTGGGGGATGGGATTTCCAGTAGTGAGTGCTTTCACTTCAAGCGGCATGCTCTTCAACTCTGTGAGTGAATGGTATCTGGAGAGAAAACCTTCATAAGCACTTTTTTGTCCTGCCCTGCTTCTTTATGGGTCAGCAGCTCTAACCCTACCCCACTGAGCTTCAGAGGTGTATCTGAGTCTATAACCATACGAGCAGCAGAGCGATGAGAGTCTGTGTCTATATCAAGGGCAAACTGCATGCTAATTTGGCTTTATGAATCTCCTACATTAACTTGGCATCAGCAACAGCTTCCCTTTTAGGAAACCAGTGGCACATAGCTGCACAGTCATTAGAATTTTAACTCTCATTTCTATTCATTGACTGACAAGTGGGTTTTAATGAGGTCTCATGGACCTCCTGGTGCTCAGATGGTGCTGTGGAAAGGAGGAGTGGCTTCTCAAAGCATAAATCCCACCAGGAGGTAGATGCTAAGATAGATGTGGGCCCCGTGCTTCCACATCACTTAGTCAATATGTAGCTCTTGCAAAAAGCACCTGCCAAGGTGGATGAGATTATGAAACTAGAATATTCTTTGAGCAAGGAAAGGAAACTTTGACGTCATACATATAGGAATAAAGTTTTAGCATTAACCGTGAAGAGTTGTTAACCACATAAACCCCTTTTTGTCTAATAAAAAGAAAAATGAGGAAAAATTAAGTTATTGATCTTAACTATAATTTTTCTTACCATCCTTCTTAATCTGTTTGTTTTAATATTTCAAATGGGTTCTTTTTACTACATGATCAGCATACTTGTTTTAAAATAGCATTCTCTTGAAGTGTGGAAACTGAATAAGGATGGAAATATAGACCACCCTCAAAAATTTATACATCTGTTTTTCAGACTATTGGTGCTGTCTTTCCTCTGTAAGCTTACCTCCTATTTCATCTGACTGCAGTATTTAATAGAGAGTGACAAATAACAAAAAACCACACCAACACAGTAAGACACTGTTCTTTCTTATATTTACTGCGGAGGAGGTAAGGAAAATCTCTCTGCAAGTGGGGTATAGGTTTTAATGCTGTTTTGAAAAATTAGCATTTTACTTTGAAAGCATCAGAGTGATACCACTGACTGAAATCACAGAAACTCTTTCAAGGCTACTCAGGCAATTCTACTTATATGTAGCTAAAATAGCCTACTGTATTAGTTATATTGAAACTGAAATATGTTAGTGAAATATTTTGCATTGAGGATACCTGTCCAAAGCAGCCCAGGGAGACAGGCCAATAACTGCCATCAGAAAGGTCAACAGTTTTTAGCTGTTGCTGTTTATGACTCGTTTTAAAACAGGAACAGAGAATTTTTCCAGTAAGAAGCTTTTGAGCTCTGCCTTGTCTTGAATCAAAATGTTGAGACCCATTGAGAGGTATGGAAATTGATTCAGCTATGACCTTTTCTAAAACTCTCTCAGTCCATGATGACCCCTTTAAATGGAAACATTTGCTTGCTCAGAAGGACTGCAACTGCTTTTTTCACGTGTGCCTACTGAGGTGTGCTTTTATATTTTTGACATTTTACTTGCTGTGGAATTTTTTTATCTTCAGAGGATGAACGGGGCTGATGCTTTGTCATAGTTGTCAGTTTGACTTGCATCCTCTCTCCTCTCTGCAGAGCAGGCACTCATGTGGCTCAGCTCTCATTTCTGTCAGAACAACATTAGCCAAGTAGTCATTTTCCTCTTACTTTCCACAGCTAAATTCAAAGTAGGGAATGATTTATATTTTTTTTCCGTCATCCTTGTAGAAGTCACTTTATAAAGTAAATACTGAAAGTGAAAGATTTCCTTACACATGTGCATTGAAGCAGGATTATCAGTTAATTGAAGATGAATGCTGGGTACTCCCGTTGATCTGCTGACATGTGACAGGCAGAGTTACTTCCTATGTGCAATAGGATCAAGTAACTTGTGTCTGTCATTGCTCCCCAGCTGTACATGGTGAGAGAGCCTCTGGAAGATGTTGACATCTATGTGAAGCACGGCAACCCCTATAGCTCTGGCACTCACCTGGTTTCGTGTAGGCAGCTTCCTGTTGACTGTAAGTGGACAATCCCACTCATCATTGGAGCAGAAATTGTGCCTCTGCAGAAGAAAGGTCAGGTGTGCTGCTGACCAGGACTAGGCAGCCTCTGGTCAGCCAAAGCTACTGCAGCGGATTCACCATCTGACCAAGTATGGGGACAAGGGGAGGGAGATGAAAGAGAGGACTAGTTTTGTATCATGTACATGCTAACAGCAGCCTATGCTGAAAGCCAGTGCTTGGTTTTGTTCTTAGCAGTAATAACCTCATTTCTGGAGTCTCATATCTTAAGGTAACAGATTTTTTTTCCCCTTGCAGAATCCCGTTGTCAGTTTGGTTTTAAGACATTGTATGGTAATTACTTTATCTAAATGAATCATCTGACAACCTAGTTCCTCATCAAACTTGTCACCCTACTATTTCTCTTTTAAGCTGGACCTTACAATAAATTCTAAGCTTGACTGTAAATCACCAGCAGAACATAGGAGAAGGGAAACTATTTACTAAATTGCTAGATGTCATTAGGGATACATGGAGGAAACCACAACAACATAGAACAGACAGATTTTATCTGTTAGCTTGATTGTAAGCAAGTTTATGGACTAATTAAACTCTTTTTACACACATAGGTCCCAACAGAACAGTTAAGCTCACATAGGTAGCAGTTCAAACTTCTCCCAATGCAACTATCCCAAAATTCACTCACAGTAAGAAATAATTTCCTCCACAAACTATGGCCTGGACTTTGTGCTTACTTTAGGCTTTAATCAAGAGAACATTCAGTCAAGTAAACATTTACTCATTTGGAAGGATGACTTCTGTGATCTTAAAACTTAAATCCATCCTAGTGAGGGGGGAAGCACTAGCCTTCAGAGACTCTAAATGACACCCTGCTTAGTATCACCAGTTCAGTTTCCTGTGTAAAATCATGAACCTCTTGACAATCTTTCCCATTTTTACTTCAACTTATCCAAAGTATCTCACCAGCAAATTAAAACATGAAACCAAACTTCTCTGGAAGAGTTTTAATGCTACGTTAACATGTACAAAAGGAAACTGGAAAGCGGTGCCAACATACTGATTATATAACTGACTTTAAGAGAGACCTATCTGAATACATTTGAAGTGTAGGTGATAATGCATCTGAGGTTTTGATCAATTTGTTTAGGAAACACATCTATACAAAACTTTTACTCTTTCCATCACTACTCTTCACCCTACACTCCTTTCTTCTGACCAGTGAGTTCCTAGTCTTTTTTAAAGTGAACCAAGCAAAAAATCTGCAAAACTGGATCAATTTAAATAAATCTCCATGTAATAAGCAACTAATTAGAAGTCTGGAGAAAGTTCTAGTCTAAAAAAGAGAAAGTGCTTGTGTATGTACAGGCATGAAACTTGCCTCAAAAGAAAGTAATACAAGCACAGCAAAATGGAGAAGATTTTTGCCAAGATCGAGTAGTAGGAGACCCATCCTATTTGGTAGGTAGAGGTGGTGATCACTCTGCCTTATTAAATAGTTATCTCAGTCTATCCATTTTACTCAGTGACTTGGACCTTCCTTTTGATACTATGTTCTGCTAATTCTAGTAACGGTCTAAGCAAAACACAACAGTTTTATCTTGCCAGCTGGAGCTCAAACTGACCCTACAGCTAGCTGAAAATACTTGTCATCCTCAGGTGAAAGGAGGAAAAGCAAGTTCTAGTTAACCAGAATAGTAGAATTGTTGGTGTCATCATTGGAATGAGGAATTATAGGATCTGAAAAAACCCAGACATTAGATTTTTTTTTTTTCCCCTTCCTTCTGGTAATTCTGTACTTTGCAAATCTGGGAAATCCTGCTGACTCACAGAATTCCATATGAAATTTTACATTTGGTTCCAAAACCAACACTCAGAATTTTTTTCCCAGCTAATTCTGTATGTCATAGTCTCCTGTAATCACTTGTATGTTTTGTGATGGTGGGGAAAAAAAATAAGAAATTCTTTAAGGTTCTAATACAATCATATAGTAGATAAGAAGTACATGTAGTGAACAGGAAAGCTGCTTAAGTAATTTTAAGGTTTTGTTATATATGGGTTTTATAGATCATAGAATTATAGAATAGAATCACTATGTTAGAAACGATGCTTGAAATCATCGATTACAACTGTACCTGTCCACTACTAAATCATATCCCTAAGCATTTCATCTACCCACTTTTTAAACACTTCCAGGGATGGTGACTCAGCCACCTCCCTGGTGCTTGATAACCTCTGCCAGTGCTTGATAACCCTTTCTGTGAAGAAATTTTTCCTATTGTCCAATTTAAACCTCCCTTTATACAGCTCGAGGCCATTCCCTTTTGTCCTATCACCTGTTACTTAGGAGAAGAGACCAACACTCACCTCTCTACCACCTCCTTTTAGGTTTTAGAGAGTTGTAGGTTGTAGTGGTAGCTGTAAAGAGTGATAAAGTCTCCCTTTAGCCTCCTTTTCTCCAGGCTAAGGTAATATGATGCTATGTATTCAAAAGTAGCTAGAGGTTACATTGCCAACTTGGTTTTGATAGCCTCCAGTGTTTTCATTGCCGAGTTAAAATTCGAAACAGGTTTTAATTCCACTGTGTTCCCATTTCCTGATTGTCAGCTAATGACTGCACTATTCCTACTGGTGACATCAAAATTGCAAGAGATTGTAGCACATTAGCTGAAAACATTCTGATGCTCAGAAAATATGAAGTGATATCTAGGGCTCAAATTTCACATAAGGAAATGTGAAAATATGTAACTGAGAAATCCAAAGTATTCTCTAGTGACTTCCACTAAATGAGTAAATTATACTTGCAAAATCAAGTACTGAAGCTGGAGATTGCTGTTTAAAGGAGCTATTTTTTTTCAAATTAGCTGTGTTTGTTATGCATTCATCAAATCCCAATGCTCCTAGACAGCCTGAATGTGTTGTTGGCATAATAAAGTCTCTAGAGGCTAGAGGGAGTAGACACCCCATTCTAAGTGGGACAGTCAGTTGACTTGAAACACGGCCACCTTTCCTGTCTCAGACTACATGCAGAAGCATTCAGAATGCTTCCAAAATTCTGTTTGGTTAGTTACTGCTCCTCTTCTAGAAAACCTGCTTCCAGGTTAAAGAAAAGTTTGGATTCCCCTCATTTGGATTCCCCTCTCCTCAGGTTGGGAGAGACCCACCGGATCATCGAGTCCAACCATTCCTATCAAACACTAAACCATGTCCCTCAGCACCTCGTCCACTCGTGCCTTAAACTCCTCCAAGGAAGGTGACTCAACCACCTCCCCGGCAGCCTCTGCCAGTGCCCAGTGACCCTTTCCGTGAAAAATTGTTTCCTAATGTTCAGCCTAAATCTCCCCTGGCGGAGCTTGAGGCCATTCCCTCTCGTCCTGTCCCCTGTCACTTGGGAGAAGAGCCCAGCTCCCTCCTCTCCACAACTTCCTTTCAGAAAGGTGGAAAACAAGTTCTGACAAACTGAGCTGCACTCCAAGAGCAGTTGCACAGCTGGGATTGCACAGAATGGGGTGGGATGCGTCTTTGTACAAATAGTACAAAACAGCTGTTGGAAGAAGAATCTAGAGGAAGGATAGGAAGTTGAGAGCAATTTTGCTAGATCCAGCTCTGTCCTTGGAAAAAGACTTTTAAACCAGTCCCGTCGTGGTACTTGTAGACACTGTGCCACTGGAGAGATCACTCCACACTTTGGCATGGAAGTAAAATCTTCTGTGGGAACAAGAGTGGCTCACTAGTGTTCTGTGTCAAAAAGTTCTATTCATTCAGAAACAAGCTTTGAAAAAGTGAAAGGATGCACCTCACCCTGAGCAAAGTAAGACATGGCCAATGATGTTGCTGAAGGTTTATGAAAAAACAAAGCTCTACCAAAACACTACCAAGACACTGACCTCGAGTGGAAACTTTCTGCTCAAACTCCTAGGTCACTTCTGAACATGGATATTATACTACCAAGATCTGCAGAAACCCTTTACACACAAGCTTTATTTCTAAACATAGACTGGAGTGGAGCAGGGGGAACAAGACCTCTGAATATCAATGCTTCTATTAGCTGGGAACTTGATAGAAATTTTCACAAGCATTTAAAATTTTTATTTTGAAATAAAATATAATATAAATGAGTCTTATAATGACTAATATAAATGAATCATCTTCACAGATGTTTTTCTAAGCAAGATTCATAATATTGAGTTAACCTACAGTGGCATCATACATAAAAACTAATGAACACATATGCTTTTACTGTACTGCTTTTAACAGCAATTTAAGTGTTTTCCTTTACGATCTCTCAGATTATTATTGCTCATAATTTATTTTTCTCTTTTTATGTACAGTGATGAAGACATGAATAATACTTCTCATTTATCTCTGTTTCAACAGGAGGGATATTTGAAACTGTGGAAAATGAACCTGTTAATATTGAAGAATTGGCTTTCAAGTTTGCAGTCACCAACATTAATAGAAACAGAACACTGATGCCTAATACCACATTAACCTATGACATCCAGAGAATTAACCTTTTTGATAGTTTTGAAGCTTCAAGAAGAGGTAAGCATCTTAATTACTGTGTCGGTAACTCACATGTTCTATACTACCTTTGCCCAGCCTGGTCTCCTTTATTTGCTACAATTGTGCATAGAAACGGTAACATAAAATTTATCTTCCAAAGTTATTTGAACTAAGAACAAAGCTGGACTTGGACTCGTCATCTAGTTTCTGATAAAACACCTACATACTGTTTGCATGCTAAGACCCCCAGATGGAAAGTGGCAAGTCCAACCCATTTTTCTTTCCAAAAAATAGATTTGCCACCTGGAATTCTGCAGAATATGATCACAGACTAACAAGGAGCACAGTGGGATGTCACAACCCATTATCAGCACACATTATGGAGATATCCGTTATTTGTAACATATTATTTCTGTTGTACTTTAAAGAAACAGAGGCCAGTAGCCTCCCTGTCCTGAATTATTAATGCTTCAGAAGCTTAGAGACAGAAATAAATTTCGCTGTTATAAACAGCTATACGGACTAGAGTGGACAAATATGGAATTCATTTGCCTATTCTTTTATTTTTCTCAGAGGGAAAATTGTAGTCCAATTTACTTGCAACTAATTTATCTGCAGACCAAGAGAGAAAGGGAGGAAAAATTTGCAAGTCTCCTTAAGCACAGTGTATTTCTTCACCTCTAGGAGGCAACCTTGAAGTTTGCTAATATTTTGTATGCATCAACCTAGCTCCTCAAACTAGAATCATGTGGTGTGCACACAATCTCATGTAAGCAAGTCTGGAGAAAGACCCATAAGTCTCTAAGACTTTGCAGATGTGCTTTGCTGTTACTATAACATCTATAATCATAAATGGTGTAAAATAGGCTTGCTCTAAGGCAAAAAAATGTGTCTGTTATGAGGTAAATGAAGGCTGGACAATAAGCATGTTTCACATCACAAGTCATGCTAGAATGCTAGTGAGCTGTTGCCTTCCAAATGTCTAAATTACTAAATTCTCCTTGTGTACTCCGGTTTCTTACTAAAGACTGGAGGAAGAGGAGAATGCTGTGAAAGAACATCAAAAAGAGCTTTAAATTCTCTTTATTGCATTATTTTTCAAATATCAGATACATGCTGGAACTGCATGCTATCAAAAATCAAGTATGCTGGATTTTAAATTCCCTGAAGAGTGAGAATCTCTTCTGTGACTATTGCGAAAGTACTTTCTTCATTTAATCTGTAGGAAGGAGTTCATTATAAATATTTTTGTAAAACTACATGCAAGGAATCCATTCAGAAAATAGTAATTTCTTCTCATCATGAATTATTGATATGATTTATTCAATTTGCACATTAAACCCTGTGATTCTTTAAGAAGATATCTGAATTAAACCTATGCATTTTATGCTGCCTGTAAAACACTCATTTGTAGACTGAAAACAGAAAATAATTTTTTTTTAACATTCTATTACTATCAGAGAGATAAATTCTAATTTAAAACATCTCAACTTGTGGATATTTGTGTACTTAGTTTTTCATCCAATCATTGTAATTTCTAAATTTCCCACAAAGAACCACCTTACAAAGAGTACAGCACTGCAGCTCAGCACAGGGCTTTGTCCCAGTTGACAAAGACCTTATTAGAAACACTTGCAGTGAATTTTGTTAATGGACAGAAGTAATTAATATTGCTTCATCTTCTATCTGTTACCCTGAAAAGACGTGGGAGAGGAAGAAAAATGAAAAGACACCTACAGGGGAGAAACTTTTGACTGAGGTATAGGCACAAGGAAAGGTATTAAAGTGTCAGTGTGCGTTGATTCTTTATTTCCCTGTGTCATTACTGAGGGCTTTAGGCTTTACTGCCTGCTGTATAAACAGAGATTATGGAGCACCCTTTACTGTTTATATTCCTTCAGTAGCCTGAAATTAAGGCAACTCACATTGGTAGAGGCTTATCGGTCATGGAGGGAATCCATATAGTGCCTGTTGTGATTCTATGAACATAAGTATTTCCTGACATGCTGCCATGAAACTTAATTCATATGACATCCCTTTGGCAAGCTCACTGCCAGAAAGCTCTTGGTTTCTCTAGGGAAATGCCATTCTGAGAAAGGCAGTTTAGGAATCAATATGATCTGAAGGTAACGAGCAGAAAAATTTTGATTTTGATTTGTAGGAAACAGGTTCTAGGATATAATGCTAATCAGTAAAGCCATTTTCAGGAACCATTTTCAAATACCTGAATGGATTTGTAAGCAACATTGTCACCCATTTGCACTTTGAAAGTATGGGGATCAATGAAGAATAAATAATCTCAACAAACATCACACAAGTTGCTTGCTTTTTGCCAGCTATTAGCTTCTTACTCTCTCTTTTTCTCCCCATCAGCATGTGACCAGCTTGCTCTTGGTGTAGCTGCTCTGTTTGGACCTTCCCACAGCTCCTCTGTCAGTGCAGTGCAATCCATTTGCAACGCACTTGAAGTCCCACATATTCAGACCCGATGGAAGCACCCAACAGTGGATATCAAAGATGCATTTTATATCAACCTCTATCCAGACTATGCAGCCATCAGCAGAGCAGTTTTGGATCTTGTACTATACTACAACTGGAAAATAGTAACAGTAGTATATGAAGACAGCACAGGTAAGTAGCACTGCTGCACTGCAGATCATATACTTCTTTAAATGTACATGCATACATAAATTCTGTGAGAGAGAGAGTGCCTGTGATAGTTCAGTTTGGCATACTTACAGCTGTTTTCCCCAGAATATGGAAGAAAAAGGTCTCTAAAGGCTCAGCTATCTTTCTGTTGCTATTCTTTTTGGAAAGCTGTTTTTTTCATCAGACCTTAAAAAGTCGCCAGGAGGTAGCTCCTAGATTTTGAATACTCAATCATGTTTTGCTTCCTATTTGTGGAACAAATATCACAGCTTCAAACAGATAAATATTCTAGTGTGGGGCTGATTAGGGTTTCCCTCTCAGTGAGTGGTTGATCTCAGTGAGTGGTGCATCTACAAAAGTTCAAGATGCAGCATTTTTAATGTGGAGACTATATCATTGCTTGAAACTGTCACAGAAACAGTCAGCCCCCTCGTCAACTGGGTACTGAAGGATGAAACTTGCAATTCATGTAAAAAAAAGATAATGACAAACTCATTCCCGGGAAAAAAATTATTTAAAAAGCTTATCAGAGATGAGTACTACTTTTTTTTTTTAAAAAAAAAACAAAACAAAGAAATTGCGGAAGACTGTCAATGTTGTAAGGAAGTCCAAGCCACTGTTGCATGTCTGTACATAGACTTTATTGCCCCTGTAGTTGATACCTTATATTGTACTGTATTTATTTCTGAGAAATGTATTAGCTGTTCTGGTCACTGAGAGAACTAAAGTGCTCTCAGAAGGAGTCTTGTCGAGTAAGATTATACGTCAAAATTTATTCCAAGCATGACAGCAGAGAACATAATCTCTCCTACAGTGTAGACTGAGTCATGGATTAAGGGTTTGTAGTCTGTCTTCACAAGAAAAGGTTTGCATGTAAACAAACCATTAAGAGCTCAGATTGATCTATGGCTCTCCGGTCAGAACAGAGGTGGGGCTAAGCAGGGGGGCTGCCAATGGATTATTTTTTGCAGGGAACATAGTACAGGTAAGGGCACATTCTAAACAGTGGGAAAGATTTTCTTGGAGATATCATATCTGATATCTGTAGAGAAGAACTAAATAAGTCTTGCACTGAAATTCCAGTGTAAACTCTCACCACCATCTTTGAACTCTACTTTTTATGGTAAAGGTGTAGCTGAACCAACCATACCCATTTCTGCTCATTAGTGCAAAATAAACACTTCACTGTCAACTCCACTCTGAGACTTGCATGCTCCTTGTTCTTCCCATTGCTCACAGAAGTATAATACCTTTTTGAGCTCTACAGATGTGCAAATGACATTTAAATTGATTAAATCATAAAATAAATCTGGATGAACTGTCTAACTGATGATCTGCCTAAGCCTTTAAAGGAAGTATGCAAAAAAAGTCATGCATATTAAATTCATGTTGTAAAAAGATGTCTGAAGACAGAATTTTGCTAAAAAAGGAGTCAAACGTCAATTTTAAGGATAAAATTGTTTTTTTTTCTGCAATGTTGGCTGCACAAAAGAAGCACATTGCCTCCTGAATCCAAGAAGCAGGTCTCAGTGCTAAGATTCTACTCGCCCTAGACTCAGAGATCACACCAGGAGGCTGGAGGTAGAAGAGAAAGAACAAGTCAGGCTGGGCTTATGCAGCAGTTTGTATTTCAGTTATAATGGTTTAGCTCAGTAAAATTTATGCTCGGCTTCTAGCACTGTATGCCAAAATATAGTCATGGATAAACAAGTAGATGTCTTTTTCAGCCTACTCCATTATCAAATTAGCATTCCAAAACACTAAGTATTGTATAAGTGTTCAGCTATAAATTTTACGGATATTAAAGAGACTTATAAAGTAAATTAATAATCAATCATCTTATTAACTTTGAGTCACAAAAGTAAACAGAACAGCACTGATCAATACAGATAGTCTTTGGACTTTGAGTTAGAGTGACGCTATTTACCTCCAGCTCCTTTTTTAACTTATGTCTCATATTTGACATTGTTACAATGCAAGAAGAAAAAAACATATTAACCTGTTGAGACTAATTGTCTGTGAAGATCAGCTTCATTCCTAAATAAACAATGAACTCACAGCTGCAACAGTGAACTTCCAATAATCCATACCAAGATTATTCTGGTAGGGATAAGCCTTGCTCCAGGTTAACAGTTTATTTTTAAGATTAAGTGTGGAAAATTCCATTTTCATCCTTCATATAAGAGCACTGTTGCAAACCCACATGCCATCATGGCCAGCCCCAGCACAGAGGCTACATGCTGTGTCAGTTTGCCAAACTGAGCTTTCCCTTACCTCCTGTAGTTAAAGTTTTCACTGCTGCATGGACACATCCACCCATACAAATGCATTTATGAGTCTGTACTGAGCAATGTTAAAAAATCCAAAACCAAAACAGGTCATCTGAGTTAGCTTCTTATGTTTCCAACTGATCATAGAATCATAGAATGATTTGGGTTTGAAAGGACCTCAGAGATCATATAGTTCTAACCCTCCTAACCCTCCTGCCATGGGCTGTGACATCTTCCACTAGATCAAGTTGCTCAAAATCTCATCCAGCCTGTCCTTGAGCACCTCCAGGGATGGAGCATCCATGACTTCTTTGGGCAAACTGTTCCAGTGCCTCACCACCATCACAGGAAAAAAAAATCCTAATATCTAATCTGAATCTACCCCTTTTCAGCTTAAAACCACTGCTCCTCATCCTATCATTACAGTCTCAGACAAAGAGCCCCTCTCCATCTTTCCTGTAGGCACCCGTTAAGTACTGGAAAGCTGTTTTAACGTCTCTCCCTGGAACCTTCTGTTCTCTAGGATAAACAAGCCCAGCTCTGTCAGCCTGTATACATATGGGAACTGCTGCAGCCCTCTGATCATCTTTATGGCCTCCTCTAGACTCACCCTAACAGATCCATCTGCTTCCCCTGTTGAGAACTCCAGAACTGAACATAGTACTCCATATAAGGTCTCACAAGAGTGGAGCTGCAAGCACACATTGCTGGTTCATGTTGAGCTCATCCACCAGTATCCCCAAGCCCTACTCTTCAGAGCTAGTCTTAGTCCATTTGCCACCCAGCCTGTATTTGGGCTTGGGATTGCCCCAGCTCAGGTGCAGGACCTTGCACTTGGACTTGTTGAACATCGTGAGGTTCACACAAGCCCACATCTTGAGCCTATCAAAGTCCCACTGGATGGTATCCCTTCCCTCCAGCATGTAGACCATGCCACACAGCTTGGTGTTGTCAGCAAACTTCCCGAGGGTGCCCTTAATCCCACTGTCCATGTCTCTGACAAAGATGTTAAACAACAACAGCCCCCAATATCAAACCCTGTAGAATGACACTTGTCACAGGTCTCCAATTGGACTCGGAGCCATCTACCACAACTCTTTGAGTGTGACCATCCAGCCTATTCCTTGTCCATCAAGTGGTCCATCTGTCAGATCCGTGTCTCTTCAATTTAGAGACAAGAATGTTGTGTGGGAGAGTGTCTTTGCACAAGTCCAGGTAGACAACATCAATTACTCTTCTCTCATCTACCAATGCTGTGGCCCTGTTGTGGAAGGCCACAAAGTTCATCAGGCATGATTTGCCCATTGTGAAGCCATGTTGACTGTCAGCAGTCAGCTTCTATTTTCCACGTGCCTCAGCAGAGTTTCCACGAGGTTCTGCTCTATGAATTTGCTGGACACATACTGATCAGCCTGTAGTTCCCTGTGTCTTCTTTTTTTTTATTTTTTAAAAAAGGTAGTTATGTTTCCCCTTTTCTGCTCAGTGGGAACTTCACTGGACTGCCACGACACCTCAAATATGATAGATAGTTGTTTAGCAACTTCATCCATCAGTTCTTGCAGGACCCATGAATTTATCTGATCAGGTCTCATGGACCTGTGCACTCTCGGGTTCCTTAAATGGTCTTGAACCTGGTCTTTTCCTATCATGACTGGTTCTTTGATCTCCCCGTCCTTGCCTTTGCCTTCTGCACCTTGGGCGGTGCAGTTTGAGGACTTGCCAATGAAGATTGAGGCAAAAAGTTAATGAGTACCTCAGCCTTCTCCATATCCTGGGTAACCTCAATGGCCTCAAGCTACGCCACAGGAGGTTCAGACTGGATATCTGGAGCTTTAACTTTCCTAGCCTGATCCCAGGCTGCTCAGACAATTTCGCTATATTCCTGCCAGGCTACTTGTTCATGCTTCCACCCTCTGTAGGCATCCTTCCTCCTGTGTTCCTTCTTCAAGCTTTGGGCTTCTGTTGCTGGCATATGGTCCAAATGACTTATGCGTACCTTCCTCATCCCAAACATTATTTACCATGCTGCCAGTTTTTGTCATCTAAGTGTTTTTCAGCCATATCTTTTTTCCAGTCAATTATTTTGGAGCGTACACGGAGACAAGAGCTCTACCAATGTCTGAATGGCTTATCACCAGCCTTCACAGGCCTCTGCTGTTTAGTAAGGCTTTCTCATTGACATCTGGTTTTTGAGATCTGGTGGATCATTATTTTAAAGTCCCATATTTTTCATGAGTAGGTTGCATAGTGTATGAAGGTGGTCACATTCTGGGGCAAGTGATTTACATCTAGGAAGCTGCCTGTGTCAACAAAACTTTTAACACCAAATGAAGGCACTTGGTTTGATACAGAGCTTGTCTTCCCTGGACATCTTAACATCTCTTTTAATTTTAATCCCAAATTTTTATTCTTCGGCATTCTACCACTGTATCAGATTAACACTCAGCTTGTCTGGTGCTTACACTGGGGTAAGCTCTTTTGTGTTTTCTCATATACCCTTTTGGTAATTGACAAAGCATTAGCACTTTTTTCCAGTTTTCTAGAATTCATTCTGGGTCCCAATATTTATCACAATAGTTGCTGACTGTTAGTAATCTACTGAGTGGACTCTGCAGGACTGTCAATGACAAGCGAATTTTACATAAGCAGGTCTAGAATACCTATGACTAAAAATTACATTTGCAATAGGAAGTACTTACTCAGCCTGCTTCTTATCAAATGGTGCCACATTAAACAAATTTTCTGTGTCCTCCAAAGTGACCTACAGCTGTTATAAAGCTTATATTTTGTTTGTAAAATACATTTGCAAAATTCCTTCATGTTTCCTGAGTTGAGCTGATCAGATTTTTACCCTCATTTCTCCTATACTTCAATATGAATAAGAATAGTAAAGCACACTACAGCTGACTTTTACTTCTAATTGTTGTCCTTACTGAGTCACTGAAAGATGGACTTTCAGATAGAGTCATCATTCTTGATAGTAAATTCATAGATTCTGGTTAAAGAGTAAATATTTATTTATACATCTCATAGTTTTCTCATCCTGCTCATTAATGCCTAAAGCTTTCCAATGCTAGAGAAAAATAAGTCTCCTAAGCAAATATATTTATTTTTCAGGTTGATACTGTGCTCCTTTCTTTCCATATTAAGCATAATCCAGGTTATGTTCAGAGTCCCCAGTACATAATCAGTCTTCATCCTGATTATTAATTCCTCTTTATTTTTCATTAGGGTGTTAAAAAAAAGTTAGTTTATACCAAGTTTATGTTATGTCTTTGTCTAAGGCAAAAAATGTCTCCAGAACTTTAAAGACAATCTAATGAAGCCTTGCAATAGACTGCATGGTATATCAAGCATCCATTTCCCAAACTTAGATACCATAAATTATGGCTTATCTTTCCCTAAGTAGACATACTGCTCTTTGGTTTAATTTAGTGTTTTGTAATATATCCCTTCCAATACCTCACTTTTGCACTTTGTTATTTGGCACATTGACCTGTATTGGACTCATGACTCTTCCTTAGTTATCAGCCCAACCAAAAGGAATAACACTGCATTCAGTGCAGGTTTGGCTCTGCTTTTGAGCGATCTTCCCTGAATTCAATAATTTTAACCCACCAGGTGCTGAGAAAGCAACTACATCAGTTTCCTCATCTTCTGTAAGAATCCCTGCCTTTCCCCACTCGTTGGCCTGAACTCCCAGAGACCATAAGATACCTTCTCAACAATACAGAAAATTTCCAACCCTGTTTCCAAAGGAAAGGGAGAAAGTAGTTATACAGGCAGCAGAACACAGACAGTAGGCCTAGAAAGTCAGTAAAACAAGTCAGGTTTCCATCCCTGTAGATCTTGTTTTAAAGCCCTAAATTGAGGCCCTTTTCAATTCACATTTACCCACTGTGGCTTCCTCCTGGCCAGGATCTACAACGTCTTTCCTATCCAAGTTCCTGCACTAGCGCAGTCCTGCATCACTGTTGAGGTCACAACACCCACTTTGCAGATGTCCAGGATATGTCACTTCTGAGCCCTTCCCAGCCTGAACACTGCTTCCTTCCCAGCCTCATGGACAGTCTGTGATACCTTCTGCCTGCTCTTGCAGGCCGAGCTCCAGGTGGTCTCGCCAAGCGAGAAGGAAGTGACTGCCCTAAGCGCTGCACTTGCCCAGGCCTTCTCCCTCCCCCCAGGAATCAGACTAAACACTTCACATTTAAGATCTGTCCCATATCAGGAACGGGTGGTATCATGTTTGGATTTGTGAGAAAGAGGAAGGAGAGCACTGGTGGTTATGCCCCTTTGAAATTAATTATGTTGGCAGTCAGTTGATTCAGGCTTTTGCCTGGTCCTTCAGAAAAATAACTGCAGTTGTGTTCACTGCTTCTTTCACTTCTTCAATACACTGCAGCAAGGCTTTACCTTTACTTTGTGTGGCAGTAGGAAGTGATGGGAAGTGTGAGGTCCAAGTCTTATGTGGCTGAAATAAGTAACTTAAGGCACGCAGCATTTTCCTTCCCCCACAAAGGACTTGGAGGTGGGTGGGCAAATCTGTTTCTTCTGCTCTTCACAACACTCATACTTTTTGTTCCTGGAAAGAGACACAATACTCAATCTGAGGCTGTAGATAAGATGCAAACTCCCTGCCTGTTGGGCTCTTCCTCCCAAGTCTCAGTTTTCTCTCTTAGAGTTGCCATTGGTTATAGTGGCCAAGGCACTGTGGTGAAGGGCTGAACGCTTGAGTGCGTGGTGCAACCAAGCTAAATCTTTACAACCAGATTACATAAACTCCCCTATTTGTTAGTCAGTGTTAGAAGCATTTGCCTGATTCTCATAATAACGAGCTTAAATTATTTCATATTTACACAGGCTGGTGTCCAGCCAGGCTCTGATCTCGTAGCGTGTGCAGCAATTTACATTTGAATTCTCATGATACTTAATATTCTATATAGATTGCTGATACTTGAAAACCTGCAAAGAACAGACCAAGCATTGCAGGCAAAGGGAAAGATTATTTTTTTCAAAACACATTGCCAGTACTTGAGTGAAAGCCAACAGTTCTCAACATAGCAATCACTCACAAACCTCAGAAGAAATAGTGATGCTTCATCTTGCTTTATATATACCTTTGGACCACTCAGCCAAGGACACTCATACACAAGACAAATATATACTCACTCTCAGCAGGAGTGCGATGATTTTTTTCATATTAATAATTTGTTTAATTTTTGTTCAAGAAGTGCTTCTTTCCCATATTCTCTCACTCCTTAGGCATATTTTTAAGGCAGCCTTTTACTTTCACTCAGCAGGAGATCACAAGGTTTTTTGTGGGTAAATTACATTCATAGATAATGAGAAAGAGGCTGTAATCACACACCTCAAAAAAAACTCTTAACTATCTTACTTAGGCTTTAGAGGCAGTACAAATTACCTCTAAGTTCTGAATTAGCTTGTAGAATTGCACTGTGCTTAAATACTTGGACAAATCTTCAACTGGTTTAGCTCCACTGACTTCAAATAAACCATGTAGATTTGTACCAGCCAAAGACATAGTCTTAGAAAACATGTTCTTGCATTTACAGGCATAAACCTGGATCTCAAAATATCTCCATTCTTTATAATATGTGAGACTTGCTAAGTGACCTTATGCAAGTCACTATTCCTTAAGGATATTTGTCTCTAAACTGATGATAAGAAAAATTTAAGGCTCCTCCTTCAGGGTATTGTAACATATGCTGAAATGAGGACCATGAGAGCCATATGGATGGCTATCAATAATAGTTATTGATTAGTGCCACTCAGGCTAACCACTGGCTTCTAAGTGAGCCACAATGGAAGTTCTGGCCATTGAACATTTTGACATTTTTTTTCTTCTATCTCCCTCATCTGCTCATGCTTGACATTAGGTAGGGCAGTTCGTAATGAGGTTTCTTCAGTTGTGTGTTCTTGTTGTTTAATACTGAATTAATAATTAGCTCCCAGGGAAGATGCATTATATCATTTCTGCAGTAAACTGTAACATTAATACAAACATATGCTATAGTCAATCTATTAAATTAAGAGTTTCCGAATATTTAGATGTTGAAGCCAAATATAACCATGAAAAGACAACACTGAAACAATATTAGTTACGAGACTGACAAATATGAAGCTGACAGCTGCCCTTTGGATATGTGAATTATGTTTGGACTGATAAGAGACCCTGTTTAAGTGACAATAAATATGCATTGCACAGAATGGTTAGTTGTATAATTGTGTATCATTCTTCAGGTCTAATTCGCCTGCAAGAACTCATCAAAGCCCCTTCTAGATACAACATTAAAATCAAAATCCGCCAACTGCCCTCTGGGAACAAAGATGCCAGGCCTTTACTCAAGGAGATGAAGAAGGGCAAGGAGTTCTACGTGATATTTGATTGCTCACATGAAACAGCAGCAGAAATCCTTAAGCAGGTAATGGGAAAAGGGTTGAAAAAGCACAATATTTGGTTTGTATCCAGAATATTGTCAGCCTTTCTGATTTTCATTTTCTGAGAAACACTCAAACTGAATACATTCATTGATTAGGACATAGGATTGTAAATAACCAGGGACAGAAGTTATTGAAGAACATGCAGCAGCACCTGAGCTCTCAATGGGACTTCCAGACTTCACAAAACCATAAGGACCAGCAGCAGTATTGATGTCTGAAGTGGAACCCATAGATATTCTACAAAAGGACATATCTATTTCTTTTTAATACTTATTTTTGATACTCAGGCTGTGTTTGACTTGGAAGATTTTTGCATTTATTTTATCTTCTCCTGGTTTAATTAACACGGTTTTTATGTGAAAGAGAACGTTCGGAGTGCCTGGGGAGCAGCTCACATGGAGCTATTGCCTCCATGTAGGCGGCACATCAGATTCAGCACTGGCTACAGTTAACAATGGGGCATTAAGCCACTGCAGGCAAGTGTAGCTCTGCATTCACATCCTTCTAATAAAGTAAGATTTAGTATCTGCTGGCATTACCTCATTACATTCAAATTCTGCTACATCAAGAAGATGGGATGGAGAGCATATCAGAAAAAAATCCTTATACTTTAGAATAGGAAGAGAGGCTATTGTGCAAGGGTTGATATAGCCCTAGCCTATATGTGAAAGTTGGACAGTCACGCAAGGCAAGAAAAAATGCCACAAAGTCCAATGTTAATGGGCTGGGCTGTTTCCAGGGGGACACAAAGAGTGGTGTAAATTACAATTCACTGTTGTCAATTACTATGTATTTCTAGGCAATAAAAATCTAAAGCATTGGCTTCTGCAATTCATAGAATAATAGAATCATAGAATCACCAAATCATAGAATCACCAGGTTGGAAGAGACCCATCGGATCATTGAGTCCAACCATTCCCACCAATCTCGAAACCATGCCCCTCATCCACCCGCACCTTAAACACCTCCAGGGAAGGTGAGTCAACCACCTCCCTGAGCAGACCATTCTATTGCTGGGACTGCTTCCTTTCTGCTGTATTATACTCCCAGCCGATATCCAGGAAATTGAAGTCTCCCACGAGGACTAGAGGTAGCTATCTTGAGACAACTGTCAGTTGTTTGTAGAAGAGCTCATCAGCTGCTTCTTCTTGGCTGGGTGGTCTAATAGCAGACTCCCATCACAGCACCTGGGCTGCCCATGGGCTCCTCTGATTTTTACCCACAGGCACTCAGTCCCTTCCTGACCATAATCCAGCTCATTCATTGACCTATAGAAAAAATAACAAATAAGTAATACATTATGAAAGGCATTTCCCCTTTTGAAGCAAGCAAAGAGAGGGTTTTAGTTTTACTGTCAGTCAGTCAAATGGGAAACACTGATCCTAGAAGACCAGTGATCCCAGAAGTTCCAGTGTTCTAACTGTACAGGTATGTACTGTCTCGTGAAGGCTAAAGCCTATGTTTCCATACTGGTATGTTTTGTATCAAAGTAAGACAATTTACTGGTTGCTATAATCTGCTAAGCCTTAAACCATCCTCTCCAGACTGGAGAATGTTGGTCCTGTGAATACAGACATGCAGGATACTGTCCTAAATGCAACACAACTGAGAACAACACATAAGTTCCCACGAGCTGTTAGAATTAGATTTATTACTGCCTGGAAAGTTGGCCTGTACTAAATCTTAGGGTTTTCTCAGTAGAAGTTATAAATTTAAGCTATAGCAGGCCAAATGCAGGCATGGCATTGGGAATGTGAGGGAAGAGCAAGGGGAGGATGTGCAATCACACAGTTGCCCTCTCTTGCAATGAAGAGCACACTGCAGCAAATGGCATTAATTGGGAAGGAGGTAGACAGAAACACTGCTGTGCCCTCGCTCTGCTCACTGTAGGGCTGTCCAAAAGCATTAAAACATGATAGTGTGTACAAGCTGCTCCAAAATGAGACTTATGAGGGAAGAGTTAAACTGACAACACGAATTTTCCAGGATCTGCAAGAAGAAAGTGCAGATGTCTGGCACACTGCAGGAGGTGCAGTACTTCAAATATGCCAGGCTGAGTATGACAAAAGAGAAAAATAACCTTAGTGTTAAAAAAAGAAGAGGAAGCGCTAAAAGATGCACTAAGACAGGGTAAAGTGGCAGAACAGTTTGTGTGGGAAATGGATTAGGGAGAAAACTGAAAAGCTGCAGGTACAAATGGTGCTCTCCAATGCCTTAGGAACTCAGAGAAGGACGCTGAATAGCAGTGTGGAAGAAAACCAAATTAAGAAAAGTACGCCTGTGGGTCAGAGCTGTGGGAAAGGAAGCAACATAAGTACAGACTAGGAAGAAAGGGAAAATTGATTTAATATGAGATTGTACTGTGGCTGAATCTAGATGCTGACAGCAGTAACTCAGGTGTTGAAGTTCCTCACTGTAAAAGGCAGCTGTGAATGGGAAGATGTGGAGGGCTATGAATTCACTTGGGGCTTATCTGATTATATGTTAGCTAAATGAAATTCCATGGTTCACATTCTCATCATTGCAGACAGAAGACTCTGTATGATTTTATAATAAATGAAACCAACCTATTAGAGAGAATACTATAGATATTATTTTAAGAAAACTCTACAACATTAATAGATAGTATTTTTTACTTTGTAAATGATCCAGTAGGTATGGCAGGGAAAATGCACGTAATTGTTAAATTTTGTAAGATTTCTAATAGGAGTAGGAATCAGAGCCCATGGTCACCTAAATCTGTCCACAAAAAAACTTCTTGTCCGCCTCCTGTATTTGCAATAATGTGTTAATAGCCTATGCAGGAGAAGATAAATAAAGGAAATGGACATTAGTTGTGAGTTGGGTTGGAGAGGGCATTTTACAGGATCACACAGGGACGCACTCACCATTGTTTTTAATTGGTTCCTCTCTCCTCCTTACGATCCATACCTGCCCGGGTTCCCCCTCAAAAAGGACAAGGGTCTGCATTTCCCCCCTCCATGCCTCCTCTATACCAGGATCTACCCCATCTCCTTTGGACAACCCCAATCCAAGGTGGGCAGCATCTCTCTCCTCTTCCAAACCTCACTGCCCTTCTTCCAGTGGTGCCCATGCTGCTGGGGTTGGCAGTGGCAGCAATGGCTCTGCAAGCAGGGGCTCCTTGTGCCAGTGCTCAGGGGGCACTGGCTGCAGCATGGCTTGTTTCCAAAGAGGGGAGATCAAGGGATGCCTAGAAACTCTTTCTGAGAGTGAAGGGATTAGCACATCTGTAATTATGTCTTGAAAGAGTCTGCATAGGGAGCTGGTTTGGGGAGACTGGAGCTACCTGACCCAACTGGATTACCAGGCTTTGGGACCAGGAGAGGTGACCTTTTCACTTGCTTCCTTCAACTTATTGTTTACAAAACAGCACAAAAGACAGATTTCTTCTCATAAATGAGACTCTTTTGCTTATTTATAGCTTCAACTAAAATACCATTGAGCCACAGTTCTTCCTTGTGCACAACAACAACAGGCGAATCGATAACCTAATTTAAACAAAATATAAAGCCTGGACACAGCTGAATAACCTATTCCCTAAGCTCACACATTTCCCTTTCTTTCTGACATGCTGCAGAGAGCCCAGACTTTCGCAGTACCCGACCAGCTTAATGAGGCCTAACCCTCTGATCACCCAGATCTGCAGGGAACAAGGAAATTGTGATTATTAATTGCTGCCTTTTACAATAGTCACTTTGAATTTTCTCTGCATATTCCCTCATGAAGATTGGTAACCTCGGGTGACTGTGCATAGTGGCTAAGGGCGTTTTCCAACTTTGTTGCCTGTATGAGATAACCACAAAAACTGGCAGCTCTGCTGCCCCAAGTGACCCACTCTGTGGGGATCAGGATATCCCAAAATCAATTGAACTGGAGGTTATGCCAGCAAGGTTTTCAAATAAGATGTACTGCACTAGCAGAGCTGATAGGAAAAGTCACAGCTCATCTGTCACTCCCATAGTCTACTTGAAAATCTTAGCTCCTGGACCTTTAAAGCTCATGAAAACTGAACAAATCATCTGAAAAAAGAGTGAGATATAGTGTAGAATTAGATGTCGAAAGCAGGAGCTAAGAGCAGCTGTGGCTTCCTAAGGTAAAATTGTGATTGCCAAAGTCCTGCTCAGGATCTGCTTGACCTCTGTAAGAGCCTCCCTGTTGAATTCAGCAGTGCCTGTCCTGCTCTGCTGTGAGGGTGCCTAGCTTCTCTCTCCTTTCCAAGCTGAAAAATAGGTATCTCTGAAAGAGTGTGTGATGATAAAGCTCCTACCAAACTTGCTTAAGACCAGCAGGACTGAGTCCCTTACACGAGTAAGCAGTAAACATTTCCACGAGGAAAAATCTGCTCTGCTTAGACAAGGTAAGCAGTTCCACAAGTCAGTTATATCTAGCTATTGCAAACTGCAATCAGTTTTATGCAGGAATCTGCCAGTATACCATGGATATACTGTATTTAGTCTGATACTGTCTTTTGGTATGCAGAACTTAGTTCAAGACTTAAGTTGTTATGGTTAACCATCAATTTATTATTCTAACACAACAACTGTTGACATAGATTTTACTCCTGGGCAAACTTATCTCTCATAAATTATGTTGCTACTAGCCTTAAATTATGTACTCCTACCTTCACACAACTAAAATAAATTTTGTGAAACGTACTGTATATTTAATCGGGTTTAGGAACTCGTAGAGCATTTCATAAAGACGTCTATGTTCACTTGCACTATGTGGCAGACAAAGAAAAAAATAATTAATTCAGTTCTTACAGAAGCACGAAAACTGTCACCCTAGTATGTATTCTAAATATATAATAAATGCAAGAATATAAAATTTCAGTTCCTGATTATATTCCTTGTAGTAACTTGATAGGTAGGCTCTGCTAAGAAAAGAGAGTGATTTTCTTAGCACCTTGTGCCAAGAAAAGGCAAGATTAGCTCTGTTCTCACTGCTGTGGCAGAAATACCAGTGACAGATCCCTCCAGATGCCCCCAAGCCCTGAAGTGAGAAGCAGAGAAATACTCATCTCACTGATTCTCCTCTCGTTGATTTTATAAAGGAGTTGTTGATAGGAGAACTTCTTCTGGCCACCTGGTTTCTGCTGAATGGTATCAGATGACAAGAGCATTGGTCCCTAGCACAGACATGGGCCAAGGCATCAGTAAAGACCATGGACACAGAAATTTTGTGACAGGGGTCATACATCCTGAAAATTGGCAGTGTGCTTCAGTTTCCAAATCTAAATGTGGATCTCCCTAGAATTAAATATGGTCATTGCCTTAGAAGCTTTATTCTGAGATTCAAAGTTACAACAGCATGGGCTATGAATCAGAGTACAGTCTTTGGGATCCTTGCTGTGTAATGTCATAGCTGCACTATGCCAAGACCTCTACTTCTCTGTTCTTGTTAGCCGTGCTATATAGAGGAAAGCTAAAATAGTTACATAAACCTAGTGCAGTGCAATCTATGCTACATCTTTTCATGTTGTTCTTTGCTTCCTTGGAAGATTCACTGAGTAGTGCAAATGCAAGTAGACTTGCTAACTGAAAGTGCTTTCAGTCTTGGTACTGTGAGATAATGTCCATGCTGGACTTTGAAAGGTAATGCTGCTGCCCTAGCTCCCTAGGATCCCTTCAGGAAGCAGAATGAGCCAACTACAGTAGACTGTGACTCTGGGCTACCACATTTGTTCTGCCCTATCGCTATGGCCTTTTCTTCCAGTTTGACTGCAATACTGGTGAAGTATTTACAGAGTATATCTTGTTTCTTGCCATGGCTCCTGTCCATGTTAAAGGAACTCTATACCATTCCAGCTGGACCACTGCTGTAACTGAGTGGGATGCAGATTTCCAGTGAGTTAAGTCATGTCCAAGTAAAGCTGTCAACATAGAGTCCAGTGAAGCACTGTAAGCAAAATACAGCATTTTTTATATCAAACACTTGAGAGGCAAGGAGACAGAGGGACTTTTATTCATTATGATGTACCTTGCTGATCTTAGAAAACAGTAGTGGTACTAATTAATTGGAGAGTAAAATGTGTTCATTTAATGGTCATGAAATTAAATAATAGCATGAATGAGGAAAGTGCAAAGTGAAAGCAAGCAGAGTATTTGATGTGGTTCCTGCTACTATGCTTCACCATCAATCTAGTTTCATCCCACCTTAAATGAACACTGACACCAGCTCTAAATGAGGAGGTGATTTTTTTAAAAGATGAACGAATGCATGGTGGACCTGAGACATCATAGAATCATAGAATAACCAGGTTGGAAGAGACCCACTGAATCATCGAGTCCAACCATTCCTATCAAACACTAAATCATGTCCCATAGCACCTCGTCCACCCGTGCCTTAAACACCTCCAGGGAAGGTGACTCAACCACCTCCCTGGGCAGCCTCTGCCAGTGCCCAGTGACCCTTTCTGTGAAAAATATTTTGCTAACGTCCAGCCTAAACCTCCTCTGGCAGAGCTTGGGGCCATTCCCTCTTGTCCTGTTGCCTGTCACTTGGGAGAAGAGGCCAGCACCCTCCTCTCTACAACCTCCTTTCAGGTAGTTGTAGAGAGCAATAAGGTCTCCTCTCAGCCTCCTCTTCTCCAGGCTAAACAACCCCAGCTCTCTCAGCCGCTCCTCATAAGGCCTGTTCTCCTGCCCCTTCACCAGCTTCATCACTCTTTTCTGGACTCGCTCCAGAGCCTCAACATCCTTCTTGTGGTGAGGGGCCCAGAAGTGAACACAGGATTCGAGGTGCAGTCTCACCAGTGCAGAGTACAGAGGGAGAATAACCTCCCTGGACCTGCTGGTCACACCGTTTCTGATACAAGCCAAGACACCATTGGCCTTTTTGGCCACCTGGGCACACTACTGGCTCATGTTCAGTCGGCTGTCAACCAACACCCCCAGGTCCTTCTCCTCCTGGCAGCTTTCTAGACAGGCTTCTCCTAGTCTGTAGCACTGCACAGGGGTTTTGTGCCCCAAGTGCAGGACCCGGCATTTGGCCGTGTTAAACCTCATGCCATTGGCCTCTGCCCAGAGGTCCAGCCTGTTCAGGTCCTTTTGCAGAGCCTCCCTACCCTCCAGCAGATCCACACTTCCACCCAGCTTGGTGTCATCTGCAAACTTGCTAAGGGAGCACTCGATGCCTTCATCCAGGTCATTGATAAAGACATTGAACAGGGCTGGACCCAGCACTGAGCCCTGGGGAACCCCACTTGTAACTGGCCTCCAGCTGCATTTAACACCATTTCCCACCACTCTCTGGGCCCGGCCATCCAGCCAGTTTTGCACCCAGGAGAGTGTGCGCCTGTCCAGGCCAGAGGCTGATAGTTTCTGTAGCAAAATGCTGTGAGAACCTGTGTCAAAGGCTTTACTGAGGTCCAGGAAGACACATCCACAGCCTTTCCCTCATCCAGTAGCCAAGTGACTTTATCATAGAAGGCGATCAGGTTAGTTTGGCAAGACCTGCCTTTTGTGAGCCCGTGTTGACAATGGTGCAAGCCAGGCCAGGGCACCCGAAGAGATTTAAAAACAAGAGAAAAAATGTATCCAGTTTCTGTCATTATGATTTGATTACTAATACTTTTTCAGATTCACATTACTGCTTATGACCCACAACTAAAAGCATAGGTCTGCAAAAGACAAGATCCAAAATTCTTATCTGAAGTAGATAATGAGAAGTAGAAGTCTCTTTATCTTATTTCCAAGTTAATCCATAATTCAACCATATCCGAGTGTGGCTGAAGAACTAACAGATTTTATACTGAGTACAATGGGTGGGAGATCTAGAAGGAGAACAGAGAATACTTTAGTCTGATTTCACTAGCTTACTTGCACAGTAAATAAAAGCTATCCCTGTTTAAATAGGACATTTATATCAAATGAATAATTATTTAAATAAATGCATGCAAAGTTATTTAAGAATGAATGTGTAAAGAAATCTCATGCCAGTTTCTTAGGGGTAGGTTTATATACATAAACCAGTGTTGTTGCCTTCCCTTCCCTCATTTTCTGTAGTGGGGAAGATGCTTGCTTTGTGAGAAAAGTCTATGGAGCTGCTTTGCAAGGTGTTTTAGAGGTGTCTCAGCCTGAAAGAAGTCTTTGCTACTAATATGATTATATTATTGTCTCTCTCCTGGTAGATGCTAGAGGTAGCTTTCCCTGTACCTGCTGTGCTGCAGACACACAGCAGAAGATAACTCCTTGCAACCCTCCTGTTTACACTAATAGGATCATCCAAGTCATTACGGTTTGGAAGTCATTAATGCTTTGAAATCTCCAGCATAATACTCAGTATTCCTCTTACTTTTGCTTTAATTTGTCTTCATGTCCCGTTTTCCTAATATGAACCATCAGAGTAGGCAACTGGTGCAGTCATTAAGTTGTCATTCATTGGGAATTATACTTAGCAACCATGTTAGCCTAAGCATAAATAAGTTATTATTACAAAGTCTTTACAATCCATGAATAAAAAGCACCCTATTTAGGCCAATCTATGGATCTAACTCGTGTCACTGTGATGTCTATGTGCTATATAACTGGTTATTATCCTTAATGATTGTTACAGGAGAGGAAAAACAGTTAAGTCTGCACTTGTGGCCAGTGCTAAGCAAGAGGTAGAGCTCAGTGTCAGATCAGAGCCCAGCTTGGGACAAATCCAATGTCAACTCATATTCTTTAACCAGACAAGGACATTTTTAACATGTGTGTGTCACTTACAAGCTCCCTTCCTGCTTTCTGTATCTTAATATCTTAATTGAGTCATCCTTAATATAGAAAATACAAAAGTCAGATATTGCTTAAGTTTTCCTGGGCTGCTGCAATGCTTTCTTTAGAAGAATTTCAGCAAGCATTTCTCTTGGAGCCCTTGGCAAGGTCTTGGGCAAATCCAAGGCACCCTTCCAGCAGTTGCTGTTGTGAACCTGTGTCTTAGTTATAGCATATAAAATTGCTGGGTGAATCTTGTGTTTTACATGCAATTGCCTTTGATTTTCAGGGGGTTTGGTTCTGTTTTGTTTTCAGAGATAATCCTGTAGCATGTATTTTGGAATCATTATTATTCACAGGGATGTGTGTGTCCTGTCAGCTCTGTTTATAGTGCATTATTGGAGAATCAATATTCTCATAAAAAGTTTTAATCAAAAATGTTTTCGGGAGGAAAACACTCCTTTCAGGCTAATACCCTTGTATTTGTGAGAAAAGTAATAATGGTGCTACCATAACTAGCTGGTTACCCAGCAGCAGTGTAGCTGCAGTAGCACAAGCTAGGTAGTGCTTCCCAAAAATCCAGGCTAAACACTTTTTAATCATTCTAATTAATATATTTGTTAATTGTATATTAACAAATTGTAATTTGTAAATTGTAATGTAAATTTTTATTTTAAAGCATTATAAGGCTTAGAATTTTCCTGGTTCTCCATTGCCTTACGATTTCTACACAGGCAGATTGCAGTTTATATCTTCTCTTAACAAAGTGCAATGTCTTGATGTCAGATCTTCTATCTTAAGCTACAATCAGAACTGTAATGAATCAATTTAAATCTTGGCGTCCATATCCTCCTATTTAAATTTATTAGTATGAACTAGCTTTCATATTAATGTGTCATGGTACCATGTACTAACTGCAAACTTCCTATAGAGGACCAAATAAATTTAGACATATAGTTGATTACCTGGGCTCAAACCACATTTTTATAACCTAGTAGCTGATCTGTGACCCATGTGAAACAATTGGGTTATTTCAATACAGTTTCAGCTCAAAAGAGACCTGCATCATAAAAATCCTGACTGACACTTGCTTCTCATGGCAAGGACCATAAACACAGAAATTCAGCAGCTCCAGGAAGCAGAAATGAGTCCAGACAGGTCAGCTGGGTAGCATAGCATGCAAAAGTTTCCATTGATGCTGATTTGTGTAATTTTCCGTGCCTAAGAGAAGGAACATCAGTCTTCAGGATTACTAGATTGATCATTGCTACAGGTAATAAAATAACTTTAAGAAATAAAATAAAAAGGATTAATAAGAAATAAAAAAGGCAATTTTGACATTTAAATTCAGTGGAGTGTTTCTATAAAATACTTGCTTTCTGGCTTGATTTTTAGTAGTTGGAAATACACTGTTTGTGATTAACCCTGAGATGCTTTTATTACCTGCTGCAGCTTAGAAAGTTTAGGTACTTTCCTTTACCTATGTGAGGAGTTGCCATACACAATTACACAACTAATTTTCAGAGGCTTTTGTCATGAATGAGGATTTTAGTAGGCCAAATCACACTATTTTTGCCTGTCTTTTAAAGAGCTATTCAAGCACTGTTAAAAGTGTCTTAAAATACTATTAATAGCAGATGCTTACATTACTATGATCAAGTCTGAAAAACATTTAACCTTTGTCTGTGTTACTGTCGTGATAATCAACTCTTCAGTAGTTTCCTAGCTCATAATTCCTCCTCCTCTTCACAAGATTCCAGAGGGGGCAAAATGCTTGCATTGTGGTAATAGGATACGTGGATGTGGCGACAAGTGTAGGTGATGCTGGGCAGAAACTGTAGAGCATCCTGTTATACACCATCCTGGGTATTTTATATAAGTGTTCCAAATTATTTTTGTAGAGGGACTGAGAGGAAAAAAAAATCCCTCTAGAAGTTTCCAGCAATGTTAAGGCTGGGAAGAAAAACTTCATCCTTTTCTACCTGAGGAGGCCAGTCAATATGCATTTAAATGCCAATCTTACCTTGCAAACCTTCAAAAGGTCTGATTCTGGAAAATTAATCCAGGCCAGAAATCCTTTCCTACTGGTTGTTTTGACAGGCTCCTGCAGACCTACACTCCCCAGGTGGAACAAAAGGTGTTTATAGAAGCTTTCTTCTTTTTGTTTTGCTTTTTTGCTTCAGTAAGCATTCATCCAGTGTCTTGTTCTCACATGGTAATGCAGAATAAAAAAACCCCTGCACCTAAGTACTTTTCCCTACAAATTCTGTTTTCTACTAGTAAATTCCTTTTTAACATTGCAAACTAAAGAATTACACTTTAAAAAATCAGTTTGCCATTATTGCTGGTCATTTTTCTTGTCCTAGAAGTTTTGCAATATTTAATCTCTTTCCTGAGCAGAGGTGATAAAAACATAATTTAAATACAGTATTTTTTTTTCTCCTGAAGAAAAATGTAGGTTTTGTTGTAATCATCTTCATAACCTGTAACATAATGTTCTGGAGTAACCCATACTTTTCAAAAGACAGTGCAGGACACTGAGAGCATCCTGTGTGAAGTACATTCACCTTTCAACTTCTTTCAACAGATTCTTTCCATGGGAATGATGACTGAATACTACCACTACTTTTTTACAACACTGGTAAGGAACACTAAAGGCATGGGAGTGCAATTCCTCTGATGTGGCAAAGACAACTAAGATTTTATACATTTTCTTAGTTTACAACTAAGAATTTAAATGTTTTTATGTGTTTACAGAGGTCTTAGTTGCCATTATTCAAGGAAACTCCTGGAGAATGAGTACTAACACTCCATAGTAATACCAGGAGTCACAATTTTGTAAAGAATCTGATTTGTACTGTCTGTGGGGTTAGCTAACACTTTAAAACCATGAAAATGAATTGCAGTATTGTTTTCAAGGAGAAGCCATCAGTACAGGTGGATCAGTGTAAAACAAAATAACGAGTGACTGACTTTGCAGTGGAGCTGAGGCCAAGCACTGCAGGCAGTGCAATTCATCACAAAATATTTGATTTATTTATAAAAACACAAAATCATACATATATAAAATATATATCAAAAGAAAAACCCTAAGTTTGCTTTTATGGTGCAAATCTATAAATACTTATTTCCAGTACATTTTTCCTATTTTTTAAATTATATGCTATAATTAAATATAATTCAATTCATGCCTAAAGTCCATTTGCATTGTGGAGTAAAAAGACAGCAAAGACCCAATATTTCTAGAACAATCCCAGAGGGCTTGATTATATCTGTTCATGCGCACCAGTTTATTCTTTATTTCCTCTCCATATAAAATTTTATGTGGAAGTGAAAAATCATTTTGAATCCAATAGTCAATTCATTAGTCAGAAAAGACTCTCTAGCTGTTTGGAACTTGAAGTACTAGCTTGAAATAGTTCTCTTTGAGCCTATTTTAACATGAAGGAAAATGTGAAAAATTAGGATTTACTGTGGAATTTACATTTTTATACAGCAACAGTCTAACATAAAATGGTAACCACCAAAACCAATATGCATAAGATAGTATAGAGTAGTAAACAATGCCAGTGGTATCTTGGCATTGTGGTATTGTAAATGTCGACATTTTGATGGTTACTGTAGTATTAAACCATGACCAATGCATTTGTCATTTTATTGGCCTGCTGGGATCAGCAAGAAGTTGATTTGAAAAACAGCCTTTAGGCTTTGAGAAGTAGTTATCATATTTCCACTGGCTGATAAATACTGCCATGGAGTGTGCCACACAATTACATTACGTAGAATATCCATTATTTTCCTGCTCTGTAAACGCTGAGCACTGAAGTGCATGGACTCACTGTGCACTGGCCTGACATCCATTAGACATACTGGCAGCAAGTCACCTGAAGGAGGCAAGGCAGGAGAAAAATGGGATTCATAAGTAGTAAAAAAATGTGTCGCTTTTGACATCTCTTGAAATTTTCCTTCCCCAAGTTGAGAAATAAGCTTGACATTGGCCAGCTAATTTCTCATGTTGGTTTGTCAGAGCTGTAACACTGTTAGAGGACTGCTATAAATTAAAATTAGATACTGCTGTGCAGGTTGGTTGCAAAATAGTGTTGTTGTGGGAACAGATTTTTATGTTCTTATGTTATGAGCAGATGTGTGGTTTATTATAAATTTCACACAGCTTTGGTTTATTCAGATATATAACTGAAATAGTCATGGTCAGGCTTTGAGGGCAAGCAGAGCATTCACAGGGGAAAAAAAAAGAGCTTGAGTTGAATACAGTTTGGCCTAATTGTACCTTCCAAACATTTTACTTTAAAAATACTACATCTGGTTTTATTTGTTTTCTTCATGGTGATTTAGGATCTATTTGCGTTAGACCTGGAACCCTACAGATACAGTGGAGTAAATATGACAGGATTTCGCCTGCTCAACATCGAGAACCCTCATGTTTCATCAGTCGTTGAGAAATGGTCAATGGAACGTCTGCAGGCACCACCGAAACCAGAGACTGGCCTCCTCGATGGCATGATGACTGTAAGTGAACAACTACAATAGTGCATGAGCATCTACAAGCACGCTTTGCAATGCTGTTCTAGCAGGTGTGAACTGATCCCATTACTGCTTTATTTCACAATGCAGATACTGAAGCAGCATCCCCAAAACAAACTTCGTTCTCCCATCCTCTTCTACACAAAAGTCAATTTGCCCCATGTCCTCATGTGTGTGACAAACAGCTGCTGGGCAGCTCTAGTGATGAGTGACCATTCTACATCATGGTGCTTTCCAGCTAATACTTTCATCTTATTGTTGTCAAATGTATATATTGCTGCCTCATTTCTCTAATAATGTTCTGGATGGAGTGAAGAACAAAACAGGAAATAAAATCTTTCAGAGCAGATATGTGATTTTTAACCTGCAGGGAAAGATATTGTACATGTGGACAGGTAATAACATTTTTAAATTGGAAAAGTGTCCTTTCTCTTCATTTCCATCATCTACAGCAACTCTGGCTTTTAAGATGTAATTTAGAGATAAATGAAGGGTATCATCAAGCCAGGAAATCAGGATTTCCTTCCTATTACTCCCCCAAGAAGTAAAGGAAAGAACAGGAAAAATTACAAGGATAACATGACTCCATTCAGTTTTGTGGGATGAAGGGTTGCTATCTTTTTGCAATAAAAGGTAATGTATCTTATGTACTGAGTGGAGTTCAAAGTGATATGAAATAGATTTATTACAGATGATTGCAGGAAAAATTTTGAGACATCCTGAAGAAAAATGTGTTGCGTGTGCTATCTCTAGCACTTAAAAAATGTTGCTTGTTTGAGCAGTGGCATTGTGCTTACTCTCATGCAAAGCAGGTGAGAAACTTGTCCCTGGGAACTTCTGCTGTAAATACACAAAACTTGCAAAGGTAGCTGTTTGCACATAGTGATTCACATTTATTCAACCAATCTTAAAACTAGGAAAAACAAAGCTCCTGCTAGAATCTTATGCTGTCCTTTGCATCTTTGACTCTTATCATCTCCTTTGCATCTCTATAATCTCTTTGTGTCCTTAATGCTGTGAAACGGTATGAGCACCAAGGAAATCATCTTCCTAGTTGGCCATAATCATTTAAATATTCATAGCAAATTCTGCTCATTCAGTTTGATGGAGAACTGCAATGCTGCTGTATTTCATTAGACAGTATGGCTATGACAAGCTGCACGGTGTAAGGAGATTATGTCTACGTGTCCTAGCTCAGGATTTCTCCCTTCTAGTTCAAGCTATATGTTTTGCCCTGATATCAGCTTGTGGGAAGTCAGCAGGGTATGACCAAAACAGTTTTCAGTTCATGTCCCACATAAAGCTCGAACTGCACATAGAGGCATAGTTGTTCTAATGAGATCTTTGGGTTTCTTTGCAATAATTTAAATAGAATATGAAAATCAGAAAAACAAATTCCAGGACTAACCCTTAGTTCCTTTCTTCTTATGCACAAGTACAGACACTAATATGAGGCAGCTTGCTTCAGAAAATGAGGTGAACTTTTGCTACTCCATGCAACCCCACACCCTAAAACAGAAACACAATCAGTAGAGAAATAAATTGCTACGGGAGGTAATATAATTTCCCAGTTGCTTCACAGCAGGATGAATGGGTAATAAGTTACTCAAGCATGAGATTCAAACAGTCGAGTCTGGTGAACATAAATACAGTGCGGAATGCACCATGCTATCAAGTAAAAGCATCGGTGCTCCCAGATAGGAGTGCAAATTGAGGTGCACTGAAGCATTTTCACCAAGCATCTCTAGAGTCTCTAAGCCTGGGACACAGGCAGAATGGGACTCTGGTGGTCAAGTAAAATTCAGTCCTGAATGGACATGGCCCCCTACCCCCCACGCACACCCCGTTCTAATGTCCCCACTCTAATTAAAAGTCTTTTAATCAGTAAAAACTCATCTGAAGTCCATTGACATTGATGGGAATCTTTCCATTGATTTTGAGGCATTTTGGATCCAGCTTTTAGACTCTCAGTCTGCTTGGAACAACTATCTGTTTTGAGACACTTGAAGCTGAGAACAGCTGTTATTGTCTCCTTCTGCTTGACTCACCATTTATTATGTTTCCAATTTGCGCTGATTGTGGGAACATTGTTTTAGGCAGATACTGACTAGTGTGAAAAGGACGATTCCTCCTCTGCAGTATACTAAGATTAGTTGATAAATTCACATCACATTTGATTGCCAGCAAAAACCTCCAATGCTGATAAATCTGGTGCTGTTGTAGTTTACTTCAGTAAATGAAAGAGGCAAAGAATCAAATCTATTAATTTCCCAAAGGAATTTCATGGGAAAGGAATAAAAAAATGGATTAGCTTTGCATTTCATATAAATGAGTCCAATTTCTCACCCATGGAGTTACTACTTTTTTTTGCTTGTTTAATTATTGAGTAGCTTTACAAGAAAGGTAAGCACTTCATTTTTACAGCATCCTTGTGCATTAAGTGAAACATGGCCATTCTGACCACACACATTAAAGCACTGAAGCACAATTCAGATGAAGGCAAGATTTTTCTGAAAGTTCCCAAAGGTAGAGGGTGGCAGGATGCGTGATCTCAGTTTGAGCCTTACTGGGCATGCTTTTAAATAAATCCATTCTCAAAATTACAGATGCACAAATGGTGCTAGAAATTTTAGTAATATTTGAGCATCTAAGGACTGCATTGCCCTGTCTTACAACTAGAAGTTAGGTGTAAGTCTAATCACCAAAAAAGGTACCTCAAGAAAACAGTTCACCTGTCTATAGGTGAGGTATGGCAGGGGAACAGCTCTAGCCATATTTCTGTGGGGCCATTTGAGACACGTGTGCCAAAATCTTTGAGGGCAGTAGACACTTAGAGACAGTAGATAACTGCTTGGTGGGATAACTGCCAGGAAAGCAGGGCCTGCCTACCCCATGGGGGAGAAAGCAGTCCCACAAACTCCATGAGAAGAGCGGCGATGGGGAGCTGGTACGGGCAACATGCGGGAAACCCTCCGACATGCCCGCATGTCACCATGACAGGCTGGACAGAGACTGGCTTGTGCATCTGCAGAGTCCTTTCCAATGACACATCTGGACGTGCTGAGAGGTTTTGGCAAATCCTGTGAGGAAACTTTAGAAGACTGAGTACTGTGATGTGCTTGACCTAAGACACACCTGGGGAGTGGGACATGGGCTGCTGTATCACTTGAGGCATCTTAAAATTCCCCTCCGTGTTGCAGAGCTACCCGTGCACTCCTTCCTGCACTGGATTCATTGACTTATCTCTTCCTATAGCTACTCAGTGTAATTTTCTTCCCAACGCTCAACTGAAAATACTTTGAAATTAATATAAGTTGCCAAAAAAATGGATTTTGTTACACCTCAGATTCCCATGGAAAGCCCATTAGTGGCCTTTTCCATAACAGCAACTTGGGAAAAAAGTCGAGAAAAGCAGAGATCAGACACAAAGATGTACATTAAAGAAAATCTTTTTGTTTTTTTCATGCAGACTGAAGCAGCTCTGATGTATGATGCTGTTTACATGGTAGCAGTGGCCTCCCAGCGTGCCTCCCAAATGACTGTCAGCTCCCTGCAGTGCCACAGACACAAGCCATGGCGTTTTGGACCCAGATTTATGAATCTGATAAAAGAGGCAAGTGTAGACCATCTACTTGTGGTCAGCATAATCCTTCCTTCCTTCTTTACCACACTGGCTTGTGTTGCTTCCTGCTCTTTTTCATTTGCTATATTATGATTTCTGGCTTGGTTATCCAATTCTTCCCTCAGCTTCCTAGCAGTGAAACTTACAGACACAAGGCTGCAGCTTGTGTTCTAGTGGAGACTTTATCTGTTCTTTCAAAAAAAAGAAACTGCTAAACCCTAAGTGTGGTAAAATCTCAGACTAACAGACCGTAAGACTTACCATTTTTTTTCTCAGTTAATATTTATAATTTGTAAAAATATGAGATAACTAACAACAGCCATTCTAGAGATAGAAAGAAAAGTGTGTCTGTAGCTCTGTCTTTTTTCACACTAAATTCCAGTTGTTCTGCACATTGTTTGATCGGTAATCAGTATCCAGAAAATGCTGCAGACAGTATTTCTAAAGAGGTAAAATGTTTCAGATAATCATGCACTGTCTCATAAGAACCTAGTGCTGAGCTAGCTTGATCCACAGATATTCTAAAAAATACACATTTTACCTGAAGAGCCTTCATTCTTCCAAAAATTCAGATTTTATTATGAATTTGAAATGGAAGCTTTTCCTTTAGGGTGTGGAAATGTAAACTGGAAATTATGTGGAGTGTCCTATACTTATACATATATATATATAAAAGAGTGTGTGTGTATATATACATATATATGTATACACACACACTGTCCATGACAGTGTGATTCCTACCAGAGTCACATACATTAGCACTTGTGAAGGTGAAATAGGACTTGTAGGCTGAGGTACAAGGTAAGTGGTGGCAGCACATCAGAGCATACACCTGAATCGAGAAATATAGTAGGAACAAACTGAAAGACAAGACATGTGGTGGTTACAGAACATGTAGAAGTGCTGTCATTGCCTTCTCCAAACCTTCCCAAGTAAATTTTTAAGAATTGCTACAGGCATGATATGACATGGTGATTCACCTACACAGAAGGCATTGCAGGTTACTGAAACAGTACTCTCCACACAAGGTGTTTTATGAATTTTAAGGTTTCCTCTTAAGCTTCTGTCTTTGAAAGTATAAAGAACAGACGAGTTACCCCAGTACTCAGAGATCTGACTTAAGAATTAAGAATGGTTTGAGATACTCTCCTCACTGCAACACAATCGTGGGAACACCCAGAAGAGGCAGGGAAGTAGCACTGGTAAAGATTATTTCTTTCACACAAACATCAGCCATGCTGTATCCATGCTGCAATAGTAAAAGACAGGATAAAATTGTCTCAGAAGTTTTTGTAATAAAGGGAAACTTCTCCTTCCCTTCCAATTAGATCTTAGTGGGAACCTTTGCTCTTCTACTTCTTAACCTCAAACAAAATGAGGTAGCATTGCTATTCATACAATTTCTGGTACATTTTAAGAATAATTATGATGGAATTGAAAGTTAGCTGAAGATCTTTTATTAGTGTACACATGTGCATAATTCTGTACTGGTAACCTACTTATTTTGGATGGTGCAAAATGTATAGCATAAGGGTCCTGAATTCTAAGTCAGAAGAAGTACTTTAACTAAGAGTAGCAGACATATCTAGGCAGATCCAATTCACAGCTTAAACAGTTATACAGTTCACATTTATTGTTACAGGTAGCTTCTCCTTCACGGCGTGATATATGTGAGCTAATTACTGATCGTTTTGCAGATAGTGTCTTTCATGCTCAGTAAAACACTGATTTAAGTACTCCAAGAGTCTTATCTTCCTGTTTCTGTTGTAGTCAAAAAAGATGGTTGTTACAACTGGAGAATAGGGTTTAATTTTACAATACTACATTTCCTGTAAAGGCTATAAAAGGTATTGCAATGTAAATAGCAAATATATTTGGACGTCTCTAGTTCATGTTATTATCTGGTTTGCTTACCAAGGGCAGATGAACTTTATAAACCAGAAATCAATTAATAGATTTGGAGAAAAAAAAAAGGCAAAGCAAGGCAGAGTGATAGTTTGGGCCCACAGAAATATAATTTAATTTTACTCTTCTATGACATGGTGCTGACAGTCTGTGAAGGCATTTTACAGACTGGCCTGAAGACAAATATTTTGTACTGCAGTCTAAATAAACAACTTTCTGACAAAGAGGTTGCCTGCAATGAGTCTGCAGGTGCTAGAGCTTAACAAGTCCCTCAATGGCTCCATGATGGGGGTTAGCATTTTATTTTAGTGGTGATAAGAACTGCATTAATCTCATTTGCTTTGTGGATGAATGCAATAAAATGCAACACTGGTGGTAGTAGAAAGGACCTCAGAAACTGCCTGGACATAAGTAGAGGTTAAGGTGGAAAGCCTCTGGCTTGTATAGGAGCTGACAGGCTGCTTATTTCTTCACTTGGAAGATGGCAAGTTGTTTTGGTTTTTTTTTCAGCTTGTCACTGTCTTGTTGTGAAGTCAAAGTTCAGGTCATATCTAGTCCTCAGGTATACACAGGTTAGCTTCTTCCCAAAAGCAATTGGGAAGTGGACATCCTAGGGCAAAATATTGCCTTTTGATTCATGCTGATCTGAATACATGCGCATTGGAGTTGATTTCTGAATTTTCAGACTATATGAAAACAAAAGATAGCTAGTTTAATGTGAGAATACTCCTCTTTCTACCTTAGGCCTTCAGGTAAGCGTACCAGGTAACAGCAGTACAGGTCCATTGCCTATGTTTCTTAATGACCAAGACTTGAAGCGCTACTAGCAAGACTATAGAAGAAAAGTAATAGCAAAAATGTCTCAGGCTACAGAGTAATCAATTACAGCAATCAAAAAAAGTAATCTTTTATTCTTTAAAGATCTCATGAGTCAGTGTTGATTGTAGGAAGCACTTGGAAATTTGCAGAGAAGAGCAAACCTGTCCAAAGCTCCCTAGGCCTGAAGATATCTTTGAGGTTAGAGAGGTCATGACTTAAGTCTCCCAAAGGAGGATATTACATCAAATACACTTTCTGGTATCAGGGCTCTTCTACAGTAGCTCATTAAGATCTTTTTAATGAAAAATAAGTCCTTGTCAGAAGCTTTTCTCTCTCAATGACCTAGTGCCATTCATATCTAACTGATATTTTAATCTTGTAGCCCTTATGGAAGCATTTGCAGAGACTACACCTTATTTGTGCCCACAAAGAAAAAGGTCATTGTTTCTCTCCAGAGAGCAAATAGGGAGAGAAAAGATGAGTACATCTTTCCTAAAAGTAAAAAGAGTCTAAATGTGAAACAGTTGTTTATAATCAAATGATCATATTCCCTAATTATATCCACTTTAAAGCATGAGAGAAGCCCCAAAATAATTATTGTCTGTACTTCAATTATCATCTAAGCCAATGTGAACTCCCCTCACTCAAATCCAGAAACATTTAAAAGAATGACTGCATATAGAATTATTTCAGAAATACCCTCAAACAGAATCACATGCACAAATCTCAAAGATTAAAAGAAACCTGAAGCATTTATATCTACATTTCAGTTTATGTTGTAGTTTTGACAAGATACATTTCAAGCACATCTGGTTGGTAGAGACCAGGATTGAGAACAATCTGTCTAGATTTTGCATCGAGTAATTGAATACAGACTTCCTTTCATGGTGTGACATTAAAATCTTTATGTAGGCTAATGTAATGAAAACAGAAAGCAACAAGATAAGTGGAGTTGTTTTTTTCAGGCACTATCATTTCTGTAAAACTTTCAAGCCTCTGTCTCAACTTGTTTGTAATAATTCTTTTGAGTGAAGATGTCCCAGTTGGACTGGAAAGCCAGTCACGTTCAAATGCTATTTCCTTAGAATTTATAAAGGGTTTTGCAACCTTCTGCTAGTTGATTCTTGTTTCCACAGTTAAGAAGAGGCAGGATGTCTCTGTCACGGAATGTCTCTGGTCTGCAACAAAGTTTAGTAAAATTGAGTATCTAAAGAAGATGTACTTCTATTCACACATCATTTTTCATTGTTAAAGTTTTAAATTGAGACCTTCAGTTAGCTTATTTGTTTACACATTTTACAGTTTTTAAAGCATCTAGCACTGTGTGACTCTGGTCCATGGATGAGTAAAATTATTTAAAAAAAAAAAAGATTTTTCCAGTCCTTCACTGTACAAGAGGACAGCAACTGACTCAGCATCAAGAATGTGAAATTATGCAGCAAGACCATCTTTATTATATTGTGTTGTTATTTTGTCTTCTTTTTGAAACTGTGATGGTTATTCAGGATGTGGTACTCTGTGTTCTGGTTACATTGGCTATAAATTTTTTATTTCATGTTTCTTCTTTAAAAAATAGAAAAAAAACCCCAAACCTTATCTATATAGATACAGAAGAGTATAAATCCTGAAATTTTCTTTTCAAAACTCAAGGCATTTAAGCAATTGATAGCCTGACTCTGTATAGAAAGAGACCTCTCCATCAGCATTAGTAGGAAGACTGGGAAACAGAAAGGCTGGGCTGAACCACTTCTTCACATAGACTAATGACCATAGAAAGCAACTGGATGGTGGACTTTGTCATACAGGGACCACCACAACTGTGTAACTTTTAAGCCTCTAGCTCGACTTATATATAATAATTCTTTTGAATGGAGATGATTTGGTGTGTTAGCTTCTTGCTAGCCCTTACTTGCCTTCAAAACCAGCTGCATGTCTACCTCACCTGTGCAGGGAGTGTACAAGTGATTTAGAAACTCCTGTTTGTCCTGAGGTATCTGCTGTTTACACACTTGCTCCAGATCTGGTTGATCTACAGTAAGGAAGTGGTAAATTTCTCTGTTTTCTCACATTTTTAGTGCCATTTTGCAGCTTTCATATTTTAGTTTTCAGGACATAAATGCTTAAAAGTTTATGTACTTTAAACCTCTGAACTGTTTGATGTTTACTCAGTGCTTTAGATGCATGGCAAGTTCCTAATCTCCCATTCTACAGCACCAGTGCAGGTGAGATCCTACTGGTTTGGTTTTCTCTTGGCGCAGAGGAAACAAGCAACCATCGTCAGACTGCTAGATTTTCTGGTGCAGGGAACAAAAGACGGAACTAATGAGTTGATGATGGCACAACCACATCCAGATTGGTTTTGTCCAGATTTAGTGAGCCGACTAACATTTTGAGAAAGAGACAAGAATGCACAAAGTCATGATTAACTGGTAGCTGGTCACAGGATGTAGTTATCAGGGGATTCTTGATAATAACTAACTTAATCTAAACCAAACATAGAATAACACTGGAAGAAGAAGGAACTGAAGATTTTTGATTACAGGAAAAGTAAGAATTTAAAATAACACGTGAGAGAATGCAATCCATCTGGGGAGATATTAATCAATGTTTTTTGGTCAAATTTGGCAACATCTCCAAACAGAGGAGCACGATACACCTTGTAAGAGAACAGAACCTTTCTTTTGTTTCATTGCCTTCTATTACTACAAAAGTAAAAATGTAATATTATTTTCATGAGGCTAAAAAATCTACAGAGTGGAACAGAAAAAGCAGTGAGCGGTACAAAACTCTGGATGTCAGAAGGCCTGAGAACTTGAACTCTCCTCTGCTGTCTGAGGAAGGATCTGTGTGTCAGTTGCCGAGTCATTTTGTTGCACAGACATCTCTGTGCATGTAGTGGGAAAGATGACAATATTCCAGTTCCAAAACATAAAATAACATCTCTGCTGCTGCATCTTTGTTAACATGTTTTAATTTTGAGTCGATTGCAGCATCTATAGATACTGGCTGTAGCTATTCCCTGGTCTCTGGTGCTGCAATATTTAATTAATTGAAAGAAATAGTTATTTTTTTCTTATATGACTTCTCTTACCAGATAATTTGATATTAGGATTTGATCCTCTCTCATTAAAACAAACTTTTTTCTTTGCTTTACTTTCTAAAACGTACTTCTTATCTGTGAAGTAATGAATGTATTTCTTATACAAGCCTGTTGCTATCTGTTACTTTGAACTGAAAACTCTTCAGTAGAAGAGTAAACAAAACAACTGCTAGAACTGCATCCCATGATGATTTATTAGCAAAAAAGGTCAGCTTTCCAGGAAGATGAGGTTAATGGCTGAGGTTAATGCCAATAGGAATTGCTATTCTGGAATGAAATTTCAAGTGGAAAATCACTTAATTTAAGGAATGATCCTTAAATTTGCACAGTTTGCACAGTTTGCAAAATAACGGTCCTATAACTTGTGTGCAAAGAATAAATACATATTGAATTAATAAAAAAAATATATACAAGGTTCTGATACTGTGATATTTAAAATCAAAACCAGAAATTTGACAAAAAGATTATATAGTACATATTTTCTTCCATTCCTTTTTACTTTCTTAAATATTACCTGGAAAGTAGATTTGTTTATTAAAAAATAAGCAAGAATTACTGTAAGTTTATTTTATCTGAGTATGTGGGGGATGTTTTAAATTTGCTACGCAAAACCTTTTTTGGAACATATTTCATATGTCCTGGCCTACTGAGAATGCTCGTCATTTACTCCACACTGATATTTTTATTTAAGTCTTAGTGCATGGGCTAAACTGGATGATACTTATTTGTACTGGAAAAGCTCTCAGAAGCCCCGATTCACATCACCGTTGAGCCATTTACTGTGCACAGTCTTTCCTCCAAAGAGCTTACAAGTTAACTGTTAAATGCAGATGATTTAGGTTTTGGAGCAATGTACTCTTATTGAAACAATCTGTTCCTCAGCCCCACAACCTCCTACTCTCTTATTCACAGGTTTGCCAGCACTTTGGTCTCATTACCTCAGTGGAAATGACACAGGGCTTTGCACCACATGAAGCCCCTACTGGCTCCTTGTCATCCCTGTTGTTCAGTGAGCTGATGTCACCGTAATAGGACAACAGCTCAGCTGGGGAGGACATTTGCCACTCAAGATATGATGGGTGGGAATGCCAGACCTTTGGCTTTGGCTCCTGGCCTTGCCACGGACTCTGTGCAACCAGAATGAGCAGTTCACTTCAGGACAGCTGCAAAACTTATGTCGTGATTACCTGATGAGGCAAAACTGGTCATTGCTTGGGTAGAAGCTTCCAGTGTACTGAAGGGATCAAACTGTTCACTATCCATGCTCGTAGCTACATCACATCACTCTAAAACAAAAGCAGCAGGGCCTAGAGTCTAGGTGAAGAAGTCCTGTAGCTGGAAATGCTGTGATTTCCTTCTGTAAAAGACAGATGACGTCTTTTCTCTAGTTAATGTATTTAGTCTGTTATCTGCATGGAACAGAATTTCTCTACATGCTGTCTCACCTATACAAGCGGCAACTGTTACAATATGATCCTAATCCCCATTAACACAGTAGTGTAATGTTATGGTAGATGATAGTCAACAGTAATCCCACGCAGACGCTTTTGTGACTGTCGTGTTTGTGCATCATAAAATAGACTCTGCTCTTATTAGGAAGAACAACTGGCAAAGTCTGACCTTCCTTTCTAATTCTCCACACCCACTCCCTCATGTCTGGTATTGATATAAAGCAATCTGGTAGATGTAAGCTTTCAAGTAACTCAGGCGCTTTTCAAACATATGTTCTGAGATGAACCCACCTAACCCATCATCCTCAAGTACTGAGTGTTCCTTGTCAAATTTGCCACACCGAAAACCTTTCATATGACTACCCCTGAATACCACTAAGCTCAGCTACTGCTCTGGAAATGAGTGCTCTCGAGAGGCTCACAGAACAGCCTGTGACTTTCCTAAGAAATCTCCCTTTTGTATTTACTTGCCATTTCTCTCTCTTGCTTCAAGACAGTGGTGTGCTCAGTCTTCTAACAGATGCCTAAACCCCCTCCTAAGAGCAAGTCTCCCCCACACCTCCTCTTTTCCATTCCAGTGCTGCTCAATAAAAGCCTGCGACTGTTCCAGTCCTGGACCTCTTCTGAATAAAGAAACTTTGAAGTGCCATGATTTTCAGTGGGGTAGATAAAACCCTGTAATGGCGAATGCTGAAATTCTTTTTACTATATCTGTTATGCTACATTTGGACCAGGATAATAGAAAAGTCATACACTAACTCACTTCCATAATCCTTGGGGATCTCTTTTAATAAGAGGATTAGTTGTAAGAGCTGATAAGTTGATGTGTGGCTCAAAACATGTTATGATTTCCACTGTATCTGGAAATATCACTATTGCTTAAATCTATGAACTGTCTATGCAATTGTAGTAAAGAAAGAGTTTTATATTCCAAAAGGAAAGCAAACCAAAGGAAAATTAAACTAAACATTTCCTTGGTCTTTACCATTTTGCTTAGTAGGTAGTGGTATCATTATTTATGGTATTGGAACATTTTGTTGTAGTACAGTGATCTGTGGTGTTCTGAGCATGTGGCTGCAGTAGGTTTAGGTATGTCTGTGTTTTATACATTTTTCTAATATCTTATTTTGTAGACAAGAAGCAAAAGTTTGGATTGGGGAAAAAACCCAACATGAAAAAAAGAGTTCCTTCACTGTCTTGTCCCTTGCCATCAAGCAGTATAATCAAGGTCCTCTATATATGTGCATTAATCATTGTCAATAATTCTACTCATCAGAGTTCTGGTCTGTTAATAAGTCTAAGGCCTAATTGAAGAGACATCATTGCCACCTCTGCATTTGGATGCCAGTTAGCACCACAGCCTTCATCAGAAATTTTTGATTATCAGTTTAAAATTAAAGTAGACCTTCACCTTCTTTATAAGCAGGCAGTGCTGATTAAACAGAACAGGTCTGCCGCTCTGGTACTCCTGACATGCTGTTTGAGATCTCCATATGTATTTATCTGCCACCTTTTGCTGAAAGCTGAAAGGTGCCTTAACCGAAGTGGCATGGACACAGCAGTGCTTGGGGTGGTTCCTTTGCTCTCGTTCTTTCTAGGCTGCTAATGTTTGGCTGAAGGAAAATGTTCTAGTAAAAAGGTGTCTAAAGATAATTATGAAGTACCTCTTCAAGACAGGACTAGTTTCCTTTCAAGTTGCTCATTTTGGTGGACTAGCACAGAAGCAGAAAGATTTTCCTGATCTCAATCCAGACACATAATACATTCATTTTAGAACATACATGTCCAAAAAGACTATGAAGTTATCCTGTCTGCACCATTGTGCGATGGTAAGTGAGCAAATGTAATGTGGGGAGTTGAATGCTTCCTGGAATCTAGGTCAGGTGATTGCCAATATCTTTTTCTATTGCTTCATTCATCATTAAATAAAAAAAAAAACAGAACAGCATGATGGTGGTTTAAGTTCATACCTTTTATTTCACAACTGCGGTTATTTAGAAATGTAAATTGAATCAATAACTGATGTTCAGTTTTGCCTAATAACTTCTGATAATAAATAAACAGATTAAAACACCAAAAATTGAAAATATAAATATACTCAATGTACATATCCACAATTTAAAAAAAGGTAAAAAAAAAATCAGTCTACTTTCTTGCCTTTGTAGGTTACCTTTAAAATGCTTCGGAAAGCAACCTACCAAAGGTCAAGATAATTCCACTGACTAGACAGGAAAACTGAGTAGATGGGAAAATATTGTCTAATTTGGGAATCACTCAAATTAGTTGCAGCAGGTTTTTTTTTAATGTGCCTGGATGTGTTTGTAGGGCTTTTGAATGAAGAAGACTGTCATTTAACATTGCATTTATATCCAAGGATAGATTTTGCATAAAATGTTGTTTATCATCAATTTACAATACTTTTGTATTAAAAAAGTATTCAAGCTTCATTGGCAGATGCAAAGTATCTGAAAATGTTGAACAAAGTCAGGTTGAACCTGGTATTGTGCAGGATTTTATAGCTGAACAAGAAGTTAATTTTCTGCCACAATACTGTGCTAAAATAACTTTTCTTTTAGGCTCTTCACTCAGAAGTTTTATCAACTCCTTTTGTCTATATATTTTAAAAGTTTGTTAAGAGTTATAACAGTTTTTCCTTATAACATTTAAAACACATTCAATATGTACACATTTTGTAAGTGATACAGTCACAGTTTTATTTGAATTTGGAGGTGCCTATTTGTGTCTTGGGTGTTTTCATCTAACATTAGGTCTAGGCATATCTTCAAAAATAGGGAGGATCTTATTTTGTTGAACAGTGGGAACAATAAAAGTTTAAAACTTGAGTTTGAAATTCAAAAAGAGATTACTTGATTAATTACAAGTGGAGGTGTAAATAATAGATTCAGGAAAACTCTTATTTCACAGGTTATTGGAATAAGTGGAATACTAATAGAAGAGCAGAGATGTCTGCAGATTATTAAACATTATTAAACATAATAGTGTTAAAAGTTAAAACAAGATTATGCCTTTGCATTTTTGTATTACCAGGTCACTTTGAACACATTAAAAAAGACCTTGAAAATTTTAAATTTTTTCTAATCTGAAACACAACTATCTGGTATCTATCAGTGTGTCACTAGGCTCAGAAAGAGAAAATATGCGATAGGCAGATAAATGGTTAACTCAAATACTTGGATAAATTTATATTGAGCAAGAAACAACAAATACGTAATAAACCAATCAGTTTGTCTGAGAAGGATTGACATGCTTTTGTGCAATACATTTCCTACAAAATTGGCTAGATCCCATTGAGTCTGTATTACAAAGCTGAATATTTACTTAATCAATGCATTTTATACACTGTGCATTATGATTTCTTGATCTAGTCGTATCTTGCTAATACAAATCTGGATATTTGAGGTCTGATAGAGACAAAAGAAATGGAATATGAGATGTACCTTTTATTTTACCTTATTAAGTCTGGTCACAGCTGAACTAACTGATTCTGTGGTTGAACTCTTGATTGGCTTTGGCTGAAACTAAGGCTGCTGTACTAATAAATTCAAGATGATGAAGTCAAAATTGATATAAGGATCACATGACGGTGATGTGAATAGATAGCAAGCTTCTGGAGTATCTGCTTTTAGAATCTGAGTCAGCATAATTTTCCAGTTGCTATAGTTTTCCACCCATAGATTTATATGTAAACCAATACTGTAATTTGAGTATTTAACCCCACATTTCAGTTTCTGTTTTGGCCACAATCTTACTTTTTTTAAAGTAGTAAAAAGTAGTTTCACCGATTTAATTAGGTTTGCCTATTTTTGCCATGTCAGGTACTTAACAGCCTTCAGAAATGTCTGAATCTCTATTCAATGAGTAGCAAAAACTGTCTGAGTAGCTGCTGGTCCTGTATGGTTTGCTTCTCAGTTACCAGCAGAAACCAATATATTGGGTTAGTTCTTCATTTTGTTTAATAAACAGGAGAAAGTCATCAAGTGTTTGCAACTTAGAAATAAGAATAATAATTATCTGTTAAAACACAGTATTGAAGAATGTGAGACCTTATTTTGAACGCTGAATTGCACTACTGCTGCAAACAAAACTCCCTAAAGAACTTTGCATCACAGTTCTGATGTCAGAGGCAGCCTGCGACCTTGCATAAATGAGATCTAAGACAAGCAAAGGATGTTAGAAACAGAAGCCACTGAAAATAATGTTTTTTAACTAAGCTGCAAGCTCTGCTCAAAATTATACAAACAGAATAAAAAATACATACTGCCCCTTAGAGTTTCAAATTGTACACTTAGTTCCTCTAATATTAAAGCGAGGACAGAGTGCAAAAAAAGCAATTACTTTTGATGAATTACGTGATTAGGTTCTGATTCAACTTTCATTATATCCTCTAATATTTAACATGGAGTGTCACTAGAAACATTAAAATTGCTATAAATTCTGCATATAAAAGCATGAAATATCATTGCTCTGCTAAACAGCGGTGTGGTTGCTGACTATTCACAGTTCTGCTTCATTTCTGTTCATTAATTGCATTTGAGAACTGTGCGATTGCTGCTTATCCTGTTTGCCTGAACTCAGGACCTAAAAATACTCACATCCTTGGTTTACCTGCTGGGTGTCTAGAAGTGGTCTTATACAGCTTTGATTCTGAAGCAATGATACCTTTCACTTTCTTTGTATGTAGCAGGGAGTTCTGTATTAGGACTCAAATTATATTAAAAGCTTGGTAGTTTTACCATAGGCTTTCAAAGGCCTGGGCTGGACTGTAGATTTCTAGCTCATTTCTCACTTTGTTTCTGAAGGAAAACTTTTGTTTGTGATCAGGAAAGAAACATCACATGTCTGTCTAGACCTGCTGCACACGCAGGTGCAGGTGCCACAACTGTGTTGAAGTCAGAAACAAAGATGCTCCCTGGGCTCAAGCCCAGTGTTTTATTTTTACTTGAAATAAGAACAATAAATAAAATAAAGATCCAAAATTAAATTTAAAATTCAAATGGTATTTGAACCATGTGCCTCATAAATAGGATCTGGAAAACTTGTTCAGCATTTGACTCTTCTGAAACATAATCCTAGACTCCTGTTTGTAATTTAAGCCACATTTTGGTCATTAAGTGGAGGTCTAAGTGGGATTTAAGTTATACAATGGCCATATGCGCTTCTCTGATACATTGAAATTTGAACATACACATATGCAGCTTGTAACACCCTTTCTTTCCATTTTTTTTTAATGTGCAGGTAGAAGCATCAATGCTGATTTCCAAAAGAGATCTAGCATTTCACCATATAAATCTTTTCTACAAGACTGGAGGTGTAGGCTCCTGGTACTATTTCAAAAAATAACATATTGGTTCCTCTATTCAAGATCATATCACGTTAACAGAGAAGCTGAGCATCTGATATGTAATCAATAAATGTGAGCATTTCACAGAAGCAAATTGCCCTCTGAGGAGAGATTGATCTCTAAAGATCATATTTTAAAAAATGTTCCATCTTTATGAATAAGAAATGGGGTCATGTCAGAGTAATAAAAAGACAAACTGGAAAAGAGATATTATATAATGAAATGCATTGATATGTGTTCCCTCCTTCTGTCCTAATTATATCAGTATAAAAACTGAGAAATGTTTCACTGTTTACAGCTGAGATTTTCATATGTTCCTGTGTTATTAAGATGGAAAGTCTCGTAATGAGTTGGTTACTTTCGTGCTTTTCCATGCTTAAAAATCCTGCTATATTTCCACAAAATTCTAGATGCACCAGCTTTGTCTGAGACACATGGTGCTAGCATTCCAGCATCTGAGATCAAATCCTTCAGTTTCTGAGCTAGAATTTAGATTTAACAGAAAGAGAAGACACCATTCTGTAAGTATGTTGATTTTTAATGCAGCTTTCCTTATGTTGTCCATCTACAACAAATTAAATGAAGAAAATAACAATGTGCAGTAGAAAAGCTTGTCATTTAAAAATTATTTGTCTGACACGTGTGAAGACACTAGGCCATCATTTATCATCAGCCTTTCTTGTACCTTTGAAGAATTTAATCTAATGTGGAAGCTCCCAAAAATAGATTATAAAAATTGTCTGCAGTTTGAAATCCATCAAGTACTTTCTTTTATAGGTAAGCTTCAACTCTAGGGAAAAAGTGGTGCCTATATGAGAGACAGATAGATCTCATTTAAAAGAAAGTGAGCTTGCTGCAAAGCTCATGAGATCCAGGAAACAAATTGCAGAGAAAGTTAGTTGTGGACAGTGGTCCTGCTGCATTAAAGAAGCCTTTGCCAGCACAGGGAATCATCATGGCTATACAGAGTGATGTCTTAAGTTAAATGCTTTAACTTACCCCTGATGCCAATGTTTAAAACAAGGAAAATGTGATTTCACTTAATTACGATTGAACAGTAAAATGTTGTCAAAACTGATCACATGTAACTTGTATACTCTACTTCAAGCTTGTGAGACTTGAGTGTACCTTACACTACGAGTTTTTTTAGGTCTGTGTGACTGAGTGCATTTTTCCAGAGAGCGTGCTTTTGGAGCCATCATCACCGTGCCATCAGTACCTGTGAGCTTGGACAGTGACGGTGCTCCTATAGGAACGATGCACCTCATTTACTTACTTGGGAACTTGTGTCTTCTTCCATGGGGGCATTAGTGAAACAATTCAGCAAAGTCCAGGACATTAGGAGTCCAGTGCTGGTGGGGGGACATTTAACCACAACCTGTCCAAGAAATCAAGCAAGAATGACAAAAACCTTTCTCTACTTTATATGTTCCTGGAAAAATCTGGATTTCTGGGCTCTGTGTAACAAAGGGAGTATCTATCACACAAGACTAGGAAATGCACAACTCAAGTACCGAGAAGGCTTTGGTGATTTGGGATGGTTAGCTACATTCCTTCAGTTAAGGACCTTCCGGGGACTCCCATTTGGCATTGATTGCCATTTGTTACCATTCATCATGGAGAACTTAACAGTACCTGGGCTGGGGTAAAGAGGGTCACTCCAGTGGGGCTGCTGCATTTCAGCAGTTGTACTCCATGATTCAGACCCAAAGCATGGACAAAGCAGACTCCTTTTTTAGTTTCATAGTAAATTCTCATGCAGTGCAAAAAACTGCTTTGTCTAGGCATGTGTAATACATATTTTATTCTCCTTTTCTCTCTCATCAGTATATCTTTTTATATACAGTACTAGACATATGTAAATCAATATATATAAGCTGTCACAGACTTGTGACTGATTGTAAAACCCTAAACATATTGAAGACAAACTGAAGAAAAAAAATTAAGAAAGTGTTTTTTATCAAAGTAACAAAGCTACATATGTTTAAAAAAATATTTGGAAGTTGTTCAATGCGACAGTTAATTTAAAATGCAATATTTATTATGACTTCAGAGTAGTTCCTACTAATCGCTACAGGGAAGAGGTTTTTTGTGTTCACACAGGCACGGTGGGATGGCCTGACAGGGCGCATAACCTTCAACAAAACAGATGGCTTACGGAAGGATTTTGATTTGGACATTATTAGCCTCAAGGAGGAAGGAACAGAAAAGGTAACCAGATCTTTTGTAAAACTTCAACAAAAAGGTAATTTGCAAAGGTGTAGGAGAGACTGTTTTCAACTTTAATCTCATGTGCTTGGGGTTAAAATCACTATTCTTAAGATATTTAAGTCAAAGTTAAGACAGAACTAATGAGATTGCTTTATTATTTTACAGTATGTACCTTGCATTTTGAGGGATGAGTTAGAAATTTGATACTAGAAATAATTGTCTTAATGGAAATAATTATTTTAAGTGCACATAATCTTAAGTTCTTGCCACTGTAACTTAGTGTGGTAAATTCATATTTGTAGATAAAAGCTAGACTTATCATACATATACTGCTTTTAACAGATGTAATATGAGAGAGAGAGAGGAAAGGTGATGCTTGACTAATAACCTCAACAAGAGTTGACATGTTACAAATTCTTCATGTTTCTGAGATTAGATTGGTTCTTTTTACCTAACATCTCTGCTTATCACAAACTGTGCTCAAATGGTGACACTACAGGGCACTAAGCGTCTGTTTTTGAAAGCAGAACGTTCTGCATGACATGATTTCAGAAACTGGTTCTAGAAAGCTGCCTGGCAGAGAACAACCTGGATGTGTTGGTTGACAGCCAGCTGAATATGAGCCAGCAGAGGTCCAAGTGACCAAGAAGGCCAGTGGCGTCCAGGCCTGAATCAGAAATGGTGTGGCCGGCGGGACCAGGGAAGTGATTCTGCCCCTGTACTCAGCACTGTTGAGGTCGCACCTTGAATACTGTGTTCAGTTCTGGGCCCCTCACTACAAGAAAAACATTGAGAGGCTGGAGCGCATCCAGATAAGGGCAACAAAGGTGATGAAGAGGCTAGAGAAAAAGTCTTATGACAGGCAGATGAGGGAACTGGGGTTGTTTAGCCTAGAGAAAAGGAGCCTGAAAGGAGGTCGTAGCAAGGTACATGTTGGTCTCTTCTCCCAAGTGACAGGTGATAGGACAAGAGGAAGATGCCACAAATTGCACCGGAGGAGGTTCAGTTGAGATATCAGGAGTTATTTCTTCACCAAAAGACACTAGAACAATCTGTCCAGGGAAGTGGTGGGGTCACCATCCCTGGAGGCACTTAAAAGATGGGTAGATGAAGTGCTCATGGGTATGATTTAGTAGTGGGCAGGTATGGTTGGACTTCATGATCTCAAAGATCTTTTCCAACTAAAAGATTCTGTGATTCAAATGAAAGACAAAAGAAATTCACATTCCTTCAGGACGCTCAGGGATGCATGCCTCTGAAAAAAAAAAATCCATGTAAAAAGATCTTGTTTTCCTTACTTTACCACTTATAAACTCTCCTGAAGATACAGAGGTGTAAGGCATGGAGAACACCAAACACCTTGACCTACAGAGACCATAGGGAGAACTCCAAAGCCACAGATGCATTTGGCCATGTTTCACACTAGCCAGATAGCGATGCTTCTAGCATCCACACCCTGCCACTGCCAGCTGGGGCCCACGCTGGAAACTAAGGGGAACTTGGGGGACCCTGGGTGAAGGTGGGATGGTCTTGCCTCAACCCTCAAACAGCAAACATGGACTCCCAATGGGCACCACAGGCGTTCCTCCACTAGGAAGTACCTGCTGTGGGTGTCCAAAAATCCCTAACACAGGTATAACTGCCGGTTCATGATAGCTGGAGACATTATCCCTTGCTTTGTGTATACTGGCTTGTCTCTGAATGATAATCGCTGATGGGTTAATTTTGACTTAAAATGCAATTGCTCCCACACAGCTCTCTAGATTTGTTCTCTTTTCATTTTTAATAAAGAAGTCTGTTTGTTTTTCTCTATACCAAGGCTGCTGGCGAGGTTTCTAATCATTTATATAAAGTGTGGAAGAAGGTTTGTACACAGATGACTTATACAAAAAACCTTTGGGATGGGTCTTCAAACTCATCTTTTAGGTTTTGATAGTGACTCTCATATTGCAGTTTAGAGACACAAGTCCATCTGAGAGCATGAAATTTTATCATAGAATAAGTTTCATCCCAAGTCAAATTACAAATAGTAAAAATATCTTGGCAGGATTCATCTTTTTCACCAAAGTAATTTTTTAATTATTATTTTATTTCTTGCAAGCTGTGCTTTCTCCTGTTAAAGTAGAGGCTCCTGGCTACAGAATTAGCACTCCTTTTCTCAGCTGTTATCATTCCTGATTCACCTAAGAGTCACCATAGGTTGTAAATTTGCAGCATTTTGAATGTGTATGAGCATCAGCTGCAAGGACTGATTTAACATGCAGGTTTGGGGGTTTTGCCTGTGCAGGCAATGTTTGAGCGTTGTTGACTCAAACCTTTGGCAAGTGTGTTATTAGTTCCTTTAGAAAATAATATAGATGGTTAAGTGGATGCTGTCGTTCACTAACACATGGAAATTGTAACTAAGCTTGTTTATAAAAAAACTAAATTATCCCAGGAATCTCAGCCCTCTTTTAATTTGAGGTGCCTCTGCCTGGTGGGTTAGGCACAGAAGTGGGAGTTAAAGATCAGCTCCGTGCTCTGCTCCCCACTGGAGGTACAACCCATGGTTGCCATTTTGTATTGAGAAGATAACAATTACATTTACCATGTTTAAAGTGTTCTGGAGTCACAAGATAAAAACTTCTTATAACACTTATCATTATATTTTGTATGTATTTCATACAGATCTTATTATTTCCCACCCCTCCCACATATATAGTTAAAAAACGTTTTGGTTTTGTGTTGTTTTGAAATGAATTTTAATGCTACAGAGCAGACCAGTGAAAAACTTCCTGTTGCTCTCCTTTCTTGTTGTTATAAAGCACATACTTAACAATCTTGTTTTAATCTTCAATGAATCAGGATGAAGCACAAAGGCCCCCATTTCCCTTATTACTGGTGAATAGATCTTCCTACCTGACATGCAGAATGCTATTGAACCAATGTCACTTTTGACTCTAGGCATTCTGTGTTATGCTGAATTGATTTAAACCAAATTACAATTGGTTCAGAGCACAGGCTTGCTGAGAAGGGCTTATAACACCTCTCAAACTTGTCACTAAACTGCAATAAATCCCCCAGATTTACCATAGTGGTGTATTACCTTGGCCTCATTCTTCCAGTGCCCCTCTGATCTCCTCCATCACTCTAATCAAGGTTGACCTGCAGTGTCATTCTTTTATCCAGACTTAGAGTGGTGTATTTTGTATGCAGTGTGACTGTGTTGCTCCATGTTCTTCATGGTTGTTCTCCTCTTCCTTGCTGCCAGCCAATAAAAGTCAGCCATATCAAGTCAGTAACAAGAAGTAGAATGGCTTTTTTATTAACCCTGCCACCTCGGTGCAAGTGCAAAGACACTGGTTATTTATTATATTTCTAGCACAGGCTATCATAATATCCAACTTTTTATTTTCTTTGTACTTTACTGATCAGTTTCCCAACCTGATCTAATTTTGGAAACAAAGGGAATGACTGATAAACACTTGAAAAATAGTTTAAAAAAGAAATTGGCATGACTATCCTCATTAAGCATACTTTGGAAAAAAGTTTGTGAAAGGCAATAGCAATGACACCCAGAGAACCTAAAGTTTGTTTGAAATGACACATTTCTTACCCCAAATCCACACTCAGCAGGCACAAACTAATCTGCTGGGTTTGGTACAAAGGCAACACCATCTCTGCCTGATTTAACAACCAAAGAAAAAGAATGCAGCCTGGGTCTGAAATGGCTGAGCATCTAACAGGAGATAGACACCTTCAGTACACAAGAGAAGTCAGTGCATTTTTGTCTCAGACTTATTTGGCAGTTTTGCTGGCAATCCCGGCAGGGAGGATCTGAAATCCAACCCCTCCCAGGTGGAGCTGAATCATGCTGGCAGAGTGATGAAGTGATGTGAATGGCTCTGTGACTGGCCAGTATCAGACCTCCAAGCAATCAGTCTCATGCTCTCCCTAAATGCCCAATAAAAACAAAACTGCCTGAGCCAGCCCTTTGCCTGCAGTTTTCTCACATCAGCCCTCAGCCATGCTGTGTATGTAAATCCAAAGGCTAAAAAGACCCCTGAAGGTCTAGACTGTGTTTATATTATTTAAATATTTATCTGAATAAATCAACATGGTTATAATTTCTGCCCTCACAAGGTATACATCCAAATCCACTTGAATCATGATGGTCTTTCCCTTGAGGCCTTAAACTGGGCATTAAATACTGGAATTCTTCATTATCTCTGGGGCTAGAAGGGAATTTTCCTTTGGCCACTTATATTTACTGAACAAATACTGATCAGTGTGCAAAATGGTATCACCTTGCTAGCTCTGTCGTATGTAGTAGTCAAGAAGTGACAGAATAATCTTTGCTAAACCTGCTGAAGGCACAGTGGAAGCAAAAGGCCAGTGCATCCATCAATCTACTTCAGCATATTTATTCAAGCTTTTAATCTGTTGTATTGGAAGAGAGAGGTCTTGCTATGTGTTTCAACTCTACCATTTACAAAATTTTAAAAAGTCATCAAAGTAGACATTTGACATTTTTTTTAGCAAGAAACAAAGTCAACAAGTTCCGCTTCTGCAGAACATTGGCTAATACACTGCTGTATTGACGTGCTTTATACTCTTGCAGCTTATTCATTTCCACCTGCTTTTGAAAGGGCAGTATGTTCCCTGTGTTTTCTAAATCAGCCACCTGATGTTGCTGCCTTACTGAGACCTACAGCCGTGTCCCTTCTAGCATTGCAATTGGTGTCTCTTTCTGTGGTGGCCAGAGCCAGTGCACCCTCCCTAGGTGGTCAGCGTTTAGGGAAGTGTTTCAGCTCACTGTGGCCAGGTAGCCGCTCACCTGCTCTCTTCTATGCAGATTGGGGTTTGGAACTCATACAGCGGCCTTAACATGACAGACAGCAATAAGGACCGATCGACTAACATCACAGATTCCTTGGCTAACCGGACACTTATTGTCACCACCATTTTGGTAAGTCTCGCTGGGCAGAGGTGAAGCCACCAGCCCCACTGTAGGATGCAGGCGTTACTGGTAGTGGCTTGTGGGGCTGTCCGTGGCTACCTTCGCAACCTCTGCCCTGCACCCTACAGTTGTTTTCCTCCATGCTAAATGATGTTTTGTTAAACTAGCCTGTTTTCAAGCAGATTTCTTGATCTAGACTCAGAATCAACGTACACATTAGTCCATCCACAAGATGGATTCAAAAATACACCATTGCCAATGAAAGAGTTTCTGGAACCTTCACCTCCAAAATTGTTTAAGTTACTTCTATATTTCAGGGATGAACCCTGAATACTTTTCTTCTCAGAAGAATTAACTCACACAAATGCTAGGATTTCAGTAAGTGTTCATAAATCCTTTGTTTTTAATGAAAATGAGATGAAGAGAACTAAACAAATGTACCAAACAGTGTATAGATAGATTGAGTTATGTCCTTACTATGATAAATGGAAAATATCCAACTGGGTATTCATGAGTTGTTCAGCCTCATGCTTTCCACGTGGCCAGTAATGCCACATTTTTACAGTAATTCTACCTGATTCCTCAGGAGGAGGGAAGGAGCTCAAAGGCTCCCTCGTCACTCCTCTACTATTGCCACAGGTCTTTTGCCACATTAAACTGCAGAAACCTGCTTGCCCTGATCTTCTCCTATCCAAAATCCTTTTAAAAGAAAAGCAACGAGGTACTTTGCAATCTGCCTCTGTTGTTCTCTGTTCTCTCAGGTGAGTACTTGCTCACAGCTATGTTAGACTTTTGAAGATTTTTTAATAAAGATTTATTTCTCAGAAAATAACCAGTTTTAGGTTCTCCTTTTTCTGATATTTAGTCTTCTCTCTCCTTCAACGTCCCTTCCTGATGCCTTAGGGTAAGACAATGTAGAGTACAGATCTTGGATCTGATTATGGAGCTGCTAAACACTGCTTAATTAAAGCTCATGGGAGCTTTGAATGGTCTATTCCACTGAAAATTAGGGCCCTTAAGCTTATCACAAATTGATTCAGTCAATTTGTTAATACACCTAGAACAGCTTTTAATGGATACAGTAAATTACTGATTTCCATTTAATTGCAATCAATTTATAAAATATTCACAGAATTTAGAGAAGCCTATATAATCTGAAACAAGTCTCACTCCTGTTGTTTCATGTCTCCTGTCTTTTTCTATAGGAAGATCCCTATGTTATGTACAAGAAGTCTGACAAGCCCTTGTATGGAAATGACAGATTTGAGGGTTATTGCCTGGACTTACTAAAGGAGCTGTCGAATATTTTGGGCTTCATCTATGAGGTCAAACTAGTTTCTGATGGTAAATATGGAGCCCAGAATGACAAAGGAGAGTGGAATGGGATGGTCAAAGAACTCATAGATCATGTAAGACTGAATAATCCTTCTCTTTTTATTCTCCTTTTTGCTGTGGTATTTTATATGAAGTCAGCCCAAAGGAAATGTTTGCACCAGCTTTCACTTTATTAGAGCCACTGGTCTGTCTTTAATGCCGCTTGTCAGAGTAGAAAGTCACATCCGTACATCTGAATGAACAGTTTGCATATGTTGAGGGGAACTTCCATCTGCAGTGGGGCAGAAGCTAGGATGGGTCCTGCCCACCCCTTGGCTACAAAATCCAGTGGCAAAGGTTGCGCTTCCAGCTAGCCTCTGCCCTGCAGCAGCCTCTGATTTGTGAATGTAATCCCTGTCCAGATGCTCTGGAAATCCTTGCTTGTCTGCTCCAGTGCACAGGAGTGAGTCCCATGCCCCTGGTCATACCTCTCCTACTCACATGAAAGTTACAAGTGACCCTCTACCTGCAAAAGAGGAGGCAGAACATCATATACCAAGTCATACCCTAATAATTCTGTCTCACGCTTCAGATTTATAGTCAAATTTGGTTTAGTTTTTAATACTTAGGGGAAAAAAATGGAAGGTACAGTAGTGCATCTGCTGAACATGAAAAGGAATAAGTATTTTCCCATTTGTGTTTACAGAAAGCTGATCTGGCCGTTGCTCCTCTCACAATTACCTACGTAAGAGAGAAAGTAATTGATTTTTCGAAGCCCTTCATGACACTGGGAATCAGTATCTTGTACCGGAAGCCAAATGGAACAAACCCTGGTGTTTTCTCCTTTTTAAACCCTCTTTCTCCTGATATTTGGATGTATGTTCTCCTAGCCTGCCTTGGAGTCAGTTGTGTCCTCTTTGTCATTGCAAGGTAAGTCGAAGACATTATTTTAGACACATCCACATGAACTACCTCTCTTTCTGTAGGTGTTGCGTGAGCCTTGCAATGTAGATATGTAAAATACTATCCTAAGAGTTTTATCCAGTCCTAAAGCAAAACATTCTAGAAAGTCTCATGGTATTTTCACATCTATAATGCTATCAGTATTATATATTGCAGTGTGATGAGATTTTACTTTCCTGAAGGGCTGAATGGAGAGAAATATGTGTCAGCCTTACTTTGTCAAGTACATAACACCTCAGCAGACTACATGTTGGAAATCAGTTTCTATCACTTGTATGTACGCACGTCTCTTTTCCACTAATAGTGCATACACTTAAAAGGTAAGAAAGAGTATGTGAGCATGATTTTTGCTGAAGGATGTTAATTATTTCAGCTAATTTCTCCTTGAAAATACAAGATAATGTGAATTGTAGCCTGAGGGGACAATTTGCAAGGTGAAGTATATCAAAAACTCTCTCCCAGCGCTGTCCTGAGATGCACCTTGCTTGTCAGTGGCAGATTTCCAGTGTGTTCCTACTCAAAACCAGCAGGAAATAAGCACATACACATCACTTTTCCAAATGAAGCAAAAGCTGATAATGTTCTCAAAGGACCACAGTCACATCTCCAGAGGACCATCAGGGCACTCTATACCCTTATCCTTGAAATTCACCTTAAAACTCTACACAGCTGATGCGGTTCCAAAAGCTGGTGACAAGCTACATATTGTGGCCTCAGAGATCATGGACCACAGTCTGGGTTCTTCTAGGGCTTTGAGCAAGAGCAAATCAAGCATGAAAGAAAGTGAACTTAGAAGCTTGTCAGAGGAGATTGGTCATTTGAGGCATGTTTTTTTTCTCTACTCCTCAATAAATCAGGACTCTGAGCTGGCACAGTTATTGCCCTTTTCTTCAGGTAGTGGCCTCAGAATTTCATTTCCAACTCTGTTCATTTGATTTCATTCTACCCTTCATTTTTTCATTTTCATAATTTAAAACATAAATGTTTTTACTAGTGTTTCACAAAGATTAATGATTTTATTTTTTTATTGAAAATCCCTAATCAAGCCTTTCCATACTTCTCTTATGTATTGTTTTGTATATGCATCAACAATACATTCCACATTAATGAAGTATGTGGAAAACAGCCTAAGAAAACATTTACACTATGAAACATAAGAACTGAAGTGATCACTGGGAGTCCACATATTCACATCAAAGCAAAAGTAACATAAATGCTGCAGTTTTTATTGCAAATGATGGCATTCAACTTTAGCAGCAATAATGTATATATTTTAATGTATACATACAACTACCTCATTCAAAAGTCATAAATTAATTGTAATCTGAATCATTAATTCTGAAAATGTAGCATATTGTGCCTGATTTTCACTTCTGTGTGAGCCATGTCACATTAAGCTCTCACTGCATTTCCTTCAGTTCACTGTTTTCTTTTAATCAAAAGAGACAGTCCCACAGAAGCTTCATTCAGAAGAGCAATTCTGCTAAGAGTGACTGGCCTTGAACATATATTTCTCTGTTGTCCACTGAACAACCTTTGTTTCTGATGGACAACCTATGTGAATGCTTCGTCTGTTTCCATGTTTCTATACCAGTACCAAAGTATAGAAGTTTGTGGGATTTGCTTTTCCCTTTAAATTGCTTATTCTGTGAAGAAGGAGGAGGGAATTAGAGGAGGAGAGGTCATGGGTTAACTTATTAGTGTTTGCCATAGGAAAAAGAAAGAATTCATCCATCCCTGTCAGCTATAGGACTGTATGCAATTAGTCATGACTTCCCACAAGCTCTTGCAATGTCTCACTGTACCATAAATAATAACTCTTACTGTACCCAAATCATGATCTCATTTATGACTAATATTAAATCTGCTCAACTGTGACAGATTGACTTTCCTAGAGTTGTGTGCCAAAACTAAAAAAATCCTACAGTCATCTCCACCTCGGAACAGGTGGAAGTGAAAACAAAGTCTTTAGTTATCCTCAGCACTTCTATTTTTTAAAATAACAGCATCAAATTTGCAGGAATATATAAACTCAGGATACTCTGTCTGTTCACAGAGCTGTCTACATGCAGATACGTGACCAAGAGCAAACAAAAGGGAAATGCACAGTGCTCACAAATCATCAGCTGTGAAACCTGTTTGCTTTTCTCTCTTGGCTAAATGTTGCTCCAAATCACAGGGTAGCCTTTGGGTAAAGCCGTAAGTTCACCCTGTGTAACTTTGTTATGTTTTGTTTCTTAAATCTTTCAAAAAAGCAGTAGTTCCAGAAGCAGCATAATTAATAAAGCCTGACTTCCCTGCAGATTTGTATCTCATGGTGGATTGTGATTGCCAGGTGAAGTTTGTTTGTGTGTTTGTTTTCCCAGCGGCTGAAGGATTTCTAGACAATCTTCCACATGCAGATTAACTGATATATAGCAAGTTGCGAGCTCATCTTGCAGCTTCTCTCCTACTGGGGTTTCTTACTGCAGTGTTTCACAACACTTGTAGGAGCATAACCCCTAAGGCCTCTACCTATTTGTCAACTGTGGCCAAAATTATCTAAAAGGCTTACATGTCATTGAGTGTCTAGACTCACACACGTTAATAACACTTTCTGTTATTTCTTCAGACTTTTCAGCAGCTGAATAATTTCTGATTTGTCTTTGAGCCTTATGTAGGTCTAGCATCACTGTATTATTTTTTAAACTCAAACATTGAAGTTTTCAACACTATCAAGGGTTACAGATTGACAAACCTCTTTTCCCAAGTACACTGACAGTGAACGATCAAGGCATTTTCTGTCAAAATTTCCCTTACTGCTAAGGCTCTATCACCTATGTTGTTGATGTTGATGGTGGATGGGAGCCACCAGAGGTGAATGATGTCACACAGAGTCTATATAAAAAGGCGTTCAAGGTGACCTTGAGCATCTCATCTTTATCTGATACCTCGCCATAGCTACGGCTGAAGGTCCAAAGTAGATCAGGGGAAAATGTCCAGGAAAACAGAAGGCCTGAGCAGTGAAATAGAGCAAAATTGTAAGCCAGGTCCTTCTTAGAGCTCAGCATAGCAACAGAAACACACAAAGAAAATCAGCTTTGTTTCAAAGAAAAAAAGAAACATATACCCTAATACCACATTAAAATATATACCTAGAGCTATAAAAATCTTCCCATTCTGGCAGAAAGAGTGTTACTACCAGAATTTCATTGCTACTTTCTATCAACTGCCAGTTCGCTCTTTTGGTGATGGAGACAGATATGTCCGACTTACTGAACGTGATGGTTGTCTGAAATGATGCAAGATTCCAGCCTTGGGCTTACCAGTCAGGTCAGGCAGAGTTATTTGTACCTTCTCACTGTCCTGTGTTAACGCTCTGAGACCCTGTGAGTGAACACTCAGCATAGGACCTCTTCACTCCTACAGTAGTTGGTAACTTAGGTAACCTAAAGGTCCTAATCCTGGGTCTCTTGTTAAAGACATATTTCCCCACATATGCATTAACTGAGTTGGGAACAATTTCATTACTACAAAAAAGTTGCTTCCATTATTCTATAAATAATTTAAACATATAACTTGATGACTGCTTTTCTTTTCACTGGTGTATGCTCAACTGTTGTATCTTGAATCTGAAAACTACGTCTTTTGATATAATCTTTAATATTATTTTACTAGTAGTGGTAATATTGTGCAGCTAGAAGCATCCTAAGCTACATACTGTTACAGTTAGTGGGTTCGTTAGTATCAGAGTTTATTACTTCAGCTAAGCAAGGCACTCTCCTTACAGCCGTGCATAAATTCAATGCGTAATTATATTGTTGAAACAGTAATTAAAATGTATTGCCATGACATTGTCAATTAAAGCTATATTCATAAATGTCATGAGAAGGTATTCAGCAAGCCATGAAGCAGTGGGAAGCAACAGCAGGCAAGGTACCTTGGGGAGAAATGGTCCTTAACGTAGCTCTGCCAAGTGTCGTGTAGAGCAGAACGGGCACGGTTTTCAGCTGCAGACCGGTGCATAAAGAATAGAGCAGAGTTCTTCCATTAAAGGCCATCCGCTGCGTAACACTCCCCCTGCGATGCTGACAACATGGCCCTACAGCTTTCAGACACTGTAATTGCTCCCCAATGTCTTCGAAGGACTGGCAGCCTTTTTTCTGCTGCTGCTGCAGCCTCACCCAGGGAGAGCACGTTCAGCATACAGCATCTCAACTACAGACAGCTGACAATGGTTGCCTTTAGGCGGCTTCTACTCCTTCATTATTTTCTAAATGCTGTACCGAGGACCTGCTACGTGGCTTCCAGTTGTTCCCCCACACCTCCAGATGTCTGTCTGTCTATCAGCAGTGCAGGCAGGGAGGCTGTGGGGTGTTGCAGAACCCTCACCCGCGAGGGCTCTAGCCCAAGGAGTAGCCCGGTGCTAGATCCAGGATTGTGAGAATGGTTCCTGGCATTGCAGCGCGGCTCCACAGCTTGCTTGAGGCAGCTGCAAGATGTCCCGCGGACAGCCTTTCAGCTGAGGTTTTCTTTTTCTTCTTTCCTTCATTAACCTCATTTTGTGCATTGTTCAGCAGGTTTGCTGCCGCTGTGCGTACTCTTATTTGATATTTACAAATTGTTTCTGTTAACTGCCACAGGTTTACACCATATGAATGGTATAACCCCCACCCGTGCAACCCAGACTCAGATGTGGTGGAAAACAATTTTACTTTACTAAATAGTTTCTGGTTTGGAGTTGGAGCTCTCATGCAGCAAGGTACACCGGTTACACTTCATTATTGCACACGTCCCACAGTCTGCTCAAGGGCTTCTGTGCTGGTAAACTCCACCCTCTGTAAATACAGCATATACTGTAAAACCTGATCTCAGAAACTAAGCAATAGAAGAAAGGAAGAAAACGATGTGCCACTGCAACTGGGAGCAGGCAGAAGAGGGCAACGTGTGAAACCCAGAACAGGGCTGCAACCAGATGAAGGAGGGGAAGCATCTGAGAGAAAAGGAAGCAGACAGGGCCACACAGGAATTTCTGGAGCCAAAATGTAAAATAATTGCAAGAGGGATGTGAAGTGCATCATGCTGAAGTTGAGTTTTATTGGCATAAGAAGTTTGGCAACAGGAAAATGTTGGGCTTCATCCCAACAGAAACATAACAGCCTTAAGTACCCTAGAAAAACTGTTTTAACTGCCAAACAAAAAAGATGTACTTTCTTCAGAAAGCTTGTTAAGTTTGTTAGCACTTGTCAAACACTTAGTTTAAAACCAAAACCAAACCTTTTTTTTTAAATGGCTTATCTGCAAATATGAGTCCTATCCTGCTGTAAATGCATCCAACCCTAGAAGCGTTAGCTTAACCCATTTACAAGTCCCTATTGCTGGTGATTTTGAAAACAGCTGATATTTTACTCAGTTGACAAGGAAGGGCAGTGAGGCTTAATCCATATGGAAAGTCAGATATGTGTACTAAACACTTTTGTCTGTGACCTATATGTTCTAAGTTTTCCAGTTAAATCACTACTCACCAAAATTGAGGTCCACTGAGAAGAACAAAAATGTCTTCTGACAAACATTTCAAGTTGAATCAAAGCTGAACAAAAAACCCAACCCCATGACAACAACCAAAAAGGCAATTGAGAGGAAAGCCCAGAAGTACCTTGGTATTAAATTCCTAAACATTTGAGTAAGGAATATAAAACCATCTCTGCATTCATCCAGGTACAGTTTATTCTTCCCTCTTTAAGAGATATGAGTAGCCATAAAAAAAAAAAAGAGGACAATATTTTCCTAGATATGGCTGAGAATAAAGTTGATATTGTACCTAAGATGCACTTTCTTTTACTGGGGCACTAAGGTATTGACAGGATATAGAGCTTCCTCATAGAAATTAGTTGAAGGATGTTAACTGAAGGAAGAGTTGTTCTATTTTACTTTTTTGTTTTCTTTCCAATTTATCAGTAAAACACAGGCTGAGGTTTTACAGTATCAGGCAGATGTGTGTATATAACTGTGATTGCCCTGTGTGTGAAAGTGCCCCAGGATTTTGTGTTTTGATGTACTGCCTTTTTTTGGAGTTTACCATCATCCACAGCAAACTGTGGGATGCAGTGTCTGCTCGTTACCACTACCTTGGGTACATGACAGTCAGCCCCAACCAGACTCTGCTTGTCTTTCAAGAAGATTAAAAACAAAACAAAAGAAAGAAAGAAAAAACATTTGGAAGGCAACACAAATGTTTCCATGTACAAACTTGTGGTGCGTGTGATTGTAAGTGCATCATTGTTAATGTCAAGAGTTTGAACATGATGTGAATGGTTGTGAAACTCTGCATCTAGCATTACACTCTTTCTTGTTGGCAGCAGCTGCTTGTTATGCTTGATTGGAATCCACTTGTTATTAAATTTTAAAATGTGATGATCAGACTTTCTCTTTTCTACAGAGCGTGAGCAAAGTCTGGATCAGGATTGGCTGTCATGTCTGCCATAAAAAGGCACTAGAGAGACTTCAGCAAGTATTGTCTCTGACCGCAAATCTTGCTAGTAACATTTTTATTTAGACACTACTTCCCCTGTTTTTCCCCTGAAAGTCTCAGATGTGTTATGCATACTCTGAAAGCATCCAAACAGGGCACATTTCATCCAATCCATTCACAGAAACTATCACTTTCAGAAAGGTAAGCTATCTGTTGAAGCCTCAGACCGGGATGATACAGTTGAGAAGAGCACTTAGGTCAAAGCAGGTGAGCATGGTGCAGATATTAATTCTTTGCACTGGAATCAAGGCTGTCAAAAAAGTGAATGTTGCAATAATCATGGGAATGATCGAAAGAGATGCTGGGCCCACTAGGTTCAGCTGGGAGCAGAGTGTGCTCAGCATCTCACAAAAGCAAAACTATAGCTCACTGCATAATTAATAGGCTCTGGTGTCTTGAGCTTAATTGAACTAAATGTATTCTGCTGCTTTTTCACAAACAACTTTTTGCTAGAGGAAATCACGCAAGAGGTTTGGCATCTCACTCCACAGATCTAGCATACAGAGCTTCTCCACCTACTCTCTTGTGCTACCAAAAGGCTGCACTGGCAGATATTGTGGTTGCTTGTTAAGATATCTGCAAGGCATCTGGCTATTATGCATTACTAGGATATATATATCAGAGCTAGGTACTACCTCATGGTCCAAGTGTAGAAATTATATTTCTGCAGTTGTTTGAGCTTAAAAAGAAATAATACTTTCAGGATAACTTGAACCGGCACCACTAAAGCCAGTTTTTGCAGGTCAACCCCAGTTTAGAAATAACACACACTTTTCCTGAGACCAACAATACAAAAAAGAAAAAGATTTCATTGTATTGAAAAAAAAACCCTAATCTGAAAAGTAAGAAAGTACAACAGACCACAAACATAAGCCCAGATAGAGCTACAGGTCCTGAAACAGGAACATTTTGACCAGAAAATTTCAAGCAAGAGTTTTTGCTTTCAGGCTGCTGACTTAAGTTGAAATCCATGCAGCACCAGGGCTGCACAGGGCTGCACAGGCAGAGCATCTGCTCTAGCAGTTTGGTAATTCTGTCAACCCACTCAAACCCTTGGGCTATGCTTAGCTTTGACCTTTAAGAGACATGTCTATATGTTTACAAAGCTAAGTTAAATCTGTTTGCTGGTTGTTTTGAAAGTTTTTGCCCTTTAAGTCTTTGCCCCAAAAGTCACATTCAGAGATTTTGCAATGTCTGAAAATATTCTCCATAACATTTTTAAATTTCTCACAGAAATCATTAAATAGCTGGGGAGAGAAGATATGTCAACATAGTTGTCCAGTGACAGAAATGTTTGTCATACCAAATGCTTCACGTGCTGGTATCTCCATTCACAGGCATTTAAGTACTTTAATAAGTCCATCCTTCTGCAACAAAATAATTATGCAAGGCTTAACTTCGAAGTGAGAACTATTCAGATGACTTTCTAAGTACTTTGCTGAACCAGGTCCTTGAATCCCACAAAATGAGCTGAGTTTGGTCGGGTGCCTCTAGGGAAAAACAGCAGAAAAGTTGTGAATGCTTAGATATACAAGTACCTGTGTGGCTTAAATACAGTTTAAGCTGTTTAGAAGCTTTTTCAGTGCACTTAACACCCACATGTGCTCTCCTGTGGGGGTTTATGACAATGGTAGATCGCTTTTATATTCATCGGTGTGGCATGCAGGCAGATCTGCTAAAACATTTTCAGCAGTAATGAGTGTTAAATACACTGTCCAAAACTTTACATTGCCCTGTAGATCCAAAGGATGCCTCCATTCATCCTTTGAATTTTCAAATATAAACCACATGTTTGTAATGACACGTGTTCTGGGTTTTGAGCTCAGATTCACACAGGCTGATGAGTTCATTGATACAATATTGATCGCCCTGTTTCTGCCAGTCAGTAGGATGCACAGGGCAGGTTTCTCTTGTAAGGTATTTCTGCCAAGCAGCTTATAAGCAGAACAGAATTCTGCTAAAGATCTCTGGTTAAAGAAATTGATTAGAATATACTGGCAAAAAGGGATTCAGGAGACAGACAAAAATGCTAGTATAGCTTGCTGGAGATATAAGACGTTAATGTCAGAATGAGCATTACCTCAGAGATAATGGTGCTTAGACCCAAGGATAATTCCATTTGTATCATGGCATACATCCCTTTCACAGTATGTTACCATTATAAATGTTAGCTGTGCATTCGTAAGTCTATTGTTTAAATCATTTTATCATATTACAGCTCATGAAAGCATTCTCTGCCTAAAAACAGTCTGTGGTATCAGGAAAGGCAACTTTTAGCATCATTTTAATATGAATGTTTTGATGATATTGTAACAGGATCAGAGTTGATGCCCAAAGCTCTTTCTACCAGAATAGTTGGAGGAATATGGTGGTTTTTCACCTTAATCATAATCTCATCCTATACTGCCAACCTGGCTGCCTTCCTAACCGTGGAGAGGATGGAATCCCCCATTGATTCAGCAGATGATTTGGCAAAGCAAACCAAGATAGAGTATGGGGCTGTTAGAGATGGATCCACAATGACCTTCTTCAAGGTAAGATTGCATCAGCCAGCTCTGTACAGTCGGACTGACTCATGGCCCTGCAGCAATAAACGGTGAGGTGGAATCATAACATTTGAAAGGATTAGCATAATAGGTAAATATATAATCTGTACAAATCCATAGAGGATCCTTCAGAGATATTAAAGTAGAAGATGGGAGATTTTCCCCCAGGCTACATGGAGAAACAATCTGATGCTGTATTACTGTGAGGGGCAAACCCACATCTTTGATGGGAAGTTCTGAAAGGAAGCAGGGCATGGATGTGGAGACATTCTCCTCCAGGTTGTTTCTCGGGGTGGGATCTTGGCTTCTTACAGACGCTTAGCTAAGATCATTTATGAAGGTCACATTTGCATCAGAAAATGCTGGAGGCTGTTACTTTTTTTTTAGATACTCTGTGGTTGATATTGCACAGATTATTAATACATGAGCCACATACACACATTAACTAATTGCTTTGTAGATAACTGCACTCTTTTTTTTTCACTATTAGTATTAATTACATACAAAATGGGTTAATCTTGTGAAATGTCAATGTAAAAGCCAACAAGCTATAAATATAGGATATACACACAAAAGTCCTGTGACAATTAGAATTAATGAGCAGCTTCATTGGTAGTATCAGCAGGGAAGTTAAGCATTGAATGAACCAGTGTCATGCTTTTCACTGTACCATGTAAGAATAGTATGTGTAAACAGTCAAGTGTGTAGTGCCTTTGAAGCAGATGAGACACTGTGGGAAAGCAGCAAGTGAGGCAAAATAACACTCATGCCATGCATGAGCGCCCTGCCCTGCTGCTCTAGCCTGAGCCCCCTACCCTGATTTAACCAGAAGCCCTTATGCTTCCACAGAAGGCAAAATGTTTGCACACAAAAGATATTGGCTAAATTATTTGTGTCATCTCTTGAAACAATAAATGCTCATCAAGGACATTTCAGTCATGTAGTAGATCTGATGGTAGGCTATTCCTGATGGAGCTGTCAAGGGTGAACTGCCCTTGTAATGTGTCTCTCGTGGCTGAATGAAAACATTTCCTTGCTGAAAGAAACACACAAACTACAGTATTTTTCAGAGCCTCATTATAGTTGGTTCCTGAAATGTTGAGCTGACATTTCCATTAAAATATGCTGGGAAATACATCTGGAGATATTCCTGGAAACTCCACCAGGCAAGCACCAGATTCTCATTAGGAATATAAGGTAGAAGAAAGCAGCTGTGCCACCTTCTGAAGGACTCTGGGAAAATTCCTTCATCTGAGAGCTCTTCACTGCCCGAAGATGGTCACTGCCACTGCTATTTTGAAGTCAAATTCAGAATCAGAGAGAACTTTTCAAAACCTGCTTCTTCCATGCTTTTTTTTTTTTTTTCAGAGGAACTAGGTTCTGAATTTCAGAACAGAACTGATTTCCCTGGGCTGCCCCGTGCTGTGATGGAGCCTGGGGACTCCCCAATGCCTAGGAGTACTCCCTGACAGCTGTGCCCCCCAGAGTCAAGGATAGGAGCAGCTTAACTGGGGTGAAAGATGCTTTGTATGCTGGGCAGCCTGCGTTGCAGAGACAGACCTGCCACATGGGCGTGTGATAGTGATGGGGACAGGGAAAGGGCAAGGAGCAATCGTCACAACCAAGTGCAACGACAGTAAAAATGTCCTACAGGAGTGTAGCGCAGGGCTGGGTTGCATTGAGGAAGGGTCATTATTTCAAGTGCTTCCTAAGCTGCAAGATTTAATTTATCTAAGGGCTATGCCCAGTGCTTAAAGGAAGACATGCCAAAATAAACAGACCCATTCAGACTACCACTTTTTTAAAGCAAAACCACAGCCCCTGATAGTTCCTCACTGCAGAGGAGAGAGGAACAAGAAAGTGCCTGTCATGTAGGACACAAGATGCAAAGACCAGATGGGTCTAATTTTCTAGTCTGTAAGAGGCACACGTAGTAAAAGGACTTCTGGAGACATCAAGTGCAGAAAAAGATCTTGGCACAAAGCAGACTCTGAAGAGCTTTGGTTTAAGACTTTGTGCTTAAACTAGCAGCAGGAAGCCCTTGAAAGATGATATAACACAGTGTACCTTCTGGATGGGATGCAGGTTGAGAATTATACGAGAAAAGCTAAGTTCTTCCACTGCTTTTCTAAAAGCTTTGTTTGTGTGTAGTTGAACTTAACATTGCTATTTTTTTTAGTCTTGTTTATAATGCATATACTAGCAGATGTGGTTTTCCACTAATATTGAATGCCTTACACCAGTATCCCTGTTGTAATTATGTCCCCAGAAAAATTGTTGCTAAAGAGGTGATACTTTCAAGAAGGTTTCTACAGTGACTATGCCTTCCAGCCAGGTTGCAGTGGGAATGAAAACAAAAGCAATTTAAATTATTTGTTGGGGGGAAATGGAGTCTTGACTGTGAAGGAACCTCAGAATCAGCCTTCTCCCTGCACACAGATCCCATTCCAGATCAGGCCTTAGCAGGTTAAAATATACAGAGAATAGGGCTTGGGCAGTTAAGGAGAGCTCCAGCAAGGACCCAGCAGGATCTCGGGCAGCATTCACTGCATGTCCAAATTTGGGAAAAATGTAACTGAAGGCAGGATGCTTCACATCCACTGATTGTTACATACGCATATTTCTCGAGGCTGCTGTTTTGCTGTTTCCAACACGTCTATAAATCTTCCATTGCTTTCTTGCCCCACTGTGATAATAGATCTTAATCTCATGTTGCAACTCTTGCCAGCTCCTGCTTCCTAATGTGCAGACATGTTTTTACTGAAATCAATGAAAATTCAAAGGCCAGGATGTGGCATGTGATCTGTCCTGAAAAATAATGGGAGTTGGCAAGGTAAGGAGATAAGATCTTCCTTGAAAATTCATCTGAATAAGAAATACATCCTTCCAGTAAATTCAGTATCAGACTCAATCCTTGGCATAAACTTATCATTAATTTAAATAAATATTCCCAACTGAGCAGAAAAAAGTGGGTTTACTAGTATAAAGCCACTTAACCAACTTCCAAGTTTAGTGGTATCCTTACCGTGACTTACATGAAATTTAGGTGACATTCACAGGTATTGAATTTACAAACAAAGCATATTAACATTTAAAGCTCAAAGAACCAGAAAATCAGCTGCTCACAGGCACTACTGTTTAACAAGCACATATGATCTCCACACAGTCAGGCTAAAATCAGCTATGATGATTATAAACCAAAGCGAGGACCCCTGAAAGGAGTGAGGATATGCTGCCCCAGAACAGGGAGAATGTGAGTGTGTGGAGGATCTTTGGCTCATATTGACATTAAAAAGTTTGTGTGTGTCTAACTAGTGCTTGGCTGCAGCAACAGCAGTGGTTGGCTTTGCAGTCTTGAGACTGTCCTGGAAGTTTCTAGTGGTCCAGCTTGTCCTGGAAGTTTCTAGTGGTCCAGCTTGTTCTACCTTGATATTTAATCCAGAAGAAACATTGTTTGTTCAGTATTGTTTGAGAGCATACAAGGAAGAGAGGTTTAATCGTTTTAGTACTGTGTGAATGCTTGAATGTTGTTTTGGTTTGCAGGTAGCACATCTTGAATGTAATAGGCACAGGCCTCCGACTTGTCCCTGAGCAGGTTCAGTTTTTCTTTTCATACCCTCCAATGAAGGCAGAAGTTCAAACAAGGAGGCTCTAGCACTGCCTTTCCCTACAGGATACCCAGGTCCTTCAGTGTTCCCACAGCGTGGGGAAGGGAGCTGGGAGGAATGGATGTGGCATCCCTGTTCCTTTTGCAGCTGTGCATCGACACAGGACATACATGCACTCTCTCTTAACTTCAGTGGGAGAAGGATGAAGTTCCTATGTCTGATTGCAATTAAAAGCAGAAATTTGCATAGAAGCCACCTTGGGTTTGTTTCTCAAGCTTTATCCTTGATGTACATGACTTCTAGGCAAGTGTTATCAGTACAAAAGAGCCAGTACTTTATTCATCATCAGGCTTTTGGAGTAGTGCATTTGCCCTGATAGGTGGAAGCATTACTTCTGAGTGCAACAGTATCTAGCTGCACTAATTTTGCTGGGTTATGTACTGTAATCCATGTAAGAGCATTGGCTCAAAAAAACTTCAAAGCATTTCACAGTTGTGCCAGTAATGAAGTTCTTGGCAGTGCAAAGGAAATGAAAAAAAAAGAGATTCCTCAGCATAAGCACAGTAAGAGAGAAAGGCTATGGGAAGGAAAACCCTGCTACCAGTTCTCTTTCATTCCAGATGTGCTGTTGGCATCATTCACAACAAAAGGCTGAGGAATATTTTACAAGTGTAATTTGGATGCTGGTATGATTCTGTGCCCCCATTTTCCCTCCTCAGAAATCCAAAATATCAACATATGAGAAGATGTGGGCGTTCATGAGCAGCAGGCAGCAGACAGCACTGGTGAAGAACAATGATGAAGGAATCCAGCGCGTGCTCACAACAGACTATGCACTGCTAATGGAGTCCACCAGCATAGAGTACGTGACTCAGAGAAACTGCAATCTCACCCAGATTGGAGGGCTCATCGATTCAAAAGGCTATGGCGTGGGAACCCCTATTGGTAAGATGCTTTCCAGCACAGATATTGTGAATCATAGCCAGCGATGTCCCCTTCAGAAATTTAGATGGCAATTTGAATCATGTCCTTGTCTTTTAGAAACCTTTCTCATAGAAAAAGACCTTAGGAGCCTGCTTTTAGGCAAAATAGCATCTCTTGCCTCTGCTTACCTGCAAGCAGTCTCTGAAAAAAAAGAGGCAAGATAGCAGTGGAAGCTACATCTGCAGAATGAGGCAGAATGACCTGCTTGCCTTATGGAGCATCCTATCTGTAACAAACTGGGTATCCTCTGTGCTAGAGGTGCAAGTTGCTCTACTGAAATTCAGTTTAGTTTGAGAAATCAGGTAGTATCTGTGGGAAAATGGAAGTGGATACAATAAACATTATGTCCAACATATGCATCTCCAAGAGAGCTGCATGAAAGCAGATGAATTTCTGATCTATTTTGTGACCTCAGAGCAACACATAAAAATAGTGAGAAGCAATTGCAAGGTTCTGCATCTGTATCAGGGATTCCAGTGTTGACTTCAGCAGAGTATTGAGACTCCCAGTCTCCACGTGTGAACTCTTTGCAGTAGACATTTTTAGCATATCCAGTGTCCTTTTTGAGATTTTTCTGTTTGTGGAGAATGAGAAGGAGTACCAGTTTTTCATGCCATTTTTTTTGTGAATAACTGGTACTGGGCAGCCAGATCTTGTTCCTCTGTAAGATACTTCTCCACACTGCTCACATATACATTTACGGTATCATGCTCCGTTAATAGCTATGCAATTTTATTGTCTTCAGGGGAATTATGCAAGGCAATATCAGTTTATGCAGATATAATGGGTGAACTATTTTGTCCATCAGTTGCTTGGTAGACTAGATATAAACAAGGGAGAAATACTGCTCCACTTTGAACTGTGATTTTTTATGCTACTGAGTACCTCAGACAGATTGTCATATAGACAATATTTTAAGCATATTTTTGCACTGGCCATGTGAGAACAGCTTTCTCACCCGAAGGAAAAAGATACAAAAACTAAAATTCTGAATAAAGACAAATATATGGCAAGGATTTCATTGCAGTTATCAAGCTGCCACAATTTAAACCAAGAACAATGAAAGTATAATTGGAACAGATGGTAATCCTCAGAGAGGGGGCATCCATTGGTTATACAGCTGTGAAATATATTTATAAGATGGTTTTTTGTATGATAAATGTGCCTTATTTTTATTTTTTCAAGGAAAACTAGCAAAATTCAGGGGAATAGATATCTCAAGGCACTGTGGAATAATTCGGTACCATCAGGCATCTTAAAGTCTTGAACAATTGATTTTATAAACAAGATAAGCCATGGAGATCCTTCCACTGTTCACATACCCCAAAGGCTCCATTATTTTTCTCATAGCATTCAAGACTATTGATTGCAGAAGCTGCATGGAAAAAAAAAGATTACTTGTCCATGACCCTTAACACCAAAGTTTCAGCAAGTCTTAACTGGTCTGTATTTGTTTCTTTGGGAAAATACTCAACCACATGGCTAGGTTTTGCAGCAGCAAAAGAATGTCTTGCACACGGAAATTTCCAGTGAATGAGCTGAATAACTTCACTTGTTCAGTGCTAGAACATGCTGGCTCCCAAAGAAACAGGAAGGAGAATTTTTGACTATGAATCCAGGAAATGTACAATTTTATCACAGCATCTTCTGTAAGTAAAAAAAAAAAATGCAGATACAGGATGTCTTCCTGCCTCTTTGTGCTGAGTTAGGATAGAGAGGGTTTAGGCATATCAACAAACATCTTCATTTATATTTATTATGGAGCCGATGGGTCACAGGGAGGAGGGCTTTCATCAAATTCTTGGCAAAAACCATTACTAATGAAAACTCTGCAGCAATGATTCGTGGTGAACTTAATGCACTCTGGAAGTACTGCTATAGCAAAGACACCTCTAAGCAAAACTTATGCAAAATGTCACCCTGAGAGGAATCTGGTTGAAGAAAGCTTTATTATTATAGATGTCGAGACAGGTATTAATTCCAATATCACTGCCAGTGCTGATGCTAGTAATTCTAACATTAAAGCTATTACCAGTTACATGGGAGACTGCTGAGATAGTGGATAGATGCATTTCTTGGCCTGAGAGGTAGGTTGCTAATAGCTCAGGGGCCATAAATGTTATCCTGAATATTCAAAGAGGTGTTGAGATGGATTTGTGTGCAGTTTTAGTGCTCACCAATAAAACATCACCAATCCAACACTCCAGAAACACTTGACAAACTTTAAAAGTGTGTGTAAATATATAGATGTACCTGTTGCCCTCAAGACAACTTGTGATAATCCTACTGACGACATAAACATCACAGAAAAGAATGAATATCCCCACAAATCCTGAGTTGTGACTCAAACATAACGGCTAATTCCTTTCAGACAAGAGAATATAGATGAGTCCTACAATCTAACAGACTCCAGCTATCAGGGCGATAAACCTCTCCTGCAATAGAAACAATTCTGCTCTTTCGTCTGAGAGGTACTGCTGTTTTCAGTCACAATAATTCACTTATCTGTGTAAAGACAGTTTTGAAAGGGGTATCCATTTTGTTTACTGTTGTGCATATTTTTGATTCTTCAATAGCATGCATAGAAATCCTCCATTCTTATAGCAGGCCTATTTTTCTTTCAAAACTAGCTACCTCAACGAGTGGCTGCTGATTGCTGGCTTCCCAGACGGACTTGTATAATCTGACACAGGTCTCTTGGCATCTGTGGTCACAGCATGTCCTAGCGCTGGCAGTAAGATACACTGAAAAACAGCTGAGTGTTGGCACAACAAATAAAGAACTGCAATGTTTTTCACACCAATTCTGCTCAGACAATGCTGTGGCCTAGAGGAAATAGAAAGCAGAGAGGAGGACTTGTATTCATCATACAGTTCTTTTTATTAGTGTCCTGCACGGCAATATAAGAAAGAAAACTGAAGCTGCAAGGCCAAATTTCCAAGGCTGTTTAGATACACAAAGGCACAAAATAAGTACCTAGGAGATTTGCTGAAATATCTGCATCTATGTGCACCTTGCTGTCACTGAAATTCTGGCACACATTCTGCCTTAGAGTTTATTTACCTTGATCAGACTGAGAATTGCAACTGCTTAAATTTGCAGAAAATGTGACTTTTTGTGAAATTACAGCTTAAGAAAATAGTCTTATTAATGTCTTAAAAGAGAGGAAAGGATGAATAGTAGTTAGCTACATGGACAAAGGACTGATGACACTGACTGTATTTCAGCCCAGACACTAAATGCTTCCAACTGTCGGAAGTCCAACGTGACGGGATTTGGGGGCACATACATGCCTTTGAGAGCGAACAGCTTTTCTTGTAAGCCTCTCCTGCTTGCCATCATAAAATCCTTGCGCCATGAAGATAAGTCTCTCTCACAACACCAAAACCAAATCCTGCTTGTCAATTATAATTCATCACAGGATTGCTGCTATTATTGTTGACATCTTTAGCTTTCGGCATTATGGGAAAAGCTGACTGGTAGCAATTCCCTTTAACTAGGCACTGCTACAGAAGCAGGGTGAAGGGCAAGCCTCTCCCTTGTCCCCCTTTAGGGCTGCAGACTCGTGTTTATGGAAGAGCATGAGTTGGCTGAAGGGACTTAGAGGAGGTAGAGATTTTGGAAAATGGAGAGCCAGAGCAGACTGCGTGAGAGCAGTGTGACCCAGGTATTTGTCAGGTCCTGTACAGGCCCATTAATGCTGCTGAGCCTGAAGACACGTGATGTAGCAAGCTGTTGGCCTGAAAATAAAAAGTATGAAATAATTGCTATTTTCAGCTTGCAGTGCCAGTATTGTTGCAAGTCATGGAAAAAAAGACTGGGCTGCCTTGTATTCTTATAAGGTGTAAGGCAGCTGAAGTGGAGTTATGGGCTTATGCAGGCATAAAAGAGAAGAGAATGAATCTCACCGGCTGTGGGTTTTCCTTAGACAGCTACTCAGTTTACATGCAGTAGGAAAAATAAACAGATGTTGAAGTAAATAGAAGAGATGCAAAGCAGAAAGTCTCAAAGGACACACAAAGCAATATCGTAACACTGTCTGGAAGAATTACTTAGCAAGAAAACTCTCTGCCAAGGCTTAAATAAACCTCAGTATGAAATCCTAGAAATTATAATGAATCCTCAAACAAATTATTGCACGAAAGGAGCCTTCTGCTTTCTAGTCCCCAGGGCAGACACTAACAGATAGTCCAATTCCAGCTGAAGAGAAACCAAGATCTTCTCACTGGAATAATCAGTCTTCCCATAAAGGAGTAGTTTTGCTTCAGATAGCAGCAGCTTACTCCCTGCCTGCCTTCACTTTGTTGCAACCAGCACTGACAGGTCTTGCTTTCACCTTGCAGGGTCTCCTTACAGAGACAAGATCACCATCGCCATCCTCCAGCTCCAAGAGGAGGGAAAGCTCCACATGATGAAGGAAAAGTGGTGGCGAGGAAATGGCTGCCCCGAGGAGGACAGCAAAGAAGCCAGCGCGCTCGGGGTGGAGAATATTGGGGGTATCTTCATAGTGCTCGCTGCAGGGCTTGTTCTTTCAGTGTTTGTAGCCATTGGTGAATTTATATATAAATCAAGGAAAAACAGTGATATTGAGCAGGTAAGTCATCCATTTCCAGTTTGCTTTTATTTCTGGGAGGCTGAGGTTTGTGGATGTAGACGTGACTGCATTATATGTCTCTTTGCCAGAGTGCAGATTTTGTATTGTTGAACTCTCACCATGAGTTTCTGGAGCTAAAGACAAATAATTTATTAATAAGAACAGGGAAGTTTCTCACTCACAATCCAATTACTGCTGTTTAGTATGGCAGTGCAGAACAAGAGCAATTAATTTCTCAAATGGTTTCTGCTTGATCTTTAAGACTTCAAGTCAAATTACATGGGAAAAGAAGAAAACACAACTGGATTTTATCTAAATGGCTTTGGCATCAACTCTGTGACTAACAACAGGAATGTACTTCCAAATCCCCAAGTGTGATTTTTCTCTTGCTCTAGAAAGCATTTTTTACACAGCCAGGGGTTTATACATTACTGAAACATGCCCCTCAGAGGAGGGAGAACTACAGAAATGTGATGGATGCCACAGTAAAGATTATGGAGCCAAAGAAATTCTGGCTGTGGCTCCACTGAATCATAATGAGCAATTTAAGAGGACAAAGGGAAAACAAAGGAAATACTGTGTATAAATCACACCTTAAGTATTACAGCACTTTGTGGGATAGAATCAATCATTAAAATAGAGTGTAAATACCCATTTACCAAGCCATGAGCCACTGTAAAAGAAACAAGACACGAGTGGTAACTGAGTGTCTGTTGAGTTGCATGCCAACCTTCTTCCTGTGGCTGCCTTCCCTGGTGCCAGTTTGGTTCTGGTTTTGGTCATGTCCTAGACCCTGATATGGCCCCATTTGGCTCAACTGCTGTAGCTGCTCTGATCCTTCTCACTTCAACAGGACTTATTGTAGGCATAAGGGTCACATTGCGCTGCATGATCTGTGCTCCCTGAGGCAAACAGCAAGAGACAGGTTCATATCACCTAACTTCAGATTCCTAGACATAAGGCATCTACTCCAAAGTGAGTTATTTAAGCTCACTTTGCACTTTTAGATGGGAAAGGCAGGAGCTTTACCATGAGCAGTTCATTCTTTTCGTCCAGAGTGTAATCCTGCAAGACTGATGGCATGGATGCCAGAAGTTACTTCTAATAAAAATAACTTAACAAAGGCAGGAGGAATGAGTGGGAGGAGAAGAACATTCTGAACAAGGTCTCAGAGGTGCAGTTTACACTGCATAGAGCAGTGGTGCTGGGATGTGAGAGGGATTGACACCTGAGTAAAAACCAGAACTGAAGGCCTCGAGAGGACTATATCTGATTGTGGATAGGATAAATCACCTCTTATCTCCTTGCCGCTGCTAAGGAATCACCATAAGCTAAAGCTACGCACCTTCTGTGGAAACAGCCAAAAGGAAGTGAGTTTAATTCTACCATGCATCTTCCTTTTCCAAATGGTACTTTGTGTTATATTGCATGACACCTAATGCCAGTGTCAGTTAACTTGGTCCTCATGGTATCCTGAAGGAGAGGGCAGCTCCTGACCATGCAGACATCTCCATGTGTGCTTGAGCAAGCCCTCGTTAAAGACAATGGTACTATCTATGAACAAGAGATGCAACTCCTGTGGAGCAATTTTGCAGGCCATATCAGTGTTCCTGTTTTGGAATAAGTCACAAATAAAGGATGTATATATTTTGTACCCATGGCAGCTTTCTGATTAGCACTTTAAACTATAGAACAGTTTTAGCACAAAATGTATAAAGAATGTATGGATAACTTTGTCTCATTCATGTCTCAGGAGTGCTTTTATTCAAATATGTTTTGGCAAACAGCTGCAGCTGATTAAAATGTTTAGTATACATGCTGATATGGTTCAAAATATCCTGGAAACTCTTCAGGAGTCTGGGAAAGGCAGTGCATTCATGAAGTCATAATTAAAGTAGACCTAAAGCTCTACATCACGAGGGAGTGTTAATTTACTTAGCAATATGTTAGGTGAATAACATAGTATTCAGGGATACATATTTATATACTGTTTCTGAAACTTTACTACTGTTTCACAGCAATATTTTGTTTATTATAGGAGGTTTCTTAATAATTAAATTATTTAAGTGAGTTAATGAGTCAATATCATAGTTCTTTCCCAGAAGTAGTTTTACGGAATATAGAGTACCAGTGATTCCAGTGTTACTATCTGATTTCTCTCAATTTGTTTTGGTTTTATTCTGGTGAAATAAGAAACTTAGGTGGAAAATGCTATGCAATGTTTATTATCACTAAGCTAATCCAAAGCATGTGTTGAATACAATCTACTACTTTTCTGTTTCCATAAATAGAGTCTCTTTTGATTTAAATAGCGTTGAATCTCATTCTCATGTTTGTTTTTAATTTTACTCCTTTCATTTATTTATTTTCTCCATTTTTCTTTTCTTGCATGCAAGGCCTTTTGTTTCTTTTACGGACTACAGTGTAAGCAAACCCATCCATCCAACTCTACCTCTGGCACCACCTTATCTACGGAGTTAGACTGTGGAAAGTTAATCCGAGAGGAACGAGGGATTCGAACACAGCCCTCAATTCACACTGTATAGTCAGGAAAGAAAAAAGGTGTGTCCAATGGAAAGCATTAAATTTAAATAGTGCACACAATGGCAAAGGTTGTACGCACCAACACAGAGTTAATGACTTCAAAGTACCTCTTGCTTCAGCAGGAGATAAGCTTATCTAATGCAAATTGTCAAAGTCCTGGAAATTTGGGCAGTTTAAATGCATATCACAGAATATAATTACACCTACCGGTGAAGAGTTAGTGCAATAGACTGTAGTAGATTTTAAGAGTTATCACAGTCATTAACTACAATTGTCATCTTTTCATTTCATGAGATAATCCATCTTTTACAGGTAAGAAAAACTATTTACCTCCTTTTCATCTTCTACCAAACCTAAGTGAACCAATAGCAATCTCGTTACTAAAAAACATGGAGACATATTTTGCTTGATCTCTGCCAAAGCACTCAGCACATGGGCCAGGCAGTTCTTTATAAACCTGCAAAAATAACCTGCAGGGCTCCATTAACTTTCTGAACCCCTTTTATAATCAGCTAGAGACTTTTAGCTGGCATATCTTATTCCCAGTGTCAATATTTAATGAATTTTAATTCATCCATTTAAAATTCATTAACCAAAGCCTCCAAGTAACTGTGATAACACAAAATCATATCTATCAGTTAAATTTTATGCCATGTAACCATTAACATTTAAGAACATATTCAACAAAAGCACCCTCAGGCACCTCCAGCATATAGCTTTCTCAGAATAACTCTGTTGGCTTAGCTTGAGCAATTCATGATGTTCACTATCGTAAGACTTTGTAACATAGAAAACTCCTTTGTGGCAAAATTAGGGTATCAATTTATATCAAACACTAAAGCCTTGGAATTGCTTGGCATATTGAAATGACAAGGAAACTTTTGTGTAGGAGGTTGGTACTGCATGCTTTTTATACCCTGAAAGTACGACAGTTTGATTTCCTCTAGCCCTCAGCTAATCTGAGGACTGATGGGGCAAGAGATAATGGGCTGGATCTGTTGTTGCCACAAAAAGAAATAATACAACTCTTTGATATATGCAAAATGTATAGAAATGCCAGCTCACAGGATGTCATGAACCGTGGCAAACAACTATATTTCCAGAACCTGATTACCTTTTATCTGTATTTCGTTATATCTCAGTTTACCACCAGTTTCACCAATGCATTTCCCACCCTTCACACCTACTTTATTTTTCTTGCCTACTGTAGTTCCTCCTCATCAAACAAGTTAATGATCTCTTTCGTTGAGGGGCTGTTTCTAGACTCTGCTGCAATTAGGAAACTTAGACGTCTGAGTAGATTCTTTTACACTCAGTTGCTGAAGTGCTGCGGTGAAGCTCTGCGCTCCTCTTGAGTTGTTTCTCTCATACCTGGCTGCTGAGAAAAGCCAGAGAATACAGTGACCTGTGTTTTCTTTCTACTCATATTACAATTTTTTGCTAACATTACTTATAATGGCAGTAGGCTTAAGTATTTTTTGCAAGGAAGGTGTACTGCTCAGAGTTAGGCTATACCAGTTCTCTACTAGTGCTCATCCATGTGTGTGAGTGTTTATGCTCCACTTCAGACACTGCAAAAAACTGTCTTTCACAAGATGGCACTTCAAATTGTTTGAATAGCTCCTTGAAATCTTTGGTTCATCATAAAATGAGCCTTCTTGCCAGCAAAGACCTGAATTAGATCTTGTGCATCCCTGATGCAAGAAAACACTGCTGTTTGCAGTTTCCCGGTAGAAGAGACTTAAAACTAATTAAATTCATCTTCTCTCAGCTCTCAGAAGAGAAGGAAAATTCCTAATGTGTTTACTTCTGTGCAAGAAATCCTTCGAGCTACAGGTTCTACCAGTTTTCTAATCACTGTTTAGATTATGTTTAGAATTCAGAAAGTTTCTGTCACTTTTAGGGTAAACATTTCCATATCTGTCAAGGAAACAGACGCATTGCTAGGAACAGTCATCATTACCCCATGTCTAGCTTAAAGCATTCAAAGATTTTCTGCTTATCAGTGCTCTAAGCTTCTATGTCAGCTGTACCTTGAAATTTGGCCACAAAAGATTACTCTGTTCACAAATACAGATGGTCACCACTGCGTCTTCCTAACTTGCAGCCTTGTAACTGCACCCAGAACCCAATAATCAAGTCAGATCCTTTCTCAGGTGTATTTTAGCACTGGGACCTTGCTGTGCAATCAGCACAGAGCCCATAATTCTGCCTGTGATGGATGAGTTACAATAAACTCCATCAGTTCTGGCACTGTGATACCAGTAAAGCATAGCCAAACCTATTTGGGGAGAAAAATGGCTATAAGCATAACCTTATGTCATTTGTATTGATTTTTGTTTTGCTGTTGCTGCATTTTACTCAGAACTCCCAAACTATTCACATTTATAACTGTTTGGAAGACAAAACCCAAAAGGCATGCAACTTGACACACAGAAGCCACCTGCCATTGAAAGCAAAGGAGACACGAACAAGCTAGTCCCAAGCCATTGCCAGGTTGATTTGACTGGGGTCAGTGTGCCTGCCTTTATTTAGTGGCAGTTCCTGGCCTCATCAAACAGTCTGCAGTCCAATTAGGCAATAATACAGGAGGAAGGAGGGAGAACCAACCAGACAAGAGAAGAGTGAGAGGGAAAAAGGCAATACGACCACTATTTCAGCCTTGAACCTTCGCATCTTTAGCTCTTTGGAAATAAAGAAGGGGAAGAAGAAAGAAATCCCTTCTCTCAGTGAGGATATTTGTAAGGTTGTCAGGTCTACAAATGGCACCTTTTCAATGAACATCTGTTTGGACCCCTCCATTTTCAGGCCACTCCACCTCCAAATATGACAGTGGTCATCCATGACTTCACTGAGCCATCCCATTTGTGATTAGATGGTTTGTGAGACCAACAAGTAGCTTTACTGATTTTTTTCTTGTAAACAGGAAACTTAGAAACAGTTTACATAACTGAGGAAGCATTAAAATAATCTATGGATTGTTTTCATACTATTTTGACACTCACTGTTCAATAGATTCTGACAGTTTAAAAGACTTAATTTAGTGATATACTCACACAATTAGCCATCAGTGACAGAATGCTCAAACAGATTCTTAATGTGCTGTGGCAGCAGTTTGCTCGCTAGGAGAAACTATTTTGGGTATTTTCCTTTGGTGCACTATGCACAAACAAATCACTTTTCTTTCAGGAGAAGACATATGCCAGCATCCCAGCTTCACAGTGATGAGTGCACTATAGAATTAAAATCCTGACTTCTGCACTTCCTTTTCTGTGCCTAAGCCAGTTAGGTGTTCTTCCAGAATAAAATCTGCCCCACTTCCTTCAATTTTCTTAGTTCTCAGTTCTCCAACACAGCACATACAATCTTTTTGTTGTTGCTATTTATTTGCTTTTGCAAGGTGTCGATAAAATGCATTTGGAAAGTCTTATCCCCAGCTGTAGCCCAGAAGCATAAGAAGCAGATCTATAGTGCCAGACTACAGGATTTTTTTTTTTGACCTATTTCTACTTTATTTTATGTTATTTTTTAAATCCCAAGTCTATAATTATCTTAAAGCTTAACACAATCTTCTGTATGGGAGTGTAAGGACAGAATTGGGAGCTTCATGCCCAAGCTTTTAGAGTCCACTGAAAAGACCAAAGGGCAAAGAGAAAGAGTTTCACATCACAAGGAAAGCAAAATATATTGTTTTTAAAGGATGACATTTCCTCTTAGCCTCACAAGCCATGTCCTGCAGCGTTTTGACACTGCTAGAATGAGAAAGTCAAGCTGACTAAAAGCAGAATGTTAAACTTGTTACTCTTGTTAAATGTATTGCTCTGTGCCTACTCTGCTTTCATTCTCGTCAAGACCTCAAAAGTAGACTTAACAGCATGTTAAAAAATAGCTCTTTAAAGAAACTTTTTCAGTCTGGCTATCTGAATATGTGACTAAAAGAATAGTATATTGCCCTTTTAAATGGAATTTTAATGCCACTGTCCCCTTTTCAAAGGCTCCTGTAATTATGCTGCAGACATGGTGCTGTTCAGAGGGCCATCTTGGGAGTCCCCACTGAATGTGTTTCTTGTCTGTGATTTTCCTATATATTCGACAGCTTTCTGGCTGAGTTTGTACTTGCTCTGTACTACAGTTCTCTACCGCTTGAAAGACAGGGCAATCCAGTTTTCAGACATCTGTTTGGTTTCCTGATTGCATGCACAAGTTTGGAGATAAATAGGATTTTGAAGTATGCTTCCTGGGGCTCAAAAGAAAGTTCACATTTAACTGTCCTTCTGAATGAGTAACCAGGCCCCCAAAGGTTCAAAGTATCATCTCAGATTGCTCTTTTAGACTATCTGAAGCTCTGTATGAAGGTAGAGGGACAGAGAAAGTCCTGTCTCTTCCACATTTGTAGTTCTCTTTGCCCCCTCCTACTGGTTTTCTCAAAGGAGGTAGGATCTCAGACAGGAATATGTGCAAAATTGATCAGAGCTATAGTTATGTCCAAAGTTATGTGAATAACTTTGAAAGATCAGTCCAGGGTCTTAAACCTCCATTTAATTAATTGCCCCAGGTTGATGGGACTCATGCCAGTGGTGTTTTAAGTCCCTCAAAACTAAGCCTAATGCAACTGTGAAGGTAAAACTGCTTTTGCGGGTTTACAAAGACAGGAGCAGGAGTTGCAAGGTGTAAGATCCATGAAGCTATCACTGTAAACCTGATCCCTGTCCCTCTCCCAAACCACTGTCTCTGTAGGATGGCCAAGTCCGTTCCCATGTGTGTTTGGGTGTGTTTCAGCATCTCTCATGGGTAAGCAATTCACTAGAGCCTTGCACTGCCAAGGCGGGATAGGATTGAGTCTCCATAAGGCAGAAACCTTTCAGATTTTGAATGTCCTGCATCCGTAGTTTTTTGGGTGGATAAACACGACCAGGTTAGAGAAAAGATCATCAACATGAAGAGTAATGTTTCTGTATTGTTTTAGATGTAACTGTTGTTGATGAACAAATAGGTAAAAGTTGAATTCTTAGAGAAGACCTAAACATTCAAGCCTTTTCCAAGAATAGCTTGAAGTATTTCTTATAATATTTATTTTAAAATTCAAAACTGAGTTGGAAGTAGAACAATTGGGCACTTCACAAATCATATAGTCAGATATTAAAAGCTTCATGTACCTAATGTTAGCAATATGTTTCAAATATCTAACTGCACATGTAAAATAATCTTTAAAGGGACTATTTTGTTGATATGAAATTGAAGGGCATAATGACAATTCCATACTCTGGATAATATGAATCAGTTGATGAACAAAAATTAGATATCTGTTTGCAGCCCCTCCCGCGAATCGACATGATGACAAACGCAAGATCATATATATTTAAAATACACACACAGAGAGGTACTGATATCTTGAGCTCATTGCAAAACCACAGTTACTTGCATTATAGGGAAGGTTTATAACTGGAGAGGAAAAAGGACAGTGTGTGGAATTCGCTTCCCTGGGATTCCTTTGTTACCTTAAGCAAATGATTTAACTTTGGTCCAGGTTACTCTCGTACTCTCTTTTGCATTTGAAAATACTCCTGTAGAATTGCTTGAGTTTTCTTCTTTTCAAATAATATGTCTAGTTTTACTTTTTTTAGCCATTTAACTGAGGTGACTATTTGATTATTAGTGGTTAAGAACTGAACATTGCTTACCTTGCATTGGTATCACTCTAGAAAGTATATTTGATAGAGAACCACATCTGCGTGGTGTTGCTGCTATTTTACAAGAACTATAGTTTTAAGCAGTTGTTTTAAAGTTGGTAATTTGTGCAGTTCTTAAAAGGGTTTAGTAGAAAGGATTTATTCAGCTTGATGAAGGTAAGGTGATTAAAGCTTTTTTTCCCACTGCTACCGTTACTTCATTTTATATATAAATCATCTATTTATATATATTTGCATGGAACATTTTTTTTTGCATTGCTAGATACTTCCACGTACTGTCTTTTTGTATTGTTTTGTTACATGTAATTATTCCAGCTGTAGATTTTAAATTATGTTTCCATTTACCCAAAATGAGTTTGTTAATGTTGTGATGGTGGGAATTAAAAAGATTCCTGCTTTCTTTCTGAATTATTCATCTGCCTTATTCTTGTGGTCATTTTCTTGTTTATTCAACATATAATATTTGAAAAAGATTCTTTCCAAAGAAAGAAGACAATTGAGATCTGTGCTATAGTTTAGAAATGTTCGTTAATTTTGTGAGGGAAATATAACTAAACCACAAAAAACTCTTCAAAAATTGTGTTCTTTGTTTTTGCTAGTATACCACTTTTTTTTTGTTTTGTGGCTAAGTTAGATGTGATTTTAAAAAGAAGATATCTTTTCTTTTAAGGTCAGGAGGGAATTTACCTACTGAAAAGGGGTAGGTTTTATGATATGAAGCCACCAAAACATTGCAAATGCATCTGTGTAGAATTTCAGAAACATTCATAATCAGCTTTAGCTAAGCCAAAGTTAAATTAAATTCAGTGGAAGCCAACTTAGGCAAAACATGACTTATACAGACTTACCTATTATACCTCAGGGGTTTATTCAAAGCTGGCAGAACCAGCCAGAGGAGCTTTCTGACCCAGACAGTAAGTTCTCAGGTCCCTGCTTCTAAAAAACACCATTTGCGCAAAGAATATGGTCAAACTCTGCCTTCAGTGAGAAGTTTTTAATGCAATTTCCATTTTCCACCAGTGTCTTTCTTTCAATGCGATAATGGAGGAGCTTGGAATTTCACTCAAGCACCAGAAGAAGTTAAAGAAAAGGTCGAGAACGAAGGGGAAGTCTTCATTCACAAGTATCCTTACTTGTCACCAGAGGCGGACACTGAGGAAAGAAACCATAGCGTGAGCAAGAGAGACCCCTTTGAGGAAATATCAGGAACAAAAAACAAAAACATTGCTGCCTACAAGTTGATTGTGGTGGGATTTCTGAAATATCGACATTTACCTTGTTCTTCAGAAATTCTCTGTGGTTTCTTTTTTTAATTTAGAGGTACAACAGTTTAAATGCTCACATAGACTGATGTACTACTAATCATCTGGGAAGTGTCTCACTATTTCTTTTGAGATGGATTTGTATGCTCACTTGTTTTGCATCTCTCTTCCCCTCCCCATGCATCGCTGTATGTGCTTTCTAAATAAATAAATAAACAAGAGACAGGGTTCTTTTTTTTCCAATAATCTGGGAGTGGAACTTTTTTTTTTCCTTTTGAAGAAAAGATTGTGGTTCTACTGAGCACAGTTGTCTAAAAAACAAGACACGGACAACCAAAGTAAAAATTCATGTAATTAACTCATAAGCAATGACTAACAAATGTATTAAATACCAAGATACCCATTATTAAGTTATTTGTATTTTCTCTGATATTGGAACACTCTTTGGGTTCTTTTCTGTGATAAAAATTGTTTTTCCTTATCTTCTCTCTTTTTAATTTCTTTTAAAATATGATTATTAGGTAATACCATGGCTCCAGGTTCTAGATGTTCAAAAAGAAAAACCAAAATCACAAGAGTAATGGTCAGTGAACAGGGGAAGACAACATGGACATCATCACACTGCCGTATCCTGCAGCTTCTGAAACCAATAAAACAATTCTTGACTTCAAAATTAAAATCCCTTAGAAATAAGAGCCAAGAAAATTCAATGTATAACAAATCTTGACCACAAAGATAATAACATCTCATAGGAATACAGCCAGTGTTCTGAAACTGAAACCTTTTCTTGCAATGGCTGGGGAAACCAGCAAAATGTTTGAACAGTGAAGGAGAAATTAAGTCATTTTTGTAAAGAAACTTCTATCTGAAGAATAGTGATGCATTATAGCAGCAGACCCCTCCATTCAGACCCCTAGAAACTGTTCCCCCAGAATCTGTTCCTTTATATTGCAGTGAGGTGAAGCATGTTTATATTTATTGCTGTGATGTCTCTGTGTTTAATTCTGTTATTCTTGGGGCTTTTTTTCGTGCCAGCTAGATAGGTCTGGGGGTATCTGCAAAAGGAAAAGGGTGAAATGTAGGCACACACTTCAAGGGATGAAGGTGGGTGTAGGAGATGGATGTTCCTTGGGCCCAGCAGCTGGGAGCTGTACCCCTGCTGTCCTACACACCACCTTATATAAACAGACCTAGTCTGTCCAGGGCAATCTCACCACTATGACTGCCTCTGATCCTAAGGCAAGGCTGAAAAAGGGAACCAGAGGACTGAAGCCACTGACCGCTTTTCTGTGCAGCACATGGAGCTGGGCGAGCTTGAGTTGTATCAACAATATTTGCTTCAGCTTGTGGCAATGTTCATTACCCAAGTACTTCAACGAATTTTTTTTATTGTTGTTTTAATATTCCTCCTGGGAACTTAGTGCTTGCCATTGATTGACTTTCCCTTGTACCCATGGTCATTTCCTCTGTAAAAGGAGAATGTAATGTGAAAACCTATGAGTGGAGAAATGTCTCCTCCAACTTCACCTCACAGCACTGCTGTCTGTGAGCTTTTACGCTGTGCTGAATGGCAAGGCTAATCTGCAGCAAATGGTATTGCTTCTAAAAGCACATTTAGATATTATAGACTGGAAGACACCTCTATTCGTTTAGCTATTTCACAGGAGTTAATTTTTATAAATCTCTTGCCTTTACCACCGCTTTCCCCAAGGCTCTCCGTAATTATTCCATATCCTTCTCAACACACAGTCCCCCAAATTAGATCTGCTTCTCCACCCATGCTGAGTTGGGCAGAAAAATGTCTTCATGTGTCTCAAAGGCCACAGGTGACCTTTGTGAGGAGATCTCCTTGCCTGAACTGGGTAAGGTGGGTGACCCCCCAACATTACAGGCAACAATGATTTCAGCCTGTGTTTAGGCTCCATCACCATGTAGAATTGTACACTTTTGTGGTGGGTTGTTGTTGGGTTTGTTTTTCACTGAACTGTTTGCCCAGTTTGTCAAGATCAGTCTGTCCCCAGACATGCTGGTTACCAGAACCAGCTTGGTAATACCTGCAAATTTAGCAAATGTACTCACTAGAAACCATCCATAAAGGAGATACAGATAAATCCCTGTAGATCCACCCAATATTGACAGTGAAGCTCTAAGAGTTAAAAGGACAGATAATAACATTTTCTGCTACCATACAGTATATGTCATCTGGCCTATTGCCCTACTTGTTTATGAAAATGTCATGCAGGACAGGATCAAAGGCTTCTCAAGGACCCCTTCCCTCACCCACAGGGCCCATTAAGCTATTAATGAAGGAAATTCGTCAGATTAACAAGACCTGGCTTTGACAGATTCACAATAACTCTTGCTGATTTCCTACCAATTACTTACAGAATAGTTATTTCATGCAACTCTCTGCCAGGCAAATGAAGTAAAGATCACTGACTCAAACCTCCCTGTGTTCTTCTTTTCCTTCCTCTGAAGATAGGAATTATTACTGTTTTCCAGCATTTCTTCTGGACTGTGTGCTCCAGAGGTTTCTCTCAGGAGGTTTAGAGAAGTCAGCCTTTGGGAAAGGAATGAGAAGAGTCTTTTTTAAAGCAACTAAAGCAGAAAGTACTAACATCAGTGCTTGCCTTTGGGATGTTAGTTGCTATATATATTGCAATGACACATTGGGCTGATCAGTAATCATTAAGAAAACCAGGCCCTGGCTGTGAGAGCTTACAGAGTATCTTATAATAAGGTGCTCTCATACTTCCAAGGGTATTTATTTATGTGACCATCAAGTTACAAACAGGCCATTCAGACCACCAGTACTGTTCTAATACTAGGATTGAAAAGCATGTTATGATTTTTCAGTCTTTGTAACTCTATTGTTCTGCCATCCACAGCCTTCAGCTAAGGTATTTTTAAATGAGTAAATTCGAAGTAATAAAATATCGTTGATCAAGCCTTTTTTTTATTATGGTTTTAAAGGAACACTCTTCTGTGGTGTAAACCTTGAGGTTAATGAACTCCAGATTCTTTTTTTTAATTTACTAATGTTTTCCTGAAAATAAGAGACAGTACTTTGGTAATTTTTTACATTTCTACTTGCCCATAAGTATTAGTGGTCTACCTCTTATAAGAAGGTGCTGGGAAAAAAAATCAAGCTCTTTGCTGTCTGGGAAGAAATATGTGACAGTAGGAAAACTATAAATAAAGCGTATTTGGTTCTTCTTTGATTTCCCTTTTTCCTTTTTAGTAGCTTGAAAGAGTCACAGCATATCAGGAAGATTCTGTGTTAAACTCAGATGGCAGCTTGACAAACTACAAAAGAGCGAACTAACCTGCTACGATTTCATGAAGCAACACATCATGATATGTAGCTTTGCCCTTCCCTGCCAGCTCTTAGTATGCAGGTTGGTAACTGTTTATAAAATCCCCCCAATATCCCACCTCAGTATAAATTTACCCCAAAGACTGGGTGGATTTGAGGTGTGAACTACTCCATGAAATATGAGTTCCCTAAAACCTCCAAGCAGCCACTGCTTTCCACCCTGACATATTAAGTGATTCAGGGACAAGTTACCCTATCATTCTGACCTGTTCCCTCCAGAGAAGGTTTTCTTTGTCAGTATGTATATGTATATGTATATGTATATGTATATGTATATGTATATGTATATGTATATGTATATGTATATGTATATGTATATGTATATGTATATGTATATGTATATGTATATGTATATGTATATGTATATGTATACGTATATGTATATGTATGCATACATACATGTATAGGTATAGGTATAGGTATAGGTATAGGTATAGGTATAGGTATAGGTATAAAACCACCAGTATGGCACCACTTTGGTAGCCTGTGGCACTCACGCTAAATGACCTTTCAAGAAACTATGGAAAGAATTAAAATATCACTACCAAGGACTTCGAAGGACACTTGCTCTTTGTGCTTGCTCTTGCCTCAAGCCAGCAGTGACACACTGTTCCCAAGGTGTCCCCATAGCCCCCGGCCTTGGCCACGAGCACATCTCAGAGCACCTACAGACCTGAGGGGAGCTTAAAATGACTGTGTCTCCCACCTTGATTCAACACAATATTTCATATTTCAGCTAGCTAAAATTGTACCTATGGAAAATGCTTAGGTCTCCATTTAAATCTTACTGATATTTAAGGACTTGGCCAACTGCTGTCCTAATTCAGAGCTGACATTTCCTACCTCCTCCAAATGTGTTTATGTCCCTGGCTAGGCTGCTCATATGCCTCTCAGACAGGTCCCTTCTCCACACATTTGTGCACATACAGTCCACTGTGTCTGCTATACTCACAGCCTTGCTACCCCTCCTATATTCTGTATGTAGACATGTATAAAGCAAAACAAAATCCCTTTCTAAAGCACCTTCCCTCCTGCAGATCAAGCTGTGTCGCTAGAGACATTTTATTTTGCTTCAGATGCTACTTGTATATTCACCCCATGACTGAGAAAGCTGCTTTATCTTGAGAGAGGAGGAACAAGCACAGAGCAATCTTACATTTCAATATAGTAGCAGATATAATTACTATGGTGTTAGCACGGTATCCCAACAAATATTACTTTTCTGCCTCCTTTCCCATGTGGCATCATGCCATAGCAGAGAAGCCTGATTAGACATTACCCGTTAGGTAAAGCCAATGCCCACCCCAAGATCTCTATCTTGGCACTAGCAGGCACACACTCCCACTTTTTATGAAAGAGAAAACAATACTGATGGATGCTTTTGAATGGCTTTAACATGTTGCATTCAAGAAATGGCCTTGTTCTAGTGCCAGGTGATCTTTCCCATACAGCTACCCACCACCTGTCTATGAGTTTAGTAAGGGTTATTTAACATCCCTTAACTTTCTTGAAAAGGTGGAAAGATGGGCTTAGTGGAAAAGAAGGAATCCTGGAAAAATAGGAGCAACTATTTAAGCTGTGTGCTCCTGGTCCAGTCCAATAGCATGACTGATAAGCTACTGCAGAACAAATGAGGATCAACCTACTAATTTTTAAGGTCTTTTATCAGAGTGGGGCTGCTGTGAACCTCTAATCCTGTGGGTCATTTATTGACTTCTGAGCTTGCCCCTTAATTACTCTCTGTCAAGCCTGCGAGAGCCAGGATTTCTTAATGATCAGAAGTGCCACTATTTAGAGATACATCACTTACAGCTATCAAGCAACCACAATTTTACTTTAGCCTTCTTGATTGATAAAGATGCATGTTTTTGCCTGCTCATGAACTCTGACTTGAACCACATTCCTGTTTGTCTCTCATAATTTCCCCCATATCCAAACTCTGTTATAGTTAGAACAAGCATTATGAAGGTATCAGCGTAAGCCATGAAGATATTCCTTGCATTTTAGATTTTGATAGCAGTCACAAAGCCCAGAAGATGAGACCCACACTCAAATAACCCATTTATAGTGTATGTATGTATGGTCCAGAGCCACATGCGGGCTCAGTCTGTGACACTGAGCCTCCCACAAACTGAGGTCTGGGAGGAGGCTGGATTTCCAGAGTGACTCTGAATAACGTGAAAACTATAGAATCATAGAATAGTTATAGTTGGAAGGAACCACAAAGGTCATCCAGTTCCCACCCCCTTGTCATGGGCAGGGACACCTCCCACCAGATCAGGCTGCCCAAGGCCCCATCCCACTTGGACCATCCCTCCAGGGATGGGGCGGCCACAGCTTCCCTGGGCAACCTGTGCCAGCTCCTCACCACTCTCATGGTGAAGAAATTCCTCCTTATGTCTAGTATAAATCTGCCCCTCTCCAGTTTATACCTGTTCCCCCTCGTTCTGTCACCACAAGCTTTTATGAATCGTTAGTCCTTCCCTTGCCTCTTAGTGGAGGAGAAATTGTTCCCTGGGTAAGAGAAGCTCTGTCAGAACAGCCCGTGGCTGTGTGGGTCTCTGAAGCAACTGTGCACTGTAAAGATCATGTGGGCAATCCAGCTCAGGTGGGACAGATAATCTCATCACACTGATCATGCTCTCAGGTTACTTAGGGGCTGCTTGCAACAGCACCTTTAGTGCTGTGGAGGCCAACAAATACATTGTAAAGACACTGCAAAAGGAGGAAAAAATCGTGAACTAGCCAGTACATCCATATGTTTCCTCTCCCAGCTGAGAGCACTGACACAAGCTCAGAAAGAGCACACAGGTGCTAGCTACCCAGCTTTGTGGTTATACTAATGAATCACAATTACAGAAACACCTGAACCAGATTAGCACTGCATTTCTCTGCTCTGAAATGCATAAAACTGTGCAGCAGCCTATGAACTTCTTGGCTCCCCAATGGTTTCAGAGAAGCTGCTGCTTGGAAGTTGCCAAGCTCCTCTACTCCTTTCCCTGGATTACTGTGCCATTGGGATATGGGGAAAGCCATATGTCTACAATCCACTTTTCCTTCCAAACGCAATTCCCCAACATTTTCCTTCCTAGGAGTGAGGACAGAGCTGGCTTTGCCCACAGGACTCCTGCAGTCTACAACCATCCTGACTCAGTGCACAGTGTGTCTTCTACCACCACCACAAGAAGCCAGGTCTTACAACTCTTTGCATTGTGAGAGGTGTACGTTGTGCCCCCTTGGATGTCCTACTGAGCAGACCATCAAGAAGTAGGTGTCACCCTTTGGAAAGGTCCAAATGCTGGCTGTTCCAGATATGCTCCTGGGGACTCTAGGGAAGGTCTGAGAACGTGTGAATGAGTGAAGCACTACTGGGAGTAAATCACCTAGGAGGTCTCACTCCCTGCTTCACCTCTCTGCCAGACCAGAGCAGCCGTGCGCCTCTCCATGCAGGCTCATATATCCTTGGGCCCCAACCTTAACTAATGGATGAGAGGCAAAATTGAAAAGAGAGGGACAAGCGTCAATCCGATTATGGCAGTTACATATATTTTAGAGCAAAACAGAGCCAGAAGCTGCCCACATGGGCAGCCAAATGGGGAATGGGAGGTTGTTGTGACAGTCCTGCATCTGCATCACCTCCACCAGTAAGTGCACTTCTGCATCTATTACAGAAATGGGGATTTTGTTATTAATAGTCCCAGAAAACTTAAAGCAGGGAGGATTCTTCACCTTGAAAACTGCAAGGACAATTTCAGGAATGGATAAAGTGCTAAAGTCAGGATGCTACTGAGCTTTGCAGAGGAGCAGCATAAGGAACATTTACAAGGTTACTGGGTCTACAATGTCTTCAGCTTCCAGATGAGCTCCAGCCTGGTGACTCATTCCAAGCAGTAATTAGTTCAAATAACCCAATTACTCACCAGTTGACCCATTTTAGCTCCCTTGGGTTCTGGCCACAACACTAGGCCCTGACACTAGAGTCTGCTAGTTATTAAATATATAGCAAAAGAGAGAATGTAAGAGGCTTAGATTTTGGGTTTTTCCTCCTCCAGCACTAGGTTTTCTATAAAGCAATAACATAAAAAGCTGCTACATCTGGATTTCTTTGTGGTTTTAGTGCTTAATTTCCTGCTGCAAAGCACATTCCTGCAACAAAAGCCTTCTACAGCCCTGCTGCAAAAGTGTTAAGATATTTTCAAGTGATTTCTATGGATACCTAATGAACAAATATCCATCCTAGAGCTGCCTGCCATCTCTTCCTGAAAACAATGCTAAGGAAATATTCTGATCTCAAAAACAACGGTGAGGTAGGACCAAATGAGAACACTGTGGATCTTGTTTTAACTGCGTGAAGGGGTAGAGCAAACTAGCACAAGTAGAGGGAGAAAAGCCATGTACAGGGGAACTTGTTTCTGCTTTTTGCAGAATGTCAACGGAGATGATAAAGACTTGTAAAGCTTTGCTCTGGCAAGTTGGTCATGAATTCCTTGGTTCCCAGGCAGTGACAGTGGAAAATTTTTAACAAATTATCCACAGATGGAGTTGAACCTTCTCCCCACAGGCTTTTACTCATGCACATAGCACCATGCAGCTGAAGATATTGACTAGGGAAGCTGCTCTGAGTGATTTCCAGAGTACTTTAGTCACACCACGTGAACCCTTAACTTCTCCGGACTGTACAGAGAAAAAAGCTGTTTTGGTTTCAGTGGGACTGAGATATGGAAGTCTGTTTAGCAAATGCTCTGTTAAGTCAAGTATGACTGTGTTGTTTAAAGAATTTAGAAGCCCAAAGATACAGTTAGGTCCTAACAGAATATTCAAAAGCAGTTGCCTAAATCAAGGTTGCTGCAGGGGTTACCCCAAAATTACACCTCTGAATGTGATTTAACTTAAACCTAATTACTCCTATATCATGTCTCTGGAATGTGAGAAACATCAGAAATCACATCTAGTGTTGACTGTTAAATGTATCCCTAATGTATCCTCTATGAAGATTTTTTTCTTGTTCTGCATTCCCTGTTTTCATTCTTTTAAATAATCTTTACTCTGTAGAAAAAGGAAACATGGGAATCCCCAAAATCTTTCAGTCCAGGTTTCTACAAGTATTTCCTCTTCATTTAGTAGTTATCACATTTTCAGGTTTTATGCACTTGTGTTTAGAGCAGTAAAGTGCTGAACTCTCACCTGGAACTTCAAAAGAGATGCAGAAATGTTTGCAAAAATATTTGCAGTATGTTTTTTAAAGCTCCTGCTTGTTGTCTCAAAGCAAAAACTAAATATCGTGCCTATACTGAATTAAACTAGCCAATTAATTTAAGGATGTCTATTTATGCGTGTGTTATATTCCCACAATTAGTTTTTAAATTATGTCTTTTGCAAGTGCCACTAGAGAATAGTGTAACCTTTCACGTTCAGTGGTAGATTTTCAGAAGGCAGATCAGAAAAGTGTGAGGAACTTTTTCATTGTGATGGCCACATCCTTCCTTAAAAGCTGTTGTCTTATACCTAGTGAAATGATAAAGCCAAAGATGGGAATTTTTGCTCCTAGTGGTAGCCAGCACCAAATCCCCTTTTCTTCAAAGAAAACAGTTTCTTTTGAAAAGGCCTTAAGTGTCCAGAGAAAGAAAAATGGGTTGCCTAACAAGCAAACAGCAAGAAATACTCCTACCAAAGTTATCTTAAACTTCAGTCACCCTTTTGCAGGTCAGCACGGTTACAGTTTCGTAATTGCTAGTGCAGTAGTTTTTCATGCTAGTGCTCTAAATGAAAATTGAGGCTTTACATCTGAAAGAATGATGTCTTTAGCAGTTAATCTCTCTAATCACCAGGTTTCCTAACTGCTAATCTAGCATTTTGTTATCCAACAGGGATTTACCCCTTTTCATTTAATCAGATTGCTTGTCAGATTAATGGCCCTCTCAGAAGGCAAAGGCTGGGTATCAGTCCCCCGTGAACCGGGGCAGAGGAATGAGGATAACATCTGCATCCTGCAAATCCTTCCAAAGGATTTCACACTTGGAGGTGTTGGCTAGGCTGCTGTTTATTTTTAACAAACAATGTGCACACCCATGAGTCTGTGTCTCCACCAGAACAAGAACAGAATTAAGTGGTTCTACTTCTTTTGAGAGGAAATAAAACACAAGGATCAAGTTTCAAGTGTGTTTGACAAGTCAAAAAGATGTCACCATATTAAGTACCCATAAATGAGTTTTCTTCACAAAAATGCTTGTTTTCTTCTTCCTCAGCTTCCTTTTCAAAATAAATAGAAAATTACTCATCTTCAAAAAATAAAACCCCAGGTTCATGATAGATTAAATGATCTTTCTGTGATTATGGAATCAGCCTGAGTGTCTCTAGGGGATGCTCTGAGGCTTGAGGAAAGCTTTTCCCACATGCTGTCACTGTCCCTACTTTTCCCAACCTATTACTTCATGCAAAATTGTTTCCTCAGTTATAGACTGAACCCTGCACGCTGATCTTTGCTATCCAGTAGACATCTAAGTTATCTGCTCATAGCAGTGTATATCTGGAGTGCAATAACTGCAGTCTGTTTAGAAGGCACTGAGATAGCACAGTGTTATAAAGTCAAATGTAAAGCTTTATCTGACCATTTAATTAAAGACAGTAAACTTGTCCAACTATTGACAGCTAAATTATCTTTTCCAATTTCTGTTCTTAACATGCAAAATTCACCACTATAAAGCTTGGCTGTACCCTTAGAGGTAGCGCACTGGTATTTTAAGGGTTGAGACTTGCTTGTCTATGAAGAAAAGTGAGCTGGAAGACAATCCTTGACAGCAGTATTTAGCAACAGCTGTCATTTTCAAAATAAAATTAATTTAAATTAATTCCTAACTAGCATGATCTATTTGACAATTATCTAAGGGCTAAATTCAGTAAAGGAATATATTAATTACTTATACTGCTTTCAGCTTTGTCTCTGCAGATAACATATGACCAATATCTCTACCTCACATGCATTATTTAAAAAAATAAATAAAAGCTGGAAAACTGTGCCCACAAAGGTCTGCTTCTGCAGCATATGTCATAGTGAAAGCAAGTATTCATAACAAGAGTTTAGGTTACTCCTTTCCACAGAGTAGAAGGCAGTGAGGTTGGAGGGGCTTTTGATTGTGGACTTCCCTGTGGAAGCACGGACCCACTAAGACAAGCTTACTGTGTTCAACAGGGACACACAACAAGGATGCCCATGTCACTAGCACCAAAACTGGAGGTATTTGCTCATCTAATACATCTAGACTGTGCTGCATTATGAAGGTGCACCAGCTTAATTTGTCTGTTTCTACATTTGACCCTATTTTTGCAGGACAGACATTTGCCCAGTGCCGATTTCTATACAGGTATCCTGGACTTCTACTTTTGCATTTGTCTGCCACTCGAAAATGCTGTCATAGAAGTGAAGTGATCCCCCCTCTAAGACATGTACCTAAAAAAAAAGTACCTGAATCTGAATATTGTCAGCTGGGCACCATGCCTGCAGCATCCAGAGAGCCTGAGGTGAGGGCTCAGCTCGAGATCACCAGCCTTGGCCCCACTGCGTGTCCTCCCTAGGGCTCTGTAGAGAAGAACACAACTCGATACAAGGGCAGAGCAAACCAGGGAAGGAGTACATAATGTAACCAGCCAGAGCTGAGCCAGAACATACTCTATTTATTTATTTATATGCAGCAGTGCAATGCTTGTAGCATGCTGTAAATTCCTATAATCGACAGGAAGAGATAGCCAGTATCTCAAGTGCTAGAAAGCACGTATACTATGAATCAGGACATGCTTTGATCCCAGCTACTTATGTGACTTAGTGGGATGAAACAGAAGTGGCTCCTACTGATGACTAAGCAATGACCACAAATTAGAGGTAGGAAGTGGCAAGTCTAAAGCGCAGCAGAGGTTTGGAGTGGAGCGATGGAGCACAAATGTGGCAGGAAAAATTGAACTGAAAAGATACTACTACTGCAACAACCACCAGAGTGCAAAAGGAGTTTTCCTTGACATGATCAGAAATAGGCTTGCCATTGAGAAGTGGAGACACAAAGTGCTGGGCAGAGCTGCAAAGGGAAAGAAGACGTGACAAGAGTCAGCATGGCTAAGTAGAAAATGTCAGACAAGAGGGAATGAGAGTGTCAAGGGGCTGCAACTCTGCAAGGTCATCACACCAGAAAGTAATGTGTTCCAAATTACAAGTGACCTCTGAGCCTACTCCAAAGTCTATTTTCTCCCTCAGAAAAATCCAGTAAAGGGAAAATAACTGTGATGAGGTCCCTGGATAAAGATGGCTTAACAGTAGGCTACTGACTCAACCTTTGTCCCAGTTCCCCGTGGTGGTTGGTGGCTGGATTTCCCTTTTTGTGTCTCCCCAGCAGTGTCTCTCTCTTTGATTCCTGGGGTGACTTTGCTGCTTTGCCCTCCCTGGACAGCACCTGTAAGATGATGTGACTGGGGGAAGAAGCTCTAAAATGCCCCATGAAGCATTCAGCAGCCAGGCTGAGCCCAGAGCCACATGAGAGTTCCGTGCTGGTGGAAGAACCCTGGAGTGGTGACCTAGTCCACATAAAAAGATGCAGGGAAAGAGGGAAAATATCAACACAGAAGCTGTAGTCCTGTATGAGGATATGTCGGAAAAGGCAAAGACATTTAGAAGGATGGTAAGCGAGACGCACTTCAACAGGAGAAATAATAGGGGAGAAAATAAGGGAAGGAAGGTGCTGTGTGAGAAGAGAAAATCCTGCACCTGCATGTGAAGGGAATGGGCTGTGAAGAAAGCTGACTGAGTGAAAAGGAAGCAGCTTAGACAAAACCAATGTGATGGAAAATGCAGAAGGTAGCTGGCAGACTGGTAAGAGAAAGGGAAGAAGGAAAGGGAAGCAACTTTTAAATCTAATCTCAGTGCAAAGAGGAGAGCTGGTTTTGCTAAGAGTTCAGGGCTATATTTTGACAGAATCAGAAAAGCCACACAACTCCTTGCATGTCATTCCCCATCCTACAAAAACTGGGGGGAAAACCAGGGTTATAGTAACTACGCAACTATTTTTATTTCTCAAGGTTTGATCCAATATGTTCCCTAAGCCACTGACACGTATCTGCAAAGATGCTCATTTTACCCAACCAAGCAACTATTGGGTAGATCTACAAAGAGTACAGTTATCCTAATAAGATCAAATGTGACTTTTCAGAATAATCCACACTTCTGAAATAATTTATATCAGGGTTTTGCTCAATTTAAATCAGCCAGGGCTGATACTATCTACCTTTACCTGCAGTTAAAAATTTCCCCAATTTTTACCTGAAATCTGCATGCCATTTACAATTGATTAAATATTTGACAGACTGTTTGTGCAACGAATTGCTGACATCTTGAAAAGAACTATTTGATCATTTAACAGAGACTTAAAATGTGACCTTTGATTTATAAAAAATGTATATAAAGTAGTGTGGGTAAAATATGTTGAAATTACTGCATAAACCTTGTCTGCTAGCTATGCATCCTTTCTGCCTCTACTTCCTCACCTCTGAGGTTCTCAGTAGGAAGATTTTGGTGGATTTTTCAGGTACAGATTGGAGCATCATCCATCCTGCCATGCTTTTTCAACATGCTAGTGAACAATTATGCTGATCCAGAGCCAACGCAGCAGCAAGACATGTCATTCTTAATACTAATATATGATCAATGTTTATTCAATTTGGCCAGAGCAATTTTTTTAAAAAAACAAATGGCTGGACTATTATATTTATTTAAGAAGTCATTGTCTCTGTAGGTAGCAACTTACCAAGATAGTTAATGTGAAATAGTTTTTTTTCATTTGAAACTAGAAAAAAGAAGCATGAGGGTTTCTGAAGTTGGGTTTGGCCCCTGAAATTAAAAAGCAGATGGGGACAATCTGTTCTTAAGTGCCTGCAGGTCTGACTCACAGCTGTACCGTCTGAAGAAACATTATAACATATAGGGACCAGTGGAAAGGAGAGAAGCTTTTACTTCACATGCATACAAGAATCTAAATGCACAAGAATCTAAATGCATCTGTTCTTCTGCATGCTTGACTTTAAGCTTATTGACCCAAGTCTGTTATCCTTACTTCAGTAGTTCCATGTACTTTCAGGTGATTCCAAGTAAATAAATACATGTTTCCTGTCTAGGAAGGAATTCTGTAGAGTAAGACTGTTTCTCTCTCTGCTGTAAAAGAGCTCAAATTTCTGCTCTTTGTGAAACATCTGGCCAAATTTCCTCATGCAACTACCATACACCTGCTTTTATTTTGCTGCTTTTTGCTTTGTTGTGATCTATAAATATATATATATATAAGATTAATGTATCAACAGCAACACAGCAGTTAAAGATTGCATAGGGATTTTCCCTTCAAATCTGACCTTTCCAGTGTTATTTATAAAAAGCACAATAATGTGATATATGTATATGCAGGATCTCTTCTGTTCTTTCTAGACATATTGCAGTGCTATACAGGGAGGCCAGAGAATTTAACTGGAAGGAGTCTTGAGAGGTCATTTTGTTTCCCTGAACCAAAGCAGAGTTGCAGATATCCATGTGTTCCTAACAGCTGTTGATCTTTAATTCCTCCAATCAAAGGGAATTCTAAGCATCTCAGAGTAGTCCCCTTCTAGGGCAGAAGTAGGAATGATAGTGGTTTCTTAAGGGTTTTCCATGTGATATAAAAACAATAAAGAATTTGTGGCTTTTTTATTGCAGTTCATAAGATAAATAGCAGATGTAGGAAAAGAAATAAGTTGCCTGGATCAGAAATCTAATCCTATAAACTAAGCAAGGTCCATAGGAAAAAAGATAACATCAGCCTCAATCTGCTTCTGAAAATCAATATATGGAGGCATCTGTCTCCACTTTCCCAAAGACGGCATTTCAACCTTAGTTTTGATTGCAAAATATATTAACAGCTACAAGGCCAGATGCGTGCAGCATGTTTTTGAAGTGTAACAAGCCAAAAATTCTTCACCTTTACTCAGCTCCTGCCCTTTCCATATCTAGCTCCACATACCACATTGATCTTTGAGTATCTTACTATTGAGCAACTGAGGAATCAAACAAGTTCACAACACTGCCGTGCAGAAATGAAAGGGGAGATTTCAAACAAGTTTTTTCCACTAGTAAAAAAGGTGAGACAAAACTTGATCTCACAACTCAACAAATGACTCAAGAAAGACCTTAAAACAGCCAATAGGGCACTGTAGAGTTCTGCTAGTTATGTAAAAGTCTTAGAGGTAATAATTATTGATAGGCATAAGGTTCCCCATGAACTCTCAGAGTCTGAAAAACTGGTCTATGATTTTCAAGGAAGTGAGACTCCTCTTGAGATTATCTATCTTATTTTGGCTAGATCAGAAAGACCACGATTGATAACAGCCTCTTAGAAATCTTCCACTTGAAACCTGCATACTGTTCCAGCTGAGGAATTTACAAGTTTTTACTAAGATAGGTATGCATAAAAAAAAATTTAGAAATGTTGTCATCACTCCTATCATGTTTTCAATCACTCATCATCTACATAATTTGAACTGAAACACCCAATCCCCATTCTTAATGAGACGACCAAAGCCTTCAGCTGAAGTCAGGTCACATCATGCTAAGCACGGCTCATGAGTAAAACATAGAACCAAAGTAAGCGGTGACACTTCTCATCCACTTAAAATAGGAAGTGCAAGTGAAAGCAGAAAGAAATCTATTATCACTAATTTACACAGAGTAACCCATTTCAGAGGTGTTAAGCAATTTGATCAAGGTCACATAAGACATCTGTGGCAGATCCAAGAGCCAAAGTCAAGAAGTCTCGTAGGAATTTCCTAACTCATTTGTCCTCTCTTCATTTCAATCCTTAAATAATAAGGACAAAAGCATAACTAACATGCCCAAAGATAATACATACATGCTGAAGTCTGTCTCGTGTGGGCTTTTAATCGTGCAGACAAGCATAGTTATGCTTGATATTGATATTTCTTTAAACAATCAGATGAGCAGCACCAGTCTGAAAAAAAATTGTATATTGTCACTCTTATTGACCCTAAGAAGTAGTCTTTTCTACAAGAATGATGAAGTACAACAATCCCTTCTAAAGAGTATCACGCCACTTAGCAGACTTCCTTACTTAAAATTATAAAGTACCCACAAAATGAGACAGACTGTATACCCAAAACCAGACCAAGTATGCTTGCAAAGTGATGTGCTTGATGCATGAATCTACATCCTGTGCCAAGAAAGAAGATGAGCCATGGCAGAATGCGTGCGCGCGTGCATTTGGGTGTGCATACATGTGTGCATGTGTGCACATGGCGTGAAGACGTGCCCCTCCCTGCTCTTGCAGCCGCACCAGCATGGGGCTTTGCTCTGTGGAAGGGGAGCAGGGGTGGCCTGAGGGTCCCACTTGCCAGTGTCAGCTCTGCATTTGCAAGGGTCTATGGGACACTACTGACATTTGAACAGACTAGCTAATTTGAGGGAGAACTTTCAAGTGTGCTTTATGTGATATAACTGTTATTTCACCTACTAATCATAGAATCATAGAATAACCAGGTTGGAAGAGACCCACTGGATCATTGAGTCCAACCATTCCTATCAAACACTAAAGCGTGTCCCTTAGCACCTCAAATAAAATAATAAAACAACAGCCCCCAGAAAAAAGGCGAGTTAAGGTACTATCCCCAACAGTATGTGATCTATGCTGGAACATGGCAGAGAGTCAACCATGAAATGCACGTACCTCATGCACATACATAGTATACTTCTCTTTCACACCCTATTCTTACTATTGTAGCAGCATTCGCTTAACTATTAAACCCAACTTTTCCAATTACACATTTTTCCAGCTGTTAATAAAATAATTTTTAAATAATTTTAAAAATGTCCTTCCTTTCTTCTTCCTTTTGCTAACACTTTTTCAGAAGACAGAGAATTTTGTCAGAGATGCAGGTAGAAAAGAGGTGGAAGAAGAAGAGAACTTTTCAGAAAACTGAGGAGAAAATGTAGACATTGTTCAGCTTGCTGTAGTTAAAAGGCATGATAGAGGTAAAAGGAAAGACGAGAGAAGGAAGAAAGTGGAAGAAATAACCAAGTAACTATGAAACTTGGTAGTTTCTTGTAAGACTAAAGAGGCAGCTCTATCCCTGTGATTTCAGAGAATATTACAGCTCAACACAATCAATCCTGTGTGCCTCTGAGCTCTACAAGGATAGCTCCTTCCTCCTACTTCTCTTCCTCTTTCCTTAGCTATCTTACCTAGTAGTAAAATCCTCCTTTACTCCTTATTTCTTACCTTCTCTTTCAAACAAACTAACCATCAACAGAGTGAGTTAGTTAAACTCAGAGCAATTGTTCCCTGTTTGTATTTCACTTTGAAACTGTTTTCATTTCAGCTAAGGACAGCGTCTGACATGTTCAGCTAAGGACATTTCTGACTGTGTCAGAAAACATTTTTGCTTTTCACAGCTGTAACACTTGGCCTACTAAAAGACTTTGTCTCTGTTCCCAAGCCCTACCGGGGTAATATTCTTAGCTTGTGATAGCCAGAACAACAATAACTGTTCTACTCTCCTCCTAAAATATTAGCAGGGAGTCCTTTATGTTAAAATTGAGCTGCACTTCAGAGAACATTTCACCATTTGGTGATGTCTGCTGTTAGGGTGCAAAGACACTGGGAAAAGATAGATTAGAACACATTATTAGGTGACTGAAGCTCTGATTCAAATATTATAAGACAATGTCTGTCTGAAAACCTATCTATCTGTCAACATTATTCATGTGACACTCCTTACCCTACAAGCTGATTCCCTCTGGTGGATCATTTCCTTCTTTTCTGTGTGGAATGTGATTATCAAAAATGCACTTTGAGTTCAAATAATTATTTTCTGTAACTCTGGTAAAGATAAGGAAGGAAATTTCAAAAATTAAATACATTTAGACACATTCTGAATCATTTTGGCTTTGTTTTTAAGGTGATTGCACTGACCTTTGTAAAGGGACGCAAAATATTTTTGTTATTGTACATGAAAAGGCAAAGGGAATGTAAAATTTTACATGGCAAAATTGATGTAAAATATCTTTGCCAAGCCTCAACCCCCCTACAAATAGACCTAGGTTTTGCCATCCAGTGAAGACAACAAAATTTTTCCAGTGGCAAAATTCAATGTTCCTGGCTCTGGCTTGAGCACAAGCTCTGCCAACTGGAGGCTACAGGACAGCTGAGAGGTGTTGGAGAGAAAGAGTCTGCAGCCTGCTGCTTTAGCTTAGTTTGTAAAGCATACCTTCTACCATAAAAGCTTTCCGTCAGCACTGCTCACCCATCAACTCTGACAGGAAAAGCAGTGGCTTTTGCGCTGTTGCCAGTGGGTGACACAGCCCAGGTTTACACTACACGGATCCATGCCTAGGCAAATTCTAACTAGCCAACTCTACTTTTAAAAACAGGAGGATCCTAGACGAAATTTTAACATTTCATTTGATACTTTTACAGAGATCTCAGGACTACAGAAAGCTAATTATTTTCCTTGAACTGATTTTCCTCCATGTTCTCAGCATCCCTCTGCTTCCCCATCTCTCTGGTAGCTTTATGTCTGTGAACAATAGCATGGATAAGAATAACAAGTCATCTCATAAAGTGTGGAGAGTTCTTTTTGTGAGAAAACTGCACATATGGTATATAACACAGTCTAAAGATTCATCAGCCCCTGCTCTGCTGGTAGCTAGCAAAAGAAAAATCTTCCTAAGAATGACAAAATCAGTAGGGAGCTCAGGATCTGGCCTTGGGAGAAATCATTCTAAGATCCTGGGGAAGAATGAATTCTAACATGCTTGCTAAGTTTCGGTGTTTGACAACAAATCTTAAAAAGCTATGTTTTAGAGGGAGGAAATGCATCAAAAACCACAGTGGAGACAGGCATGTAGGGGAGCTCGTGAAAGTCACGCACAAAGCTGTCAAATTAAATGTCACATCAGCGTATGTTACTTGGGGAAATTACTGTGCATTGTCCTACTACATTGTCATTAAGAAATACACGCAGAGATGATGCTGATGACAACATTTCCAGCAACACCTGCAGCTCCTGAGCTCTGGGGCAGCAGCAACAGCAGGAGAGCTCTGCTAGTGCCAGCACCTGGCTTACACACCTCCCACTCACCCCCGTCATTCCAGGGTGGGCACAGGGGTAGCCCCAGGACACCTCTGGAGATGCACATGAGGATTTCTCACTTCTGAAACGTGTGTGTACATCCAGGGTGATGGGCACATCACCAGCCCTGTATGCCTGGGAATTTTCAAGCTGTGCACAGCTGGATATGCCCCACGTTGTTCGGTGGGATTTGGGTATGTGCTTATGAAAAGAAACACAGCCTGATTCTGGAGAAGGATTTCTTGAATGAAAATGCTTCATATGCACACTGGCCATGAAGATGCCTGTGAGTAAGCATACTCATCATGCAAAATTCTGGAATAACTTGAGACAATACTTCCTTAGTCTCAAAAGAGCTTTTTCATGGAATAACAAAAACCCTGGTGTAGGAAAGCCAGCTCCTTCAGGCAGATAATTTACTTCAACAGAAATGAGCAGTAGAAAACATAGTATCTCTCAGTGGAAATCCTTTTGTATTGTGTGCCAACAGTTATATATATGCCTTTCCCTTTCACAGAGCTTTAGGTCCCTGATCTTTCTCACCAATTATTATAAACGTGACATATGCTAAACTGTAATGTGAGACATGCTAAATGTTTCACAACCAGTAAAAATAAATGTGAGTACAGGTAATAGCTGGTATTCACAGGCTCTGACTGTAGCAAGATAAATCACAAATAGACTTCTCTCCAAGTTCAAAACACACACAGTGCCACTGTGTAAACAAATAAAAAGGAAAAAAAGGAAAGAAAAAGGATATTGTGAAAAGCGCATGATAGGTTTGGATTCAAAAGCAAGCTCTTTCACATGCTTTCTGAGTCACACTGGGCAAGTCATATCTTCTTCCTGTGACATAGGATGGCAATGATCACTCAATCCTAGTGTTCTCTGTCCTTTCCCTCATTTTAATTTTATGGTTTTAAGAAAAGGAATTTCTCCCCTCTGGAGAGTGTGCATGGCTCCTGGTGAGAAAATGGAGACTGGGAACCTTCTACCAAAAAAGCCATCGATATCTTATCCCAGCACAGGTTACCAAGTAAGACAATACATCTTCCAGATTTAGTCTACCATTAGTAGAACAACTCTATGTTTAAGTAAAATACAAAATACTAACAGAATATAGCAGTCATTTGGGAAGATAGAAGCTGATCTAGAATCCATAATTCAGTACAGCACAGGGAGGTCCTTGAGCCAGCTCCTCGGCAGCCTGGCCCTATAGCACTATAAAGCACTGTGACAGCTATGAGTTGCTGCAGTGTGGCTGCTCAGTAAGATAGAAATGTCATCTGTGTGGTTTTGTGACAGGGAGTGTCTCTGGATAAACATTGCAGCACAGTTAGTGGTGTCTTGCTCAGACAAATTGATTTTGGTGCCCATATTCCTCAGCTTTTCATAGAATCATAGAATAACCAGGTTGGAAGAGACCCACTGGATCATCCAGTCCAATCATTCCTATCAAACACTAAACCATGTCCCTCAGTGCCTTGTCCACCCGTCCCTTAAACACCTCCAGGGAAGGTAACTCAACCACCTCCCTGGGCAGCCTGTGTCAGTGCCTAATGACCCTTTCTGTGAAAAATGTTTTCCTAATGTCCAGCCTAAACCTCCCCTGGCGGAGCTTGTGTCCTGCCAAGTCATATAGAAAAAAAGCAACAGTGAAATAGACTGCCAGCTTATAAGCAGACTTATAGAAATTGCCTTCATTCCTAAAGAGGAACAAACTCACCCTTGAAAATTTGCGGTTTTAAGCAGTTAAGAAAAAAGCAGCATTTCAAAGCTATACTTGAAGATGCTACATCCATGACTTTTCCTAACTACCAACCCCACCAATGCAGCACTGAATCTGAGACGTTTCCAGTTCCAGCCCTGTCCCAGCAACGCTCTCAGGTGCACAGTCATTGTGGAGGGCAGACCTGTCACCAGGCTTGGGCAGAGACCTCCGCAGCCCGGTGTCTCAGTGGGGCCGTGTCCCTGTCAAGAGGGAAGCTGGCTCCCCTCCACCAGTGCTCACACCAGGGCTGCCCCTGTTGCCTGACTGGACAGAAATGCACCGCTGTTATTATGCATAAGCTGATGGAGCTTTGGATTTACACTGACAAATACACCACATCTGGAGGTGTTTTTCAGGCCAGGACTGTACTTCGGGGCCCACCGGTGGTAGGATTATCATATATGATCAGACAAGACTGCCAGCAGAGCTCTGGGCAGCCTGAAAAAGAAAGTCTATTGATTTAGTGTAGGGGAAAACACAGTGCAGTGTTCTAGACCATTATAATCCCATTCTGTCTTTGCCAAGGTTTACACATTCCTTTCTGTCTCTCTTTTTTTTTTTCCTTTAAGCAGGAGAATCTTTATTCTAGGTGCTGGTCTGAGCTGTAGTCCCAGTATTTGTGTCCCAGATCTGTACAATTGAGAAAGGGGAGGAAATTGCAAACGTAGTCTATTGTACTCCTTCTGACCAAGAAAGGCCAGATATCAGGATAACCCAAATATCTATTAAATATCTATTAACTATCCATTTCACTGTATACATGCATGAAATTAAGTATTTGTTATATGAAACTACATTAAAATCAAAATACAAGACATTTAGGGAACCGGTTTCAAAAGTGCCCCAGTGGCCCTTGTGGGAAAAAAATTCTTTGCTATACAAAGATATTACTTGTATCTTGGAGGAACTGAACATAGGCATCAAAAATCAAAGTGATCATGCTACATCTGTGTTCCTTGTATTTTGCTGATCATGAACTCATTTTGCTTATGTTTTCTCAAAGGCTTAAGAAGAGAGAAAAAGAAAATAAAATGTCGAGAAATGCAGATGTGATCTGAATTTCTAGTGAAGAAAAACTCTTGATAGAATATTACAAGAAATTCACATAATCTTCTTTTCCCATAACATATGGTTTCAGTTTGGGATTAATGTTTCTCTTCTAACTTGAACTGCATGATTCTTTTAAAATTATAGTTAAAACATTAAGAAAAGTAGTCAGAAAAATAGATTTTAAAACAGTTTTTCTTATTAACAAATGTAGAAGTAGTTAAAAGAACCTGACTATTCCTGGTTAAAGGACTTTACGCTACAGCATATTACTGACATTTATCTAACTATAAACAAACACCCACTGAAGAGAAGCACGTTATGGTTAATTAAACAACAACAGTCGGTTAGGGGAGTGAGGAGGAGGAAATAATAGTCATTTAGTTTAACTGGAAAAATGTGCAGAGACTATTAATCCAGCTACAAATTCAGTGAGTCAAAAATACAAGTCTCTAAAGTTAAGGCTCAAAGTACTACAAGTAGCAAACAACATCAGCATCCTAGGGCATGGTCTGAGCTAATTTATGAGTCATCTTTCATTAGTGGTACCACACAGAGATTTGTAATATCTGAAATTTGGAAGAATAGAAAAGTATTATATTTAATCAGTATTGGTCTTTCCATTGAAGCTCTCTTATTTCTTTGCTTCCAGATGCTGCAGGGAGGGCTTCCTCATCTGTCGTGTTATTTCTGCTCTAAGGTGGGTACACAGCCCTACCGCAAAGTCATCAGTAGTCTGAGAGGGGAGTACTCAGCATCACTTGGGGATGTGCAATTTAAGCAAACGTTCAAATTCACTCCCAGGTATTGGCAGGGAGATGGCTACTGTCCAGGAGTCCCACTCAGCTTCCACCTCTCCTGCCACACAGTCACCTAGGTATATTTTTTTCTAGGGGCTCAGCACCAGTATGTGGATGGGCTGAAGGTAGGAGGCACTGCGCTGGTGGGAATGTGAGTGGCATAAACCCCCAGCCCATGTGTAATCAGCTGATTGCCTTTGGCACTGGGCTTCCTGCAGGGCCCCCTTCCTGGTAGGATTTGAGGTGACACCACCAGAGACAGCAAGCCCCAGGCTCAGGGGATGCTGCTGCCGGTAGCTCTTGTTTTCCCAACTTCAGGCAGCTCTAATGTAGAAGGGTAAAAGTAACCAGAAACAAAAATATTTGTGGGTTTGAAAAAACATTAGTACCCTGCATTATTCTGAGCTCATCTCTGCTCTTCTTTTTAAGTAGCACATTAAAGAAACATTATATAGCAATTAAAAATAGCTCTTCATTCCTAAAGTAAGCAAGTATAATTTGTCAGGTTTTATAGATCAATAAATAGGGACAGAGTGTAAGAGTAGCCCAATGCTGAAAATTCAGCCCAGGTCACCCTGCCTTGGGCTCTGCCTATCCATTGTAGGATGAATGTATTTGAGATGAGCTACCAAAACAGTCACCTCGTCTCTTTTTTTTTTGACTTTGCCTCCAAATCAGGCAGACAGAGAGAAGAGCAGCAGTGCAGATGGGAAGGCAGAGGCTGACACCTTGTGCCCATGGCACCCAGCCAGAGGGATGGCTTGAACCATGGATTATTTGGGTGGCAGGGAAACCTGGGAAGACTCAAGTCCTATTTCCTACCCAAAGCAAGGCCAGCTCTGGATCACACAAGGCCGTTCAGGGCTTTGGTTGGTTGGGTGTTGGAACCCCCTCCAAGAATTAAGGTTGTACCCTTGAGTTAGGATGGGATGCTGCTCTTAAAAGAGATTTTCAGCACAGATGCCCAGTCAGTCAGTCAGTCCAGGCTTTAAAGATGAAAAACATTAACTAGGAACTAGGGATAGTGACAGGTGACAAGGGACCTGGATTGTAACCCTACCCTTGCCAAAAGATCCCTGCATGGGAGAAAAGCTTGTGGGTTTGGAGAGCCTCAGATGCTCCTTCTAGAAAGATGAAGTCACTTCTTCCAAAACTCATTAGCTCAATCAATTTTAATCTATTTTCTATCTTCCTCCAGGATGAACAGAGGAGGAAAACATGGATAAAGGAAGAAAAAGTAAGCAAAATCTGCAGATGACATCCTCCAACAGTAGCACTTCTAGCATCTGATAACCTCCCACTGACAGCCTTTCTTGCATTCGAGGCTGTAATAAACTGTTGCTGGGCAGGAGGAAAATGTCAAGCACATCATAAAAGTCATAGCAAGTATATACCTCAAAATACTTGACAATGTGTTGCAAGTGCATATTTCTCCTTTGTATTGCTGTGTTTTGAACTCCCTAGATCTTTCATAGACAAAAATTAAATGGAGTCATATTTATAAGACAAAATATATGCTTTTTTGTATAACTGATTCAATTATTCTTTTGCTATCAATGTGCCATAAAAAGTAGTTACATACTCAATTACCTAAAAGAGTCTATCCAGACTTATATACTCAGCTCTGTGTTGGCAGTTAAGTACGAGGATTTTACACTCGTCTTCCCAAAGGCATAATAAACAACAAAAAGCTGCTTTGTCCTATATACTTTTTTTCTTAAGAAAAATAAATTATTTTAATGATTTGTTTCTGCTAGTGAAGCTGTGAGACTGCTTGTGTAGGGAAGAGCAATATGCAATACCTAGGACTTCTAATTAGTGCTAGAATTTTTTCGTGTATGGTACATTATGTACCTTTAATAATAAAGTAGCAAGCAAGTGCTGGGCACTGTATTCAGAATACAAATAAACTGTTAGTCTTTTAAAAAAGAGTAAATAAGAGACCTCTGGTGCATAATAAGACTGAGGGCTCTAATGCACTTGAAAAAACTAGTATAATACAGCAGTTGAATTGTACATACTGTGCAGTTATTGAAACAGTTCCATGTAAAGAAAAGCTTGATCCTAATATGTTTTTCTAATATTAAATATATACTAACAAGAAATACACTTGTTAGCTGCTTTTTGAAAGAGGAACTCTAAGTCTTTTCTTTCATCACTCAACTGGCTCACTGTGACTAATCACACAGTGAAGAGCTCAGAGGAGAAATGGTAAAAGCCTAAAACAAACAAACAAAACCTCCAAAACCCAACAATCACCTCAGGGAATAGCATATCCTAAAGAGAGCTAGACTTATCTCAACACTACGGAGACTGAGGACAACCTCAGTTTTAGATAATACAACTGCATCAATGAATCATTAGATTCCCTGAGGCAATTAACAAAGAGCAATTACTTCCTTAACAAGCAAGTTCGGCGTGGGGTAGGGAGTGAGTGCATGGCTCAGCCCAATGTAATGTATAAAAACTGGACAACTAATAACACAAATTTTGAAGAGAGCAACGATTTGAGCTGGCTTCAACCAATGTATTCTTCTCCAGCATCTGGGGACACCAGTGTGGTGGCAGTGAGCATATAGAGACTGGTAATGGGAATCAAGATAGTATTGTGATTCAATTGTATATTGCGACTGTTGTATTATGCTTGTCTTGTGATTGCAGTACATTGCTGTATCACTCTGCTAGACTAAATCCCAAATAAGAGCAAATAAATAATAAGATAATAAATAAGAGGGGAAAACTAATTTGGCATTAAGCATATTTGTTAATAAATATATTTGATATAAAACCATCTTCATTTGGAATATCAAAAAGAACCTTGTCAGAGAGTATTTGACTCTGACATCCACTGGCCAAGTTTATTCTGCAGAAGTGTAAGCTGTAGTTCTTGCATCTTCAGAGTCCATATTGCAGATGAAGCTTTGTGACAACCCAATGCGGAACATGATACTCACACATATGGACTTCAAAACAACATGCCAATTACTACCAGCAGCATCAAGATATATGAATGAAGAGAGTTGTATAAATTATAGTAATTTCTGAATAGACATGATAAATAACAAGCCTACTTTTTTATTTTTTTTTACTTCAAATGAATTAACTTACTTTTTTCTTGAGTTCAAAAACAAGAGTCCTTGGACCACACTGCAGCACTTTTTCTCCCTTAGGAGTACTCAGGATGAACCTGAGCCTCCAGTTACCCCTCAGTATTGAGCATCAGCTTACATAGCCTTATGGTACCACTTGTGTTTATGCCTCGGCCTTACCCTTAGCAACACTTCCTCTCCTGTGAAATAATCAGACCAAGTAGTGTTGTTAATTAGAGAAAGTAATGTGATGTTTAAGTTACTACACACAATGTGGCATGTCTACACTAGAAACAGTAAGAACATAAAAGCAGCTACACAACATCAGACCAAGAGCCCGTGTAATAAAATATCCTCAACAGCAGCCGTAAACAGATGACAGGGGTGAAGGGTGGACAAACATGGATGGCACTTCTAATATTCTCAATAAACTCCCTCCCATTACTTGAAGCTAGGAATCTTCTTAATGCAGCAGACTTCTATAGAGTTACTTCTCAAAGTACTTGTTTATGCTCTCTTTCAGCCTGCGTAACATTCTAGCATCTATACATACCACTTGGGCAGGAAGACCAAGTCATCCATTAAGTGAAGACCCATCTCTTGTTTCTTCTGAACTTAGTGCCTGCTAGTTTCATTTGATAGCCCATAGAAAAGATGTCAAACAATCTCTGACCTCCTCATGCTAGTCATGATCCTGTAGGATTTCTGTAACGTCACCACAGAACCTCACCACCCACTACTCATGCAGAAGCCATAACCACTTTTGATCCTCACAAATGAGACTCAGCAATAAGCAGTCAGTTTGTGAATTCTTAATTAGCTTTTAATTGTAGCTTATTTTAACTGGTGCCTCTCAACATTTTCCTTTAATTGTCAGATGATAAATTTAATATCCTTGTGTGTGCTGGAAGAACATTTGTGGTGTGGGCCAGAAGTGGGGGCTTAGTCCTAGCCTGGGTCAGAAAGTAGGGTTAGGGTTACAGTTAGGGTCATAATTGGATTAGGGCTGAGACAGAGAGATCCTAGACGTGCGGTTGGAGTCACAGTAGTGACATTGACTGCTCAAGGATAACCAATATTGCTAAGCACAGATGTCTGCTCTCTGAAGAAACTGCAGGATTCCTCAGTCTCTGCCCATCAATACAGTAAAGATTTCATATCAGAAATACAGAGGTCATCTCAGAAGGTCTTGCTTGTTCTGGATTGTGATTCCTCAGCTGAGTAAAGATGGATAACAAGGTATGGTCAGGTCACTTTTCATGGATAATTCCACTTCTTATTTTCATTACTAATCACTGAATTTTCCATGCATACTAAAAAAGAAAAGGTGTAAAGAAACAGCCAGTGTCCTGCATTCTTTTTAGAAACCTTAGCAAATTCTGAATTGCTACAGCCTCCCAGTAAGACTATGGGAATGCTGGTTTCACTGTAGTGAGGTGTTCACCCCAACTGCAGCCTGCCAGTTGTGGGAGCTCTAAGATGTTGTCTTCCTTTACAGATGACAGAGTAGCCACCTCTTGCCTGAGAGACCAGAGTTCCTATTCAGAACTCAGACAGCCAAGTGTCACTGAATCACTTGCAAAGTCTTGATGAATGTTTTCCTTCCACATCTAAGCTATATGGTCTTGAGCTTTTAGCCTGTATCCTCTTCCCCTTGACAACGCAAGACATTCCATGTCATCCCTAGGTCTTGCACTTAGATCACAACAACACCATGCAACACTACAGGCTTGGGGAAGAATTTCTGGAAAGCGGCTCAGCAGAAAAGGACCTGGTGATATTGGTTCACAACCAGCTGAATATGAGACAGCAGTGTGCCCAGGTGGCCAAGAAGTCTAACAGCATCCTAGCTTGTATCAAAAATAGTTTTACCAGCGGGACTAGAAAAGTTATTGTGACCCTGTACTGAGCACTGGTGAAGCTGCTCCTCGAATCCTGTGTTCAGGGACTGGAGCACAAAAGTTAAGAGGAACAGCTGATGGAACCAGGTTGGTTTAATCTGGAGGAAAGGAGGCTTAAGGGAGACTCTTCTCCCAAGTAACAAGCAATAGGATGACAAGAAATGGCCTCAAGTTGCAGCTGGGGAGGTTTAGATAGGATATCAGGAAAAGCTTCCTCACCAAAAGGGCTGTCAAGCACTGGAAAAGGCTGGCCAGGGAAGTGGTTGAGTCACCATCCCTGGTAAAAGACGTGTAGATGTGATGCCATTGGACACAGTTTAGTGGTGGGCTTGGCAGTGGAAAGTTGAACTCAATAATCTTAAATACCTTTTCCAGCATAAATGATTTGATGATTCTACTCTATATTCCTGAGCAAAACACACACCACACCACACCTATGGGAAACAGTTATCATTCACACATCACAGTTTGATACCCCATTCTCAGGCAGGGCAGATTGGCTTTCTCCACCTCCTGCTCTTAGCAACACTTCCTTTGCCCTCAATGGAGCAAACTTCTGTACAAACATCCCTCACATGGACCCAGAAGCTTCCTGTTTGCTTTCAAGCCAGAAAAATGCAGGGTACTGTCGAGCATCCCAACCCCTTCTGCACCACCATGTTGCTCTGTGCTGGCTACACCCAGGGAAGTCAACCATATCAATCCTACGACGTTCCCAATGGTTTCCATCATCCATCCAAAGCATAAATGGAAAATGAAGGCCACAAAATCACCCACCAAGTCAACGAATACTCTTTTTAGAAGGCAGCTTTCATTTCAGCAGGCCAATGCACTGGGAGCTGGCTGTTGCATTCTTGATACCCTGTGTGAAAAATGACTCTGAAATGATTGCTGAAAATGCCAGTGGGGTCAAGCAGTACAGTAAATAAAGCAATTAATAGTAAAAAAGCATCCTTCTAGAAGCAGAAGCCATGTCCAAACAAGAAGAATAGAGAAGAGCATTAAGTTTAACTAGTTAAACATAAAGCTATAATAAGAAAAGCTCTGCAGACATTTTTTTTAACTTCTTCACAGACTTTTTGTACGTGGAAAATCAACCAGCCTGTGGAACCTGGGAGTGAAACAGAAGAAAAATACCCAAGAAAAGATTGGAAATGCTGTAAGAATTCTTTACATCTGTTTTCACTGTAAGGAAAATCAGAGTTGCTGGCTTCAGCTTCTAGCCATACAGTCAGCTTGAGAAGTTGCTAAATAGAAGTGTCAGTAGAAGAGTTGTAGAATAAATAAGTAATGCAAATAGTAGCAATTCATGAAGACAAGACAGCTTTTGTTCAGGTCTTAAGGATCTCAAATACTAATTCTTGAAGGAGTTGTGTGGTGTGTCTCCTACTCCATGAGCAACAGAGAAAAGGAAAGTGGTGATAACCTTTGGAAACAGTTACGGAAAGATATAAGAAGCTCCAGTTTAGTAATTCTCGTACCTGTAGAGGTCAGATTTGCTGAGATTCAAACAGGCAAAGAATTAAAATAAACTCCAGTGATATGGTGAGAAGAGCATATGATAAGAAGGAGGGAAGTTACAAACCTGTTAACAGTTTCTCAGAGGGGTTGCCAAGCATGTGGCTGTGAGTGAACCATGTTTTCCAAAATGGTTTAGTGTAACATTACATGAACAAAGCTCTTTTTAAGTACATTAATCCTTTTATGGATTAATATAAGGTTAAGAGATGGGAAATAAGAACTAGAAATAAATTACTAGCCTTCACCATAAAGGAAGTTGTTGCATGGGTCTCTTTCAGTTCTGGGAGCCTCAGTACAAGAAGGACATTGAGTTACTGGAGTGTCTTCAAAGAAGGGCAAGGAAGCTGCTGAAAGATCTGTGGCACAAGTCTTTTGAGGAGCAGCTGAGGGAACTGGGTTTGTTCAGTGTAGAGAAGAGGAGGCCGAGGGGAAAACTGATCATTCCCTACAAATACCTGAAAGGAGGCTGTAGTGAGGTAGGTTTTGGTCTCTTCTCCCAAGTAACAAGTGACAAGATAAGAGGAAATGTACTCAAGCTGAGTCAGAGGAAGTTTAGATTGGATATTAGGAAAAATATTTTTACCGAGAGGGTTGTTGAACACTGTAACAGGCTGCCTGAGGAAATGGTGGAATCTCCATCCCTGGAGGTGTTCAAAAAGCATGTGGATATTGTACTTAACGGTATGGTTTAGTAGGCATGGTGGTGATAGGCTGATAGTGGGACTGGATGATCTTAAAAGTCTTTTCCAGCCCTAATGATTCTATGATTCTTTACAGATATACCTCTGTGTTAAACATTCTCATAAATGACCTGGAAAATAAAATGAATGATAGGATAAAGATTGCTGAGGATAATAATTCAGCACCGTAAAATGATAAAATGGACTATGAATAGTTGCAGGAGGAGACTGAGCAGCTGGATGGTAAAATAGGCAGATTAAATCCAATGTTGTTAAAGCACAATGATGCATATAGGGAAAAATAACCTTAATTAACCATACACAGTAATGAGCTCTAAGCTAGCTGTGTATCACTAAGGAAAAAAATGTAGACTCACAGTGAACAAGTTTTTGGAAACTCAGTGGTAGTCAAATCAATGAACAGAAGGTTAGACAAATTTAGGAGTAAAGAAGAAAAAGGAAAGCAATCTTTACCAATATATAAACACACGTCTTAAACAAGACATGCAGTTCTGATCATCATGTCTGAAAATGGAAATATAGCGGAGCTTAGAAGAGAGAAGAAACTGAAAATGTGAATAAGAAACCTGCTATTCTTCCTTCTTTTGTAATACAAACACTTAAGCATATCAGAAGAACTGATCAGACAGAAGATGTAAAAGCAAAATAAGAGGAACGATTTGGGGGGGTACTTAAACAGTGACACTCACTAACACGTCAAGTATACACTTTATCTATAAAACAAAAGGAACACTAAACCATTAAAGACAAAAAATCAAATGCAAATTTGGGCTCAAGAAGCCCATAACCTGAAGATCACCGGAAGGATGACACTGTATTTGTCCAGAGTGATACAGTCACTCTCAAAAAGTGCACACACAGACAGATGGGCCCATGTACAGTCATTATCACTGTGCCTACACTCTGCGTTTTGAAACACAAAAAAAGTCCATCAAATGGCAGGGACAAATTTGTACAAAATGGTAGGAGTCAGCTCTATCCCAGCTTTACCAACGAATGAATAAATTTACTCAAACTCTGTCTATCTGCTTACCCCTGAGATGAATTTGCCAATATTGTTGTCAGGCAATGGAGTTTGTTGTGAATACCCTACATGACATGATTGTTGGAGCTTGAAAATCACACTCTCCCATTGCCATTTCTGTCTGCAACTCGAATACCACTAAGTGAAACAACAAACAAGGGAAATTCAGATATAAAATTACTGTAAGTCTGCCAGCAGCAAGATGCCAAGAAATTCATAATCAATAGATATTTTCCCTCCTTCACGATCGTCCTTATTCTTCTGTGTTCATTTTTCCCCACCTTTACTCAAAAGACACATATGTCCTTTCAGAAAACCTACTTAATTTGAGTTGTATTTGCTGAATGAAAACATTTTCAGGTTGTATGTCCAGAACAAATGAATCCAGTGAGCAATTTCAAAAAAAAAAAAAAAAACACTAGAGGAAAAAATGATACTTTTTTTTCAAAGCTCAGGAATTTATCCCTTGCCTTCCACCATCCTGAAGGGTATTTCTGAAAGATACTAGGTATGGACAATAGTACAGTATTTTCACATTATTTGTATAGTAGCATTTTTCAGTGTCTCTTCATAAAGGCAACAGCTTCAGAAACTGTCAGAAGAGACAGAGCAGACAGGAAAGAGTCCGTATTAATATAAAAATGAAGACATTACCTTTCAATAAAGAATACAAATTTTAATTTGCCTTTTTTTAAAAAAAAAAAAGATGTAATTTAATAGATAAGTTGATGTTTTGGATAAGCATTTTGCATAGGTGTGTAGGAAAATTAAAGTATGAGTTCAAAATGCAGCACTGTTGTTCTTAGCTCTTAGAAAAAAAGGGAAATCTTAACATGAAAAATTTTAACTAGATCAATTGGCACATGAACTTGCAAGAGGGAATAACTTCAAATTAAAGCTTTAATTAGTACAGCATTTAGTGACATTATTAAGTTACCTTGTGTGGTTGCAATCCTGGAAAGCATAATCTTAATGTAGCTGAGACATCCCAAATCCTATAAATAACAAATGGAAAGGACCCAGTTTGTTATACTGAAAATCAGGGAACATTTACTTTAATGCATTACAGCATGAGCTTTAAATAAGATTTATGAATGTCTGTAAAATTTATTATCAGAGTAGTTATTTGAATTAGCAGATTCCTGGATATAATTGTTCTCCAGACTTCCGCCCTTCCCATCCCAGTTTTTCATTATTTTCAGCTGAAAAGATTCATTGTTCCAGGAAGATATGAACATCAATTATGGGCTTTTAAAACTCATTTTTCAGATACTCGCTGGTGACAACCATGTTAGCCTCATCTCATTCTAGTTCTCATTATATTTTCCTTCTTCCTGGATCTTTGGAATCAATCAGTTGAAATGTACAAAGGAAGTGGGATGTATTTACTTCTTGGGACTCGTAGGAATTGTCTATAATTACCCAAGTGACCAAGATCTTTTTTTCTAAAACAGCCGCATTTATTAAGTTTCAATGCATTTCGTGACAGTGCATAATACAGAGCAGTACATTGCTGCTGGAGTATAAAATGCAGGTCACAAAAACATGTTGGTTTCCTAGATTAAATGGGACACAGATTTAAAAAAAGAAAAAGTCAAAGAAGGATCTAGGTGAGATGAGCTCTAAATACAAGACAATAGTTGGGTTTATGCTAAAAGCACAAAACTGCAGAAAGAATAACATTGTTGACTGAAGGACATCAAATCAGGGTTCGGGGAAGCTTTGCACTAATCCTGTGTTGTAATGACAGCTTAAAAATTTGGTATTTTGATGAATTCTGAGATTGACTTAAACCTCTTTAATTTGGCTTGCCAGTATTTAATCTTTTAACTTTGCATTCTTAATCAAAACTCAAAGCAGATCTTTAATCTTGTATGTATAAAATGGAAGATTAGAGAAGCCTGCCTCTGGTAGACAGCTGTTTGCTTCTCCTTCTCCTTCTCACATTAATAGCAAGTAAGAGACATTTCAAACCTTTAGGAAGTTTTTAGGAGAAAAGGGAAAAGTACATTAATATTCTCTGACAGAAGAATTGAAACCCTTCTCTCTCTGCTCAGTGAAGAATTAATATCCAGCAGAGACTGTGTGTTTCTTTTAAAACATTGTTAATGTGATGGCAAAAATAGTTCTGTTTTGGCCAGATTCCTTATTAAAGAGGGAGAGATTTATTCAGATATCCTGTGCCCCTAGAAGAGCACCTGAGACTTCTACAGGCTTCGGTGCCTACTCAGGCTTAGTAATACAATATGCAAGATAAGGGCAAATCAACAGAATGCTTTGTACAAAGCTAGAAATTTTCTTTGCTGATTGAAAAATAAATCTGCAAAGATACCTCTATCACATGGATCTCATTTTATTGTAAATTCTTTGCAGTAGAGACAGGTCTTTTAAAGAAGAAATACATACAGCAACTCCTTTAAGATGGTTAGTTGCTCTTACATATCAAGAAGAACCTTTGAAGCTACTTGATGTTTGAAGGAGATCATGGTGTTATTGAGTCAGGGCACCTTAGGTAGCCCCAGTTGCAAGGACCTCATGGTAGGGACATAGGGGAGTTATCAGAGGACTTTGAATCAGCACTTCAGCAGACATCCAAGGCATCACAAAGTGCAGTAACATTTCCTTTCCTCTTCCCAGTGTGTTTCTAGCCATCTGGAGCAACTATGCAACCTCCAGTATCAGAGCTTTTGAAGAGGCAAAGTAAAGACCCTGGAGACAGGTCCCTGAGGCACTGGGCTAGAGGATTTTCAGGACATCAGGCTGCTTTTCCTGGTGACAGATCTAGAAATTCATCTTGCTTTTCCACAGTAAGGTTGTCTCACACAAAGGTTTTGTCTCAGATGTGGCATGAGGACTACGATATGGGTGATTCAATTAGTCCAAAAGCAAGTGCATACTGGGCATTGTTAGTTGCAGGAGAAATCTGGGATAAAAGGGGAAGTCACCTTTATTCTTTTGAGAACTTCATTTATTCACCCTATGTCTAATTCCCTGTCTTGTACACAAATCTCCATGTGTCTGAGTTGCCTGACGAAACAGTTGTTGATTTTCACTGCACGTAGCTGAGCCAAAGTAATTTAATGTCATAAAAATCTTAATCAGTCACATTAAGAAAAGAACAATCTTGATTTCATAATTCATTTTAAATTCCTTGCACTTTCCATCATAGTTCTGTAAATACTTCATTTTACATCATCAGTGACAGTTATCCTGTTTTATCTGTTCCTGAATTATTCAAATTGCTTAAAGAGAGGAAAAGTCTATGAGAAAGTAATTTCCTGAAGTTCAACAAGAGTTTTGAACTATTTTCAACTTAGCTTGATGCCAGTGAGCTAGAATTAAACTTTTCTTAATCTGGATTGTTTCCTTAAAGAGCACATACAGCTGGATAGAATAGCAAAAAATTATCCGGGGTTTTATTTACAAGAAGGAGGGAGAAGGTCAAAAAGGAAAAAGATATTTTCAATACAGACCAGCAAATAAGCACAGGGAAAAAAAATCCTCAGTATAAAAAGAGCACTTCTAGTATGGTTTTGGCATCATGATATTTACGCACTGCATTTGTGAGCATAAATGTCATTCACATAATCCAAGGATTAAGATGAGATCTTCCTCCCTGCCTTGAGGAAGATAGCTCAGCATTAAGAAACCTTTTAGAAATAACCCTCAGGTGAGATCTTTCTCCACTACCTTCCTTTATCACAGAATCACTACATTGGAAAAGACTCACTGGATCATCAAGTCCAACCATTCCAATCAATCACTAAGCCATGCCCCTCAGCATCTCATCCACCCATCCCTTAAACACCTCCAGGGAAGGTGACTCAACCACAAAACAGCAAAACAGACTGGACATCTGCAGCTGGATGGAGAAAGAAAAAAAGGTGCCAATCCACCAAGAAAGCAGCCTAACAGCAGCCACCACTTTCCTTTCTTCTCAGTCAGAATTGGCAAGTGTCTTTCACCATCAACTTCTGAATTCAAGAAAATGTCTTGTTTCAAGTTCCATTACAAATTTATTCAATATTTTGTAATTATACCTGTCTGTGGCTGTCATCTACACTTCTGTACTACCATCGCCTCTCTTTCTTGGTAATCTTATTTTAAATACTGAGCAGGTTTCTTTACAAAGTGGAGGGAGGAAAAAGTGAGAAAACATATCTTAGGTCCATCCCCTTTTAACTTTAAGGCAAATAATTTTTTGAATTAGGCTGTCAGTGATACACTCAGACTAAAGGATTGGACTCACACATTTCAAATTACTACATGAACTTTCCTTCTCTCTTCCTGTTTCTTATTTTAAAGCCTTTTAAAAATAGATAAAGTTGAAAACATCCTTTTCTTTTTCTTTTTTTATTTCTTCTTCTAGACATGATGCTACACACAGCCAACAAGAGAGTAGAAGGAGGAAGTCAAGAACTGAATGAAGGGATTGCTCCCCACAGTCTTGCTGTGCTCAAATCTAGCCAAGCACCTTGTAGACAGGGATGGTGAGGGTCAAACACAGAGGTTCAGCGCAGATTCCAGGCCCAGCTATTAGCCTTTAAAGTATATTAGATATATGAGTACTACCTGGACACTAGGGCAGCCTGAAGTACTGAATCAGCTTGTTTATAGGGTTAGTTTACTAATACATAGAACGGGACTGGTATTTACTGGTTCTGCAACACTGTTGTTAAAATCCATTTGCTAACATTTAAAACACATAAATTAGCATTAACCTGCTATCCGAAACCCCCAGCTAGAACAAGGCTCTATTTTTCAAGTGTTCAATTTGGTGTAGATTTATTTGAAGAATATCTGGGAAATATAAAGCCAGGAGACTTAATCTGCCCTTCACATTAGGTTTTATGCCATTGTTTAACATGATGCTCACAGTTATTGTAGTGGATAAAGCTTTAACTAAACAAAATATCCCCTTATGAGTTTTTGGATTTTCTTTTGGTCTTTCTAACTATAGCAAGAAAGCTCTGGATGAACATTTGCAGGGTAACTAGATGCTCAGCAGACTTCTGATCCACTTACCTCATTCATCTAACACAGATGTCCATGGGCTGTCTGCATGTGTCCATTAAGTCCAATTGGCCTGATGCTGAGCAGCAGGTGTATTAATTTATCTGATCTGTGGATATACACTTGGATGAAAGCACTGTAGAAGGCACCATCCAGTAGCTACTGAGGCCTGCTTCCAAGCTCACCACCCAGATAGGCAAGAAGTTTGGTTTCAAAGCTAGCCTTACAATAGCCTTTAAAATGCAATACCAACATCATCTATATCAAAATACACAACACAGGAAGAATTACTTCCTGTTAGCAATTTGTAGGCTCCCCTAATTTCAACATCATTTCCTGACAATTTTTTCCTGAATTAAGTAATTGTTTCCCTTAGAAACTCATTTCAATTTTTCTGATTGATTTATTGACTACTACAATGTATTTTCCTGCCTATTGCACCCTTAGCAAGTTTGCAGATGACACTAACCTGGGTGAAATGTCGATCTGCTGGAGGGTCGGAAGCTCTGCAAAGGGACCTGAACAGGCTGGACTGCTGGGCAGAGTCCTAAAGCATGAGATTTAACACGGCCAAATGCCGGGTCCTGCACTTGGGGCACAAAAACCCTGTGCAGTGCTACAGACTAGGAGAAGTCTGTCTAGAAAGATGCCTGGGGGAGAGGGACCTGGGGGTGTTGGTTGACAGCGACTGAACATGAGCCAGCAGTGTGCCCAGGTGGCCAAGAAGGCCAATGGCATCTTGGCTTGTATCAGGAACGGCGTGACCAGCAGGGCCAGGGAGGTTATTCTCCCCCTGTACTCGGCACTGGTGAGACCGCACCTCGAGTACTGTGTTCAGTTCTGGGCCCCTCACCACAAGAAGGATGTTGAGGCTCTGGAGCGAGTCCAGAGAAGAGCAACAAAGCTGGTGAAGGGGCTGGAGAACAGGCCTTATGAGGAACGGCTGAGGGAGCTGGGGTTGTTCAGCCTGGAGAAAAGGAGGCTGAGGGGAGACCTCATTGCTCTCTATAACTACCTGAAAGGAGGTTGTGGAGAGGAGGGTGCTGGCCTCTTCTCCCAAGTGACAAGACAAGAGGGGATGGCCACAAGCTCTGCCAGGGGAGATTTAGGCTGGACATTAGGAAAAAATTTTTCTCAGAAAGGGTCACTGGGCACTGGAACAGGCTACTCAAGGAAGTGGTTGATTCACCTTCCCTGGAGGTGTTTAAGGCACAGGTGGACAAGGTGCTGAGAGGCATGGTTTAGTGTTTGATAGGAATGGTTGGACTCGATGATCTGGTGAGTCTCTTCCAACCTGGTTATTCTATGATTCTATTTGTCTCCCTGGTATGAAAATTCCCTATTAGCTATTGTCTTTCTTTTACTACATAAAGACTGCTTTGTTGTTCGGTGCTTTAAAATGCCTTCATATAATCTGAAGTTCTCATTTACTAAGCTAATGTGATTCCTGGAATGAGAAGTGTTCAGAGAAAAACCACCACCAAGCCCCTTAAACTACATTTAATACCTACATGCACTTCCAGCTTTCCCTGAGTGAAGCTGGAGAGCTGCCAAGGCTTTCAGTACCATCATTTAAAGTCTTTCCCAGTTTTGCTGGGTTGACTAGTGGCTTTCCATTGCAATGTCTAAAGGGTTCTTTGATGCTCAGTGCTATGATAACCCTTCTTTTAATTATGACTCCACTTCAAATGTAACAGAAAGCACCACTGAGTATATAACACATCATATGAGCCCAACAGATAAAACATATTGGACACTCACATACCTGAAATGGTACTGAACAACTGTTGTTAGGCAACCAAATCCTTCTGCCAGCATCCTCAATGTCAGTACCAAGTTAATCATGATCACAAGTACTTTATCTTGGAGTTTGTCAGATATCAGACAGAGAGTTTCTGAGCAGCAAACAAATTCCTGACTGGAATTACCGTTCCCATAGAGAGCCCCATTCCTTTGGGTTTTTCCACCCCTGGAAGGATGCCGAATTCAAAAGTATAGCCACTGAGCTTTTCAAGCTAGTCCTTCCAGTATATTTCAACAACAGATATCCTTCCCAGTTAGCAAGATACTGCCTTTTGTCTTAACACTCGTTTTGCAGTTTCGTTACAAAGCCTTATTACAAGCCTATATTTTTGTGCCCTCATGCCAGATCCACTAACATTACCCACGCTACACTACGTAGCAAAAAACCAGTTCATGTCTCAGAGCAGAGCTGAAGAAACTACCTAACTTCCTGATTTCCATGTTAATATCCTACAGAAGAGAGCTGAAACCCACACACTGTGTGTACCAGAGGACCAGATGAGCTGTGAGAGCAGCTCCATGCAACTACAGTGCAGATCTAGCCTGGATAAGCAGAGGGATTTCAAGGTAGCCCATGAATTTTGACCACAGTGACGACTACTGGCTTCCCTACTTCAAATTATTTGTGAAGGAGGTAAAGGCTGGGGATGCTAAAGCTGTTGCTCTTGAGCTACACATGCAATTTGCCTTGCTGCAGTAGTTTACTCATTTAGACCCCCAGCTGCTCAGTGCTGATGTTGAAGGCTGTGGGAATAATGGAACATAACACAAAAGCACTCGTTTTGATGGTCACTACTTAATAAAAAATAAGCATGTGCCATACCTACTCTAATTTACAGTTTAGAGTTACAGTTGTAAAAACCTGACATGATTAAGCAATCATTTTAAGAGCTGTGTGGAGCAAGTCATGACTTATATTAAATCACTTTTCCATGTGTTTTACTTCCTATCTGAATAGAACCAAATAGGTTTTAAAGGGGATAAAAATAGCAATAAAAATAACAGCAAAAGCACAAGACTTAAGAGAAGTCTTGCACAATATTTTTCTAAATAATAATAAAAAAATAGCCATAAATCACATTCTAGTGAATAGGGAAGAAAGTATAGTCCTGGATTGTACTAATTCATAGACTTGGCTGGTAATGCTGCAGGACGATGATCCTGCAGCACACACACAGGATTAAGATTCTTCTATCATATGGCTAATCACAAAGTGGGAGGAAGAGAAAGGCAAAAAGGGCATTACAAAGCCAGGATGCTTGTGCAAAGGTTCCCCCAAAACACACCTTCACTAGCTACCTAACAAGATTGAAGCAGGTTCTGTGATCTAGCTGACTTCTGTCAGTAACCCATCAGTGATTCTGAACGTAAAGGATGTTGCAGTGCCGAGAGACATCAAACTTAATTATCAGCATTGCTTAACCTGACATGAGATTTAAAGGGAAAATTAAAACTGCCATTGCTTACGAAGAGTTTGAATTTTAAAGTATTTTTGCAAGTATTCATAAATGCATCAGCTGGAGTGACTCTATCTCTAACTGCTGCAACATGTTTTCTAATGGTAAATAAAATCCAATACTTTTTTGTGTAAGATGCGAACTTAGCATAGGTAGTTACAATGCATTAAGCACTAGCTTGATTATTTTTGAGCGATAGGCCACATGTAGAAGATGGCTATGAATGAACAGTTTTGACAACGTGATGCCTCTTGCAATGGTATGTGAAATCATGTTTTCTCCCAAGGCATTTACCCCGGAAGAATTTGCACATCAAGAAGATGTAATGCCAAAATGCCAATCCCAAACAGCAGCTGTTGGATTTCTAAGCCTCAGACTCAAATCACAGCTCCTTTGGGAAACAAAACCAAACTTACAACAATGCACAGCAGCTGGGTTCTCAGCAGAGCATGTTTTTTTGATTGATGGATTTCCTAAATCTGTGAGCCTGGAAACAAAATCTGAGCCATACAAATATCTCCAAAAATACTGGAACGACTGTGCAGCATGTGCCTCAGTTGCAGCATTGAGCCTTCCTCCCCTTGGTTTATTTTCCCCATTAAGGGCTCCACAGGGTAATCCAGTCAACAAAGAATATTTCTGGGATCAGATACCAGATCTCCAGATCATCATAATAGGAAAAGACTAAAGAAGGATTAATGCATTGTCCTATTTTATTGTTTGGTTTCATCAGTGTTTCAAGCTGTACTTTGAGTTTTATAGTCCTGTGGTAAATATATTCTCTGGGCTGAGCATAACCATTTGATTTTAAGATGGTACAGAAATAATTTTTTCTTCACCAGAGCAGCATACAGGATAACAATTGTCCACCAAAAAGTGGGAAGAAGGAAGAGAAACATCCTCGCCGTTGTGGAAATCACCTTCCAAGCACCTTGCTGTGCAGTATGCACAAACTGGCAAGATAGTAATTTCTAGATCACAAACTAGAGAGATTATTCAGTTGAGTAGCTTAATTTTTAAAGTATCATCTATTTCTGTCCCTCTTATACTTAAGAGATCTGATGCTGGCACAGAATTTTAAAACCTCTTCTCTTTTACAAAATATGTAATGTAAGCTCCTTGAACTAGTAGCACATTTAATATTAAAAAGGTGCTAAAGTGGTGTTAGTCCAGGCCCTAAGGCAAACTTCAATGTACTATGGAATTTAGGTATATTCCCAATGGGGAAAGCTTCAAGAAACACTTTTTTAGTTGTTTATACTGTTGTTCTCATTTCTGTACTGAATTTAAGTCCATAAGATACACTTCCAAGAATGAAAAGTTACATTCAGAATGTAAGGTTTTCGAATTCAGACTTGAACATATCAGTAATCTGTACGTTGCATTCGCGTCACTAGTTTGTTGACATTAATAAGGCAAAAAAACCACTCAGGTTGAAAAGCTAGATGTCAAAATTTACCTTCTAAGGAATTAAAAAAAAAAAATCTAAATTCACTTTTCCACTACTTGTTTTTGTTTTTTTTTTTAAACCAACAAATGCCAATTCAGTTGTTAGCACTTTGAGAAGTAGTAATGCAGGCACTATGCAGTATTATGCTGCCACCTATAGTTTAACAAAAGAAATACACCACACAGTTCAAGTTACAGGAAGAAGCCACTGGATAATTAATGTTAATAGAATGAAAACAATCCAGGCTTCCTCAAAGGATGAGTGATAGAGAGATGCACAGACGTATTTCTGTGCCTGCATTCTAGTGCAGCAAGCAAGGCTCAGGGACTTTATTTAAAATATCAGCAAGATCTCCCCTTATGGGGTACTGGGCTGGATTTGGTCCTATTTTGAACATAGTCCTAGCTGGCTGCCCTTCTCCCGACTACCCCATCCCAAGAGATCTTTTTGATGGAAAAAAGTTATCTGTTCACATCATGGGCACAAATCAAGGAAGAAGCAACAGTACATCAGCACTCTCAAGAACCAGTTTAACTGTATGAAATAGAGATTGGGGAATCTAAATTACACACATAAGAATCCTAACTGGCCCTTTGTTTTCATGGCAGGTATTAGCACCTTGGAAGAAAAAAAAAGTTATAGAAATAAAATCTTGACACCCCAAATCATTCCGGCATCAAGGTTCTTCTGTTCTCAAAGTGCATCTTCTTCTGCAGAAAGTGAAGTTTTAAGCAAGTATAAATTGTGATAAATTTCCATGAAAACAAAACTAGAAACCTGGTTTCCTATTAAGTAAATAATGAAAAGTCTTTTTTTTTTTTTAAATGTGGAAATCCTCTAAATTATACTTTTGTTTTCCAGAATCTGATATTTCCTGGTCTTCTTCCCTTTGGTGTCTGTTTGGGGTTTTGTTGGTTTTGTTTGTTAGTTTTTTAAAAAAACAGCAAGAACAAACAAATAAGTTCCTATTTAAACTGGTTCTGACTGAAAACCCCAAAGCACATGACACTTCTGAATGCCCTCTATAGGTATTTGAAATACCTTCATTTTGACCTCCTAATTTTGAAACATTATGGAATCACCAATGAGTCAGTTTTTCATTAGCAATAAACATGCAAGTTACAAGAAATCTTACATCTAGAAAGAGAAAGCTGGAAGCTTTTCACTGGCTGTAGAGCTTAGCAAGTTTCTCATCACCTGAATCTAGTGGTTCTCACCCTTTACTATATGCACACAAGGAATATTTTTATCTGATAACTGCAGTTCAAGACTGTCTATGAACAAATACTCAGCTTCTAGTGAACTTTATAAGCACAGCCTCAAGATTTCTTACTGAATTTTGACCATGCAATGTGTTTTTCTCTTCTTGATGTTGCCAGATTGAGTTACTGTATAAGCTCTCCTGCTCCTCAGTTTCCCCTCCAAACCAGATCCAAACACAAGCAGGAAAACGCTGACACAAGCACTAACTCCTATACAGACAGCATGGCTTGAAGAACTTCAGGTACTCCATGACATATGTCAATCCAGCTGACTAGCAAATACTAGCATTTCTAGTGAGTTCAGGGAAATCAATATCCTCTCTGCTCTCTCTTCCTCCTTACTGCTCAGTACACTAGGTGGTAATTACACCATAAAGCATGAGGCAATATTGGCAACATTTATCTGAATAACTAAACCTAACATTTTAAACCATTTCAACAATATCATCTACTGTCAAACAGATTTATGTTTTGTCATAGCCTAAAAACTGTTTTTACCCTCCTGCAGTCATGCTATCCCTGCTCATAACCCAGAATGTGTCTCTAACAAAGTATTTTGTAGGTAGCAAGCCAGAACACCGTGCAAAATTAAAAGGAGATTATAGTTTATCTTGTACTCTGCAAATCTTATTGTGTTATCTTAGAACTCTTAGTCAAAGACTGTTTGGAACAGGGACAATTTGGCTACGTGCCTACAATATCTAGTAAATATGAAAGCTGTTTTTTAGAATCCTTAGAAAACGACACTGTATTCTGAATGAAAACCATTAGAAATATTTCTTCCACTTTTCTTCATAACAGTGGAGAACACAGAGAAAAGGAAAAAATATCTCCTTTACTCTAAACTAGGAAAAATGTGGTTCTAGCATATGCTCCTGACAACTTCTACCCTCAGTCTTTCCTGGCTCAACAGCAAAAGTAAGCACTTCTCATTCTTTATTTTTAAATCTACAACATGGCAAAACATTTCACAGCAACAAATGCCATTACCTGGACCTTTGCATCCTACCTCGTTCTCAAGAGAAAACCCTGCTTAAACTTCTTGTTTATTTCTAAAGCTTCAGTCTATGAGGTGAATACTGCTTTCTCTGCACCATCCCAGTTATCTAAAGGTAGGGGAAAAAATGATTTTTAGTGTCTACAATCTGTCTGGTTGATATCTGCAATTCAAAAATATTAAAAATAATAAAAAAGCTTAAGTGCAATGTATACAAATTTAAGAAACCTAGGGAGCATAACACATTCTTTGTCTTTTACAATATTTATGAAGTCGCTCTTTCTCAAACCTCTGTCAAAACAGCTCATTTTCCCTTCTCTTTTACTTCTGTCTATAAAAATTCAGCTGGTAGTTAGTCTTAATGTACTGATATAAAAATTCTCCTTTACACATAGTTGTAGTGAACTGCAGCTATGTGCTCTTGAAGAAAAATACAAAACAAATAAGAAATCCATACGCAAGCAACAGATTATCTAACAAGCGTAAGGGTCCAGCTTGTCCATCTCCCATATCCACGACAAGAAGGGACAACATTCACTTTGCTCTGTAAAGATCAACTGTTCTGTTTACACTCAAACCTTTGACAGAGAGTATTAAAGAAATTTGTTTAAAACTCATTGTAGTAGGTACTTTATACCTTCTTTTCTGCTTTTTGAGAAATTTTGCTATTTCACTTCACACACATTTCACTTAGCTTAGTCATGCTCAGATCACAACCCAGAGCACACTTTAAGGCTGACAGCTACCAGGAGTTCCTTGTCTCTTACTTCCTAGCAATGACACAGAGCCTGTTGGCTTTCATTACTGTTGTTTATCACTGAATATTAAAGGGAGTTTTAGACATAACACAGACTCCTGAAACAAGATCTTGGTCTTCCTCGAAGAAGAGCCACATCAACCTTTTTCTACAAGCTAATATCTTGGTTCTTAAAGTCAAGACAAGCACAACACAACACTAACTAAATCCAAGTGACTACAAATTGCAAAGGCAAAATTGTCCTGGAGAGAGACAGCTTTTACTGCCATGTCAATTATAAGCAGCAAGCTGACCTTATTATGAACCACCCTGCTTTCCAGGGTTTTGCCCCCAAAGACTGTTTTAACAAAGGGTCTGCTGGTGGGATCGAATAATTTCAGACTTGAAAGTGTCAAGCGCACAGGTTACAAACTGTAAACAAAGGAAGATTTCTTATTAAAAGCCTTCTGAGCAAGGTAAAAAGCAACACTTAAAAGGCTAGATCCAGTTATTAAGGTTTACTGTTTAGGAAAAAAAAGCAGTTTCTCAAGGGATAATTTTTCTGCTGTGATTACTGTTATGATTAGTTGACAGGACCCAACAGATTTACAATTACAAAGACAGTACTTGAGAAGCTTAATAAACATATATATCTTTACAACTACCCTGTGGTAAATCTCAGTTTCAGGCACTAAACTATACTATGCCCATAATCATGATCTCCAAGTTTTTTTTCTAGACCCAACAAAGCTACAATATCCCATTAACCAGCCACTTACCTCGCCTCCCTTAAAATAATTTTTAAAAATATAAATTAATAAATAAATATCAAAGTTCCCCAGCAAATAAAATCCACTCAAACAGAACAGGACACAAAAAGAAAGTCAAATAAACTTACAGGAAATTTATTCCAACTCAGAAATATTTGCTACTATGTCTATTATATAGTTTATAAGTTCGTGAATATACTACTTTGCTACTGTTTTCGGAAATGTTTTAGTAGTACTATGTAAGCGAATAATGTACCAGTAAAGAATTTCACGGTAAAAGATTTGCACAAAAAAAAGGAAAAGTCTTTGTAGAAAGGACAGTGTTTTTTATTGTAGCCTTAGAAAATACTGAATTATGAAAGATACAAAATCAACTGCTGTAATTATCTGTTTATTTTACAATCTGTATGCCATCCTACTCTTATGGCTTTAAGATAGTCTGTCCAAAGTATTTTAAAACATGCTTTTACAAAGTATTTTACAATTTCAAAATTGATTATTTCTTTACTAAAAAAAAAAAAAAAACAAAAAACAACAAAACCAAACCAAACTCCAAAACATTTACCTGAGAATTCTGTATCATTGTCATTCATTCTTAACTTTTCCAAGTTGATGATATAGGCTATAGAAGTCAACATGCAACTTGTAGGTCTACTGTATTAAATAAATATTTTTAAAATATTTAGACACAGCTGGTTAGGTGAAATCCTACCCTCAAACTTCACCAGGTTCATCACACGTTTAAAAACATGACATCAGTTTTACCATATGTCCATGACAGTCATGACTTCTGTACTGGATGCCCCGCACTGTTTGCTGGATGGAATTCAGACCCTGGCTGAACACCCAACCGCAGCAGTGGAGCTCAACTCTTTGGTGGATATTCCAGCCTCTGAACTCTAATCATTGACATTGTTTTCCAATGTCCATAGCCAAGTACGTTTAAGCTCTCAGCCGGTCATTCTCTACACATATGTTCTACCCCTTCATAACAAAACACTTAACCCAGGAAATTCCATTTCAGAGTATGTGTACTGTTAGGACAATGTTCTAATGCCATTATCCACGTCATTTCAGAATATCACCAGCTTATATAAGTGGCATTATGAATGCAGAGCAGAGAGGTCTGAGGCTTTCTGCTTTGTTTATTATTTCTAGTTGGCTTGCTTTTTTAAATAAAATGGAGACTTCAGAGCAAAACACTGCCCAGGGTGGCAGCACAGCAGGAAGGCAAGATTAAATTCACCAGGCATATACAGATGCTGGAGGAGAAAACCCAGAGAGCTCCACAAGTAATACATATACAGGATCAACATATATAAGTGATAATGATTTAAAAGAATTTCAATTCAATTTTCTGAAAATATTTCCAAAGCAGTAGAACTCTCCATGTCTGCCATATAGTATTTATTTCTGAATTTCAATTACTGCAAGCACTGTTATTTATAAAAATCTATGCTCCATTAACAAACTTTCCCCTTAAAAAAGTAATGATGTGATTAATACCCAAGGATATCACTAGAGATTTGAATCAACTTTCAAACCCACAGGTGAGGTAGTGTAGTCACTTGTTTTACATGCTGGTTATGAGAAGTACTGTTGAAATCTGTCAAATTTTTAATTTTTGTTTTAAATAAGTGGTTTAACAATTTTAATATATTTATTAATGCTGTGTTATTGGGAAGGGGGGAGGCCTTGCCAAGAACAGGTTTGTCTCACTGCAAGATTAAACAGCAAAGCAGTATTTACAACAGTCCCTTGCTTAGTTGATGCCTACTGTACATGCACGCAAAAGACAAAACTAATATACATTCTGAGGTAGGAAACAAAGAATTCCACTGATTTGTACAAGATTCTTCATATTTTGTAAACCAGCAAACCCAAAGTCTTCTATGGTGAGGTTCAATACTTAGTTCTTGGTGCAAGAATAACAATGCATCATTTGTAATACAATATGAATCTACTGCCATGTAAAATCTAAAAAATGCGACTATTTCTAGTGGCTGAGTTATTCCTTCAAAAAGTAAAGAAAATCCCTCCAGCTCATTTCCTTATTATACTTTCTATATGTTTATACTTACAGCACAAGCCATTGAAAAAGTACTACAGGTTTTGAAATAAAATTATCCTGAAGAGTAAAATTCTGAAATAGATCTTTTTCTGGTCCCAGTGATCAGAGAACAAAAACATTTCTAGATTATGTTAGGCAATTAGACACCAAAGTCAAAGAATCTGGTGCCTCCACACCTTACTTTCTCAGTACTTTGATTCCAACTTATCACAGATAGCAGCAAGCTTGGAGGTGCTATGACAGCAAGTCACAAGACACCAATGAATTTTAACAAGCACATGGGACTCAGATGCCAGAGGATCCAATGCACACTAATCAAAGAATTACATAAGTTTCAAACTTCTGCATTTCCCAGTATGTCAATATTCCTCCCCAAATAATTAGAGAAGAGAGCAGTATGCTGCAGCACCTCTGCTGTTCCAGTTGTCTTAACTATGTACAGAAGAGCTAAGACGAAGGCATGTATTCAATAAAAGCTGGCTCTGGTACAGGGATGGGAAGAGCAGGAAGCAATGAGCTGTTCCAGAGCACACTTGCCAGAATCTCACTGTCATGTTATTCTAACCCACCTACAAAACATTTTCAGAGCTATATATGCTTCTTAAACTTATCTAGCAGGAGAAATCTTAGAGATAAGAATTCCAGGTATAGGAATCACTGTGCATAAACATCTGCTGGGAGGCTTTTTTTGAGATGCAGAGTGGCATTAGGTACTGTGGCATAAATCAGAGTGAAGGCTGTGCTATACCCAAATGAAAGCATCCTCACAAATAAACGTCTGTGCACAGAGTTCATTCTGTCCAACAACTTCACTGAACTCTTTGGCATCACCACATAGAAATTGCTCCAAAGTTGACACATACCAATTACACTCTAGATTTACACAGAGCAAGCTAAAAGCTTGCTAAGTAGTATAATGACCACATAATCATCAATGTAGTTTCAAAAGACAGTTTCATCTTTTCTTTCACTTAGTAAGCTACTTTACAATAATGCTCAATCTCGCTTTCAGTTGCAATGTTGAGGCTGGCAAAAGGAACAGAATAGATTCACTCATCTGTAGTGCATTTGTCAGTCATTTGCTGACAGAAGTCTGTGATACCACTGCTTTGTCCACACTGTTCCACATGTGAAGTTTTCTCTAATGTTCTTAGAGAAACTGGATGCAGTTCTTGTACTTGATCATATGTTGCATCACACACACTTTTCACACACTGATAACAAGCACTCTGCTCATTTGTGGGTGTAACACCTGAAAGACCATCTGCTAATTCTACACTTGCTGGTGTCACAAGTTCACTATCAGATGGCGCTGTTCGTTCTCTCTCCAGGAATAAAAATGCAAGTGGACAATCTGAGGAAGAATATTTTGCAAGTATCTGTATTTGCTCATGACTCAAGGCTGCTTCCTTACACACCTGCTGGCAAAGTCCAGTTAGATTCTGCTTTGTCTCACCCAGAGTTGACAAAATGTGATTTCTTTCCTTCAGCAAGTTCTCCTTCTCATTTTGCTGCAAGAAGAAACATAGCCTTTTAGTCTGCATTTTAACACAAACTCTAGTTTATGTTCCTAAAAAGCTAAAACAAGACTTTAAATAACATGGTCTGCTGAAACAGACCATGTTATTTAGCATTCTTATTTAGCAATAAGAAGGTAAACACTGACAAAAATCAAATGCCTATCAAAAGGACAATCCTCATCTCCCTTGAAGCATAATCCTCAGCTATTTTAAGTGAATTTAAGACATAAAGCTTAGCTTTTTCAAAACTCATGCTGGCAGCCAAAACAGTGACTTATAGTTATTTAATAAATTAAACCTAGCTTTTGTTCCTATAAATGCTCCTGAAACACTAATTCCACAGGGTAACATTTAAACCACTACCTTGGGTCACCAAAACTTCAGAAGTTAAATGTTGAAAATCAGATAGCACAGATATCAGAAATCAGTACTACTCTCCTAGATGAAAATAAATTCAAATAATAGAGTTAAGAAGAGTTTCTACAGTAAACAGTAGATATGGGAAAATTAAAGAAACAAAACATGTTAAAACTGTAAATGAAATTTTTTCTCTGGAAATACAGCTCTCCAGTTTTGATTCAAGGCATCAATTAGAACACTGGAAGTTAAAGAATTTAAAGTTGAGTGACACAGTGAACTAAAGAGACAAGAACAGAGGTGACATTAGGAAGCTAACCTATTATTGGAACAAGAGAAAAATAGCTGTGAATGCTCAAGTTATTTACATAATAAGCAAGCTTGAGAATGGCAGATACCACTCAGACATTAAATAAGACTGTCCTTGGTCTGTTAGTTATTTTAAAATAAGTTTACTCATAAAATATTAGAATCAAATGTGTGATTGGTTAGTTACTTTGAATTGTAGCTTGTTCAGCATGACCAGGCAGCTTGTCATAATTGGACTTTGTTAGCAAGAGTGACTAAGCAGAAGAGGAAAAGAAGAGGTACTGGACACCTTGTACTGCAAGATACAAGGAACCAAACCTGAAACTCAGGGGAAAAGACCTTCAAAACCCAAGGTGAACCTTTGTACAGACAAGCCAGGAGCATGAGCTTAAGTTGAACATTTACGAAGTTACACAAAAGAAAGTCCCAGGGCTGAGCCAAGTCTGAAGGTAAGGAAACTACACCAGCCACAAACCTTAAGGATAAGAAAAGGGTTAGCTGGCCTGGAAACAGGAAGGAAAACGAAATAAGGAGTGAGAAGAGCACAGGCCTCGAAATATCACTGGACCAGCTGTCGCATGGAGAGCACGTGGAGAGGCATCCGGCTCTAGCTGCAATAAACCAACTCTGTGACAGAACCTAGGGTCCAGACATTTAACATGCTCCGTAAAGCTTACAATCTAGCTGCATGGAGCAAAAGGATTTTCCAAACACAGAGGCCACAAAAAGAATGGTAATATACTACTGAATATCAAATAGAAAAAAGTACTATTCATTAATAATTAGCTGGTTTGTTTTGGTTTACTTCAATGTCATGAATTTTCATAAGACTTCTGAAACAAATGGCTGATGATTAAAGGACATGGATAACCGAGAAGCTGGTCTAATGATGGAATTGGGCAACATTCAGAAACATGAAAAATGAGGAAATGGCAAAGAAGGACAGAAACAAGGCCATAATGAAGCAGGTGGGGAAAAAAAAAGGTAGGGGGGTGGGGAAACCCAAACCCCAAACACAACATACATTTTGAGTTCTATATTTACTTAAGAGGCAGAGCTCTGAAGACACAAAAGATTTAAATAATTTTTAAGTAATAAATTTTAATAATAGGATCTGTATTACCACTATTGCTATGTCAATTTAGTCCTAGAAGTTTAAGTATTTTCAGTCTTTCATATTCCCTTTTGAAGGGCAAACTCCTATTGCAACTTCTACAACTTCTTTTGAAACAAATGACTACCTAAGTGGCATTTTGCAAGAGAAGCAGTTGTTGCCAGTCCTTTTTGCTAAAATGATTATAGTGCTAATAAAACTTCTACTTGTCAGAATACTGCTGGCAGTTGTTGCCAGATCTAATTCAAAATCACTTTATATACATTTTAGACATGTAGAGACACTCAGCTGTGAATACAAACTGATGAAATTATCTGTACTGCTGTAAATATAAACTTCAACATTCAGAAATAGTTATGCCAGTGTAAGTTCCTTGCCCCCATCTGAAGTTGACGACAAATTAATACATTTAAACATTATTGTTTCATTTAGCAGCATTATACTGATACTGCAAAATAATGCCAGCTAGTTCTGAGGTCATAATAATCACTACACTAAGAGCTCTAACTCTTCTGGTGAAGAATTTCAGTTTGTGCACTTCCTCTCCCTTCTACAGTATGTATATAACAAGATCTGAATTACAGTTATTGGATGACAGCTTGCAGCATGTCTCTCTGACACATCCTCCTGAGCTCCAGAATCTTCAGGAAAATAGTGCTTCTTGAGGTCAGCTCTGCTCCCTTGTTTTAAAGCTTTAAAGTGAGAAAGTACAAGGAATATGAATACAAACAGGTGCGCTAAAAGAGCTTTCTAACAAGCCAACTTCTCCTTGGGTGGCCCTCACATATTCTCAAATATGGAACACTAGCAAACAACAAGAACACACTCCTGCTCAAAAAAAGTCAGCTCTGTGTAAGACCATGCTGCTCAGGGCTTTGCTCTGTTACGTCACGAAAGCCCCCAAGAGGTTTTTTGTGCAAGCATGTACAACCTCTGTGGGTAACCACTCCACTGCTTGCCTGTCTTCATTGAAAAAGAGTATTTTCCTATTCCTACATTTAAACCTCCCGTTTTAATTTATGACAACGTCTCTTGTTCTCCTGCTGTGAAGTACTGCCACCCGGGAAGTCAAAGATCTTAGTTTACCAGGCTGCATTGGTATGTTACAAGAACTATACTTACACAACTAACAATTGCATAACTAAACATGATCATGAGCAACACCACGAGGTGAAGAAAAAAGCATAAAGCAAGAAAGGGAAAAAAAGCAGAAAAAGGAGAGTGGGACAATGGTTTGGAAATCATTCTGTACAACTAAGCTCAATGCTGGTGAGCTTCAGAAACACCATTCACCAAAAATTATGCTGTGACACACTTTTACTTTAATGGAAACAAGTCCACAGCAGAAAAAAACCCCAAACCTGTGTACTTTACAGTGAAGCACAGAAAGCCTACAGCTGCTATCAAGAAGTCATGCAAGATTGATAAAGTTTTCTGAGTTTGAGTGGAAAAAATAGTAAGCCACCTCCCTCTATTACCAGATGTACAGTCAAGACGTTTAGAGAAAGACTGAAGACAACAGTAACGATTATTTTCACATACCAGTTTTTCAATTTCAGATTCAAGGTTTTGTATGCAGTCAAGTTTTCTCTTACGACATCGCTGTGCTGCAATTCTATTTTTACTTCGTCTTCGGATATCATGAATACAGTCCAATTGTTCAGGAGTTAATTTGTGCATTTTCAGAAATGACTGGAAGTCATTTCTGGAAAGTGAGATAATCCTTTGTGCATTAAATGGGAGTTTTACCTACAATGTAAGATACAGTTGTTAATCAAAGGTAAAACAGATATATACAAACAACAACAGGCCAATTCAAACTTTCATTTTTAGCACTCTTTACTACACAATCCATCTTTCTTCCTAAATTTTGAAGGCAAGAACAAGCTAATGTAACCATCAGGTAAGGTGGATAAAACCCAGGGGTTTCAGCTTGATGAGCTCAAGCATTGGCAAAATAATGGAGTACTTTGCGCATTTACATTAGGTCCTCAAAAGCATATTTAGAGTAGGATGAAATCTATCCATGAGTGCATCAAATAATTAGGTGATACACTCCAGGAAAATAAGTTAAGGTTACACGGTGCGCAAAACAGGTGTCTAAAGTTTCCCCTAAACTGCTATTAAGCCTGTACCCCACATACATTTTTTCTGCAGGAAAAGTTAGTCCAAAACAGGTATTTGCTTAAAATACACAAGTTACAATATCTGTTTTGTAATTCTTAATCCTGGAGAACAGAGAGAAGCAGGCTCTTGCTAATGTCTGTATACCTGAGTTACAGAAGCAGGAACTTCTGAAGCACATACAGATCACTAAGTCCTTATTAACACTGAGAACCAACCTTACCTTGCCCAAGTAACTAGCATATTTTAGAAAGTATCCAAGTAAAGGCACTTTATTTTAATCCTTACATTTGAGTATATCAAGCAGCAGAAGATGTCACCTTGCTGTGGTCAAAGATCTGAATTTACTTGAAAGGGCAGAGAAACCCTTTCTGTGTTTGGCTACCACAGGTGACAAACAGGCAAAAAAAAGGGCAGAGTATTGCACTCAGAAATGACGCCTTCTACTTCTTTGTGATGAAAGTAAAGACAGGAATGTATTTAACCATTTCTAGACTTTTGTTTGGCCTGCTGATTTTCTATACTGATGATAGCTTCCACGAATTTGAAATCTCTGTAATGCCGTGTATCTTGAAAAAAAAGAAAACCTAGTGTTTTAAAAACAACTGAATTCTCATTACATTAAATGAGTCACATTGCAATTCCTCAATTCTAAGAGCTGTGACCAGAATAATTCTAAGTATATAGTAAAATCTTTTGGGATTAGACTACTTAAGCAAGGCACCTGCCTAAAACTAAAATCAATGATATAAAGGAAAGAAGTGTAAAGTAATTTCTGCAGTTGAAGGAACAAGTATAACCTCAGTTTTAATGATAGCAACACTCTTAAATGTGTAGCTATTGAAGCCAGTGTGAAAACTTAATTTTCATTTCATGGTAAATCTGAAGTATGATTTCTCTCCCACCTTCTCCCCACAACTCAGAATAAAACCAAGATAATGGTTAAGTTTCTACAAAATGAAAGTTCCAAGAAGTTGAGAATGTTTCTCAGTTTACCAGAAGTAAACAAAAAAGAACCCCAAAGCCCTGGTTTAAAACTCACAACCTTTACTGATAAAGTTTTCCCAGAAGAGTATCTGAAGGGATAATACCTAGGCATCTACCACTTCAATATCCTACCAAAATAATGAATTAACAGTGATCTTCCATATAAACCTCTGAATGGTTATTCAATTTCCCAGAGTCAAAAACAGGCGACTTCCAAAAAAACCAACCCCAAGAGACAGATTTTTTTAAAAGAGCCTTAAGAAACAGGGAAGCAAAGGATACACCAGGTTGTTCTCACCTCACATTCTTGTTCTCTTGCTGAACAGGATTCACTGTCTCCCTCAGTGTCAGTTTCTGACTCCTCTCCCAAACTTATCACATAATTATAGGGACACTGTTCTTGCTGCGGTCCCTGAACATAATCTCCACTGCTTATTTCAGAGCTGTTGGAGCATCCTTCAGTACTAAGGTTGCTTATAAAGGGGCAGGTGACAGAATTCAATGTTGTGAAAGTTCGTTGGGAGCAAGGTTCAGGGCTTTCACTGATCCTGATGCCCAGCCACGGACACTCTGTTTTTTTTCCCGAATATACCGGCTCCATGCCCTCTTTTGAAACCGCCGGTGGTAAATGTATTTGACAAGCTTCTGTGCTGTAAATATCACTCCAGAATCCTTGTGCTAGATGTTCTGCTACCTCTCTCTCCACACTGCTTCGATCACCCGCTGATGTAATGCTGGTGGCTTCCCTAGTGCACAAATCAACTTTTGAAGGTGTGTTATCTTGACTCTCAATTTTGTCATTCCCAACTCCAGTACCCGATACAGTTTTTTCAGCTACAACTACATTGTTTTGCATACTACTGAAATTCAAGTTACTATATTGCTCACAAGTATGTAAAAAAGAGACAGAATTGAGTCCATGAGGTACAGTATATTTTTGTGGGAAAGCAGCAAGATCCATTTTCTCCACAGGACAGGACACATTCCGAGTCACAGAATCTCTCTTTGACTCTTCCTTTTTCTCAAAGCCTTCCTCCACTTCTTCCATTTTCACCTGAGTCTCTTCACATTTTGAGACCAGCTGCATAGGTACACACTCCTGAGCTTTTTGTATGCCATCGTTATCAGATATTTCCTTCTCAAGAAAAACTGCAATTGGTGGCACTTGAATGTCTTTAATACTGGAACTGGACTCTGAAGTATGAACTCTGTCATTTCCAAATGCTTTCTGGAATTTCCTATATTTTGGGCATTGGGAAGATAAACCAGAAACACTACCCCTTTCTAAATGTGCAGGATCACATGTTTGATTGGCATTATCTTGAAGAACAGGTGGTAATTTAGCATTTTCTTCACCTTGACACAGCTTTGTGTCAGGAGTCTGACTATATTCCTTTTCTAAAAGTTCTTCTGTTTCATCATCTAGTTCTACGTCTCCGTCATCCACACTGCCAATCTGAGGGTTTGGTTTTCGACAACGCTGTGTACAACACCTCTTCCTAGAACATTCCTGCTGATCCGATTTAAAGTCCAAAAATTTGAATTTAAGAAACTGAAAGCAAGACTCTTCAATGTTCTGTACACCCAAAAATTCTGCACACTTGCAAACTTCAGACACATTGTCTTTATTTAAAATAAGTTTAGCTGTGTATGCAAACTGAAGCAAAGGACTAAATCCTTTAACTGTTACCTATTAAAAAAAAAAAAAAGAAAAATATTGATATGGTTAATATGGTTTTAAACAAAGGAACACACAAGAAACCAAGTTTACCCTGTGAGTAAATTAGGTCAGCAGGACAGAGTACACTAAGACAAAACCAGCAGAGATAATTTTGTCCCACAGAGAAAACCTGTCCACACTCAATTTGAAACAAATCTTCTGATACAATTTTATCCGGTACGTTTTCTGGCAATAATCTTCTCTGTGACCAATCTTCTCTGTGACCAATCTCTCTGATTATGTTCTGACAACACAGTACTAACAAGTGAAAAGTATTGCCGTATACTGGAAACCAGCAACTACATTCCAATTTTATAGAAATAGATTGTACATTAAATTAATCTAAAACAAGATCAAAATGCTTCTGATATTTAATTGCCCCTTTAAAGAGCAACTGCTGTTGCTTACTTGCTCAGTTTCATGTCTCATTGATATAAAAAAGTCTGAAAAAACAGAATTTGACCACATGATTATTTGTTACTATAGCTGCCTACTTCCTTCTTCCTCGCACAGACCAATAATTACACTCAAAAGCCATATACCAAACCAAGTTATTCTCTGTTTAAAAACCTCTTTGGACCATATAGCTCTGCTTAAACATTTCTATCATTATCATCTCAGTTTCTATTGGAGAACAGTTGCCTAACAGGAAATCCAGATAAACACAAAATGCATTGTTACAAACTGAACATCATCTACACGTGAAAAAATTGCCAATGAATTGAGTAGAAAGCTGTAAACAATGATCAACTATTAACTACACAACACCACTTCTACCTTTTCTCTGCAAGTGAAGGATGAAGTAGTATGTCCATTATTACAACCCGAACTGAAACTAACATTCTGCTCACCTCCTTTCTTTCAATAAACAGGACGGTAGCTGAATAAAGTGCTCTATTAATGCGTTATTTATATTGAATTTTTCTGTCAGCAGGATAATTAACTATGCACAGAATTAAATTTACGAATTCGTAGAGGGTTTGATTGGTTTGGTTTTTTAGTGGTTAGTGGTTTGTCTTTTTTTTTATTTTTTAAAGAACATAACACATGAAAGGAAGCTGAAAAGATCTACGCAGAGACATTTTGGCAAAACCATTGTAAAACTCTTCTGATAGAGCTAAAAAATTCTTAAAATAGCATTTGAAATACCTTCTGGAGGCAAGACTACTGATTATACCAGCACGCTAATTAATCCTTAATACTGTGAAAAAGAGCATAAAAGACAGTTTATCCAAAAGCTGGCAAGAATTCTTCAAAGTTAGTATAGTCAATTAATCACTATAGTGGTTTCACAAACAAATGATATTCATACATGAAATGGAACAAAACAAATACCATGATCTTTCAAAACTGTACATTCTTTCTATATAAGGTAGGAAAACATTGCTAAAACTAAAGGATCAAGATGGGAAAAAACGCTCTGTGCTCCTTTCACTTTCTCTTACACATCTATCAAACAAGATAGAACACTAGAAAGATTCTTGGTCTGACTGACCTAGAAAAGCAACTCTTGCAGTAGCCATTTATTTAACTCTTATTTGGACTGAAAGTCTAACTCAGAGTAAAAACATAGGCAGAAAACCACAAAACCAATATCAAGACATCAGTAGTTAGTCTTTACAATATAATCCATATGAAGTACTATAATTCCAAAAAAATTCTGGTATCTTAGATTGTGGATGGGTTTTAAACTCATTTAAACTTCATCAGAATTCTCATTTGAAACTTCAAATACTATGTATAATTCAAGAGGTTTTTTTAAAAAAAACTGGGTTTTTTTACAAAAAATATCATTATAAAAATCATGTGATCAGTGTTTGCCTCTCAAACTGCAGCTTCATAAAATGACTCATTTCAAAATACTTAGCAGTTCCCAGAAGAGAAGCTCAAATTGCTGAGCCTTAAAATGCGTTTACAAAGTGATTAGATTAAATGATTAAAAGATGAGATTCACTGTTAGTATTTTTGCTTGTTGCTTCAGTAGATTCAATTCTTACAGCAGTAATCCTAAACTAAATTAACAGTCCTCTTAAGTCTACATTGTAGTAAAATATTGGGATTATTATGTACCTTCATTTTCTTTACAGATGCTGATCCCTTCTAACTCAAGCTTACTCCATGGGTTCATTGGAACACTGCTGCTTTGCATCAGAGACTGTTCTCCCCCTTGAACTTTGATGTACATTTATATTCTTCCAATACCCTATTTTTTCCCCTCATCCCAAAGCAAAATTCTCTCTTCAACATCAGAAGTTTTCCAAACCACTAATTTCCCACTCTTACACCAAATTATGGCTTTGTGTTCCCTAGCATCCTACTTCCCTCTCACAACAACTCCTATCATTATTTTCCTTTTAACCTGAGATGCATTCAGGCCATGAACATATTAGGCCACTAGGAAAAAAAAAGCATTAAGAAGAAATGAACACAATGACACAGTAAGAAGGTTGATTAAAAGTGACATAGTGGTATTATGTTCTAACGTAATTTTTTAACAAATTCATTGCCCAAAGACCACTGAGGCTCTTTAAAGAGACCACTTCATACTTTTTAGTTTCCTGTTTTCTTTAAGATCAGGAAGATTGTGGTAACAGAATCCTTGTGCCTGCCTCAATACAAAATTATAAAGCTAGTGAAGTAGCTACTTTACTGAAGCACAGGCTTTCTGAATACATGATCTCTGTATTAATACAACTCAAGTCTTGTACACGAACTTGTCTATAAGGTCTTCTCCAATGTCACTATATTTATTAATGCAAACCTTTCCTCCAACTTTAATGATTCTAGTTGAGTTGTCAACAGTTTGCATGCAATGTACCACCCCCAAAGCTGATTACCATGAACTGTCTCCCAAAGAGCCACTGATTATTTAACAACTAACTCTTCAGATTGTGCTCAATGGTAGCAGTAATCAGAGCACTTGAAGGCTCTTCCCTTTTTTATCTACAAGCACAGCATTACATATAAAGATCCAGTCATTTGCTTGCATTGTACCTCTTAGACTAAACACCAACTGAAATCTTTATGTCTTGGAGCTCCAGATAGGTAATAACAGGTTGTCTTTCCTACGGATGTTAGGTTTTGGCTCATTCCCACTGAATGCTTTTAAATTAATTATGGTTTAAAAATACAAGTCCCTAATGACCACTGTGTAAAAAGGGTGGTAAACTGAGCAGAAGAAAATTGCTAACAGTAAGCAGCAAGCAAGGAATATAAGCATGGTTATACTACTCAAACATGGTTATACTACTCAAACCTTAACAACAGCAATTTAAAGAAATTACCATCCCAAACTTCTATTTGTTTATTTATTACTCCAAAGTATTCTCTTTTCATATGAGGACTAGTTCTGCAATACCTCTTTACCATTTAAGGCCTGTTTTTCACAAACTCACGTGCTCTGAATCAGCTACACAATTTTAAAAGTACTACAAATTAAATGAAAAGATCTCCCCTACACACTCCCCAAGACAACACTCACGTATCTTCAGTCTGCGATATACACTTTACAACTTAAATTCCTACCCCTCAGTTCCTAACTCTCTTACCTAACTTCTCACTAGCCTATTGTGAAACAGACAGAATAGAACAGATTAGAAGCACTGACAGGTAAAATATAGAAGGGAGTGACACTCACCTCTTCCGGTAAAGTGATGATAAGATCAGCATCCACCTGGCCCACAACTCTTGAAAGGAAGTAGCTGCTGCAAGCTGCGAGCACAGCTTTGTGAGCCCGGAATCGCTGATCTTCCACTAGAATAGTAACGTCACAAAGAATATCTTGCTTTCTCTGATCATCAAGACTGAGAAGTACATTGGTACTGTGTACTGAGGATTCATACGCAAAAACCACACTGTTCTTCTCACTTAGAGACATTCTGTATCACAAATGGTAGTGTTAGTCCCAGTGGAAAGCATGCTTCAATACTTCAAATCTGGAGAAAGAAAAACCAAATTTTACACATGAAAGTCATATCCAACAGGAACCTACTGACAGTAAAATAGAACTATCAAACTGTTAAGCATGCATTACCTGTTCTAATTCTTTTTAGGACTAAGATCAATACTTGATATTTCATACATGTTACCACATGCTTGTGAGCGCTTGAAGTACCACAACCTTAATACATACCTCTTAAAATATTGCTTTAGTAGTTTTTTGACCAAAAAAGGGAACAATTTTTCATGTCACGTCAGTGACAAAGAACATTCTTCCTCAGCAAGAGATTACAAGTCCTAATTTAACCGCAACACCTAAAAATTATTTAAGCCTTCATTTTTATTTAGCAGTAAACTCCAATACTACGAAAACAAAGAGAAAAAACATACGATTAAGCCAAAATTCACCAAAATACTACATAAGCTACTTCTGTTTACTAATTCACCCAGTACAGACTAAATTATTTCATGGTCTATCTTTTTTCAAAAGTCATTTGCCTGCTTAACTTACCAGGCATTGGTAAAATACTGATTTTCTTTCTAGTTGGCTGGCACTTTGTTTTGGTTCTAAAGCAAATCAGTTCTGTTTTCCACTTGCCTTAATTCTCTAACACAGCCTCATTTTCCCTCTCCTGTTCATAACTCTTCAAATTGCCATGCTGGTTAAGTTTCCTTTTCTGATCAATCATTATGTTTCAGATCAACTGGCAATGGAATTCCCTTTGTGAAAGGCCATCGAAGTTTTGAAATACCATCTATTGGACAATTAACAGTAAAAGTTATGATATATAAAGCCTTTAATTATACTTATACATAACTGTCCTGAAGGTATTACTCAACTCCTAGTATTTATAAAGAAACAAAGCTACAGAGAAGTCAGCCCTCCTAGAGAACATGAAGTTTAACAGCATTTCCAAGCCTGATCTTTACACCGTATTTCTAAATTCCTATGTTCTTTTGATTGAGCCTTTCTTCCAGTTAAGAAAAGGAAAATAAATGAAAAAAAGCCTAATAAGACGTGTGCTCACACCTAAAGCTTGATGAAGAAACCACATAACCAGATTTGAAACTGTCCTGCAAGGAAAATATGGTATGACTAGGAAAAGCATTACCTTAACTAACTTAACATTTATACTACACTCTAACAGTCTACTCAGGAGTTACTATAACTGCACACAGTTGCTGAGACTCACTTCAGCTGACACAGGACTACTCAATCATTATATTGCTCAACCAAGCTTGTTATGATATGCCAGCTCCCAACGACAATAAAACTGTAGCCAATGCAAATTTCCAGTTTTCAAATATGGGAAACTTTCACAACACAGCCAGGGAGGAGATCATGGCCTTTTTTAAACACAGTGGGGGGAAAATAACAACACTGCATTGCCAGCTACAGTCTTGGTTACTCACTAAAGTTATTTTCATGGCATACAGGCATTCTCAGTGATCTTTTGCATAGAAAGAAAGAAGAAAAAAGATTCATGTTTCCAGCAGCAGTGGTAGCATGGTACCAGTCTGGACTTCAGCGAAGTGCAGAGCATCAGCATTATCTGCCCTTCCCACTCCCTCATGGAACACTGTATGCTCAACCTCAGTCAACTTTATCCTGTAAAGTTGATATACTGATCAGAACTTGTCAAAGATAAAGAAACTAAGTCTGTTTGGAGGCAATTTGATTAAATACACAAGATTTTTTTTTTCCCTCAGAACTTCTATTTCCACAAAACAAAGTTCCACAAAGCAGAGTTTTCCCCACTAAGCAACAGCTATACCACACCCTGTTAACCCTAAAAGGCTTATTTTTGGAAGCAAAACCAAACAGTTTAAGCATTTACATATGCCTAATGATGAGAATACAGAAATTTGTTTACTTGGCAAGTATTTAATTTCCAATCAGTTTAAATGAAAATTATTAAATAATTGACTGTGGAAGTAATTCATTAAGTTCTATTCTTATAACAGCTTAGGAGAAGTACATAGTGCAATATAAATCATGTATTCCTAATTTGTTTGCTCTATATCCTTAACTTATCATATTCCTCAGATAGTACAGCACACAATTTTAAAAAAAGTAAGACTCCTTTTTTGTTACCAGAGGTCTTAAAAAAAAAAAAAATCATCAAAAAGGAACAGAGGACAAAATGGAAGGTGTGGGTGCGGAGCACAGGGAAGTACTAAAGGTAAGGTCATATGTTTTGGGTGAACACCTGGGCAAAACTCATGAGGCAGACTTTACTTAGAGGAAGGCCTTTAAAGGTTCTTTTCTCTTTCTTCTTTTGAAGTACCAAGTTTTCCCAACTCTCAGACAGAGAACCCATGTATCATAAATGCTGCTCTTGAGTCTTCCCCTATAAAATAATTAACTCCACTATCCACTTCAGGTTGTTATACTTTTGTAGCATGGAAAGCTCAAAGGAACAGTAATTTGTTTACCTAGATATGCAGAGGACAGTCAACTCCCCTTTTCATCTGCACAAGGCACTCAACATGCCTGCAAAACAGCAGGCAGCCTACTTGAATCACTGATAGTAAGCGTCCAACGCTGTTGCTGCCAAAAAAAAAATTTAAAAAAAAAAATCAGTTTTCAGCACTGAAACACTACCTTCCGCTTCTTGAGAAGTGAAAATAAATATTTCATTTGAGTATAATTCAATTTAACACTTGATTCTAACAGTGTTGTACTTCTCAATGTGAAGATACAATCAGCCATGTTATATCCCCAATACTTTTAAACAGGATGCAAGGGTTCTTTTCATGTATCCAAAATATCAAATGCAGTATTTCATTAAGCATTTCAAAATTTAGAAGAACCTTTAACAGATAAATAAACAAAAAAAAGAAAATCACTATGCCCAACACACTCAAACACTAAATTTATTGGTCTTCTTTGTAAAATCTAATTGCTGTCATACGTAAAGAAATCAAAAGGAAAGAGAACCAGAAGGCTGAAAGTACTGGTAAAAACAAAAAGCATAGAACAGGAAAGGGAAAATGCAACCATTGTAAAAAACTTTAGAGAAGTACTAACAGAGGTCAAACTTGTGAATGTCTTAATTCTGTTTTCCAGTTGTGTAATAAAGGCATAGTATCAAATTTATGGTAGTATTTGTCATGACAGCTAACTAGATTTTCCACAGCAAAATACAGTTGTCCATAAGTAGATTTGCTATATACACATCCACAACAGCAAGACTAACTCTCATACCAAAGAGAAAAGGTACATATCTTCTGTAAACTGTTGGTTTTTTCCTCTACTTTACTCCCTTGGAGCACTCAAAAATTCTGAAATTTTATTTCATTTAGCGGTGGACAAAGAAGGAAAAGGTGTGAAAACAATTCAAAGGTGCTTTTTTAAAATAACCTTTATAACTTAGAAGCTCATGATACAACTGTCCAATAAGGACAGACTCTTCTAGGCTTTCTTCCTCACAGCGTGGGTACCCATTTTACATAATTCAATTTTCCCCAAATATTATCTATTAGATTGTTTTTCCTCCTCCTCAGACAATTTAAATGAAAGGACTAATAAAAGGAAAACAGACATTACAAACAAAGATAACACAGATTTCCTTGGAAACCAGATTGAAACTCCTATTCTACCATGCTATTTTTATTTTAAAAGTAACACTAAAGAAAACTAATAGTAGGTACATGTAACTTGTAAAAGAATTCCTAAAGTCAGCAGATGACAGCATATTTAAATCACTGTTTGCTAATTCAGTGTCAATGAACAACCACGTGATCGAATGCAAAAGATGCTAAGAATTAAAAACATGCAAGAAAATTTAAGGTATTTGACACAACAGTTACCACCAAAAATATGAGGAGTTCAAAAAGATCTTCCAAAACTTAAAACGGTCCTTACAATGCAGGTTGAAAGGACTGGAGAAGAAACATAGAAGCTCACTAACTACAAATCTAGTACTGTCAGCACAAGAGCATTCCTCACATTCCTCTCACCTGAAGTTCTGTTTATTTAATAACCTCATAGTCTTGAAAGGAGGGTTAAGAAAAAAATAAGACAAAATATATAAACCACATATGATGGTATAAAAAGTTCATGAAGGAACACTTGCAGCTGAATTAATTAAGTTCTGTTCTGAAAACACAACCAAGTAGGCCACTGTGAAGTTTCCATTCTTTATCAGGCAGTGACTGGGAGATAAAAAAATGTTTTACCTAAGGGCAAAAATATTTTTTCCTAAATATTGACCATAAAACTTCATTCTACTTTATCCAAGTGAAGTAACTTCATTTTTTCTTTGTCCCTACTAGCACACAATTCAGCAGGAAAAACCACGTCTAACAGTTATATGTAAAATTACCATATCTTCAGTAATTTTAAACATATTTACTTTTAATTGATTATATATATGTATTTATTTTTGAAGAACATAAAAAATGCTTATCATCTTAATGACAATTAACACTGCAACAACACTTTAAAAAAGGAATCTACCTTTATGTAAGTACACAGTGTAGAGATCAGGGCAAGAAGCCTATCAAGACTCATTGGCAAAATCAAATCTCATTCAAAGCTCATTTTTCTCATGCATTTGAAGTCATTCATTAGTATACTTCACAGTTACCTCCATGTTAATAATATAAACTAAATGTACGGTACTTTTAAGTTAGACAGCAGGTTTACTCATCTGATTGCCTAGAATTTAAAGCAATTACTACTCTAACTCCTAGCTGACTGTAGAATACAAGATGTTCGTTATATGATCCACTACTTTCTTCCTCCATAATCTCTGATTTTAAGTCCATTGTTGAAGATCTTCAAGTAATAATAAAGTCTCCTCATTTGATACTTCAAAAAAAAAAAAAAAGTATGTTTTCCAAAGATGATACTCCTTATGGCTGAGACCAAGTAAGGCTATAAGGAACTACTGTTGCTAAGTTACATAAGGAAAATAATAATAGATAAGATTACCTTGGAACAGATAGAATAAGAGTAGGAACATATTACCAAGATAATTAGTGTGATGTATTCGTATCCATACACATATAAATATGCACAAAGTAGATTAACTTTCATGCTCAGCAGCATCACCACAAAACGTAAAAGTTTGTGCTCAACATCCTGTGGTCCACAAAAAAAAGTGTTATGCAAAAGGTGAGAGAAGCTTTGAAGCATCAAGTTGTCACCAAAGTTGACAAATGCAAGCACAGAAACCAGCTTACCTCCATACATTCACGGTAGGGCATATAATACGTAAGTTTTTTTATAATATATATATGTAGTAAAATAATAACTAAAAAAGTAAATGCCTTTTACAATAGGCCTTCCTATTAACCACTCCTGGAAGTCAGGATTTGACACAGTACCACTTTCTCAAGTATGTGATGTTGAGGAATAATTTTCCCCTTTATGCAAAGGACAAAAAACCACAGTGTATGTATACCGACCTAGAACACTTAATATGAGCCTTTGTGTCACTGAGCCCAAGCTTCCTAATTTGCCATAATGATTAAGTACTTTGTTGTTGCAAAAAGCTGGTAACAAACAGAAATCCTATTCCTAGGGGACAGTTCCAAGGCTAAACAGATGTAGTAACAATAAGATGCAGACGTTAAGAAAACATTCAAGACCTTAGAACAATAATGCAACTGTACCACCCATCAGCTCTCTGCAAATATTAACATCAGCAGCAATTATCCCAAGTCACTGCCACTTATGCAGATGCCAAATGGACAACTAACAAAGAATTACAGTTCTTCCGTAAAAAATTTCTAAAACACAAATGCTCTCTTCAAATTTTTTTTTAATAACAAATGCCAAACATATGGGATCATAAATATTAACCAAACTGACTAAATAAATAAAACATGCTATTATTCAATACAGTGAATTAATAGCAAGAACTTCTTTAGACTTTAAATGATTATTTAAACCGAGTATCTTGCACTTTGCATCAATGTTAGAAAATCCCCCTAAAAAGATTTTCAGTAACTTGGTAACAGTCAGGTAATGCCACCTCTGATGCTCATAATTGGTTTATTTTATACTTGCTTCATTCTTTCTGAAGAAAGATGACAAAAATAACAACTTAAGATGCCTGTCTATGACAGCTGTCATGAACTTTAATACAGAATAACAGAATAATAAGATGGCTAACAGAGGCAAATCCAGTGTCCTTCAGTTTATACTCAAACACCATAAAAATTGAGAAGAGTGAGATTTCAACACACAAAGGGCTACGCTTTACAGCTAAAGAGAGTTTTTCAAATATCAGGCCAGCTGATGTTGGAAAGATTCACTGGTGGCATTAGAAGAAAATTCACAACTAGAAAGAGTGAATGAGTCACAGAAACGAGCTCCACAGGCTCTGAGACTCTCTAAGGCAAATGGCCAAAGAATATTAAAATGGTCCTTAAAATGGAGATACAGGTTGGAGAAGGCAAATCACCATCATTTCTGCTTCTATTTACATTGCGACACACCAATGACTTTTCAAAAAGTATTTTGCCAAACATTTAGACAAGTCTGAGATTGAATATTTCATTTAAGAAAGAAATGCTTAAATTACAGCACAGAATTCCATGGAAATCATTAATGGTCATGCCTTTAATAATCAGAATGCTTAACTTTCAGGAAGAATAGTTGATTTGGCCAACCTACAATCTAAACTCTTAGCACTAAATCTAAGGACCTGAAAAAGAAAATCCAGTATCCAATGGTCAAGATATAATGGGAACCCACAGGCATTTTGATTCAATTAAGTCTAGCATCCAAACCTAATGTCTGTGAAAGACTGTCAAATAAAACACAGGACTGTGCTTCATCATCATCGCCTGTAATACACTTAACAGCAAGTGGGGCAGTAAATCAGCACAAAATGTACTGTGGTTCTTCAGTCTTAAGCTCCATCATGACAGTAATGGTACTAGGAAAAGCCAAGAGATGTTACATCCTTTCAAGTCAGTGCTTTCTTTTAAAGAGGCACAGTCTCTTACTAATTACCTATCAATCAATAAATCCATTTGAGATATTCCTAAAAAGATGAGCTACTCTTATTCCTGGACTCAGATATCAATTGAATGGCTCACTCTACCATCACAATCAACTCAGTCTCCACATATATGAGGTTTTTTCCTGACCTTCCACTACCCTAAGTTTCCTGTAAATGATCCAGCCCAAGTTACCCAATTTACCAAAAGAAGAAAAAAAAAAAAAACCTTGCTCCTTAGCCTTTACTTGCTTAGTAAACAACCACCCACTAATACCATATTGGATATCAACCTCTGTAGAAATCACAATAGTACTCACTTGCACGCAGGTGAAGTTCTTGAAATAAGAGAATGCACAGAGCGAAGCTCCCCTTCAAGGGGGGACACTTGCTGTCACTGCTGCCTCAGCTGGGTGAACTTGGGTCATCCAGATGCAACTTCAGCTGTTACCACCATCATGACAAAACTAGCATGATTAATTCATTACCTAGCAGACAATAAAGGGCTACTCAACTATATCCATGCTTGTAACATGTGTAGTCTTAGGAGACTTGAATCTGGAACACTTGGGAAAAAGGCATTATTGACCCTCAAAAAATATCTTGGGAGAAAAAAACTCTGGGTGCTATTCCCAACTCCTACACTGATCTATTGAGTAACTTCCAGCAGGTCGCTTATCTCCAGCAGTTACCTTAGGGTGGACATTTACATTATTCTTTAGAACAGTTGTCACCCATGGATGTAAAGTAAAAGCAGACAACTATAATTTACTACTGCTAAATCAAGACAGTTTGGATAGGAGACAGTTTATTCAAAATACAATGCAAAGTCTTCTTTCTAAAGTTTTATATCTACGTCCTTGTCCCCAGCTACCTCGCCTTTTAAGGAAATAAAGTTATGTTAGAGATGAATGCCCACAGCAGTTAATAGCTGCTGATTCATGTTATGCTGACAAGGAATGAACAAGCATTTTAGTGTTCATGTTTATTGCTTCTCCACTTTCAGTTAAAAAATACTTTAAAAGAAAAGTGATTTAAAAAAGCACAAAGTAAGCTTTGCTTTGTAAGAACAAAGCTTTCTCCTCCAGAAAAAAATAGGTCTCATATTCAGATGATTAGCACATTTGTAATTAAAATTATAAATTGTATTCTTTATTAGTCTAAACACTTGGAGGATATTGTTCACAGCTTAATTACATAAATGAGCTTTAAAAAAAAAAAAAAAAAAAGGGTGTGTTTTTGCAACATAATTCTTACCACAGCATTTGGACTCTTGTCAAGTCACAAGCAAGAATTAAAAAGAATCACGGGAAGTCTGGCAAGTTTTAAGTCTGCACTGAGAGTCTTAATTTGTTTTCCAGGTTTTAAGCCTGAATATTCACTTTTTTTAATATTTGCAAACTATATGAAAACTTCGGTTGCTGGGGGGAGGGGGTGGAATCTGAGATTCCTAGTAGTCACAAGACTCCACAAGCTGGGATTTTAAAGAGAAAAAAAGCAAAGGATTGATACTGTCCAGTCAAAAATTTTCCACAGAGCAGAGGTCTGAACAGTTGAGAAACTCAGAAGATGATACAAACCAGTCCATATCAAAGCCTGAAAAAAATACTACTACTTTGCAGGGTTTTTTTTTTTTTGATTGATTAATTTTTGCATCAGGGATAAAAATCATGTTACGGGATTTGGTTTGTTTCTCTGCTTAAAAACTAAATAGTACTGAAGTGATTTCAGAGACTCCTTTGCATCAAAATTCCATCACTAATAATCCTTCAGTTCTGCTCGTATTCAAACAGAATTACTCTGGAAAGATAACAACAATGCACAGACCTCCTAAATGCACAGTCCACCAAAATAAAATAAAATAAAATTCACCAAACACTTAACAACAAATGCACACACACAGAAACACAACACCTCAAAAAATATTAATAGAAATCATTTTCTTTTTTTCAAAACAAAACCTAGGTTAGATAATAAAATATACACTTAGGATAAAGGGTAACCTGGCATAATGTAAAGCAGGCACAACTAACACCTCCTGTCAACTCTTGCCTTTACTTATAGAACAAATACCTTTGCCTTTATAGCTACATATTCTACTCCTTGCCCAAGTTAAACCACATGGAGTATTTTGTTTTAAAATATCAAAATATTGATAATCAATACTAAATTTACCATCTGTGGTTCTAATCTATCTTACTCTTCACTTAGAAGGACAAATGAAACAACCCGAAAGAACTGAGAAGCAAATATATTGGCAAGTCAAAGAATATAATTTTTGGAAATTATATTCATAACCTTGTTTCTGGTATTAGCTTTTTAACTCTGATTTGTTTCTACTATTGTTCTTCATAGTATGTGAAACTGAAACAAAATTCTATGAATATTTTAGACATAGGTCAGGAAGAACTTCAGAAACATTTCTATGAAAACAGAAAAGAGTAGGTTCATCAGAACTGGCAATATGTATACAATAAGGAATAAAAAGTGCAGAATACCAGACTTAAATAGTAGTTCTAGTAAATATCTCCAAATCACAAAACTACGTTTCAGTTTTCCCATCAGGATACTGCAGACCATTCCCTATGTGACACACTATGTCAAAAGACATGGCCTTATTAGCTGAGCTGTAAATAATCGTTTTTGAAATGGTACCATATAAAATAATGACCTTAAAAGAAGTATAAACAGGGTTTGCCAACACTTTCTACTCATCATAGTATTAGTCAGTGGGCCAAGACTGGAATCCAAACAAAACGCCTACAAATATTATTTTGACAGTTCAAATGAAGTCATTCACAGACTCTTCAGAATCACGTTCAGATAGTTTGTAACTGAATATTCTATAAGACACAGACTCTCATTTAAAGGCATTTTGACTGACAAATACCCTAGGCTACCTTCTCTGTTCTCCAACACATGTTTAATGATTAAACTCCATTTATTTGTATTTCACTAATGCTTCTAAAGTCAATTTGCCCTTCATAGCACACTTCCCCCATCTTCTTAAACCTTCAATGTCTGGTCAGTTGAACCTTACTCTGATCTGCTAACTCACATTTAATCGAATAATGAGGTTCCCTTCTTATTACTTAACAAGAACAAAACTTCCCATCACCCTGCATAAGGCCTTAACTGAAAAGTACAGTACACTGCTGGAGATGTAGTTACTTCTGTGATACAGCCTATGATTTGTTACAGCAAAGTGAGCCTCTTATTACTATTTTTCTTTCTTCTCCGCATTACTAACCTCTGACCTGGAAGTGGGGGCAAGGCAAGCTGCAGGTGAATCCGCATACATTATCCCCACTGTGGTCATACTAAGCTGACTCCATAAAACTTAGTGGTTGCTTCAGCAGTTATTTTTTGCTCACTTAAGGTTTTGTTCCTACCCACATTTGCATCAACTAACACGCTGCCTACGGTTTAACTAAGAATTGCATGTAAACTGGACTTACACCATAAATACCACAAAGGGTTTTTTTTCTACTCCTAAAACCTCCCCCATGAAACTTTCAGTGGTTGAATTCTAAGGGGCAGCTAAAATGTCAGCACTCGGACACAAACATGAATTCTTCGACTAACATACCATTCCTCCCCCTCACACAAACACACCCTAAACAAGGAGAAATACATGTCTATGATTAAAAGGAAATTCATGAAGAATTTATATGAACACCTCTTCTCATCTTATAGAGCTGGGAATTTGGGGAGGGGGATGAGCAGGGGTGGGAATAACAAGATAAGGAGATTTGTTGAGCTACATTTCCCTAAACCACAAGGCAAAGATATGAGACATACACAACTTGAGTGCAAAGATATGCCACTCAAATGTCACCAGATCTAAATGATCAGGTAAAGCAAAACATTTTTAATACTAGACAATTCTTATGCCAACATAAGTTTATTACTGCTCAAAAATATCCTTAGCGTAAGAATTTTAGAAGCAAATGAATTTTCTGCACACTAACACCCTGCACGTTTTTGAGTATAAACCACAAAAATACATTCAATGGAAGTTAACCTCCACTTCAGCATCTTGGTTAAAAATCAGAAGTGTGGTACTTAAGCAAACTTCCTGAACATCCCACTTACTGTACTTTCATTCACTTCATAACATGGACCCAGACAAGGGTAGGCTCTTTCTTAGACTAAATTAAACTGAGAATCATACTCTAGAAGTACTTGTAAAGAAGTCCAAATACAAAGGGATCCAGTAGAGTTAGCTCAAAGGAAGCTCTTCAGAAAAACATAGAATATGGATACTCTGTTTTCACTGACAACTATTTCTTTCCACAAATCTGTAACTTTTGGCTACTTGCTAGCATACATGGCAAGTTACATTAAATGGCATAATTACTCTTGGATACTAAAGCCACCTTTTATGCTAAGCTCTTGAACCATGAAATAAGATTTGGATACCTTAGTTGCTTTAATCTGGACTTACCACGCTTGACAGGAACACACTCTTCTGTTTTCTCTTTTATGCAGCATATTTGAGATTAAAGAACTGACTCTATTACTATTCAGAGTCCTGTGAACCTTATGTCACAGTATTTCTGAACTGCAGTTATTCCATTACTACAGTAAAACTTTTTTCACACGCTTAAAGTGCCTTCCTTAAATGCCTCAAATCAAAACGTCTGCCCAAAGTCTCAACACAATGAAACTGTACATATGCTTATCTTTACTTTACTGGCAGAATGTTTGGTTTTTTCCCTTTTTCAATTTCAACAAACATTTAGCACACGGACTCAGGATTACTGTCCTGTTGCCACTCTAAAACAGAGAATGTGGATATAATTTGACAGAAAAGCAGCAGAAGAATCTCCTGTAATTACTACATTTTCAGCATGCCCAAAAGCACGTCACAGAATCATAGAGTAGTTAGGGTTGGAAGGGACTTTAAAGATCATCCAGTTCCAACCTCCTTGCCATGGGCAGGGACACCTCCCTCTGGATCAGGCTGCCCAAGGCTCCACCCAACCTGGCCTTGGACACCTCCAGGGATGGGGCAGTCACAGATTCCCTGGGCAGCCTGTGCCAGTGCCTCATCACTCTCATCGTGAAGAAATTCTTCCTTATATCAAGCCTAAATCTTCCTCTCTCCAGTTTATACCCGTAAGGACACGTCAAGGATCTCCCTGTACATAAGATGACAGACATGGCTCTTATCTCCTTGTTTACTGTCTTTCCCAGGTCCCACGAAGGGTAACAAACGCCAGACACGTTTCACCTGGCCAAAGCAGCGAATTTCCCATCCGGGTTGGGAAGCAGCAACAGAGCCGAGGACGGCGGCGCGGCAAGACTCACGCCTGTGTCACCGGCGCACGTGGATACGCGCGGAAAAAAACGGGGCCGAGACGCTGAGTAACGCGGCGTTGGAGGGTGGGGTGGGACAGCTGAACCGCGGCCCCGGTGAGGGGGTGGGGGGGGGGGGAACGGACTCGCTCCAGGCAGCGCCTCCGGCCCCGACCCGCGCCGCCCCGCCGCCTCCCTCCTTCCGCCCCTCGCCTCGCACCCGGACAGGCCACTGCGCCGACTGCGGCGGGGAGGGGGGGCGTGAGGGGCGGCCGTTAACGACGCGCCTCAGCCTCTTCCTACACACGCCCCCCCCCCCCCCCCCCGCTCCCGTAATGGTGCTGCCCCCCCATTCCCCGCGCGCCGCTCCTTCAGCCCAACGGGCACGGGGGGAGCCGCGCGCGCGCAGCCGCTCCGCTCACCTCACTGTCCGCCGCTGCCGCTTCTCCGCGCGTGCCCTGGCCCGAGGGCAGCGCTGCCAACGTCTCGCCCTCTTCCTTCTTCTTTTTCCCCCTCCTCCCGCTTGCCGGACCCGTCCGCTCCTCCGCCACAGAGGCTGCGGCCCGACTGCAGCGCTAGCGGTCAGGTGACTCCTCCCCACAACATTACCCGCCCGCCAGCCCCGCCCCGCGCGCGCGCCCCGCCCGCCGGTTGGGCGAGGCCCTTCCCTCCCGTGCCCCTTGTGCTTCGGCCCCTCGCGCGCGCGCCGCCCTCTCATTGGGCGAAGCCCTCCTCGCCCAGCCCCCCGCGCAAACACCGCCCTCTGATTGGACGGGACCCTCCCCGTCTCCCCCGTGCCCCGCCCCCGCGCACACGCAGAGCCCTCTGATTGGACGCGGCTTCCCGCGACAGCGCGGCCCCCGCGCCTCAGCCCTGGGAGGGGAAGGGGGCTCCGCCGTGTCGCCCCCGGGGAGGGGGCTTCGCGTGTCACGCTGGTGTAAAAGTGGACTCCTTTGGAAACGCGGCGCGAGGCCCGTGTTGGGAAGTGCCACTAACAAGGGACGGTGAGGGGCTGGGGCGCGTCCAGAGGAGGGAAATGGAGCTGGGGAAGGGCCTGGAGAGCAAGTGTTACGAGGAGCGGCTGAGGAAACTGGGAGTTGTTCAGCTGGAGAAAAGGAGGCTGAGGGGAGACCTTATCACTAAGGGAGATGTTGTTGGTCTCTTCTCCCAAGCAGCAAGTGACAGGGCGAGAAGGGACAGCCTGGAGTTGTGCCAATGGAGCTTTAGGTTAGACATTGTGAGAATTAATTGATAAGTTTTGCCGCAGCTTGTCTGTATTATTTAATTATCTTGTCAAATAGAATCACAGAATCACCAGGTTGGAAAAGACCCATCAGATCGAGTCCAACCATTCCTATCAAACACTAAACCATGCCCCTCAGCATCTCGTCCTCCCTTCCCTTAAATACCTCCAGGGAAGGTGACTCAACCACCTCCCTGGGAAGCCTGTTCCAGTGCCCAATGACCCTTTCTGTGAAAATTTTTTTCCTAATGTCCAGCCTAAACCTCCCCTGGTGGAGCTTGAGGCCATTCCCTCTTGTCCTGTCCCCTGTCACTTGGGAGAAGAGGCCAGCTCTCTCCTCTCCACAACCTCCTTTCAGATAGCTGTAGAGAGCAATGAGGTCTCCCCTCAGCCTCCTCTTCTCCAGGCTAAACAACCCCAGCTCTCTCAGCCGCTCCTCATAAGGCCTGTTCTCCAGCCCCCTCACCAGCTTCGTTGCTCTTCTCTGGACTCGCTCCAGAGCCTCAGCATCCTTGTGGTGAGGGGCCCGGAACCAAACACAGTATTCAAGGAGCTTGTATTGAGAGATAACATGCAGACAATCTCCAGACGTGATGTTTTGTTGTCTAGCAAGATGTAGTTGTTTTAAGTCAAATGATAACCTGAAGGGAGTGTCCGGACATGGTCGAATACTCCAAAAATATAATGAGTATTCTTGGAGAGATTTATATGGTTCTTTGTCTAAAACTATTACATGTACTCACTACTTTTGTAAGACGGCATGCCTTTCTTAGAAGGGCACCCAATTAAGCGCTGAATTGTAAAATAAAAATATTATTACCTTTGCTTTGAAGACTTTGTCCTTTTTAATATTTTACCAGTGACTGAGTGTTTCTCATAACATCAAGAAAAAATTTGTCACCGAAAGGGTTATCAGGCACTGGCAGGAGCTGCCTAGAGAAATGATGATGTCACCATCCCTGGAGGTGTTTAAAAGGTGGGTAGGTCAGGTGCTAAGGGATATGGCTTAGTAGTGGACAGGTACAGTTTGACTTGATGATGTCAAAAGCCTTTTCCAGCCAAGCAATCCCATGAGTAGGCTTGTCTGGTTATATGATTAGTGACACTTTTGTGCCAGGAAATGTTAAACTAACATTTTATAAAGCTACCACCCTATGGGAGGTTTTGCTGGTATAACTCGCTGGCTTGTTGAGTTTATGTCATGTGATCTAAAATGCTTTCTGGAAGCACAGGCTGTTTTGTGTGAAGGTGATTTGCTGGAAGTGTTACGCTGACAGACTTTGTCCTCGTTCTGGGTATGATTTGTCAACTGGCTATCAGGCTCTGTGCTGTGCTGGGTAAGAAGAGATAAGATGTCAAGGAAGGCAAAAAAATACTGCAAGACAAGTTGTGGCGAGGAGATAACCTTCAGCTAGCAACTGTCATAGCAATGCTAGAACTGAAAATGGTGTGGTATTACTGTTGATCTGGTATCCCAGTTGAAAGGCAGATTAAGATGTCCGCTGCAAAGTGTATGTACCTTGCCTACTGTTTTCTGATCTCAACAAGTATTTTTGTGTGATGCCTTCTACATGCACGGATTCAGTACAAGATAGCTAAGAGGATGTCTTAGAAGCTGCTGGTTTATGTTACCCTGTCCAGGACCAGGGAGTTTTCAGTGTTTCTAGACTCTGGTAGATACTAGTCTCTTCCAAAGTACCTTAGAGTAGCAGTAAGGTCTTTTCCATCTGCTAAAAATAGCCAGAGGGCAGCTTGTTCTCCCCAGTGTCATCTTAAAGGCAACACAAAAGGAAACATTGAAAGATGTAAAAAAGACCTCCTGTTTTATGTCTATTAAAAGAGAAAAAAAATCTTTGTTCGTCAGATCAGAGGGGGTCAACTCCATGTACCTGTTTGTTCAAAGGACGCTGCTGAAGGCAGCTCCTTCCAGAAGCTGTGTATCCTGAATTAAACCCTGATGTCAAAAAATGCACTGCCAAGAATACTGATGGGAATTTCATTGTTATGAAATCTTAACAATGTTTAACAATTTTGTTTACATTTGAATTTTAAGATTATTGTTATGCCTCATAAATTAAAGCAGATAAGAAATATACAATCTCTCATACTTTGTATTTGTCACTAACTTTCTCAAGCTGTTTTTGCATCAGAGATTCTAAACCCCATTTTAGTCCTGAGATTTGGGGGGGATATATAAGCAAAGATCTTATTCGTAATATTTAGTAATAACAGGTGTGTATCAAAGGGAGGGAGTTCTCTTCATGCCTGGGTGTAGTGACTGACCTTGTATAATTCAGAAAAAAATGAAACCATGGGGAAAATGCTTATCTTTGAAAAGAATGGGGTGTCATTCTTAAAAACATAGCTTTATACATTACTTCACTCCTACATGTATTAATATTCTTTTCTACAGACTTAATACCATTACAATGGTAATGCTAATTAAATTCTCCTTTTCTTTACTTTCAGCGGCAAGCCAGTTAGAAATTACATGGGTAGGCAGTCTCAAGGATCTAGAATTGATTGATTCCACCCCTGCCAAGTGAACCAAACAGTTTCATTTTCACAGCAAACTAGAAAGGAACGTTTCAATAGCTTTGTTCAAAAGTCATTATACCAGATTAAAAGTGATAACAGACCGGAAATCCCTGCTGCTGTATTTTTTTTTTTCTTGTCAGTGGGGAGTGGCTGTATTTCACAGGCAAGCTTCACTTTTTCTTGGATCATTTCTAAGTCTTTTAGTCTCAGTTTTGTAAGATGCATTTTGTTAGTATTTCTTTGTCTCCTTTTCTCTAATCAGGTATCTTCACTGGCATCCAAAATAAAATTGACAACCCAAAGCCCTGTAAAAGCAGATGTGCAACCATACCACAAGTAGCAGTTCCAGATTACGTATTCAAGGGTTCCCATTTGCTCCAGGGCCTGAGAATTCATAGTACTTACTCTGAAAATTTTGTATGCAAATGGAAAATCCTTCAGAATAAAAGCTGTCTTTTCTTCCATCAACAAAATTCAAGATAGATGTTAACACCTTGTCTAGATTTGCATCAGGGGAAACTCAGTTAGTGCTTTTGTTACTCCAGCCGTAAGGCCAGGCACTTAAACTGTACCCATCTCCCCAGGTGACACACCTTTCATTTTACTTTTACGTCTGCCTGGGTTCTTTGAGTCTTTATTGTGGGCTAATACAGCTGAGTTACAGTTGTTCTTTGTAAGTGATAGTGGTGTGAAGCACCATGTACTGTGTTGGCTGTACATGACATAATCAAGCAATGCTGCTCTGAAAGGCCTGCTGCAAATGGGATTGTGTACCCATAACATCATCCATGCTAACAGCTGTAACAGAAGTGTTGCACCTATGCCACGCTGGAGCTAGTGAAGCAAAGTGAGTATCAAAAGAGGTGCTGAAAGAGTATAGAGAGCAATAGCAGTGTAAAGGATAGGACCAGGCAAGGAATGGAAGATTAAAAAACACTTGTTGAAATAAGAGCATATATGGATATTGAGTTACTGATTTAAAAAATGCATACAGTTGTGGTGTTTCCTTGTTCATTTTTGCACACTTCTTTTTTAAGTGTTCTCTAAAGGAGGTATGATACCTTTGAGGTGACAAAAATTCTCCTCTGAGAGGAGGGATTGCCTCTCCACTCTCTCCTTTTCTTTGGGATTTCTCTGATACATCTGTTGATGTGTATTTCTGCTACAGTAACAAATTATATCCAGTACCTGGTAAAGTGAATTAATACCTCTGACAGTTCTCTTAATATGTAACAGAACTGTTATTCCTGTGTTTTGATTAGGCAAGGAATTATTGATGGCCACAGTTTAATAAATACAACTGTATTGTAACATGGGCATCTACTATGTTTTCACTCATACAGGATTCAACAAAATCACACATAGTGGAGTGAGGGTGTGGTTCTCTCTGCCATTCATATGAGGAGTGTATTGAAAAAAATTCTGAGGTTTTCAGTTTTGACAGAGAGTAATGCAGAGTTTCCTTCTCTGACTGTTGATAACTGCCTTTCACCTCATTAAGAAGGCAGGGCTTAATTTATTTTAGTTATTAGTTGGTCAATATATTCCCCAGCGTAATCAGAGTTGCATTACAAAACAACATAAGCAATTTGTTGGCAAATAACTTTAAGGGCAGCTATTTGATAATTATACATAAATAGTACCTTTTTGCTTAAGATTTGGATACCACCAGTTCTTAATAATAATGTATTTTGAATCTCAGTTTCTATAGTTGTTCTTTATGTTTTCTGTGACTTGTAGTTCTCATGCTCTTACATGAGCAGTCCCCTAGTATTCAGCTGTGAAGAGTGCAGCTCTAAGACAAGCGTTTAGATAGTAAAAATCGAGTTGCAGAAATACAGAATGTTCTCAATATTTAAGCATTAGCACAAAACTTAAAATACCTCCCATTCGACTAAAAGATTTCAGGGTTTCTTTTATGGTCTTATACATTAGATTTTTGTGGGGAAGAGAGGGGAACAGGAGGGAGAAGAAATAAATCAAAACAGAAAGAGGTCTTACTTTGGCTGGAAGATTGGCTACCAAATCTTGGACCACACCCACCAAGAAGGGATCTTCATCTGTTCTTGATCCTAGGGATGATGCAATGTTCACTTCCCACACAATAGGGAATTCAGTTATGGTGTAATAGCTTGGTTCTCAGTCATAGGCAGATTGAAGAACTGAATAAGCACTTTCCTCACTGTCATTAGACACAACTAGAGAGAGGAAAAATACAAAAGTTACTCTGTTTTTTTTCCTAAAAAGGAGAAGTAAAACCAACAAAAAGGAGATCAGGGAGCTAAGCTGAAAAACAAGGAAGTATGTCTTCCTGCAGATAAATAATGAAAGTTTGAAAAGATAAAACACTATAAAAACTGAGATGATAAATGCTCACAAAATTATAAATAAGTTAATTGCAAAAAAAAACAGCAAAGAAAAATCTCTGGGTTTTGCAATAGATTTTTTTATTTCTGATACATTGACAACAACGTGATTTTAGGTCACACTGTCAGATGGTATAAAGCCTGGCTGTAGCTGTCTCTTGCTAGTGTTGTTTACTACTTTACTGTCTTCTTCTCATCATGCAATGTCCACATTTTCTGGCTGAGCAGGACACTTACCTAGGTGTCTTTGGTCCTTTACCTACACAGTACCACACTGATTGGACATACGTAACAAATCCAGCATTTCTGATCATAAGCCAAATGAGCATGCAGATCACTGCAGTAAATCAGGTGTCAGACATGCTGTAGGCACACTAGGTTACATGCAGAGGTTAAATGCAGTGTCCTTTTACACTCCCAGAAATGAAAATCAAACCACACCCTCCTGTGAACTTGCAAACACAAAAGTTGGTTTTTAATCTCCACTCTAGATATCATTTTCAAACTGTAAATTGAGCTATCAAGGAGGTACTGTGGTATGTGTAGCATTAAGTGACTGAAACATCAGGGCTATGTCAATATGTACAAGCTGAAAATCCAACTCTTATGTTAAAATGATTTATGAATTCTTTAAATACATTCTTTCAGAATTTATTTCTGTACTCTCTTTTGCTGTATGTGTGTGATATTGTTCTAATTCATGGGAACACACATACTTATTTTTCCTAGTTTCTTGGTCACAAAAGCCTTTTGTTCATTCTGGGAAAGCGTACTGTTAATCACAGAAAAATATTTTCAAATTCCCTGTGTGTAAAAAAAAAAGCAAATTGCTTTTCATCTAGAAGTAAATCCTACTCTAGTAAACTATCTTTTAAAGTGCAATTATAAAAATTACCTTAAATCTAAAGGTAATTTCCTCCAAATTCCCATCAAATCTTCTTAAATGCAAACTGACCTCTCAGTTAAAACTGATTATTTTTTTCCAGATATTATTTTTAAAAATAGCAACCTTAAATTAAGTAATAATATTTCAGTGGGAAACAAAATCAGATAATTTTTTTTCTTGAAAAGAATGAGATTTTTTTTATTCACAAGTGAAAAGGGTTTTAAACCACATATAAACAATGGCAAAAATGTGGGAAATAGATTTGCAATTGGAAAATAAGAGGTTGGCTTAGAAAGGCTGAGAGAAGGGTATGAAAAGACCAGCGAAAGGGAATTGCAGCAGGACAGCTACAAATGCCCCATCAGGGTACTTAGCTTGAAAGAGGAAAACAATTGATCTATTAATGAAAAATGGATTTGCTTTCCTGGAAACCTGCAGTAAAACTGGTAATGTCTGTAATTTTCTCAGAGAGCAATGCCTGATCTGAGGGATCTGGGAAAAGACCAGAAGTGTTCAGGAGGTGAAATTACTGCAGCCAGACTGTCCAGACTGGGCATTATTGCACAGTGGCTCTTTTGAAGCCTGCGAGGAAACCTCTGTGAATGTGAAAAAGTCATGTGGAGCTCAATGAGTGTTTGCAGTCTCAAGTAATGCTGTGGGATCACAGCTGTGTTGGTTTTAGATGAAGTAGCTCCCTCCAACACAAAACCACTAAGCCTGAAACCAGCTGATCAGTTTTCAGCCAGATGGAGATCTGCACGTAGATTCATGAGAGCACTGAGGCTGTCAGAAGTGGAGGGAGGTCTGGTGAAACACCTCATACTTTGGGGGGCTGAGGGTGTGCATTCACAGGACCACAAACTAAACAAGTAGCAGACTCCCGTTTCCATGTGGCCCTTCTTCTCCTATAGGAAGGTCATGCTGCAGAAGAGAGTCATCTCTTCAGAAAAGAGCCTTTGCAGCACTAGAGAAAGAAGAACCATCTGTTTTCTTTAATTTATAATACAGTCTATTGATAGTCTCCTGAATTAGCAGCTTGGGATGGCCCCTCCACACACCCTTAGTTTAGGGAGACAGAGAGCTGGTAGTGCACACTTCCCATCTGTGTCTGGCTCAGAGTTCTCTTGCTTTCACTCTAAACTGCTCTAACTGAGGAGTCTGGTCATTAGTGCTACATTAGCAGGGATATCTGAAGTACTGGCTTGTTTCTCTTCTATTGAAATCCAAACCCTATTTACCCCCATATGAAAATATGGGGAACATTAATTGTATCTGTGGAAAGAGGTGCCCTCAGTTTTCTTAAAAAACAAATCTATTTCTGGGTGAAACCCTTGGAAGTAGGAAAGAAGCAGCTTCTCTCTTTCACACATACAGATTCGTAAATCTCTGCACCACTCGAAACTTTGTACACATTCCCTAAGAACTGTAGTCGTACTCCTGAGAGAAGGATGTTGAGTCATAGTGAAGAAAGGAAAGAAAAGCTGGATGTTTTTTCTATTAACAATCATTGCAGAGGTCAGACACAACCAAGACAGACAGATGAACAACAAAAACACTGGTTAAATGATTCAAAAGGCTAGATTTTCTGGCATTAGACAGTAACATTTCAAGTACTCTGAAAGAAGATACGGAAATGAATTGTCATTCCAGTATATCTGAGCATATTTGCCTTTTGAGTCGAATGCCTGAGGAAGGATTAATTTTAAAATGTTTTGGTAGAAAGTTTCTGAAGGACTTGCTTACACTTACGCTGTCTGAAGGCTGTTGTAAATATACCAGAACACAAAACAACGAAATCACATTTGCCTTTGGAAGTGTCTGACAATGGCAAAACACAAGACAATATACAATCCTTTGAAGTATGGTTTACCACCATATTTCAGAAGTACCTAATTAAGCTACTCTTTTGTTTAAATAAATTGTTCTTTATGAACACCCTGCTTGCTTTTGCTACAAGGGATGATTGCAAAAGTGAACTATATGTTTGAAGATCTGCTTAAGACTGGAAAGCACACCAAAATCAGGAAAGAATACCATACCTTCAATTACATGGGTAGGTCTTAGTTTGACAGCAGAGGGTTCTTATTGTAACCTTCTACTTCTGTACTGATCACACAGTGACTTGCCAGGGAGACAGCTTGGCTATTTGATATATTAACTCTACTGTTACAGCTTTCTGAAAAAGGCATTTATTTTTCTGAGGTTTTTACATTTTCCTAGTTGTCTTAACAGAGGAAGAATTGATTCAGTGCCTGCTTCTGTTTAAAGCTGCACATCAGATGCCCCCCAAGAGAAGCTGTTCGGTTTCTGGGACTCATTATCAATTTGGAGTCTCAATTGAGAAACCAGAGGGATTACTAGTTTGTTTGTCACTGCGGTGATCCAGTAAGAGTAAGGAGCCAGTCTTCACCCATCTGCTGTGTCTATCTGGATTTCCTCCTGTTCTCAAGTGACTGGCCAGTCAGCTCATTGTTCACTTGGGTGTGACTGCAAACCATGTTGAGTCATGGTTTAAGTGCACAACTCATACTGAAAGTAAAGCATGGCCAATTTTAACTCTACTTTTTATTTTATTGCTTAGTTCTGCGAAAGTCACAAGGAGCTCCAAGCTGCTACACACAACAAAGGTAACCCAGTGTAAATAAAACACAGAAGGAGATATTGCTATCAACATGCAAAAAAGAAAGAAATATACCTGAGATTCTCTGTGCTGGGCCTGACTGTGATGGATTTTCTTCTCAAAAACAGAGCATTAGATGAGGTGTCAGGTGAACTAGTGATTCACCTATTGTCAGAGGATGAAAGCAAGTTAACAATAGGCAAGTGTACTTGCAAACCTGAAACTTTTTATAGAAATGATAGAGTTGATTATATAGTATTATTTCCTGATAACTTAGTTCTTTGTTCATTTTTTGCCTAGGACACAATAGACAAAAAATTTCCTACTGTTCCTGGTTTTCCTCTCACTTCTTTGCACAGCTGATGACCCACACCTGTGGTGACTAGTTCTGCCCGCCCTGGAGGAGACTCACAGACTTTTTAGGAATCTTTTAGAATTAGGTTTCTTATGGTGCAAGGTAGGAGTTTGAAACCCTTTTCAAAGTTTATCTTAGGAGCACATTGTTACTTTTCCCCTTTCTCTTCACAGGATCACAGACTGGTTGAGGTTGGAAGGGACCTCTGGAGGTCATATGGTTCAACATCCCCGCTCAAGCAAGGCTACCTAGAGCTGCTTGCCCAGAACCATGTCCAGGTGGCTTTTAATATATCCAAGGATAGAAACTTCACAACCTGTGGCCTGGTCATCCTCGTAGTGAAAAATTGTTTCCTGATGTTCAGGTGGAGCCTCCTGTGTTAGAGTTTGTGCCCACTGCCTCTCACTGAAAACCTTTGAAAAGAACGTGTCTCTGTCACCTTTACTACCTGTCTCTACAAATTTCTTCCCATTGATGAAATACCCCCTCCGACTTCTTTTAATGGAGATGCAGTACTAAAGGAGGGCAGAAATAGGCCAGGTTACCTAGTCAGGGACTAAGCTGACATATCTGTTCAGCAAAAGTCTCTGGCACTGTTCCTGCTGTTATTAAATGACTATAACACTTTTTGAGATGTGCTTTTTCTCAGGAAAACATGTAAGTGTTGCACTTAATGACAGTGCAGGTCTCAAGTGTTTGTTGGAGCCTGGATGCTGACCGAGACAGAAACACCTAAAAAAATTGGTGAAGTCTCAGTTAGACATCCTGAACCACACAGCAGCCTACTATTATGTTATGTCTTGTGCAAGATTCAATATGCAAATTGGACAAATGCATCTTAGGCTTGAGTGTAGTCATGAAAAGTAGCTTGTAAGAATATTGTTGACAGTTCCTATTGCATATTTTAGGTCTTTCCTGAAATGAGCCCCTACCTCTTGTTTGCAGAGACTTCCGTCCCCAAAAGAGAGCAATTGGATTACATGTTGGCTGCTTTACCTTTCAACAAGCACTCAAATGCGAGGAAGAGGAAGGAAGACAGAGGGAGGGAAGGGCTGCCACTGTAACAGAAAGGAGGGAGAGAATCAAATTCCTGTGTGTACTTCTTTGCACACATACTTATTTTTGGATAAGGAGAACTGCAAACATGACCTTGAATTCCCTGTAAGGTGTTTTCTAACTGTTGTTTCACTTAGGAGATTAATTTCTTCATATTATTTCACATGCCACCATCATCTCTTTTCTGCTGTATGAAATCCTCATCTTTTTTGTCCATCTAGCAAATTCTGGCTATATTGACAAAAAGAGTATCAAAGTACATAGCAGATTATTCTAGGACTTTGTGCAAGGCTATTGTCTATGGCACAGTATGCTCCACAGGAGGTCAGAACTTTATGGTCTATCAAGGTACGTGACTGCTTATAGGATCCCCAGAACAGTATCCTCTCTACCTGCTTTTGCCAGGTATGCTGCTTTGATTGAGCTTTCAAGAGGGAGTGCTCAGCAGAGCAGTCTGCTGTTGACTAACCTCTCAAAAAACCCTGGGTCAGTTTAGGGTCTGTGAGTTGCTCACAGGAGCAATGTTCTCTGGGGTAAGTTGCGCCCGTGCATATTACCTACTTCTCCTCACATCCCTCCACCTAAGAATGGCTTGGAAAAGGGGGGAAACTGGCTTAGAATTCTGGGGTCCCGATGGAGTTTTGCAAGTCATGGTCAACCTGTTTGCATCTCTACATGCAGGCACAGCAGAGTACAGTTATGTTTGGTCCTGATAAGATGTTAGCCTTCAGCTCTGAGTGCTCATTTGCATGCCTTCCCGCCATGTGAAAGTGAGTTACTGCCTAAGAAAATGCAAATGCCTTGTACTTTATGACAAATGCTGTAAATCAGAAATTGTGGTAATTATCTCGCATGAAGTCCCTCTAAGAAAGAACAAAATACCTATGTTCTTGTTAAATGCTTATGAATCACTACCAGGTAAAAAATGACACCACCTGTCACATTTCACACTCAGGCTCAGAAAATGGGAAGAACATACTGAACTGAGGCAGCTAATGACTGTGTTGTACAGTGGTTGTTATATGACACCACAAGATCTATTATACTGCACATTCCTTTCAGGCAGAGAAAGGGAGCAGAAACTACACAGCTGAATGGTCTATGAGAAGAAACCTTAAAATTGCGGTTTAAGTAACAAAAACATGCATGTTTTTGTATACAGACAGTAGAACAAAATTTAGATATTTTTCTCTATGCATTTAATAAATACATGCAGAAACTGGGTGTAGATGCACAGGAGTGACTATTGCTGTATTAATAGATTGTGAGACATTAGTAAGAGTGAGCAATTCAATGGCCTTTTTAACAATGTTTCTGGAAGAAAGCAACAAATGAAATGGGAGAATTCAGGAGTGCAAATGAGCTGCCACTCCAGGCAAGATCCTAGGCTTTGGCATTGGTATTTATATCATCCATAAGTAATGGTTGTGCAAAATTACATGACTCTAGGGTTGTGTGCTAAATACTCCAAAAAGGGAGTAAAATGGAATATAGTAAACACTAAGTCCCTCGTCTGCTGAGATATTTACAAACTACATTTCAATAAGCAGAGGAGTAGTCCCACTAAGATCTGAATGAGCAAACCCTTAAAAATCTGTTCAAAATTTACTGTGTTCTGTTGCATATTTGGAAATATCAGAGACTGGTTTTCTCCATAAATGTTATTTATGTTATTTTAATACCACTTTGCAGTTTTATTGGTGGCAAAATATGATTTAGAAGACTGAACTGACGTAGCAGAATAGGAGGGAAACATTTTAACAAACCAAGAAGTAGCAGGTATTTTGTATGAGAACAGTTTTGAAAAAATGCTGTTGTGTATTCATCAATAATAACCAATTTCACTGTCTTTGGAAAATTACTTTTTTTCCTCTGCTGTTTCCTATATGAGGCTTCTAAATCAACATGTCGAAGTTCATTCGATGAGCTAAAACGTAAACAGATATAGAAATAAAACATAGTTTCATGTGCTACTATCTCTGTCTCTCATTGTGCAAATTTGTCACTTTGAGAGAGGTCATGTGTCAGTACAGTCATGTTTATTCGGATGTGTGGCTGTCCTTCCACCAGTGAGAAACTTATAAAGGCTTTTATGTTGTTGGCAGTTGTATTTGTAAGGGCGCAATGACTAAGCTTCACATGTTTCTATTAATACAAAGTTGTCTGTCATTGATACCAATGCTCGCTGTTACTTAAAGTGAGAAATACTCTAGTTAACCACTTAACAATTGGTAGGAGCTTCTCAAATGCACTGTGCAATATAGATTTATTTTTAAAAGTTCTAGGTTGTACAGTGCCAAGGAAGCCTCATTTCTGTCAGGCCGTGAACAGCTTGCTTGTTTTTTCGTTATTTGCCAATTGCAGTGGAAATGATGCAGCACAAAAAACTGCTGACTGGAGAGTCAGTTGTAATTTCTAGGTACTTTCTGGTTTTGAACTAACATTATAGATTATCACAAGCGGTGCAGTTGTTTGAATTCATCTTCTGCCAAGTTTTCATGCTGATGATGCTGGTAAGAATAGAGAAATCTACCTTAGAAGCAACTTAGTTTGTTATTTTCAAAATTGAATTTAAAATTATGTTAAATTGACCTTATTGGGTTTTTTTCCTATTATGTTCATTAAATGACATGATATCTCAACAATTACGTAAAGAAAAATATTGTGTGTTGTAGAGGAGCCATTTACTGCTACAGATAGCTATGATTTACTAGAACAGGAGAACAACCAGAAGGATGTGAGTTAATGTGCACTGGTGCGAGGTAACACAACTCCATCAGTACTATACATCAATAAACCCTTATGGACGATAATAAAAATGATGAGTCTCTCACTTTAGAAAGAAAGCATTTTCACCAAATGAAGCCTGTGGTGTTACTCTGTAACAGGCAAAGCATGACCCTACAGACCTTTTTCATATTCTGAAAGCAAGGAGCCCTGCAGAGAGCTGAGAAGACTCACACCCTGGGAATTTTCCAGTGGTTTACACAGGCCAGTCTTGAGGGGTTCACTGTGCTCAGTGTCCGTCCTCAGAAGGGTCACTCTATTATCTAGGGTCTATGCACCTCTCTGCACTTCTGCCCTAAGTTTCAGTAAGACATGTAGCTTGTGCCTAAAGAATTAGCAACGACTTTTTAAAAGCCTTTCACTGGAAAACATAAAGAACCACAATTTATTGGCAAGCCCTTCAGTGTTTCTTCTGGGGACCTGTAATATGTAAAATATTAACCAGAGAAAAAAGGGAGTAAGGCAGTCTCATATATCAAATAGTTACTGTTTTAAACATACTGCATTTGGTATAGCAGTTAGAAAAGCTGTTGTGAGCTGGTGATAAGAGTAGCACAGCTGAAAATACTGAACTGTGGGAGTAGTTTGGAACTATACCTAGGTATATCTAGGTATATAAATATATCTAGTTATCTAAAACTGAGGCCTGCTTACACCCAAAATGTTGAACCAAGCAACAGGTTCCTTGCTTCTCCTCCTGAATATGGCTCAGTTTATTCCATCCTCCCCCTTTTGACCTGAGCATCACCTCAGATCCTCTGGTTGTTCTTCTCAGTATGCACAGGCTGGCCACAGCCCAAGAAAGTTGGTTTCCTCATCCCAGCTTTAAATGCTGTGCTTGTGTACTTGAGTGTAGAAGTGCTGAGAGGCATTTCCAGCATCCATGGTCTGTGAGCGCAGCACCTGCAGTGAGCACAGGCAAGGCCAGGACTCCTGCATAGTGCAGCTCATCGCGTTCTGAAGGAAGCACCTAGCTGGAAACAAGAAGTACTCAGCCCCTTACCTCAGGACTGCAGATTATATTAAAAATATATGCATAAAATTTTGGTTGGGAGCCTCAGCACCCTAATGTTAGGACCCTGTTTCTTATCTGTTCCCCCTCTACTTACAGATTTTGCAAAATTTGCTGCACAAGGACCCACCTGCAATACAAGAGGATCGGTGTTCATACTCTGCATGTGTGCTTTGACCTATTTAACCTGTTCTCTGGTGATAAAGACACTGTCATCAAAGCTGACAAGGCTTTCCTCTTCTTTCCTCTGCACATTTTTTAATTATTTTTGTTAGGAATTACAGAAAAGTTATGGATAACAAAACTGCCATCACCAGTTTTCATTAGTTCTTCTCCTCTCCATCTGTTCATTAGTTCTTCAGACATAAGCCTGTTGCTGTTGATCAAAAAGCTACTCTCCTGAACACATTACAAGGATTTTATTTTAATCCACCTGCATTATTTTACATCTGTAATTGGTAGGTTATAAAAATAGACAGCAGGCCATTAAAAATGTGAAAATTAGCTTGGGTTAAACTGACGTGGTTCAAATGTTGTCGAAGTTTCACACAGCAAAATACGACATATTGCCAATTTATGCTAGCTAATCTCCAGATCCAAAGTGTACTTCATTCACTGGCTAGATGGCCACCATAGTTAAGTGAGTGCTATGGAATACATATATAAAAAATGGAGCTTTATCCAAAGGAAAAAAAAATGCATTTAGGTAGACAGTGGCCTGGAAAACCCTTAGAGTGAAAGTATAAAATTCAACCATTGATGAAATGAAGCAAAATTAGTTAACCAAAAATTTGTGAAAACACATTGGAAGTACTGAGACAAATTGCATGTGCTGAATTTAAAGTCATCCTGCTTATAGAAACTGTTAAAAGTACAACATGTGTTTGCATTGTCAGATAAAGGCAGGAAACAAACTTCTAGGAACATGGGTTCCAGATAGGAAAGGTGCCTTCAGACTATCAGTGCTGAAGCAGACATACTAGAGAGAGAATTTTCTCCCTACCTTACAAGCAGGGAAAGAGAAATAAGCTTATACTGTGGAAAAAAAGTTGTTGCTGTTTATAAAAAAATAATAAAGAAAGGGCTCGAAAGAGCTTTGAGGAAAAAGAAATCAACTGGTCAATAAAGAAAGCATGTTAATTTGTAAAGCAGAATAATTAATTAAATAACTAGTATATTGCTAGAGAGTTTCAATCATGGAAAATCTGTCCATCAAAACAGTCATTATGTTGCTCCTGATAAATTCAATTTTTAAATACAGTTTTGGTGTGGTTATTAAATTAATTTTTCTACAGGGAGGGAGAAACTCTTGTGAAACAGTGATCTCACAACAGGCTGGAGCATTTCTAATGAAAACCACAATGAAATGGTTCAGTTCACGAAAGTCATCGAAGACCAAAAATTCTAGCAGAATGAACAGGTAACAGAAAAGTTCAGTCATAAGACCAGCTATAAACAGAACGAAACACTTCTGCTTTATCAAATTGGATTGTTGGTTTATACCACTGTTCAATGAATAAACTGCACACAGATTTTCCAGAAATAATTAGGCAGAAGGAAGGATGAAATTGGAGCTGACTTCACAGAAGGCATAGCCCAGCTTTAGAGAAAATTAGTAGCAAAATCCAGGAAGGAATCACCTGGAATAGCAACTGAAAAAAATAGCAATCCAGATCAACTTATCAGCTGTGCAGAGTGAATGGACAAAGTGGGCTTCAAATGGGGCATGGCAAAGGATGCCAGGGAGCTCAGGTGGGATGCCTCCCTCCTGGATGTGCTCCTGCTTGAAGTTCCCAGGGGTTCCTACAGCAGCAGAGGTGAGTCAGCAGATGTGTCCTTGGATTTTAGGTCCCACAGACTGACTCTGGGAAGGAGGGTAAGAAATCACTGCACACTCTCCCAATCCTCTGCTTGTGAAGGCAACAGTCCAGAACAGTTTTCCAAGGAAACCCCAAAAGACCAACATACATTGTCACAAGGTTTAAGGTGCATATCTATCTTCTTTCCAGACCTACATTACTTTGCTAACATAGAATAAAAAGCCTGTTCTTAAGCTGAGACATCATCAAAACCCTCTGAAAGTCAAAGAGTACACATAAGCAAACTTGTTTGTAAGGTTTAATTCCCGTTTCTTAGTTCAAGTGACCAAGTGATTTCTTCTCTCAGCATACTAAAAAAGCAGTGTTGTGCCACTGGTAGGCTGTCTGTATACAGGATTTCCATTTATCAGGATTTCCATTTATCATGCTTCAGACCAGAAGCAGTACATTGACAGCATTTCTTCAGGGTTTTTTTGTTTCTTTATTTTCTTTCACAGACTACATAATTACCGAACGATCTCGTTCCAGTTTAAAGAACCTTCCAACTGTACCTAGAAAAAGCTCAAGTTCTCCTTGAATACAGTTGTCCAGATAGTACAGACAACTGTCCGTTTGTGTCCCATACATCTTCATTGCAGCACTGTAGTAGTGGGACTTTTAAAACTGTTTTATTAAAAAGGAGTGTTTCCATTGTCTCATTTCCCATTGTATCTTCTTCTAGGGTTGAGTGCCCTAGAGTGTCTATGGGCCTGCAGGAACATTTGGTCTGCACATCTGAAGTCTTTTGGGTTGCTTTTTTTGCCACCTGATGGTACCTCTGGAGCCCTGGTGACAAATAGCTACAGTTTCTGTCCTCTGAAGACCTCTGTGCCTTTTGCCAGTCACATGGAGAGCAACAGGCAGATCCAGCTAGGCAAGCTATGGAGCAGCCCCTTTTGCTCCACTTTTTCTCTTCTTTCTTCAAGTTGGAGGTGGCTCCATAAGGAAGGGAAGTCACACAAACCTGCTCTACTGTGTGTGGCTTTAAGTAGTGGGCCTTTATTTCAGAAAGCAATTAGTGTAGCTGCATGGGCTTACCATAAGGATTTCAAGTTGCCTTTTGTGGGTGCTCAGTTCGTACCCATGCAGTACCACCTTTGTGTAGTTGGCAGAAATGTTTCTTTACTTGTATTTGGTTTCTGAGAGAGTTTTTTTCAAGAGAAGACAGAACAAATTGGTGCTGATGCTACTCAGAATCAGAGTTTTAGGTACTTTTTATGTCCACATAGCATGACTCAGAGTAACAGGAGTCTCAGTTTTAACAGCATTCCCAGAAGGCTAATACTTAAGTGCATAGAGCCAAGTCTTAAGTGAATGAATGGTTCTTTCATAGAAATGCAAGATGTGGTATGTAGGATGTCCATGGAGACCCGGCTGGTGGTTGACTGGACTCCAGGGTCCCTATACAGTCAGTGGAAAAGTAAAAGGCCTCTGCAGGAGGCAATTACAGTCTGAATAAACGCCTACTCCCTTCTACTGACTCTGTTCCCAGGATAGCATCAGCCTCAGATAAAATTCAGTCCGAATTGCTCATATCTTGTTTGAGCTGGGGCACTTTCTGTGTTGTCCAAGTCTATGTAAGATGTCAGAGGAGATCTTCATACAGTCTATGTTTTCAAAGATGAAGTCTGGCTTGTTGTCGTATATCAATTTTGATTTATTTTAAAAAATCTGATATTCAGAAAGTCCTATCACCCCAACTCTGACAATGAAGCCTTGAGAGACTACTGCATGCTGCTTACCCAAGTCCTACTTAGTTTTGAAAACCTGGGTTGCATTACATTCTGACCAATCTAAGCCCACTATGGACTGCTCCTCTTCTTCTAAACTCATCCTTTATCTGGCATTGTTTTTTGTAGCTAAAACTGTATTTATAAGTGTATTTAATAAATAAATAAATGGGGAGTAGAAGTTTTTATTCATTTATTTTTAAATAAAAGTTTTCGATGATGCTCCAGTAAGGCTGAAACTAGTTGAAGATATGTTTCATAAATCATCTGCTTGCTTCAGACAGATCTTAAGTAGTTCCTACTCTGGAAATAGGAAAGTATGTCATCAGACAAAGAAGCTCCAAATGCTTAAGATCATTCTGGAATGGTCTTTTTGTTTGTTCAGCTGTGCATATCACAATAGGCCTGAGCTCACTGCCTATCTATCTTATAAAAGCACTGCTTTAAGTTGCTTATCTTTTGTAAGCACATGTTTTAATACTACTAACTAGATAAAAGAGAAAAGGAAAAATGAAGCAGAATAGAACACACACAAAAAAAGAAAAATGATGGAGAGGAGAGGAGAGGAGAGGAGAGGAGAGGAGAGGAGAGGAGAGGAGAGGAGAGGAGAGGAGAGGAGAGGAGAGGAGAGGAGAGGAGAGGAGAGGAGAGGAGAGGAGAGGAGAGGAGAGGAGAGGAGAGGAGAGGAGAGGAGAGGAGAGGAGAGGAGAGGAGAGGAGAGGAGAGGAGAGGAGAGGAGAGGAGAGGAGAGGAGAGGAGAGGAGAGGAGAGGAGAGGAGATGATAAAGCAAATCAGAAAAGTAGCAATGGGTTCTAACCAAATTTAAAGGCAGTCTTCTCCATTCCTGGGTCCAAGCAGTTGATAATTTTGCATTTAAACATCACGTTTTCTTCATTCACAATTTACAATGACCAAAGGAAGGATATTGACAGCATGGGAGAAGTAAATTGCAAGATGAAAGCACAAGCAAAATTATCTGTGGCCATATATGCATGTCTAAAGTATGCATCTGTGGGGAAGAGAGAGGAAAGGAGGAGTGGGACCTATCTGATGAAGACACCCATGGCATTTTTGGCCTAGTCCAGTATTTCTGTTAATTTTTTCCAAAGAAAAAAAAGCAAGGAGTATTTCCAAAATTCTTTAACAGCATTATGCCAATACTCTTGTAGTTAAGAGCCATTTCTAGATGTGTTTTATAGTGCTTTGTAAATATTTGACATTTCTTAGGTTTGCTTTTTTTTAAAAAAAAACTTATAAATAGTTCCATATAACGACCCTACAGAGCCACTTCATAAGGGTTGGCGTGGCTGCAGTTGTGCAAGTGGGTACAAACGTGCTTACCGGGAATGACAAAAGAGAATGTTTTCTTCCTTACTTTGGTATCTTGTGCCGGCATCTGGCTTGTTCAGCAGCTGCAGCTGGACATAGACACAGCTCAAAGCACTGGAGCAAGATGCCCGAGTTTTTTATGCACCTCACAGTATGAAGGTCCTCCCCACTATTTAGTTTGTTGCCAGACAGCTCACCAGAAAGGCCCTGACGCAGCACGGTGTTTAAACACTCCAAGCACGTAATTAAACATTCCAAGCACATAATTAAATTCCAATGAACTTTCAACAGCCAAGTTTCAAGGTGAGGTGCTGGTCTCTCTGGCCTTGATCCAGCAAAACACTTCAGTGCATGAATAATACTTCATCACTGTGAATGGTCCTATTGGCGAATCAGTGGGAACTACTCATTGCTTAAAGTTAGGTACGTGTTCAAGAGGTTTGTATGACGTGGCCACAATACACCATGGTTAATGCTCTGTTGAACTAGGGCCTAAATCCAGTTTCCTGTGTGGTACCTTCTTGGCGTTGCTGCTTACCTACCATGCAGCCTTGCTCACTTCGATGTGGGCGGCCTCATTTCAGAAGCAATGTTAAGAACTTGTAAATGAAACCTTCTCATGTTAAAAAAACAGTAATGATTCCCTTTTTGGACAGTACTACAGTGGTAAATTTACATTGGACTACTTTGGCAGTCAAACTGTGAACTAACAGTCTCTTGAATATAAATTAGAGGAACATCATAAACATCTGAAAACATTGCATGTCCAGTCATACTCAGGATATACACAGCTTTCATAAACTGTTAGTAAAATGTTGCCAACTGCCTTTGGTAAAAGCCTTTCTTATGTTCTCTTTTCATACCTCATTTTTACGTACAGTTTAGCTAGAATTTTGTCTCTTGTCAGGTTTCAGCTAAACAGCAAAACATAAGACTTTTGTTAATTCTGAAACAGCTAAGGTAGAGAAGCAGTCTTATCAGCATGCTTTTTTTCTGCTCTTTTTCCTTCTAAGACATTCTAGAAATCCAAATTTTGGAAAAAAACATGGTTGTTCAAATAAAATGGGAGGTATGAAAGAGCCACCTAATTCATTGCTGGTAAAACAATCCTAATATTCCAGCATAACCACTTTGGGTTGTTGAAACTTGAACTGTGGCTGGACCATTGCCCATGCATTAGGGCACTCCTCCAAAGTCTTAATGCTTCCTATGTTCAGCTTACTTAGCCTAAATACAAAGAGAAAAATGGGAATATAACATTTGCATTTTCTTTTATAAGTGTGACTTAATGAAAATTAGGCTGTATGAGATTCAGGGGATATTAAAATTTGCCAGAAAAAAAAAAGGACACATTAGTCAGTTGTTCATGGAATCACTTCGTAGAATCACTAAGTTGGAAAAGACCTTTGAGATCATCAAGTCCAGTTGTACCTGTCCACTACTAACTCATATCCCTAATTACTTCATGTACCCGTCTTTTAAACACCTCCAGGGATAGTGACTCAATCACATCCCTGTGCAGCCTCTGCCAGTGCTTGATAACCCTTTTGGTGAAGAAGATTTTTGTAATGTCCGATCCCGTGACGCAGCTTGAGGCCATTCCCCTGTGTCCTATCACCTATCACTTGGGCAAAGAGACAAACACCCAGCACTCTGCAACCTCATTTCAGGCAGTTGTAGATCATGATAAAGTCTCCCCTCAGACTCCTCTTCTCAAGGCTAAACAACCCCAGTTCCCTCAGCCGCTCCTCATAAGACTTGTCCTCCAGACCCTTCACCAGCTTCATTGCTCTTCTCTGGACACGCTCCAGGACCTCAATGTCTTTCTTTTAGTGAGGAGCCCAAAACTGAACAAGGTATTCAAGGTGCAGCCACATCAGTGCTGAGTACAGGGGCAGAATAACTTCCTTGGTCCTGCTGGTCACGCTCTTTCTGATACAGACCAAGATGCCATTGGCCTTCTCGGCCACCTGGGCCACTGGTGGCTCATGTTCAGCTGGCTGTCAACCAACAACCCCAGGTCCTTCTCTGCTCAGCAGCTTTCCAGCTGCTTTTCCCCAAGCCTGTAGCACTTCTTGGAGTTGTTGTGTCCCAAGGGCACTAGGTCTTGTTGAATTTCATCCTGCTGGTCTCAGCCCATCAATCCAGCCTGTTCAGATCCCTTTGCAGAGCCTCCCTATCCTCCAGCAGATCAACACTTCTTCTCAGAATAGTGTCATCTGCAGTCTTACTAAGGATGCACTCAATCGCTTCATTCAGGTCACTGATAAAGACACTGAACAAAACTGGACCCAGAACTGAGCCCTGGGGAACCCCACTTGTGACCAGTGTGTAATGTGTTATTTGAAGCACCTTTGTTTCTTAGTTTTTGTACCATTAAATAAATACTTTTCACATAGTGTCTACAATCACTTAGTACTGCCTAGTACTTTGAAAAAGTAAAGCCATATAGGACAGATTCCCAGGCACAGAAATCCAACTGCACTCAACAGAAGTACTTTGGACAAGTAAGGAAATTACAGTATCGTTTATAAGTATTATGAACTCTTTCAGCTTTTCTAGTATGCCAGAATTCATTTAACTTGAATGCTTATGTTAGCTATTTTCCAGTATGTTGTTGAGAACAACACATTTGTGTAAGTATCTCTAGTATCTTAAAAATATTTGATATCACACTTTTGATAATTTTGGATGTGATTAGATGGTGGGAAAATAATATACTGTTCCATACTTATATAAACTGCTCCATACCTATATATATTAGTAGTAATAAATACTTAAACAAACAGAACACCATTTGGATAAACATAATTGTGTACCCAAAACATTTACTGAAAGATCTCTTTTTGCTTTGTATTAATAGTGGTAGATGTCATGTTACCCACCAGAGGGAGCCCATACAGTCAAATGTAAAGCTATCTTTTACTGATGTAAACTGTTGAGAGGTATTTAAAGGATTACAGATTTAAGCACATTTTTAGTTTAGTGCACAGCTGGATGTAATTTATATTAGCTGGGAACTGTTGTCTGTTTCTTTGTTCCTTGAAATATCCCTTTTTGAAATAATTTTTAAAATAATTGTTTACATTCTTCTTAGTGCGTAAGATAACTTTGTAAGCAGCTATTATTTCATATGTGAGTAGCGGGCTTTTTTTCTGATTAAACACACAAACAAGGAGTGAGGTTTTTCTTAATAAACCTAACATTTAGAACAGTATTTATATGAGTATGTTTGATAGTGCCTGTCTTCCATGATTATTAACATTTGCCTCACAGTATTTTTTTTGTACCAACATCTAACTGTTAAACCTATATACTGACTCACTTGCAGAACATGGATACAAAATGTGATCTGACCACCAGACAGTCAAAGATTTTAGCAGATAATGCTTTTAAATGATACAGTTGCTTTGTTTTACTCTTAAAAATTCAGTGTTTGGCTGTTCCAGCACTCTGGAGGAAATGACAGGCAGGAGTCAGAGGAACAAGCTGGGGAGAGCACTGTGATTAAATGGCTCTGGAGAAAGTCTGTAGGCACAGGAAAAGCTGGGTTGTGCACTGAGATGTGTCATACACTTGTGGGAAAGTCACAAGACAGAGGCAGAAGTTTTTTTGATCACAAAACACAACAGCACTATCCCTTCGTGTGAATAACTGAAGATCTAGTTAATAAATACATCAAATTCTACTTGTGCAATGAAAGCAGCAAAAGCTCATTAGTGGAGATGAATTTATTTCAGTAGAAAAAGTGCTTTAGCTTCAGTGTAGTATTTACTAGACCTTGGCTACTTATCAAGCCTGTCATTCATTTATCTTTAATGCAAATACAGCTGGCATAGTATTGGGCTTGATGATCCTTCTGGGTCCTTTCCAATTCAAGATATTCTGTGGTCTGTGATTAGCAGAATGGAGTCAAATACTGATACTGGTTATTCCTCTTTCTATAGAAGAACCATCTGCAATGCTCTGAGCATATTTATCACAGTACAATTGTGTTGATACTAGGCATATTAGACAAAAAAAATAACTGTAATGAAGTAAATATTCCAATATAAAATGTTTGTGTAGACTAGGCTTGGAAAAAAACTTGGGAAACATACAAAAAAGTTTCTTAATTTTGAGCTAAAGACAGCAGTCTATACCTCCCACAGGTGTAAGCCATAAAAAGCAAGCAAGCAAGCAGTTAAGGCATACAGCTCACTCACCAGTTCCTCTTCCTTGCTGTAGCTACTTCTTTTCCATCACTTACTGTTCTCATATCACTTTACTCTTTCTGAGCACCCAAGGAACAGTCTGGCATCTGGCTGCACACTTCTACATCAGCACACATATCCTCATTTCATTTCCCCAATTTCTGTATTAAAATCTAATCTAAAATTCAGACAAATAATAGACCACCTGCTCTCGTATTTTCCTAAACAATTTAAAGAAAGAGCGTATCTCACAGTCGGCACCTGCAGGCTGGCAGAGTGCCTTGCTGCTGTGTACTAGCACCGAATCACAAAACATCCTACGACTGTAATGTTTGGAAACCATCTCAAGCACATGGTGATCACCAGACTACATCATGAGATCACCAGTCAACCATATCTGAGCTTCAGACATATGCTGCTTACTCAGTAGGGGGTAGAGATGCATGGCTTGTGGTTGGTGGGGGGAAAGGAACTGAGGTTTAGAAGGGGGAACTGACAATTGGCATGTAGGAAAGTTGAGTGACTCATATTCTAAATCTTGTGCTTTCCACAGTTTAAACCACTGGACTGTGCAGTCTAGAATGGTTGGAACATGGTTAGCTGTAATTTGTGAATAATAATTATCATCTTTCATTCATACGGGTATGAGTATGTGTGACATTCTTGCAAGCAGTGATGTACCTAGAGGTTCTTGGAATGACATGCTCCTGAGCAATGCGTATTTTTTCATTTTTATAAAATAATCAACAACTTTGAATTTAAAATCGCAACTGCGCACTTTTGGTGTGCATCTGAAGGACCATCTCAGCAACTTCTAGTTTAACGCTTCAAAACTAAGGGATTAATTGGAGTAAAGGTTAAGATTGAGGCTGCCCGGCCAATTCAGTGTTGCTTCCCACCCTGCAGGGACAAGAGATTAGCCCAGCAGGATGGACAACAGAGACGGGTTTCTGGTAGCTGTTCAGAAACAGCCCTGGACCTTCATTGCTGCACACCTTCCAGGCCTGTTATGAAGGCAGGTAATAATTTTATCATGCGTTTTCCAAGGATGTTCATCACCATATTTTCCATGTATACATCCTAGGATGCTCTAACAGGAGGGAGAAGATCCTTAGGGCCATGGAAGTATGTGCATAGGAGAGAAAAGTAGTGCCAGCACCTGGGTTTTGTCAACTCTCCTCACAAACTTGCCGGCTAGGGCCAGCACTCCTGCTATGTAACTGCTTGAACCAAACGTCCTTTGTCTTTTTTAAGCACGGCATGTTTTGCACCCTCCATAAAAAGAGAGGCAAGGCTCCTCCAGACAGTAGTCTCCTCTGCTCCTCTAGACACTTCTGGCTAATAATTTTACATAGGGAAAACCACTGGCCACTCCATGACTAAGAAGACGATGACCGGCTCATTTCTGCAATTGGTCTGTAATGAGTTCAGCACAAGTGCCAGAGCTTCCAACCACGTAGCCCAAAGGAGGGCTGAGAAACCTTAGTGTCATCGTCCCCTTGTGTGTTTGTACCAACTATGAACAATGTGTAATGCATCAAAAGCCTAGATGGCAATACAGGCTCTGAGGGGATACGACACTTTCAAAAACCATTAATTTGCAAAACTAGCCAGAATAAAGATAATTCTGGAAGAGAAATATTTTTTAAAAAAAACCTGCAAGACCCAAATCAGCAGGTGCTTATCTTCCAGACTTTTCAACAGTAAAATTACTCTAGCTTCTGGCTGTTTCAAGACTGCATGAGTCACATCCTGGCTAACTGGAACACTTAAATTCAGCTTGTTCAGCATTTGTTAAGATGGAAGGAAGTTAAGTTAGTAATAATAGGAAATGGAAAGCACAGGGTCTTGTTTTATTAAACACATGTACTTCACTAACTGTTTTCTTAAGTGATCTGAAGCAAATGCATTCATCATTGTAGTGGCGTGCTTCCTTTTGCTAACCTGCATAACCTGGATAAGAGCTAGAAATACACTTTGTCTATATAACAGACTGTGTACACATAGCTGTATATGTTTAGCAACTTCTCTTTTCATCTGAGCCTTTCACACACCTTTCCTTCCTTCTGACCTCACTGGTGAACTGCGAGTAAGAGCCTCAGACTGTCTTGTTGTTTTGCTGAATACAACTGCACTCATCACGGGCTCTAGTCAGAAACTATAAAACTGAATGCTCCATTGGCAATTGAACACAAAAGCTGAAATTGACTTCTTAGTTCTTGGGTGAAATTCGACATTAAAACATCTTTGAAATAATTGTATAATAAGATTTTTTGCAGTGCTATACTTACAAGGCACCTAGTTATCAGAACAATCCAAGGTCTCTCCTTAAATACAGAAGGACTTAAATCATATTTTCTATTTGGAAAATACTGCATAAATATTATGAACAAATATTTTCTTAAAAAACTTAATTTCAGCTATTGAATCAGCAAAGTAACACAGTTCAAACTGATAACTAGAAAAAACTTCAGCATGAAAATTTATTGAATATGAAAATGATTATCATTATTATACTCTTGATAAAAAACTCAAGAGATGAATGATAGATACAGCAGTTACCTCTCAGAAGGCTGTTTTAGCCACTTTTACTCTGTAACATTTGAATGATTTTCTGCGTTACATTGAATTTTCTACATTTTAATTTGCCTATGAACATTTTTTGAAAATTCCATTTATCTAATCTCTTGTCTTTTAATCCCATTTTGTTGTCTTTTTTTCTTTAAAAACTTGTTTTCCCGAGATACTTTAATTTTTATTCCTTGCTACTTCTGTTTCAGTTTTACTCATTTGGATTGTGATGCAATTTCTCTGAGTCACTATTCTCAGGGACAAGAGAATCCATTCTGGCAGGCAAATACATTGATACAAAGCTGTTATTTTTTGCTTTCACCATAACTACAAGTAGGGGGAAAATTTGTTGCAAATAGGCACAGTCCATAGTAAACACAGAATTCTGACTTCAATTAGTTATGGATGCTCTAAGAATTCTGTATTTAGCCAGGCTGGTAGCTGGACCACACCACAGATTTGGTGTCTGTACACCTGTAAAAATGTTTTCTGAAGACTTCCATACCAGTTGGTCTCTACATGTTAGAAAAGCCATATTCCCTGGCTACTTTCAAATCACTGTGTCACAAAGGATGCTCAGCTTCCCTTCTCTGCATGACTTTGTCTCTCCTTCTGATTTTTCTCAAAGAGTATGATCTGATATCATTCTGATATCTAAAACATAATGGGTGCAACTAAATAGAAAAATTCAGGGTGGACAAAGTTATCTGTAAGTAAAGTTCTGCTCTCTGATCTAACTGCATCCAAGCCCAGCCTGCTAATGCAATAATTTTATGTGTTTTGTGCAGTTTCCAATGAATTACATGAAATCACCAAACTGGCTAATGTTTTCAAGGCTAGATATAAAAATATGTGACTAAATCAACAAATTAATTTCTAAAATTACAATCCTGTTGTTCAAAACACATAAATACAGGTATAAATATAATAAATCCCAGATTATGCAGCGTCCTATGCTCAAAGCAAAACTCTGAAATCTGTACAGGGTTTGCTTGTCATCAGCACAAAACTCAGACAAGGCTTTTCCAGCACTCCCAGACTTGACATCCCAAATATTTTTTTATTCATTATGGGCTTTTTCTCTCTGACTGTCAAAAGACAGAGCAAAAATTGGACCTTCAGATAACAACGTGCTCTGAAAGAGGAACAAATACAGTGTTATACTGCCTGTGGAGCATCCCAGCAAAGAGCACGTGCCTCAGAGTGGCGCATTCCCCTCCTGTTTCTGCAGTTCCCAGGGTGAAGGAATATGCAGTGCCAGGCCCATATGCTGCCCCCACTCCAGTAGCTCAAGAAGAGAAGTGGAGACAAGGCTGTCCTCTCCTGCTACCTCATGCTTTTCCACTGCAAAGTCAGGTGCTTGTAGTAACATGGACTCTGCTTCCATGCCTCTGCCACAGGTAATAATGTAGGTAGTCAGCACAGAGATATTAGTGGGCATCTTCTATTTTTTTGTTGCCTTTGCAGCTGGAATTACTTGGGAACACTTTGGTGCCAAAAGACTTCCTCAGGAAATGTTCTGACGAACATAAAATCCCATTTTTTATAACAGATTAGTGATTAGTGATCAAAGCTGAAGTTCTGGTGGAAATCTTAAGTTCATAGTGTTTAATTACTAAGACCCATGTCAGTACTAATGACACATCAAGTTGAATTCCAACCTCATGAAGATGTAACAAGCTTCATCTGTCAAGCAGATTAAAAAAGTCAGGGTGTTCAAGAACATTCAGAACATAAACCAGCTTTTCTATATCCGCTTTTAATGAAAAAAATACCGTATGAATAGAAATGGAAGTATAACAAAGAATTTTCTGTTGATCTAGGAAAACACAGGGATAAATAGAGCAAGTAAAACTAACATTTTACTTCCAGGTTATTTGTATATCAGGGAACTCCTGTCCCTGATTACAGCCACTCATGTTTCAAAACAGATTGGAAAATAGGAACAGTACTTTTAGTGACATATTCTCAGTGGAAACCATGATGATAGCATTCATATGTTAATTTTTAATTTCTTGCATGCCAAAAGGTACAACAAAAATGCTCTCAAGCTTTCTTTGTGCTTGAGGAAGGAAAGTTTGATCTTACCCTTTTGTTTTTATTTTCATATCTTGCAAAGTATTACTGGCAGTAGACTTTTTTTGTTAAAAAAAATTATGCTACTTCATCTTCTAGCGTACAATTTCTATATGACAACATAAAGCTGACATGGGATAATAAAGTATAGTTTTTACCCGACAGGAGAACTGTTTTAAGATAACTTCCAAACACTTGAAGCATGAGGAAAATAATTTAAAAAATCCTCACCAAACTAAAATTAACATACATGTATTCCATATATTAACATTGTCCCTTCAGTATGCCTTAGTATGGTCCAAATTCCCAACACAGGGACTATTTATATCATTTTCTAGTGTGTCCATATCTTCTTAAATTGGAAGAAATATGTTTAGAAAAGAAACTTGATCTACTAGAACATATAATGGGGATAGGTTAACTTCAATTATGTTACTTGAAATAAAATATCCATTATATAATGGATGAAATATCCATTATATTAAGCTACTGGCTGGCAAGCATTAAATCAAATATAGACTTCTATATACTCTGTATCTGTAGTGAAGTATTATAACATATTAAACAGACCTTTATTTTAAAATCACTTTCTAGTACAAGACCAATCGTCTATTAACTGCCTCACATAAGCTAGTTCAGAGTTATGAGGACCCCTGTCTTTTTTGATACTGTATTCTGAGCTTTTCCAGTTGCTCTACACACTGTGTCTGGGCCAGCTTCAGTGTTCGGTTCTCCTCTGTCAGTTCTGCATACTCCTTAGCCAGCTGAGCAGCATCCATGCTTTCTTTTTCCACTTGTTCCAGCCTGGCAATCAGCTCCTTTCTGACAATTATGAAAGAAAAAAAATAGAAAGATTAAAAATGGCAGGATGCAAAAATAAGTTGTCATGTGGTATGTTAAAGATGGAGTAAAGGTTGTTGACATGGTATTACCTGAGCTGTTTGAAACAGAGATCTAAAAACCTAATTTATTAGAGTCTTTCTTTACCCTTTGGAAGACAGAGCTGCCAAAATCTGTGATAGGTTTGCTGTTCAGTGACCAAACCTGTAAAATGCTGATGACCTTTAAGTATCTCTAACTTCTGTAAGAGTTAAACACGCAGTTCACAGAGGGCAACCCAGTTCCTGGAGACCACAAGCTAATATTTTGCTTGAAGAATAACAATGTATTTTTCTCTTAATATCAAACATATGAAAGAGAATCAGAGGATTCTTTTGTTGGTTAGTTTTATCAGTAAAATCTGTGAAGTTCTTTACTCTGCTACAAAGAAAACCAATTCCAGTAAATACTAGGCACATGAATCTGAACTACATATATGGTTTCTGTAATATGCTTATGTTCAGAGTTTATCCCTGCTGATGGGAAGAGTAATAGAGCTGCAGACCTGACCCCTCCTGGTCTTTTGAAGAGCAGGCACAGGGGGATTCAAGCTGTTGATTCTTTCTGGATGGAGTCAGGCAGTGCTCTGTATTCCCACAGCTGGTCAGAACCTGTAGTCTCCTGTATAGTATCAACTGAAATTACCTCAGCAGAAGTTAAGATAAAAGAGGTCTTGAAACAAAACACACTGAAGGCATGAGCAACTTACAGGGTATCTAATCGCTCTCTACTTAGTTACCCAGCAAGCTAGCTTGGCCTCTGCATTTTTCCCCTTTTTAAGCCAAATCATTTCCTCACCCCTGCTACAGGAAGCCTCCACTAAAAGCTTCTTAGTTCTTTTGATCATTCTATCTCAGAGATTAGTTAATCTTTAACTCTTCATAGCCCTATGACTTTATTTCTCAGTCACGTCAAAACAATGCTTGTAGATCATCGGAGGGAAGATATAATGCCTTCAAAGTGGATAGCTTTTGCTACAGTCTTTTAAAGAAGCCCTCTCCCTCTTGTCAAGACTTTCAGATAGGAAATTCCTACAGATTAATAATTCACAGGTCAAAATATTCATGAAACGATAACATTTCAGTATTTGCTGATCACTTACATTACTTAGAGTGGCAAAGCTGCCATTTACAGCAGCAAAACTGTGGGCACCTGAGTTTTCGAATACAATTCTATGTGGCAGCCTTTGAGGATCAGTTTGCTCTTCCTCTGTCTTTACTACAGCTTTCAGTGATAGGACAGTTTGCCCATGGTTTAGTTCACTGTTTACAGTTACTGCTGCTCAAGGAGCCACAAATTAGAAGAGACCCCTGGCACACTCATTGCTCCCAACTGTGTTGCCCATGAAGAAAAAAAAAAAAGAAGAAAGGAAGAGCTACAACCCATCACAGCAATTTTAAATCATCCAAAAGCTGCAGTAAGTAGAAGCCCTCCTGTAGCTAAATATGTTCGCTTTGTTCTATATCACAGAGGTAACGCTTAGCAGCTTTCTTTTCACCAGGTGAAAGGTATATTCAATAAGGTCTTCAAGAGAAAATATCAAACCCACATATTTTTGTTTGGCAAAATTGTATTAATATTTGGCACAATATAATTTTAAAAATTTTGAAAGCAGCGAGCCATTAACAAATTCATTTCTCTTTGCTTGGGCCGTGCTGTATCAATCGATTTTCAAATTGCCCAAGATGAACTGATCTTGCTAGACAGTTCAATATTCCAGCTCCTAATCACGATATTAGAGGCCACAAAGGAGTAATTGTGTGTATGCTTTACAGAGTGAGAAATGCATTTAGGGACAATGAGATTTTACAGCAGCTTTAATCACTCAGTCTTTCAGGGCTTCCTTGTGAAGATTTTTGTCTCTTTGGACCAAAAGAGAGCTTCAGCGTTATTTCTTTGCAATTATTCTACCAGTCCAATGCTGGACTGAAGGATTAAATTAAGCTCTTTCAAAGTGTTGACTTAGAAGCATCCCAAACAAATTAATAAAGAATCATTCTTCCTTATTTTCTTACACTTATGAGTTTCTTAAAGGGAGACGCAGGGAACACACTAATAAGTAATCAGAATTTAAAAGGAGGTAAACATTTTCAACAGGGACATTTAGTACTATTCCTTTACATGTGCTAACTACTCTATTTGGACTTGAGCCAGGAGCAGCACAGACAGACAGTGTGCAAACTCAGACAGCTCTATTAATGAATGTCAATCCTGATTTGATAAGATGAGGCTACGTGCAGGCATGGCTCTCATGCTGCTCTCCAACAATACTCAAGCAGTGCAGATAACTTTTTTTTTCGCCCTGGTATTTAGTTTTGCTATTAAACAAAATATAAATGGATTAAGATCAAAATACACTCATTCCTGCAGTCCACATTTTAGGACCACCCCCACACTAAGCAGTTTCATTGCACTGAGGTAAAAAATTGCCCACTTCTGAGTCAGCAGAACCCACTTATTCCCTTCCCATCAGGATCAACACCTGTTTACAGGGTAGGGTGATGTTTCAGACAAATACTGCCAGCCTGCCACAGGGATCTAAAATTAGAGTACCAGGGAATTGCTAAGTGTCATGAATGGTGTGGTTTACAAAGCTCACAAAAGGATGAGGACAGTAACTAAGATTTGCTTCTGATCTAATCCAGGATTTGAACTTAGCTTCCAGAGGTTAGAGAATGCCATACTAAGCTCTTGCACCATCTACCCATTGTTATGGGTGCTTAAAAAATTTATCTACCACTGTGTAATCTGCGTTTTCTGTTAATGGTTACCCTGAGTGTAAATATTAACAGCATTGATAAGGTATTTTTTTAAATGGTGCTGAGGTACTTGAAGCTTTTAAATAATCTGTAATGTACACTTTAAGTGTTCTTTTTCAGGAAGGATTTGGGATGGAAAAAGAAGAACACTGTGATTTGCATCATAAATCATAAACCACAAGCCATACCAGAGCAGGAGAAAACAACCAGCATGGTCTTAGGGCAATCATTTCTCTTGTCCTAGCCTTAATGACTCACCATACAAAGTACAGTCCCTTTACAGTAATATTCACCACGAATAAATACCAGGAAAAGTAACAGACAAAGCAGATAGATAGATTTATCTGGAGATAAGCGTATTTGGAGATGAACTGAACACAAGGAAAACAACTTCAAAGTACAATATTCCCCTTTTTGTGAACAATGTACTTGGGATCATGCATCTGCAGTACTACACATTGCTTTCCACCTAATGTGTCTGAGTGTTCTTGTGGCCATAAGTTTATTTACTCTTCCTATATTTGATACAGCTTTCATGTCAGGAGGAATCCTAAATGCCTGTAAGGTAACTGCTGTCTGAAGAGATCATGCCCTTGCATGATCAAAGTCTGCTAATTAATTTTTAAAACAATGAGACAACCTGCTCTCATGTAAAAAAAAAATAGTTCCTGGATGCTAGTACATGAAAGGTCTGTATGTATTCGTCACTGCAATAGGGCAAGTTGAAGTACAAAGCTGTAATTTCTACTATTTAGCAAGTAACATATTTTGGATACATGAAAGATGATAAAAAATCAGGTCTAGAACGGGAAAATTACTAAGATAAAAGGTTGCCTTTATGCTTTACACCAATCTTTTTCTGCAGTATCTGAAAGTGTGAAGGCTACTTATCTCAACAGTGTTGGGAAAGACACTCCAGAAATAGTGTACCTGAAGAAACCATCTGGACTTGAGACCTTAGAAAGGTCTTTTCTTATGGAAAGGAAAGGAGTGATCCTAAACCAGGTGGTGATCAAATGATACTTTCTGGAGAGTTATATTAGAATTGTCTGGGGGAGGAAAAAGATAAAACCAGCCAGTGCTAAGAATATGAGATATAGCAAGCAACCATGGCAACTCTAATATTTAACTACATAATCCAGGGTCATTATCTAGTAATAGCAATATAACAAGTGCTCAAAATAACCAGCTATCCCATCGCTTTCACCCAAACTTAGATATCCAAAAACATCTGTTATGGAAATACATGTGTGTTTCTGGAACATAAATTAAATTACATTCTGTGACCTAAATGTGGTGTGTTCTCACTTCCACACCCTTTTCTTTCTTTTTGATCATGTCTCCCATTCCAGAGTGATTTTGTCCCTTCTACTACAAATTGCTGGCATAAATGGGAAGAGACTTGAAGACCCAATGTTCTTTTAAATTCTCTCAAATTCTTCTTTTTGCTATTTTTTCTCCTTGATTTCCTTCCTTCCCCCCTTCTTATTTGATTTGTCCTTTGTTTTTCCCTTTTTTTGAGCCTGCAACCTCACTTTGTCTCACATTTCCCATTTTCCCGTGAAATAGTTGCCGTCTTCTCTCACACTTCCAGCCTAGTACATTTGTTTGCCATCAAGCAAGCATACACTGCGTACAAGAAAAAGGGGCAAATAAGCTCTATTCTTTCCCTGACAAATAGCAGCCCTTGTCATTTCACAACACTGCCTTTCTATACTTTGGCCATATTTGATCCTCACACCATACTGAAAGACATCCAGCTATGCAGAATTAAAAGCCTTTGAAAAGTCACAAGAAAGTCAGTGGGTTTGACTATTTTAAAAGAGTGCTATTCAACTTTCTATTTCTTAAAAATGCCTTCGTTAGAAATATACCTGCATGTGTTATTTCATATATAAAAGGTGACACTGAACTTTGGAGGCTGGAAAAAAAAAGTAGAATTAATCTATTCCATTTTTTATTTTACCAAAAAAGTTCCAACACCTGTATGGACATTTATGTCAGGTTAACTTAACATTATTTCTTCCTTCTTCTAGTCAACAAATCAAAAAAATTGATCTAACCATTTTCTGCTCCTTTCCTGACAATCATTGCCTTCAGGATTCTGTGTGTACAATGTACTACTAGGAGGTACCGCAGGCATGGGAACTGCCAGGCGGGACTTGACATTTTATTTCCCCAGGTGAGTTGATCTGTGGAGATGAATACAGAGCACTGGCAGGGGCTCCATCCAGCAGCACTTCTGGCTGCCTCTAGTAAAAAAATATGCTGAAGAACGCTACAGAAATAATTTTCTCCCATTACAAGGCAATAAACTCTGTCTTTTTCCATTTTATCAAAATAATATTTAAAAGAAATAGACAATAGATAGCAAGTGCATTAGGTAATTGTGAATGTTTATTTCCCTACATTCAAATATAGAAGATAGACACACCTGCAAGAGGGGCACATTTCAGAAAGCTGCAAAAAATTCCATCTTTTCAATTTCATTGTAAGTGCTTTTGAGGCTAAAAGCTGTGCATCTCATCAGACTTTTTAGAAAAGTCAAAGCATCCTTCCCTTCTGAGAATGGAATACTCAAGGCACATGCCACCTCCGCCACTGGAATTTATTCTTCTCCTCTTCATTCAGCAAATGCTATCCCATTAACTTCCTTCAACTTTCAAACTGTAACTGTTAAGAACTTTTTTAGATATAAATCAGTGGCAACTAGACCAAAACTCTCTTTTATTTCTTGCTTACCTCTTCTCCTTCACACTTACACTCCCTTTCTATCTAGTTTTACATACAAATCAAGATTAATGTGTTCAGGTGGCGCATGCTTACATGTGTGTAAAGATATATGTGTCCTAATAACTTTTTAATCCACCTTCCAGGTTCAACCAAACTTCATGCTGTGTCCCAGTTAGTTTCTGGAAGGTGTTAGAAAAACAAAGTAGCATAGAAAGGGAAGACACCCCAAAGGGAAAAGTTATTGTGAGACCTCCTCCAAAATACTACAAAATGGAGAATCTACCTGTAGGGAAGGGTCATAAATAGTTCCCACCTGTAGAAAAAATCCTTTGGTTGGCACTTGTAGATTTGTAAACATCAAAGTCAAATAACTGCAGTACACCAACCTGTAAGAAACTAGGTATCTTCAATCCCACTGCTTATAGGACCACTTGTTCTGTTTAAGAGATCTGGAAGGTGGTGAAGCTGCTGCACTGATATGCGTCATGTTTAGGCGCTTCACAGCTACACAGCATGTAAATATCTAGGCCACAATTATGTATTCAGCCACTTTTATTTTAACATATTTATGGGAGCATGAAATCTTCTATCCACAGAACAGGTTCAGCAAAGGTAGCAGTGCTAGAAGCCTCCTCACATTGTTTCACTGTTGGCATTCACTGGTGGAATGAAGGAAAATGCCAGCCTGAATCCCCTTAATTCACTCAGGATAATCATTGCTGAGAGGCTGACTTCTGAGCTTAGAGGTGGATTAGGACAGTTTTGAGCTCAGGTAAACAATTTTGTGCATGTACCTGCCATGCCCAAGAAGAAAATATTTCTAATTCAGCTAGTACCACAGACTTCATAGATAAGCAAAAATGCATTCAGAGGTTTTTTTCCTCTTTTTTATTCTAGCAAATACAAAACTACATATGTAAGTCTAGTTTTCAAGGAGTCCAAGCTTATTTCATCAATGTGCATAACCAATTCAAGGATGTATCAGTAATTGTAATGCATTTATATTAATAAACCCAAATGATCTAAGGCTGCCTGTTGATTTTATATGTCAAAGTTAAGCACTTAAACAACTATTTAATATTTTATATTCAGTTTGAATTTTCAGAGAAGATATACATGTTTTCCTCTGAATTCACTTGGTTGTTAAATACACATGTAAGTACCTTATATTACACAGTCATATTTGACAAATCATTGCAAAATTTTTGAATTAATTATCTTCAATACATCTTTTTATAAAATACCGATTACTTTTGATTGGTTAAGTTTAATTAATGCTTAATAAAATGCAAAGACTGTGACAATATAGTGTTAATCACTTCTCATTATTTTTTCTTCTGTTCTAACTTATGTGCCAGCCTGTCAGTCACAAAGTACCACACAGGTCATACAGTGGAAGGGGATTTGTAGTGGGAAACCCCAATGCTTTAGGCAACAACTAACTATATTGTACCTGTAGCCATCAACCCTGATAAGGACATGTCTTACTTTCTTACCCTGCATGGTCTGGACTCAAGGGGGTTTTTGGCTATCTTACTTGTAAGACTAAGGATTTCACCAGTTTCCCTTCCCTCCGCTTGCTTCTGCAAACTTGGCTGAACTGCATGATCAGCCCTGCAAAGATTGCTATGAAACAGATACAGTGGCCCACCTTCTACTTAAAACCCACTAAGCAATAGAGCGCTTTCAACACCTATAGTTATATTACAAATGTTTCTGTTCTAGCAGCACTCAAAGGAATGATGGTGTGGTCTTCATTATCACAAGAAGCCTCAGAGTTGACATTGAGGTAACTCTACCCAAGGAAAGCAACACTGCTTGAAGTCACCTTCAGTGTGTATGTAGAAATAAAGTATTTGAAAGGTTACTTAGCTGTACATGTCATTCCTTGGGACTGGCTGGCTGTTAAAAACTTTAGCTGCTTACCCTCTTTCCTCTCTGAATTACTTTTTCAGGTTTCTTGTGGAAAAGGACTAAGAGTCACAAAGCGCAATCTGCCATTTAATAGCCATGCAAAGATGACAGGGGTATCAGGATAGGCCATAGACAAGAAAAAAAAGTCTCCAGCTTATGCACTTTGGATATGAATACCTAAAATGTCTATGTACAGAGAGATAATGCACCTCACAGAAAACATATACTAATATTGTCACATACTCTAAATCAAGATGAGGATCCACTACGCTCTTCATTAAAACATATAAAGTTAAATTGAAAAAAATATTCCCAAAACTGAAAAGGGGACTTGCACCAGATGAACTAGATTGTTATGTGACTTGGAGGCTGTCAAGGAAGGTTTCAAGGGACATCTGTATAACTGAGGGTCCAGAGTTAGGACAACTCTGTCTCCTCAGCTGATCCTACAGACAAGTGGTCTAAAAGTTGTGCCACATTACCAAATAGCATTTGAAATCCTCAAGTTTAAAACAAGACTACAAGTTACTCACTTTCTTTCTTCCAGCAGAGCAATTTCTTTCTTGACCTCATGGTACTCTTCTGCTATTTTGCAGTGCTGTTTGTACACCTGCATAGATTCCTTAGAGTCATGACAAGGAGGCAGTGGCTTTAAGAAGAGAAGAAAAAAAATATATATTTACTGATTTTGAACAAAATATTAGGAAAAATGTATTTTGAAAAATACAGTATTGATCTTAATTCCTGTGAGAATGCTTAAAGAATACTTTTTTCACTCTAATTGCAGGATGTGTCCAAATGTTCCTAGTGATGGCCTTTCACAGAGAAAAAACTACTTCCCTGCATGAGAATATGTATAAACCTACAATCCTTGTAAGGATTTTCAAGACTTTCCTTGTAAACTTTCCAGAGTATCTCTTAATATTGCTCAAAGAAAGATTTCTCCCTTACCTCCCTCTTTTTCAATTACAGTGGTACAAGAACGCTCAAGCTGATGCATTGTTCAGACCCCAAAAATACACAAGTGTGTTTTTACTGCAGAAACTGCAGCACTAAACATAAGGGTAATTTGAGTGCAAACAATCTCTTATTCTCTAGTTGTACAACATGAGAAGTAAAGATATGGAAAGCTATTGACTAAATGCTCTTTTTTTATTAATAAATGCAATACTTCTTCCAGCTCATTACTACTTGGGACAAATTCACATATTGGGACACTGGGGCTGACTCTGCTGGACTCAACAGGAGTTCTACTGCTGACTGCAGCCAAGATTTCATGATGGGTTTTATCCCAAGAATGCCTCAAGTTGTAAGCAGTTGGCTCAAGATCTTACCGCTTTCTCTGCAACTCTACTTCTTGTAGAAGAAGGGGACATACTTAGCTAGCAGAAATGCTATAAGAATGAAATTAGGTACATTTGCAAAGTATTTTAAATTTTCGTGAGGGGTGCAGGGGAGATGATTTGAAGTGGAAAGATGACAGAAATAAAAAATCCCCAAATTCAGATAAAAAACCATATTGGAGGCAACAGCACTATACCTCCTAATTAAGTACCAACATTATTGCAAGAAGATTTTAATTTAAGGCAATAAATATAGTGAATAAAACCACGCTGTCCTGGGACACTTCATATGAATTTCAATCAATGTCTTGAAAATACAATTTGGTTAAATGTCAATGCTTTTTTTTCCTTAAAATAAATGCAACTTAATTCAAGCTTCAGGCCTGACTGTCACATTTTGGCTATAATACTTTGAGGAAGTGTAGTATTTTTAAGTTATTAGCCATGAATCAATTGACCGTAAATGAACTCCAAATAGCACACTTGAGCCACCTGTTTGAAGCAAAAGGAAGCACTTAAAATACTTCATTTACTGTCCAGTTAAAGATCACTCAATTGCCTTTCATAATATAAGTAGATTACCTTTTATTTTTTGTTGCCCTGCTTTGACTCTTCTCTAGTATAATATTCCTACACTGACATCATTAGGAAAATAAAAGCACAAGTCTTCAGACTTTTCCTGTTTAGGATTCTCCAACATTGCCCGCATTCTCCAGCAGAGGCTGCCCAGGGAGGTGGTTGATTCACCTTCCCTGGAGGTGTTTAAGGGACATGTGGACAAGGCACTGAGGGCCATGGTTTAGTGTTTGATAGGAATGGTTGGACTTGATGATCCGGTGGGTCTTTTCCAACCTGGTGGTGATTCTATGATTCTATGGATCTTGTAAATAATTTTTTTTTTTAGTTAAACTGGAAATTTAAATGTTAGTAAACATTTTCAGAGGCAATGATTAAAAATATTTTTATCCAGCAGGCAGGGTAAGTTGGCTTCAGATGTACCCCAATGTAGTGATGTAACTAATGTATGGACCTTACAAATACTTGTAGATAGTACATGGCTCCTCACTCAAATTATAGAACAGAAACTCGTTTTCTGTGTTCTAAATGTAAAAAATGCTCTGGCAGAATTATTTCATATCACATTGTTTTATTTTCTCTGCGCTCAGAGAATTTGGGACCCCAGGGGAAGAGTAATCCCTTACTTGATGAATCTGGTTCCTAGAAAAAGGCTTTTAATTGCATTTCAATGTGGATGAGCAATAGTACCATTCATATAGCCACCCAAATAATAAGCATAAATTTAACAAGACAGAATATAGAAGTTTCAGTGCTCTAGTCCAAGAATGCAAGGGTGAGCCAAAGTAGCTTCTCTGGTATCTACCAGAGATCAGCAAAACCCAAATGCGTCACAATAAAAAAATTTTCAACACTACCCATAGGGAAAGTCCCCAAACAGCGACACTTCAAAAGAAAAAAAAAATCAAACAACCTCGCTTGTGCTTCCAACTTAGTTTCCACAAGTCTAGCTGGTTTAAACCAGCTTAAAAAGTAAAGCAGCATTCAATATCTATATTCCAGCTTCCCACTCAAAAGATATATATAGTGAGCTAAAAATTATCTCGTCATGCTGAAACTTAGTATCTAATTCCCACTTAGAACCAGTTGCTGACTTTCAAGCTCCTTCCTATCATTGTTTCGTTTTTAGTGTCATTTTTTCATACATTGATATTTTATCACTCAAAATAAACTGACAACAAAAGATGCAATCAATTTACTAATATTCAGTTCATAGAATTCTTTTCCATCTTTTCTGATGCTATTATGCACTACAAGAACTTTTTAAAATTTTAAGTTTATGTTAAGTTGAAAAGTAAATTTGATTGTTTTTAAATGACTAGTTGCCTGGACATTTAGGTTTGCTCTTCTGTAATTTTGAAATTTCTAAGGAAGGTTTTGAAGATAATACCTACAGTTTCCATGAGTAATTTCTGGCCAGTAGGACACGAAACAGGCTTATGCATTCATTATTTAACAAATGCCTCTACTGCAATCAGAAGAAAAAATAGAGGTACACAAGTCTGGTCATTTCTTTGCTGCCCACCAGAACATGTAAGCCAACACAAAACCACAGAGAAATTGTTTTACCCATGCCTAACAGCCTAGAAGCATTTTCAGAAGATGTCAGGGCAAACTCTCAAAAAACAAATGCAAAAACAGAGGAAAAATTTGCTTGTTCCAAAGAGATAACTCCAATTGGCCAACAGATATTTACAGTATTAACATATTTAGAGAGAAAATAAAACAATAAGAGAAAAGTAACAGTTACCGGACTCACCCATACTCATCTAAATGGAAGTGGGAAGAACCTGCAAAATCAGCAAGTCCAGTCCCCTGTTGTTAGAGGCAAATCCTGCAGTTCACAGGCCTGCCCAGTTCCATCTTAGAAAACTGAAGTCCCTTGCCTCAGTTGTAAGTCTGCCCCAGAACATCAGCAAGGATTAGAAACATTTTTGTCATTTCCAGTTTGGATTTGCTGAAGACAGGTTTGTAGTCTTTTACTGTGCCAGCACTATCTTTCATTCAAAGAGTGTTTCATTGTCCTACCTGTTTTACCCCTGAAGTGTATTTCCAGAGGGCTTTCATACACTTTCCAAGACATACGTCTTGGTAAAGCTGCATTCTCCTAATCTACCTTAGATGAAATTTCAATTTTCCCCAGCTTATTCAAGCAGCCTTTCTCTACTCCTTATTCCTTGTGGAATGACTCTTTGAATTCCTGTGGCCAGGCCAGAGGAAGTGTTGCAGATACCACCTTGATGGCATTCCCGTGGCAGAGCAAAAGAACTGGGATGCCCAGTATTAAGAACTTTTAATCTGTAAAGTCTCTACGCTATTTTTCTTGTAAGTTTATTAGTTTACCCAGGCAACTAATTATAACAGGTCTCAATGAAGTTCAGTTTGCAGTCTGCATTTTTTTCACTCAGAAGCCAACAACTATACTTTAATTTCTCTTTACAACAGCCCGAACTTGTCACTTCCTGAAGTATCTCACCCACCTATAAATTAATATATACAAAAGCATACCTGCTACATAAGCAAAAAAAATACCCCTGCCAAAGGAAGTTATATTTAATGGCAACAGTTGCTACGTTAATCCTGCTTATTTCAGGCTTCAGTGTCATCCACCCTCATTTTCCTGTGCTGGCAAAACATGGGCACAAAATATCTTTGATTTTGTTCACAAAGCTAGTGCAAAAGCTACAGCTTTCAGTGATGCCAGTGGTCTATCCTAATGTGCCCAGTTTCCAACAAGGTCTGATTTTTCCATGCATTTTGTTGAGTAAGTCACTGTGATGTTGACAAGCTCGCTACAGAATCCGACATTAAGAGATCCTAGGTTATTCTGTAACTGCACATATGTATGTACATCTTTACAAGACATATGCACTCTTCATTTAGGTTTTTGTTTGGAATCTAGATATGAAAGATGTTAGAAGATGATATGCAAAGGTAGTTCATGAGGAAATAAAAAGAGCCTGAGTGGTTTTGGCTGTTTGTTAAAACAGTTTGAAGGAGCTGTTCTAATTAAAGTCTTTGCTGGGGGAAACAAAAGTACACCTTGCAGTAATTATTTTACTTCACTCGCATGAAAAGCTCTGACTTTGGAGCATCCATGCCTTACATAATCTAAGATCATAGTCATCACAGCAGCATTACCGGAGACTTAGCAAGTTCATAGGCAATCAAATACCATGGTACTCAAGGAATTCTCTTGGAATTTAATATACCTTAAAAAATACAGTACACTCCTTAGAAACACAGTATACTTTTAAACTTCCTAGAATAATTCAGATGTGTCTAACGAGCCTTAGCAGTCAGTAGAAGCAATAGTTCCATTATTAAAGTCCTAGAGTAAACAAGGTTTCTGCTAAATGCTCGTATCACACTCAAACTGTCCCTTTCATGATGTTTCCATTGCTCTGTTTGTATAGACACTTCCCACCAAAGCATCAAAAACTACTCCATCAGTTAACAAACTGATATTATAAATGGTTGGAAGCCTTTTCTCTGTGGCAGCAATTTTACGGTTATCTAACTCCATTAATCTCAACACATTTGTAACACAAAATATCACAAATGCCCCTCTCAAGCTCATGATTTCACAGGACGAGATGATGAAGAATAACAGAACACCCCGTGCATCCACACGTGACTTGAATTTTCCCTCTTGAGAATTAAACTCCAGCTGGAACAAATACTTTGACAGAGAAGAGAGAGATGAACTGAGCAAGTCACAGGAAATGCTGGGAGGGGACAGACAGCACACAGGGCATAGTAACACGGACACCTAACACTAGATACCTTCCTCTATATTTGGTGACCTAAACAACAAGGCCTTGATGCTGATGTAGCTGCCTAAATATAGCAGATAACCCGTAGTAAAGTGTCTGTCAGAGGGGCCACCGCCTACTATGCAGCTAATCAAGGAAACACCTTCCAAGGCTCAGTCCAACTTTTACACAAGGCAAAGGTTAGTGTTCCCAATAACAAACTGACAAATGCAACAAGCCTACCCTTGCTGCACTACCCACTACATGCTCACACTCCGGTGAGGGGAAATAACACCGAAGACCAAATAAGCAAGTGCTTAAGCCTCATTCAAAGTACAGCTCGTCAGTGGGAAGCAAATCATTGCCATTACTGAAAACAAAAAGAACTGAAAACAAGAAATTTTTTAATCTGAGCTTTGCCTCACTGGTAGCATGTCAGGAAAGTCTTTGTAGTTTTCTTAATAATGAACCTGTGAAAAAGACCAGGCTTTTCCTGCATGTAGCTTAAACTGCTCTATTCATGTACGTAGGGATTTTGTATCTCATTGACCAGACATTCATTTTTATTTTGTTATGTTTATAAAAATCAACAAATCCTTTGAGTTCAAGAATTGATATTATTTTCTTACAAGTTGCTTCTTGGAATTTCTTCCTATTGGGGCAGTAGAAAAATGTAACATTAAAAAAGGTAACTGGAAAAGACACCTCTTCTTGTCTGAACTGGGCTAGTAGATCAGAACACAAGACTGGTCATTTTTATTCTTCAGAAAGAAGCTTGAAATTTCAACTAAGATTGTCCCCTAGTGATAGTACATACAGAGAATTAGCTATTTGCAGTTAGTCTCCTAGAAATACCTTTTCTCCAGCCAATCCTGTCTCTACCTCTGTGAAGTTGGAGCCGGTGCTTGGAGAGCAGGGCTTATTACACTGCCAGGGGAGGCTGTATTGACCTTTGCCCTGCCATCGGATACCAGTGCTCAGGGAGTAGCTATGGTAGGATCATGGTAGGAAAAGTGGAAACGCTAGGTAATTCTGCTAAAACAGCCAAGTTGTCTGCCAAGGCCTAACATAGAAGGGCAAGGGCTTGAAGCCCAAAACAGAGGTGCAAATTGCTTGGTACTCCGGCTGTGGTCTGCTGCCTGCATGCATGAAATTCTAAGGCTCTGATTTTCCAAGTCACTCAGTGGACTTACATAGCTTTCATGCTGCTTTCAAAATCCAACCTGAAGATCATCTAATTTGACTTCTTTTGGTTTGGTTTGTTTTTAAAACAGGTTTCAGAATTTTCTTTTTTTTTTATGTTCGAAACCTAGAAAGCTATTCCTCTTTTATTTTTTTTTAATAAGTTATTATTGTAGCCACCTACCCTGCATTTATAGTTTGCTTCTTTAAATAAAATGTGAATGCTTTTGACTGTATTTATGGCATGGTGATGAAAATCTTGTGGCTGTAGATGTGATATTTTTATTATGAAAATATGTACCAGCATTCTTACATATTCAAGCATTTCAAGCTGCTATGCCACAGTTGATTAAAGGGTTCGTTTACATGACACTTTGTGTGTGCTGCTTTCTACTAGCTAACTTTGGGATAGAGAAAAGCATGGATGGAATGCCAAGGGACACCACCATTCAGTACTTCTGCAAGTCCTCATGAAGCCCATGCTGTTGTAGTTTACTTCTGTAATACAGGAGCTGCCTGTTTCAAGGCTGGTATGGTTACCTTAACATAAATTACAACCACGTGCTATATAACACTGACATGCCCTTAGCAGTTTGTATTATAGCAATTAAAAAAAAATTAATAAGAATATGTACACTAGATAAATTATAACTTTGTTATAGTTATTGCTTGCTGGAACTATTCAAGAAGCAAAAATGTAATTACAATAAATAGTTCAAACTTTAAGCTGTGATCCAGACTGACAAAAACAAGGAAATTCAAGTTTTTGTCACTAGGGGATGAAGCATTACCACTAATTTTATACTTTAAGTGGCTGAGTCAGCCAGATAGTCCTCAAACTATCCTTTCAACTACCTCAATATTACTGAAAAATGTTTCTGAAGAATAATGAACATGATCTGTAACAAAGCCTTCGTTTCTTTCTTTGAATTTGTTATCATACTGAGACCAGGAAAATAAAGGAAGGTTCTCTTGAAAAAAATCCAGCTAATTAACATGCCAAGAGAATATACTTAGTGGAATTGTTCTAGTGTATACTTCAAAAACTTTTACTGAAGAGCTATGGTTTAAGCAGCAGACCTAAATGCTTTCAGAGGAGCAATTTCAGTCTGTCAGGAAACTACACATTTAGAATACATTGCATGCTCCAAAAAAGGTCACAAAAGTCCTAATAAAAGAAAGAAAGAAATCATCACTTGGCCTATAAAATACTTGCATCTAACACTAGTTTGTTTTTACATACCAATAGCAGTAATGATAATCACCTTTTGCTCTTTTAGAGCAGTCTTTACTCATTGATCTCAACACTCTTGAACAAAAAAGGCAAAAATTATTAACCTTATTTCAGAGATGAGTAGAGGGATGAAGCAACTCCTCCAGGATCACACAACGTGTCACTGACAGAGTTGGAAAGAGAATGCAGGTTCTTTAATTTCGATTCAGTGTTTCAGCCACAAAACAATACTGTGTTTCTCAAATTGAATTCTTCTGAGGGAAAAAATTCAATTGTCCTTACCCCACTGGAAGATCAGTGAAATAAAGAGGCAAACATATTACCCTGCTCATTTCAGCCTCTATCTAAAATCACTATACATTCCTTTTTAATCTTTCTGAGTTATGCCTAAGGAACTTGCCCCTATTCTTGGGATTAGCGAGACAGAGCAAGAAGAGTCTCTGACATCTTCCATTCCTTCCTCAGTCATCCTATTGATGAGAGCAGCAGGAGAGGAGTCAGTCCTTTAAGTCAGCAGCAATCGAAGTGTTGTCTCACTAGCTGATGGGGACAGGAAGGATGACATCATTGGGCAACACAGTCTGCTAATGCCTTTCTCAATTTACACTCAGGAAACAACTGCCTTCATATCGAAATATCAGAGGAAGTCTAAATGCTCCTGGGAAACAGATGATCTGAAGCAGTTTACAAAAGCCAACAAATACTCCAGAACTGCCACAGAGGAAAGGGAAATAATCCCTGGACACAGAACTGGCTCTGTGCCTGGTGAACCACAGAGTTACTATCAACTGCGACCTGATTGTTCAGAGGGCTCCATTGTGCTATGGTGACAGATCAAATCAGTCACAAAAGGATTCACCACTTCTATCCCATGCCGTCTGCAGATACCTGCTAAAGCAAACAGTAGGGTTGCTGGCTCCACAGCATGAAGCAGAGTAACTTTGAAGAGGCTCTCATCAAGCCTGATGGTGGCTTTAGTTACCAGAGACTAGAGATAAGATGGTACTAGAAAATACACCTTTGCGTTCTCTTGGAATGCTTCAGAGAAGGCTCATCATACTGGTCTAAGCAGAGCCTGTGGGCATGAAAATATAATACTGACTCATTCATTCTCCCATCAAAACCACAAGAATCCTCGTCAGTACAGCGCAGCACTATGTGCTATGTTATGCACAAGAATTGTAAAAAAAGAAAAAAAACAAAGCAGGTGAGTTGTTAAAATAGTAATTTCTCTGAAATTGTATCAAAATGTCAAATCCATTTTTCTGCAGATCTTGAAAAGACAATGTTTTGTTGTGTGGAAATACAGTCTTATTAACTGCTAATAGGCTGGAAAAGCACCACTGAAAACTTTCACCTTAGTGCAGCAACCAGAGTTACTTTTATCATAACAAATCTAGTGAATGTGAAGTAGAATCGTACTTAAAAAAAAAAAAGTTTACCTGCAGCTGCTGATCTAGTTCTGGAAATGCCAAAGGGAAGGAGTTTTCAGAGGAAGCATCATCTAAAAGGCAAAAATGACGTTAAAAGTCCATGTTTCTCAAAAGGGGCATTTTAAATTATCTGTTTAATGTAGCTGTACGTTGCATATATTTAAAACACCAGGATCCTACAAACACCTCTGCATCTGATGTCTTTCTGCATTTGAGATAGTTTAATAGACTCTTTGAAAAAAATAGTGGATTGGCAATAACAAAATGTTTAGGTGCCGGGAAGACAGAAGGCCTGTTTTGTATTGCAGTAATTAAGAAAAAAACCAAAGCCAGTTACAGCAGCAAAACATGATAAAAAAAAAAAACAATAAATCCAAACAATCTTTCTTTCTGACCTCTCCATTAGACTGCAAAGTAAAAAACCTTCCAAGACAGCATCCTTACCACCAAAGAATTCATTACTTGAATGAAAGGCTCTGCAAAGGGACCTGAACAGTCTGGACTGCTGGGCGGAGACCAACGGCATGAGGTTTAACACGGCCAAATGCCGGGTCCTGCACTTGGGGCACAACAACCCTAAGCAGAGGTACAGACTAGGAGAAAACTGGCTGGAAAGCTGCCAGGAGGAGAGGGACCTGGGGGTGCTGGTTGACAACCGACTGAACATGAGCCAGCAGTGTGCCCAGGTGGCCAAGAAGGCCAATGGCATCTTGGCTTGTATCAGAAAGGTCCAGGGAGGTTATTCTCCCCCTGTACTCGGCACTGGTGAGACCGCACCTCGAGTACTGTGTTCAGTTCTGGGCCCCTCACCACAAGAAGGATGTTGAGGCTCTGGAGCGAGTCCAGAGAAGGGCAACAAAGCTGGTGAAGGGGCTGGAGAACAAATCTTACGAGGAGCGGCGGAGAGAGCTGGGGGTGTTTAGGCTGGAGAAGAGGAGGCTGAGGGGAGACCTTATTACTCTCTACAACTACCTGAAGGGAGGTTGTGGAGAGGAGGGAGCTGGCCTCTTCTGCCAAGTGACAGGGGACAGGACGAGAGGGAATGGCCTCAAGCTCCGCCAGGGGAGATTTAGGCTTGAGATTAGGAAAAAGTTGTTCATGGAGAGGGTGGTTAGGCATTGGAACGGTCTGCCAAGGGAGGTGGTTGAGTCACCATCCCTGGAGGTGTTTAAGGTTAGGGTAGACGAGGTGCTTAGGAGAATGATTTAGGGATTGGTGGGGGTGGTTGGACTCGACGATCCAGTGGGTCTCTTCCAACCTGGTTATTCTGTGATTCTGTGATTCTGTGAAGGGAAAGATAACTTCCCCATCACAATTCAATGACTTATCAGGGCTAAACCGAAAAAACAGAACACTTTTCTCTCACTACAAAAAGATGACAAGAATATACAGACCAGTCTGGCAGGCCTGGAACTAGAAGACTGTTACTTATACAGACAAGATTAGAATGAGGAAGCATCCCTAATTTCTTCAGACTGCAAAGAAATTTCTTTACTCTAACCTGTAGATAACAATCTTTGCAGGCTAGCGTTAGTTCTTTCATGACAACAAGCCAAACTGCCTTTTTATTTATTTATTTATAGTAGGAGCTTCCAGCAAAGGTGGAACAGACTGTGCCAGTTACGTCAGTGCTGCGATGTGGACACCTGCCCACTAGAAGCTGGACTGAGATCAGAAATATGAATCATACTTGGTAGTGTCACAGCTAGCCACTGCAATATTTCTCAGTGACTTTCACACTATCAGTTTTGCGCTGGATTGTGATGACTGTTTATGCATCTTACTACAGGTTATGGGAGGTGAAGAGAAGGTTAGCGTTAGCTAGTTTACAGAGTCAGTTATTTGTAATGTGTCAAAATAAAATAAGGATGGCTCTCATGTGAGAAAATTGATGACATACGTCAGATCCTGCAAACTGCTCTATGCTGGCAGACTTGTACACCACAACCAAGGCCCAATAAGATTAAAAGGACCAGGTGTAAAGCAGGACTCTGAATATTCTTAAAGAGTACGGACTTGGATTTAAATTATTTTTTTTAAATATATATTGTCTCTTTATCCTGCCCTTGGTGGTCATACAGAAAAGTAGGTTAGTGGGAACGAGTAAAATAAGCCACTTTATCCTGTAAAGAATAAACACACTCACTAATACACTGTCAGAGCCTTACTTTAATGAATGTTGCTAGAGGTGGGCAACTCTAGGAAATAATGCCAAGAGATGAAAAAAAGAAACGCAGTGATATAGAGGGCAAAAGCTTGAACTTCTCAGGAAACAAAGTGAAGTTCTGTATTTTCAGTAGGTAGGAGTCTTGCCAGTATTAACAAAAAATCATACTGCCTGCCCCCCAGCTTCATTTTTCACAGCATGCCCCAAACTTGTCTATTCTGGAAAATACTTAAATTGCTTTAATTACGTGGAATTGTGTCATACCAACATGCAAGTGTTTACCTTAAATTTGCTGTTGCTTTCTTGTACAATATTTAAAAATAGACTAATATTCTAAAAGAAGAAAGATGAATCATATGGCAAGGCTAAAAGGAAGGATGGAATAGGGCTCAGTCTGACTAGGGGTACAGCTGCTCTACAAGTATTTGGCTGAATAGCTGTTAAATATTCTGACAGAGATATTGGACCAGAGTCGTGGACAGCAGTTAAGCTGCTATTTGTTTTGACAATTCCAGAAGTATAATCTTTGGTACTGTAGCTTTAAGTAGAGAACCTGAACAATTTTAACTTAAGAAAAACAAAGCAAAAGCAACCTCAATAACCTTAAAGGAACATCAGCCAGTAGTTATTTTTATACTGCATCAGCAATTAATAAGAAAAGAAAATTAATACAGTGTCAGAATATTAGAAATTATATGAGACTATCTTCAGAAAAGAATCAGTAAAAAAAGTTTGGAAATACTTTAAAAAGGATGGAATAGAGAGAGAAATTACTATAGAGGAAATCCTTTCAATAAACAGATGTTCCCTGCTTATTTTTTGAACTCAAGTGACTGAGTCAATGGTACTAAAAATAGGACATATTGGTATCCTAACCATTATGGCATACCATAGTACATTTTATAATGGGCCTGCCCTAGCATCTATTGAACAGCTGCTAGGGTTTTTTTTAGTTATGCTAGTTTAAGACTTGTTTAGATCACCATCTGATGTGCAGAACATCATAATGAAAAACTGGGGATTTCAGTGGCTTGAAATTTTTCTGAGTTCCTAATTCTTCGAGGTCCCTCTGAAATTTTCATCGTAAGTATTTAGTTTACAAAAATTAACAGAAATTCTCACAGCTAATTGCAATCTTCTTTTCCACAAAAAAACCCCAACAACAAAAATCTTTCACCACAGCTTCCAGTGAAATAAATTACTACATCAGGTCAGTGTGTTTTTCACTGTTGTCAAAGTAACAACCACAACAATAACAACAAAAATCACTTGGTAAAAACTAAACACATTTAGATTTCATATAAGGGAAAAGCAAATAACAGCAGTCATTCACCTCCTAAGACTTTGATGAAACTTTTTTCAGAAAGTCAAGAGGAAAGATATAAACTTTTGCATTTTCTTCTGAAAGAATTACTATTGCCCTTACAAGGTTGAATACTGAGGAGATCAGACAAAATCACATTGGCTTCTAGCCTTAAAAAGCTATGACTCTGAAAATCAGAAACACTGAAAATGTTTGAAGTGTCAAACAAAATATTCTGAAGATACACACACTCCCATAACTATCTCCTTATATGTCTATTTATTCTTTTTCTCTGTTAACTAGACAACAGAATTCAGGAATGTCTCTTTTTCTCCTCTTCTCAATTATTATCAATATTTAATGAGTGCCTAGATCATTGTAAGGAATCACTGATGTAATCAAAGATCCCCTTTACAAAAAATTCAGTGTTTTTTCTGCACTGCAAACCCCTGAAAATGACTAGGCTGATTGTTTACCAGATACAAACAGCATCTCATCCCTGTGGTCACTGTTTTACCGCCCATTTCCTATTTTATAATTCAAGCTGGTGGTTGAAAAAATATTTTTTCTAAAAGTAAAATATGTAATAAAAGCAGAGACTGCAGCGTACTGCACCTGAAAATCTGTCATGATTCTAGTCAAAAGAAAACAAGACAAGAGAAGAAAACCCTATATGTGAATGTTACAGCCATCCCAGCCAACTAAACAGCACTAACTTGTGATGTAGAAGAGCCAGATTAGGGACTTCATTGCAGCCACCTTAGTTAACTTATCTGTTACGTGACTTCTAAATAAGTAGCACTTCCTGGTTTCCCATAGATCCTCAAACGAATTTGGAAGGTTTATATTTAAAAGTGCACTAGAGGTAAAGAAGTGTATTTGAATTACTAAGGGAACTGTCTGCACATACAGCTGATGTTTGCGGTTTGTTTCTTATTTATTTAGCCAAAGAGTTGGTTCATGTTTATGGAATAATTTGATTTTCATGTTTGTTTCATCAGCTTCATACATTTGCTTTTCTTGCTGCTGGAAACTGTCATCATAACAGAAAGCATTTGAGGGACGGTGTCCAGGGAAATCACCTCCTCCTTTTGATTTCCATTCAGTCAGGCTGAGGCAAAGCACCCTTCTATGTCAGAGCCAGCTCTCTGACCTATCCTACAGCAAAATCAACAACAGAACACAAGAACATGCTCCTTAAGCACGCCGCCCAGCCAATGCACCTTCATGCTGAAACGATGTAGTGGCCACCTTTGCGTAAGGACATCAAGGCTGAGGCGCTCAACTGCCCAGGTGAGCTCTTGTCTCTCTGCTGACAGCACCTACTAGTACAAATGTTGAGATGGACTTCTAATGTGCAGTACAGAGATCCACACAAGCCATCTGATTTAGAAAGCTGAACTGTCTTAAGACTGAGTTTCCTCATACAAAGGCTTAGTGCTTAGCAGTGACACTCTGGTGCGTTCAGTCCCCTGATACATGCTAATGTTGCACATTTGAGAATGAATCATGCTTTCTGGAAAGCTTCACTTATTTAATCATGTTCTGGCCTTCTGGTCATCAGACCGCCATCATGTAGAAGAATGAGTGAAATCCCTCATGCTTTGCTGTCTGACTGACATAACGTCTCGTACAACGAAGCACAACAGCCCCGTCTTTTCCTACAAGGCTGCTCCTTTTAGCTGAACTGTGGGCTATGGGCAATAGATAACGAATAAACACTTTAAGAACAACATCTGATTTAGAATCATAGAATCACCAGGTTGGAAGAGACCCACCAGATCATCAAGTCCAACCATTCCTATCAATCACTAACCCATGCCCCTCAGCACCTTGTCCACCCGTCCCTTAAACACCTCCAGGCAAGGTGACTCAACCATCTCCCTGGGCAGCCTCTGCCAGTGCCCAACGACCCTTTCTGTGAAAAATTTTTTCCTAATGCTCAGCCTAAACCTCCCCTGGCGGAGCTTGAGGCCATTCCCTCTCTCCTTTCAGGTAGCTGTAGAGAGCAATAAGGTCTCCCCTCAGCCTCCTCTTCTCCAGGCTAAACAACCCCAGCTCTCCCAGCCATTTCTCATGAGGCCTGTTCTCCAGCCCCTTTATACTTGCAGTATAAACTTGCAAATTACAGTTTCTCTAGGTTCTTCACAAAGAGAGACAGAAATAGAACATAAAAAATATAGATGTGTTGAAGGCACGTTAAGGTTACTAAATCAAGCACTCAAAATTTAGGAAATGCCAATCACAGCTCTGCTTCCTTGAGTAACTGAGTTATGATCCAGTCTCTAATTATACAATCAGGTACTATTTTTTTCGCCTAAATGAGTGGGCAAGTGTATTCGGATCTCTTCCTCTAAATTAAAGAATTAAATTGGTAACACAAGTAGGTTGTTATCCTTTAAGTGGATCAGCCCTTACACAGGAAAAGTGCTCAAACTCAACTGCAAGCACTGCAACCTGCAGCAGGACAACACTGGCAAACTGTGTATCGGGGTCTGGTCTTGGCTCTAGGAGAGTGGTGAGATCCAGCAGCTCTGGCCCTGGTTACTGACAGACAAGCTTAGCCTCATCAAATTCATCCTGGAAGGCTGTGTGGCTAAGTGACTGCAACTTGGCACTTCTGCATGAGGTTCCTGGGCTTCTATTCACGGCCCTGCCTGACATGACCTTACACAACCTCGCAGTTACCTCACTTGTAAAATAGTGGGGAATGGTCATTGCTTGACCCAGGAATAGGCTATGAAGGCTTGCTCAACAATAAGAGTTGTGGACCTCCCCAAAATAGAAACAGCTCATAACAGAAGAGATAAGAGCAAGCCTCTCCTATTCCACATAACTTCACCTAAGCCTAAAGCATCCTCTGATGAACGCGCAGCCACTATCCCTTTGAGGGTATCTCATCTAAGTTCATATCTAATTTCCCAAAGATCAAGCCACTTACCTGTAGGTTGGGCATACTTTTAGGAAACTAGCTTTGTAAATTTTAACCATATGTTTTAGAAATTACCACTGATTTTCAACCAACATGTCCTGCTGGAAAGCCTCTGTTGCCATTACAACCAAAGTGAGCATGGAGTAGAGGTTTGAAGGAACGAAAGGAACCATTGCAAATAGTCTTGCATCATCAACTATAAGTGCAAAAAGTTCTTCATGGTCACTAGGCTAACAGAGGCATCAAGAGGAGTAAAATAAGTCACTTGCTATACTTGCAAAAACATTTCACTGTTCCACTGTCTGTTGGTTTCACTAGATTTAAGTTTTGCCTTTATCAGTAATTTTTCCAGAGAGTGCTATCAGTGGTACACAAATTTCAAAAAAAAAAAAAAAGAAAGAACAACTTTAAAACCAGTCATTTATTACCACATGCCACTAGCAGCACTTTTCAGCTAGGTTCAAACTTTTATTCTGGAGGGAAGTTCAAGAGATGTTTACCTATAAATCTTCCCTTAGAACTATTACTTGAAACAAATCCATTTGTCTAAATTTAATAAAGTTCCTGTTATAATCATTGTCTCTTAATATGTTCAGTAAATAAGAGTTAGTGATATAAATTGGCATATACTGAATTTCATTGGTTTAATTGAATCAATGTTGATAAACTACAATGCATGTTTCTATTTGGGAAGATTTATTTAAATTTGGGAGCACCAAATTAGGTTTAACTTGCATAAATTCATTAAGTTAAAACAGTACCATGCAGATACATGCTGGGAAACCTATATTTAATGCTAGCTTAGTGAACTTAAGTAAAAGAGCCAAACATAGATATCTATATATACAGGAATAAGAGATACACAATAAAATTATCTTCTTATATAGCACCTGCTGGTGGGCTGCCCCTGATACTGTTAAGGAACTGGTTACCCTACATTCACATTAAAAATACTGCACAAAGCTGGCAAGGACTTCAGTCACCAGGTGTTGACTGACAAATAATGTAACACAATCACATAATTTCTTGGACATTCAGGGCAACCCAGCTCTGGTCTTGCAGGTTAGTTAACAAAAAGTAATCTCTTCTCATGAGTTGACTGCAGTTTCTCCATTTGATTCTCCTCACACCCAGCGCTTGGTTACAATCCTAGCCAGTGAGATAATCACCACCCAGAAGAAACATTCCATTTCCCCTTTTTATATTTAGTTACGCTGCCAGTTCCTTGTAGTAAGCAGTTGTATAGCCCCTGGAGGGAGAATACAGATTTCTTGGTGAAATCTGTCACTGTGCTTTTCAAATGAGGTAAAATTTAAGGAAAAGCTTAAGTCAGACTGTTCCACTAACCACTTAGCCCCGGTGAAGAGGTTTTTTGTATATACCCTAGCAGTACACAAGGTCACCTGATGTTTTACTATCGCAGTTACAACAGGTATCTCCTATTTGAACTAGAAACAAATATCCTTGTCAAGGAGAAAAAAGATTAAAGAAATATAAAAAAATAAGGAGACAAAAATAAAAGCCACATATGGAGTACATGAAGGTCTATCTGTTAACTGGCTTTGCAGCTCATCTTAAGAAAAACAAAAGAATATAAATACTTATTTGTACTTTCTTGATTAAGCTGTGGTTTGATGGAAATTTTCAGACGTGATAAAAGATTTTCCTTTGCTTTCTTTAAATATATCAAATATAATAATCATATTCAGGCTTACCACCAAGAGTAAGAGCAGAATTCTTGGGATGTGGTAAAACAGCAGGCCAGCTTAGAGCTCCTGGTGGGACCCAAAGGGATGTGATGCATGGCACTCACTTTAATAGTTTCTATTTAGTTTTATCAGCACTTACAAAGATTCTGTATTGCATACTGCAGAAAAAGTTGTATTTGTACAATAAAGGACTCAAAACTATGGAAAAGTTTAATAAAATGTAGCAGAAAATTATTACCTTTCTGTAATTGAGTTTCTTCCTCTAAATGTTAACAGAGAGGCTGGAATAATTAGCAGTTTAGAAAAGTAAAAAATAAAATATGATGCAATGTTAAGGAAGCTACGTTTCCTGCCTTTCATGTCCTCCTCTTCCAAGCTATTCACAACCTTGTCATTTCCTGTTGCTGTCTCTTGTCACAAACCGCTCTACCCTCTTTGATTTTCCCATGGTCTCAGCTTTCCCTGACTTGCTTTCAGTGTCCACATAAGCATTCTTTTTCCGTAATTCTTAAGAGCAGTCCCCTTTCTTTTACATTTCTCTTCAAGACCTACCTTTGCCATAATTCCTGTAAGAAATTTACCATGTTACTATATCTTGAGAGATGAGAATGATTCCTGATTACTTTCTGGAATAAAAATATAATTATTTTAATCTATGAACAAGGACATGTGCTTCTTTGTATTTTTTGATCCAATCTTTCGGTCTCACTCATTTTGTGAACTGAAAGTTATGTGCAGTAAGATATGAAAATGTTTGTTTTTAAATTCCCTAGCTTAGGGAATGAGATTCTATTTCAGGCTTGTATCTGCAAATTAATATTGCACAACAATTAGCTATGAAATATAATGTATAATCTAAAATATTTTTAAAATGAAAAACTATTCACACTGAGACCATTTACACAAAATTTGGGAAGAGGCCTCATACATTACCACACAATGCATACCATCTCATAAAGCACTCTTCAGCAGTGGGGTTCAGTTATTGTTATCGGAGATCCTTATATTTCATGTCACACACACACCCCAACCCTCCCTCCAGGCACTCACCTTTAGCAACCACACAACCAATATTTTTGCTGATGCTTCCAAGCTTTCAATTTACTTTATTTCATCTGACTTTAACTGTTTGACAACAGCTCTCTAGACCTTCACAATATTTAAGGTGCAAGCTAATGTTTGTCTGTTCCAAAGGTCAAAAGTTCCACGTACGTGCATGGTATGTTCAGGGAAATTAATGCTCAATCAGCACCAGCTGAAAGGATGCATCAATGAAATTTCTGCTGCTTTCCCAGGGAACATGCCATGTGGGGCATCCGTTTCCTGAAACCTTTCACCAAGCTGGGCACATGCAACACTTTCCAGCCTTCTTGCTGAAGGGAGAGTCTCTTCCTGGTCTAGCCTCATCCTCAGTATAAAATGTCCTTTTACTTTTCTTGTTTTAAGATTCCTTAAACTTAGACATACTGCATATGCTGGTAAATTTGAGAGTAAATAGCAGACCTTAGAATATTCCGCAAATCACTGAAAGAAAGCTAAGATTTAAACTGTCAGTCTAGTAGTTTCATTTTAATGAGGTTGTTAATGGAAACATAAAAAGTTGCCAGACAGGAAAACTGACCACATGCTATCCCTCTGAAAAAAATCCACCCATAACCCTGGACTTCATTTGATATCATAAACACTGGTAAGAACGTGTAAAATTTAAAAGTAATTATTTTGTTGTGGTTTACTTCATAAATAAAACTGTACCTGGGGAGTCATTCAGGCTGAAGGCAATTCGTACTTGCTTATCAGCAGGTACCCTTGCGGTGCTGATCATGTGGGCACTTGAGTCAATGCTTTTACTTGATTGTTCCAGCTGCAATAATACAAACGAAATATTTATTACAGAGCATGTGACACCATTCAACAAATGAGTTTTAATGCTTTTCATGCATTAATAGCTACCTGTCCCATTCTAGCTAAGCAACATTTAGAACCAAAGTCAAGGGAGCGCCATTTCACTTTTCCATTTAAAAACAGTTTAAGTGAAATTCACTGCAGAGACTGCCCTTCTTTTGCTATTTACAGATTAGAAAGAACAATGGCAAAGGAAGCTTCCCCTCTCCTCACCTGCTTGCTCCCCGCCATTGCCCCTTCAGCAAGCCTTGACTCGTGGCAATGCTGCCTGGTTCTGAAGGTGAAGAAGGAAGAAGGGGTGGGGAGTTGAAAGTAACATGACCCCAAGCCTGCCATGTGATTGGAAACGTGCACACAACTCCACATGCTGTCAATGAGGAGGCACCCATCCTCCTACCTTCCACCCATACTCCCCCAGTCAAACTGCGCTTGATAGTCACACACTTGATGGTCAGAAAGTTACTGGGTCTCCAAACCTTGGTGGTGATTCTTCAGTGGAACTCTGGGTAGGTGTAGGGGTCTGTCTGCATGGGTTTGACTCCCCGACTGAGACCTTATTCAGTCTTCGGTCTTTCTTCTGAGACAACCGATTCCAAAATTTTACTGAGATGAAACCCTGTCCCTTAAGAAAACTGCTAGTTCATTTCAAGCAAGGCACTAGTTGAGCAACAGAAGAATTAGCTAATACTGATCTATATTAGTACAATTAAAGCATCTCTGAACACTGAAAAGTTATACTCGGAGCTCTACTATGTATGTTTAACCTTTTGAATGAACAGTTTAGACTGAACTCTGTTAAACAGCTGAATGCAAACTTAATCTCCTTGTATAACTACCACAAAGCTGCTAAAATTCACCGATATTAATCTTCATGTGTGGCGAACATGAAGTCAGTGGGACTTCATGCATGCAAAAGATCTGCCCATAAAGAAATTATTTTAGGACTGAAGACTATGCTATCCAGAGTGCATTGTATCCATACCAACTATGTGGGCAACTGTAAGAGTAGTTTTAAATTACCATAAAAACTCCTCAGTCAATTAGAACCCCTGTTCTTCGGGAAGATAGAATAATAGTGCAAGTTGCACTATGTATCAGTAGACAACACAGCAGTTAGCTAATGAAAACAAAAGCCAATTTCCTAATCCAATAGTCTTGCAGCTTTTCAGTAAAGTAGCCATTGTATTGCCCAGAGATCCCAACAATTCATTCTAATTTATACTCAATCGTTTGGCAGTCTCATAAAGTCAGTAGAACATAACAATATTTCAGGATTATCATCTTCCTGGGTGATGCACAAATAAATCAAACACTTCCCTGGCATCACTCCCTTGCTATCACTGGAAGAGTATAAAATTTGCATTTGGCCCATTAATTTCAGCATTTGGTTTTTATTTGCTTTTTCTGTCTTAATATTTAGCTAGCAGAGGGACACAGTTACGCAGTAGCAATGCTACATGGGAAATTGTTATTTGGAGTACATTGTCTTTTCTTAAAAAAACAACAATTAATCTAAAATCATTACTTTGAATAAATCTTATCTGAAGTTGATCATGTCTCTTTCTACTAACACTTGAAGAATATCAGGGATTGTTCTTTATTTCCCATTACTAATAATCAAAACACACAAAACTTGAACTTTTATAGATTGTGCAGAGACAAAGAAGGGTAAACTCAGCTGCTGGAGTGTATGTTTCTGGAATCACTAAAAGATCTTCAAAGTCAACTGAAATATTCTGGTTTGAAGTGTGTTGCATCAGACTAAATATCTTCTACAATCTGAGCATTATCGATGTCTTTTTTTCCCCTCAGACTCTCACTTTATAAAAAAATCTGACACATCTCATTTTTTTCAAAAACCACAGAAATACTCATCCAAAATTCTTTATTATGTTTCCCTTCCATACCTCCCAGTACAAGGCAAAAAGGGAAAAAAAAAAAAGAGAGATTTTAAGTGATAAGCACATCCTTGAAAAAAGGCTGTTCATCATTCTGTCTTGGTGGTACATGTTCCTCTGACATCTGCTGACTACATCAGGTGGTGTTCCAAATAACAGTATATTTAACATTTCACATCATAGCTAAAGAAATTAAAACGAGGCATTCTGCAAGGGGTTTTAAAGTTGCAATGACAAAATTGCTAGGAGTAAATCTGTTGTCTTTTCTCAGTCACATACTCTGTGGTCTGTGATGTCTTTAAATTGCCTTATTTAACCACCTGCTGTCTGAGGGCAAAAATCAATTAAGTCTTCAATAAGCAACAGTGAGTTCTATCACAACACAAAAAGAGTGTTTTCATTTCATTCCAGATCACAAAAATAGGTCTCATCTTTATACACAGCAATTAGCCTTCTATCCACTTTTTTTTTATATATTGCATTTATCCCTTCACTCCTTTTTGTGCAGAATCCTCAATGTCTTCATCACAAAAACCAATCAAAACGAACAGAGAGGCGCGGAAGTAGCCTGTGTTCAAATGAGATGATACAGGAAACACGCAGACCAACTGCCCCCAATTCCCCACCTGCTTTCTCCATGCATGGAGTACAATATCTCTGTGGATAGAGATGAGGGTGAGTGGGCAACCTGGAATTTAATAAGATTTAATGAGCAGCTCCCTTCTTTACAACAATTGCCTATAGAACTGGCTGCTGTTTCCCCATTAAAAAAAAAAATCTGCAGCAGAAATCAGATTAAGTACTGATTACAGCTCTATCAATTTAGTTCAGTTTTCACACCTGTTGCCTTACCTCACTTAGTGGAGTGTCTGCACTTGTATAATCCAGGGCCAGTCACTGCCTTGGCTTGTTGTTGCCTTTATGGAGTAAAGCTTCAATAAAAGAAAAGGCTGCACCTGCTGCATAGCAACAAACTGACAAGGTCTGAGAAGCTGAGACAGCTGTCAGGGCAACATGCCGCTACCTGCACTTCCCATAGGCTTCGCTGTCCCAAAAGATCACCCTTTTCCGCTTTTCTCCACAATTCTGCTTTTCCTTCCTCTCCTTGCCAGTGACGAGGGATTATGATGCTGTCACTCTTCAGGGAGGAAAAACTTCTTCTGTCATAGGCATTATGAAGCAGCAAACTGTGGCGAGCTCAAGATTTTTAATTCATTAGTCCTGGCAAACCTAAAATACAAACAGACTTGCTTCATAGGACAGGAATGTTTTCAGCATGACCCAATCAGTGTCTGTGTCTATTCCAGCAAACTGGCAAAGATAGCATGACTCCAGTCAGCAAAAATGTCTGCAGCTCCAATCAGCTCGGGCTGACACTGCCAACTTGGACTGGCTACGACTGAACTATCAAATGATAGCAGCGACTATCAAAGCTAACAACAAGGGATGGGCTTGGCGTGTTAGGCTAGGTTCGTGTTGGCTTTGGTCAAGCCGGGCTTGTCTAATTGCAGGCGATAGACCTGCACTTCTGAGGAGGCAATGGGCAAATTTCAGAATGCGTAAGCTTTGAAAGTAAGTGTATTTATAGATGAGCTGGTGATGGTAGCGATAGCTGAACCTGACTGAATCAGAGATCTGGCTGAATTCAGAGGATTTTCTCAGGTGATTTGAGGTAGTAGTTGTCAGTTTTGAAACCACAGGCAAGCCATTAAAAGGGAAATCCTGTAGTATCACAAGAAAGAAGAATTTCTTCAACTTAAACCTATTTTATGTAGCTGTGTCATTCACATATATTGCCTACATGGCTTCTTTGATTCACTATCAGTCACAATAGAGAAAAATAGAGAAAAAGTACAAAATTATTATACAGAGTATCTGTATCGTTGTGTGCTTGAAAAGGGGGTTCTCCTCCTTTTATATTTTAAAATGCATTTTGAAGGTACATTATACATTTTAAAATTCCAAATAGAAAATATCTAATCCAGGTCTCCTCTTACAGGCACATGCTAGATTCTCTTGGTTCAGTTGAGATACAGAGAAGTTGCAGGACAAATAGAGATGTGAAGGTCTGAACTCAAATTTTCACCCTTCCACACCCTCTCACCTTCTGGCCCTCATCCAGCATTGATCTAATCAATGTAAATCTCAGGAAGCCAGCAGTCACCCTTGTGGCCTCAGAAGACCTTTTTCATACTTTGAAATGACTAAACTGCAAAGATATTCTCCCCATACTTCCTTTCCCCTAGCAATGACCCCAGAGGGTATCAGACATCTACACGATTAGTTGAGTCTCAGGTGAGGCTGTCTTTTTGAATGCAGTGTGATTTCAAAGCAGACTATGGGCTTTGCCCCCAAAAGCTAGTGAAAAACAGGACTGTGTCTCTGACTACACTAACCATTTTCTCTTCTCTTGATGTATTTCTGAAAAGATTGAGCGTTCCTTCCTACATGTTTCCTTGGGGAGGGAGAAAGATTTGTCTCTGATCACAACCATTATTGCAAACAATGTTCTACAGCTCAATACCATCAGCAGTTGATATTGATCTCCAGCTCCAGGTTCAATTACTGTGAAAGTATTTGAAGATACAGAAAATTGTGACTCCAGTGAAGTCACAAAAAATATTCTGCTTCGTTTTCTACAGAGACAGGGTTTCTCCCAAACTGCAAGATCCTCTTCTGCTTTGTAAGGACAGATGGTATTTAGATGGTATGAGCACCTTCACTATAAGCCATTACAATAAAGCCGAAAAAATCTTAAGACATGCAAAATCTTCAATAGCCATGACAGCAAAGGTTTTGGACAGAAATAATGGGGGAATAGCCCAGGGGTGGTTTTTCCAGGTGGCTCTGACACTGGATTTCTAGACTGACACTTCGGTTGTACTCAGTTTAAATAGTACGTGCCTTTGCAAATTGATCTCCTAACAGGTTTATAGTTTGTATACATTGCATACTTGTTTTTTAAATGTCAGTGCTTCTGGTTAAATCATTACAGACTTTACAACAGAAGGTGAAATCAGCCGTACTTCACTTAATACACACACTCATCTTCTAAGGGGTGTGCTGCTCCCAAAAGCTACGAATCGTGCTGAGATACCAAAACTGCACAAACCAAAAGGCCCCTGATTTGCATTTAAATATCAGATCTGTGCTTTACACTATGATTAGTCACCTGAAAGTATTGTTTTACGGAAGGTAGTGTATTTTTAAAATGTGATAATATTACAGCGTTCTGTATACAGAACATTAAATTTGAGGCATCAGGATGAAAGATTTGACTGTAACCATTTTGTCATCTATTTATTATTGAGGCTATGAAGCCCAAACCCCCAAGAATATGGATTGAAACAGCACAGCTTAAAAGTTCTCTAAGTTACTTTATGACAATAAACTAGGGAAGATTTCAGCTTTAAATAATGGGGAAATTGAAGTCTGGGGTGCTGCACTTCCTTGATTGTCTCAAATTAACAGTCAAAAACATTTTAAATTTGGGGTAGAGATAAATCCCACTCCTCCTATTGACTAAGTAGGTGACTAAAATCTGCTTATCTAAGAAAATTGCTCTCCTGTTTATAGAACACACAAAAATACTCCTTTCTAACAAGCTGCATGTACATCTTAGAGTCTTCTCTGTGAAAATTACATAGTGCTGATAACTCCAGGTTTTTCTGTGCAGGAGCACAGCCTGCCCTGTTTCATTTCCAGTATATTCTTAGTCAGCAGACACCTGGTGCCCAAGCAAATTTCTTTCAATTCTGTATAACATGAAACTGGTGACGTGCTAGAGGAGGAGATCATGTTTTATTCACCAAAAACACCGTAAAGAGGCACTCTACATTAGGAACACTGGGATTTACTGATATTCAGTAGTGGAAATGTGCAAATATGTAACAATTTTTAGGATGAAGTATCTGTTATTCTGCAGATGTAAAAAAAGATGCTAATATCTGCTATCTAATAAAACACCTGTTGCCTTCCATTTCTTTAGCTGTGCTACTTTCAATTCATCTCAGTTTCCTAGTATAAGTAGTATTTAGCAACTTATGACCTCATTCAGGCTAAAATGGTATTTCACAGGTTGCCAGTCACTATTTAAAAATACACTTTAAGTATTCTAGCATATGGAAGATGTTCGAAAGAGAAATTTAAAAAATATATAAAAATGCTTTGCCTGAAAATGCACACAGAGTCAAATCTTCATTTTACATGCTTCCCTGAGTACAAACAGAATCCCATTTTTGACAATTTCTGATGAAATTATTTCTGCAGCAAAATTTGTTAAAGAGCTCACTGTGAGGGATTTGATCCTCCTTACTGACATTGGGGATGATCAGGGTGAAGGCGGTCCAGGTAATGGAAAAATGACTTTGAAAGCATAACTGTTGGTGAGTCACATCATTTAACTCCAGATTACCTGTAGAATTTCCACTAACACTTGGATTGTATGGCTCAGAATCCGCTAAACATTAAAAGTCAGATAGTATATTCCATTTGTTTGCTGTGGTAATTGAATAAATGCCTTCATAGCATCCACAAAACCAGAGTTGCTTTGTTGACCTTTTCTCTACTTGCAGTCCATAAGGATAACCATTTCAAGACTGCGTGGAACTGGGTAGAGAAGTGTTTTTCAGCAGTTATACTTGGAGAGATCAGAACATCCAATATGATGTAATTATATCATAATATTCCCAGCCAGAAATCCAGAACCAGAGAAGAATACTTCTTTCTTCTCTTTCACATAACTTAAAGGTATAGATCAAATATACACTATTCAGTCTTGTTGCACCTTACTCACAAGTTAACATGCCAAGTCCTGACAGCTGGGGCAACCAACAGAGCTCTGTTCTTAGATACGACCTCCATTCTCCTTGACTGTGTAGTATTTTAAAACAAGCAAAATAACATACTTTCCTCCAAGCTCTACACTCACAAATGGCCGAACCCTGTCAGAGGAACCTATCAGTATATTTTTTCAATGAAAACACATTAAAACCAACATGAAACATATATTGACTTAAAAAATACCACATGAGAAACTTTAGCATTAATGACAAATTGATATGCAACAGCTGAATTCACTTATACAGGATCACACAGATCTAATGAAGGAGATGGGTGCAAAGAAATAAAAAAAATAGCTCAGTCAACATGAAGTGGAATCACTGGTGTTGAATCAACAATTTTTACACCTGCCTTAAAACCATCTGGAAATAACTGCATCTTGAATGACTTAAAAGTCTGACCGGGGAAAAACTCCACTTCCACAGTAAACTCTAGCCAGAATTTGTGGGAAGCTAATTCCATGGAGAGAAAGAAAACTGAAGCTTTTGAGATATGATGCTTCCAAAGACCCTTGCATATCTTTTGCATGTAAAATGAGATGAAAGTTGAAGTCAGAAGTACTTACTAGAAAAGACTCACTGTTGTGAGAAATCAGCAGGTGCCAACTTATATGCTTCACCCACATCAGCATGGAGACATAAATAACCTTCAGAAACTAATTACAAGAAGAATGGTGGCATGTCATCTCAACAGGGAATGATGAAGTAGATTAGGGGTTACAGTGTGCAGCAATTCACTGGGAGGTCAACAGTCGAATGTTCAAGGCTAGCATCGGGTAGCACTGGCTAACAGGAAACACCAGCACTTTCTCACAAGCACTTAAACACATCAATTTTTCTTGCCACTAAACCACATCCAAGGATATCCTAGGATAAAAAGATAGCTCTCTCATATCTGTAAAAGCAGAATAATCATTCTCTTTCAGAAGAAGATATTCTTGTGATCTAATGTACAGTATCAAGCCAGTGATATTAATACTCCAGAATATTTCCATATTAAGTCACCCACACAATACTGTTTAAGTGCAGTAGTGACAGGATAGACTTAACATTATCGAATTAACATTAGTCGAGATGACATACTGCTTCTAGAAATGACATAATATTGATATTTCTCACAAGAAATAAATTCAAATAGGATCCACGATTAGTTTCTCACTGGAAAAAAAAAAAATAACAAAGCACCCAAATATTTGTACCATTTGGAGTACTCCACCAGGGAGAATTCCAATGTTTTTGTCATTTAAGAAACTGAAACATGTCTGCTACACGTTTGTTGGCAGATTAGCAGTAATGACTACCACACATACTGTTTACCTTTGAAAACCAATAATTTGAGACAACAGAGAATAAGCACTAAATTGTTAGTCACTCGCTAACATGTACTTCGTATTACGACTAGAAAGCCGCTTACAGAGACCTGCTCTTCAATGCTGCCCCTTAGAGGACACATTCGAGAAATCCAGTTATCTCTCTCATTTCAAAGAGCCCTCGAAGACAGGACAAGGAGAACTAGATCAGGACAGTATAATGTTGCACCATTTGAAACCTATTGACTATTTTGATATTTACTATTCACCAGTATAGCGTATTAATGTAAAACTCCTTAATCAGAGTTAATCAGGTAATTTTTTTAATAAGAAATTGCCTTTCCTACAGTAATTCCTGTCAAAAAACCAACTTTGATTCCCCATAGCATGTTCATGAGTCCTCCTAGTTTAGATTTTACGATTTTCTTCATGTGATCATCAACAGCAATTGAAAGACAAAATATCTCCAAACTAAACCTCTACTAAATCTTTTTTAATGTCTTTTTAAAAAAAAAAAAAAAAAAAGCTCTGTTGACAATAACAGCTAATTGTTTTAATACTATTGTTTTAATACCATGTGAAAGTGACAGGAACACCATCTTCAGAAGGAGGCAGCAAGGAATACTGATCTTTAAATTTTCTGAATTAGAGGCTCCTGACAAAAATGCTTAAGATTCTTATCCTGTAAAACACAACATCTCTAACTACATGTGAAGCTCCACCATATCTTGAATGCCTTTCCCTTAGATGAGCAGTTAGATCTTAATTTCTGATTCCTTTCAGATGAAACTTTATGGACACAGGACTGCAGTCTCAAGCAGTTATCAATGGCATCGTAAGAAAAGCTGTAATATATGTGGGGCAGCACATACCCTTTGAGGGGGAAATTGTATGTTTCAGGTTACAGTTTAGATCACCAATTTGTCTGCCATTTGAGTATTACAAGTCTTCAAATACAGTGCAAATTAAAAAATTACTATTGAGATACCTAAAATGAAAATACTCTCATGCCGTTCACTTATTTTCTACAGTTTTACGGCCATAAGTATAACAACAGTGATTTAAAATGAACAACACCAGCTATTAATAAAGCCCATAATTCTTGAAATGTTAAATCCAGACATAGTGCTGCTTACTAGAATTAGATAGTTTGTAATACCACAGCTTAACATTTCAGTTTTCAAGAATTGCTTTCAGAAGTTACAAAAAGCATGGCACACAGACCTGAAAACTGCTTGTGAATTTCAGTTGTGCAAAGAGGTAACACAACCTGTTTCATATATTTGTTTTCTCAAAACATTTTTCAAGCCATTATTTGCCATGATTACAAAATAGTGAAAATTGAGAACACTGACTAATTTCACTTGCTGATGACCCCCTTCTTTTAAATTCTCACACTACCACACACAGATTTCACCATAACCTCACTTAAGAGTCCTTAAACCAAGAAATAGACACAAAAAGTTAAAGCAGTAGGTTTCTATGAGACTGTTATGCAGAGGATTTTTTTTTTTTCCTCCAGGATTTCAGGAAGAAACATTGAAAGCACATATCTGGGGGCCTTTAGCACAGGCAGGTAGAGAAAGATGCACAACTGAACATAACATTTTCTTTAGAGCTGCTGAGAAGTCTGCAGTAGGGCTCCTGGGACATTTGGAACCTTTTAGAACCACATATCATACAACAGGAAAAAAACTTTAACCACACTTGTTCTAAGAGTTCCCATATTTTCATCCTGTTGAAAGTCCTGGGATAATTACAGCTACTAAGTCTGACCATAGATTAACTGAATAAGACACAACATTACTAGTAACTTAACATACATCATTAGTGGGGAAAATAATGAGATTTTTCTTCCTATGTGGGTTTTTTGTTTGTTTTGGGTTTTTTTATTAAATATACTGTACTTGGCATTCTTAAAAGCATACAATTTGCATTTCACTGTTTCTGCTTGGACTGTGATTCTAGTATGTAAAATTAATTCTTAGCTCTCAAATTCATAATCCTTTATAAGTCTCATTAGAACAGACTTCTTTTGTAGTTCTTCTATACGTGCCAGCAGTAACAGAAACTCAAGATCAAAGACAAATCGCTAGTTAGTCTGTACTGTAGGTCCTCTGCTGTATAGAAGCACAATGAAGCACACCACAAAGTGTCACAGTTCAAATTTCAGGGACTCTGAAGGCTTGAAAAGTGGGCATCAAACTGCTGATGAGAGGAAAGGGAATTGCACTGGTGTTTTCAAAAGCATCATAAATGGAATCACACACTGCTGAATGACTGGTTTGGGTTTCCCATCCTTCCCAAAGATACTCTGCTCTACTGTATTTTTCCGAGTCCAAGCGCAAAGCAAGTCTAACTGTCAAATGTCATCTTTTATTAATAAATCAAGTTAAGTTCAAATGAAGCAAAACCACAGCAGCATGATTTGGTATCCTGTACACTCTGCTTCCACCACTCCTTTCCGTGCAGGTGGTGTCTTCTGGGCCAACCTGTCCAAAGCCTTCTTAAGTAATCAAACAAGACTATTGCCCTCTCAGAGTTTCTGCAGGTGTTGGGAACATAGATGATTCCTTCTTAAACCCATTACATGCTGATGTTCAAAGTAAGAGAGCGGTGATATGGCTTGCTGCCACATATTGTCCCATGTCAAATGGTGGTTTAATGTCTTCTGCTGTCTCTTTGCCAGCTGGCTGACAACAAGGACATCCGTTAGTGGGCCAAAATAATTGATGTGATGCTTTGGATCATTTTCATACAAGAGAATGATTAGCAGAAAATCTGTTGTGAATCTCACAAGTGGCTTCCTGATGCCCATATTTTCATAGAATACTAGGTTGGAAGGGACCTCAAGGACATCTGGTCCAGCCTTTCTTGGCAGAAGATCAGTCTAGGTAAGATGGTCCAGCAATAGATCCAGATGAATCTTAAGTGTGCCCAGTGCTGGAGAATCTGCCAGTTCCTTGAGGAGATTATGCCAATGCCTGATTATTCTCATTGTGAAAAATATTTCTTGTGTCCAACTGATATCTCCCCAGGAGTAACTTGCACCTGCTACCCTTCGTCTTTTCCACATGGCTCCTTGTAAAAAGGGAGTCTCTGTCTTCTTTGTAACCAGCCTTTAAATACTGGCACATGGTGACAAGGTGTCTCTTAAGCTTTCTTTTCTTAAAACTGAGTTCTAATAAACTGAGTTCTTTCAGCCTTTCCTCATGTAGCAGGCTTCCCAGTCCTTTGATAACATTTGTGGTCCATCTCTAGATCCTCTCCAGCCTGTCCACATCTTTTTTGTCTAGCAAGGACTAAAACTAGACATGGTATTTCAGATGTGGCTCAACAAGCACTGAGTAGAGTGGGATAATGACTTCTTTGTAGGAATCAGTGATACCAAGGTAGACCTGTTCAATACTTCTTTGACTCGGGGTCCTTGAACTGACCTTGGGTTGTAAGAGTGGGAAACTGAACAAAGAGGTGAACATCAGAGATGCAAATCAGAGTAGAGACAGCATTTAGGGGCAGTGTGTGGAGTTTTGGAGGTCAACCAATCAAATGTTGATGCTGGTGCTTGCAAGCGCATGGACAATAGGCCTGGACCAATCAGGTTGCTATGGGAAGCATATGGACAGATGAGCAAAGGTATATAAACCTGTAATTTGCAATAATAAACGTCTCTGCTTTACATCTATCTGGAGTCCGTCTCGTCATTCATTCCTGCACTTCTTTATCTCTGCTGGAGATGCCCTCGTTGATGCAATCAAGCATCCTGATGGCTTTTTTTTTGCTGCAGCAGCACACTGTTCACTGATACTGAGCTTTTGTCCACCAGCTCCCCCCTTCCACAGAGCTGCTCCGTAGCTGCGTAGATTCCAGCCTGTGTGGCACTCCTGGATTATGTTTTCTCAGGTGCAAGACCTCACATTTGTTCTTGTTGAACTTCCTAAGGTTCTTGTTAGCCCTCTTCCAGCATATCCAGGTCTTCCTGCAGGGTGGCTCTCCTTTCCAAAGTGTCTGCTTCCCCACCTAGTTTGACATCATCAGCAAACCTTATCAGGGTACACTCGATTCCATCATGCAGATCACTTATGAGAATATTAGACAGTGGTGGGCCTAATATTGATCCCTAGGTGACCCAACTTGTGACAGGTTGCCTGTTTGAGAAGGAACTATTTACCACTGCACTCTAGGTGCTGCCAGTCAGCCAGTTCCCCACTCATCATGCAGACCAATTGTATAGACCATGATGCATCAGTGTCCCTAGGAGGCGGCTATGGGGAACCCTATCAAAAGTCTTGGGGAAATCCAGGTAGACAATGTCCACTGCTCACCTGATATCACTCAAGTAGGTCACTTGTCATAGAAGTCTACCGGGTTTGTCAACCACAATCTGCCCTTGGTGAATCTGTGGTGGCTTACCCCAATCATGTACTTCATTTGAGTTGTGCTAGCTCCCAGGAGGATTCTCTCCACAACTTTCCCAGGGACTGAAGGAAGACTGATGGGCCTCATGCTTTCCTGGCACTGGGAACCCATCAGTACACCTTGATCTAGCACTCAGCCACAGAACTTACCGTTGCTGCAGCTGCATCCGTTGCCAACTATTTTAGTCATTACAACTCAGTATCTGGACCATAAAGATGCATAACAAACATTTAGACATTCACTTGACTGTTCTTTTTTAAAAACAACAAAATGATAGAAATGAAGAAGATCAAATTAATCACAGATAAAATCTATTCCTTGCTAAGCACAAGTAACACTTGGCCTGCAGATTTGCAATACTGACAATCAAAAACTGTTGGAACAACTATCCTTCAAAAGCAAAAAAGGCAGAGGTTTCTTCACTGCTTGATTACTCTTTCAAGAGTCTTAACCATGATACAGGGTTCAGAATTAAATTTGGCTAATAACCAACAACTACTGATACTGCTAAGTCAAGGATGTGGTGTTGCCACTTTCACCTTGAAACTTCAATGTCTGGTAACATCCTTTTGCTTCCCTAAGCCTAGTTGTCTTGTTCTTATTTCATGCATTCATTGTGTTGTAGACAAGGCATCTGGATCAAATACTTAACAAATACATGCAAATCTGAGTGAACAAAGTAAAAATGCAGCATTTCAGTACCTTTACATATCGTCATAGCAGCATACAAACATTAGTTCTGGTTGATTAGATGTGCGTTAGGGTGATTTGCTTATTAAATAAACCTCCAGGACATTAACTTTTCTTTTTAACATATTACAACATTGGTAGATTCATGCTAACCTGTTTTGAAGTTGTTTATTATAAAATGGTCTCTGCTTATTCTTTATATGTAAATTGTATTGCACCGCTTAGATGATACTTTGGTAACTGTCCATAATTATTTTATACATATACATGTTACTTTATTTTTCTCTACTGGGTAACTTAAATAGCAATGGTATACCCTTCAGTTTAACAGTTTTTTAGGCAGTAGTTGATGTGTCTATCTTTCAGACACAAGATCCCATTTTGGGGATTTTTAGCATGCAATACCAGGAACAAATCCTGTGTGATAGTCCCAACTTTTGGCATGAATCTATTCTGTGGCCTTTGGCCCCACTACACTACAGCACGATGTCTTTATTTGTACAATGTGGGTTTGTATCTCCTGTTTTGCAGAAGTGCACAGCATTTATTCATCGACATTTCTCTAAATACATCAAGAATCATATAGGAAAGAATATGCATTACTGTGAATGCTATAATTCTTAGTCACAGCTAGGAAGGTTATGCAGTGCAGAAATGAGGGCTGCGAAGGTGTCCTTTGGATTCTTTTGATTCACAGCCAGCATGGATTCAGGCCAGTTTCTGAGCTGCTGGCAAATATACAGGCCTGACAGAGTAGCCAGGAAATAATGGGACACACAGAAGTTCCCCAGCTTGTGCTGGTGGGTCATGCTTTATGTTGGCAGCAAGAAGGAGAATGCTCTACATACCCTGGGCTTGACTGAGAGGCAGGTGGACCAGGAGACTCCCATTGACCTGAGCGTTGGAGGAGTAATGGATTCCTCAGCAAGTACATTCAGATGGCAAATGATGAAGAACTCTAAAATTAATCCTCAAAGAAGAATGGGGACAATACGAGAAATAAAATATGTAGTTACTTGGACAAGGTCTGTAAAATTATTGAGTAGAGAAACAAAGCAAAAATTGGTAAATGCTCTTTCTTTGTCCTGAAAATCTGGTACTGTTTTAGATCATGCTTAGAAAATTCCAAACTGGGCATCCAAGTCAAGGCATGACACAGTGAAGAAAGATCATAGATATCTGTGACCCAGGCACCAACCAACATTTGTTATGGTCTTGATCTGAGAGCACCTTTTAGTTGCTTCTTTTTTCTGTTTAGTGTCTGCAGATCTGAAAGAAATGTAATTTGGGTGTGATAGAAGGTTGTTTTCAGGAGTCTGCAGACAGTTGCTATTTATTTTACTCTTAATGACTTTTGGGTGCTACTTCTGCAGAAGTCTACATCTATTCAATACCAAGCACACTGTTCTGTAACTCTATTTCTGATATTTTCTAATTACAGCCTAAAATTCTTATTTCCCTCACTCCTCGGTTTGATATTTTCCAAGTTTCAACATTCACACAGATATTGATAAATTCTTCCCATCCCAACAAGAACTGCTGAACTTTCAATAGCAGTCGGCCTGTATTTCCAACTATTTCCAGGCTCCTGTGTACTCTCTTAGAAAAAGGTTCCCATATGACCACTATGAAAACCAAAGTGAGATGTTTCTCTAGCACTTATCTGATCCTGGATTTGACCTCCTCAAGCAAAGCAGCAGCACCATCTAGAAGATATGTCATTTTTGCCCAATGATGCTTGTTTTCCTACGACATCAAAACCAGAAAGACCTCAACAATTTTCATTTCTCTCATTAAGCAGACACACTTGGATTGTATTTTGGTGTGTACTGTACCAGCGCCCTAGCATGATTTTATACTTTGAATGTACCTACAATATAAGATCAATACAAACTGCATCAATTCTTTCTGAGACTATCATCCTTTCCAAATTTATTTGTTTAGAGGAACCTCTGAATTCTTAACTCAGATGGGGACTGCCATCACTGTTTTAATATGTCAATATTTTCAAACAATTTAACCTACTGCCACTCTATCAGTACTCTACAGAGAGAGTATAATCTAAAGTGTATTTAATATATTATAATATATTACAATATGCTCTATATAGAGAGAATGTGTAATATAGAGTACATTTAATATATTATAATGTATTACAATACAGAATATATATAATAGTATAATTATAATAGTCTATTTATTTATAATACTCTAAAATCCCCAGAAGTGCTTTCCAGTGACTCAAGCTGACTGTATTAGCTACTGCAGAAAGCACATACGCTGAGGTAAGAATACACAAATGGTAAGAAAATCTTGCTTTCTATCTAGCTTGCAATCCTCTGTACTAGCAAGTGAGATAAGCCCAGGATCAGGGTAGTGTTTAACCCAGGAGCTGTGGACCAATGTCCTAAGTAATACATAGTTGATTAGAAGTACACTAGTTGATTAGAGTGCTCCTTCTCATTATGTCACAGGTGAGATAAGCACAACCTAGAAAAAGCTGATGTAACTGCCACTGCTTCTACTAAGAGAACTAAGTTCACCCTTAATGTTCAGCCTCCTGTGGTTCACCGTGGTCCGTTTCAGATATAAGCAGGATTCTCTGCAAACTAAGTATGGTCCTCGGGCTTTCCTCAACATGTGTCTCATGTTTTTTTTATGGGCCAGATGTCACTGTTGTTGGACAAACACAGTCAGATGTTGTACTCATAACTTCAGCAGATACTTTTCTATCTCTTGTTTCCCAATCACTCAAGATCCCACTGCTGAAAAAGCAGATAGAAATTAACATTCTGTCCTTTTTATGAACTTCCCGAGATCTTGTTGAAATTTTACTATTCTCAAATTTGACAAACATGTACCTACAGATAAGCTGGGGATTTCCATGTGTACAGCAATAGATTTTGGCTGATGAAAGGGCAGCCAGCTGCCAATAACCAGCCCTCTGACCTTTGGATGGTCTTTTAGCATGGCAATGTCTGTGAAGAATATAAATGGCGTAGACAAGTAGCTAAAAAAAGATCAAGGCCAAGTCAAAGTCGTGATTAGACAGCAAGTCCCAAATAACTCTGGATTAAACCAGAAAGAGATGTTTCAGTGATAGCTTAATACAGATATACATATTGTATATATTCATAATCACAAACATACAATATATTTTAACTTCAGCAGTATTCTGGCTTTAAAAAATGTAGCTAGCATAAGCTTCAATAAAGGTACTCTACCAACAGGGTGGTTCCAGAAATATTTGAAAATATTGAGAAGGAGAATGCAGAGGTGAAACAAGCAACCAGAGATGGGACTGCCTTTGTGGCCACTATTCTTATTTAAAATACTGGACCTGCAGTGTGGAATTGTAGAGTAACACTGAACTTTATGAGTCTGCAATATTACGAGTAGAAACAAACATGGGTAAATTTACTTTTCCAAGCAAAAGCAACACTTGGGAAGAAGCCTAAACTGGAGTGAACTGGACAGCTGAAGTGCTGAATAAGAAGAGTTCAGTCTTTCCACCTCAAGTTTCTTCTTTTATCTAAGCAGACTTACCTAACAAGAAGCACCATGTAATGCTGTGATGGTTACTGTTGGCCTGCGTGAGCTGTCTTTGCTTTTTACTGCAGTTCTAACATTATTCAAGCTATGTTTCCTGTATATTATCACTTAAGAAACTAATTAAATAACAGCATTTTAATTACGGAAGACTCAGAAAGGGAATGACAACCTCTCAGAGGGATCAGTGCTCACAAGGTTAACACACCACATTGCAAGGCAATAAATACCCTTGATTTAATTTCTGAACTAGCATTTACTAAGGTTCTGATGAAGTGAGTGCTTTAGAGAGGCTATCCCTGAAAAATCAGAGAACATAGTTCAGGAGTTATGCAAAGATAAATAATCAGCCTTTCTTGTTAGGGAAAGGTTATAGTGAATGCAAACTTGAGAAGTGTTTTTAATAGTGAAATCCCATTTCTTTAGCATCCTACATGCTATTGCCTTGATTCCTCTGATACTTGTCTTAGTGAAAATCAAAGAAAGAGAATAATACCAGTGTATACCAATGAGCTCAAACCCATTTTTTTTAATATAAATTAATATTGTTTGGGCCATCATAATTTAAACCCAGGTTAGCAATCCACTTAGACAACTGATAGGATCCTACAGGAAAAGAGCCATGGACTTCCTAACTGAAGACTGCAAAATTTCTAGGAAGTCATTTCATCATTTAACCAATCTATTCCATATCAGGAAAAAAAATTTACTTATGTTAAGTCCTATAACAATGAGATAGCTACATGCAGATGATGGCACTGAGAATGTAGAATACACAGTTTAAAAGTGACAAAACTTTTAAGTGTTGACGAATCATTAGAGATTTGCCTGAGGTCATGCAAGGTATTAGCCATAGAGAGCTGAAACACATCCTGCAGTTACTGATCAGCAGTCCAACCAACTGAACCATCCTTCCTCTCTGCCCCCAGAATGAACATTTCTGACTAGAATGAGTTCGGCCATTGACGTAAAGCCCATGACTTAATACTCATGATTATGAAGAGTCTTCTCCATTGACTTAAGAGTAAGTACCTCCTCTGATCTTTGTGGCTAACAATAGGTTACGGAAGCTGCTTTAGAAAATAGTTTCTGGTATCTTGCCTGTAAAAACAGGCTGCCCAGGGAGGTGGTTGATTCACCTTCCCTGGAGGTGTTTAAGGCACGGGTGGACGAGGTGCTAAGGGGCATGGTTTAGTGTTTGATAGGAATGGTTGGACTCGATGATCCGGTGGGTCTTTTCCAACCTGATTAGTCTATGACTCTATGATTCTTTCCTAGCTGCACTGTAGTACAGATATATTGTAAGAGGGGAAAGGGATAAACAGGGTTATGCCCCTTATGCCAAACCCCAGGAGTTCCATTTGGAAGCGTCCACACTTCTTGGTCACAATAGTCAGGACTGAGTAGGTTCCCTCTTCTGCTTCAAGTGATCTGCCTCTAAGTACTTCTAGCAAAATGGCAAGGATTTTTTTAAGTTCATTCATGGAGGCTCCTTTTTCTACTGCCATCATGCGTTACAGGTTAAAACTGATTAAATTTTAAGAATTATAGGACTGTACAACCAAATTTAGTGTGTCCTCCTAGGGTTTCTTAAACAACATCTATCAAATGATTTAATAAACCTTGCAGGCAGTCTATCTGTGCTGCAGAGGCAGAGCAACTCAGAGCAATGAAAGCTCTTAATTGTTTCTGGAACACGTATCACTAAAGGGGGACTGCAAGAAAGCTATGGAGGGGCTCTTTACCAGGGAGTGCAGTGATAGGATGATGGGTAATGGTTTTAAGGTGAAAGAGGGGAGATTTAGATTAGAAATTAGTAAGAAATGAGAGTGGTGATGTACTGGCATAGGCTGTCCAGAGAAGTCATGGATGCCCCCTCCTTGGAAATGTTCAAGGGCAGATTGATCCAGTAGAAGGTGGCGGTGGCAGGAGGGTTTCAAATGGATGATCTTTAAGGTCCCTTCCAACCCAAAATATCCTATTATTCTATACGTACTCTGAGCAACACCTGAAAGGCAGTTCTGCTGAACTAGACAGTGAAAAAAAAGACTCTGAAGGAGCCAACATCTGCCATTGCCACAGTCCTGCACCTCATGCTACTACACTGACGATGATTCCTAGGAAAGAACAACCACCATTCAGTACTCCTGACAAAAAGAGGCGGCAAGTTGCACATGGGACAGTGAATCAAGCAATGCTACTGATACAAAAAGTAGGTACTATTGTAAAAAGTAGAATAGTTTGATTTAAGCTAGAGTTATGTACATCCAAGAAACTGTATTTTTTGAAAGTTACGCAGAATGTCCCTCTGATAGCATGTTTTTTTATAGCATGTCTTTTTAAGTAGTGTTTTTCCTGACATCTTGTATTAAGTCTGATCTGTACTGAACAGATGTGTCTTCTGTAATCACCTCTGTTTGCAGTCTCTCTCTATCGCAAAGGCAAAGTCAGACAAAGCTGGCTTCAAAGCTCCAAATTAGCAAGAGATTTGACTGTTGTGAAGTACATAACATTAAAATTAGTCTTTGGAAAGTAACAGAATATACATAAGATCTCTGGGAAAATTTATACATCTGCATGCAAATGGGAAATACATTGTGTTCCAGCTCTTTTCTTACTGCACACGATTCATGTAGATCACTCTCTTGTGTTGCCCAGGCCTGATAACAGTTGCTTGCTTTCTAAAACTTCAAGAATCATAGAATCATAGAATAACCAGGATGAAAGAGACCCACTGGAGTCCAACCATTCCCACCAATCTCTAAACCATGCCCCTCAGTACCTCATCCACCTGTGCCTTAAACACCTCCAGGGAAGGCAAGTCAACCACCTCCCTGGGCAGACCATTCCATTGCCCAATGACCCTTTCAGTGAAGAATTTTTTCCTTATGTCGAGCCTGAACCTCCCCTGGCAGAGCTTGAGGCCAGGGGACAGGACAAAAGGGAATGGCCTCAAGCACCACCAGGGCAGGCTCAGGCTGAACATTAGGGAAAAAATTTTCACAGAAAGGGTCATTGGGCACTGCAACAGGCTGCCCAGGGAGGTGGTTGAGTCACGTTCCCTGAAGGTGTTTAAGACACGGGTCAATGAGGTGCTGAGGGACATGGGTTAGCAACTAATAGGAATGGTTGGACTCGATGATCTGGTGGGTCTTTTCCAACATGGTGATTCTGTGATTCTATGATTCTATGATTCTTCACTGCCCATCGTCATCCATTACTGCTCATTGTCTTGCATTACTGCCCATTGCCTTCCATTGCTTCCCACTGCTTCCCATCGCCTCCCATCTCTGCCCATTGCCTCGCATCCACTCCCATCACCTCCCCGGGCGCAACTCGTGCTGCCTGGCGGCGGCGCCCCTCCCCTCGCCCCGCCCCACCCGCGCGCAACTCGCTCTGCCTGGCGCGCGCCCTGCGCCTGCGCAGTCCCGACCGCGCGTGGTGCAGCCGGAGCGGAGCCGCCATGGCGCTGCACGTCCCCAAGGCCCCGGGCTTCGCCCAGATGCTCAAGGAGGGAGCCAAGGTGAGGGCGGCGCGGGGCGGGTGCCGCTCCCGAGCGAGGATTCGGGGGGTGCCGTCTATGGGATCTCGGCGGGCCGGCGCGGGGAAGGTTCTGGAAGGGCGGCGGCGGCGGCGCGGGGGAGCGGGGAGCTCGCTCCTCCTTTCGCTTCCAGCTCTGAGTCCCCCGGCCGCGGGGGGGATCGGGCCGCGCCGCCCCCGGAGCGGGGCTGGGGGGAGAGGAGAGCGGGGCGGTGCCTGGCGCACGTGGCCTTCGAGAAAGCTCTGGCGGAGCCGCCCTTCCCTCCCCTTCTGCCCCCCACTTTTCCCTTCCTCTTCTTCCCCCCTTCTTTTCCTCTTCCCTCCTTTCCCTTTTTTTCGCCTTCTCTTCCCCCCTTTCTCTCCCCCCCTCCTTTTCCCCTCCTTCGGGGCTCTCGATGGGTTCCCAGCCGGCTTCCCGAGCACCCATGCTCTTTCAGAGCCTGACTGGTGCCTCGGCTGTGGAAACGATGCCCGGAGGGCCTTGACTTCAGAGAGGATTTGTAGGCAGTGGTCAGCGAAATGGCACAGGGCCCTGTAGGTTTCAGCCCTTCCTGCTTGTTAGGTACATTTCTTGATTCTTTTTCTCTTATTGTGCCCGTAAGGAAAGAATTTACCCTAGCATTGTAAAGGAACATAATAGTTTTCTGTATGTTCCCTTCCTTTAAGTCCATTTTCATTGTACTTAACATTAATGTATTGTGGATATTGGTAGTAGTCGTGGATTGTGCCTGATAAAGCAGAAGCTGTTCTTTGAAAAACTGGGCATCAAGCAGATTTTTTTTTTCAGAAGAGTATTTTTGCAGAGGAAAATTATAAAAAAAAATCCTAATTGTTGCTGTTGAGTAGAAAGGAAAGAGAATCTAACAACTCAAAGCCCTCTATTTTTCTTGTCAGAATCTTCCATGGAGACAAAGAATGACATATGTCAAGGGCATGAGGCTAGCAGAGAAACAAAGTGACTGATTCTCAAGTAGAGCAATCGAGGCCATAATAGCAGGAAGGCAGCTGGCCTTCTGAGATTTTTGTTTTGTATTTGGAGAGCAAATATTAGAGTATTTTAATCACTTCTCTTATAGTATATTTTACCCTGCTCTTTCTTGAGGCCCTCTCTGGATCTGTCTCCTTTTCTTAAGGCTTCTAAACTGAAGCCAGGCTAATAGGCTTCTCAAACATAAATATTTTGTGAATCGTTCTACTACTGAATTTTCAAACCATATGTTTCTGTGCAGAATTGAATTAAATTATTTTTGTGGAATACAAAGTTGTGAGTAAGGAAGCATGTACGAACCCCTGCATGCTTACAAATCACTTGCCCTTCTCCAGTCTGGTGTTGGTTATTCTGTTTCCCTCTGTTATGCCACTGACTTTTCTTGGAAGACTTCAGAGATGCAAATTGTATTGAAAATTGAGTCATTGCTTGGGTTTTCTGTTTGGAAACTTACTGTGTCTGCCTAGTTGCCTGATTGAGGAGGAGTAAACAGTAGTTCTTGCCTTTGGCAAGGTTTAGTTTCTGTTTAAACTTTTAAGCAAAACAAAATATCTAAATTAATCAACAGCTTTTAGGAACTTAGTACATTATTGCTGCTTTGAGAAATGAGTGGTTCTTCCCTTTCTTTTTTTTATCAGAAAGCCTAATTCTAAGCAGAAGATTTTTCTTTTTAGCATTATTCAGGACTAGAAGAAGCTGTCTTTAGGAACATCCAGGCATGCAAGGAACTTGCTCAAACCACCCGTACAGCTTATGGACCAAATGGTAGGTAAATCCTAAAACTATTGTAGCGAATAATTTTTGAGGGTGGGGCAATTTTTTTTGACCAAAAAGTTATATTTGAAGGCTAAACCTACATATCCAGATATACATTTGTTTGTTATACAAAAACTAAAGGAAGGACAATAACTTGGTGGGTAGTCATCATGAATATATCATATCTGGTCAGATATACTAAAACAAAAGGTGTTCTCCAGCATCAATTGATTTAAGGATGCTCTAATTGTTCTGAAGAGAAATCTGTGCTTATTTAGAAATTACTGATTTCTCCTTAACATAACTCATTCCCAAGTATTATTTCACAAAAGTCTTTTAGGTTCTTAAATTATCAGTAGAACTAATATTTCAATGTGTGAGGTAGACCTGAAAATATCTGTGTTGCAAATGATGTTTACCTAATGGATGATTTAATTATTTTTTCCCCTTTTTAGGAATGAACAAGATGGTTATCAATCATCTGGAGAAGCTTTTTGTCACTAATGATGCTGCTACTATCTTGAGAGAGCTGGAGGTAAGTTCTCTTGCTTCAGAAAGATGTTACTTGTGAAGTGCTTCTGTTCATGTGCTACTGTAGTTCTGAATTTTAATAAGGAAATACATACAATAATCTGACAAATTACTTACATATGTTGTCTTGTAAATCATTTACATTTTTCTCTGGATTTGAGTAAATCAGTGAGCTGTGTGCACAGTGAGAAATAGAGCTCATTTATAAAGCTGCATTAAGTAGTTGCAGGAGATGGTTAATAATTGCCTAGATTTTTTTTCCCAAAACCAGTGTAGATTTAGAAGAGGATATGTCTTAGACAATACAGCATTTGGAAGACTGAAAGAAATGGCAATTGTGTTAATCTCCCAGTGTCAGTGTTTGCCATGTTCTCCTGCCTGCTTAGAATACGTTAATTGGATTTAAGAAACTGAGGATGTAGCATCCTCCTCCTGTGAATACAACAAAAGTGTGGAAAGACTGACTTTTCCTAAAGTTTTCTTTTACTACCAAGTTTGTATTTGTATCACAACACAAATAATATTTTACTGAATTCTATATTTACTAATAGAAATAGTGTAAGAATTAAGTATTTCCGTACTTAAAAGTATTGTGACACTGTTTGATATCAGCAAAATAACTGTTGAAGACTCATTTCTGTTTTTAAAAAAACAATTTGTAGATTATTACTTAATCTAATGAGTCTTGGATGTTATTCTCTGGGATAAAATGACAGCAGCTCTAATTATATTCAAAAATAAAACGTTTTTATTTTTTTGAAAGAAGAGGAAAGCAGTGTGGTCTTTTAGCAGAAAAAACAGTACCACATAACTCGAGGCATCTACTTTTTGTGCTGCAGATATAAATTCAGCCTGAAGATCTAAACTTCAGGCTGCTTTCCTGTTGCAGCACTTGATTGTGCAGCCACTGCACTCTGTAAAAATAACATAGAACCAATGTCAAGGATGTCTAATTCAGTTAGTAAGGGGGCTATTAAGTTCTTTAGTTGTTTGTTTAGGTTTTTTTCCACATATGCTTGTGCTTTTGCTTGTTAAGGAAGGTAGCCAGTTAAGACAACCTCCTTTCTTTTCCTATTTTGTTTATTCTTATTATCTTAGATACATTTTGAATTAAAAGTGCTTGTACTGGATGCACAGAAAAACCTGGAGCTGTAGTCTAGGCAGGTTGTTAGTAACTAAGCTGTGTACTTCTTTTAAAGGTCCAGCATCCTGCTGCAAAAATGCTTGTGATGGCTTCCCACATGCAAGAGCAAGAAGTTGGAGATGGAACAAACTTTGTTCTTGTTTTTGCTGGAGTTCTTTTGGAGTTAGCTGAAGACCTTCTGAGAATGGGGTTGTCAGTGTCAGAGGCAAGTTATGTTATTACAGTTCACATAGCTCAAATTCAGATTGCCATTGGTTAGTATTCTTGGGTCATAATGTTGTGAATAATCTGCTTCCTTCTAAACTAATTTTTTAAGTAGAGATGTATGAAGGACAGTGGGCGTTTTGCTGCTTGTGATTGTTTACTTCCCTTGTAAGCTTTTGCATTTGTTAATATTGTATGGCCCTTGAAAAGGAAATATAAGTATGAATGCATAGTGAAGTGGTGTGGTGAATATTTATTGTTTGCCTTCACAGGTGATTGAAGGATATGAAAAGGCTTGCAAGAAAGCCCTAGAAATTCTTCCAGAGTTGGTATGCTGTTCTGCAAAGAACCTTCGAGACACTGAAGAAGTGGCGTCTTTGTTGCGCACTTCAGTAATGAGCAAACAATATGGCAATGAGCATTTTTTGGCAAAGCTTATTGCTCAGGCCTGTGGTAAGTGGACAAGAACATATATGTGTGTGTGTGTATGTAAAGAAACCCGAGTAGGTTTGCTTATGATTGTTACTTCTGTCTTTATCTAAGATGAAAGGTATGATTAGTTTATCAGGTTCAATTGGATGAAATGCTTTATCCTCTGAAATTAATATAGCTTTCTTTTTAATGGCTATAAATTGGAGAGGGGCAGATTTAGACTAGAACTAAGGAGGAATTTCTTCACCATGAGGGCAGTGAGGCCCTGGCACAGGTTGCCCAGGGAAGCTGTGGCTGCCCCATCCCTGGAGGTGTTCAAGGCTGGGTTGGATGGGGCCTTGGGCAGCCTGATCTGGTGAGATGTCCCTGCCCATGGCAGGGGGGTTGGAACTGGATGATGTTTAATGTCCCTTCCAACTGAAACCATTCTGAGATTCTTGTGTGGAACTCTTCATTGGTGTTGTGGCTTGATAAAGCTCTTGTCTTTTTTTGTCATTAGGATGATGTCTTACCCTTAAGAGAACCTGTTACTAGTCTCAGCCACAGAACAGTGGAAGCAAGACTTTAGTTGTTTTGAATTGTTCTTTTCTGTCTTTAGATTTCCAAGAAAAAATTCCATATCTAGTTTGTGGTTTCTCAAAATAATCAGGATCAGACTTCACTCTTAAAAGTGCGTGTGTAATAGATATTCCAAATTAATTTGACAAGACTGAATAGATGTTGCTTTCTTATTATGGCGCAGTGAAAAAAAAAATTCTGTTTCTCTTGGTGCAGGTTATTAGCAGATTATAATTGCATTAAATGTAGGCAGGCATCTCCAAACAGTTGAATTTTAGTACTTCAGAGAAACTTCAGCATTATTTGTAGTGTCATTCTGCTTTATTCATGAAACAAAAAAAAATTAATTACTTTTTTTCTCTTATTTTTTTTTTTCTTTCCTTTTCCAAACAGTTTCTATTCTTCCTGATTCCGGTCATTTCAATGTTGATAATATCAGAGTGTGCAAAATTGTGGTAAGTTGGAAGTAGCTAGCTTTACTGTATTATTAAGGTAGACAAATTATAATGGAAGCTAATTTTTAGGTCTTGGAACTTTCAAAGTGCCTTTTCTATTCTAATCTCTGTATTGTGGCATGCCTAATAAGCCTTTACATTCTGTGTCCAGTGCTGAGTAGTAGCTTTCAGAAACAAAAAGCATTAAAATGTAAAGTTTATCCTCAATTAAATACAATAACTCATTGACACACAGGGATGTTGATTGCATCTTTGTTGTTTGAAGCAGTCACAAGATTGGGCTAAGATGCAAGCTGGCAGAAATGTAGTGGTCTGATTTTGTTTTCTCTGTCAGGCCTCAGTATAGAATGTATGATTGGGACAAGTTTATATCTGCTATGAAATTCCCCCTGTTTTTTTCCCTGCTAATAAATGCATAACAAGTTTAGCACAGAAAGTGAATGTCAAGAACCTTAACCTTGTCCACCAACTAATATTAACATGGGAACTTTCAAGGCAATGTTTTATGTTGTTGAATCGACTTAAGTCTTATTTCTCTGTGCTGCGATGAAAACGTAAGTTACTGCATTCAAATGAAAGTAAGGACTGTTTTTTGTAAAGGGTAGTGTGGCTTTCTGACAAGAAATTATCGATAATTTGCCTTTCCTTCATTCCATTTCTTTCTTTTCAGGGTGCTGGTATCTCTGCTTCCTCAGTACTGCATGGAATGGTTTTTAAAAAAGAAACTGAAGGAGATGTCACTTCTGTCAAAGATGCAAAAATAGCTGTGTATTCCTGCCCTTTTGATGGTATGATAACTGAAACTAAGGTATGTGGAAGCTCAAAATGAGTTCTATATGTATTTATGCTCATGGGCTCCTATTTTTAAACCTAACTATAAATATTCTTGACACTTGGTGATTGAGATATTTTTGTAAATATTGAGTTCATTGGTTTAAAAAAGTTGATAGAAAATGTCTGAACCTAATTTTGCTTTACAGGGTTTTTAGGGTTGGAGAGATTGTGTTGGTTTTGTTGGGTTATTTGAGCCAAACTTAAGTGCTGGGATTTCTGAACCTCTGGGTTGTGTAGAAATACTAGTTTCCTTCTTTTTTTTAACTTGTTTTATCCCACTGCATGGGAAGGGTAGCAGTATTATAAAATAGGTTGACTTGAGGTTTATGGTTAGGTTGGGAGAGAACGGTTTGTCAAAAACTTCTATGTGTGTTGTTAATGCTGAATTGATAACAGACGATGTCTTTTGCTAGGGCACTGTACTTATAAAGAATGCTGAAGAACTGATGAATTTCAGTAAAGGAGAAGAAAGTCTAATGGATTTGCAAGTCAAAGCTATTGCTGATAGCGGGGCAAATGTAGTAGTAACCGGTGGCAAAGTGGCAGACATGGCACTTCATTATGCCAACAAGTACAATCTTATGATAGTCAGGTAAGTACTAGAAAAGCATAAAGGCATTTGATCTTCCAGGTTTATTAAATGTACTTGCTGTGTTGTCTCTTGCCTGTCAAATGAATTGGAAACAAAATATTGAAGACTATTTGGTTTTCTGGTGGATCGAAACCTGAGCTGCAATTTGATTGTTTAGTAGATTATGTTTCTTGGTAGTATTTCACCTCTGTATGACAGCAAATTGGGGGATTACTTGTGTGTATGGTACTGTTATTCTGGCTTAAGTGCCTTTATAGCACAACTGAAATCAATAATATCAACATTTCTGGATCTAGTAAATGTGGCCTCAGAGGCATGTAAGACTGTACCATAGTGGTTCTTCATAGTTGCAGTCCCCATGTGATGCTCTAGGAATGATGAGATACGCCTCTGTATCGCTAATGGATTGATGGATGGCAGAACTAATTCTTAGTACTTTTCTGTGATTTTTGTGGGCCTTAAATCTCCTTATCTCTAAGGAAAGCATGTTTGTATGTCATTGAAATAACAGTCTGCAAAACATAAAGTCAGATAGCTAGCAGTGGTAATTGCATCTCACCAAAAAAAAAAAAATGTGGTCCTTTGTTTAAAGCTGTAACTTTATTGGTGGTGTCCAAAAAGTTTGAACTCCTGGAAATGGAGCATGATACTATAATCTTGCATAACAAAGAAGGATTATTGTCGAGGTGTTGTAAAGATCAATTCAAGTCTTATATGCTAGAAGATAAAGTTTTCATAATTTCCATCTATTTGAATTACTTATTTGGTTATAGGTTCTTAGAAAATAGTCTCTGCTTGGCATCTCTGAAAATACATAATTATAACTCAAAAAAAAAAAAAAGATGAGTGGATTTTATAACTTGATGCAGTAAATTTTGATAGATGTCACTGGTTTATAAAGCAAGGCTGAGTTCAAAGGATACTTACATGTATATGTATTAACCTTTGTTCTGGAAACTGGTTGTTATAAAAACTGTTCTTATTTTTAAAGGTTGAACTCTAAGTGGGATCTGAGAAGACTGTGCAAAACTGTTGGTGCAACAGCGCTACCCAGACTGGTATGAACTTTTCATGTGAGGAACAGAAGGGAGAGAACTGATGAACAGGTTCACCTCTTAACTCTTGTTTTTCTTTCCAGACTGCCCCTACTCCAGAAGAAATGGGTCACTGTGATAGTGTGTATTTATCAGAGGTTGGGGATACACAAGTTGTTGTGTTTAAGCATGGTATGTATGTTCCACAGAACTAATGCTACTTTTCTAGAATCGTCAAGTTCTTGTGTTTCACATCTAACACGTGTGCATGTTTATCTGAACAGAAAAGGAGGATGGTGCCATTTCTACTATACTCATTCGTGGATCTACAGACAACCTGATGGATGACATAGAGAGAGCAGTGGATGATGGTGTGAATACTTTCAAAGTACTCACAAGGGTAAGTAACCAGAACACTTTAGTTACCAGAATTGAGCAGTTTGGGGCAAGCCTATTGCTTGCGTAGTGCTCATTTGCTCCAAAGTCTCCAGCAGACATTTACATTATCACCTTAGGAGCCTTCCTGGGGCTGTGTATTATTGAGGTGTAGAAGCTGCATAGGGAAGATTGTTGCTGACGTGTGAATACAGAGTACATAAGAAATGGTGGTCAGCGTGTATTGCACTTATTTCCAGTAAGGAGGAAAGTTCTTCAAGATAGATCAGTTGTGCTACTTTGTAATGGCAGTCAGCATTTTTGTTAAATACTTCCCCAAACAATTTGTTACATTCCTTGGAAACCAGGCATAGAAGAAAAGTGGGACAGCTTTGTTTGTCACTGGGGATCGGGAGGAAATAAATGACTGATGGCCAGTTGGCAAACTATGTTGGTGACTAGACATGCTTCCTTCGCAAATTCAATTCTTTTTCTGAGCAGTTTTGGTGGATTTGAATAGTAGTCTTTCCTCTTTTCTTAATGCAAAAGGAAATGTTTATGTATTTAGTTGGAAGGTGGTTTGCAAAAATCTTAAGCTTCTGTTTAACACAATGTCCTGTACACACCAACACATGCCATTAATTTACAGTACAGAAACAGCCGTAGACTATGCGTTTATGATGGTCTCTAGGAGTTGCCTTAACATCCGATTCATGATGATTACCTTTCTCTGTAAAGACTGGGGATTCTTAAGTGGATGCTGGTTTGCCAAAGGATATACAAAATGCTTGGTTTAAAAAAAAAACAACAAAAAAACCCAAAAATCCCAAACCAAAAATGCTCAACACTGTTAACTGTTGACATAGTACACTTTTGTATACAGTAGATTGGTTTCCTGTATATTTCCCAACAAGTTAATGGAAAAGATGAGAAAATCTAGGACTTGTTATTAGTAAGCAAAGAGTTGAAATTTCTGTTTGCTTGTTTTTTAAATAAGTAAACCCTAGACACTACCCACTGTGCTGTTTTCCTTTTTACAAAAGAAAGTATTTTTATTCAAAGACAGTTCTCTTATCGTGCATGTTTGTTCTGAAGTGAATTCTTAGCCTGTTCTATTGTGTTCTTCTTCATAAGAGTATGTAGGTTCTAAAACATAAAAATTAACATGATGCGTTAAGCAGAACTTTACTTTTTGGCTTGGTATGTTTACAGGATAAACGTCTTGTTCCTGGAGGTGGTGCAACAGAGATTGAATTAGCCAAGCAGATCACATCCTATGGAGAGGTACAGCAAATGGGCTTTCATTTTTATTTTCATATACACATACACACACATATATGTACTTAAATATATACGCAACATAGAAAAATATGTATGTATTAGTTTATACCAGAATAAATATGTGTATTAATGCCTATAAATCAATAAAAAATGTACGGGGAAAATACCCCCCCATCTTACAAGCTTTTATTAAATGCTGATGTAGCTTTCAACCTCACTTTAGACTTGTCCTGGGCTTGACCAGTATGCCATCAAGAAGTTTGCTGAAGCATTTGAAGCCATTCCTCGAGCTCTGGCAGAAAACTCTGGAATAAAGGCTAATGAGGTCATCTCTAAGCTTTATGCTGTTCATCAGGAAGGGAACAAAAATGTTGGATTTGATATTGAGGTAAATCATCTCTCGCGTTACTTGGTGCTCTGCAGTACAGGGCTATATTTGAATGTACTTCTGTCAGTATGAAGTATTTATAGATCAATTTATTGAAGCTCTGCATTGCATAGGCTAGAAAAATAACAGTTGTAATACATTGAATTGTTTATTTTTCGTCAAGCAGAAGTTAAAGTCAATGCTGATAGATTAGGAATTAAGGTTTTCTGAATAGAAAAGATGAGATCAGAAAAGTGATCATTTGTTCTAAGCCTGTTTCCTTGAAAACCCAGTAAACTTGCTCAGTAGAAGCCTGAGAAACTTTTGAATAATATTTTTCTCCCTGTCTGATAGGCTGAAGCTGCTGTTGTGAAGGATATGTTGGAAGCTGGTGTATTAGATACATACCTTGGAAAATCCTGGGGTATCAAGCTAGCTACTAATGCAGCTGTAACTGTCTTAAGGGTAGATCAGGTAAGCTTACAAGTAATTTTGGCTGCTGAATTAAAACCTTTAGTGTTCTGTAGACCAAATTAATGAAAAACGTGAAAATGTGATACTTGAAAACGTGATTTGTTTATTTCTGAAAGCCAGGAAGCAGTTTGTTCAAGAGCTAATAATTTGAAATGTCGCAGTGTTGAAGATTTCACAGTTGATACTTGTATCCAGAAAGTTAACTTATAGAATGGTTTGGGTTGGAAGGGACCTTAAAGATCATCCAGTTCCACACCCCCTGCCATGGGCAGGGACACCTCCCTCTGGACCAGGCTGCCCAAGGCCCCATCCAACCTGGCCTTGAACACCTCCAGGGATTGGGCAGCCACAGCTTCCCTGGGCAACCTGTGCCAGTGCCTCACTGCCCTCATTGGGAAGAGTTTCTTGCTAATGTCTAATCTAAATCTCCCCCTCTCCAATTTAAAGCTATTCCCCTTTGTCCTGTCCATGCCCCTGTAAAAAGTGCCTCCCCAGCTTTGTTGTAGCCCCTCCCGGTACTGGAAGGCTGCTGTGAGGTCTTCCTGCAGCCTTGTCTGCTCCAGGCTGAACAGCCTCATCTCTCTCAGCCTGTCCTCATAACAGAAGTGCTCCAGCCCTCTGATCAGCTTTGTAGCCCTCCTCTGCTCCTGTTCCAGCAGCTCCATATCCTTGTGTTAGAGATTCCAGAACTTGGCACAATACTCCAGGTGGGGTTTCATGAGAGCAGAATAGAGGGAGGCAGAATCCCCTCCCTCGCCCTGCTGGCCGCACTTCTTCTGGTGCAGCCCAGGACACAGTTGGCCTTCTGGGTTGCGAGCACACATTGCTGGCTCACGTCAAGTTTCTCCACAACTAGCACCCCTTTTCTCATATTTTGTTTTTGCATTAAAATCCACCTTTTGGGGAAAAAGGAGGTTATAACCTACAAGACAAAATCTTAACTTTATGTATTTTATGAAACTTTGGCAAAAATATGTTTGCGTGTAAAATTTCTGTAGATTATTATGGCAAAAACAGCAGGCGGTCCAAAAGCCCCTAAGCAACAAGGACATTGGGATAAAGATGACTGGAAAGATGAGCCTGAAAAATAGTATGCAGTAAGCTCTGTTTCTGTAGCAGAGAGGTACATGTGTGTGAGCGCATGCATGGATATATTGACAAGCACATGAGAAATGGTGTCTTTCTCGAGGACACTTAACACTGCTCTCTTATATGTGCTGATGGCTGTTTTGTATTTGTCTCCTATAACTAAATTTTTAAAGGATGAGAAGTGCAGTTTTTAGTTGTCGCTGTAGCAGATACAGAAAATGAGCCTCTAGCATGGTTAGACTAGTCGACTTGATGCTCTTAAAAGTATGATGTTTAGACACGATTAGCTCAGATAATTCCGCTTTCTGTAATGTGCATCCTATAAACCAGTCACTTGTCAGCCTATTTAAGCACTTGCTTTCTGTTGACTAACTGGAGTCTTAATTTGCATGCAGCAATGAGGTCAAAGCCCTTTTTGGTATATCAGGGCTCAGCTTCTGCCACTTTCAAGAAAAAAATAATTAAATTATGAATATCTCAGTTAGATGGATAATAATATTCACTGGCTTAGGTTCAGAGTAGGGAAACTGCATGAATTTTAGTGAATGTTATGTCCTCGTATGCTGTAAGTAACAGCTGCTGTGTGAGCCTGATTATAATCTTACATTTTTCTCATTCCATATTTTCTTCAAGATCATCATGGCAAAACCAGCTGGTGGCCCTAAACCTCCATCAGGAAAGAAAGACTGGGATGAAGACCAAAATGATTGAACAATATAACTGTACTTCTTCAGTGACATGATTATGTATGTTTTTTTAATATTCCAGTTGGAGGCTGTCATCATGTTTTGCTCTGTTGCCTTTAAGTTATGAACGGTGTCCCCTGGAGTGCAGAACTTCAAACACTTAATAAACCTACTCACTGTTAAAATGTGAACTGTTATTTTATTTGGACTTATTGGGAACAGGCAGGCATGTTTTGGGAGATGGCAGTATCGGGGGGCAGTGGGCTGACCCGGGCTGGCTGCCAGATGCCCCTTGCAGACCAGGACAGAGGTGGAAAAGCAGTAGAGAAAGCTTAGGGGCTGAGGTAAAGAGAGGGAGATCGCTCACCTGTTACTACCTGAGGCAAAGCAGAGCAAATGCAGGGAAAAGTAATTTATTACCAATTAAAAATAGAGCTGGAGGGTGAGAAACTCATGACTCCTCACTGCAGGGCCCAGCTTCCTCCAAGGCCCTAGGGTGGGTCTGTTGGAGCTGGGTAGGCCCTGCCTCTCCTCCCAGAGGCCATACCTGCAGCCCACCCCACCCTCTTGACACCAAGGTAAGGGATGCTGACCGTGAGTTGGTTGTAAGGCTCTTGTAACTTCAGGAAGGCACCATTTATAATTGTTGCAGCATTTTGTGCTCTTCACCCACTATTTGAATGTAAAGTTGTAGAATCATAGAATCATCAGGTTGGAAAAGACCCACTGGATCATCAAGTCCAACCATTCCCATCAATCACTAAACCATATCCCTCAGCACCTCGTCCACCCGTCCCTTAAACACCTCCAGGGAAGGTGAATCAACCACCTCCCTGGGCAGCCTCTGCCAGTGCCCAATGACCCTTTCTGTGAAACATTTTTTCCTTAAGTCCAGCCTAAATCTCCCCTGGTGGAGCTTGCGGCCATTCCCTCTCGTCCTGTCCCCTGGTCTCAGCCCAGGAGTCCAGCCTGTTCAGATCCCTTTGGAGCCTCCCTACCCTCCAGCAGGCTAGTCAAATGAGTATTGAAATCATTTTGGTGGCAGATCTGTGGTCCATGTCTACACTCAGTTTTGTTACATGCATCCATTTCCTCACCTTTTAAGAGCCTCTATGCTCGCAAAACAGCAGCCTGCCAGCAGCGAACTACAGCTCATTCTAATGGCCTTAAAAATAAACACCGAGTAGAAAGAACTAGCATGATGCAGAGCCCTGGAATCTTTCAGCTGAAGCCCCCTCTTATTCTTCTTGGAAAGTAAACAGCTTGAAAGCAGAACAGCAATTGAAATTCAAACTCCTTCAATAATTAATCCTTCTTTTACTCTTGCCAGTGCTACTCTATTTCACAGCCAGAAGGGAGTGGAAGGCTAAATCAAGTCTGGAACTAACTTATGACTAAATAAGGCTGCCACACAACAGCTACGCTAATACTCGCTTCATAGGCAGTTGCTGGTGTGGCTGAAAAATAAACTCAGCAAGTTTTCAGAAGGACTGGCATACTGATGCAGGCAGCTGCAGAAGTGCTGCTGCTGCCACCGCCTGCAAGGGGAACGAGAACACACAAGACTTACCAAGAAACTGGGCAAGGTTGCTGTGAAAAATGCACTGAATGCAAACAGCTGCTGCTCCAGCATGGAGGAGCCAAGATTTTATATATATGAAACTGAGGCTGCAGAGAACTTTAAGGACTTGTAACTTTTCAGGACTAGTTTTCATAGTCTTCCACTGCGGAAAGGCTGAGCTGTAGTGCTTGAAGCAAAAGGGAAAGAGACCTGATCTCTCAGCCTTGCCAAAACGCTGGAGTAAGGTTCTCATGCAAACAAATTCCTAGAGTTTGTGAACAGGGGCTCCTATATTGGATATAAACCAAAGGTGGAAAGAGCTGGTGCTGAATTTGTCTCAGCTCTAAGATGCATAGGAAGAAACAGCTTCTTAGGTGTGGAAGCCAGCTCTAAAATACACATGGAGCAGATGATAGCTGAGATAAATAACTATAGTTCAGATTTATAGCTGGACCCTTTAAAGCAAGCGTTGCTGACTAAGATCCAAAACACTTCTAGGAAACTAAAAGGAGTGGCTGCTTGCTTGTCTGTGCCAATGCTCAAGTTGCTCAATAATAGCTCAAAGTTGTAATTTTAAAAATACTTTTATTTAAATGTAGTGAAAACATTGCAAAAAGTATAAGTTAACCACCTGTCAGCGTGCCTAAGAAGCATAGTATATTCTTGCAGTGGTATACAGGAGCTCCAACACGTTAAAAACATGATTTGCAAGTCTCTGCCTTGTCTTAGACCCCTTGAAGATGGCTACACTCCATACAAGGTGGCTGCAGAGGAGTCAGAGCAGTCGCTCATAGAACAGGAGATAGGCTTGTGAGCTCAGCACTTTCACTGCAGGCACAGCTTGCACGTAGGTATCACTGATGTGGAACCACTGTCCTTTCACTGGTTCAGTTTCTAAAGCTGTGAAAGGAAGAATTTAGGAGTAAAAGTTATTACAGATAATTGAAACAATTGAACCCATTACTCTTCTGAAGTAAGAAATAAATTTGTAAAGTATTTCTAATTTACCTTGAGGAAATTGCCCTCGAAGGACAAGATCAGAAAGATGGCTGTTCATACTTCTCATTTTAGCATAAGCAGTATAGTGCCCAGACCTCATTGTTCCACTATGTTCAACAACTCCATAGAGAGAGTACAGTACTTTTGTGTCCCCTTCAGCCACGTTCTATAAAAGCAGAAGTTCAGCTACATCAGTCAGGTCCTGGGTTTTAAACACAAGGCTAGAATATCAACTCTTCACTTTGATTTGATTTGTTTGCTGATGAAAGGGAAGCTGGTAGTTAACAGTTGTAGCTGCTTGCATCAATCTATCAGCAGAAGTACACTGACTCAAGTACAAGTTATCCTGTAATACCATACAAAACAACTGACACTTGACAAGCATTTCTACAATGATTCTGCGAAGGAGCCTAATGGTGAAAGCACATTGTAACATGTGAAAGGAGAATCTGATTGATTTCCCACTTACTTTACATTTAGCTGTACAGAAAGGAGCCAAGTCTATCACTTCTGGAAACTTGATATGCCTGTTAACCTTCCGCAGATTAAATCCAGCCTTAAACAGACAAAGCAGAAGAAGACCCCATAACATTAAAATGTAGCATATTAAAACTTAAAACCATGCTTACTTACTAAATGTTTCAAGTTTGAGTCTCAGCAGTAGAAAATTAGTTTTACATTACACATTTTACATGACATTTTTCTGCACTATCCAAGGTTTCCCAGCATGACCCCTTTGCTCCCACAGGCTGCACAGCAGCACAAATTAAGATGACTCTTCAACTTGCTCTTACAGTAACTTAATGGTAGCAAAAGTGGAAAAATAATAAGCTCTAATGTACTTATGTAACTATGAGGACATCTCTTGCTTCTCAGATACTGTAGTATGCCTGTGGATCTAATCTTACACTATCGTAACTGATGTAACTTCTACTCCCACCTTATTCAAATAATCAAATTGGAAAAACAAGGAGAAAGTGACAAATGTTACTTCGTCCTGTTAGTCTCTCGGAACAAGCTATACATTTCTGTTTTCTCTATGAAATTGTTTTTCATTTCAAGTCACCTCTCGTATTTTTCAAGTATTTTGCCTAAAATATTGAACAGTTTTTAATTTCGAAGACTCCCTGTCCCTTGCTCTTTCTTTACTGAAAGCCTAAAGCCCTAATTGATAATTTTTTTTCTACAACGCACAAATAGGCAAGGCACTTCATTTTGGTGTCATTTATAAATAAGACTGAAGTTGCATTCCTTTCCATTCCTCTTCTTCCCCTCCACCTCAGTAAGGCTCAACACTCCGTTTTCCAATTCTACTGATCTATTTGTTTAATAAGGAATCTTATTCTACCTGTGCTGAAATGTGGAAGTCCACAACTTGCTGTAACAGCAGGAAGTAATTAATGCTAGATTACAGCTTAATACAGTAACCAGTAATAATAGTGGGGGAATATATTGCAAATGAGCTCACAAAACAGTGTCTTCCAGATAAGTAATTAAATGCTTTTTCAGGAAAACACCCCCCAACTCCTCAAAGACCACAAAAAGCACTGCGCACTGACGCCTTCTAACTCTGGAAAAATTCCAGACCAAAATAGGCTTACAGGAAATGAAAATACACTAGCATTAGTTTTAAGTTGAGCTAGTACTATGAGCATATCCATATATTCATCTGACACTAAATACATGCACAATTTTGCAGTAACAGGCTGCTACTTACCTGTTGAAACCTCTTTAAGTGAAGAGTTAAAACTGGAGGAGCAAGAGAGATTAGCATCTGCTTTTTGGCATTAGTATAAACATACTTATTTTCACCTGCAGAAAAGAAAAACCACTATGATTAACATCTAAACAAGTGTTACACTAAGGGTTTCTGTATTTTCACTCTTTCGGCTGTTACATCACTCACCACACGTGACAACCAAACATTCCCCTTTAACAAGAACTGTAAAACAGCTGCCATCTTGCAGATCCCATATCACAAAACTAACTGCTCACGCCATGTCTGAGCGGCATCATGCACAAGCAGCATGACTTCTTGCTTCTTCCCTACAACTCTCACAATCAGAAACTGCATGTGGCTTTTACTGACCTTTTCAGCAAGCACCAATATAACTTCTCTAACTGTTACAGCAGACTTTTCACATTTGAGGAAATAAAAGTCACCTGATAAACACCTATTCTCTATGTTCATCCACATAATGAATTTTTAGATTGAAAAACAATCAAACCAAAAGCCAATTCTCTTTACTCACTCTTTTTCAGTCCTGCAGTACTCTTTACCCAAGCTTGTGGGCCACTATTCTGCTCAAATAAGAACTTAACTTGTATTAATCTGTGTTGAAAGAGGTCTTGCAATCTACCAGTGGAATACTAGTTCAACTGATAAAGCTAAACTTCTGCAAATACCACTTTAGGAACATAGCCCCTCCCTCCCTTACCCACCCAAGCAGCAGACAGGGCCATATTCAAAGTTTTAAAAGATAATTTGTCATACTTTTTATGTTGTTCTTTGGTCCATAATGTCTTTGTGTACATACATCACAGAGTAGTTTATTGCTCTCAGTAAGTTTTTCATTACGGGTGAACTGATACAGACAGTGATGGATTGAACCTTCTTCTGGGTTCAGATCTTCCCTGTTTGCAAGAGTACAAAACGCTGTTTCTGGATCTTCAGTTGATACTTCACATGTCTTGAAGGGAACACTTTGAAGGTCATCTAAGGTACTCTTAACAGATTCAGCATTGGAATCCAAGTGTAGTTTTGAGAAGTCAGCAGCAAGCTCTTCATCTTCATCATCCTCACCTTTCAAAGACAGATTGTCAAGGCCATTGACAACCTTTATAGTAGAATCTAAGCCTTCCACTGGGAGATCCATGACATCCTCCTTTTCCATACACTCTTGTTCTGTCTCTCCTACATTTTCATGCATGCTCTGAACTTCTATACTATTTCCCTTTATACTTAAGACTTTTTGAGTTAAGCAGCAATCTTTGCTATCATTTGATGATTCCTCTTCTTGCTTTGTATCAGGAGTTTCAGAGTTAATTTCTGCCTCTGATTCTTGGTTACACTTGAGATCTTTTTCTGACTCTTCAGCTGCACAGATATCTGTCAAGTGAAGCACCTTTCCTTGAAGTTTTTGCTGGCGGCGCTGGCTCTGCAAGTTAGACTACATAATTAGAATACACAGAAAACAGCAATTTTAAATATTTACAATTTTTACTATTTCTTGATAAAAATTTTCATAGCATGCCATAGCTGCAAAGGGTGGGAAGGGGAGGTGGGGGAGGAAATAATCTATGATTTAACAATCAGAGATGATCAGTTCAACCAATACTGAATATATCCTCACTCAAATACCATTCCCACTGCTCCTTGTCACACAGTATCTCCAAAATATAAGTAGTGATTGATTTTATATTTTCTTGGTTGTTTCTTATGTCTGTATTCTAAAGATCTGTGAATATTCTTATAGCCAGTGACAGGAGAGCAGCTGTTTGATGCAAATTAATGCCACTTTAGACAGGCAACAAGAATTCCACATGCCTCTGGATATTAGCTTATTCCAAGCACAGCAACTTTAACAGAATATGTAACTTATTAATAACAAAGATGTAGATACAATTGCTCTTTATCAGTTATGCACTTGAGTGAGAAATTCTAGATTGCTTCCTTCTCCATCTAAACCAAGGAAGCAAAAAATTTGTTTTACCAGAAGTTACAAAGACTTCACTTTTATTAATGAAATACTTAGCAAAACCAACCTTCGCTTGTTTTCTGGCCTGTTTCTTTGCTTTTTTCTGAAGGTGCTTACTTGTACCAGGAGGCTCATCACTTTCCTTAAGATAACAGTCATTGTTTTTATTCTCTTCAGATTCCTTCTCTTTGGTTTTTTTAACATTTCTCTCATTTGTAATTTTTACTTTCTAAAAAAAGAAAAAGAAAAAGCCACAGAACCACATAAGTAGAGATGTTACTGTCCTGAATAAAATAGTATTCCAAAGAAAACTGTTAGGATGTTTTCTGAGTTTTCAGCTCAAGATACAAAATTTTACTTGACTATAACTTAAAACTAACTCTTTCATGCCACCTTAATGTTTATAAAACAAAGGAAATCCATGTAAAACAATGACTTGCAGAACTAAACAGCATGAAAGAGTAAGGCTATCTAGGGCCAAATTCTAAACACGTAAACAGGTGACTTCACCTTTGGCTCTAATAAATGTAAATCTCATTACATGCACTGAAGAGTAACATTTTATACAGAGAGACATTTTCAGTTGAACTGATGCCACAGAATTTGTTTGCTTCTGCTAAAAGGAAATGTGTTCACTGCAAAAGACATGATCCCTTTGGCTGAGGGGTTTCATTTCAATACTCACTCATTAGCTTGTGTGAATACTGCTACATAACAAGTCTCAAGTATTACACAGAAATTATCAATATGAAATACAAAACAAATCAAATACTTTGAAAGTCTAAGAGCTCAAATAAAATCTGATCAAGTAAGTATTCACATACTGCCCTAACAATGCTTAATTTTATTGAATAAATGGAATATTATGAGTAGCCATCTTGCAGTCAATGCAGAAAAATGGATTAAAAAGGAAAAAAAACTCTCAAACCCAAGAGCATTCAAGCACTACTAGCATCTACCATTGTCACGCAATTTAGCTCAGTTTTACCACACTGAAGATGAACTGGGTAACACTGTTCTTTGCAACTCAAGTCTTCTACAATAGCAAGTGAACAGTGGAACACAGTAGATTATTCCCCAGTGATTTTTCAGAAAAAAATGTATGAGCTGCAACTTACAGGAATGACTCATGAAAATCTTATCTTCTATCTTTTAGGCAATTTACACTTTTAAATTCCAAAAGACACACTTATAAAGATGCATCAGTTAATTCCCTAATGATTGTATGATACGGGTTTTCATATAAGTAAACAAAAAATAAACCAGAAAAGCAAGCACGTACAATTGTCTTACCTGATCATCTAGTAAGGGAAGTGACAAATCGAGGAAAGACTCATGGACCAAAGACACCTTTAAAAGAATAAGAGTACAATTTAATTTTTTTGGAAATGTCTGGCTTGCTGTCAATACGCTTATTTCTACGTAGCCTTGTTTGCATTCAATGCATGCTTTTGCTTGTGCATAAATGTGCATACAAACGCAATACAGCTAATCTGCCTTTACAAACAGCTATGCATGATCAAAATCCAGCAGATAATATTACCACAGAAATAAGCAAAAAACACTTTTACAAATTTCAGTTTTCTAGTGGCCTAGAATGCAAGAACACAACTTAGGGCCTTATGAGATTGATACCTATGATCTGTCGTGATATTCATCCAGCCCTCTCACTAATACCACTAATTACTTCATTCTCAGGATGCATCATCCCAATAGGCCTTTTTGCTTAACTATTCCTCTGGCAGTGCCATAGTCAATCCAGTGTGGGAAAGAGAAAAACCTAATCATCTGATGAAAAAGGAAAGGGCCCTTGGCAGCAGAACAGACCTGCACCACTGGAAGGTGTTTAACCAGGAATCTGAGAGTTAATTATTCTGGCAGAGGCAGCTTACTGTTGGTGGCCTCTTCTTCTTTAAGTCTTTTGAAAGCAACTGAAAGATTAGCTTTATAACGCAAGGAAAGAAAGACTCAAGCCAAACTATGCCCCTCTGAGAAGTGTGCACCTAGTCATCTCTTAGGATTGTATTCACGGAAGCAAACCTCTCCAGTTTAACTAATTACTACACACAGTTACTTCTGGGTTCTCCTGCATATTATATATTATACATTAGGCAGTATCAAAGCAGACAGTTTACTTACAGTTCTGCATTCCTCACACATTATCGTACTGGTTAATTCTCCACCAAAGATTCGATCTACAAAACTTTGTATTCCCTTTTTCTTTTCATATTCTGAGAATTGACATAGCATATAGTCAAGTTAATGATATTACATATAATATACCAGCAAGAAGTTCAGATCTGGCATATCAAATGAAAAAAGGGAATACAGTACAGAAAAGATGCATGATGGAACGTGTTGGCCTGCCCTAGTTTCCACAGGAAGTACAGAAAGATTCTTAAATTAAGATTTTTCTCATGTATCAGAAGAATGGGGGTGAAAAGCATTTGCAGAATACAGTTTGACTAAACCCACCCTTTTACCACTTTCTCAACTCAAACGCGTTCCCTGTTTTCTCAGAAGTACTGCATCCCAGTAAAAGTTCCTGTTTTCTCTCAGGACTTAACCCAACAACTGTCTGAACCTAAAAAACAAGCATGAATTTGGTCTGTATAGGTGCCCTACATATAAAAACCATTTCCTCAAGTTTTATTTTCAGGGTAGCACAGTCTGCATTTAAATTGCTTTTTATCTTCTAACCTAAATAATGCCAAAAAAGTTTAAAAATTCTTCTGATCCCTGTTTGGTATTTTTATACCACTGTTAATTAATAATGGACTATTAGGACTGAATGAATCATTACAGTCATGTGCTACTACTTTAACTTCTTAAATAACAATTGAATCATTAAACACTACACAAACATTTTAACGTATACTGTCTACAGAATGAAGTTTCTCTTACACCATTAAGAAGGAAATGCCACCATCCTCAGTAAAACATTTAAATAAATAAACTAATGCTACTGAGCCTTATATTCTAGACACACATCTTCAAGGGAGGCATAACATGGTACAATTCAGCATATTTCTTTTAGATTATATGATCAGTGTTACTTTGTGTACTTCAATGAAACAGAGAATCTTAAATTATCACAGCAGTAACATATAATTTACTTACCTTTAATTTTCTTTTTAATTTCTTCTTCATTTTCTTCATTAGAGTCAGTCAGCGCCTTCAGTATTCCAACACTGATTTGCTGAAATTTTTAAAACAAATCCACACTGTACAACTTCCTAAGTTAATTTAGTTAACTAGTTCATTTTACATAATATTTCAGATGGAGTAAAAAAGTTTATTCTTCACCATTTAATAGAATCAATACAAATACCACAAATGCCTGTAGAGACACAAGGTAGCTCCTGCAGATATTAAACAAATAACCAGCAGAGAAACAAGCCTGCAACCATAATGTTGCAATTAGTATTTAAGAGAACTAGCCTAAGGATGACACCTTCCCTAATTAAAAGCAGCAAAAAAAAAAAAATCATGGAATTCCCTCAACTGAACTCTCATGCATTTCAGAAGTTAAGACAAAATCACATTCTTTAGGGTGACTGTACATACTCCAAACCCATTTTTGTTGTAGAAGTTTTGGATAAGTCAATCTATTTCTGAAGTACAAACACACTTATAGTGGAAGTGCTGAATTAAGCAAAAAAACTTTAGCACAGGCAAAACTCAACTTTTCTACTTGATTATTTCAGAAACTTAAAACAATGCATGCAACATATGTAAAGAGATACAGGCTGGAAACAAACCTCTCTCTTTCAAGGGTTTGTTAAAAGAAAACAGTAATACCCATGGTTGCTCCTTCACAACCCTACTGCTTAGAGGCTGCCTGGTTCTTTTGTTAATCTGCTTCAAGTAAGTGCCATGGGTAGCACAAACCACTCTACAGGGACTGACTCACTTCACAATGAACATTCTTTCTCCCCTCAACAGAGAAGAAAGTCTTCATCTGGGGTATGACGAAGAAAGGTAGGCACAACTATGAAGTTCACACTCACCTGGATTTCTTCTGCTCTCATTCCATCAAGTAAGTAACGAAGCAATTCATGACTGTCTTGCTGCTGATAACCTTTAAATCTTATTGCCCTGTTAAGTGAAACAGTAATTATAAAGTATAACTGAACTTTAAGATAGACAAAGTAAAAATGATTCATTCTAGACAAAAGGACAAAGACTCAAGTACATATGTATATAAAAGCAACAAGTGTCTACAGATGGTATTCTCTAAAAACATGAACCTAGCTAACGTAATACATCACTAAATCTTTTAACTTCTATTAATTAGTATTTTGCTTTTTATCCTCATCTTTCAAAACTTAAGTATTACACAAATTTTATATGCTGTGATGTGAGCTTAAGAAAAAAGGGAAAAACTGACCTTTTTAAACAACTGATTTTTTTTTTCATACTAAGACATGCAGTTACTGATACTCACTTTTTACAAACCTGAGCAAAGAGTTCCTTAGGAGTGACTACCCTTTTATTTGTCTCTTGCATTTCTGTCAGGAACTGATACATGGCTAATATCAAAGGACCTGGTTGATCCAGTTTTATCAGCTGAGGCTCCTGTTTTAGACAAAAGCAACAAAGTTGTTATGCCTTAATTTGGTGAAAGATCCTTCTAGATTAAGTTTCTTCTTTACGGATACACTTCAGATCTTGAAATCGTTACTATAAAAAGTACACAGAAAACTCCATACTGGCAATATGCTAACAGGACTAAAACTAGCAACAGATGCTTTCCAATTAGATGGTGCTAAACCACTAGGCTAAAATTAATTTATTATTTATTGCTTTGTTGCAACTCTGGATCTCTTGCTTTTTTAGGAAAAAGATACAGTTTCTTAAAATGCACAACCCTCCTTTCCCATCCAAATATTTAACTGCAACAAGTGCATTATTTAAGCCAGTGTTGCAGACATCCTCTAGTTTCCCATTTTGCATTTAAACAAGTGACACTATAACAAAAGTTATACATTTTCATCCTTTAACTAACTTAATTATAATGTAAGTACTCCTTGGATGACAACTAATACTTAAGACTACCGAATCACAATTTGAATGAAAGACCTCTGCTGACTTCAGAAGCAGTCATACTGAGGTCAGCGGTGAAGTTCCCACAGAGTTTACATCTTAACCTTGTTAGCATTTAGCCGAATACAGCTTAAAAATCCAGACATGAGTACTGCTTGTTTCTTTTAAAGACTGGAAGGATGGAAACACTATGGAGATCAAAGCATATATACCATGAATAACTCGGGTGACTCAATTTTAACTGTCATGCCAGGCATTTTAGCTTCTTTAAGCAGCTCCCTCAGGACTGGAGTTTGTGATAAATTCTGTAGAACATAAGAAATAATGATTGGTAACTGGGGAACAAGAGGACAGATTAGCAGTAATTTATTTCTCCGACACAAAAATAGAACAATAACTACCACTTTGAAAATTTGATCAGTGTTTCACAGTTAAAAGTACATTCCATTCAGCTAACAGGACTTCCAAGTGTCCTCTATATACATTACAGATCTTCTGACAAAAGATTCATCCTCTGACAGTCTATTTGCTACAGTGTTTCTAAAAAATCCAAATGCGGTATGCATATTTGCTTGTTTTAAAACAAAGAATCAGTTTACTAAAAAATGCAAGTCCAGTGGAAGTTTTATTTGAGTAAAGCTTCAGTATCAAGAACTTGAAAGAGCACAAGATCACAGGAAGGTTTTAATACACATGAAATAGTAAGTTTATTCCATCCAAACATCTCTCAGCTGAGCAAGACCTATAAGACAGCAATGCAATATGCTTGTCCCGTTAATATTTACTTCTATTTGATTTCCTGTTGCTGAAAAGGAAATCTGTTTCAGTAAGAAGCCATTATATCTGGCTATTAATCTTATATTCAAAGCACTCAGCAAGGGTGATGCACCAGACTATTTTATCTTTTTTGACTAAACAAGGGTGTTGGGATTGCTTAACCTGTATCAGTAAAAGATGCTGTCCCCCAAAGACAGAGCAGTTTGCTGTCTTCCATTAAAGCAAGTCTGAACCTGCAGCTCTACTTCTTCATATTTTTCTGGGCCAAGACTATTTTTAGAATGAACGCATTGTTCTTGGTAGAAAAAAACCCCAAACACATTCTAATTGTGTCATTGTACAATAGTGGAGGGGGTTGTTGTGAGCTACCTTTCCCCCACCTCACCCCACTTCTATTCCAAATTTTTAAAAGAGCAGCAATAACTAACATACCTGCATCACTGCATTAAAGAAACATGTATTCCCCAAGTTACTAAGTCCTTTCACGGTCACTTCCAAGTTAGTACTTGAATAAGAATTCTCTTCTTTAAGTGAGACTTCTTTTTCTTGCTCATTTTTACTGTCTTTTTCTACTTTTTTATTTTCAAATTCTTTGTTCTCTTGCTGTTTTGCTATTGAAATAATAAAAACAAACATACCACATATTAACACTGTAACAGGGAATAGGCTAGGAAACAGTTACTATAGGCAGCAGCAATCTACAAAATTTAAAGCAAACATACGATAATTATATAATCATATAAACTTAATACTTCTGGTTTATGTTCATAAACTGCCTGGGTAACAGGAGTTAAAGAAACAAATCAACAAAAGAACTCCAATAACAACAACAAAACCCAAGAAACTCTTGAAATGCCATTTCAGATCAACATACATTCAAACATGCCACTTGGCTCACAAGCCATTCATGCCAACAATCTCAAATTCTGCATGTGTTGTCTGAAATTTCATTCCTGTTGCAAATCGCCTATGTTAGGGCTTTATACACCATACAAAAAGATGGCACCTAAGATAATATCCCTTTTGACACAGCACTGTTGTCTGAAATTAAATGCAGAAGCCTCCCATTGACAAAGCATTCTCATGTTCATTTCATGAACTTAAAGAGACAAAACATTTTTCAAGAGATTTTCCCCCAAAATTACTTTGGTGTATAGTTAAAAATATCAATGACCTATTTAATAAAGCTGTAAGGGAATTCCAGGTATTTTTCAGAATAACATCCACACTAGTTCTGCCAGTTTGGCAGTGTACTATTGATAAGGTTTCTGACAGTATGGCTGAGGGCCAAGATTAATTTTAAAGTAATGTCAACTCAGACAAAGCAAAGAAACCAGGCAATACAATCTTTACAGATGGACCAGAAACAGCTGGATAGACACACAGATGGAACACCTGAAACAGACAACAACTGCACCCAGGTATTCATCCATTCTCCAGCTCAAACCCAAGAAAAAAATTCTGGTAACTGATGTGAAGTTCAAACATTAGACATAAAGAACGTACCAGGGAACGACAGACCAACACCACTGGAAGTTTATGGCCCCTGTGGGAAAGCCTCAGCTGCTTCCTGAACAAATATTCAGAGACAGCCACTTGCCACTGCTGGATGTTTTTGATCTATTTTCCAAGGGGCCTAGGATTTGACCCAAGTCAAATGGTGGAGTTTTTCATAGTTGTAAGTTATAGCATTTACGTTGATACGCAAATTCTCCCAAGTTTTCCAGTGGAAATGCCTTGTACAGGAACAGTTTTGCCCTTGTGGAAACTGGGGCATTTTGCAGGGTCTGTTTCCTTTTAAATAACCACTTTTCGCAGGTAAACGCGCTATTTTAGAGTGTTCTGAATATACTGCATCTACCTATACTAAGCATACAGAACCAGCGGACAAATCCTCTTCTACTCTCCTTCCACTGGGAAATGTGCTGTAACAGCTGGAGACTTAGTCATTCCAACTGATACATACACAAATACCTACAAAAACATTTAAAAAATCAAATAAAATAATCCTTAAATAATGACAATTTTCCCTCAGAGTTCCAGACAGACTGAGCAATACTGATGAATAAACACAGTACTAAGTACTGAAAGTCAATACCTTAGTTACAGAACAACTGTCCACCACAATTTAAAAAAAAGTCACAGTAACATTGTATTTTTTCCCTCCTCTTCCTCTATTTCTGTAAAGCTTTTACACTGAGAAAAATTCTGACCCAGTTAGGCCCATGGGCTAGGATGTTACTTACGCTATCAGAATCCTGACAGAGAAAAAAGGGGAAGATTTTTTTTTAACATCCTTGATTTACAGAACTGTCTCCTTCATTTAAGAGACTTTCTGATTTACTGTATGTATATTAAAGTTACTTACCCGTATGTGATGAGTGAGTACAAACTTGTTTTCTAATATAATCCACAGTCTGACCCAGTCGGGTTGAAGTGGTATATGGGACCTCATTATCGCATATGTAGCACCTGTCTCCACAAAGCCCCACCCCCCATCCCCCCAGAAAAACAATTAATCCTCTGTTTTCTCTATTGTTTAAAAATCCTTAACTATTTTCTCATTTCATGCAATTCATATATGAGTTTCATTTTAAGATTTAAAAGTCTTCGAGTTCAATCATTTTTTTGATCAAGAAAAGAAAAAGTTTAAAAACTATCTTTACTAAATTATTTCAGTGACTGGAGGTTGCAATTTACAAATTTAAATTAGACCTTTAGAAGACGTGCTTAGAAACCTGGTCTGTAAGAAAAATAAATGCAGGAAAATATTTGCCAACCCCAAAAAACTAAGAAATCAGGCCCTAAAGGCAACGACTTGTGAATTTTGTGCCACGGAAAAACATTCTGAGCATTTTAGCCAATCAAGTACTTCATTACAAACAAACTGCTTAAGAAACAAATTGGTGTTCTCCATCAATCCCACACAATTTGATTTGCTCTTCTATTGCTGATGTAAAATCTCTATACTCTCTTTCTGAACAAAGAAGTGTGTGGTTAGGCCAAAATCTGTTTTAAACAAGACTGTGAGAAAAGCTACTGTGACAAAGGTGCAAGTAAGAGTAAAATTCTGCCCAAACACCTACAGCTGAAGGAGAGTTGTATGTACCAATTCTGTAGTTCTGCCCAATCAATTCCTTGAAGAGGTAACAAAAAGTATTGAAGAGAATGTAAATAATTCGGCACTTTGAAACATACCAATTACAGTTCTTAGGCACAAATGCATTCAGCAGATTCCAGGATTACCCTAAATCAGACTTTTTGTTGATACTAAAATTGGCAGAAATCTGCAGCAAAGTGCTTCTCTAAATCTCTAGCACTCCAAGTTAGCTGAGTTTTTCACATTTATTCACGTCTCATGGAAAAAAACTGCCCAATCATTGTATCCCTGAGTATGTATTTATCATCTGTTTGTTTTATAATAAAAAGCAGGCATTCTTACTTCTGGAACAGCAAATGATGGTTACTTCATTGGCAATTTTTAACACCATAACCCTTCATCCATCAAAAATTTTTATGGGAAGCCCTGAAGGAATCAAGGGATTGGAAAGAAACTTTTACAATAATGGTTGTAAAACCAGTTGTGGGGGAAACATTAAGTAGATCCAACTGGTAAGTCACACTGGCACTGAAAATACGTACAATAGCACTTGTAACCCCAAAACAGCAGAACTTAATGAATTCCTAGAAGTCTCCCTTTTCTTTCTATGTTTAAAACCTTTTATTTTAACCATTTCAAGGTATTATTCAAGGCCAATTTCAGACAGAGAAATTTATTCATTTATTCATAGCATTAATAGTTCCTTATAAAAAAGGCTTTTGGCTTTAATTAACAAAAATAAGTTCAGTAATTCATTAGTAATACATGCTATTAATGTCTATTTCCATTTCAGAGTTCAATAAAAATATTTATTGCATATAAATGTTAAATATGATTGAGTAAAGAAATTACGTTATATAAAATTCACATAATGACAAGTAATAAGCCTAAAGAAAGGTTACAAAGCAAACTGAAAACTCTATGTAAGGCACAGTATTTCTGTATGGCACAGTTTGGAAAAGTAAGGTTTCCCCTTAAACAGTAACATGCTATTCCTTTTAAGAATACTTCTTTCAGGAGAACTTAAGAAAATTAAATACTCCCAGAGAGATGGTATTTGTATGGATTGATCCAGTAACATCTTGGAATTTTACAGTTGACTACTTAATACTGTATGTGTAGTTAAGAAGCACACATTTATTGGGAAAATAAACATGTCCCTAACTCTGCATCAGAAAGTAGCTTCTCCCAAGGCAAAAAGTTAAGATTTAGAGGTACATAAGGACCTAGGCTTCCACACATCAGTATTGTGATCAAGCAAAAGCATTTACTAGTTGGTTTATTTCAACTTCAATTATGAAAATTTTCTAGTTATAAGTTTTACAAGTAAAATTTATTCAGTAAATCAGACTGCTGGGAATTGCGCGTGGAAATGCTTTACACTTGAGGCAAGACCTAGAAATCGCAAAGAAAATGCAAGTTATACCCTCAGTCTCTGTTGCCCTCTAGCTATGTCTTATAAGTGTTGCCTGACAAACTCACCACACACTCCAGTTGTCCAAACTGAGAACCAAACAATGGGGATCTGATCTCGGCGTGGAAAAATGCTTTAAAGCATGCTGTTCTGGAGAATTTCTGCCACAGCCCTATAATGTTGATAACCAGAAGTGTCACAAAATCCAGTTGATTATCAATGAAACATACATAAATTCAGAGTATAAACAAAAGATTAAAATGAAAACTGATTAATTATGTTAAAATAATTAGGATGACCAGATGTTTTTCTATTGCAAGACACTTATTCCTGCAGAGAAAAAAGTAACATACTGGGAACAGAATAACTATAAAGTTGCTTAGGTACGAAAGTTTGTAAATTCTAGTTTGAACAGCTTGAAGAATGAAATGGGAGAAAGCCAAAACCTCCCCAGCATGCATAGCTTTAAGTTTAACTGGTATTAGCACAACATCTTACCGTAAAAATCACAAATTAGTAGCACTAACAGAAATTTCATTTTTCTTAGCAAAATAATTCAGACTTTCTAGAAAGTAAGTCCTAAAGATGGTGTTTTAGCCTTAAGTCTGCTAAATGCCTTTGTGCCAAGCTTTTAAGTACTTCATTTGCAATTCAGAGCAGACATTTTTATCACACTAAAGTATATCAAATCATTTATGAAACACCACACTGAAAATACAAAAAGGAGAGGATGTAAGAATTTAATTAGAAGCTCTCTTGTTCCTCTATACTATGAGGCACTGCCAGATATTAAGACAAATTAACAACAAAACAAGAGATACCCTATGGCCACATTTTAGACATAACCATATTGAAGGGCTTTCATCAGTCTCCTCCTCAGATTTCTCTTGCGTCTTATTGTCCGTCTTGCAGTCCTGGCAAACATGCCATTCCACATTCAGCAGTGCCTTTTTCAAATGACTTTGTTCCAGTCCTTTACGAATATGCTTACACATAGGTTCTACAAAATAAAAAGCACAAACAGGTTGTAGGTGTTTTAACAAATGTGAAAGTTTTGGGACTTCAAAGACACAGACATCAGTCAAGAAGCTTAGATAGCCTTTCTAGAGCCAAAGAAATATTGACAAATTAGCAGATGTATCAGAAAGAAACCCTTTGTTTCCCCCATTTACAATCCAGGGATACAGTTGCTGCATCCTAAACTATTGCATTACTAAAAAGAACTATTTTTCAAATCTACATCTAGCCAGATGACTTGACAAAACTTTTTTTTTTTAACCTACTGTGCTAGGCTGTGAGCTTCTATTATTGTGGTATTACGATTCCTACACTTCCCAGGAAGCAGCCACAGCCCACTGTCACAGCTTCCCATCACCAAGGCAACATTCAGCTGTCCTACACAAGTGGAGATTATACACTTCCAGCTGAGCTGCCTTAGTGAATAGTGCAGCAGACTATGGTAAAAAAAGAATGGCAGAGTTATCCTACCTATATCATTATGGCTCCACACTACAATACTATAACCTACCAGGAGCTGTACCTTCTGGGCCTGGTGTGAACTCCACCTATTTCAGCAAACTCTGCTAAGAATGGTTACACTGAGAACAGAGCATATGTTGCTACAAGCTACTATTAGGAGTTTAATTATCTTATTTCTTTTTTTGTTTCACTTACAGGGTTGTTGGATTGACAGACAACGAATATGCAAATTGATTCAAGTTACTACAAATAAAAAAAATGAGGAACTTTTTTTTTTTACAGTGTAGGCTTCTAAGACATTGTCATCATCCTACAATTCTTCACTGTCATAGTTACAAATGTCTAAATTTGCAAATACAGGGCTAAATATCTGGCAGTAGAGTTACATGAAAAGTCAAACAACACAGTAAACAGCATTTCTATTTTAGCTTTTTTAATTTCTTTTTAATACGTAAAAAAAAAAAATCACCTTTTTGTGAAACTACTATTGAGAAGAACTACGTAGCTGTTTACATACTTCAACTCTCAAGTTCTTTGCTACAAAGTTATTGTTACTGCTCCCATAGCACCACAGGTCTGAACATATCTTTCTTGAGGACCATATGCAAGATTAGAGCCTCCAGATAGAAAACTTTTCCTGGCATGAAACTGGTGAAAATTTTTGTTCCTACCATTCTATCTCTGTCCAAAGTGATACGATCTTACCACAGTAAAAATTCTACAGCAAATAAGAGCCAAATACAGATATTTAGATGCATTCTTTAATACTTTTTTTTTTAAAAAAACCCCACAAGCTTCATCTACAAATTCACAATTGCATTGTTTAAACAAACCTTCTGTATATGGGCTGCTACTGTAGAGTAGAATTACTCACAATGATCAGTTGTAGTTTTTTTTTTGTGGCTTTACAGACTTAGTTGGAGTAAGCTAGCCTATTTTTACCCAAAGCAGTAAGATGCCATCATCAACTGCACCAAAATTGCTTTTTTTTTTTTCTGAAGAAAAATGAGCAGTCATAGTAGACATTGGCTTTGATTCTAGAGGAAAAAAAAAAAAAAAAAAAAGATGGGCAAGACACAACCTATACCAACAAGGTGGTAGAAGAGAATAATACACAGCACAAGGAAAAACAAGTGCTAGAATAAACAGGGTAAGCAACGTAAAAAATCTCAGCATGGGGGGAGGTGGTGGTGGATGGATCCAGGCAGAAGGCTAACCTTCTGCAACACAATGTTTAGTAGGAAAAAGCTACTTAAAATCATCATGACAAGCTTAGCAGCTGACTTTACAAACCCTTTATAATCTGAGGAATTTCATATGATTTAATACAATCTGCGTATAAGCAAAGAACTATATATCCAAGTTCCTTGTAAACCAGAAAACAGTTCTGATCTTTAGGACAGGATTATTATTTCCTACCACAGTTAAAAAGTAATGCTTCTTGGAACTTCAGTTTTGATTACAGAAACCCATGCTTTATAAATGAGACAAAGACAGCAGTTAGAGTAAATGCCTTCTATTATTAATGAGTTTTCAAGCCCTCTCTGAGCTTAAAACAAACATCAGGACCATAGACTTCCTTAAGGACACATACCCAGCGTATCCAGACACTCAGACTGCACAGTTTTGCCTTTGATGCGTTTCTTTCCCATATTTATAGTCTGTAATTTTTCTTACATGGAACAGTGACCTAGCAAAGAAAAACAGTAAATTAGAAGGTAGGTGTAGGTTGTATTTGTTCATTGCTAAGCCATAAACTATTCTTAAGGCCAAGATGTCCCTTGAGATGAATTAACTTGTCTTAATTTGACATTTTCAAAATAAAATAAATTAATTCTACTTTAACATGAAACAAGTGTAACTTTTGAGGAGGCAAGACCACAGAGTGAATTATAAAACCAGAATAATTTAAAACCTTATATCAAAAGCACTGCATGGAAGAACATGGCAAGAAACTTATAAGACTTTAGGACTTGTACTTCAACTAATAACATAGAGATTTTAGGGAAAACACTTGGGTTTGTCCAAATTACAACTCCATTTTTTCCGCAATTACAATCTTTCAGTTTTCCTTACTACAAATTCTTTGCATCTTTGATGAAGTTTGACACATGTTACAAATAGTGTAACATAGTGACAGACCTGATTTATCAGTTTCTTCAGGGCAGGATATTTATAGACTTCCCAACATACCAAGCAAATAATTCAGATGGGTCTATTATTTGGTATGCCTGTAAAACCTTCTAGACAAGAGGGATCTACTACTACGGACTCATAAGCCAAGTGTTTGCCTTGAAAAAATTGGCTACTGCACACATAGTCAGGTATTTTTAGCTTCTAGTTTGTGGCCCCTGTGCCTTATCTCACAGAAGATCAGGTAAACTTAAAAAAATTGACACATGAGGTAGAATGAAAACATACAAGCTAAAAGGGTTCAAAATCAAGTCTTTGCAGTCTTACGCATGCTGTGCATGCTGGCCTAACCCTGCTGTCAACTCTTCAAATGAAGAAGTCAGTATAGCACTAGATCTAACCTATAACATCCGTCCTCTCAAAAACATTTCTTAGCTTGTACTGAGCAGCACATCAGCCACAGAGAACATCTGCCTGCACAGACCTGTCACAGTCAAAATGTGAGGCCAGCCCAAGAGAATCAGAGAGAAACTAAGCTGGAAAGAATTGAGGCATGATACCCACCACAGAGTCCTTTTTCTATGGAAAAAACATTCTGAAGCACTTGTTTAGGGTGGATTACCCAGTTGTTAAGTAAAAGGTAGGCAGCCACTTCATCAGGAGTAAAATTGTCACCTTTTGCAAGTTAGCATGCAATTTCTCCAGGTGTTCAAGGCCAGGTTAGATGAGGCTTTCAGCAACCTGATCTAGTGGGAGGTGTCCCTGCCTGTGGCAGGGGGGGTTGGAACTGCTTTAAGGTCCCTTCCAACCCAAGCCATTCTGTGATTCTATGAAAGGACAGGACAGTCCATCCAACAAACTCCTACAGAACAATTTAAAAAAAAAAAAAAAAAAAAAAAAAAAAAAAAAAAGCTACACTTGATTTTATACGAACAACTCTAAACCATTAAAGGCTCTTCCACTACAGTATGGAGACATAGAACTAACTGTGGATGTCTGTCTGCACAGACTTGTCCTTCAGGCTCTCCACCAGCCCTTTTCACAGAACAGCCCATTCAAGGAAAAGTACTGGAGAACCCAACAGCTACAGCAATAAAACAGCGTGGTAATTGACTTTTACTTCTCTCAGTACGGAAAAGCAGTTGGCAAATGACTAAGTGCACATGCATGGGATGAAGACCCAGGGAAAAACATTGGCAGAGGGAAGCCTGCGAAACTACTGGGGCATGGTGGGAGCCTGCCCCACAGCCAATACAAGAAGAAAAAAATTACTATTACAGAAAGTGAAATATTTTAATTGAAGCTAAAGTAAAGTAATCGTGTTTTCTGAAAGGTAGACAGAATTGCCCTCTGACAGTTTCTTTTCTTTCTCTGATAAGGTGTTTTCTTTCAAACAGTTTTTCCAGACACTGTTCATTCTTTAGAAATGATAATGCCCTGTGCACAGCATGATCTGTGCTGAGCGGCCAGGGCTGCTCCATCCCCTCTGCCTGCAGCCTTTCCCACCCCCGGGGCAGGGTCAGCCAGGGCTGGAGCCGGCTCCAAACCAGCGAGGGATTTGACTGTTGTGAAGTTTGTAACAACATTAACATCAGCCCTTGGAAAGTAATAGGACAGGCATAAAGTTTCTGGGAGAATTATTCCACGTGCATGTGAGTGGGGATTCCATCATGCCCCAGCTCTCCTCTGGCTACACACGATGGATGGAAATCGCTCCCTCGCATTGCCCAGCCCTGACGAAGAATACTCGCCATCTAAACTCCAGAACGGGCCCCTCAGGGCAGTTTCGGCCCCTCACGCCGGCCCCGCCGCACACACCCCAGGCCGCTCGCCCCGCCTCGCCCCATTCCCGGCGCCGCCCACGTGCCGCTGCGCGCGCTCTCATTCCCCCCCAACACACACCCCGCGCGCGCCTCGGCTGACGGGCGCCGCGGCCAATGGGCAGCGCCCAGACAGCCTGCGGAGCGCGGAAAGGAAGGCAGCGACGACGGTACCGGGGGAAGGCAGGCTTTCATCCCTCACCTGGCGGGGCTGTGGGGCGACAGGCTCGGCGGCACATGGCTCCGCGTCGGCGGCGGCGCGGCGTTGTCACTCCTTATCGCCCGGCGGCGGGGCGGCGGTGGCCGACGGGTGACATGCGCGTGCCATGCGCGCTTCCGGCGCGGTGCATTGTGGGGCCTGGAGCGGCGCGGTGCATTGTGGGGCCTGGAGCGGCGCGGTGCATTGTTGTGGGGCCGGGAGCGGCGGCGGCGGGGGGGGAGGGGAAATGTGTCTGCGCATGCGCAGCTCGCGCCTCCCCTCGTTCTCCCTCGGCCTGCTCACGGGGGCGAGACCGAGGGGGCGGGGGGTGCCTCGGAGCTCCGGGCAGCTCCACATCAGCGAGGGCTCTGACTGCTCTGAAGTTCGTAACAGCATTAAAATCAGCCCTTGGAAAGTAATAGAATAGGTATAAGATTTCTAGGAGTATTACTCCGTGTGCATGTGTGCGGGAAATCCGTCCTGTCCCAGCTCTCGTCTCGCTGCACACGGTGGGTGGAGATCGCTCCCGCCTGTTGCCCAGCCCTGATAAAGGATGTTGCGGTATAAAAGTCCAAAATGAGTCTCAGAGAGCTTATGCGCCAGCGTTTTTGGTAGCAGTGGGAGAGAAATCTGCTTGGTTGATGCATCTTGCGCCCTCTGGGGTCAGTCACAGAATCACAGAATGACGAATTGGAAGGGACCTCTGGAGGGCAGCTGGTCCAACCTCTCTGTTCAAGTAAAGCTACCCAAAGTTGGTTGCCGGGGACCGCATCCAGAGGGCCTTTGGGTATCCCTGAGGATGGTGACACTATAACCTCCCTCAGCACCCTGTTCCAGTGCCTAGTCAGCCTCACGGTAAGAAAATGTTTCCTGATATTCAGACAGAGCTGCTTGTGTTTCAGTTTGTGTCATGCATAAAGCAAACATAAGAGGGAGCAGGAGTTGTCATTGTTTTCTTTGGGAGAACAGTTTCCTGCCCATAGAAGTTTGGAATTGAATTTTTTTTTGAATGCTACCTACAGAGAGCTGCTACTCTCACATGTTCAGGAGCAGAACTGGTAGCTGACGGCATTTGCAGAATGACCTCTGGGGCTGGCTGGTCTCAGGTGGCCAGCACCATCAGAGTATCTTTGTGCTCCTGTCTGCCCAACATGTATGAGCTAGTTTTGGTGGGCTTGGTTATAAGGATTGCTATGGTTTATGTGGGGGTAGTTAAATAACTTTATCTCATATTCAAACCCTTTTTTTCTTCCCAAATTTCTTGTTTGTTTAGGAAGTGACAGAAATGGCTAACCGAGAAGAAGCAGAGATACAAGTTTCAGAATTAGATTTACTCTCCAGCATGTTTCCTTATGAGGAAGAGTTCCTTGTGACTGACCAGCTGGCAGTAGCTGAACTGAAGCACTATGTTGAAAATGAATCTGCAGAGATGCCATCTTCAAAAGTTCAGTTTATACTGAATGTAAAGCCAGAGGTCTCTAACACCTCTATGGTATTGTAAACACCTTTATTTTTATTTTTTATTTTTATTTTCTGTGGGATTTTAAGATTTACTTGAACCGAACATTTCTCATTTTTTTTAGGTGGAATTTTCTATGGCCTGTGCTTTACCATTTAAATATCCAGCTGTTCTACCAGAAGTTACTGTGAGGTATGGCATTAGAAGTAGAGGCAATAAAAGCATTTGGAAGCTATGGTGTACTACATAAATACATAATAGGAAAAAACTGCCTTTTTTGATAGCTTACTGTCAAATTAAGCCCAATGGCTAAAAATGTTCAAGAAAAACAAATCCACAAATTTCTGATTTCTCTGCTATCCTCAGCAAATACAAGAAAAATGGGAAAAGCATGGAGGAGTGTCATCTTCTGTTCAGATAGGGCAACGTGTAGATACTGTTCAGAGGTGTGATGCTCAAGAAGAAAGACTGTTGTCTGTTTTGGCAAGGCTTAACACTAACTAAAGAAGTGAAAAGTTAGTCAATGATTTTATTCTTCCTTTGTCAAAATACTGTTATTCCCAGGCTTCTGTGAATTTTTGGTTTTGAAAATTTATGTTTAAAGATGTAGACTTGTGTATTACAGGATATTAGTTCAGTCACCATACTTGCTTTTGAAGTACCTTTTTCTTGATTTTGATTTGCAGATTGTTAGTACTCTATGTGAACTCAAGAGTTAGCACACCAATTAAATACTAATGAAGGTATTTTCATAACTAATACAGCATAAATATCAGTAGCAACTGTATACTATCTAAATATAATTTTTTGGCTGCTTAAAATACAACTGTTTGAAATACACGATAAGTTCTAATCTTATTACAACTGCATCTATATTTTTGTTTTCCTTTAGGTCATCATTATTAAGCCGCTCTCAGCAGATTCACTTGAACTCTGATCTAAAAACATATTTGATGCAAAACTGCAGTGGTGAGCCCTGCATGTTGAGTGCAAGGGAATGGGTTAAAGACCATGCGGTTGCTTACATTGACAAAGAGGTTTCATCTTCCTCAGTGACAACATCAGATGCCTTGCAGTCAGAAGACGTCATGTTCACTCGATTGTGGATTTATAGTCATCACATTTACAACAAGCAAAAAAGAAAAAATATTATTGAATGGGCTAAGGAGCTCTCTCTCTCAGGGTTTTGCATGCCAGGGAAACCAGGTGTTGTTTGTGTAGAAGGTCTACAAAGCAGTTGTGAAGAGTTCTGGTCAAGGTTAGTTTTGCTTTGTACTTAAATGCCATTAGTAGATTAGAATCTTACTTTTTCAATGTTGTGTGTGTGGACAGAAGGTGGGAAATCAAACTTCCTTCCAACCTGTAAAGGTCTGCAAAGTATTTGTCTCTATCATAATGTCTGCAGAGCTCTGAATATCCACTGTACTGCTGTTTGCAGCAAGCAAAGCTGCTAGAACCATGGGATGCACATTTATTCCTGTTTTATTTTCCTCTGTGTTTCACTTGTATAGCGATGGACTGCAGTACTCCAGTCATGTTAGATATGTGTGCTGTTATATCACTTGATATTTGTGTTTCATTCTGTGCCCATGGTTTATACTTCTGGGTGCTGCAGACTAAAATGAACATTGCTATTTGATGCAACAGCTAGGAGAGTATGAAAATATGAGAATTCTTAGCACAGGTGAGGAAAAAATGACCACTGAAATTGAAACCACGTCTTCATCAATTATTTGATGAGAAATAACGTTGAGGTTTTTGAATCTTGAGAAGATGTAAAGAATCTCCTGCTTATGGGAGTGTTTGTGATGAGTGTAGTATTGCTGTGACTGGCTAGAAAACCATTTTCTCTGTCAAGATATATGTACAAAAGGAATTTACTGACTTCTCTGATAACAGCTATTTCATAGTATTTTCTAAAGCAGTCTTTATTGTATAGAGTCATATTTCTCCAATTGCTTTCAGAGTAAGAAGATTAACGTGGAAAAGAATTCTCATTCGGCACAGAGAAGATGTTTCTTTGGAAGGTGGAGGAGATACTGAGATTCAGAAACAAAGAAAATTCTCCACTTTGGAAGAAAAATGTTTTGATGCACATGGTGCCAGAGGAAATCATATGGATTTAGGGCAGCTGTATCATTTCCTTGAAGAAAAAGGATGTGCTGACATTTTTCAAATGTACTTTGGGGTTGAAGGACATTGAAGGGGTTGAAGATCACAAGTCCAAGTGCCTGTGTTTGTAAGTTAATGCTTGTGACAGATTCCTTAGCTGTTCCGCAACAGTTGATCAAAGAGGGAATTAATAATTTACAGTTTATACAATAAAAAACTCAATTCAGTGCAATATTGAATAATGAAAATGAGTAAACGAATCCTTTATTGCACTTCCTGGTTTTAAGGATGTTTAGGGTACATACTGAACTACAGTGAAAGAAAATACATTTGATAACCTATGGGCAGTTACAGAATTATAGTAAATGCATGTATGAATAAGAGGAGACAAAAATGAAGTGTGATTATCTCAGGAGGGTAAACGTGAATTTTTATGTTATTTTTTTACTGTTTACGTACACTACATGAAGATTTTTTTATAACAATCTTTTATTCTATTTCCTAGCTGAAAGTATGTTAAGCCAGGAGAATGATGTTTTATTTTTTTAAAAAAAGGAGGGAACAGAAACCTTGTTCGTGCAAACATTGTGGGCTAGGATGCCTACTGTAAGGCATAAGAATTTTCTGTAGGTAGAAGCGTGTACAGAGGTACGAGAGTTGTTGTGGCTCCATGGCATCTGTAGCTGAGGAGCAGTTTGTTTACTCATGTAAAAGCAGAAGCTTGCCAAGAACAGGAGTCCCTGTTTTCAGCTTTGGAGTACACTCCAAAGCTGAAAAATGATCCCTGCCCTGCCAAGTTCATAAGTTTGCAGTTCAGTGATTTAAACTGCATTATGCTGTGTACCTTTTTGAATCTGGTTTCAACAAATGTGTATCAATGAATGTTATTTCTTTGCTCCTGGTTTTTGTATCTGAATCTCGTACCTGTCATAAAAAGCAGACATTTGTTGCTTCTAATGTTGATTTATGTTTTTGTGTAGATACGCTACAGTTTCTAACATTCAATTCTCTGGTGTGAATTGGGACACCTTTTGATGTGATGCTTCCCAGTGATTTAATCTAGTAAGCGCAGATTTGTATGTCTGAAACTTTCCCAAACTCCATTTTTGCAAGGGTACAAGAACACCTTGGATGAATAAAGGACCCGTGATACATTTGAAGTCTCTGTGCTTTTAAGATCTATTGACGGGTACAAAGTTTAAGGACATTTTAAGTCTTATCTTATCAATGTCGTGTTTCACAACTGGACCTTTGCCACTATGGAATCACAGAATGAACTACAAGAGGGTCTGGGTGGGAAGAGACTTTTAAGGATCATCCAGTTCCACCCCCCGGCCATGGGCAGGGACACCTTCCACCGAATCAGGCTGCTCAAAGCCTCATCCAGCCTGGCCTTGAACACCTTCAGGAAGAGGGCACCCATGACTTCTCTAGGCAACCTGTTCCAGTGTCTCACAACCCTCATCATGAAGAATTTCTTCCTAATGTCTAATCCAAATCTTCTCCCTTCCAATTTAAAGCCAGCCCCCTTCACCCAATTACTCCTTGCCACTGTAAAAAGTCCCTCCACAGCTTTCCTGTAGCCCCTTTAGGCACTGGAAAGCCACCATGAGGCCTACATACAGCCTTCTCATCTCACTTCCATCCCAGGAAAAACAGACCTAGGCAGTAGCTCATCTAAACCTGCCGTCTTTTAGCTTAAAAGCTCCTCCTATCGCCCACAGCTGAGACGCTGACCCTCCTCCCCACCCACCGCCTGACTCCGCCCACACCGGAAGTAAGGATCCTATTCTCCGCCTGCGGCCTAGCCCCGCCCACTCCGGAAGTGAGCCCCCTCCGCGGGAGCCCGCGCGCCGCCGCCATGGGGGGCAAGAACAAGCAGCGAACCAAGGGCAACCTGCGGGTGAGCGGGGGAGCCGCCCCGGCCATAGGTCCCTCCCCGCCTCCTGGCCCGGGGGGGCGGCGGGGCTGGGGCTTCCGGTACCGGCGAGGCAGCGGCGGGCGCTCGACCCGGGGCGTGTGGCGTTTGTGTGCGACTCCCGGAGCGAGGCCCGAGCGGCCCCACGGGTGTGAGCTTTGCGGATGTCCGGCCCTGTCTACGTCTTGTCACCGGGCCCCAAGTGTTGTGGCAGGATGGAGGAACTGTGGGTCAGGTCGCGTCATGTGGAACCTCATGAGGTTCTACAAGGCCAAGGGCAACCTCTGACACCTGAGTCGAGGGAACCCACGATTTCCGTCCAGGATGGGGGGGGATGATGTGACTGAGAGCTGCCCTGCAGAGAAGGACTTGGGGGTGCTGGTCAATGAGAAGCTTGACATGAGCTGGCAATGTGTGCTCACAGCCCAGAAGGCCAACCGTGTCCTGGGTTGCATCAAAAGAAGTGTGGCCAGCAGGGCAAGGGAGGTGATTCTGCCCCTCTGCTCCACTCTCATGAGACCCCACCAGGAATATCCTGTCTAGTTCTGCAGTCTCCAACTTAAGAAGGATATGGAGCTGTTGGAATGGGTCCAGAGGAGACTACAAATCTTATCCGAGAGCTGGAGCACCTTTGCTATGAGGACTGGTTGAGATTGTTCAGCCTGGAGAAGAAAAGATTTTGGGAAGATCTTAAAGCAGGCTTCCACTACCTCAAGAAGGCTACAAGAAAGCTGTGGAGGGATGTTTTACAAGGGCATGTAGTAGTAGGATAAGGGGGAATGGCTTTAAATTGGAAGGGGGAAGATTTAAATTAGACGTTAAGAAGAAATTCTTCACAATGAGGGTGGGTGAAGCACTGGATTAGGTTGCCCAGGGAAGTTGTGGCTGCCCCATCCCTGGAGGTGTTCAAGGCCAGGTTGGAAGGAGTCTTGGGCAGCCTCATCTAGTGGGAGGTGTACCTGCCCATGGCAGTGGCATTGGAATTAGATGATCTTTAAGGTCCCTTCCAGTCCAAGCCATTCTATGATTCGATACTCAGGTTTTATACTGCCTCTAAATCATCTCATGTATTTAGGAACCCAAAAAGGCGTGTCCTTATAGTTGAGGTTTCACCAGGAAAAATATGATAGTCTGTAGATATGGTAGTCAGTTAAAATGTGGCTTAAGTACCTCAAGATCATCAGAAAACTTTGATAAACTTCAGCAAATAGTCATTACTTTAAAAAAACAACCAACCAACCAACCTCACAAAACTGCAACTGTATTTGGACTGTCAAGTATCATAAAGAACTCTAGAGCATCAGTCAGTTTTGGGATGGTCTTTTTAAAAGAGCATGGTTGAAATAAATGAGCCACTGATACCAGGAGCAAGGCATTGACTTAACTGGGGCAATCCTTCTTGGCCTCTTTCTTTATTCCTAGCATCATCTTTTGGTTTGTGCATGTTCTTACTTTTTCCAATGACATGGAGAACATCCCTTGGGAGCTGTATCAGCCCATATGCAATAACATGAGATGAAGTAGTAAAAACAGAAGTAGTGAAAGAGGGTAAATTGTTTCTTAACAAATTGTTCACTGTAAATGAAAGATTGAGTTGAAGTGAAGGACTTTTCTGTTGTACTTTTTTGTATGTGTATAAAAACAATAAAATTTTCCATAAGTGTTCATGGATTATGAGAAAAGAGAATGCTGATTCTAAAGGGAATTATAATTTTCTAGGCCATATGACTATATTTAAAGCATAGATGACCTTTTTGTGAGACTTTATTTTACTTAGAAGTTAAATAACAATCTAAACTGTAAAATTGAAACTGCTTGATGCATGGGAAATAAAACGAAGTCACTGAAGTAGATAACTGACTTATGTCCCTGTTTTTGCCAGCCTTCTAGCAGTGGCCGAGCTGCAGAACTCCTCTCCAAGGAACGTGGAACAGTGCCTGGGTTTATTGGCTTTGGAACATCTCAGAGTGATCTAGGATATGTTCCTGCGGTTCAAGGAGCAGAGGAAATAGACAGCCTTGTGGATGCTGATTTTCGAATGGTGTTGCGAAAACTTTCTAAAAGGGATATCACAACAAAATTAAAAGTAGGTGTATCCTTTGTCCCCAGTAACTTTTTTTTATCAGAAAGCAATACATTTTTCTTAAGGATGGGAGGGGAATATATCAAGGCAGCTAATGCTGATTTCATATTGGTAAATTTACAAGAACTGCAATCCAGAAAGTGTCTTGGAGGACTTGTGAAACGTCCATCATGCAGTGCTGATGGAGCATTCATAAAATTAACTCTATATGGAAGAGAGTGCTGCAGCGTAGAAGCTGGCAAATTGCAGAAGATATTTAGCCGACTTCTTCACTAATGGTCTTGGTATTTTGATTTTAGGCTATGCAAGAGTTTGGGACAATGTGCAAGGAAAGAGAAGCAGAAGTTGTTAAAGGTGTTCTTCCTTACTGGCCAAGAATTTACTGCAAAATCTCATTAGTAAGTAATAAAGTATCCAAGTTATAAAAAATCTCTGGTTACTTCTTATGAAAGCCTCTGAGACAGTCTTTATTGATACATCTAACTTCGTTTGAATTAGTGACTCATTGTAGGAAAACCATGAAATGAAGGAAAGTAATGTTCTTTATTGTGGAGGTGTTTCAGTATTGGTGGTGGGTGGAATCTTGAACTGTTGATGCCTAAGTGGTACTTGCTGGATGGCGATACTTATTTTATAGTTAAAAAGATGAGAAGATATTTCTTCTTATGATAAGTTCTTGGAGATAGATTTCAGAAAAGATAAATGGAATGTGATGCTGCTGAATTAGGACTCTTCCCCTTATATAAGGATACCAAGACTTTTTTTTTTTGTTCTTGTTGCTGTGTTTTTTCAAATCATTGTGGCCCTATTCATTGTGAAAATGGCTAAACTGAGAGAAAGGGGTTTTTTTTGTCATCAATTCTACTTTGAAGTACCTGGCATCAAAAGTACATTTCTTAAAACCATAAAACTTCCTCTTTTATTTTCTTTTCTTTTAACAGGATCACGATCGCCGTGTTCGAGAAGCAACTCAGCAGTCTTTTGAGCAACTGATTCTTAAAGTAAAGAAACACTTAGCTCCTTATTTAAAAAGTATTATGGGATACTGGCTGATTGCTCAATGTGACACTTACTCCCCTGCTGCTTCTGCTGCAAAAGTAGCTTTTGAAAAAGCTTTTCCTTCAAGCAAGCAACCTGAAGCCTTAGTATTCTGTAAAGATGAAATTCTTAACGTGAGTTAATACTTTTGTTTGTCTTTAAGGCTCTGCGTTGGGTGTATGCCAACTTTTATTGCCCCCATCTCTTCATCATGGTTCATTTTTTTACTCACCTGCAACTTTGCTGCTGCTAACATGAAGTGAAGACTGAGGCAAAGACACATCCTCTGTCTTCCTGACTTGAGGTTGGAATGACTGGAACGAGAGGAATGCATATGAAGTGAAATTTCTTCTATGCGTTTCTGTGTAGTGATGCTCAATCATGGTTGTTGGCAGATGGAGTAGTATAGCTGTAGTGATAAAGGATTAAAGAATGCTGAGCAGTGTTGCACAGAGCCTCTACAGGTTTAGTTCTGACCAAGGTAAACGCTCTTTTACCAGTCATATATGATACTGAATTGTTTGAACCAGAAACATGTTGACGTAGGACAGCAGCTTGGGGAGCATTATGAAATCTTGATTCAAACAGTACCACAGCTACTGTGTTTGCTGGGACTCAGTTAATTTATGCTCTTGTTCACTAGCTTGTCTAAAATGTGTTTAGAAGACTTGATTCAGAGGTTGTGAAGTATTATTGTAGAGCTCTTTTATTAGACTATATTATTGACATTTAATATTAGATTTCCATGTGTAAAAGTGTATTTTTCTCTCCCTAGGTACTTCACGATCACCTTCTGAAAGAAACACCTGATACATTCAGTGATCCCCAGTATGTTAGCCTGCTTTATTGTATGTGGTTTAAGTCTTGTTCTATACTGGGTTTTCTGTCTCTGGTGGTACTGGATTTAGTTTTGTTTCAAGAGACAAGAGTAGTTGTTTGAGTTCCAATCCCAGCAACTTTCTTTGGGTCTGAAGTGTAAAAGCTTTTGAAAGTGTTATCTGTTGTCTAATTCTTGTTTCAGGTCTTTTAGGAGTAGCATTTTTTTATATCTGGAAGATGAGATATCTTGCAACTCTCTTCTAACTTGCTATAATGTAATTTGCTGGCATTAGAACCTGTGGAAAGTTTACATATTTACATTGCTGGCATCTGAAATAAAAAAAAACCAAACACAGAAACACTGAAGATAACTTAGTTTAGACAGTTTAGAAAAGCTTGAGAAGACTACTGATTGATTTATAGTTCACTTTAATTTGTCTTTTTTTTGTTTTCTGAGAACTGTACCAGAGGATGAAAGGGAAGCCAAATTCTTCCGGATTCTGACCTGTTCCTTGTTAGCTTTAAAAAAGTTCCTTAGCATGTTGCCAAATAAAGAGATGCATTCACTGGAGGAAAAGTTAATGTCACTTCTGTCCCAAAACAAATTTTGGAAATACAGCAAACACAGCATACCACAGGTGACTTTAATTCCTTCTTTATTTTGGTTGGTTTTAGTTAAAGATAATACACTGAACGCAAGCAATTATTAATTACTTGTATTCTACAAGAATGAACTACTGTATTCTGCTGAATTAGGTTTGAGACAGCCTTCAGCTTTCTAAGCCATTTGATAGGCGGTATTGGTCTAAAATTTGTCCAGTACACCAATTTATTATTTCCATATCACCATCATCTACTCCTTGGCAATTTGCTGTCTTTTCAGATTAATATAAAAGATACGAACTGTGTCAACTTACTGCATCTGTTCTTACTGCTTTTGCATTTTAATTTTTTAAGCCATTTTACTGGGTTGTGGTCTACTAAGACCAACAGTGCATAGGGTGATGAATTGATTGTATATTGTTAAAAAGTTTTATGGTGCTTTTGGCAAAACATACCTTTTGAGAAGTACATTAAAATAGAACTTTTGAGAAGTGTTTCATCACTAAACTAATTTCTTTAGTATTTTAAATAGGCTTATTAAATAATTGCTTTATTTTTCTTTATTTTTTAATAATATTTATGCTTTTGCTGATGTGATGAAATATGGGACCAGACGTTGTATATAGTGGCTTTAAAAGGAATGCTTTTAACTACATGTACTGTTGTCATTTGACTAAAATTTTGTTTTCTCTGTGGCCTACGTCAGGTTCGCTCAGCTTTCTTTGAGCTGACTTCTACTTTTTGTCAGTACTTGCCTGAGCTGGTGAAAGCTGAAGCAGCAAGAGTTTGTCCTGCTCTTCTTCTTAGCATTGATGATAGTGATGCAGTGGTGTGCCCTGCTCTATGGGAAGCTGTGCTTTATGCTGTTGCCACTATTGAGGTAATGTGGAAAACCTCAGGGGCAGATAGTTTGCTGAAATATAACTTTTCAACAAGTGCTGTTGTTCTCCCAGAACTAGGAAGAACAGCTTGACCGGGTTTTCTTTATGATTAATAATATGAATTTATCAATGCTACATGGGCCTTCCTCCTTAGGATTCCAGTGTAACTTTCAAATGTATTGTTCCCAGCATGTCTGAAACACAGAGTTATTTTATAAGTTTAATTAAATTAACCTGGATCCCTTTGATTAAATATAGTTACTAATAATTGAAATAACAGTTAAACCCTTTTTTTTATTGTTAAAGGTAGTTATAAAAAATGATGTGTGGTACATTTTTGGTTTGTTTGTTTTCCCTTTTAATGTAATGCTTGGTTCTGTAACATGAGCAGTGTTGCCATAGACTGGGATGTTTTGAGGATTTAATGCTGCAGATCTCTTTTGTAACTGCTAATAGACACTGTAACAATTTATGAGGGAGGAAGGAATCTTTGTTCTACTTGCTATAAATGTAGGTTATTAAGGTCATTCCTTATTCTTGATGGTAAGAACTCAGAATTAAATACAGAACCAGTCACAAAAATGATCTTTATGAAGCATCCTTAAAGAGAAACCATTAATTGCAGGTTTCTAACAAGGAAGATCCATTGATTTTAAGCAATACAGGAACAGTTTAACCTCTTAAATTCGCAAGCTGAAATAGAGGGGAAGTTATTTTTAAAAATACATTCATAAAATAAATTTTACAGTAACTTATTTCAGCTACAACGTAGGGAGGTAGTCTAGCTTGGGAGTTCTTGCAAGGCAACATAATCTCATTTAATTTACAGCAGTTGTATTTCTTTCTGTAGGACTGTTGGAGTCATGTAAATGCCAAAAAGGGAGTTCTGCCAAAGCTATGGACAGTACTTCGAGAGGGTGGACGAGGTCTAGCTACGGTTGTATACCCAAATCTCTTGCCGTTCATTAGCAAGGTACCTCCTGGCACTGCAGAACCAAAGCTGGAGTATTTCAGAACTTTTTTCAGCTCTATGATTCAAGGGTATGAACAACAAAGTAATCTGTCTGTCTATCTATCCGTCTATCTATCTACATTTGGAAATAGGAGAACTAATCTTCTTTACACACTTAAAGATGAGCGGCATATTGCTTGGCTTGAGAATATTTAAATATGTATTAATTTCTTTGAGAAGACTGCTTTTATTGTGATACTTGAAAATCATAGTTTTAAAATACTTTTACGTATCGAAGACTCCAGTCAGTCCTCCATGGCTGTGCCTGTCTTCTTAAACCTTCAGCCTTCTTTTTGATTTTATTATGTCTGCCTTACCTAAAGCCATTCTTATCTTTCCTTTCCAAAACTTTGTGTTTATTCCATGATAAGTTTTAAAATGGGAAATTATTTTAAAATTAAGAGTGGCTTTGAACATATCAGACTCTTCTTGCCAGTGAGTAATTATTACAAGAGGCTATTGGGGATTAGCATTCTTTGTGAAACTTGCTATATGCAGGAACTATCATTCTTGTGGTACAGATTTTTAAAGGACTAAAATTGCTGTATTTTTTGCTTTTAGAATACATCAAAACCAACTTGCTGTCAAGTCTAATTTTAATAGATGCATGTGAATTGTGTACTCAGGCATACGTGTTATTTTATGAACAACTAAAGTGTATCATCTTTAAGCAAAAATCAGTTCTCATTTGATGTTGGTGTGACCATTAGCAGAGCTCTTGGAGAAGAGTGTTATGTGTGGGTTGGTTTTGAAAAGTGTACATAATTTATTACAAGTAGTTAAATGGTTGTAATATTTGTCTGGTAATTTGTGTGGTCTAATTTTCATGAAAAAGCCAACATCACAGTTGGTCAAGGTCAGACTGGCTGTGGTGAAACTGTCTTGTGGTGGTTTTTTGTTTCTTTTTTTTCTTTTTTTTTTTTTTGTATTGAGAGAAAGTGACACTTTCTAAACCTCTGAGGTATCTGTAGAATATTGTGAAGGAATTTCAACAAACAGCTGAAAGAGTGGACAGTATGGTTAACTGGATAGGTTTCCTCTAGTTACAAAGATGTTTTTTTTTCTGAATGCTAAAACAAGATGAAAAAGTTATTTTAATATGAGTCATATTAAATAATTGGATTTATTTTTTTAACTCTTCAAATATGTCTTTTTGAGTTTGTTTTGAGTTGAATTTTGTTGGTGATCCTGTGATTCTATGTTCTCATGTTGGTGTTATCTGAATAAGAACAACGTAATGAAGGTTACATTCATTGCAAACATACTGGGTTTCTCAGAAGCATAGGTGTCTGAGCATGCCCTCCCTCCCATGTTGCCTTTCAATAGGTTGTCAAGTGAGCGAGCGATAGCCAGCTCTTCAGAAAGTTCAGCAATTATAACTGCATTTATGGAATGTCTCCGCTTTGCTGTACTACAGAAAGTAGACGAAGATGACCAAAGACAAATTCATCAAATGCTTATATCTGACCAGGTAATTATTAGAAATACTTAATATTTTTTGTGTACTTCTGAGAATTCGAAGTTAAAGGAAAACATAAATTTCTGAGAGGTTTTGCTTAACTGTTGAAAGATTCACTAGGTTTTATGGAAAAAATGTTGTTACTGAATTTAGTAAATTTTTTCTTTCCTATGAAATCAGCCCTTTTACTGTGCAGCTTTGTTTCATTAAAAAAAACCAAACCCCAGAGCATCCCACCCTGTATATTTGTATTAAGCGTTCACTCATGAGTAATTCGGGTGGTTTTCAAATTGTTTCCAGAATAATTTTCAAAATTATGGAATTCCCTGTTATTATAAAGGATAAAATGATCATCTAATTGGATCACTGTTGTTTAATAATTTTTTTGTTTGTTTTTTATAGCTAATTCCTCTTACCGATGCTGTACTTAAGGAACACAGGTTACAAAGTGGACCGTTATTTTATCAAATAGCAGAAACGCTGAGCTCCTGGGAAGCTAAAGCAGAACTCTCCAATGATGATGGCACAGATGAAGTTTTCCAGAAACTTTTGTCGAATTTTTGGGACCATCTTTTCAAAATGTGTGTACTTCACGTTGATACATTAGATGCTGATGAGAAGTCATTGTTTGCCATATCGGATATGCTAGAAATTCTTCAGAATCCAAAGAGTGCTACAAAACCAAACAACAAAAAGTGTCTAAAAATCAGGTTTACAGATGAGGATGGATCTGAAAGAAACACAGAGAATGGAAAGCTAATAGAATTGAGAACTGGTGACTATGAAATACAGACCAACCTGCACCATAGTTCACTTCTAAGGAAAGAACCTTTAGAGAATTTAGTCTGCAACCTTGCTGAACTAAGTATTGTGTATGTCAATGAACAGAAGTCAGAAAAGCATTTGAAATTTCTCTCTGCCCTACTCAGCTCTTTTTCTTCAAACAGAGTTTTTCAAGTACTTTTAGAGCAGGGAAATGATTTAAGGTCTTCTCAAGGTGAATCCCAGAAGGAAATTAAAGTTCATCATGAAAATCCATCTATACGATTTCTGTATGTGAATTTGATAACTTGGCTGAAAGAAGACTGGAGGAAAGACACTAATTTTCTGGTTGATATTTTGTACAGTGTACTTAGTTGTTGTAACAGTAATGATGAAAGGAAAATCATTCTTGATGATTTAACGAAGGTATGACTCTTTTACCTTTTGTTACTAGTTTTTATTGAAGTGACAGCTCTTTTTGTGTGTTGTGGTTAGTTAATGATTTTATTTTGGGGCTGTGGAATGGAAGGTATCCACATGAACTTGGATGAGTTCACCATAAGGAAGGTAGACTTAAGGAAGGTTGATGTAATAGTGTTGGAGAGGAAGGTTATGATGTATGTCTCTCTATGAAGTTATAATTTTTTTAAAAAAGCAACACTATTCATGCTTCTGTATACAGTGTGCTTTTATACTGGTTATTGTTGGCCCTCTGTATAAATCCAGTTCCTTATTGATCTATATGGTACAGAAACACTTGAAAGCCAAAAATAATATAATCAATAACTTTATTACTGAAACTTAGCAACTCCTGCTTATCCCCTACAGAAAATAAAGTTTTCAACCAAACAGTTGAAATGGTATTAAATGCTTCCTTTTAAGCAAAGAATTTGTTAAATATTGTGGAATTTTGTTTTTCTTTTCAGATGGATCTGAAATGGATTATTTTTCTGCAGATAATTCAAAAGGTACCTTTTAAGACTCTTCTGTTCTCGTTTTGCATAGTTTTGAATATTTAGTTTTGAGGGTTACGTGTTTTTGAGTGACTTTTTATTTCAGTACTGATAATTTTTATAGTTTGAAACTCTTGTTGTAGTAGTATGAGCATTGTTTGTTTTAACTGCATTTAAATCTGAGATAGTCTTAGAAATGAAATAATGATACAAAAACGAAAGCATCTTTATCCCTTCTATTTTTAGTCAGAGCCAGAGGAATTCCTGATTTTCTTTTTTTTTTTTCTGGTCACCCCTTCAAAGCTAAACAGAATAGAGTTGGATATTAGACTAGTAAATTGAATGATTATTTGTATCAACACCCTTACAAAGATAGTATACCACTTTTTCACACGTGATATTGAGCGACTGACATTGAAGTGATTGTCTGGATGAAATATGAAGCGTATTACAGATTTTTAGGCAAGGACTCATAGCACTTGATTTACAATCCAGTGCATTGACCATAGTATTTTTCCTCACATAAACTTTGTATTTTTAGGAATTTTCAGTTTTTATGGTTTTGTAACTTACAGTGGTTTACCACCAAAACAGTATTTTCTGATTTGTGACCTTCTATTTTTAGAGAAATTTAGGTGCTATAAATAGATTTTATCTTATAAATAGATTTTATTTCAACCAACCTGATCACCTAGAGGTTATCTTTCTAAATCTACTGTAGACATTTTTTGGCTCAATATTTGGAGAAGAGGAAAAAGAAGAGCTTTCAGAAGGTGACTTGTTTCACTTGAATGCAGACTTCTGACCTAGCTGTAGCTTGCTGCCTCTGACAGAAAGTAAAGCTGCGGGGATTGCTGCAGATTTAAACACCAAGAGAGTTATTTTCTTATGACAGTTATTATGATTCCTACTCTTGCTCTGTGCCTGCAGGTTTAACCTACTGATCTTATGCTTACTTAATATTTAAAGTTATTAATGTCAAAAGATTAAAATTATTTTCTTGCCACTCAGGCATGCTCAAGCACAGAAAAACTTTCCTTAGTCTCTGACTGGCTGAAAGGAAATACACTGGGAGAAAGACTTGTAATGCTGGCGGATGATCTGTGTCATCTGAGTTTAGAACCTGTAGCAACCTCATCAGCATTATCCTCTTCAGAAAGGTGGACCCTCCTGAGCTTGGTGTTGTCGCAACATATTAAAAATGGTAAATATTTATTCCTTGGAGTTTGTGAAGTGAAAATACTGAACTTATGCTGTGTAGAAGGTTGAAGGGAATTTGCAGTCTTTCAGACTACTTAATTTGTAACATCTAAACACCTAGGCTTTCTTATCTTCTGTTGTTGTTCCGGTGCATTGTTGTTGTGGTGGTTTTTGTTGGTTTGTTTTTTAATCTGAGCCTGTTGACTGTGTCCAGCTTAATTTTGTGAACACTAAATTTGCAGCAGTGATATTGCAATTTTTTTTTGTCTACATTGCTAAACAGGAGTTAGTGTTTGAAGAACAGATTCAGATTTGCGACTCTAGAAAACGTGAAGAAAATTTAAGGATCCTGGATTTATTAACTGATGTGCTTTAAAATAATATTAATTTTTAAACCATACCATCTGAAATTTACATTCAGAACTAGGATTTCAAAACCAATGGTTAGGAATCCATGTGTGAGCTGGTAATGCCTTGTTATGGGACTGATGAATTGCTTTGAGCCATTTTCAGTTAGTGATTTCAAAAACTGTGTGTGCTCTTATACTGTATATCTGAACTGTTTTTTATTAAAAGCATCATATTTCATTTATTCCTTGCATTTTGTGGTATTGATGAGGTAGAATTCTAGAGGAGTTCAGTTTTCTTGATGTTTCCATGTAGATTTGTCAATTTGTACTTTGTTAAACTCAGCATTTGCTTTGATCCTTGGGGTAGTATACTTATTTATCTGAATGCTGGACACACTTGTAGTGCTCTGGAGTTTCAAAGATGCACACAACAACTTGAGTGTAGTGGATGTTCGTAGTACATACTGAAGGTGTTGAAAGATTAATATTTCTCTTACTGGAGCTTTTGTTGGAGAGTAGCATTAGGAAAACCTGTTTCTTCTCTCCAGAGAGAGTTCAACAAACTTGCCTGCTTGTGAGTCAGTGGTGTCGTGGGGCTGATTGTCCAGTGACTTCGCGTTGTGGCTCTAGAGCTGCAGGTATCGCTAAGCACATTTTGCCTGAGTGCTGTGCAACCTGTTTTAAATGCATGTTGAATGAAGAGGCATTCAGGAGCCAGGGTAGGTGCTTAGGCCAAAATTGAGTATTTGAACTTTCAAAAAGACTTTTTGAGAAACTTCGATGAGAGATCTTAAGGTAAATTTCTGTGGAGTAAATGGGAGGGCGTTTCATGGATCAGTGACCTATCAGATATCAAGAATTAAAGGGGAAAAGGGATAAGTACTGAAAGAATGGTAATTGTTTCTGGTAAATTATTCAGAGCAATTGAAACTGAAACTTGGTGGAGCCATAGCAGTGTGTTGTGATACTGAATGATTAACTGATATAATTACAAATTAAATTAAAAACCAGTTAATATAAAAAGTATACATGGGAAGAACAAGATTGTGACTGTATCTATCCAGTTTTAGGCTCTGAGCTGTTAAAACTCAGAAAAGACATCTTCAGTCATTCTGATGGCTCCCTGTAAGTGGCAGGATGGTGCACACTAATAAAAAAGGAATAAGGCTCTTAGGAGCTGCTATGGAAAGAAAAAAGGATGAATGAAAATTATTATAGCATTGGTGTCAGTATCTTGAGTAATGCCTGCAGTTTTGATCACTGGAATATTCTCATTCACCTATATGCTTTTGAAAAAAGGTGTGATAGAATTAGAACATGCTCAGAGAAGGATGGCAGGGATGGTTAGCCAGAAAGTCATAATTTATCTGGAAAAAGCAAATAGGAATGCATTTTTAATTGTTTCTCTAAGCAACCTCAGGCTCTTCTGTTTACAGATATTTTGATAGCAGGCTTGATGAAAGAGAAAAGTATACTTCTTTATACAGTTCATAATTAAATAATAGAATTTATTGCCACAGGATGCTGTGGAGATTGAGGATAAATGGGATTAGCCTCCCTGGATCCAGTGAGAAAGCGACTAAGCATACTCATGGAAAGCTAGTCTGATTAGGTTTAATTATTTGCAGCAGTCTGGGTGTAATCTCTGGCTCACAACTGATTGCCAGAAGCTAGGAAGGCATAAAACTCTACACCTGCTCTATATTATATACTTTTTTTCTAAGCTGCTTCAGCTGATTTAGTGAAAGGATACTTGCAGTATGAAACCTAGGCTAGGTGATCCTAGATGACTGTGGAATAAGGAGTTTAGGTACATGTTAGACTGAAACTATTTTATGCCTTATTTATATATTCAAAATCAGTAGATAAACAAATCGGTGCATATTAATGTGATGTCTTGAATGATCGTGTTTATCAGGTAATCAAAGTATGCTGTCTCTTTTTTCTCCCCAATAGAATCTTTGATTGGTGAAAGTTTTGTTGAAAGGATTCTTGATAAACTTCAAGCAGCTCTGTCTAAAGCTAAGGACCTTTCTGAAGCTGGAAATACTGAACCATCAGTATCTTTCATCTGCGATGTAGCCTCAAGCTTTTTCAGCTCAATTAAAGGATGTTTACTGATGCCATCCTCAGAAGACTTGCTGCTTACCATCTTCCAGTTATGTGCTCAGAGGCAGGATGCTACTCACTTAACAGGTAATCTGGAAAAAGAACTTCAACCTCACTTTTTCATAGTTGATGATTACATCTAAATTCTTTTTAATGGGATGATTTCAAGCATATAATAGAATATTGATTTCGTGGGCACTCAGCACTTGCAGCTGTAATCGACATCAAAAGTTGTGCTTTCATTTACAGTAGTTAGTACTAAACATCAAGTCCTGTTCGTCTTTATGAGGATTTTAAACTTTTTTGATGTTGTTATCCCTATGCTTCAGCTGCCTTTAAGGCTGTGATATTCCATGCTTTCTGGAGTGTTGCATAAATTATTTAAGGTCTTTGAAGTACAAAGAGTGAGCATTTTTTTTCTGTTCATTCTGCACTGTGGGGACCCCATACAAAAATATTTGCAATAACTTCATTAAAGATACGTATATTTATTCTGAATACATTTATATCAGTAAAATTGTTCTAACAAATTGTGACCCATTCCTCTTTCCTCCAGTGTCTCATTGTCAGATTGACACTCTGATTTATATTCTTTGAAGGCAGAATTTTAGAGTGATAAATTGATGTATGGATTTACTGACATAGATAAATGGGAGAAAATGTTGCAGTGTTGTAGAAGTGAAGTAGGACAATACTATCCTGAAAACCATTGCTACTTTGCAATTGACTATTTCTGCTGTGAATGTTCAGTATTTCAGTATTTTAAAAAGATCTGCGAATTTATTATAGTAGACAACAGGAACATTACTCTTATTTTCAAATAATTATTACCTGTATGTCAGAGTTAATATTAATTGCTCTACAACACAAAACCTGTATATTTGCCCTTCATAGTTATTGCGTGTAACCGCATGGAAAAGAGTATTTTTTTCTTGTTCTAGGACTTGTGAATGTTGCTGTATGCTTTAGGTCATAATTTGAGTTTGCTTGTTTGTGGTGGTTTTTTTGCTTGTGTATTTGGGTTTTTTTGTGTTGCCTTTTTTTTTTTCTTTTCCCTACAATAGATTTACTTGTATGTAAACTGAAACACACTTGGATATCTGGTGTAAATTCACTTGTGCGTCAACTTCAGAGTACGCAGAAACAGAGTACCTTTTTACATAAATCTGCACTATGGGTCAAGAATCAAATTCAGTCTTCCTCTTTGGATGTTAAGAGGTAATTGTGATGTGCTTGTCCATTTCATAATATGTTGTTCTCCAAAAGAAACTAAGATCAATGCTATACTGTTGTATATTTAACTGACATCTGTATTGAGAGTTTTTTTCAGCATGTTAGATTTGAGAACTGTGGGTAGTACGTAGCTTAAAACTGTTGGTATATGTACATAGCATTGATTGTACAATAAAGCAGCTTGCTTTTACTGGGTAGTGTGAAACTTTTTTGCAGTGTTTTCTGTTTTTCTCAGCCTTCAGGTTTTGATTTCTGCAGTTAGTGAATTGTTGTCTGAGCTTATGGAAGCTGACGGACAACCTGGACATCTTGTGGGAGCTTATGTTGAGCAAGTCATGCCAAACAAAACTGAGTGGGAGAAATTGCATGAGTCTCTATCCACTGAGGTATGAAAATAATAATGGACTGGCCTGCTGTAGTCAATCTTACCTCAAGTCTTTGTCCTTTAGAGTGATGAGCATTCTTTGTTTTGACATGGCACTGCAGTTATGAATACGCATATATCTGTGTAGAAGTTCTTTTCAGCCTCTGTCCATGACAGAAGGCAAAATCTGTATGTTTATGGCCCCATCCAGTACTGGAGAAAATAAAAATATATGAAATTACTCTTTACTGACTGGAACACTTAAAGCTTACTTTATGATTCAAAAATTTTGTCTGACTGTGAGTGTGTTGTGCAGGTATTCTTATCTTTTAAATTAATTGTTCTGGAAAGACACCAATATCTTCAGAGGAACATGATATGCAGACTGTCAACAAAATGCTGGTATACCTAGAATGGAGAAAGACATAAATTTCTTTTTCAGTCACCAAACATCAGTAACCTTAGTATTTAATATTAGAAGTATTCTTGTAAAATATATAGAGTTACAAAGATAAATATTTCTTTCAGGCAGTAGTGAGGTTTCAAGTTACTGCAGTGTGTTTAGGTTTTTAATATGCTGGAGTGGGTCATCCTAACCATTATGCTTTTGATGTTATTTTGTACCCTCATTATTTTTTAGTAATCCTGAATTTTATAGGTTAAACCGATCATAGCTCTTCTATGCATGATTAAAATATCAGTTATTTGTTCATACTTTTCTTATACACATATTACAGTGGATGCACAAACCTCTTCTGGAAGGAAGGATTAGTATGAATTGCGAAGCTTTGGGATCATGTGTTAAGCTTTGTGGCACAACTAAACTTCCAGGACATCTGTGTGCTTCAGCCTTATTAAGTAAAATGGTGCTACTTGTATTGGAAAATGGGATAGTCTGTGAAAGTGGTGATGCTGAACAAAAGAAAATTGACAATATAAGTAAGTTACAATGGTGAGACCTAAAGGAATTTCATTGTATAGTAGTTGAGAATAATTTGAATTGATAATTAGAAACGGATTTTTAAAGTTTGGCATGTACGTCTAGTAAATCATCCTTATACCTTTTGTTGGGTTTTGGTTTTTTCTTCAGTTCTCCTTTTAAAATTATAAGTGTGTGTAAGTATAGTGTTTGTATATAATCAAAAAAGTTCCTAGAAATACATGCTATCTCAACAGAACTTTGAATTTGGAGAAATCTGAATTTATGATGAACTTCAGAATTGTTCATTTCCAAAACACATGGTGCATTGACTTCAGTGGGCAATAGGAACTGTATCCATGACATCAAATAAATGCTCTAAGTGTTTAGCCATAATGTGAAGGTGTTTTCAAGCAGCAATTTTTCTTAATTCCATCAGGTGGAAACTTGATTCTTTTTATTTATAAAATGCTGAAATTAGAGCCAGCATAATAAAATTAACAATTTTGTCTCCAGAAGTCTCACAGTGATGGAAAGTGTTAATGTTGAATGTAGGTCTTCGTGAACTAGTGAAGAAGCCACATTATTAGTGCCAGTTTTTTTCGGTTTTTTTCTGGACTTAGATGTTGATTGCCTTGTCTGCAAGAAGTAATATACATTAAAAAAAAAAAAAAAGAGAGACAATAGAGAGGAATTAGAGTTTTTGTGATGCTTAATTTCTTTTAAAATTTCCATAACGTCAAGAACAGATTACTGTAGCTTTTCCTACTCTGGTATTTTATGAGGCAATGGCAAATATCCAGTTCATGTTCTAAATCACCTGAGATTGTGTGCAAATATCGTCGTTTTAGTGCATTAAAGACACATCTAAAAACCCCAACAAAACCTTGATCTAATGCTTCCTGTTTAAGCATTGATTATATTAAGCAGTTGTTTGTGAACAACATTTTTTGTTATTTAATTAGTTGCAGAACTGTTGTACTCGTTACAATGGATTGAAGAATTGGAAAATCCTCCTTATCTGCTCCTGGAGTATCTTCATATGTTAGAAGAAATGCACATCACATATGAGAAGTTCAGTGCAGTTTGTAATACATCTAGCCTTCAGCAAACAGTATTTGCTAGGTATGTAAGAACAAGTAAAACTACCTTTAACTCTGTCCTCATCTTTTACGTTGTATAGAGTATGAAGTGCCTCTGTATTTCTGATTTTGTATTGATTCAAGCTTCATTCAGTGCTCTGGTTGCGAACTGTGTATCGGTACATATTAACTAGGGTCTTTCTTCTTTGAAGATCAGAGGAACATGGAAGACTCTGGTCCTTAACCATGGCTAAAGTGATTCGTGCAGAAAAGACCATATCCTGTGAGATGAAACAACTTTTCAAGACAACAGAAGGGTATCTTCATACTGCTGCCTATAAACTATTATAATAGTTTGTCGTAAAAATTGATAATGTTAAATGATACTGATTCTGATGAATGATCACCACAGGCTGAAAATTTGGTAATATATGTATATGGTCTGTGAAAGTGAGACTCTGTTTACTGTGGAGCATTAGTTATGTCATAGGATATTAGATCATTATAAACCAATTGATATTTCGTTTACTAGTTAATCGTTTTTTTCGTTCCATTCTTGATGTTTTGCTTATATGGATAGGTTTCTGCCATTAACAGAAGGCGGATTGCACACGCTTCAGTGTCTCTCACCGTTTTTAACTAAGGAAGAAAAGAAAGAACTTGTCTTCCACTGTGTGGCCAAACTTATGACATTCACACAAACGGAGCTTTCCAGCACTGATGGTGTGTATGTTCTTACCTCAATCCACTTTATTAGAATTTAAGAACATTATTTTGTAATAAAGTTTGCTTTTAGATAAAATGTTTTAACTATAATAGTGATTTTTTTTTCCTAGAAAGAAATGTCTTCTCTGTTTGCATAGTTCTTCTAGACTGTTCGGTGTAGTAGTTTTCTGCCTTATCAAGGAGGTACAAGTTATACTCCCTGGTACAAAGTGATTTTAGGCAGATATTGTTAAAAGAGTTTTGATATTGCTTCAATTTTTTTTCCTCTGATTTAAATGCATCTGTAAATATAATTTAGGCTTTACACAGCATATAAAAAACATTAACGTTGTCAACAGGTAGTGTCATGATTGTGTTTGGGTCCTTTAGCAAAACTTTTTCACAGTCAATATATAATTTGTGACTGGTTCTTCCAGCACATGGGCTGTGGTTTGCTGAGTCAGAACACCTATACGTACACACTTAACGCAGCCTTTAAAAAATTATGACAACTTGATTGAGATGTGTTATAATATTGGTTTGAATATCATTTAGAAAAACATTTAATTTTCACCAACTTGTTGCACTGGAAAACTTTGGAAAATTCCTTGGAGATGCTCACACACAATCCTACGTGTTTGAATTAGCTGTCATTTAAAAGGAACTTTATTTTCTCAATAGTGCTTTTGTGCTTTCTTGCATGGTCTTTTTTGATCAATCAATGTAAAAACTTGAAAGGTAGTTTTGTATTTTTTAACAAGACTGTGCATTCTTTAATTGAGAAAACTTATCTTTGGTGACTTGAAACTGTGGACATCTGTCCCTTGGCACTGTCCTCAGGTTTTCAGATAAGCTCTTCAAATGAATATCCTCAAAGTGAAAGTTTTCATTGTTAGTTTCACGCAGCAATTGAGAGGAATCTTGACTCTTTCTACTGTAATCATTTCCTTAACTCTTACTCTTTCAACTTAGTTAAGCCTTCCTGACTTTCCGAGTGAACTGGTGAACCAACCAAATGTGTCTGTGAAACTATAAGCAGAAAATGGGAAATAGAATCCCCACTCCTCCCCTGCTGTGGAGTGCTTTTGTTTGTAATGCCAGTCTATATTTTCCTTCCTGCTGCTTCACAATTTCCTAGGGATTCCTAAGCAGACAACATTTACACAGATTTTCACATTAAGTGTGAAGTAAGTTTTAGGCTTACCATTCAAGTTTCTATTTATTTTTTTTTTAAGATCGGGAAAATGCTCATAAAGTTCTTGTAAATCATTGCACTGCTGCTTAAGTACAGTGGGTTTTTGTTTGGTTTTTTTTTTGCTAGGCATATATGGTACTTTTATTAAGTCATTCTTTGTCATCATACTTGTAAGAAGTGTTCTTAGTATCCAATAAATATTGATACATGCAGTTTTCCTTAAAAATTGAGAACAGCAGTAATCCAACAGTAGTACTTCACTCCAAAAGTAAAAATTAACATTCTTAGATTGATATTGGAATTCACAGCTTGCAGTTACATTTGCTTAATTATCTGTCCAAATCATTGCTCAACTTACTGCATTTTTGGTAGCATAAATAGATTTAAATCTTGGCAGGTGTTTTTCCTTTCTGTTAATTGTATAAACCAATGATTATGTTTTATTTGGTTTGAGGGGTTTTGTTTTGGGGTTTTTTTGGGGATGTTGATTTGTAGGCTTTTTTTAAGTTTGTGTTGGATATAGTGTTTTTGATTTAACAATGGCGTCTCTGGATTAAATGTTCAAAGAGGAAAAATTAGGGATTATCCGAACTGTCTTATTGTGAAGTTCAAATAAAACAATCCAGTCAATTGGCACACATTCTAATGTTTGGTTTTGTCTTGATAATTAAGACTTATTGAGTATGATATTTTTATTATTTTACAGGAGCGTTTGGATGTCTTTCCATTTTGAACTCCTGCTTGAATGATAGAAGTATTGATTGTGATGACTTACTACCTGGTATACTAAAAATCATAGTATCTTGGAAAAACAGTAATGAGGACAGCTTTCTCTTTAGCTGGTGGGTGCAAATTTGACATAATTTGACTTTTTTAATTGCTAAACCAAGAGTTTAAAGTTACAGAGTGGTTATTAACTCAAAATCAACAAAATCAATTTGTAAGTTGCAGCCACCATCCACTGCTCTACTACTACTTTTAAGCCTTTTTAGAACCAGATCCCTCAGTTTAATATACCTGTCTTTAAGTATTTAATAACTTTTACTGAAGAAAATTACCTATATGATCGAAGGCTGGGAAACTAGAAGCTTCTATTAGTGCACCCAGATGTGAACTGCTTTCAAAAGGATTCAGTACTGGCCAGCTTAGGTAGTTGTTGTTGGATTTTCATTTCCAAATTCTGATTGCTTATTTAAGTTAGCAGAAAGAAATCCTGGATACCAAACTTAGGTATCTGTTTTTTTAAAGTTCTGGACCTGTAAATGTAATTTGGAAAGCTTCCAGCGAGGAGTCAGGATTAAACTGAAGTTCAGTTGTCTTGAGCATAGTGAGAAAAATCCTGTTGACAAAGTCCCCCAAGTAATGTGTCTTATTTGGACACTTGAGGGCTTATGTTTTATTTTTAAAGTTAGTAACACAAATACTTTTTTTTCTTGCATGGATTTAGTCAAAATTACTTCATTTTGTAGTTTATGTAAGCCCATTACTTGAGCAAATATGTAAATGGTACAGTTTTAGGAATCTGTATAACACGCAGATGAGCAAGTAGCTTTGATAGCCTTTTTTGTACCTGTTAGCTGACTTATTTAGACTTGGTAGCTGAGGTACTATTATAACTTTGAAAGACAGAATATCAAAAGCACATAGGGCAGCCTTCTGCAGGGCTGATTTGTCCTAACAGGAAGTGTGAAGATAAGAATATAAATACTTGTATCTACAACATGAATATATGTAAAACTTAGTTGTATTTTTATTACAGCAGTCTGAAAGAAACAAGTGCTCAGTTACTTGGTTTCAACATAGAGATGATCCGTTACCTTCCCTTGTTGTTGAAGTATTCCACAGCTCCTTTGGATGACAACGAATGGGACTTTATCATGTGCTCCATGCTGGCTTGGCTAGAGGTAATATGAAAGAGAGCGTGAGTAATTGTTGCATCGCAACTTTTAACAGGGTCCTTCTGATGCCCTCTGAACCTACTGGACTAATTGAGGAGAGGGGACACTAAAAAATCAGGCTATGAAAAAAATACATTTTTATAATCGTTCTAGTCTGTCTGATTGACATTTCATCCTAAATCTTTGAAAGTGGAAAGTTGGGTATCGGTGTAATACAGTAAAGTATTGTAGAAGCTATGTCATATAGCAACTAAATTTGAACAAAAATGCTTGAGGACAGCCAAGAAGAATGGAAATTAGTATTCCTGATGGTTCGTTCTTAGATTTTAGCACACAGTGGCCTTAACAGTCTAATTTTCTTTCATCTAATGTGTGTGTTAACTTTCTAGTACTTCATAATAATGATCAATGTTAATAGCTGGATACAGAATCATGGAATCACTAGGTTGGAAAAGACCCACAGGATCATCAAGTCCAACCATTCCTATAAAACATTAACCATGCCCCTCGGCACCTTGTCCACCTGTGCCTTAAACACCTCCAGGGAAGGTGAATCAACCACCTCCCTGGGCAGCCTCTGCCAGTGCCCAATGACCCTTTCTGTGAAAAGTTTTTTTCTGATGTCAAGCCTGAACCTCCCCTGGTGGAGCTTGAGGCTATTCCTTTTTGTCCTGTCCCCTGTCACTTGGGAGAAGAGGGCAGAACCCTCCTCTCTACAACCTCCTTTCAGGTAGTTGTAGAGAGCAATAAGGTCTCCCTTCAGCCTTCTGTTCTCTAGGCTAAAGAACCCCAGTTCCCTCATCCACTCCTCATAAGACTTGTTCTCCAGCCCCTTCACCAGCTTCGTTGCTCTTCTCTGGACTCACTCCAGAGCCTCAACATCCTTCTTGTGGTGAGGGGCCCACAACTGTACACAGTACATGAGGAGCGGTCTCACCAGTGCCGAGTACAGAGGGAGAATAACCTCTCTGGACCTGCTGGTCACGCTGTTTCTGATACAAGCCAAATACCATTGGCCTTGGCCACCTGGGCACACTGCTGGCTCACGTTCAGTCGGCTGTCAACCAACACCCCCAGGTTCCTCTCCTCCAGGCAGCTTTCCAGCCAGGCTTCTCCTAGTCTGTAGCACTGCACAGGGTTGTTGTGCCCCAAGTGCAGGACTCGGCATTTGGCCTTGTTAAACCTCATGCCATTGGTCTCTGCCCAGTGGTCCAGCCTGTTCAGATCCCTTTGCAGAGCCTCCCGACCCTCCAGCAGATCCACGCTTCCACCCAGCTTAGTGTCGTCTGCAAACTTGAAAAGGGTGCACTCGATGCCTTCATCCAGGTCATTGATAAAGACATTGAACAGGGCTGGACCCAGGACTGAGCCCTGGGGAACCCCACTTGTCACTGACCTCCAGCTGGAGTAAACTCCCATTTCCACCACTCTCTGGGCCCGACCATCCAACCAGTTTTCCACCCAGGAGAGTGTGCGCCTGTCCAGGCCAGAGGCTGACAGTTTCCATAGCAAAATGCTGTGAGAAACTGTGTCAAGAGGCTTTACTGAGGTCCAGGAAGACACATCCACAGCCTTTCCCTCGTCCAGCAGCCGAGTCACTTGGTCATAAAAGGCGATCAGGTTAGTTTGGCAAGACCTGCCTTTTGTGAACCCGTGTTGACTGGGCCTGATCACCCAATTCTCTTGCATGTGCTTCCTGATAGCACTCAAGGTCACCCGCTCCATGACTTTTCCTGGCACTGAGGTCAGACTGACAGGCCTGTAGTTCCCTGAGTCCTCCCTCTGACCCAGGATGCTGAGTATCCCTCAGATGCTTAGCATTCTGCTAAGGGGCATGGTTTAGTGTTTGATAGGAATGGTTGGACTCGATGATCCGGTGGGTCTCTTCCAACCTGGTTATTCTATGATTCTATGATTTTGAAGATAAGTTATTTGGAAACGCATCTCAGTCAAAATATGGGACTAAGAAAATAAATTTTACCTACTGCATGAGTACTGTGTTACATCCTCACTTTTGATGTGTACTTACCTTTTTAGATTATTCCCTGTGTATGGCAGGTACATAATTATCTCAGTTCAGCAAATGTTTGACATAAGGTTAAAAAGAGTTGCACAGAATCCTATTTTCATTGAGATTTGACAAAGGTCATGTGTGGCTTGAAAGTGCAAGCAATACTCTATCTCCTGTTACTTTTTGTATATGGAGATGAAATTACCTGATTTCTGAAGTAATGTGCTTAGGAATGGCATTGGTAGTTGGAGAATAATTGTGAAATATGCCTGCTGTAGGCCTCTGTGTTGAAAAATAATATTTCTTTAAGACTGAAAGCTAACATGACATATAAAAATTAACTGAATGAAAAGCATCATCTGCATTTCAATATCTAACTGATCACATGAAATATAAACAATACATTATGTTAGAAAAATAGTTAGCTCACTACTTGGCTGCACAAGTGCTTCAGATAAGCTGCAGCTGCATGCATTTCTTTTTGAATCCACTTGGTGGCAGTTTCTTTCTGCCATTCTAAAGAAGATCATATTAAGGAAACATTCTAACTGTTGGTGAGACTTGGAAATTAATTTGAGTAAGTCTTGCTAAAGTACAGATTACATTTGTAAATTCACTCTCCTCTCCCCAGATTGTTTTAAAATGGTCTTTGCAGTTGAATCTTTCTTGAAATTACTTTCTGGTACAGACATGGTATGTGAAACAGGTATTTAAAAGCAAATTTGTGTTTAAGAAATCTTCCTCTTATTTTTTTCCTCATAGACAACAAGTGAAAACAGTTCATTTTACCATGTCCCGCTTGTGCAGATTTTTGCTTGTGTCAGTTGTGACTTGGCATCTGCCCTTAGCGCTTACTTTGAACTGGCAGCTCCTGAAACTACTAAAAGCCTTCCTGTGAACTTGATCAGTGAATGGAAAGAATTCTTTTCTGAGGGAATTCACAATTTGCTGTTACCTTTGTTGGTGAAAATCACAGGTAAATATATGGAAGGAGGGTAACACTGGTACCTGTCAGGCTATTTTGAAATAGAACTTGATGGGCTGTGTTTTTTAATTTATAGGGATATTATGTCAACATAGTATATAAAAACTTGCTTTTTTTGAACACTTACGTGCTTATTAATAAAGTAATTGCACTTAACGTTGTGATTCATAAGATTAGATGGATTCTGGGAAGCGCAGTCTGAGTTGTTTCTAGTAGTGCTTGCTTATATCATCCATACATTCTGTATCACAGCTTGTCTTTCTCTGTTTTAAATAGGAGAAACCAAAAATGCATCTGTAGGCTTTTTTAAGAACTCTGTGTTAACGTCTTTGGGTGAAGCTCTAACTTACATCTCGACAGACCAGTTGTTAAACCATAAATTGCCAGCAAAGTTTGTTGCAGGCCAGAAAACAAATCTTCCAGATAAACTCCAGACTCTACTAAATACGTTATGTCCATTGTTGCTTTTCCGGGCTAGACCTGTACAGATTGCTGTCTACCATATGCTGTACAAGTAAGAATCAATAAATTTCTTGCTTCCCTCACCTTTTTTTTTTTCTTAATAAAATGTGCTGTAGAACATGCACTTAAATATATATGTTCAGCAGAGTCAAGTTTCATTATGGGAGAAAATCCTTAACTGGGCAATGTGTTCTGTGTTGGAGGATATTACATGAAGCTATGAATGCTAAACTTAATTATAAATGTAGACTAAATATATACTGACAAATTTTACTGCGGTATACAAATATATAATTTTATTTTCTGTGCCATAGTTACATAGATATCTGTATCATAACTTTAAAGCTATTTATTTTTAGCCCCTATTTTAATACTCCTAGAATACTAAAATATAAACTCGAAAGATTCCAGGTTTGATCTGGGTCTAACAGTATGATTAAATAGTATGACCTTTTTATTTTCAGTAATTTAGATAGTAAATTAGGAAAGTGAATGGAAAATGTGTAGCATTCTTGTACACTTACTGGTTATCTGTAATACCAAAAGAGAGAATACAGAATTTGAAAAATAGTATTATTTGATTGCTTAAAATGCAGATTGCAAGGCAGCCGGCTTAAGCATAAGAAGTGACTATTATCTTTCACTTATACTGAGGCGTGAAGATGTAATAGCTGTAGTCTTAACTTTGGAAGTGTGAAAGGTCTGGAAAAGGAACAGTGCATCATATATATTGAAATAGTAAAAATTAAATCCGATTTCCTTTCCGTATTTCTATAGATTAATGCCTGAACTGCCTAAATTTGATGACGAAGATCTCAAATCTTATGGTGATGAAGAGGAGGAGTCAGCACTGTGCGTATTTTTTCCTCATGCTTTTTTATGACTGTTCCATATCTTTAAAGTGTGTTCTAAGATTTGAGGTTTGCAGCAGAGTAGTAGTCTGTCAGGAGATGTTTAAAGAAAAAAAGTGACATGGCTATGATGATAGAGTCATAAATATTGAGATTATTCCATGTAATTGTTAAATCTGCCCTTGAGCTAAAACTGGAAACAAGATTTGCGAGGTACAGTTACTAGAGTAAGTACCAACATATATCCTTTATATTGTAAAATCTTTTTTATCTCAGCTTAATGATTAATACTTTCCCTTACTACGGAGCTGCGAAAGACTTTAATCCAAACCCAGTACATTCAGTGACAGGAGATACACTGTTGATGTAGCTGCTTTGTTGGTATGACTTGACAAAGAAAGCAAGTCAGCTGTCTATGATGTAGCTTAAATCAGCTCAGCCACAGAATACTTTCAGAATGAATGATTAGCCTAGAGTTTATATCTTGTAAGAGGTAAGAACACGAACTGTCCCTTTCTCAAGGGGAATTTTAATATCTATCATTGATGTGTGAATCTGAAAGTAACTTTTCATGTAATAAAAGGCCCCTTTTTTGTTGCATATACATGGCTTTACTAACGTGACTTTTCTAGGAAAGCTGTGACTATAAATTCAGGCAGTCCTCTGCTCAAGACTTGAGTTCACTGTGTCAGATAACATTTTTCCATAGATCACCTCCAGCTGCTCTTATGTCTGTCCTGGCCACTGAAGAACTTTTGCTAGAAAACATTCTGGAATGCATTCCAGTTGGAGAATTTGCAGTTATTCAACCCTTGAGCGATGAGTTCTGCCTTGTTCTAGGATATCTTCTTACTTGGAAGTTAACATTAGCTTTCTTCAAAGCAGCTTCTTCTCAGGTACATGTTCTGAGTATTTTTTCTTTTAACTGAATTTCTTAATGTATTTATTTGGTTGTAATCTTGCTGAGTTTCATCTATTCTTTTAATTATGTATCTTCATACCTCTTGTTTTTGTGGAATTATGGAATTCTGAAAACATCAATAGACTTAGATTTCCTTGGTGCAATAGTTAAGGATGCTATTATTAGAGTAATAAATAATTAAGATTTGTGAATAGATGATTCTTGCATTTTCAAACAAGCTTGCTATATTTTATGATGTTCTAATAATTCAGAATGGTGTAGAGAGCTAAATTGCTGCTAATAGTTTGAACCACAGTCTTGCTTTTCATCTCTGTAGGAACATATTTGTATTTTCAGACTAAGCTATACTGAGTCTCATCTGTATTTTGTGCTTTTTTTTTTAACACTACCAGTTACGAGTTCTCTACTCACAATACCTTAGAAGAACTAAAAGCTTGAATAAACTGCTTTATCATTTGTTCAGGCTTATGCCTGAAAACCCTGTCCTTTCTGGGCCAACTTCAGAAGTTCCGAATAAGGACACAAAAACTTTCTTTACAGAAGATCTTCGTTTAGATGTCAAAGGTTAGTAAAAATCGTATTTGTGCATTTCAGAGAGTTCTGATATTGCAGAAGTTTAAATATGCTTTTCTGCTTAAAAATACATATTTCTAAAATCTTACCTATATAATAGATAAACACATACACAAGTACATATGTATTTTTACAAATCCTTGGCTAAGACTCTCCACTTGAAACTTAACCAAAACTGAAATGTTTTTTCCTTGAGAAATTAAGGAAAAAAGAAGAAAACAAAACAGGAAATGCTTGGATTCTTTACTTAGGGCAGAAATAATACATTGAATCCTGAATGTATGCAAAGATGTCAAAATACTAAAAGTCTATGATCTCTTTTGAGATTTCTCCATTGCTTCTAGATATTTTTTTAGTCCTAAATGGAATTTTATTTTTTTCTTCAATTTTAATACACACACAAAAATATGTTTAAATATATATTCTTTGAAATGTTCAAGATGTTAAATTGTGTTGTTTTCATCACTATTCAGAAGACCCAGTTAATCAGCCATTATGAAAGAAGATATGCTGTTTTTTCTAGCTGAGAAACATTAAAAAGATAATTAACTTTTAAAGTTACTTCATTGAAATTGTTATTTTCTGTACCTATATGAATGTAAGAAAAGATAGTGAGTTTCCATTTCTTATTTTTTTCACCGAACATCACTGTACGTTGCAGAACAATTTATATGGATGACAGCAAGAAAGAATTACTAACACGACATCCCAAGAGAAAGATTTCCCTTATCTCTTTAGGCACTGCTATAGAACACTGCAAACCTCAGGTGTACTCCAAACATTTTTTTTTCACTCCAAAGTCAGCGTTTTGTAATTTCTAGAATATAAAATTATTCTTGATCTTTGGTATGCCACCTGGAGTTCATTTCTAAATTAAAAGATTAATTTCCTGTTGTGAAGTGTTACTCTAAGAAACAAACAAACCAGACTGATGGAGGAAGGCAGAATCAAACAAGCACTTACAGCAGCAAATATAGAAGGACCATATACATGAAATTCCAGTTACCACAGTTACATTGGTATCACATTTCTGATTGTGGTGTTGAGGAACCAACATTTGTTACTAACGTGGTAGAGTATTTCAACATCCTTTCTTTCTCTACCAGGGACAGGAGTCCTGTCATCCCACATTCCACACTTGGCCTGCTCTGTCTACCATGTAACACTGAAAGACTTGCCAGCCATGGTCAGGCTTTGGTGGAACAGCTGTGAGAAACGCATCTTCAATGTTGTAGATAAATTTACAAGCAAATATGTCAGCAGTGTGCTTTCTTCACAGGAAATATCTTCTGTTCAGACTAGCACACAATTATTTAATGGCATGACGGTTAGTAATACTTTGATCTTTTATTTACTTCATTTTTTTGCAAACATTTTAAGAAATGTTACTTCTCAGAACCAGATTATATTCGTCGTCTATATGATTGCATTTTTGTTTTAAGTGCTTGATGAAAACATAATTTAGGTTGGTATTGATATATTCAGTTGATATTTATTAATACTGTGTTTTGAAAAAAAGTAGAAAAGAAGGTTTTTTTATAATGTTAGAGAAGTTGAGGAGGTAAGTGGAACATACTGCTATCAATATACTTCTTGGTTTATTAAAAATTGTATTCAGTAGATTGAAAAATGGCTAGTAATTTTTGGTTTGCTGAGATATGAGTTGATTTTTATTTTCTTTGAGAAATAATTTTCTAAGACAATTATTTAATGTATGTAGCCAAATATTTATGGGTTTTATATATAATAAGAGAAACTAGAGGTGGTTCGTATCTCTCTGGAGTTTTTTTAATACATGTGGTTTTTTTATAGGTAAAAGCTCGGTCTGCAGCACGGGAAGTTATTGCTACCTATTCAGTTGATGATATATTTATTGAACTAATCATACAGCTTCCATCAAATTACCCACTGGGTTCAATAACAGTTGAGAGCGGAAAGAGGGTTGGTGTGGCTGTACAGCAATGGCGCAATTGGATGCTACAGTTAAGCACCTATCTTACACATCAGGTGAGTTTAGAGAAAGCCCATAGTTTTGAAAACTTGAGAGTCCTGATAATAGAAAAATATCCTTAGTAATGTAATAATATTTAGATCCATGTAACAGAACCTTGTCAGTAGGTCTCAAAGGACTTCATAGAATTGGTTACACTTAGCATCTGCTTTTCTCCAGATGCCAAAAAGGAGGGGTAAAATTAAATGCATAGCCAAAGTTGAAAATATAGATCTCTTAAGACATGGGCCAGTGTTTGCCCTCTGCGGAATGCCATCTCAACAATAATTTGAAATAAAACAAAACCAGCCGAAGAAAACAGTACATGGGTGGTTGCTGTAGTTGCAACATTTATGGTTAGAACAAAACAGTGACCGAAAATTTTAAAATGCCCTTTTAAGTGTTCCTAAGTGCCGCCTTCTTGTTGTGATGAATGCTTGCATTTCTATAGATTTAGTCTATCATCTATTTTTCATGTGTTATCTTTATAAATCATTTACTGCATATATTGTATATAGTTTCAGGTTATAAAGCCTTTAAGCTTGGTTTCCTTGATGCGCTTATGAGTAACAGTAAGAATATTCTGAAGGAATTAACAGCTCTTTTCCCTGTGTTAGAATGGAAGTATTATGGAAGGCTTATCCTTGTGGAAGAATAATGTGGATAAACATTTTGAGGGCGTTGAAGATTGCATGATCTGTTTTTCAGTCATTCATGGTTCCAACTATTCTCTTCCCAAAAAAGCTTGCAGAACGTGCAAGAAGAAGTTTCATTCAGCTTGCTTGGTAAGTACCTAGACTAAATTTTATTAAAATAGGCAAAATATTCATTTATAGTTTGAACTGGGAACTTCAGCTGTAATACTATCAGTCCTTTATTATGTTGTTGAAGTATCTGGGATTAACTGAACAACTCATAAATCATTTGTATAGCTTTTGTGCTAAGCTGTAATGGCATATAATGAGAGAGGGATTGCTCCACTTCACAGATACTAACTGTTTTGTGTTCACTTAGGACATAAGCAATTACGTCTTTGTAAGGTGGAGCAATGGCATCTTATCATCAGCTCAAATATAGGGATAGAAAAGGTTAAAGTTGAATTTATGCAGCATGCCCTTCAATAAACTGTGCTGATCTGGATAATTAGCATTTAACCATATCCAAGTCATCACAGGCACTAACTGTATGATTATAGAGTACACTGGAATAGGCTGGCATCTGTTTAGCCATACAATAGAGGAATTATTACTGCTTTAAAAATGCTAGATTTTTATTCTAAAATGAGACTGGATGAGAATTACTTTGTGTCAGGTCTTTTAGAATAAAACTTCAGTATTGTATGCATGTAATACTTGTATATATATGCATATATACACAAGTGGGAAGGTAGAAAGGTTTTTTTTACTGTTTCTTTTTTTTCAAAGTATAGTTACCGTTTTGATAGTTACATTCATTGGCAAATAAGTTATTATTGGTGATAAACCAGTGTTCCTGATATTCAGCTTATATTCATATATTAAACAATTCTATTTCTCTTTCAGTACAAATGGTTCACATCCAGCACCAAATCCACCTGTCCACTCTGTCGAGAGATATTTTTCTGAAATAAAATGGTCTTTCTTCTTCCTGTGAGCGAAGTAATATATGAAGAGGAGGCAATAAACTGTATGTTGAAAGAAGCTAACTTGGAATAATGTCAGTTACTTTAAATTCTTGACTAGTGGGATATGACACATAGTTACCTCTGGACTGTTTTTATAAGTTTGGAGATTTTTCTTTGATATAAAGAAATATAGAAGAGTAATTTATTTTAATTTGTATATTTTTAAGGCATTGAGATATGTTACAAATGCAGACATAATGCAGAGTTATATCTGAAAAGTTGTGTTTAGGCCACTGCATAGGTGATTAAAACCTCTTATTTTAAGTATATTCTAACATGGTATTATGCACTTAACTTGGATTGTGCCTCTTAATATAACAGGTGAATTTAACCTATATGGCATAAAGACTTGATTTTTGGTTATAGTGGGTTTGTAATAGTTCCTCTTATTGGAGAAAAAGGAATGTTGTTGCTGTTAGACATTAAGGCATGGAACTAGGGTGATAACCATCTGTTAAAGCATACATTTTGAACAGAGCATGCTCTACATTAACATGTTTGTAAACTGAGCATTCACCTTTCCTAGTCTCCTTTTTCAAAAAAAGCCCTCAGCCAGCCAGTGCCCTAAAACCATGAAAACTTGGAAGCCCAAGTAATTAGAGAATACAATCATTCCTGCATGATAATGGAAAACACTACCTATTTATTGACAACTGGTTTTTAAAGAGAAAGCATACACAGTAGTCAATTCTTGCTTTTGTTATTTCAGTTAATATCGTCATTAACTGGCAATTTAACTGCCATTGAGCATACACTATACTTCCACTGTCCCATAATAGTAAGGAGTCTTAAGTGAACGTGACATGTATCTGAATTTAAGTCTTCAGCTATGCATTTTTTTCATGCTTTTTTTTAACAGCAGTAGCATACTAATATATTCTAACATAAGATGGTATTTGTGGTGGATTTATTTGATAAAGGGGGAATAAATGAATTTTGTCAATCTCTAGTTTCTGGATTGCTGTCTCTTCCTCTATGTAATGAACTTTCAGAAGTTAAGAGCATAAAATTTCAGATGCCAAGTTTATAGCATAGTCAATTGGCTGTACCTCAGTAGCTATTTTTTTAGATTCTCTTCTTTTCCCAAAGCTGGTCTCTATTGAGGTGACAGCTCTAGAAATGACTTTTAGCTGTTGATAATGTAAGTCTGTTTTTAACAGGAAACACTGAGCTTCCAGAGAAATTTCTTGACCTTTTTTTGAGAAAGAATAGAAAGGATTTAATACTGGTATTGAAAAGGTGCAACTCAAAACACAGATTAAGGAGCAAGTTATAGTTTTCATAATTACTGATACTAAAATTTCATAATGATTTCATAATTACTGATACTAAAATTCATCTCTTTTGTATCAGTTTATTTCAGACAAGACCAATTATTCTGAAATACCTAATTGCAAGTTCAAGAACTGATTTGAAGGCCAATTGTGGTTAACCAGGTATAGCTTGAAAAGAGCCACCATGACCTCTTCTCACAGACCCTAATTTGCAAGTTGTTAACTAATAACAGCCTGGTGGAGAGCTCTTGCCTTGATTCTGCTAGAAAAATAATGTGCAGATGCTTGCAAAGCAGCAGTGTGTCTTTTGATGGTGGTACTTGCTGAGAAAGCAGTACCTAGAGGTCTAGGGAAGGGAATTTTTTTGCATTCTTCTTTGAAATTTGACACGACACAGAAGGCCTCTATCTACTAAGCAGCTTATTCTCATGTGCACTGAATGCAGCAATATGTCTCCCAAAACTCTCCAGGAACAGTGATGCATTCTTTTGGTCTTCTAAGAGACGGTAATAGGTGTGCCCTGGCAAACACTAACGTGTATGAGCAGACCTCGGTGTACACGTGACAAGTTTCAAAAACTTAAAAAAAGTTACCTGGCCTGTTGCTAGTTCCCAGTCTTCACCAGGGTGATGCTAGCATAACAGGAATCTGTTCTTACAGAACTCTCCTACATTCGAACTTCGATTGCATTTTGATAACTACTTCCACTAAAGTTCCAGCAGACAGCATTACCGTGAGACCAAGATAAAGTGGATGCATGTAGTTCCCTGTCCAAATACTCATTTGTTAGATAATCCAGTGCAGTTGTGTTTTGTTGAAAGCATGTTATGTTTTATTACGCTTTTTGTTCTAATCTTCCGTTCTGATTTTGGTTATTCCATCCTTTATTAATATAAACCACTGCGTACACTGTGGAGCATTGTGGCCTACTATGCCAGACAACTGTCCCCATTTATCTTTGATTACCTTTTTAAAGAATTCTTTAGTTGTAACTGAATGCTAGACATTAACTGAAAATTCCTTTTGCTAAACTTGTAGCTTGATTCTATCATGTATATTGATTACATCTTAAAATTGGCTTTTGTTGTTGTGATTCTTGCTCAGCAACTAACTTTGTAAACAAAAGTGGTTAACAACATAAAACTAGAGCAGTCTAAGGATCACAGCATTTTGTTTCACTCAAACAGCCCTATGGCTGCAATTATAACCTCAAAACTCATGACTCAACAGAAAAGCAAAATTGCTAAACATAAAACCTCCCCTCCTTAATAGCTTTGTAAGGGGGGGAAAAAAAATAAATAAACAAGTGCCTTAACAAAGGGTCTGTCATCAAGTCAAAAAGTTGCTCGAAGTAGGAAGTAGTTGACCTGAAGTATGACTTCTCAGAACTGATTAGCTGGTTTTACGCTGCAAGAACAAAACTTCGCTTGAATTCTTCAATGGAAAACTGGGGAAACATGTTATTCCACAGATGGGAAAATGAAAGAAAACTTTGTGGCCAACTCTGGCATTCCTTAGACAAGTTGTTCAGAAGGCAAGTCCTAAGTCTAGCTTAATTTTGGTCAATGAAACTTTTTTCAAATTCAGTAGTTTCAAGTACTAGAATTTCTTGTATATAGCATAAATGACACGTAACATCCTTAACACGACTGAGTTTTCCCACTAGCCCCTGCTGCTGCATGTTTGTGTTCTCATTCACCTTTGTCTATACAAACACAAATTGGCAGAAAAGTTACTTAAGCAGATGTATTCGCTCTGAATTGTTGAATTGAATTATAGTGTTGCTTTTCAGTAGTCTTCTATGATAGGAAATGATGATTCTTTGGACGGAAAACAATCACCACTGCACGCTTCTGGCTATCCCGTCCTCTTTGTGTTTTCTACAGGATGGTATAAGGAACAACTTTTATGCCAGACCAGCATATGTTGACTTCTGACTGCTATCACTCAAAAGCAGCTTCTCACGTTCCACTGTGGCAATATACTTCAAATGTCCAGCTTGGTTTGCAGTCGCATTTCTGCAAACAGTACCTACCTTTCTTATGTGTTACTCTGCCTGTCTAAAAACTCCTTTTCTCAGTCTCCTAGAGAAGTTTTTTGGGTAGCTTGATACTATATCAAAATGAGTAACATTGATTCAAAAGGTAAACCTGGAATAGGCATAGAGTAGCTATTAGGACAGAAAGATTTATACCAAGTATATTATTTCAATAAGCCACAGTAACAAATATACAAATACCTATTTACAGAGGAAAGTCTTCAGTGCTTAAGTGCAAATGCAGCAGGGTAGAGTATTTCACAGTTCCCCCACAACTGTTCTGTGGATAGCCAGAGGATCACTGTACCTCTGACAACAGATAACAGCTGGTTAACATCCATAATAAAAATAAATAAGAGTCCTGTTCAGTTTCACTGCAGTAATCGAGAAGTGAGTATACACCTTACACAAGTGAAAATCTTGGCTTAAAAATTGATCTGACAAGTTCAATCCTCTTGTGTTCAACTGCATGCTTAGTAGCTTGAAGGATAAAAGCAGTTATCAACACTTCCTAAATCTGAGAATGGTAAGCAACTCTTGTCCGGCTTGCCTGGAAAGTACTTGTTTGCCTTCTAAGCCACATTTCTTCATTGTTTCCAGAATTTCATCTGTAATTGAAAGTGCAGTGTTAAAACCAACTTTATATAGAAACCAGCTATAAGAGGCAACGCTACACTATCTACCAAATATAAGCTGTAAAGCAAAGACTACAAACTGTGTCCTCTTACTGTTTAAACCAATAATTTTTTATGCAAAGTAGTCTTCCACCAAGAAGAAATAGTTTACAATTTACTACCTGAAGTTCTGTATTTTGGAATCAATGGCAATGGCAGTTATGAAGCTAATTTGTAGGAGAAACTGAAATTTGTAGGCCCTTCTCCAAAAGCTGCCTTATCAATCAAGTGTGAAAGAAGAATCTTCTTGAAACTACTTGATAATGCATAGCTATTAAGAATGAGATCTGAAGGAACAAGTCTGAATCTTTTGTCTACACATGTCAAAACAAAAGGCCTCAGATTTCCAACTATACACTTTTGCCTTTTAGCTTTACAGCACCGTTCTATTTCAAGAAAAAGTGTTGCCCTGGCTTTGTTACTTGGTTCAGAAAATTTTAACAGTCACCCTTCAGACTTGGAATTAGTCTTGCAGAGTTGTTGGGTTCAGTATCTACACACTATCATTTTCCAAACTAGCCCAGAGAGGTTTTAGTTTTGATAAATTTGCTTATATTTTTGGTTTAGCTCACAATACACTGGATGCATAAGGCATGAATTCACAAAAAGGATTCCAAGGGGCATCAGGTTATGTAAAAGTCACTCTGTAAATCAAAACATCCAGACAAGCTTGAGAGATGAGAAGCATGAGTCCACAGAGATGCCCTGTTTTGTACGAAGCATGCAGATATGCTCTAGCTGTCTATAGCAATCTGAAATAATGACCTAGAACACCTACATGAATTCATGCTGTTAATCTTCAATTAGAGGCTATTGCCATGTGTTAGATTCAACTGATGTTTTGTAATACTTGTTTACTAAAGTCTGATAACATACAGAACACTGATGTGATCAGTGTTTTAATACAGTTAAATTTGGTTTGGCACACTTAAGGGTCCAAGGGAAGTGATCACCTGGATTATTTTCTTTAATTGTGACCAAATAGAATAATCCTCCTGGTGAAAGTAGGTCTGGTACTAATGGAAAAACTCTGTCCATTACTTCTCTGCCCTTTTTGCCACCAGCCCAGGATGCTTCTATTCCATGACTTCCCACCTAGGAAGAATGAATACAAAGGTTGTCTTAATACAGAATGATACAAGTGTCACTGGTACTTAAAAGAGCAGGATTACCAAATGTCTACCTTTACGTACCTGCCATTAGAAATCTGACAAACTTTGATTCAGCAGGTTAGTTTATGCAGCAAAATTACTTCAAAACTACTGCCTAGATGATGAATGTAGTACTTTAATTCAGCTTAAGACAGAACTTCAAACAAAAAGAGCTACATTTTGTTATTCGCTTTGTATATTATTTTCTGATGTTTCACAAGCTTTTTTGCCAAATGGAAGGTGGCCTGTAGACCCTTTTAAAGTCTTCCTGGGTCCAGTTTTGAGATTCAGAGTCTACAGCAGCAGAGCATATTTACTTTGCAAAGAACAAATGCATTTTTCATTGACAGCTTCTATAAGAATATCTTAGCATGCCTAACAGAAATCTTTACAGGGCTTATACTTGGTGGAGAAACTAGGTATTAAGAAGCAGCAGCTATCAACCCTTATTTCCATGTAGCCTTTTTAAGCAGCTCTAGTAAATCACTTTCACTAAATTAGTGCTGTTAAAACAGTGCTGGTCCTACAGCATCCTTTACTATTTAAAAAAAAAAACCTTGCAGTTTTCATACCAGAGCTTATTTGATTTACCATCTTGCCTCTGACAGTAAAAATACCATTTTTATTGTGTATTTCAATCTTTTCCTACCTCTTCAGATGAGGTTACCACGTATGGTGGATTGAATAGCAATAGATCGACATTCCCGTTTAATCTTGGAGACAGTCCTGTAACCTACAGATGAAGTTGATGATTCTTTTGTGTTTGTTTTTTTAAACATAACGAATGCAAACACTTTGTAAAAATGCAGTCAACATAGTCCTGGATATTCCAAGCATTTCAGAAACACTAAACTTTACTTTTTATATGCAAGAGAAGAATCAAGAAGTAGTACCTGGGCACAGCAGAATAATTTCAATAATCTTAAGACTATATATGGGATGTAGAAAAGCAAGAGACACAAATGCACACACGAAGACAGGACTTTATTCTTATGCAGTTCAGAATTTAAGTTAGATATAGAAGAACTTAACATTTTTTGCCCCAAATGAATAACCAGTCTGTTCAATTCTGAAGTATGAGCAGTTGTTCATCCATTTTAGATCACATTTATTATTGCTTATCTTAATCATCCTTGATAAATATATATATTCAGGGTACTTTAAACAAGTATCTTGTTAAAGGGATGAGAAACTGAAACTTTGTTCCATGTAAGATTTTATAAGAAACAAAAGCTAGCAACATGTTCCTAATTAAATCGGAAAGAGCTGAAAACCAAGAACTGCATAGCATGATAACATAAGGTCACTGCAGAGTTCTTTGTGCAGCATCTCCCAAACAATATCTACATAATTTACTTTTTAATTAAATTAAATTAATTTTTAAAGCTTATATTTGAATTCTAGAGCTTGAGTAGTTTGCTTTTCCCTTCTTTCAGAAACACTTCGGGATTTTGTTGTTTTCTTTCTTTTTTCCATATGTGCTTATTAAGAAAATGTTTGCTGTGGACTTTAAGGTTACTTTTCAGTATCTCTAATTAAAAAAATTACAAAAAAACCCTATAAAACAAATTGCAAAAGCTGTAAAGAAATTATGGAAACATCAATCTTACCAAGTCAGTAATGACTGGCTGAAGGTGAACATTGTTAAGCAGAGCTGTCTCCTGGGTACAGAAAGCTGCCATTGGGTTGATATCTGTACAACTAAAAGCAAAACACTATGAAGTCTAAGTTACTGGCTGCTGTATCTAGATGTTTAAACCTGTGAACCACATGCTAATGAAAATATCCTTCCCATAATCATTTACTTTGCAACTAAATAGTAAAAAAAAGCCAGTAAAATACACATGGTGTATCAACAGCTAAACCACTCAACACTACACTGGAAATTTTAATGACTTACATGTTTGAAAGCAGAAGTATAGGATTTACTTTTCAGTGATAACTGTGCATAAATATATAAGCATACAAATCTCTAGTAAAATTCAGTTACTACCAACACCCAAGTAACTAACACTATGTCATCAGACCCCAGTAAGACTAGTCTAGTCAGTGGCTAAAATACAGAAGTCAACCCAGGAAACACAAGTGTAAGCATAGCTATTTGTCTAAGAAGCAGAAAAATGGAATTTAATCACACAATTCTTTATTTTATAGAGAACCTGAAGTAAGAAGTTCAGGCTTTTTTTGCTTTGATTTCTATATCTGTAGAATTGAGCTAATCATTTTTGTGAATAGTTTTTTTAAAAGGTAAAATTCTGAAGTATATATGTGAGGGCTAAGTCCTTTATGCTGTCACATGCAATGGTTTAATTAAGTGCTATTGTACTTACATGTACAGTGCACTGGGTCCAGTAATGGAAGAAGCTAGAAATGCTGAAACCACACCGGATCCAGATCCTATTTCAAGGCAGATCTCAACTCTAAAGAGAGAAAACTCTGGGTGACTTTTATTGGTAACATATAAAAGCACCTGCAACAGATGCAGAATTAGTAAAGATGATGTTATGAAACCTACTGGCAAAGCGCTCTTGTCCCAAAGAGGCTGAAATGCTGCTACCATTGCCCTGAAAGCCCAAGTTATGTTAGAATCATAATGGCTGGAAAAGACCTGCAAGACCAACCATCTGCCCAATGTCACCATGCCTACTAAACCATGTCCCAAAAAATGCTGTCTGTTTCATGTTCATCCCTGGAGGTGTTTAAAAGACAGGCAGACGATGCGCGCAGGGACATGGTTTAGTGGCAGAGAGGAATAGTTGGACTTAATGATCCAAGAGGTCTTTTCCAACCTGGTGATTCTATGATTCTGTGATGGCTGCCAGGTCTCCTTGTGCTCATCCAGCGACAGGACGGTGAGTTCTGTGGTGGGGTGGCCATTAAAAGGCGGTGGGGCGCTTCCCCGAGTGGGGAAAAAGCCTAAAAAAGTCGCTTGGGGATCGGTGCTGGGCTCCTGGCTCAAGGGCCGCTCCCGCGCGGTGCCTGACGGGAGGGGCGGGCCCGGGAGCTACCGCGGGGGATTCAAACGGCCCTTAGGGAGCACAGGGGAAGAGGAGCAGAGCACGTTAAAACAGGGCAGTTTGAGCAGGCAGGGTGAGCAGGGAGGGGCTGGAGCACGGCCAGAAGGGACTGGGAACCATGGTGGCTACCTGTCAGAAGATTAAGGCTGCACCAAGCATGATGGAAGCTGCTACGCAGACGGAGCCCCAGTGGGCACATGCAGCTACCCAGACCCTGGGCTGCAGACAGTGCCCCCCTCCCACACCAGCTTGTGCCTCAGTTGCTGGCTCCACTTGTGAAAGCTGCACTCGAGTGGGGGAACTCCATCGTATAGTGAAGGAGTTAAGGGAGGAGGTGAAGAGGCTGAGGACTATCAGGGAGTGTGAGAGGGAGATAGACCAGTGGAGCAGTGCCCTCTCACTCACTCAGCAGCCTGCTGGAGCTGGTACTTCCAAACACCACCCACCTGCTAACTGCAAGGTTGGGGGAACAAGAGATGGGGAATGGCAGCAAGTTCCTGCCAGATGAAGGAAACCTGCTCCCCTCAACCAGACAGCAAAACCCCAGATCCCCCTGATGAACAAGTACCATGTGCTGCAGGTGGAATCCTGTCCTGAGGATGATGGTTCCCACAGTCTAGAATCTTTCCCTAGGCTGCACCATTCTCAAAAAAAGATAAAAACATCCTCCATTAAGAAGAAGAGGAGGGTGACTGTTGTAGGGGACTCCGTCCTAAAAGGAACAGAGGGACCCATTTGCAGACCGGACCTGCTCCACAGAGAGATCTGCTGCTTACCGGGGGCATCAGTGAAGGAGGTAGCTAGAAAACTTCCTTCCCTGGTCCACGAGACAGACTACTATCCTCTGATAGTAGTCCAAACTGGTAATGATGATTTAGTAAGCAGAAAGACCAAAGCCATCAAGAAAGACTTCAGGGCCATTGGGAAAATGATGGAGGGCTCTGGGACACAAATAGTATTCTGCTCCATCCCAAGGCTAAATAGAGAGGACCTGGAAGTCAGGAAGAAGAACTCGATTAATGCCTGGCTCCGAGCCTGGTGTGAGGAAAGGGGCTTTGGCTTCTTTGATCATGGGGTGGCTCACACCCCCCCTAACTCTGCTGCTAAGGACGGGACACGTGGGTCTCCTAGGGGGGCTAAAGCCCTTGCTAAAAACCTAGCTAAGCTCATAAATCGAGCTTTAAACTAGACGTGAAGGGGCAGGGGATTGACAGGAGTGAGCCTAGATGTGGGGCACTAGTGATTTGGAGAGGGTGTGCTGGAGAGGACAGAGCACCACACAGAAAGTGGGGGTGAACACACCTGGGGGTGGTAAGGGAGATACGGGCACTCTGGCGGTAGCTACTCCAGTTACCAGGCAATTGGGAATGAACTCTGTTCCCTCTAAGAGGGCTGAAGGCTCAGCAGCTCAGCTGAAGTGCATTTACACCAATGCACGCAGCAAGGGTAATAAGAAGGAAGAGCTGGACGCTGTCGTAGGGCAAGGAGCCTATGATGTCGTTGCCATCACAGAAACGTGGTGGGATGACTCATATAACGAGTACAGCTATGGTGGAATACAAACTCTTCAGGAGGGATAGGAAGGGAAGGAGAGGAGGTGGGGTAGCCCTCTTTGTAAGGGAGGACTTGGACACTGTTGAAATGGATTGTGGCGATGAGGAGATTGGGTGCCTGTGGGTTAAAATCAGAGGAGCCCAGAAGAAGGTAGATTTTGTGATGGGAGTCTGTTACAGGCCACCCAGCCAAGGAGAAGCAGCTGACAAGCTCTTCTGTACACAGCTGGGGTTAATCTCTAGATCAATGCCTCTTGTTCTTGTGGGAGACTTCAATCTTCCTGATATCTGCTGGAAGTACAACAGAGCAGAAAGGAAGCAGTCTAGGAGGTTCCTGGAGTGTGTGGAAGACACTTCCTTGCACAGCTGGTGAATGAACCGACAAGGGAAGGTGCCCTCCTGGACCTGCTGTTTGTGAACAGAGAAGGCCTTGTGGGGGATGTGGCAGTAGGAGGATTCCTAGGACTCAGCGATCATGAGATGATAGGGTTTTCTGTTCTAGGTGAAGTGAAGAGGGTGGTTAGCAGGACAGTAGCATTAAATTTCCAGAGGGCAGACTTTGAACTCTTCAGAAGGCTGGTTGGCAAAGTCTCATGGGAGACAGTGCTTAAGGGCAAGGGAGCCCATGAGGGCTGGGAGCTCTTCAAAAAGGAGATCCTAGCAGCTCAGGAGAAAGCCATCCCCATGTTCCAAAAAAAACCAGCTTGGTTGAACAGTGAGATCTTGAGTGATATCAAGAAGAAGAGGAATGTTTATGGGCTCTGGAAGAGGGGACAGGCCTCTTGGGTGGACTACAGGAGGAAAGTGAGATTGTGTAGAGAAAAAATCAGAAGGGCAAAGGCTCAACTAGGAATCAGATTGGCAAAGTCGGTGAAAGATAACAAAAAATCTTTCTATAAATATATAAATAATAAAAGGAGGACTAGGGAGACCATACAGTCCCTGTTGGACGCAGAAGGAACAACAGTGACAGGAGATGAGGAAAAGGCTGAGGTACTTAATGCCTTCTTTGCCTCAGTCTTCAACTGTAAAGAAAGTTGTTCCCTCTGTGTACAAACCCCAGAGCTAGAGGAGAAACATGAGGCCACCATGGTCCAAGAAGAGGTGGTCAGAGCCTTGCTAACCCAACTAGACACCCACAAGTCTGTGGGGCCGGATGGGATTCACCCGAGGGTATTGAAGGAGCTGGCAGATGTGCTGGCCAAACCCCTTTCCATCATCTTCCAACAGTCCTGGAAGACTGGGGAAGTTCCACTGGACTGGAGGCTGGCTGATGTTGTGCCCATCTACAACAAGGGTCGCAGGGAGGATCCAAGGAACTACAGGCCTGTCAGTCTGACCTCAGTGCCAGGAAAAGTCATGGAACAGGTGATCTTGAGTGCTATCATGAAGCACATGCAAGAGAACCGGGTGATCAGGCCCAGTCAACACGGGTTCACAAAAGGCAGGTCTTGCCAAACTAACCTGATCGCTTCTATGACCAAGTGACTCGGCTGCTGGATGAGGGAAAGGCTGTGGATGTGTCTTCCTGGACCTCAGTAAAGCCTTTGACACAGTTTCTCACAGCATTCTGCTATGGAAACTGTCAGCCTCTGGCCTGGACAGGCGCACACTCTCCTGGGTGCAAAACTGGTTGTATGGCCAGGCCCAGAGAGTGGTGGGAAATGGTGTTAAATCCAGCTGGAGGCCAGTGACAAGTGGGGTTCCCCAGGGCTCAGTCCTGGGTCCAGCCCTGTTCAATGTCTTTATCAATGACTTGGATGAAGGCATCGAGTGCACCCTTAGCAAGTTTGCAGATGACACTAAGCTGGGTGGAAGTGTGGATCTGCTGGAGGGTAGGGAAGCTCTGCAAAGGGATCTGAACAGGCTGGACTGCTGGGCTGAGACCAACAGCATGAGGTTTAACAAGGCCAAATGCCGGGTCCTGCACTTGGGGCACAGTAACCCTCTGCAGTGCTACAGACTAGGAGATTCTGTCTAGAAAGCTGCCTGGAGGAGAGGGACCTGGGGGTGTTGGTTGACAGTGACTGAACATGAGCCAGCAGTGTGCCCAGGTGGCCAAGAAGGCCAATGGCATCTTGGCTTGTATCTGAAATGGCATGACCAGCAGGTCCAGGGAGGTTATTCTCCCTCTGTACTCGGCACTGGTGAGACCGCACCTCGAATCCTGTGTTCAGTTCTGGGCCCCTTGCTACAAGAAGGATGTTGAGGCTCTGGAGTGAGTCCAGAGAAGAGCAACAAAGCTGGTGAAGGGGCTGGAGAACAGGCCTTATGAGGAGCGGCTGAGGGAACTGGGGTTGTTTAGCCTGGAGAAGAGGAGGCTGAGAGGAGACCTCATTGCTCTCTATAACTACCTGAGGGGAGGTTGTAGAGAGGAGGGAGCTGGCCTCTTCTGCCAAGTGACAGGGGACAGGATGAGAGGGAATGGCCACAAGCTCTACCAGGGGAGATTTAGGCTGGACATTAGGAAAAAAGTTTTCACAGAAAGAGTCACTGGGCACTAGTAGAGGCTGCCCAGGGAGGTGGTTGATTCACCTTCCCTGGAGGTGTTTAAGGCTCGGGTGGAGGAGGTGCTAAGGGGCATGGTTTAGTGTTTGATAGGAATGGTTGGACTTGATGATCCAGAGAGTCTCTTCCAAACTGGTTATTCTATGTTTCTACGATTCTATGATTCATACAGGCAATTCCTGGGTATTACAAGCTGCCCTGGGTGCCTAACATTAAAGTTTCAATTAAATACAGAACCTCAATATACAGGCTACATTTCTACAGCATTTACTCCATATTTATTGCAGCAAGACTAAACTCCACAGGTGTTATTATCACCATGAAGCCACACAATGAAAGCAGTGCTTAAATACAGAATATACCTCAAGAGCATTTCAGCTAGCTCTGGCCGGGCCACATTGGCAGGGATACAATCAACTCCTTGGGTGATTTCTATAGTGATTATAATTATGGTGACAGCTGTGGGGATCACTGAATCATAGAATAGTTTGAGTTGGAAGAGACCTTAAAGATCATTTAGTCCCACACCCCCTGCCGTGTGCAGGGACACCTCCCACCAGCCCAAGCTGCCCAAGGCCCCATCCAACCTGGCTTTGAACACCTCCAGGGATGGGGCAGCCACAGCTTCCCTGGGCAACCTGTGCCAGTGCCTCACCCCTCTCATGGTGAAGAATTTCTTCCTCGTGTCTAATCTAAATCTTCTCCCTCCCAATTTATATCCATTCCCCCCCTCTTCCTATTCCTCTATGCCCTCGTATAAAGCCCCTCCCCAACTATCCTACGGCCCCTTCAGGCACTGGGAGGCCGCTCTGAGGTCCACGGAGCCTTCCCTTCTCGCACACCGCCACCTCTCCCAGCCTGTCCTCGCGGCAGAGGGCACGGGCAGCTCCCTCCCCTCCCTGCCGAGCCTACCGAGCCTCCCTCAGGCCGGCCGCGTCCTGCTCCAGAGCATCCAGCAGCAGGAAGGTGTCCTCGGCCGGCTCGTACACCTCGCGGAACGGCCCTTGCGGACCCACGTGCTCGAAGCGCGGCGTGGGCAGCGCCGGTGCCGCCATCCCTTCCTCAACTCCCCCCTCACCCCCAAACCCCGCCGCGTGGGCGCGTCCACCGCGCCGAACACGGACGGGATGGGCGGTACCAAAAGCGTAGGAGGGGGGAAGGGGTGGGGGAACACGACCCGACACTCGCGCCGCCAATAGGAGGTCGTCAGCGTGGCCCCGCCCCCAGCGCCATCGGCTGAGCCATTGGCTCCCCTGCACAGGGAGGGCGGGCGGTACCAAAACCGTGTGTTGGTGGGGGGGGAGAAGTTGTGTCAGGGGAGGGTTAGGTTGGACACCGGGAAAAGGTTCCTCACCCAGAGGGTGGAGAAGCGCTGGAACAGCTGCCCAGGGAAGCAGTGACAGCGGCAAGTCTGACAATATTCGAGAAGCATTTGGACAGAGCCCTCAGACACACGGTGTGAGCGTTGGGGTTGTGCTGTGCAGGGACAGGAGGTGGACTCGATGATCCTTGTGGGTCCCTTCCAAGTACGAAGTGTGCGTAGTGATCCCCACAGCAGGTGACCTCGCTGTCCCTGAAGACTGGTGTGAAAGGGACCTGCTGTTCTTCTGAATTATTTTTGTGTCTGCTTCCCAAGTTAACTGCTTCTCCATCGTGAGAAGTACCAGCTTTGCACAGCGTGTTTGCAGGAAGCCAGACAACAGAGGTGTTGAGGAAGCAGAGCACACAGGGCTAAGAGGTATGTTCTCAGCCCTGAAAGCTGACCATACCCTGGGCTGCATCAGAAGAAGTATGAGCAGCAGTTCCGGGGAGGTGATTCTACCTCATTGGTCTTGTGAGCCCTCACCTGGAGTACTGCCTTCAGTTCTGGAGTCTTCAGCATGAGAAGGGCATGGATCTTTTAGAGCGAGTCCAGAGGAGGCCACAAAGATGATCACAGGGCTGGAGCACTTCTCCTGAGTGGACAGACTGAGAGAATTGGGGTGGTTCATCCTGGAGAAGAGAAGGCTCTGGGGAGACCTTATAGTGACCTTCCAATATTTAAAGGGGGCCTACAGGAAAGCTGGGGAGGGACTCTTTATCAGGGAAAGCAGGAAAAGAATGAGAGGTAACAGTTTCAAGCTGAAAGAGGGGATATTTAGATGAGATATTAGAAAAAATTATTTTACTGTGAGGGTGGTGAAGCACTGGAACAGGTTGCCCGGAGAACTTGTGGCTGCCCTGTCCCGGGAGGTGTTCAGGGCCAGTTTGGATGAGGCTTTGAGTGACCAGATGGAGTGGGAGGTGTCCCTGCCCATGGCAGGGGGGGTTGGACCTTAGAGTCCATCCAGTTCCAACCCAAACTGCTCTATTATTGTATGATACTGAAAGTAAATTAAGCTCTTTTTTTTTTTCCCAGTTATGAAAGAGCATGTTCCTATGATTATTTGCCAGCAACACTTGACAGCATCCGTAGGTCAAACCCTGTGTACTCCAGAATTTGAACAAAAATGAGGCTCTCCAAAACCAACACTTGAGGAGAAATTTCATGGTACAGATCAGATTAATAATTTTCTCTGCACAACAAAACACAAATGAGCAACCAGATTCTGGTCAGAAGCAGGAGAGCAAGACGTGTATGTGTTCTAATTCCCATGAAATATCTGTGTTCAATTATAAGGCATGGAACACTCAAACTCTGAGAGGGAGATGAATGTCTAGGTCAATGAAAGGAAACGAATGATGTTAATAAACAGGTTAGAATCTTAAAACATTATTTTTATAGTAATTTCAAAGAGTGTCAGTTTGGGGGAAAAGAAGGATTAAAAAAAACAACCCAGAACTAATCTAGTAGGTTGCCTTAAGTAGACTTAAGGGTTGAGGTGCTTCTTGTTTGCTAGCCTCTGGTTTTGACTCTGGAACTAGGGAAAGATAACCAGTTTCCATTTTACACTTGTGACTGTAAATGGCCTCTGTAAAACAGAAGGTATCTTCCATTCCTACAGAAGAACAACTTGGTTTTTGAGCAGCCCATAGCTCATAAATGCAGCTAACTCATTTTGAAGCTAGGTTTATTCTGTTTATTTCTGTATCCACTGTAGGTCAGCTCTGCATAGGAATATAGGAGAACACAGAACGAGAATTTCTGCTTCATGTGGTGTTCTCATCCTTTACCTTTGATTTGAAAGAACTATCAAATAGATACTTAGTCCTGAAAGTTCATAGAACATCTAATCCTCATAACCCTGTGAGGGGAAAAAAAAGGATGTCATCAATATACTTAGTTCTTACAGTAACAAGAAATTTGTTTGGGTAAATTCTTAGAGAAAGGACTATGCCTGCACATTGCAGACAAAAGAAGATCAGCAAACATTGAATCTCTGGGACTCTTATGGCAGGGAACAGTTCCATTCTCACTGCAGATGTGGTGCCCAATGTGCCTGACCCAAGTGATGGATACCAGCTCACCAGTCAGATGTCTGGAATGCTTAGCTGAAGATTCAGTTCATCCTGCCTTACAGCTGCCCTTAGCTGTGGCCCACCTTCAGCATTTCCAAATAAAATCAACATGCTGCTCATTAGCCTCAAAGCCAATGTATTTTCAAGTAGCCAACAGAAATTATGGAGATTCATAATTAATATACCAAAAATAAATGCAAATAATTATGACCAGCCAGTAGAAAGCAAGTGTCCTTTACATCTAGTCTTTTGGGTTAAGTTTGTGCAATCAGCCAGAGACTGATAATCAGAGATCCACAGGGGAGATTTTAACTCAAGGATCACAGAATTGAAACCATCAACCTTAATGTTTAAAACGGTTAAAGTGCCTTGGTCCACTGTCTCACATGTAAAGCAATTCTAGAAACTCTGAAGTTCAGAAAACTGCCGTTTATTCATGGACCTGATCTTGAACTAGTGTTACGTTTTAGTTTAAAAAGTCATTTTCTTTTAATTTATTCCCCTGTATGAAGTGTTGTCATAACCCATCTCAACCTTCATTTTGTGAAGAAAATTAACTATTGTTGCCTCCTAATTTATATCTTTATTCTCCTCTTTCCTGAACCTGTTCTGATAGAAGTTATTCTGTCTCTCAGAATGGTGTCTGAACACAGACCAAATGAGATCTTAGCCTGTGAGAAGATAGTATTGGTTTCCTTGACTGGAAGGCTAGTGGCTGATGCAGAGTAGGATTATCACTTTTGTGCAGAATGATGGGTTCTGACAGAGGTTAATGTTTACTTTTCCAAAATTACCTCCATCATCAGTAGAGCAAGATAGGTGAGCAGGAGCTTGCTGTAGACAATACCTTTTTATTTATGCAAAAGGAAACCCAGTAGATCTCATCCATCTTCCCAATGATTTGCTGTTATGCCAGAGGAACAAGTACTTGTAAAACATATTAAGTTTGCATAAAATTCCATTACTTTGGCAAAATGAAGTCATGTTAAGGGACAGATTTTTGCACTGTGTCCATATTAAGAAAATGAATTCTTCGGATATATTTTGTTAATCTCTACGGGTGGTCAGGCTTTGGAGTGCAGGAGAAGAAATGACTTCACCATCTTCAGCTGTACGGGTTGTTATTTTTGGCTGCTTCCTACTTCATGAAATCTGCCTAATTATTATTGTTTTTTTAATGCTTATAAGTCCTTCTGGGTGAATTTTATAAAACATTTATTTTTATTGCTTATATAACTACCTAAAATGTTTTTCTTGGTAGACAACCATACTGTTTTTGCCAAAGCAGATTCTATTTCAATTTTGGGGAATTGTTGGAAAGCTCATATTCCAGTTTTCAGTGGTGCCTGTGCCATGTTATTAAAACTAGGCTTTATGGAAATTAAAGATTGTTCTTGACAGGAATCATAACCATTTGTTTACGCTAAGATGTACGGCTCTGTCCCATTTGGAATTGAGTGCTGTTGCTCTCACACAGTGATGCTTAACCTGTAGCTTCCTAGCTGCCTGTCAGCCCTCTGAGGTCTCCACTGTAAACTTCTCAAACATTTCATGGCCGTGTCTGGTCCTCTGTAATCTAGAAGAGATATAGGCCTGTGCTGGACCTGTGAATACTCCTCTTTTGGTGCATCTGGGGAAGTGGAGCCACCGGGATCGCTGCAAGGACAGAACTGCTAACAGAGATCTGGAAGAAATCTTTTTGCCTGTGTAGTCCAGTGCGTAACTGCATCATATAATCTTTTCCTTAAACTGAGCATTTACCTTCCTAAGAGCAGCTAGGTTTCTTGCCATTAATATTTCTAATCAAACACTATTATTACACGTAGTGCTCTAATGATTAGAAAGGTTGTAATTCCCAGGCTAAATGTTGTGGTAATAGGTTTTATACTCACTTATTATTTGAACAAGTATGTAAGCCTAAGCAGTTCTTTTCATAGTTTTTACTTGATGGATTTGGAGGCAAAGGAAGGCTCTCATCAGCCTTTGTTTTGCCTGACTAAATAAGACGAGCTCTTAGAAGTTTCCTGTCATAAGACATTCTTTTAATTTCTCTTATGACTCTTTTAGACTTTCTGCATATGGATTAAGTGAATGACTTCACCCTGAATGTGGTTTGTATAATATATCCAGGTAATGCCTTACAGATGCTTTGCAGAACTTACTGGCTTCATTGTCTCTTCTGGAGATTTCCTGGTACGTCCCAGGTTCATGTTTGCATTTTCCTCACAAATATCTTTTCTCACCATTTTCTTATCAGCATTTTTTCCTCAGTTTTTCCTCAATGGTTTCCAAATATCTGACTATAATTTGAGAGTTCTGTAATGTTTTTAATTGCTTTTTCACTAGTCCACTTTGCATGCTTGTTGCTGATGTTCTGGTCATTTTGTTCCCCCTGAATGATGCCTGCTCACTTCATGTTGTCATCAGAATGATGTCAAGGATATTGATAAAAACATTAAGTAAAATCAGCCCAAATGTAAATCTTTCAGGAAGTTGCCTTTAGTGAGTTACTTTTAACCTGATACTATTCCTGTTCAAAATGAAGTATGACTACCTAACCTTCATTCAGTTTCATGTTCACCTCTTGTTTCCTTTGCCAATTCCATCATCTCCAGCTTAGTTCATACTTTTGCATATGACATCACATCAAAAGCTTCTTGGGAGTCTAAGTAGATTCACTGTGCTTCATTTTTCTTGTTTAAAAATGGAGCTAGACACTGCAGTAATGTAGCAAGATGTACAGCCGTTGCCATAACGGCCAAAACCATCATCTCTCTAGTTATTCCAGGTTAATGGTACAGTGGTCCTGCTCCTTTCTGTCTTGTCTTTTTGAACACAGATGCAAGACATTTTGTTCTGTGTTTTGATATCTGCTTTAACATTATTTCAAATTGATTGTAACAATTCTCATTTTACATTGTATTTTCTAGCTTATAGAACATGACTTTTTTTATGGATCTGTCTTTTTTTCTATTACTTTTTGAAACTCTGCGTATTCATATTCTTGCTTGAGATCATTATTTAACCAGTTAGGTTTGAAGCCTATACCTGCAGCTATTCATTCCCGTGCTTCTACCTTTATCCATGATCAGACATTTTCATCCCCTTTTCATCTGAATTAAGACCTCTTTCACATTCACATCTTGAAATCTCTTCCATAGTTTTATTTATTTCATCCAAGTGTTTCCTTAATTATTAAAGCTTGTCATTTTAGAATAGTGAGTTTTAGTTGCAGACTATTTTTGTTTATTTTTGTTTAATTACGTTCCTTTATTCTGTGGTCAGTCATGTAAAGTTGTTTTCTGTCACATCCTTGAAGTAACATACTCATTACTTAGCAAAGTCAAAAGTAGTGTCAGCTTGTTACTGCTTCTCTGACTATTAAGTGAAGAACTATGCTACTGTTGATGTGAAGAACCCTTGGATGTTACGTGTTTCCAGCCTTTGGATAATTAACTTATTTTTCCAAGTGTCGCATTTGCCAATTACGTTTCCCTTTCTAATCTTATTACTGAGTTTCCTAACCATAATACAAGCCAAACCTTGAAGTTTATACTCCAATAAAACATATTCGCTCCCTGTTCTTCATGCATACTTTTGGAAGAGTCAGTGCTGGTTTTTACACACTGCTCTTTCTTTAGTATTTCTAAGGTGAATAGATCGAATCCTTTTTTTTTTTTCACTTCCCTACTTCCCTGCCTCCCTGTTGACTGATGAAAATTCTTGCCCTTACATCATTGCATTGCTTCAATACACCATGGTGTGGTAGTATTTAATCATGGCTGAGGAATTTTTATACCTACTAAGCAATGGTCCAGGGATAGCGTATTAGGGAATAAGAATGATGGGTATTTGTTTATAGCCCTTCCTGAAAAGATCCCAGAGTGGTTTACAAACCAATTACCAACTATTCTGTAGGAGGAATTACATCACTCGTCACTGAATTGCAGCTACCTCAGGGAGTAGGCGAGGAACTTTTTAATAGTGTACAGAAGTATTTCAGCACTTCATGAGAGAAAATGAATTATATCAAAATCAACTGAGCAGAAAGAGAATATTTAGGTAAGTAGTCATATATAGTTATTTTAACTGGATATAGCCACAGACCTAGGAAAAACCTACTGTTAATGCAAAATATGGAATTGGGGTTTTTAAGTCACAAATGATCAAGTCCTCGGTTTATATTTACATCTAAACCCACAGCACCCGATGCAACAGAATCATAGCAGTGCTTTCTTTTATATCTGGGTTACCAACATTGCCTCCTTCAGTAGGTAGGAATGATGTCTGGTTTTCCTGAGAACCTACAATAATGTGTTTGCAGGCAAATTAGCTCCTTCCACTATTTTCAGGGCATTTTGTCTTTTTCTTGCCATTTTAAACTTAGTTTTTAGAGATAAATAAGGCAAAACCAGTGTTTTATTGCATTGGTTTCTGACCAACAACCTAGCAAGATAAGATTCCCTTACTTTCTGCCAGCCCAAATAGTGAGAAGTCTCAATTGTGACTGCTAGTTTTGAGTGTGCTTTCTTATTTTGTCTCCAAAGACTTTGAATGGAGAATTCAGACAGAAAGAGAGAAAACAGGAAAATGATGTCCAGCCACAGGGCAATATTCCTTCTTGACAATTATAAAAGATCAGGAGTCCTTTTTAAGAAGGTTGAAAATAATGTAGATTGTTCTAATCACTGTTAGTCTGTCAGCAGCACTCATGATAAGTTAAAATGTAGCTGCCTTCCTTGTATGTTTTATCTAGAACCCTCACCTACAGGAAAATATAAGGGGCTGATTTGCAGGCTCTTACAAAGAGCAGAATGGCAATGCAGTCAGGCTCAGTAGGATCATGGCAAGGAATTTACCAAACAAATAGCTGTTTTGAATGCATGATACACAATACAGGCTTTTATTGCTTTTTAATTATACTGTTAATGAAATTTATGTATCTGCAAGGAGCAATGCGGCACAGGAGGAGGGCATTTCTCCCAAGACTGTATACAATAGAAAAAATATCTTATAGGGTACACGTTCAGCAAACACTATTTAGAAATGATGAAAGATCTCTCCTGTTTCAGAACTCACGTTGAACTGACATTTTCACTACATGAGTAATTGGTAATTTCTGTATGTGTCAGTCCACTGGAACTGGAGTGAAACAGAACTTACTGAACAGCTAAGCAGAAGTGACTGAATAAATTAAAAAGCTATCCCAGGAGGCACAATATTTTTCGCATATCCCTTAGAAAGCTCTTTGATTGTTAAATCTTTCTCTTTTTGTTTGATAGAACATTAAGGTCTGTGAGCTAGCCAGAGATAACACCTTCCTCTTTGGCTTAGAGAACATTTAGCAAGGAAATAAAATAATGTGTTTTCAATTTTCAGGACAAAACCAGGTTGACAAATTGCTCAAATGGTCTGAAATAGTTCTGACATTGTACAGGACTTCATAGAGAAGTAGCAACACTACAGTCAGTTGGTTATTTAAATTAGTCAGTGTTAGAGAAAACTGTAGTAAACACCAGTCTTATCTTAGGCATCTGAGTAGGTACAAGTACAGCAGATTAAATCTTCACCCATTTAATTATTATAGCCTTCTGTACTTCAGCAGACTCATAGCTACTCTAGTGTTCATAAGCAGAAGATAAAAAACTTGGACATAACGATTATAATTGTCCATATAAATTTCAGAGTAAATTCATAGTCACTCTTCAGAAAATCAATCAGTGTCATGGAAAATCAGTGAAAATCTGTTTAATAAATGCTAGAGATAGCATAGGAATAGTTTAGGTTAGAATAGGAGAGAAAATAAAACTGGAAATATTATAATATTATTATATATGTTGGTGTTGATGTATATGATAATACATATATTTATAATGGCATTATATAAAAATGATATTGTGTATAGGTAATATATGTTACCTGATGATGTGTATATATTTTTTATATGTGCACATATAATCATATTTATTGTGTGTTTGTTTTGTAAAGGCACACATAAGTGGATGAGGGAAAGCTGTCAAAGCTAGGGAATGACTCTGACCTTCTGAAGGATATAGTTGGATGCTAGAGAAGGGAAGAGCAAGAATAAAATGTGACTGAAGCTTTTAAAGCAGTGAATGCTGAAAACTACATTGAATGAACTGAAGAAACCGAAATGTTAAGTGAGTTCTTAGGAACTCATAAAACTTAAAGGCAAGAAATGAATTTTTTCACAGTAAGTAATTAAGTAATTGAACTAAATTTTAAAATATGTAAATGAAGCCAACAGTTTGAAGCAATTTATTTAAGGAACAGGCAATAGAAGACACTAACACTTTTGCTTCAAATAAAATCAGTTGTCCACAGATGAGCATTTAGAGTAAGATTTATTATATCATAGAATTATAGAATCGTTCAGATTGGAAAAGGCCTCAGAGATCATCAAGTCCAACCGTCAGCACAGTACCACCATGCCTGCTAAACCATGTCCCTAAGTGCCACATCTATATGTGTTTTAAACACCTCCAGGGATGGTGACTCAACCACTTCCCGGGGCAGTCTGTTCCAATGCTTCATCACTCTTTCAGTAAAGAAATTTTTCCTAATATCCAATCTAAACCTCCCCTGGTGCAACTTGAGGCCATTTCCTCTCATCCTAATGGTCAGGTTATTCAAACATTATGTACTCAGTATTAGTTCTGCTGGGGTTACTCTACATTAAGAGTGCCTACTGAGAGTTGTTAGGAAAAAAATGTCATTTTCTGTTGACTTGCTGAAACAGGTTACACGAGTACCAGGAGAAATTTACTAAGCGCAGTGACTTTAGGAACTGTTCCCTAAGAACAACCAAACATTGTGAGAAGGTTTGAGCTTATTTTTCTTATCATACTATTTCTATTATATTAAAAGGCATTTAATTCTAGGATCAAAAAGTCACTCGGTTGGGAAAGGGCTTCAGGAGATCTTTGGTCTAACTCTCTGCCCAAAGCAGGACCATCTTTAGAATCAAACTAGGCAATTCAGGCCTTTGTTCTGGCAAATCTTGAAACTCTCCAAATATGGAGCCTGCACAGCCTCTCTGGTTCCACTGCTGGACTGTCCTCAGGGTGAGAATGTTTTTATCTAGCCTGAATCTTTTTGGTTTCAACTTGAGTCCACTGCTTCTTGTCTTTCCACCAGGGAACTGGTCCTCCCAGTCATCTGCAAACTTGCTTCTTGTGAGTCCTTTATTGTACGTTCTGCTTATAAAACTGTCAGAAGAACACCCACCCACCCTGTAGAAGGTTTTGTGTATCATACTCTAGCTGATAAAGCCGATACTGATTACATTGAGACTGATACTAGGCTAGTCAGGCTGTGATTCTTGCATTTGTAAATGTTATGTCTCTCTTTCTCTTTTTGTTTGGATATATTAGGAACATTTTGTCAGCATGTTCTTATCTGTAATATTTCTTGGACAATTTTAATGTGTCAATATAGTCAGTAAATATGACTATTAAGAAACTAAACAAAATATACATGTAACTATGTTTCGGGTGGCAGGTTTCCCTCTGTGTATTTTAGAATGAAAAACTAATAAAGAGATATTAAAAAGGATTTTCATTTCAAAACAGATTGAATTGTCTTTTGTAATGACATTTTATACTCTGTTACAGTCATGCAACAAAAGCAGGGAGGGTACATGGCTGTCTACCAAAACACTGGATGTTGCAGCAAGCAAGCTTAAATAGGTTCTGGATAGAGCATGTCATCTGGCACCCCAGAAGAAAGATTTTCTTGAGGGTTGTATAAATAAAGCACCTTGACAGACTTAGGAAAAAGGCACTAATGTTATACAAAGTATATGTTGTCTGTAGCTCTATATCTTGTAGATGATCGATGAGATGACTTAAAAAGTTTAGGTCATAGGTATTCACATATGGCTATTTTAATAGAATAATTTCTGAAATCATACATTATTCAATCAAAAAAAGAATAGCAAAATCTGGCCTGTAATGAAGGACTTTGTTGGAGTACAAGACAGTCAAGGTAAGACTGCCGCGAAAATAGTCTCACTTCGTGCTAAGGACTATGGATGGGAGTCCACATGTGCTGTGGCCTTCCATAGCAACAAACATTTGCAAGCACTTAATAAATACTGAAGCAATCTCATATTTCATTGGTTATGCAGGTTTTCAAATGATTTTGCATCAACACTTTTCTTTAAATATGTTTCCTAGGGATTTTTCAGGAAAAGAAGAAGGGGAAGATGCACAAAAAGCATGACTGAAAGAAGAAGCTAAATGTATGATGAGAAGGAGCCTGAAGATTACCTTCTTTCTGGCTGAGTTAGCCTAATCTACAATCAGAATGTGAGGATTGGGGAACTTTTATTTCTTTTTGGCTTGTAAGGTTACATAACGTAACATTTGCATTGGACTACGCTCAAATTGAGTCTTTGTCCAGTAACAACAACCTCCTTAAGATGTCCATTTTTTACATGCACAACTGTTAATATATTTTAAAGGAAGTACTAAAAATATGTTACAAGTAGAGACATAACACATGTCAGTAAGAATAAATGAGGTGATTTAGAATTGCATTAAAATCTTCAAGGTACGTGTTTGGTGAGCCATGCTCTGAAGCGTTGCAGATTGGCCTCAGCTGGAGACAGGAGATAACCAAGCAAGTAAAATTCCTGCAACAGATCCTTATCACTCCTGCTATTTTGTATATCACACTACACACTCTTGCTTTGGTCTCCTAGTGTGAAGCTAAAGTTTGTAAGAAAAGTTGGAAAATATTTTGTGGTCTATGGTGAATTGGGTCAAATGCAGTCAAAGCTCTGTAGATTTGCATCCATTGCACAGTCGCATGTAAACTCAAAGATCCATTTTGTTTCTTTCAGCAGCAAATCCCCAGCTTGGAGAAAAGAAGGAAATAAAACAGTGGAAATTTAAAACTTGTAAATGCTGAGAAGCTGAGGAGGAACTCCCAGGGGCAAATTTCCTAGCAAGAAAAAACATTATAAAAGGAAAGACAAGCTTCACCTTGTAACAAGTATTATGTTACTTGCCTTAGAAAGATACAAATATTTATGGTATTGTATAAGATAAATTGCAGTTTGTTTTCCCTTTGCCAAGTCTGTGTGTGTTTTTGTTAGCTGTCACCTAACTCAGTTGTCAACAGGGATGTGCCAGAAGAGTTGAGGGACATTTCATCTCCTGGGGCATATTTAGTAGCTAGACTAAAGGACTAGCAGCACCTGTTATTCTGGAGACTTATTTCAGGAAGGGGTGTGGGGACTCTGCCCTCATGAAGCACGCTGCTGAGTTAGTGGCTGGATGCTCTCTAATCAGGGAGAGTCTAAAGTCTTTTAAGCCCAGCATCTCTGTACAGACATAGAAATAGGGTGAATAGCTACAGACAGGATTAACTGGCAGTGTTAATTTAAATACTAGCTGACAATAAATGCAAATGTTATTATTAATTAGATATCAGAATTTCTATTTTGTTTTTTCTTCTAAAGGGAGTATTGCTTTCTAAAAGGAGTAAATGTTCCCTAAATTGTAGATGCCCTCTAGGTGTCTGTAATACCCTCACTTTACAAGCAACAATATTTTGAAACATAGCTTTCAAAACTCTAGTATCTGGAACAGATGTTCGGTCAAACAAATATTTTATGAGAGGTGTTAGTAAGCTCTAGGAGATAACATTTTGGATGGAAATAAAAACTTGTAAATAGATATATACATAAAGTCAGTACTTAATAGGTCCACAGCAATTGCGCCTGGGAGAAAAATGTTGTAAACCCTTTCTGCCTGTCAGTACATGTGTCAAAGAAAGCAACACTAATCAAACACTGAAAGGTGGGATGGCGGTCTGGTTAGCTAATGCACTTCCCCTAAATACATTTTTTTTTCTAAATTATGCTAGATGTTACAGTTAAATCTATAATGTAAACGTTCATATGGCCAAGTTTTTTTCAATTTCAGCTTAAAATTACAATTCTCTACCTCTGAAGGTAAATTCTTTAGATTAATGACTGGCTTGGGTTAATGATCCTTGGCTGTGCTGCTGACCTTCATCTCCTCCCAGGAAATTACTGCACCTTGATTGTTATTACTTACATAGCCCATGTACAAACCTCAGGAATTGTGGTGAATACTTAAGTGATACTTTGCACTGTGAGCTCTTTCAACAGAAAACAAAGCAAGAAAGGCTTTGAAGCTTTCAAAAACCAAAGGCAAATCATATGACTTTGATTAAAGTATTAGTAACAGCCTCCACTGTGTGCTCTTTTCTCTGTACGAGTCTTGGAGAAATTATTGAAGAATATTACACAATACAAAATATGTAGCATTTGGCATTGACTGTATGGTTCAGGCATTTCTAAAACAGCTATCAACTATGAATTTAAATGCCAAATACAATATTTTGCCTTGATGTAATTCTTCAAAGTACCATTCATTCTCATTTCATTGGAAATGGTGCAAATCAGAACAATGCTTTTATAAAGGTATAAAATGAGTGGAAAGGGGATTGCTCATCAATTATTTTCCCTGCCCTCCTGTCATGTAATTAACTTTTGCACTTACCTGCATTTTATGGAAGGAGATTATGAGGCAGATATAAGATGTGATTTAACTAAGACATTAACAACTGTCATTTATGGAGTTATAATTAGAAGATGAATTTTTTTCTAGTTAATGCTGATGTTAGTGTTCATTCCTGAAGATCATTTTTCCTTCTCTATGCTAAGGCTCCTGTTCCCGATGATGGTATATAAACCAAGGTTGCCTTTCCCTAGCCATGCGAACATTATTAGAGTTCCAGACAGAGAAGCAGAGAGGAAGAAAAATAAGTGAGATGACGCTCCTTTCTAGAGCTGTTTGAACCTGCAAGTCAGGAAAACCAAGGAAACGAATAACACAAAACCTGTGACTATAATCCAAGGCATAAATACTTCGTGGTGTTAAAGGGTTTACTGTTGAATTTGGATCTAGATAAACTTCCTTTTCCTTCAAAAAATGAAGACACAAGAAACCATGAACTTGAATAGAAGACATCTTAGAATATTTTAGCAATCTAGTGACTGTAAAATTAATTTAAGCAAAGTCACTTTTATCTGAGCAAAGACGCTTCTCTCTGCAAATTAGTGGCTTTAAAGGCCAAGTAGACTGATCACTATAGAGCAGACTACCTTCCTTTAGGAAAGAATCATAACACCTCAAACAGGATATATGGAATATATTTTACAAAAATACCAGTTTTGATTTGCAGACTACCTCCTCCATTTGGTACTTAGAGACATGGGGGGGTGCAGAAATGAAACAGGCCCTTTCTTCAGTAAATGAAACAGGCTGCAGCAAGGGTGTACTGTGGGTGCATTAGGGATACGCTGCAGGTACACTCTGGGTACAAAGAGAAAAGGTAGCAGGTTCTAGCTTGTGTTCCTCCTCCTGAAACTGTTCACAAATAGATATCCATCTGTGACACATTATATTTAAAGATGGATTTGAAATTTATCCTGCTGCTAATGCTGCAATGAAAATTCATACCTGGGCAAGGTTGCTTATTTTCTATCCATCCGTGAGCATCTCCAGCACTCCATATCAGGAAAGGCAGAAAGAAACTAATTTTCCCATCATCAGCAAGCTCAATAATGTCAGCCTAGCTCTGCATCATACTGGTAGCAGTCAGAGGCCAGGCTTGGCATGGTTTGCTTCACTCTGGAACCCCTGTTCCACCTGGGATGTTGACAACCTCCCTGCAGGTCTTCTGAAGCTGGCTGCTTCTCACTCAGTGGCAATGAGACACCCATTAGAATACAATAAAACCCCCCAGTCCCAAACTCTATTGTGCTCTTAACCCTTTGTCACTACTTGGAATGTTTGTAAGTAGTTTTGCTAAGGAGGCAAGATCTTAGTTGATCTAAAATTGCACAGAACACTCCATCATCTTCCATTCTTCCATTTCAGTTTTCTACCAACCTAGGCCCTGCATTGCCTACCAGCACTAAGGAAAATTGCATGAGAAGTTGTGGAATTGCTATATTTTAACCAAGTAGGAAGATAACCAATGAAAGATGTGAGGCATTTTTTGTCCCATGAACAATTGATCTTAATGTCTTCCCAGCATCCCCAGATCTGCCATTCTGAGAGGAAAAAAACCCCCAGGAATAGAAATGAAAAAGACTATTAAATGTTTTATTTCCAGTGTAATTTCTGGCTCTATGCAGATGCAGATGGAGCAAGCGAAGGAGTTTTTTTTCAGAAGAGAAGCAAAAGCATCAGAATTAGTTACTTTATAAGGACTGTTGTTACAGCAAAAGCACTTTTTAACGAGACGAGTCATCTTTCTTCACATACTATATATAACTTTATAAACCCTCCCTTTGAACTATTTGCATACAACATGAGCTGTATCCAAAAATACTTCAATTCTCTAAAAAGTTAACATTTTATTGAAAATTTCCTTACTATATTTTCATAATACAAAAGTACAAATGATTTGTCTTTCCTCTAGGTCTAAGAGGATTTTATGGAGATAAAATGAGAAGTTTGGAAGTTAGTCAGGAGCCTGGGGTTACTGTGAATATAGCATCTTGTGATGGAGAGGAAGGAGGAGAAAATAAGGTCAGGAACCAACAGAGAGTTTACATTGTGAAGACCTGTAGTCTGATGAGGTAAGGAGAGAAATGTTCAGAAAAAAGATGTTCCGAAAAATAGCCTAATGCAGCTAAAGACTTGTTTGCTGGGGACATTGATGAGTGCTGGAGGTGGCAGTTGGTTGCCATAACAAGGGGCAAGAGGCTGAAGATGTCCAGGGGTCAGCCAGGCTGGGTGCTGCGAGAAGAGGAATGAGTGGATGAATAAGTAAGGGAAGGAATAGGCACTCTCCATCTTGAGTAGATTGCAACACTGTTTTGGTATACCAGGCAGCTTGATGCACATCTTGGATTACTGCTAAGATGCAGATTTTTACTTATTTTCAGGGAGATTGAAAGAACTTAATATGAAAATGTGCAACTAACAACTGCATTGTTCCAGCCATCCCCTGACATAAACTAAAATGTTTTTTCTCAGTATATCTTGACTTTTGACTTTATGACATTTCACTAGCATCAAGTTTATCTAGAAATTCCTTTTTTCAAAATTCTTTTTCTAACGTCACACTGACATTGGAATATGGGTGATATTTTTGGAAATGTCAGTAATTCAGGTAGTAAACACTAACAGTTTAACTAAAAGTAAATAATTACTCATGGGTCATCACCCTTTCAATCCTTTTCCAGCTCTCTCTCAATTTTCCATACCCGAACCAAACATCCTCAAGTATTTGGTTATTGATTAGTAGCAGCTATCTTGAAAAGGTTTCTAGAAAAGGAGAGCTATTTAGATGAACAAATCACGTAATATACAATGTTGATACCTCAACACAGATTCCTCACTTGCCTCTTGGCAGAAAAGGAATATATTAATGAAGAGCTTAGATTACTAAAGACATATGATGTACATACTTAGTTCTGACAGAGTAGCTTAGTACCAACTGAACTTTTCCAAAGTCTTTGCAAATCCCTTCTCAAAGGACTGTTATGCATAATTAAGTATTAATGGCAACAATTTGATGATTTGAATTAAAAACCACATTGAAGGAAGAAGAAGCAATAAACATAATAACTGTCCTTTAATGGATTTATGAAACACATTTTCCCATGAGAAAATAAATTAAATGATCATGCAATTTAACAGGAAAAATGTAATACATACAGTTAGGAAATTGAATTAAAATTGCCTATGTGAATTTACATTTGATGTTCCATAATTTTCAAATGCCTCACTTTACAACCTCAATTTTGTTTCAGTGTGGTAAAAACGCATAATGCAAATTATATGGAAAAGGAAAAAATATAAAGGAAGAAGGAGCACTAAATACTTAAAAATCATCTAAAACCTGCCATTAAAATAATGAATATCCTTGCAGTAACTGCAGTTTATCTAGAGACCTTCATGTTCAAGGCCAGGCTGGATGGGGCCTTGGGCAGCTTTTCTAGTCGGAGGTGTCCCTGCCCATGACAAGAGGGTTGGAACTGGATGGGCTTTCAGGACCTTTCCAACCCAAACTGTTCTATAATTCTATGATTCAATGATTCTATGATTCTATGATTCTGTGATGGAATTTTTTCTTCATGGTTATTGTTAATGCTTTACAGCCTCTGACAGCCTGCTGCAAACAGTAAAAATAAATTTTGTTATCCCTATAATCATCTTGCTTACTATGTTTTGCTGTGAGGAATTCACAGAGAGGAAAAAAATGTATGATAGGAAACAAGGTTCAAAGGAACAACAGAGAACCTCACCTGACATTTGTGCATTAAGGCTGCATTTACATTAGCAATTTATTCTAGAGCTGTAATGTGGCTTTAAAATGAATGGTTTGCATCTGTTTTACCATACTTTGGTCCAGCTTATGGATTAGTTTTGGTGTGTGTGAATGGGCATCACTTTAGAGAAAACCAAACTGGAATCTCCTTATCAGCTGCATGCCAGGCCCTGATGGGAATACTGTGAGTCAGAGTGTAGGCTGCATCTCACATCCACCACTGTCCTGTGCCAGTGCCTCTTGTAGATGTGCAAATTTTTGTGTATTGTATACCCTTCACTTGCAAAAGTGATGAGGGGGTAGGAGAGCGCTTGAGGATTATGGAGGAGTTGGGACCTTTGGCTCATAACTCCAGGAGAGGGTTGTATATGGTAACTGTGGCTTCAGCTCCTTTGGAAATGTGTGCTGCAGGAGAGATTTTCTGTGTGGCTCCTGTGTGCACCAAAGGCAGCCTGTTTGTCTGCCATGCAGCGTGGCTGTCCAGCTCCTTCTGGAGAGACTGAGCCTGTACAGCCCCCATACACCTCTCTACAGATGCTGCTTGCGGACCTCCTTGTTGCCCCAAACACAGTTGGTGTTGCCCAGGGGAATGTTGTTATGCCTAGCGTGAGCATGATGCAGATCCTGTCCCTGTCCCTAGTCACATGAGAGGCAAGCTCAGGCTGAAGGATTTCTGAGTATTTAGTAGTTATTTGTGAACTACATTTCAGTCTGGGTAGAAGTAGCATGGCACAGCTAACTGGTAAGGTGCCCATGGCCTTGCTTGAAAGCACTGTCAACTCTGGATCAAAATCCTGTCTCTGGCTGTAGATGAGAGCAGATGCTTGGACAAGAACATAAGGACAGGGATATATAGGAATATTCCTAATACACAGCCTTGTCTTCCAGCACATTCAAGAGGTGGAAAGAAATGTTTTGTTTTACACCTCTGCGCCTGGGAAGATCATGGAACAGATCCTCCTAGAAGCTATGCTAAAGCACGTGGAGGACAGTACGGCTTCACCAAGGGCAAGTCCTGCCTCACCAGCCTGGGGGCCTTCTATGATGGGTGTCCACATCAGTAGACATGGGAAAAGCAATGGATGTAATCTATTGGGACTGCTGTAAAGCCTTTGTCACAGTACCCAATGACATCCTTCTCTCTACATTGGAGAGAGATGGATTTGATAGGTGGACTGTTCAGTGGGTAAGGAATTGGTTGGATGATCAATTGCTCGATGTCCAGATGGAGATCTGTAACAAGTGGTGTCCCTCAGGAGCCCCTACTGGGACTAGAGCTGTTTATCATTTTTGTTGATGTCGTAGTGAGATTGAGTGCACCCTCAGCAAGTTTGCAGATGGCAGCAGGCTGAGTGGTGTAGTTGTCATGCCAGAAGGACAGGATGTCATCCAGAGGGACCAGGAGAGGCTGGAGAAGTGCGCCTGTGTGAACCCCATGAGGTTCTACAAGGCCAAGTGCAAGGTCCTACACCTGGGTCTGGACAACCCACAGTTTCAGTACAGGATGGGGGATGATGTGATTGAGAGCTGCCCTGCAGAGAAGAACTTGGGGCTGCTGGTTGATGAGAAGCTTGACATGAGCCAGCAATGTGCACTCGCAGCCCAGAAGGCAAACTGTGTCCTGAGCTGCATCAAAAGAAGTGGCTAGGAAGTCGAGGGAGGTGATTCTGCCCCTCTACTCCTTTCTCATGAGATCTCATCTGTTGTATAGTGTCCAATTCTGGAACCCTCAATATAAAAAGGATATGGAACTCTTGGAATGGGTCCAGAGGAGGGCCACAAAGATGATTCGAGGGCTGGAGCCCCTCTGCTGTGAGGACAGGCTGAGGGAGTTGGGGTTGTTCATCCTGGAGAAGAGAAGGCACCAGGGAGACCTTGTAGTGGCCTTCCAGTACCTGAGGGGCCTACAAGAAAGCTGTGGAGGGACTTTTTACAAGGGCATGGAGTGATAGGATGAGAGGGGTGTGGCTTTAAATTGGAAGGGGCAAGATTTAGATTAGACATTATGAAGAAATTCTTAACGATGAGAGTGGTGAGACACTGGCACAGGTTGCCCAGGGAAGCTGTGGCAGCCCCAGCCCTGAAAGTATTCAAGGCCAGGGTGGATGGGGCTTTGAGCAGCCTGGTCTGGTGGAAGATGTCCCTGCCTACGGCAGGGGAGCTGGAACTGGATGATCTTTAAGATCCCTTCCAACCCAAACCATTCTATGATTCTGTGATTTTCTGACCAGCTCCTCTTGATCAAAATTACCTACCAAGTGACTGAGCAGCATTCACCTGGAATAGATAGCCCAGCCTTCCCCTCCTGATGGTGGAAGAATAGGACCATCACCATTCTAGTACAGGGAAGGACAGCTTTGGGGTCTCTAAACAGCCACCTTCAAATCTGAGTGCACAGGAGCCGTGGAAGGTGGAGGGAGAGTGAGGGAGGGCTATACGTACTGCTATGTAGCTTCAAAGCTATGTGGAGTACTTGGCACAGACAAGTCTTGGACAGGCCAGTAGAGATAAGGGGCTGTCCAGGGGTCTTCTCTGACTCGTTTTCTGTCGAGTAGATAGAAAAGATGCTTAAATCTAGCACTACTCTCACTTCTATCCACCTGAGGAGATTAGGCAATCCCTCTCACTGTCCAAGTAGGAATCAATAGCATTGTGGTTATTCCTGAGAGATACCAATATGGAGTGTTCTTCAACACATTTGTTATGCAGGGTCTGAAATTTTCTAGGTGAGCTATTACACTACTGCTTTTTTCTTAAAATTAGAAAGAACTTTTCAAAATGCCTATCCTAAACAGCTTTCATTTCAGTTTAAGCCGGTGAGTACTTGTTGATTTCTCCTTGCAGTAACTTGTGAAAGTTTATCGCTGTGTCTGTCACTTAGGGTACCTGCCTTTGAGCTGTCTGCTCCGTGTGTGTATCTCTACATATATTATGTCTTTTAATGTATAAGGACTGAATAAACATTCCACTCGAGCAATACTTGCTGAAATCTACAGCAAGGGCTGTACGAAAGCTCCTTCCCAAATAATAACTATTATTTAGTGCTTAATTATTTGCTACCAATTTGAATAGATGTTGCAGTTAATCCTGGTCACAACAATTCACAACATACGTGCCAGAACAAGAAGAAAACAATTAGTCCTTCTGTTCTATTCACATCACATTTACTGCGGAGAAAATGTTTCTTTCTTCATGCAGGAAGATTTTTTAAAAGGATTAATTTTCTCTCTACCCATGCCAACATTCCTTTCACATTAGAAAACTTGAACAGATTTTATCCCATTCAAAGCACAGTTTGTAGTACAAACATCTACAGTTGTCAACACACAATGCACAAACATACAGGGGCAAAAATAGATCAAGTGGAGCAGCCGCTAGACTGTATTGCTAAACTGCTTGTGTGAGGGGGGAATGAAACCATTTTTATGGACAGTCAGCAAGATCTTCGAAGTCTCAGAAAGTCTACATTTGGAGTAATTAAATGACTGTGTTACATCTTGGCGAATTACAGCAGTCACGTTAAATAATGAAATTATTCAACTTTGTGTGAGAAATGGTCCCAGATGGTCACCCTCATCCATTTCATACCAGTGTAGTGCAGCAGCAATACTTATTAGGAGCATATGGGAAAATATTTTAAGTGCAGTGTAACTAATTTTATACAGCAGTTCATTTTAAGGAAATAAACGAACTCCAGTAATTCCTCAAATTTTTTATTCCACAAGTATTCTATAAAATTCCTGTTATATCCGGACTCTTACAACATAATTTTGGAAGCTGGCAAAGGAAATAAATGCTATAAAAGCAAATCGCTATTTTGTATGATTCACAATGTTAAAAGTTTTAAAACTAGTGTGGTCTACAGGATTTAAGATACATACTCAATAATAAAAAATTTCAATCTCTATAAAATACAGTTTAACTCAGCATACTTTTTCTTCATCTTCTTGGATCCCACAAGCTGGCTTTATAAAACAACCAGAGAGACTAGAGTTATTATTGAAATTCTACCTATCCCCAAGGTAACGTATCCAAAACCAATGCCAAGTCTAGCATGATGTCAAAATGAATTCACTCACACAAGAGCAGAATTAGCTTAACTGCAAGCATTTGATATTAGCCAGACACTTATAGAAAAGGGAGAGAAGCTAAACTGGGCTGAATTTTAATTAGGGAAAATACTGTGCAAAAATGAGCTGCTAAGCCTTCTGCTGCATATCCATCTCTGAAAAGTATTTTGTTAGTCTTCTCATTTAGCACTTAGGTGTGCTGGGGCACTGTTATGCAAAGGAATGACAGTAGTATATACACAAGGCTGTGTTGTTGCATCCTAACTGAACAGTGGAATAGACAACAAATGCTTATGCACATCATTAGACAGTATATTCACAGAACAGTTCCTGGAAGCCTCACCTCCAAAGATGACAGAATAAACCAGAATTGCATGAATATATTGCAGTGCCAGTCCTAAGCTGGCTTTCTGAGAGAACAAATACCTATTTTCTTTACTTGCTTGCAGGTGGTCATGCATATTATTTTTTAAACACTTTCAGATTTTTTGCGTAGGCAAAAGTGTCTGAAATGGTAACCATTTGCAGCAGAGTCCTGGGTTAGACTTTTCAAGATTCTTTAGATTATCCTTAAAAGAAGAGATGGTTCTTCATATATAAAGTAGCAGAAAGGGGGATTTGAAAATGACGAAGGTTTTTTTAAGAGACATTTGGAATTCAGTGTCTTTCAATTTCCTGTGAGTGGGAGTCTATCTTCAAGAGATGACCCATAAAGTCTTCTACCAATTCAGGATGCTAAGTCCTTCTAAATGTCAGCATCCTCTTCTTCCTACCATTTCTACTCAGTAATATTGGCTGGTAGTTCCTTTCAGTTGCCTTCGGAAAGGAGTTCAAGCTGCACAGACTTAGCAAGTCATCCACTAAAGTCCCTAGGGGTGAAACCAGAACCAGCCTCCTCTGGGAAGATGTCACATTGTGGGGTTGAGGGGGCACTGAAGGAACAGATTTCAAGGGAAATGCAGGTGTAATTGGGGAAAATTGCTGGAGGTGTGTGTGTGTGTGTGTACATGAGAGATTTTGATGAGGGAATGGCAAGAGCAGTGGTGGAAATACATCAGGATGAAATTGAAGTGGGTTATGAAGTACAGCAGAAAACTTGAATGGATTTTGAAGAGGATGCAGCCTTCCTTTAATCGAATGGTGGTCATTTGGTGATTGAGGGAACAGTGAATGTGTTAACCATTAGCAGAAGTGCCTACAGTATTGTCACTGTTTTTTTTTGTGACAATGGTTCCTGATGTTCGTGGAGAAATAGGTAACTAACTCATGGGAAAGGCTAGAAATAACATGATGTACACAAGTCTGCTGCAAAGCACAAAAGATTGTCACCACCAAATGATTTAATGGATTATTTCTGTAGCCTATTGTCTTGCATTCAATTGCTGAGTCATCTCCTTTAGTGTCCATGAGGTTTATTAAGGTCAGAACTACTCTCTGTTGTCATATTGCAATTGAACTGCTTAGTGTAATAGTTAACACAAAGCTCATGAATGGATATTTTTCCTCTGGAAGATATTTCGGTGAGAATACTCAATATTAACTTGGGCAGATTTATCAAGAGGATACAGGACAAAAAAATAGAAAGAAACAAGCAAACAAACAAATCTGTAATGGGTAAACAATAGTTGTAGTAGCATTTCACCAACCAAAGTTTAGAGTTTAGTGCATAGTTTGACAGAACACTGTTGTTCTTGAGAACATAAAATTCTTATGCTTAAATATTGGAAACTTACTGTAATTAAAATTACTGCTTTCTTAATAGGTAGTTTGTGCACTATGTGACACACCACTCCAGCAAAATTGGAAGTAGTTCTACCAGGCGTATGTGATGAACTGAAACAGGACCTAGAAATTCAACAGGAGTACAATCCGTGACAAAGTAGGGGAAGCATCCGCAAGGCTCAGAGTATAAGCATTGGAAATACATGGGATTTTGAATTGAAGCTCAAAGAATTTTTATTTCTAAAAATATAACTGGTTTGAAATCTACATGATTCCCTTTGCCATGCTATACATTAAATCATACTTTAAAAATTCTTAGGAAGGCACCGATGAAACTTAAGGTTCTGAGGTGCCTGCCTTTTAAGATTTAGCATTTCTAAAACAATGCCATTACAAAGTCAGTAGAAGGTGCTCTTGTAACAGCAAATGATATTCCTTGATTTGACCAGCTAGAGCTTAAACTCATCCTGCTCCTCCTGTAGCCCAGCATCCTTTATTTCAAAAGCTGTGAAGCCAAATGATTGCACAATGTAATTGTTTTTAATCAAGCAACACCAGTTTTAGTTACATTGAAGTGCATAGAGACAGCTATACTTTTCAGAGTTTTGATCTCTTGGGTGTCTTCAGACAAAGATTTCTAAATTGTATAAATATATCCTATTGTTGCTAGGATTGCATGTGGTTTATGTATGAAGAACATTTTGAGGGATTGACTAGGAATGTGGAAATAAAGTTCAGTATCATACACGTACTTCATACAATACTTGTGTTGGCATATACCCTATGGTCTCAGCACCTGAGAGACAAGTGTTGTAGGGTTTCCTCACTATTGCCTGGGATAAGGCATTATTGGATATTAGTTTTCCAAAAGTTTATTCCAGGTCTTAACCTCAGCTAGATGTTTCCATAGAACTTAAACACTGGCCCATCCCTTCTTCTTAGACACTACTCAATGTCCTGATAATGTCTGCCTCTAAAACACAACCCCTACTGGCTTTTCCACTTTATCTCAACTCTCCCAAAGGTTCAAGCCTCCGGTAAAATCTTCAACAGAATGACTTCGTGATGTGGGGACTTACCCCACTGCTTTTGTTCACTTTCTCATGTCCTGTATCTCTAGCAGCTGCCTTGTCCCACACCTCTGTAAGTTCTGACAACTCTGATGAGGCAGAATATTTCTTTTAAATAAAGTAGAAAAGCTAATTTATGCTATGTATAGTTTTTCTGTGTATCAATTAGGACAGAGCAGTGCAAAGTAACTTAAACTGTTTCTGTGTGCCAGCTGTTAGGAAATCTACACCTACAGTCTTCAAGACTGAGAGCTGTGTTTTTTTCAGTTAACTGTGATAGGGGAAAACTCAATCATTTTTCAGTTGTTTTAACACCCTATCTGGTAGCTGAAAGCATGTTTATATGTGAGCGTTGCTGCAATTCCACAAGTGAGCTGGTGCCTTCCAAGGCCTTTTCTGTCCCTAGGTAAAATAAAACATGCAATTATGGAAAATAACTCACAACTGAACAGCTGAAATTTTCTGGTTCCAATGGTTGTGACATGGATCTTAGCACTTGGAGAATGAGGTTCGTGTAAGAGAACCAGATAAGTAACATGTGTTAAGTTAGCCAGAACATTTGAAAAAAAAAATGTTAACATTTTCTTTAGACATTAATGGATGAATTTCAATTCATCCTTCCAAGATCTAAAACAACTTACAGCTGTTACTTTCTGGAGGAAGACACCTCCGGTATTTTAACTCTGACTGTCTACTAGAAGTGCCTGTATATTTACGCTTACATCTCAGTATCAGTATATCAATACTACTATTGTTATTCTCTAAGTAAGTCCCTTTTGTGGATTTTTATAGTTTAAGGTGCTTCCTTGTGTGAAGAAGTAGAGCATTTTTGTTAGGCTTCAATCTGCCAGAAGATTTTAGTGTTGCTTTGATATATATGAAACTCAGGCTAAAATGAAAACTCATCCTAATTACGTAACAGTAAGTTAGAAAAAACGATGAATGGAATTATATAGACTTAGATAGTGAAAAGACCCCTATTGTTAGGACTAAGATGTCTACATTTCTATTCTTCTACCTAGATAAATGCAGCCTCATTTTCAGGGGTTCAAGCATCTCTAATGAGGTAGAGCAGACACAGGTCAGTAAGAGTGAAAACCCGACCATTTTATGGTGAGTGCAGATTGCCCATGAAAATTTTGGCAGCTACATTTTGTTTTCAGCCCATGGTGCTTATTTATATGCAGTTAATTAGGAACAGTTTAGTTAAGAGATTATTTACACAAATTTTTAACTAACAGCAGTGTCTATGTGCAGAAGAAAGATCACCTTTCCCATTAAATGTGTTTAAAAAGGTAGAATAATCTACCTACCATATTTTAACAAAACCTCTTAAATTTCTTGTGATATAAGTGCTAGTGAGATTGCGTTAACAATGTGATCCTATACTGACTTGTTATTTTGTTCTGTTGTAAATTAAGATATTTGAATAGTGTAGACTTGAAAATGGGACACCAAAGAGAGTCACACTATTAGCAGCGCAGGTGTCCAAGAATTTTGAAACTGTATCTCCTGATTAATTATAATATAAGTAGGAAGATAAATCAAAAGGATATATGTTGAAAGAAGCCCCAAATGTTGTGGATATTAATTGTTACGGAACAACCTGTTAAAGGTATTTTAGAAGAAAAAAGGAAACTTATGTTTTGAAGTCAAGATTTCAAAAAACCAATCAGCAATTTTGATGCTACAGTTTCCACACATTATCAGTTATAGACATTTTAAATACAGAATACTTTCAGAAATTGTCTAATAAAAACTGATGAAATTTGTCCACTCAAAATTAATATAATCTTACTCAGTAGTAAGTAATCGGATTTCAGTCATGGATTCCTATCTAGATGTAATGAGAAAACATCAATGCACTTATATAATCCTTTTCTTCTAGATTTTCTGAGGGATTTAATTTTAAATAATAAATATAACTATCTACAATTAAATAAAAATATTAGCTTGCTTTTTTTTTATTGTCACTATTTCATTTGAAAATGGGATATTTTTGGGGCAAGTCAAAAAGTATCCTTAGGGGTACTGCAGGGTAAAATATTCAAACATACTTTCTTTTCTGCTGGGAACTTGGAACAGTAATTCTAAGTATACAAAGTACTTCCATTTCCTAATCACTTACACAGTCTTCGTTAATACAGTTCTTGATCTGTCCTGGTCTGTGGTGTGTAGGGGTTATCCGTATGCTGATAAGGCAGGGAAGGACCACTGTCCTACTAGACCAGTAGAAAAATTCAGGTCCTAAGATGAACAGACTTAGTTCAGGTTGCTGAAGATAGCTGTGATAGAACAGGGAACTGAAATCACTTCAATTAGCAGATCAACAAATAGAGAAGTGTGCTTACTCTCCAAATTCACTTAGATTTGTCTCCTGTTATCAGCCTCCTATGCATTCCTGCTAAATACCTTTCACATTTACTTCTAATATTTGCTTTTGTTATATCAAGCTCATACTTTTGTATGAAAGATTTTTTTAACAATGGAGAAAATGTTGCTTGCCTTCTCACAGTTGTAGAATGATTAGAATAGATTTAGGAATAAAGTAACCCTGCCCCCCCAACCTGTGGAAATACACACCTAAAAGCTTAGCCCATTAAGTGAATGCTATGAAATGCTGTAATGCAGAATGCACAAAACGTTGCCAATGGCAAATAAAGAGTCAGTTACATTAAAAATAATCTGTATTGATTTTTATATTACAGCTACAGGATGAAATTAAGTTTTTGCTAAATAACTTTGAGTTAAACCATCCATTGATAGCAAACAGGAAATAATCTGATTTTCTTCAACTATATAGTTTTAGGAAATACGGGCAGTTGTGTTGTCAAAGCATTGAATAGTGCTGTACAGCTAGAAGCCATGTAATTACGTGCACAAAAGGATCAGATTATAGCTTGTTAAAACCATTACTTTTCTGAGACTATTGCCCTTTGAATTTACAGGAAGAATGGGAGAGCCTGGTTTCAGGCACTGCTTTAAGTCCTATGTTTGCAACAGTATTCTATTTTAAATCCTGAAAATTCAGCTCATCTAGATTAAATAGGATTCTCTGTTTGGATGTTCAAAATAACCTCTTAAAACACCAGTCAATATTTTAGCTCATTAGTGCTGATCTAGCTAATTTTCTCTCCAAGGATTCTCAGCCTAGAGCCTGGTCTCTGTCCTTTTATTTATAGCTTTTATCTCCTATAACCAGTTTGTGGAAGGATCCATGTGGTTTGTTCTTTTTGATGCTAGTGACGTATTGTGATGTCATTTCTCCATATGATGTTAATTTTGAACACTGCCTGCAGGCTGTGACAAGCAAAATTGTTGAAATGCATAACATTATTGCAGAGATACTTTTGCAGTAACCCAATTCTGTCTCCCACAAGCTGCAAGAAAGTTGAACAAAGCACCGGCTCTGTTGTCAGTTTTGGGGTGCCAACAAAACAGTCTTTTTGAGATCATGAAAGAACCCTGCAATGTTGGAAAAGATAGGGCTCTGTCTCCACAGCAAAGGCTGGGAGGCGTGGGGATCACCAACATGACAAGTTAAACATGAGGAAGAGGCTTTCAGAACGCCTGAGAGTTTAATATACCTTGGCAGAAAAAAAAATGACAGCCAAACAGCATGCCCACTCCGGTTTGCAAGGAGCCGAGAGCATCCATTTCTTTTAATACGCATGCTTTCATCCTTGTCCCAGTGCTGTTGTGCTTATTGCCATCTACCCAAAGCCACTTGCAGGTGAATCAATGGAAATGGCAGTGGTTTTGGGGTCCAGCTGTACTTTGTGATTTTGAGGGAGGAAGGAAGAGCAAGTCTGTTTGCATTTATGCTCTAAATGTAGCTCTTTTTTTACAGCCCATTTCAGTTGTGCTCTATAGTGGTGTTATGCATTATAGACTGAAAAGCTGTGCCACCAAGTTTCCATAAAAAATTTTAAATAAGAAGAAGAAAAAAGAAAATTAAGAATTGCATGATCACGTGTTCTCAGGTCTTTCTTAACAAAAGCAAAAATTGCTGCATTGCAAGACAGAATTCTAGATTCAACAGATAGTTCCCTAAATTAACTCCCTGTTCTTCTGCACGTTATAGAGACATTATCCCTTTAATAGCTTTGGCCATTAAGATGGCACAATGACCCACACATTCTCAAACAGAACCACCAGATACCCTCAGATGTTTTGCTTGGCAGAACATTATGCAAAGGAATCTGAACAGTCTGGACGGCTGAGCTGAGACCAACGGCATGAGATTTAACACGGCCAAATGCCGGGTCCTGCACTTGGGGCACAACAACCCTAAGCAGAGCTACAGACTAGGAGAAACCTGGCTGGAAAGCTGCCAGGGAGAGAAGGACCTGGGGGTGTTGGTTGACAACTGACTGAACATGAGCCAGCAGTGTGCCCAGGTGGCCAAGAAGGCCAATGGCATCTTGGCTTGTATCAGGAACGGCGTGACCAGCAGGTCCAGGGAGGTGATTCTCCCCCTGTACTCGGCACTGGTGAGACCGCACCTCGAGTACTGTGTTCAGTTCTGGGCCCCTCACCACAAGAGGGATGCTGAGGCTCTGGAGCGAGTCCAGAGAAGAGCAACAAAGCTGGTGAAGGGGCTGGAGAACAGGCCTTATGAGGAGCGACTGGGAGAGCTGGGGTTGTTCAGCCTGGAGAAGAGGAGGCTGAGGGGAGACCTCATTGCTCTCTACAACTACCTGAAGGGAGGTTGTGGAGAGGAGGGTGCTGGCCTCTTCTCCCAAGTGACAGGGGACAGGATGAGAGGGAATGACCTCAAGCTCCGCCAGGGGAGATTTAGGCTTGAGATAAGGAAAAAATTCTTCACGGAAAGGGTGGTCTGCCCAGGGAGGTGGTTGATTCACCATCCCTGGAGGTGTTTAAGGTGAGGGTGGATGAGGTACTTAGGGGCATGATTTAGGGATTGGTGGGAATGGTTGGAGTCGATGATCTGGTGGGTCTCTTCCAACCTGGTTATTCTGTGATTCTGTGATTCTGTGATTATAACAGATTAAATATGACAAGTAAAATGGTAAATTAACCTGGAGAAACATTCCAGTCTCCAAAAAGGCAGCCCCACTCATTACAGGTATAGTTGCTGCACTAACATCTTCTAGTGGTTGAAGTTATGTTCATTCTTACAGTAACTTATGTTTTTGCAAACAATGCACTGCAATATGAACAGTGCATAGGTTTCTGCCACTTTAGATGCAGAACTGGTAGGGACTGGTGCATCCCAGTGCTCACAGCATGGTTTTCATTTGCATTTTCCCCATGCATCTTTGCATAATTCACTACTTAAATGGATCTCATATTCCACCAGCCATCTCACTCCCCAAAACAGATACCCATCAGAGGACAGATCATCATGAAGGGAAAATAGCCATTGTGGGTTTTTTCTTAGATGGATTTTTGGCAAATGGGCAGACTGCTTAGAGCACAAATGTTATGAAGTACAGTTGCCAAGTCACAAGGCATTTTCCTTTTCCGGATCAGTCTGCTCCTCTCCAACCTACCCGATGATACAGAGGTTTTGGTGCAGCTACATCATGATGTGTGTGCGCTCTAAAGCCATGTCTCTCAGACTGTCATCTTTGCCCTATTGCAGCTGATAGGCTTTGCTTGTGCTTCCAGCATCCTCCTCCTATTTTTGAATTTATTTTTCATGATCCTAGTATCTGTGTGACCAGTGTAGTTCTGCTGCTTTGAGTTTGCATCCTGTTCTAGTACCAGCACAAGCGAGGCAGTGGAGTTTAAGGAAGATTCATTGTCCTGTACAAACCATGCTTTGTATGAACAGACGTAATTAATAAGCAGTCAGAAGCAGACAGGAGGAATGCAGGCACTGTGTAAGCTTGACGCACATTTATATCACAGTGAGATCCTGATCTCCGGCCCCCATTTTGCCTCATATTCAACTTTATTTTCAATGCAACCTGCCAGTCATGTTCCATTTTGCAGCGTGCAGGGTCTCTGAGGACACTGATAGCATAATTAAGAGATATCAATAACTGGGCAAACTTTAAACTTTCACATCTGGAAGCACTAGATGTATGCTTGAAAGTCCTCTGATATCTTGCAGAAATCCAGTTTCACTGTATTCTGTCTCTATTTTCCATGTCTTACTTTAAAATGAACAGAGCAGGAGGAAGTTTGTTTTGTGCTGAACATGGATATGAACTTAGTTCAGGACTTTGTAATTTGTTAGCTTATTTCACAGAACTCTGCATGTGGTGCGCAGCAAATGATTGCAAAATGAGTAATAAATTAAGCTGTAAAAAATATGAAACTGGCTCATGACGGATTTCCAAACAAAAGCATTGGACTTTGGATGTTATTATGATTTTTAACACCTGCAAGCACATGGATGATTTATTTCTCTGCCATGATCTTAGCCTGAAGCCACAGATGTATTTTGCTCATATTGGAAACTTGCTTATCTGGAGTTCAGGGTTTAACTTCAGATTAAGCTTTCAGGTGCTAATGCAACAACAACAATAATTTTAAGATGATCTTACCTCAGCAGATTTTTACTTCTCTTGTATGTATTTATTTTGCAGTTTATCTTGACATTATAAGAAACGTTCTTAATCAGTCTTTTGAAATCTCAGCAGTTTTCTCCTATATATCCTTTATATAGTTTCTTATAGGAAGGATTTCTAGCAGTCTGTAAGAAGTCCAGTAATTTTATTTCTGACTTGAACATTAAAGATTGTCTGAGTGTGCTGTGAAAGGCTGTTCCTGTTTTTTCCTATTCCATTTTACACCAATTAGCTCAATCAGCTTGCAGAAAGTATCATGAAACTACCACACAGTGCATCTGAATTTAGGTCTCCCATGGTATTGGATAGGGAGCGAATTAGTGAATTGATCTCACTACAATAATACGCTAGGTTTTTCTTTGCAATATATTAAAATATACTTTTTATTTTAGTATATTTTTGTTTGTCTCTTGATTCAAACTATACCCAGCAATTAAGAGAGCACTGTAAATTCTCTTCTGATTTATGGAACCCTAAATAATTTTCTTCAATGGAACTCACTCTACTGGTTGTGTGGTCAACACATGTTAAACACTTACTCTCCAAAAGTACTGTTAAGCTCATTAAACTCAGAAAAAAAGCCCAAGAATTTAAAATAAATTAAGTAATAATCCAAGTTTAAAATAAACTGAGTTTTCTTTGCCTTAAAAATTTGGCATTAAAACAGAATGGGTAGCTTAAAAACATCTATCTTTTCGTAGATTATGTTTCATTTTTTTTTTAAAATCAGAGTTGTAGTTACTGTAAATGAAAATCTATAATGCATGCACAAATTTAACATAATATTATAAAGCCTGCAGATTCAGGCTGTTATGGATGCACATATACCAGGGGAGTCCGAAGAGAATTAAGGAATTGCTCTGTTAGGGGAACAGCTTCCCTGTTACAGTCACCCTTTTGAAAGGAAAATGTGAGGGCGATCCCCTTCTTCTCCTAATGTCTATCTTAAGGATACTTCTGAGTGATGGCGAACTCTAGCCCGCGTTCAAGAGGCTACCTCTGGCACTGTAGGACTTAGAATGAGCTGCACAGAGGCTGCCCTTTGCCTTGTGCTATGGCCAGTGGGCTCTCCTGCCGCATCTGTCTAGGAAGAAGCCAACTGGGTATGTCCCTACAGGGTCCTTTTGTACAATGGTTTAGAGTCTGATGTGCAGTCGTGCCCTCTGGCTTCTCGGAGCTGCAGCATTATATTCTTGGCTCTTTGCAAGACCTCTGATTTTGACAGCCATGGGAGAGAGAACAAGAGGGCAGGGAAACCCAGCACTGCCATGCCATCTCTTTATATACGCTAGCACTCAAAAGTGTACCTGCTGTTTTAGAGGACATTTGGGAAATATAATTTGCAGTCTTGAGGTGCCCAATACAGGATCATAGAATAGAGTCATAGAACCATTTAGGTTGGAAAGGACTTCTAGAATCATAGAGTCAACTGTTAACCTAGCACTGCCAACTCCATCACTAAACTATGTCCTACGCACCATACCTACATATCTTTTAAATACCACTGGGATGGCAACTCAACCACTTCCCTGGGCCACCTGTTCCAATGCTTGAATATTTTCCTACTATTTAGTCTAAACCTCCCCTGGTGCAACTTGAGGCCATTTCCTCTTGTTCTATCACTTGTTACTTGGGAGAAGAGACCAACACCTGCCTCACTACAACTATTAAATGAAGTTAGTTGTAGAGAGCAATAAGATATCCCTGTGGACTCCTGTTCTCCAGACTTAACACCTTTCCCTTGTGCCTTTGATCCTATGTGGTTTTTTTGGAAGATGCCATACTTGCTGAATAAGCAGTGAGTTTTGCACCAGGATGGGCTCAGGATTTGGCTACCGGTGGGCAGCAGTGTAGGTATGAGCACCTACCTCTAGTTACAGTGAGGGCCTCTTTCCCCAGAGGTCTTTGCCAGTACCATGAATCTTAAATAACAGCACAATCGGGCAAACTCGGGCTATGAAGAAGATCCAAGCAATTCTAGGTGTTCACCTTGGCTGTGATGGCTCCGTATGAATTTTGAAAATGCATGCAGCTGCATTGTGTGTTATAGTTCTCATCTGCAAAATGCAGATAGTCCTACCTTACCTTATCCACTCCAAAGGGAATGGTGAAATAATGGTTTACCTTTTATTTTTTTTTTAACCAAATGCTCTGTTGCCAGGATTTCTGCTTATTATTTTAATTCATGTATATAGTTTAGTAGGGACTTTCCTCACTATGATCAGGCCTTCTATTATTTTTAAAAACTCCAGTTTATTTTCTTGTCTTAAATTTTGTTTAAAAAAGCTGTTCAGATTTGTTAACGGTTGATCACTTATCTTGGTAAACATGCTTCAAAAAGAAATCAAACTCAAATGGTTTTATGCAACTCTTCTGACTGCAGATATTAAGGGAATAACCTCTAGCCTTTAATTAATACCCACAATTCACTACTTATTGAATTGTGAATTTAATTGGCAGTGCTGTAAGAATTCCAGAAATAACTGAAGATTTAAATGCCTACAAAACTATGTTACCAAGTTGTCCTGCCTGAAATCTGCAGGAAGAATGCTTTTATTTGTACAGCCGTTAGAATGATTCATCCACATATTTCTGAAAAAAAGCTGATCTGAGTTTGTCCTAAGGGAAAAGGTTCTCTTCAGACCTCGATAAATGCTAGACTGTGTCCATCTCCATGCACATGCACGGGAAGCAAATTGCAGTCCCTTGAAGCAAGAAGAGAGGAACCACTGGTGCTGTCCATTTCAGGTGGACTGTGAACTTGCCTCCATGTCTAGATATTGGAGTGGACATAGAACAAAGAGGGCTGGCCTTGTCCTAAGAGTTTTATACCATGTTAGATGGATTATACCATAGTGTGCAGTTCTGCCAACCAGCCTGAAAAGTCAGAAGCAAATGTTATTTGAGTTGCACTGAATACAATGTTCTTTGATTTGTTTTTCAACCTGGAAAACCTCTGAAAGGGTTTTGTGGAAAATGCAACAGAATTGGAGCAACGTGTTCCTGCCTGGATCACCTTTAACAGGAACCAAGGAAACAAAAGAGCTGGCTTGCAGACTTGTGGAGGTGGGCTTGATGGCAGTTCTAGCACCTTCTCCCTTTCATACAGGCATCTGATAACCGCGTCACATGCAGGTTTGATCTCCCTCTGCTTCTTGGGGTATGAACTCACTTCCTCTGTCAAAATGAGAGGTGTCAAGGACAGACTCAACTCTAGACCACACTGCTTGGGAAATGAGTTCCCTAGTTTACAAAACTCTTCTGTCTCAGAGCCCTTTTTTGTTGTTAGTGCCTAACTAATGAGGGCCTCAGCATCAACTGCTCTGATGTGCTTACCTGCTCCTCCTGTGCTGCATTGGTTGGTAAAGTTTGTGGTCCCTCAAACATCCTCTGTTCTTTGGACTGGCCTTTCCTTTCTTCTGATTTTTTTTTCCTCCAAATACTCCTGCACCCCTTCTACTTGGTTTAATTATTGTCCTCCTTTGCTTTTGTCACCGCACCAAAACACGGGAATGACAATCCATGAACAGCAGATCGTAAAGCCACAAAAGAATTTACACGAACAGGGATTTTCCAACATAAACTGCTTCATGTCCATGCACTCAAACTCACCTAAAAGTCCTTTACTTGTTTTTTGGGCTCTGTCTTCTGGGAAAGAATATACTTGCATTTGTGTTTTCCAGTTATTCCATGTCTTGTGTCTGGAGAACAGCTGGATTTTCTCATTGTTAGGATAGTGCTCTTCTTTCTGTTTCTACCTGCACGTTGCACTGCATTCACTCCAATGCTGTAGTAGCAGAGCTGCCCATTTGCTGTGGTGACGTGGAGTGGGTCAATTCATAACAAAAACCAAAATACAGCAGGAATGTGGTGAGAGTACAGATCCGTTAAGACATATTGAATAGGCATCAGAGAAGTCTGAAGCAGTGTTTTACTCTTGCAACTGCAGGTGAGAGTGCTGCAGGTTCTGGGGCTCAGTGCCATTTGCTCAAAGCAAAGAGGCACAGATAGTTTCAGAGTCGATAAATGGAAAAAAAAATTAAACCAGGATAGAAACAGGGAGGAACCTATGCAGGGATACAAGAAAGCAGCTCACAGTTCATATTTCTTATGGAAATGGCAAAAAGTCCAAATCAAATAAATAAGCTCCCTAAAGCATTTTCTATTATAAATAGAAGTCTTTAGACATCAAGTTTCAAAATTAAGCACCTGATTAAGGAGACTCAGTCATAAGATTTTCTGGCCAACCTCAATGCCTCAGAATTATGATCCAGCTCTGCAACTATTCTGGCCTATATCTCATTTGCAGTGCATGAATGACCGCAAAGCAGTTCTGTATTTGACTTATATGTACAAATTGGAGGATTTTCATCCACAGTGTCTGCATCCTGCAGGAAGAAGATGTACAGCAGGACAAAACACATTCATTGATTTGCTCAGAACTTGAATTCTGTGAGGTTCAACTTGTGCCTTGCAGTTCTTACACTGGAAGAGAAAGCAACCCCAGTGTGTTAAATAAGGGGGTTGTAGACCTCTATTATATTCACCTACAGACATCTCTTTTCCAGACTAAAGAGTCCCAATTGATTATCATTTGTGGATGTACTGCTGGCTGCAGAAATTGGCATCCCTAACCTTGCAAACCCTCAAAGACTTGGTTTTCCCTAGGCTGCAGGAGAGATCTCTTGCTTTCAGTCACAATACACTGTGCTTAGCAGCTCTGTTGGTAGGTCTCTGTGCCCCTTAGTTGTGTTTACCATAGCTTCTGGATCCAGACCCAGTTCTGGAAGTGAAGAATAAAACTATATATGCTTAATTTTTTACAGGTTGCTTAAGCAGTTGTAAATTATTCAGAGCTGGAATTTGTCCAGAACAGCAGATTTTAACAGAGCTTGTCTCATAAAAAATGTACCATAGGAATTTTTAGTGGTCTTAAGGACTCAAAAACCTGAGACTTTGGTATCCCACCTACCAACATAGTGCTTTCTGACAGTAAGCTGAGAACCTGGCTTACACCTGAAGAATCACCAACACCCAGAAAAGTCTGAGGACTCCTAAGCTAAATGTTGACTATGTTTGACCCTGCATGGTTTGTACAAGATGAAATCCCGATTTTGCGTGGCTAGAACAGATCAGTAACATTCTTCATTAGTTTACTGGCGCCTCCTCAGATTTGGAATTCTGCCTAGCTGTACCGAGTCCCCAGAACTATTTGTTCAAACTGGTGGAGGTTTTGTCTTTTTTAACCATTAATCACTAAATTGTGCACAGTAAAGAGGGGGAGACAGAGAGTAGTGTATAGCCACAGACAAAATAAATAGTTTACCAAAAATATTAAATTAAGTCACATGTAGAATTCAACAGTTATTTGTCTTTAGAACACACCAGCTAAGAGAAGACGAAAATACATTTACTGACATGATTTGTATGCCATCAGGAAAACATTTTCTAGAGCTACTGCAATAGTCCAGATATTACATGAGGAATAATGACGACAGTGCTAGCATAGTACCTGAATGAACTCCTCTCAGTCAGAGAGGTTTTAGGTGTGTGGGTGGAAAAGATAACAAATGCGCCTCATCAGGAAAAATTTGAAAGCCAGTTAAAACATTCTTCCTTTGCAAGGACTGTGATTTGGCAGTTAATTTTGTAAATGTTCTTTAATTCTGACAAAAATGTTTTCCATTAATATAAAACATTATTCTTTTGCTCTTCAGTTGCGTAAGACAAGCCTGAGACAACCATTTTATTGCTGAAGTCTGTTTAAATTTATCTTGTGACTAATTGGTCTTGATTAAAGTATATTAAAATGTTAAGTGTCTGTAAGCTGAGTCCAATGATTACTTTTCCTTCTTCTCAAACAATCGATGGCTCTTGAGCCCATATGGCCCAATATTTCAAGGTTCTTCAGTGTAAGGCACTACTGATATTGTAAGTACTTGCTGCAGTACTTACAATTTGTTTTTACTTGCAGTATGTAGCAATTTGTGGTTACTCACAGAAGAAACCCACCACATAATGTACCATAATGCAGTGCTATTTTTATAAAAAAATACCATGGTTTCATTAGCTTGTTAGCATTACCAGTCCCTAGTAGGTGCAGTGGAAACAAAAGTAACAGGGGATGAAGACAAGGCTGAAGTACTCAATGCCTACTTTGCCTCAGTTTCTAATAGTAAGGAAAATTGTTCCCTCTGTGCACAACCCCGGGGGCTGGAAGAGCAGTATGAGGTCCCCACGGTCCAAGAGGAGGTGGTTAGAGCCTTGCTTGCCCAGCTAGACGCCCACAAGTCTATGGGGCCGGATGGAGTCCACCCAAGAGTTTTGAGGGAACTGGTGGATGTGCGGGCCAAATCCCTTTCCATCATCTTCCAACAGTCCTGGATGACTGGGGAGGTTCCGCTGGACTGGAGGCTGGCTGATGTCGTGCCCATCTACAAGAAGGGGCGCAGGGAGGATCCGGGGAACTACAGGCCTGTCAGTCTGACCTTAGTGCCAGGGAAAGTCATGGAGCGGGTGACCTTGAGTGCGATCATGAAGCACTTGCATGAGAATCGGGTAATCAGGCCCAGTCAACACAGGTTCATGAAAGGCAGGTCTTGCTAAAGTAATCTGATCACCTTCTATGACCGAGTGACTAGACTCTTGGATGAGGGAAAGGCTGTGGATGTGTCTTCCTGGACTTCAGTAAAGCCTTTGATACAGTTTCTCACAGCATTCTGCTTCGGAAACTGTCGGCCTCTGGCCTGGACGGGTGCACACTCTCCTGGGTGAAAAACTGGTTGAACGACCGGGCCCAGAGGGTGGTAGTAAATGGAGTTTACTCCAGCTGGAGGCCAGTTACAAGTGGGGTTCCCCAGGGCTAAGTCCTGGGTCCAGTCCTGTTTAATGTCTTTATCAACAACCTGGATGAAGGCATTGAGAGCTCCCTTAGCAAGTTTGTGGATGACACTAGGCTGGGTGGAAGTGTGGATCTGCTGGAGGGTCGGGAGGCTCCAAAGGGACCTGAACAGGCTGGACTGCTGGGCTGAGACCAACGGCATGAGGTTTAACAAGGCCAAATGCCGGGTCCTGCACTTGGGGCACAACAACCCCAAGCAGACGAACTAGGAGAAACCTGGCTGGAAAGCTGCCAGGAGGAGAGGGATCTGGTGGTGTTGGTCGACAGTGACTGAACATGAGCCAGCAGTGTGCCCGTGCCCAGGTGGCCAAGAAGGCCAATGGCATCTTGGCTTGTATCAGAAACGGCGTGACCAGCAGGTCCAGGGAGGTTATTCTCCCTCTGTACTCAGCACTGGTGAGACCACTCCTTGAATCCTGTGTTCATTTCTGGGCCCCTCACCACAAGAGGGATGTTGTGGCTCTGGAGTGAGTCCAGAGAAGAGCAATGAAGCTGGTGAAGGGGCTGGAGAACAGGTCTTGTGAGGAACGGCTGAGAGCTGGGGTTGTTTAGCCTGGAGAAGAGGAGGCTGAGAGGAGACCTCATTGCTCTCTATAACTACCTGAAAGGAGGTTGTGGAGAGGAGGGAGCTGGCCTCTTCTCCCAGGTGACAGGGGACAGGATGAGAGGGAATGGCCTCAAGCTCCGCCAGCGGAGATTCAGGCTTGAGATAAGGAAAATATTTTTCTCGGAAAGGGTGGTTAGACATTGGAACAATCTGCCCAGAGAGGTGGTTGACTCGCCTTCCCTGGAGGTATTTGAGGTGAAGGTGGATGAGGTGCTTAGGGGCATGATTTAGAGATTAGTAGGAATGGTTGGACTCGATGATCCGGTGGGTCTCTGATTCTATGATTCTATGAAACAGCAAATCTTTGCTTTTAGGATGGGAACTGGGAACTCCATGTGTCCAAGACTGTGAAGTATTCAAAATGTGTCTTGCTCTAAGCATCTGCCATAAGATACTGTGACTAAGTCCCTAACTTAATGTTGACGGAAATTTATATTCTGTATTCTGGTTTCCGACCACTTTTTTTTGTCATTGAGTATAAAGAAAAAAGTATATGAATATCATCAACATACTTTGTGTGTTAATACAAAGAAATTTATTTTTCTTTCACCCCTTCCCTGTCCCCAGTGATGTAAAACTGAAGTGCCCCTGAAGGAGGAGCTGACCTCAGAGTCAATACAGAGTTGGGGATAGTGCCTGTGCTTTCTCCTATGTTTTTTACAACTTTTTTTTTAACACAGTGGTTTATTTTTCTGACTTTCTATGGGTCTGCCATTGTTCCAGTAGGAAGACTGTATATGACCCATTCAAATGCAGTTGTCATGACCTCTGCCTACTGTTGCTATCCATTTTCATTAGGTTTTTAGATGTGCTGCTCTCCTAAAAGCTCAGCTATGCAGAAAAAATCTCTGGCCCAAACCCTGCAGCTGTGATAGTGTGAATTTATCCCCTAGTTCTGAAAAGGCAAATTAAAAATTTACGCCTACAGTCAGATTCTTCCCTCTTTCTCTGCTTCTTTACAGAAAAAAAAAAAAGGTCAGTAAAAAGTATGCAGTGAAAGGCCTATCCTACTGAGGTCATACTCTGAACAACAGCACAGAAAATATGGCGTGATACAGTTTCATGTCTATGTAAGAGCAGCTTTTATGGAATTTTGTTGAGTTTACAAGAGTTATTTGTCCACCTGCCAGCTCTGCAGGCCTCTGATCTTGAAATCCAAGCTGCATTCTCTTTAGCTTCTTCATTATCACCATAACTTTTCACCAGCCAAACCATGTCTTGCTTCATATTTATGCAAGCACACGTTCTTCGGATTCTGTTTCTAGTTAAGCTTTTTCATTCCCTGTCTTCCAGAGGCTGTCTGGAGAGACAGGATTATGGTCTTGGAATTGGAACATATTGTTATGTGATACAGAACAGAAAACCATTACTTCGTGATGCAGAACAGTAAAATATATCAATACATGGTGCAAAGCAAGTCTTACACATTCTTCCTTAATGGTTGTGGTTTTACAGTACTTAGAAGAGGTAATAATAAGAATAAATATCTACTCCAGGAAGAAAAAAAACTATCATCTCTCTTAATATGAGCAGAAATGTATTAATTTTGCAGATCTGCTTTCCAGAGCAGGAACTGACTCTTATGTGCTAGGGTTGACATCATGTACAATTTAGAGGCTAAGGTAGGGTGATCAGTAGCATGGGTAGCATGAGATTGAAGAGAGTTTAATTCTCTCCTTTGCTGTAATTTCACTTACCGAAGCCAATTAAACTCTTCATGATTCACTTCCCTGCTGCTCAGAAATGTTATGAATAAACACAAGCGATACTTAGGGTAACATATCTTAAATGGATTGTAATAAAAAGGCTTGCTTATCTTGCTATGTGCCTGTATAATGGCAAATAATATTTATTCTGTTGAGTTGATTTTTCCAGAAGGGCCAGTTAAAAGCAGGATAATGATCATGCACAAATTGTAATATTCATTAATATGGTGTCTTGAAGCTGTCCTGAATATGTTTTCTTCCAGCCAGCAGATTACTTATGTGGGTTTCATGATTTTTCTTAAGCTCCAGGATGTTGATTCTCAAATCCTACAGATTATTTTGGGGCCACACGTGCAGTAAGTTACACTTGGTGGTCCATTTAAAAGCAAGGGGCATTGCACAGTTTCTTCAGCAGTGTGTTTTCTGAAAACTCTGGCTTTTCTAAATAACTCAGGAGTGATCAGTTTGTGTTGTTGAGTGTTGGTGGATTATTTCAAACAAGCCATATCGCAGCAGTAAGACAGAAAGAAGAGTATTCTGCCTGGACTTAACAGTGATTGCACTGACAGTCCTATTAAATCTTCTGCAAATGGTATATGGGATGTGCCTGTACCTTGCTGGCTGTCCCCTATGCTTTGCACTCCCTGTGTTTGAACATAGCAAATGTGACACAGTCATAATCCTTGTTGATCAGCAATCTGAAATCTCTTAATACAACCAACTGTTGCATCCCTGTAAAGACAATAGTTCTCTGTACCTCTGTCTACCTCTCTAAAACTATCCTTTGGATGTTAGAAGACTGTGATTATATTCTCCTCCTTCAACTTTTCCTACATCAAGTTCTTCAGCACTCTACTTACTGGTGATTATCATCTACCAGGCAGTCTCAGATTTTTCAACGTCTCTTGAGCAGAAAGAAAACAAAACTGAGTGAAATAGTCCAGGTGTGGCCTGACAAGTGCCAGGTAGAAAAGAATAATCACAGCTCTTGGTTTGCTGGCTGTCCTCTTGCTGCTGCAGCCCAGGACGCAGTTTGCCTTCTTTGCTGCCAGGGCAGGCTGCTGGCTCATGCTCAGCTTGCTCTCTGTCCAGACCCCCAGGGCCTTTTCAGCAGGGCTGCTTCCCAGCCAACTAGTCCCCAGCCTATACTGCTGCTTGGGATTATTCTGTCCCCGTTGCAGAACTTTACATTTGTCTTCATTAAACCTCAAACATTTCTTGTTTTAACCTCTTGTTGGCTCAGTCTTCCAGCCTGTTGAGGTCTCTCTGTGTGGTGGCTTGTCTCCTTCCAGCACATCTCTTTTCCAAGTTTGGTGTTATCTACAGACTTGATGCAGACATTCAATCTTATTATCCAGATCACTGAAAAATATGCTGAATAGTATGGGACACCCTGTCAGCCCCGACAAATGCTGTTTGTGACTGGTTGGTTTGATTTTGAGCCATTAATTAATCATCACATTTTGAGCTTTTAGCTTAGTTTCTACCCATCTTGTTTTGACCTATTCTTTGAATTTCAAGAGAGATCAGTGGTGTCAATAGAGATCTGCTGGCTATGGAGTCCATCACACAAGGCAGATTGAAGTTTCATGTCAGAAAATGTGACTGTGAAAACCAAAAAATTTAAGGGCGACATGTTGAAGTGCTAAGGAAGAGGAGCAAAAGCCGAATCAAGAAGATGGATGGAGGTGGAGCAGTCCTGAAAGTTGGAGTTGGAAACAATTTGCAATTTTAGTCTTGAAAAAGGGCAAAAGAGAGAAAAAGCTCTGTAGATGTGAAGAGCTGCATGGCTGTAGGTGACTAAGTTCCTTTGTAATGGAGAGAGAGGCCTTTGAGAGGCAGCAAACACAGAAGGAAAGCAGTGAGCAGACAAGAGTGTGAAAATGAAAAAAAGGTGAGAAGACTAGGGAAAGGAAGGAAAATGAACACTGAAGAGAGGTGTGAAGGGGTTCAATGGGTTTAGCTGAAAGTGATAGGGCACTATTGAGAGTCTCCAACCGAAGAGTGTTAATGAAATGGGGAAAATAGTACACCCAAGCTGTAGACCTATAGTGTTGTTTCTACTACTTTATCATGGTGTGATATTGTCTCAAAGTGTGAAACTGTCATATAAACCCATATAACTCTCCAAAAACTTTCTAAGAAAAGATATAAATTTGTATTTTTTCTTAGTATTTCTGGAGATTTTGTTTTAACATCCACCTTTGTCATATTCTAATGACAAAGGGAGCAGCTTTCCATATAAACACATCCATTTATTATCAAAACCTCACTTAGAGACCCCTGTGTTTCCTGTATTGTAATAAATGCTAAAATTTTTAGCTGGAGCCCACAGTATTGTTGGTATGAAACATAAATGGGTGTGATCATAGATTTTTGGCTTAATCTAGCACCCATTGAAGTTATTAGAAGATTTGCCATTGACGTCAGTGGGAAGAGAACTGGGCCCATGATAGGAACTACAGTAGTAATAACAATGCATTTGACTTATATAGCCCTCTCTCCGCTTGCCAGAGGCCTTTGGGCACTGCATGTAAATGAATACAAAACAATAAAAGAGATTAAAATGTCTCTGATTCCTGCAAGATTAGAACAGACAAACAGTGAAAATTCAAGTATGTCTATATATGGGCCACTTCTTATGCAATGGTTCTAACTGTGTCATCACACAGTTTATGGCAGGTCATCACATACTTGATCTCCACAGAGCTGTTGTGGATTGATTTGTGAAACCACTGCCTGTTTAGAATTTTCTTAGCATGTAAATAAGCAAAAAAAAAAAAAAAAAAAAAAGGATATTGATAAAAGAGAATATTTTTAGGCTTGCAAATCAGCCAAAATCAGTCAAATTCTTGGCACCAGCCATGTGCTGCTGAGCAGTGTCAGATGCTCACCCATACACAAATTGACATTTACGAGGCATGTTGTGCCTGGTGCCAAGTTCAGAAATAAATTGCCTCTTTTGATAGGTTCACCAGAGCCTCCGAAGTACACCAGAGCTGCCCAAGATTCATTTATTGTTTGCTACTGGAGGGACTTGAATGCTTCTAGATGAAGAATGAAAATCCAATCAGTGCAGCATAAGGGAAACTGCATAAACTGAAGTATGATAACTGTGAAGCTGCAGTTTCACAGGATAACATATTTAGATTGTTGCATGTGGAGGATTAGGTACTTGGCTGTCATTAATGGCAACGTAGGCTGCATAATTAATTCCATGTGTATGCTGCTGAAAACCTACTCCAATAAATGCCAATGCAACTTACCCAGGGAGCATAGATGAGGTTGGGTCTGACCCCTAGAGCATTGCTTGTAAAGGTTACAGCCCTAAAAGGATTTCCTTCAGCTGCATAGGGGATGATGCCGCTTTCTGATAGTTCTCTGCAAGAACACATGGTATTGTGGTGCTTGGGGAAGCTGAAGATCCTAATTTTGCCTCTTTGCTGGTCCAGAGCCAACCTGAGATTAAGTTCTGCAAGTCTGCGGTGAGCCAAAATATGTACACATATAGTACCAGAAAGAGGATATCTTCACCTGGTCAGATGATTCATTGATCAAAAGTCCAGCAGCACGCTGTCCCTTAGGCTGACCAGTACAGCTCATGGTGTCTCAAAGGAAACATAGGCAATTGTGCAATGCTATACAATAATTAAACATGAAATGTGTGAGACCCAACAGCCAGGAACTCACTTCTCAGAGCCTACAAAACTTATCTAAGTATCTTCATGAAGCCCTGAGGGTCAGTTTGTCCAAGTCAGATTTACCAGGCTTTGACCTCTTCTTTGAGATGTTTTGGTCTTCTGGAGAAGGTACAGACACTGACTACGCTGATGAGGCCAGTTCTCAATAGCATTGTCTTTTTGGAGATAATTATAGTATGGGTCTGAACATTTAAAAATGATGATTTCTACCACATGGTGCTGTAATATTTGTCAAGGGAGCTGAACAAGACAAAGCTTTACCACAAACTGGCCTAGTTAGGCAAGATGGTGCCTGTGGTGAGAGGTCCTATTCCCTGTAACAGTAACTGAAAACCCTGCAGGAGGAAGACAGGCAGAAGCTTTTTTTTTGTAGTCATTATTCTGAAAAAGAGCTTGCAAGTCTGCCAGCTTGTCTGTTTTTTTGATCTGTGGAAGATCTTGAGTTGTTGTGGTGCTGCCACTAGTAGTATCCTGTTGCTTTGATGATCCCTCTAAATTAGGGAAGGTTTTTAGGGAGAAGTGTGGTCCTCCAATGGACTAATTCATACAAATAGGAAAATCTAGACAAGCTTTGGGGCCAACAAGCATCTTTTGGCTCAGAAGGATCTCACCTAGCGTGCCTCATAGCTTGCCTTTTGAGTCCAGTTTTATCAGTTGGTCTAATAAAAGGTATTGCTTCACCCTGAAAACCTTACAGTGCTTACATTCATAGTTCCTAGCAGTTCAATAATAATTCAACAGTAAGTATCCCATTTAAAACCGAGCTATGCAACTTCAGGCCCTTGAATGAAGAAGTGTCCTGTGTATGATCTGGTCTCGGCTCCAGCACTACCAGTGCTGACAGCTATGCCTGGGATGGATGCTCTGGTTTTAAAGAAGTTCAGGGATCTTGATAGAGACAATATATACATTGAAGAAATTCCAGCCAAAGTTAATGATGATCCGATGCTGCCTGCAGTCGTTTGATATGGTGAGCTGTGAAGGCTTGCAGGGAAGAGATGTGTAACCATGTACCTGTGTGCCAGCGGCTGTTACTGGAACCAAATGGTCCTAAAATTAGTTATTAATTACATTATCATTGTTCATGATTATTTTCTGTGGTTATTACCAGCATTGAAATGTGTTGACTTGACAGACTGGAAAACTGAGCATTTCTCATGTACTTGGGCATCTGTGTTGCAAACACTGCCCGCTGCCTGGGAATAACAGCAGGCACATCTCTCAGTCCTTAAATCATACTAGTATTTGAAGAGTCTACTATCAAGACAAATGGGAAATAAGAAATGGAATGAGCTAATCTTCTTCCCTTTATTATCTGTGTTTTTAAAGGGAGTGAAAAAACAAGTGCCTGACAGGCATGGTCTCAGGTGTGGTGGAAACTGAGGGACAGAACTGGGAAAGCTTGTGCAGATGCAGTACCCCATCACCCTCACAGCCCTCCACCTCTGCCATAAATGCCCTGCTTTTAAATATGTTCCACATTTCAGGGCCAGAATGTGGAATCACCTTGTGGGAAAAAGAAGAGAGTATGTTGAGGGAGCCTTTTTCCCAGCCTTCACCCTCCCTGTGAGAGGGCTTTGGATAATTTAGAGGCAGAGTCTGTTTAAAGTGCAAAGAAGCTGAGAAATGGTTAGGGAGGATGGGAACAGCCTGAGGCTTGGAGATGTGAACTCCCACTCTTGCCTGTGGTGCCTTAGTAACTGTAACCGAATAGTTCCCAGTTCATTTTTATTAGCAGTCTTTATGTGTTTAAGGCTAAACGTTAAACTCTACAATTTGGTGTGAATGTCAGCTGTTGATGAAAAGCAGATCCTAGCTGGGACAGCAAGGACATTGCATCCAGGCTGTGTTTGAGATACATGAGTGGAGCTCTGTGGGAGAGACTGGCCTGAGTTTTTTGCTCAAGTCCAGCTTGGGCTGCTGCTTCTCTGTAACTTCAGCCAAAGTAATTTGATCTACTTGGGCATATGGCTCCATTCTGCCCTTAGAAATACCACTCTTAGCACCATGACATTAATTTGTCCCTTTCTATTTCCTCACATTAAAAATAAAGAGAAAAAATCCAGTTTTTATTGGCAGAGTGTTCTGCTTGTGCTGGTGCCCTTTGTCACCAAGGGACTACACCCAGACCTAGCTTCCAGCTGCTGGGAGTGGGTGATGCCTGAGCACAGACAGTGGATGTACTTGCCTGGGGGTTCAGGCTTACAACATCCTGCAAGTGCTATTGGAACATTTGCCCATTAGTTTAAGGAAGTCACGCAAGTGCCCCAGGGTAGGAGACAGGTCTTTCTCAGCTCCTTCTGCATCATCTGTGGAGAAAGAGGGAGATGATGACTCAGGATAGTTTCCAGCTTCAGGTATGCTTTTTCTTTGAATTGTTCTCTGGAGAAACCTTTCCCAACGTACACAGTTTTTATAGTATTAGCAACTGTGGACTGTTCATAACAGGGAGGCCCAGTTTTTTCTCCATTTCTGTAAGAATTCACACTGCAGATATGGGGAACATTGCCATGTCAAGCATCACTGCAGAGCTTTGACTTTACACTGGGAATGAAAAAGCTGCTTTTTCTCCTCTGTGGAGGCATTAAAAGTAGGGATGAGAGGATGGCTAGCTTTGACCAGGAAGGTTTTGTCTTCCTTGCTTTCCATTTTCACTCTGTTTTATTTCAGCTCACTTGCTGACTTTTCCTTGTCCCTTGAAGAGTTCTACTGGGCTTGACATACAAGACCTGTAAAGATGACTTGCAGTAAGTGTACACTATGAAGTGGAGCATGGTGCAAAGATCGTAGAGCTCATCTTGAGACCTCCAGTGTTGGGTGGCCAGAGGGAGAAGACACAGCTCTGAACCACAGCTGTGGGTTAGCTCAGTGCTGTGCTTGGGCTTCCAAGCCCCAAAGTTGGCAGGGTTAGAAGGTTCCTTACACTGCTGACTTGGCTAACAGTAACTTGAAGATTTGTGCCAGCTACCATGGCACAAAATGGATGTGACCTTTGACTCTTCCTGCACATAGTTTTTCACCTAGCCTTTCTCATATAGATCCTCAGCAATCCTTCCTTGTCCTTGCTCCAACATCGCACTTTATCTCCCTACTCTCTTTGCCTTACAGGCTGAAAAAAAGGAAAGAGTTTATGTTCTTGGCAGTCAGGGTGGATTAAAACTGGTGTGTCAAGGGTGTCTAGTTAAGACTGGAGAAATGCAGATTAGTCAGATCTTCAGATTTTATTTGAGTCAAACTATATTCATATTCTTTCATAAGCAGTTAGCAGTGATGTAAGGGCCATTTTTTATTTTACTCTGACATTAAAAATGAAAGAAAGTAACAAGGACACAATTTACTAGCAATCTGTAAAATTTTCTGAATGCTAAGACACAATTTACACTTAAGCACTTTATTTTGAGTGACTGGCTTTAAATGCAGCTCTACAATTACACTGAGACTTACAAATTGAGACAGGACAAACAAGCACATGCAAAAGCAGAAACTGAAATGAGAGTTTGTATATAAATGTCATGATTTCAGCCTCTGATAACACTGGGGCACTCACATACTGTTCTGCTGAATAAAAGGAAATATCTTACCAAGCTGTAATAATTTACAAGTTAATTCCCTCCAGGTGCATGCTCAAATGTTCTGCATAAGCCACAAGATGTCAGTCTGGTTACACGAAAAATCAAACATAGTCCAGCACAGTGATTCATGCAGTATGATTTTTAACTCTTATATCGGATAATATAGTGACTTCATTTACTTCTACAATTTGTCCTGCACTTTTTTCCCATACAGGCATGAATCTCCTTTCTTTTTACAGTGACTCCTTCACAGAACAAGATATTGAAGACAAAATACTTGTTAGGAAGTATAATTTACCTCTTTTAAAAATAGATTTTAATGTTGGCGTGTCCTTGATCTTTATATTTTGGCTACCATTTGCTATGCTAACACTTGCAAGGACATATAATGGCAGTAGGGATTAGTTGTACTGTTACATATCATTCCTTGAAGCAATTTGTGCAGTAAGAGCATTATGTATTAGACAAGTCATGGGTCACTTTCCCTCCATGTTTTCCTATTTGATCCCTATCATACAGCTTAAATTTCTGCATGCATTCCCTAACACCTTTGCTCCAAAAACTAAATGGATATTTTTTTGTGTGCCACTTGTATCTGGGGAACTGCTAGCGCTCAGTTCACGGTGCCCAACCTCATCAGCTATAGGGCTGGACTCCAGTTTTGGAATCCTTGCCAATTTCCTCAGTATGATGTTTTTTTCTGGCCATGTGCCTGTGTAAGACATACCTCTAGCTCAACTCCTGCCTCCTAAGAGACTCCTGGGTCTAGCACTAAGCACTGTGATTTGATAAGGTGCTTGAAGAAGCAATGGCTCTTAAGATAAAGCTGACCAAGTTAGTTATTCCCCATAGTCATCACGAGGGTGGTCAGCTGCAAGTGTTCAGAAGCAGGATCTGGCTTATGGGCTGCTAGTGAGACAGGGTAAATCTTTTACGAAATAACAACATCCCTGAATAACTTCCTTGAGATTATAGACCTTTTCAGGCTCATTCTTTATTTCATATCAAAGCCTATCAAATCCTTTTTGTCATATGAGCAATACTGAAAACATTTCCTTTGAAAATCTGTTGTAGAACAGGAGTTAGCACCAGAAGTGTGAGTTCCCAAGGCAGCACACGAGTGGATTTGAAATATCAAGGCAGCAAGGCAGAGACAGGGCCAGGAATTTGGTGCTGCAGCAGCACAAGAAAAGCATCTGTGTAGGAGAGCCACTCATGGCTCTTTACCCTGCTGTCTTCTGAACACAGTGAGAGCTGAGAGCTGCTGCCTCACACAGAGGCAAGATACCACTGATAATAAAGGCATCTTACCTTTCTAACAGCCAGTTTCCCTTTGGCTGCCACTGAGTTCCCAACAGCATGCTTACCTCTGATTTGGGAAAGAATGGCCTGCTCAGACAGCCCTGTCTCCCACAGGCTTGGTGTTCCCAGTGCTACTGGGGTGTCCTGCACTCAGTGCCCCACATTTCCTGAAGAGCAGAGCCTGTTTTGCAGCATGTGCATCCATTGTGATCAACGCCTACCGACTGATGTGTCACCTCCTAGCAACAGAGGGACAAGACGTGCAAAACCAGTGTCAATCATGTGATGGAATGGAGACAAGTAGCTACAATGTAAAAGCATCCTACAGCATGTTCTTAGAGTCCAGGCAAGTTCTGCATGCAAGAAAAGATCTTTGTATTTCTCTGGCTGTAAACATTAGCGGGTTACATTCTCTTAAAACTCAATTTTAAGGCCATTAAGTATAATGACACAAATTAAAAAGCAATTTCTGTATGAGGCAAAGAAGTTAATGAGACTTCTAAAACACTCTTCTTTATCAGCACATTGAGAACTTTCTGGGCTACTGAATGTGTTGCACTTTGGGTCTGACATTCAAGTAGCAAAAACAGCAGACAAGTGAGATAAAAAGTTAAAGAAGACTGGGAAAAAACCAAACATCATCTTGAAAAAGAGGAATATTTTGATTATTTTAATATGATAATATTTGTGGAAAAAAGCCATCTGTCTGCCACTGAACATGCCTAATGTTTACAAGAACCATGTGGTTGCTAAGGTCGATGAGAGGCTGATGATTTAGAAAATCAGCTATTACCAGGAGGCTGCAGATGGCAGTGCAGGACAGCAGATGGCTAGATGTGAAACCGTCTCAGAAATCACTTTGTTTTGATCCAGTTTGCTGGTTTCTAGCAAAGTTATTCACTTTTTTTTTTTTATTTATGATGAAACTTTACGTCGCAATCAAGGCTTGCAGTTGTGTTCTCGCTCTGTTGATTTGATTGCAGGTGATTTGCCCATGACAGTCTTCCTTCTCAACCTAGTCTAGCAAGTGTATCAAATGGTAACATCTAAAAAGAGTGGTAGAGTTTAGTAGCAGATAAAAAGAGGAATTTACATTTTTCAGTTGTTTTTTTGTGATATCACTGATCCATGCATTCATGGTTTTAATGATTTTCATTCAGTTTCTGTGGGGCTAATAATGCCATTGCCTTTACAGTACATGTTGGGAGAGTTTGTAAAGAATAGAGGGCACTTATGTGCTCACACTCTAGGTTTCCTCCTAAAAACCATCTGAGATGTGCTTAGCTGTTCAGAAGCTAAATAATTTTTTACAAAAATGACTGAAAACAAATCTAGGTGCTGGTCTTGTGGATGTCTTTTAGTAGTCTGACTTCAGACACTGCGTAGAAACAGTCACATGCAGAAAGTATTTATGGAACTGATGCCTGTGTTAAAATATATAAAACAGAAGGTCCTACTTCAATTAATAAAATAAGATTCATAACATTTTTGCTACATAGAATGAATTAATTATAGAATTGTAGTAAGTTTGAGATTTAAGAAACTTGTATTTGAATTCCAGTTCTTTCACAGACTTCCTTCCTTGAGCAGGGCAGTTCAAGTAAGCTGTAACAGAAAGCTAGACTGTTGGAGAAAGGCTACAGGGAATGCAGGTCTTGGAATACTTATTGTTTGTGTCTAATTAGAATGACAACAAGAGATAAATTCACTTTCTGTGCAAGAATCTGTGTGTGTGTGACTTCTGATATTCTGCCACTGCAAGCATAGAAAAAGATCGTAGATGCTGTGTTTGACATAAAAGCACAAGAAACTACAAGGGAGAAGTCGTGCACCCTATAAAAGATTTTGTTCATGTGTGTTTAAGTGTGCATGTCCCCCTCAGCCAGCACAGTTACATCATTAGTGCCAGGTGCTCTCCATTTCCTGAGGTTCTTACTGCATCTTCTTGGGAAGGCTAGAAACACATCATGCTGAGCCAAGTGTTTGACTCTGCCTCCACCTACAAGAAACTGCACAGTTTGTGACTGTAAATGGTGCACAGAGAAGCCTCACTTCTGCTGGGCTGGAGGATTTTAGCGAAGTGAGCCAGTATCGTGTGGTTTGGAAGAGGATTTTCTGAGATTAGCAGCAGATCAGTAGATTTCTCCAGTGCCTCTTAATGTTATGAGCAGAAGGAGGGACATCATCCTCGGCTCTAGGAGAGCTAGGATTATGTCCCATGCTCTTCTACATTCTCCTCTTTGACCCTGATGCATGGATCTGGAGCCCAGGTGATGTCAGGGCATCATAGGAGGAGGGCAGGTCAGGAAGACAAATCCCTTTGTAGGCCAGGTTTACTGCAGATGTTGCAATGATGATTTCACCCACAGACCTCAGAACTGTTTCTTGGTAGGCACCTGCATAGGTGAAGCACGCAGAGTGGAGGCTATAGATGTTTTACCCCCACTACTACAGATGGTTTCTGCTCATTCCAGAGCCGGTGCTGGGCTTAGTTGTGCTGAACAAGACATGGCACTGCCAATAGCCATGTCTCCTCCCGCAGCCCCTTGTGCCCCTCATCACCTCCACTCAGCCAGGATAACCAGTCTCCGAGTTGATTCTCTTGGTGTTTTAGAACTGTAAACAGCGAGTCTTTTCTAGGCTCAGACTCCAAGGATCGCAATTTTTAAAGCTAAAAGAAGAAGCAGATGAGTTTTGAATCTTTGTGCAGTGTCAATTTTCCATTGTGGGGAAAGTATGCCTTCTTAATTATGTCTGCACAATGATGTCTTCAGGCTTTCACAGGTTGGAAAATACACGTACACCTATGCTTACAGTCTTACACAAGATAAACAGGGATTTTTTTTATTTTTTATTTGAGAATCGTACAATGCTTTGAGTTGTAAGGGACCTTAAAGATCATCTAGTTCCACTCCCCTCTGCCACAGGCAGGGACATCTCCCACTAGAAACAGCTCCACAAATTTGTGGTTGGCAAAGTGTAGGTGGTCTTTAAATAGGAGAGAGTTTACAGTAAAAATATACAGATGGGATCAGGAAAATAATCTTGTATGTAAACTATATTGCACATGAAAGAAATAGACAGGTGAGCTACAAGCAGATTGTCCAAGTGATAAAGCACACCAGGAGTGATTATGAGTTGCAAAGGCCTTTGATTTTCTTGAACACTGCAAACTGATTACAGTTATCAACTGAAACTGGAAAGAAGCTACAAAATGTGCTCCATTCATTTGGTATAAAGTGGTCTTTTCTTGCTTATGCTTGTACAGAAGACTTTCCCTGTTCCACCCATCCCTTGGAAAATTCGGAGAATTCAAAACTATGCTTCACTAAAACTCCTCACCTAATCTCTGGAAGGGCACATGTGTAAATGTCTTGTGTTTAACTGGTGCTCTATTCACTTCTTCCAAAACGCTTCTTTTTTCTTATGCCAGAAAGCTGCTTAGTTTTCTATCAAAATTTTCACTGTAGTCTTTTTTTTTTTAATTTTTGATAGCCATTAATGACTGAACTTCTTTCTCAGTACAATACTACAGCATCTTTAAAAGACAGTACCTCATTCAGCTGACATTTTGAAGAAGCTGGGTGGATGTAACAGTTTTTAGAAAAGACGAATAAACTAACTGACCTACTTGTCCAGAGGCAGTTATTCCCACCACTTTAAGCTAGTGGGTATGAGCTAGATGTGAAGTATCGTAGCTGATAGGAGCAATCAGGTAGAGTTTGCTGAAAATTTGTGTTAGAATTGTTCAATTCAGTCATGGCATCCAAGCACCGTAATTCAAACAACAAAAACCTGTTAAATTAAGAACAGCCAGCTCATACCTTGATGCCTCCATTACCAGTGCTGTATACTCAGATAGACGAGTGAAATATTTTTTTAGTGGTGATAGCTTTATTAAATTTGTACCCCAAATCACTTTTAAATGAGAACAAGTGATTATGCTTTTCTTTTGGAGTACCCTGAAACATTTATAATGACTAAAATATGATCAGAAGTAATTCACAAGATTATAACACTTAATCTGAGCTCTGTTATGATTTATGAAGGACCTAAAAATCAGAGTATTTTATGACTCTAAGAAGTTTTTAGAGTTACATCACAATGTGATGCAAACCATGGCACCTCAGTTGGGATGACTGTATTTTTCCACTATTAATTTAATTATAATATAGTAAAATTCACTGTTGTTGAACTATTTTCTGTGAGTTCCTGTTGCAGAACAACAGTATATTCACTCCCACAGTCACGCAAAATTTCACAATCTTACTTTCCTTTTTAATAACAATAAAGGCGTCCTCAGATAATCAAAAACAACAACAGTAATTTCTCCAAGTTCATAATTATGTTAAGCTGGAAAAAGATTTGCTGCTTATACAACTTAACTAACGCTAATAACTAAATAACAGCTGCCATACTCTTTGGCTCAGTCCTTACAATCATTGTTCTGCTTTCCTTTTGCCTTTCTTCAGCCACTACATTTCTTGCTTAGTCACATGGCTACTTGCAGTGCCTAATAGCACGAGCATCCACAGAGAGGCACAGGCTACTCTTCGGCACATGTGTAAGGCCGTATCGTATAAGGGAGTGATAAATATGCACTTACAAGGGAAAAGGTGGAGCATCATACAATACTACATGCTTTAGCTTTGAATTTTCTAGGTGCTGTGAGGTATTCTACACCTGAATCATAATGTGAAGTATTTTATTACTTTTGGTTAGTTGGGAGAGCAATAAACTTAATTTCATAATGACACAAGAACAGTAGATTAAAATTACCCAATGTTAACTAAGCTCTCTCTTACCCCAAAGAAAGTTGTAAATAGTTTTTTTAGTTAACAGTAAAAAACTAGGATCTTCAAGAACATATTCCATCTAGAGCTGTAAATTAAAAACTTGAGAACTTTATGAAGACAAACAAAGTAGAAATGATAAAGAGAATTCAGGGCCCTTAAAAACTAACGCTGTGTGACCACTTGCCTACGACCCCTTCTAAATCCATTTTTGAATGCACTGTCACCTGTGGAGTCATATCTAGGTCCTACCCTCACTCAAAATTAGCATGCTATGGGGGTTGCCCTCTCTTGTACAGCTTGGTTGCTGCTGTTCCTGTGCTGGAGTTGCAAGCAGGCAAGGGGAAGAAGGAAGATAGGACATGCTCCTGTTGCGCAGGGCTGAAGATTTATGGTTCTAAGAGGAGGGCCTGAGGGCATCTTCATTTCTGTTTTGTTGGAAATGGCTTCATGTAGCTGTGGCACAAAATTAAAATTTTGCATCTGTGTGTATCTGTGTTGAAGCCTCTGATGGCTCGCATGCTCTCACCTAACAAACAGTTCTTTATGGGATATTTAAAGGAGGGGCAAAGCATCAGATAGAAATCCATGTAGCTTTTACAGTGGAGTCAGTGTTGTTTTCTGTATACGTAGCAGAATCATTCACTGTGAAGAAGAGTATGGGAACACGTGCTTTGTGCCAGTTTGTTTGGTCAGTGGTCGATAATGGGTGCATAAGGAAGAATAAGGACAGGGAAGCATGCAGCAGCAGTTCTAAAATACTCTCCAGCCTCCTTCCCTATTACGCATCTTATTTTTCATGCTATTGTTTTTACCCATGTGCATATCCATTCCCATTCAGACTTTCCTTCCTTTGCCAACCCACAGTCAAAGGGAGGGGTCTCTGCAGGCAGACAGTGGTTTTTTCACTTGGGGAAAGGGGAATAAAGATACTCATAATATTTTTCAGTTAGATATTTTTGAGGATGAAAAATTACTGTGCTATGGAAATGTAATTTTTTTTTTATTTTTTATTGCTTTTCAAACTTGTAAGTTGATTTGGTTTTCTGTTTTTTTTCACAAAAGGCCCAAGGTCACTGTGTTTAAAAACGATCTGATCCAAATAAACTCCAAAGTCAAAACTGGAAATTCTTTCTTCCCAGAATTTTCCATGACGAATATTTTTGGCTAATTTTTGCCAGTTCTTGTCAGAATTTCTCTGTGTGTCTCTCTGATTCTCTGAAAGTGCAGGCATGGGTCCCCAGGCTCAGGGCTTCCATACCTGTGATAGCGTGGTGCTTCCCACTGCGATTGCATCTCTCTGTGAACAGGCTGCAAGAAGCTTGCCTAAGAGTGAATCCTGATCAGTTCCCTTCTGTCCCCTGCCCACACATCTATAGCTGCCTACATCATAACCCTGTGTTTTAAACCTCTCACATGGGTCACCATTTGTTTCCTAGAAAAAGGCATGGCTGCCAGCTGAATCCAGCAAGATCTTTTCATTTCAAATTACTCCTTTGGATAAAGGTGCAGGCAGAGACTGTCAGAAAAAGCAATAAGTCCCCAAGTCCTATAAGCTGTGACTTTAAGACAAAACAGATCTGGTTTAGGACCGTGGTATTACTTACAACTGTGGTCTTTATGAAAAATCATTCCAGATTTAATCTGATAAGGTAAGAAAAATCCTGATAAACCTGAGAGATTTTTGGATTAAGGAATTAGATGACATCTGACCTTTAAATGTATTGAAGTAAAAATTCTTAACAAAAACAACTGCCACTGGCAGAGGAACAACAGAAAAAAAAACCCCAAAACACCAGCAATCTGCATCTGGTTTAAATACAGTTGCATGGTGTAGCAGTCAGAATAAATTAGGAAGCAAAATGGAAAATCTCATGTTTCCTAAAAGATGATAAAATAGATTTAGTGGTGTTTATTACTTACTTTTAGAGTTGCATGACCAGTATGTTAATGCAACATGTTTTTTATATGTTTCCATGGCAGCAGATTGATTGATTAAATTGCCCTTTCATATTCTCTCATGTTCTTGTAAAATGTTAACTTCAAATAAATGAATAAAAGTGAAAAGCAGCAATATAAAGTACAAGAGCTAGGGATTATACTTCATGTGAACCAATTCACAACTAAGAGCTTCAGAGCTGTTTTTATCTCTAAGTGCTCCCAAGCTAGCAGGATTCGTGGAGGGACTTCTCAGCCCTTCCTGCTGGATTGGATCGGCAATAGTGCAGGATTTCTGCTGTGTGGTATGGACATGTTAATCCACTCTTCTTAGCATGTGCCTCAACATAAGCTGAGCAATATTAGTTTTCTTCAGAGCTGGTGGAACAGAGTGGGAGTCACCGGGCACCAGAAACAAAAGCCCAGGCCTATCCCAATTAACCCATGCAGCACAGACAACTATTTCTCCCTCCCTGAGCAGTTCAAGACGGTGATCTTCTTTGACCTGAGGAGCCTAGGTTTGGAAAGAGCTGAATAAATCTTATGCATAGCAATTTATACTTGTATTTTATCAGCAGCTCCTTCTGCTTCCTGTGGCATGCAGAGCATTTTCTGAGGTGCTGAGAGATGTGGAGGGCTGGCTGTAGGGGTGAGGAGGGTATATGCTGCTCCTGGCACCCTGCAGAGTAGAAATGTCCAGATCCTGGAAGCACAACCCATGGAGCTGTGATCCATTGGCAGGGCTATGACTTTGAAGATTAGGAAAATCCTGGTAAAGTGCCGAGCAGAGCATTTCCTTTACGTTGGCCTTTCTGTTGCCTTCTTGTCCACTCCGGCCTGTGGACATCCAGCCTCAGAGGAACATAGAAGGGCAAGTTGATGCCACAGGCACCAACATTACTCATTTTGGGGACTTACTGACACGAAAACCAGTTCTCAGCAGGATGACAGGAATATCTTTGCAGAAGTCAGTGAAGGTTCCTTTGGCTTGCCAGAGTAATAGTCTGTGAACAACAGAGCAGCTTTAAAGAATGGAAAAAAATTCTTGGCACAGGGAAGGAAATGTATTATATTTGACATATATAATTCTCTGGGGTTTTTTGCAGGCCTATTCTGGTTCTGAGGTTACTCTTATTAAGGACAGGAATGTGGAGTTTACTGTGTATTAAGATGTATGTGGTAATGAGCCCCTTGAGGCTATTTTTCTTTTAAATACATGAATTGTAGGTAAGTAGTTTTAAATTCTTATGGGATGTGGGGAGCTTTAGCAAACCTGTTAAGTAAAGCAAAGTTCCCTCATTTCTGAAATGCCCGGTTCAGCAGGACTGTGATTGCTGCACATACAAACTTGCTGGGGTTCTGGCTTAGGAGTATATTCAATAATTCATTTAGAATTGATTTAACAATTTAGCACAACGAGAGCAGGTGTTCATATTTTTTTAAAGGTTTTTTTCACATAAATGGGCAGAAAAAAACCTTCTGATTAGAAAGTAAGCATGATACAATCAGACTGACTTTCATCTTTTTTGTTTAAAAAAAAAAAAGACATTTGCTGAGATCTCACATTGCCATGTGACTGTTGCCAATGTTTTCCATGACTTTTTTCCTGGACCTCGTTTGTTTTTAAGTGATGTACTTCCTAGCCAGGAATTTTAGCTGTGCTCTCCGTCCAATTGAGCAGTGCATTGCGAGATTCCGTCAGAGCGGCTTTTGCTCTCAGAGAGCTTTTTGGCTTGTGTGCAGTTCAGGCACATATGGAGAAGATATCAGCTGGAGAGATTGTACAGGCCCTCAAAATTTTTTTTTCACTCAAGTCCTGTTTGAAAAATCCCATCAATTTTGTTTTTAAATGTATTTATGGAAATGGTCTAAATCCTCTACATGTTGATTCAGTTTGCTTTCCAAGACCACAGTGGATCATTTACTGGTTAGTTACACTCTTTCAAATTGAGATACCTGTAAAGAGTCAGTATGATCTGGAAATCTAATTATTAGTTGCTTACAGATTCCAAGGGTGAAACCCTGCTCTCAGGTAATTGTCATATACTGCTGATTTTAGTAATAATTTATGCGAGTGTGTGGGTTTTTTGTCAAGAACCCACAATGGCTGATTTGGACAAATTTAGCTGAGGACTGATGTGGTCAGCTGCTTCTTTGCATCAAGAATCACTCTGCCACTCACTAGGACTAGGCACCCAAGGCATGGAAGCAGTAGAATTGGCCGGTTGGTGGATTTTTTGCTCACAATTTCAGTTCCTCCCAGATGCTGGAAGGGCGCCTTCTGGAGAATGGTAACATAGCACATGGCCACAGCAGTGATTAGCATTTTAGGCCCTAGGTAGACAAAGGAAATGTCATATTTTTTCATGCTTGTGATAATTTCTTTCAGTTCACTGTTCAGAGGAGATATAGGTCCCTATCATGAAAAAGCTCTTATGCCACGCTTTTTATAATACAGCTTTTGGATATATTCTGATATCAGCAGGAAATATACCAGTAAAACATCTGTAAAACTGACTCTCACCAGACAGTTAGCATAAGGCTGTAAAGTAAAGGCAGCCTTTGTTCAGCCTCCAATTACTTTTGCACTTTAGTACCAGTTGCTGAATAAATTCAAGGTAGCCAGTGATGAGATCCAGGGAGGAAATTTTTTCAAATAATTGATTTTCTTATGCATGAGTAAATGGCTAAGATACTGTTACTGTTGTATCTAGGGAGTCAACACTGTTTTTGTAAAGAGTTCTCATAAGTTTGATCCAGCATCATTGAATTGGGAAGTATCTTGCAGTTTGAGTTTAAAATTACTGGAGACAAGTTAAGTGGAAGAATTACTAAATATTCTAATAAAAAATAATTGTATCTTATTCCCCCTAATAAAGCCTTATTAGCCCAGCCAGCAAATATTTTTATTATCCACGAAAAGAAAGAATCCCCTTGCAAAACGATTATTTCCTAAACATGGCGGATGATGATGTTAACACAGATATTAAGTAGGAGACTGGAGCTCTCTTTTAAGCTGCCTGAAATCACTCAAACAGATTTTTATTTGAGCAAGGGAGAATTTAAGAGACAACGTAAGAAGCTTGTTAAAATTGCTATGTATTTTACATCCACTTGGGAAGCACTTTAATTCCAGTCCAAAGATGCCGAAAACACCTCACTCAGCAGTATAGCTATTCCTTGTTTCTTGTATTAAAAAAAAAAAAAATCAATCTCAGCATTAATTTATCAATGAAACAAGATGTATAAAGATTTATGGCTGAAGTTCTCCCCTTGCAAGGAGCCAAAGCTAGCTCTAGGCACTACTTAAATATTGTTTTACCTCTGCTTTGCACCATCCAGTCACTTTTAAATGGTGAATAGGCTCCTGACTGACCTTCTCCATAGGGAAGAATTTAATGATCATAGAATCATAGAATAACCAGGTTGGAAGAGACCCATCAGATCATCGAGTCCAACCATTCCTATCAAACACTAAACCAACCCCCTCAGCACCTCATCCACCTGTGCCTTAAACACCTCCAGGGAAGGTGACTCAACCACCTCCCTGGGCAGCTTCTGCCAGTGCTCAACGACCCTTTCCATGAAAAATATTTTCCCTAATGTTCAGCCTAAATCTCCCCTGGTGGAGCTGGTGGCCATTCCCTCTTGTCCTGTCCCCTGTCACTTGGGAGAAGAGACCAGCACCCTCCTCTCTACAACCTCCTTTCAGGTAGTTGTAGAGAGCAATGAGGTCTCCTCTCAGCCTCCTCTTCTCCAGGCTAAAGAACCCCAGCTCTCTCAGTTGCTCCTTGAATATATGCTGTCCTTTCTGATCATTGACGTGGTTTCTGTCTCTGGAGCTAGCTGACTAAAGAACAGAATAAAGTTAGAGAAAAATGGTGGAAGACTTTGGCAAAGTGATCAGACAAACAATATTGTGTACCTCTTATTATGTACAAATATATTTGTAAGTATAATCCTTATTGTATCCTATACTGCTGAACTCTATTTTCTGTTGAGAACAGATCTAAAATCTTCAGAGAACAGATCTAAAATCTTCAGCTATTGTAGCCATTGGACATAATTTTGGAGTGAGAAGCTTTCCCAAGTGATCAGAGAAAAGGTGTAAGAAGCTGGTTTTATGTTGCCAGTAATAAATTAACATTATTTCTATCTTATTAATGTTCTATCATGCATGCCAACACATGTACCTTTACACTGCTGCAGTGCCTCTTTGCCCAGTACCTTATTGACGAGTTGTTGGTAAAAAAAGAATCATCCCAAATGTAAAATTGAATGATAAAATTAATTTCTAACATAATATGCAGTAGAATCAACACTTTCTCTTGCTAATAGATTTTAAAAAAATTAATAAGTGAGGCAAAGAGTAGTTTTAGGAAAGGATTTGCAGAGTAATTCTGAGTAATTCATCACATACTTTCACACTTTTTTATCCTTGAAGCTGTGTGCTCCTCCCAAGCATGAGTGAAAGCGTGGAGCACTACCTTGAAACAATTTATTCTTATATTTCAGGTTTTCTGATTCTTCCATTTGTGACTTGTGTCTGTGCACATTCTTCAGGTATGTAGGTGAATTTCTTGGCTTTATGTTAAAGAAGAAGAAATACTCTTGACTTCTTGAAGAAAAATCTATGGTAAAGTGCAAACAGGAGTCTTTTTCTACTGCAGGGTGTGAATAAATTCTCTTCAAGTAAATATGTGTTATTTATGTGCAGGGCTTTGGGATGTTTGCATAAATAATAAATGCAACTAGATACAGTTACAGAGAATTAATGAACAAAAATTACAAGGCTTTATATTCAATACATTCTGGGAGTTAATGAAACTATGTATTTTTTAACTGTCTTTTGGAGGCACCTCTGGAAATATTTCTGAAGTGAAATGCATTTATATGTACAGAATATGAGAAATTAATATTTATATTCCTATGTATTGTGGAAAAATACGGTTTGAAAACCTCTTTTATTAAACAAGCCAGGACTGAAAATGAAGGGGAGGATTGCACAATGCATAACTACACATGATGGTTCAGAGATGAGATCATTAGAGTAGCTAGGAGTTAAGACGTGGTTTGAATTAGGGCTACCTACTTTCTAGGCTCTCAATGTATTTGGTAGAAGATGTCTCAAAAGCATATGAGAACATCTCCAAGAAGAGGCATACCTTTATGGATCCTAGACTTCTCTGTTCTGTAGTCATGATATTCTTTCTTTTTTCCTCCTTTTGTAGTATACCAACATGGAAACCTAAGAAATATATTACTATAGGAGTATTGTTCCCATCATCAAAAAATTTAAGTGCTTTTGATGTTAGGCATAACATGAGAATCTAAGCTGGATCTTAATGCATTGCAAGCAGTGAATAGGAGAATATTTATTTCTTCACAGAGGCTGTTATTGGAAAAACTAAACAAGTGTGTTTTGAAACAAAGTAGTTTTGCTATACAATACTATTTAAACATATAGGGTTGTCAGACAGCTGAGCCTCTGAAAAAGGATAGAAAAGACAGTATATCTACTCACACATTCAAAATATAATTCCATAGCTGGTTTAAATAGTGTTTTTTTAACTACATACCCTACTGGATAAAGTACGATTTACAATAGATATTTTTTAGTTGTTTGTATATCCACATTCAGAAATACACAGGAAGGAGACTTCTTTGAATACCAAAAAAGATGATTTTACCATTGTAAGATGAATACAAAAAGAAAAAGTATTATTCTTGTCTGACTGCATTCAGAAATTTGTTTGGACTAGCAAAAAATAGATTAATGCTGATGTGAGCTTAAGGGTCTAAAAGTAACCACCTTACTTGTGGCTAACTAAAAGGAACCTTTTTTAATATAAAACCAAAGATTATTTTAACCTTCAGTGTCTGGAGCCTGTTCTGTAGGAAGCCAGATTGGGTGTACTTATATTGCAGTCCTAAATCCCAGGTGTTTTAGGGAGGAATGCAGCAATGCCTGGCATCATCAGACCTCCTCTACATTCAGCAGGGCACTTCTGTTCAACCTGCCTAACTGTGGTACCTGATTATGCATTGGCACCGTGCTCAGGAATGTGGAAAACCATGATATGCTGGGTGCAATGTTGTAGGAAGGCATCAGCATGGCTTTGCACTGTGCCACATCTGTTCTGAGAAGCCTTCCTGGACCTGGAAATCACTAGGGTTACTGCAATACAGGCATCTGAACAAGGTCTGTAAGATCCACTCTGGATCTCAAAGCTAGTATTTTCATTATTTGAGATATCTTCAGCCCCTGTTTACATTGTGTAGTGGAGTATAAAGTCAGGATTGCATAAGCTCAAATGATTTCCTTGGAATTGGAGAAGATTTCATGAGGCCTATGGATTTGGTTTAAATGCATACACATATCTCTCAGACAAATGTTACTACAGAGAAATTCAGCCCTTAGTGTCTGAGCTCTTCTGCTCTGCAACCTACCCAAAATTCCAGTCAGCCGAGGGTGTATGTTTAATGGTAGCAAAAAAATCGATGTCAACTGAAATTTAGATTATGCTGAAGAAATGCTCAATAGAAGGCCACATTTGAGCTATTTCTACTTCTATTGATGTTGACAGCACAATTGCAATCAATTTCAATGAAGGCAGTGTGTCAGTCTGCTGTTATCTTATATGTTTAGACTGAAAAAAACTGATTCCCATCATAAGAACATGAGAGAAAGTACTATAATTTTACCTCTAGCAGTGTTTCCAGAGATGATACCACTTTCCTTTCTTCTGTCATTTCACAAAAATAACTTTGCCTCATTCAATGTTGTTTCTTATGATATAAAGTTCTATAGAAATCATAACAGTACTCTCTGTTTGGCTCTGCAAAACTCCATTGAGAAGCTGTTAACATTGCCTGGAAAAAAAAAAGCGCATTTATTTCTCACCTTCTTTTTGCAGAAGAAAAAAAAATCTTTCATCTCTTGTTTATTGAAAGTCTATGAAATGATTTTAAAAAGAAACAAACCCAGCTTCCTTAGCTAAAAAACCTGTAACATACTGGGACATCTTTTGTTTTCATAAAGCATTTGGTTATTCTAGGAAATATTTTTAACAGTAGACTGATTTTTATTTTCAATAATATTACTCTTATTACATCTCGAAATGAAAAGAAAGTATAGCAATGACATCGGGTGTACAGGAGATGTATGTGGGATGCCTACCAGAACCTATGCATCCAGATCCTGTGAAAGAGAGAGTACTGATCCAATAGCAGTTAAGTCTTGAATTGCTGATTATTTTTGGTTAGAAAAGGTTGTTTAATAAGCTATACTGTGTTTCCAGGGAAGAAAAACCTTCTCTCAGATAAGAAACTAGTTAAACATTTGATTCCTTCCATGCTGAGGTGGAGCAGAGACATGACTACTGGGTTTTGCCCTCCCATAAATATATCTCATGTATTTAACCTGTGACGTGTGTAGGGACTCTGCCCGGCTGCGTAGGGATGATGTCAGGAAGGCCAAGGCACAGGTGGAGCTAAACTTGGCAAGGGATGTAAAGACTAACAAGAAGGGCTTCTACAGGTACATCAATCAAAAAAGGAAGTTTAAAGAGAAGGTATCCCCACTGCTGGTTGGAAATGGTGACCTTGTATCAATAAATGAGGAGAAGGCTGAGGTCTTCACTGATAAGCACTCTCCTCACCCCTCCTGGGTCCTGGGACAGCAAAGTGGTGACTAGAGGGGTAAATCCTATCTCAATGTAGAGGAGGATCAGGTTTGTGACTGCCTGAGGAACTTGAATATATATAAGTCTATGGGACCTGATGGGATGCATCCCAGAATCCTAAGGGAATTGAAAAAGTGGTTGCCAAGCCACTCTCCATGATATTTGAAAAGTCATGGCAATCAGGAGAAGTCCCTGGTGACTGGAAGAAGGTAACATTGTGCCTATTTTTAAAAGGGTAGAAAAGATGACCCTGAGAACTACCGACCTGTGAGCCTCACTTCTGTACCTGGGAAAAGCATGGAACAGATCCTCCTAGAAGCTATGCTAAAACACAGGAAGGATATAGAGGTGATTAATGGCAGCAAGCACGGCTTCACCAGGGGCAAATCCTGTATGACCAACTTAGTGGCTTTCTGTGATGGGGTAAACACAGCAGTGGACACGGGTAAACTGACAGATGTCATCTATCTAGACTTCTGTGAAGCCTTTGACATGGTCCTCCACAACATCTTTCTCTTTAAATTGGAGAGATATGGATTTGATAGATGGACTGTACAGTGGATAAGAAACTGGTTGGGTGATTGTGTTCAAAGAGTAGTGGTTAATGGCTTGAAGTCCAGCTGGAGATCCGTGACAAGTGGTGTCCCTCAGAGGTCGGTACTGAGACTGGTGCTGTTTAATATCTTCATCAGTGATATTTGACAGGGAGTTTGAGTGCACCCTTGGCAAGTCTACAGATGACACCAAGCTGAGTGGTGTAGTTGCCACAGTGGACGGATGGGATGTCATCCAGAGGTACCTGGACAGGCTGAAGAAGGGGGCCTGGGAGAATATCATGAGGGTCAACAAGGCCAAGTGCAAGGTCCTACATGTGGGTTGGGGCAATACCTGATTTCAGTACATGATGGGGGATGATGTGATTGAGAGCTTCCCTGCAGAGAAGGACTTGGGGGTGCTGGTCAATGAGAAGCTTGACATGAGCTGGCAGTGTGCGCTCGCAGCCCAGAAGGTCAACTGCATCCTGGGCTGCATTCAAAGAAGAGTGGCCAGCAGGGCGAAGGAGGCGATTCTGCCACTCTGTTTCTCTCTTGTGAGGCTTCATCTGGAGCACTGTGTCCAGTTCTGGAATCCTTAATGTAAGAAGGATATGGAACTGTTGGAATGCGCCCAGAGGAGGACTACAAAGATGATCAGAGGGCTGGAGCACCTCCCATACTAGGGCTGGCTGAGAGAGTTTGGGTTGGCAGCCTGAGGAAGAGAAGGCTCTGAGGAGATCTTATAGCAACCTTCCAGTACCTGAAGTGGGTCTACAGAAAAGCTGGAGACAGACTATTCATAAAGGCTTGTGGTGATAGGATGATGGGGAATGGGTATAAACTGGAGAGGGGCAGATTTAGGCTTGATATAAGGAAGAATTTCTTCACCATGAGAGTGGTGAGGCATTGGATCAGGTTGCCCAGGGAAGATGTGGCTGCCTCATCCCTGGAGGTGTTCAAGCCGGGTTGGATGGGGCCTTTGGCAGCCTGATCTAGTGGGGTGTCCCTGTCCATGGCAGGGGGGTTGGAACTAGATGATCTTTAAGGTCGCTTCCAACCCTAACTATTCTATGATTCTATGATCTCAGCTGGAATTGGTCAGAAGCGTCTTTTTACTAAACCTTTGCTCTGTGTGTTCTGTGTAGGGAAGAGATGTGAATTCCCTTTTCAGTGGTGTCTAGCGGCAGGACCAGAGGCAATAGACACAAACAGAAACAAAGGAGGCTCCATGTGAACATCAGGAAACACTCTTTCATTGTGAGGGTGACCAAGCACTGGCACGGGTTGCCCAGGGAGTTTGTGTCATCATTTTCCCCAGTGGCATTCACAAGCTGTTCAGATATTGTCTTGGGCAACTGGCTTTGCGTGGCCCTGCTTGAGCAGGGGCATTGGACCAGATGACCCCCAGAGATGTCTTCTAAACTAGCCATGGTGTGATTCAGGATTCTGTAATTCTCCATTTCTTTCTTGTTGCTGGTCTGGGGTCAACACACAGACTATTTGTTTGTGGTTTTTTGATAACATTAGCTGTAAATATTTAGATTGATCTAGTATAAAAGAATCAACATTGTCTGTGGCGTTTGTCACCCATTTAATATTTTTGGTATCTATTTCTGTCCAGAAATCATTTACAATTCTTCATTTAATTTTTCATCGTCAGAAACTCTGCTAAGGTACACATCAAATAAGGACTTTGTAAAAGAATATCCAGGGAAAGTGTCCATTGTAGACCAATACAATGATCAATCAAATTCTCCTCCCAGGCACAGTGCTTGCACATGTATGTATGAAAGAGACTGTAACAGAACATCTATAACTGGAAATCTCTATAAAAGAAAAGCAGAAATGAGTGGAAAAGAGGAACTTGAAGAAGAGAGTGGAGCTGGCTCAACTTAAGAAGTCTACTGTCGTTCACTGCTTGCTGGGGAGATTACTTATGGATTGTGATGCCACTCTTCATGTGAATGAAAAATATTGTTATCTCAGGACTGCTTAGTGCACACTGGAAATAGAAATACTCTTTTCTTCAGGGAATGATCATGCTTGATTCTCAACAAATAATGCTGTGTGCTGTGAAAGAGTGCTCAGATTCTAAGTAAAACCTACCTGGTTTAGATGCAAAAATTCCTTTGCATCAGCAATAAAACCTCCTTCCCCAAAGTCTTTACCTGTTGGTAATATATTTAAAGAATTGAGTTGGAAAAACTTTAACTTGTTTCAGAATGGAGTCCACACAGTCTGTGGTTCACACCTCCCTTTATAGTCTTTGGCTAAGTGAAAAGCACAACATATAAGTGATAGGTAAGCCACACATTTTTGAAGAAAGAATATATATATTTGCTCTCTGATAGAAAGAGTAGAAATTTGAAGGAAGGGTTCTTGAACAATTGAAAACTAAGATACTATACAGAGACAACAAAGAGTAGAATTGCTGGTACCACAGGAAAAATCAACTGCAGCAACAGCTTGCAGTGCTGCATGCTTAAATGCTTGTGGGCCATGCCTTAGAAGACATATGATACCTTTGCTGCCAATGCCTTATTTCTCAGACCCACATGCCATTATAATGGTCACAAATGCATTAACTGCAGCTCTGGTAGAAACAATTTCCATTAAGGCATCACTGAACTTTCATGGTGTTCAGTTGGTTTGAAGAAACAGACAAAGAAGAATGAGAAAAAAAGGAGGAGAAAGAGATAGAAACAGGAAGGAAGGAAAGAAGGGAAGAAGGAAGAAAAACCAAAAGAACAAGAAAGACAGAGAGGAGAAGAAGAGAAAAATTCAATTCTCTCCCTTGTAGACCAAGATGAATGAAGCACTAACAAAGGGGTTATTGAATTTTACACTGTAATATCTTATTTTAGTTTCTGTTCTGAAATCCTTTGACGTCAATGAACTTCCATTGATTTTAATGTGCTTCAGATCAAGCTTGTTATGTGGATTTCAGACTTACTGTCTGTGAATTAACATGAATCTGTGGATTAGTTTTCCAGGACAATCAAATAACTTGTAACAGTAACTAGACTGATATTTTAGCATTAGTAGGTTACATACAGTGGTCCCTAAGCAGGTGTATAGCAGAATGCTTTTGAATGGTTCAGGATCAAGTAATTTTTTTGAGAGTGTGTTTTCTGTTGAGGTTAACAGTATTTAGGTTAATGGAAAACATGTCTGTCTTGCAAAGTATTACTACCCGAAATAATGGAGTCTGAACAAAAACTCTTTTCCTATTCTGAAAAATATGCGCAACTGCAGTATTTTGTTTCTTTCACATGTATTTATCCATATATTTGAAATATAAATTTCATTATAATACATATATGCAGTATGTCAGAGTGTCTTATATATATGCCATTTATCATTTCAGAATTAGGATTTTTTGTTATATATGCACTTTCTAAAGTTCAACAAATTATTTTTCAAAAAAAATATTACAATGTTCTTTTCTGTGGTATCAACCAGTCCTTCAGTTCTGATACACTGCTGTATTCAAGTTTTGTACCTGTATGTGCATGTACAATAGTAATATGTGTACTGCTGGTTTGCATTATACCAGTATTACTGAAATATTATGGGGACAAGTGGGAAATACTGCTGATGGTGTTAGACATGGACGCTCTCAGGACATTGTCTCCCTTGCCTGAAACCAGCAAATAACCCTTGGGCTCTGTTTTAAAAAGTAGCTAGTGTTTAGTTCTTTTTGTTAATTTGATATTTTTTCTCTCTGTGATCTTTTATTAGAAATGTTTCACAATTTGTTATTAAACTATTATTTTCAATTGAAGTATATTATTTCCCCCAAAATAATGAAGTTAAACATTAAAATATTATCTTAACTGAGAATTTTTGTTTCAGGAACTTTTATTCATATGTTAGTTTTGCTTTACCAGAGAACTTTCTGATTCAGCAAAGTCATTGAAAACTTTTTTTAAATCCCACTGCCACTAAAAGCGGGTTTATACATAGTATTATTTTATGGAAACTGTGGGAGATGCATGTGATTGTGTACATTTAAAGAGGATAAAGAATTTTTTGTTAGTCTACTAGGACTAATTTTATATGTATGATATTCTGTATTATATTTAAAATTGGAACTACCTATTTCAAACCATTTACTAAATTTGTCTGATCAGTGTTCCAAATACTGCCATTTAATGTGGCCATATCGTATTATATTGCAATCTCTAAGTTGTACACACTTGAAGATTCTGCCAAAGTATACAATTTAGTATACAGAAATTAATGGTTATGGAAAAATATATGTCATACTTAGCATATTGCATGTAATTTCTATGGATTTTATATTCAAATATGTTGGCAGAAGCAATTAGAGGGAGACCAAAATGACACCTATTGAGTAGAAATGAATTCCCAAGTCTTTGTGTTGTTACTATGTGTTATTTATAAAACTCAATAAAACTTATAGTCCTTTGGAAAGGAGACTGGAAAAGCTCAAGGCAATAGAATATTGATTCTATTAAAGATAATCAGTATAAATCAGGTTTCCAGCTTCAGGAAAGAGCATGAGTAGGCTTCAGGATCCATTTGCAATTTTATTTTTGAGGTTGTCTTCCAAGAGCGGAAAAAAAGAGAAATGGACTTGCGCTGTGTTTACTGATGCTGTATTTTTCCTATTGTTGACTAATAATTTTAATGCCTTCAGTGAAGTTTCACAGGGCAAGACAGAACTGCACTCACTGTCACTGTAAAGGTGATGCTGCTCCTTTTGGCACTGAGTTGCTCCCTGCTCATTTGGTCACTGAATCCCTGTCACATCCCTTGAGCTCATGACAGCCTTCTATTTGCATCAACCAGCAAAAAAATCCAGTAACCTCCTCCTTCTCCTCCCTTAAGCAAGACAAGGTGTTTAATTCATCCTTCATACAAGTGGCAAATGAGAGACAAAGTCAATACAAGGGGAACGGGGCAGTGCAGGGAGAGGTAAGTGGTGAGACATCAGAGAACAGGGACATGGGTTCTGCCCACAATGGGACATTGCGCCTTCCATTGTCATTTCCCACCTTCCCAGCTGAAAGTCTCACGTTGCTCTTAACAGAGGCCAGACACATTGTAAATCAAAAATTAAAAAAATTAACATGTTCAGAAGTCTTTCTTTTTCTAAGCTACCAATTTTCTTTCTTTTCTTGTCACTGAATCAGATGTGAATTTTATGTTTCTCAGAGCTTCTCTGTGTGCAGGAAATATTTATACCCATGTAGTATTAAAATAGTCCATTAAAAGACTGGAATAAAATAAGGCAGCACAATTTTAGCCCTGTGCTTGTAGGCAAGACATTTCTGTCTAGTTCAGAATAGAAACAAGACTTGTCTATATGTTAGACATTGTTATTTCTTTTTTCTACTCTTCTTTGTTACACACTGGTCACAAAAAACATACTGAAGGACTCAGTCACAAACCACATTCTTCTTTCTGTGTATGTATGCAGTTTGTGATATATAATTAAAACAAGTTATTATATTTTATTCAAGCAGAAGCTAAGCCATGTTGCAGTGTAATACTGATTTGTCAGAAAAGACTTGTGTTCTTAGGTTATAAAGGGATAAGAAGTTGCTGTGTTTAAAACAAAGACACATTTTATCATTGCATGACCTTGCACAAGTGCCAGCAACCACAATTGAAAACTCCTTGCTTGGATGATGTTGTAACACTGATCTGATCTTGTTATTTTGATATTTTCTCCTTCCAGATGTCAATCACAGTCCTTTGTTTTCTGTGGCTTTTCTTCAGGAGAGCTTGACTCCTTGCTAAGCTCTATGGACAAGTGCTGCCCTCGTTGTGATGATCTTTTAAAGATACTTATGACTTGACTCAGTTGCCCTTCGAGACACTCTTGACTAGGTCAGGGTCTAGCTGCTCTACCCAGGAATGAAATTGAATCCTTTTGTTTTCATTACAATTTCTAAACTTTTTCTTAATTAACAGAATCAGAGAAATCTAATCCATACTAAAAGAAGATTAAAGAATAGAGTAATATATATATATAAATATACACACACACACATATATAAACGTATATATGTGTTTGTGAATAAAAAAATAATGAATCTATACTTAAATATGTATAGAGTGTACGATATGCTGCATTGGAATAACTTTCACCCAGATCCAAACTCTATTGAAGGCAATAAACTACAGTTCCTTAATAAAGAGGAAAATACAGAACCATTCAAAAGGCAAAGTGGAATTAATATCTTGTTGCTGTGACTAGCTACTAAAGCAATTTATTCTGATATATATATATATACTGTATAGAGTATTAATAAACTTCATTCTACTTCACTCTACTCTTTTTCTAAAATATTGTTCAATGGAAATGCTATGTGAAAGCTGCATTTGGATGCTTTCTGTCTGGAAGGAAGTGTATGGTATGTTTACTAATGTGTGAAAGGAATATAGTGTCTGACTCATGCCTGATTCCAGTCTTGCACCAATGCCTCAGCTGCAAAGAAGTACTCTTAACCCAGCTTAAGATGACATGAAAAGAGTGTTCTAGGTGCTAGATGCCTCTCACATAGCAGGAAGGTTTGATCTGCAGTAGACAAAACCAACTTCACTTCCATGGCCTTTGGGTAAAGTCCTACAAAGGAAACCTTTTATCTTTACTTGCTTAAGTATTTGTTGTGGCCGCTGCAGACTGCAGTTATCACTAAAGTTTCGATGAATGTGTATGGCAGAACAGGGGGAAAGAGTAGCAAGGAGAAGAGAAAAAATTACAAAGCTGAGGTGCAGATTTCAGCTGACTTGTTGGTAAAGTTTCTTCATCAGACGCTGAGGACTCCTGTGTGGTGTACTTCACTCCGGTGGGATAAGTTCAGTCTTCTTTCACCTGGTTTATCAGCAGTATATGTGTGCGTGTATAATTTCACCACATGCTTTATATCCCTGTGGTGTATGTTTAATTGCCTGCAGTGAAATTTTCACATAAATTGTAAATAATTTTTTGCTCTTATCACTTTGCCAGCAAGTTTTGTATTTAATTTTCTATAATACCACTAGCAAAGGATGACTCAAACTGTATAAAAAGTGTCAAGAAATGTGTGAACAGGGGAACTGAGAGGAAGCAATTGTGATGTGGTGAGGCAAGAAGAGAAGTAGTCAGGGAAACACCTGCCTTGTACAGGGCCTTTAGTTTTGACTGGATTTTAAATGGTAGAGAGGGTGGGAGGAATTATTATCTATAAGAAGATGAAGAAGTGACAGATCTTGATCTTGATATGGAAGAAAAAAGAAGACAGAGGAGCCTAAAGCTTAGGAAATACCAATATATGAAAATCCAAATTTGAATAACAAAATAAAATGTAGGTTTTCTTTCTTTATTCCAAAGTGTCTGAAAAAGATCTGTTTTCTTCTTTATTTCTTCTTATTCTAAATGGAGGCAGTTGTCTTTAAAATTTGAATCAGATATCTTTATAACTTTTCAACCTTGAAAAGAACCATTTCACATTAAATGGAAAAATCTGCTCTAAAAAAAGTTTTTTCCATGAAAACATATTATCCAGCATATTTAGATTTGTTGTCTTTAAAATGGGATCAAAACTAGAAGCCAAGGTAAAAGAAAAAGCTGTTGACTGTGACAGAAAATTCAATGATGGAAGAAATTTGGAAAGATAGGTGAAATTTTGTACAGCAAGACAACACTATTGAAAATTGTGGTATTACTTGGATGTAGCTAAAGTCTGAGTTTGTATTTATGACTATAAATACAACGCCTGTGGCACAAAATGCTTGCTCATTTTACCCTTAGAGAGACAGTGATGAAAATATCTTATTTTTTCACAGTGGAGAAGCAATAGGAAATGAAGTCAAGATCAAATGGTTCCTTAAATGGCACTTGCAGAACAACCACCCACTTCCATGAGATCAGGCTTTGGATCATGATACTGCGCTTCAACATACTGAATTTAGAATAATGCTGAGATATACAGGAGGAGACATAGAAAACAAAGGCAGAGATGTGGCACTGAGCTAAATTAGGAGGAGTAGGAATGACAGAGCTGAAAGAGCCAAAGCATGGTCACAGGATCTGTAATCTCTGTTAAAAAATGTACTTCTAGTGAGCTATCTGTATAGATTTATAATGAGGAACTTAAAGGAAACAGGTGCCTGCTTCTGTAGTATTTTGCTCGCCCCCTGGTGCTTGTCCTTTTTGGGATCCTATGAAAAGCTTTTCTTTGTTTTGCAGTCTACAAGCTTTAATAATGCTTAGTAGAGTGTTTTAATTTTGATTATGGTTACATAAAATATCAACTTAAATTCTTACCTACTTTCAGTTCAAAATCCAGAAGAAATATTAATAAGAATGGAAAAGGAGCTCCAGAGAATACAAACTGTATCTAGAAAAGCTCTCAAAAAGTTAAAGCTAGGGAAATTTCTTAACCCAGATCAAAACCCACAGGTTCCTTGAAAATTATCCTTTATTGGCTTGACTGGGGGCCTGATGACTTTGGCAACCTTTTGCCTGTAAACAGAAGATGAGATTAGTGTGGTTTGATACGCTGCAGCTCTCTCTGTAGTCCTAAGCATTCTAGTTGCTGCATTTATATGCATGTCTGTGCAGGTGTCCCTCCAAAGGTGTAATATATCCATCCTGTGCTTTCATGTAGTTTCTCCATCACTATGTAGTGAACTTGGCTCAGAGGTTTCTTGGCTGATAGACTGTACTAGAAGAGATGACAAGGTCAGTCAGGCAGCTGAGAGATTCAGCAGTACAGCAAAATCCAGATTATAGCTGGATTTTCTGCAGTAATCACTATATGAATTTTTTACATGGGAGAATTCTGAACATTTAAGGAGGATTTACCTATCAAGAAATGGTTGCAAAATTGTAGGCCATGGAAGTAGCAATTTTTCAAATGGCAGAAGACACTTCAGGAATTTCACCATAGCTGAAAATTGAACTAAAGTAGAACAACAGTCTTTACCCAGAGGTGAGAGAGAGTATCTTAAAGTAGAATTAAAAACTCCATTTGCCTTCTAATGCCTGCCATTTTAATGACAGAAAATTTAAAAACTAAATAATGATTTTACATGAGAACGTTGAAATGCTGGTAAGAAATTATTTTCAAATTCCCTCAGTCTGAATATCTACATGCCATGCTTGGAAAATCAGATTAAATAATCCATATTAATTATCAATTTTCAAAACCAGACATGTTTCCACCATAGAGATGCAATGATGTGCGTATGTTCTAAACTCAGATCATCAATATTTCCGTAAGTACTTCTGTGATGGATAGTATCTTAGTGTTGCACTCAAGTTTTTGAATTTATTTTCACCTCACAAATTGTAAGTAAAAATCTTCCAGTAATTATGGCAACTTTCAAAATGTATCACAATTCAACTAAAATTTACAGTTAACATTTTTCTTCAGGCATTTTAGGCAATCACTATTGTTTATGTCTTCAGTCCTTCTGAGCTAAAGACCTTCCTCTGCTTTCTAAAAAGGTGTATTTCCTCTCTACTGTTATTTTCTTCTGTTTTTTTTTTTGATATGTTATACTTTCCCTGTGAAGAAGAATAGTTGGAGAAGTAGTCTTTATGTGCAAGCACTCTCATTCTTACTGTCTCAACCTAAAAACTGTTACTATTGGCTTCTTTATCAGGAATAACTCCTTGGAATGACAAAAATGTTGCAGCTCAGTACTAATGAATAAGAGTAATCTGTTCCCATGCCGCTTTCCTGAGATCAGAAAACTTTCAGGGTTGCTAAGATGAAGTTCAGGACCTAGATAATTACCATGTCAGACATCTGGAACAAACCAATGACTGTCAATACTTGGGACACAGATGATAAACCCCCCTATCTTTCTTATTTGTATTTTACAAACACTAAGGAATGAGATTTGATCCCGCCACTGGTATTAAGTAAAGGTTTAAAGATGGCATTTCTGCTAAAAAATCCATAATGACTTCCCTACTTATGCTCAAAGAGAGCAAAAAATTTAATCTAATTGATAGTGCATTTTAGATGTGAAGAAAGAATACATAATGTAACTTCAGGATTTCAGATTAAGAAAATGAAATAAAAAAACCAGCAATATATTGCTCCTCCAAAGGATCCTCCACTGTGCACCCTCACTTGCTCTCCCACAGCTACATCTCATCTTTGGCTGCGGCCAAGGCCACGGCTGATGCCTGGTCTGTGTTGTACCTACGTTGTGCCCAGCCTCGCGTCTCGCTGGCTCCAGTGCTCAGGGCTCAGGTGCGCGGTCATGGCCAGGCTGTGGCTACCCCTGTCTTGCCCTGTCTCACTCGAGTGGGGACGAGAGCATGAGGCCTGATTGGGGAGGGAGAAACTGGCACCACTGCTGTTCACTAATGCTCTTCTGTATGAAATAACTTCACCTGTATGTTCAGACCTGACTTGTGTGACCATGTCAGGGACTGGCAAGTTGTTTAGCCTTATTGCCAACCATCAAACTCCTGTCAGTGGAAAGTTTTGGGAATAATTGATTTGGGCAGTATGTGCTATTAGCTGTCAGTAATCCAGTGGTTTATCCCCTTTTAAAAGGATTTTTTTTCCCCTTTTCAGATGTTCAAAACCCCATTGGCCCAAACTGCATCCAGCCATGTGGCCCAAGGCATCCCTAATCTTATTAGCGTTATTGTCACATGTGTTAAAATACATGTTTTGGGTAAGAACTACTATCAGAGAAGATGAGGAGGAATCAAAAGACTATTGCATGATATTTTAGTTTGGGATTGTTTTACCTTCTTTAGTGCAACTGGGACAAATTCAGATACAGTGCGTCTCCAAAGGAACTACACATGCTTATGTTGGGTCTGAGTTTGGCCTAATTGGCACCGGGCGTTTTCTTGGCACTATCAGTAAACAGCACTTCTGGGAATCTAATTACTGTAGTAAAATTTCAGAGCTCCCAAAACCAAAACAGCATCTTTCAGGGCAATAATTTTAGCCCAAAGTCTCACATTTATCCATACAATTCATCTATGGAGAGAGAACAGCTTTAGCTGTTAGAATGTGTTTAGCATTCTTACAACATGTTTCAAAAAAGGCTGGATCCCCAAAAGGCCAGTGTCTCACCTGCTTAAATAAATCTTACATCATCAACACCTTTGCTTTCTACAGAGGTGATTGTTCAGAGGAGAGTAATCCCACCCAGAATGGGGCTAGTTCTCTCCTAGGCTAGAGAAGCTATCTAGATATCTGTCTCAAAAACAGATGTCTAAATACACTGTGGGATTTATACCGAGGTGCTCAGAATACTTTTTTTCCTGCAGGAGATACTCAAAACTCAGCTAGACATGGTCCTGAGCAACCTGCTCTGATTGATCCTGATGGAGCAGGGGAGTTGGAATGTATGATCTTAAAAGATGCCTTCCAGCCTCAGCCACTCTGTGATTCTGTGATACAAGGCTTTTACTATGTAGTGATTGTGAACTTCAGCCCATAGACATAAGAAAAGGCCAGTGACTCCCTACCAGAGAATTAACCTGTAGAAGGGTTTTGTGTTGATTCACAGATGGTGTTAAGTTTTGGAAAAAACCTCAGAGGCTAAATCTAGTCAGCATATCAGTACTCATGAAACTTGCTAGACTCATGGAAACCAAGTCTTTATACACCATGTCGATTGCATGAGAAGGAATGTTAATACCCTTGCAGTGCCTGCCAGCTCTCTTCTGAACAGACAGATTGTTCTGTCTGCTAAGGTGGCAGCTCTGATGGTAGCTGGGGATGACAAACCTGCACCTCTTAGGAATGGGCCAAAGACTGGACTGTTAAAAGGCCATCTGGGACTGAAAGCTTTCAGGATAACTTCTAAGCCCTGCTGGAGCAAGTGAAAAAATTCCTGTGGGGTTCAGTGGATCTGGGATGTCCTCCTCAGCCATCATCAAACCATTTGTAATGTAACTGTATTTGGAAGTTACAGACAGGAATGCTCAGTAGGACAGAAGAGGTCACAATGCCTTCTGACTGGAGAGCAGTGGTGCACTGGGCCAGGAGAAGCCTTGGGGGGAAAAATAGCAATTCTATTAAATGAGGACTTTCCCTTCTCTGCAGACAGCAGCTGACATGTAACTTGGCTAAACTACTCTGGAAATGAGAAAGTACTGGTTTCCTGTTCCAGCCCCCTAGAAATTCAAACCCAGCTTTCTTCATTTTTTGAATAATATAAACATTGAAGTGATAGCAAATGATTTGTGTCCGAGGCTTTCTCCTCCTGCTTTGACGTTTCACTTGGACAGTCACAAAGTCCCTCTCTTTTGACATGCACAGATCGTTTCTTTCTCTGTTCCTGTCTACATTAAAAATGGTCATCCTGAAAACAGATGTCTTTCCTTGCACATTGGTTGCACTCTTTCGAGATGGAACTGCTCATCCTTTTGTTCTTATTTGACCTACTGGAGATGCAATCAACAGATCACAGAATTTCCAGTCATTTTTCTTACAGAGCTAATAAGTGAATAGTTCTTTCCAAAAATAATGTCTGGGGCCTCCTATTGGATTATTTCCTCTCCCTTTATCACCTTGATAGACAAATGGTAATAAGGGTAGGACCAGAAGGGTCATGCAGCAAAATTAGTTTAAATATTATCTGTCTGCTGTCTGCTGACAGACTGTACAGAGACATACCATGTGTGCGAACTTCCTATGGCACATGATATAGAAACAAAAACTCTCAGAAGAGTGCTGGCGTACTTGTCAGCACCAACACAAAACATGTTGAATTTATGTTCTCTGCAGGCTGGCTAAAACTGATAAACAACTATTTTTTCTTGTGTTTTCCATGTGTGTGTTAGGTGCGTTCAGACTTTGAAATAGGTAGCGTTGTTCTTCACCAGTATCTGCTAATTTAGCACAAATTCTCTCATTTAATCCTTTTTAGTCACCAGTTTGAAAATTGCGTAAAATAATAACTTATGAGAGCTCTGACAGGAATCTGTGTTAGATGGAGTCAAGGAGGATAATAAAGGCTGTATCTATGGAAAAAAAGGGCCATTCTGGGTAAAATTGCCAAACTTGACTCATTCTATGCACAAAAGGTTGGAAAAGATATGAAAATTCAAGTATGGAAAACAAAGAGAGGAAATGACTTTACAGGACAGTAGCCAGTGAATTATTTAGTTCTTTGGAGTACTGAAATACAAAGAAGCTTTATTTATGTGACTTGGAGAAGACTGAGGCTTAATTTTCAGACATAACTACCTAAACACATCAGCTGTAGTTCAGCTTTTAATTTTTGTTTCTTTGGTTAAAGTTTTCTGCTTTTTCCAGATATCTATAAATCTTTGGATATTTAATAAGGTCATATGACAGTATTGTGAAAAGACTACTCTGATTAGTATTCTGTTGTTTGCTTTCATGTTCAGCTTTATTTATGTTACTGTACTGAATAAAGGTCTTTTTGCATATGAGACAAGTATCTTGGTTGGTTGGTTGGTTGTTTTGTTTCAGGATTTGAAAGACAGTGACAATAACCTGACCATTAATGGGATGGAGAGGAGAGGAGAGGAGAGGAGAGGAGAGGAGAGGAGAGGAGAGGAGAGGAGAGGAGAGGAGAGGAGAGGAGAGGAGAGGAGAGGAGAGGAGAGGAGAGGAGAGGAGAGGAGAGGAGAGGAGAGGAGAGGAGAGGAGAGGAGAGGAGAGGAGAGGAGAGGAGAGGAGAGGAGAGGAGAGGAGAGGAGAGGAGAGGAGAGGAGAGGAGAGGAGAGGAGAGGAGAGGAGAGGAGAGGAGAGGAGAGGAGAGGAGAGGAGAGGAGAGGAGAGGAGAGGAGAGGAGAGGAGAGGAGAGGAGAGGAGAGGAGAGGAGAGGAGAGGAGAGGAAGAGTGTTCTGGGACTTTCATGTTATCTCAAACTGAAATTCAGAGAGGAAAAGATAGGTCAAAGTTTAGGTCCCTGAAAATAACAAAGAAGAAAACAGAGGCTGTGTAAAGGCCATGACATTGTCATATCCAGGGTGGTTTTTTTTTCATAGAATCACCAGGTAGGAAAAGACCCATCAGATCATTCAATCAAACCATTCCAATCAAACATTAAACCATGCCCCTCAGCATCTCATCCACCCATCCCTTAAACACCTCCAGGGAAGGTGACTCAACCACCTCCCTGGGCAGCTTCTGCCAGTGCTCAAAGACCCTTTCCATGAAGAATTTTTTCCTAATGTTCAGCCTAATCTCCCCTGGCAGAACTTGAGGCCATTCCCTCTTGTTCTGTCCCCTCTCACTTGGGAGAAGAGGCCAGCACCCTCCTCTCCACAACCTCCTTTCAGGTAGTTGTAGAGAGCAATGAGGTCTCCCCTCAGCCTCCTCTTCTCCAGGCTAAACAACCCCAGCTCTCTCAGCCGTTCTTCATAACACCTGTTCTCCAGCCCCTTCACCAGCTTTGTTGCTCTTCTCTGGACTCGCTCCAGAGCCTCAACATCCTTCTTGTGGTGAGGGGCCCAGAACTGAACACAGGATTCGAGGTGCGGTCTCACCAGTGCCGAGTACAGGGGGAGAATAACCTCCCTGGACCTGCTAGTCTCGCTGTTTCTGATACAGGCCAAGATGCCATTGGCTTTCTTGGCCACCTGGGCACACTGCTGGCTCATGTTCAGTCGGCCGTCAACCAACACCCCAGGTCCCTCTGCTCCAGGCAGCTTTCTAGACAGACTTTGCCCAGTCTGTAGCACTGCAGAGGGTTGTTGTGCCCCAAGTGCGGAACCCGGCATTTGGCCTTGTTAAACCTCATGCCATTGGACTCAGCCCAGCGGTCCAGCCTATTCAGATCCCTGAATATTCCATGTTTGCCATGGAGATAATGGTAATGATGGTAGGAGGCATGTCTGGCATCTTCAAGTGCATACACTGAGGCAGAAGCTCAAGGAGAAAGAGCAAAACTGAATATCAGGTAAGGCTTTTGTCTGCAAAGTTTAAAAGAAGGCAAGACAGAGCAAATAAGTCCTTAGTTTATATATGGCCATGGTTTAGTTAGAGTATTTTACTGTTGCTTACTGCTCTGGTTGCTTATCTCTTCATTGACTGCTGTCCTTGAGCTGTAAAATTAGGTTGGATGGCTTATAACACTATTTGACATAATTTGGGTCCCGAGATAATACCCCTTGGCTTCCTCCCTGCTGTTAGATGTTTTAAAGCCTTGAAAATGTACTTTTATTCATGCTCTGCTAGAGGGTAGAAGTTGTGTGCATGTATATACTTGCGTACCAAGCTGTTTCTTCCAGAAGCATTTATCCCACTGAAAGTGAGTGCCTTTGCAACAGAATAATCTATGGCTCCATCTTGGAAATGTTGGGCTGGTTTTGTTTGGACATGGTACGAAAGAGTCGCTAAAAGCATTCTTGATTGTAATGTCAGTTTTTGAGTGCCCAGCATTCTGAGCTGACTGCAAAGCATGGTCAGGTACCAAGGTGCCCCATAGTTCATCTCAGGGAAATCTAGATGTTTCCACTGATAGACCCATATCTGAGAATGGTGGGAGTAGATCTGCTTAGAAAGTTGACATGAGACACTTGGAAGTTTTGTCTGCAACTCCTCATGTTTGCTTTAGCAACCAAAATAGGTAGATGAGCAGATACTGCTGGTCAGTAAGGATGCAAATCTCAGAGCCATCACCTAGGGTAGGAGTCTCTATCTGCAAGTGAAAAGAAATCAGCAGAATGATTATATTCAAATGTGTGGATATGGAGTCAGCAAGGCTTACAGTTTGCTACTCTTTAGAGAGATGACTCCTGGCCAGAGGGGTGGTCCAGGGTGGAAAGTCCCTAGCACAGGGGAGACCAGATGTGCACCCAGCCTGCCAGGGGATTTCTCCAAACCATGCTGCTGCACAGAAGTGAGCAAAAGAGCTGCTGACTCCTGGAGAGAGAGAGCTCTTTCCTGGGAAGTGGGGAATGGTGATTGATAACAGCAAAGACGGTGATTTTTAAACAAAGACATTCCTGGAGAAAATATAGTGCCCCTTCCTGCTCAACACAGAAACTTTTGGGGATGATATTTTTCTGTCACAGGATGGGAGTAACCCCCTTGGAAGTCAATTGAATGTTATAGCAAAAAATAAGGTCTAAGTCTATTATGCTCTTGATAAACCTTGCACCAGAGAGAGCAGGAGGAGTGAGCTGTTGGCTTAAATATTCAAGCATAGGATGGGAATAAATTCCATTGACCTCTGGGAGAATAACTTCCATACTGATGCAGGAGAACTGGTTTTCAGGAAAAAAACCCACAGGTTTTATTGAAATACTACCCTGATGTCCAATGTCTTTCTCAAACAATGAAATACTGATAGTGACTTACTTAACCATCACTCTCTTAAATGGACTCTCTTATTTGAAATTATGTTTACTCACACTTGGATAAATGTGAGGAGTGATTCTAACTTGCATACAGTAATACAATTCTGCATATCTTTTTTTCCATCGCTACATAAATGATGAGTCATGTGGAGCGATGAGATGTTCGGTAAGAGTCTTGGACAACACCTCTCCTACTTCTGTTTGCATGGAGGAGACATTTCCTTCACCTGGGGGCTCAGAAACACCGGGGAGAGTGTTTATGCTCTGCTTTATATTTGCTTCTCTTGTAGTTTAAGCTTGTTCCTTTGGAGTTTTGTCTTTATTCTGTGTGAATTTTTAATTGGTTATGAATACAAGGACAAATATTTACCCATCCCTCAGCAGCTCTCCTCTGTTTTCCAAAACGAAGCAACAAGCTGAGTCAGAGGATTTGACACTTTCATTTGTGCAAGTCAGGGTTTATTGACACCACAGGTAATTACTAATTAGGTGTTTCCAAACAAAACACCAAACAAGCCTCTAGTGTTGGGATTGGCACAGAAAAAAATATGATTGAGAGTTTTCAAATAATATAGAGGAAGTTCAGACATATTCTGGACCAAGAACAGGTTAGAAACTAAAAATACACAGAAAGAATTGAGTGGACTAAGGACGATTAACCATAAACATAGGAATATTTCTCTTTTAACCTGGCAGCATATCAGTCAGAGGATCTGAATTGAGTTCCAGAATAATGTGAAGCAATCCAAGCATTTTTGCAAGGTAACTGAAAAGGTAAAATGGATTGTGTACACATCACAAAAATTGAAACAACAAATATATACACAATTTTGATAAGACATATAGCTATTGAAACCCTTGATACTAGCATGAACTATTTCAACAAGATCTTTACTGCTTCATTCAACTAAGGATTTTGGAGGAGGTCAAATCCTATAAATTTATATGTATGAAAGCTTGCCAGGCTCTGTATAAGCTTCAGGAGTAAGTAGTGTTATTTAGCGAATGGGAACTGTATCTGTCAATGTAACTTTATTTTTCCTCTAGCTCTTGAAAAATTTGCTGCAGGTCACTGACTAATGTGATGTTCATTTAATTATGACTGACTGTTTATAATCCTTGCAGTAAATAATATTAACTACAATACTGTTGACAAGGAGGATGATTTACAGGCAGAATGTGATGATTTGGCTGAGCTTGGCATCAGGCTGTGGCAGCGGTACAAAAGCTGAATTTTCTTCTGCATTGTGAAGCTTTTGGTCTTAGGTTTGGTTGGCCATTGGTTTATTCCCCAAAACAAAATTGCCAGCTGTTAGGGTGCACCTTTTATGGCTGTGGCAGGGAAAGGTGTCTCCTTCACTCTCCTTTGCCTGTGGCCATACTGGTAGCAGGCAAGAGCTGTCTCCTTGTTGCTGGAGTAGTACTCACAGCAAAGGACCTCCTCTCTTCTTCCACCAGACTAGCAGCTGCTGAGCCCATCAGAAGTGACAGGGAGCATCTGACTCTTGCAGTGGATCTTACTTCGTGAAGGAATGATTAGATACTTCAATAAAAGAACTGTAGACCTGAAGGGCTGTCCTGTTCCCCTCAAGCACCAGTCTTTCCAGGGCACAATGCATACAGGAATACAGCTCCAGGGTGAATTCAGAGCAGCATGCTATTTTCATGATCATTGTAATTTTCCAATACTCTAGTTAAGGAGCCAATTCATTTTGGGAAAGTTGCAGCTTACTTGCATTTGAGAAAGAATATATGAAAAAGCAGCCCCCTTGGCATATTTTTGCCAGGCTGTGTCCATCTGAAAGTGATTAAATACTACTTGCTTCTGCAACCATGACTTAGGTAGGTGCTGGATAAACAAGTAGGTGGATCAGTTCTCATGTTGCTCTGTTATAGCTCCCAGTTCTTCTCAGATTTCCTTGGCCAAGATACAACCCACCCCCTAATGCAGTGGTGATTGCCATTGGGTGTCCTCTGGCTTCCAGTCAGCAGCCTGATCTGCAGCATGTATACATCAGCCCAGCCAGACTCTTCAGCGTAACAATAATGATTCACATCAGTTAAGGATCTGGTTCATCTTTTTTGAATTACTTCTTGCTTCCCACATTTTCAATTCATTTTAATTGAGTTTTCTCTGAGGTCACCAGCTCTGTGTTGGCTTCCTGCTATTCTCATTAACATTGCATTTTCCCTAGCTGAGAAATTCAGCCATCACACATATTCAGCTCAAACTTGATATACGACTTTGTTATTTGAGGTAAGAAACCTGCTTATTGAAACCTCCGGTCACCTGAATGGCAGTAGGAACCTTTCCTCCTTCTTTATCTTTCTTTTCCTTTTTAATTGGCGTGTCACGCCAGTTAAAAACTGGCATAAGTCGCAAACATAATGCTTCTTCACCAGAGTCCAAATGACAATATTTCACCTTGATGTGCTGTTTTTTCCAGCAGGTGAACATATATATCAAGGGTGACTATTTCTTATTTCTCTTGTGAGGTCTCTGTCAGTGTCTGGTCTCCTTGGAGCCAGGATACTATTTCAGTACAATTCAATTTTATATTGCTGTGTTTCCAAGACTCTCACAGAACCATGCTGGTGATCCCACGGGAGGACAGCAGTTCCTTACAGTCCTGTTTAACACTTTTCTATCATTTCTACCCAGTTATGTCATCTCATTAACATGAGACCACTGCCATAAGGGCACTTGTAGCTGCACTAATTAGTTTCATTCAAAATGTATTAAAACTTTAAGATTTTCTCTTTGAGGCAAATATAGAGAACCATTCTCTAGCCATTCCTCTGTGAGTGTGAACTGTTTCATATTTCATGTATCTGACACTGTCTATCTGATCCTTAGTGGAGCGAAACTAAATTAATTTGGTCTAATTGCCATCATAAAGCAATGCTTTACAAAACTTAACTGAGAATGATATGAGATGAAACAGGTGAAAATGAACCTGTATTTTTCTAAGTTGTATCTACCTTATGCCAATAAAGAAAACCAAATAAACAAATCTGATAAGTTCTTGAGAAAGGTTCACAACAGTTGAACAAACTAGCTGAAATCATAAAATTTTATGCTAATCAATGTATATCCATTACACTGAAATACAACCTTAGAGAAATATATGTATGTGAAAAAAGTAATGTGGCAGCAACATACAGGGTTGCTGAAAGCTAATTAATTCAGTTACTGTTTTCTGCATGTTAAGATAATACTAATACAAATACTGATGCCAATGCTAATGTCAATGCTAATGTCAATACATTTGGTTTCGATATATAGGACTATTTAGCGTTTGTTGCCAAAATGAATCAGGCATTAACAATGCGATTATTTGAGATGAAGAAGAGAAGTTTAATATGAAATATGTTGTCTGGTTTGTGTTATTGAATTTCTGGATCATTAGCTCATCTTTTGTTGTTGTAGTAGTATTTGAGATCTTACATTACAGATGGCTGTCTTAGAAACTATTTTACTGGATTATTTCCTATGTGATATGGCAATGCAGTAGATATTATCTAAAAGCCAGGCAATACACTCCAACTGGTAGGTGAATTTGTGTGTAGAAAGCAAAGTAGACGAAGTACACCTCTCATAGTTGTAATCAGAAGGTGCTAGAAAACCATTTGAAAAACATAGTTGGTAAAGTGGAGCAGACTTTAAATTAAAATGATGCATTTGTTTGAACAAGGCTATGTTTTGGCTGAAGCTTGATTGAGTGAGACATGCCATATTTGCAGACCAATATGGGTAATAAGGAATCACCCCTATTTCATGATGTATCTTTGGCTTTCGACTACAGGATTACTTGGAAGGAGCACCCCCTCTGAGCTTGACTTTTTTCAGTTGTACAAGTTTGCCTTGTTGCTACCCAGGTAGTCGAGTCCTACTTTATAGACTAAAGATTTGTATGTTTGTGGGTATGGATGAAAAAGGGGAAGGCTTTTATTAAAATTCGTCTGGTGCAAAGCTCACTTTGCACCAGATATATACACTAAAATGATGAACTCAAAAGTGTGCATGTTTAAGATAATGCAGTCTCTAACTTTGACAAGTTTTGTATCACGTCCTTAAAAGTCTGCAAATCAGTCACTTTTTAAAGCATGTTTTCATTACCTTTTCCAAGTAAGCCATGTCTTCAGTATCAGCCATGAACCTGACAGCACCCTGAGGTGACTGATGGTCTGGGAACACCACAGTATGAAGTATAGGGTGAGAGAAGTGCCAAAGGGGAGGGAACATACCTTGAGCTCTGTTGGTTTCCAGAAAGACAGACTTGAGATGAAAGTGTTAGTGGAAGTGAGACAAAGTGGTTGTGGGAGAAGGGAATGTGGGCCACTGCCACTGCCAAAGTGTCGTGTTCTGGGTCTGGACTGTTAGAAAGCCAGAAGTCCATGGCCTGTCAAAAGTTTGCAACTGACTTACTTCAGCTCCAGAAGGGGTTGCAAAACGACCTGGCTGCTGTAAGAGCCAGGATACAAGGGGGCTCCCTGCACAGGTGCCTGGCTTAATTTCCCCTTCGAGCTGAACAAACTCAGGACAATTGTCCATCCTCGGATGTTGTCACTTACTGTATCTTATACACAGCATCAGGAGAAAGTATGATCTGAGATTGCAGAACTAAGCAGAAAAGTTGACTTCAGCAACCAGTGCAAATCGATTCGCATTCATTAATTTGCTTGCTAGTTTTACCTTCAGCAATGCAACAGTTTCATGGATGAAAAACCACTGTGTGATACCCATTTTATGCTTTGTGATCCAAAAGTAAATAATGATGCAGAAGTTTTTGTTTCCTAAGTTGTCCAAGAACAAAAGGCAATTATTCTCCTCATGGAAAAATCTGGATCCATTGAGATAGCAATTTTCCTTGCCCACAGTGTGGTAAATACTTATAACGGGGCATAATAACTGCAATTATCAAGTGGCTGTCTTATGGCATTGTGGTAGCTGTGCGATAGTTACTGTGCAAATATAGCAGGAAGAACTTTTGTTTTGTTGAGTGCCTGTTTTCAGGTGATTATGATTTTCCAAGAAGTGGGGAAATTAATGCTTTGTTTGAAATTTCTTCTGTTTGTTCTACAGACAAAAATTTGCTTTCTGAAAGTTTGCTGAAATTCTGTTTGGTTAGATTTGCATTAACAGTTTATGGAAATAAAGATGAAATTTCATGCTTTGCAAGCATTTTCCAACATTTCCATTCACTATTGAAGAATCCCAAACTTGATTTATTTTAAAATGTTGTTCTGGTCCTGGAATTAAAACATCAATGAGATCAAATTCCTTTGAGAAAACACAAAGATGGTGACATAAATCAAAGAAAGTCCAAATGATACAGCCTTATAGATGGAAGTAATTTAGCTCAGAACATGTCATTTGACAACCGTCAGCAATACAGCCTTTTTGCTATATACATGTCCTTTAGTCTGGTAAGCCTTGCTATGTACCTCCATATGGAATCATGTACACCCTTACAAGATACTAAAATAAGCCAAAACAGCAATTGACGCACCTGGAAGACAAAGAAACTTTGTATTGGCAGACCTGTCTTAGAGAAATATTTCAATTGTAACTGCTGTATAATCTAGTCTGATCAGCCAGGAACAGCAATTCTTGTTGCCATTCTGAGTAGATTCTCACCACTGATGACTCCCCTTGCTCTGGTGATGGAAAATGCGAACTTTCTAATTTATGAGAAAAAAACACTATCAAACCAAGGAAAATGCATTCAACTTTCCTGTCGGGATCTCCCTAAACTAGAACTCAGCCTGCAGAAGCCAGACTGTGATGTATTGCTAATCTTTCATGAGTGGGATAAATTTCATCATCCTGGAAATCATTCCTAAGCAGAATTTAAATTGTACCAGTCAGTTTTTATAGACTGTGCCATCAGAGATGGGAAGCCTCAACTTGTGATCTGTTTGGTTCTCTCACTGCTGTTGTTGCTGGCTACTACATCTCAGACACTTGATCATCTCGACCACATGACGTTGCTTCTGGATTTCTGGCTGTGGGACTCTAATACACAGAAGGCTTTTCAAGCTACTGAGCATTTAACATTTGACTTGAGTCTTTCTGCCATGCACGTGAATTTAAGCACATATGATCATGATAATAGTTTCTGTGAAAATTTGTAACAGGAAAGAAATACCAGTTCACAGGAAGCAAATAAACGTTGAATATCACATCAGCAAGACTCCCTGCTGTTAGTCTGCAGGGCATTATGACTCAAAATGTACTCATTCAGCCTGCTGTGAAGGAAATATTGAAATCTAATTTCTCAAACCAGAAGGAGAAATATGTTTTGAAGTAAAATACTTCATCAAAAGCCAAGTCACCACAGAGTGATCTCATTTTGTGGTCCTTTTAAAGAATTTGGCTAGGAAATGTCCCACAGTTGTTTCTGTCCTAGATGCATGACAGAAGTTGTACCTGTACTATTTTGCACTATTGTATTATGTTTTGTACTGTTGTATTATTTTGTGCTATGTTGTACCTTGTTGTCTGGGCTTATCCCTGAGTCTGGGCTATTGTCTGGGCTTATCACTGAGTGTTATATAGAATATTGCCAACAACGTGGTAGCTGTATTTACTCTTCTAATAAATGTGGCAATTTTTAAGGTTAGCAACTGGATTTGAAAAAGAAAAAATTGGATGTGAGATTAGATAATTCAAGTGCTGTTACCTAAGTGAGGTATCTCTTGCCAACGGTTATTCTTAGAGAGCTATTGTCCCACAGGACTATGTCTGGATGCTCCATGAGTGTGCAGGAGAGGCAGTGTGTACTTCTCATATGGGACCTGTCAGTTAATGGCATCATCTGTAGCCCAGGGTCTGAGAAAACAAGGAGCTGGATAGAAGGCAGGAGCAATGTAGGATTTCTCTAAATATGTCATCTGTATTAATCACCTTCTGTAGCACTTTGAAAACTTTGAGTTATAGAGATTTCCACTTACAGCGGGTATTAAAACAGGCAATTCCATAAATAGAGGCAGCACTGTAATATGCAGGATGCAGAGTTACATCTCTGAGTATGACCTTAATGTGTATTGAGATGTGAATTATCAGACTTTCCTTGCACTGTGTACTATAGCTTAGATCATGACTTTAAAAAACTTTGCAAATACACTTTCACTGTGTTGAAAATCTGCAGTGATGTGATTATCCCCCGAACCATTGAGACCTTAACTCCTTGATGAGTTGCTTAGAAACACGATTAAACTTACACATTATACATATAACAATCATCAACTATAAAAAGGCCCATCTCTCCCCCCCTTACCCCTTTCTAATTTTTTTTGTTTTAAATTCCAATACAATACCATTAATCCTATTTTGGTTTTCACAGCATATTTGGTGTCAATGTCTCCTGTGGCCGATACTCGTGGCCTCTGTGTTCTTACAGTGAGAGATATTTATTGCCTTCAGTAGTGGAAACTGCAGTGAGGTCAACACTTAAATATAGTCATAGTATCTCAACTCTCTGATGTAATAAAGTTGCAACATGTGAAAGCCAATATCAACAGCCTGTTCTTTTCCTAACATTTTTGAAGAATTTTTTTGCACTTGAATCCTTTAGTACTGCATTTTAAAACACTTAATCCAAGAATAATTGAGGGGTAAGATTCATATAGAGGGGAAATGTTCAAACAGTGACTCCTGACCCATATGCCACTTCTGAGCAGTGTAAATGCAGGACAGTAGAGGCTGCTGCAGCGGTCATGTCCATATTGAACTGGATGGTCTACTAAGGCTGATGTTGGGCTCTCTTTCCCCTACAAAATGTTCCTTGGTCTGCCTTGGACCTTGGTTTCACATAGCTTATGTTTGGTACATCTTGCTTGTATTCAGATTTTGCAAGATAGAACACTGGATCAGAAATGTCCACCCAGAACAAGAGAGTGGCTTGTTAGCCCATTGCCTTTTAATGAGAATGTAGGGTTCTCCTCTTGCTATTTTTTTGTATTTCCTTCCAGGACTTTCAGGATAAGTTAGATTTAATGTGCACTAGTCCCATGTGTCAAGCCTTCAAGTCTTCAATGAAGCTGAAGGTGATCTGCAAGGGCATACTGGGCATGAGTGGCATTTCTGGAAGTTCTGCATTCTAGTAAGGAGCAGACTGCACGACATCTGGAAATCTTGAGCAAATGTGCAAAATTCTTAAACTCTGCCAGGGCAAGATTTTGAGTGAAAAAATAAGAATGTGTTTGGAAAGAGCCAGATGTACAACAGCATTAAATTTAGTGATAAAATCTCAGAGGTGAATTAAATAACATGGTGCTCTGTCTTTCTTGCTCTACAAAGTATCTTTTTTGATTTATAAGCATGTCAAGTTCTTTTAAGATGATTTGTGTAGCTGGAGCAGGGGAGGGAACGTTCCTGGGGCACCTTGCATTCTACGTGAATGAGGCTGCTGAGGGAGCATCCCAAAAGAAAACAGGGAGATAGCATCTTGCTGACAGAAGGATCTGATGCAGCAGGGAAGTGTCAGGTGACCTTAAAGGGAAGCATGCAAACATCCTTGGGAACAGAGAAGAGAAAGGTTTTTCTGATGCAAGTCAGAAATTCACTGAGTCCACTGCCACCTCACTTGGAAGCAAAATACCTGCAAGGATTTGGTGGGCCAGGGAAAGCTGTGTATGAATCCTTTTAATTTCTACTCCAGCTCCTCTAGTCACTTTAAATGCTCTATATTTAAAGATATTCCAGTCTACCTGGCTATTTTGAGTTTTAAAGTGTTTTGGTTTTCTTTGGGGAGCTCATTAGAAAAGCAAGGTCTAAGCACATCCACCTCAAAGTTACGGCTGACTCACTGGGTGGTTACATCATCCTCCTTACCCTAAAGGACTCATCCAAAGGGAGCCCTTTAAAGCTGCAGATGTCTTTTAAGATTCTGGCTCTCGAAAGTGTTCTGTGGATTGGAAATCTGCCTCTCATATCTGAAGAAATGACCTGAATAATGACTTCATCTGTTGTACTGCTTTATGCTGAGCCAATGGCATTGTAATGACATTTAGTACTGTGCCCATTTAAAACAATGTAGCCATGACTTCTATGGCCTTGACTATAGAAACTTGGTAGTTGAAAATCTAATGAGTTTCTTGGCTATGAAGATAAGCTCTTTGTATAACACATATTCTGGGTGTGGTAACAATACTGTGACAGATATTATTTATTCAATCTGACTCTTTCAACATCTGTTTCCCGATGCTGTGATACCTTTGCTTTGCAGAAATTTAAGAAAATTTTTGACATGGCTGTGAGAAGGAGATTTTAGTCTCATTTTACAGGTGAGGCACTAGAAGACCTGTTCAAGAATTTATGATGTCTACTGCCAAGGTATAACTGAATTTAAATTTCCTAGTCCAGTGCTTGACCTAAGAAAAGTTTCCTTTCTATGTGTTTATCTTACTGATTAAAAAAGCCGGTATTTGTTGTTGATATCTTTATTTGAATGAAGATAAATTTACTGCAATAACTGACAGGCTGTGTTTTTGTGTTTTCAACACTTTTTGTCAAATATTAATTGATCTATGTATGAATTTGCTATATCAAATACAACACACACACAGACTAATATGTGGGAGACAAATCATTGAGTACCCCACCCTTTCCAGTATTTGGCATACTATGTGTTCACACAATAATAGACACCCAAAGTCTGTCTCCATGTCATTCAGGAATTATTTTTATTTAGAACAGAAAAACAGTGGTCTGTATCCTTATGCCTGAAAAAAATATCTGTCTGGATAACTGACTTGGAAGGTCATAATCAAAACCTACTCTGAAGACTGATAAAGAAATCGGTAAAGTCATATCTGTTAGATAATTCCTAAAAGTATATGTAAATATTTGGCTTTTTTTTTTTTTTTTGTGTTTTACAAACTACTTCCTTAGTCATTTCTAGAAGGCAGAAATACATCCCCATAATATTTCTTAACCTACTTGGCAGGGAGCAGAACTTTTGCTTTTAACAAAGAGGGCTTAAAGAAAACATGTCAGAATTAAAAAATAAGATAGTTGCCAGTGAGAAATCACACAGAATCACAGAATAACCAGGTTGGAAGAGACCCATTGGATCGTCAAGTCCAACCATTCCCACCAATCCCTAAATCATGCTCCTAAGCACCTCGTCTACCCTAACATCAAACACCTCCAGGGACGGTGACTCAACCACCTCCCTTGGCAGACTGTTCCAATGACTAACCACCCTCTCCGTGAAGAACTTTTTCCTAATCTCAAGCCTAAATCTCCCCTGGCGGAGCTTGAGGCCATTCCCTCTCGTCCTGTCCCCTGTCACTTGGGAGAAGAGGCCAGCATCCTCCTCTCCATGACCTCCCTTCAGGTAGTTGTAGAGAGTAATAAGGTCTCCCCTCAGCCTCCTCTTCTCCAGGCTAAACAACCCCAGCTCTCTCAGTTGCTCCTCATAAGATTTGTTCTCCAGCCCCTTCACCAGCTTCGTTGCTCTTCTCTGGACTCGCTCCAGAGCCTCAACATCCTTCTTGTGGTGAGGGGCCCAGAACTGAACACAGTACTCGAGGTGTGGTCTCACCAGTGCCGAGTACAGAGGGAGAATAACCTCCCTGGACCTGCTGGTTATGCCGTTTCTGATACAAACCAAGATGCCATTGGCCTTTTTGGCCACCTGGGCACACTGCTGGCTCATGTTCAGTCGGTTGTCAACCAGCACCCCCAGGTTCTTCTCCTCCTGGCAGCTTTCCAGCCAGGTTTCTCCTAGTTTGTAACTCTGCTTAGGGTTGTTGTGCCCCAAGTGCAGGACCCGGCATTTGGCCTTGTTAAACCTCATGCTGTTGGTCTCAGCCCAGCAGTCCAGCCTGTTCAGATCCCTTTGGAGCCTCCCGACCCTCCAGCAGATCCACACTTCCACCCAGCTTGGTGTCATCTGCAAACTTGCTAAGGGAGCACTCAATGCCTTCATCCAGGTCGTTGATAAAGACATTAAACAGGAGTGGACCCAGGACTTAGCCCTGGGGAACCCCACTTGTCACTGGCTTCCAGCTGGATTTAACTCCATTTACCACCACTCTCTGGGCCCGGTCATTCAACCAGTTTTTCACCCAGGAGAGTGTGCGCCTGTCCAGGCCAGAGGTGACAGTTTCCGAAGCAGAATGCTGTGAGAAACTGTATCAAAGGCTTTACTGAAGTCCAGGAAGATACATCCACAGCCTTTCCCTCGTCCATGAGTTTAGTCACTTGGTCATAGAACGTGATCAGATTACTCTGGCAAGACCTGCCTTTCATGAACCCATGTTGACTGGGCCTGATCACCCGGTTCTTTTGGAAGTGCTTCATGATCGCACTCAAGATCACCCGCTCCATGACTTTCCCTGGTACCGAGGTCAGGCTGACAGGCCCGTAGTTCCCCAGATCCTCCCTGCACCCCTTCTTATAGATGGGCACGACATCAGCCAGCCTCCAGTCCAGCGGAACCTCCCCAGTCATCCAGGACTGTTGGAAGATGATGGAAAGGGGTTTGGCCAGCACATCCGCCAGTTCCCTCAAAACTCTTGGGTGGACTCCATCTGGCCCCATAGACTTGTGGGCATCTAGTTGGGCAAGCATGTCTCTAACCACCTCCTCTTGGACCTTGGGAATCTCATACTTCTCATCCAACCCCCGGGGTTGTGCACAGAGGGAACAATTTTCCTTACTGTTAAAGACTGAGGCAAAGTAGGCATTGAGCACTTCAGCCTTGTCTTCGTCCCCTGTTACTCTTGTTCCCTCTGCATCTACTAGGGACTAGAGATTCTCCCTAGTCCTCCTTTTGCTGTTGATGTATTTGTAGAAAGACTTCTTGTTGTCTTTCACAGTCTTGGCCAATCGCATTTCTAGTTGGGCCTTAGGCCTCCTGACTTTTTCCCTGCACATTCTCGCTTCCTCCCTATAGTCCAGCCGGGATGCCTGCCCCTTCCTCCAGAGGTCGTAGACCCTCCTCTTGCTATTGATGTCTCTTAGGACCTCCCTACTCAATCATGCTGGTTTCTTACCCCACTGGCTACTTTTCCGGAACTTGGGGACGACTTTCTCCTGAGCTGCTAGGAGTTCCTTCTTGAAGAGCGTCCAGCCCTCATGGACACCTTTGCCTTCAAGGAGCGCCTCCCACGGGACTTTTCCTACCAACCTTCTAAACAGCCCAAAGTCTGCTCTCTGAAAGTTGAGGGTGACTGTTCTGCTAGCCTCCTTCTTCATTTTACCCCGCACTGAGAACTCTATCATCTCATGATCGCTTTGCCCCAAGCGTCCTCCAACCTTCACATCCCCCACCAGTCCTTCTCTGTTCACCAACAGCAGGTCCAGGAGGGCACCGTCCCTTGTCGGTTCGCTCACCAGCTGTGTGAGGAAGTTGTCTTCCACACACTCCAGGAACCTCCGGGACTGCTTCCTTTCTGCTGTATTATACTCCCAGCCTATATCTGGGAAATTGAAGTCTCCCACAAGGACTAGAGGTAGCGATTTTGAGACTACACTCAGTTGTTTGTAGAAGAGCTCATCAGCTGCTTCTTCTTGGCTGGGTGGTCTATAGCAGACTCCCATCACAATTCTTTCCTGCCCATGGACTCCTCTGATTTTCACCCATAGGCACTCAGTCCCATCCTGACCGTAGTCCAGTTCAAGGGTATCAATGCCCACTCTAACATAGAGGGCTACCCTGCCTCCTCTTCTGCCCTTCCTGTCCTTCCTAAAGAGTTTATACCCCACCATGGGTACGCTCCAGTTGTATGAGTCATCCCACCACGTCTCCGCAATGGCAACGACATCATAGTCTCCCTGCCCTACCACAGCTTCCAGCTCCTCCTTCTTATTTCCCATGCTGCGTGCATTGGTGTAAATGCACTTCAGCTGGGCAGGCGTAGCTACAGCCTTCGTAATAGGGCTCCTCCCCAACTGAGCCGTCCTTGACTTAACTAAGGCCACAGTGCCAGTTTGCTGCCTACCATCCTCACTGCACTCACCCCCTCTTGCTTAGTGGTGATATACCGGCAGGCATCGCCAGCACACAACCCTTTTGCCTCTGAGGTCTCACCTCCAGGCTCACTCCCATCCTGCCTGCCCTCCACCCCTCCCCCCTCACATCTCATCTGATTTGTTCTTCTCCCACTGAAATCAAGGGAAATGATCTGTTAGTCTATGCGGTAATTAGTGATTTTATCAGATTATATAATGACACGGGAATCAAGAATAGTTTTGCAATAGAACCATTGTAAAGTATATGTATACTAAGTATGGCCTGCTCCTTAATCCAAAGCAGCATTTTGGATCTGTGTAAAATACTTTGAGATGACTGGAAAGTAAACATAAATAGCACAGTATGTGTTTTCAATATGTCCAATAAGCACTTGGCCAGATGAGCTGCCGTTTTATATACACAAACTCGTGTAGCAATTACAAAGAGTAAATGCACACCCACCTTGAGGGAGATACTGCCCCAGGGCCATACTTTCTTTATCTGGGCTTATTTTACCCAGAGAGAGAGCAGTGAAAAAGTAAATTGTGTACTTCAGCTGAAAAATGATGTGGGATTGCAGGAATTCTTTTAACAACCAAAGAAAAGAGGCAATTGAAGGCTTGGGTTCAGGGAAACAACCAGGGCCTCCAGCAACTACCATCTCTCTATTACAAATCTAATGTTTTAACAGGAAATCCCTCTGTTTTTTACAGTACAAATGCAGCAGTTTAAATAGGGTATGATATTGACTGATGTCCAGTTATTACTATAATGATGAAATCAGAAACATGGATTTCATGCTTTCAAATGGATCATAATATTAAAGAAGTATGGATCATTATTATACAAAGACTTGCCAAAAAAGTGCTATTCTTTGGTTATTAATTTCTAATAAACTATTATTTAGGCTATGTTTTACTTAAGTCTACAGGTACTGAAAGAGTGATAATTATGTAGCAATAAGAATTGTATTTGCTATTTGGACATAAATCTGTAGGGACATTTATTTTTATCATATCTCATTTGATCAGTTTTGATGAAAAAGGGTATAGTGAAGAGATAACACTAATAAATATCAATATCTTGATTTTTTATAGTACTGTGGCAGGATTGCCACTGTTTATATGCTTGGTAAGTACACCTTTGATGATGGTGGACTTAATGTAGAAAAATAATGCAATTTATTAAATCTCACTTCTCTGTTGTGTGACTTTGGGTGTCTATATTGAGGTTTTACAGACTTCTGTAGTTAAGTTAGCAACAGCTGATATATATGTTTAACTGTGGGTAAAGCTATCAACTGCCTTTTTCAGCTGGAGAACGAATTACTCATATTTTCTCATTTAATGGCCTCGCATGGTCTTTAAGTGAAGTTCCCTTTGAGCTGTGACTCCTGTCCTCTCTAGGCCCTCTGCTGATGAGAAGGCCCCTGCCAAGGAATTGAGCAGATAGTCACCGAGATGTGAATCAGGAATAAGTGATGGTGTAGATTGGCCTGCTTGGGTGTATGACCTGAAGTAGGTTTTGCTCCCGTTTGTAGCTCTCTCCTAGTTATCTGGCATTTCCTACACGGGGAGCATGGGCCACTGACTAAATAATTAGAATATTTTTAGCATATAGGTCAGGCCTTATAACATGAGATAGCTACATGGAGCACATGGTAAGAAATATCATGCTGAGTCAGCCTGGTGTTCATCTACACCACTCTTTGCTTCATACAGGGCAGAGGAACACATGTCAGGATGTAGACTGCTTTGTGCAGTCCATCTCACATCTCTTCAGTCCTAGCTGTATCAGGGCTGTTAGAGAGTTTCTTGCTTCCTGCTCCCATTAATTTCTATTTATGGAACTAATGTTCATGAATTTTTCTAATCCCTTTTTGAACTTGCTGATACTAAATGATTCACAGTTTCCTGAGGCAGTAAGTCCTATAAGTTCACTACCTGCTCTATAAAGTACCTTCTTTAATCTATCCAAATAGCCTATTAGATTTGTTGGGAATATTCAAATCCCTCTTGTGGAGAGGAGGGAGCTGGCCTCTTCTCCCAAGTGACAGGGGACAGGACGAGAGGGAATGGCCTCAAGCTCCGCCAGGGGAGATTTAGGCTTGAGATTAGGAAAAAGTTCTTCACGGAGAGGGTGGTTAGGCATTGGAACGGTCTGCCAAGGGAGATGGTTGAGTCACCGTCCCTGGAGGTGTTTAAGGTTAGGGTAGATGAGGTGCTTAGAAGCATGATTTAGGGATTGGTGGGAATGGTTGGACTCGACGATCCAGTGGGTCTCTTCCAACCTGGTCATTCTGTGATTCTGTGATTCTGTGATTCCAGTTTGCTGGATCTGGTTAATAAACTTTGCATTCACTGTATCTGAAAATTTCAAGATTTTTTTTAAACTCCAGTTTCATCCTTTGCCAAGGCTTTGACATGGTACCCCTAACATTCTTCTCTCTAAATTGGAGACATATGGATTTGATGGGTGGACGGTACGGTGGATAAGTAACTCATTGGATGGCTGTATTCAAAGAGTAGTGGTTAATGGTTCAAAGTCCAGCTGGAGATTCATGACAAGTGGTGTCCCTCAGGGGTCCATACATGCTGTTTAATATCTTCATCAGCGATATTTGACAGGGAGATTGAGTGCACCCTTGGCAAGTGTGCAGATGACACCAAGCTGAGTGGTGTAGCTGCTACAGTGGACGAATGGGATGTCATCCAGACGAAACTGGACAGGCTGAAAAGGGGGGCCCTGGGAGAACCTCATGAGGATGAACAAGGCCAAGTGCAAGGTCCTACTTATGGGTCAGGCCAATCCCTGTTTTCAGTATACGATGAGGGATGACGTGAGTAAGAGCTGTCCTGCAGAGAAAGACTTGGGGGTGCTCGTCAATAAGAAGCTTGACAGGAGCCAGAAATGTGCACTCGCAGCCCAGAAGGCCAACTATGTCCTGGGCTGCATCAAAAGAAGTGGCCTGCAGGTTGAGGGAAGCAATTCTGTCCCTCTGTTCCTCTCTTGTGAGACCTCATCTAGAGTATTGTGTCCAGTTTTGGAATCCTCAAAGTAAGAAGGATATGGAATTGTTGGAATGCGCCCAGAGGAGGGCTACAAAGATGATCAGAGGGCTGGAGCACCTCCCATACCAGAACAGGCTGATAGAGTTGGGCTTATTCAGCCTGGAGAAGAGAAGGCTCCGAGGAGATCTTATAGTGACCACCTAGTACCTGAAAGGGGCTACAGGAAAGCTGGAGAGAGACAGTTCACAAAAGCTTGTGGTGATAGGATGAGGAGGAATAGGTATAAACTGGAGAGGGGCAGATTTAGACTAGACATAAGGAAGAACTTCTTCACCATGAGGGCAGTGAGGCCCTGGCACAGGTTGCCCAGGGAAGCTGTGGCTGCCCCATCCCTGGAGGTGTTCAAGGCCGGGTTGGATGGGGCCTTAGGCAGCCTATGCTGGTGGGAGATGTCCCTGCCCATGGCAGGGGCTTGGAACTAGATGATCTTTATGGTCCTCTCCAACTCTAACTATTCTATGATTCTATGATCCTCCTTCCTCATAATTTTCTTCAAACTCTATTCCCAAGTCTCCAATGTCTTGACCATTGCAACTGCATTATTGTAAGTCCTTTTCAGACACAGAGACAAGAACAGTAGATAGGATTCAGGATGTGGCAAAACAAAAGGCAACAAGTGAGATGCATTGTTCTCAAGGCTCCTCCATATGTTCCCTTAACATTTGTTAGCACTTTGAATGTCCATGTGGATAGAGTCAAAGATTTTAGAGAACTTCCTGTGATGACTGCAAGATCTCCTTCCTGACTGGCATCATCTGAGCTCAGCAAGATGTAAGCACAGCAGATATTTATTTTCAGAAACTGCTTACCTTCTTTTTATTTATGTTTATGCATCTTTCGTGTTAAATATTCCTGCAAAGAATGCACTGTGGCCTTATCATTCTTCTATGTCTTTTTTAGCTGGCCAACTGATACAGCATTTGAGGTGGAATGGTGCTATTTGAGAACACTGCAGCTGGTGTCATTTTGCAGTTACAGAGCTAAAAGGAAGTTCTTGGATCAGTAGGACTCATTCTCTGGCTGCAGGATCCTACAACAGCATGAAATTCGTGCCATGGAGCTTTGCTTTATAACTGTATTTTCCTCCCCCATCTACACTGGCAGGTTTCTGCAGAGTTTCATTGTGATCATGGTAAAAAAGTATTCTGTCTTTCAGCAAATTCATATAGGTTTCTCTTCGGGTTGCTATATTTCTTCATCTTAAAGGATTGTTCTTTGAGTTTGATGTTTACCCTGCAGTTGAATTTGTAGAGATATACTAATGGCTTTTTGAGCTTTCATATTAGTATAATGGACAAGACAAACTCTTCTAGTTTCCTTTTGTAAGATGTCTTTACAAGGTAACTCGTCATCCTACTCACCTTTGCCATGTATTTTATTTCTGAGTTTTTTCTTTTAAGATGTTGTCTGCAAATCTGACTAGTGATGAATCTTTTTGATGTTTTAGCAATGTTTTAAATAACCCAACCCAAATGGTTAAAGGTATAAAAATAACACATTGCATCATTATTTACATCAGAAAGGATATAAAAGACAATAATTGTTCTTCCTTCCCTCCTGAGCTAGGCCTAAAAATAACTGCTGTGTACTTCAGTGCCTGGTAAACAGTGGAAAGAAAAAGAAATGTATTTAAAATAGAGAGCTTATTATTTGTTACTTCTGTGCTTGGTAAGAAACATAATCAGCAAAAATATTTTTTATCTGGAAACCATCCAGACAGGATATGATGTAAATAAGTGACAGACTGAGAAAAGGAAAGTAAATATTGCCAGCATTTCCTGTCTCCCCTTCTTGCTTTCAGGACTTAAATCCCTTTCTGTGAGCACACAGGAAAGACAGGACAATGGTTCCTTTATTTTCTTTTTCTGTGTGTATTTGATTATTGCAATGGTTTTCTTGTACCCTGTGTTCTCAGCTGCTTGAATGCAATTAAGTGCAAGTCTGCAATCTCTGCATAGACAAAACACTCTGTTTATCAGTAAATTTAGTGAAGGTTCCTTGATTTTAAAACATAGAATAAATGTGTGCTTAAAAATAGTTAAACAAATGTGAGAGTAACATACCTGTTAAGTATATAAAAAGAAAGAGTTTCCCCCGGGGTTTGAAATTGCAAAATGCCAGTTGACATACTGGCAAGCTGTTCCTCTACCTGCCAGAACTGGTGCCTTACAATTTAAGGTACATGTGATGTTAACTACAGAACAGTGCAAACCAGCCTGAGTGACTTCAAGCCAGCTTGACTGTTGATGGATTGTACTAGGTGAGACCACTGGATGGGTTGCAGGTTAACCCAAAGAAGCTGGATTATGCTGAGGCATTTGTTTGTCCTGAGCTCCCCTGTACACAAACTGCTTGCATCCCAATATGACTTTGAAGTTAGTTCATGTATTTTTCTGTCCCGAGAATGTAGATATATATAATTTCTCAACATTAGTTCTTCCTTGGCATTTTTTTTTTTGCTTTATGCATGGTCTTGAATGTACTATAATGAAACTTACTCTCACTGAACTGTGAGAAAAGGAAGTGATTTTAAATGTCTTAAGTAAGAGTACCTTAAACTTCTCCCTTCAGTTTTCAGATTCTACTTCAGTTCATAATAGACATGTAGCATGCTTGAACATGCTCTTAAATGTTATTGGGTTTTGGTTTCTTATGGTAATATAACATTAAGTTGCTGTAAGAATGTAGTGATATACTACATTCTTAGAATAAGACTGTAAAGAAAAGCCTTCCGTATTTTAAATGTCTTGGAGCTATTCACAATTTCTCTTTTTTTGTGTCCTAATTCATCCATATATACCATCAATAATTCTGGAAAAGTTTTTGTATGCTGTTTAAAACCTTTAAATATTATTTTAAGATATAAGTATACTAAAAACATAGATAATAAATCAAATGAGATACTTAGCTTGAATGTGTATATCCTATGTCAATGAAAATCTCTAAGTAATTGACAGTGTTTTGTCACCTTCACATTTGGACATCAAGAATAGCTGTTTCAAGAATGTATTTAAATTTTCCCTCAGTTTTCCATTTCTTTAAGTTACTGAAGCTTAAAGCTAAAATATTACCAGTGTTATCTGGGAAGACAATTAAGGTTATGTAAAATTAGTCACAAGTAACAAATCTGTTTACTGAAAGAACAAAAAATGTGATAGTTTGGTGTCAAATTTAGGCTCAATTTTAAATGACAGTGATAAGAATTTGGATTTTCTACCAGCAGTCATTTGAATTCACTGACTCTTACAGGAATTTAAGTAGAAAAAATTAAAGAAGCCAAATATTTTATTTACATAGGCTAAATTTCAAAATGCATGACCTTCATTTTCAGCAGTGCAAACCACACTCTTCACTAAATCTCATATTTCTTGAAATAATTTGTGCTCTTGCCTTTTAGAGTTTCAGGACCGTAATCCAACAGCTGCGTTGTTTTTGCAAGAAAACTCCATGCAGTGAATGCCCTATGCAATGTCAGTCAAACTGATGCAAAGTTTAGACACTGTGGCTCTTGGACTGAGATTGGAGGTGACCTGTTCAAATGAAATTGTAGCAACAGAGCCTCAAGAATGAAGCAAGCAGCCAGGCTGTCTGAGTGTGGGTGAAATCTGATGAATTATGTACTTCTTGGATTCCCTCCAGGATCCCGGTCACTGTCAGTATAATTTGTAAGGGCTGCGAATTCTAGAAGGAGCAACACATCAAATGCAATGTGCGTACTTTGTATTTAAAGAAGCTGGGAATGTGTGAGCATTTTCTGTAGATGAAATCAGTGGGATTTAGTTTCTAAAGAAATAAAGCCCTCTGAACACTGCTTTGTTATTTGTCTTCTGTTCAAGTGAATGAGCTTATCGAGTTTAAAATAACCTATTCGATAATTGTGTAAAACTACTGTAGCAGTATGCAAAGAAATTTTGAAAACTCTGGGACCTGTGTTTGCTCTGCTTGGGAAGTTATTAAGAGCATTCTTTGGCATAAGTAGTGACTAAACTAGCTTGTAAGTCAGATGTAGACCTATGTTTCTGCAAATGATAGCTCAGTCCCTGCACTGTCACAGATGCCTGTGGATGGCCACCCTCTGTCCTGCTTTGTATCAGAAGGCCCTTGTGGGGTTATGAGGCTGCGTAACTGCATGGAAAGGTTTGAAAAGTGTGTCCAGTAGTCAAGCAGATCCAGCAACGTATTTTTACTATCTTTGCCTCTAGATTTCTGGTCAAAGTAAGTATATTTGGAATGTGACAGCAGCAAGGAGTCAGTGTGAGCTAGTAAGTAATAAGCTGGACGTGCTACAACAAGATGCTTGGGATTGTGGTTGTACATTATGAGGGCTATTCTTCTCTAAAATTTTCTCAGGAATGGTACTTCCTGCTGCAAGGGATTGTGTGACTGGCAAGGAACAGCAGAGTGGACGGACATCACAAGAGGTTGACTATAAACAACCATGAGGCAGGTAGACTGTTGTTTCAATATTACAACCATACTGTGTATCAGATTTTGTAGCTACAGCAACAGGTAGTGCTTGTGGATGTTAGCAACATGATAAATACAAATATTTTGTGGTAGTGTCTAGAATGATGTTTTTCTACATTACTGCAGCAGCACATATTAGATACCTGTCACGTTTACATTAGCTTCCATGATTTAGCATTCAAAACAGGCTAAGAGTTCATGGGAAGGAAAATCGTATCTAAGCCTCAACCTATCTGTATGACTAAGCATAGTAGTAAGTGAAAGAATACAAATCAGAAGAAACTTATCTTGTCTCATTATTTAAATAAATGGCCTCTTTTTGTGCACCTCTTCAACAAAATAATAATCTTGTAACAGTGAAGACTGAGCTGCAATGTGAAAACTATCATACAGGTGCTTGAGAAAGGGAGGTTCTGTTCTCATGTTCCAGAAAGATTTCCTGACTATACAAAAGCTCTAACCTTATTTCATGGGAGGTAACTATGGAACTTGAATGTCACACTAAAACCTTTAAATTTGATTTAGTGGATGGGAAAACTAAATGAAATGTACTCATCTAGAATTCTTTTACAGTTAATTTTACATGCTTTTCAAAGAAAAAAACAATTGCACACTGAAGCTCTTCAGCCTTTCTATTGTCTTTCCCTGCTATATCTGCAATGGCATTTTTGTGCAACTAGAAACTTTTTTTGTGCAAGTTTTTAACTGCTATCCTTTTTATCAACATATTTTTTTTAATTCTTAGAAGGCTTTACTTTTGAATAAGTGACTCACAAATATATGGGTTTGGTCTCAGCTTTTAAAAAATGTGCATATGTTGCAATGTGCTATGGCAGCATGCTACAGTATTAATTAGAGTGTAATAGAGTTGACCGCTTCAGTTGGAAAAGACCTACAACCATCATCTAGTCCAACTGCCTGACAACTTTAGGGCCTCCCAAGTAAAAACACATTCTTAAAGGCATTGTCTAAATGACTCTTAAATGCTGACAGGCTCGGGGTGTTGACCAACTCTCCAGGAAGACTGTTGCAGTGCTTGACCACTTTCTCAGTAAAGAAATGCTTCCTAATGTCCAGTCTAAATCTCCCCTGGCACAGCTTTGGACATTTCTGTGCATACTATGGCTGGATCCCAGGGAGAAGAGATCAGCAACTCTGCCTCCACCTCCACAGGAAGCTAATGTAGCCTAACGTAGTGTGGTTATTTGACTCTGCATTTCTTTGTGTATGCTGTTTAAAATTGTTTAAAAATTACAGCCAATGAAAACTGGTATACTGGAAATTGTGTTGCTGGTGATATCTTTACTTCCAGTTGCACCTCATGAAAGTGCAAATTACTGGCCAAATGTCCTCATTTCCAACAAAGAATCAGTAGGTTTTTTCATCTTCCTTCCTCCGACTTCAACTCCTCAACTACAAAGTGAGTTTCCAAAAAATGATTTTCTGCTGGCATTTCTTGTTCTTTGTTCTCTATCTCTCCTGCAGGCAGGCTACACATGACAATATTTGTTCCAGCCCCAAGATAAGAGCAGTAACTTTTTTGAGAGCTAACAAATAAGCTATCACATTTCTCTTACTAACAGAGAGTTCATATATCCAATTGTCCTGCGGGTGTTTCATTTCAATATCAGACAATGTTTAGTTGATGCATATAATTACTTTTCCTGCATGTAATAGCAAGAACTAAATTTAAACAGAGATCATGTATCCATTTTCAGTAAGCTTTTTTAATCAACACTTCATGAAACAACTTGTCATCAGACAGCTGTACTGGCGAAATGACATGAAAAGCAAATCCATGGAGTAAGTTTGTTTGTAGACTTTCACCTGAGTTTGGGGCTAGTGATGATTTGTTATTTTTTCTGCAATTTAACCTTGTTTGGTCTAGCTAGAAATGTAGCAGCAGTGATGTCAGTATTTGCCAAGACCTATACTTTTACAGGAAACTGTAATAGACATCATTCAAGGTTTTGACACGATTTCACACAGCATAGCAAGGCAATCCAGAACAAATTCATCTTAGTAAAAGCCTTCCATGTCCATTTTGGGTGATGTGCTCATAACCTTACAGATGTGGTCCATGTGTAGCTGAATGACGCTATTCAGTTGCTGCTTTGCCTGAAATGCTTGAACATTGTGACAAATGTCTATTGAAATGGTTTGTTGCTAATGTGGATTTAGAGACATTAAAATATCAACACCATGTAATATAGCATAGCTTAGCATCATAGGGCACAGAATCAATCATCCTAGTTTTCACAATTTTTTTCCCCCCAGGTATGTTAGAAGAGGGATTCTCCCACTGAATGTTGCAGAAGAGAAAACGAAAAAAGAGGGGGGAGTGTTCCAGAGCTACTCAAAATGGAAAGGAGTGACCTGGCCCTGTTTTACTGTCAGAAACTCAAATATGCATTCACCTCCATGGTTTGGTGTAAAGATGTGTGGTCCTGAGCTACCAAGGACTTTAGGGCCTTTGTGGTTCCTGTGGCTTCTCTCAGAATTGCATCGCAGGTGGGTGGGAATCCCTTTCATCTGGAACCGTGGTGACCACTACTCAGTATATTAAAAATTTCTTACTTCACTTCCTTGTTCCTTAGGATTTTTTTCTCCTCTGCTCTGCAACATTGTGTACTCTCCAGGTCTCCTGACTGTCTTTGTTTCTCCCTTTCAGGTTCTTTCTTGGCAAACTGCTATCGGTTTTGAAAGCAGATACTTCATCTGTACCTGTCTAAAGGAAAGAATTTTTCTGAAAACTTCCCTACTCCCTTGGTTCTTACATTGCTTGGTATGTGTTTGATTGTTTTTTTTTTTTTTTTTTGCGTTGAGGGAGCAGGTATTTGGTTTTAGTTTTTTCCTAGAGTGACAGCTGAACTTGAATTATTAAGATGAGTAGGCCATGGGTGGTCTTCCCTTTTCAGATTTCTAGGCAATACCCTATGGCTTCTGATGTTCAGTAGATATCCTTAGATGATAAAAAGCTTAAAACGTATCATCATGATTCTGACAAAAAATGTAACAGTTCAATTGACATTTTTAGCAATCTTAAATGTGCAGTGAATACACAAACTTGCATCAATACAAGGTAGTGGAATTTGTGTGCTTTTTCCTTTTCCCCTGAGAAGACAACTATCACAAAGAGAAAGATGCTTAAAGTGCCATGTCTACACATTTTTTTAACAGCTCCAAGGATGGTGACTACATGTCTTCCCTGAGTAGCCTGCTCCAATGCTGGATAGCCTTTTCAGTGAAGAAAGTTTTCCTAATATCCAATCTAAATTTTATCTCTGCATGACCTAATGACATTACTGTATTCTTCTTGAGTTGCTTGCCCCTTCTTTCAAAAGTGGTGAACTCTTCTTTATCTCCTGAGTCCCAGCAAAATCTCCCTGTTCAGTCAAGCCAGTCATCTTTCGTGCTCGTCTGATTTACATTTATGGCCTGTGGGGACAGCCTGGTTCTGCACCTTTAAGACTGCATTCTTAACCAATGTTCAGCCTTCCTGGACATTTTTGCCCAAAGTTAGGAAGTCCATGGTAGTGATTTTGCTAACCCCTCTCCTTACATCACTGAGAATCCTGAACTCTATCATTTCATAGTCGCTAAGCCCAAGACAGCCTCCAGCCACCACACCTCCTACTAATCCTTCTCTGTAAACAACAAGTCAAGTGAGACACTTCCCCTGATAGGCTCACTAACCAGCTGTGACAGGATGTTATCTTCCATAAACCCCAGAAGCCTCCTGGACTGTTTCCTCTCTGCTGTAATGTTCAGCATACGGTAAGTTGAAGTCCCCCACAAGAACAAGAATAGTGATTGTTAGAATTCTGCCAGCCACTTACAGAATGCTTCACCTACCTCTTCAGCCTGGCTGAATGGTCCATAATGGACTCCCAGCAGGATTTCTGCCTTGTTGACCTTCCCCTACATCCTTACCTGCAAGCACTTGACCTTATCACCACAATCATTGAGCTCTATACAATTAAAACCCTTCCTAACATACAGAGCTACCCTACCGCCTCTTCTTCTTTGCTTATCCCTTCTGGAGAGCTTATAGCCATCCATTGCAGCACTCCAGTCATGAGGGTCATCCCACTATGTTACTGTGATAGCAACTAAATCATGGCTATCCTGCAGCAGGACAAACTGCTCTGTAGTAGCTCTCTGCTTTGAAAATTATATGAAATAATGATATAGAATTATAGAATCATAGACTCATAGAATGGTTTGGGTTGGAAGGGAGCATAAAGATATCCAACTCCAATCCCCCTGCCACAGGCAGAGGAACCTCCTACTAGATCAGGCTGCTCAAAGCCCCATCCAACCTGGCCTTGAACTCTCCCAGGGACGGGGCATCCACAGCTTCTCTGGGCAACATCTTCCAGTGCCTCACCATCCTCATAATGAAGAAATTCTTCCTAATGTCTAATCTAAATCTTTTCCCTTCCAATTTAAAGCCATTCTCCCTCATCCTATCACTCCATGCCCTTGTAAAAAAATCCCTCCTGGCTTTCCTGGAGCCCCTGGAGGCACTGGAAGGCTGCTATAAGGTCTCCCCAGAGCCTTCTCTTCTCCAGGCTGAACAAGCCCAGCTCTCTCAGTCTGTCCTCACAGCAGAGGTGCTCCAGCCCTCAGATCAACTTTGTAGCCCTCCTCTGGACCCGTTCCAACAGTTCCATGTCCTTCTTATGTTGGGAATTCCAGAACTGGGCACGATACTCCATGTGGGATCTCATGAGAACATCATTTGGGGTCTCATGACCATCATATCTGTTTCATATCTGCCACATGAGATTTTTTATCTAAACTACTATGTGGAAATAAACATGTGGAGGAGGGTTTTGTTTCTGGGAGACTTGCTGGTTGGTTTTGTGTCCTTGTTATTACATTGGTTTTAGCACAATCTAGAGCTTGTACTTGGAGTGGAAAAAGGTGAGTCCTGCAGGAAGCCTCAAAGTTCCCTCAAAGATCAATCTTCTACAAAAAACATCTTAATACCTGAAAGAAAAAGATTGACTGTTAACTCAGCATCATAATGGAACTTCAGAAGTTTCTTTAGCTTTCCTGGGCCCAAGGTTCTGAAGCTGAGAAATGAGCTTTACCTTGAAAGCTGGCAAAGATCTTATGTACTAATCATAGCCTCTGTCATTGAAAAGACACTTCTTTAAGTCGAAGTTCACCTGGGGACAGGTAAAGCTGACAGTCTTCTGCAGGTGCTTTTAGGATGATGATAGATGAAATCCTTAGTTTTATAGGAAGGCTACCATTGATATAGGTGCCAAATCCTTCTAAGCCATTTGTGGTACTCAGTGCTTCATGCCCTCAGGAAACCTGTGTTGTGCAGTAGGCATTTCTTGAGAAACTGATCCTCCCTTATGTCTCTGGGATAGCTCACTGTCTCGTGCAAGTCCATTGCTGCTGTCACCCAGCCCTGTGACAGACAGCACTGGCTCCAGAAAAGAATCTATCATGAGAAGCCAGTGGACACAGTGCTATTGGGTCTTGGCAGTACTGAAGATATTTAAGCTCTGATGTTGTGTTTTGTTATTGACTTTCTTTACATTTACGTGTAAGAGCTGAAATTTCAAGCCATCTGCTATCTGCCAGGACCTCTCAGGTTGCTGTGTTGTCACGAGTTCACTGTGGAAGTTTCTTTCAGCAGTAAGCTTGAGATACTAGAAGAAATAATGATGAGTGCCATATAGCTGCATAAGCTTTTACTGTTTATAATTTACACTGTTAACAGCTTTTACAATCATGATAGCAATTCAAAGTCTGCTCTAGTTCATACTTTCATATTCTTTCTTTTACTTGCTTTATGACAGTGCTATAGAAAGCAATACCAAAAGCAGTTATGTAAATCAAACCATATTTTTTAATTTTATAGAGTAAAAGTGCAACAGTCTGCTAAAGCTGCATTAAAACTGAGTTGTTGCAACTTTATAACTATGATCATGCAACCAGAACATTTTGCTGACAGGGATTTTTAGGCAACCAAATTTGCTAAATGTACAAAATGCAGGCCAATCACTCTTCAAATGTTTTGACCTACTTTCCTCTTGAAACCACTCCAAAATAATAATAATAAAAAATAACTATGGAGAGAGCAGATTATACAGCTCTACAGTTTCACTGATGGGAATGTGAATGCCATTAAAATAAAAGTGTTTCCTACTGGCAGACCAAATATGTATTTGTGTGGTTGTAACCTCTCAATACTCACTCAGATTTTGGGAGAGAGACAAGGCCAGGGAAGGACACTTATACTGACTTAAACAGGGTCCTTTCAACTTAGTGGACTTTTTGCTGTGTTTCTCTTAATTAGTCTCTGTAAAAATGCACAATGTGGAATCTAGAGGGTTTTTTTTTAATTAGAGTCCAGTTTTCATTTTCACTTGATTTAAGCTAAATTCAAAAAGCCTTCTTATATTGGCTTGTAATTTTAATTGGTCATTGAGTCATTCCTGGTTAAATTCTACATTTTCACGCTGATGTCTTCATGGATATTCAAATTTTTGATGCTTTAAGAAAAAAAAAAAAGATATAATTCTGCTGGATGTCTCACTTTGTTCCGTCCTTTCCATTTTAAAGTATTTCCTTATCTTTGAGTGAGTGTGAAAGGGGGAAGAGGAAAGGTTGTATGTGTGCTCAGAGGTATGTTTAAAAAGCAGATCTATAGCTGCCTGTTTTTTAAGCTCTGCAAAACCCCATCTGAAATAATGATATGCTGATTTTGTCTGAAAATATCTAAGAGCTCTGTTTTATTGGCAAAGGTATTGATGAGCATTAGAAAGAGGACAGGGAATTGACAGGAATAATTAATCCATCCCAGTCTGAAACAAAATCCCAAAACTGCTGTATTCTCTTCCTTTCAGTATCATACAAATTGTACAGTTTCAGCATTCCTCCCATGATTTTTCTCCCCCAGGTCTTCAGGGGAGTTATTCTGTCACTTCCAGTAAGAAGATGATTTGTATAAGCCAGTTCCTTTTCATGATTAGATTCAGGAAATCAGAATAGTAATCTGATGTTTCTTTGCCTTTGTCCTAGAATTTGTTAGAATGTGTCATTTGTCAGCCTCTAATTCCATTTCTAACCATATATGGACATGTATGGAACTGAAAATGAAGACAGGTTTGTGTATTTAAGAATTTAGACATAGTCAACTTCTTTCTAGGATTTTAATTTTGCAAAGCATTTAGACACTGAAAAAAAATTGCACACTTCTAACTATTTTGTCTAAATAGGATAAATATGAGCTAGGAATTATCCTATAAGCATGATACATATTTAGGAGTTGAAAAAGGCTTAAATATGAATTATAGAAGGAAGATATACATATATATAAGGAGCCATCTTGTAGTTCTCCCAGTGAACTGATTTTCCATAGACTGTGTGAGTCCCTGTACTTTCCTCCAGTCAACAAGTAGTTCTGCTAACAACAGTGCTGACATTAGTCCCAGAGAGTTGTCTATTCAGCACAAATAATTTTCTTTTTTTTTTGCCATTTGGTATCATAAATCCTGGTTATCAGATTACGTGACTAAAGGAAGAAATACCTCTTGACAGCGTCAGAGGGCAGTCTTTTCAAAGCAAGCACACTCTCTGGTGTTTTGGGTTTTTTTTTTCCCCTTTCCTTATTTCTCTTGTTCTAGATGACAGATCTTAGCTAACAGTATATGCAATTCCATAATTATTATTTTAAGTTTCTCTTCTTTTTGTTGCTATTAAGTATTTTGTGATTAGTGTGCAAATTTGTATCATGATCAAGATATATTTTAGAAGGTCTATATTTGTAATACATGTATTTATGATTTTTAAGGATTAGCTTAATGAAGCAAAGTTTAAACAGGAATCACAGCCTCTAGTTGTACCTGAGCTTATGTTAAATTGTGTAGAAGTGGCTCATGGAGTGAAGCTAGCTACATGGTCGGGCAACCTGATGGGCTGTGTATCCCCAGCCCACCTGCCTTTGCCAAACTATGTAGAGATGATGGTGGCTCTTGCCTTCAGGATGGAGGATATGTGGGCTAGGATGATGGAAAGGGATCTGGAAGCATATGGCTTTCACAGAGCTCCATCTTCTATCAGTAACTATTTAGCTCACCTGTCATGGTTGCAGATTAATAACTTGTATTTTATCTCTGTGTATGATTTCTTCGACTCTCACAAACACCTACACCTTACGTGTATAACATAAAATTTGTATCCGATGCATATGGACTAAGAAAGTGGATCTCTTGCTCCTTTGTAGAGATTCAACAGTGATAAGCTCATAGATCTTATACAGATTCAGGTGAAAAATTAGCACTGTGTTTTAATGTTCCTTTATTGTGCTTGTATCAGAAGCACCAATTTGTTCAAGCTATGACTAAACATCTGCCATGGAAAACCTGCAATTTTTAGCCCAATAATGTAGATTGGAACAGCTCTATAGAGGCTACATAAATCAAAGCTCCTCCTTTTTCAGAGGCTTGGCTTTATTGTAAAGAAATGGGTAATAACAAAAAGTTTGTGACATTAATCCTGAGAGAAGGGAGTTCCTCCTGAGAGTCCCTCATCCCTTTCTTTAGATCATTCCTCTGTGCAGCTAGTCCCCAGCCCTGCTGGGGCCAAAGTTGGTGGCCTCAGTGAGGCAGCAGAGCTGATGTCTGTTCTCAGGGTACAGGGAAGCCAAGGCTGGTTAAGCCCTCTGCATCTGTAGCCAAAAATAATGAAATTCCAGGTGAGAACAGAATCACTGTGCCATCCCTGCTTCTTGTAGAGATCCATATAATATCATGATGTTACTAGTCTGCAATGAAACCACTAATTTTTCTCCATTTTTAAGTGCTTTTATTACTATGAAAATGAGCCCTGACAACTCAAGAAAACACAGTAGTAAGGCAAAATTAAACTAAGGTTTGGCACAAAAAAATCACAGAGCGGTGGGATAGTAGTGGATGGGCTGTTATTTGTCATTGTTCCAAAATGTTTAAACAAAATTTGTAGTAGAAAGCTTGTTATAATAAGCAGCTGTTGTGTCAGATCTTTAAATCTCAGATAAATCCTCCGGTTGCTCTGAACCAAATCTAAAGCCAAACTATTGATGTCTGGCTGGTCCTTTAGTCCTAAGTGTCTGCAGCTTGTTCTATGGAGCCACTTTTCAAATATGCAGATATTCTCTGGAGAAGGCAGTGCTAATGCTTTCTAGATATCTGGTGTCTTAATCTCTTAAATCCTTGTTTAAGATGTAGGAGTTAGATGAACTATTCATCCCCACACTCAGCACTAACGTTCCCTTCATGCTTTTGGTATTTTGTTCATCTCCAAACACCATGGAGCAGGATGTGGGCAATATTTGTACATATAGGGATGATCTGGGTTTCTGTTAGTTGTCAGTTAGTTTCTCTACAGTGCTTTGTTTTGGTATTTAAAGTCATGACAAAACTAATAATTTTTTCCCTTCATCCTCTGCAGCTGGTTTGGTGTTTTTAAATCACCATTCTGGGAAGCTTGGTCAGAGGACTACCTGAAAGTGAACAATGAGACCTGTTTGGTGACAAGAGGGAAAGTACTAGTATGCTGACGTGAAACAGCATGAACCCTATGGTATTTATAAAAACTCACATGTACTTAAGTGCTTAGAACTGAACACAGATTTTGTGTTACCCTTACAAGTCAGACTTTCCTTTCATTTGCCTCTTAGTAATACTAGAAGTTTTTAAACCATGTAAAGAAAAGATGAATCTTTCCAGTGCTGACTTGGTATCTTCTCTTCAATATTTATCAGATTGTAATAGGGTTTGCTGCTCAGATGCATTGAAAGGTAAAAGCTAGTATTTAAACAAAATATAACAAAAATAAACCTAGAAAACCTCCCTTCCTTATGATATTCTTCTACACCCTTATCTGGGTTCCTAGTAGTACGAAGAAAGCTATGTTTAATTATGTATGAGTAGCTAACATTTTGTTTTCAGTAACTCTTCTATTTACATGCCCTACATCTTTAAGAAAAAAGCTTCATAATTTTCAGCCAGTAAGACAAAATTCTGGTATTTTCTTTCTTATTTAAGTAAAAGAATTCTCATGAGAAACAAAGAAATCTACCTGTGAAATACAATTTCCATTTCTCGTATTTTGCCTTCTAAATGTCACTTTCTCCTCGTAAAGAATTGGGCAGGAAACTCTGCCTTTTCCTTTGAATGACTCATGTTGTAATGCACTTGCAGATTAGAAATACAATTTGAGTAATGTACTATATGGCATTAAGTGAAGTATGCCCATTCTATCACATTTATCTTAGAAGAAGCCCAACACTACATCACTTGTGCTACTATTAGGGTGTTTAGATCATTTGTGCAGGAAATCTTGTTAAAATTCATATGCGGGTATACTTTTCCTCCTTGTTAGGAATGTGAAAAATTTTGTCATGTGAAAACTTTAATTTATCAAGTTTATTTTGAGAATCTGCCCATGTAAGTTTCTCTGCTTTCTCATGTCAGTAAATATATGGCCACTGCCTTTGGAATCATCTTCCTCCAACGAACAAAGCAAAAAAGTGTAATAGAAAACTACAACAGTCCTTAGCTAGGTCAAAAAAGGGTTAGTATTTTCATTCTGTGGAAAGGTTCCTTGTCCACTGGTAGATGAGCCACTGAATGGAAAAGTCTGCTCCATTCTCTTTCTTTCTGCACATGGAGTTAATCTTTTAGACATTCATCCGAGTGTAATACTCCCCCACCAAGTCCAGGACCTTCACACCCTGCATCAAACAAGTGGATCCACCATATACCCTCTTGCTAATGTCTTTAATTAGTCTTGTGTCTCAATAGGGCTCTTGAAAAGAGCAAAAGGAAGACCTGCCATTGCCTTAAGTGAGAGCAACATTACCCTTTAATGTTAAAAGTCGATGTACAGCAGCACCGACACCAAGACTTCAAAGGACTTATATTTCAAATAGAACTTTATGCTGCTTAAACTGACAGTCATGTTATTGTTTTACCTATTGTAGTAATACCCATGAATGGAATGCTATCTTTCTTATAATCTTCACTGAAGCGAAATTTTAGAGTTCCTGGGCATGATCCAGTTCCTAAAAGTCTGATGCCATTTGAGATGCTCTAGAGACCTCCAGCTGCCTGTTCAAAAAGATATGGGTCTCCTGGAGGTCTTGTCTCATACCTGCCACCAGCTTGCTAATATCTCAGTTCCTCTGGATACCTCAAATGACACTTTATGCCTGCATTAAGGCATCTAAACTGAGCTAGGTCAATGTGTTAATAGATATAATTCTCAGTGAAATTCTTCCTTAATTCTACATGATAAAATTTGAGCTTGGATTTGAGCCCTTATCTTAAAGCTATCTGAAAAACTGGTACACTTTTTTTTTTTACCTGATGTTTTTGGTAGCTGAATTTTTATGCAGTGTAAATCTATATCTCTTTATTGATACCTATTCAGCTTTTCTGATTTGCCAGAAACTATGAAATATTTGTATGATCTATTTACAATCTTGAAAATAAAAGAAATTATGAAAATAATCATTGTTTTGATTGGTTCACTCTACTACATTTATTAACTTTCTTGTCAAACATTAACCTGGAATATCTTCACTGGGATACAGCCAATAACTTTAATGCACAAACATTTATGATATATGGAATTAAGCTGAAGAGCTGTGATATGTGACTAATGTATGTAAGTTGAAATGTGTCTGCAAACTAAACTTTAATTTCTGGAAAAGCAGGATAGAAGCCAAGAGTCATACACTAATAATCTTCTGTTTAATTAAATGTAATAAACTATGAAGAAAAGTGTTTATAACTTGCTACTGAGGAGTGAGAAAAGGATGATCTTATGATTAAAATAAGTGGCTTTCACATCATGATTTACTTAGTTTAAATTACAAATGTACTGCAAGCTCCTCTGTCACAATAATGATAAACAACTGCCATACTTGTATGTTTGTAGGAGTTCTAGCCTGAAAGGACTGTATGTTCACTATTTTTGCTGAAGTGCTTATGATCTTGGTTCAGACTTTTTCCAAAGGCCTGTCCTGTCTGTTTTCTTACAGGGTCAAATGCCTTTAAGACTTGGAAAGTTGCTGAGGGAATGAGAACACTGGTTTTAATGCATTTTGGTTGACCACAGCAGAAGTAAACCATGCATTATTTGGAGCATGTGATGGATGACTTTGGTAGGGTTAGAGAATCCTCTCCTCTTTGGGAAGTAGCTTGTGCCTGCCACTCTCACAAGGTCTTCACTGGGTCATAGCAGGCAGGAAAGAGGAAGGAAAGCTGATGTGGACAAATTAAACCAGTTTTGCCTGAGCAAAGTCTCTTGCTTTCGTTGAGAAACGAGATGCGAAATCACTCATCTTGGGTATGAAGAGCTGTTCTATCAGCCTAGTCTTACAGATCTTTGGAAAAAGTCACTGACATTGTTGATGAGATGATCTGTCTATCACAGAGTCATTAAAAGATCCTGAGTCAGTAAGGACAAATGAGGATCATCAAATCCGGCTCTTGACTCTGCACAGGATAACCTAAAAGTTGAACCGTATATCTAAAAGTGTTTTTGAAATGCTTCTTGTACAAGGCCTCTCTCTCATTTATGGGTCATGGCCACTTTGACCACTTCCCTGGGGAGCTTCTTCTGGTGTTTGACCACCCCCACAGGGAAGAATATTTTCCTAGTACCCAAGCTGAACTTCCGCTGACACAGTGTTAAGCCACTTCCATAATGTCCTACAACTGGACACCAGAGAAAGGAGATCAAAGTCTCCCTTTCTGCTCCATCTCATGAGGAAGTTTTGCACAGCAATGAGGTCACCCCTCAGTCTCCTCTTCTCTAAGGTAAGTACACCTCTTCTGCTGCTCCTCATAAGTCCTCTAGTCATTCCCACTGCTTCCACTGGAAGCAAACCTCTGCTATTAACTGCTACATGTTGCTGGAGGGTTGGGAGGCTCTGCAAAGGGACCTGAACAGGCTGGACCGCTGGGCTGAGACCAACGGCATGAGGTTTAACAAGGCCAAATGCCGGGTCCTGCACTTGGGGCACAACAACCCTAGTCAGAGGTACAAACTAGGAGAAACCTGGCTGGAAAGCTGCCAGAAGGAGAAGGACCTGGGGGTGCTGGTTGGCAGCCGACTGAACATGAGCCAGCAGTGTGCCCAGGTGGCCAAGAAGGCCAATGGTATCTTGGCTTGTATCAGAAACGGTGTAACCAGCAGGTCCAGGGAGGTTATTCTCCCCCTGTACTCAGCACTGGTGAGACCGCACCTCGAGTACTGTGTTCAGTTCTGGGCCCCTCACCACAAGAGGGATGTTGAGGCTCTGGAGCGAGTCCAGAGAAGAGCAACGAAGCTGGTGAAGGGGCTGGAGAACAGGCCTTATGAGGAGTGGCTGAGAGAGCTGGGGTTGTTTAGTCTGGAGAAGAGGAGGCTGAGGGGAGACCTCATTGCTCTCTACAACTACCTGAAGGGAGGTCGTGGAGAGGACGGTGCTGGCCTCTTCTCCCAAGTGAGAGGGGACAGGATGAGAGGGAATGGTCTCAAGCTCCGCCAGGGGAGATTTAGGCTTGAGATAAGGAAAAAATTCTTCACGGAAAGGGTGGTTAGGCATTGGAACAGTCTGCCCAGGGAGGTGGTTGAGTCACCGTCCCTGGAGGTGTTTAAGGTTAGGGTGGATGAGGTACTTAGGGGCATGATTTAGGGATTTGTGGGAATGGCTGGACTTGACAATCCGGTGGGTCTTTTCCAACCTGGTTATTCTGTGATTCTGTGATTGTGTGATTCTGTGAATGTAGAATTCACTATGCTACTATTGATGTATCTCTTTCCCTTTAAATAATAACTGTCCTAGTACACATTTTCAAAAAAAGGCAATGTCTAGTTATCTCACAGTCTACTATGTAACAAGCCCCAACGAGGCAATGTATACTTACACCTATTCAGCTCTTCTTGAAGCAAATATAGTACTATTCCAAAAATATTTTTGAATTATAAAACAAGTTATCTCTGGTGGTCATAATATGTGGCTTGCTCTGCTCACTAATTGATCTGCAGCAACACAGCTGCATCATTCTCGTATCACAAGATGTTTTCTAGGATCTAACAATTAAAACATGATTTTTGTTTATATATATTTTTTCCAATTAAAAAAATTTTCAACAAAATTTGGTCATTGGGCACTGGAACAGGCTGCCCAGGGAGGTGCTTGAGTCATCTTCCCTGGAGGTGTTTAAGGCATGGGTGAATGAGGTGCTGAGGGGCATGGGTTAGTGTTTGATAGGAATGGTTGGACTCAATGATCCAGTGGGTCTCTTCCAACCTGGTTATTCTATGATTCTATGGCTCTCACCTAAAAAAAAAATCCTTATTTTAACAAAATATTAAATTTTTCTTTGTACAAAACTCTCTCTTGCTTTTCTTTCTACAAGAGGTTTTTCTTTCTAAAAAGGTTTTTCTTTCTACAAAACACTCTCTTGTTTTACATTTGCATCAGTTCAAGCTTGGTGTTATGTTGGTCTGGAGTATTTTAAGAAGATTGGCACCTCTTTAGCCTGAATTTGGTGCAGAATTTAATAGGTGAGGAAGTAATTTTTATTAATGAAAAGAAACTTAACATAGTTATTGCAAAGGAGCCATTTTTCAGGTTTAAAATGAGGAGTAAAGTGGCAGAAGCCAAAATGGTGACGCCAAAATGCTTCTACTTACAGGTTCGTCCAGTGCAAATACTGACTGTAGAAATATAGTTTTGAGGCCTAAATTTACTGCTTTTCCTGGATGAATGATTGAATTAAATGTACGACCTCTTTTTGTAAAGTTTTTTCTGGAAAAAACCCTAAACTTAAGTGATCACCACAGTCCTAATTTTGCTTTAGCAGAAAAAGTTAAAAAAAAAGATTAAAAAAATCCCAATACCCATCAGTTTCTGTTGGCCAACTTGATGTACCTTTTTGTTAGATGTACCTGGAATTATTTGTGAGATGGGACACTTTCTAGTGATATTATGATACCTGATGTTGGAGTTTGGCTTTATTGCTCCATCAAAAAGGGCTAGCAATTTTACCGTCTTAACAATTTATTCCCCTCAAAAGGCATGGATGGATTTGAATAATGTAATTACTATATATAATGCAGGATTTATATGGAATGTTTGATATGTCAGTCTATTTAAACTCATTTCTAGTAATGAATTTATGTTAAGCAGCTGTTTCTGTGGTCTTCAAGCAAGGCTGAAGAAATGTACCACAGTTTCTTTGAAGCTTGCTTTTAAGATGTATCCACTGTCAGAAAACCGGCAAAAATTGCTACAGCTGTTCCCTGGAGAAATGCATCATTTTTTTTCTGACCATAATTGCCTGCAGAGAGTGGTGAAATGCGGATAAAGTTGAGATGCTGCTATGTTAAGGACCCAGGACCAAGGAGAATTCAGGCAAGCTGAGAGAACACAGGAACACTTCTGTGTGCATCATTAGGAACGGAAAAGCGAAAGACAGGAAATTTTATTCTAAGCAAACTAGCTGCATTCCAGAAAATAAAGCAGATTCACCTGTGACTTTAAACATGTTTGTTGTTCTGCTATGGGGGGGAAAAGATCTGAATTTCTGCCTTAAAACAAAAGAGGATCCAGTATTAAGAAGTGTTAATTAGTGACTCTGTGGTTGCAAGTTTTTCTTAAGAATTGTTTGGTAGATTCAATGGCCAAATTCTGATTGGGTGTCTATCTGAAGGCAGAATTTGGATAGATATTTATGTTTAATTTCTTAATATTAAGACATTAACATAAATAACATTACAAAATATCTTACAGTTTAAAATTAGCTAGAGTAGACACTGGCAGTTTAAAATTATGAGCGTATTGAGATATTGGTATAGACTAGTATCACTAAAATCAACTCATACCTTAGCTTAGTTCCAAATTCCTGTTTTCAAAGCCATAGAAGAACAGTTAAATCAGTGTACTGAGAAGAATTATCCTTTTAAGAGCACTTATTTCCTAACCTAGCAAAACAAAAATAAAAAATAAAAATGCCTGAAATTTTATACCTCCAACTTGTTGATTTCCTTTAATTAATAAATAAACCCTGAAAGTATTTTTGGTGAAGTAAAACTGTTTAGTCTCCCTTTGCCATTTTCATTGTTTTATCATTTTAGATATCTGGTTCCTAGCAACCCAAACTCCCCCTTCTAGTTAGATGCAGAATAATAGGATGTTTGGAGATACAAAATTGTGGCATTAAATCTACAGGACTAGGCATTCTAGGCTCTTTGTACTGGCAGTTGTACTGGCAGTGGAAGCAGGCCCAGTGCCTTTAACTTCTGGAGATGGCCTCATCAGAAATCTCCCTCCCTTGAATATTGAAGTTAAAGAAAACAACGGAGCAGTAACAGTTAGCTTTCAAAACCTAGGTGATCCTATGTGCTCACTGTCCCTTGTGTCCACAGGATTCTGCACTCACACTTGCGATGCTGATAAAAATTGACAGTATTTTTCTCCCTATATTCAGAAAGGGATGAATGGTAGTAAAATTCTTCACTCCTTTTATTTTGTAGATAAACCCATTTTCTAATTCCTGAGCTGTGAGTTTTCCCTGGTATACACAGCAAGGTCTGGCTGAAGGAAAGGGATACACATCTCCTGTGCTATGTGTGAATCCTTTATAAAAATCAGACACATTTTCACTGAAAAAAAGTGCTTCTGTTACATTGTGTATCTCCTCCAGAAATGTGGCTCTTCAGCATTGTGGAGTCATAATGAGATACTTTGGCGGCTAGATTGATATAAAGACTGCAATATATGAGAATATCTTAATTGTTGTCAATGCGAGCAGGTAAGTGATGCCTTTTCTGCTATCAGGATCTGAGCTTGCAGTCACTACCTACCCTCATATCCTCCAGATAGATGGTGCTGGCTATATTGTACCTTTTTATGAATTCATGTTTGTTATTCTGCCTGCATACTACAGGGAGACTTGTCTTTGTAGATGCTCTCCAAAACTGGGAGCTTGAAGGCCAGACTCTCTGCCAAGTAAATCTGCATCATTCCATGGATTTTTACCTCTACTTCAATGTGGCCCTATAAAGTGTCACCAGCATTACTGAATATTAGAAAAACAAAACAGCATTGAAAGCTTGGACAATAAACAAGAGGTGTCTCTTACTATCTAATTTGATGGTGTTCAGACCTGCTTGAGACTGTTGGTATCTAAAGTGGAGACTGTGTCTATAAAACTACTGGTTTGTGTATAACATCGGTATTGAAAATATACAATCTACTTTGAATTATGAGGCACTGGAATGTGAACCCTAACCTAATCCAAACATTTCCTTGTTCAGCCATCCTGACTTGGAAAAGTTAATCGTAAGGAAAGGACTTCCAGAATGGACTCAGCCAGTAGCTGTCCTCTGAATAGGCTGTACTGATGGTGTGAGATGTGATGTGGGCAGAACTGTCTTTATGTGTCTTAGCTTTTTGACTGAAAGTAAATAGCTTCCTCCTCCTTTCTTGCTGAGAGGAACAGGAGAGAATGAAGTAGAATGCTAAAAGCAACATTATATTTCAGATAAGCATGCATGGCAACCAAAGATTTTTCAGTCAGTAAAATGGGCACAAAAGGAATAATCTTTTCCAAATAACTTGTTTAGAAGCAATGTGCTTTCTCCTTTATATTCTGTTCCTCCTTCAGATCCCTTTTTCCAATTTATGCCACTCCATGGCACAGATAGGATTGTTCTTTATTTCATGTCTCAACTGCCTTTTTATTCCTTTGTTGAGAACTTTGGTTCTGTTTTCCTCTGTGCTTGATCTCTTTGCTCTTTCTTTTTTTCTCATTCATGGAGTGTGTCTCACCCTCAACTTCTGCCCATCCATCCTGGCTTCAAGTACCCCTTTCCCCTTTGCCAAGGGCAAAGAAGATCCTTAGAGATAGATTTGTCTGTTCCTTTTTCCTGCAGAGAGCATCCCTTTTCAAGCTGCCAGATCATAGCTTGTGTTGTCCTCTTTCTGTCCATCTTAGACGGTTTTAAAGTCCCTGTGATATTTGGCATTATCTAGATTCTTTGAACACAGCAGCCCAGCGTCCTAGATCCTATGCACTCAGGCTAACTTCGTGTAGAAGCAGCTGTTGGGGGAAAGTTGAGCTGTGCTGGCTCTGATACATTTGGCTGGAAAGCTGCCCAGAGGACCTGGGGGTGTTGGCTGACAGCAGCCTGAACATGAGCCAGCAGTGTGCCCAGGTGGCCAAGAAGGCCAATGGCATCTTGGCTTGTATCAGAAACGGCGTGACCAGCAGGTCCAGGGAGGTTATTCTTCCTCTGTACTTGGCACTCCTGAGACAGCACCTCGAATCCTGTGTTCGGTTTTGGGCCCCTCACTACGAGAAGGATGTTGAGGCTCTAGAGTGAGTCCAGAGAAGAGCAACGAAGCTGGTGAAGGGGCTGGAGAACAGGCCTTATGAGGAGCAGCTGAGAGAGCTGGGGTTGTTTAGCCTGGAGAAGAGGAGGCTGAGGGGAGACCTTATTACTCTCTACAACTACCTGAAGGGAGGTTGTGGAGAGGAGGGAGCTGGCCTCTTCTCCCAAGTGACAGGGGACAGGACGAGGGGGAATGGCCTCAAGCTCCGCCAGGAAAGGTTCAGGCTGGACATCAGAAAGAAATTTTTCATAGAAAAAGTCACTGACATTTCACCCAATATTGTTTACAAATACTGTTTCTCATCACCAAAAAAATGGAAGCTGAACTTCAAGACAGGTCCTTTGGTATCTGATATCAGACCTTTTTCTCAGTACTTTGAGGAGCAGCCATAATAATGTTCCACAACAATGCAGGGAAGTTACGCAGTTTGGACCAGTGAGGTTAACTCCTCATGAAGTTCTAAACAGATTTGTATAGAAGCACTGTCCTTTTGACACTAGCCCCACAATGTTTGCTGAGTTAAAAAAAAGAAAAGTATCTTGCATCTATGCATCTGAATGAGGGTGAGAGGAAGATAGTGTTTCAAATGAAGATTTTTTTGCTTTTCTTTATATCTATATCTGTGTTATAGTTATTAAACTCTAATACACTGATCTTATTTGCACTAAATTAGGTTCTGTTGAAACTCTCACTTAAATAGTTAAACAGATTTTGTTTTGGCAGCAGTCATTATAATTCCCAGAAAGAAGGATTCAAAGCAAAGCCCAATGTGCAATAATTTCAAGCAACTGCTTTAAGAAAACCCAATCTCTTTTCTAATCTATAAAACAGATTCCCTGTGACATTTTTATGCAACTGAAGTTTCCTTTCTTTAAAAAAATCTGGGAGTAAATTACCTTTTTTCACCTTGAAAAAGAAATTGCTCAGCATGAAAAGAGAGTGGTGCCAAAGTAACATTTCCACGTAAGTACTTAATCTCTTGGCTAAAAGTGCAAAAATAAGACAGTGGAAGCCTCTTTTCAGCTTTAGATTTAAGTGTCCATTTCCTTCCTTTTCTCACATTTATTTTGTCTTTATAGGCAAATTCTTCTTCATATTGTATGAAATTCCAGCTCTGTGCAGAAAGCTAACCTAAGGCCTGTCATAGTACCTAAATGCTATCTAAATTCACATTGTAGACAAGGAATTTTTTCAATATAACTTTTATTTCCCCACTGAATTTTACTTTGAGTTGATACTGTGTGCCTGAGACGTTGGCTTGATCCAAGTGTACAGCAGACTAAAATTTTTGCATTCCATCTACAGAATGTGGTAAGGAAAAATATGTAAAAGAGCAAATACAAAGTACATAAGATATTTACAGTATTTACAGTATTTGCACCTATTCTTCCTATAAAGTAGTGAAAATTGAGAAAAAAAAGAAAAAAATGCAGCTGTTTCTTGGCTGCTGACTCCAACCTATGTAGATTATTAAACATGTATTGAAAGTAATTTTGAGTGTTTGTGCTAGTACTCTCATGATGACCTTTTCAAATAGTTAGAAGCTATCAACTTACCTATTTCTTGGGTAATTTAAGCTTAATGCTTCTCCTGTACATGATAGTCTTCCAATATTAACAGCAGTTGATGCATATTCACTCTTCAGTGAGAAAAATAACTCCTATGTTATATATTTCAGATTCACACACAAACTTTGTTACACGATGTCAGTTATTTGACCAAGTACTCCAGAGTGCTATGATCACTATATATATTGACCAAAATGTTTAACAAGAATCGAAGAAAACATGCCAAGTAAAAATCATAAATGTCACAATGCAAATCCAGATAAAGACAATAGAAAGATCCTTGTTAGTTTCAGGATGGTTCAGAAAATAAGAAAAATGCAGTGGATAGATCTTTAAAGAAATTATGAGCAAAATTGTGTCAAAAGCAGTGTTATAATCTGATTTTTAAAATAAAATTTTTGTGCTCTATAAGGTTGGGAGTATCTTACACTGTATTGTGCCCATTTTTAATAAAAATATTGAGCAGAAATTCATGGATGCAAGGAGATTTTCGGCTCTTAGTAGACTGTAATACCGTTGTTTGGAATATGCAATCTATTTAGCTAGCCAACTGACATTACAATTAACTGAAAACTTTTACAACACAGGAGCTTGACTCGCACATGTATTTCCCCTCATATTTTATAAAATTAAAAGTAATTTTACATTCTCATGAACTGATTAATATAATTTATGAGATCAAACATAAAAAAAATGAGACTAACCTTATAGCTTGGGAGCCAAGAGTGGGAGGGAAGAGAAAAAGAGATGGTTATAGAACATGTTCTAACCTGTCACGGTGAGACAATGCTCAGCTCGATCACTTCACTCAGTGTGAGTGGACTCGTGTTCAAATATAGAAGTTTTCTTACCCTTGGACAGAAAATGTTGGTGTGTTCCAGCCCATAACACTTTGTTTGTGAAGGAGTTTTTACTTAATAACATTATCACCGTGCTTCAGCACTCACACCAGACCTGACTCCTTGTGGTTTTTGTCTCTTCTGAAAGATTGAGTTAGTGCTCAAAGGAACACATTTTTTTTTTGTTGGTAGAAGATATGAAAGCAAAAGTGACAGATATTTTCAGAAAATAATATGTGGAGTTGCTTTGAATATTGGCAACATCATATGCAGCTGTGTGTTTCAATTTGGAGCAGATAAATTTGAAGGTTATAGTAGTTGATTTTCTTAATTTGTTAAATAAAAAATATAGTCATGGTCTCATTTTTTTTGTGTTGGACCTTGTATATGTGCACCACAAGGCTAAGAGAAATTAGTATGCAAAATTCTCTGCGATGAGAACAAAATCAAAATACTGATGCACAAAATACTCCTGGTCACTTTTGTGTCATTCTTGTTGCTGCTTTGATTTTAAAATTATTTGTTTTCCTCCTCTTATAGGAACTCCTCAGGATTTATTTTTAGCTCAGATTTGTAAGGAAATTAAGTTTTGTTTATGATCATGCTGTATACATATGTGTATGGTTAGTGTTTTTGTGTACCTATATGCGATTCCTTCCCCATTCACTCAAGACTCCATTGCTTAGGTTATAAGGCATTTGATAGGGAGATGTGTTTCAAAAATGCTGTTTCCAGGAAAAAGTGTGCTCTTAAGATAGTGAAGGGACATGCAATCACAATATGCAGTGAGGGAAGGTTTATAAATATACATGTTATATAGCACTGCCCAGGAATCTGCACAAGATAAAATTTGCTGCTTTCACAGCTGTTCCTCTTATTATAGTAGTGATAATAAGAGCTGATAAAAGCTATTTGCCCTGTTTTCAGAATAAGACATGTCAGAGACTATCACAAAGCTTAAAGTGGACAACAGTAGAGTCTGATTTCTTCATGTGCTGATTGATTTTGTGTGATGCAAGTAGTCTACTGGAAAAAAAAAAAGCAAATGACTCTTTGTTGAGAAATGTTTAGCATGTGTTATCAGGATGACACTTGTATTAGAGTTTTATATTAGTGAAGTGTTCTGGTCCAGAGGAGTTGTAAGCAGACTACTTGAACCCTTTGCTTCAGGATCTGAAGTTCATGAGATGTATCAGGAATCTTTCTGACTTCACTAATCAGGCTCTTTTATGCTGTATATCCATAGATTAGATACAAATGCTCTTTTTCAACCAATGGCAAAAATGAATACTTGATATGTTATATTCTGTGACTTAAAGTGTTATTATATCTTAACAGAGAATGTCAAAATATACGAACTACATACATTGAGAAATACTAGCTCAGTAATTTGTTTTCAGATAATTTATTTTTAAAAGTTACTTGGGTTTATTTTAGAGGTTGCCAAAACTGAGTTTAAAGCTAAGTCAACACCTTGTGTAGCTTTTGCAATGACAGTCATGGTGGTGTCTGGGTAGGGTGGAAATCCATTCACTCCCTATGAGAGGATTTTTTACTTCAGGTTTGGCAAAAGGTTGGATGTGTCAGATGGAAAAAAATGACCATAGGAAGGACTGGGAGGAGGAGAAATGTGGAATCATCAAAGAATCAGAGAATGGATTGAGTTGCAAGGAATCTTTAAAAATCATCTAATTCAGCTTTCCTGCAATAAGCATGGACATCTTCAACCAGATCAGAAACTCATAGTGCAGGCCTTCCAGTATTATCACAAGAAAGTCATGGCAGAAGTTCCAAGCTGATTGCGACAGCTTGTTAGGTTCCTTTAAAAGGTCCTAAAAGGTTCCTAAATTCGGATTGTTTTTAGCTAAGATGATAATGACACCAGTGATCTTTTCCAGCAATTGATTTTATTTGATGTTTATATTGTCTTAGGCTATGGCTGCAGCTACTGGAAAATAAATATTGGCTTATGGGGGTAAAGAAACAGAAAAAGAAAGAAAAGGTAAAAAAGGAAAGAGAGGAAGTGAGAGGGAGAGATCTGTCACCACTCTTTGTTCCTGTGACAGTCTTCTGAGATATCCTTCTGCCATCAAGCTCCTCAAGGTGCTGGGTGTGCACCAGGTCACCCAGGGAGACAACTTTTATGCAGCACTGCTGCAAGTCCCTTCGTCTTCGTTAGTACTGGTGGAGAGAGGAGGCATGGTCTTTCTCTGCACACATAGGGTAGGAGTCTCTAAGGTCCATGAAAGGCTTTTATACTAGTTATCCCAAAAATGCTAGGCAAAGCATTCACGGATAGGTCAAGTGCAGTTTCTCCTCTGCTCCGACTGGCTGATTTTTGGGAACTCAGTTTTGGGAATGAAGCCCAACTTTCATCTCAGGTGAACTTTTCATTCTTAGGTGCAGTTCCTGTTGTCACAGCAATCAAATCACAGAACATAGTGTTTAGAACACTCTAGTAGATCCAAGCTGAAAATATTTGAGGCATTTATCTTTTGTCTTGACATTTGTGCCAATGCCTCACACAGCTCAAGCCCCTCAAAACTTTTGAAGAGGATGTGAAGGTTTCACTGTTCTTGAAGAAATGTTTGCAAGCTTCTGTTTCTGTGTCTCTCATTTGGAAGAGTTTCTGTAAGTGGCAGGACAGGGAGCAACCTGCCCTGCTTCAAAGTGAATCCATTCTTCGTCCAACCTTACTCTGTGACAAGTGGTGTTTGTATCAAGTTCATGATTTTGGGAATGAGGGATTGCCTGTGTGCAGATTGCGACTGAAAGCATGCTGAGCACAACACATAACGGAGGTTGTGTGTAGACCTTTCAGAGACACCTTAGTCAGAAACATTCTTCTCAATGATGCCTTGAAAAATATTGTCCCTTAGCAGAAAGGCACCAATGATGCAGATGTATCAGTCATGCCTAATATAACAAAGTACAGCTCGCTTAAGTATGATGATATCTGTGAACCCAAGCCCAGAAATATCTGAGTCATAAATACATGTAGAGCCAGGACTGAACTGCTTGAGGTCTGCCTGTGTTCTTATTGCTTCCCATGCTGTCATCATGCTCTGTGTGCTGTGCCACCAGGATAGCAATACAGGAATTCCCACTGCTGGGGTATTTCACGTGATATTAAAGTAAGGATTTGAATATAACATCTATGGCCATGCAGCTAAGTCACATTTCATTTAACTCTCCCTTTTAAAATAGGATAAGTTATTAAGGATATGTCTTGCCAGGCAGTAAGAATCTCCTAGTTTTCCATTTCGTATGTGTTAATATAAAATATTATCCCAGCTGCGCAGAAAATTAGAACTGAACAAGCTATAGGAGCTGAAAGGTACTGTCTAGAGAGAAAGACTGAGCTGACCAAAGTATATTACAAGCAATTTAGGTATATTACAAGCAATTTAGGTATATTACAAGCAATTTAGGTAAAAAGCAATGAATCTCCCCTTTAACTATTTTGCAGTTGGTTTTCAGCTGTTGGATGCATTGCCAGTAAATCTAAATAAAAAAACTATGTAAAAGAGATGGTAATTTCCAGTGCCTAAACTGCATTTGTGCAGAAGACTGTGAGATTGTGCATGTAAAATGATAAAAGATATAGACTGCTCAGCATCATCACCTTGTATACAGCTGGTGTAGACTTTTTTTCCATACCTATTGGTCCTCTCTCAGATTTATTAATATATAACTGAATGAAGCTCATCAAAATAGTGTGTGAAACCACTTGAATCAGCTTCAAGGGTTTTTTAAATGTGAAATAGCCCTACTTCCTTTTGTTTGTATTAAGAACTGACTGGCTTAGGCAGAGTTAAATTTCCCTTATAAATTAAGAAGACATTAAAGCAATCCAATAACCGTATGGTAAAGAAATATGTATGTATGTACTAAGGTATATATTAATATAAAAATGTGTGAATTTATTAAAATCTTTTATCAGTACTGCACTGGAGAAACCTCTCATGTTCTTCTTTGTTAATACTTCTTTCTTTGAGGGCTTATGTCATTCCCTTTTTAACCTATGAATTTATGATATGCTATCCCATAACTCATGTTCCTGTAGTAAAATTATTGTGAAATGTTTTTTTCTCATCAGAATATGGTTTACCCATCTTTGTTTTTCTTTCTCTCTGCTTTCAAACCACCTGGTAGAAAAATTAGGAGAGATTATGATTTCTATATTCTTTAGCACAACTTTTTCCCACTAATCCTTGTGTTTCAGATCTCAGCTGAAGTCATGCAGGTCTAGCCATCAGGACCTGAAATCTCATAAGGCTTAAAAAAACTAATCAACATATAAACATCATTTCACAGTCATTCTTTGGGAAACCTCTTTTAGGTCTTCTTGGTAAGTGATCAGGAAAACAATGAAAAATCTTACAGGAAAAGATTAGATTCCTCTGATGAATACTGCCATAACATATTTGTAACTTTTTTCTATTTAAGCTTACTCCTGTTCTGCAGCTGTAGTGACATCTTTTGCTTTTACAGTAGAAAACCGGGATCAAGCTTATTCTTTGCCTTCTTTCCTGTGGTGGAAGATTTAGCACCAATGTATGTCAAATGGGTTTGTTTTACCTGTGCTGACTAGGACTGTAATTTTTTCTGTAATGTAACAATTTAAAGAATTTCTTGTGATTGAAATGATAAAGAATATTTGTAAAGCTCCTACATTTTTTTTTTGTAATAAAAACGGGTAATGAAAGCATGATATAGCACTTGGTCTGTGTAGAAAGCGTAGTGGAAGAAGGCAGCATGTTAGACACCTTGACTGAAAAACACTGCTCTTTACACATTCAGCTTTTAGGGAATTTGGTCCATGGTATTGTAGCTTAATATCAGCATCAAAGTCTTTAAGTCTGATAAAAAGATACTCAAAGAAAAGCCAGATCTGAGCCACAATCAAACAAAAAGTCAGGGTTGGAATGCTATGCTATGGAAGTGAATACATACCACCTGCGAAGTCTTAGGTAGTGATTGCTTCTCCTTTTTAAAGACTGAGAACTCTTGCATATATTTTAAGATCCTAAAGTAAAAGCTGCACACTGGAAAACAGTTCCAAATCATTGCTATTTCTTTATTATTTTCTTGACTGACTGGAAATAAATCTGAAATCACATGCCATGGGAAGGACTTATTCACAGCATCAGCAGCAATTATATATGTTTAAAAATAAAGTGGAAAAAATACATTTCTGATTTTTTCAAGGAATTTGGAAATGTCAACATGATCTTTAGTTTCGTTCTATAAAAAAAATTCCAGTGCTTACCAAGTAAGGAACTAGATAGCTGGAAGGCTGATACCTTGCAGGGATACTAAGGCCATGGTCTCCAAGCTCTTTGCTTGACAGCTCTCCTATAGCTTTCATATGCAGATGCTTGGGAAACCTGTGATCCCAAATGTTAAGAGGTTTGGAACCTAGAAGCTAGGTCTCCTAGGAATAAGTATGTTGGAAGCCCAAGCTAGGCCTCCCAACGTGTCTTTCCAAAATTAAGGTGCTGAAGACTTGTAAACCCAGGGGAGCCCATAGTCCTGAGAGATCAAAAGCCACAATTTACAGACTCCCAGATAGTGAAACAGACAGATGAGGAAACAGGCACTGGGAAGGCTGGCCTGCTGGGGTGCAATAAGAATCTGAAAAATGTACCGCTTTTGATGAATCTCTATTAGCTGACAAAAAAAATGCAGTTTGGAAAAGTTATGAGCATCTGTAACTCTTCTGTTGATGTTGTCGTTTCAGATAATGTTATTTTGATATACAAAAGGTAAAAGCTGAATCTGCATTGATTTTATTCTCAAAGTTGCAAACTGAAACACAAAAAGATTGGAAAACCTACCCAAAGAATACATTTCTGCCCTTACACTGTGTATAGATCTCCCCACTGAAATCTGTTACAAGTTTAGTGCTTAATATTAGCATAACATTTACAATGGAAGATATGTCTGGTGCATCAGCCAGGGGAGAGATTAGAGGAAGGAGACCTGGACTCATGTCATGACAGATTTGTGAGCTGTTCGTATTCCATTGCTGCAGTTACTTTTTTTGGTAAATGCATGCAACTGTTGTTGGGTGTTATAATAATAAGATTGCTTACATTAGATTTAAGCAAGTGTACTGTGTTATCATGTTTAAGGTTTAAAGGAGCATTCCAGTTTCAGCCTCTATGGGATGGCAATATTAATTATAAATTATGTTCCTTGCAAGAAAGTAGATTGTGTTGAGTCATGTTCATGAATTGCTCCGAGATGTTTTTATGGGACATTATAATCCATTCTACTTCATCCTCACTGTTGCACAGTCTTAAGCAGAAAACTTATGCAAACTAATTTAAGCCATGGCCTTGCATTTGTAATGAGAATTATATGTACATAAAGTAGAGGTCACTACTTGACCCATTTACCTTTAGTGGTCATTCGTTTTGATTTTGGACTGTGGATCCACTATGCTTTGTTGATTCTTTTGGCCTCAGTGTTTTTACTGCTCCAGGTTATTTTTTATTTTTATTATTTGTAAGTCTCTAGTGTACTGGAATACAAACTCGGCAAATTCATCTGGTTATAATGGATAGCCAGGAATGATTAATGTCATGTGTTAGTTTTGGGGTGGTTTTGAATGTAGATGTACTGCAGACTGTACTGTTTTGAGGAATTTTATATTGAAGTACAGCCTGTTTGTGTCCTCTACATAGTGTTTGATGATTGTGGCTGATTAATGACATCTATTGCAGCTGTCACATTCGGGGGGGGTTTGAAGAAATCATAGACTTTTTCCTTTTTTTCACCATTTCATATTGCCACAGAACAAAAATAGATCTGAACAAAATGTTCATTCTGTCCTTTGCCTGTCTTTGAAAGGTAAGATTTATTGACTGTTTGCTATTAGTACACTTAAAGTTGGACAAGCCTAATAACTAAGCTTACTCTGTAGGCTTTACGTATTCTATTAAAAGCAAAGTCTGCAATCCTTATTTCTTTCAGGGTCCTTATTGAAATTTATGGAGATGTTGATGCAACTGAAGGAATTATATCAGGTTTTTAGGCAGAAATGGTGCCTTTTTGGGGGGAGGAAGTGCTGTGTGCAAGCTGAAGGCTACCATTTTGACATTTCCTAAATCTTCTTTGTTTTATCTCTCACTGTATATTAAATGTGATAGTTGTTCATTTTCCAGAGTTGTTCCTGTTACTATTGTTTGTCTGGTATATGTTTACGTGGAGTCTCAAGTGAGTGCTTTTCACTGTAGTTAGATCCTACCGTCCCTGAGCCAGGCTGGCATTTTCTGTGTGTATATTCAGCACTTATCAGGGCAGAAGAACAGGTGGTGGAAGGCTTTATTGTTTTTTAAGAACAAAGCAAAAATACAGGTGAAAATTTCCATGTGTTTGCTCTTTCTGGTAATTTCCCATTTCCGTATTTAAACACCTTAGCAGAAGTGATCTATATTCAGAGATATTGGGTCCTTCACCTCTTATTGACACCTGTGATACTATGGAGAGTTTGGGAACATTTCCCACTAGCCTACATTTATGTGTTGGCTACAGGAATCCAATTTTAGACACACTTTTTCAAACTCAGAGTCCATGATACTGACATTTAGGAGAGTAGTTCTTCTAGGGTAGAGATTAAGAACTTTGTTAAACTCATTTTTCTAGTGAAAAGAAATTATGTTAAGTCGGATTTTTGTTTGTTTCTCTGTATGTATTTGATATTTCTGACTCTGTCAGGGTGTTGATTTGGAACACAACTCAGGCCTTTTCTCATGGTCTGCTCCCCCTATTTGCTGTAAGCAGTATAAATTATAAGGCACATAAAGAGCTTTTGAAGTCTTCTCTAGTAGCCCTGAGAAGTAGATATTTTAAAATCCTGCAAAGGAATATATTGTAAAAAACTCAAAAGGCATTTGCATTTCTGTAATAAGGAAGGTGAGTTTGTTTGTTTGTGGTTTTTTTTTTTTATTTCCCTAGAATTAGTAGCTTTATATAGATGCATCCAGACCTGTAGTGTGACACTACTTAACATTCACATGGCTGTCAGTGTGAACACATGCGAGAAAAAGGGGAACATAAATATTAGCAACTCAAACAATAAACTCTCAACATCCAGTGAAAACTTTTATGGTTACTATATTTTTCATATATCCAGTTCTCATGCTATATAACTACACTAAAAAGACATTCAGGAGAAAGAATAAATACAGCTTTGTAATAGAGCCTTGCAGTACCAAATAATTTCTAATGTTTGTATTTAAGTTGCATAAATTATTGTTAATTTGCTGAAAAGAATAAAAAGAATGTTTTTGATTAAAGATATTTTTGGTATAAATTATGGAGATAGTTTTGTCCAAGTGAGAGGCACCTGCATTTACCATCTTAAGTGCCTGATAAAGGATATAAAATTATCCCTTGGATCTACATATATAGAATCATAGAATCACCAGGTTGGAAGAGATCCACTGGATCATCGAGTCCAACCATTCCTATCAAACACTAAACCATGCCCCTTAGCACCTCATCCACCCGTGCCTTAAACACCTCCAGGGAAGGTGAATCAACCACCTCCCTGAGCAGCCTGTTATATAGTTATTTGCTTGACCAAGAGCTTGTATTCCTGTATTGCTCTGAAGATGATCTGTTCATGTAGCAACACTTTCTTGTCTTGAATCCCAAGATTTTTGCTGTCCATCAGCATGACATAAGCAGAACCTGCATAGTGAATAGATTGATTTTCTTTCCTACTCTCAGCACATCTCTGCATTCCTAGTCTGTTTCTTGAAAAATATATTAAGATCCTTTTGACATAGCCTATTGCTCCCGTAATCTCACTAAATTTTTGGACCTCAGCATTGCTAAGATAAAGTAAAATCATCACAAGTAATATCATTGGCATGGGGTTTATATTGTTCTAAATTTGAGTTAAATCACATTTTTAAAATATTTTCTTTAGGTATGTAAGTATTTCTGTTTTGCAAGCAAAAGGTGATGGATTATACTATAACTGGACATGAAATATCCTCCTCATAGTGTTTGGCTTTATGGTCTCTTTATTTATATCAATCATTTTGAAAAGAATGATGAATGGTAGAGGTCATATTTACTGATCTACCAGAGAGTGTTTAACAAATTTGGCTTCAGTCAAGATGCGAGAAATTAAATTTTAATGGCTTTTTACTTTCAAAGGGATATTGCAAAGGACAAATTATTTGTACTGGAAGAACTTTACTCCTGGTTTCTGGGAAAGAGCTACTTGCAAATGTTCTCCAGCCTTGGATAATTTTATTCTTTTTTTCTTGCCTATTTTATGAACTAAAACATTCTTAAGGGAAGTATTTCTTAGATGTCAACATCCAAATACAGGCATGGTTGTCAAGAATTTATCAGGTTGTATAAGATCCTTAGCCTTTTAGTTAGTTATTGCTAAGCACCCAGACGTGAACATATTGATAAGAATACAATTGAGTTGGTAGGAATGTGCAGTCACAAGCAAACTTTTTGGAAAAGTTGTTTGGAATGATTTTGAATTTGGATGTCCTTTTTGACAAACAATAGAGGTCCTTGATTTTCAGAAATAGGGAAACCCGGCTTCTCTAACGGTGTTTCAAAAGGGCGTGCATGGCCTCTTATCAACAGTGAAATTATTGGCTGCTTATTGGTTTTGGTTGAGAATTACTTTAAACTATTTATTTAATACTATTAAACTATTTATTACAAATAATTACTAAGATATTTGTGAAGATAGCATGTATTTCCATAAAAACAAGACATATTTTACATCTGCTCTCACAGATGAAATCCATCTTTCCTTTTACTTTCACCTTGAAATACATACTTTCTTTCTATGTAAGAAGTGTTTGCAATCAAGGTAAAAGACCAAAAACCATGACTAACAAGTGTCTAAAGCATCAAGATCAGCAGATTATTTCCAAAGAAAGAACCTAACTTATTTGTCTTCCTTGATCAGTTTATTTTGGTTTGGCCTGTTGAAAATTATTCAGTTTCACAAAGTCAGAAAAATTAGCTGAACTTACTAGAAGTCTGTATTTTTATGTTCCTGTGTGTGCATATGAACTTGGTTTCTTACCATTTTGTCATTAAACACCTGATTTTTAAGATGTTAGAAGACTAGAAGGCCAATGCTTGTTTAAGATCCCAAAGATTAGCAGTGAGAAGCGTGAGTTACATTTTTCAGCTTTCTGCACAATATAGCTGGAGTCAATTGCCAGTGGCCTGGCCTCATCCCTTTGGGATTTTTGATCTGTTTCCAAAGCCACTGCACAGCCTTGCAGTCTTTGAACTATATTAGGCCCCACAAAATATTAACTCCTACTTCTGAGCAGTGAAGTTGATATTGTATAAGAACATCTTGCAGTCTTCAGATAAACAATACCTCATAAGTCCTAAAAAGAAGGATATGTTGTGATGACTGACTTAAGGAAAAATACAATAAAGTTTTAAATAAAACAGGAATTGCTGGAAACCCTCCATGTATGTAAATTTTAAAGCCCATTTTACCTTACAGAAATGACAGCATGCATTGGAATTACTCTCTGTAAACTCGGGACTCTTGTTTATCCTTTAAATGCAACTGATGTGACCAAAGAAGGATTAAACATGTCTTTACTTGTGTTAGAGCTTCAGATGTTTTGGACTGAATTATCTTTTGGCAAAACTGAGAATTATCAGAACTCTCTGGTCTCATTTACTTGATGGCTCGCTTAGTACATACCTTTGTTCTTTCCTTTCTCTGGGTACTTCTTATTAAGTTGTCAGTTATCAAGAAAACTCAAGGCAAGGACTTTTTTTTCTGTCAACATAGTATTTCAGTGGAAAAGAAAGCTATACCTTGTTCATCTTTGTTTTCCCATGATCAGCATTAAAAAACCCTGTAATTTCGGAAAGAAAAAAATGAGAGAAGTTTAGACTTCACATTGTTATTCAATACCAAAATTGCCGGGGTTTAAATTAATGCATGAGTATCTTTAGGTTGGAATTGGTTGGGAAATTCCGGTGAAACATTTTTCGTTGGAAAATGCCACTTTGGAAATTTCTTGTTAAAACCCCAAAGCTTTTCATGACTTATATACATGTAGATGAAGCCTTCATGGGGAAGATTTCTGGATCAAATGAGAACAAGAAAGATGCCACAAGCTGGTTCCATGACATATTCAGTAGGGTAGTGACCTGAATTATGTGGATCCTGGGGTACTCCAATATAAGTCTCTCCTTCCCTCACTGAAAGTGAATAGGCACTTTCTTATATCTTTTTCTTTGTCCTGTTTCTTTTTGTATTTCTTTGCTTTATTTCTCATACAGTTTGCAAATGCCTCAATGTACATTACAGTCATAGTTACCATAACATTATCCTGATTTTTCTTCTCATGATATTTCCTTTTTAGCCTGACTAATTAGCTTGAGTGAAACATTCCTCTAATACATCACTTCCATTAATTATCCTTACTTCTTCAGTGGCAGCCAGGTAGCCTGTCTGCCAGTGCTCCATGGAATACAGTTGTGAGTTAAAGTCTTGTGTCTTTTCCAGCTCTGGACATCTCCTGGCTCTTACCTGTTGTGATGTCACTGGGACACGAGGTAAGTTCAGGGCACTTTTACCAGCTATTTCAAATGCATTTGGATGTTCATTTCTAGATGTCGAACCTGTCATTGCAGGATTTGAGATCCAAGAGCTTTTCAGTCTGAGTCAAGCTAATTTCACACGAAAGCACAGCTGTGCTATCTGGCCAGAGTCAGCAGTCAAGAGCTTGTGTAGCTAGATCCTTCTTCCCTAACCTGGGTTTGATTAAGCCCAAAGTGAAGTTGTCAAATGCTATACATGAAGTCATGCTTTGCCATCATCTAGTGTTAGGGGAGACAATGCCCTGACAATGACTTTGTTATAAATCATATGGATGTGTTTGAACATGTGGGGCTGTTTAACTTTGTTGACATCAGGGAGAAGATTTTGACCGCGTAGTATAGGACATGGCTCCCACATGTTTGTTCTGCACCAGTGCCACAGGAAGGATCCCTCCAGCAAAGAGGAAAGGGACACAGCAGTTTAAAGATGAATGATACAGTGCCCTCCGCCTCCCATCCTGCCTCCTGCACCTCAGCAGGTCAGGATACTGCTCCTCCACTAATAAAACAATATCTCTGGTGTTTAAACCTAAAGCCTGCTTTTAAGCTCAGAAGTAAGAGGGTGAACAAATATTTATATGGATGAAAAATTCCTTCTGTCCCCTCAGCTTTGTACTGAGGTCACAGTTGGGAGTTCGTCTACCTGAGATAGAGATGACTTATACAATTGTATTAGGATCAGCATCCTTTGTGCTATGTTAACTTGCTTTCTGCCTCATTTCTCCTTTATTGAGACTTCTTTTTTCTATTTCAGGACCAGCTAAGAATACATTAGAGGGAAGCTCCCATATTGCAGATATTTAATCCCTAACGACTCCCTAAAAAATGGTGTGATGGATACAATGCGGTACTTCAGGATGTATAAGACAGAATGACTTGGATCTTAAAATGTCTTTTATGAATTTCTTTGTAAGTACAGCTTTGGGGTCTGACCACAATACCTTTCCTCTGAGATGAGGTTGGTAGGTTTTGGACACCCTGCAAGGTCTGTCCTCTTTGGCAAGACAGACTGTACTGTAAATATCTCTTCATGAATAAGACCAGCTATGTCATGAAATACTGTCTTCCACAGCACTTCCTATTTAGTTATAGATAAAATAAGCTAGAAACAAAGCCCTCACCTAAATCTTCACCCTTTGCAATTGGAAACAAATATAAAGATTATGTAGTACAAGTATTTGGACAAAGATGACATCCAGGGAAAAGGTAAGATCTGCTTCCTTTTCCTCATTTAAATGTACCTGTTGTCTCTACAACAATAAATGAGCCAGAAGGGTGATGTAACACATAGTTAGTAACATACCTGCCTAAAATATGAGAGTACTAGTACTGTGAATTGACTTTGGATCAGAACCAGGAGACGAGCACTTGGCTGTGAAGCACAGCTGTTTTGATGTTCTTGTTAACTAGTTTGGACCAGTTGTCTGTGCTCCCCTTTGCTATAAGCCATTTTCCAGAAGTGGTAGGAGGGCTTGTGCAAATAAAGTTTTGAAAACAACAGTGATCAGAATTGTATATTTCATATTTGTCTCTGGACTATCTTAAGTGATTTTCTGAAGTAATGATGAGGGAAATTGATTTTATGCTACAACCTTGTATTTGAAATGCAGAAACAATCAAATTAAGAGGTCCCTGGAAACTTGCCTATAAAGTACATGCTGCCTGTTCTGTAACATATGAGAAATGTAGGTTTGAAGAGTACTCTAACATGTGGGTACATTTCACTTGCACACTGGCATTGAATTGATGACTCTCTTCTTACTGACTTCAGTACTTCCACATGAGATACTGGTAGAATATGCACTTGTTCCCTAAAAAGTTACAACAGAGAACTAAACCTGTATTGCAGGTACAGGTAGTATTCTGGTCAAAGCTGAGTCCAAATATGTCTTTTTCATTGCTCTTGTTCCCACTGTCATGTGTCACGAACTATACTTTTAAAAAAGATGTAGAACACACATGGGACAATATAAAATAGTATATAAGGAAGCAAGTCATTTTACATGACCTTTAATGACACAAATTTGGTAAGGACTATGTGTGGTGGATCTATTTACTCCAGGGATCAGTTACTCTCCTTATGCAAACAGAGCAATGCTGAGAAGCTGAGTCATTGAGGAAATGGGGCAGGTTTTGAAAACTGATCTCTTGCCATTGACGTACATGTGAGAATATAAATGTTTTTGTTTTACGGGAATAGAACATCTTAATGAATGGAGCCGGAAGGAAATCCAACACAATCAGTAGTACACATCACATTCATTTTTGGTGTGGCTGTCCTAGGAACTCAACACGTATGAGTTATTATAAATCAAATGCACCATTCAGATCATATTCCACTACCTATTAAAAATGGTACGTTCTGACATCCACTCCTCCCACTTTTTGTCTTATTCAACAGGGAAAATTAGGTCACTGGGTAGCAAAGAGCATAACCACAGCTTCTTATGTGCCTGCCTGTAAAAAATGCAGTCTTCACTGAAACTATATTTCTATCAGCTAAGGGTTTCATTTTTGCCAACAGGCTGAAGGCATAAACAGACTTTTCTGGGAGGAGACAGTAGCATGCTCAGCAGTTAGTAGACTGTTTTCTGAATGGAATAGAAAACATACTTTTAAAATACAAATATCAGTCATTACAAATACTAATTCCTTTTTCTGTATATGTAGTTTGAGGAAATTTGCAGCAAGAGAAATAGAAAAAATAGGAAAAGATTCTTAACAAAGTCACTGGCAGGATTCCACCACTGCAAGTTTCAATCCCAGTTCAACAGAGAACTTAAACACGTGCATTAAGCCTACTTTTGTTGGAGGAGGTAATCGGAAAGCATTTCATTCCTTTGTCTATTTTCTGGTCAGCCCTTCCCAAAAGTACTATATTCCCAGTTGCAGAACGTGAAGCAATGATTTTCAACTTCCCCAGCTAAACACTGTTTGAGAATTTTGCATTAGCACTTGGAGCAGCAGCAGTGTTTTTGTGCTGAATTGCCACTGTATGAGAGACAGGGAGGAAAGAGGTGAGACTGGCAAAATCCTGCCATCAATATACAAGATAAAATAAAATATGATTTACAAAAACATTTAGGCAAAGAACGAGAGGAATCAGATACCCTGTATTGATTTAATGACTCTACACAATGGGCCTCCTTTGTATCTTTCTGTTTTCCAAGGGCTTCATTTTAAAGCTTTTAAAACTATTGCAGGACTTTCAAGGATTTTTTTTTCTTCATATGATATTGGGAAAAATTACCAAAATGGCTTATTGGTTCAATAGAGTGAGACTGTTGAATATACTTCGCAGAAAAAAAAGGTGACTGTTTTACTGTTTTTTTCTCCCAACGCTTGTAGAAATACTTTTTCAATATATCAACATTCTATACTGTGCAGCATCAAAACATAGATGATTTACAATGAATTCTATTAAAATAGCTATCTGTTCCTGGTACTGGTTAGTTTGCCAAACTAACCTTATCGCCTTCTATGAAAAAGTGACTCGGCTGCTGGACGAGGGAAAGGCTGTGGATGTGTCTTTCTGGACCTCAGTAAAGCCTTTGACACAGTTTCTCGCAGCATTCTGCTTCGGAAACTGTCACCCTCTGGCCTGGACAGGCGCACACTCTCCTGGGTGGAAAACTGGTTGGATGGCCGGGCCCAGAGTGTTAAAATGGTGTTAAATCCAGCTGGAGGCCAGTGACAAGTGGGGTTCCCCAGGGCTCAGTCCTGGGTCCAGTCCTGTTCAATGTCTTTATCAATGATCTGGATGAAGGCATCGAGTGCACCCTTAGCAAGTTTGAGGACAACACTAAGCTGGGTGGAAATGTGGATCTGCTGGAGGGTCGGGAGGCTCTGCAAAGGGATCTGAACAGGCTGGACCGCTGGGCTGAGTCCAATGGCACGAGGTTTAACAAGGCCAAATGCCGGGTCCTGCACTTGGGGCACAACAACCCCCTGCAGTGCTACAGACTAGGAGAAGTCTGCCTAGAAAGCTGCCTGGAGGAGAGGGACCTGGGGGTGTTGGTTGACAGCCGACTGAACATGAGCCAGCAGTGTGCCCAGGTGGCCACGAAGGCCAATGGCATCTTGGCTTGTATCAGAAACGGGGTGACCAGCAGGTCCAGGGAGGTTATTCTCCCCCTGTACTCGGCACTGGTGAGACTGCACCTCGAGTACTGTGTTCATTCTGGGCCCCTCACCACAAGAAGGATGTTGAGGCTCTGGAGTGAGTCCAGAGAAGAGCAACAAAGCTGGTGAAGGGGCTGGAGAACAGGCCTTATGAGGAGCGGCTGAGGGAGCTGGGGTTGTTTAACCTGGAGAAGAGGAGGCTGAGGGGAGACCTCATTGCTCTCTACAACTACCTGAAAGGAGGTTGTAGAGAGGAGGGAGCTGGCCTCTTCTCCCAAGTGACAGGGGACAGGATGAGAGGGAATGACCTCGAGCTCCACCAGGGGTGATTTAGGCTGGACATTAGGAAAATATTTTTCACAGAAAGGGTCATTGGGCACTGACACAGTCTGCCCAGGGAGGTGGTTGAGTCACCTTCCCTGGAGGTGTTTAAGGGGCAGGTGGACGAGGTGCTGAGGGACGTGGTTTAGTGTTTGATAGGAATGGTTGGACTCGATGATCCAGTGGGTCTCTTCCAACCTGCTTATTCTATGATTCTATAATTCTATTTTTATCTAAGTTTAGGCGAATAAAAAAAACATTCTGCTTTAACAGCTCCAAAATATGATTTGGCTACTAAGGGAAGAGGACAGGGGAGCACCCCCAGTTTGCTTTGAGGACCCTGGTGTGGAATATGTGTGGCAAATGGAAAATTGAGATTGCTATTGTTGCTTCATGGGGCTGGTGGTTTTCATGTGAGTTTCCAGTCTTCTCTCACTTCACAGACAGGCCATAACCTTTAAGTCAGACAGAAGGGCAGTGCCAGGCCATCGGTCCCTCCTTGCGTGTAAGTGATCTGGCCTTGTGGCTCGAGGAGAGGATCTGGCAGTGATGGCAGACCTGCTTGCCAGATTTCTGTCTCCAGGGATAGCAGGATATGAAAGAAAGGAGGACCTCTTACAAGCAGTAGAAAAGAATTGAATTAAAGTTACTGTGGAGCAGACAGTGATACTGACGCCCAGTGTAAAAAGTGGAATGATTAATAAACTTTTTACTGTGATCCTATTGGCATTTCCAGGTGAAAGATTAGGCCTGAATCATTGATCTCTTTTAATGATATTCAGAAAGTTCTTCCCAGAGTAGCCCAGCCTGTTGTTGCCTTTAATGACAGGAGTTTAGGAAAAGATGAACCCTTCATTGTGCTCTGAGAGCCTCATCCAAAGTTCATGGAAGTCATTCCTCTCTGGAGAGGCCATTAAGAAAAGATATTCCCTTAGTTTCACCTTTTCCTCATTTTCTTTTTAGGTCCTGGCCTTGTTCAGATCCATTTTAGTAGAGTAACAGAATTGTTTTATAGATAACGTGTGCAGAAGCAGCCGGCAGAAAAGCTGACTTTTAACCTGTTGGTCCTTGTTCGTAATCCAGTCCTGAGGGATGGATTTGCAAAGCAAATATGGAGCCAGTAAGTGGCCTTTGTAGTTTTAAAGATACCATGATAACTGAGAAACAACTCAAAATTGGAGCAGTGCGATGGGAGAGAGAGGTTATGCTCCTCTGAATTTAAGAGCAGCAATAGTTTGTAGTTTCTATGAAGTATCTGCCTACACATCTTGTGACAATGCCTTCAAATAAGACTGTATATTTTGAATAAAGAGATTTCTTACTAATATGAATTAGGGTCAAGAAAGACTGGAAGAAGGATAAGACTTTTAAAGAAATTAAATGCCAAGTCCTGCATTATACAAGTGAGCAGACTATATATTTAGATATTCATGGCTTATCTTTTAGTGATGGGAATCTGCATAACAGACTGTGGAATAAGATCATGGAACTGTTGAATGATGGACACTGTCTATAGGATGAAACAAAGTATACTGAAAGAATAGAAACTTTCTGGAAAACTATCTGTAATGGAATTACAGCATTTCTGAGAAAAAATAAAACCCAAATGATCTTGGCCTTGCAGTTGCTTCATCTTCTTGTAGGCTTTTTACATTGAATAATGGTGCATAATGTATAAGGGATGCAGGTAAAGCTGGTGTCTTTTAGGCTAAGGGGACAATATACTTCTTCCAAACAATGACGTATTTAGACACTGCCTCTAACCTGAGCATAAAAGCCTCTTCTTCAGTTTTGAGTAACTACATAAGTGTGGATAAAACATCTCTAACTTCAATTCCCCTTGAAAAATTCACTCTCTTTTTAGATGACTATGTTAACGTTAGTTCACTACTCTGCTCCAGTAATATCTCATAAAAAAGATTTCTGTCTTACTGGTTATTTAAAAACACAACAATATGTTTTATTGGTAAAAGCAAACTCTGTAGGGCAGGAAGGAGTTGTTACCTTATTTTCCAGCCAAAATTCCTAAACACTCAGCAAATGTTAGTACAGTGGTTCCTTTTGCAAACCACGTACTGACTGGACATGTAGAAGCTTTTTGCTGGTTGTCAGCAGTGCTGTGAGCTGTACCACTTCCCAGGAAGGGTGAACTGGGGCAGTGATGACACCGGCTCCTGGGATCCTCTGCAGCCTGGGCAGCAGCCGGTGCTACCACTGCTAGTTTGATGCCATATTGGTTACAGCTGGCCTGGTGGTTGCTGCAGCAAGCACTGTCTCGTGGCTACAAAAAGGAATTGATCCTTCCATTTGTTTTGGCCTCCCAAAATGCAAAAGAATAAATTAATTGCAGTTTAAAAGTGCTGAGCTCTCCTGAGACTTAGACAATTTGCTTTTTCATCTGAATACTTTCCCCTTTAATACCTCTTTTTCCCAATAGCATACACATTTTTCAACAACTAGTATTTTCCTTTGCATAGCTATATATACTCTCTCTCCATGTGCTAAAGAAACACGTGCCCAAATGAAACCACACATACCATTTAACTCAAAATACTCTCCTTTGTGCATCTGTTTCTCATTAGCTTTTCCCTGTGCTATATACATAGACTTTGCTTTAAGAAGTGTCATTACATTAGTTTGTATTACAGTATTATTTTTCACTCAGCTGTGTACCAATATAGAGGCCAAATACTTCCCTTGGAATTGTAAGCATTTTTGAGGGCAGAATTTGGCCATTACATTTGTACACAGCATTTATACACGTGTAAATTCACACATTAAAGGGGGTAGCATTTCTAACCCAAGTTTTATGCAACTATTGGGAATAAAATATTCTAAACACAGTGCATATGGGTTGTAGTTTGTACCTATATTTTTTTTAGCATGCAAACAAGCACACATCTATATGTGTGGGCATGAAAAAGAAAGGCGTACACTACCCTCAAGCTGATGAGGCGTCTGTGTCTGCCTGAGTTCTGTCTGCTCCTAGATTCCTCTTCATTAACATTTATTTAAACACTGCAGTTCTCAAAACATCTGTATAATTGTGGCTACAAAAGAAACTATGAGAGAATTATTTCCTCACAATTCCCAGTGTAATAATTTCCTGAAATTCCAGATAACTTGCCTAGAATTGGAAAAATCTTTCCTGCATAAGAGCAACAAGTTTAGAAATGATGCCCAAAGGCAACTTAGAGTAAGAAAATCAATTTACTATCTGAAGCAACCATTGTAAATATCAAAATAGAGATATAGAATCTGAAATATTTAAACATGTACATTTTAACATACAGATGTTCATGTCAATTTTCCTTATATTACATTTCTGCAAAATCTTGCTGATGATCTCTTGCCTGTTTCCCCTTGATACATATTGACCATTCATGCTTCTGTAAGTTATTAAGCTCTTAACCTGGAAGTTTTCATTTACATCACAATGATATAATATGTGATCCTAGATTGTACAAACCTGTTAATTGTGACAAAACCACTCTGGCTTTATTCACTGGCGTACCTAGGTCAGTGATGTGTTATCCCAATGCTTGTGTTACCCATTTGTTTCCTGCAAACCTTTTGTGATCTGCAGTTGCTCGAATATGCTCCAAATAGCTACATCCTGATTTCCATAGGCAGGGAGGTAGTGTGTTGTGGACTGGTGCATGTGCCTCCCCAGACCTTAACCCACGGGATGGCAGCTGCTCAGTAGATGCCTCTGGAGCTACACCATGGGTGGGAAAGGAGCTCCCCTGGGTTGCTTCTTTGAGTTTTGGGATCCTTGCATAAATCCTGGCAACACCTCCATTGCCTGGCCTTGATTTCAAGAGTGCTCCATGCACAGAACGACTCAAGGTTCCACAGTGACTGGCAAGCAGCCCAGGGAAAAGGCGGAGAATAAGGAAGCTGATCCTCATTTACTGATCTCTGCCGATGATGGGCACACATATGGGTTAAGGGCAGTTAGAGAACAGCATGCTTACTTTTCCCACCATTGGTGTGCCGTACTTGTCAAGAGACAGAAAAAGAAATTACAGGATGTGATTAACCTTGCCCTTCAATCTCCCTGGACAAAGTGAAGGAAGTTGTGTTGCAAAAAGAGTGGAAGCTGGTGAAAACATGCCCCAAACATGATTATTCAGAAAGCGCTGACCTTTGTGAAACAATGAGTTTGCCTTTAAGCAGAAAAGTCAGTAGAGACCTGATTTAAAATGTCACTAAAATTATAATATGTCAGTGACAGTGTCAGAGTACATGGTGGAGTTGTGTGATTAAATACACTGATTATTGGATCATCTCCATAATTTGTTACAGCATTGTTGCTTGTTATTAAAATGGGGAAAATTTTGAAAGAATATTTTTCTTCAAAGTACATCTTTAGGCTTTTCTACATGAAAATAATTTTTTGATTATTGTGTATGTTTGGCTCTATATTTTCACAAAACTACATAGAACAATTTATTATAAACAATTCACTGCCAATTTCGAATACACGCATTTCAGAAGCTCCTTTCTAACTAGCAAATTGTTTGAATACAAACTATTTAAGTTCAGTAAATCGGCTTCTTGCAGAAAGAGAAGAAAAAAATTGAAATGAAATTATTCATTCTGATGCTTTTGCTTGAATATACAGAATGTACATCAACTCGGTTTTGTTATTTGAAGATTGTTAAATATTTAAAAAAGATCATATTCTTACCCATCCAACTGAAGCTTAAAAATAATAAAGTTCAATATTTCTGCAAGAAAAGAAACTTCTGTTTAAATAAATACAGTAAATTAGGGATGCATTTGCCAGTGTTTTCAGGCTGATTCATAGCCTCTATCTTCTGCAGAATAATGTTGCTTGTGAAGATTAGCATATAAAAATTGAAAGTACAATTTTATTTTTCAGTCACCTGATTGATTCATGCTTAAGTCAAATTTTTCTAGAACCACAGGGCAGAACAGTTGTTTTTTAAGTTCTAAACAAAAATTCAACTTTTAGTTATAAAATCTACTGTGGTCTACATTTCCAAGTTGAACACATGAAGCAGCAAGATAATCTGAAACTAATTCCTAAACTGTTTTACATAATTTTAATTTTTCAGTAGGTGGTGCCATAAACCCATATCAAAATCCAGTGCATCTCTCCGTCTGCCTATATTCATAGGTAGATGTATGTATTTAAGTTCGTATGTATACAGACACAGGTATTTTTGATCTGCAAAGTATATCTCTTATTCTTTAGGAAGTTACCGCAGCTGTCTGCTGGCTAGGCAGAGAGGAATGCCTGCATGCTAGGGGGGAAGGGTGCAAGTCAATGTGTGGAAGAGGTTTGTGAACCCATATGATTTCAGGGCTAGCTACCCAGCGTGCAGCACTTAGTAAAAATTTTGTGTATGGGCCAAGCCGGCATCTGTAGACCAGTGAGGGGAGAAAACGGAGATGTTTAGAGATTTCTGCTCTAAATTTAGGCATTCTGAGCTGACTTTCAAGGGCTGTAAAGCAATATATGTTTTTTTTCTAGGACTTTAACTAGCTTATTAAACATGAAGGTCTCACTAGTTCAATGCCCTGAATAGGTGATTGAAAAGTGTGTTATTATCTAGGCCACTTTCCAGTTTCAGAAAGACAATACCAGGCCCTACTGCAGATTGGTTCTCATCCTCTTTGGAGGCTAAATCTGCTGGGAAAGATCTGAAGCACAGTTTCCCACATATTAGGCCCTCTGGGCATGGTACACCCTCAACACGACCCAAAAGCAGAGCTCCTGTGTGTTCCTGCTTATGTTTGAGGGAGTGGAAGAGCATCTGCGGGCTCTGGCAAATAAATGTGGAGATTGTGCAAGACCATGCACCCAGATGCTGGCTGAATGGGCAAAGGACATGGCAGATCAGAGCCTTCTTGAGTATGTAACCCTCTCCAGTAACCACTTGTCAAAGGGCTCCTTCCCCGGTCCCTGGATTTTCTGGAAAGCATTAGGTACCTTAGATAAACACAAGTAGTGAAGAGAAGCTCCACATCAGAGACAAGACTGTTCTGCCTAGAAACTGAATACTTAGTGGCCTGGAATGTTGCAATGCTAACAAAACCTGCTTGACTTATTAGCAATTTTTCAATTTATCCCCAGTCAGCTTAGAAGTCAGTACAAAGGAGCAGTGCCTCAAACAGATTGTCTCTGACAGGACAAAAAGAGAAGCTTCTTTTTCCTGCTGTTGGTCATCTGTTTTCTCTCTTTTATGCTTAATCATATGAGTGTTCATACCAGCAGCATGTAGGAGTGAAATGCCCAGCTAAAAGCTGAAAGTTAGAGCTGTCTATGTGAGGCTGCATGACACAAATGAACAAGGCCTAGGCAATTTTGTCCATAGTAGTTTTTAATCTTGACGATGGTGATGACTGGCAGTTGGTGGGCTGTGATTGCTAACTTAAGAGAATCAAACACCTGAAGGCATCAGCGTTGTAACCTTGTATTACACTCTCGTGTTCCTGCTAGATCACTGGGCCAACATTGCTGCACCATGGTCGCTTTTCACGCTGTTGGGCTGTTGGAGCAGGCAGCAAACTGTGTATGCCTGTCCCCTCCAGCGGGAGAAGCTGCATGGAATCATGGAATCATAAAATCACCAGGTTGGAAAAGACCTCTTGGATCGAGTCCAGCCATTCCTATCTGCCACTAAACCATGTCCCTCAGCACCTTGTCTACCTAACTTTTAAATAACTCCAGCGATGGTGACTCAATCACTTCCCTGGGCAGCTTATTCCAGTGCCTGGAGACCCTTCCCATGAAAAATTTCTTTCTTTCATCATCCTGGTGCTCGCTCTGGCCACAGGTAGCACAGGCAATAAGCCTGGTGTCAGGATTGGATTATCTTCTGTTTCGTTTTGACCCCACTGCTGGCAGTGGGCTTCTGCACAAAACCGACCATCTACAGTGCAACAGGTAACACAGCTGGTCACGGTCCTGAGGCAGTGAACCACATTTTTATGGCACTCAGGTGTCACAGGGCTGAGCAGGCTGCTGCAAAAGTACCACAAAGGGCAGGTTGATGTGGCTGGGTTTTTTAAAGAAAACACAGAATACTCTATAAACTTTGTTTTTGTTTTGAAGCAATATATTTTAATAGTCAATTTTAAAATGGTCGGCTTGAAAATGAAATATTTCGTTCAGTCCCAAAGTATCAAGAAGTCCTTTCCTTAGAATTTTTTAAAGTTCTGGTTTTGATCCAACTTAAAACAATTTTCTGTTTTCTCAGAACTGCCAATGAATCAAGAAGCACACAGATATGCCAGAATTTTGGCTTTTAAAATAGTGGATACACGTCTGAAACAGAAACAAAATTAGCAGCTAATAAGATTACAAGGAAACAAAATAGCAAAGCAGTAAAAATTCAGGAGTACCTGTATATTTCACAGAGCATTTAAAGAATTGTAAATTTCTGTGCTGGAATGCTATGGGATTAGAGAACTGCAGAATTGCACGTCCTTCCAGTGGTTTTACTGAGAAGGGAAAACGGAATGCTTTCCTTTGCCTGGATCTTTTTACATTCTTATACTGACTTGCATCCTATTCTTCCATTGCATTGTCTAAGGAAAATAAATAAATAAAAAAAACTACACAAAACCAAAACACAGCTAGGATGAGCATGAATTCACAATGTTCCATCAATTAGAAAATATATTTTCTTGCTAACTACTTGCAGACACACGAACAGATCGTCAAATCTAAATAGCGCATTTTCAACTTGATGGTACAAATGGAGGAGATCCTCATCTGCTTTGGATGTCAGTACTGCAGACTGCAGTATTTCCAGTGCATTCATTGCTTTTTGTTTTATTTTTCTTAATTTTTTTTCATTACACTATGACTATTTTTTTCTGTAGGTAGCTAACTTACTTTCCAGAGGTGAAGAATTCTCTTCAAAAAAAAGGAATAGAAGAGAGTTCTAGCTGGTAATTCTCTAATGTAAGTATATAAAAAATCTCACATCATAACTCTCTCTTTTATTTAGTCTCCTCAAGGTGAGGTATGATGGCATTTCACTTACTACAACAGAAAAACTGGAGCTCTCCATCATTGTCTGGCTTAAAACTGAAAAACAGTGTGTGTGATATTTATTTTTAAAATTTCTGCCCTTTATTCTCACCATCCTTACATGTTACCCTGTTTCTATTATCCAATTAAAAAACCATTTACTAAGCCCTTTCTCTAAGACATCAATATATGGATGTGTGTCATAGGCTGTACTGATAATGTGGACCTAGGCAATCACAATTTCCCCAGAGTAATGAGCTTGTTCATTTACATGTGTTAATGAAATTTGTATTAGACATGGTATTTTTTCTGTTTCATCAGTGAGCGGGAATTTTTGAAAGATTATCTCTTTGTAAAAAGATTGTAGAACAACTTTAAAGCTATGGTTAATTTTTAATATGACTTTAATATATTTCTTTTTTTAATAAAAATTTTGGCCAGTTGTGATAAAGATTTATTATTAATTTTTCCTAACTGCAGGGAAAATTACCTTTATGTGTAAGAAATTATTCATTAAATCCCATATTTCCAAAACCTTCCATAATATCTTAGATTAGGTTATGTTTTAACCAAGGTGAACATTATTGTAGAGAAATGAGCTGCCCATTCATTCAGCTTAACTATCTCCATTTTGTTGGATCCTGATGTTTTCTGAAGCCATCAGTCACCCTCTCTCCTTCTAGTAGTTTGGTGTGGTCCTGACAGGGCTGTGTTTTTGGCTATACATGCATGAAAAAGATTTTTGAACTTGGAAGTTTTTATCTTTTGCAATATATGGCAAATCCCTCTCTGACTACACTGAAAGTAATGGTTTGGGTTTTTTTAAGTAACACCTAGTTTCCTAAACAGTTACTAGAGTTGCTCAGCCATCATAATTTTTTTGGATAAGAAGAGTGGAATTTGAGGTAAGGAAGTCTGGGAAGATGGGTTTGTAGTTATGGTGCTGGGCTTGAGTAAGAAGTATTTAGTTCTATATTCTATCCTGTATTTCAGATATGACTATGCCTACTTTTGTCTGCAATTCGTCATCACAATGTGCCACACTGGAAACACTATAGATTAATTACTCTGAATCTCCAGCAGGCTAAATTATCATACTTCATGTATCTATTCTGGATTACGTTATGCAATGTAAATATTCTTTGTTATTTTTTGTCTGTAAAATGTGGAGATTACTTCTCTGCCTCACTTGGGCTGCCTGCCATTATCTGTATGAGAGAGATCACTGGCAATAAGACACTAGGGATCAGAAAGCATGCATACTGCCTGCAGTTCGCTACTGGGAGCTGGAATTGCAAACACCTTTTGAGCTAGCTAATAACAAGAACATTTTTCTGTTTTGATAGCCCTCCTGTACCCCTCTGTTCATCCAGTTTAAAAGGAGTCCTGCCTATGGACTCTGCTGCTGGCAACCAGAAGTGGATGAGAGAATTGTTTCTGGAGCAAACTCAAAGACATTTCCATCTTAGACCTGATGGAGGATTGATATCAAGTTAAGAGAAAGAAATGGCTTCCTTCTTGGTTTATTATTTGTTTGAAAATCTATCTTCTTAGCTGGGATTAGGAGAAACACTGTCTTTCTGCAAACTTCAAGCATACTGAGGCTGGTTCTTGGTGTGGCAGTAACCAAATTTCTCTTTGCTGGCCCTCCCTAAGTATACACTAGTGTGATGCAGGTATTTTGTCTTTCCTGCAATGTGATCCATACATAAGCATTTTTTTACATATGGTGACAAATTGTGTTTTGCCTTTCCAGTAGGAGTACAATCAACATTGTAAGAGTGCCAACAGCAAATTGCTCAGATTTGCCTAAGCACGTGCCTCTGACTCAGTCCAAATGCTGACAGTGACAAAGCTGTAATCATTTGCAGACTTCAGTTCTGACCAGAACGGAATCCCATTCTTTTGACTCTAAGATAAAATGCCATTGGACACTAGAACACATAGGGAAAATATGTTACACCCACTTCTAACACTGTACAATTGAAAGAATCTGTTCTTACTTTGTGGAGCTGAAACGGACATGCTGGTTTGTTAGAGAGTCAGGGAGAATGCTGCTTCTTTCTGCTGAGAATTGAGACAACTGCTCCTATGGAGGCTTCTTGGCAGCTCTTTAATACTTACCTAGATAGACATATAGATAAATAAATAAATGATATTTATGACAATAAATCTAACTCCTATTCCCCAAGTGGAAAAACATTAAATGATCTTATATATTGTTTCCATGCTGTCATTGAAACAAGACTCACACATTTTATGCATTAATTGTAAGGAACAAGTACAAGACTCATTGTTAAGATACTTTGACTGACAGGGCATTGTTGTGCCATGTCCTGCACATGCTTGTCTTTGTGTGTAAATTGCTTGTGCTGTTTTGTTGCTAGCCAAGTGCCTGATGTCTGCTTACAAAATGTTTTCAGAGTTGTCTTTGTATGCAGGCATATGATGCAAAACTTTGATTTTAATAATGAAAAATGGATGACTGATACCTTTCATATTCTGATAGCTGCTGTGATCACACATGATACCTGGTATTTGATCACATCCTGGGATGAAAGTGTTACTGGTACTTTCTATAGTTTATATCTAAAGAATATCAGCAACAGTGATCTAGCTTTTTCTCTGACATGAAGCATTATTGCACTAAATAAAAAAAATGTATCAAAATACAGTAAATATTGGGAACTATCTTAAAGACCATTTTCTCAGCCATCTCATCAAGGCTATAACACCTCAGCCATTTTGAATAAAACTCTCTTTTTTAAACCCCTGAGAAATTCTGCTTACAAGTAATTAGGGCAATACATCCATAACTCACTATTTACTGATAATTCTGTGACCATGGACTAGGATTTAAAGATAAGAAAGTCCTGCTCAGTTAGAGTGGAAGTTAAGCAACCAGTTTTCTTGTTCCCATTGGAAAACTGAAATGATATTATTCATGCTCAAATTCCTCTGAGTCATTATTCTCCCATTCATTTCTCAGGCATAACAGAAAACACCATGTCAGTATTCCTCCAGCTCAGTAGGCCTCCTGGAAAATGTGGTTAAATTTTCTGCCTTCTGCTCTCTGTCCATAGGGTCATTCACCCACAAGTTTTCCTTTCTTCTTTCCCTTCTTTTTAATTTATAAAAAATAGCTTTAAAAATGAGGTGAACGGCACGGATTTGCAAAGCCAAGTGTCAAATGGAAACTCTATTAAGTGGTGGAGAAACAGAGAAACTAATATTGCCACAATCCCCCAGGTGTGTGTCATGGTTGTGAATGAAATTGAAAGGACTATAACAGCATCAAACACTCATAAGAGACAAAAATACATGTTATGCATTTAAGAATTTTGTTAGAGCTAGTATCAGAGGTGTAAAAGCTCTAATAGTCCATAGAATGAGACAAAAAAGGCACAGAAAGCAATATTTACTGTGAATGTGAATTGTGAGTGATAGAATAAGTAAAGTCTAAATATGACTGTAAAAATCAGAATCAGATTCTCATCAGAAAAACTCAACATCTGTGCACAGAACTCATGAAAATAGAATCTGAGTTTTTCTGAACCCAGAAAGGGTAAGATTAATCTAATTTGACCGTGGCTGTTTACAAGGTAGATGTTAGCCTCCTAATCAGTAATCCTAGGCTCATTCCACTGTCAAAAGAGAGAATAAAGCAATTTTAGGATTTCTGCAAATTTTTTCAGACATTTACTACAGGGTGAGATAAGTTGTGGACTACACTCTGTTGACTGTTTTAAGTCATCACTATTTACAAAGGGATCTTAAGTTGTTTATTCATTTCATCAGCTGAATTTTCCTGGAGATAATGGCTCATGGTTTTCCAGTGAAAAAGGAGTTTTTGTGTCTCAGTACAAAATTGCCTAGTGTAATGACTAAGCTCATTAATTTTCCAGTTTGCAAAAATTCTTTTTGCAGCTCAGTTTTGGTAAGACAACACTAGGATCAATTTCACTTTCATCTGCAGTAACAGGAAAGATCCTCCACAAATAGGTAATAACTTGTTCTTATTCAGAAATCCTAAATACCACATTCCATGTTCTAAAAACAATAATGGTACTCACATCTTTGAGGAAGACAGAGAAGTTGAAATAAAAATAAAATAAAATTTGCTGAATCCACTAAGGGTCTTAACTTCATCTGGAAGGAAGAAATCTGGACATGCTGCTGTTGATGGCCTAGATCTTATTGATTCACAATGAACAATGAGGTCACTGGAAGAGAATTGGAAGCATCCAAATATTGCAGACAACTAGTGGAAAACTAGAAAGGAAAATGTATTGAAAGCAGTTACAGAGACTGAGAATAGCCAAAATGCAGGATCACAGAGACACACCCTTAGACTCACTCATTAACTCCATGTCAGTGAGACATCAGTGGTTTGAAACCAGGGTGAGGTATCTACTGTTGCAATGAACTGGAAAAGGACTATTGCTGAACAGAACCTAGGCTTGCCAAACCTACAAACTTCACCAACAAAATTGGGCTAGATTTTGAAAAGCTATCTGCATTTTTGTGAGATTCAAGTCTCCTGCAATGAGTGAGGTTATCACCTTGAAATGGAGAGCAGTTCAAGGTGTCTGCAGAGGGTGATTATAGTGCTGTGCCTTATAGGACCAGGAAAAGAGTAAAAATGTGTCTTGACTTTGAATGCCTGTCATGCTTACTAATTCTGGCTGAATGATGGCAACTCATAAGAATGAAACACCTAATTCTGACCTCACAGAACGAAATCCTTAGTCCATGAATCTGTGATGCAATATCTTAATATGGATAGCACTTTTAAACATGTGTATAAACTTTGTTTTCAACAGGGTATAAAGGGCACCCCTGCAATGCACTTATAAATTGGTTTTGTAAGTTTCATTTGAGTTTATTAGTGATCTGTACTTCTGGGACATAACACAGCATAGGCATGGGAATGAAAACAATTACTCACTATGCAGTAACTATGGTATTTGTTGTCCTCTTTAAGTTGCTTTTATTGCATACCACTAGATCCCTATTTTCTCCTTATAAGTATCTCTCTTTTTTAGAGGAACAGCAGCAAATTATTTTTTCCACTTGCTGTACTTTAAAGCTCTCTGTGTTTAATAAGATATGGTCATTAATTCTTTTCTGATTAACACTGTGGTCCCCTGACTTCCTGAAAGCATAAATAAAACCTTTAGGCCAAATTGTAAATTAGTTAATTTCATTGGAGACTTCATTTTAGTGTTACTTGGGGTAATGTATATTTAATATGTTTGAAAAAGTAGACATTTATGGTATTGTTGGTCCCTGCTTGATTGCCCTGGTTGCAAAAGCATTCCTTCTGGCTCCTTTGAGAACTGACTTTAGTTATTTTCATGTCAGGGACTGAAGTCACATACAGTCCAGGAGACTGGCTACACGTGGGGTTTCTTTTTCAGCCCTGTAACCTTTTCAGTCAATGAAACACTGACTAACTTGTTATTGACTCAGAGCATAATATTGCTTGTTACTTAAGATGGTTTTGAGCCCCAGCCCTGTTGTTTGATGTAGCTGCTAAGATAGAGAAAATCAGCTGGTGAGTGGGCACAAGTACTGGCTGTCAGCTGTATCACTTCACGAGAGAAGGAGCTGAGGGAAACCAGTAGGTTTTGTAGGTGTTGCTGATCTTTGATCTTCTGTCCTACCTGGCTTCACAAAGCTCCCATCTGTGTAACAGTGCTGTCCTCTCTTTTCCTCCTCATTTTACTGAGCGTACTTTTGAATGAATGGTACTCAGTTATGTATCGTAAAAAGGTAGCACAGAAACATTGTTTCTCACTTGCATTTCAGGGAAGCCTCTCTTTTAAATTAATCATAAACAAAAGTGCTGGAGCTTGATATGAACAAACAAACCTTCTTAGCTGCCTATATGATGCAATTAGGCAAGAGGCTGTTCAAAAATCTGATCAAATTTTCTAGGCAAAGAGAGTTATAATTTCAATGTGAGTAGCCCTTACTAAACATCCAGAATCAGTTAATAAACCGTGCTAGAACAAGGGAGAGTAACTTAGAATAATCTTTCTTTTATGAAGAATACTACACAATTTAGCAGACATATCAACTGAAACTTTATGAAGCTTTCAACTCATCTGACAGTATTTAGAAGATAATTAGTTATAGCCAAAGTAAAATTCCCTGCAAAATTCTTGAGGATAATTCTGACCAAAGCAGAGGGTTAATATTAGGTAGTATTGCCTTCTACTGTAATTTCCCTCAACACAATTATGCTTCTGTATATCCCTCCACACTTCCTCCTCCTTAAAGTTTACAGGGATTTTCCATTTGAGCTGCCCCATATATGTTAAGCTAAGCCGTAAACTGCAGCTTCTTTAAGTTTACTAATTAAATAGTTCTGTATTTGTTCTTTCCTTTGTGCTTGGAGCTGACGCATTGCTCCGATGAAACTGTGTACGCAAGAAAAAAGTCAAGCAATAAGATCTGCTGTAATTTAGCCCTAGCCAGCCACTAAGTACCACATGGCTGCTCACTCTCTCCTTCCCCCTTGGTGGGATGGGAAGGAGAATCAGAAAGAAAAAAAGTTAAAACACATGGGCTGAGATACAGACAGTTTAATGGAACAGCAAAGGAAGAGACAACTAATAAAAATAATAATAAATTAATATACAAAGCAAGTAATACACAGCACAATCACTCACCACCCAGAAACTGATGCCCAGCCTGCTCATGAGCAGTGATACCCCTACCCCTCAGCTAACTCCTTCAGGTTATATACTGAGCATGGTGTCACATGGCATCAAACACTGCCTTGTTCAGCCTGGGTCAGCTGTCCCAGTTGTGTTCTTGACCAGCTTCCTGTGCACTCCCTGCCCTCTCCATGGAAGGACAGTGAGAGAAGCTGAAGAAAATAAACTCCATCCCAGCTGAACCCAAGACATTGTACACACTAATTAAAACCAAGCCCAACTAAACCAAACGAGATAAATGGATAGTATAGTTCAATTGAAGGATTAAATATATAATCTTTACTCTGATAACATTTTGTCAGGCTGCTTCTTGAATGGCAGGCCCTATACTTTATCGAGCAGGTCATTGTAAAGAAAGTTGCTTACAGTATTTGTATGGTATAGCTCTTACTCATAGTTTCTTTCCAAAGAAAGTCAGGTTTACATTCTGGCATGACAGGAGGATGATTGCATTTCCTCTATAGCGATGCTGCTCTAGTATATGAACATGAAAGACAAAGTATGTGTTGGAAAATTCTTCCTTCCTGACTCTTCTTTTCTCATATGACTTTTTTCTTTTTATCTCCCAGACCTTTCAACTTCTTTGCAGCACACACATATATACATATATCTCACTCTATCTATATAGATCTACCTGTATCAGCTAAGATATTTGAGATCATTGTGGTGGGTGTGCTTAGAATTCTGACAGGAATCAAACCAGTTGTAAGATATAAAACAAAACTTTACCAAATTAATTCATTAATGACACTACTTTTGCTAATGATTCAGTTTTATGCATCATTAATTATCATTGCTATACATATGAAAATACAGTAGATATTGACATTCATATTTTGAACTGGTTGTAAGTATACAGTACCGTGGAGATGATGCTGTATACCTAGTGCAGGTGGCTGCAGTCCTTGGCATTTCTTAATCATGGAGGTAGAGGTGATCAAGCTTGAGATAGCTCTGATGAACATCGAAGTGGGCTGTCTACTTTGCTCTCTATCTTTCCTCTTTGAGCTTGAAGTTTTTAGTGCCCTGTTGCCTCCCTCCCAAAAGGGGTGGTCTCCTCTCCTAACACACTGTATTTCTTCATCATGCCAGTCATTCTTCTTGTGTATTTGGCAGGATATCCTGCTTCTTTGCAGTCCTTTGTGCTTATCTTGTATTTCAGCAACTTTTTTGTGTCTCCTCAATACAGCTACACTCATTGTTTGCCCCTTTGGTGGGCAGACTGCTCACATAGTTATGTGTCATCACAATGTTGTGAAATGCTCAAGCACTGTGTTGGTTACAATATTTTACTATACTTCAAGTTTAAGGTTAGATAATATTAACTGTATTTTGACTAGTGCACTTTTAATTTGTGTCATATGCCTGTGTTTCAGCTACTAGCCTATCACGGCAGTAGGAATGGGGCATTCCGCCTCCTTTCTGAGGAAAAAAGCCCATATACTCACATCCAAGTCTGTGGATGACCCTGTCCTACCACATTGCTTAAGGTAGTCCAAGACACACTGGTCTAATCTTATATCCTTTGTATTGAATCTTATGCTTCATGGATTACAGAAATTACTTACAGCCAGGTGAAGGACTGGACTCCTTACCTCTAGCAGAAGACTGATGTGAAGTTGGAAATGTCTTTTGGACAACAGGAGGCAGCCCTGCATTGCCTTTGTAGGTCTCTCCTATTTCCAAAACTCCTTACAGCCCTTCTCCCGGGGAGGAAGACATCCTCCTTGCTGTTGAACTGAGACTGTGAATCTATTGTGTGCCTCAGGACAGAGAGAAAATATGTGGCTGCACCAGGAGTGGGTGCTAGGTGTCCTGCATCTCCAGTAACCACGCAACCCATGCTCACCCAGGGCCAATGGGCTGTCAGAGTCTTCCCAGGATGATGTCTTTTCCTGACAGATAGAGAAGCTGTAGGCAGAAGAAATTACACAAGTGCTGTAAACTTCTGGATGTCTGTCTCTGCAGTTTGCCACAGGCTCCAGTGTTTCCTGCTTACATGCTGCATGTACCTGTCAGGACACCCTGAAGTTCCACTGTTGCAACTAAAACCATATTTGGCCTGGTATCTTCTGGGAAAGCTCCTACACTGAAACAAACAACAAAACCCCTTTCTATGGTATTTTTCCAGACATTTTCTTGACAGGTTTGTCTTTAGCGGCAGTTAAAATGCCAGACAATATAGAACAGAACAAGTCAAATGGAAGTGTAACGGCTGTTGCTTTATAGAGTGAGATTAAAACTACTATGGCCAGAAGCTGTGTGTTTTGAAAACAATGGTGTAGAGGAAGCCACTTGCTTCCTTGTTGCTGCACGTGCTCAAGGGTTACCCACATTGGTATCTCAGAGCCATCTGGGAAAAGTGACATGAATGGGACTACTCCAGTGATTCAAGCAAAGCGTAAGTTCAAGGGAGTGGCTGAGTTGAGCTTGAGTACACAGCTGGTGCAGGTAAAAGCATTGAAGGTGTCTTGTTTGTGGGTAAGAGGCTCAAAATCACTGTGAAGGACATTGTGATGGAGTTATTTGTATGCTGCAGAATAAATTTTCAGTTAATGTAATTTCTGCTGCACTTGAACATTTCTCCAAGGATAAAATAGGCTAGCAGTTTAGCTTTGGCACAACAACCCTAAGCAGAGCTACAGACTAGGAGAAGCCTGGCTGGAAAGCTGCCAGGAGGAGAAGGACCTGGGGGTGCTGGTTGACAGCGACTGAACATGAGCCAGCAGTGTGCCCAGGTGGCCACGAAGGCCAATGGCATCTTGGCCTGTATCAGAAACGGCGTGACCAGCAAGTCCAGGGAGGTTATTCTCCCTCTGTACTCAGCACTAGTGAGACCGCACCTCGAATCCTGTGTTCAGTTCTGGGCCCCTCACCACAAGAAGGATGTTGAGGCTCTGGAGCGAGTCCAGAGAAGAGCGACAAAGCTGGTGAAGGGACTGGAGAACAGGCCTTATGAGGAGCGGCTGAGAGAGCTGGGGGTGTTTAGACTGGAGAAGAGGAGGCTGAGAGGAGACCTTATTACTCTCTACAACTACCTGAAAGGAGGTTGTGGAGAGGAGGGAGCTGGCCTCTTCTCCCAAGTGACAGGGGACAGGACGAGAGGGAATGGCCTCAAGCTCTGCCAGGGGAGATTTAGGCTTGAGATAAGGAAAAAATTCTTCAAGGAGAGGAGAGGGTGGTTAGGCATTGGAACAGTCTGCCCAGGGAGGTGGTTGAGTTGCTGTCCCTGGAGGTGTTTAAGGTGAGGGTGGTTGAGGTACTTAGGGGCATGATTTAGGGATTTGTGGGAACGGTTGGACTCGATGATCCGGTGGGTCTCTTCCAACCTGGTGATTCTGTGATTCTGTGATTCTGTGATTTGCTTTGAAAAGGTAAAACAGCCAAAGAACTAATTCAGTGTTCATGCTGTCACTTAGACAGTGTTCATGCTAAGTGACAGAGCAAGCAATGCAGAAAACAACTTGGGAGTTTACGCTGGTGACCTACAGAGAAAAGTGCTAAAAAATGGCAGGTAGCCCTTCTACCTGCTTCAACAGGAGCTTTCAGCTGCCCAGAGCTGATCTCAAACAACAGCATGGCTAGCTGCTTTGGTAGAAGGCAATGTGGTTGTACCCTTTCAGATGAGGCTGGATGAGAGTCTCAGCTGTACATTGGCTGTGTGTCTGTCCCTGGCTAGAAGAAAGCTCTGCTAATTGTTTGCTTCTCAGTTGCCTTCTCTCAGGCTTTGGCTTGTTCTGTGGCTGCAGATGGAAACAGATTTTTGCATTGGTTAATTTGTTCTCTGGAGCTTGCAGGCATCACGTGAGCCAGATGTGCAATAATAGAGTCATACCCTGCAGTAGTATTGGGACTGATCATGTTGCAGGTCTGTCACGCCACTTTTAAACACCAGTGTTCTTGTTAATCTTCTCCTCAGACAGGAACAAAGACATTAAAGAAAACATTAGAGTCCTGCAAGATGCAAAGTTAAACAAAATAAATCACATTGCTTATGAGAGACTGCTTATCTCCAAATACTTCTGTATAAGTAATCAAAACTATGCCAGATCCCTTGCAGACTCTTCCACAATTGGCAGGGAAAATTTCTAGTGGATAGTAAGGGCTAGAAACTGCTTATTCAATCTGTGCTTGTTTTTTTTTTTGACATTAATAATACGGTTCAGTAAATATTTACACAAAAAGAGAACATTATTAACATTACTCTTTAACCCACATAAATCTGTCTCACTGGTCTGCCTCAAATGGACAGCTTCTTAAATTATTTCTAAGAACCAAGTACACTTGACGTAAAAAATTGTTATGTGTGACGCAGAGCATGTATTAACAGAAAACTTTGAAGAGCATTTGGCACCTATGTTCGAAAATAATTGAAAGATTAGTGAGAGAGACACTTTCTTGCCCCAGACAGCAATAATGTCCCATGTAGATACCCAGGACTCAGCTGTGTAAGCTCAAATATTCTCTTAAGGACTTCTACTCACTTTCAGTTTACTCTGCATTTCCTACATAAAAAGTAGCAGCACAATTGAGTTCTTTGGCTTTGCTTGAAAGATATTGTGAAGGCACATGAAAAAAATATAATTAAAAAGCTGAAGGACTCATTCTCACAGGCAACATTAATTAATTCAGCATCTAGGTTTGACTTGTGCCAATTTGAAAATATAAAACGAAAGTAATTTGTTTAGTCTGGGAAAGACATTCAACAGTTTGATTGCACTCATATAAGGAACAGATGCCCACTCCTTTTCTGTAATTCCTCATTTTCAATCTGACCTCTTGAAAGCAACCTGCATGTGGATTACAATTGGACATTTTAATGGCTTACCCTGAGACAGTGTACACAGTGACTGCGGAGTGATATTCCCTCTCAGTAGAGAAGACTGTGTTGCTCTGTTCAGAGGGGACTCGTGCTCATAGAGATAAGATGAAGGAGTGTGCTCAAAGAAGACCAAGGACCTTTTAAATCTATATCTATACCTCTCAAGAAACACTGTATCTCTCAAGAAAATGCAAGCTGAGACAGACTGGAATAACTGCTCCATGGAACACATTAAGGAGTCCAGTTGTGTCCCCCTGTTACCCATGCAATCTGGAAGGTTCTTAAAGGCTAGGATAGTGGAATAGTAAAATATCTTTGTATACTCAACCTGTTTTGATCTCAACCAGCAATATTTTGGATGGCAGGCTAGACTGGCACTTGGCGAGTAATGGTCACATTCCATCATGGAACCTGCCTGAGCTGGCAGTGTTAGCACTTGCTCTGCCCCAAGCTTCTCCTACCACCACAGGGCAGAGGGAATTGTTGGTGCCTGCACTCTAACTGAAGTGAAACTTTTCCCATTGATTGTAGGAAGACTGCAAGTCATATCTAGCCTTCCTAGGTCCAAGTCAGTTGACTTGGCTAGACACAGTAGTGTTGAGACTAGCAACACTGGACCATATTTTAAAGGAGAGATTGGGAACCTTTAAAAATTGCACTGTCCTTTGCTTACTCCTTTGCCCCCTGCACTCACTACAAATTGGTGATGAATACTGGGTTGCATTAGTTTTCCTCTCCTCTTCTTGCCCTGCCGTTTAACTTTACTGGAACAGTATAAAAGGCTAAGAGAAGATTTTGCAATACTTATTTTTCACAGCAGTTTATGATAATAACCACCCAGAGGTTCCCAGTTGATAGGAAATATTTATTAGTTATTGGGCATTCTGTAGAGGAAAAAAGGAAAAAAAACCAACAAACTCTCATCTCTGACCTTTAAATTTCAGAGAAAATGTGTTTATATCTCTAGTTGATATCTATATTTCAGGCCACTGGCACCCACACACAGTCAAAGAGAGGGTGGCAGGGGGAACAATTGCAGGTGCATGTATATCACCCCAGGCAGTGCTAATATTGAAGCTTTAGTTTCTTCTGTCCTCTCTTTTGCATTCACCACATGAACACATACTCTCTCAAAATTTGCAGATGGGAAGCACTGGCTTGAGAAAATCTGCACGGTGAACAATATTTAGTTTTGGCACCTCCAGTAAGAGAGCTCACCATTTCCCTCAAGCCCTTCCTCTCAATTAAGAAAGCTTAGCAAAAGCTTAAATGACATCTGAATTCTCTTCTCCAGGCAAAGCCATGCTCAGGAAGCCAAGTTTCATGGAAAGGAAAGAATCTCTAGGTAACCCAGCAGACTCTATGCTATATTCAGCAGCCAAGAAACTGATGCACGTTCATACTTTGAACATCTGCAGTTGCTGGGAACTTTGCAAGAATAGTTAGCATTTTTCTTCTCTATTCTGATTGCTGATCAAACACCTTGTCTGCATTCTTGCTTCCAGCAATGGCAAATTTACACAGATTTGAAAGGAAGATGAGCAGCACTCTAAATACAACAGCGTTCATGAAAATAAAGTGTTTCTTTAGCAACAGTTGGCCTTGGATCAGACCTACTGTCTACTTATTCAATTACACAGTGTTATTAGGAGAAAAAAATGCTTCCTGGCCTCCCTAGTATGTAAAATTTAAGCCCTGAAGCATGAGGTTTTAGTGTCCCATTTTACCATAGTCTGCATAGTTTGCCGGAGATTGCATTACTTTTTACGTTACTGCTTTCCAAGCATTCCAATCCAGTTCTTCAAAAACCCTGCTTAAATAGTAGTGTCCCTGAACCAGTGGCTTCCAGGGTATGAAGAGCACAAAGTAATGTGTATTTCAGGAGAACTTAGTATAAATTTTTCAGGTGCTTTTTTGTTCTCATTCTGGAACTAAAATAAAGGAAGAATGTTTATAACTTTTCCATTGTTCTATGCATTTCAAAATTGAAAAAGTAATGCTTAAAACTAATTCACTTGCCTGAATTTATATGCTTGAAATCCAGATTGTGAGGTTTAGTCTGCTTGGTAGGTGAGCTACATGGCTGTGTTTAACCTTAAATGCTTTTAGTGATAATTCATGGGTGAATGTAAAGGATTTTTAAGTGATGTCATTGCAAGTCACTTTGCAGAAAAGAATTGTCTGGCAAAAACTAAACAGCAAAAAAAGTGTGTGGGGTGTGCATGTGATCCTGCAACTCTTACATCTTAAAATAATCAGTTCATGGGTTTTTTTTTTTCCTGTTTCCCATTTGCCAATAGCCAGTTCAAATTCTTTCTTAGAATACAGTCTCCTAACAGAACTTGTACAGATGATCCACATGCTCTTCTGATCAATTTAATTACCATGATGCCATTTATAAACAGATTCCTATTCTCCCTCCTCCCCACCTTTTAGAGCCTTTTTGCATATGTTTCAATAGCACTATTGAAACTTAAATAGGCATATGAGAGGGAAGCTTATCTTTTAGCCAAAAATCTATGGGCTGCTCTGCACTTACTGCCATTCTCATTTTTGTCCACTGGAGAATGGAAAAGACAGATCTATGTTGTGGGAATATATATTTAAAAGATGATGTAAAAGATAGTGATAAATGTGTATGTCCCTGTCTGTCCCCCTGTCACCTGCCCCGTTGACTACTGCAATCAATCTTCTGAGCAGAAAGAAGACAATGCAGTTCTCACATGAATGCAAAGGAAATGGCCTCAGAGATTTGCCTGGAGATCACAGAAGACCTAAGGCAGATCTGGGAAGGAAGGTCTCTCAAAGGGTTATCTTCTGCTGTAGCCACCGACTCATCCATCCTCCCTGCTGGCCTTGTGACTGTGCAGAAAGGCAAACAGGAAAAACGTGGAGGAGGAAGGTGGGTGCAGGCAGGAAAATCTTTATCCCACTTCAACTCATCTTTATTTTTTTATTGATAGGTAACTGTTCTGGAAAAATAATTTCTGAAGCACATAGGAAAGCATGAACCACAGAGGTATTAGTAGTAACGTGTCCCCATTCAGGACTGGTGTGCCGATGACAGTTCTTTGGCAAAACGTAGGACCCCACAGAAACCTGCACTGGCAGCTCATATTTTTGGTTACTACCGTGTCTCGATTTTCTGTGGTTTGCAAGTCCTTTTAAGAACTCTCAACAGAGTATCACTACCCAGTGATGTATTATAATATGAAGATCACATGTATTATTCTGAGAAGAATTCAAATGCTTAGTCCACTAGCACTTTGCATAATTGCTCTAAAATATGTGAATTTCAATAAAACTTTTCTGGATGTGTGGTGTTAGTGGGTATATCTTCAAAGAGAACAAGGGAATTATGCTCATTTCCTTCTGGACTCTCTCACTGTGGGTTTTACTCTCTCACCATATTTACATTACTTCACACTGACATGGGAAAGTGTTGTACAAGGCAGCATGATTTGCTAGTTAGCACTACCATCAGATAAAACAAAAAGAAAAAGAGCTAAAGCAGTGGAATAGAGTACAAACTCAATCCTGGCATCCTGGTCAATATAATTCCGGTTGTGCAAACATTCATTTGCCTTTAGAAATATGAGTGAGGTCAGATGTCTGTGAGTAGTAGTGACTGAAAAAATTGAGTAGAGAAGTATGGTTAACAAACCAGTAACAAGAAGAAGGAATGGCAAATAATTTCAAAAACAAACTGTTAACCAAATGAATTTAAGGCAGTTGTATTTTTTTCATGCTTTCATACTCTGGGTGCATTAAAAAACTCTAAGCGTACATCATCATGGCCCTAATTCTTCTCAAAATGAGACCTTCTTAAGCCTTTTTAGTGGAGTAAAAAGTACTGGAAATGACTTATGCTTATGTCCATCTTCTACTGCTAGAGTTGACCTGAAGTGTACATAAGAGCTCAGGTCTTTATGTGGATAAATATTGAGAAATAAAGGCTGCATTTTTCAGATAGTCTGCTGATTTTAAATAATGTTGCAGAGAACTCAGTGTTACTTTGCCCTGAGGGATCTGAAAGCCTGTTAGGAACAAATTTGTCGTGAACTCACATGTGTATTGGCAGGCTCATTTTCAGTAGGTTTATAAACATCAGTTGCTGGTCCAGAACAGGTGGCACTATAAAAAAATTGGCTATGGGAAATGAATACTGCTAACAAGGAAAATAACCACTTTCACAGATTTGGAGCAAGAACCATTACACAGCTGTTCTGTGAACTAGTGGTACGTTTTAATGTGTTTTCCTTAAAGTTGCTTTGAGAAGTTCATGACTACAGATTTTCCCCTGTTACTCTTTGTTTTTATGTTGCTTTTATTCCATAGTCGAGTGTATTAGAGCTTACTGAGATCTCAGCCATTAGAGAGTACTGATGTGTGCCATCTTGGCACTTGGATCAGTGATGGGAACAGTTTAATACTGCTATTACCCATTTAATTACAAAGAAGTTACTGTGGATTCAAACTGAAGAAAACATGGGCAGGATGGGGTCTGCAGTCGCACAGTACCTAGAACAAATGAATTATTGGTTGGTTCACATCACAGATCTCCCCTGAGCTTGACCTTCCCATCATTTTATATGAGTACAGGAACATCAATAGACTGATTACTGAGGTTTTTTCATCCTTTCTCCACCAACAATGTTTTTTCTTGAAACTGGAGTAGGTTAATTATTAACCAAAGCCCTTTACTGATGGAGATGGAAAGCCTCTCTTCCAGAAAGTCTTCAGATCTCATAATTGTTTTATTTTTAGTAGTAATTTAATAATATGGTAAATACTCCAATTTATCAATATGGTAAATTGTCTTATGAAGGTCAAAAAATGATGTGCCTCCAGCATGCTACAGCTGATGTCACTGCTCCCCTCTTCCACGTACTTCAGGCTGTGTAGCACAAAATGTACTCCAGAGGATATAAGTGAGCAAAATAGAAATAAACATATGCGCACTTCAAATGCGAAAACCATTAATCCTTTTTGCCATTTATTTACTGCTGTGGAATTCCTGAGTTCCTTCTGCCCTAACTGATTCTCTCAGAGCAAGACATGGATGCCCAGCTAAGTCCAGTTTGCTTTCATATCAGTGAAAAATAACAAAAGGTTTACAAGACTCCTTGGCACACTCAGGTCTGAAAAACTGGCTGGAACAATTCCCTGGCAAAACAAGCCTGTTGTGCCTTTCCAATCCAGAACTGGTCACTACTTTGGCATCTGAGGGACATCTCTGTGCTGTTGGTACAAAGACAAAATCATGATAACTTCGCTGACTGTTTTTTTTCTAGCATCTCAAGAGTTCACATAATTTCCTTTATGAATCAGAGGTGACTTTAGATGCCATGAATGATCAGGAATTAAGTGACGGTAACTAATATAATGGTTTCTCGTGTGAATATTACTTCAGGACTGGAAGAAATAACCAGCACAAACCTCACCTCTCCTTTTCACCTAGAAAAAAGAACCCCAAACCCAAAAAACTTCAATTGGTCAGCCAGACTTATTCACTTGTTTTGGCAATTAGGTTGAAAGAGGCTCAGGGGTACAGATGAAAGCTACTTTTCATGCTTTGCCTGTTTCAGTTGTGCAGGCTGGCAAGGAGGCCGGCTAACTGAAACAGACTCGTATAGGCTCTTTGGCACCTTCCTTCCCTTCCTTCCTCCATGTCCTCAGAGGGTGAAATGACATGTGGGGTGTGGGTTCCGCGTTACTGCTGCCAGTGTGTTCCAAACTGCAAGTAAGATTTAGCCTTTATCAGGTGCCGTGCTCGAGGTTAGTAACAATAAAAAAATAATCCCGGCAGGAGCACTAGGAAAGCAAGCACATAATAGAGCTCCAAACACCCACAGTGGGCAAAGCTCAGGAAATTCCTGACCTTAAAAACGGCTTCTCAGTTTCTTGTAAAGAAAGAAAGAAAAGAAAAAATTAATTCTCTCCCAGGCATTAAAATCAAGATTATTAAATTCAAGAGTAGATTGAGTTCTATCCTTGCATTCAATTGCCTTTGTTGAGTAGTGATATATTCTGGTTCCTAGCAGCACACCACTGTTTATTCTGGTTACTAAAGGAATAAATTGTTCTAAGGATGCAGATGTCTAAGTAGTTAACATTACAGCTTACAGCTATTGCCAAGGAAATAGGAAAACCTGAGTTACTCTCCTGCAGAACTACTTTGTTAAGCTATATTTCTTGCTTATGTCACCCTTAGTTTTCTCCCCTTATGCAACACCTCTATGTGATGGTGATGGGTACTGAAACCTGTGTCCAAAGGTCACAGCTAGTGACAGAGCTTTTGTGTACCATAGAACTTAAGCAGAAACAGCTTCAGAACTGACTGTGCCAGTAGAGGCCTCCATTTTTATTTTCCCAGCTTTGACATCTTAAAAACAGTGAGATTTTAAGTCTAGGTACAATTTCTGAAGGTGAAACATGTCCATCTGAGCACCCCAAACAGTATTCTGTTAAAAATCTCTGATGGTCATGTAAAAATATTTGTAAAATTATGTCAAGTGAAGATGGCTTCTCTAGTCCAATGCTTTATTTAAAGGTTTCTGAGTTCAATAGTAATATATTTTTTATATATATATATATATATAAAGATTCTGTTATCTGATTTTTCATGCCCTTTAAACTTTTAAAGTGTATAAGTATTTTATTTTTCTGTTTATGGACACAGTCATGCTATGAACAAACTTAACTAAAAAAAGATTCTAGTTGATTTCAGAGGATATTTTACTGACATCTCAGGAAGTTTAGGTGAATAAAAGTTGAAAGGAGACGTAAGATGGATAAAAGTATGCTATGGAATAAAATATTAAACTTTTGCCTTTTACACTAGCCAGTTTTATGAAGGTCTATAACATCCTCCGTTCAGTTTGTTTGCTAATTGTTTTCAATTAAAATATTTGATATATTGACATCATCTAGATTTTTCCAATGTTAATTCATCTTACTTAGAGGGACCTTAGACACCATCAGCTATTAATAATTAAAAAGCATTTATGCTATTTTTTGAATTTTTCCAATTTTTCCTTTTAACACGTGCAAAAAATTTGCATAAGCCTTGGTATGTTGTATTTTATAGGTGTAATATATAACAAGATATTTTAGCTGGTGTGTATATATTCAAACTTAATTAACATCTTCACTTGTTAGTGAGATGTTGCTATGTGTGAAGAAAGATCCTTTGCCTCTCTCATCCACTGTAAGTAATACAACATCAAAGGTAGAAAAATAGGCAGCAGACAGAATAAAACAGGGAACAATTTTGTCTATTGCAAAAGACTGGAAAAGCTGGAAATATAAAGCTGAGTCTAATGTTAAAATATAAGCAGTCTGAAAGTTGATGTAGGTTTGAACGTCTGTGTATGCACCGTCAGAAATGAGGTACAAAAGGAGGCTTGTGTATTGTTATTTCTGTACTGGGAAGAACCAGAAATGGTCTTGGGGTGATACCGGCAATGTAACAGGAAAATGGGATGGAAAAGATTAAAAATACTAAGACTGAGACTCTTCAAGGGGACCAGGACGGGAACAGGAAGCTGAGTGTGCTCAGTGCCTTCCAGGCTGTGATGTGCTCCTAGTTCTAGAGGCTATACATACCCTCCCCATGGAAAACAGATGTGCTTTTGTGCCATCTTTTGAATTCCCGTCATCTACAGGGCTCTTGGAGAAGATCAGGTACCATGAAGGCAAGGCTTTTCTGGCAGCCGTGCCCTGGGCCTCACATTTCAGCACTGTTTCCATTTGACCACTGGTACCAATATATGTTTGACTTCAGTCTGTCACCATCCACAAACCTTTTAACATGGACTCTGAGAGTGGCTCTTATTTAGGAGTCCAGAAAATCTGCTGGAGAATTGGAAATCTTTCCCAAGAGAACTTTTCTGTGTGGTATGAAGAGAACTTCTCTGGACAAAGCAAGAGGTACTACTTGGCACTCCCCTGTCCTTGTAAAATAAGACCCTCCTCTAATACCAGGGATCGTCTTGTTGAGTTCAGATCTGGTCACTTGGTATCAATACCATACCACATTGAGATCTCCAGGTCCAGCAACAAGACATTTAAAAATCTTATCCTATCAGAAAACTACTCCTGGGTTAAAAATCACAGGAGATATTGACTGAATTGACTTCAGAGACATTGTTGGAAGGTTTTTCTCCGCTCTTGCTGATAGAAACAATCTGTGAGAGGAGGAGACATCTCAGGTGACTGAAGAGCCTGCAGATGTAGGCCTCTGAGTCTAGCCTACTGAATGATTCATTCAAGTCTGTTTTGTTGTGGCCACTGTTACAGTCAATAGCGCTTGACTTCCATAGAAATTTTTCAAGTTCATTGGTAGTTTCTCTTAATTCTCGTTTCTAATCAGGGAAGATTGAGCTGGTTTTATTACAAAAAAAACGCCTTTGCTGCTAGTCATGAGACCAAATAATTGCTGAAAGCAATGATTTACAAGGTTGCTTGTAAAACTTGGGTGTATTGCCAGATGCCTGGTCAGATGGTCTGTGTAGCCCTTCTGCAACAAGAGTGGAAAGATTCAGTTTTCCTGATATATGTACCACTTCCAGTTTGAGCTAGCACAGCTGCAAGTGACCGTGCACCTTTATAGCTTATGAATAGTCTTTATTACCTGCTGTTGCTGAATTTTCTGTAGTTACCCACCAGGTCACATACATTGTACAGAAGAGCAGGTCAGTATTTCATTGAGATTTCATCAGTCTCAAAATTAGACAAAGCATACATCCTTTTAGGGAATGAAGGCTGACTGTTGTAGTAGCAGTTTTTTGCTGGCTTGGATTGAAGCATTTGCTCTCCCTTACATTCCTGCTTTAGAACGAGTATCTCCTTAATACTAGGGTCAACACCTGAGTATAAGGTGCAATGAAGGGACTGTGAGGACTGAAGTATGATGCATAAGCAGTAACACAGAAACTCTGCTGTCTAGAAAGTTTCCAGGTTGTGCCTCAATGATGCATTCTAGTAGATGCAGACAACCACCTCTAACAAGCACTGTTACTATGCCTATGGAGCTGAGGTTTCAAAGCCAGCAGCCCAATGCTCTAATTATGTAGCATTGACTTCAGCTCAAAGCAGCCATTTTCTTGTATTTTATTGTTTTGGGGGGGTGGAATTTCTTCATCCCAGACCACATGCTATGAGCACTATCTTCCAAGGGCCTCTTCTGCTGTGAAATATAAAGATCCAAGGCTTCAAGCCAGGTTTTGATTCCTGTTATGCTGTCGTAAATAAAATCACTCCAGTTTTAATGAGCATAACTGGAGGGAGGGAGCACTTGGGCCTTCTTAGAGCAAATTTCTGAGGATCATAGTAGAAAACAAAGGACAGTCACTCATCTCCCTATTCTCTTCTGGGTTTGAATAGCCAGAATTTTGAAAAACTGTTATTGATGGTTTGGACATCATGAATAAAATTTCATTGCTAGACTTTATAAGTATAGGGAAGATTTTCTGTAGTGAAAAATAAAAAAGGCTCACTTAAGGTGCTCAGAATAATGATGTTCATGGTAAAATACACATGAGAGAAGCAATATTACCTCATGGGTTAAATATAACTAAAAGCAGTAGTTCTACTGAGTGTCTCACTTGAGGATATGAGTTGAAGGACACTATCTGACTTCCACCACCAATGTTTGATGTACTTTCTGCTGTAGACAACTGTTTTTGAGTTCATCATCATTAAGTAGTAGAATAAAATTTATGGAGGTTATATAAGGGATATCAGCCCATAGCTTCATGGTGGAATGTATATGCTGTTGAGAAATCTGACAGAATGGAATTTAGATTATTCAGAGATCATTTTCCCTTGGGGAAAGGTTTAGGATCTATGACTGTTATCTCAAATCCCTTCTTCCCGGTCATGTGGTTTTTCTCAACACATAGCTCATTCGTTTGGGTATTGCATTGGCTGGCAGAGTATATCTTTGAGCAAATGTTATTCCCAAAGTGGGGGTCATGATCTTGGAAGTGCAAGTGGAAATGGGGTCATGGGAAAACCTGAGAATTGCTGGAATGTGGTGAAAGCAAAGTAATCTATACATGTTTATGTTGACAGCAACCACTAAATGGTTCCCTGAGGAGCTCAGATGAAGTTATTGCAGGGAGTGGAAAGGTAGAAATGTCATAAATAGCTCAAGGTTTGGACTTGCTGGTTTTTTAAAAAAAAATTAGATAGTTCACCTCTTTTAAATCTAAACCATATGACAAGATACTCTTTTAATCACAAGCTTTGTGGTGAAATTTCCTTTGAGTGTGTGTGGAGTATCACTGCTTTCTGGCAAACAAAAAACTTCTTCTGCTGATAAAAAAAGTTTTACATATCATGTGCCACAGATCGAAGAACATTTTCACCTTCATTTTTCAGTAAATTAAGTATTTCCATGGTTGTTTGTTTACTTTTCGTCAGAGGACTTTTCCAGCCTTCAGAGTTCACAGGTGTGAAGACTAAAACTAGAGGGGAAGTTTTTTGTCAGAGGAGAACTATAGGGTTTTCCTGGTACAAATTCTTAAGCCAGCAGAAAGATTTTCACAGACATAGCTTTGCATACTAAAAGCTTACAGCAGTATGAAGCTAAGGGTCTATGGAGCTGTAGAACTGGGACTGAACTGTGTGATTGACTCAAAAAATCTGGCTGCTGTAGGCAACTTGGCAATTGACTTGAACACCTGGGTGCCAGATACATTTGAAGGCAGCTGCTATGTTGATCCTTCTGCATTGTATGTTACATAGCAATTACTCTCAAGCTGGACTATTGGAGATCTTAAGGCAAATCCACAGCATCATTATAATGGTTCTGTTTTACCCCCTTCAGTTTAATTTTCCCTTTCCACATATGGCAGTGATTATGCTGACTGGGGGCTCCACTCAGCAGTAACTATCTGGTCATTAATGAAGGTCTTAAACACTGGATTGGTATTTTGTTTGATTTGGATGGCTGCCTGAGTTAAGTTTAATTTTAATATTTGAAATTTCCCACTTTGGTGTCTCCTCAGGTATGAAACTTCTCAAATAAATCTTTGTTCAAGTAATCAGCTCCCTGATTTCAATGGATATTAGGGTTGAACATTAATGAGTAGCAAAAAATCGATACCTAAAATCAGAATTTTGGATACAGATTCCAATCCTAAAAACAAGCCTGGACTTGTTGATTCTGTGAGACCGATTGCATAGACTTTTGTGAAGTGAAATGTCTGATTCTATTTAAAAGACTGGTATTTCTTATTAAAATGATATAATCTGGAGACAGCATTTCTGTCTTGTATGAGCTACACAGGAGGTAGGTCTCTATAGGAAACACTTTCCTTACATTTAGAAGATTTTCTTTACCAGTAGCCTCCAGCCTCACCTTTTAAGTGAAACACATATTCTGCAGAAGTCAAGAACAATTCCAAAATGCTTGTAGGGCCGGAAAGCCTCAAAACTTGCTGAATTTTGTATAGGCGGATTTTAGTGTGCAAAAGTGAGAGCCATCAGTATGTTGCCCTACTTTTCTGTGCTTCGCAGTACTAGGGGAGTAACAAATGTGGACAAGAATTGGGAAAACATGAGCAGCAAATGTCCTGGGGTAAATTCTGGAGTTCAGAGAAAACTTAGCAGAAATACCACACAGCACTAAGCGAAACCATTACATAGTTGGTCTGTTTTAATTTTCATTTGCACCATAGAAAGCAGACAGATGTCCTTTAAGAGGAAAGAAGGAATTGCACCACACCAGCGCCCTATAGTACTCCTGCAGTAGACTCCTTTTACCCTATTCTAGTCTGCTTACCTGCAGTGTGATGCTTCTGGGTACACTAAGCAGCATGGCCCGCTGGAGGACTGGAAGATGATTGGGGGTATGAAGAGGGGGAAAGAGGGCAGCAGTTTGATACCAGTTTGGGGGTTTGAGAGAAGCACTTCAGAAACAGTCCAATGTTCTTTCGAACTGATCAGGTGAGATTAATTATCTAGCTATTAAAATAGCATTATTAGCCTATCTAGTTCACGTTAAAAGGGATTTATGACACATTCTTCTTCCTCCAATCAGTTATTTCAAGTTATATCTCAGCCCTGTGAGGTAGGAATGCTGTTTCCAAATGAAAACTTACTCGACAGAGCAACCATTATTCAGTAACAGGGTGGATTACATGATAGCCCAAATGTATAGACTTTTCTTTAAGCTAGACTATTCTTAAAATCTTCTAGCTAAGAGAAAACAAATGTCTATGGAAAAGGTGCAGTCAATTTTTTTGAAAATAAAAATTCATTTCGTAGTTTTGCTATTTAAAAAATGCCTATATTTCACTTGTGATAATATTAGGTATGTAACATAAAAAACTTTTTTATCTTGTATTTCCATTTAGATATAATTATGTCTACAACAGACAAAAAGACCCCATATTTCCTCTTTAATTTTTTTTTTTTTTTAAATTCTGATGTTCCAGACTGAAAAATAATCAAGAAGTCAAAAGTGCCTGCCTTAACCAAGTTACCTTGTGCTTTGTAGGACTGACAAATACATATGGGGCACTTTTTAAACTGTAACCTATTCTGCAGATTCAGCTTTGCAGCCCCAATGGGAAGTTTAGCAATTGAAACTCAATTCTGACGCCCACAAGGCCTGGGATGTCATAAAAGTGGAGTGAGTATTTGAGTGACTTTCACGGATAACATTGCCCTTGCCAGGGCAGGGGTTGTATTTCAATTTTAAGCTGGCTAGCATATGCAGTGGTTTGGAAAACAGTATGAGCAATAATATATACAAAATATAAATGCTGAACTCTGGTACTAGCCCTATGAGGAAATATAGCCAGTGTGGGCAAGAGTTGTCAGCAATGGGTTCCCATGAACTAGGCCTGCTGGCCTGTGCCTACGCTACCCTCTCCCTGTCCTGCACTGTCTGTCTGAACTGCACAGGTTCTTGCACTGAACGAAGCTGTAAAATAGACAGTCATTTCCACCACTGCAATGCTGTTCACGTCTGTATTAAATACCAGACAATCCTTGCCTCCTCTGTCTCCTTTCCCATGCAACTGTCAGGAGCACAGGGGAAGAAGAGGCCACCATTCCTCATGAAGATCAAACATGACTTCTTACTATTTCCGAATATGTCATACGACAAAGTAGGCTGAGGATTTTCTCACACTCCCAAAGTTTTGATATTCATTCCTGAATTAGCATTGTCCTTGGATTTCTGTTCCTGCTCTGGCTTATATACTGACTGTACTAAACCAAGCAAGGTCACATTCAGCAAACCCATGAGGTGAAGGCCAACAATGACATCTGTATCTTAGGAACAGACCCAACTGCATTGTGACCGTTCTTGTCTGTTGAGCCTATCTCAGTGCCTATGACAGAAGGAGTGACACATTCACACAATTTCAAGCTATGGAGACGCATTCAGTGGCACACGTGCAGACTGGTGTCTGTGCTGCCTGAACGGAGGTGGCAACGGTGTCCACAAAACCTGCCATCTGCATCAAAGTTGAGAGGCAGCGTGTACACAGTCTCAGATCAAGTAATGCACTTAAACCTGGCTGTAACTTAACAGTATTGAAAACAGCTCTAAACACCAAGGGCTTCACCATGTGGAGAAGCAAACACAGGAGGCAGGCTAGAGGAAAGTTCTCTACTTTGCTCTTTGGATCCAGGCCCATACAACAATGAAATGTATTCTCGGAAAGCTCTTGCTTTTAAAGGGCAAAAAATATCAGATTACCTATTTGTTCCTGAAAATAGTGGGGTTTTATTTTTTTATTAGTAAGTATTTTAAGGCTTATCTCTGCATTTGGCTGACTTTGACCTTTCAGTTACAAATTACAACATTAGGCTTTGAACTTGAATATCACTTCACAGCTCCTCGCTTTCCCACAAAGGCACTGGTGCCCAGTGGTATTTCCACCTCTTCCTACTTTTGTATGCACATTTGTACCTCCTCAGTGCACAATAAATCCAGCCACAATAAGTATACTTTACACCAGTTGATTAGGCTTCAGGTCAAGGCTGAGGAAGTGCTTTGGTGAAAAGTTATGATTTTCATAATTTTTAAAATATTTTGTGGGAAATATAATTACTTTTTGATTTTCCAGTTACTCATAAAACAAAGGAGAAGAGCTTAAACTACTAAGCTATTCCATTTAATGCATGTTTTTCCTTGTTGAATAGGGTACAAAATAATTCACTCTTAAGGTTAATTGACTTCAGATCAGATATCCTCAGTTAGAACAAAAATCTGGATTCTTTCATTTAACCTTTTCTTTTTTTTTGAGAAGAATTCAGTAGAGATTGTTGTGAATCTTTGTGAAAGAAGATGTATTATCAGCAGAAACTACTTCCTTAAGATTTTAATGAAAAATACAAGGCTAGCAGAAAATAGCCTGTTCTCTCTTCTGTAACTCATATTTATCTCTTAGATTAGAACATAGGCTACAACCTTTCCTCATAAAGGTTTGAAATGTCATATGGCAACAGACAAAAAATAAGAGAATTGGTTAAACAGTGTATTTATTCACAGGAGTCTCACATCAGGAAACCTTTTAAAAACTGCTATTCAGGAAAATTTTAAACATATGTGCATACACAGTTGAAGGGAAGTTAATGACTTTTTTTAAAGTATTTTCAGATCTTGCCTAATAATAGACTCTGCACAACAGGAGCTGTTGTTGTCTAGTTACTTTGCAGCTCTCTGACCTGACAGAACAACATCCTTTAGAGATCACAGAGAAGAATTTTTTTGTTTGTTTTTAAGATAAGAGAAGATATTTTGTTGAATTTCAGACTTAACTCCCATCAGATCTGTGTGGTTTACTTTGGGGAATGATTCTGTTTTAGTGGAGGAGGAAGAATGCAGATGACTAGTATGCCATAGAGGGTATCACAAATATTGACAACACACCAAAGAGATGGCTGACACTGAGATGACAGTTTTTCAACAGAAACTGTCTTCTGACATTGTCTCATACAATATTATCTTTGGAAATAGCTATGTTAGCCCGAAGGAATGGTGAGAGGTGAGATCTATGGGTGGGTAAAAAGGAGGAGAAACAATTTTGGTCTTCATAAGGGGAACGTACTCCCTGAATCCAATTCCTAAAGTGAATTCTAACTGGGTTGGTGGACATACTGGACACAGTGTGATTCTGGATCTACTCCATGATATCACCAAAAACATAATGAGAGAAGAGGAAAATGATACTAAACTGGGATGTCTTGTGGACTCCCTTGAGGGACAAGACGCCTGGCAAGTAGGAAAAGTGGAGAGGTGCTAATCTGTTCTCCCTGGAATCCAGTGATGGGAAGTGTTGTCATGGTTTAAAGCTGTGCCACGTAAGATTTAGGATGCACATTAGGAAGCATTTCTTTACCGTGAAGGTGCTCAAACACTGAAACAGGCTTCCTAGAGAGGTGGCCAATGCCCCAAGCCTGTCAATGTTTAAGAGGCATTTAGACAATGCTGTTAGAAAGGTGCTTCCACTTTTGGTCAGCCTTGAAGTGGTCAGCCAGTTGGGCTAGGTGATTGTTGCAGGTCTCTTCCAAATGAAATGTTCTGTTCTGTTCTGATCTAATGGGACATGTCCCTGCCCAACCCCGGGGGGCTAGAACCACATGATCTTTAAGGTCCCTTCCAACTCAAACTATTCTATTCTATTCTATTCTATTCTATTCTATTCTATTCTATTCTATTCTATTCTATTCTATTCTATTCTATTCTATTCTATTCTATTCTATTCTATTCTATTCTATTCTATTCTATTCTATTCTATTCTATTCTATTCTATTCTATTCTATTGCACTATGCACTATGAATAAGATAAAAAAAAATCATTTGTCCTATTTCCTTTTTATCAGGCTACATTTCTGATAATAGAAACATACCAGGAGAAGTAGAATTCTTGGTTCTGAACAATAAATCACACAAGTGCTTATTACTATGTTAGTAGTTATTTGGGTCAGTTCCTCCTGCCTTTCCTTTTACAAAAAGGGTATCTCCATTTTTAGAAGTGATTTGTAAAACTTACTGGACTCTTCTACAAGCACAAATATTACTCTACATGTACTCTACATGCATTCTACACCTATGCAAATGAAAATTCTTTGACATTGGTTGCTCAAGCCATACTTGGGGGATATGTATCTTGCTTTTGTGATACAGAGAACAGTTTCAGATTTCTGTGTTTTGGGGGGCATTTTTTTGGTTGTAATTGCTCCCATATTATAGAATCATTGAATCATAGAATCATAGAATAACCAGGTTGGAAGAGACCCACTGGATCATCGAGTCCAACCATTCCTATCAAACTCTAAACCATCCCCCTCAGCACCTCATCCACCCTCACCTTAAACACCTCCAGGGAAGGCGAATCAACCACCTCCCTGGGCAGCCTCTGCCAGTGCCCAATGACCCTTTTTGTGAAAATTTTTTTCCTGATGTTCAGCCTAAATCTCCCCTGGCGGAGCTTGTGGCCATTCCCTCTCATACTGTCTCCTGTCACTTGGGAGAAGAGGCCAGCACCCTCCTCTCCACAACCTCCTTCCAGTTGGTTATACAAAGCAATGACATCTCCTCTCAGTCTCTTCTTCTCCAGGCTAAACACCCCCAGCTCTCTCAGCCGTTCCTCATAAGGCCTGTTCTCCAGCCCCTTCACCAGCTTCGTTGCTCTTCTCTGGACTCGCTCCAGAGCCTCAACATCTTTCTTGTGGTGAGGGGCCCAGAACTGAACACAGGATTCGAGGTGCGGTCTCACCAGTGCTGAGTACAGAGGGAGAATAACCTCCCTGGACCTGCTGGTCACGCCGTTTCGGATACAAACAACCCAAAACTTACTTAAACAACCCCAAACTTTTCCATCCAAACTGACAAATTCTTGGTTTAATTAATATAATAGCCCACAGTTTCAAACTTGGGGCCTCAAATAGCTTTTTAGGTATGCTACAACTTTTGATTTGCTGACCCAACTGACATTTTCTTTTAAGTGTCTCTTTCCGTGTCATAACTTTCCGTCATATATTGAAAATAACACTTCTTAATTAAGCCTTAAAATAGGGAATGAGGAATCTAATTTTAAGCTCACAGCCACTTATCTTTCAAGGGATTTGGCTCAGGAGCTGGTTCAGATCAGTCAGTATTTGTAGATTTAACTCCAAAAGCATGGTGTAGCCAAATGTAAGTAATAAGAATTTCAATAGAACCTTTCTTTCCAGTCTAGTTAGCATCAGAATGAGATTTTTTTTTAACTTGGCCTCTGAACCTAAATATCCTCATTTTTTCCTTGTTACTTCAGTGATTTCACTGCCTGTAACTGTGTTTCATTTGTTACTTCGTAAATAAGATATTTATGAGTTTCTGTATCAGAATTTAGGAATCAGTTATGTTTGTGAGAAGTAAGGGAAGTCAAAGGTACCTGTGGAATGACTGCTATGACTGTATGCTTATTTGTAGTATATGGCCTAATGTTTCCATGCCCTGTGGGATCTCCCACGATGCTGAAGCCCATTTGCCACCACAGCTGGTATTTTATTACTCTTTCCTGTTTATTATTCTATATATAGTACATTTGATATATGGCTATTTTCTGTTCTGTTAACAATTCATACTAATTTAGCATTCTCTTTATAAGCACACATGTTAAAATCCAGGCTAGAATAAAACAAGGTATTTGAATATATGTCTGAGTTTAAGAATGCAAGTAGCCTCAGTGCTGAACTGCCTTAATTAATCAAGGCAGATATAAAAAATAAGGAGAGTCAGAAATATGAGAACATCCTTCAAGCAAAAGAAAGATTAGGTTTTCATTGGAAGTTACTGTACCTCATGACAACTTCTGCAGACAACTGGCAGTCATTTGAAGTGTTTAAAACTCAGCAAATTTCCAGTAATGGAATTTTACTTTGGAACACTTTATTTTAAATTAGCCACATCCCTATCAATAACAGTAAGCAATCTACAGGCATGATTCCAAACTCTTTGGCTTATTTGAGAGTTATGAGCAATGTCTTCTTCTGACTTGCTATTGCTTTCATGTGATTGTTGAAATTGTGCATTGACTAAAATAAGTAAGACTGAATATACTTATTTCATTAGTGGTAAATGACCTACAGTCAAAGTTCAAGTTGTAGTATTAATGTATAAAAATAATGAATAAAGGTCAATAATCACCTAAACTTTCAAAATCTCACTCTCTGAGTCCTCATTTGGGATTTTATTTATTGATTAAAAATAAAAACATACATATTTCTATACATATATATCTTTTTGTATAGTGATAAAATAGAATATATATGAAGGTATGTGTACATAAAATACATGCTATTATTTATAGTATAGCATACGTAGGTGTATGTATGTGTATGATTGTTTTATTTTTGATAGAACATTTGGAGTCTGTATATCGAATTATTTCGCATTTGTAAGCCACCTCCAGTGCTAAGTTATAGTATTGATAAATATGGGATAATATAAAACTCTACTATATCATACTTACCATATTAAGCATGTTGATATTTGTCATATAAACTTAAACAACTGCATAGACATCAATATCAATGAGAATGATCATGGTCATGAAAACATACAACTAAAATGAATAAGAGAAATATAAAGAATGTAGATGAGGCATCCTTAGGAGAAGAGTACTTTTTATTTACAAGATCAGATCATCCCTTTTGCCAGCTCATGTGAACAAGACGTAGAAAGCCACAGCAACTGTAAGCCTGTTTTGTTTTGGTACTTTGTGCTTTAACTCTTGACAGGAAACAAGTTCCAATGGGATATTCAAGATACGGTTTAGTTATCTGTTCTTATCAATATTTTCACTGTGTCAGGAGGGACAGTGAAAATGAAGTTTACTGTCTTCTCAGCTATCTGGATAGCCTCTTGCAGTGTTTGTGTGAAAATCAGCCAGTATCCTTTCTCAGTGCTTTACATGTTGCATGGATTTTTGAAGCTCTTGATAAGACTATTACATCATCTGCCAAATGGGATTCATTCCAAACTTTGCAGCCTTATCCATCACATTTACTCAGTTCAACAATCCCCTCAGGGTCTTCAGCCTAAGCTAGCATTTCACTGTACTCCATGCCTCTGCTAAGCAAGAGGCAAAGAGTTCATCTCTCTGCACTATGATCCACTGGACTGAAACTGTGCAAATGAGTTAGGGAAAAAAAAAAGTTTTGACTGTGATTAGTTTCCCAAATACTCTCTATTTATATTTTTGCTGCATATTAATTTTATTCATTATTTCATAAATATTGTAATTTGGGTATATATTTCACATTGTTCCACTTCTGGAATGCACACGGACCAAACATCTATCTCCTTCATCCCTTCGGTGGAAGCAGATAGGAGCTGCACAACACAACAATGGATATATGTTAAATATTTAATGGCTTATTACATGGTGTCAATAGCAGCATAAGAGTTGGGTGAACTGTCTTCACAGTCCAAACCAGGCACAAAAGACAGAAGATACTTTGCATAGTTTCCTAACAAATTAAAACCAGCACACATTAACATACAAATAAGCCTTTCCCTGTTTTCACTTAAAATTAATACTGTTCGGCAGAATGCAACAGTGGAAGACACTACATAATATTCTGGGGTTTGACATTTAAGACTGCAGTGATGATTAATGACATATTCTACTAGAGGAGCATGGTGACTTAGCAGTATTGCCAATTCTTGCAATTACCTACAATAACTTCCCTTAAGTACTAAGTATCACTTTTATAAACAGAGAAATCTCAGTCATTGAATAGGGCTATGCTTGTACTTCGACACAGAGGTTAAATTAGCTTCCTATGACTATTTTCTTCAACCCTAATGATTTCTCTTATCCTGTCTTCTTGAGAGCAGAGTGGGATTTTCTGATTCGAATATTTTATGTTCCTACATAGTAGAAGATTGCCAGTAATAACCACAAATTACTGCCTAAAATCTTGCAAAATAGTCCTTAACTTTTAGCAAGAAACCAGGAATTACACAGTGGAAAGAGAAAACAAGGCCGGCTTTCCCATCCTCTGGGAGTATGTTTTCTCATTTGCATACTTCCAGTTTGGTCCTGATATCCACTGAGCACTGTAAGATTGTGCTAAAGCAATTTAAAAATTTTTAATATTGATGAATTCATGTGCAAATTATGAAAGCTACCTCTTCAAGCAACAATAAAATTTACAAAATTAATAGTTTCCCATTATTATAAAAAAATTCCAATTTTCTAATCCATTCTACGACAGCATATAGTCCATATGATGGTCTTCCTTCCTGTATATAGATATTAATTTAAAATGTATGTATGACTAACTATCTCATTTTGTGTAGCTAATAGTTATTTGGCCTCTTCCCTTCATTAAACCCTAACCCACTAAGATGTACTTAGATGCATCAAGTTTCTGCTGGTAGGTCTCTTGGTTTCACTTTAGCTCTCTCACTACAGAGGAGTCTTTAGAATCTTATTCAGCAATAGGATTTTTAACTATAAATAAATAAAACCTAAAAATCACCGATATTTCTAATCCTTGTCAGAAAAAAGAGAGAAAGAGGGGTCAAAAAAGTGAAAAATAAAAAGATAAGAAATAGACTGACAAGAAGTGAAATAAAAAGAGGAAAAGAAACCCCTATCACATTCAAAAATTAAATAAGACAGTTGAGAACATATCATAAATGAAATCACACTATGAAGCTCCAACACATATGTAAGTATTCCAGCAAAAAACTAAATATATATAAAAAAAGTTTGCTCCTTTTCCTACATTCTTTCGGTCATAAAAGACTGAGCTTAATTTTAAGCACATGAGTAGGCCTATAAAACCTGTTAGGACTTCATAATTCTCTCAGCTAAGCATATGTGAACTGTTTGAAAGCTTATGGGCAAAAATGACATTTTCCAGAGAAACATCAGTGCTATCAATGAGATAAAAAAAAAATTCACCTTAGACTTTGAAAGTTTTCCTTTATTATAAATATTCTTAACAGAATTTGAGATGCACTTTAACAAAGTTACTGCCTCATCATGAGGCAGATTTCTGAGGAAAAAATAGTACCTTTAAGCATTTCAGATAGGCTTAGATGAACAGATGTCAATAATAAGACTCCTGTTAATGCAGCACTTAGGCATGTACTTAATTTTAAGTGAATAAATATCACAATTGTAAAATATTGACAAACTACCTGCAATGATAAATTAGGTTTTTTGTGTGTCTCTTAAAAGATATAATTAGTTCTTTAACATATTACTTTAAAATTTTCTTGCCTTTCTGTTTGTGGGGTTTTTTGTTTGTTTGTTTGTTTGTTTTCTTGAGGTTTTTTTTTGCTTTTTTTAATGCCGAAATACAAACTACCTGTTTTCATCTTAGGTTTACCCACGTTAAGCAGTACTATGCCTGATTAGAGTTATTTCACTTTCTAAGTTATCAATGGCAAAGTCAGTAAGACTGATTTTGACATAGAATATCTTCCAGAGATAGAACATACAGACAAATTCAATTCCTGTTGCATTGTACCATACACTCTGAAAGACAAACATGTGGCCAAGCGAGATGCTGCTTACAGCTCCCAGCAGTGAGTTTCAGTTTCAGTTCAGCCTTTCTATTCCTTTTCTGTTGCAAAGCTTTTCCTTCAAGTCACAGACTTTGTAGGAGCATCTTTTCTAAATGCCTGCCAAACATTTGGTGAAGTACACAAGCATATAAAATTGGTGTGTTTGGTACTGTGAAATAAAGTATCCATCCAAAATTGTCTCTTTTCTTACGTCCTATGACAGTGGGAGATTCACAGCCATTATGTGATAATGGGTGTGTTTGAAATGTTAGTCCCACTTTCTCCATATTTTTTGGTTTTGGTGTTTTGAAAGGCAACATTTTATTTGGAAACCCATGTTGTGTTCAGTCATTTCTGTTTATCTAAAGTTTTTTTAAGTGATTTTGTGGCACTGAACATGGTGAGGTTTTGCCAGTGTTGTGATTTGAGCTAAAGTAGAATCTGTTCTCTAAGTTTCATCTAAGTAACTTCATTTTCTGAAAGTTAACTGCATGCTTTTCAGACAGTATTTTTCTCTAGAAGTGATAGAACAAGGCATTGGTATGTAGAAAGGCCAATGCTTATATTTATTTCTTTGTTAACTGAGGCCATCCTTGAGCTGATGGGATGCTGTGGGTCAGAGGTGAAAAAGGTCACACCTGTAGGGAGGGGAGGACAGGACAGGTGACTCTAAACTGGCCAACAGATTATTTCATCCCACATATGTCATATTTGGCATGAACCTGAGAGATCATGAGGATCTCTTTCCCCTCCTCTCTCTCTCTCTCTCTCTTCTTCGAAGGCTGATGTCCAATGAGGACCTTGTCTGTCTGTTTTCCCCTGATCCCAGATCTGTGCTTTCTTGAATCCAATTCCTTATCCAGCCTCCCTACTGCCACACACCTTGCCTGCTCTGCAGCATTCAAGAGGTATGGGGGTGTGACGTGATTTTTATATATTTTATTATTATTATTTTTCTCTTATTGATAGTATTTTTATTATTTTTATTAATATTTCATTAAAGCTGTTTTAGTTTTAGTTTCCAACTCATAAGTTTTTTCCTCTCATTTCCCTTTCCCCTTTTTCTGGGCATGGGGGAAGAAGGGAGTTGGGAGTCCAGCTATTTGGTTTTAGCTGCCAAAATTGGCCAGGGCTAAATTGTGACACCTAGAAAGAAGAAATGAATTGCAGTGGTCCTAAGACTGCTCCACATCATGCTCAGGAAGATTAACAAGAATGTTTTAAAAGTAGTTTAAAGCCACCCCTGTATACATCATGATTTCTCTGAAAGTGAAACTAGAACTCTATTAAAAATTTTTTTGTGACTTTCCCAAATGGCTCATACAACCTGAGGCTGTTCATTATTCCTCCTTAAGTGGTCTGTTAATATAAGCAAGTATTAATAGCAAGCAGACAGAAACCTCCCTTCCTCTCTCCCTGCTTTCCTCCTTATTACTGAAGCTGGATTTTATTTTTAACTGTATCTAAAAAATAATTTAATCTTCCATATTAACAGATTATTCCTTCTTGTTATAACAAGTGCGCATGGTTGTCCGTTCCCAGAAGGTATGGGGCTGCTTGAGTGCCATATGGATGAAGTCTTGTTTATGTTTCTGTCTTCCTCACATAAATCAGGAAGCCAACACACCCCTCCACGTCAAAAGGTCACTGCCAAAAAGAATAGCAAGGAAACTCCTCCAGACTTGCTAAAAAATGCCCAGAAATACAGGAAGGTCAGAGAAGTGATGGTGATGAAATTAACAGCCTAGTAACTGGGATTATTTTTCTCAAAATTGCATTTTTAGGTTTTAATGAAATGCTTTCACTTGCTTGTCCCTCCCATTCATTCTTTCTGTATTTAATTTGCTGGCTTCTCCCACAAGGGAAGCGATGTATATGCATGTTATAACCTAGGGTCAGAGGTGACTTCTGTGGTAGTTCAGCCTTGCTTCATGCATCAGACCAGAAAACTTCCTCTGATAGTTGCCTGCATGTGGACTAACTTTGCCAAATTTTATACGATACAGAAATAAAGGCCTTGGTGTTTTTTTCCTTTGTAGTTATTGGTGTCTGTCTTCTCGTGGCAGGGGGCTAGCAAGCTGCCATATGGTGCAGACCTTTGTGTGGGGGTGCGGTTACCTTCCTTACTGGGCTGCCAGTGCAGCTTTGCTGTCTCCTAATTCCACTCCCATGACACATCTGTCCACATGGTGTCGGCTAGACCTGCTCTTGGTACAACAACCTATATGTTTGCATATGACAAGTCTCTCAGTTTGATGTCTTTGCTTGCAGCAAACCAAAGAGTGAAACTATAGTTTCTAGGGTAATATTTAAATTTAGAGACTCAATAAAATAGTCTAAGACTTCTACTCAGGGCAATAACTCATCCTAAACCAAATCCTCCAAATATTCCTAACTGCTTTAAGGATTTATACCTAGGATGAATCACTTCACTGCAGCTGCTGTTTCAGCAAATTTACATAAATACTGTTTTTAAGAGGTAGGAGAGACAGAAAAGTTCATATTTTTTCCCCTTTGATAACATCACTACATGGTGAATTTCTTCCTTCTCCCTTGCTGGAATTCTGTCTGAGTGTCAGTTTTGAAATCTGCCACGGACTGCAAACAGGTATTTGTGTCTTGAATTCATCACTTGAAAGACTACTTTGACAGTAATGGTAAAAGTCACCTCATGCTTTGAATTGACATTTCTCCTTAATGCTGGAGGAAGACAAGGTTGGGGAACACTTGCTCTTAAATGTTTTGTAAGAATTTGACTTTTAGTTCCTATGCTACTACATCTCAATAAATATTTTCAAGTCAGCCACAAAGAACTAAAAGGAGTGAACTTAAAAAGATGAGGAAGATTTGAGGTCACACAAGATAAGTACTTTAGTAGCTAAGGAAGAACAAAGGGTTTCTTATTAAAATGTGGTTGGTAAGTTTATATCATGTGAATCATAAATCTTTGGTAGAAGCTTGCAAATGGTTATAGACATGGTTAAGTGTGCATACCTTAATGAGAAATGTATCTCCATGTTTCTTACACGCACAATAAAAATAATGATTTTTATCAGTTTTCAAGTCCTATGTAAACCCAACAGTTTTAAATCAGGAGGAGATGATAGAAATTTAATTTTGTAACACTCATGGTAAGTATATGTTTTTAGGATAGGCTCGTGATCTTCAGGTTTGCTAATACAGCTTTGTTTATATTTAGCTTTGTAACCTAGGAACAAAAGAAAAGAAAAACCCCACCAAATGCCCCAAACAAAAAGTGTTTCCTAGCAGTGGACTAATTTATGAATATTGTCTTTTATAAATTCAGTTTCCCTCTTTCAGTACCAAAGGCATTTGTGGTAATTGGGCTGTTGCTGGCTAAGCCTGCTGTTAGTGAAATGGAGAGATCTTCGGAGAGCATGCTACACAGGCAGATACTTGTGGTTCATCTCCTCAGCTTTGTGTTCATGTACTCTGATATGCCAGCAGAGCAACTAAAGAGATGCTAGAACTAGGAGAAATAAAAGTGATCTGTCATCTTTTTCAGACTGTGGCAGAATAATTATAGGAGAGGTGTAGAGCAGATGGGTGAATTGCATCTCTGTCTACATTTGCAAGAAGTTCACATATATGTTTTTCATGTAGTTCATAGACAAATTCTATACATTCTCAGATGTATGCAAAAACTGCACTTCCAGAGAAAGTGGTTCTCTGGCACAGAAGTGTCTTTGACCTTAATTTGGGACAGACTTGCCTCCTGCTTTCTTCTAATGAAGCCTTTGAATAATTCAGTAGGTAATTTCTTAAATTAAACACTTAACTGCTATGCATGCCATACTTTTTTCACATGATTTTTCATTATCCCATATTTTTGCTAGAATCAGAGACCAAAGCAAAAGTAAATTCTGAACTGATATTCTTTCTGTGCTTATCTACCATGTTACATCATTTCAGTGATGGTGATAAACCACTGGAACAAACTGTTCTGCAAAACTGACTTGTACATTGGCAGAAGTCTTTGAGTGCAGGCTGGATAACATTCTGGAAAATACCTGTAGGGTAAATGCAAGATATCAAGCTTAAAACAGGCACCATTTGATGAATGTTTCTGACCTCTGTTAAACAAGAGTTGGACTAACTGAGCTCAGTCTCCCTGGATCTAGGAAACTAAATAAAATGGATTAATCTTACCCTCATCTGGACATCAACACTGTGGAAGTCCGTGCTGGGGCTAGTTGTCTAAGCTCCCGTTATAACTGTCAGGCAATGAATAGGCACCTCTAGGTCACAATTCATCTCACCCTAATGTAGAAATGTGAAACAGTGCTTATTTTTCTCCACCTAGTATAGACATGTGGCTTAGACATAAATGTTACATTATATACATCTGAAGTTAGGCAAAATCAAACAAAACCATAAATCCAGATGTCTTGGTACCATGAATCCAGTGAACAGTCTTTACAAAATACTAGAATAAGCCTATAGTGAAAGTTTTGTGTATAACAACAGCTTTCTTTGATACCTAATACCTGACAGCCTATCTGAGGTAGCACGTATGTGATCTCAGCTTTCAGTCTAGTGGTCCAGAGTGAATAATATTCGCTCTGAATCCTGAGCCACTATAACTTTGAAGAAGAAATTGTCCTAGCAGGCAATAGAGGATCCAGATTATTTGCTAGTTTAACATTTGTACTTCTTCCCTTTTCTGTATCTCTTGATCTCTTTCTTTGCATTAGACTATGTGTATAGCTGTCAGAATGTGTCAGTTGTTTGCAAAGTGAGAAAAAACCATGGCAGTAATGGTTACTTAAACAGGGGAAAGATTAATGACAAAGGAATGAAAGAGCTTCATTTTATCATATAGCTCTGTTTCCCAGAGACATAATGTCCATTTAGCAGACATTAACACTTCTGCCAGTCTTTTTTTGCTACTATTTTAGTGAAGGCTGCAAGGAGAGCTGGATATTCTTGGAAAGCTCTTGCACTGTCACTGCAGGGAGAAGGAAAACATGAGCACATAAAGCTGACAATGGCCCCCAACCTGCCCACCAAAGCCGTGGGGTAGCTTTTGGGCTGGGATCAGGGGTGCATGACAAACTTACCAGGATGGTATACTTATCACCCACATGGGGGAAGCTGCAGTGAGCTTTACCTCTGTATCTGCAGCTGAATGCATGTGTTGCTTGCTCTTAGTGTGTCCTAGCTGCCATCCTCCAGTCAAACCATCTGTATAAGCTGCTCAGGGAGGTGATTGAGTCACCACCCCTGAAGGTATTTAAAAGATGGGTAGACGAGGTGCTCAGGGACATGGTTTAATGGCAGACAGGAATGGTTGGACTCGATGATCCAAGAGGTCTTTTCCAGCCTGGTGATTCTATGATTTTATATGTGCACATACACACTATATACACCTGCACTAAGTGTATATAGAAAGTATATATGCACACAGCATATATACACGCTATATAGTACAGATATACTATATAATGTTTATACACTATATAATATATATTATATGACATATATACTATATGCATATGCTATAGTATATAAAATATCTGCATATATATACAAACTATATATACAAATATACACACTATGTACATTTGAGCTCCTCAAGAAGTATATTGAGGCTCTGGAGCGAGTCCAGAGAAGAGCAACAAAGCTGGTGAGGGGTCTGGAGAACAAGTCTTATGAGGAGCGACTGAGAGAGCTGGGGTTTTTTAGCCTGGAGAAGAGGAGGCTGAGGGGAGACCTTATTGCTCTCAACAACTACCTGAAAGGAGATTGTGGAGAGCAGACCTCTTCTCCCAAGTGATAGGGGACAGGACAAGGGGGAATGGCCTCAAGTTGTGCCAGGGGAGGTTCAGGCTTGATATCAGGAAAAAATATTTCACGGAAAGGGTCACTGGGCACTGGAACAGGCTGCCCAGGGAGGTGGTTGAGTCACCTTCCCTGGAGGTATTTAAAAGATAGGTGGATGAGGTGCTGAGGGGCATGATTTAGTGATTGATGGGAATGGTTTGACCCGATGATTCAGTAGGTCCTTTCCAACCTAGTGATTCTATGATTCTTTGATTCTATGACAGGACACAAGGGAATGGCAGGAAGTCGTGCCAGGGGAGGGTTAGGTTGGATATCAGGAAAAACTATTTTCACCCGGAAGGTGGTGGAGCACTGGAACAGCTCCCAGGGAAGCAGTTACAGCACCAAGCCTGACAAGATTCCAGAAGCCTTTGGCCAGCACCCTCAGCTCCACGGTGTGAGTTGGAGTGTCTTGTGCAGGGACAGGAGTTGGACTTGAAAATCCTTGTGGGTCCCTTCCAGCTCGGGGCATTCTATGATTCTATGCATGTATCCATGGTGTATAGTACATATAGTATATACACATACTGTATAAACTCTGTGCTATATGTATAACACATTTTGTGTATAAACAGTATATATACTAAATATACCATATGTACTATATACACTATATATACTGTTATTGTATATATACCCTATATTTGTATACTATTAGTGAATATATATTATCAGCATATAGACACTATTAGTGTATACATAATAGCATGCATACATGTATCCCATATTTAAGATATAGCATATATACACTAAATATACTGTCTGCACACTCTGTGTATGTATACCTCATGTATATACTATGTGTATATAGGCATATAGTGCATGCACACACAATGTTTAGACCGTATGTATACATATAGTGTGTATCTGTGTGTACAAGGAAAGGGTAGCCGGATGGGGGCAGAGACACTGCCTTCCCCATCCTCTCTATGGGGCAGCTTTGTTATTCTTTGGGGTGCATTCCCTATGAGCTGTTGCATATATGGTGGTGTGCAGCTGTTAAATGCCCAGTTTGCGCAATGCTAGCTGTTTGCCTTTCTTGCTTTAAATAACAATGAAAGTACAGACTGCTGGGAATTCCAGCTAGAAAAAGTTACTCTGAAAATACTTGGGCATCCAGCATTCATTTGCAAAGTTGCACAGAAAACTGGAAAGCAAAGCTGCTGCCAGTGCTTGGGCACTTCCAGCAGTCTGACGGTGACATTGTAATGGCTGTTCTGGCCCAGGTCTGACCTTGGTAGTACTGTAGAGCTGCTTAAGAAGGGTAAAAGTGCTGGAGACAGCCAGTGCAGGGAATATATTCCTCTCCCCTGCTCAAATGTTGCAGTGAACTGTTGTCTATGGTGCTGGGTGGTTTGCCCTGACTGTATTTTTCTGTGGGCTGGCTGCTCTCTGAAACTGCTCCATGACTCCAAGACCTCCTTTGAAGTCAGCCCAACAACTGTAAGGATGAGTGATCTCATAAATGTAACTACTATGGCCTCTGGCTGTGTTTGTCCTGGTGCTTTCTGGGGTAGCAAACTGCTTTCTGACAGCCAGGCAACTTCTGAGTCTTGGTAATAACCTGTTGTCCTCAAAACTCATGTAAAACTGACTATGCTTGTGCGGAGGTGAGGTGCTTTAGTGAAAGGAAATTTTCATCACATTTTGTGGATGCTAGATGGCAGTATTGCATTTCTGAAACAATTAAAGTCTAGTTAGTGGAAAATAGGAAGAATAACAACATTCTGAAGCTCTGCAGAGTGGAATGCTGTCAGTAGTGAAAACTCGGATAGACTAAATAGTCATATAATTAAAATACTATGTTTACTAAGGGGTTGAATAGAAGATACATTATATTTTCTTTTTGGCCATGTACATCTTTATTGCTCATGTGAGTTAACAGTTGATAACAGCACTACTCATATTTTATGAGTCTTCAGGACTAGGCCCATTATATATGACACTTTCTTGTGATTTATAGTGCTCATGAGGAGCAGCACTCTTGTGAAGGGGGTGCGCGAACCTTACCCCACTGACGCAGGGATTTAAATGTCATTTGCTTTTACTGCAATTGAAAGAGACAGACATGGTTGTCTCAGTTCATGTATTAGTGGATAAGCATCCACATCACTGAGTTCTTGATCCAGAAATGCACTTGAACAAGTATTTAGCTCTGAGTATGTGTAGTAGTTCATGGTTTTAGTAGGATTACTCATATGGTTCAAGTTTGACAGACAAGTAAGGGCCTTTCTGGATCAGGGCCTAAAGAAATCATGACAACTTGGCAGTCTTTGCAGACAGGCCAAAAGCTGAGTAACTTTGTCAGGTAAGTTACTCTCTTCTTGGTAGCCATGGTGGCTTTGGGTTAGGACTGAATACTGTATGATAGCCTGGCAGTGCAGCTAGACTCTCAGTTGTGCCTCCTGTGCTGAGGAAAGACCTTTTAAGCCGTGAATACAGTGGCTTCATTGAGCAAGTCGACCCTGAAAAAGAACCTGAGCTAAGAGGTGGGTCTGGTTAGCCTGACACCCAAGTGATGGTAGTTCGACAGAGGGCTGGCAGTCATGGGACCTACCACATCTGGTTTCCAAGCTTTGAAAAACAGAAGTCATGGAAAAGGAGCTCTCAAGAAAAAGAAACAGATTTTGGCACTGTGTGGATGCTTGAGGGTAGACGGCTCAATCTGATGGGATTCTCTAGCTGGAGACTGGTTTTTAAGTGGTAGGTTTGGATCCCGATCTCAGCCCCAGGCATTGTGAAGCTGCACATCTGCCTAAACTAACAAAGGGAAGAGTTCAAAAGGAGCTGAAAGGGTAAGAGATCAATGGAAGATCAAAGTCTAAAGATGGATGAAGGATGAATTTTCATGAGAGTGTTTTCCTTGAAAGAAGGTAGTGGAAGATTTGCTGTCTGTGTCTATTAATTTTTTATAGTAATATTCTTGATAAAAGGTTGAAAGGTGAATCATCCCTGTCCTGCAAAGAGCAAAAGTTCTCCCTACTGTAGCACAAGGAGGTGTGCCCTAGATGATGATGCAAGTGGATGTGGAAAATGAGAAAACAATTTTGCTCATGAGCTTGGTAAGTTTTGTTTTCCATCGGAAGTGTCATTCATCTGGATATTCAATTGAAAAATGTGAGGGGAGTCATAACATCTTTTGTTTAAAATATAAGGTAATCTGATATTGTGCAATTGTGTGAGCTTTTAATGTAGTGAGTGTAATGAGTCTATTTCAACTCTAGGATTTTTGTAATGCTTTATTGTCTTTTTTTGCAGCAGGAACACATAGGTAAACAGATTGCAGTTGTAAGCAACAGTTTAAACATACATAAAATAGGGAAACCTACATTAAGATGGGTTATTTTGGCAAGAACGAGACTGTAAAATTTGGCCTGAACATGAAATGTTCTCTAAAGCTACGTCCACTATGTGGCTAGTACAAAGACAGTAACTTCATGTTATTAATGTCAGACTAATCCTCTGGGAGGAATGCTGTTTTTTATAAATGGCTCTGGTGTAAATTAATAGAGAATTTAACCCATAGTCTAGCTGGAATACTGATATTCTGCTTGTCACCAGGTCACTGTTTTATGTTTAGAGTCAAATAAGAATTAATCAGTCTTATTTACAGTAATTGCAATAGGTTTATAAAGTAATACTGCATATAATTCTTGTGCAGAACTCATTTTTGGAACAGTTTAATCTCTGATAGTATCAAATCATCAGTACCCTAATTGGTCATACGGTGTTTGGTCTGGCTTTATTTTAGTGTTCCTTTTACCTTACCATGGAATATTTTGACATGTGTTGAAATTTCTAAAACTTCCAAATTTCCATTTGGAAACTGATTGAAGCAACATCATTTATTTTCAGTAGAAACTGAATTTAGGTATGTCAGACTGTGTGTTTCAGTGCTTCTCTGATGCGTCCCAGGGTTTACCCTTCAGATAACCCCTTCTCCAGTTCTTCCATCTGGACAAAACTGGGCTGAGCTCTGTGTGGGTTATGGGTTTCATATCCTTGCTGTTGTACAACTTGCCTTGTTAAATGAAATTGTTCCATCTTATAACACTTCTTAGGTGCTATCTATTGTTAAGTTTTGTTCTTTGATAGTGATATTTTTAATTTTGGAGGAAGAAAGAAACTTTCAGTAGAAAGCAGAGATACATTTAGCAAAACTTCATGAAACTGAAATCCTGAAACTATTTTCTTAGAAAACACTTGACCTCATAAAATAGTCCATTTAAAGCCCAAGATCTTATTGCACTCATTTGAAAATAAAACCAGAAAATTACAGTGCATTACTTCTTGTTGTACAACCAGCATGTCTTTAGTTGTAGTCTTCCAATGGCCAGTTTTGCAATGACATCTTCTCATTGAAAAGTATCGATTAATAGTAGAGATGCTTGACTGCATCTTCTATCAACACAATGTCATTAAGAAAATGACTAGTTGAAATAGCACACACACTCAGTTCATACACTTTGTCAATCAAGAAAATTCTTTTTTTTTCTCAAATGCTTTTACAATTTTTTGTAACTAAAGTGCAAGTATGTACAAACTCACAAGTCCCGTTCCTTTAGCTTGCATTTCAGCACACAAAATCTGCAGGTATGCTTATGGAAATGTCACCTGACTTTGCTGTTATCAAAAAGCAAGGCCAGTTTTTAATTTATCAATTGAAAGGGCTGAGCCAAAAAGCTTTATACAGTCCATCAGAGGGATGCCTGGAGTTGTGGTTACAAGTCAGAGTACCAAATACGGTAATGGGGAAACAGGGAATATTTGCTATGGGTTTTTCTAGTTATTGGCTTGTAAAAGTCTGTCCTTATTGACCAGGGATGAAAGGAAGCAAACCACATAATACATAACATGGTGGTGAACAATTAAGTGTAGTACTGTAGGACTTGTGGGCAAAATATTGTAATTAGGGTATTTTTTTGTGGTGGTACAAGTTAAAAGTAGTCATCAGTGGAGCATGAAAGATGCAAGATGCAGCAGAAAGCTTGAAGACCTGGCAAAACTTGACAGTTTAATCTCCTCTGGCTTGCAAAGCCATGCATGCCAAGAAGGAGGAATGACTGTAATTTTAAATTTCCCAGAGTGGCTTGATCCTGAGCTGTTAACATGTGTGTAAGAAGTTGGAAGTCTGTTGGGAAAGTGGAGATTTAGCTGAAAGAAACTCAAAGATACTTGAGCCAAATGGCAAAACTTTAAAAAGGGAACACTTAAAAATTGTTTCTCTTGCAAAAACTTTAATATATCTGTAAAATTACAGTGTATTCACAGGTATGATGCCAAATAGCAAGACAATATTTAATATTAAAAATATAAGTGAGATTTTAATTCTGCTTTTAGTGTAAATCTCAGACAACCTTAACTATGTATCTCAATACCATATCAAAACTATTACTACTTGTTATTATTAATGCAATCACTTTAAGTCATTGAAGTGGACGAAGATGTATGGACACTGGGTTGGTTTTTTTTTTCATGAAGTATTATCTTTCTGGAAAAAGAGTTTTTGAAGGAAAAATTTATCTCATTCTTTGTGAAAATGAGATATAACTCTCTATCCTGAACATAAGAGCTCCAGTTTATTCAAAGCAGAATTCTAAAGGTATCATTAAAATGTTGCTTCTCAAGTTGGCTAAATGGCCTATTAGTGTAATTAACTGCAGCATGTTTATTTTTTTAATTGGTGAATTATAAAGGAGTCTTTATTACTAAATGAATACATCATGTTTTGTTTCAGGGTGCCAAGGGACAGCTGTGATCCCTGAAGAATTTGCAGAATTAAAAAAACCCACCTCCATGCTTTCCTTTAAATCAGATCTGAATCTGTTGCATGATTAGGATTGATTAATACTTCACCCCTAAATATGAAATAGATCTGTCTCTGACGTGGCTCATGTATTTCTAATACAGTCCAAATCCATAACAATTATATCTTTGGGACAACCCTGGGAGAATATCAGGAAACACTCCTTGTCTCTGAGGATGACTGAATACTGGCACAGGTGCCCAAGGATGTTGTGGAGTCACCATCCTTGAAAAAGTTCAAAAGCCAGCTGGATGTGGTTCTCGCCAACCTGCTCTAGGTGGTCCTGCTTGAGAAGGGAAGTCAGACAAGACAACCTTTAGAGGTCCCTTCCATTGGGGTTTTGCTATCCCTATGTGACTATAGTGCAGAGAGAGAAGGATAGGGATAGTTGATGAGAAAGAGGGAAAGTGGGAAACCCTCTTTTAAAATTTCATTGGGCTTTTAGAATATTCTGGCTATAAAAACTAGCTAGCAAAGTAGTGTAATAAACCTTCATGATACAAAGTACAGGACCATTGGGTGTTTGCAAACAGTAATGAAAACCTGTTTTCCCAGTTGGACAAATTGGATACGATTTGTCCTGGGACCTCTATAGGAGAACTACTATCAGCAGACTTTCCAGCTATAAGAAAGTTTCTCCAATTTTGAAGGCTTACCAAAATCCCGTGACACTCTTGTTTCCCTATAAACACTGTTTTCCATCTGCTATTTTATTTTTGGTGGTGCTAGGGGGAGGGTGAAAGGAGAAAGGTTGTCTAAATGTTTTCTCTGCTTTCCCACTTGGTTTTTCTTTTCCTTTCAAGAAATGAATAGGATGACTCATTTCCTATCCTGTGACTTGTTCTCTTGGGCTATGCTGAATCTTCAGAAACCTGGCCACTGTGTCCTTCAGCTTCCTTCCAGCTCATGTGTCCAGGTTTCCTACTTGTAGGTGGTGGATATGGTGAGCAACGATTTCTCATTGTGATACGGAACAAGGATGAGGTCAGAGCGTGAGCATGGGTGGGAAATCAGGGAAACACTCTGGAGTCACAGCTGGATCCTTGTTCATTCCTTTCTTCCTGCAATAGTTCAGAGGTCATATTTCTGGAGTGACCATGTAGATAATTACTCCATTCCCATGCTGATACTTAAGTCAGAGAAGTCCATTGTATATGACCTTCATCATCATAGGAAGCAAGGTGAATCCCAGTGCCTTTACTCTCTGTATTTTTTTTACTTGACCTGACAGCATGATTATCATCAGATACAATTGTAACATGCTGCAGAATTAAACTAAAGTGTTACCATTGTCAATTTGTCAACTGTTAGAATCTTATCTCATTATTTTGTTTACTTTGGGGCAGTATGTCTTTTGGATATTTTTTAAACACAGAGTCTTGACTCTTATTTAAAACAACCTTAGTGGTCTTTACAGTATGAGGCATTTCTTAGCCTGAGTTAAGTATGAGGAATGAGTGTCTTCTGGGAGAATACACAAATGACCTTCCCACTCCCACCTCCCATTTTCAGTTTTTGGCAAAAGTTTTGTTTGATGTTCAAAAAATCTAAAGCAAGTTTCCCCTGTTCTCCCACAGAGGCCTGATTTTCTCTGATTAAGAAAAGCATTATTTTTATTCCACAAACAAAAAATATTGCAGTAACTTTTTAATCAAATATTTTAAAACAAAATTAAGTAAGGTTCATCTATTCTTTTTCTCTGTCATTTTTTTCCTTCTCTCTCTTTTTTTCTGGCAAATCAGAACCTGTGTGGCTTTGATATGACTCTTGTATTGAAATGATGCAATGATACTGTATGATACTCACTCCTGACTACTTTATTTGCACAACTAGGATGCCCTATTATCTATTTATTTTTAAAATCTATTGAGATTGCAATTTAAGTAAAGGCAAGCACACAATTGTATTTCTACTGGATGTTATGTCAATGCCCTGATTCTGGTACTGCAAGTGTTTAACGAAATATCACTTACACTAATTTCACCCAGCTTCAAAACTTATTTTTGCTTTCTTATTTGAGAAGACCAAGACAGTTGACTCCTGAACTTTGAAACTGGATTTTACTTTTAACCCATTTGTTCAACTTTTTGGCACTGAATAAGGGGATGTTCTGAATTAAAAGTTCCTTTCCTTCGCCCCTTCCCTGCGGTTCCCTTTATCCTTGTTATCAGATTTCAGACTTTTCCTTCATCTTGCTAGTCTTCTTTCCCTTTTTCTTTACCTCTCTCTCCTTCCTGCCACCAGTCTCTGTCTGTCCCTGACTTAAGCCCCATGGGCAGTACAAGAGGAGAACATTGTCAGGTGGTCTGCAAACTCAAATGAAGGTCGGCAGCAGGGCTGACTGTTTTCCATAGAACCATTTCTACACTAGGAATGTTTCTCACCATAGGCAATAAAAGGCATATTGTGTGAATGTTTGTAATGCCTGACCTTCACATACCAGAAGGGGGCAGTTAGAATAAGCTCATTGCTAAACCATATGGAACATGTTCTGGAAAAAACAAATTGCATTAAGCTGGGGAAAATGCAGCTGTGCAGCATTTTGGAGCTTGGAGCACAAGTCCTACCTGACGCCAATTCTGCTTTGTGTACATACTGTACAAACTGGGACAGAGCACATAACGCAGTGTATAATGTGCTGGATTATCACCTCATTCAAATCTCCAGGCAGACATTCAGCTACATGTACCCTGTCAACTCTGTACCAGGTCATGACCAGTAACAGGATGATACCTCACTGGAGCCAATTTTGTTGAAAACAAAGTCGATTTAATATGAGTTGAAGCAAGGAAACAGAAGAAAAAAAAGTTTAACCTATTATGACTTTAAATTATTAATATAATTGGTGAAGATTTCAAGCCTAACTTATGTTGAGGGTTTCTACCACCTAGTTATGTTTACAAGACTGGCAAAGAGTAGTGTAGCAAGGTCAGGAAGAGAACATGATGTCCTTCAAAACAAGTCATGGCTGCCAGCCTAAAATGGTGGACAGGTGTTTTAGAAGAGGGTAAGCAAAACAAAGCAAAATATCAATACAGAACTGGGGATGCATTGCTTTGGGGGCAGACATGTGGCAAATCACTTGATAATACTGGTGAATGAAAAATTGGGCATGATTCAGCAATGTGGGCTTGCAGCTCAGAAAGCCAATCGAACCCTGTGCCGTATAAAAAGGACTGTGGCCCAAAGGTCGAGGGAAGTGGTTCTCCCCATCTACTCTGCTCTTGTAGAGATCCCGCCTGGAGTACTGTGTCCAGAGGAGGGCCACAAAAATGGTCAGAGGGCTGTAATACTTTTCCTAGGAAGAAAAGCTCATAGAGTTGGGGTTGTTCAGCCTGGAGAAAAGAAAGCTCCGTGAAGATCTTGTGGCAGCATTTCTATATATAAAGGGGGCTTATTAAGAAGATGGAGAGAGACTTTCCACCAGGGCATGTACTGGCAGGACAATAGACAATGGATTTAAACTGAAAGAGGGTGGGTTTAGTTTGGACATAAAGAAGAGATTTTTTATGATGAGGTCTATGAGCCACAAACACAGATTGCCCAGCTAAGCTGAGTAGCCTCTGAGTAGCATTATCTAGTGGAATATGTCCCTTCTAATGGAATATGTACCTTCTAGTGGAATATGTCCCTTCAAGGTTGGACTCGATGATCCGGTGGGTCTTTTCCAACCTGGTTACTCTGTGATTCTGTGATTCCCATGGCAAGGGAGTTGGACTAATGATCTTCAAAAGTCTTTTTCAACCCAAACAATTCAATGATTCTAAAATATTTAGTGTCTATATTGGGATGCATTTTAGTCCTGCAGTAGTTTGTGTTTTAGAAACCAAAGGCAAGACTTGCTTGTTTTTCATCATACTGCAAAGCTCAGGTATTGCATGATGTGAGCACTCTGCTAACTGCTACAAGAGCATGAGACCCACACCCCTTGTCTATGAGATAGGCAGAAGGGTCATTTTTGCCCTCTGTGGCACAAAACCTGACAAAGAGTGATATAATTAGAATATTATAATATGAAAGACTGTTTTGTTAGTGTCTTATACTTGTTAAAGTTGCCAGTCTTACAGCTAAGTGAAGGTCATTGTATGCAATAGGTACCATCTTTGCCTGGAGAACACATCCAATGGAGTCTCCAAAAGTGATAATTCAAGTAGGGAAGCCATACTTCGAAGAAAATAATTCATAAGCTCTCCAAGTGAAGCTTTCATTAAACTTCAAAATGAATATTTCAAGGACAAGAGTAGCTTCAGAATCAAAAGATTGAGGTTGTATATTATCCATGTATTTAAAATTTTCTTTGCTGAGAACAAAGTTTAGGTGTATAATATTATTGCATGCTAAGTATGGGAAGATGAAACCAGTCTTAAAAAACTTCATTAATACAAAAGAGCTGATGAGGCACGATCAACTAAGGATCACAGAGAAAGAATATTTAGTTTTTAAGGGAGACCAAGGGGGTATATTAGCAAATAATTTGAGTGACTAATATTGCCAGTCTAATTAATAATTTACAGCTGTGAAATCCCATTTTGTACAGACTTAGGTTTCATAACCCAAATGAGAAAACCAACTTTTGTTAAAAGAAATTAATCTCCAAGATCATCTTTACTTAAACACTAGGTGTTTACTGTTATGGGGAGTGCCTATGTTTGTGTGTAGTATTAGCTCTAGTGCATTTTGGCTGGTAAGAAAGTGAACAGAAAATCTTTAATATGTTCACACATGAAATGTAAAAGAGGTTTAAGAACAGTGTAGTACGAAACAGTAAAGGTATGGTCATTTAGCGAATATAAGATTAGTGTATTTAGCTGTTAAATGCTATAAAACAGAAAAATGACATTTACATGGTAAAAGACTGTAATTTTCTCTTATTTGTCCCTGCTTGTGTGTACCCCAAGCAGCTACATGCCTTTCCCAGAAGGCATGGGGATTGGCAGTGAAATACCTTCTAAGCTTTACCACAGGAGCACTAGATATTTCTTTGTCCTGCGTCTGATTCCTTTTCCAGTGTAACTCCATAACACTGAGCCAGGGTGCTTGCGTGTGCGCAGTCCAGGCTTGGTGCAAGGTGGAGACAAGAAGCTTTCACTGAGGAATATAAAGTCATCATGGGGATAAGCCCCACTACCTCCAAGGCAGGAGCCACCCCTGGTTGTTTGGTACACCTGAAAGTGATGCAGAATGGAATTAGTCGCTTTAGTTAAAGACAATGAAATCCCTACATGCAAAATATATATGTTGCTCTGTGAGTAATTCTGACATCAGCAAAATATGTGATATGAGAAATACTAAACTGTTAAGTCAAACCTCTTGTCATCAGGAAAGTCTTCACTAGGTGAACCATTAGACTTTCAGATGAATATTCAAGGACAAAGGCGTATCTTGTCTTCAGTTTAGATATCCATGGCTGATAAATTCACTGTATCTATTCTGAAATCTGATTATTAAATTTTATTTCCCAAGTTTTGTACATAACTCTGTAATTCAATTGTTATGGATTTGACTGGTACAGATTAAAGCCTAATAATTAAAATTTCAATTGAAATCAGCTGTATGAAGTCAAATCTGTATTATAAGAAACCTTTCCTGGGAGAATGAAGATAAAGAATTTTTAGAAGTATGAATTTTAGCTTAATTACTCGGTAAATGCCAAAGTATGTTCTGCACACAGTGAAGGGTGTAGGATGCAATTTCTGTCAAAAAACTAAACTAGTACTAGTTATTCTTATTGTCATCAGTAAGAAAATGTTTTATTAAGAAAATTCTCCACTTACCAATGCTTTTTTTTTTTTTGCTGAAGATGCCCTGTAATTCTGCTAGTATATTGGAGAAACAACATAGATCTTGGAAGTATGTGGCAGAACTCAACAAGATGGTGCAAAAAATGTCCTGGACTAGCTTATTTTAAGAGCAGTAGATTTGATTTCTAAAGCTGAAGACTTGCAATGGTGAGTTGACTTTGCTGGCTAATGTATGGCGACATAGAGTATTGCCAGAGTAATCTGATCACCTTCTATGACCAAGTGACTAAACTCTTGGACGAGGGAAAGGCTGTGGATGTGTCTTCCTGGACTTCAGTAAAGCCTTTGATACAGTTTCTCACAGCATTCTGCTTCGGAAACTGTCAGCCTCTGGCCTGGACGGGTGCACACTCTCCTGGGTGGAAAACTGGTTGAATGACTGGGCCCAGAAGGTGGTGGGAAATGGAGTTAAATCCAGCTGGAGGCCAGTGACAAGTGGGGTTCCCCAGGGCTCAGTACTGGGTCCGGTCCTGTTTAATGTCTTTATCAATTACCTGGATGAAGGCATCGAGTCCTCCCTTAGCAAGTTTGCAGATGACACCAAGCTGGGAGGAAGTGTGGATCTGCTGGAGGGTCGGGAGGCTCTGCAAAGGGATCTGAACAGGCTGGACTGCTGGGCTGAGACCAACGGCATGAGGTTTAACAAGGCCAAATGCCGGGTCCTGCACTTGGGGCACAACAACCCTAAGCAGAGGTACAAACTAGGAGAGACCTGGCTGGAAAGCTGCCTGGAGGAGAAGGACCTGGGGGTGCTGGTTAACAACCGACTGAACATGAGCCAGCAGTGTGCCCAGGTGGTCAAGAAGGCCAATGGCATCTTGGCTTGTATCAGAAAGGTCCAGGGAGGTTATTCTCCCCCTGTACTTGGCACTGGTGAGACCGCACCTCGAATCTTGTGTTCAGTTCTGGGCCCCTCACCACAAGAAGGATGTTGAGGCTCTGGAGCGAGTCCAGAGAAGAGCAACAAAGCTGGTGAAGAGACTGGAGAACAGGCCTTATGAGGAGCGGCTGAGAGAGCTGGGGTTGTTCAGCCTGGAGAAGAGGAGGCTGAGGGGAGACCTTATTACTCTCTACAACTACCTGAAGGGAGGTTGTGGAGAGGAGGATGCTGGCCTCTTCTCCCAAGTGACAGGGGACAGGACGAGAGGGAATGGCCTCAAGCTCCGCCAGGGGAGATTTAGGCTTGAGATTAGGAAAAGGTTCTTCACAGAGAGGGTGGTTAGGCATTGGAACGGTCTGCCCAGGGAGGTGGTTGAGTCACCATCCCTGGAGGTGTTTAAGGTGAGGGTGGATGAGGTACTTAGGAGCATGATTTAGGGATTGGTGGGAATGGTTGGACTCGATGATCCAGTGGGTCTCTTCCAACCTGGTTATTCTGTGATTCTGTGATAGACAATGAGAAAATAGCATAAAAGGTGATGTCAAAAAAGGTACATTATCTGACAACTGACTTTAAGACGAAATATATTACTGGTCTGTAAAGACAGAATTTTTCACTCCAACGAAAAAGAGTAGTCACTGTGGAATTTTTTTTCCCCTCTAAGGTTGCCTCAGTTCCTACAACTTACTGCTGTGTCCAGTTTGGCTAGTCTGCAAGTTAATTTACAAGAACAGCCCTGTGTCTTCTTCCTGAGATTGAAAAGTTCAGCTGAGATTCTTCATATTAACAACTATCAAAAATATTCCACAGGCAAAATTAATAAATAACTCTGAAACCAATATCAGGTCATGAGTCCATATTCTTTTGTAACTTTATGTAGGCATTACATGGGGGTTCTTTAAGCAAAATTTTTGCACTTGTAGTTCACAAAGAAATGTGAATGTATGCAGACATTCAGAGTCTATGTTGAAACTTGTAGAACAGCTTTCAAACCCTTAGAGTAAGGTGTCCAAGTAGGTTTTTTTCACCAGAGTTGATGCTGGTTTCTTGGTGGGTTTTTTTTTTGTTTTGCTTTGCTTTTTTGTTTGTTTGTTTATGTTTTTTGAGGGTAGGTAGGCATTTGTTTAATACAAAATTTTTCTGATTTTCAGATCTTCTAAACTACTTTGCTAGTCACAAAAATAACTTTATCAATGTGGTAGGTATAGATAACTAGAAAGAGCATCTCTTTTCCCACCTTATGTATTTAATTTTAAGGTTCTTGTTATCTTCAAGTAAACATGTATCTACAGACCCTTAAAAGCTGGAGCAAGAAATGTAATCTCTCCTTTCTCAAGTGAATATGTTTTGTCTCCTGAAAAATGATGTTTTTCAGCCTTCAGCTTCAAGAAACTTAGGTTGCTGTTCACATGTTAAACAGTATCAGTCCATAAATTCCACATCAATCATCTAATTTCCTGCAACTCTTGCCTGCAAGAGAAGTGAGAAGCAGCACAGCTTTGCAGGGGAAGCTTGTTTTTTTCTAATGTTTTGCAAAATCCACTTCAACTATCATAAGAATTAATTTTCTTACAAAATCTTTATTATGGTTTATCTCCAATTTCATTACTGTTCTTGGATTTGCAGTGTAAACCAACTCATCAGCCAGAATGCCTTTTTTTCATTTCAACACATTTTTTCAGTTTCAGAACAGAGACTGCAATAAACTCATTTTTTTTTGTCAGTCTGTCTTGATCTTTTGTTATCAGATTTTGTTGCATAGCTACATTCTAGACTGCACATTCAGTGATGTCTAAAGACCTTTACTTAAGACTTGTCACTGCAAGCAGAAAATGATTACATGTATTTGAGTACAAATGCTTCTTAGTTCATGCATCCTCAATCCATCAGTAATGGGTGTTTTAAACAGCTCGACTGGAACTGAGCCCAATGTTCTGACTTTATCAGCGGTATTACGTGCATATTTATACTGAGGCACATACAGTCCTTATCCACAGCAAAAAATGCTCTTGCACAGCCAAAACCATCTTGACTGTTACAAGAGCACTATCTAGAGCAGCTGGATTTCTGATTTGGAAGTCTGAACATGTGCTAGTTTTGAATGGATATTTCCTAAAGGAAAGTACCATGTTTGCTTTACATGCAGTAGACACTGCTGAAAACGTCAGACTTTCAGTCCCAGAGCAGAGGCCGGAGAGCATGAGACATAGGTGGGCTCACCTGCATGCATGAGGTCCATTTGCATTGCCTGGAGCAGATTAAACCTCTGTTGTGCTGTGCACACTGGAGTCACTTCTCATGCGCATAATCAAACCATGTTCTTACAGCATATTATCTATTGAGGATGTGGGATTTTGGTTAATATCAGCTCAAGCTGACCCCTGTTGAATGCCTGGGTACATCATATTGCACCTGAGCAGGATTCATCCTTACATCCGTGGGAGTTTCTTCATTGACAGTATGGCATTGCCTTAACTTCAGCACTCTCCAATAATTTGATCTGTGTGTAACTAAACTGTCTTTGAATTCTCTACTTGAAGGTAGGTTCTTGCAAATATTTGGCAATCTAGCTGCCTCTTAGGATATATGTTAGGACTTGAAGAAACCTTATGTGCACTGTAACCTGAACTGTGGAAAACCTTAGTTGAAACTGTTGTTATAGTTTACGGCTGAGGGAAAGAAACTCTTGTAAATATTTGCCATGAGGAACAGTAGGTAGCTGCTGTGGCCTCCAACATACCTTTTGAATTAGCACATAGTCATATAAAAATAAAATAATTTTGATGTGATAACAGAATGTATTTGAGGATATCAGAGCCTCTGTTTATATTTTTGCCCCAAAGGCATTCTCCTCTGTACACGACCTCTGACCCCCAACAGTTAAGCTACTTTTGTGGTGACTTTTTTAAAATCTTCAAATGTAATACTGTGTGATGTGATTTTGTTTAGCTAAGCTGTGCATGTATTTACACAGTGGTTTGTCTTCCAATGTCTCAACCTAGAACCACTGAGCAGAAGAATATGTGAACTCAAGAGTGTATCTAGTTCTGTCTATGGTTTACCTCAGGTAACAGTGCTTTAAGAAAATTTTGACCTGAGACTTATCCATGATGTTGGACTAGGGTAAGGCACAGCTAATGTGGTTTACTTTAAATTGCTGTTTGGCTTTGTGCATCTGAGGAAGGTTATAGTATGAGTTTGTGTTACAATGTTTCCGTCTTCTGAGACTGAAAGAAGCAGGGCAAGAAACAAGTTTATTGTCAGTTGGATGTTTGGGTTTTTTTTTCTCTAAATTATGATTCACTCTGGGATATTTATGTTAACTGTTTGCAACTAACTTGACTGCAGTTGATCATAAGGAAATAATCAGATAAAAATGTGCACATTGGAAAAGAAGACAAAGGTTCTTCACAAGAAAATACAGCTCTTGGTGACCCTGACCTAGCTGATAGCCAAACAGTTTACTTGGCTGATGGTAAATGGAAGTTTTTTTCTCTTGAAATCCCAGAATGAAAGTGGAGAGGAAAAGAAGCCTTTCCTATTTGTCCGTACACTTAGGTTAAAGAATTACTGTTCAAAAAGTCATAGTACCACATGTAATTTATATTTTTCATTCACTTTAGACAGATTTAGGATATTCCAAAAGACCCCTTAGAAATCATCTCTTGATTGGAATGAAAACCATTGTCTCACTGGAGCTTGTGGGCAGTTGCTTTAGAGCAATGCTGTGTACTTGGTGGATTTGTGTTTGAGATTACAAAAGGCTTTTAACTTCCAAGATTATAGTTTGAAGTGGTCCCAATACAAAGAACTATCTTGTACTAGGTGCTTTGTTGGTTTTATATATCAAACACTTGAAATTTTCTGTCATTACAGATGAACATGTGCTGTCTACCGCAGCTGTGGAAGTGTGCTGACTTCAGCTGGGTAGTAGAGCCAAGGCTTCTATTTGAATGAACTTGAAAGATGCACAAGTCAGTCCTTTTACCTGATATTATAGCAATGGACAGCCTGGTGGAAGATCAAACTCTGATGTCTCTCTTCACTGGAGACTGGTAAACAGTAGGAAATAAGAATTCTGTTTTATGAAACATTCAGGCTTTGAAATGTTTGCTTTTAGTCCCACACCAGTGCAAAACACTACTACAGATACTTAACAAGCACACAGGAAAGTAAATTTTGCATAATGGAAACTTTAGCCTTCAGTCTTTGTATTTCACTATACCTAGCTTCTCAAGAGAAATCAGAAAGACCATCTGGAGTTTGAAAAGTCTGTGTGGAAAATTTCATTAATGCAGCTAAAAAACAGATAATCCTTCGATTTAAAGCTATTTTTTTGGCTATAACTGTTATCTTTTTTTTTTCCCCCTTTCAGGCAAATATTAGTGAGTATTCTGTTGAAATCTAGTCTTCAGCATGGAGAAGGTTGCACTTAAAAGCAGGGAAGTTGCGGTCCATAACTGAAGCTATTTATTTAGTAAGATTCCAGCAAAATTTCCAGCATAACATTTTGAAATAATAAGGATTACGATCCAGAGCTAGGCAAGAATAAAAGAGAAGACTCTACATAACCAACAGAATCTTTATTTATTTATTTTTTGTCATGTGTGAAAAAACATAATGATATCTTCTCTTTTCTGAAGCATGCTTCAATGGAAATGTCAAGGATGGTGTCTGCTCTTTGATGATCTGGCTTGTACAAATAAACTTTAAAATCCATTTTAAAGGCAATAGTAAATTTTATAAAGAAAACCAGGATATGTTTTCCCCTATAGAAACCCTGTATGTAGGAAAAGGTATCCCTAGAGCACTTTCTGTGCAGAAACTTATCTCTGTTGTTGTATAATGCACTTTGTTTCAGGGAAGGAACCCCTTCTTCTTTCCTCTCCCTCAAAAATACATACATCTCTTCAATAAAAACACACATTATCTGTTCTCATTCCTTACGGTTTGATCTGAAACACAATTCTTGAGACACTGAAGGTATAAAATACTGAAATCAGAGGAGAAGACACCATTTAACTTCACTTTAATCTAGGTGAAAACCAGACTTTTCAGATTTCTTATTTTGTACTACATTTTCTTCCTTTCTCTTTTTTAAAATTTTTTTTAATCTTAGGGAATATGAATTAATTGTGCCTGCTTGAAGTATCCAATGAAATAATATTGGTTTTCAGCAAAGGACATCAGTGCAACTACACAGTAAGTTGTTGCAACACAAAAGTACTGCCAAAGGTTTTGTTCCAGTCCATCAGATTTCTTTTGATTTGGATGAATAGTTGATGTAGGCAGGCGATGGGAAATTAGGACAATGTTAAATATTTGCATTGAATGTTAAATCCATCTGAATTGAATAAGATGCTGCTTTAAATATACTTTATGCAATTTTGAGTGAATGTGGTTTTGACCAACAGTGAGGTAGGCAGATCCTTGCCAGATGTTTTTGTTTGCCTTCCTCTTTTGTATCTCATGAAACCTCAGGAAAGGGGTATAGAACAGAAATCCATCTTTCTGGCATCCCTCAGTGTGAAAAATAAGTCAAGAAGAAGCCTTCCTGGTGGCCCTCTGAAAGATGGGAAAACAGGCAACTAGTTCTCCTGTAAGGCAAAGCACACCAGAAGAAACGGAAGCAGAAAGAAGGTCATCAATCCACTCACCTCCTGTAAAAAGCATGGAGATAATGAGTGACAGTGTGGGGGAGGGTTTTTTTTTGGAAAGAGAAATGATAAATTAAGGAAAGTTGAAAAGGTTCATCTATTGACAGTACACCAAAGATGGCTCTCACTACAGATTTCTCAAATTAAGATAGGGATCTCTGTGTCAGGGGGCAGCAATGAATAGTCATTCAGGTCTTGTGCATTGCTGGGTGACTGGTGAAGCAGCCAACACCTCATTCATGTTACTTAAATAAAGGGGAAAAAACTTCACTTCTTCATTATCTGAGCTCCATGTTGGTTTATGAATGTAATCGTGAGGGAAGCCTTGTGGCATTAATACCACTCTGTTGGTAATTTTGAACATATTTGTTTTCATCACTGAGCTAAAGTTAATTGCCAGCTGCAGTACGCAGAGATGGATTGACCTTTTCTTCCTTGGCTGTGTTATGCATGATGCACATTACATGCACACCCACAGTGTAAAACATGGAGAAATAGGCAATTAAATATTGTGGTCTTAAGCCGAAAAGCAGGCTAAATCAGTAAATATAACTTGAACAGCATTTTTTTTTTTTATTCTTATGCTGCTGTTAGTCTATATAAAAGAAGGACAGAGAACAGGGTTTTTCTCTGAGAACAGATGTGCTCTCATGTCAGTTCACATAATGAAAACAAATATCTGCAACTATTTTTTTTCCCCTAATAAAAGTACTTGACTGCTGGAGCAGATTTCCCTGGGAGACTGTGGAATCACCATTGCTGAGGATCTTCAGAACTTGATTGGACAATGCTTTGAGCAGCTTGATGTACTGGTGAGGTTTGCCTTCCTCGGAGCAGGAGGATGGACTAGAAAACTCCAGAGATACATCTCAGCCTCAGTTATTGTATGGTTTCAAACTTCAGTGGAATCTGGACTAATGATAACATTATATGGGTAATATCAAAACTGCATTAAAGGTATCTCTTGCCTTTGTTTTTTTTTCCTCTGGGGTTTATTTGAATGCTTAGAGACAGAACTATATTAGGTATATTTACAGACCTAGGTATATACAGATCTATAATATGTATATACCTATATTTAGGTATTTCAAGTTTTTTATTCAATATCGTAGTTTGGTTGAAGTTAGATTATTAGTAACACCCAGCAATATCACATTTTTAGGGGTTTTTTTGATCAGTCTTTTTTCCAAACTCTGTACCTTGAAGGATCGTCAATTATTGGCTTATTTAGGCCAGTCAGCTCCAGCTTGAAGATTTGTGTTCATGGCCAAAACCTAATTTCTTATGAAGCATAATACACTCAATAAATGATTCTCTGGTGTTTATGTCACTTCCAGCACAAACCGTTAACATCAGTAAAACCATGTTAAGCCACTAGCTCTGTGATCTTCCACTGTCTATGAACTGATTAGAAGATACTGTGGCACTTATTCCTGACATAAGCCTAACCACTTGCACAATGGTAGTAATAAAAGATGAGTCCGTTATCCAGGATGGGCACCTTTTGTGAGTTTAGAAGGGAAGGGGGATACAAACTCTAACCTCAGACTGACATTCAAAGAGCAATCCCAGGTCCTTTTGTGCATGAGAAGCTGCAAACAATCACACAGCGCTTGGCTCTGCTTTCTTCCTGATACTATACATGTGGCCTTATTCCCATTTTGACTGGGCCCATAAGTGGGAACTGTTTTCTAGGAAGGTAGCTGATGTCCTTTACTGAGTACTGACAGTTCTTATGATGTCCCTTGATTTAAACTGCAGAGACTGTTGAGAAAAGGGGCTTGGGGTTAGTTCATAATAATCTAAACCATGATGTAAATATTTATAATGCGCAGGACTATATGTTTATCTCTTTAAGCCCTCAAAAGAATAATATGTAGCTTCAGTTGCATTGCTACAATGTGAAGTCCTTGATCAATGCCATGCATCCCTGTAACATCTTGAACTTCAGACTTCTTGAAATATAAATTGTATTGCAGACTTAAACCAGTTACAATCTGCTTGCTTTAAAGAATACCCATGACTTTAAAAATAGTTTTTGAATATTCAATGTATTGATAAGTCCGTGGCTGGTTTTGACTTTTTGACAGTTGTATTGTGTTTTTTAGCTAACAACTATCATGCTTTGAAACAATTTCCCAATTCTCTAATCAATCTGGGCCAATAAAGATTACTGAAATAGTTGAGTATCCCAGTGTTCCTATCAGACTGTACTTTGGCTAATAATGACTTACTGTTTATAATTTACCTACTGAAAACTCTTAAAAATCCTTCCCTGATGAGCAGTAATTCCTTGTAAAGTTTTCAGCAAGGGGAAGGCAGAGTGGAGAAAAAGAACTGAGCATCCATTTGACAAGAACATTTGAGAATGATCATAGATTTTTGTATAATGATGCTGTAAGTCATTCTGATGATTTCTCATCTTTTCCCACACAAATGGCTTTCTTGTGTCACTTATCTCCTGATGTCCTTTTACCTTTCTAATTTTGATAGACATTGCAGTAAGACCTTCAAAATCTTAACTATATCAAAAGCTCTGTATACAATACTTATTTTTACTATCTCAATAGGTATTAGACACAAGACCATCCACTTAAAATGAATGTGATACTCTTCCATCTTCCTTGCAATTTTCCTTGCTCATGTGGCCTACACATGGGATATCTTGGCAATGAATCTGGTTACAAACACTGGAGACTTATAAATTAAAAAGCTTTTGTATGTCCTATATTCCCTTATTTGAATTTTAACCAACCTCTTAAATGTTATGTGTTGCCTGTGTGCAATAATGTACCATTCTGAAAGAAAGAGTTAGAAAAGCATGAAAACCCAAAATATTTCTTAATAGGCTACATCTATTGGTGGGATGTTGACATTTCACTAAAAAATGCTTGTTTGAAATATTTTTTTTAAAATATGGCGTGCTCTTGAAGTTATTGAGTGTCTTGTGGTCACAATGCATATCGTAATGTCAGGTATTCTAAGGACCATAATGTGTTCAGGACCGCACTGTACTTGAATGTAGCAGTGGTGCTCATGCATTAAATAGTGTGCTTTTGTATTATTTGCACACATGCAATAGGTTCTCAGCGATATAGGAGCACCAGGTAGAAATGGACAGGAAACATAGGAGGACCTGTAAAATCACAAAGATCTAGTGCACCTACATGAAAATTATAATGAGAGACCTGCAGTCAAAATACAATTCCAGTGGAAAGACAATATCTTCTTCTCTAAATAGGTATGCACATGAGAAAAAGGGTCAGAAGGTTTTGGGGTGTGGGGTTTTTTTTTGTTTGTTTGTTTTTTGCTTTCTAAAAACTGGTGCATGTTGAGACTCTGGAGTGAGTCCAGAAAAGAGCAAGGAAGCTGGTGAAGGGGCTGGAGAACAGGCCTTATGAGGAGCGGTTGAGAGAGCTGGGGTTGCTTAGCCTGGAGGAGAAGAGGCTGAGGGGAGACCTCATTGCTCTTTAGTGCTACCTGAAAGGGGGTTGTGGAGGGGAAGGAGCTGGCCTCTTCTCCCAAGTGACAGGGGACAGGACAAGAGCAAATAGACTCAAGCTCGGCCAGGGGAGATTTAGGCTGAACATTAGGAAAAAAGATTTCACAGAAAAGGTCATTGGGCACTGGAACCGGCTTCCCAGGGAGGTGGTTGAGTCACCTTCACTGGAGGTGTTTAAAGGACGGGTGGCGAGGTGCTGAGGGGGATGGTTTAGTGTTTGATAGGAATGGTTGGACTCGATGATCCAGTTTCTCTTTTCCAACCTGGTGATTCTATAATTCTATGTAATGTTTCCCAGAATGCCATGATCCTTTATATACATGTATTTCCATAGGTCAGCATTTAACCTCACTGCCAGCTCTAAAATGTATGCAGGAGAGCTGATGTTAATTTCTAGCATCTTGAAGACAACCAACCAAAATAACTATTCTGATTCTGCTGTGGAAAAGGGATGTATTTCTCTCTTACTACAGTGTCTTGAACAAAATATCCTGTTTTTACCAAAGATTATACTTGAAACGGATATCATAAGGTTGCATATCTAAACAAAAATGCATAAACAGCTACTGTGTGTATGTAACTAGTCAACATGTAATGTTTAATTTCTCTAGGATCTATAAGAGACATCTAATTTTGGTATCATCCATTTGGGTGCATGTGTGCAAAGTCACATCTTGTGCATAAAGTCATCTTGTGTGTGTGTGTGATTATTAACATTCCTCCACTGGTGTGCTAAGTCACTGTGCAAGGGATTTGAGAGACATTGTAAGTGGGTTTGAAGCAACACAGCCTCCTTTGAAAACAAAAAGAAATAGATATTTTAAATTGTAAAAGACTAAAATGAAAACCAGAAACGTTTTCCTGCCTATGTTTGTATTGGTATTAATGAAACATTTAAAGGTGTCATATTACATTACCCTGATGACACAAATTTTTCCCGTAAGATCTACAAATGCATACGCAGTCCTTCTTTGCCAAAAGCTCCCCTTCTTGCCAAGTACATTAGACCACTCCTGACATACTGGATAAATCCAGCCACAGGTAAATACAATGTTTTCCAACTAACTGAAGATCAAACGAAGTTGATTAACTTATCATATCAGTATAAACCTACTGCATTTTCTCAATGTGACAGTTTTGAATGATGACTTATCTAATTTATTTATTGAAAACTTGATCTCTGTTTTAACACACAGATCCTCACAAATTCATTGTTTTTGTCGAAGTGTTGCACACTTAATGCTACTTTGCGTGAAGTTTGGTATTTCACTTTACTTCATGTGGTCAAACTACTAAAATAGATAAAAGATTTAAACACTGAGCTGACAAATAGGTGAATCTCTATTACTGCAGTCTTTCTCAACACTCAAAATTAGCATGACATAATACACTGTACAGAAGGTAATCACTTCTCCCAGTAACTGAAATGGACTTATCTAGAGGATTGTTTTTCAATAAAGTAGATTTTCAGACAACCTGGAAAGCAGTTATTCCACTTCAAGAGTTAGATATTTGCTAATTTGCTTCTGTATTTCTGCAAAGCTTGGTGTTACTTAGTATTTAGTATTGCAAAACCTGTCTTGAGGTGGTGCTTGGAACATATGAAACAAACCCTTGATTATAACCTGCTTTCCACATTCTTGGTCTAATTGACCAAGGAGAACTCTCCAGAGTTAATCTCAGATTTGAAAAGAGGAATGCCTGTTTTTTGACATTAGTGTAGAAATTTAAAGTGTAGTAGGAAGGAACTACTGATTTGCATGACACTGAAAATTAAATTTATTGCAACAATAAGACTGGGAAAAATTGGTTTCATAGGTGAAATACACCCTGACAAAGTTCATCCTCCCGTTGTATTCAATTTCTTAGTACGTTTTATTAAAGAAACAAAGAAGCAGAAGTCCTATTTGACCAGTAAATTCTTCTTCATTCCAACAGTTACAGTTGATGAGACCTAAGCTTCACCAATGACAATGAGGAAAAAAAAATCTCACTGAGTTTGAGGTGTCAAGACTTCACTGAATTTGCCATTTTGTCAAATTTACAATGTTTTTCCAAAGCCACACCATTGGACTGGATAGTCCTGAGAAAAAGAAGCTGAGTTCTGCTTATGGACAACACTGTAGGAAAAAAAACACCACACAGGCATGTCAGACTAACATTGAACACTGGTTAATGAACTATCTCTCAGGAGGATTTTTTTAAGCTTAGTGTGGATACTAGGCTAAATTCATCATAGGATTGCTTGGGAGTTGGACTGTGGGCAAAGCAATCTCTTCTGTATAAATACATTCTCCCCTTTAGCAAAATCCACCTTATGGAACAAGTGTTGAGTTGCACGTGAAGGTGACTGCATGATTTTAACATGTTAACAAAATCTGATTATGGGGAGCTTGATCAAAACAGTCAGTTGAGAGAAATGTCTGATCTGAATTTTACTGCTGTGAAAAAATAATATCAGTAGTTACTGTGCTTGTGTACCTTTATATTATTATTTTTAGACCCTTCAAAATAGTAACAAGTTTTCATTACAGTTTTCAAGTTTGCTAAAAGTATAGGTGCCTCATTGCAAAACTTTTCAAAGACACAAGAACATATTTCTGAAATTTTACATAAAATTGTGTTTGAAGGAATTTTTAGAGCTTTCAATGGAAAGACCATCTTGTCGTGAGAGTGAATCCTGTTAAATTCTGAGCTGAGGCCGAGACAACTGATTGGCATGTAGATTAAAGCAAAACCTAAGTCTTCTCTGAGCATTTACTGACAGCTGTGAACTTCGACAGTTTCAGACAATGAATTTTCCAATTTGTGTTAGAGGGCTTTCTCTAAGTTGCAACAAATGAGAAAGGAAAAAACACAGCAGATGAAGAAGGGGCTATCCATGGAGTCAAGTTGAGTGTCTTTTCTGACACTGTAATTTCCAAAGCAACAACAATAAAATAAAGCAACAAAAACTCCCATTCCTCATCATAAATCAATAAAACACGTTTCCATAACATTTTTATTATTCTGATAACAACAACTTGACATTTTTGCACTGGCTCAGTTAAGATTTTCCTATCTGTTGGCTGCCAAAAAAAAAAGTTCTCTAATTTTCAGCCATCCACGGGAAAGTGTTTCTTTCTGATTATTAATGAATGTGCAGACAGGATCATTTCATGTTGTAAATTCTGAATTTTGCTAGAAAAAGCAGGAAAATAGTACAGATCATATACACAAATGGTACATTATGACAGTAATAACAAAATATTATACTCCCTTTCTTAAAGATGAAATTATTGATTGTGAAAGATACCAGAATGACAACCATGATTCATTAAACTTTTAAAATAGTGTCTGGTAGATTCAGAACAGCAAATTCTCACAAAAAAAAAAGTCTGCTGCTGAGCTGCCTGAGAGAGCAAATCTCTTTAGTGTGTCTCTGCACGACTCTATAACAGTCCACTCTCCTTTGCATCTTTGACAAACCTAACCATGACGTTTTAGATCATGTGTTAATTGTGATTATTTACATCTAATGCCCTGGCAGACTTATTTTAGAGACTTATATATTTCCCTTAGGACTGGAAAATGGCCTTTGGCCTAATGTGTCTGACTGTGCAGGTTTATCTTTAATCTCACATGCCTGCTGTTTTCAGATACTCCAAATACTTCTGTAAAAGAACAAAAAATTAGACATATTTCATAGTGATTGCACCTGTTTAAATCAGATTTTGTTTAAATCTGATTAATGGTAGGTTTTTTTTGTTTTATATGTGCTACCTAGAGGTGTGACAAGTCTTTCTCCTGTTCAAGAACACTACAATAATATGCCAAAAAATTGTGAAAAAGTTGATTTTAATCCAAACTATTCTCATGGGTGATGGCATGAAAGTTTATATGAGCATGAGAGAAGGATGGGACTGCTTTTTCCACTCTTGATATTTACTTAAATTAATCAAATGATTACCCTAGGCTTTGGCAAGTCCATATTGCTCAGGAGAAGCAGGGGAGGGCCAGAAATTTCCATGCATTGAAGCTAATCTGTCATCAAATATAAATGAGAAACAAAGTAAGCTTCATTAGGCCTGTTGCTTCAGAACAACTTGTGAGAGATAAGGGGTCTTTGGGGTTGAGTCAAAGAGTCCCTGGCAGTTCTTGCATTATTTAACTGGCTTGTTTACTCCAAATAACACTGTTGGCTCCTTTTCATATAAAACTTACACCTCAGATATTTCATGGTGGTAGTACTTTTGTCATAGCAGTGACTTCAATATGCTTTCCAAGATCAATCAAGAAAACCATGTTGTGGTCGTTTTGGTTTTTTTTGTTTTTTTTTTTTTTTAGTATTGTAACTGAAAAGCCCATTTTCCATGACTTGGATTTGAGAATCAGTTAATTCAAAACACCAGAGCAAAACCTGAGAGTTTGCATAACAGGCTGTGATTATCCCTCCTCTAATGGATGAAGGAAAATGGTCATGGTTTTGCAGATTGTTTTCAGAGGAGTGGAAGGCCTGCAAGGCTCACACTTGAGCCAGAGGTTACTGGGGTCAAAGTTCTTTCTTGCAAACCATGAGAGTTTTGGGAAAGAAGCCTGGAAAATTAATAACCAGAATACGGCCCTTATCTCGAATCTGTGAGGCTTGCAATATCTCCTTCAGTAAATGGGAAAGAACAATATTAGGCTAAGCTTTAGAGGCCGGACAAAAGCCATACAGCATATGTAAGACATTAGCTGTGTGTGCCTGTGTGGTCACTCATAAACTATTCTGTGCACTAATATGCAAGATATAATCCTACCTTTGTAGCATGTCAGCCTGCCCAGCCACCAGCTCAGTGACTTTTGAGTGAATTCAGGCATATCTCTCTACTTCCTAATCTTTCACAGCAGAGAGAACAGAAGAAAACCTAGGCTTTTCCCACTGTAGCGAAAGTTGGGCATTTTATACAAACTGTCAGAATGACTTTAGCTGCAGTAGTGGGAACATGTTCTTCTGCCAGTTCTTCTATAGGGCAAGAAAATTTGTTATCAGGTATAGATATCTTTAATTGATATATGTGTTTGCTAGGTAAACATGAATTGCAGCCTCAAGACCATAGACCTGTGAGGTAGCTCAAAATGCCATCACTTCTTAAATGTTTGCTTTATATAAGAAAAGTAACTCTACTAGCAACACTGCAAGCCAATTCAATTGATTTTGCACTATGAGGAATTATGTGGCAATTTAGCTGCAGTAGTGGGAACTGAGAGAAGTCCAAACTGACCAGATTTTATTACCTCAGATGTTAATTTAGAGGCTTAATTTGGGCCCCTCAAGTTTCACAGATACATTCTCATACAGCTTGAGTGGTTTAGGAAGATGGTTCCTGACAATTCAATTGATTTTGCTCTATGAGAAATTATGTAGCAATTTGATCAGATGGGATGAGCAGATGTAGTACATCGCTGTCACTGAAAAGGTTGTACCTGTCTTTCATCTCATTTCCAGACATGCAACCCAGCCTTTCCCAAACTCGCATGAGCCAGCTCAGTTCACTGATCCAATTGAAAATCAAGAAGTCCAACATGCAAGAAGAAGGTATGTAGAAAGACATATGGATTTAGTATTAGTATTCTAATGTGAGGTACAAGATGGTGATGTGACGTAAGCATTTCTGCCTCTCCTTAATTTCCTGCATGCTTTATCCTGTGAGAGACACATAGGGGGTTTTGTATCTGAGTTAATCCTTGCTTGAGTAAAAGTTACAGTCCATATGCAGCAGGAGGTTGATTCTTTTGGCTGGCTCATAGCTTTACAACTCTTTTTGATGTACTACTGTATATTTTGTCAGTCTGGTGAACCTGGATAAGAAAATTTTTTTTTAATAAGTCCATTTCTTCACATGCTTTTGACATCTTGGTTTGCCAAATGATTTGATGTCAACTTCAGGGTAGTATGTCTTATCAGCTGGCATGCGTTGTATTAAAGATGTGTTCTGCCCTCAGGTGAGACATCTACTTGTACTACTGTGGGCTGTTTTCTGCAAAAGGACAAGAAAAAAGGCAAAAAAGAAGAAACCCCTGTTTCTCATTTATGGTTGACCTTGATGATGTCACAGGTCTTTTCCAGCCTAAATAATTCTATGATTCTATTCCAGAGTAAAGGAGTAACTTTCCTTTAGTTACCACCTTTTCCACTTCCCTCATATCTTCTCTTCTTTGTGTATCCTGCTTTCATAAGCATAATTTTGCAGATAGAGAGAACTGAGAGTAGATCATCCTGCACTGCTAATCTCAGCCTTGTGAACATCTGTCAGCTATTCCCTGCTCTACTTTCCTCTACTAAAAAAACATTGGGTTTTTTTAACATGTGGATGCCTTTAATTTTCCTTCCTTGTTGTGGAGACATACTTTCAAGAGTTTTCTGCAATTCCGAGGTTTACAAACTTTTTTTAAAAATGAAAGGTGATATTCTCAAGTAGGCATATGCTTTCAGCAATGGAACAGGAGAAATCTCTCCACTTCTCTAGCCCCACACACCCCTTTAATGCTGTTGAGGTCAAGATAAGCAGTGATTTTAAGTACAGCTTAAAGTCACACCGTAATTTGGTGCCATAGACTTGAAATTAGACTTTGGGTTGTTTTACCCTTTCTGAGTGTAAGTTGAATTGTAATATTTTGAGAAATGTACATCACACGTGATTAAAAGTTGATCTCTTCTTTTTGTGGTTCTTCAAGTGCTTTCACCAAGTGATTTCACACAAGCCAGTAAAGTGTTGACAGGGATAACCTAAGAGTACCTTTAGAGAAATATATATACGTAAAAGATTTTCTAACCTTATATGCTATACTGCTGGCATTTCTGTTAAAATTTATTTGCTGTTAGAGGCTCAGACCTAAGGAAGTACTACTGTAATCTTGTCTGTTGCAGTTATTGATTGGTAAATTAATTTTTTGAGAACTGAAGTTAGCAAAAATTATTACTTTTTTTTTTTTTTTGATTCCTGGTGTTGGCAAGGAGACACTTTTTCTCCATCCCTGCATTGAAGCAAGGGATTTTTTTTTTAACAGTTCTGCTGTAAAAATATATAATTACGTGTGGGTAGACTTGGCATGGACCACTTCCCCTTTAGGGATTTGAAGAAAACAAGCCTTTTCAAATACCCTTAATAACATACAGGTAAATAATGAGTTCAGACCAAATAACTTCTAAATATGAGAAAAACAAGCATATTTATACTCCTACTGCTAGCCAGAAAAAGATCAGTGATTACCCATATCCTGCTAGTGATATTTTACACAGACCTCTCTACTGTTTTCAAGTGGGAGATCAGTGCCTAGGCTGATGGCAAGCAGGATATGAACCTTATAAAGTATTTCCTGCTGAAAAGAGCACTTTGGATTATTGGATAGGCTAAAATGTCATTTAATGAGCTGAATTATGAAAGACGTACTCCTACACACTCAGGAGTAGGTGTAAACTGACATAAGTGGTCCTGATCTTGCAAAAACCCCTGGTATGCCCAATACAGTAAGAAATCCCACTAATTTCCAATAATACAGACAGTTTGTGGCACCAGGGACTTGGCTTAAAAGGACTGTACCTCAATACACTATCCTGAAAATACGATTTAACTGTTTCCAAAGTAATGACTCTTCAATGCAGGTGCTATCTTTCCATAGCAAATGTAAAGTAGAACAGAATAGGCTTATGTGGAGACTGTTACTCTCTGGAAATTACTACCTAGGACATAACACCTCTAAAGGGGCTGGAAACTAATGACCACATTTGTTTACTTTTCTGTAGGGATCCCAACTAGGTTTAAAGTTGTTAGTATGTATGTGATGCAGAAGGATGCTAATACCTGTGAGGGGCAAGGAGGGACAGGTGGGAAATGGGGAGGGAAAGGCTGACCTGCAGTCTGTGCTCGTGAAAGGAAGGCAGAAGATGTCATGAGCATCTGCCATCTAGGGAAAACTGAGATGGGAAATTTGGGCACAGATATTGCTACATGGTTCTTCAAAAACCTGGTTTTGCATCTTAACCTCAGATTCTTAAGGTAATGGTACAAATGTGTACAGTACTGAGAAAGGTCACTGGAAAAAATGCTAGGTATTCATGGGTACACTGTTATCTCAGTTGTCCTGCATGAAAGCACAAAGAATTTTGAGCTACTTCCCACTCTGTGTTGGGGATAGAACTTAATAAAGGAGAGATTTCTGTGAGTGCTGCTCTGGTCATCAGTTCTCACTAAAAAGGCTTTGTATGTCTGACCAATCAAAGTTTTTTTCTTTTCAATTTAAAACCTCAGCTGACAGCTGGCGGATGCGTATCTTCAGCCAATAGGCCTCATAGACTTTCGCAAATATTTCAGTTCTATCCTCTAACCTGTAAACTTCTCTCTAACATTTTTTAAATTGAGCCACAGCCAATTTAACTTTCTGCTTTTCTCAGACTGTCAGGTACTTGGCCCCATTGTCTCTGCTTGACCATATTAGATGAGGGAGTGCAGCATTGGAGACATGACAGCTGATCTTCCTGCTGTTACCAATAACCAAATACGTACAATGAATGTGAGGTACTGTGACACGGCGATACTAGAACGAGGAAAATGAATTTAGAGCACTATGTATTTGATCATGTATGACAGCAAAAGTTATGGAAACCTAGATTTTGGATTTATATTATTTGCTTGCTCTTACCATACAGCATAACTCCTACTGTAATATTGCATGTGCACAGAAGTGTGGGCAATACATCCAGTGTGTCTAGCTTGTGTCACATCTACTACATGGGTCTAGGTGTGGGTGGACCTATAGGTTCTGCATGTGCACTGGAGTTGCTCTGCATGTGATGCCCTGTGGATGTGTTTGGCCTCATTGGACATTGTAGGCAAAAGCTCAGAATGCTTAATTTCTGCTAATTTAAAATTCTTCGGTGGAAGTAAAGACCATGTCTAGGAAATTCCAGAACTCACTAGGAAAACAACCTTTGAGATAATCTCAGGATACAACAGCACAGGCACTGTGAAGATTGCTCCCAGAGAGCTAAAAGTATCCTCCTAGTAACTTCTGGTGTTCACTGTAGGCAGAAGGTAACTCACAGCCAGGTGGGTTTTCTTGTTTACCATAGCATATCTGTCACAAACAAACTGAACTTGAGAAGTATTGAGTTATCAGCTTGTTGGGTTAGATTGTCCTATTGTCTCCACTTCAGAGAAGAACAACTATTAAACTGCTGTGTTTCCTTGTACATTGGTACCTCTTTCTAATTAAAAGGCAGTGAATGGGCCTGTAGTTCAGGAGGTTCTTAGGAAGCAAGCAGCAGCCTCTGTCTTCTCTTGGCCATATGGTAGCTCTCTGTTTGTAGAAAGGGAAAAAAGGTAACCTTTGATGCTTCTTTTAAACTGGAAAATATGTAAGTTCATATAGGTTTTTTTCCTATATCTTAATTGAATCTTTATAGCTTCCCAAATGGAACCATATGAATATTTTAAGAAGCAATTTCAACATTTTGCCCTATGAATTCCTGCTGCAGTTCAGATAATGGCACAAACTCTAGCTTTGCTCTTATAAAACTTGTCCATTTATCAGGTTATTAGCCTTTTTTAATTTCAACTTTCTGTTTAATGATTTCAAAAACTAGATCTGAGTTTTAATTTTTTTATGTTATGTATTGAGATGAACTGTAGACTGTCTCTATAGAGCTCCTCAAAACACCATGAACTTTATTGACAGATCTTGCAACACAGCTACCTAATTACCTGGAAAGTATGGAAGGGAAAACTGGGAGGGGAGTGAATTTACTCCCATATAAAACCTGTACAATCACTGATCTCAGGCCACATGCATCAAAATTTTCTTTCCTCGAACATAAGTTTTTGAGGTCAGAAGGTGGAAAACCATTTCAGAAACTGAGTCAGGCATTAAAGCTGTCCTTTTCTGTTTTACTAAGCGGAATCAAGGATCCTCAATTGTCTCTCCTATCGTATTTATTTGTATATATAACATCTCCATCCATTCTTCTTTCATCTCTATAATAGCGCGCCTAAGTAGTTTTCTTGACCTTTAGAGGAGTTTTGTGGGAGGGAAAGATGCCAGGGCTTCTGCCCTGTTGTTCATAGCTACAGCTTTATCTCATCTTGTGGCTCAGAACGCTGCTCAGTTTTCGTCAGTGTCAGAAGTGAGGCCCCGCAGGGGCATGCTGTCTCTGGGTTAGTGAAGGGATGAAAAAGGAAAAAATAATAATCATAATGATTCTTCAGCTTCTCAGCTACCAGTCTAATCTGCCTGAATTGGGAAAACATTGCTTGATTTTTTAACTAAAAAGAAGCCTTTCTCTGTCTGTCTCCCTGTCTCTCTCTGTTTTTCCTTCCCTTCAAAGTCATGAAAAATAGAAGTTAGGATATTCTGGAACAGGATGTGCTATACGAAGAAACCATTCTTTCTTCAGGCATAGGTGGTAAAGGTGCCGCTGTCATCTAAGCAGCAAGTCGTAGTTGCTTTGACTGAATGGTGAACCTAACATATGGTTTAAACTTGATAGTGTATGCTTCTTTGTTCATTTTCCTGTGGCTAAGGCACAGACAGTGCACTAGGGAACACATACCTCTCCTGTTAAACTAAAAAGCACCAGTGTGCATGGATGTGAAAATGTTTGTGGCAAAGTTTGTAGGTTCAGTTGTCAGGGATTTCAGAAGGAAGTCCAGAACGTGCAGTTTGCTCTGGAGGTCAGCAAATGTTACAGTTATCCATTTTGTCACAATTGCATAGTTATTACCCTGAAGTTCTTTAGAACATCAGAAAATAATTTTGTATGTGCCTACCATTGCCAGCTTTGCTTACCTACACTCAAGCTGGGCAGTGCCTCACTCCAGCTTGAGGGCGTCATTTGAATAATCATGTCAGAGTGGGTTGGCCTTTTACTCTCTGTTCATAAACTTCTGTCTGGATTTTTGCATTTATGAGTCTACGTGTTTTTGTTCCAAGTTCTAATTAATAGCTTCTATCTTGCTGTTGATCTTGGAGTAATTCCCGCTGTTCTCTGCTGTAGTACTAGTTCTTCCATATACTGGTGCTGATCCAGAGGGGTAAAGCATTCAGCAAGAACTACAGTCCCACAATTTTTTTCCCTCTTATATGTACTCAGTTGATTTCCTTTTCCTGATATGAACCATTTTGTTACACTGGCAACTTAGCAAAAGCAAAAAACTTGCAAGAGCAGTCTAGCAAGGTTAAAAAACCCTTTCCTGTGTTCTTTTATGTCCACTTTCTCCTTGGTTCTTAGTGTGTGCAGGTTTGCCCCGTCCCAACAATAGCAGCCTTTCTTTTGTGTTGGTGCCTGATATTACTACTATTACTTTGTGCTACCACATCAAAGCAAAGATAGTAATATCAGTGTGCAAAGTGACATCTTTATGATCATTGATTATTAGTTAGATAGTGTTAACTGTTAGCTTTTAGAGTCTCTCAAACCACTTTACTACTTATTCAATGTTATCTATTTCAGGCACAGTCCATATTAATATTTCCTAAGGCGGTATGGCTCTTTGTTTCTTAAAACCCTTTTACCAAACATGGGGAACGTGAAAAACTGGTGGTTGTTTGTGGAGACTGTGTGTTCAATATCTAGGGCAAAGTAACAGCAAATACAAGAAATTATGTTTGATAGAGGACAAAATTAATTCCCTAAGAGGAGATGCTAGCACACCCCAGCATGTAGGCTAATTGGCTCAGCTGCTTGCCTGTGTAACCTAATACTATGTTCTGAAAGTGAGAGGCAAAAACTTGACCATACTTGCTAACAAACATTGTGATAACTCTCATGTCTAACTGCAGTAGGCCTGTTAGCATGATTAGTCACTACAGTTGATTGGAAATTCTGCACGTTTGGGGCCCATGTAGGGATATTAGACTCACATAATGTAAACAAGTATTCTATTAGATTAATGGTCTGCTCAGTATGGGTAAGATGGGAGAAATTTTAAGTACTTAATGAGAAAGGCATGTTCCTGTGACCTTTACTGCCTTTCCTTTCAAAGGTCTGTGGGAGTACTCACATAAACGAAAACTTCCAAGATTAGGCCTGAATTCATTAAGTACATTATCCTCCTGAGTCGTTATCAAATTAAGCTCTGTACAGCAGCTCTCAGATGTCTTCTTTGGAGACAAAATGTAGTCTGATCCTGCAATTCATATGTTGTTATATCACCGCAAACTGTTATCATGAACCTTTTATGGTCTCATGTGAATATGAAAGACTCTGCCTGAAATATATTTGGTACTAGGCCATGAAACCCCCACAGTATTTGTGTATAGAAGACAATTATGCATTTCTGAAGTGTTTTGACAAAAAACCCACAGCGAGGATAAATAGACTAGAGTGAGAAGCAGGAAATGTATTACTTAAGTTATGGAATAGCCCATACTCTTACCATCTTCATCAAGGGGAGGAGGGCCATGTTTGGGACTAAACTGAGGGGCAGAATCACAGTTCCCATGGAATAATGACAACCAAGTCTGATTAGAGCAGTTACTGTTGGTCAGTTTGTGTGTTTTGAATAAACTCTAGATTTGTGGGGATATTATTGAAGAAGAAGTAAAGCTTCTGGATTCTAAAAAAATAAAACATCTGTCCTTTCCTTATCCTACCAACTATTTCACCATGGAAAAACTAAGCAACTAACATTAGTAAAAAGAAAGAACAGGTTTTGCAGGGCATTAGGGGGATGAATTAGCAGAGACAGAGTTGGGGTGTGCATCTTTATCAATGACCTGGATGAAGGGATTGAATGTACCCTTAGTAAGTTCATGGATGATACTAAGCTGGGAGGAGGTATTGATCTGCTTGAGGGTATGGAGTCTCTACAGATGGATCTGAACAGGCTGGATTGATGAGCTGAAACCAATGGCACAAAGTTCAACAAGGCCAAGTGCAAAGTCCTACACTTTGGACACAACAACCCCCTGCAGTGCTGCAGGCTTGGGGAGGAGTGGCTGGAAAGCTGCCTGGCAGAGAAGGACCTTGGGGTGTTGGTCAATAGCTGAATAAACATGAGCCAGAAGCGGCCCAGGTGGACAAGAAGGCCTATAGCATCTTGGCTTGTATCAGGAACACTGTGGCCAGTAGGACCAGGGAAGCGATTCTGCCCCTGTATCCAGCACTGGTGAGACTGCACTTCAAATATTGCATTCAGTTTTTGGCCCTTCACTACAAGAAAGACATTGAGGGGCTGAAGCGTGTCCAGAGAAGAACAATGAAGCTGGTGAAGGGGCTGGAGAACATGTCTTATGAGGGACAGCTGAGAGAACTGGGGTTGTTTAACCTTGAGAAGGGGAGGCTGAGGGGAGACCTTATCACCCTCTACAACTACCTGAAAGGAGATTGTGGAGAGCTGGGAGTTGGTCTCTGTGCCCAAGTGATAGGTTATGGGATGAAAAGGAGTGGCCTGAAGTTGTGCCAGGGGAGGTTCAGATTGGACATTAGGAAAAACATTCTGTCCTGCAAGAATGCTGTCTATTGCTGGGGTGTGGTATTCCCTGCTCCGACACAGTGGTAGGCAGCCTTTTTCCCCTGATGTGGGAGCAGCTCTTTGTATCTCAGAATTTTACCCATCATTTTTCTAGTCCAGCATATGTCACTGGAGTCCAAAAGTGATGCTTTCAAGAGAATATTTAACATATAATTATCCTCATCCATCCTCCAGCTTCCTCCTCCTTCCTTCCTCTGTAGTCCCCTGGCAGGAACTCCTGGCTCATATGGGGAAATCCAAGTGCTTTGTGGTTTTCACCATATTTTCTTTCTGTATTTGAAAAGAACCTGGCATAAAGGGAGGCTGGCACTTCCACAACACATAACCAAAGCCACCAGTTCCAGTAGGGAGCAATAATAACTATGCTCTTAACCAACAGAATCACTGAAAGGTGAACTCAAGATGTTCTGAATTCATTCCCTACTCCATTACTTTTCTAAAGAGTGTCCTCTACTGGATCAATGATACTTTTAAGTTTATACATTGCACACACTTACAGCACTATTAGGTTAATCTTTTTCACAAAGGACTGTATCAGCAAAATATTTTATGTATATATATGTCTATGATATTAAGATATTAGTCTTTGTGCATACTTAACATAAGTTTTCTGATATTTAAGGTAAGCTTTTTTCTGGATCATTGCTTTAAGGGTAAACTCAAGTATTTTAGTATTGCTTAGCATTAGGCACAAAAGTTTAATCAAGAATAATTTGCTTAAATGTCATATTTCTCTGGAAAATAACTGATTTGATTTGGGGTTTTACCTACATGACAAAGAGCATGGGCTAAATCCTCTGGACTCCAGTCCTGCAGGCTTTTTTACACAAGTAAATCTTGCAGGGTAGAGCTTAGTTAGGCCTAAAAGCTGTAAAGACATTTACTTTAGTAACTCTGTAAAAAACACTAACCAAGGAAAAATTAAAAATCATCTCTAAAATGATGACTTTTACCTAGAGATCAAGCGCTGAATAATCAACATGTTGTGTGACACCCTGCAGGTTAATGATTGGTAATAAAAGGAAAAATGTTTCTAGAATTTTACTGCAACTTGTGTAGATTCTTTCCACATAATTTCTCTTTTACACATGCTAAGTAGAGGCAGATTCACTTGCTTAATTCCTGCTAGTGACATTGTGCTTAAATTAATACTAATTGTTTATGTAACTTAGAGCAAAATGGCTGTTCTGCCAGACAAACATCTCTTGAGGTGACGTCAAATCGGGATGGTCTCTTATGGAAATCTCAATTAATGTTCTGGGGTTTCTTTCTCTCAGCTCATCAGTTATAGCAAAGTGTTCCTGATTTGCAGGCAAATGTTTTTACACTTAGGGTTATTAGACTTGAACTGACTCCTTACTTCCCTCAAATATCTGTGATCACCTAATTTTTTTACAGTGAGTAGCATGTGCTGTAGTGTGGGTAGTGTAGGCTGTGAAATACAAAGGACATCTTCCTTATCACTACATTAAGCTTCTGGCTTACCAGCTAATGTTATTGGAGAAAGATATATTTCCAAGCTAACTCTAATTTGATTTTTTTTTTATTTCTGTTAAGTAAAAGTGGAAGGAGGATTACTTTTCCTTGTTGAGAGTATTCAATGCTCTTTTTAATTTGTTTTAGGTTGATGATATTCTCAAGACATTATTTTACAAAAATATAAAATCAAACTTTGCATAAAGATACCAGTTCTGATCAGGGCTCTGAGCATTAAACTTCCATTGACTTTCTCATCAGTTTCTCCTGCCTATCTGATACAATCTTTCTAACTAAAGGAAAGGCCACCTTCAAAAGTAGTGTTTTGAGCAATACACTGCTTCCATATTTCTAGGAGAAAGTGGTTAAGAACTTCTGGAAATGTTGCTTTTAGTTATACATATAACAAGTAAGACTTAAAAAAAATTACATCTTATTTTATCATGAACAATTTTACACCTCTGGGACCAGAACCCTAATGATAGCAAATTGGCATCATTCCACTGACTATAGAGATTTAAAGTAGCTGAGGTTTTGGCAGCATTTTCCAATTGTACATTGTATTACAAGTGGCACATTATTTTAGTGATTAAATTTTATTATATCTGAGGAATCCCTTTGTACCTGAAGCAGACGTAATAGTCTTCCTGGTATGGAAATAAACAAGGACCATAAACTGCTTACCGCAAATCACTGTAAATAGCTACCTCACGTTTATTTTCTTCCTAAGTCTCCTGGTTGCTAGAATATACGACTCATTATTTGGGCAAGAACAGACAATGGGTCGCCATTGTACTGAGTACGTGATTAATAAAGAAGCTTATTTTTAACAGCAAAACAATGTGCTGTATTTAGAAAGAAGTAAGCAAGGATATACAGATCTGGATTAAAATGCTGCAATGATGTTTAGCTGACCACCGATTATTATTTTTTTTTTTATTTTAGAAAGTTGCTTTAGCTATTTGAGTTCATGAGAAAGTCACAGCAAGAAAAATATTATAAGTCACCTATTTCCCCTTACTCCTTATGTTGCTGGGTAATTATAAATATTTAAGGATGGACATAAAAGAAACTCAAATAAGATTGATTTAATTAATTTGAATGTGATTTTTAGATTTTTAGAAGTCTTGCTTGATAGTTCCCCAGGATTTAGTAATATTTTCTTCTTTCCCCCAAATGCTTGTGACCGTGATCACATCCTGTCTCAAAGAAAATGGATGGTACCTACATTTGAGATACATTCTAAAAAAATTAACCACTTTTAGTCTAGATAAAAAATATCTGATAAAAAATGGCAAGCATTCAATTGTATAGCAAGGTGCCTGTTACCTGTTCAAAGTATGCCTTGTGTACTTTTAGGTTTCCCCCTTGGAGGGTGAAAACATTATCTGAGCAATCATTCTTCGTACTCATCTGGAACTCTAGAGTAAAAAATGTTGCTAGATTAAAGTACAGTCATTTTCATATTTTCATATTTTCTGTTACTATCCAGCCAGAATCCAGGATCCTGCAATGAATACAGCATAGATGCAACCATTGCAGTTGGTGAGCTTTGCTTGCGTGAACTTCATTGCAGGATGGGGGGCCTGAAGCTCATCAGTGTTGCCTGAGTAGCTTAGCCAAACCCTAAACTTACAGACTGCTGAGGATGTGGAATCATGTAAGAAGGTTCACTGAAATTCAACAGGACTTTGTGTAAACATCAGCAGACCAATGCTGTTTCTATGTGTTGACTGGCAGCACTGGACTTTTTTTTTAATTAGTCTATACTCTGCATAGACGGCATTTTGTACTAACTTTAGTGTCTCAGTTTGGTCGTATATAATTGTAAAGGAATAAACTACTAGCTTGGTAAGTGTATTTTGCAGTTTCTTGGCATTTGCTTTCTTTGGCATTACAGACTCAAAAATCTAATACATGGAAGTAGAAATTGTGGATAAAAAAATATTGACAGCAAATTTATGTAAGACCTTCCCTTTGAAATATTATGATTATTGTTTAGGAAAGGAAGAATATCAATAACTGGAGCTTGGAGAAAAGTGTGAAAACTTAACCAGGCCTTAAGAATCTGGTTTTGCTGTTGTTGCAGTTATATTGTCAATTCACAAAGGAGATTTTATGGCATTGAAATAGTGTACTGAAAAAACACTGAAAGTTGGCAAGACTTCACAAAAGATTTAAAGATACTTCATTCATCTTTAATGTGATTTGAAAATCTTATAAGTCTTTTTAATGGTAGTGGTATTAGATTTTAATAGTAATTTTCTGAGATATCTTAAATAACTATGAATCACAATGGATTTAGAACTCTGGTTTTCTTGAGTCAAGTGTAACTTTTTTTTTTTACTTGATTGTGGATGTGCTTTTGACTTGATTACACAATGTACAGCTAAGACTAATTTCACTGCAATACAAAACTCATTTACTTCTCTGCAATTGTCAGCATTTTTAAAAGAAGAAAAACTATGCATTTTATTATAAATTTTAATTAAAGCTTTGCATAAAATGACTGAGCATTGTTATAAAGACAGTGACCTATACAGCAGATAGAAAATGCAAGAGAGAAGACATGGGTTATCTGAGTATCTTTTCTATAAGCATATATATATATCTGTGGTGGTTCTAAGACTTAGTTTTATTCTTTTTTGTAGAATGTAGTACATAAATCAAAGCTTTTGTCATGTTTTTAATCATAGAATTTCCAAATGGAATTAAATACTTCATTGTTCTTAAAATTAGTGTCAAGTTTAAGACACCTACCACTACACTTGCAGAATCTAATCTTTGGTGTGTTAATTTTCCTGCTTTTTCAGTACTTATTGTTACATTCCAACACCATTTCCCCTAACCTCACATTCCTGCCTGATAATTAGTTACGTATAATTTTCTTTTAAATATATAGTCTGGCACTTTAGGCTGTAAAGCGATAGCATCCATCCACCAAAAGTAAAGGTTTATTTGAACAATTTTCATTGCCAAACAGGAAATTCTATGAAGCCACAGCCATTTAAACGTTTTGTTAAGACTTTTTCTACCTAAAGTGTATCAGTAAGATAATCCCTGTAGATGGAACTTCTGTAAAAAAAAAACAATAAGAAGAATCACAGACTTAAGTCAGTGTTAGGTGTTAGCAACATTTATATTACACTAGTCAACTTGCTTATCTTTTCTGTTTGTACAAGAATGATCTTCCTGGGATAGTGTACATTGTCTGCATTTTTAATACGATATTTATTATTTGACCAGAGCTCAGATGGAAGAATTTTATTATTTTATTTATTTCCTTTTCTATTTTAACTAGGTAAGATAAGTTGGAAACAGGCTACAAATGCAGCTCTGGCAGAGAAATTATGATACAAAATTTCTGGACAGGAATACCAGTTCTGGTTATTTAAAATCAGGTATGGTGAGAAAGTCAGTGATGTCAATCCATTTTTTTTGAGGATCCAAGTACAATTAGGTAACTGCATCCTTAACTATTTGATCCCTTTAGTATGGTGCAGTGTTGAATCTGATGATGATCTTTTCACTACTTATACAATGTATTTCTTTAAGTGACGTTGCTTCATTTATGCTCCTTTCCTTTTTACATTTTCCTACCGAGCCATTTCAATCATTTGGAGCTGCTAATGTACTCAGCTGGAACAGCATGCACTTGCATTTTCTGAATGCTGTTAGTATTACTAATAAACAGTCTGAAGACAAAGGTAATCTTTCCAATCAGTCTATTAGGAAATTATAATGATTAGTTCAGTCATAACATGACATTCCAGCATTAATTTGTGTTTCTAACTAACTCAGAGAATAAAAAAATTTTGAAGAGATATGGAGGTATGAGTAGATATGCTTGTAACATTGCCTTTTAGCAGCAGCCAGGAATCTTTAAGTAGATGGGGCACATCACTGAGCTGGTGTGAAATACCTGAACACAAGACCTGATCTGCTGACCACTTGCTGAGGAGAGATTCTCCTCTAGTGCCTTCATTCATTGAACAGCTCCCAGGAAAGGCTAGTCACTTGTGTTATTTTCAGGAACCTCAGAGCAAACCCTGACTTGATAACTACCTCACTGTCCTTTACAGCCCTAAGGAGCTCTCTAAGCTCCACTGGTGTGTTACAAAAGGATTTAAAATTTTGGTATATGCTATCATTCCAGGGCCATACATCCATATCCTATCATCAGTGGCAATGACGTTAACACCTGCTGCCAGTATTAGGTGTGCACTGTACATCTGTAGAGAGCTTTTTGCTGGAAAACCTCTGAGTGGGAGGAAATGTGCATTGAGCTTGGCAGGGGAGCCACTGAATACCAGCTACAAAATCCCAAGAATGGCTGACAGGGAAATTCCACCAAACCCACTTCCTTTGAGAGCACTGAACCACTGATATGTACCATGATCCCAGGACACCTAAACTGCAGGTGACACATGTTCAAGCCTCACCTATTTTCAAAAGGAAACCACAGCCCCATTAGACACCAGCAGCTGCTGTTTCACACTCCTGTGATAATGTTCTCTTTGCTGCTTCTACTCTTGGTGACAGCTGTTGCTGATGTTGGTGCTCTTGTCACCATCATCATTTTTCACATCTGTGCTCAGGGGAACACTAAACTCCCCAAGGTCTGTCTTCCGACCAAATGAGACAGGTGAGTTTTTTTGATTTTGGGTTTTTTTCTGTTTTTTTTTTTTTTAATGAGCAATTAACTAACCAGGATATTTCCCTTAAGTTAACTGTCACCTCTATAATTGGAGAGATTGTCTGGATCCACCTTGTCTCCTGACCGACCCTGCAGACTGCAGGTGGTGTAGCTCGAGGCCAGGGAACAGCTCCTGCAGGCAAGCAGAGCCTGAAGGTTGCAAAGGTGGAGGCTGTGGGGTTTACAGAGAGAGATTTGATAGCTCCTCCAAGGAGGAAGCCATCACTGAAGTACTGGAAGTAGGGAGAGTACTTGTAGTTTTAGAGACTTCAGCATGGGTCCTTTGTAGGGACCATTAATAGATGAGAGTTGGAGTCGGTACCTGAGGTGATGTGCACCTAATACTTGGTCTTGCCACCTAATACTGCTCTGTGACATTGTTAAGGCTAATGAAGTGCACTTCTACCCTAATTGTCAGTCATTGCTGAATGATGATAGGTAGAACACAAAGTAGTAATTGGTCCTCATCTGATGTCTTCTCTTAAAGCCCAGGCTTTCACATGAAGAATGAGGGACAGTAGTCCCGTAGGGTAGAAAGGTAAATTAAAATCCACAAAACCAACGAGGATTGTATTTACCTGTTTAAACCATAGTCCTGTTGTATTTGTATGAAGTCATATGAGAGAAATGGAATAAATGGTCTTTGTCTTTAGTCCTACAAAACTCTTAGCCTTGGAACTGATCTAACAATAGCATGTGTACAGTAATTATTTCTGGCTTTCAGGTTTCATCTCCCACAGGACTCATCTTTGTTCTTTTTGGGAATGAATGGAGTCATCTAAAAAATCCAATAATGACAAGCTATTTGGAGAGTATCCACCAGTTGTTTAGTTTTCTTGTTAACAGATCAAAGACCACTTATGTAATTTCTATGTAACATTCATGTAGGCGTGCTTCCTTTCTCAACAAAAGTGGTAACTTTACCTTGCCATGATTTTATGTAAATGCTATTGTCTTTAAGAGCCTGTTTTTTCATCTGGACTTTCTAAATGTCCTCTAACTGCACAGGCTATCTTCAAATTAACATGGAAATATTTCTAATCCTATTAGGATCCTATTTTTTGTGTGTAAACAAGTTTTGATGTTTGAATGGCTAGTATAGTTTTAACAGTAAGATCGTTTTTGAACCCTGCTAAGACAGGTAGGATTCTTTTCCTAAACTGCCATTGCTTTTCAGTTATGTTTCTAAACTTCTCTGAAGTCCTTAAAATAGAAGTGATACACAAGTTCTCCTTTAGTTTGTGAGGATCCTTGATCTTAACGGCACTTAAAGTATAGTACACGACTTATTCATTACACACATTTTCACTTACTTTGACTAGTGTAAAGAACTGAGTACAGCTTTGTTGCTCCTTGTTCTGACTTTCTTCTGGTCTTATCCTAGGACAGTTAACATATTTAAATAAAAACCAGTTTCCCTCATAAGCATGAGAGAAAAGACAGTAGCTGCTTTTCAGACTTTTTTCTGAAGATTCTGAAATTTAATCTCTGTATGTTCTTTATCATTGCTTTAGTTTAAGGCCCAGGCTCTTCTCCAAGTCTTGCATTGCTATTTTATACTTTTATATTATATTTACACATACTGTTCTAAATCTGTCACCACAGAGAACAATACACCAATGATCAATGAAAACAGTTGATTGCAGAATGCGATCAGATTATTTGAACATGATATATGGCTACTTTTTATTCAATGTTCAATATTAGTATTTGCTGTGTTTGAAAAAATCCTGTTGTATTGGAATGTGCTGAAAATGCTGCCTGGACTTTACTTCTTGCAGTATTGCTGTATTTCCTTTGCTTACATGTTAAAAATAAGTAAACAGTAGGAAATTACAAAAAATATTACCTTTTTTCTGGGCCAAGTCCTTCGCCAAGACTACTCAGTCAGACAGTAAAACAAATAGAACACGTGAAACCACATCCTTCAAGGTACGGATGCTTGCACAAGCTGATCCAAGTCTCTGAATGTTTTGAGATTCACTTGCCCCAACGAAAAAGTCAAAATATTGTGGAGAGTGAAGATATTATCAATTATTTAGGGGAGGGGTCTACCACATGTCATCATGTGTTGCAACTCCTGGTCGTCTCTATGAATTTAAGTATTTTCTAGTTCTATTGTACTATCATGTATAGCATCATGGAACAATTTGGTAAATTCACCCAGACTCTAATAATGCAAATTTAACTTTTTTTTTCCTGTCTGAAATAGAAAGGTCTGTACATGTATCAATGAAATCATTCTTTTGAAGCAAACCACTCCTATTGATTCAAGTCTAACAGACCTGTACACCTCTCAAGTGCAAAGCAGTGAAAAAAAAGAGAAAGAAGACCAGAGATCTTTATTGTCCACAGAGATATAGTAGTTCAAGGCAAAGGTACTTTTCTTGAAAGTCATTTATGATTAACACTCAAGAAATTTTTAAAGCATAGTATATTGATGCAAGATACACATTCTGAAAATGGTGGTCGCAGGTGGAAAATTCTGCTAAACTAGAGGATATATAGGATGGAAAGTGAAAAATCAATGTGCAACAGGGGGCCAGGCACTTGGCTGGTATTGCTGTTAATAAAGGGATGTGAATTTTCAACAGGTCAGGATCTAAAGCATAAAAATCTGTCAGCCTGCATGACTTAATCTAATCTTTTGTGAAGTCAGTGTGGTCATTCCATAGGCTTTAGTAAGTGTTACGGCAGAGCTCAGTGCTGAGGTTGCAGTGCTTCCCAGAACTTTGATCTGTGTAAAGAAGGGTAATTTGCTCACTGAACTGCCAATTTTGTTGCTAGGAAATGGAACTTCTTAATGAAGGAAACAAAAGCACAGAAAATGTTAGGATTTAACTTAGCAACAAAATTGTTGCAAAGAATTCAGAGATTCAATCTTGAACCTAGGACCCTTACTTGTGCTGATATCTTCATTATTGCCATTGCTAGGAACACCTGTAACTACCATTACCTTGAGGGGGATTTGTATGTGCTTAACACTTCTCAGAACTTGGACCCTGATACTTACACACGTCTCATATGCTGAATTTGCAGAGTCACAAATCTGGAAAAAAGAAATTTTGACTATTTCGGTCCTTTTGGGTCCTGGTCAGGCCAGAAATAGTGAGAAGAGTGGCTTTTCCCATAATATTTAATCACTTCAACTTTTCTTCCTATTCAGAAGGAGGAAACTCAATAGCATGTGGAAATGGAAAATATTTTTTTAGAACTTTCTGTGTCATTTAACCTTAATTCTGATCTATTGTCTTGTCTTTCTGTGGCTCTGAACCCACAGACTTTGATTTTGGGAATGAACTGTTGCTCCCAAGTTGATGCTAAACACACCCCCAGCGTTCATCCAAGATATCATGATTATGACGGACTTGTGAGAAACCAAACATACTGCAAAACAGAAGATCTGACCTGGAGATTTTTGAAGTTCAAGTTGTTAATTCTTGTCTGTATTTGTTCCTACCCCTGAAAATCCTGATGCTTCATCCTTCTTTCTCTTTCTTTGCCAAACAAGAACAGCAATATTTCTGTAAGCCTACACAGGACTGGCTACCAAGGAACCCTAATGTTTTCTGTCTGTATTCTTTGGAAGCACATGGACAGTCAATGTGTAACAGGTAAGAGAGGAGAGTATTATTCCTACTTTATTGATGGGAATGAGAGTCCAGAGCATCAATGACTTCTTCACATCTGCACAGGAAATTCATAGAATATTTCCAGAATCTCAAACAAATGCTGTAACCCTTTAGCTATTTTTGTCTTGAATAAGTGTACGGGGCCATGCAATGTCTTCAGTATATTTGAAGCATCATTATTCAACAACTTCTTTCAATTTTTCTAATAAAACTCTACATACACATGCTGTTTCTGAAGAGACATGCCTAATAAAAATACCCAGTGGCATGCTAATGAACATCGATCCTAATTATCAAGAAGATAGCAGAAAGGAAGCAGTCCCGGAGGTTCCTGGAGTGTGTGGAAGACAACTTCCTCACACAGCTGGTGAGCGAACCGACAAGGGACGGTGCCCTCCTGGACCTGCTGTTTGTGAACAGAGAAGGACTGGTGGGGGATGTGAAGGTTGGAGGACGCTTGGGGCAAAGCGATCATGAGATGATAGAGTTCTCAGTGCAGGGTAAGATGAAGAAGGAGGTTAGCAGAACAGTCGCCCTTAACTTTCAGAGGGCAGACTTTGGGCTGTTCAGAAGGCTGGTCAGAAAAGTCCCATGGGAGGCGCTCCTTGAAGGCAAAGGTGTCCATGAGGGCTGGGCGCTCTTCAAGAAGGAACTCCTAGCAGCTCAGGAGAAAGCCGTCCCCAAGTTCCGGAAAAGTAGCGGGTGGGGTAAGAAACCAGCATGGTTGAGTAGGGAGGTCCTAAGAGACATCAATAGGAAGAGGAGGGTCTACGACCTCTGGAGGAAGGGGCAGGCATCCTGGGTGGAATATAGGGAGGAAGTGAGAATGTGCAGGGAAAAAGTCAGGAGGGCTAAGGCCCAACTAGAAATGCGATTGGCAAAGACTGTGAAAGACAACAAAACATCTTTCTACAAATACATCAACAGCTAAAGGAGGGCTAGGAAGAATCTCCAGTCCCTAGTAGATGCAGAGGGAACAAGAGTAACAGGGGACGAAGACAAGGCTGAAGTGCTCAATGCCTGCTTTTCCTCAGTCTTTAACAGTAAGGAAAATTGTTCCCTCTGTGCACAACCCCAAGGGTTGGAAGAGAAGTATGAGATTCCCAAGGTCCAAGAGGAGGTGGTTAGAGACTTGCTTGCCCAGTTAGACTCCCACCCAAGAGTTTTGAGGGAACTGGCGGATGTGCTGGCCAAACCCCTTTCCATTATCTTCCAGCAGTCCTGGGTGACTGGGGAGGTTCCGCTGGACTGGAGGCTGGCTGATGTTGTGCCCATGTATAAGAAGGGGCGCAGGGAGGATCCGGAAAACTACAGGCCTGTCAGCCTGACCTCGGTACCGGGGAAAGTCATGGAGCGAGTGATCTTGAGTGCGATCATGAAGCACTTGCAAGAGAACTGGGTGATCAGGCCCAGTCAACACGGGTTCATGAAAGGCAGGTCTTGCCAGAGTAATCTGATCACCTTTTATGACCAAGTGACTAAACTCTTGGATGAGGGAAAGGCTGTGGATGTGTCTTCCTGGACTTCAGTAAAGCCTTTGATACAGTTTCTCACAGCATTCTGCTTCAGAAACTGTCGGCCTCTGGCCTGGACAGGCGCACACTCTCCTGGGTGAAAAATTGGTTGAATGGCCGGGCCCAGAGAGTGATGGTAAATGGAGTTAAATCCAGCTGGAGGCCAGTGAAAAGTGGGGTTCCCCAGGGCTCAGTCCTGGGTCCAGTCCTGTTTGATGTCTTTATCAACGACCTGGATGAAGGCATTGAGAGCTCCTTTAGCAAGTTTGCAGATGACACCAAGCTGGGTGGAAGTGTGGATCTGCTGGAGGGTCAGGAGGCTCTGCAAAGGGATCTGAACAGGCTGGACTGCTGGGCTGAGACCAACGGCATGAGGTTTAACAAGGCCAAATGCCGAGTCCTGCACTTGGGGCACAACAACCCTAAGCAGAGGTACAAACTAGGAGAAGCCTGGCTGGAAAGCTGCCTGGAGGAGAAGGACCTGGGGGTGCTGGTTGACAGCTGACTGAACATGAGCCAGCAGTGTGCCCAGGTGGCCAAGAAGGCCAATGGCATCTTGGCTTGTATCAGAAATGGCGTGACCAGCAGGTCCAGGGAGGTTATTCTCCCTCTGTACTTGGCACTGGTGAGACTGCACCTCGAATCTTGTGTTCAGTTCTGGGCCCCTCACCACGAGAAGGATGCTGAGGCTCAGGAGCGAGTCCAGAGAAGAGCAACAAAGCTGGTGAATGGGCTGGAGAACGAATCTTATGAGGAGCGGCGGAGAGAGCTGGGGTTGTTTAGCCTGGAGAAGAGGAGGCTGAGGGGAGACCTTATTACTCTCTACAACTACCTGAAGGGAGGTTGTGGAGAGGAGGGTGCTGTGCTCTTCTCCCAAGTGACAGGGGACAGGACGAGAGGGAATGGCCTCAAGCTCCGCCAGGGGAGATTTAGGCTTGAGATTAGGAAAAGGTTCTTCACGGAGAGGGTGGTTAGGCATTGGAACGGTCTGCCAAGGGAGGTGGTTGAATTACCGTCCCTGGAGGTGTTTAAGGTTAGGGTGGATGAGATACTTAGGGGCATGATTTAGGGATTGGTGGGAATGGTTGGACTCGACGATCCAGTGGGTCTCTTCCAACCTGGTTATTCTGTGATTCTGTAAAAGCCTACTCTCCTGAGAGAGCTTGAAATACCTAATACAACTTTCATTATATACTTTGTAATGCCAAATTTCTTCAGAGAAGTCGTGGTTCTAATTTACTCTTATTTTAAAGCAAACAGCAAGGAAACCCACAAAGTTCCATGAACTTCAGTGATGCAGCCTGGGGGGCATTTGGCATGTTACCACTTAAATCCTATTTCATTCTCAGCCCTCTGAAATTGCATCAACTCCTATTCCACTATGAAATGTTAGCATTTGCAGCCCGAAAATCCTTTTGGAACACTATGAGAACCTTATGGATATGCTGGAAAACTTGTCTCCTTTCCTTAAAACTTACTGGAGCCTTCACAGTATAGTATCATTCTTCAACAGTTGCTGCCTCTTGTGCAGAAAAGGTTAAATCTGTTGGTTTCAATTTTAGAGGCCTGGAAAACATTACATTTGAGATAGCCGCATGTCAAATACGTGGAACTTGTATATATCCCTGTAAGAAACTATTCTATTTGCCACTAGACCCTAGCCAGGAAAAAATTAGGATGACTATCATTAAATCTTTTTTGTTTTTATTGGGTTGGGTTTTAGCACAAAAGCCCTGATAAGCAATGCGGTTAGTATCTTACTAATATTAAATCCTTTTCTGGATAGAAATTAAATGTGAAGTCATTATGGTTTTGAATAGGTTTTCTTTTAGTGATGAACTAAGTTAACCATAACAATTAAATATTTTACTTTAAACAGTGATGTGTTGGATAACCAATAAGGTTTAGAGGAAAAAATCCACAGGGCAAACTATGAAACTTGTAGGAGTTTCAGTAGCCTTTGACCAACTGTCTTTTTTTTTGTGTATTTTGGTCCAAAATGTTAAGCTTAGAAACTGGAAATCTAACTAAATCTGAAATCTGCACTTTTTAGATATTAGACTTTCTTTTAATGCTATACTCTTATTTTTTTTTCTGTAGTGGGAAAATACTTCAGTAAGAGACTATTTTGTACTGTTAAAGTTGATCACCTTTATTGAGAATATTGAAATTCGATATAAGCATAGAAACCATAACTGCATTGAAAACCACCAGACTCTTTTAAATTTGATTTTATATGTAGATGTGCAGCATTTCTGTAAACATGGAAGTCCTCAGAACCATAAACCTATCTTTCCCACCTTTAGGAAAGGCTAGAATTATCAAAATTTCAGAATAAATATTTTTTTCACTGTTGAAGTGAGTAAAAAAGTCTTTAAGTGAAAATTAGTTTGTTCAAAATACTTAATGGTTCTTTAAATTGTGTTGAATGCTAGAAGTAACTTTATTGAAATCAAGTGAAGATTTTTGGCACAGATGTGACAGAGCTGATAAAATATACAGGGGGAGGTGGCTAAGATCAAGCATTTTGCTACCAGCTTTAATACTTATGCAGAAAATGATTCAACTTTGTGAAGTTTATGATGATGGTGTGAACACTGTAAAAACTCAAGACAGTTTTTAAGTTACAGTGGTCTCTGCAAATAACATCTGTATGCAAAATTTGGATATGTAGCTTTAAAAAGGCAACAACGGCTTGGAAGATGTTGTAGGTTTTGGGTAAGATCTAGGAAATCAAGTTGAAATAAATCATAGAGGTTAAGTTATGTTTTGAACATAAATAATGAGATAGAATTTGGAAGGAAGTACTCCAGCTGGGAGACAAGTTTCCAGGTTTCCTCCTTTTCTCACTTCAAGCTAACTTCATATTCAGGAGCTAAAAGGGAGATGGAGTGAATGTATAAATTCTTGGCCTTCATCTTTTATAGGGAAAATCGTTAGAGAAATCTGGAGCAGCTGGACACATTGGTCATGAGTTGCTGTGTTGTTTGGGGTTTTTTTGTTTTTACTTTGGTAACCTTTTTCATTAATATAAATTAGTGCCTAATCTGAATAGGATTTATTTTAGACTTTTGATGTGTTTATTTGTTTATTAACTAAATCTTTATTAACCTGCCTTTCTGAATTTCAGAAAAGACATACATGAACCATTTAGATCTGGCTTGTTTTTTCAGATCAGGTTTCAGTGTGAATCTTACTGAAAAGTGTGTAAAATCAAGCATATATCCACTAAAACTAAAGTTTCTCAAGAGATTCTTAATTTCTCAGGTCAATTCTACAAATAAGTTTCTCTGTCATACAACTTTTTTATTCTTCTGCTTCTTGGCAGTTTTCTTGAAACAAAATAAAAGGAAATTTTGTTTTGTGGAACAACTTTTTCCTCAATTCATGTTTGACTAATAACCATTTTCAGTTGTGCATTATGCTGAAGCATAGTTTTGTTTTTTAAATCTTGCAGTCTAGCTAGTATGTTTTCCAAAGCATTGTTTACATTTCAATGATAGACATACAAAGTGCTTTCTGAAAAGCATGCAATTACTCAGTAAAGATATTTATGTATGCCCGTGAGAGAATAAATATTCTTTTATGCTGATTAGTTAGAAGCCACTTTAGTATTCTGTAGTAAACTCAGAAATCACTTAGGAATGTGGAAAAGGAAATGCCTATCGATATAGTGGCTTATGATTTCATTAAATCCTTCTGCCCAATTCAATCACTTCATAAACCAAAGATAAAGTTTACATTTATTTCTGGTGTTTAATTGCAAACTTCTAAAATTTGTTTAGTCAAATTGCATTGCAGCAGATAAGGCATTTTATAATATATCAAATACTAGAAAAATCTTTACTTTTGGTCTTACTGTGCCTGTTTGTCTGGTCAGTGCTCTTTAAAGAAAGTGAAAATACATAGTTCTTTCCATGTTCTGACTTCCTGCAAGTCAATCCTCTCTGTTGGGTTGTGTAAGCCTCTTCTCAAAGTTCCACGGAAGTACAGTCCCCATAGCAAAGAACTTTGACTTAGACCATAGGCTAAAATATGCTCACAGCAGATGATTAACAAGCCATGTTTTAAAGAAAGTTCTTGTGGAAAATATGAGATCTGAAGGACAATAAAAAAAATGGTTCTTTTTTAAATTAATGTTTGTTAGGAATACTGATGCAGCTCGTCCTGGTACCAACTCATACTCCAGTAGCTAGCTCCCCAGGGACTAGTAGCACCAGGTAAGAAGGATACTTTTTTCTTTTAATAATCTCAGCCTCCATCTTATGAGACTTTAAAGGGGTGAGAAGACCTAACTTTCTCCTACAAAGTCATTCTTCAAAGAGAGAAATTCTCTCTCTACTTGAGGCAAGGTTGCTCATATTTTGGAACCTCTGGATTTTATGGTTTACATAATCGACATGCCTTCTTGTAAGTGCAAGGTAGAATGATATCTTTTGTTTGTTTGAAAACCAACCAACACGGAAACAAAGTTGAAGTCCTTAGTTTTGTGTATTCCTTGTGTAACCACTTCTTTATTAACTTTGGTGAGGAGTTAATGCAGATTTTGTGACAGGGGAGATTTTTCAGGTCATCCAAACCAGGAGAAATTTTTTTTTTAGCAGGACAAAATAATTTTTAAAAAAGAAAAGCCAAAACTAACCACTCTTTGAGAGTGATTTTTCTATGCCATTTGCATAGATCAAAATACTCCAGGTATATTCATGGGTGAGTAATTGTTTGAAGTTAAACGATTTTAAATCCTTGTGCTAGGTAATTTTCCAAAACTGCAAGTCTTGTCGATGTATATTTTAGACTTTCTGGGGCAGAAGCTATCTTTTCATGCACCTGAGAATAATGCAATTAGTTTGTGCGTGCAGCCTTTTAATATCAGTGTAGATTAGTGTGTAAGTTGAATCCCAGGATAAAAATAAAAGCTCTTTACGAGTAAGGAGGTAAAACACATGAAAATTCTTCTTAGCATCACATTTGTCAACAAACCTCATTGGTAAGCAGAGTATTGGCAAAGGCTGAGGGTAAAGCAAGAGGAAAGAGCTCTGTACTAATGTGATAATGCATGGAAATACTACATTTATCAGACAGCCCTTAAGTGAGATTTCTGAGTATTTCAGAGAATATCATGATGAAGCATTTCTGAGGAAGACTGGAGTTAAAAAAAATCAAATTATGTTAATGGATTTGTGACTATTTGAATGAAACGGCTGCTGACTTCAATGGTCATAGGTACCCACTGGAGCAACTTTTAGGTGAATTAGGCCGTACAATCTTACCACTGGCACCTTTTTGTCAACCACTTCTGTCTAAGCCTCTCCACTACAGAAGGGTGTAGTACTTCTCAGGAGTGGGATGGCTCTGCAGTCTTGTGATCTTTGCTTAGTCTAGATAATCTCTGACCTGGTCACTAGACACTGGTAGTCTGTTAAATTTCTAGCTCGTATTTAGCTGTGTTTCCATGGACATATGTATATCCCTACCATCTGGGCTCCAAAACTGGTAGTGTAGGGGTAGTCATTGTTGCTAATACTGAATTGCCAGTCCTTAAAGACAGTATTACTTCTGCAGTGACACACAGAAGATTATCATTTCCTATTATTTTTTGAAATTTCTGATTCTTGATGGAAACTGTAATAACATATTTTTAATTTAATTTAAAAAACTACTATAGCTTTCAGAATCGTATTAATCTCTTCTTTAATAAATATCTTAATTTTGTTAAATGTTGGCAGTTAAAAAGATGATGCTGTAGGAGGCGTTTTTGTTGCTTTGTATTTTTCTCTCTCTGTTATTTTTTGTGTTATAAGATGATTTCCAATGAATTTATTGGCAATAAATAGGAATAATAAATGGTTTGTTTAGATGCTGTGTTACTTTTCTTAAAATGCTACAGAAGTGGTTGAGTCTCTTTTGCTTGCATACAGCAATGGAACACATGAAAAATATGACTTTGTAGTAACATACAAGGTCTAAAGGGGTTGTCAAAGTCAAATATTACTAAAGTGTTTAAAAACATTGAAGCACACATTTACTTCTGAAAGAAATGAAATACATACACAAACCACTGATCATTTCTTCAATTCACGTTATCTTGTAAAAGTAACGTTATCAAAAAAGCTTAATTATAACATCAATTTATTATGACTTGTTAACTCCAAATATTGCAGCTGGAAAAGAGTGAATTACCTTGGATTTTTCTTTCATGTACAATTTACATATCACATCTAATCATAGGGGAGCAGAGCAAGAGGAACAACAAAAGGAACAATAAGGATTTTGTCTGAGGCCAGGTCAACACTCGCCCTAGAAAATGGTTGATGACTGAATTGCTTATAGTGGGTTACCTGCTAACGCAGGCTGGTTTTCATCATAAAAGTAAAAGAAAACATTTCACACATTAAGCATTGGTCCCCTTGTCATGACTTGAAAGCTGCACAACTGCTTTTCATTCCAGGAGAATACAAGTGAAAAATCATCTTAAGAATACGACAACCCTTTGGTATTGTATACATTACTTTCAGTAATATATATAATAACAACACGTAAAGCCAGGTTGGGAATTCTTTTTGTACCCCTTTTAACAGGAAACATAAACCTGTGAATAAAACTTGTTTAGTGTAAGTGCATAACATTTCCTTGATTGGGCTTATTTTGGCTTCTCCACTGTCACAGATGTTCATTATTACTGAAAGAAAACACTGTAAATTCAGTCAAGAGTTTAAGAGAGGAAAGGGAGAAATTGGCATAAAATTAGAAAGTTTTTTTGTTGCATATGGCCTGATCATCAGCTCTAGAAAGCGTGTTAGTGACTTGTTGGGTCTGGTTTCCTGAGGGGAAAGCACTGACGTAAATCCACTTACCCCTAGTAGGAGCTGTTGAGATTATTGAATGATTTGGCTGATGGTCAAATGAAAGGGAACACAACAAGGTGTTTTCAGGTTTGAAGGAGATAAGATGAGTTTTGTGGCTCTTTTATCACTTTCTCATGCCAGGGTAACTTAGATGTGTCAGGAGGAATTTGGCCCTTGCAATTGCAGTCACTGAATTCACACGGGAATTTTAACTGACCTTGTCAGCTCTGGGATCAGCGCCTTAGACAGTGCAGAGACTTTCCCTAGGTTTTTAAGAGCTCTATTAATAGACCTGTGGCATCTAGCTGAACTTTAGTACTGGAGGTGTGAGCTTTTTCACTATTCTAAGGTTTTGCTTGCATATGTTAGGACTGTTGAATAAAGCCTTGCATCTCACAAGATAATGGAGTCATAATCCTCAGTGCTCTAACACTTGGCCTTGCTTTGACTTCAGCAGTTTTTTCATGGATTCCACAGCACTTTTATCATCAGAGATTTTTTTTTCCAAGCTGTTCTAATGGTGCTGGAATTTGAAAATCAAAGTATAAATCAGTTGCATGCATTCCCAATAGCTTTGTGTGTGTAGGCTTACAAATATGTCTCACTACTATTGATACACTTTCAGTCTTTCATAAATCAGGGAATTATCTTGCTAAATGGCTTTTGTGCTCTTGATGGACCTGTTAATTTTCAGAAACAAGAGGAACTGAATTTTTCATTCAGTTTAATATGGATCATAAGCAATGTATATCTTCAAGAGTTTTGAGAAAAAGAAAGAAGAATAAAATCATGATAGGAAGGAAAGATGACTTCCATGGGAAAAAAAAAACATGGGAACATATTTCTGTTACTAATTATACTTCTTCTGAAAACATACTTTCTTTTTATTGGAAGAGAAACATAATTCATATTAATCATATTAAAGGTTGTAAAAAAGGATTCAGCCATACAATAACACATCTAAAAGCAAATGATTTGTAGAAAAGAAAAGGGAGGTTAAAAATAATGACTAGGTAGAATTTCATGATATTAGGGATATAACTTCATTTATTTGTTCTTCTCATTCTGTTGACATAATGGTAAGCTTTACCTATGAAATGTATGTTCCACAAATCTCTTTGTTTAGATTTTATGTATTTTTTTAGCATGTTTTAATCAGATAACAGTGAAGGATTTTGCTGTGGTATGGTTTTAGAAGCATAAATTCTTTGAACTTGCAAAGTTCTAGTAAACCTTAGAAATTCTTTGGACATGTCAGAGAAGTGAAAGACAAGCCAAAGTATGTGAGGGCAGAGGTTATACAGGAACCAGCAGGATGAAGGAAAGAGTAGAGTAACTTAGTAGAGGCTTGGCAGAAACATATAATATAATCAAGAATATATAGCTTTTACAGCAGTCCTAAAAGCACAAACTTACAATATGCTGACACTTGTTTTCTGGTACATAGCTGAAACCTTAATGCTGTAGAGTTAATTTACCCACCTGGGGACACTGGCCATCTTTCATACCCTTAAGGCCTCTTTCTCACACCTATTTATCAGGCAACACTGCAGCAGAATGAAAACATACTTTACTCTAGAATCAACCTATCTTAGTGTTTAGGGAAAAGCTATTTTGCTAGCATATGGAGGTAGAACATGGATAGAACTGGAGTTCCTTCTTTGGTTTGTGATATCACAACAGTTTTAAAAGTAGTAAAATTTTCATTTATATATGCAATGCCTTTAATATGTATTTGTTTTCTTTTTTTCTGTATCATTTACATCAAAGAAGAATTTTTTTGGTTCTGGTGACTACAGTGGCCTCACCACAATGTTTCTGATGTAAATAATAGCATCATTTCCTTTATGTGAACCAAAGAAAAAGTAAGAGGAAAAGAGGAATAGTTTCAGAAATAGTTTTCCTCTGTGGTTTCTAGACAACTTGCATGGATTTTTGGGTTTTATTACTTTGTTAAAAGTAAAGATAAGCAGGTGGAGTAAATATAAGCTACTATATCAAAGCAAATGTAGCAGCAGGTGGTTGACTGTTGAAAGTATGAGAGCTGGAAAAAGAATAAAACTTTCAATTTTCTTTTAAAAAGGGTCTGAAACAGAAATGTGGAAAGCCAAAGGGGTTGTCTCTAATGAAATTAAGAACTCACATGATAATGTCACATCTGAAATGGGTCTTACTTATGGAGTCAACTAGTAAGCAACCTTTTCCAGCAGTCATGATTACAGTCTTTTTGTAAAGATGAAAAAAATTCCCCAAAACTGATTTCTGTAAGTTAATATATATCAATGTTGTATATCAATGTGAAGACAAAGACATTCACTAACATAGGAATTGCATAAATAAATTATTATAAGGTGTTTAGTCAAAAGTTATGCTTTCATAATTCAGGTATATTCGTGGTCTTCATCTTGAACAACCCACTAAGTACTGGGGTCTGATGTGACTCTGTTAAATGAGTTATTGCTTTCATACAATTTTTTTCCTCAAGTAAAAGACCATATAAAAAAAAAGCCCTTCCTATTTTGTGTGTATGTGTCTGCGTATTTTTAAGTAAAGAATAATTTGTTAAGTTAGTAAGTACTACAGATATTTTACCCTGTAAAATCAATTGACATGTTTTGATAAATGACCCTTTCCACTGGAAGGTTCAAAACAAAGGGCCACTCCAGTCTTCTCAAACATCATATTATACTAGCAGAGAGTATTCTGGAAACAGTTAATGAAAAATGTGTACTTTTTTTTTAACTAAATGAAAATGCATTGAAACAAGATTTGCTTTCCTCATTTTTTTTTCATATACTCCTCCCTGCCCCAAGCTAGAGCTTTGAAAGAGATTAGCACTCAGTAAATGTACTGATAATGTTTATCTGCAAGATATTTTTGTCCCTAGCCATCCTAAATTTTGCATATAATTTCCATGTCACTATTGGCAAGCATTTTTTCCCAACTTAAGTACAATAGGGTGAAGGACATGGAGAATGTTTTTCATCATTGTTGCATAGTAGCCTATTTTTTTTTGCAGTGTTTTGAAAATATTCTGTCATGATTGAATAGTTTCTGTGAAGAGAGTGTAGTATGTTTAAGTAGGCAATCCCTGATTGTGAGCAGTGAGTTTTTCCTTACTTATAAAATGGGCTTTTTTCCATAATCTTTATTAGACTGTAGTGTATCTGTGCTATTGGATTCTTCAATCATAACATGCTTACATAACTGCTCATGCAAATGGTGTTCCAGTCTTTTCTGCTAGGAGGCTGTCCCAGCCAGGAGGACAATAACCCAGTGCTGAGTTACATTTACTTTTGTTGTCTGCCATTCTCCATGTCAGATTCTTGACCCTGATGGTATTAGTCCTGACCTTCATTTAATATGTACACAATCCAAAAAGTACTAAATCACAGTAAAAATATCTCTCCTTTCTTCCAAGGCACTCCTTGGAGACCTGCAGAGCAAGAGTCAATTCAAATCAATGGGATGACCAAGCATCCTGAAAAAGCAGCAAGCTGGAATTTCACATTGTGTGCCACAGCAATCCAAGCAATCTCCAGAATAACAGTAGCCACTGACCTGCAACATATGCAAGACCTAGCAGGTTTCCCTGGCTTTTCTTTTCTTATTTTGTACTTCTTGAAGTACAAAATACTTTGCTGACAAAAAGCCTTCAGACTATTGAGCTGTCTCACTTATGTCTTTCTCTCCTCTGAGTTGTATAAATTATAAATACTTTTAAAAAATATTTCAGCTTTCTCAGTCACTTTCTCTAAAAAGTAAAAAGGATGTAGAAATGTTGCAACAAATGATTGTGTGTCTTTTGACCACAATTACATGGATAGTGTTCATCTGAAATTAGCAAAGAGCCGTATACAAATATGTATATATAATCATGTTTCAGGTTGATTCTGGTTGAAAACATACAGAGAATCAAATATATTATGTTCATCATTAAGATTAAATATTAGACATAAAATGCTTCATTTTTCCATATGTCAAATTATGGTTACTGACAGTAAATGATTTACTCCTTTGTGGAAATTAACAGGACTGGAAAAAAATTGGTTAGGACACAAAAGTATACAGAAGGCAAACTTGCAAAGCAAGATGTCATACTGCATACTCACTTTCCTGGCTGTTTAAATATATTTGAGATTTTGTGTCTGTGATAAGCTCTTCATCTTTTGGTTTGCAATCCATTTATGACTATAGATGGATCTTTATGGCAGTGGTATTTTCTAGACTTATGGGTTTCTAGAAATCTGCAGGTATATTCTGGAAATTTTACCTGATTTTGTACTCATTTATGAAAAAAATTCGGCAGCTTAAGGAAGTTTAAAATCCTAGGTAACTGGAACAGGCAGACATAGTTAATATTGTATTGCACAGCATGTTATCCCTGTCCATTCTTGTTTTTCTTGTTTAACTTTCTTCAGCTGTTAACAGTTCAGAGAAACATAATAAATTAACTCTATTGATTAGTATAATAACTTGCCATTCTCTGCTGTTTGTTCAGTTCTTGTTTGGTGCTAATATAATCCAAATTCTTACATTCATTTTAGCATCACTTGCTCTGAAGTTGCACCAAGTGATGTCTCCAGGCCTCTGATAAGAAAAAAAAAAATCCACTATAGATGGCTGTAACAACATTTATTACTTGCTTATCTAGGATATAGAAACTCATATATAACTCAATATAATAACTGAAGGATGGCAGTAGAACAGGCTGGTTCTCGTTGCTGCTACTGGTTCTGAAATGGATGGGCTATGGGCTGACACATATGAGTTCCGTTTCTCCTAAGTGTGTGCACCTCTTCACAATCTGCATAGGTAGCACATGCAGGATGCAACCACATTCCAGAGGGTCCAAACAAAGGACATTCCTTCCTTTTCTCCACATTTGCTTTCTCCTTTGAAGGATTTGAGTGTTTCTCTTTCTCCTTTTACTCTCCCATCCTACCTCTTTCTCCCCTCTATTTCTTCTGCCTAAGGATTTCTCTTTCTCTTGTGCCAGGCCCCATTATGTCCTCCTGCCAGATGTTCTCTGTGCCCTGTATGTCACACATTCATTACACAAGATACATTTTTCCTTGTTGCCATTAGCACCTCTTAGAGAGCCTCTGCTATCTTTGCTAGTGAGGACAAGTATGTCATTTTATCTGTCCATGCATGAGGTAATTCATGTCACTGTGTTTCTGGAGCAATGAACTTGAGAAAAACGACATGAATGATAAATTGATATGAGGATGGATATTTGGATACACTGCTTGTCAGGAATGGGTATGTAAGATGCTGAGGATCTTAGATGCCCTTCAGGAAGTGAGGGATTACTATTGCTAGTATGGCAAAGTGTCATTCTTCAGAATTCTTCCTTCAGCAGTGATCATCAATGTGGCCCATCACAGAGAAGCACAGAAAAAATACCACACCAATGTTGGGTTACAGGCTTTTTTTCCCAGCTGCATTCTTTCTGCCTTGGGAGCTGGATTTGAAGCCAGGGCTTTGGCCTCTTGAATTTTCTTGGCGTGACCCTGTGTACTTCATCCACTGCAACAGTGGCAGGAACCAGCCTGGTTTTCAGGGCATTCCCACTTATAAAGCAGCCTTAAATCCTCCTGTTTAGTAGCAGCCTGTTCAATGCATTTTCTATATCCTATCTTGAGTTAGTGTGATTCACATTCTGTAATACAATAACTTATTTAGCAGAGCTGTTGCAATATTTCATACTTTATCAATGTAATGTTTTACATCCAATATCCTCTTTCGTTTTTGTATTATCCTGTTCACTTAGTTTCACAGATTACCTATAGAAAAAAATAATCGTAGCAGCTTCGTCACTTTTTTATATTTCGAAATGTTTTTTTCTGCAAAAATGTATTTGTATTGCAAATATGTTGTGTTACGTTGTCACTGTGTATTTTTGGGGTGAAAGCTCTCATGTTGAATAGTCCGAATCACTCTGCGAAGGATAAACTTTAAGCAGTAGACCAAGAGGACTTGTTCTTGTTCCTGCCTGTCATGGCTCAGCTGCCGAGAAGTTACACAGTCTTTTTTCTGCTGTTACAAAGACTCCTTGTTCTCAGCTGTTTTGCATTTAGATGAACTGCCAAAGCTTAGACAGCAGGAATTATTGTAGAGATGTGCTATCACCAAGTCATCTTGAAAGTCTTGAATATCTGAATCTGTGTTTCTGATGTCTCACTTTCCCTAAATCCATTTGGCTGACTGAAAACATTGATCACACAGTGACAGTGGTCTCGTCTGTGTTTCAGACAGGCAGAGTCACTCTGCTTTCCACAAGGCTTTCAAGCATGGGCACTACATCCCACCGACCCATGATTTCCAGCATGCTAGATCATAGCAAGCCTTATGGAGGAAATTAAGGCATTAAAAAGTGATTAATTTTTGACTGAAGGCAATCACAGCTGGCAGTTGCATAGTTAATATGAAGGCCACAGAGAGTCTGTGAGATACTTAACTGTCCTTGAAATGTTTTATAACATTGCCTCCATGCTACACATTTGTGTGGAGGTGACTGATGTCGTGCTTATTCAGTGAGCATAATAAATATGTCACCAGAAACTGTGAATCTCCATCCTGGCTTTTGAAGGTCTCCTTGCAGATGTATTGTTCTTGTGAGGGACGGGGGAACAACCACAGGAGCGAGAGTGCGTCTCCCCCATCTTTATGAATCAAAGAAAGCAGTGCTACTGCTGGCAGGCAGAGATTTGAAAATGGGACTGTGGTAGTTTGTTCTGCTCATTATGCCCAGTTCTTTCAAGTCAGCTGGTTATCCACTAGCTTAGAAAGTACAAAAATCACCTGGAGGCATCCAGGCTTTTCTTTAGTGTTACTCTTGTGAATATCTCTCCTTGCATTTGTCATCTTTCTCATTAGAGAACAGGTTATTAACTAGCCACTTTGCTAACTCCAGGATTTATAGCAGCTGAAGAGAGTCTATTAGGCAGGGAAGAGTAACTGCACTGAACACAAACTCCCAGAACTCTCCAAGAAGTAAATGTATTAAAGGTAATGATGTATTAATGCAATAAACTGTAAATGCAATAAAAATCTTGGATGGAAGTTAGTGTGTAGAAGCAAAATGTGGAACATAAAAATGAAAAAAACTACCCCAAACCACCTAGAAAGCTACTGGACTTCACAGGACTTAAATATGCTGCTGCAGGCATTTGTATGGTCCAGTGGCATCTCATACATCACATTGTTTGCATCGCTTGCCAGATAACCCAAACCTTTCAGAGAGATCTTGTCCCACTGTTGAGACTTTAAGGCCAGATTTCAAAACTAGGGGGTTGAGAACAGGAGAGAAGGGAAGCTGAAACAACTCTGTATTAGCTTATTTGATTTATAGTGCCTTGAATTCCTTTTTCTTGTCATTCCTTTAGCTTTAATGGAACAAAGAAAACTTTCCAGTAATCTGAGGTTACAATCAATGACCTTTACTTCAGAAAGCACCTATGTACGTTCCCAAGTCTTTTGCTATTTTAGAAATGAGATGTAAGCAGATATTTAAGCACATTTTTTTTGGTACTGCTGGGCTTATGAATTAATGGTTACTATTGTAGGATTTGCTGAAAGGTCATTGTGGTCCGAGGCCCAGCAAGTGAAAGATATGAAGAGAACCAGGATGCACAGAAATGCCTTTTCCTGTTGGAAATATTTGTCTTTTCCAAAGAGGGAAAAGTGTGTAGGAAGTGGCCAGTACTTTTGGACAGCCTTACCTTTCAATGTGTTGCACTTATAATTTAGAGCTGCCATCAATTATCTGTACTGTCTTGTTTTATTAAACATAGACAATCTGTGATCCTTTTTGCTCAATTCTAAGTGCTGTGTATAGCTAACCCTTATACTCATCCTCCCATACATTTTGAGAATAAAAATCCCTGCAGCTGGAACATGTACTATTGGCCATGGGTTTTTGTCCAACAAAGGCTGGAGGAACACAGAGTACAAATGAATACATAAAATTTTGTTAAACTCCTGGCAACTTAACATGGACAGGCTTGAACAAATGACAAATTGTTCTTGTCAGTATAGCAAACTATATGTTTCTTGTAATTCACAGTACTACTGAAATTCACAGTACTACTGAGCATACCCTCAGAGTTTTCATGTGTATGTAGTGTTCTTGGGAAAACTGGGTTAAAATGTAGTAGTGTGAAATGTTTAAGTTGTATCTGCTAGTGTGCAAAACCAGACATCCCAATCTAATTCTGTTCAGATAGAGAGGCTAATTCTGTTCAGACAGAGAGGAGAGATAGAGATCTCTGTGCAGAGATCAGCCCGGTAGTGTGGTGGTGCAAGAGTGGTGGGTAGAGCCAGGTACCGCTCCAGTTTTCTCTGCTGCATGCAGCTAGTAACATGACTTTTCCTCTGCAGCCAATGTCGCGTTTGTCTTTGAGCTGCCAGGGCACAGAGCTTCAAAATACTGTTTGGGGAAGAAGATCCAGAAAGCTACAAGAGGTCCTGCCTGTTATCAAGGGATATGCTGGGCTCATTGCAGCCTTCTGTCCTCCAGAGGGTAAATTAACTTAACAATACAGTTAATAGGGCACTTTCAAGTACTTTTGATGCAACTTCATAAAATTTATTTTTTCACTTTTGTCAAATTTCCTTTTAATGAGGCTTAGAAAGAGAAAAAGGGATTTTTTTTTTTCTTATTTTCTTTTTTGGTTGATATTCTACTTTCTCTGATGTTTGTTTTAGTTGACAGCAAGAGCACTAGGAATATACTTTAAATATATATCAGTGAAAAGGTGATGACTAGCTATAGAAATGCCTTCAACATCTTATAAAGAAGAATTCTTGATAATATTTTTCTTTAATTCCCCAATGACAATGCTAGGGGTTAAATAAAGTATTAAAAGGGGAAGTGTGATCCTCGTGTCAATGTAACATGAAAATCCTAAGCAGTGATCCTGAACTTCTTTAATTTAAAATATTATTATGATGTGATTATTTCTGGTAACAACTGTTAAATTTTATCCTTATACACAATATCTTCTTTCCCTAGCCCATAATCTAACAGTCATATATTTTATGATGATGTGAGCATGTATCTTACCAGCAAATGTTCTAGCCAACAATAGCATAATTTTCTCATAAGTAGGAGGAAAAAATATTTTAAAAATAGCCTTAGATAAACCCAACCAGCAGTAAATGTTTGATTGTTAATGAAGTAGAAATATGCAGTACAGAAAAATGGCTCTTTTAAGTATGTCTTTTGTGAATACTAAACCATAAACTGCCACTATTGGATCTGAAGTATGGAATGGTGATTTTAAAAACAAAACAGAAATAAAAAGAAACATAGAATGAAATTATGTAATCTTGCCAGGCAAGACTGATGTTTTTGAATTTATGTGAGAAGAAAAGAAATGTATGTTTATGTTTTACACGCTGCTTACACTAAAATGCTGAAGCCAAATTGAAATTTTAGTACATTATCTTACTGTTGGAACAACAGGAAATATTCTTCTCTCATTATTTTTAAAGATTAAATTAAAAGTATTGATTTCTGTTCTTTAATTTCAGGTCAGTATTTAACCATGGCATATCCACTAACTACATACATGTGAGCTCAATTAGTTGCATAGCATCACTCTTTGGGATGAAGTAGATGGATGAGGACATTATCATCTGTTGAATTTGCTCACTTCAATAACACAAAATGCCCGTCATCACAATCTTAATGTAGAAAAAATACCGTTCAACTTTAATAATTATGGAAACAGCTTGTTTCATATAGAATTCCTAAGGTCTGTTTGCTGAGGAAGCACAGTATAGTCATGTAATTAAAAGAAACACACAACAGTAATAAAGTCTACCCTTATTCGTGTTAACAGACAGTGTTATGAAATGTTGGCAGCTTATGCAGTTGGAAATGCAGTGTTTTAGTTTGTCATAATCTTGTCTTAAAGGAGAGCAATTTTAGAGAATTGAATTAACTTTAAAATCTTTTAGCATTCATTAAATTATTAGAAAAATCTCATTTTAGTGACAGTCTATATAGACAGGTGCCCAAGCTGATAAATCAAGAACAACTATAACCAGAAAAATCTGTAGTTGGGAAGAATTTGCAAAAATTGCTGAGTACCACCATTGTGAAACGAGCAAAATTTTTGCTTTTCTTCTGTTACACATTTCCTGAAACAGACAAAACATGAAAGGTAAAGGAAACACAAAATGAATGTTTAAACTAACATATATTTACAAGGTGTAACCTTGGGCTTCATGCAGAGCCACCTGCGAGAGAGACAGTTTGTCAATCATGACTCAGCACTGCATTAATGCAGTCTTATAGGTCTGGTGTTATTGGAACTCATATACACTGGAAGTATGGGCATAGTGAGGTGTCATTCAGTTAAATGCAGAGAGGATACTGGATTTCAGCTTAGCTTCGCTTTTGTGATGTGGTTCAGCATGACCACAGGTGTACATCTTGGCTCTCCTTATGAGCCAATTCCCATTTATAAAAGAAAAGTAATGTATTGCCTTGTCCTATACTTTGTCACAAAACTGGACTGATCTATCTCTGTATAACAGCTGGCAAAACTGTAAAATATGATTTCAGGCCTCTAGATTTTCTGAAACCAGAGATAATAATGAAACATGTAGGAGCTTTAATGTAGCTTATGACATTTCTTTGTGGTTAATATTGTGTTGGTGGTGTACACTCCTACAGTAATTTTTTTTTCTATGAATTCTCAGGTATTATTCAGTGCTCTAAACCAATACTTTTTTTGCTGCAATACAATATTGTGTGTGGAGACTTCCAGGTTTCGATTCCACAAAGCCTCCTTGGGTGCTACAAAGTGCATGCTGATTCTTATTCTTTGCATGCCAAAATTTGACCATCTGTTGTTTGTCAGTGTGCTGGTGACATTCTAAAGCAAAAAAGAGAATTTGTTAGTCCAACCTGTATTTAGCAAAAACACAAATTCACTGCAAGGAGATTACTGCCACTCAAAGCAGCGATAAAAATGTGCCTTATATTTAGATATTCCGTAGTACCCTGTGAAGGGACAGACTGTTTTTCCATGAATAATGCCTTAATAAAGAAAACCTAAAATCTGGATGAAATATTTTCCTTTTATTGGATGTTCATGAGTGTGGTCTCCAAATTACTTGAAAGGAAGTCATACCTTCCTGCTGAAGTGAAACACTTACATGTGAAGTGTGGGAGGAATTTCACTATGGGGCTGTAAAAATGCTTAAATGGCAGAAGCATGATAGTCTGGTAAAAACACTTACCAAATTCAGGACATCTTTGCTATTTTGGAATCATAGTTGTTTACAGATAAGGAATACCTCTTGGTTTCTTTCAACACAAAGCAAAAATAGATTTTAAAAGAAATACAATTCAGTGGGTTATCTATGAACTGTGAGTTTCACGTGCTTTCTTATTTCCTCATTTCTTTCCAGTCACTTTCCTCATTTCTTTCCAGTCACTGCCACCAGATGTTCATGTAAAACATTATGTTTTCAACTCTTGGATGATTAAAACTGGGAATTAAGTCTCAACTAAAAAGCCAACCAGTCAAGTGCTTTGTATAATCCATAAGTCAAATTTAAAAATGCAATTATTTATTCTTTGAAAGCAAGAAAATTTCTTTTGATTCACTTCTAAAGTGGATCAAGTGAAAGATCTGTATTGGTTTCAGTACCTTTTGGTCTTTAAAAGGCATCAATACAAGTGAGAAGCTCTGATAATGTGCCTGTCTTTCATGTCCTTTTAGCAGCGTCCAACCTTCTTCAAGAGCTCCAATCAGACTAAAAAAAAAAAAAGAAAACTTTGGCATAGGTTTTGTTATGAATATGAACACACTCAAGTAAATGTTTTTTCAAACTCTTTGTGCATTATGACGCAGTTGCACGGGAAGTTACTCGTGCCTTGCTGCGTGAACACCCTGCAACTCTGTGTTATTGTTACATGTGAAAAAAATGGTACCACTCAATAAGCAATTTATCATTATAATTAAATACTCTGATTTATCTGTACACAGCATCTGAGAAAACACACTTAAAATACTTTGAACTGATGAAGAAAGACATCTGGAACCTCTCATGGCTGTATTACATTATACATTATTTCCATCTTATTCTTTTGAAGTGTGTGCCCTCAATAGATTAAGTTGTGGAGAGTGATCCCCTTTGGCTGGAAAAAAGGAAAAAAAGAAAAAAGATCCTGTACAGTATCAACAATTATTTAGACTGAAATTATAGGCTATATGGTACTACAGAAATTAGTAATGTTAGGCAGTGGATATGCAGTTGCAAGCTGGTAAGGTACAGTAGTTAGCAAGTGAGTACTTGTCAATTAGGCCATGGAAACCAAAGGCTGTGTGCTTATTCTTTGGCTGTGCCATGTGGAATTAGATGTTTTATTTTATTTGCAGGTGAAGGAAGCAAGATCTGTGCACTTGGTTATTTACCATGCTTTGGGTTTTTTTTTTAAGAACAGTACTAGTCACATAGTGAAAGGGAATATCCTAGAAGGGCTCAGTCTTCTTATCGCTGGAGGTCCTGCTGTCTGGATGTGTGCTAACATCAGCTACAAAATTATGCCTTCCAAAGGCACACTTAGTCCCTGGTTTGTTTGGCCTGTGTTCAGAAATGTTTATACTGAAATACAAACATAGAGGATGATGTGACTTCTATCCTAAAGAGCTCCCTAAAATCGAAAGCAAAAGATGTGTAGCTTAAAACCAGTGGTTGTTTCTGGCTCAAATGTTAAACTAGAGCTATTCTAATAGTTAGAAAACAGGGTCCCATATATAGTGTAATATAATGTGTTAGACTGTTCTTTACCAGTAGCGTTAACTAGGGCTAGAAAAACATTTTTGATCACAGTGTTTTACAGATGTATGTGTGTATATATAGACAGTATATTCTTTGTATACGTTTGTGTTTGCGTGTATGTGTATTTGTATTTATACAGAGAGAGATCAGATTAGGTACATATGTGCACACACAAGGACTGTGCACTTCAGGAACTCAGGTATCAGTAAAATAGTAAATTACCAATGCAGCTGTTAGTACTTTAGTTTCTTCTCACTTCACCCTTGAAACTAGCAGGCCATATACTAACAAGGGTTCCCTGAATAACTACTAGTAATCTGACTGTTTTGTCACCATACAGCTGGGAGTCTCTGAATCAAAAATTTGAGTTCTTCAACTGAAATAATATGTAAGGATTTTCACCTGCTGTTTGAGTTTCTGGGTACTAAGGGGGTAGTGAGTTGTTTTTTATTTGCCCAGATTACCCAAGGTGCTTTTGGAAACAAGTCAGCTTGAAAAAAATTATCTTGTTAGGTTAAAGATAGAAGTGTGTGGAACATGAAAATTTGCTGCATTTTGACTTTAAAAATGTCTAGGTGAATCTTGGAAAATACAGAATTACTTCTGCTATATCCCAACATCTCCATTATTAATCTGGCTCTACAACTGACAATGGCATTATGATATTAAGGATTAAAATATATCATGCTGTTGTTTTCTCACTAGATTTGAGCACTCTGTTTGAACCTGTTCTACTCTGATGTATTCTCATTTTGGGATTCTGGTTATGAATATTTCTGAAATGCAAAGTGGCAGAGAGAGACATCCTAGTCCTCTTGATCAGCTCCCTTGGCTGTGCCTGTAGCCTTACACTAGAACATGTCTTTTTCCTAGAAACCTACAGAGAGTGAGACACTTCTCTCCACAGACTTATTCTGTTTATGTTCTTATTGTCTTCACCGCTTAAGAATTAGAACAACCACCTTAGACCAAATTAAGGAAATAACAATTTTGGGGTTTTTTTTGTGAAAAAGAATTGGGGCCAGCTCTTATGCGAAATTAGACATACCTTTAACTTTTTCTTACCTTAATACAAAGAGAAGAATGAGAAGATAATCAGGAGAACTAAAAGAATGAATGGGAAAATGTGTGGTCCTGAGATTTCTAGTCCAAGGTCAAGACATCTGGAACAACAAACATCTGAACTGCTCAGAAAGTGCTGAAATAAGTTTCAGTTGTGAGGAATTTAGAAGTTTCATGGTTTATTTCTGTTCTAAAATGGAAAGAAAAAGAACTCTTTCAACATTTCAGTATTAAAGAGGGAGAGAGAGGCCATAAGCAGTGCATAGAACTTCTTCCAAAGGAGAGGTAATACAGGACTCTTATCTTACAATGCTCTAAAAAATCTTGCTACGTACATTGACAATAAAAAGAGCTTAGAGGCAAAATATTTTCTAAACACTTCAGACATTTTAAAACTCTTTTCCCAATAACAAAATGGTTTTATGATACATACAGCATATAGTTTATCTATAGGTTGCAGAGATTTTAAAGGCATTACATAGATGCGTGAATGTAGGTAGAAAGGGAATATAACTATAAGTACAGTAAACACCAAACCTGAGGGAAAATATGATATTCTCTGTGAAAACTCTTAGAAACCAATGTGGTTTGCAGGCTTCTCTGTTTTGATGAAATGTCTGTTTTGCTGGGAAAGCCTGAGAATATTTCCAAAAAGTTCCAGATCCTTTTTCCTAGAATATATCTTCTGATCTTTGAGACTGCTGACCTTCCTTCACATAATTGTGTTGTTTTTTTTTTTTTTTTAATGGAAAATGAGTGGAGGGGCAACAACTGCTTTATAAATAAGAGTCAAGAAAACTTAGCCTGATGGATGCTGTTTATAGTATTTTATACAGTTCATAGTTGAAAATGTAACCAGAATTCTTGTTTTGTATTGTTTTGATTTTGTGGGGGGCCTTTTTGAAATAATGCCAGCATTGCCCTATAAGGGAAAAAGAGGGATGTTCTCCAGCCTAAAGAAGATACAGAGCTAGAGGAAAAAAGGCAATATAAGTTTAAAGCCTTTCAGTCCATGCCTGGATAACCTAAAAAGTGAACAAACTTCAAAAACTGTTAAGCACACAAAACATGAGACTCAATAAAGTTACTTACCTGGAAGCATGAACGCAAAGTTCGGAACAACCTCAAGTTTCTCAGCGTTAAAGCCTGGCCTAGGAACATTTATGAAGGGTACTGTAGGAAAAGGGAGGAGTTACAGGAAGTGTTTTAATGAATACTAAATCCAGCTTTCTTTCTTTTAGACACTTTCTAATTTCATGGCTACATCTTTGTGTGTGTTTTCCAGAGAGAAATGTCCTATAAACCAAAGAGAAATTCAAGAAGCTAATTAAACCAAAATATTAGGTAAAATTTATCTCTTACAAATACCACATGTATGAATACTGTTGAACTTATCTAAAGAGATATGAAACATACGCAGATGTTATTTAAAATTTTTCATGCCAATTTACCACTATTTGAAAATTCCAATGAGTAAATTATGAGCTGAAGAATTAATTCATTTAAGAGTCTGTGCACTGATAAGCAAAGTTAACATAAAGTGGGAAACAAATATAAAACAGCAAGAAGCTTTTATGTAACTGATGGGAAAAAGATCTGGTTTATATTTCTTGTCAGTACATCCTCAACATGTCCTTACATGCTTGCCTCTGTGCTGTTTAGAGGAAAAAATATTGCCCATGTGATTATAAAGCCTGAACGGAATTGTTTTTCTCCACAAGAATAATAACTTGAACATTTTATCAGACAATGAAAGCCAAAGACACACTGTCAGTTTCAAGCTACAAAAATATAAAAATGACAAAAAAAATACCAAGGAAATGAATTTGTTTCCTTAAATGACTTCTCCCTTGAAAAAGAAGAATATATATAGCAAAGTGAATAATGTGACAATATCTCATCCAGTTGTGGGCAAAATAAAATAAATGCAGTAAAAAGTTAACTACCCAGAAATGTCATTTGCAAGCAGTTACTGACACTGAACAGATTGTATATTACAACAAAAACTTAAAATTAAATTCTGACCTCAAGCTGTACCATATTCACTTATAAACTGAATATACATACTCTTACAGGTAAATTCATTTTACTAGATAACTATCTAGTGGACATTATTGGAATTACCCTACAGTTTTATGAGCAAGGAACTCATTTCAGCAGATATGTGGAGCAGTAGCACACTCACTCTCTTGGGTGTTTTAAGTCTATGGCTCACATGATACATGCACAAGAGAGTAGTCCATGTTTCTTTATCTAAACTGATGCTTCATTAAAAGGATTCCTTATAGATTTGGTAAATGACATCTGCTTCTAATTTTAAGGCATGTGTGGCTAAATGTGTTACTGATGCCTTCTGTTCAGACTCTGCTCCTTTTTCAAAATACAGTGTAGGATGCTGAAGAGCTGCATCCTTGTCCCAGATCGCTTCAATGTCTGCACTGATCTGTAATTTTTTTTTTTTACTTTTCTACTACAGAATGTGTTGCAGCCTAGGATGAAAGCAGAACTGAGGACAGTGCATTGTAGAAATATCTCATTGTCTTGTTCCAACTGTGTGTTCACATTACGCTGACACAAGTAAGGAGAGCCTGGGATGGATTTACATTGGTATCAGAGCTCAACAAACCACAAGAGAGGGACATCTCTCCAGAGCGGCTGGGGACCCTACCTCTGCTAGAGCAAATTCACTTTTATCCTAACAAGAAGAACATAATCTTCAAGTACATACCAGCAGATTTCAGGGGAAGCTTCCTCCCATGAGGACTCAACTAAAAGCCCATATCATTAAAAGCGGGTGTTACAACTCTTCTAATGAATGGTGTTTGTCCCAGTGCTATGATTCAGATCCAGGGTATTTTTGGTGTCCTATGATCCAGCGATGGCTGGTTCATATTGCCTTCATACACTTTGGCCTGGTGTTGCTGTTTTTCTTGTGTTACTCAAGCTCAGCCTTCACTTAAGAGGTCTAATGGTGCATACACAAGGCACACACAGTGCATAGCATATTCCTCCCTCAGCAGCAATGGCTTTATAGACTGCAGACAGCTGCCTTCATTCGCACCCTTTCTGCTCCATGTGTCCTTCAATAAGGTCAATAAGGTTAATAAGGTTAGCATGCACTTACTTTGACTAGGAAAAAACTCCACAGAAGAAAAGAAAAATAAATCAGTGGAGTAACAAAAATCGTGTTCCTGCAGAATGTAAAGCCATTACAATACTGAGTGGAATAGGTACAGTTAAAGAGATATTTATCTTAGGGAGTCTAAGAAGGTGGCTTGCCTGCTGAAACTTGCAGCCTCTTGGGCTGTAGCCCCTTGCTTCAGATGACAGGGCTTTCATTTGCAGGAGCATGATACACCCCTCCGGGGACTGGCAAGATGCTGACAAGCCACTTATTTAGGTAGGGTTGTGCTGACTGTGGTAAATAGATGAGATTGGGAAGAAGGGTGGGCTCACACGTGTCTGTGTGCTTCAGAAATATGAGTTCAGTAGAGTGGGAAGCCAGGAAACTGTTAATTTTACTGAACCACAGCACCTGAGCAGAGTGTATTGAATTTTTCATCCAGCCATGCTGAAGCTTTGTTTGGTATTTGGTAAACTGTGACAGCAAAGCATTTTCTCCTACTCAGTGTGTAAAGCCAGGCAGAATTGTTAACCTGCCCATTCCATTGTTGTGATACTTGTGCTTTAAAGAAAGCAGAGATTGAGGTGGCTTTTCCAATTCATATTGTGTGTACCTGTTTATTTAATTTATTAATTGTTAAAATGCGTAAGCAGTAATAAGTATTTCTAACAATATTCCCAAATGCAAGTCAATGCTGCAAAAAGTTGTCATTGCAAATTGCCTCACAGTTGCTTAAGGGATCTCTCTCATTAAAATCAAAATGCTAATTTCATTCAGCTGTCAGATAACGTTCATATAACAAAGAAACTGGATGAAAAACTTAATCACAAAGCCTATATCATGACTTGAAAGTAATGTAAGTGGGTTTTAGCAATTTGTTGCCTTTTAAAGATGTTAAAAATGACTCATATTAAAAAGATGTGTGTAGGTTTTTTCTGTCTTCCAGAAGTTATTCTATCACTAGGAGAATACAGAACTGCCATCTGAATGAGTTTTCAAAATAAAATATGAAAGAAAAAAGATAAGAAGTGATAACAGTATCCCAGATCCCTCTGCAAGGAATATTTGACTAGCTTACTATGCAGGCTGTTGTGTCCTAATGCATACTCAGAAGTACAACTTTCTCTCCCCAAGAAATTTCTGTGTATTTGCATTTGGGAACCTGTGAAGGTCAGTAACCTAAGCAGGGCAAAATCAACATTTATTGAAGCCGATGGGAGTCTTCCTACCTGTATTCAGAGAGTTTGAGATTGAGTCCTATAACCATATATAAAAGAGATGATTCTAAATCCAAATAACATTCTCTTCACTGAGTGGTCAGGCGAAAAGCGAATAAGCAACATAATAAATGAAAATAACTGTGTTTAACATGACTATCAGTCCAAAGTATCTGGCATATTATAAATGAGGAGAAGAGGAATTCTCTCGGACTTTTTCTTTAGAAACGTTCTTTTTACTAATGGTAGCTTTTCAGTTCATAAAGGTCTGGGACCACATCAAGCCTTGTCTTATAGTGAAGTCAACTTTTAAATATAAGAAGGAGGTATAAAAGAAATAAAATTGCATTTATTAATTTTCATATGTCTCTACTGTTGGGCTGGTATATGGATATAAACAAGGAGAACCAGCAATGGCTATTGTATCTTAGTTTCACTACTGTGGTGCAATGTTGTGTTGTCATTTCTGCCACATACAGCTGTAAGTCTAGCTAAACCTGAATGTTAAAACCCGGACTTTGTGTAGCTGAAGGCTGAATAGGGCTGCTTGGATATGCTAAGTACAAATATTAGCAAGGGAGTAATTCTGGAGGAAATGAACTTTCATGTTCAATACCAAATCTAACTTATACCTTATGCATTATTTATTGTTTTGCTGTTAGGACTTTGGGAGATCTTTTAGTCTCATAAAAAGAATTCACTGTGAATCATAAATCAGCTTGAAAACTATAGAAGAGTAAATTAATTAATTGGATTGTTTTTATTGCTTAAATATTTAGGAACTACTAGTATAAATAATACATTAAAAATTATAAAGAAATAATATGCATCAGTCTCTATGCATAGGTCTGTAGGATTTGCATTTTCTTATTGTGTAGGGCTTTTTTAATTTTTACAGTATTTCATAGTTGAGGTACAGAAGGAAACTTGACAGTAGCATTTATATCCATGAAAAGAAGGAATTACTATGCAATGAAATAGTTATAATAGAAAAGTAAAAGTTAAGCAAAGTTCAAGAGTTCCTAAGTAATCATTTCTGAGTCATTCAAAATAGCTATCACATAAATAATCAGAGTGCATTCAATTATTCTTTATATTTAGTAAATGCATCAGTTCAAAAGATTTCTGCATGGCAAAACACTCAATGAGCTGCGAACTGGAGTCAAAATAGCTGTTGTAACATAATTTTTAAAGTAGTTTCAATGCTACATGAAAATGGCATTCACAAAATAATCAGTTTTTGGAGAAAAAAGTAACAGACAGATTATGAGGAAAGTGTCCAAAACGTCTGAATGCCTGGGACAGAAATAGAAAAGACATAGATAAATATAATATCATTTCTGGCTTCTGAAGTCAGAAATGAAATATACATTCATCCTTATTTTCTTAATAGTAAAGCTTCAATGTGAATATATTAATTAAGTTTTAATGTTAATTTGGAGGTCAAATTTACTAAAGCATATACATAATTTGCTAAGCACAGGCATTTTATCCACATAAGTTCTCTCAGTACCTTGCCAGTAGCACAAAAAATTTTGGAATCTGTAGTTAGCTTTTTTATTTCGAAATACTGTACTGAGAATAGATAGGAATTAAAAATAGCTGTGCTTGATGGCTAAATGGATAATATCTGTCATGTAGATTCACAGTATTTATCAGATAATAATCTCTAAAATAATTATCTGCAATTACTCTATTACCTTAGGGAACCAGAAAGATAAAAGACTGAAAGCATAAATTGTTTGTTACAGATCTTTTTAGACCTTCCCCTGTTGATTTACACTACACAGGAAGAACTAGTCTCAGCTTGAATGTTAGCTAATAGCCTTGGGCTACATACATTTGGAAAGAGAGCTAGACTTGCCTAGTTCCTCTGACTGGATATCTTGTGAGAGATCAGATTACCCCTCCAAAAGGGGCTGTCACACACCTGGCTGTCCTGTTGGCTGGACGTCAGGCGCAGGAAAGGCTGTTTTCACCACCTGCTTGAGAATGGACTTCAGACATGCAGCCTTCTTGAACCCCAGAGGGAGTCAGGGACAGCACAGTGCAGTCCTCAGACTGGATCTGAGTAGGGCTATAGGAGAGGTGCTCTATTTATCTGCCATCCTGATTGTCCAAGGTGACAGAATATCCAAACTTGAAGCTGTTATGGGATATTGGAAGTTGGTGCCATGAACAGCCACCTTGTTCTGCACTTCCCTGGGCTCGTATTCTGAATGTTTAATGTTATACCTTATATCCATCTCTGCCCGATGTGGAAGATGTGCTGGGTTCTGAAGGAGCAAACCCTTGCAACTTCAGGTATTGCTCTCTACAACTACCTGAAGGGAGGCTGTGGAGAGGAGGGTGCTGGCCTCTTCTCCCAAGTGACAGGGGACAGGATGAGAGGGAATGGCCTCAAGCTCTGCCAGGGGAGATTTAGGCTGGACATAAAGAAAAGATTCTTCACAGAAGGTGTGGTTAGGCATTGGAACAGTCTGCCCAGGGAGGTGGTTGAGTCACCATCCCTGGAGGTGTTTAAGGTTTGGGTGGATGAGGTACTTAGGGGCATGATTTAGGGATTGGTGGCAATGGTTGGACTCGATGATCCGGTGGGTCTCTTCCAACCTGGTTATTCTGTGATTCTGTGAATTATTTGTCCTCCTGCACTCTATCTCTTCATCCTGCATGTAAGACAGAGGACCAGATCACTGTCTATGACTTTATGAAAATAACAAAAAACAGAAGAAGCCCTCTCACTGGGTCAGAACTGTCTTGAGGACTTTTGCCCATGACCCTGGGTACCATTCTCTCTCTCTTTCTTTCTCTTAGAACCTATGGGTTTCTTTATGTTTCTTAAAGTGTAGAGTTGCTCAAAGTATGTGCCAGCTACTAGAGGATGGAAACTGACTTGTTACATTTTGTGCATTATATACATCAAGAACTTGTGCACTCCTGCAGTCATTTTGGTTAATTAAATATTCAGTGTCTGACTTCAGCAAACACCAGAAAATGAAAGGGATATAAGGGTACCAAACCAAACTGAGAGCTTTGCAAATTATTACAATGGAATCTACTCTTCTTGGACAAGTTGTGTTGCATTTTTGCTTAATGACAGAACTATTGTATTTGTCAAACTGACATCAGAATTATTGAAATGCAAATGGGATTTAAAAAAACAGTAGATTAAGTGGACATAGATAAGGATAAGAGGAGTAGTTTCTCTGAAATAATAGCACCTTGCCAGATGTTTCATGCAAAACCAGATGGAAGCTCTAGCATTTTTTAGCAGAATACAGATTCTAAGTTGGAAGACATATAAGTGTAATCATAAAGACACTTAAATGAGTCTTAAATTACTTTATTTGATTGACAATAATAGTGTCGTTATCACAAGCATGGCATTCAGATGCTTAGGACTTTTCCATGTAGGCCCCAAAACATGGCACACAGTGGCCAATATATGAGCAGGTTAATCCAAAGTAAACTTGTCCACACCTTCTTCTTCGTTACTCACACTTCAGCAATGCAGTTTGGATATTTCCTTATCTAATGTGATATATACCTACATTAAAAAGAATTAGAGGGATTAGTTAGAGTGACAGTAGTGTGGCGCTTGTGTTAAGAGAAAACACATCATCTGTGAATTTCTTTGCCTGACTCCCATTTGTGCAATTAAGATAATTTTATATTTTATCAGGGGTCAGTGTTAATTAGTATGCATAATTGCTCCAGAGACTAATGCGCCTTAATAGTAAGGGAAGCTGTGCCTGTATATAGGAGATAACAAAGTGCAGAACTTGAATTAGCACTGAACTACACCCTCCTATGCTGTGACCACTAACTTATTGCCCACTGAACCTGCATTCCCCATGTGCACAGAGCTACCAGCTCCTTCCCTGCTTCATTGTTTTTTCCCAGTGACCAGTTTCTACCTTTCCTGGAATTATTCCTTGAAATAGCCACAGGCTTAAAAATGACATGGGGATGCTATGAAACACACATATGCCATATCATGTATCTCTCTGACATGTCTAATTCAGCCATTTCAGCAGACATGTTAGTAGAAATTGCATTGATCATTCACAATTTTGGTGTTTCAACATGAATTTACCATGCCTCATAGGACAAAGGTTGTTTTTCAGCACCTTGAATTTGCTCCAGTGGAGGAAAAACACTGAATTTGTAGATGGTGCAGATATCTGATACGGCCTCAAATTATGCATTATTTCCTAGACAATATTTTCTCCTCTAATGTGTAATGAAATTTATTTCCTGTGGAATTTGCTTCTCCCTTTGAATATGAATGCCAAGCCTGGCACCTCCAAGTCCAGAATAGGAGGGATTTTTCTCCTATAACTTCATATACTAACTCTGGGGAGGCACACCTTGAACTGTCTTTAGTGTGAACTGAAAGAAATTATTGTCCCTGGGCATAGCAACTCTGTACTAGTCTTACCTACTAAGTGAACTCAACACTCTTCATACTAGGTAGGTTAAGTACCTTCTTAGAACATGGAGAATCAGTCTTTAGAAACAACTAAGGCCTGAAGTCACCCTCAGCAACTGCCAAGAAGGTCTAAAAATTCTGAATAAAATCACATAGATGCTCCCAAGATTTAGACCTTGTGAGTGGCTCAGATGACTACCTGTCACTGTTATGAGCAGGGTGCTACTTACCCTAAGTTAAGAAAACAGGCCCAATTTACCAAGTAAGTCTAAAATCTGGGCTCTCCTTTGGACTTATCTGAAGCATAGGCTAAGCTTATATGGTGACTCTAAAACCTGAGAGAGCATAGAGAATTAACTTCTAGCAGTGCTTCTTTCTTAGGAAAGAAATAGCGCTAGAACATGTATCTGAATCACCACAGGTTTTTTGTACCTTATACAAATGGATTATATTTATTTAGAGTGGGGTGGGTTTACTTTTTCTTCTCCTGGAACCATTCATAGCTGCAATCAAAGAGGAGATATTGCAGAGGAAATTAGAAACAGCCACTCCTGTGAATTTAGTGTCAAGTGATAAGCTACACAAAGGGACACAGATTCCTACTCTTTGACAGGTAGGAAAAGCATGAAGCAACATAATCTAGAAGTCATGGCAAGAAATAATAACTTTCAAACATTGGAGGTCCCTGCAAAAATTCTGAAAAAAAATTACTATCAGTCATCACTGATTCCAGAAAGAAAAAAAGAAGGAAATGTATAGATGTAAGGTCCTTTTGTTCTTTTCCAGGAATGTGATTTTTTTTGTTATCTTGTGGCTACAGCTTTCCTTAAGATAAAATAATTACCAAGCATAACGCTAGTTTTCTCACATCAGATGTCATGAAAGTTTCCTTAATAGACTGCCTAGAGGATTTGTTCTGAAAAACCTAAATAGCAGAATCTGCAATTTTCTTTAAAATAGTTATGTTTCTGAGAGAATGGTAAGAATAACTTTGGTTGCACATAAAACTTTTTTATCTACAGTAATCCTTTATCATAATTTTATTTAAGGACAAGTAGAATAACTTTTTAACCCTAGTTCTCTGATTTGTTGTCTTCTGAATTGTGTGTCAAAGAAGAAAGGAAACTGTCTTTTTTTTCTATATCACAAAAATTGCACTCAGTTTGAAGTAATGTAAGCACATTCAGCTGTGTACAAATGTAGTTGAGTTAACAAAGATGTCAAGGAGTTTCACAATTAATGATGTTTTAGACATCTCCTGTCACAGCACTTCAATGACAACCATATTAAAATGTTCTAACAAATGTACTTCAAAAATTTTGCATTACAAAGATAATTCTGTGTTGAATGCTAAATCATTCAACATGAAAATTAGTCTCGTAACAATACTTTACTGTAGAATTTGCCAAAATATGGCAACATCTTACAGGAGCCATGTATGCATAGAACCTCCTGGTAACAGGCAATTCATTTCTATATCAAGCCTCATTTCCTTTGCTGTGGGTTTTGTGTGGAACTACTTTTGATGGTCTCCTCCAGGAAACTTGTATCCCTTCCAAAGGCTTTAGGAAAACTGTGGTTAGGCAATCAAACTATGCTATTGATGTATTAGTGGAACCTAATAAGCCTTGTTTTGTCTGCAACTATTATAAATTATGCCTTGCCAATATTGCTGTGTCTTTGATCTTATAAGATATTTTTGGATTATTAATAAGTCAAGCTGATATGGTCATTTAACAGAAACCTGTTCTTTTTTGAACAAATAGAATATTGTGTGAGACGTGTCTGCTGCAAATATTGATCTGGAAAAATCATACCAGTTTGTTGTGGCTGTAGCTGAGTTGTGTCATAGACTAATGACATCTCTGTGGGTTAGTTTCATTGTGTTGACTTGGTCTGGCATGACACCTTAATAGCAGAATACTTTGTTGTGGTAATGTTGATGTTAACTTTTCTAAGGTAAACATACCTGCTTTTGTCCCTATGTATAAACAACACTGACCATGAAAAAGCAAGGAAGGTTTTAGGTGCTGTAAAAAAGTGAGAAAAGACTGACATTTATTTTCTTTGTAAATCAACCTTCAAGGCAGATTTCCCTGGGTTAGCTTAGACCCATGGAAAGTGTGAGCAGGAGGACTACAACCTTCCAGATGTCTGAAAGTTTTCTTTTCTCTGGTGTTTTGAGTTAAAAATATTTGGAGTAAACTCAAAATGTCCCAGAGTTAGTGAGATGGTGACATTTTGGAGTGACTTTACCAGCACTGTCATATTAAAAGCTTTTTCAAAGCACTCCAGTGAAAGCCCAGGTATTGATCACATCCACACACAAGTGCCAGGAAACTTTTCTGTATCACCAGAGGTTTCCATTTCTGTAGGAATCTCCGTATATCATGGGACTTTGAGGCAGCCAGCAAGGATTCAGCCTGGGTAACAAATGATGAATGAGAAGCCACTTCTTCCATGTTTTTTTATTGTTTGAAGGACATTTTAAGGCTGAATGACAGCTCCAGGTTCATACTCTGTTCCTTGTACGTCTCGGTGAAAAAAGCAAGACAAAAAAAGAATCCAGTTTACTCCCCTGCCAGACATGGAAATATCTGTTCAGAAAAGCAGCCACTACTATTTTGAGGGCCAAATGTTGTTACCAGTAGGCTGAGTGGGTGGAAAGCGTCTGAAGGAATCTACAAACATCAGGAAGCAGCAATGGTATTGCAATATTGCTACTACCAATTTAGATAAGGACTTGGGGTTGCTGGTTGATGATGAGCTCGACATGAGCTGGCAATGTGCACTCACAGTACAGAAAGCCAAACATATCCTGTGCTGCATCAAAAGAAACGTGGCCAGCAGGTCAAGGGAGGTGATTCTGCCTCTTTATTCTGCTCTTGTGAGACCTCACCTAGATTATTGTGTCCATTTCTGGAATCCTTAACATTGATAGGAGGATAGGGAACTGTTGGAACAGGTCCAGAGGAGGGCTACAAAGATGATCAGAGGGCTGGAGCACCTGCCATATGAGGACAGGCTGAGAGAGCTGGACTTGTTCAGCCTGGAGAAAAGAAGGCTCCATGGAGAACTTATAGAGACTTTTCAGTACCTGGAGGGGCTACAAGAAAGCTGGGAGAGGCTGTTCACAAAAGTTTGTAGTGACAGGACTAGGGACAATGGGTATGAACTGGAAAGGGGTGGAATTAGGCTAGACATTAGGAAGAAATTCTTCATGAATAGGGTGGTGAAGCACTGGCACAGGTTGCCCAGGGAAGCTGTGGCTGCCCCATCCCTGGAGGTGTCCAAGGCCAGGTTGGATGGGGCCTTGGGCAGCCTGGTCTAGTAGGTGGTGTCCCTAACCATTGCAGGGGACTTGGAACTAGAGAATATTTAAGATCCCTTCCAATACCAACTATTCTATGATTCTGTGATTTATGAACTGAGACTCTCGTTGGCTATTCAATAAAGTTCAGAGCCAGGGAGAAACCTATGGTCTATCATCAGCGAGAGTCTCAAAAAACTGATAATGATGTTACGATCCCTTCTCCTTCCAATATGTATTTATTGGTTTCAGGGTATAGGTGACTGAAAGAAGGGCTTGCAAGCTGCATTTTAGAACTGTTGGGGAAAAAACAAGCAACAAAGAGAGAGATGGGTTAGGCCCTTGTACAGTTACATGCTGTGTGAGTGGGCACTTGTTTATATACTTTCAGAGGCTACAATAGTAATGTGAATTACTGGCTGGGAACTAGTAATTAAATCCTAGTTAAAACTTAAAGCCTTATGCATTGCTGTACAATTCAATATGAAGGTGGTCTTTGAAGGGAAAAGAATTGGAAAAATATTTTAAAGATAGTTACAAATCTTGCATTATTAGAACTTTATGAAGAAGAGCAGAAAGATTTATTCAGAATTAGCAAAAGACTCTGGGGAGGGGTGTGTCACAGTCTCAAACTCCTTTAGACTTTTTAGTAATTATGAAGCAGGGGATTTCTCTCTGAAAAGGTATATTAACAAAATTTCAGTGCATGTGTCCAGCTTAAGCTTTTGTAAGGAGAGAGAGGCCATGATGTAACACAACTTGTGGAGGATAATTTGTTTTGGGAAGGATAATCATGTTACAGGGAAAATACTGAAAGGAAGAAAACTCAGTGGCCTTCCGAAACAGACAAGGAAAACAACGTGGCTTACCTGTGATAAACGTGTGAAACTCTGCTATGCTCTCAGGCTTCAAGTCTGAAGTAAATCAGATTCAACTAACAGTCAAAGCAGTAACTCAGACTGGAATTAATTGCTTGTGTTGAAAGCAGGAAATTATTATAGCAGCACTGCAAAAGTTGTGCCTCTTTGATAAGGTTTAGACACTGCACAGCAGTAACACAAACTACCTTTTTAACTGCTGCACTGTTCAACAGATCTGCTGTAATTAATAGTGGATATTGTCAAACTTGTCCATGGCCAGTATTTCAAACTGTTACTTTGATTCTACTTCTTCTCTCATTTTTATGTTGTAGAAAGTGTGTCCTTTAGTACCAAGGTCATTTCTCACTAGATAGTTTTGACAAATATGTTTTGCAAACATATTTCACATTCTCCAAGAGATTAAAATTTACTTGTATAAATTCAGGATCTGATGATACACACAGTGATTTAAACAAACAGATATCTCTCAATAAACAAACTTACATTCATCTGCTCCTCTCTGTACATGTTTTTCAGTGTGATTAGGGATTTTATTATCATGTATGTTCTTACCAGCTACACAAAAGGAAGATCATATCGACTGCAAGAAATCTGAAACAACTTATTTCACAACTTAGTGGAAATATCAGTCCTCCAAGAACTACCAGTTAACCACTACATATCATCTAATTAGGGAGTTTGAAATGAGTATGACTAGGCAGTTCATTGCATACCCAGACTGTATTTAGATGATAGAATGAGGCTGTACTTTTTGCTTTTGTGATAAAATTTGCAGACTTGGATAACTAAATGATACAGCAACTCTTCTGTTGTAGCCTAGCTATTTCTTGAACCACTGCTTTTATTTTCAGATTTGCTGTTAATACCATTGAAATTTGGTCTAGAAGAATCTGTGCTACTATTTCAGCAACATTTAGATCTTGAGTGGATTGCAAAATTGTTCTAGGATCTTGTCTCATTTCTACAATGCTTCTTCCTTGCAACAACTTAAAAGGAAAGAAAATGAAAAGATAAATGTATTAACCATAAAGCTGGGAGTGCCCCCCTGGAATGAAGTTATATGATGAGACTAGAGTTCTCTGTGCCAGATTGGGAAGAGAAAGTGCCAAGTAAAGGATGAATGGTGGAAAATTGGCATTTAAATAATTGTAAAGGAAAGCAGAGATTGCAATAGGCTATCATTAACATGTGGGGTTTTAAAATAAGAAGCTGGTTGCAATTTTGACAATTCCAAGTTGGCAGGTGGCTGCAAACAAAATTACATTTTTCATCTTCTCTGGAAACAGTATTTAATAACTCTAAGGCATTTCTGCCCTGTGGGACTCCAAAAACAAGTAAGTATGCCTAGATGAGATACTAATGTGTGGTTCATGAAAACTAGTACAAGTACGAACCAATTCAGAGCAGTGTGGTAATGAAAACTAGAAGTTGTATAAAAAAGTTTGTAGATGAAGGAGACTGGCGGAAGGGAGAATGAAAAGTGAGAAGATTGGTGAGATCTGTTTAACTGGCATTGGAATAAATAGTTCCATGAAGAAGCAGGGATTTTTGTAAGATGCATTTCTGATTTTTCTTCCCTGAAAAAAAAAAAAAACAAACCAAACCAAACAAACGCAACAGGATAGACATGCAAATTGTGTGTTAGCCAGCTGTAGCTAAAAGTCTATGTGAAAGTCTTTGTGAAAGACAGATGTGCTCTGGTCAGTACTTTGAGATTCATCCCTGTGTAGATTTTCCATGAATCTAAGTTGGGGAAGCCTGTTTCTTCTGGGAAAGTCTGGGAGGAAAGACACAAGTTCTGCCATCTTTTCTTTTAACTTACTCTCACAAAGAGAAGAGGAAAAGGTTGACTCTTAAGTGAAATGTCATCTGCAAACCCATAGAGAATACAATCTGTATGCATTTCTGAAAAAATTTTGTCACTTAACAAATAGTCCTTGATTTTAAATAATGAAATTTTAAACACTGACCATGTAAGTTATATATACACAATCAAGAAAATAAGAATCTTTGATGAGCCATGTAATGAAACTGACCTATTTGGCAAAATACCATAGAAAATTATTGCAAAAATATGAGTAAGAAACTGAAAATGTTCCCAAACTGAGGTGATAAGGAAGTGCTTCTTTGTAAGGAATATTATACTGTGCTGCTTTGATAAATTCTCGTTTAAAAATCCTTAGCAGAGCTATAGAGGAAAATCCATTTTGATTAAAGATGGCATTCACAATAAAATATTAAATCAGAATGTTAGCATTTTATGTGTTTAATCCATATAGTCCCTGTAGTCATATTGTTGGGTATTTTTTTTGTTTTTTGGTTAAAAACCCCTAATGTCAAGAGAAAATGCAGTCTTGTCTCACACTATACTTTTAGGAAGTACTGTTATTTAGGCTGTTAATCTTTTGATTGAGTTCAGCTTCCTGACTCAGTTCATTTATACTAAAGCCATGGAATTAGAAAATAGATGTCAAGTATTTATGTATATATTCACCTCATTAAAGATGACAAGAAAAAATACTTGCATGGGAAAAGACAGTGACAATGCTCGTGCACTATTTACAACTATTGCATTTAAAAAAAAAAAAAAATTACTAATTGCCCTTGTGCTATTACATGGACACTGTGGATAGCAGGCAAGACATGTCATCTGGAAATAACTGCTCCTGCAGGGTATAGCAATGTAGTTGGATATTATCATCTAAAGATCCATAGCTTATGTGACACTCCAAAATTTTAAATACCAGTGCTTGATTTTCCTGGTAAATCAATTACCTCATATGATATATAAATGTGAACTGCTAATATTGTTTGTGTTATGCTTTCTATATACAAAAAAGCAATAAGATTTGAAATAAAGTATAATTCCTGTGAAAATTTATTTTCTTACATCAGTACAGTCTGATCCTTCCTTGCTCTTTGTTTGGTTGGTTTTTTTAATGGAGCAGATACATTTTTGAAAATTCTCAGTCTTGTATGTGTTCACTGTTTTTTTAAATTAATCCCAGCATGAAAAATACAAATTTTCATTTTAAAGTGTCATGAAAGTATTTATTTTAAATAGTTTTAAAATATGGCCTTCAACAACACAGACAAAGCAAGCCAGTAGTAACATCTCCTCCTGTCTGTAAGACATTTATGTTAGGACCCATTCAGCCATTCCTTGCTGACATACAAGCTGTAATCTGGGTCACCCTAAGGAACAGTGGTGTTAAATTTGGACTGTGGCATCCTCTGATGACACCTGAAACTTAGAACTTCCACCGTAAATGTGTTTAGTACTGTTGTTTTACCTTCCCTCTTTCCCTTATTGGAACACTCTTGCTTCCAGTAGAAATTGCATGGACATGGAGCTCTGTTGCTCTCCTTCAAGTACCTTGGTCTGGATGAGATGTTATCCAGAAATAGAACTTCCAGTTTTGTTTGATATAAAGAGCCCAAACAGTCTGTGCATTAATCCCTTTTCATTATATAATACCAACCCCAAATCTGGCAAGGCATAACATGCACAGAAACATCTCAACCCTTTATGCAGGTTCTGACACTTAAAAAGCTGCCACATTTCTCTCCATCACTCTGGCTGGACAGAGCCTTGTGATATTTTCTCTCTACTCTCTTGTTTCTGTCCCTGGGGTAACTGCAGACCCAGGTTAAAAGATGAATGAACAAAAAAAATCTTGCAGATCTCATTTCTCTGCTCTGTTCAATTTAAATTGCCCTAAAATATCTCATTCATGAAAATTCTCTTGTCTGTTCTGATGTGATGTAAGCTGAAGAAGAGCTTTTATCAGAAAAAAATCCAGGCAATTAACACTTGCTTTTCCATGGATTTGTATCTGTTATCACTTTTCTTATTGCAGTGTGGTTCAATAAAATGATGAGTGCTCTTGGGATCAGGAGATTCAAAATCACTTTGAAGGTGGAACCAGCCTTAGTCTCTCTCTCTCTCTCTCTCTCTCTCTCTCTCTCTCTCTCTCTCTGTCCTTAATATTTTTTTCTAGTTTCTTACATTTGATTGTGTAAGATGCAATGTTCTATCTAGTGTGGTTTGTTGTCAAGCAGTTATCAGAACTGTCTGCTAATACCACTTTGTTATAATGTGTGAACCACATTTTTCTTGGAGATTGATTTGCAGTGTTTAAGTATCATTGCTTGTCAGAAGCTCCTAGAAACATTTAACTAAAAAAGTACACAATTAACTTGCTTCCAATACCTTGTACAGAGATATGGTTGCAATACAGTTAAGCGTAACAAACTTCAGCCTTAGGCTTATGAAGATCAGGTCATCTCACTAGCTCTGACTGGGCTGCTGCTGTATTTATGTGCTTTAGTGCTGTGTAACTAATTTCCTGAGAATATGACTAAATACTTCTTACCATCATATGTCTCCTTCACTGATATGAAAATGATTAAATCAGGAAAATGTAAATTTTTTTTCATTAAACCTAATCACAACAACCCTGCTCTGAAGTGTACAAAGGAAACACAGAGGAAAAGGGAGGAATCAGACAGAAGGATTAGTGATATCTATGATATAAAGTGTATTTCTAGTTGTCTGATAGACTAATTTCTTATGTTCCCCACAGAATTGAGTCAGTGTGAGAAACATGCCATGTTGACAGAGAAGACGCACAGAAGCATTTGCCACTACACTAAATTAGGTAGCTGGCCACAAGGCAGCTACATATAGCCATCAGATATGAGTAGGAAAGAAAAGAAAAATGGTGACATCAATACATTTATGCTAGTGTCTTACAGTGATATATGCATTAACAAAGTTATCTTCAAATAGTGCATTGAGGGGTTTTCCACTGAAGAAAACTCTGTGGGCATGGGAGAAAAATAAACTGCAACTTTCCATTGTAAGTGCCAAACACAAAAATTCTCACATTTGGCAATGTTAGGACAACTGGTAGAAGGTGGTATTCAGTCAAGTCTTCAGGGTATGGAGCTCCAGAGCAGTGGGCATCTGTTATTAAGTCTCTTTTCTGCTACTTGTCATTATATTAGAGCTAGAAATGAAGAAGGGAAAAAAAGAAAAGAAACAGAGCTTCATTCTTTCAGCTGCACCTATTTCCCATTGCTGAGCTTAGATGAGATTTTCTGACTAACTGATGTCCTGATGAAATATTTCCCTTCACAGACTGACACCTCTTCTTACACAGGGATTATCCAAACCTCTTTATACTAAAAATGATCCTTGTTTGTATTCAAGTTTAAGAGGAACAAGATTTTCTCGGGAAAGGGTCAGTTCCTAGGGGGAAACAATCTTAAGAAACTGACAGAAAATCTTATTTTAAATAAGTTCTTCTGCTGGCACACATTTGCTGCAGCCCTGTGCTGTGATGGATGATGAAAAAGCTCCTTCTGCTGTGGGCTGGAGGTGTTTTTCACCAAACTTCTGTGGCCCTCATAGCATGAGCCATGGTGGCTTGTTTCTGCCAGATGGTGGCTTGTTTCTGCCAGATGGTGGCCATCCTCCTGACACCATCCTCTTGGGGCAATCCCATAGCCCCTCATGGTATGGGCAAGAGTGTGGCTGCAGCAGAAGCTGCTGAAGGGCTGCGGGGCTTTCATGTCAGAGCAAGAACGGGCTGTTGCTACTCAGAAGGATGACATTGAATTGTGGATCCAAGTCCTTAAGCTGACAACAGCAGACCACCCTGCATTATATGACATAAGAGCAAGAAATTTATTTCTGTCTTGGTGGCAGGCCCTTTAGCAGCTCTGCTTATGATTACAATCTCAATGTATTTTGAATAAGAAATGCAGGACTTTGAAGTTACTGGATCAAAACACATTTTGAGGGGACAGTAAAAGACCTATGTTCTGTGAGTATGTATTTTGTTTTCTTTTTGTGTCTTTGGCTTGGCAAACCTGATAACACGACTAATGTATGAAGAATGCTTTGGAAAACGTGGAATGAAAGCAGCTTTACCTTATTCTTGGACAAACTGCCCCTGACGTGTCAGTACAGTATCTCTATACTCCTCTTGCTCTGTTTAGATAAATGTTTCAAGGCAAAAACCTCAGTCTGAAGATTTTGCCCAGACTGAGTTCAAATCTTGCCCAATACAGAGCTTTCGTCATAACTCTGTTACTGATCAAAACTTTTGTCAAATTTCAGGATAAGAGCCCATCTCTAGTCAGTGCATGTTTCAGAGTTAAGTATCCAGGCATAGCAAACATCATGCATGCTATTCAGTGAATTCACAAGGAACAGATGTCATTTGTAGCAAGAAATAAGAACAAGCACTTCTGTTTTGAATTATTTAAACATATGAGAGCAAAGAACAACAAAAAGACAAAAAAGGTAGTACTTTTCCTGTGTTAGTCCAAACAGCATATTCTCATAGTCATTTAAAATCATGCTAGGAAAGATTAATAATCTGCCATTGTTGACAGTACATTTTATTTAAAGACCCCAACTAAGATTAGAGTCCTGTTGGGCTGGCCTGTTTACAGATAACTGGTAAGAGACAGTCCCTATCCAGAGAAATCTGTGGTTCAAAAGCGCATAGTGAAATGGTTATTAGCAGTAGGGGTTGTTTACGTGGAGACATGTCCTAACATTACCACTGTATGGTTTTCTGCCTCATCTGGGGCAGCCTCATAAGGAGAAAATGTCCCAGAAAATACCTCCTTGTCTTTGGTTGTTCTGGGGAAGGAGGGACTGGTCCCTCTCTGCTCAAGATGATCTTGCACCTACATCATGCTCTGTTGTGAGACATTGCAATAGTGTGATGACTCTGTTCAGTGTAGTGAGAGTGATTTTTCTCAGAAGTTTTAGCTGAAGATATACCCCAGTCAATTTCATATACTTAGCTTCAGTTGCTAAGGACAAAGGAACAATCTATATATTTCTGTCATCTAGGAGCTGAGGGCTGGAGTGTAATATGAAAAGGGGCATTGATATCATCACAATAAGAAGGAGACAAGGTTGGTTGCCATGGTGCCACTCAAGTCAAGTGAATGTTGTAGCTGCTTCTTTCATCAGGGCCAAGATTTTTACCCCAAACGGGTTTTTAAGCCAGATAACACGATCAATATCTCTGACTACAGAATGAATCAGAATAGGTTTTTAAGACCAAAAGAGCCTGTATGTAAATAACTAGAAACCTAGTAAAATACAAAATAAATTGTCTCTCTCCAAACCCCCTCTGTACATCATAGCAAACATGAACCATGTGTAGGAATAACTTATCGCTTTTCTTTTGCCTTTCACATTCAATATTTTCATGAAGAGTGTTTTAGACCTTAATTAAATTTGAAAAGCAAACAAATGCAGTATGCATATACATCTGATTCTACGAAATCAAATATGCTATTCCTCTCTGGTAACAGTATTTTTATAAAAATCCTGGTAAGTTTTAATAGGGGTTAAGTTTAAGTAGGAAGGCTTTATAACACCAGAAATTAGATTATTTTTGTGGTCTCTTTGTACTATGATTTTTATTCCCAAAATACATATTCTGTAAAAAAATAACAGTTTATTAAATGATCTAGAAAATTACTAAGCACATCAAAGGAAGAAATACAGGAACTGAAAATAATACATGAAACAGTTATGTTGCTGTGTGATAAGACTTTTTCAAACTGATTGGAAAAATGTATAGTGCTGTAGATCTATACTTAGCATATTACAGCTGTAGTTGCACACAATATAAATTTTGTCACATATTTTAATAATAACTATTGATATTCTGGGAGTTCAAACTATTCAAAACACTGTATTCTAAAAGGAGGTATATACCTTTTTAGTTTTGTATGCAAGCTATGTAGAGTTAAAAGGAAAACTGACATTTAGGAGGATTATGAAGTCCAAAGTTAAAGTTGAGAGATGCATAGGAAAAATTCCTTTCAGAAGCACAGTATATCTATTAAGCATAATTCATAAAGGTTTTTTTAGGCTTGTTGGTTTTAGACCAATTGTTCATTGGCCAACATTTGCTTAAATCAAAATAAATCTCAGTAATGTTCACAGAAGAAATACTGGTACTTAAACATCTGATGCGTATTTTAGACTGAGATGTAAACAACATTTTATGTATTTAGAAACACATAACTATCTTGTGGCTGTTTCCATGAATACTGTAATCAGTTTTATTTGTTTATTAATAAAGTTGTGGATAATGTCTCCAGTATAGCAAACATATTTCCAAAATCTACCTCTTTGCATATAGTATTTGCAGTACCCTGTTACTAAAGAAAAGTAGTTCCGCAACACTTTTTATCTGGTATGAGAATTATAGTGCAAAATTGGTTAATGGGTTTGGAGGCAATTTGGATATTTGTCTAGGCACATATATTTGTGTCTAGCAGAATGGGCAGGTGCAGGGGAATGTTCCCTTGCGTAAGAGTGGTGTGTCCTTCTCTGAGAATCAAACATGTACAGGAAAATAAAAAGGGAGATTTAAGGCATGAAACTAGATTTTTTTTCTCTGAGATTTTGTCATGAATAATTGCCATTCTTCACTAAGACAACCCCAAACAGTTGGCATTTTTAAAAACAGAGTGGGGCATGTTTTACTGTGTGGAAAAAACAAAAAGGTGCTTGGAGTTTTTATTCTGATTGCATATCAGACATAGTGTTTCAATACTGGAATTTCCTGTGTGATGAAAACTCTAGTTTTCCATCAGCTCATTTTAGAAATCTTCCACAGAATCTCCAAAAAGAATATATGCAAACAAATACTGCTAAAGGAAAAAAACAGCTGTGCTGTTTTCACCAGCAGAAAAAGCCCATGATCTCCATACTCCCATATACCAGAGATTAGAGGTAGAAGACGATACTTTTAATGTAGTGTTGAATCTCAGCATTATTAGCTGGAAAAGGAATTTGCTTGTGACACTGAGCAATATCTTAAAGACTATTTCCAGTTGACTCTTGATTTTAATTTGCACTCTGTTTCTTGTCTTCCATTTCTTTTCATGATTTGCAATATGAGAGTACTCTGAGACATTCAGTGGTTATTAATACTTTGATATCTAATTCTTTATGAATGTACTATTTGTTTTATTGTTTGCCAGAACTTTGGAATCTTTGGATGAGAACTCTTGAACTGGGAAATAATATCATTGTTATCTAATAACATATTACTAATTCAACTATATTCTGACTGGAAATGAGTCGTAATACTGAGCAATCAAGATTTTAAACTCATTACAAAATACAGATTTGCAATTCATGTGAATTTACTCAGAAGAAAATCTAAAGTATTCCAGAAAGAGAATAAAAGGTTTAACCTCTCCAAGCTGTGCTCTCCCATCAGTATGATGCCACATGATTTCAGTTCATTTTAATCTGTGAGACCGATAAAGACCTGTATCCAATATGATTTTAAAAGATACCTTCCTCTATTTTATTTTTCACTGAAAACACTCAGTGAGATAACTAGATGAAAAAAAGCTAACTCAAGATTAAATATTTTTTTGTCTTCTATCGCATACTTCGTCTTTAATTACTAACAATTCTTATTAAAGACTTATTTATAAACCAGTGAAATATAATAATGAAATGTAATGGTTTGTATTTCATATGATATACTCATCTCTAAATATGCACTTACTTTTATTTTGTTGATAATCTTACTCACTGGAGTGAGAAAAATTTGGAGGAAACCTCCTGATTTTCAACCATATGTTGAATACTTAGCTCTTGTTATCTTTGTATCAATTCAGTGGCAGTTTTATTTTTCAGGGCTAAATTTATTGTTCTTTTATTGTGAGAAACTGAAAATAGTTCTTTATTACAAGAATGTAAAATAAATGAACAAATACACTGACAGCCTTTATGTGTCCTTGTGTAATTGAAATAAAAAGATTTGGTTTTGAAATATCAGATCCAGCCATCAACATGTTCTAGTACGGAAGTTTAATGGGGCAAGTCAAAGGAGGTGATCTGTCTGCATGACAATAATGTAAATGTATCTATTAATTTCAGAAAAAAAACCCAGGAAAAAAAGAGTGGTTTAATGTTGTATTTGTCATGGAATTATGGAATGGTGCGTGTTGGAAGGGACCTCAAAGATCATCTAGTTCCACCCCCTGCAATGGGCAGGGGCTTTTCCCACTTATGTCCTTTTTGAATGCTCAGAGACTGGGTGAAGATCCTTTAGTAATGTAAACAGTTCCACTGACTGCATAGACCTGCAACATGACTCAGGAAAAGATGTTTTAGCTGTGCTAGGCCTGGTATAAATAAGGCTAATATAGAGAAACCATTATTCTGTATTTCTTGCACTCTTTCCCCAAGATATGTTTTATCCTATTGTCTTTTCTGCTACTTGAGAACATTTCCACATGTTGCCTAAGAAGTGCTGTAGTAAAATTAAACTATAGTTTGCAATTTAGGACTAGAAATCTGTTGACTAGTTTGCTGGAGAAACACTCCCTAATTTACAGTGCAAAACTGACTTTAAAATCTAGTGACTTTTATGTATTAGGAAGTGATTTGAGAAAATTTGGCTAAATAAAGCCAAGGCAAAGTGAGCATAGATGAAAGCAGAATGGCTTCTGTGGTCAACTATGCAAAGGAAAACTGAGAGGAAGAGTGAAAAGAATTGACTATGCCCTTTTACAATTAAATGGAAGAGCTATGTAAAAATTTACTATTTTCCTCAGAATTATTTTTCAGCATTTTTTTTTGTTTGTTTGGAATAAGTATTATTCTACTCCAGATCATTTTCATAGAATCATAGAATCACCAGGTTGGAAAAGACCCACCGGATCATCAAGTCCAACCATTCCCATCAAACAATAGGGGATCAAAGGGGATTCAAAGGGGATCAACAAGGCAGCATACCAGGGCCAGCACTTTGGTCAAAATCAACCCCATGTATCACTCCAGGCTTTGGGAAGAGTGGATGGAAAGCTGCCTGGTGGCAAAGCACCTGATGGTGCAGGTCGACAGTGGCTGAACAGGAGGCAGCAGGGTTTCCAGTGGCCAAGAAGGCCAAGAGCATCCTGGTGTGGGTCAGAAACGGTGTGGCCAGCAGGAGCAGGGAAGGGATGTGTGCCCTGCTGGCTGCCCGGGACAGCTGAAAGTTGCTGAGCCGGGGCGGGTGAAGGCTGAGGCTGGCTTTGGGCTGAGCCCGTGGTTTGCTCCGGTGCCCATACTTTTAAGTGTACCAATGGCAGTTGGTGACAGATTTTCCTATGGGTAGGGTCAAAGGCCTGGGGCTTTTGCAGTAAAACCAACCAGCTCCTGTGTTATCTTGTATTTTCTTCAATATCTGACTTTAATTGTAATTATAGTCTCCAATCTGATCCTGAACTCATCCATGAAAGCCTTTTCCTTTCTTTGAAAGATTTTCTGCCTGCAATGAAGTTGGAAGAAAATGTGTGCTCTCTGAAAATTCATGGCCTGAAAAAGAAAAAAAAAAACCTCCAGTTTCATGGCTCTCTGTATTTTTAAAGACATTTAATAAAGACTATGTTTAATATCTTTGACATAACACCTTTCTGAGTTCCATTATAAAGAGGAATAGCCAACTGTTGTCATACACACACACACACACACACACACACACACACACAGAAATACTGACTATCCTCTGACTGACAGGATCCCTGGGAACTACTCACTTGTGTGCCTGGGAAGATCATGGAGCAGGTCCTCCTACGAGCTAAGCTAAAGCACATGGAGGACATGGAGGTGATTAATGGCAGCCTGCACGGCTTCACTGGGGGCAAGTCCTGTCTGACCAACCTAGTGGGTTTCTATGGTTGGGTAACCACACAGCAGTGGACACGGGTAAACCAACAAATGTGTTCTACCTGGAATTCTGTAAAGGCTTTAACACGGTCCCCCACAACATCCTCCTCTCTAAATTGGAGAGTGATGGATTTGATGGGTGGACGGTATGGTGGATAGGGAATTGGTTGGATGATCATATTCAGAGAGCAGTGGTTAATGGCTCGATGTCTCGATGGAGATCCATGACAAGTGGTGTCCCTCCGGAGTTCATACTGGGACCATTGTTGTTTAATATCTTCATCAGTATTATGGACAGTATGATCCAGTGCACCCTCAGCAAGGCTGCAGATGCCACCAAGCTGAGTGGTACGGTCGTCACATTGGACACCTGATTTGGGGTTTCAATACAGGGTAGGGGATGATGTGACTGAGAGCAACCCTATGGAGAAGGACTTCGTTGACGGCTGACTGAATATGAGCCCGCAGTGGCCCAGGTGGCCAAGATGGCCAATAGAATCTTGGTCTGTATCAGAAATGGTGTGTCCAGCAGGACCAGGGAAGTGATTCTGCCCCTGTACTTAGCATTGGTGAGGCAGCACCTCAAATATTGTGTTCAGTTTTTGGCCCCTCACTACAAGACAGACATTGAGGTCCTGGAGTGTGTTCAGAGAAGAGCAATGAAGCTGATGAAGGGACTGGAGAACAAGTCTTATGAGGAAAGAGTCTGGGAACTGGGGTTGACTAGCCTGGAGAAGAGGGTGCTGAAGGGAGACCTTATCGCTGTCTACAACTGTCTAAACAGAGGTTGTAGTGAGGTGGGTGTTGGTCTCTTCTCCCAGGTGATAGGCGATAGGAAAGAGGGACTAGTCTCAAGTCACCCCAGGGCAGGTTCAGATTGGACATTGGGAAAAATTTCTTCACTGAAAATGTTATTGGACACTGGAACAGGCTGCCCAGGGAGGTGGTTGAGTCACCATCCCTGGAGGTATATAAAAGACAGGTACGTAAGTGCTTAGGGATATGATTTAGTAGTGGACAGGTACAGTTGGACTTGATGATCTCAAAGGTCTTCTCCAACTTAACAATTCTATGATTCTATGAAATCAGATTCATATGTGCATGAGTGCTCACAGCAAACATACTTGTGTAAGCTAAGGAATTTTGTAATGAAGTCACTATCATGCTTTTTATTTTAACCTATGTACCAATTTCTATTATTTTGATGAATTCCAAAGAGCTTTGCAGTACAATGGTAAATGCTAAGGTGAATATGTTCAGGTATAGTTTAAAGAGACCTTCTGCAATCCCAGCAAATTTCAGAAGCCAATGAGAAATCCTGAATTGGTAGCCCTCACTGTGTCTTTACTGGGCAAATATATGTACACGGTTTTACAGATTTATATGTCTTTATGTTACTGAACATATATATACACAGATATATAATTGTACACACACAAATATGCACACATAGGTGTGTACGTGTGTATGTACGCTTGCCTGTATATGTATGCGTATCTATTTATCTGTCTATTTCTCTATGTGTTAGTCTAGATGGTTAGTTTGGAGGCGGAGACACTTCCATGGCAAGAAGGTTGTTCTGGTCCATTCTGTGTTTCTAATGTTACTCTTATTTTTCTCTGCTGGTTTCTCCATTTCCCTATGGTTAACTCCCACTGTGTGGCTTAAGTGCTTCCATTTATGCTTTCCCCAATATTCTGGAACATGAAAGGCACTACTGAGTCCAACTTATAACACTCAGGAAAATCACTACTTTACAGATCACATAGACTGCCATCTACTTAGATAAAGGAGGAACCTAAAAAAATGGAAAAATGCTAAACAGCCAAGTTAGAAATAGTCTGATGGTGATATAACCGGGATATTAATGTGAGGAAAATATGATATAATATCTTGCTATAGGTAATTTTTCTGTGGAATATGAAGTTACTTGAGTGTTTATGACTGCTGTGAATTACAGTTGCACTCTCCTCTTAGCATCTGGCAGAACAGAATGGAAGATTAAGAACAGGAAGTAAGAGTTATTTTATTAATTTTGTCTAAGACAATATTGACATTTTAAAATTAGAATTGAGATAGACTTCAAAATGTTCAATGCAAAGTGAAAAAGCTTTTGACACTTCTACAGTTCATAAAGTACTGTAACTAGAAATCTTACTATGCCATAAAGGGTTTTAAATAAGTAGTGTTCAGGGCTTTCCCAAATTTTATGCTTGTTCACTGGTCAAACTCCTTCTGGAAATTAAAATAATTAATACTGGCATGTAAAATAGTTGTAGCCACCTTTTAAAATATTTTCAAAATAGCCCTGAAATAACAACTTATCATATACACCTCTTTCCTGTGTATGAAGTCATGTTATTTTCAAATGCCAGGATAGGATTTGACAAATGCTTGCTCCTGTTAATAAATAGCACATGTTCTTTTATACATGTGCTCAGAATATGAAAGGAATTTTCATCTCTTTTTAGGCAGAAAGGTCTGGTAGAAATTTTAAGGCAGTAAATTAAGATTCTTTTTCAGAAACAACTGAGAATTCCTTGGTTTGTTGAAATGATAAGAATCATACTTAGCAGTTATAGAAAATTTTATATTTCTTGTATTCACTAGATATTTACATTTATATTTCTTGTCTTTATTAATATATTAAAATTAATAAATCTATTAAATTGCAAAAATCTGTGTTAAAATTAATCATTAACATTGCAAAGAGAAGTACTTGAAAAACAGCAAACTACCAGCAGCAGGCATGCCTGTTTGCATGGCAGCACTGACGTACAAGCTGAGATAGCTGAATTACCACAAAATCCAAGGAAGTAATTCGCTTCACACCAGGTTTTCATTTACATCCATAGAGTCTAGGTTTTGAGAAGTGCCAGACAGTAATGGAAAGCAAACCACATAGATCTGGTTCAGCATGTTAAAATTTGAAAAATTCTTTTTTTCTTTTTGAAAAGTTTGTGATTTCCCAAAGATTTTAGGATTCTGAAATCTTCTTTACTATGTTTTAATTTTATGAATGTACATGGGCCTTAAAAAATGAGAAAATAGAATGTACTTTCAGATCAGAAGGAAGTGGGAAAAGCTGTTAACCTGAATATAATATAAGTGACTTGTTTTCTAGAAACTCAGTGTTGTATTTTTTCCCCTCAAACATTTTCATTTGCACCCCATGAGGACAATTGGAATGGTTCATCATTTAAACCTATGCAGTTTTTCTTGATGGGGCTAACTTTAAATATTTTACAAATATTTACAATACTGTAAGGTGCTATGTTTCCTCTAAGCTAGCAAAATCTGATTCTTAACACAAAATTGCTTCTTTTTAAGGCATGACCTCAGTAACTTCTGGAGTTTTCCCCTAAAAGTTTGACTGAAACATAAATGAAGTTTGCAACTGATAAGCACTGAATTGTATTTCCGTAATTGTTATTGAAGAAAAACTGAACTATTCTGCCTAGCTTTCAAAATATCTGAAAAAAAAAAGAAGGAAATACATCCAGGCAGAAACTGTTGTGGGATATATTGTTTTTAGGACTAGATCCATATAGATTAACTGGCTAGATCTGGTCTATAGGATATTTCCATCTGACATGCCATCTTTCTCAGACAAAACAGGAAATACAGCCTTTATATGTGGCAAGGTTACTATAGTAGTGCTAACTGGTTACATTTTTTGAAAAAAAATCATAACTGTTGGAATACTCAAAGTGAATCCTTAGACATGGTTATCTTGATAGGCTTGTGGTAAGAAACAACGTATCAGTAATAATAAAACTGTTCAAGAAAAAACACAGTCCATCTTTTTCCTTCACTGGTCACATATAAAAGACGAGCAAGCTTCTACACTTTTGAGATTGTAAATAATTTGTTCTGCTGTTCACTGTATCCTTGCAAATATTACAAGATATTTTTGGGAGATTATTTCCATGCCTTTGACACCATTTTCCAGAGCATTCTCCTGGAGAAACTAGCTGCTGATGACTTGGCTTTGCTGGATAAATGTTGGCTGGATTGACAAGCCCAAAGAAATGCGGTGAACACAGCTAAATTCAGTTGGTGGTCAGTCACAAGAGATGTTCCCCAGGACTCAGTGTTGGAGTAAGTTCTGTTTAATATCTTTATCAATCACCTGGATGAGATGCTTGAGTGCACGCTTAGTAAGTTGGCAGATGACACCAAGTCATACAGGAGTGTTTATCTGTGTAAGCATAGAGGAATCTGGACAGGCTGGATTGGTGGGCTGAGGCCAATTCTGTGAGTTTCAACAATGCCAAGTGCTGTGTCCTGCGCTCAGGTGCAGGATGACAACCCCATGTAATGCTACAGGCTTAGGGAAGAGTAGCTAGAAAGCTGCTCAGCAGAAAAGGACCTGCAGATATTGGTTAACAGCTGGCTGAATATGAGCCAGCATTGTGCCCGCTGTGGCCAGCCGGACTAGGAAAGTGATCATCCCCCTGTACTCAGTGCTGCTGAGGCTGCACCTGAAATACTGCTATGTTCATGTTTGGATCCCTCTCTACAAGAAAGACACGGAGTTGTCCTGAGCATGTCCAGAGAAGGACAGTAAGGCTGGTGAAGGCTCTGGAGCATGTCTTATGAGGAGTGGTTGAGGGAACTAGGGCTTTTTCACCTGGAGAGAAGGGAGGTTGGAGAGAGGAGGGTAATGGCCTCTTGTCCCAAGTGACAAGGGACAGGACGAGAGGGAATGGCTACAAGCTCCACCAGGGGAGATTTAGGCTGGATGTTAGGAAAAAAATTTTCACAGAAAGGCTCATTGGGCACTGGAACAGGCTGCCCAAGGAAGTGGTTGATTCACCTTCCCAGGAGGTGTTTAAGGCACGGATGGATGAGGTGCTGAGGGGCATGATTTAGTGTTTGATAGGAATGGTTGTACTCGATGATCCAGTGGGTCTCTTCCAACCTGTTTTTTCTATGATTCTATGATTCTATGATGATGGGACACCTTATTGCTCTCTACAACTACCTGAAAGGATGTTGTAGTAAGGTCGGTATTGGTCTCTTCTCCAAAGTAGCATATGATAGGACAAGAGGAAATGGCCAGGAGAGATTTCAGTTGGATATTAGGAAATATTTCTTCCCTAAAGTGTTGTCAAGAAGACTAGGAGAAGCCTGGCTGGAAAGCTGCCAGGAGGAGAAGGACCTGGGGGTGTTGGTTGACAGCCGACTGAATATGAGCCGGCAATGTGCCCAGGTGGCCACGAAGGCCAATGGCATCTTGGCTTGTATCAGAAACGGTGTGACCAGCAGGTCCAGGGAGGTTATTCTCCCTCTGTACTCGGCACTTCCCACTCTGGACATTCTATGATTCTAAATTCAGTGGTCTAATTAACAAGGCACAAGCACCTTTATTACTGCTTACCCTGATGTAAACTTTTAATCAAAATCATAGTTTTGTGTGTTATATAAGTGTATAGAGAAAAAACTTTCAATAGAATCTCTTTGTTGAGTAGAGGTATTCAAATCTAACCTCTTATTTAAAATAAATCACATATTTCTCAATTAAAACCAATAAATAAATGAAGCAGTTTTTTAACATCCTCACCCCTTATAGAGTTCTTTCAAAATATCAAAATAGTATAAAAAGTCCCCTATATGTAAATATAATACATTAATGCTGCTAGGAACTTCTAAACTTAAGTTGAAATAATTGTCAGCTTCTGGTATCATTACTTCTCACAGACAAATTCTCTTTAGGCTATTTTCTTGTACATCTCAGCATCTCAGGGATTTAATAATGCCTGTTAACGTTTCCCTCTTCTCCTGCTATTCTGCCTTTTTTTTTTTTCAGGAGATTAGTCAGCATTCTACCTGTCCCTGCATTGTGTTAACCTTCTGAACTACAGGGGTTCATACAAATTCTTTAGAGAATTATTTCTACCATGATTCTAATGTGTTCTCATCCTCTGATGAATGATTTGGTTATTATCCTGGCATTTTCTTTAAATGGATTAAAGCAGAAGGACAGAGGATAGAAAGCAGAAGGAAAAAAAAATCTTGCTTCGTTACAAGTCAGACATTCTTTCTGTCTGGTTACTAAAGTTTCTCCTTTGTACTTTAATACTTTGCATAACTTTTAGTGAATTCCAGAAATGGAAATTATACATTATGTTTTCATGTTACCCTTGTACATATGTTCTCCTGTTTTTCTTTGCTATCTGCCTCAGTTAAGGACATTAACTCATTGGATTTTGGAATTCCTCCTGTGGACTGCAACTGCTGCTTGTCTGCTTTACACAGCTATCACTCTATGGCTAATGCCTTTTCTCTTGCAGCTGTTGTTTTATTATCATTTTCTAATGTAGCTATCTCTTTGTTCTTTAGTTATCTACAGTGTGTCAGAAATATAGACCAGACTTAAAAAGCAGGCCATTTTCCATGCTCAGCCTCTAATACATATCCTTTGGCTTCTAACCACAGAAAAAAGAATCATATAGATGGCTTTTTTAATATTAGAAAGATTGTTTATTTTATTTAATTATTACAGTAGGATAGAAGTCTGGCCATGTACTTGTTTTTAAATTAAATATTAATCTTTGTGAAGCAACTTCCAAGGCCTGTCAGTTTGGTTCAGTGCCTTACTCATTGCCTTGACTTCAGTGGGTTTATTTGTAGATGTAAAGCACTATGTTCAGCATTGATCATGTTCTTTTGAAACAGATGTTCTGTTGAACTGCACACAAATCAGTCGTCTCTTGGTAGGGAAAGTACCTCAGAACTGGCACTTCATGCTGATCGACAAACACCTGTAGCTGCAACTTAGACTTGCACAGCTCCTTCATCTTCTGTTGAGCCAACTCCTCCTTGCATCTAGTGATAGTAATCATACACCTTGTATCTTTTAGGTGAGATGAGTTTTATTGACAAATCAAGTATATTTACTCCTCTATCTGACCCTGTGAGCTGAAAATACCTATAAATGGGGAAAGAAAGGCTATTACTTTTGAGAGAAAATCTTGTTAGATTCCTTCTCCCACTCCAGATTGGTCAAAATTTGCATTAAACTAAATAATCTCTTTGAGCCAAATCAAAAGTGTTAATTCCCTTTTAATGCCTTCCATTCATGGGGCAAAATTCTAAACTCAAGTAATCAGCATCACTGCAGGTGAACACTAGTCAGGTTAGACTGAGGTCGTATAATAGAGGTGCAGCAAGCTCTTGTAGTGCTTGTATGTTCAGGGCTAAGGAAGGAGAAGGAAACAGTGAGTTTCAAGTACTGCTGTGATGTCAAGGAGTTATTTTGATTCTCCATGTTTTGTGGGTTGTTTTCAAACCATTGAAAACACTATGGAGTTTTAAGATGTTACAAAGTTTTCAAAATTATCAACAATAATAAAATATTTTCTGTTCCTCAGTAATAATCTTCTTTACCTTGCAGAACACTAAGTGTTTTCAAATTGCTTTGCACAGTTTGACAGATGGAATATGGCTTCTTTTTATCCATGTGGCAAACTACATTTAAGTCTCATATTGTTTCATGCCACTTTGGAAATATTTAGAAATAATATGCAATTAAAACACTGATAACAGAATAATCTGGTATCGGTGGAGCCAGAAATTGACAAGATTTGGGCATTATTATTGTGTACCTATACTGTGAAGTTTTTAAAATGATTATCAGTAAGAGTGATGGTTTATTATTTCTGGTTTTTTTGCTTTTGTCTCATCATTCACATGTGTGTATCCTGATACCTCAGTGGGTAAAACAATAAAAATTTTGCCAGGGAAAGTCTTTGATAAAAATTGATAACAAAGTGAAAACAATTTAAAACCCTGATGAAATGCAACTAACTTATATATTTGGAATCACTTCAGTAACAACTGGCTGTTTATCACTTATTTTCAGGAGAGATAACCTGCCTTTCCTTTTTGTCCTGACAGTAGCAACATAAGAGTTAATGGAAAAATATGCATTTTTTTCCTTGAAATTGCTAAGAAAATTTATTTTTCATTAACATTGTTCCAGTATTCTTTCTGTCTGCCAACAACCCTCAACCTCTGGAAAAATATCTTATGTAGTCCAAATTCACCTCACAAAACTTTAACAAGAAACTTCAGATCTTGGCTACTTCGAAATCTTTGTTGTTCAGGGAGGAGGACATTGCCACAAATTGCAATGGTTTGAGAACAGTGCTCAAGATTTCGAATACTGCTGCTATTTGTTCCTTTAAAATGATGAAATGTCTTTGGTTTTGTTTTCTGTTTTTAAATAGATTGTACAAATAAAAGAAATGAAATCTTTCTGAGAAGGGTATTATAAGAATTAAAGAAACCAGCTAGAGAACATCATGTTTCCAAGTGAGAAAAAATGTTTTTTGAAATAAAAGATGCTGGTATTATTCTTTACATGAAATTATCTACGTATGATCCCAGTCTTCTGTATTACATGACTCCTGTCTGCTGACATGCAAAAATACAATAGGGGCAATGAATACTACAAGCCTAAAATTTGTGTCAAAAAGTCAAAGATAATCTTCAGAAAAGCAGGTGTGCACCAAACGTGATGTTTTAGGAAGTAAAATAATCACACAAGCTAAAGACGCTGCGGTGGTGCCCAGAAGCAAAGATTTACATCAGTTCAGCAGTGAAACACTGTCCTGCTTAGACCTTTAGAAATGAAAAGTTCTGATCTCTTCTCCTTTAATTTGACAAGATTTGTAGGCCTCAGACCTCCCTGTAATGAACGGAAGGACCTACCACAGTATGAAGTAGATTTTAATTGCAAACATATTTTCTCTCTTTATTCCCTAATTCACGTACATGTCTAAAATGTGAAAACGTAAAAATAAAATAGTAAAGATTTTTCAGCTGATGATATTAATCTTTCCTCCCCCTTTCTTCTAGGCTGTCATTCTTTTTTAAAAAAGAAGTTTATCTATTCAAATGTAGAACTGCACTAACTGATAAGAATTTGCAGGGTTTGCTTCCCCTTTACATTTGCAGCCATATGAATTGTGGCTCCTTCTGGTTTTCTGTTCTGTCTCAGGAATTCAAGCACATGGAGAAGGTAATTGTTTTGCCAGTGACTGTCACTTGAAAGATATACAGGAACTTCTCCACCTTCTTCTTACAGACCACAAGGTCTGGGAGAACTTTAGTTGGACCTTAGCCTAATATTAACACCCTGCAAAACAAATTTGGTGCAATGCTTTTTGTGAGGATACCACTGAATTATTGCCAAATCTGTTAGGATGGTTACTGCAAAGTGTTCTGTTTAAATCATGAGGATCATGTAAAAGGAATTGTATCTGATAACTTTAGTTGGAGACAGTTTAAATGGACCTTTAAAAGTTTAAATATTCCTAACACTTCCCATTAGAAGTGCAGACTTCTGGAAGAGGTCAGCCCCCTTCTAAGTTAACTTATGATGTTTAAAAATATAACTTTGTCTGTGGCACCTGAAGACATAAAATCTCTTGAACACCATAATCAAAACATATTTCTCATGACTTATCACTTTTTTAGATAACCTAGCCAGAGCACCTCTTTGACACTGTACCTGCTCCTCTTGATGCAAAGCACTTTTTTTTATTGCAGGTCACTCTGAGTCAGGCCCTAACATTGATTCTCTCACATCCCAAACTGGTGACTTAATCTTCAGTATATAGTGTGTGAGCACGCTTTCTGTCTCAGCTTTCCCAACAAAAACTTTGTGGAAACAGAGATGTCTCTGAAAAATGTTTTGGCTTGGATGAAGCAACATATTTCAATGAAATTTCATTTAGTTGAGAATGTTCTGACCCGCTCTAATTACAAGCCTCTGTTATAAGCTGGTTATGGCTTTGCCAAACATTAACTGGTTGGGCTGAAACTTTCCATGATTGTTCTCTGCCCTAGGCTGAATGTTTTGACAGTGAAGGCTTAACCATTTCATACTCCAGAAAAACAGGGACTCTTCTACTGCTGTGAAAATAACACTCTGGTACCTGTAGTATTTGGAGGAGGACCCTAAAATTTGTCAGGGGGAAGATCTGGTGCACTGAAGATGCATTTTCCAGTTCTTATGGAACTCCTTCTCACTTTAGCCTTTTACAGTCCCTATCTGGCACTAAGACAGTAACAAATTTGCTTACAACTTTTTTTCTGTTTCTTTGGTATCGATCGTACTCTGCCTACACAGAACTGCTCCAGGTGTCAGCTCCACAAAATGCCTCCAGATCTGAGGCTGACACATGGCCCTGTTGACTTGTTTGATCTTCAAGATTACTCATGAGTTTTTCTAAAAAATAAGAAAGCTTCTGATGCATCTTCAATATTTCCTGTAACAAGTGACTTTTGTTCGAGAGCACAGGATCAGAAAGGCACATCCAGTAAAATGCTTAACTAAGTAGTAGCTTCTGACATGAACAATGTAATTCATTCACAGAAAGCAAAAGAACATTTAGATTCCCCTGGGGCACTCCTTTATCAATATAAAGGCTAATCTACTAGTTTAGCAAGTTATGTTTTAATGTGCAGTCCTCCAGTTTGATGAATCCACCTATTGAAGGCAGCGTTTCACCTGCAGCTCTGAAAGCCTTACAAATGAGCCCCCAGTTCCTCATTTCTCAGAAGCATAATAAAATCCTTTTGAGGTAATGCCTCAAAAATGCCTCTTGCCAGTTGCAGTAATAAACTATTTTTCTTTCACTTGCTGCGCCCACTTATGCCAACATTGCAAACCATCTTTTTTTGTATTTTAAATAAGGTGACCTTGTATTATTATGTCATGGACCCTCATGCAGGAGAAATGCCTCCTGATGACATCCCATGCTGCTAATGGGGGCTGGTTAGTGCTCCATCTGCACCAGGGTTTTGCTGGGCTAGCCTTCACATGAGGATACATTTTCCTCCAGCAGGATGCACTTTCCTCCAGTAAGAAAGGCTGGAGTAGGTCTCATCAGAATATGATGAGGTCTGCTGCTGATCTGCTGCTGCCTCATGCCTGAGTGGATGAAAGGCTGATTTGGGGTCAGGGAAATGATCTTACAGGTATAGCTTCAGTCTTGTGTAGCAGCTGTACAGAATGGTGTGGTACTTACATAAAACTCTTGTGACTCTATTAGCTTCAAAATGAGTCAACAAGTACATTTCTTGGCTAAAAATAAATAAATCTGATTGGGTTAGGTTAAATGTCTCTTAGCTGTGACATTGTCATGGCTCAACAACTTTCTTATCACTTCCTGAATATTTGTGCAATGCTGTCATGAAAAGAATAAGACATTCACTTTTACAAGAATTTTAGCTGAAACTGAAATTAGAGATGATTGGATATTTCCATTAATTTTTCTTCATTGAAAATGAAGTATCTATGAAACAGAATTTTTGTGTACAAAAGTTACAAATTTATTATTTTTTTCTATTTCCCAGTGAGAAAATTGAAAGACATTTGGATCTCAGATTGACTTCTCAAACTGAAAATGATTGACCTTGGCATTAACATCTCCTCCTTGTACTATACTATATGATAAGAGCTAAGAATACAAGATTCTGCTATTTTCTACTGTGGTATGGATTTTCTTCTTTTGAGAGGTTTCAGCCCCTAAGATCAACCCGCAAACATCAGAGCGAAGGCTCACAACAAGGGAGATGACCCTAGATAGTGAAACATATGAGGAGTTTGTAGTGTTCAAAAATCTTTACCTCTGTGCAGAATGGCTCTGTAAGCAGGGTACACACAACCTGGGAAATACTAAGCAATTATTTATTGGATAATGTTCAGAGTAGATAGTTGTGCTGTTCAGCTACTATGCTGAGCACTGACATACTCAGGTGTCCCATGACACCCTAAAGAGAGAGCAGCGGTAGTGAGGCTGGAAGGCTGATCCGCAAAGGTGGTGAATTGTTCTAGTCCATCTTCTTCCCTTTTTTTTTTTTTTTCCCCAGAGGTTTTGCATCTTTTCATGTCAGCATTTCTCCTTTTGAATCTGTAAGCTGCTAACTTTCATGATTTCAACAACTACCCTTTGTCTAGGTTTTCACTTTGCTTATCTTGCACAGCTTTGGTTCACATATGTTCTCACACCTTAGCAACAATTTTCTCAGTAAACTGTGCCAAGATCACACAGCTGTGCTGTACCAAACAAGGCTTTGGATTACAGACTTCTAAGAGTTTTAGTGTAATTCACCCAAAGTACAGTTCCCATGCAACATGTGATACTGCAGAGAGTTTTGAGTTAAAATAGTCACAAAAGTTTCAGACAAGAAAAAAAGAATCTGTTCTGGTTTTGAATGAAAACATTGTGCTGCCACTTGCAGAATGAAAGTCCACATTTTTTCACTTAGCTCTATTTAAAACAGCATGAAATATTTGTAATTTGTTACCTTTTAAGATTTTAGAGATCATACATACAATACAGTAAAGTGTGCACATTTTTTATTCCACCTCACAACTGAAATGTATTTCCATGTTATGATTGTAGATTTATCTTCTTAAAAGGATCCTATATGATGAAGCATGAATAAATTGAATAGCAGCCCAACAAGTGGGGTTATTGGGCAAAACTTCCAAGAGACCTATATGAATGAAAAAGGAACTTCTGGCAAAGTTCAAAGTGTAGCGAAGGTGGAAAGAGGGATGGGTAAACTGGGAGGAATAGAGAAATGCTGTGTGAGCATGAAGAAATGGAATTAGGAAAGGCAACGCCCACCTGCGGTTGAATGCAGTAAGGAATCTCAAAGTCAATAAAAAAAGATCCTATAACTGCACAGGTGACAAAAGGAAGACTAACAAAATTGTCAGCCTTCTGCTGAATGAGATGGGGCATCTCTTAAGACAGGACACGGAAAACGCTGAGGTACTGAATGCCTCCTCTCCATCAGTCTTTACCAGCAAGAACAGCCCAGGCCCCAAAGACCATGGGATAATCTGGAGTGAGGAAGACTCACCCTTGGTGGAAGAGGATGAGTTCAGGGAAAACTTAAGGTGACTGGACATACATAAGTCCATGGGCCCTGATGGGGTGTACCCACAAGTATTGAGTAAACTGATTGATGTCATTGAGAAACTGTTGTTGATAATCTTTGAGTGACAGCCAGTGACTGGTAGAGGGACCTGAGGACTGGAGGAAAGCAAATGTCACTCCTGTCTTCATGAATTACAAGGATGACCCAGGGAACAAGCTGAACAGCAGCCCATCAGTCTCTAGGAAGGTGATTGAACAATTTAACCTGGAAACAATTTCCAGGCACACAAGGGCCAAGAAAGTTATCAGGAGTAGCCAGCATAGATTCACCAAGGGGAAATCATGCTTGACAGACCTGATAACCTTCTGCCGTGAAATGCCTGGCTTGATGTTTTCTCCTTACTTTTCCCTTCTGCTTCTATTTACTTCACTTGTATGGATATTATTCCACATTCATTTTCCTACTCTCTCTCCCAATTATCTGTGTTCCTCCAGAGCAAAATGAATCCTTTTTACCATCCTCTTCCTTTGTTTTCTGCAGCACTGGAATATTCATTTAAAACATTCTTTGACATTTGTTTAAAAATTGGAGATTCATTCAGATTTGTTCCTCCTAATCATTCCTTTTAATAGTCTTACAATAATTCCAGCAAAAAAGCAATAAAAGCTTCTTTAATTTTTTTACTCCACAACCTAACTACAAGAAAAGACTTATAATCCTCTTACTGCTGTGTGTCTGATCTGCCTTGCTTTCCCTCTCCCCACCTCCACTCCGCAGCCACTGCAAGGAATCTCACCCCACAACAACACTGGAAAATGGTGCCAAATGGCATGCTAAATCTTGTGTTCATACAGCTAATGCTCTCACTCACCAAAACAGCATAGATCTAAATTATTTGTGGAAATGGTCCATGGCATGGATTTGGATGTCCTTATATAAGTAAACGTTTGTTACATATAAGAGAATCAATCATAGAATCATAGAATAACCAGGTTGGAAGAGACCCACTGGATCATCGAGTCCAACCATTCCTATCAAACATTAAATATGTTACACATATTTTGTAAACATATATGTAAATATATACATATATGCATATATACACATATATACATATATGTAAACATGTTACAGAGATTTTGTAAACATATGTCCCAGCTGAGGTAACTAAAGCACAGTGCTACTTTATAGAGAGATAACCTCATATAAAATACAACACTGAAACAATGATTAGATACCTCATCCTTGGTCAGCTAGTACACTCGAAAGTAAATACATATCTCTGTCTTTCTTATTTTTTCTAAACAATCATAGAACCATGGAATAATTCAAGTTGAAAGGTTTTTCTGGAGGTTGTCTACGCCATCTCCCCAGTCAAAGCAGGGCCAGCTACATGAGGTTGCTCTTGGGATACAAGGAACTAAGTGTTTATTTGGAATAGTGACATATTGTTCATCACCTGAAGTATATGTAAAAGTGTGGACATTAAAACAATTGTACTAAATTATATAGGTTCAAAACCTGGCAAGAGTTAGAAAGTCTATTTCTGTTCTACTAGAATAAACAGTGCAAGGGCACAGATTTTTGTGCACATCTGACCATATGGTCTGAGCTTTTAGCGTTTTTGACCAAATCACTTATTCAAGACTCCATTTTTTAATTCACTCCCATTTCTGTCCAAGCATAGATGAAGGAAGGAAGAAGGAGAAAGAAGATGCAGCAGCAGGAAGTAATGACTTTACCAGCTTCTAATTGCCAAAATTGAGGAGGGGCTGGAATGGGCTCTATTGTCTTCTTACTCAGCAAGGAAAGTATTCTTATTTTCAATCTCTAAAGGAGTTACAGGCCGATGCATTCACAGTGAATCATAATTCATATCATGAAGTCATCAAAAGTACTAGTGGAGTAGAAGATGTTACTTGTAGAGAAAAATGAGCATCGTAAATTCACACATCAATTTTTTTCCCTCGTATATGTTATCATTGTTAGCATCTACTTTACCTCCTCCATGTACAGCTCTTGCACAGCTGTAGTTTCTGACTGTAAAATCTTGCTTGTGGTTTAGTTATGTGTCAGCTTGTCTGCTGCTTTCTAAACATCCATCGTCTCCTTAATTCTACAGGTTTTATCAAAATATGACTTCTCCATTTCTGAGCCTTTCTTTCTTTTAATCTTCAGGAATGTTGGTATTTATTATATATTGTCTTCATGTATAATGTTTCCAGATCCTTTCCAGAATGTCACTTTATGAGGAATTTGTTTCCTGAATTTCCCATGGAAACCATTTCTAAAGTGAACATTACCATCTTTTCTCTTTGCTTCACTTAGGCATTCCTGATGTTGATTCTCATTACAGAGATAACTAGCTGTACTAATCCTCGGATATTGAATAGCAAATGGTCCAAAGCATTGTTTGTTCAAGTGGAATGTCTACAGCTTCTCAATGTAATTTATGTTTTCATTCCTACTCTAAATCAGTGTTAGTATTTGTTTGCCCATGCAAACCTTTGTCATGTGCATTTTTGTCCCAGAAAAATGTCACTAGGGAATTGTGAGTACTTTTCATGGATGTGTGAGCTATTCAATCTGATAACATGATGTACAGATGTGCCAGACACACAGCAGAGAATTGGTTTTAATAAGTATATTTTACAATGTCTGGAGAACAGAAAGTCACAGATGAAGAGGACAATATAACCTGAGTGACTGATTTGTTCTAAGTAAGTATATCCATTTGGGTTTGGATTTTAACTTTCATTTGGATTTCTTCTTTATATATTATCAGCATCTCACAGAACAAACTCATTAAGTAGGTTAAATCAAGGAGGGATTTGCTTAAATGTAGAAAGCAGCATGGATTTAAAAAACATTTTCTCTAGACGGAAGACACAAAAGACAACTGTTTAGCATTTCTTTCTGAACTACCAAATGTTTTGTAGTTACGTAAATGTTTGAGTAAATAGTTTCTTCTTCATTGAAAATAGGGAAGGTGCTACTTTGCCTTGATTTGATACCTCTTACACAGGCAAAATATCGATATCTGCTTCACTTGGCAAGGTCTTTTTTAGTGCTCTTTTTTTACAAAAAAATTAACTGAGAAAAGATATTTCATCTTTTATAGTAAGACAGAGCTCTTGACTTTTTATTTAAGTGTATGTGAGGTAACAAGTTCCCCATGTAAGAGGGAGCCTTCCTAGAAATATTCACATTTTATTTCACCTTTGTAAGTAGCAGGAATTTATCTTTCTCTGTACAGATCTTTAACATTTCTATATATTGCAATAGAATATTTAAAGTATACTGGAATCTTAACCAAAGCATGCCATGTTTTCTTGTCCAAGAGAGGCTCAAATTCATTAAGGCACGACTATATTTATTTGTTTAATTATCCTGCAAGTTAAACAGCAAAGAATGAAAGATAAAACTTACCTAGTGTTTGTACCAGTTTGAAGATTGAATGCAATTTCAAGAAATATATTTTATAGTTTTCAAAAGACATCTGTGGTAAAGGGCAAGATTAGTTCTGGCATCCACAGGTCTGTTGTGCTCGCCCCACTGTTGATGTCTTTGGTAGCATCTCCTTCTGCAAAAGACCTGTTCCCACATCTCTCTCTGAAACGTAAACTCCAGGTGCACTCCGATGCTGGCATATAGTGACTGATTGCAAATTCACAAGTTGCTCATCAATACCTCACACCTTTGACACAGGTCTTGTGCACTGAAGTCTAGTTTTGAGTGTTTGAGACTGGGGAAATGTTGAGCAGTGCTTGTGTAATTGGGTGCCCCTAGCTGGGTTGGTTCGGGCTTTCGCTCTTCTCTTGGCAGAGGGCAAGGTCCTCTCATTGTTTGTGTTTTGTAAAGGAAGGCGAGCTGCCCTTTCTGTCACGATGCAGTTTATGACAGTTATCTTATGGTCATATTTCACTTTGAAAGTTAGGCACTCCTTGACAGTTCCTAAGAAATGTGCAAGTTATTCCCACTTGCAGAATGGCTGTGAGCTGCAAGCGTGGTCTATCTCTTAGAAAAAATGTCCAAGGACAGAATTGCTTTGTAAGACATTAAAGGAAATATTCCTGCAACCATGGGGAAGCATTGGTGTTGTTAGAGAAAGCATGGGTGGCAGACTCCAATCACAAATATTCAAGGATAATGACTTCATGCTGCACTAGGTGCAGACAAGGGCGAAAGGGAGAATCAAGAGGAGGGAGGGCTTTGGAAATAGTAACGCTTCAGAGTGGAATCAAATGCTAAAACCTTGATGGGGCCTCCTAGCTTAAACACCATGTAGAGCTGTTGTGCCAGTACTGCCTGCAGTATGAGAGCAAACTGCACAGGTCAGGGAGGGGGATCTTCATTATGCTTTTGCCCTGGACTCCACATGTACTACGAGACACCCCAGCTTGTCCCTATTGTGCAGATATCTCCTAGGGCAACCCAGCTGGGTGAAGAAAGGCAAGGAGGATGCATGTTTGCCAGCATCAGTGAAGTAGGGGTTAAGGAAGGAAGAGGACCTTTTTAAACAGAAGCTGCTACTGACAGAAGACTGAGAGACCATAAAGAAAACTGAATATGGAAGTTTAGAAGATTTTTTTTAACAGTGATTTGAAATTTTGGGACCATGTGAGCAGTGGGGAGAATCTAACTTGTATTTAAACATAAATCTGGTAATTTATTCAAGTGATTTTGCATTTTGGTGCCTGGCTATGTCTAGATGTGGAATCAAATTTACACCTCTACTTGGAGTCTGGAGATAAGTGATTTTTATCTTTAGTGATGACTTACCTTACTGATTTGGCAACATGAAGTACTTGTACAGTTTTGTGGATCATTTTCTTTTTACTATGGAAACAGGCAGATATTTGATACCTGGCAGTGACCAAGTACAGATGTACATGTGCATTCATGTTTTCTTCTAACAAGAAGGAAACCAGGTTATGCTGCACCTGTGTTGTCATCACCAAGAAATTAAAAAAAATAGAAAAATATCCCTGGAGTTTTTTATTCATTATTTTTATTATAGTGATTTCTACTTCTTTTTCTGATAGCAGCAAGAATTTCAGAGAGAGTGTATGCCAGAGAGAACGGATTCCTTATGTTGTAAGAGGAAAGGAGAAGGGGGGAAAAAGCTTGTCAGAGGTTACTCTCCTAGTTATACAGTTAAACAAAGTAAGAGACTGAACTGAAGACTATGTGAAATAAATGTGATTGAATTGCATAGCAGGAAAGAAAAGGAGAAGATGTTAATTAATAATTTGGGAAAATTTGGTAGCTCCTTCAGCCTCTTACACTTCTCATTGTTTAGATTTTATTTGGTAGTGGGTGTGATTTGGTGGATCATAAAAACACAAATTAAACATTTCTGAGCAATATTACTTTTTATTAGAACCTTGTTTGCATAATAGTAAGTAACCTGATTTAGGCTGTTTGCATTTTATTCTAATTGTAACAGCCTAAGAAGACAATATCGTCTGTTATTAGGATTTAATCAGCACATTTATTTATACTTCCTCTTGGAAAAAAATCTCATTAAGTTAGCCATGTTAGTTATTGTATTTGTCTTTTATTTTATGAGACTCATTTTTATGAAATACTAATAAACTTCAACAGATATGATGTAAGAAAAGCTGAATTGACTACAGCTTTCTTCTTCCTACAAGAAATGACCTCTCTCTTTGGTATTAATAAACATGCCTACACCTTAAGTCAAAGCAGTTTCTATTTGGAATGCTTGGGTTTTTTTCTGAATAGACCTCAAACAGCTCTACTAGTGTTTCTAAGCTTCCCACCACATTAGTGTTTACATATTGCATAAACTTCCACACCAGATCTAAGCAGCTAATTTAGCTAGCTGGCTAGTTTTTCTGAACTGTCCTCTGATGTAGCCTGATTCTTTCTATTTATTGCAGAGGAGGAACAATCACTGTGTTTGGCAGCCCTGGGAGCCTGTGGTCTCCCTTAAATGCTCCATGCACATCTCCTGCAGAACTGCGGGAAAAAGCTTGCTACAGGCCATATCAAATTAGTTTCTGTTTTTATGAGACCTTAGAAAAACTGAGGGACAAGGACGTTTATTTAAGCACAGGTTCATAAAGATTCCTGTTATGATTTCTCTCTGAATCCAATTTGCATCAGCCTGTACCATGTGGTAGCCTTAACGTAAGTATGGGGTCTGTTAATACAAGCTACTGCCCTCTGTGCTAAGGATAGTGCTGTGAATAAAAATGTCTCTGGACCAGGCACTGGCACCCCACATTTGACACTTTAATCTATTTGGACTGTAACTAAAAGCTCTCTGAGGGCATCAATCTCTTTTCAATGATTAAAGAGTGAGGCTGGACAACTAGCTTTTAGGAAACCTAAAATTAGGTGAATTCTAGCCTTTCTGCATAATTACCTTCATTGGTCACACTAGGGCTTCTCATGGGATAAGTTGCAGCTTTGTGTGGAATGGGTATCAGAACTAGCTATTTTGCTGAGAAAAAAACAACTGCATTTCTGTCACTGGTCCAGTTTGGCCAGTGATCGTGGGTTTCCTTTCATCAGTATCATCTCACTTGTCCATAATGTGTCTCTTTCGTGAACAGGGCTGAGAAACACTTGAGCAACAAGTCAGACACGGCACCATAGTGGTTCGAGAAGATGCAGTTTCACACTAAAGTTATGGAAATAAAATTATATAAGTTTTGCTTTTTTTTTTTTCTAATGGCTGAAATATTTGACAACATTTCCATTTAGGGGGATGGAGAAAGAGCTTGTGTTGTTCCAATGCAGTAATAATTGTCAAAATGATGTAATTCTTTGCTGGGTGGAAATTCCCTACTTTGTGACAGACAGGCTCCTGTGAAAATCTGGTATTAACTTTAGTGATGGGTACATGCTGCCTTATTTCAAAGTCCCTATTTGCCTAAAGTGGAATTGTAATATTGCATAACTTCCTTTTTTTGTGGTTTAGTAACGATAACACTTTTATTTATGTTATTAAAGGTGGAGATATTAACATGAATAAGAAACCCTTTCAAGATTAATTATAAGAATAGCAGGTTGATCTGTCAGGTTTCTACAAATGTAAGTAGTCCTAAATAAAAACAGTTAAACACAGGGAACCGGCTAGTGTCATGCAGTGTAATTCCGCATGAATTCTTAGGGTACTGTTGGTTTATACTGGACAAAGATCTAGTCCCTTCTGGTTTTGCTGCTTCTTTTCTTTTCCCATAATTATTTTCCCTTGACTTTTTATGATTCATTATTAACTTGGTTAACCTTATTGAGTTCTCTGATGCCAGAATATGAACTGTCTTCAGTGTGAATAAAACCAAGTTTATATCCTTCTGGATACACTTTTCCCAAGAGGCTGGGTAATTCTCACGCAGGTCATGAGAGACCCCTATTTAAGTCAGAGTAAGGATTTTGCATGGGTCATGATGGATTTTAGAGCAAGTTTAATTTCACTCTTTATAATATTTTATAACCTTCTTTCATTTTTATAATATTTGAAAGTAAAGTGATGTAATTACCCAACTGTCAATAGTATTGATCTACTGGTGATAGAGTGATAATGATATAGGCTAAAATCTTAAGTCACTGGTTAGACTGCTGTATTTATCTAACCCTCCTTGCAAGGCAGCTCTTTTCCCCCTGCTATTATCTCATAGAGCAATATTGTACTGATACCACAAGTTACTGTGTAATAGCAACTGTGGCTTCAAAACACATCTACCATGCAGTTACCACACACTTAAGACAAAATATCACATTTTATTTTGTGGAAATCAAGTAAGTGAATCACACTGCCAGGCTGTGCAGAAAACCAGACCTGTCTATTGAAGGCAAAGAACGTCTGGTAATTTTTGTGGGAAAAAGCCAATCTGATAAGAGTGCAATATTCTTCCAGAACTGTTCTTTTTCTGCAGCTTAAAATGGCTATCTTTTCTGTGCTTTAACCTATTAGCTACCACAGACATAGATAAACCATCCTATAAAGCTAGTTTATTCATGAGTAAAAAGATCATTAATTCAATAGTCAGCTCTCCATGGCTGGAAAGAATGGATAGATCAATATCTGTTTTTTGGATAGTTGTTCCAATCCTCCTCTTTTAGCAGACAGAGAGACTTTTTATATTTTGGTAAAGTTCATTGTCATCCCCTTTTCCTGGGCCCAGTGGTGGTCTTTCTACATTTTGGAGCTAAGAAAGTGCTTCGAATAAGTAAAAAGTGAAAGTCACATCCATGCATATTTTAATTTAGAAACAAATATTTTTGAAGGTGTGTTTTAGTCATAGTGTGTAGAGTTCTTAAACAGCATAGATCTTGGTGATCTGATTACCTGCTGGAGGTGAGGACCTTGATGAGGGGCATTATCTGCACTTCTCACCAGATTACAATATTGCAACCCCTTTTATGGAACCCAGTGCATTCAGTGATCCAGTTTGCTGTACTGTAATACTTGTGTGTCTACAAAAATAATACAATACAGCAATTCAAATTAAAATGTACACATTTTTCTTCAATTAGAAAATCCAAATATTTTTAGTTTTATACCACAGCAGTAAAGGTGTTCTTTAAAATGCTGGAAATCAAGATCCAAACTTCCCTGTGCCAAATTCTGAATTTATATAGTAGGACATATTTGCCCCATAGTGAAGTCTAGCTTACCTCTCAGCAAGATTGCAAGATTTTGTGAGAACAGCTAGAGGTAGATGTGGGTTCTTTACATGTGGCTAATTCAGCTACCCAGGGGACTCTGTCAGCTACCTGAGGTCACAGTGATTTCATTGACACCTATGAACACCACATCCGTGCCAGGATGTGAGGTTCATTACCTGCCATCTCATCTTCTAACCACAAACCAAAATTATTTTAGCTAATATTGCTCACTCTCATTTTTTACAAATATATTGCACTCAAATCCAGCTGCAGACAGTGAAATCAAGGGGATTTTGTGTCTGTACTGGAGACTAGATTTTGACCCATTGTTAAAGTAAACTGATAACTTCAGTTATTAAATGGAAGTACTTGCCCAGGCTTTTGTGAAGGAGACCATTAAAGTTCCTGAGATCCTTTTTATTTTGGTTACCAAGCCTGTTTCCAAGAGCCAGTGTCTGAATCCTGTTAAAGCAGGACTTTCCATCATTTTCCATTAAAGAAAAAAAAAGTCTGAATTGGGCAGTATTACCACCACACTCAAAATTCTGCCAAAGCCTTTATTTGGATTGCACAGCTGCCTTTAAGATGTTTGAAAAGCAAGTCCTTCTCTGGTGTATCTGAAATTCCTCTCTTTTCAAGTGAGGCTCATGTTTCTTTTGGGGAAGCAACAAGAGAACCATTAAATATGAAATACTAGTATGTAGGGCCAGCTCTAAAAAAAATACTTGCATGTCTTAAATGGAGCTTAGACTCCGTAGTACAACATCAAAATTACCCACCCACACTTGCAGCTGGTGATCTCAAATCAGGATACCTCCTTCATTAAGCTGACATTTCCTACACTGAATGTCTCAATAGGATGGCAGAGTGTGATGAGGAGGAACCTGACTGGGTGAGCATCCTCTGGATGTATCTTGCTTTCAGTAATAGTGCCCAACCCAAGATCCAGTCACTGCTGACAATTTTTTTGAACATGGAGCCTGGAGGAGAGGTGTCTATCATCTGTTCCTACCCTGCTAGCAGAGCTTTAAGCAAGGGATGGGAAGAAATCAATCCAATCCAGTCTCCATTTGCAGGGTGTTTGCCACCACTTCTCCTGCCCTGAGAACATTTTTTTTGTCCCTGCCCTGAGATCACCTTTTTGGTCCCTGCCCTGTTCACTGGGCTGAGAGATGGCTCTTTCCTCCCCATGGGTTTGGGCCTTGTAGGAAAAAAGGGGAAAGGACATGAGAAGAAACAGGGCTGTGATAAGAGCTGCATCCATTCCTCTGTTCCAGCACCAGTCTCCTAACCTCAGGAGACCGGTGCTGAAAGACTAGTCATCTCTAATGCAGTCAGCACCAGAAATATGAAAATTAAACCAGATACCCATGATATTATGAGACAGCAAAGATGGTTAAAATCAGCTTTGAAGTCACACTGGGAAGTTTAACTTGAATAATTTCTTGGCACCTTAAGCAAACATTGTGGGATGAAACAAACTGATAACCTTGGATAAGAGGAATGACTGGAATCACTAACCTTGGTTTGAGTTTTTTTTTTTTTTTCAGTTTCCCAAAGAGACTCTAGACAAATGCATATTGTCTAAGCACATGGTTAGCATAAACCAATCATAGACTTCAGAGGAGCCCCACAGATTTAAAATTTCACATCTGAAGTAGATAGTTTTACTTATTCAGTATGAATTTCAGCTACATGGCATCTTCTGTAAGGCAAATCTCAGATTCTTTCATGCTTGGTAGTATCTCCTTTGGCATTCACCTTTTGTTCTAAGAGAAGTGCCACTTCCACTGTCCAGTGTGCTCATGACTGTTATTTCCTATGGCCATCATCTGCCTTGAAAGTAGCAATTGGATGTGTCCTTTAAACATTATCTGTCTGAATGCAGATGACAGAAATTCACCTGAATTTTCAACATCTTGGTGACTGAGTGGGACCAAAATGAAAGCAAAGTAGTAATTGTGTTTGCTGTTTCTGCTTACCAACTTATTGATTACAGTGTGAGTAAAACCATGGGTGTGTTAGCTGCAGTGCTTGTCCAGGAAAAAAATAAAGCAATTCCAAATTTCCAAGAGAACTGAAAAGAAAGTTCAGTTTCATCATGAAGAACTCTGATTACAAACTGTATGATTATTATTTTTTTCCAGAGGCATTTGATTCACCCAGATAAATACAAAGCGTATTTTAAAGCTGATGGATTTGTTTCAGCTGGCATTTTGTTGATAACTAAGAGATCCCAGCTTGATTACTCTGTAAAATTTTGAAATATGTTTCCTTAGTGCTGATGTGGTCTGAAAAAATATGTTATATATCTTAAGTGCCTCAGGCAATAAAAATACGAAAATTATTAAAATTACACACTTTTATGTATAAAACATAAGTGCCAATAAATCATACTGTTGTTCCTTCTCATCCACCCTACCAAAGAAGTTATTGTTGCTATTGCTAGCAATAACTATTAAGTGATTTTGTCCAACAGCTTCCAGATGAAGCATCTGCTTTAGTCAGTTCCAGGGCTAAGTTTCGGCTTTTTCCCTGGATTATGATTTGTTCTTTTTTAATTTGTGATACAGCAGAAATGGAGTGAGGGTGTTGATGGTGTCTGTTGGGCAGTACCCAAGCCATGCTACCTACTGCCAGAACGCTCATGCTTCCCATATGTGAGCCCTCAACTGCAGGCAAAGCCTCCAAGTCAAGCTAACGGTTTAATGTCTGTGCCATCCAATCCCTCTTTGCACTCGAGTTTTCTTCCTGCACAGAGCTAGCAGCAGTATTTCTTGTCCTTGACTTCTTCTGTGAGTCGTTAATGAGCAGTTACTGCCTTTTCATACATGTTAGTGCAGTGTGCTGAAATCCCTCTGAACCTTCTTATGCTGTTCATGACAGACCAAAGAGAAAAATGGCTGCAATAAATGAAGTTTCTTTGGGGGTTTTCTTGTGGTTTTTGGTTGTTTTTTTTTTCCTACCATTGAAGTGCTATGTTTCTTATACACAATTTTCTATAAAAGTTCCAATATTTCCCACCTTGGTGTGTATCTACTATACACATAGCAGAGTTTAGGCTGTAATAGGGAAGAAGTTTATGTATTATTGGTTGTTACTGCAATAGACTGAGTTTTTTCTTAAATTACACATTTGGAAGGTTTAGCTGCTCTTGTTTGTTTTTTTTTTTTAATTCTTTTCTTCCACGATGCTTCCTTCTTGTTACTGAGAAGAATACTTACAATGCCCATTCCCTTAATGCAAACTAAAATTAAGTGTTTTTTATAGTGAAGCTTATGAATGAAATTATTTGTCTTTCAAGAGTGTGAAGTAGACAGAAAGCTGTCTTGAGATTTGTTAACTGTTAATATTTTTGAAGACTTGCTCATCCTTAATTATGAATTAGAAGCCTAATTTAAGGTACTTGCTTTTTTTCTTCTAAAGCCTGACCCAAGACTTTCAGCATGCAGCAGATGTCTTAAAGATTACTTTTTATTAATATTGCTCAATTGTAGCTAAACTTCACTGTCAAGCTACAGAGAAACCTGTGAGTTTCATGTGTGAGCTGTATGTAAACTTGGCTAGTTAGGAAATATTCACACCTTCAGAGTACAGGATGTGTTGTTAAAATATCTCTATTAAAATCTTCAGTTTATTAAACTGAAAAATGGTAGGAAACTTTCAGTCCTCAAAAGCTATGATATCATTTCATTTTAAAATAACCCCACCAAAATCTCACATTTCTTAGTGTGAAAATAACTAAAACTGTATATGTGTCATTGCAGCAAGAATCTCAGGTTTGGTCATCATTAGCTGTGATTCTTACATTTGAATTAGAGCCTTCAAGGCCTGTGAAATTAAAAAAAAAAAAAAGGAGAACCTGAAGCCTTCCATTTATAATTGTTGGCTATTAACCTTTATTCATGAGTTTCAGATGCTATATGCTTTCATGGATTTTAGATAATGAAGAGAGAGCTTCTGAAAAAGATGTTCTCCCCTTTACTATGCAATTTCTGTTTGTGGTGACACTAATACTGTTCATGTATTTATTACTTAGATGTTTAAAACATAATCTAATTAATGCATACCACTAGCCAGATATCTTAGTGGTCCTCATACATTTGCAATTTTATTGCTTAGTTCTTTCCACTCTTGATTTAATTCAGTAAAAGGTCCTGTATTTTTCCTGATGTTCTACCTGAGAGCTCTCATTCTGCAGTGCATTATCCAGGATGACTATGCTAAGACTCTTGCTCCCTCTGCTCTCACACAGTCAGTGTCTAGAGCCTTGACCAGTGTCATGGTCTGGTGGAGAGGAGAAAGAGACACAGGGTACTCCCTGCAGGGTAAGGTAGACAGATTGGAGCAAGGCATTTTGCACCTGGCAATGCAAGAAATGAGTGAACAGAGCTTATTTTTTCAGGAGCAGTTTTCATTACCTTGATTCAGCCCTCAGGAAGACCTTGCTTTGTTTTACACAATGGCAGGAAAGATAAGGGTGTTTGATGTGGAAGCCTCTGTGCTGAAGTTTCAGAGAGTCGTTCTGATATGATGTGCCCTTGGACTCTGGCAATGTTTAGCAAAAAATCTTGGACTCACTGCAGCAGGGCTTACACGTTGTGCTACAGAACAATTCAGACTGTTTGTAAACCCTGTCTGTTGAGAAGGACAGAGATTAAGCGTCACATCTTTGAATATAATTTTGAGTGGTTTGGTGGAGACTAATGTGAAAAAGAAATTTTTTTGGAAATGCCAAGATGAAACATTTTAGCCAAGGAAAATGATTCATTAGTTTTGAAAATGTCTTCTCGTGATTTTTAGCCAAACTACATAGGCAGTTTGACCCAAATTTAGGAAATACCTTTGTCACCCAAGTGGCCCAGAATTTTTCTCTAGCTGACCTTTTTGCTGCAAAAATGTATTTGCCCAACTAACTTTCTCTACAGAAAGAACTAATCCTTCCTACAGATCCCAAAAGTCTGAGTGATGCCAAGCCATAAATACCAGTGTGACAGGCACAGTGTACAACTTAGACTAGAACAGGTTTTTGAACTGGTATTTCTGAATTATATAAGTAAAGTAGAGAACATGAAGAGGCACCTTCTCAGAGCTGTGAACATTTTTCCTAATCCAATCTATGAAGAATTTATTGATCATTGTCATTAAAAATGTGTAGAGTTTTCAGATCAAAGAGAAGTCAATGAAAAATTCATCACAGTGGATTCATGTGGTAATTTGGTGTGACCAACAGCAACAAAAACACATAAGGAATGCAAGGTCAATATCAGAGCTAGTATGTTGCCCAACAAACTTGATAAAGAGCTGGGTGGTACCACGTATAAAATAACTTATATCTCGCTTAGTTATACTTTCTTACTTTCTAAAGAGGAGAAGAAGGTAGAATAAAGAATTTGCATTGTTTTGGTTTTTTTTTTTTCCCTCAAGGAAAAAGCTGAATGTTTTGAAGAAAACTAATAAAATTTGAGGCCCTCCTAAGGAAACTGAGGTGATAAGTACTTAATTTCAGTGTTAAATATTAAGGAAATGAAATAGAAAATTAGATAGAAAATAAAGGAAAGAAGATGTTTGTCCAGTGCTGTACATGGTTTTGGCAGGATTTGTTTGCTCTGGGTTTCACAAAGTCTGCAGCTGATTCCTATTTGCTTATTTGTAGAGATGCCTGTGTTCCCTCATAAAAAGGTGTTATCTCTAGTAGCTATGCACAAACCGAGGTAGCCACAGTCAGTCTTCAAAAATATCTTGCTCCTTGTAACAATTTGATCCTGTAATTGTCTATAAAAGCTTGGATCCAGTGCTGATGCTGGGAATATTTTATTGCTCACCAAGGAGCACTTGTGGCTATGTTTTGATAGCCAGGTTTGCGGTTCTGGAAAAGTTCAAGGATTTAAGGAGGCCATCAGTGCAATAATATTGTTATATCTTTTTAGTTGAAAAGAGGAAAATACTAGAAGCTAGTAAAACAAGTAAAACGTCCTTAGGTAATAATTATCAACAGTAAAAGAACATCTCTGGAATAAAATATATAGCTTAAAACAGCGAGTGTCAGCTTTAATTTACTTTCACAGGCTGATCATAACAGCTAAAGATGTACCACTTATAATGAAATCTAGCCATAAGCGTCATAATTTTTAATTCTAGAACACCCATCAGTTTGTATTATCAAGGTCATATATTTTTTCCTGTTGTAATGCTACCGGGAGTCTACCTGTTGTGGATGAGAAACAGAATTGAACAGAGTCAAATTCAGTAATAAGAGGCAAAGGTTTAAACAAATCTCTGTTCATTTTGTCACCATAGATTTCAAACTCTAATTCAATTCAGGACTTCTGGAAAAAAAATAGTCACATTTTCATGGCATTTGACAAATACTGGAACAAGTTTCAAAAGTCTGGTTTATTTAACAGTCAGGCATCTAATGTATCAGAAATACTGACTTTATTCAGAATATTAGAATAAAATTATTTATGAACATTCTTATCAAATTATTTACTTATCCACAGTATCAGGGCATTTGTAATCAATATACATTATTGTAGAATAATATGTTGCTGAAAATATAGGGAACAGTCTCTGAGGAAGGGAGAGGAACTCAGACCTTCTAATTTTTTTTAGGTATATTCAGACTGTCATGGAGTTCCAGCTTTACACTCATATTACTTTACTGCAGGTTCCCTACTTGGATGCAGTCAGTGTCTCTTGCACTTCTTTCCTTATACTATTTTATAACAGTGCTCTTCAAATTGTTGGAGGCCGCAATAACAAATCCCTCATTCACACCCAATTTATGCATCTTCTATTCTGTCCTAATCCGTACACTTCTTTCATCAATATGGTGCTTGAGTGATTCCCAAATGATAATAGGCATCATGAATATCTGTTCTTTTGCTTGGAGGATATGTATGGAGCTTAGTGATTATTGGTACATTTTTCTCATGAGGATGACAAGAAGAAGGAAAACTGCCATTCAAAGTATTGCACATGGAAAGAGGATAATGACTCTTCTATTGGAAGAGGTTTCTAATTGTTCCTCATTCCCATCAAACTTTCTTTAACAGGTGTAAGATGGACCTTGTGAATTAATGGGGTACAACGTCATGTGCAGCTCTGCACAAATGTTTCACACTCTGGCTACATTTTAAGCTGGCTGATGGCAAATTGACTTTAATTCAGCCATTGCATTTCTGTACCTGGTGCAGCACTTGGCCACTGGGCCCCAGAGGAGAAGCAGAGTATATTGGTTAGTCTCAGCACCCCAATATTACAGATGTACCACTGCTGACACTTAAAATGTATTTCTATTATAATATTTTTACTTATTTATTCAAGCAAATGATATGACTAAACAAAAGTAGGCATTACCGAGGATGTTACATTAGGCATTACAGTTTGATATGCAATGACTACTGCTAGTCATTGAGAAACATGCAATCTGTATACTATTTCCTAGGTAAATGGAGGCTAAAGCACTTGAATTGTTATATGATCACTGCTATTTTATTCCCTGTAAAATTAAGACTGCGAATCTCAGATTAGCGATCACGTAAAGGTGGACTAAAATTTTCAGTGAATGCAGATCTTTTGACAAAAAGTATACACATATCTGCTTCAAATCTAATATTCACATTTTTTTTAAGTCCTACAGGCCCAAATAGTCAGATGGAAGTATCCCAGGACCAGACACATCACGGAGGGCGGATTTGGACCATATATGTGTGTGCGTATAAATCATATAAACATCAAGGTTGATAATTTTGTTCTAAAGCAGACCTCTAGAGAAGCTGGGCAAGGCTTTTTGTTAATATAATTTATAACATGGCTGCATTATGCAATAGAGAGGATCTCCCTGAGCTGGGACTGTGCTACCTTCTGAATAGGGCAACGGCATTTGCCCAGGAGAGCATCTTGGTGTTACATTGCACCTTACCATGTGTAACTCACAGCCAGCTCACAGCTTGTCCAGAAAAGTAGAGACAGTGCGAACTGTGTGGGGGATGTTCCTCTGAGTCTTGAGGTGGAACGTGCAGGCTTACATTTTTAACAGCAATGTAAGATTCAGCACTTTTCTTGTAGCACCCTGGCAAACATAATAGACTTGAATGTCACGTTCCACAGCAGTTTCAAAACCTACAGGATTACCTCCCTACTTCTCTCTCTGCAGGCATATACACTATATCTTTCAAAGACTGTATCCCCCAAGTCGTTTCCCTTTCTAGACCTTGTAAGGCAGTTGTGTCAATCAAAGATAGGAGCTCGCAGAAAAAAGTGCTTTCCCTTTGTCTGGTGGTTTTTTTTTTTTTATTTTCAAAATTTTCAGAGCTAACTCAAAAATTCCTGCTTGTATGTGTTAAAAGTTTCCAGCTTTCTGAGCATACTCCTTCTTCAGCAGGGCAGCTGCTCCAAAAAGATGTTTGTCTCACCTGTCACCATATCTGAGAGAGCATGGGAGATGCACCATGGAATCACTGACACCTGAGAAAGAAACAACTGTTCTTGGAAAGCAGCCAAAGCCCTTTTGTCCACAGCACTTTTTTTCTCCCTTCTTCCACCACGTTTGCACTCCTTGCCCTGCTGCATATTCAAGCAGATTTTAAAGGACCGGAGGACCTTAAATCTCACCACCCAGCCCCACAAAAGGCAACTAGAAAGCTGCTTTTAAAATCACCAGGTAGGATATTTTACCCTTTTTGCATGAAAAGGTAGTTGAAAGGAAACAGAGAGGATAAATGATAGTGGTTTTGAAGTACTAAGCCTGTGGGTGGACAGTGGAAGGAATGATGGATTTGTGAGAAAGGAATAATATGAGTATTGTGGATTCCGGAGACTGGAGAAAAAGTAAATTACCAAGGAGTTGTCATATGCATTGCCAAGGTGCTTCTGGTTTGGTAACAATTTCCACTCCCTGCTTATACAGATGAAAGAAATGTCAGTCAAACAGACCTTCCAGCTCCCAGCAGGAGATCATGCAACAGGACTGATATGTTCCTTTTCACTAACTCCACTGTGTTTACTTCTTTTTCAGCAAATGCGTGTAGTGATTCTGAATTTAAAACATATTTTTCAATATAACATGCATTCCACAGGCTTTAGGGAAAACTCACAATGTGCCTTTCATGCACATAGAACCTTCCTTCTTCCCCCAGATTCTAACATGTTACATTACACTACACTTAGCTATTCAGTAAGGTATTTTGGCGTTGTGTCTGCTGATTCCTGTTTAAAATAAAACACATAATAGGAATTGGATGGTAGATATCATCCGTTTGTCGCATACAGAAATCTTAATAATATAATATCGAACTTTATTTTCTGATGTCTTCTCTGTCCTTTCCTTCTATCCCATGCACTTTTGTCCATCTAACAAGATCCGACCAAAGACAAGGTTGACTTCTCCTGGACTTGCATATTCCATTTAAATACTGAAATCAATAAATTCTTACTTTCGTAAGCAATGTTTTACAAACAAATATATGAAAACACCTTCTAAGCTTTTAAATACTACTTTTTCATTGAGTATCTAATGTGGTTCTTTTATAGAAGAAAGTTAATATAGATCATAGATTAATAGACATGGTATTAATTAGAAAATAAATTTTGAGCTTCTTTCAGTATATTGCTGATATGTAACATTCCATAACTTTCTAATTGACTTAGGCTTTTTATCAATGACTGTAAAAGACAGGAGCTGTTTTATTTGCTTGCAGGCCACATCAGATTGCATGTTACTTTCCTGCAAAGTCAGCAGGCAGCACAGCTGAGGGGATGCCTTGCCTTTTCCAGCATCTGCACTCTAGGTCTGGATGAAGAGAGGATTCTCAGGGTGGGCTGAGTGCTCGGTGCAGAGCTTGGGGGAGTGAGAAAAGGAAGATCATAGTGTATGCCTGTGTGCATGTGTGCTTTCTTCTTCCAGCTCATCTGCTGTGATCATAACTTGCATTTCCTGTGGCAGTGAGCAATGCTGGACCCTCCCTCAGGTAACACACTCCTTGCTGGTCCCAGCGGCTTGTCAGCTAGTCTGGATTGCTTTTGGTCAATCAAACCTCCCCTGTGGCTTGAACAATATTTATTTATTCCATTGTTTCTGTCAAGAAAATAATTTCTGAGCGGTGCCATCTTTGAGGAAAGTGAGGGGCAGGCAGAGGCCGGGGAAGATGTTGGAGCTGCACCTCACATAGGAAGAGACAGAGGAAGAGGCTTTTTGGGGTGTCCCTTCCTACTTCCCAACTCCCACCAGTGCTAGGAGGGGGAATATCCCTGCATATATTCTTGCTGTTTCTGCCTCTCCCTCCTCATCTCATCTCCCAGAACCTTTGCATGGCATGTCCTACATTGGAAAACTCTCAGGAATAGGGATGCACTTTATGTAGAAAAGTGAGTTTTTTAAAACAATGTTTTAAACAAATATTTGGACCAGCAGACAAGCTATGGTAAGAGGAATCATATCACTAAAATGTACTGATAGTGAGGATTAACTTCTCTCCTACAAAACTGAAAGCAAGTACTGGAAGACTCTTCCAATATTTATTCCTCACTCATTGAATGATATTGTTACTGGTCTTAAAGGCTACTTGATACTATGAGATCCCCATGACGAGGCAGAGGCAGAAGAGATTTTCTAGATTCTACTCAGTAGCTCTTGAGCTAATGAGTTGTTTCTGAAGTAAGATGGCATTACCGGATTTCTGTTATTCATATTGCTTATTTAAAGTGACCCATTATTTTCAGAACTTTTATTTGTAAAATTAAACAGTTTTTTTAATACTGATTGCATGCAGAAGCTCTGCAAACTCCTTGGGAGGAGTTTCAGCTTAGCAGGACATGGTGGATAGATCCTAGGCCAGATAGGCTATTCCAGCTGCTCAAATAAAGGAGAATACTTGTTGGGGAAAGTCAGTACTCAAGGAATGCAATGACAAAACAGCACACTATTCCAGGGTAGTACTGGACATTTCACAGGATCATAAAAATCTTGGCTTACATTCATCAAGGGCCTTTAAACAGCTGAGCAATCCAACTGCATTCAAGTGCCTAGCAGAACAAGTGTTTTCTTAGTGTTACATTAGGTTTTCTAAATCTAGCGTGTAAAATTATTTGACAGTCATTAAAACAAAAAAAAAGGTATTCATAGAATCATAGAATAACCAGGTTGGAAGAGACCCACCAGATCATCGAGTCCAACCATGCCAACAGTAAACCATGCTCCTTAGCACCTCATCCACCCGTGCCTTAAACACCTCCAGGGAAGGTGAATCAACCACTTCCCTGGGCAGACTGTTCCAGTGCCCAATGAGCCTTTCTGTGAAAATTTTTTTCCTAATGTCCAGCCTAAACCTCCCCTGGTGGAGCTTGAGGTCATTCCCTCTCACCCTGTCCCCTGTCACTTGGGAGAAGAGGCCAGCTCCCTCCTCTCTACAACCTCCTTTCAGGTAGTTGTAGAGAGCAATGAGGTCTCCTCTCAGCCTCCTCTTCTCCAGGCTAAACAACCCCAGCTCTCTCAGCCATTCCTCATAAGGCCTGTTCTCCAGCTCCTTCACCAGCTTTGTTGCTCTTCTCTGGACTCGCTCCAGAGCCTCAACATCCTTCTTGTGGTGAGGGGCCCAGAACTGAACACAGTATTTGAGGTGCATTCTCACCAGGGCCAAGTACAGAGGGAGAATAACCTTCCTGGACCTGCTGGTCACGCTGTTTCTGATACAAGCCAAGATGCCATTGGCCTTCTTGGCCACCTGGGCACACTGCTGGCTCATGTTCAGTCGCTGTCAACCAACACCCCCAGGTCCCTCTTCTCCAGGCAGCTTTCTAGACAGACTTTGCCCAGTCTGTAGCACTGCAAGGGGTTGTTGTGCCCCAAGTGCAGGACCTGGCATTTAACCATCTTAAACCTCATGCCATTGGACTCTGCCCAGTGGTCCAGCCTGTTCAGATCCCTTTGCAGAGCCTCCCGACCCTCCAGCAGATCCACACTTCCACCCAGCTTAGTGTCGTCTGCAAACTTGCTAAGGGTGCACTCGATGCCTTCATCCAGGTCATTGATAAAGACATTGAACAGGGCTGGACCCAGGACTGAGCCCTGAGGAACCCCACTTGTTAACAGCTGGATTTAACACCATTTCCCACCACTCTCTGGGCCCGGCCATCCAACCAGTTTTCCACCCAGGAGAGTGTGCGCCTGTCCAGGCCAGAAGCTGACATTTTCCTAAGCAGAATGCTGTGAGAAATGATGTCAAAGGCTTTAGTGAAGTCCAGGAAGACACATCCACAGTCTTTCCCTCGTCCAGCAGCCGAGTCACTTTGTCATAGAAGGCGATCAGGTTAGTTTGGCAAGACCTGCCTTTTGTGAACCCGTGTTGACTGGGCCTGATCACCCGATTCTCTTGCATGTGCTTCATGACAGCACTCAAGATCACCTGTTCCATGACTTTCCCTGGCACTGAGGTCAGACTGACAGGCCTGTAGTTCCCTGGATCCTCCCTGCGCCCCTTCTTGAAGATGGGCAGAACATCAACCAGCCTCCAGTCCAGTGGAACTTCCCCAGTCTTCCAGGACTGTTGGAAGATGATGGAAAGGGGTTTGGCCAGCACATCTGCCAGCTTCTTTAATACCCTTGGGTGAATCCCATCCAGCCCCATCGACTTGTGGACTTGTATTGTACTTTTTATTAAGGTAGAGGACTCTATTCCTTTTTGACTGATAGAATGATCAAGTACTTCACAACTATGCAAAAACAGTTCAGCTTCAGATTAAGTAACTCTTCAGATACATAGTTTAGTATGAAGTCCTCTCAGGAAAGATCATGAGATTACAAAATTAGCTTTTTCTCTAACTCGAATGGAAAATAACTAAATAATTCTGTTTTGCAGTTGCAATGAAAACATTCATGTTTTTGCTCCAACTGCATTGTTTTGCATAATTTAAAAGCAATTGAGACTGATTATTCATGTTGTCCACAGCAGATCTCTATATAGTAGTAAAACCACTAGGAGAAACTGATCTTGAGTTTAAATGCTCCTTGTTCTAATGTGAGGATCATCTAGTCTTGGAAACACTCATGTTATAACATAAGAGATACTTTTCTGGTCAATTACTTCAAATTTGGAAGGCAGGATTTCATAATATTTTAGTTAGATCAAGTTTACTAATCAGTTATTAATGACAATTCCATTTAATGAAAAGTCTAGAGAAATGAATGTGTGATGGGATTTTTATTCGTATTTAGGATATTTGATAAGCAGAATGGATTTCATGATGGCAAAACAGAAGACAAGAAGATATGCCTGCACATATTACATTTCTTCCATGTTTGACCTTTAAAAGCTTGCTTTAGAAATGTTAGATTTGTATTTCTGTCATGTTTTTTTTTCAAAATGGGGGAAGGGTAAGCAAGGTATGAACTCAATAGTATTTACATTTAAACACTAAGCAATTTCTAAAGAGTGTAGTAGGATCTAGTTGTTGCAAGAACTATTATTTAGTTTAATTGATCCCAGCTGGTCTAGGAAGAGATTCCAGCCAAAAGCATGCAAATACTTGCCAAGAGCCTGTCATATTTGATAGCTCACACTGCTATGAACTTGGCTAAGAGAGGTCAGTCACATAGCAAAAACTAAGCTCTCCTCTGCTGTATCCAGGCTAGCTTAAAAATGCAGATATGTTGCCAGCTGACTAGCAAGCTTTTCTCCTCTCAGCCTTGTTTTAAGAGGCCCCTGGTTTCTTGGAAGTGGGGGAGTGCAGCACTGCAAAGCAATGGGAAGATGTTCCACACGTGGAGCAATGGGCAGATGCAGCTGCTCTAGGATCTTCTGGGCATCTGTTTTCATTAAAACTTCACTTGTGCATTTGACCTATCAGCTGGATTCAGTCACTGGTAAAGGTACACAGTGTATGTAACAACACTAATTAATCAACATTGATTCAAAAACCTCCCGCCTGTCAGGAATACGTCCTCCTTCTTCTTTTAAGGGTACATCCTACTCAGGCATTTTCTAGTTTTGTTAAAGATTAGAAAAGTTTGCGTAACATCACAACAAATATCCTGTATTTATTATGGGAACCAGTGGATTATATCTGATGAATTTCGCATTGTTTTATTTCTTGTTAGCTACATGAATAATTTAGGACAGAACAATAATTTTAAAGAAATTTGAAGCATCTAATTAATGACAATTATTTTTCTAATCAACTATGTCTTTCTTTCTCAACTCACATAGAAAATATACTTATTTATGCTGTCTGAAGGAGCTAAGCAGATACCTCTTTCCTCGTTGAGAGGGGTTTGATGTGTCATTTTTCTCTCTTGGACCATAACTGCTATGGTGGAACTCTCTCATCCTCTCTAGAGAAGTAGTTCCATTTTGTCTAAATAAGTAAATATTCCTCGGACTGGATGACTGGAACCTCTACAAAGGATTTATTTTTAGCTTTCTTCTTTAGTCTTTGTTTCCTTCTTACCCGGTGAATATTTAATTACAAAGTGGAAAAGTCCAACTGGAGAGATGAAGTCAAGGAAGATCCTCTAGGTCAGGGGAACTGGCTTTGGAATAATATTGTCCCACTGGAGTGAAACAAGATTATCCTTCCATGGCTGAAATTCTGGCTCATTTAATCCAAATCACTGTCATTATGTTTTTCAGTAGGAAGACATTCAAGAAGCACTCCTATGGGGAAAATTAAACAGCTGCTATGAACATAATCACTAAACTTATAACATACATGTTACACGGGTTCATTATTATTATATCTGGTGAGTAAAATATAGAAATTAACACAGTAAAGCAAAGTGTGTGTTTTACCTGTCATAGGGAATAAATAATGGTATATGAAGATTCAGAAAACTACTCAAAGAATGTGAATCATCTAGGCCACTGACTGGTTGCAGTCAAAGCTTGCAGTTATCTGAAGTGCTTAAAGAATTATAAATAAGCTATAAATCTCTGTCCAGTTCTTGCAGACAAATGTGTAGCACTTTTGTTATTTTTAGATAGTATCCTTACTGGAGGCGCAGTTGCAGGGAGAGCATTATCTTTTCTCAGTTGTTTTCAGGATCTGCTGAGGATTCATTGCAACATGCTATGACATTGTTCCTGCTGTGATTAATAATGGATTAAGAGTGGTAATGTACTCTATGAATTCAGGAAGAGTGAATGGCAGGGTGTGTTCTGGATGCCGTGTGCACAGAATGGGGAGAGAGCAACTGCATAAGCAAGAAAAAGCCAATAAATGAGCAGTCTAGTGTCAAAGCACTCAAGAATCAGATGTTGGGGGCAGAGGAGTATCATTATGTTTATAAATTCTATGGACATTTGACTCATTTAACAGCTCAAGCTTCTGCAAAGTTCTGCTTCACATTGGCCACATTCAGATGTTAATACCTCGGATGATTGTGACAGTTATGCTAATTTTACACCAGTTATGTAAAACAAGCTCCACTCTTGCCAAAACTCTTGCCTTGCAAACCTACAGCCCAGAGTAGGTTTTAGAGTGAAAAATTTTAGAGTGAATGGTCACGATCACCTTACAACATTTCCATTTAACAGGATCTGCTTAATTAGAAAAGCGTATTTCAAAAAGGAATTATGATCTGGACACAGACAAAAATCAGTAACATTTAATGATAACTTTATTGTGTAAACAGAGGGAAACAATGTGAGGTAAACACTATTAGGTCAAAGATCAAAACTAGATGCTCAAATAGAATGATTTTGGCCGTCAGGTACCAGAAATGGATATTTAGACACCAGATGTAGTTGTTTATATTTGAATTGAGTTCCATCTGTATAGAGTATAGCTTCTCCTTTGAACTGGTCAAGTGTAAAAGGATAACCTATCATAATGAAGACTAGCTAAGCAAGGGCTGACCTAAGTCTTGGACTGAAATGGTATATAAAGGCAGCTGAATGAAATCAGGCAGAGATACAATGTTCATTATTTCATATTCTGTCATGTGTTGTGTGGCTTGCAATACTGCCTCATTTAGTAGCTTGAGCTTTCAGTAATATGGGTCCCTGAGCATTTGCCCATTTCTGTAGTTTCCTGGACTGAGGTAAAGCATGAAAAGCAGATCAGATCCATTTCAGACACTTGAGCCTATGATGCTGTGGGACATTTTTTCATGGTGTTAATGTCTGGAATTTCGTGGGCTATCATCCTGGTGTTAGCAACACTTATGGTTGCTTTAAGCTACACGAGTATCTTGTACCAGCTACTCTTAGGCACCAAGTAAAAAAGTAAGCATACTGTAGATACTTGTCACCACATCCTGTTTAACTTGGGCGGTCCTCTTTTGGCATTTCTTTCTTCGCTCGTAGTCTTGGTTATGGGCAGAATGATTGCAGCTCTTTCAGACGATGAAGGATTTCTCATGTAGGGAACAGATTTCATGACTAGCAATGTTTAACATAAAAACAAGCTGAAGTTTGTAGTAGTACCACTTTTTTTTTTCTTTAGAAAAAACCTGGTCTAACTTTTCAATGAAAATTCAGAGACTGTAACTTCTCGAGTTTCTCTTTAGTTACTTACAGAAATATCCTTTGAAAATGGATTCTTTTTATCAAGAATACAATTGTGTAAAACAATTAAAAAACTCTTTTTTCTTCAGAAAATTAACAAGAATGTAATTTTATATAGAACAGATATCAATTATGTAAATAACTATAAAATAGTGCATCGAACTGAGACTTAGAACAGACATACATTCTGAATAACACTGATTAAGGCATGGCAAAGAAAAGAAACGTCATACTTAACTCTCCTACTTTATATGTGTTACTAAGCTTTTTATACTTCTCAGTGTTTAGAAAGATATGCAGGAAAATGCTGCTACTATTGTCATAGTGTGCTAGAGTAGGAATTAAAGTTTGTTGATTCCAACCATGGAAAAAGCCAAAGAAAAAACTGACTCTGTACCTAAACCTCCACTGATATCAAGGATGACAGATTTCTAATTTAATGACATGAGGACTGCGTACAAAGTAGATATTGTGATACCTTATATATAGTTATCTAGACACAGATTTACTTCTGTAGTCTTGAACCACCCAGATACTAGAAATAATATCAAACGACAACTAAATGAGCTATTTATAGCGCTCATCGCCAGGACCACACTATGTCAGTGAAATGGTGATGTGACAGTAGAAGAGAGCTGCAGAAGAAACTCATGATCTGCAGTTACCTGAGGCAGGTGCATGAATGAGGGGTGGCTAAGGACAGATGCCTGTCAGTGTAGCAGTACTAAATGGGTGTTGCTACAATTCAAGGAAAAGCTGTGAAGGCATATGTTGAGTGCATATGTAGTGCCTTAAGCATGCTGGAACCAGTGGCCTGCTTTTGATTCTTTAACAGGGTGTCTGCTTTAGTGAGAAGACATTTGATGATATACATATGAAACCTTTAGTAACAGCTGTACTTCTTAGACATTTGCTGCCTTCCACAACTCCTCAGGGAGTAAGGTTGTGCATAGTATGAACATGAATTGCAAAACTATCTGTTGGAAAACCACCCTTCCTATTGATTCATACTTTAACTATTATTCCATCTCTACCACAAAGGCACATTTTCTTTATTTGTTTAACCCTGGCCTTGAATGATAAATATCTGATATCAATGTTATGTCTTACTTCAGTGGTCACTGTTAACCACCAAAAGTATGTAAATAAAGTAGAGCATATTGCATGCATTATCTGCTGTAAAATCATTGTTTACTCTACATTAAAAGTAATGATGTAGTCTGACAAAGAATTAAACTGAACTTGTGAATCACAGTCTGACCTTTTGTTTTACACAGACGACATCAGTGTTGTCAGATATGGATTAATTTTAATTTTTCTAAATTCTCTTCCCTTATGTCCAGCACAATAGTTTAAAGTAGTAGGAAGGTATTTTCTTTATTTACAGCTTCTCAATTCCTAATTCTTTCCTTCTCTCTCTCTTTCCATTAATTCTTTTGTTTGGCTTTTCTACTGTCATCCAATTTTACCCTCTTCTAATGGCATGTGAAAGATATTGAATTTCAATACTGTTAATAATTTTAATGCTTGATGTTTTAGTAATGTTTGTCCTTTGTTTTATTTCAGTTTTGAGACTGAATGTTGAAAATCATAAACAAAGAGCAGAGTTGCATGAGAAGCTAGCTACCACTTGGTTTAATATCAGTCTACCAAGTGAAAAACGTCCTAATCTAAATTTTCACTCTGGGCTTTTATCTTCCTGTGGTCTCTTTCCAATGAAATTGCATCCTTTTCCTCTTTGTGGCCTTCAGATCAATCTTCGCAACTTCTAAGCAGCGGATAAAGGAAATCCTTATTGCTTCACACAGCTCTTCCTATTCGTAATGACCTACAATATAGTTTCCTAAAACACAAGCTGACAAGGTCACTTGTCTATGCAAAGCTACTGGAAGCGGTTTAAGAACTGGAATTAGGAAATCTGGTTCCAACTAGCTGTTGTCTGTATCTTGCCTTGTGTGCTAATGGGTGTCAGCAGTCATAGCCATGATATCCAAAGCAAGAACAATGGCCTATACCATGGGAATTCTATTTAAAAGTCAGAAGGATAAATATTTTTTTTATAAGGATTTTAAGTTAAAATATTCAAGCTTAAAAGGTCAAACATGAGGAGGTGCTAGTCCTATGTAATATAAAAACTGAATCACTTGTTTAATAGCTGTAGCCCCTAAGTGAACAATTTCAGCTATATTAAATTATATTTTTTTTCTTTTTTCTTGTTGTTATGCTCTATGCTGAACTTCTGCTATATTGCTGTTAAAAAAGGAGATTTCTTATAATTCAGGTTTGGATGTATAAATGTTGCTAAATTTCTAGGTACATAGATGAGGTAATGTAAAATTTTTAAAGTTTTTATTGTAATGGTAATGAATCAATTTACAGTTCAAGAACTGAAATATTTTGTAAAATTTTGCTTGATTCTTGAGTACTTCCAGATACTCGAAAAAATATGGTTCAGAAAAGTCCATAGTGTTCTGTTTCTGAAACTCACAAGTTAACCTCAGCATTATTAATCTGGCAATAAACTTTTGTAAGAGCTGTAGTTTCATTTGACAGCATAGTTTTCAGTTTTATAGACAAATCAGATATTAGAACTCAAATAGCTTCTGATTTTATGTAAAATGGCAGAAAAAGAAGGGTTTTTTTTGAACCAGTTAACTCTCGACTTCAAATCAATATTGGTACTACTTAATATTGTTAAAAATCAGAGTCAGCTGACCTCCTTTAATAAATATTTTATCTGATATTCAATATCAGTCACAGACTAAAACTCACAGAACAAGAAACAGTCCTCCTTTGCAATGGATATTTTAGATCACTAGATGCAAGGGCAAGCAAAGGAAACGCTAAGAATACTTACTGTCCTGCCCACCTGCCCCATCTGTGTCCACTCCAAGGCTGTAGTACTCATAAGGGTCAATGGGAAGACTAATCTTTTCCAAGCATTTCTGCCTGATGCTCTGTACTCTAGAGCAAGGAACAAAATATCAGTTGATTTCACAACTGCTTGGAGTACATGAAGGTTTATTTTGGGACATCATATTCAAGACTTCTTATTTCAAGACCCAGAAATGTAATTGTGGATATGTTTATTTATTTCCATTTATTTATCTATCTGTAACTTTTTTTTTTAGCTTTTTTTCTATGGCTGAATACTGGATGATGTTCATTTGAAGTATTGGATTAAATTTTTTTTTGTCTGTATGTACTAAATATTTTCTTTCAAACTTTCTTTTAAAACTATATGTACATTTTGTTTAAGGCATACATTACTTCTTAGCAATAAGGGGGGGTTTCAAACAACTTAGGTTTTTTCTGTTGCTGGATAATAAGGAAAAACAGACATTTGTGTTTGTAACAGCACAAGGTTGCAGTACAGTAAAGCCTGAAAAGCACTGCCAAGTCTTTCACTTATACTTTCCCCCTTTAGTTTTACTGATCCTCCTTCCTGCTCCTTTTCACGTCTCAGATGCCTAGTAATGTTTCTAAATGCTTCTTTTATCAGCAGGGATAATCTTTGTATATCAGTTTTGTGATTTTCCATTTAGTCCAAGACATGTTTTGCTCAAAACCAAACACAAATTTTGTGGTACACTTTGTTCACAGCAGCTGAAATTGTGTTTTGGATAGGTATGATACCACTGCAGACCAATACTGTTAGTAACAGAGCTTTTCATAATCTTTGTTGACTCCATCTCCTGACATTTTAGTTGACATTCAAGATTTGTGCTGCCACTTCAAAAACTCCTCTTAATACAGGGACGTATATCAGATTATTCCACAATTTGTCTAATATTTCTTATCCACAAAGGAAAAATAACTTTATACTGCTAAAGAAAACCAGTGGGAGACTTTTTAGCTGCTAGTGACTCACCAGCTCATGATCAGTTCTGTAGCTCTGATAGTGCTGAGGCTGTTGGGGAGGTCAGATAAAGAATGAGAGGAGGAAGCCCAGTGGTGCTGGTGAACCAACCCTTGTTAGGAGTGGGCTGGTGTCCAGAAGCATAATGGAATCCCTTAGACATTCATTCTGCAACCTGCTCGCTATGACCCACCCTGAAAGCTCCTGACATGACGTGGGTTTTGTGATCTCTGGCCATAAGCAGCTCTCAGAAGGGGTCCTCAAGCTGTCCAAGACGCTACTAAGAAAGCCAAGAGAGAATCTCCATTAAAGAATTTCAGGTGAACTCCTCAGTCGTCTAGGAGCCAGAAACCAGGCTTACCAGAAAACTTTGTGTGGTTTTGCCTTGGTAAAGTCCTAAAGCTGCTAGTTTCAGTTGTAACTGCAAAGTAAATTTCAACTCAGAAGAGTGAATTCTTCATTATTAAGACTAAGCTGTCTGCAATTATTAAAAAACTACACTGTTAATTTCCACCTGCATCTGATTCAGCTGTGATCAAAACACATGGGTTTCAGCACCTACATTTCCAGGATGTTTTTCAAAAGATAAATTAAAATTTATTTTAAATACACTATGAAAACAACAGGTGTTTTTGATTTTTTTCATTTATATCCATGCCATTACTGCAGAATAAATAAAAAGAGATTGGTGAGAAGAACAATCAGGGAGAAAAAGAGGCAAAGTTTTTATGAGTTTTATTATCACATCAGTGTTATGCTTAATGAGAGTTTTAGTCATGTCTGTAAATATTTAATGATATAATAAAGTTTAATAATAACTACATTATGTGTGACTTTTTTTTTCTTTTCTCAAACTTGGATTGGGAATTTAATAGTAAAGACATGTAATCTGCTTGTACTTTATATCACACAATTTTTTGTACGTTTAGATTATCTGTCATTACAATTAACAAGCCATGTGTATTTAATACTGTAAATTGGCTTACCTTCCTTTTTGGAAAGTCAAAAGCCAATTTTGCTTCCACAAGGTATCAAGTTTGGCTCTTGTAAAGGTGTTTCTGACAGGTGATAAAATCAAACAAAAGAATAGAGAAGTTACTTAAGCGAATATTTAGCCAGTTTGACAAATCACTGTCTAGGATTTAAATTAGGGAAAATATATAAACAGGATTTTACCTCCTATTCCTTGTCCCTTCAAATTAAATTTGACCTGAACCTTCCATTTTTGAACAATTTTCATTCAGGTCTTATAAACATCAATTTGAATTAAGTATTTCCTGTGAGACTGAATTTCTACTTCTGTGCTCCTTCGCTTGAAACATAACTTACTTCTCCAAGTTATTCAGCTTTAAAAGTTTTTAGAGACACCTTCTTTTAAAAGCTGAGCATGAATGTGGAATATACATATGTATGCAAAACATTTAGCCCACTCTTTTGTGGCTTGTTTGTCTGAAGAACACTATTCACTAGAATATCTGCTACGTGCATTTATTTTTCAAAAAATCTCAAAATTTTTAAAATTATTTTTTAAATAATTCTTCAAAGAGAACTTACTACTTAAGACTCAGTTATTCCAAAACTGATGGAATTGCCATGGAAAGAACATCACATTGATGCAAAGAGAGAACAAGATTATCTCTCTCAAGCAGATGCTAATTGAGGACAATCCAGTACATGAATACTGATATGAGTCATTGCTTAGTTGTTGGAAGCCTGACTAAAAGATTGAGTAACACTTACTACTATAACCGTTCATATGGAAACTTTATGTCAAAGAAGGAGGAAACAATGAGCAACTCCAGCCTAAAATGAAGGCTACTGACCTCTAATGATTTTTCACATAATGTCCTTCAGTCAACATTATTGATGTTGGCAAGTTCATACATCATTTCAGACTTATTAAGTGACAGTTTTTCTTCCCATTTGCTGACAAACGGGACTTGCTAAATGTTTGTGAGAAAAAAAAACAACTATAAAAAATTTGGAAAAAAAACTCAGATAGATATGGCCTCTTTATGTCATTTTTCTAGAAAGCAGTTGTCCATTACTTCTTAATTTTCATTTCATAACTATGGACAAGTGAATTAAAATGTCAGTTCAAGCCATATAAAGTAATCCTTCTATTAATATATGCATTCTCAGATAAAATATCTGAAAAGGAGAAAAAATAGTGAAACTTCACTATAAAGTGATCTTAATCCTTTTAGGTTTGTGTAAATCTCCTTGTCTTTTCTCTTCACTGTTACTTTCCACATTCGTTTCTGTGGAATTAATGGAATTAATGCAATTTTATTAAGAAGCATCTTAGTATACCCTTTATAGATTTCAACCTTACCCAATATATGTGTTGCCATCAACAAAAGGCTCATTACTTGCTGAAGCAGAATCTAAGTCAGGTAATTAAAGGAAGTAAATATTCTGCAGAAGAAAATATTCTGCAGAAAATCTAAAATTATCTGGAAAATTAAACACACATAAGCTGTACCTGACCTGAAAACAAAGAAAAATTATCTTGCTTATATCTAAAAATGATATTTATGATCATCTGTAGTCAGTCTGAAGGTAGTCATCTTTTATTTCTGACCAGAATTTTCAGAACTATATAGTGCTTATGGAATATTTTTGGATGGGTCAGCTGAGATAATTTTGAGAATATTACTTCTTTTTTAAGGTTTCAAATATTATTTCAATTTTTCTGGTATAAGAAACAATTTGTAATAGAAATCTTACATGGAAATATAGATCTTTAATTAAAAGCATTAGAAGTATTGACTGCTGAAGAACTTCACCACCAAATTTCTGAAACTTTCCAATAGCAGAAATTATTTTAAAATGGCATCTTGGCTTCTATCAGAAACAGTGAGACTAGCAGGTCCAGGGAGGTTATTCTCCTTCTGTATTCGGCACTGGTGAGACCGCACCTTGAATCCTGTGTTCAGTTCTGGGCCCCTCACGACAAGAAGAATGTTGAGGCTCTGGAGCGAGTCCAGAGAAGAGCAACAAAGCTGGTGAAGGGGCTGGAGAACAGGCCTTATGAGGAACGGCTGAGAGAGCTGGGGTTGTTTAGCCTGGAGAAGAGGAGGCTGAGGGGAGACCTCATTGCTCTCTATAACTACCTGAAGGGAGGTTGTAGAGAGGAGGGAGCTGGCCTCTTCTCCCAAGTGACAGGACGAGAGGGAATGGCCACAAGCTCCACCAGGGGAGGTTTAGGCTGGACATTAGGAAAAAAATTTTCACAGAAAGGCTCATTGGGCACTGGAACAGTCTGCCAAGGAAGTGGTTGATTCACCTTCCCTGGAGGTGTTTAAGGCACGGGTGGATGAGGTGCTAAGAGGCATGGTTTACTGTTTGATAGGAATGGTTGGATTCGATGATCCGGCTGGTGTCTTCCAACTTGGTTATTCTATGATTCTATGATTCTAAACTTGTGAGAGGTTTAATTTTAAAATTACTCTTACATCATTCTTAAATGAAATGATAGTGCAGTGATAGGATGAGGGGTAATAGCTTTAATCTGAAAGAGTGTACTTAGACTAGGTATTAGGAAGAAATTTTTTACTGTTATGGTGGTGAGGCACTGCAACGGAGGAGTAGTGGATGCCTCATCCCTGGAGGTGCTCAAAACCAGGCTGAATGAGACTTTGAGCAACCTGACCTAGTGGAAGGCGTCCCTGCCTATGGCAGGAGGGTTAGAACGAGATAATCTTTAAGGTCCCTTCCAACCCAAATCAATCTATGATTCTATCATAACTAGTTAGTGTCTCCTCACCCTTTATAAAAGTGGTCTAAATAAAGACAGTTTGTATTTCCAAAACCTTTACTAACTTTACTATGTCATTAAACTGTAATTGAAACATTTTCTTCAGTTTTAGACTGATGTTTTGAAAACAGAATAATTGCAAACATTGATGGGATATTCACACACAGAATCACACACAGAATAACCAGGTTGGAAGAGACCCACTGGATCGTCGAGTCCAACCATTCCCACCAATCCCTAAATCATTCTCCTAAGTACCTCATCCTCCCTAACCTTAAACACCTCCAGGGACGGCGACTCAACCATCTCCCTTGGCAGACTGTTCCAATGCCTAACCACCCTCTCCGTGAAGAACCTTTTCCTAATCTCAAGCCTAAATCTCCCCTGATGGAGCTTGAGGCCATTCCCTCTCATCCTGTCCCCTGTCACTTGGGAGAAGAGGCCAGCACCCTCCTCTCCACAACCTCCCTTCAGGTAGTTGTAGAGAGTAATAAGCTCTCCCCTCAGCCTCCTCTTCTCCAGGCTGAACAACCCCAGCTCTCTCAGCCATTCCTCATAAGGCCTGTTCTCCAGCCCCTTCACCAGCTTTGTTGCCCTTCTCTGGACTCGCTCCAGAGCCTCAACATCCCTCTTGTGGTGAGGGGCCCAGAACTGAGCACAGTACTCGAGGTGCGGTCTCACCAGTGCCGAGTACAGGGGGAGAATAACCTCCCTGGCCTGCTGGTCACATCGTTTCTGATACAGGCCAAGATGCCACTGGCCTTTTTGGCCACCTGGGCACACTGCTGGCTCATGTTCAGTCGTCTGTCAACCAACACCCCCAGGTCCTTCTCCTCCAGGCAGCTTTCCAGCCAGGCTTCTCCTAGTTTGTACCTCTGCTCAGGGTTGTTGTGCCCCAGGTGCAGGACCCGGCATTTGGCCTTGTTAAACCTCATGCCGTTGGTCTCAGCCCAGCAGTCCAGCCTGTTCAGGTCCCTTTGCAGAGCCTCCCGACCCTCCAGCAGATCCACACTTCCACCCAGCTTGGTGTCATCTGCAAACTTGCTAAGGGAGCACTCGATGCCTTCATCCAGGTCGTTGATAAAGACATTAAACAGGACTGGACCCAGGACTGAGCCCTGGGGAACCCCACTTGTCACTGGCCTCCAGCTGGATTTAACTCCATTTACCACCACCCTCTGGGCCTGGTCATTCAACCAGTTTTTCACCCAGGAGAGTGTGCGCCTGTCCAGGCCAGAGGCCGACAGTTTCCGAAGCAGAATGCTGTGAGAAACTGTATCAAAGGCTTTACTGAAGTCCAGGAAGACACATCCACAGCCTTTCCCTCGTCCAAGAGTTTAGTTACTCGGTCATAGAACATAAAGAAATTCATAGTACATAAAGAAAATATGCATGCTGCATTGCAAAACACCCAGGAAACTTCACAACCCTTGATGCTACTATACTGCAGTGGGAAGGCCAAGGTAAAGAAATGCAGATGGCATGTGACTATAAGCAGTGTCAGAGATTCATTGAACTCTGCCTTGGGTCTGCTGCAATACATCCGTCTACACAGGAATGCTTCAAAATCGTTTTAATTCCTTCATGGGATTTGGGGATAGGTGGTTAATGAGGATACTTCTCATCACTAGTGGGGTGGAGAGAAGTAGCAATTGCTCCATCTGATCTCCCTACCTCCCCCTCCACTGTGGCTGATGGTTTTAATTTTGTTCCTGTGGCTGTGGAACATTTTGAGGATGGCATATATCTCCCTATATCTTCAAGTTAAGTGTACAACTGGCAACAGAGTAATAGACTTGACTTTTGTCCCATCTGAGCTAAGGATAGGCTGAGTTTCAGTGTAGGCTGTGCAAGCTGCCAGCTCATAAACTTGTAGTGGCTCAGTGGCACTGATACTGAACTGGAATAAAGTGACATGGGTCACAATTCAATTTTCACATTTGACTCTAAGTGCTTTCTAAAACTGTGTTCTGGATTTGTGGCACTGCAAACTATGTTAAATGCTGAAATTAAAAGAAGGGTGTTAATTTTCTTTGTAGCCTGGGGTAGGAAAGGGCAGATAACTTCTAGTGGGAAGGCAGAAACCACAGCAGCTTCCTCTTAGCTGAGTCAATTATTTTCATCTTTTCTTCCATTTTAGGTTCTTCAGTGTTAATATTCTCTGTGTGGAACTGTACATCTAAACATTTGTAAAGTGAAATAAGCAAACCGTGACGCTCATATTAGTCTCATCACTGGAAAGAATTAAGACGAATAAAAGAGCTTTGAAGTGATATAGTCTAACTACACATTCAGCAAAGCCACCAAGAGATTTAGAAGAAGATTGCTATTAAAACAGCCTTTCTATTTGGTACTGACTAAAACTATATGCTTTGTAACAAAGCTAATGACTATTTTTTTTGGCAACGTCATACCTTGCTTTGAGAAGAATGCTATGTAGGAATTATGTCCCTGACCAGTCAGATACATACCAGTTAATGCAGAGAGGTATGAGCGAAGGAAGATCACTAAAGACAGTTACAGAACAGATATATGATAGACAAATTCACATAATGTATTGTCATGAGAAGATTATATCATTAGATTTTTTTTGAAGGGAGAATATATTTAAAGCCACTTTACAAAATTCAAGATCAGAAGAGTCTCTTAAATGCTTTCATTCCAGTACACTACAAAGATACTGCAAAATCTTTAAAAACATGTTCTGTTATTTTGTACAATTTGTTGGTCACATCACATTGTCTGGGCAACTTTTGCCCTCAATTAAAGGAGACCATGTCAGAAAGAGCTGCTAGAAAGGTGTAGTAGCAGGAATGCAGACTCTAAAATGCATCTCAATGCACAGAATAGTACTGTAAATACATGTGGGCTTCATTCTTTGCAATGTGAAAACCAGCACAGAAAGCATCAAAGAGAGTATAGATAGTTCTTACACTTCAGCCTCCAGCTACATATCAACATGTTGCACTATGAGTAGCAAGACAGGATGGTAAATTATAAATCAAGGAACTCTATTTAGCCTGCTTACAAATAGGAAAGTGTTGCAGCCTTTCCATTCCTTTTTTGTTTTGGGCATTGTGTGAGTTTGTTTGGGGTTTTTTTTGTGTTTTTTTCTCACTAGGTTTTTGGAACTTACAGCTTTAAAGCCTCAGTCTTCAAAAATCCCTTATTGTAGCAGCGATGGCTACTAATGGAAGTGAGATACTTTAGCACATCTTGGCAATGATGAATTACTGTGCAGAAGTGTTATTTTGCAGCCTCTGATATATATGAGGTTCGAGCCTCAATTATTGAAGATCCAATGTACACTACTGTTTTAGTTTAAAAAAAACCCAAAACCCAGGGATGGGTTATTTGACCTTGCTCCTCAGTAATATCAAATCTGATTGAAGAAAACGACATTACTGCCAGAGAGAAAATGTAGAAATAAGAACAAAGTTCTGACTTTTCGCAACCATCTTAAAGAAAAATCTGTATTCATGAAATCTAACAAACGTCCAGAGGTTGTCAAGAGTCCTCATGCTTCTACCTACTTAACCTTTTATAAGTGAATTTTGTATAACTTTTAGCTCTAATATCTCTACTTTTTTTTTATGAGTATCCTGTGCACAAAAACCCCACAGACACCCAAACAAAAAAACTCCATGTCTTGTTATATAGTCAGAGGTGCTACTAGTTAAAGAGAACATTGATGACAGGGAGGAAAAAAGTTAATAGTAAAAAGATTTGCAGACAGAGACAAATATATGAGTATTTGCTTTGAACCTGGGAGTCTTGCAAAGCTGCTCTGCCAGCGTATCCCAGGTGTAGGCCAAATGAGCTCTTAGAAGAATGCGGCTGTAAGGACCGTGATGACAGGTCTGAGTCTGTTCTGCTTTTGTTCCAGCATGAACCATTGCATCTGTTATGCATTTACAAAAGGGCTGACTTTTTCTTGCTTTCTCTTTTCTTTGATAAAGTTACTTAAAAAAAAAAAAAAAAGCAAATACTGAAACCATTATCATAACTGCAGTGCAGAAGAAAGTCTTTGAAACAAGGACATGCAATCTTGGCCAAGAAGTGGTAGCACCAACTCCCCCTTAGAGTTGCTGTACTACCACTACCCTGGGGGCCATGTATGGATCTTCTTTTTTCTATACATATGTGTGCTAAGATAAGCTATACCTGAGAAAAGCTGTTTTGATGGCTCTGGGAATGTATATCTTCTGCTGCACTGATGGAATTGCAGGTTGCCAAGGAAGTGCCCTGAAGGCTGAGGTCCACCACAGCTGCCCAGCAATACACTGAGGATTTCCTTCAGGGCACACTAGATTGTGTTGTGTGATGATGAGGCTCTACCTTGGTTGATAGTCAAAGGAAGGCCAGAGCTCCTGCCCAAGTTCCATACCTGAGTACACCTGTCACACCATATAAACACTGAATTTTTGAGCCAGACAGAAAATACAAGTTTACAACTTATACATGTGGTTGAGTTTTCCATCTGTTTTCATCTAGCAACAAGTCTTGCTCCTTTTATTAAACAAGAATTGAAAGCAATATTATTTGTTTCTGATGGCATGCTCAACCTGCTAGGTATCAGGCAAAAAATTTGGGAGGCCCAGGTCCTGACTGCATCTAAGATAAAAAACCAGACATATAGAACTTGCTTGTTCACCTCTGTGTGAAAAGCATTAAATAATAAATGCAGGAAAATAGGATATAGTGAGAAAGATGGAGGAAGAAATAGGAAAGAAAACAAGAGCTTGTTTATATTTTGCTAAATATTTAATTAAAAGAGTCCAATTGTGCAGAAATGAAAAACTATGAACTGAAATAGTTGATAAAATCATCTTTTCAAAAACACAGATAAGTGGTAAAGTTTTTGTGATTTTAAAAGGGAACAACTAACAGATAACACTCAAAATTACAGCTCACTCAAAAAACTGCAGAGTCCAAAGGAAGGGCTCTTCGGGTAGCTGGCTGATTGTATTGTTATTAGTAACCTGCTTGAGTGCATGCTTATTGCTCCAAAAGAGGAGACGTCTGTCATCCATGGTCACTAAAGGCCATATTGCACCCTCAGTTGGAATCTAGAGCAGCATAGGAACCTAAGCAGTTTTTTTTTTCTGTTTTTGAGAGCAGTATCATGTAGCTACAATGCTGTCTGCTGTACATCTTGCAGAAATATGGGGTTCAAATTCTCTGTCAGGCTTTTGATTCCTTTATGATCTTCAGAAATCTATGCAGCCAAAGTGGAGAGGGGCCAAGTTCAGGTCTATGAAATTGCCTGTATTGAGTCCTAGCCTTCTATACCAGGACTGAAAGAAAATCATCTGCTCCTCAGATGTCTTTGTTTTTTTATTTTGTGTGACAGGATTCTGCAGTATTAACAAAGTTTTATTATAAATGTAATTAATTTCTTTTAAAACTCAAGATGGTAGTTGAATGTCTTTGGTTCAATGAACTGTTGGAGGTTTCTGGACTTTGACTCTCAGCATCTATCTCTCATGAAGACAGAAGATTCTGCACCCAGTATTATGCAAAAGTAAAAAGAAACTGAAAAATAAACATATGTATGACTAGATCTCAGGCAAGGTGGTCCACAACCTTGTTGGTTTAAGTATTTCTTTTTATTTAGGAGAGCAAACTAGGCAATGTTAGTAATTGCCCTAGAGTAGAAGGGCCCCAGTTGTGGAGTCTGGGGGCTTTTAAGTTGGATACCAGCCATGAGAAAGCAGCAAGGAAAAACAATTTATAGCTTGGGGGGGGAGAGGGTCCTGCTATAAGAAGCAGCACATTGCTGAGGCAGTCAGAAATATAGGTCTTTAAGTTTCCTAATTTTAATGTGGCTTTGAAATGCATGATATTACTGTGTCTATTTCTTGATTCTGATCATAGGGGCTGAGACTCCTTTTCCTCTTGATCCACAAGACACAGAAAGTCAGTTCCATCTCTTTTGTCCTTTCTACTCTTTCTCTCTCCCCACATGATGGTGGTTGTGTGGCTTCTAGTACTAAAAAGCCATGTGAAATGGTGATAGTTCACATAGTTCCGTGTGAAACTGCTGTGAGTAATCTGACTGGATTTTTAATTTTTGTCAGATAGTAAAAGCACAGTAATCAGTGAAAGCAAGGCCAATTGCCCCTAAAACTCAGGTGAACTCTGGGTGAAAATACCTGGGACAGGGTTTTCATATAGTACTCTCTTACTTCTTGAGAAGTGGTGATCAAACCAAGTGCTCCTTGCCCTTTAATTAAAAAAAAAAAACAACAAACCACTGCAGCCACCAAACCCAAACCCCACATAACAAAACCTCACACTGTACTTATGCAGAAATTGCTATCTGTTTTCTCTCCTCCATCCCTTCTTTCAACAACCTGGTATAATTTGTAGTCTACATTCTTTACTGGACTAATTTCTCCGTTTACATGTGCTCAAAAAAAATTATAAAACTAGGCTTTTTACATAAGAAAAGTGAGAATAATTCCCCTCCTAAAAGTATCATTATGGAACTTTTCTTTCAGAAAACCTGTGTCTCCCCCGTAATGATGTTTAAAATCATTTTAATGTAGTGCCAACCAGGGAACTGTTGCCTTCCCTCAAAGAACTATTGTAAACACTTCATCTCCTTTCTTTATATTATTTTCATGTAAACGGCTACTTTCTGTCACTGGACTTGGTACAACTTTAGAGATACAGATACTTCAACTCTTTCATCATTTTCCGGTGGTTGTTTTAGAAAGGGACTATATCTGACTGTGAATAGGGTAAGGCTCGCTGCACAAGTGATAAGGTTATCAGACTTCTAGCCCTTCTACATGCCATTGTTTCCCTTCACCTTGTTAAGGGAGGTTACTTTTTGTGGGGTTTTTTTCTGTTCTCTTTTCCTTTCCTATGATAGTAGTCAAAACACAGATTTCTTGAAATCTTTAGAAATGATCTTTAATATAAAAGCAGCTCCCACCCCTTTTGGCTTTTGGCAACCCGCCTTTCGACCGGGCAGATTGGTTGACTTTAAAAGCCTCACTTCAGTGCTTTCCTCACATCTTTTTCTCTGCTACCTCATTCTCCTGCTAACATGGCCTAGGAATGAACTATCCCATGTTAAGAGAAGCAAAGCAAACAGGAATTTAAAAAAAAAAATGATACAGAAGAGCACAGCCCCACGACCCATGGGCCTCATAGCAGCTTGTTGACAGTGCTGGGCCTTTCAGGGGATATCACATACTGCCAGGTGTCAAGTACTTTCTAAAGGCAGTGATTCCACTCACATCTTTTCATTCGTTCATCAGTCAGTACTGGATTTAAAAACATTTCAGCACTGTAATAATGTATATACTCTGTTTATAATTTTATCATCCCTTTTCCCTAACCAGGGTTTCTTGTCTCATCCCAGAGTTTCAGTTTTTATTTGTAGTGGGTTTATAATGGATTTATTTAAAATGTTAGCTTTGCCATCAACAGATGACAATATTGTTCAATTCTTCCACCTGTTTTCCATAGTGAATGTTTCTGAACTGATAGAGCTGTTGATTGAGTCTGAACTGTTGATTGAGTCTGAGAGTGTGAGGGAACTCATTCTGCAAACAGACTAAGACTGAAGGGAAAACTGAACTAGGACCAGCAGAGCCAAGGATCAACTAAAGCAGAATAATGTATGATCACAGAATCACCAGGTTAGAAAAGACCCACCGGATCATCGTGTCCAACCATTCCTATCAATCACTAAACCATGTCCCTCAGCGCCTCGTCCACTCATCCCTTAAACACCTCCAGGGAAGGTGACTTTGCCACCTCCCTGGGCAGCCTGTTCCAGTGCCCAATGAATATAATTACTGTGCATTTCTATGCTTCTGACCCACAGCTTGTAGCATGGCCTGGGACTGCTGCAAAGAACTCCAAAGAAGAGCAGCAAGGGGCATGAATGAGAGGTTTTTGATTTGTCAGGACACTGTCAGGCAGAGGAGGAGGAAAGGTATCTGAGCTCAGCTTTTTATGCTGTGCTCAGATCTCAGAGAATCACAGAATCACAGATTTGTACCTCAGATCACAATCTGAGGTACACCTTAAGGATTCTGCTCCTACTTTCTATGTCCTCCCATGAAATTCTCTTGGAGAGGTTTAGAAGTGCCACAAATAACTTACTTAAGATGTTATGTAATTGATTTTTAAATATTTTATATACAATGCACTGCATTATCTGTCTCATCACATTTAATTTATGCAGCATAGAATACCTAGTCAATTGACTTTTTTCCTGTTACAATCACTAGATTTTTTTCTATTTAAATCAATTCTAATTGGATTGAATCTTAGTTATTAAAGCCAATTTAGAGTTGTTTATGTATTACCAGAGAAAATGTGCTTTATTCAATAAATCTTCTGGTTGCACACAGATGACATTATTGGAATAGATAATTCTCTGCAGATGCATTAATTTCATAAGCTAAGAATGTTTTCTAAAGCATTTTAGAGCAATAAAGACCAGCTTGACAACACAGCCTAGAAGAATAGCTAAATGAAACAAATGCTAGTGCAAGTGTGCGACTGCAAAGACTCTAGAAAACTAGCCCTTTCCACTTGATCAAAAATTTTAAATGCATCTTTTACTTAACAGATTCGATCTATCTATATTTATAAACTTAGTTATTTTACAGAAGTATGGCTTGCCTCTAGGTGCTCTGCTTTCCAATCATAGCTTAGAAGAACTGTAGCAAATTTTGTTTGCTTGACACTTGGAGTAGCTGGCATTCATTCTGATGTTCTGAGGTTGTACTGCCAAGGGAAAAAATATGACATGCATCCTTGTAAAATTTATGCTGCTTTCTTTGGCATTCCCTTCTTTCAGAGCCTTCATCCATGTGGTAGTTCTGCTTTGTTTTTTTTAGGTTCTAGCTGCTGAGAGAATTTGTGTCCAGGAGAAAGATCTTTAACCAGCTCTAACAGGTGCTACAAGGCCAAAACTTTTATGCAATAGCACGTGTAAAATGAGATGTTCATTGCACCTGACCCACTAGCTATCAAGTGAAACAAACACTGGACAAGACAATACAAGATTGTTTTGTCTAAATAGCTTCATTTTCCAAGTCCCTGTACTAAAAGAGGTGCAAAAGAGTATATACCTTTAATAACTCCATTCTGTGTTTTTTTCCAAAAGCGCTGAACAAATTACTTGAAATCTATTATCTGTTATGGGCATTTCCAACACACTGTAAATGTTTCAGTACCCTTGAGAACATGTGTACCTTTCCTGAAATGCACCCTTTAATTGGCTTTTCAGATATTCCTGGGATCATGGAAGTGGGCAGCTTTACGTAATGTTCCTGAAAACTACTTATGAACCTTTTTCCTTTGGAAAATTTTACATTAACATCACTTGTTATGCAATAAAAATGTTTTTAAACAATTGAAATGTTTATAACAGATGGTAAGAAGTAGAGAATACTTTCTACACTTCTATTACAGTCAATAATATCTATGTGAATTGAGATGACTTATTTTATAGTTTTCTATGAGCAAGGTCTTGACTGTGCACTTAGGCACTATTTTCACTTTACTTATGCTATGTTATCCATAAAGTCAAACATATAAGTTAAAGTCACACAGCAAGGCCTATATGATGTTTCAGGCCATGTACAGTATTTTAAAGACTGGGTATATGGACTCAAATTTTGACATTATGGTTTGGATGAAGTGAGTTTGATATAACTCTCTTGCCAAGAATCCACACAAGCACTGACTTTTTCTGTCTTAGTGGAAATATTTATCTGTACTGTATCGCTTACCCTGCTCCCTCCACTGAAGGCTGTTGTGGTCTCTGCTCTGTGCCCTGGTTCTGCAGCATCCTCTCCCCCTGGGGCTGTCCTGGAATTGCCAGCTCTACTCAAGGGGAAAGCTCAGACTAGGAGCTCAGCACATTGGGATCGGATTGTCCTTTTGCAATGAACTGGTGCTGTATTTGGGGAAACAAAGGTAGGGAGGATAGTTGAGAGCAAGTCAGCAGAGAAAGAGAAAACTGAAACTTACTGCTTAGGCAAAAGGTGAGAGAAGAAAGAGTGGGGGTTAGTGCAACCAGATCAGGGAGAATGAGGCAGAAAAGAAGTTATTTTAAATTTCTGGGAAGAGACAAGGAGAGATGTGGAAATGGTGAGGGTCAGATCAAATAGAATAGGTTTATCAAATAGCTACAAACCTAACATGTCAAGAAGTGCTAGAGAACTTCTTCACATGTAGGAGATGTGGCAACTCTACAGTTTGGAATTTGCTAGTAGTGTAGTGAGACTGTGCAGCCCCTCAGTCTTTGGGCGTCTCTGTAACAACCATAAAGAAGCTTTTTTCCAGTGAGATGCTGTCTGTCCCCTAAATGACTGGACCTGCTCTGTTCTGTCAGCCTTCCTTACACAAACTGCAGGTACTCAGTATATGGCTCAGAGTGAGGCTGAAAAATTTATATGGCTTTTAATGATTTTTGTATAGAAGCTCTCTCTCATATGACTGACTAGGGTTCTGCACATGTGTCTAGAAGAGTGATGCCCAGTCTTTGCCTGAGTATAGTTTATTGCCAACACAAATATTAGCCTTGATGTTATTGCAACTGCTATTAAATTAATTAAAGTCTCGTTAATACTAAACCAAAATATCCACCTAAAATTACTGTTGGGTTGCTCTCAGCAAAAATACTGATTTTTTTTAGCATGATAAATAAATTTTGTTGTAAAATAGTGACTCTACAGGGAACACAGTCCCGCTAGAGTCTCTGCTGGAGGTAATTGAAGTAGAAGTGGGGAGTCACACCATAAACACCACTGAGGTATTCTGTGGCCCTAGGTTTTACCCCATGATTGTCACTAAGTCTTTGAAACCAATTTACTCTAGAAGGTGAGCGCTTATATGGGTGTTTTAAATACAGCTTATCTGCCCTTGACATATGGAGAAACTGCTGGATGGCACAGGACTAACTCATATAGGTGACATATTCTTCATTCTGCAGGGTACCATCTTAAGTTAATGTGTATCCATACTCCACTTGGTCTTCATATCAAACCCAAAGATTAGATTACCTGTCTTGGCTGAAGTTTGAGAAGGATGGAGTCAGAGAAGTGGAAGGGTGAAAAGAAGTAATAGAAGGAGGGGAAAAACTAAAGCAGAGTTGGGAAAACTGCACTGTGAAGTTTAAACTGTGTGGACCAACTGGTGCAGTTCACTTCTACTTTGAAACTGATGTGTGTTAATCTTTGGAAAAGTGTGTTGATGTGACGAGAGCAGAGTGTGTGAACAGATCCAGTTCAGCTCCTCTCCTTTTACGTCCTTTGCAAATCTGTTGAACCACAAAGACCAAGAATTAGTCATTCACTTTGGTTTATTAAGTAAACCAGCTTTGAAGAGAAAACCATTCATGTTCAAGCAATTTATATTAGTCTGTGTCACACAGATGATGGCTGGGTTGAAGATGTCTCGAACACCAACATGAGGAAATAACGTAAATAAAAAAAAAAATACACATAAAACCTGACTGACAGGAAACAAATGCTTTTACTTCCTATCTTTCCCTAACAGTTACTCGTCTTAACTTTCAGCAAGTGAACAAGGCAAGAAACCTGCAAAGGGAGGTTATTGTATTGCAAGTCTACACAGAGAGGGTACTCAAAGCAGGATATTAAACAAAATTGTAACTTCAAGTGTTACTGCATTGCAATAGGAAAGTATGTCTTTGCTTGCTCCAATTTAATCTTATCAGTATTTCATTTCACTGTTTATTCGCGTTTACCATTTCTTGGGATTGGTAGCTGTTAGACATAAAAGCGTAACTTATTAAAGAGTGTCGGCAAAAAAAAGGTACCTGAAGCACTGCTTAACATCAACACAGACAACTGTGAACTGTTAATAACGGCATGGGCTATGTCTGTGTTAGCAAGTAATTCAGAAGAATAGGAGCAGATCAGTAGATCAGAGCAACTGTGGCTGAAGTCTGTCCCCTACATCTGCTCTCTATGATACTCAAGTTATAATTCCAATTTGATCAAGCCTATTCCTTTTGGCTGCATGTCCCCACTGTGAATATGATTTGCAGCTGCCTATAAGATCTCTTACTATCTTGACTCTATAAGGATTAAAAGACGTAAGTCATAGTTTGCAGCATGTTTAATATTAACATAGGAAAGATCTTCTAGATCATGTCATGTCTATGTCAGCAATATTGTGGTCTTGTAGGAGTACATCCATTGAACAAACAGTTGGACTAAGCCTATACTAGACCTGTTAATGTGGGGCAGTTACTTTGTCTTAGCTCTGGTTTAGTCCCAGGAACTAAATGCTGGTTGTTAGTTAAGTGTTTCGGATGTGTTCCTAGAGAACGTTTTCCCATGCCTTTTCACCTGTAAGGAATACAATTCATGTGCTCCACAGACCCTCTACAAAGTGAACCAAAGCACTGTAACTGATAATATTTAGGACACTGGCTTCAAAACTGCGCTTCTGGTATAGCTGAAATGTTAAAGTAGGTGTACCCCTTAGACTTCTCTGTAAGGAATGACATGCACCAAAACTGCCCTGTGAGCCAAACCAGCATATGGTAAACGGAGGCAATCAGGGGGCTTCTTACAGAATTGCACTGAAACTGTTAAATGAATGCTAATATAGACAAAGACAATGAAAGAATACTCCAAGCATAAAAGGAGAGACTCAAAAGAACAAAAAATATTGGCTTGTAGGCAGGATTACTAGTGTTCTGGCAAAGATGAATAAAGAAATGACTCTACAGGGAAAAAAGCAGGGAACATTTGGAAGAGAAAGTACAATAACTGGGGAAAATTGGCAATGAAAAGCAATCTTAAATTAACTGTAACCTTGTGCTATGTCTTCTGTTTTGTTGACTCTCACTTCTGACTTATATGATCACCTGAGAAATTTCTTAATTTCTAAATAAAGCATAATCTTACATTAAAATAACATAAAAGAGAGAAAAAAATCTTTTTTTTTTGTTAGGTAAAATATATACATATATATATCAGCAAATGAACTCTGTGTGTGTATTGTATTTTCAGAATGTAATAACAAATATACTTCATAACTGTTAACTACTGAAACCTCACTGTAAACAGAATAAAATATGCACTGCTTTATAGCATGCAAAAAACCCCAGGTGACTGCAAATTTGCAAATATAATTAAGAGTCAAGTAGCTGATAAGGAGTAGAGTAATGTTTTTAGAGTAATTGTGTAGTAAGGTATTGCAAATAAAAGGAACGCAGAAGTCAGAGAGTACTGGGGTGAAGGTCTGTGGCACGCTTTTCACTTTCAACAAAAACAAAAACCTTAGTGAGCAGTAGAAAGTACTGTTCCCAAGTAGGGTTTCCTCCCACGTTTTTGTCTAAGAAAAGATAAGTTAGTTAGCACTTGTCTCAAAGGAGGCATTAAGGGACTCTTTTTTAGTCACTGCCCTATCTTTCTGATCTTGTAAGGACTCAGTATTTTGTGGATACTTTATCTGAGACCCTTCACACTTGTTTGAAATTAGAGAACTACAGGGGAAATTCCTATATGTATGAACGCATGATGACCTTAACTGCATGTATTTCTTACAGAATCAAGTTAAAGTGTTGTTCTAAATTACTTGCTTTTACAGAAACTTGGAAGGGCTCAAATACCTTGCTGCCATCCTACTTTATTATGCGAGGCACTCTACTTTTCTCTAGAAATTTGTGATCTGTGCCAGAATACAAATTCCTTTTGAAGGCAAGGGGCTCTGAATCCTCTGCTAAAGTTTATCTTTGTGGTGTACTGGCACTATAACAAGCAGAAAAAAGCTAATAGTAACAGTTTTCTGGATTAAATCCTCTACTATGGGCACTGTTCTTAGCAGTTTGCATTTTGGAAATCTGGTTTATTAGAGTTCCTTAGAGATAATGACATCAGTGAAAATTCTGTGAACATCTGTTAGGCATTGTCAAATAATAAGTGGAAAGAAGGTGTGGTAGGTGATTATGAGGCAGCAGAGGAGAATTTCTTTTAGATGTCTTGTCTAAAAGGAGCTACTGTAGGAGCTTAGTAAGGCATGGAGGATATCTGCCTTCCTGCCTGCCTTGTCCCTTCTTAAGGGTAGCCTGAGTTCCCCACCCTGGAACAGGGTAAGCCTGAATACTGGGGCACACAGGAGTGAAGGTTTGTGTTTTGACAGTTCTCGAGTACCTACTTTGACTATAATATAACTTTGATTATAATGACTTAGACATTCCATCTAGATTCTCCTCAGTAAAAGCTACATCACTGAATCCATACAAAAGCTAGTATTTACTTCAACACAGTTTAAGTCCTATATCATGAAGTATTATTGTACAGAGAGACAGTGACATACTTATCCCATTTCTTTGTCTCAGTCAGATGATAAAAATAATGCAGTATAGGTTTCTATGAGATAGTTTCCAAGTCCTGCAGAATTTGTGTTTGGTTACAGGTCACCAGTAACATTTCTGGTGTCATGAAACATTTATTGGAGTCATGCTATTAAAAACCTATAGCCTCTAACCATTGCTATTGCTCTCACAGCAGATAAAAGAATATTCCTCTAAGCCCATATCTGACTTGTCTTTGGTGTTTTGAAAGAGAAAACATGTGGGGAAAGAAGTGGATGTTTTTTTCTTACTTTACAGAAGCAGACCTATTGGCAAGCACTTTCAATTATTCCTTTCACACAAGGCATGTTTTCTATGGAGGCCTGCCATGTTTGTTTCATATGAAGAGAATCACATTATTTTTATTTTCTTCAATCAAATGCAGGAAATGTCAGATCACACCTCCTAAGCTTTCCTCCCACAGCAGTGACTAGTAACTCGCTTTGCAGTGTTTGTACTTTTGCACTTAGAAAGAAAGTATTGATAATTGGTTAAGTTCTAGTTTTTCAAACACTGCATACCTGACAGCAAAAACATATAGGTGCTTACTTTGGTTTTACTGCAATTTGCCTGTAATTCATGCTAAAGTATCTGAATATTTGGAGGCTGAAGTTACATTGTGAGTTTGGAGATATTTTAATCATTATTATGGAGGATCCATATGTTCTGAATGATGATGTGTAAACTGTTCTTTAGAATTTGAATCATCAAGCATATGAATTCTTTACCATAGTGATTTTAAAGGTATTGCAGCCAAGACCATCATTGTTCAGATCCACTTTTAAATTTTTATTTTTCTATGTGTGTTGCAAGAAGTTTTTTGCGTGTCCAGAGAACTTATTGTATGATTTGGTATGATGCTATATTTGGTTCATAAATACAAGTTATAGTTAAATATTTAGGAAAAAACAAATTAAGCTGTATTGACTGATCTCTGTCACTCTTGAAATGGTAAAATAATGTCCTAACTGTCAATAGTTCTAGTTTAAGAGGCACAGATAAATACATTCATAGGTGCCTTATAAGTACCTAGTTCAAAGCACCCTGATCACAGAACCACAGAGTGTGTCAGGTGGGAAGGGCTTCCCAGAAGTCTCTGGTCCAACCCCCCGCCCTGAGCACTGATAGTGATATTAGACAGGATACATCCCAGGACAAGGTCCTGGAATAACTCCTCTGGTAACTGGCCTCCGATCAGGGTTCCCTCACCTCCAGCCATTACCTCTTGAGCCAGACAAATCAATCAGTTTTTCACCCATTTAGAAGTCACTCATTCACTATATAATGTGCTAACTTGAAAAACCACTTCAAATACAATGGTGAGGTTGAACTTGAATTTGCTAGTGACATCATGTGAACAGGGACTGATATCCTGATTCCTATTTTGTTAAATTAAAATCGGCAGTAGACTGGATTTCTTTAGGCATTCTGAGAACTTATTTACAATTAAGTATAAAGTATTTTTTTTCCTTTCAAAGCTCTTGACTGGAGCTGTGTGCACAATAGAAATCAATTGTTGTATGGAGGTCCAGGAGAAGAACTGCAAATAATCTATTTCCCGCTCTTCATTAGATTGTATACATCATACGCTCTGTTTTTGTACCAAATGTCATTATTGATAATAATACGTAACAAGAAGAGTTAATGAAGAACTACTTCCAACTTTTCCCAAATGCTAAGACCTGTGTACCTCTGCTAAAGCTCAGTGGATTTTCCAAGGTTTAATAATTAGTATAACTCATTGCAGAATTTCATCAGTGACTTCCTGAGCATCTATTGCTTGTAACTTTACTTTTCTTGTATGAATGATTTTTCATTCTGCTATTCCTCTTAATTAGAAGAAAGTGCTGGGACTCTATGCTGTAGACTATGAGCTACAGGTGTCTCAAATTCTGTAATAAAAGGTAGTTTTGGAAGGATCGCGTCTAAAGTGCTCCCTATGGAAGGGAGCCATCAGTACTCAGTTGCTGAATTAAAATGGTGTCAGGAATTCACTGCTTCTTTCTGAAATTTCAGATATGGCAGTTAAAGTCTCTAGCACTCTCTTAACACCCTAAACTGAAATAAGAAAAGCCCTCAAAAATTCTTTTGATGTCATTGAATATAACAGTCTTCTTTCTTTAATATCATGTGGCCCAGATTTTTTTTTGCATTTTATCTGCTGGACATTTGAAGAGTGTACACCACATGGCATTCCTCCATATGATTTACAAATGTTTATGTATATTGCTTGAAATGTTATGCAAATACAAATTAGCTCCATAGCATCATCATGATTTAAAAATCTATACTGGGACGAAGAAGCCTATTTTACAGCTTTGTGTAAATGCACACCTTTGTAATGCAATGCAGAATGGGGTTAGAATTGAGTTTGTTTTGTACTAACACTGAGCAGCTACAGGCTAACTACTGTGCAAGAATATAAAGCAGCTTTCGTGTACTAAGAGTAATAAAACAGCTCAGAGTCAAAAATTTGATACTAAAAAGCTGATCTACATGCTTCCCTTTACAGCCCTACCACTCTACATAAGAATGCAGTAAGACATATTACTATTTTAACTTCTTGTTATCTTAGACCAAGCTAACATAGAGATATACCAGTAAAAGGGAGAGCAAGCTAAGCTATCAAATCACAAACATTGCTTCCTGCAGCACTCTGGCTATTTTCTTGATGGTCTCCTGTTCCAGCTCAAACCAGACTGCAGATGAAACTTTTTGTCAATTTGTTTATGTCCTGTTACTGCTCACATAGATAAGATAAACACTTCTAATACGCATTACATTAAATGAGATGTAAAGAAATGTGATTACGGAGATTTGTTTGTAGAAAGGGGAATATCACTCAGAAGGGATGCACTTTGTACAGGAGCAGGGCATGTTCATCTCCAGGCGCCTTCAAACTCTCAGCACAGTCTAAACCTCAAAGCCAATTTCTTGCTATCATTGTCCTACCACTCAGTTGTATGCAGTGTAAGGCAAACATCAAACATATTCTTTGGCACTCTGATATTACTGTCTCATGTCCCACATAAATTTAAAGACTTCAGCTTGTTGGCAAAGAAAAGAGATGGGCTGCACAGGAACCTGTGAATTATCCTTGGTTATTTTTCCTGAAGAGTGATTGGACGGAAAACTGTGCTGCAAGTCTTTACAGTGTGACCTCACGCATAGCCAAGGTTTGACCATTTCATGTTTTATTGAATTTCACTCTGGAAAACTCATACTGTGATTTGACACTCTGACAGTTAGAACACTGGGGTTTGTTTTTTTTTTTCCCTCCTTCTCATCCAATCATGTGGAGTACTTCTTGAATTTTGCAATGGTTGCGAGAAAATAAGTGTATTCTAAGAACCAGATATGTTAGGAACTGGCAGAGCTCCATTGACTTGTTAGGGTTATGCTGCCACAGCATTCATAAAGGTCAGATGGTTACAGACTAGTGAGAGCAGTATGACATTTAAGGCTTTGGCTGTATTCCAATTTCATATGGTCAGTTTTGGTTTGGGTTTTCTTTTTTATTTTTCCTTTCAGAAATTGGAGTTTATTGCCTGATATTTAGCTGTCCTTTGTAAATATTCAAAATAATCTTTTTAAATGTGGCCTGCTTAGATAGCAAACTAGAACAGTCGGCTTGCCAAAAAACGTCTGTGCTTTATAATCGCAAACATAATGGCTTCATATAGAGTCTTTGCTCAATAATTTTGCACATAGAGCTTTTGTAGTACGCTATGTGTGCAAAAAAAATAGTTCTCACAAATATGTGAGCAAAACAGAAGGCCTGCCACAGAAATCAATAGCTGTCATGCCAGTGAATAACAGTGAGATGTTTGTGAACCATCACTCAGGTTAACCAGTCCAGGATACAAAAGAAATGAAGAAAGACGTTCAAAGATTTTACAGCTTCTCATATTCTCAGTGACAGTGTTGAGGCTGCAGATGATTTTTCTCTGACTCCATTGCAATCACAGACACAGAGAGAGGATTAGTATGTTAGTATTTATTCTACAGGGCAGCAGCAGCTTTCTTATGGGCTTCATTTTCTTGAAGATGAGAACAAAAGCATTTACGTAAAATTTGGCCTGTCAGAAGTGTCAGAGTGGCTCATTCTTCTACAGTTTTATTCAACTTCCTGGGTAAAATAGCTTTTGCATTCAGCAGGTGATAGGAAATAAAACCAATTATGATTATTTTTATAATCTGAAAGCACTTTCTCCTCCTTTCATTTGGGAACATTTGTACTCTCTCTCTCTGTCCCTGAGTTCAGCTGAATAGCAGCCAAACTACATCACTCAGTTATCTCATTAGTCTTTTACAAAGGGCAGGACAAACAAGTGAGCAATGCTGTAGTATGAAGGGCTTCATTTCATGAGGAAAAAAAGGTTCTCTCTGTGCTCTGAGATACAGCTGGGAAAACTGAACGTTAAATCAATATAAGAAGTACAAGAAAAAATATTTCTGGTTATTAAATGAAATCTAAATAAAGATATAAATCTTACTACTTCAATTTTGTTTTACTAATTCAATTAAAAACACAGTAACAAAAACTCATGCTTTTTCTTCTGTGGATCTATTCTCAACAACCTTCCTCTTATGCCTCAAAGAAAAATCGCACAAATTACCCAAATACAACAAGCCATGACCCTTTCTTTCAGAATAATTTTGGTAAAACTATGCTACTGCATCACTTGCTTGTTTTGGTTTCAGATATGGTGGAGATTTTGTTACATAGGCATCCTTTTTTACATCTCAGTTTTGTATGCTGTCTCAATAAAATTACTAAAAATCTCCCACTTGTAATGTGAATAAAATACGTGGGTCCTTTAGGCATGAAAGAAGAAAAAGGTCAGTTATGGACAATCTTGAGTTACAATGGTCAGTATCTCAGTGTTCTGTTTAATGAAATTCTTTATGCTCTTCTTGTGCACACTGAGAATAAGGCCGCTTATGTGTTTTGAAGAATAAATATTCATTAAAAAAGGAAAAAAAAACACAACAGTTGTCTATCCTTATATGATGATGTATGTCTGCTTCAAATGGAGGTGGGCAAATAAAGAATTATAACACCCTCAAATATCTGAGAGTGAAGCTTGATACTTGTTTTGATTTTTTTAGTTCAGGAAAGTAGTGACTAATATGAAGCAGGTAGCATGGTACATTGCATCATTGTAGAAAACTATAACAGGGGACCTGAGTCTTAAAATAAATCAAGTGCTGAAGTAAAAGCATAAATGGCAAATTAAATCCTGTTAAGCTTTCAAAAATTATGTATTAGTCTAGTAGTTCACTGTTTAGACTTTTACTCGGCTGTCTATTGTAGTTTGGCAGGAAGAGAGGCAGGAATCAGAGTCACCAGGTTGGAAAAGACCCATCGGATTAAATAGTCCAACCATTCCTATCAAACACTAAACCATGCCCCTCAGCGCCTCGTCCACTTGTCTCTTAAACACCTCTAGGGAAGGTGACTCAACCACCTCCCTGGGCAGCCTGTTCCAGTGCCCAGTGACCCTTTACGTGAAAGAAGAAAGAAGAAGGAAGGAAGAAACATATAAGCAGAGATTTACCATATGAATTGTTGTTTGATGTCATTAGAAGTAGTGCTGTTTACATTTCTGATGTAATAGTAGGTTTTTGGAACCGACAATATTGCCCATTTACATTTCAAGCCAAAACTGATTTATGTGATCTTCATTCTGGAAAGATTAAAAAAGATTAAGTTTATGGAGCTTAACACATTAGTGACAGAACAAAGCAATTGCTCTATTTACATTATAAATTTATTTTCCTGTTGCTTCAATATGCATTACACAAAGAACATTTAAAAGGATAGTATAATGAGAGCTTTGGAAGTGTAAAGTGATTTTACTGGTCTACAAGTCCATAATAATAATAAAAAACAAAAGAGAACTTGCCATCCGTCTGTTCAGCTACTGCTGTAGGTGTGTGTTGATATAAGCTGGTTCCCAGCTTTCTGGTAACTTGACTGAAGGATTGACAGCTGCACAACCGCAGAAGATGTTGTTGCTCACTGCTGCCTCCTGCTGCCCCGCACACGTGCAACCAAACCCTGAGGCAAGGTGACAGGGTATCGGTTTAGTGCCAGGCTTGTCAGCAACAGAGGCACAAATAAAGGTGGTCACCCAATGATAAAAAGCCAAAATCAGGCTCCTCCTGAAACAGGAAACAGAGGAACAGTGTATGAACCAAGTATGAAAAGGGAGGCTGAAAATGAGACCTGGAGGATCAATCTTGCAGGTCCTGCCGCAGATCACAGAATCACAGAATGACCAGGTTGGAAGAGACCCACTGGATCGTTGAGTCCAACCATTCCCACCAATCCCTAAATCATGCTCCTAAGCACCTCGTGTACCCTAACCTTAAACACCTCCAGGGACTGTGACTCAACCACCTCCCTTGGCAGACCGTTCCAATGCCTAACCACCCTCTCCGTGAAGAACAGGATGGAGATGGATAAGGGCTGGGACAGCCAACACGGCTTCTAAATTGAACTGACTTTGCTCTCTAAAAATAACTTGTCATCCTTGACTGCCCTGAGCTGCAGGACAGCAGCAAGCCTGCTTCCCTGGGCTCAGCGTATACAGTGTAGGTTGAAAGTAGCATGGCCTTTCCCCATCCCGCTGAGGTACACACTCCCAGGGTAGCTGCTTACTTACCCTGCCTCATCCCAGTAACAGCGAACAACATTTAGTGATGGAAATGGAGATGAAACCTTGAGAAACTACACCAGAGAGGTAGCCACGGGGACAGAACAACCACAGCCTCTCACAGAGTGCACGAAGTGATTAAGCATCTGCTTTTGCAATTTCCTGCAGAAGTACGTAGGGTTGAACTGCGGTGTGGACCAGCACTCTGCTTTTATAATAAAGATTGACTGTTTCTTGGAATTTTCTGTTTCTTCTTTTGGGTTTGTTTTTGTTTTGTTTTGGTTTTTTTATGTTAGTTTTTATCCCTACTGTTCCTCAGCAAGCTGTGTGTCCACATCCTTCACTCACTGGATCTTCTGCACTGCCAGGAGACTTTCTTCGTTATCCTTTTGCTGTAGTATTTTAAGACATACATGTTTCAGAGATTTCAATATGAAAGCCTGATGCCCCAGACTTTTTTATTATCGTCTGCCAGAGCAATGAATGGCAGCAACGACATGTTACTGATATCAGCATCAGTGTACTGAATAGATAATTATGGTGGTGTTGACTGTGTTTCTTCTGTGGAGCTCTGTGTTTTGTGTTGTGGTACCTTACTGCAGACAGCAGAGAGTATAGGGAGGAAGAGAAGCATTGCTTTTACTCCCTCTCCTTTCTTCCTCCCATCCAACTGGTTACCTGTCACCAGCTGGGGGTGGACAGTTCTGCCTGTCTGGTGCCTCCCCAAAAGAGGAAAGAAATGCTGCCTGTGTCTGGTCATCATGGAGGGAGAAAGATGCTGTGGGATTTCTTAAGCTGCTTTTTTTATCAGGGGCTAGGACATGAGTTGGGAATCAGAATAACTCAGATATGTCTGTGTGTTAATGTCCAGCTCTGTTTAATATCAAAGACAGTTGTAATGCTTACACAAGACAGAACCTTAGCTGCTCAGCTATCTTACTTTACCATGCAGGAAAAGGTTAGCAAGGGCATATTCTTTTTCAAATGGAAGCATGGTTCTGACATATATGAATAAAAGATATTCAGAAATCTTGAACAATAATCACACTGTAAGTGGTTTCCTTTTTTTGTCGTTCTTGTTTTCTTTTGGGTTTTATTTTGATTTTGTTATGTTTCAGGGTGGTCACATAGTTTTTGGTGGAGGGCTTGTTCATATCTGGTACAATTGGCCAAGAAAAAAGGGGCAAGCCAGAAAAACCACATCCTCTCCTAGGACTCGACTCTTCCTTTGTCTGTGTGTGTGTGCGCGTGTGACTCCTATTGACTTTGCTAGACATTGTGCAAGTGGAGCTAAGCACAGGACTTGACCTTCTGATTTTGCAAGCCTAAGTTTAATTTTCATATGTGCTCTTATCCACTTAAGCAAACAAGTTTGTACTTGGTTGCTGTAGCTTTTCTCACAAAAACGTCTCTGTCTGACCACTGGGTGTCAGTGAAAGACTGTAAAGGAATTTTTGTAAAGCACTATGCATGAATCTCTCTCGGCTCTGTAAGTGTTCTTTATTTAAGGTGGCCTGGGCAGTTTTAAGAAAGCTGACTGATATATGCACTTGAAGTGTATAATAATTAGGAAAAGCAGCTTAGGTCATTAAGTTGTTCCTGAGTAACTTCATTATTCTATACAAAATAATTCATACCATTGCTATAATTTCTTAAATAAGAAGTTAAGGTTAAGAATTTATCTTCTTTTTCAAGTAAAACCACTATTCCCAACATGGTATAATCAGGCCAAACAAAACTGTCATGTTTTACTCTATTCATATTCCGTGTGCATTATCCACCAATGTGTAATTAGAGGTCCTAGTCCTGAAATGTGCTCTCCTCATGCAAGGTGGTCAATAGGGAAATGCCCATAGAAATGTATGAAAATTGAGGGTGTTCCATACCTTGAAGTAAAACCTATTTTTGGGGCTTTGCCCACTTTCAGCAAGGAGAAAATAATTCTGCTGTGGATTCTTTTTCTGACTGACCTCAAATATATCAGTGAGTATATGATATAAGACAAGATGCAGACAGAAGTCACTGACAGTTTGTTCTTCCCAAACTGAGGGGAAAAAAGAATTTAGTTGAATAGAATAGGTAAACACATGTATCCACATAACAGCTTCTGTATTTGTGCATCATCACCTTTATTTTTTTCTGAAATCTATTCCAATTTTCAATATGTAGAAGGTGTAACAGCAATGAACAGGCTGTTAGAAGGAATCTTAAGTGTTTTGGAAACTTGGCAGGAAACAAGCGGCCTTTGGGAGTGGGCAGGTGTCACAAGCATTTGGGGTTATGTAATAGGCGTATTAATTGTGTACTGCCATGAAAATGATCTACTGTCAAATAACTGAGAGTTTCAGTGTCAACCTGGTCCTCCATCTTTAGGTTTCAGACTTCCCTGACTGTTGAAATAAGTTAAATAGTCTAATTCTGTGGTCTGCTGCTTCATACTACAGCTGTGTTAGGATGGTGCTGTTGCCTTAGCTCAAGATCTGCTCATATTTTACAGACAGTTTGCAAATTCAAAACAAGTAAAGGTTTATTTTAAAATAACCCATTTTGATGGTTGTTTCTTAGAATAAAATCTGCAGCAAATTCTTTGGCCATACTGATGAAAAATCGAACTCCTGTTTGGGGTATATGTATGAAAGAACAAAACAAGATTCACAACAAGTTTTCTTTTGCACACTACAAAATGGAATTTCTCTGAATTGCTCTTCTAGGTATTTTTACTGTTTACAGACTGTTTTTTAAAAGGCACAGATGTTTGAGATCTCACTTGATACATAGTTGTGGAATGGGAGAGCTGCCCTAGGAGCAAGGATTTGTCTAAACTGAATCTAATGTGAAAAACATCCCAGTTTCCTGTGCTACAGGTATACACAACTCAGGTGTCTAAATGAGGGAACAGTAACAGCTGAACGTTGCTGAATTATTCATTTTTTTCCCTATGTTTTGCAGTGTGACTTGCCCCGCTGCTCTGGGTGCAATTTTTTGCCACTAGAGGCCCTTCTCTGCTAATGGGATGTAGTGGAGACATTTCACAGCTGCTTAACCTATGTTTGTGGGCTGAACTTGTGCTCATGGAAAAGAGTTGCAAAGTTTCCAGAGTTTTCACTGATATAACAGCAGTTCTGTAGGTCAAAAACAAAGTTTCTAGGCAACAGAAAACCAAGAATCAGTGTTATTTTATATATATTGACAATGATGTAGTTCTGCTGAAATCAATAAGTGCATTTTTTGCCTCAGAGTAAAGCTGAAGTGCTCAACCTGTACCTCCCCAGGTGCAATGAACTACACGATTCAATTATAGTACTTTCAGCATTTTTTAAACATGTCGAACTCATGCCTGAAAAGTCACGCTTTTCTGTCTAGAGTCTTAAATTTTTTTTTTATTTTTCATTTTTTTCATGAAATATAAAGATTCTTTGCTGTTCTATTGCCATTTATAGCACTTAGAACCCTAAATACGTTCCTGCTTAAACAGGATAGAGTATCAAGAGTATTTTGTGTGTAACATGCTCTCAAATATTTCAGATTAATGTCTATGAATTTAATTCCTTTAACATTAAGGATTGCAGTAGAAATGGAGCCACTGTGCTTTTTACAAAACTAATTTTTTTATATCTAAACAGATCACATCACAAATTAGATTGGTATAGTGGCAGAGTACCAGCACTCTGGCAAATAACATAGGCATATTAAATCTGAGAGCAGAAACACAATATATATTTTTAAAATAATCTAGAGATAATATTTCTTCATGTTTGTAAAATATGATTAATTTTAAATTGTCTTGCTCAATAGCAACCTCACAATTTGTTATTGTACTACATTACCTCAACATATTATCTCTACAGTGAATTTCAGAGATTAACTTCGACCCAAATGAAAAAATGAAGGTTCAAGCATACCAGAATTATATTTATTGGTAAAATTAAATAGGCTTCTCATCTGTGAAATGATACAGTACACACTTATCTTTCTGTCCAAATTTACCCATTTTTAAATATAATTTTCCACAGCATTCTGCTTGGGAAAGTGGCTGTCAATGGCCTGGACAGGCATATACTCTGCTGGGTATAAAACTGTCTAGAAGGCCAGGCCCAAAGAGTGGTACTAAATGAAGTTAAATCCAGCTGGGGGCTGCTTACAAGTGGTGTTCTCCAGGGCTCACCACTCGGTCTAGTCCTGTCTAACATCTTTATCAATAGTCTGCTTGAAAGGAGTGAGTGCTTCCTCAGTAAGTTTTCAGATGACACTAAGCTGGGCTGAAGTGTTGATCTGCTTGAGGGTAGGAAGGCTCTACAGAAGGATCTGGACAGGGTGGATCAATGGTAAAACAAGACCACGTGCTGGGTCATGACTTGGGTCACAACAATCCCATGCAGCACTACAGGCTTGGGGGAGAGTGGCTGGAAAGCTGCCTGGCAGAGAAAAACCTGGGGGTGTTGGTTGACAGCGACTGAACATGAGCCAGCAGTGTGCCCAGGTGGCCAAGAAGGCCAATGGAATCCTGGCTTGTATCAGAAACAGCGTGGCCAGCAGGACCAGGGAAGCCATCCTTCCCCTGTACTCGGCACTGGTGAGGCTGCACCTTGAATACTGTGTTCGGTCTTGGGCCCCTCACTACAAGAAGGACATTGAGGTGCTGAAGCGCATCCAAAGAAACGCAACAAAGCTGGTGAAGGGTCTGGAGCACAAGCGTTATGAGGAACAGCTGAGGGAACTGGGGTTGTTTAGCCTACAGAAAAAGAAGCTTAGGGGAGACCTTATCACTGCTAAGTGGTTGTTGGTGTCTTCTCCCAAGTAATAAATGATAGGATGAGAGTAAACAGCCTCAGTTTGTACCATGGGAGGTTCAGATTAGATATCAAGGAAAAAATTCTTCATTGAAAGGGTCATCAGGCATTGGAATGACCTACCCAGGGAAGCTGTTGAGAAACCATCCCTGGAGGTATTTAAAAGACTGATAGATGAGTTGCTCGGACATATGGTTTAGTAGTGGACAGGTACAGTTAGACTCAATGATGTCGAAAGTCTTTTCCAACAAAATGATTCTACAATCTCCTTATTTGCAGGGAACGTGTGAGCCCATTTCTTGCTATGTGTTGATTTTGCAAAAAGCAACACAAGGGTCCTCCTCACCCAGGCCTGCAGGCACCATGCTCATGTATGTACATGGGATAATGTTGCAAAAGAAGGGAGCATTACGATGATTATCAGAACATCATTTGCTGGACTCAGTCATGGTTTCTGCCTAGGTGGGAAGGAGGACTACACAAATCAGTAGAATAGTGCTACCCGCACTGTGTGTGCCTGCAGGTATGCCTTGCAGGAGCATCTCAGGATGCATCCACATCTGTAAGACAAGTGTGTTGTCTTAAGCATAACTCTGTGGTAGAGCTGAAAACAGCATTTCCAGACTAGAAAATAAACATTTCTTGCTCTGAATTCATAAGGTTTTACTCATTTCTATACTGTTAAATTATATCAGATTTTTCGTGAAGAACCCTTTGTTTTCACAGAAAGAATCACGTCACACTATTTTAGGCATCTGTGAAGATTTTTAGTCTACATTTTGTACTAAGGTCTACCATAGAAAAAAAATTAATCTAAAAATGAGTCATAAGTTTGCACAGTGAAGGCAATTAATAACTGGACCACCCTGACATGGGTTGTGGTGGGTTTTCATCACCAGAATTTTCTATCAGTGTTTGATGTTTTTATAAAAGATGTGCTTTTACTCCAGAAAGAATTAATTTGGAAATGTCCTATGACCTGTGCTGTACAGATCAGTCTCACTTACTACAGTGGTCTCTTCTGGCCTTATGATTTGTGAATGCATATATATGCATGTATGTGCTGCGGTAGTTGTTTAAAATGTTTAATGTTTGTATTTTCAGTGTTTTCTTTCATAAACTTAAGCCTTTTGTGGTGCTGGCACAAGCTGTGTTTCCCTAAAACCAAAAGGCATAGAAGCAATTATTGTCTTTGGCTACTTTGAGGCTACATAAGTAAATCTTTTAATTAAATCTAAAGGATTAGTGAATGTAAAAGGGAATAAGAACAAACCTACAAGTAATTTTAAAAGATCAAAAATACATAATATTAATGATGGCCAAAAATGTGGCTTAAGTTTTAAAAGTGCAAGTTAAACAAAACAACAAAATAACCCTCTACGATTTTCCAACATTAAATTAAACATCTTTAATTATGCCACGCAACTTCAGGAATACTGAAATCTAGCACAAGCTGCAGTCTGCTTCAAATAGTACTTTGTTGTTTAATGTAGGTAGTGGTAATTTAAATGCAGTTTAATATAAATCTAAATGCATGTATGCATGAAGAATCACCTCAGAAAAAAGAATAAGTGTCTGTCTCCTAGGACATAATCTGTTAATATCCAAGGCAAACTTAGTGTTTGCTTTTTTCTTTTTTTTTAAGAACTGTATATCTATAAATGTAAATTTTAGGAAGCCAACAATATATGCAGAGAGCTTGTGGCTGTTGTGAGCTCTTCTCTCCTTGTAAAGAGCAAATATGGTCAAGAAAAGTTTGGAGCAATCTATAACTGTCTTTCAGGTTGGAAGCTCCACTGTCTGAGGCAGGAGGGATCAGTTTCTCTGGGATGCAGTGTACCCATAATCTCTCTCTCCTTGACTAATAGGGTGATTGTAAACCAGACAGTAGGGAGGCTGGCCTGCCACTGCCAGACATTTATAAACTAAACCTTCCCTGGGAAGTGCCATGTATTCAAAGCATGCAGTGCAGCGCCCTGACTGCTGGGTCCCATATATATATTTGCAGAAGTACTTCATGAAGAGATATAGAGTGGTGATGGGTCTCTCCTTTCATTTGTACTCAGGCGGGGCCCCAGTGCCCCTGGGAACACCCTGTGACTGCTGCTTGTCAAAAGCAGTGACCTACTAGGATGGTTTTAGTCAGAAACTCACTGCCAGACTTGGAAGCAGATGCTCATCTGGTGTAAGATGGGAAATGACACTGACAAGTGATATTATTTTCTGGCTGCCTGAGGTTCTGGCTACCACTCAGCAACACTTAAGGTCTTTCTGAGACATGTATCAGCCTCCTTTACCCTTTAAGAGAAGAAAGTTTTTTGGCTGTAGGCCATGGGTCAGGCTTTCAAACCTCTCTTCAAGGGCTCAATATCCTAATGGAAAAGATGAGATGCATCGTAATTAATACTGCTATATTTACTGATGAGGTGTGGATTGATAGGTACTCTGTGGGGACATAAGGAAGCTCTGTGTTTTCCAGTTTTCTTTGCTTATTTGATATCTCTCCATCATTTATTTTCAATCAAAAGATTAGCGGTATTTTAGTTCAACCTCTATGGTATGAAGTTCCTGCTTCTGTAATTGCAGTTGAGGAGAGAGCAGGAATAAAGAAGTAATCTTGTAGATTTGGAGAAGTAATACCTAACTTCTAGCAAGAGATCTTTACCCTGAACTGTGCCATGGCCACTGAAGACTACTATTAAATGTGCTTGGAAGAAAATGCAAAATAATATTTGTATCTCAGTATGACCTAGTGAAACGACACATACATTTTAAAGGTTTCATTAAAGCTCATTTGTTGCCAACGTATAGACTAATTTTCTTCAGTGGAAATAACATCATCTTGAAGAGAATATTTGGCTAGTAATACAGGGCTGCCTCTGAGAACAAATCCTCTGAAAGAGCTGCTGATCAGAACACCCAGACAAGCAGGTGCACACAGAAGGGTTATTTTCTTGGGCTTTCTTTTACCTTTTTAATCCTCTTATTCTTCTCTTTGCAAAGTAGTGAGGGGTTTTACAGCTACAGAATGGTTCTTTCTTTGTAGGATGTATGACTGTTTCTTGAAAAAGGATGTTATGCCTGCAAGTTGCCCAGATCAATTTATAAGTAATACGGGTAATGTGTGTTTAAAGCCTCACATTTTATTTGGCAAATTTAGTCTTACGAGGCCACCTGAAATGAGCTACATAATTGGTGGGGCTGTTTCCATAGTCTTGTTATATACAATGGGGCTGCTGCTTCTCTCTACTGAGGTAGTTTACACAGATTTAAAGGAATATAGTGATCAGCTGTACTTTTTTGTAGGAAGTGCAGGTGTACATACAATGGGAAATGCTTTCATTGACTCAAATAGGGAGCTAAGTCACATTAATTAAATTTATGTATCAATACTATCCCTAATTTACTCAATGGCAGGCATTTGAAGCATTTGTTTCAGTGTTTGGCATTAAGATTCTGAAAACACTTATTTCCTTGATTTATCTGACTCATACAATTGTATTAAGTATCTTCTTTAATGCAGCTCATGTTGATTTTGTGGTCGTAATTTTAGAAACTAAATTTTCTGTGACAACAGGGGTGTCATTCAGGTACTTGAACAACAAAGTGACTTTAGGTGTTCATCAGTGACACTAGACCTCTTCATTCTGAATAATTAAGTCACTTTCCAGGATAAGATATAAGAACATGTTATTTTCATACGAATGCTCAGTTCCGGGGGAAAACCAAACAAATAAGCCAAACTCCAAAACAAGGTAATTAGTCCAGTTTCAGCTTAATATAACCTGAAAACAGCAGCACCCCACAGAACGGAAGTTCTCAGAATTGTGCAGAAGCTACACAGAAGATATCAGGAAAGCATAAATTAATGATGTCCTGTTGAAAAGTGCTTTTTTTTAGAGTTAACTTACAGAACAACTCAGTAGGCTGGAAAATAATGAAACAAGAAGGCAAGATGATACCAAAGCTGTTCAGCTGTGAGTTGTTTCACAGAATACTTTAAATTCGCTCTTTATCTGATGTTTCTCATTTTGATCCCCGTCTTTGTACATTAACCCCTTTAAGACAATCATTCATGTACATTTATAGAGTGAATAGTCTGCATGTTTCTGGATTTTAAAAGAAACCATAAAACTCCATATAAACTCACCCAAAATATATTTTTTGGCAGAGATTAGTGATTAGCTTACTTCATTTTAAAAGAAATCTAAATTTATTTGAATAGCATTTGGATCTACATCAGAGATACCATGAAGCTAAAGATTGTGGCCTGAGAACACATTGCATATGTTCTTTCTTCATTAGGAATTGTAGGACCCTCCCCTGCTGAGAGTCCACTGGAACACCTAAGTCCTCTTTCTTCCTTTCAATTAAAAATGAAATTAAAATGAGATTAATCAGCTTAAACTCATGACTTCCTTATGCCAATCCATCAAAAAATGCCGTTAATTTCATAAACAAAGTAGCTTCTATATCAAGTTTTGTCCACCTTTCCAACAGTAACGATAGGGCTGGGAGAGACAGGCTATTGCTAGGATTCTTCATAAGGATACAAAAGCTTTGAACTGCTGAACAGAGCAAAAAGAGCATCCCTACAGCAGGCTTGTTTTCTTCTTCATTATGGCTAGTACTCATAGAAACCAAATTCAGAAAAAGGCAAATGGAATTTAAGGTGGGGAATATCTCCTCTAAAAAAAAAAGTCAGAAGTTGCCTTACAGATCTGCAGCTGAAATCTTGTCCTACACTGTAGGTGCGAGTCCCAATGCAGATTCATAGGGGGATGTCCTCCAATGCAGTTTATTTGTTCATTACAAAATACAGATCTGGATATTTAAACAAGAACGATAGTAATAATAAAAATCATGCTCTATAATCCCCATAAATATACATCCCACTTGTAAAATGTGTCACTAAGTGATGACTTTCTGTGTCTTGCATTAACTGTGTCCTTGGTATCTGCACAGTACCACTGAAATTCAAAAAGATGGGCTTTTTTTCATGCACTAGTCTCCATCAGCAATCATTGTGGTAGCACAGGGACTAGCATAAAAACACTTAAACATTTGCCAGTATGAGCCAGGTTATCTCACAGCACAGCCTTGTGCTGCACAGAGCTGCTTACATGGGCCTGAGGTCAAAATAGTTCAGTTGAAGCTTTGGTGAGAGAATGTAAGCCTTAAGCCTTCCCTCTCACATGATCTGCATGGATTGCTGCCTCAGTGCAACCATCCCGCTATGGCTTTCAGAGCTAACATAGCCATAATCATCTTGTGCATCTTTCCTTCATCCTTCACTAACATTTCAGCATTTTTTGATCATCACCCGCTTTCTTATGAAAAAATGTAGATTGCTAAACAGTACCTATTAGCTTTGTGCTCAGTGATGACTATCAGTTTATTTCTTCATTCATAAAACAGTCTAACACCATTTAGTCATGCTCCCATACTGCTTTATAGTCTGGAATTATGAATTGTTAAACGTGCCAGGAGCAGTATTAACCTTGTAAGCTCTTCTGAGCAAGAATTGCATCCAGCTCAATTTATTCCAAAAATAACATTTTTCTTAAAAGGGCTTAAAGTTCTTTGAGTGCCATCCTCCTCTGCCAAAGTTAACCCATAAAAGTAAAGAGATGCTAAGCAATGGGACATTTCTTACTGATATCCTCTCATTGCATATTTTCCTTGACAATGACAGATTATGTTTTTTCAAGGAATTTTTGCCTTCCTTGGATAAAGAAACAGAGCACCCTGAACACGTTAATCGCTGGTTCTTGCTATTACAAACTGTGTCTTAAAACCTCAAAAATGCCAGTGAATACTGAGTCTTGACAGATGGTCACAGGCTGTGTGCAGTGTGTTTATATGCGAATGAAGTCATATGTGTCTGTGTATGCCTATGATGTATCATTGTTATGCATATATTCCTCACATTTAAAATAGCAGCTTATTGAGTGATAAATGAAGTAGAATAGGGAGTTTACCTGGCTGTTTTCATTAAAAGTTGTGTCCCATTCACAATTATAGCGTTCATTTTTTCTCTTTTTGTCTTGCTGTGTTCTGAGCTCGGGTAGTTTGTGTGAGCACAGGGACTTTTCTAAATGAAAAAAGTAGGCTCCAGGAAAGGTTTAGGTCTTGGGATTACAAGAAAAATTGTTAGAAATTTGTGCAGGCATTAAAGCAGTTAGGTCTTCCTTCTGTTTGTGTCTGCTGAAGGAGGAATACTGAGGAAATCCACAACTGGGTCTAAAATATATTTTGTTAATATATACACCATGAACTATCATATCAGGCATAAACCACGCACTGAATGGGACTGCCAAAAAAGAGAACTGCTTTTTATTAACAACTGACAGGATGACTGCCAAAAACAGAAGTCATAATCATATGAGGGAATATCAGCTCTCCTTTTGTAAATGGATAGTGATTTTATTTTTTTTTCTTTTTAGTGTTTTGTTTCTATGAGTTTGTAACACAAATTTCCAGACTTCCATGATGTTGTATGCCATACTATGAATCTTCTTGAACAAAAAATGAGGAGAAACACCACTTTTTACTGAGAGAGGACTTGGAATGCTCTGGTCTGTCCACATCTCTTGTCTTGTGAATGATTGATATCACTGTGGTTTCATGCACTAAAATAATTACTTATGGAGGAAAATGACCTCTCTCTAAAGAAACACTGTCTGAAACGATCAGGGTGTAAATAACACTGTATTTGTCATCAAGTATGACTGGGAAAAGGTCATGTTATGCCAAGATTTACTGTAAATTGTTAGGGAACAGGCTGGATTTGGATTTACAGTTGGCAAGCTAGTCAAGGCTTGGAAAACTAATGATGGGAAGCCACCCTTAGCATACAAAGAGAAAGGGTGGCACAGAATACTGATAAAGATTTTCTCCTTATCAGAAAAGTTTCTATAGAAGTAAGATTTGTTCTCTCTAGGAGAGAAGTATATTAAGTTCTGATTTTAAACAGCATTTACTGTTATGAGGTAGATTTAAAATGCACAGTAATGTAGTTACTGAAATACTTCCCCATGGAAGGAGGAAATATATTGTCATAGTGAGTATCAACCGTCTTCAAACACATTGATAGTCTCATTTTTTTCTGTGCTTATATTTGCATGTTCTCCAAATGGTGAAACCTAACTTTGCAGATCTATTGCCATCTGAGAAGCAAGGTGTTACTCATAGGACTAAACTCCTGTCATTAATGTAGAAAATTCACACCTGCATGCTGAAAATACAACCGATAGCACAATTACAGGACACTACTGCATGCTGCCATCACTAGCACTCTTCTCTAAACATGCAGGTGAGTACCATTATGCTCAAATAGTAAAGCCTCAAACTGTATTTAAACATTTTCTTGTTAAAAAAAATGTATTACATACTGCTGTATGACCAGTAAAAGGCTAACTGCCAGACAGCTGCCCTGAGATAGCTGGTAGATTTTATAAGAACTTGTAACAGCATTTTACCTGTGGTTTTACTGAGCAAAACAGTAGAGAAAGGGACTAGAAGTATACTCAGAATAGATGCAAATACTTGCCAGTATCAAATCATTTTTTAAACTGTCTTATAACTTAAATATCTCTGAAGTTATCAAATATTGTGTAACCATGGTGAGAAGTGTTTTAATTCTGTCTTGTAAAACCCTGTGTACACAGTGAAAATTACCTTCAACCATATATAGAAATTTGCCCCTAAGTAAAGACTAGTAGTAAATTGCAAATTTGACTCATTGGAAATACAACAGTAAAACCAAAGACTATCTAGTTAATTAGAGATACTCAGCTCTTATAAGATCAGAACACTCTGACCAGCAGCTAAGAAGTTACTGCCAAGTTCAGATAACAACATAAAGAATATATTAAACAGTCTTAAAACACAGATGATCCAAAAAGTTTTAGAAATATCCATGAAATATGGTCTTTAGGGTGTTTACCCTGCCTAGAAGGGGCATAAAGTCTAGAAAAAATGAGTCTGTGAATAACACGTGATTCAAAATCCACTAGAGTCAATAAAGATTTACATAATCTTCAGTATATGTGGTATCAGCCATGAAGACAAAGTGAGAGTCAACAGTTTAATTACTATAATAGAAGAAAAACTTAGTTCTTGCACAAGTTTAGTACTAAAGTTATGAATTAAAGAAGAATACAGTCTCAATTCAATGAATACAATTTCAGTTTTGTTGGTATTTGCTAAATATGTTGTATATACCCTTCTTTTCCATAATGTTTGTTTTGAGAATGTTTGATCTCTATTTATGATTTTTAGTCTTTATATAGGTCAAAAATCACTATTTTAACAATGAATTTTCCCTTTTCAGATATAATGTGCAGATGCTTCTCTCCTCATGAGACTTGTAGAAAAAACAAGTAGCAGCATTACCTGTCAAAACATAAAAACAGTGAGTGCCTGAGTTTTTTATAAGCATCATACAGCTAGTCTATGTTTTCCTCAGGTATGAGTTCTGTAGGAATGTGATACAAAATGCAGCAGAAGGCTCTTCTCTACTGGCACTGAGCAAGCTGATACAGCACAGGACACATTTATGCTGGAAATGGTGACACTGAGCTCCCTTTATTGTCAGTGTAGTGAAGCAGACACTTTCAGAGGATTTATCTGATCTACTTTAAATAGTTACTCAAAAGAGATGTATCATGTTACTCTACAGAATTTCTTCATAAACTCTCCACAAACTAGGTGAGTTGCAGGCTATTGCAAAACTTCAAAGCTTTTATTATAATAGAGTGCCTTTGCATTTGAAGCCCTAGAATTCAGATTGCTAACCTGTGACACTTAAGCTTTTTTTCTTCATCTTCAAGCTTAGGTCACCTTCATGGTCAGCATGATTCAGATAGAAAGGGACCTCTGAGGCCAATCTAATATGCAAATGTTTCCCAGTTATCACAATTCCTTACTCAAAAGGGAAATTCAGTGATGTCTCCACCTATGAGCTGTATGCATCTCACAGTGTGTTCCGTAGTCCTGGTTCTCTCATTGTCCTCACTAGACAGCACATATGGCTCCATATATGCCTGTGTTCCCACTAGGGAAGGTAGAGAAAGAAAGGAGTAGAATGAAAGAAAGAAGAAAGTAAGAAAAGAAAGAAGGAAAGAAAGGCTTCATGGTGTGATGATGCATGCTCAGATCTCATCTTCCCTGGCCTTATAATGTAAATACAATTTCTGTAACTAGATGAATGGTGAACTTCAGCTGGCCATGGGGCTATAAAGCCATTGACATAGCTAAACTATGGACCATTACCACAGAGAAGACTTCCCTTGCCCTTTTAGGTTAGGTGATGCATGCCTAGTGACCATTGGCTGTGTGACAACTTTTCTATGCAGCTCAGATGGTCAGTGAATCCAGCTGCTCCTCCTCTTCTAATGCATTGAAATCAATGGAACTTTTGCTTGGAAGCTAAAAGTAAAGCTTGAGCCAATTTAAGATTGTGAATGAAAATGTCGTCTAAGGTATTATAGACATTCTACTCTCTGAAAATAGAAATCTGTTTAGTGAATATACTCTTTGTGTGGATGCTGCTGTTTTCTAAATATTAAAATAATTACAGTTTCTCATGATTCTTTTAAATGACTGTATCATAATTTCTTTTAAGTCACCCTTTTCAGGAATTGTTTTCTAAGATTTCAGCTTACATGAAAATATCTTCTGCTGGGGAATATGAACCCCAGGACATAAGGAACCCAGACTAGACTGTCTGAGAGGAGTCTTAATGGTATTTCCTAAGTAACAAATCTTAACTCTTGATCTGTTGTGTTCAGGTCTAAGTATGAAACACCACTTTTCCTTAGAGAAATCAAGCTCTTTTTCTCAATACATTTTTTTCCCCAATTTAGTTGTTCTCAGGAAAACTTTGGTAAGTTGAGGCTTCAGTGGAAAAGGCTCTCTGCTGAAAAAGGCTGCCTATTGAACAAGATCACATAGCATTTTTTCAGCACAATAAAGCTCACGAAAATATTTTGTATTAATAATGACATTAATTTTCTATATTTTATATTCATATGTACCACTAAGATGAAATTGTATGTATTTCCATGTTTTCATTTTTCATGAAATAACTTATTTGGCCTACCATAACTTTAAAGCTTTCCAGCTTCCATGAATTTGGAAAATATTTTATTAATGCTGAAAAACCAAAAAGTCTTCATCTTACCATAGTAAAGATTTTGGGGTTTTGAGAAATCTTTCTCTCTCTCTCCCCCTCCTCCATTTTATTCTCTTCACCTTTGTAAATTTTCTCCAAGAAGCATGGAAAAATTTACTACTTATCCAACGGTATAGTGATCTACTATTCTGTCGCATTCATTCATAGAGATATATTGCTTCCCCCAGTGACAACCTAGATGCCACAAAATATCTCTGTAATTTCTTCTCTAGTCTGCAGAACTCATTTTTGCTCAACAACAACATATGCCTTTTTTTTAGCAGAAATATGATTGTTTTGCATTCACGATGACATTAATATAAATGCAGATCAGTGTCTCTTTTTCATCAGGTTGTATTCCTTCTCCCTCTCAGAAAGTGATTTCATCACATCTAACCCAGTGATAAAGCCCTCTCTAGCCAAGGGGTGTAAGCAGACTCCAACTTCCTTTTCAGTAAATGTGGATTTTTTGCCTATTTCTTATTACAGAATATCCTATGCTACAGGCCAATCAAAAGAAGCTTATTAAATTAAATGGATTTGTTTTCCATAGGCTTCTCTAGTTTTGGAACAGTATCCACAGAAACCCAACTAATAAATTACAGAATAACTGATAGTTGATGACAAGAGTTTCAAATCCAGTCTCGACACTTTGCTGCCAGGACTGCCTTGAAGAGATAGGAGCTAGATAAATCTAAGAATAATGAAATCATCCATTTTTTCCAAAGACAAATGCAATCCAGAATTGGAGCCTTGAAGCTACATCTGATGCTAGACAAAAAGAATATTAACATACATATGTTTCCAACTACAGGGTTATTTATTGAATTGTGTGCTCTTATGTTTGCCTTTCAGCCAGCTTTTTTCAAACCTAGCTTTTCCAAGTGGAGCACTGCATTGCACAGGTAAGAAAATGTAATGTAAATATGTTAGTTGACGTTCATGTTGCCAGACACAAAGAAATCCAGTGATCTCAGAGGCAGAATACAGATGTTCAGCTGCTAATACTACTTTGTTAGTCAACCTTTGTCATTTTAAGTCATCATTTCTTTGATAACTGCTTTTCTGGACTTCAGTCCTTTTTGGGGGGGTTGCTAATTTTGTCTTCTGAAAATGTTCTTTAATAAGAAAATATTTACTCTGAAAGTTCAAATACTTGTAGTTGCACATAGCAACATAGTTGTACAATCAAAAAAAAAAAAGTCTGACAACATCACAGAACTGCACAAAGTGTTTATAGTGATAAATCTAGTATGTGGGATCTGAGTCCTCACTTTTATACACAGGAATTCAGGCATGCATGAAGTGAAAGATTAAGGGTAGACATTTGCATAAAATCTGATGGAACATACCTGTTTTTCTTGCCTAGTTCTTTTGTTCTTGAGAATGTTGCTCGTGTGCCTAATATATATTTGCAGAATCAGGACTTCTTCCTAGACAAGACAGTAGAAATGTGCTTGGGAGAGTCAAAAGGGAATTACTACCCATCAGTTTTAACCTCTAAGGGTGCACAGCTACACATGACAAGTGACAGACTATAGGCATAAATTGGAATATATAGATTTTATTATCACTTGTGCCTACATTTCTTGAGAACTTCTGCTTTGCAGCAAGTCAGAGAAGATGGGTTGTATTATATGGTGCTGCTATTAAACATAGATATGTATTTCATCATTCAGTAGGTGAAAAAATAAAGAATAACAAATACTCAGGATCAGCATGAATGTTGTAGAAGCTTTACATTTCATTGCAATTTTCTGTGGATACATTTGTTTCTTGAGAACAGAAATTTTACCTAACATGAAATAAGGATGTTCTCCCCCAAGCCAAAGGCTGGACTTGGTTTATAACTTATCCCCTTCTTAAATAATTGTTTATGAGTTTTGAAGAAGTGATTCAGAATTCTGTGTGGAGCAAAAGAGATGATCAATTTTCCCCTGCTAAGTACCAGGACCTCACAGAGTTATGGCCCTTAGTTCTCACACAAAGAAAGGGCAATAGGTTTTGAAGCAACCACAAAGAATGGGAGAAAAAGGGGCATAACAGAAGACCACATACGGACACTGGACCATGCACCAATAGAAGGAATGTAAAAATTACTATTTTATCATCTCAACAGTTTAAGCCAGGTACTATGATACAGAGAAATTTATTATACTTCTGGGGCACCTGACCTCCTTCAGTTTTCATGGACTGTTATTTTAACAGAGACTTAAAGCAGCAAACTTTAATCTTCAGAAGTCCCTGTAATAAGATACACATCAAACAATGTCAGCCTGAATTAAGCTCACATAACTGAAAAGACTGTGTATCTAAATTACCTCCTAACTTTAACCCGTCTGTATGACCTCTAAAATTTATTTTTATGTAAAATGCAGTAAACACACTGAAGTCCTTCAAAAAGAGATAAGTCCATGCTTAACTGTAGATGCTTTTGTGGATTTTATTCAGACCCTATCATATATGTGATTACAAGTCTTTTTATGTACTATATGATTATTATAGATTTCTAAAAGAGACCCATCTTTAAGAAAATTAAGAATCAAAGAAAAGGCTATTTTCTTAGTCGGTGGCAGACATTCAAAATCTGCTTGTAAATGAGTTTATTTTTAAAATCAAATACAAAGGATCCCTTTAAGTATATATTTTCTTACCTTGAGGCTTAGACTGAAGTTTTTGTGTATGATTTGTTGATAGAAAGGTTAGATCTGGCTTTAAAAATGGCAAAGTATCTTTACGTAAAGTTCAAATACGTCAGTGTTCATACACTACTTCTTTCTAAGGCCTTGCAGAATCCAAATCAAAATGTTTATTTAAACCTGTTCCCTCGCTTCAGAAAGCCAAAAAAAGAAATACAACAAAATTTAAATTGCAAAACCTCAGTTAGATCTTTTTCCATGACCATCAGGCAATAAAAAAAGTTGTTTCCAATGTTTTTACAAGAAATCAGAACTTTTAGCTTATCTTGGTAACATGGTGTCTTTCCATGAAAAACTGTGGCCTCTGTAATTTTGTTTTGTATGTGTTCTCTCTGTTTGTATATGTAAAACTTCAACAGACTATGTGTAAATATACTGCATGTACATTGTATGGGAAATGTATTCAAATGCTTGAATTATGGGCAATTGGTTACATGTTGCAGATAAGGTTGTTTTCTCTTTATAAGACAAATTGTCTAATTGATCAAGATTTTCATAATATAATATTAGAATTTTTCAAGCAACAGAAAAGAAAATCAATTAAGCAATTAAAAATTCTTTCTCAAAATGTACCAGTTTAATCTTTTCTGAGTCATCTAGTGCTGTAAGTAATGATTGAATGAAAATATTTTCTAGGTTTTGACTTGTATCCTCAGTACAAGCTGTGAATGTAGGTGTGTAACACCTCTTTTCAATAAGTGCTTTCTTTGAGGGGGCCTGTGTGAATCTCATGAAGTTCAACAAGGTCAAGTTCAAAGTTCTGCACATGCGTCAGAGAGATCCCAAGTACAAATACAAGCCGAGCAGAGAATGGATTGAGAGTAGCCCTGAAGAGAAGGACTTGGGGGTGTTGGTGTTTGTGAAGCTCAGCATGAGCCACCAATGTGCACTCACAGCCCAGAAAGCAACTATATTCTGGGATGCATCAGAAGAAGTGTGACCAGCAGGTCAAGGGAGGTGATTCTTTCCCTCTCCTCTGCTCTTGTGAGACCTTACCTTGGGTACTTCATTCAGTTCTGGAATTCTCAGCACATTAAGGACATGAATCTGCTAGAGTGAGTCCAGGGGAGGTCCACAAAGACAATGTGGAGCACCTCCTATACGAGGACAGACAGAGAGGGTTGGTCTTGTTCAGCCTAGAGAAGAGAAGGCTCCAGGGAGACCTTATAGCAGCCTTCTAGTACTTGAAGGAGGCTTACAGGAAAACTGAGAAGGGCTTCTTTGTCAGGGAGTTTAGTGATAGGATGAGGGGTGGGGAGGTGGTACGACATGGTTTTAATCTGAAAGAAAGTAGATTTAGTTTAAATATTAGGAAGAATTTTTTTACTGTGAGAGGGCACAGGTTGCCCCATCCCTGGAGGTTTTCAAAGCCAGATTGGATGAGGCTTTGAGAAACCTCATCCAGTGAGAGGTGTCCTTGCCCATAGCAAGAGGGTTGGAACTAGATGATTTTTAAGTTCCCTTCCAATCCAAACCATTCTATGATTCTATGATTCATTCTATGAATTATACTTATGGATCCCTCTGTGTCACACCCTGAGGGAGACAGAGTAGGACCCAGAACTGCATTTAAATGAAGTTGCTGCAGATGAAGTTTTGTAGATTCTCCAGTGCTTGGAGGAGTGGGATCCATGCTTTATGTTGACATCAGTGGGGGTCTCAGAGCAGCTGAGAGGGAGCTCCAATTATGACCCACTCCTCTCATTCTCTTATAGTTTCTTCTGGAGTGATAACATCTAGGGTATCAGTCAGCCCAGCTCCTTACCTTTATCTTTGGCCAGTGGCTCTGCTGGAAAGGGACACAATGGGTTGCTTTGTCTCTCTGCTGGTGCAACCTGAACCAGTGTGTAGGCATCTGAAAAACTCCAGGGTCATACTTCAAGTCATTTCCAACACACAAAACTCATGATTTCTGTATACATAAATTGTCCAAGTACAACATATATTGGTTTCTATTCATAAATCTTACTAATACTTCTGTTTTCATGAACACCTCTGATTCTTCATTCCATGGCTATGGTATAACTCTGCATACCTGTGTTGATATGCAGGAGGGTGTGACCAGGGGCCAGTTTGGGCATCCTGATAGGCAAATGAGTGACAGAGACATAATGGCTATCTCATTCTTCCTGACTCATCCTTGCTGCACATGTGGGTTTTGATGTGGCCATCAGGCCTCCATCTCGCCCCTCCCAACCCCGCAACTCAGCAGAGCAGCAGCTCTCTTCAGCAGCTTCAGGAGGGGCAGGGATATGTCACTCTGCAAGAAATGGAAACTAAGATAACAAAAAATGTACAGTTGTGGATCAATTAAAGTTAATCAGATTAAATCCAAGACCTAAGAAACAATAACATTAAACATCATCCTATATTCACCTATCCAAGAAAAGTATCTCACCGGTAGTAGCTTTCATATCCCATCTCAGAATTGTGCTAGGAAGGCTACCCACTCTGCTGTGATCTAGAGTTGTGCACATAATGCAACACAGCTGAACACAAGGGATACTACATGTGACATCCCTAGGTGTAATGCAGTAAGATAGGAATAAGCTGTATTTTTTTCATTAATTTTAAAGGTAGTAACATTCTTGGTTTTCCTATCTTCATGAAACAGGGTTATTTTGGGGGTGAGGGGAGTTAGTAGTTATTAGGTTCTTTTAGGGAGTGAAAAATGTTTCTGCTTTTAGGTATTTGCTCACTCCTTCTAGAGTTGATTTATGTAAAAAACTTACGTCCTCCTTTCAGTGTTTTTCCTCACTGCCTCTATGCTGTTGCTGTTTTATTTCAGTGTAAACTCTTCACTGCAAGGACTGTTAACTTGTTGGATGTTAGTAGCGTTCCTAATCAGCAGAATTGTGCTCAAACTGAGCCTCTCAGCACTCCTGCTATTCAGTGATGAAAGGGCATAGGGAAATAATCAGGGACCTCAGAATCTTTAAATTGTTAATACATGCCTCCTAGATACAATACCATGAAAGTAGCAAATATTTTTGTCTTATCTATGTTTGTTTTATCTGTGTCCATAAATTCTGAGTTTATGAGCATGGGTTCTCTTAGTTCCTTGAAGCTGCTGGGATTGAACGTGAATCTGTAAGGTCACTATCTCTTTCAAATGTTAAACTGCTTACGCTGGTGCTGTCTAATCCTTAGTCAAAATCAACACCTTTGCCCTTAAACAAATGAGATATTTAGTGTTCCCACTCTCAGCTTTTGACTGAAATCTATTCAATAATCTATTCAATCTGTTATCATAAGCTGCTACTGCAGTGAACTCTGGGATTGCTGGAGATGCTCAAGTCTTCTGGTAGGACAGCAAAGGCTGAAAGAGACAGTGGGACCCAGTTCTGAGACATATTCAAGTCGAAGCCCTGTGGCTAGCTTCTCTGCTGATACAAAAGGATAAATGCCTGTGAAAATCAATACAGTTTTGCCAATTTAAACATTGTGAAATTTGTCCTGTGGTTTTCCAAAACCTGCAGATCTACCAGAGGAGGTTGTCCTCACATTTGATTTTTATTGGTATGTCTTTGAGCCTATGTGCCTTAAGTTTTAAAGTATGTGAAGTTTATTTCATTTAAAGGAATGCTTAGAGTTATAGTGAAAGAATTTGGCTTATGACTTCTGGCTTTCATTCTACCAGTTCAATCATGAAGCGGTTAAGGGTTATTTATAGATCTGAGACATTCTTTAAGGGTGAACACATTTACTAAAAAAACCAAACAGATTTGGTGACATAATCTGAGGAAGCTGAGATTCACTGCATCCAGGTACAACTGAGCAGGGTAAGGCTCAGTTGCACATCCCAAGGAATTACATAACTCTTCTGCCACATTTTTTTTAATACTAGACACAAACAAAGGATCAGAAAGACTTTATATTTAAGTGCACTCCATACACTCTTTAATTTTATTAAAAAAAATAATTCCACCAGTGTTGGAATATGTCAGTTTACAGAAAGCAGAATCTTAAGTTTTCTTTTCAGTAAGTTGGTTTCATATTTTAAATCGTAGATTGAATGTTCAGAAGATTTTATTTATGCCACAATTCATTAACTGTAATTTATGTACACCTTTGCATCACTTTGCATGCAAAATGAAATCCGGGTGAGCTTCTATCACTGCATTAAAGAGTTTTTCAGTATATTTAGTATTTTTTTCAGATACTCATACATTGCAAGTCATCTTTGTGTTTATAAAATAACGAGTGAGTTTCTAGCATGCGTGTTGCAAGGCATCTTCTCCAACACTCAATTTGGTTTTGTGGGTTTGGGGCTTTTTTTTTAGGGCTGTGTTTTTGGTGATGGGTTTGTTTATTTTTTTAGCTAAAATTATTATTCAACACATTTTTTTACATATGGTCACAAGACAGCAGAGTTTGTCTCATCATTGCCATATGCTGTATTGAATTAATCTTTATTTTCTATTTCTTCTTTTCATGCTGCCAAGGATTTTGTTCACTCACTGTGCCTCTCCCTTGTAGTGGCAGGAAACCACAACTCTTCCACACAGATGGGGAATCAAAGTTTATCACTCCCATCCTGCTTTGTCCTTAAAACACATTTCATTGAACCCGCAGCCCAGTCAATGGCCAAGGCTAACATTTTCCACTATTGGCATTTCCCTCTGTTTTTAGGCAGGAGAGACTCATTCAGTGCTAATGACCCTGTGATTGCTTTTTCTATGCTTTCTGGGTCATCTCCTGCATTCCAGGGTTCTATGACCAAATGGAGGGTCTAACTCACACTGTCTTTTACAATCTATAGAATCATAGAAACACCAGGTTGGAAGAGACCCACTGGATCATCGAGTCCAACCATTCCTATCAAACACTAAACCATACTCCTCAGTGCCTTGTCTACTCATGCCTTAAACACCTCCAGGGAAAGTGACTCAACCACCTCGCTGGGCAGCCTGTGCCAGTGCCCAATGACCCTTTCCGTGAAATTTTTTCCTAATGTTCAGCCTAAACCTCCCCTGGTGGAGCTTGAGACCATTCCCTCTTGTCCTGTCCCCTGTCACTTGGGAGAAGAGCCCAGGTCCCTCCTCTCTACAACCTCCTTTCAGGTAGTTGTAGAGAGCAATGAGGTCTCCTCTCAGCCTCCTCTTCTCCAGGCTAAACGACCTCAGCTCTCTCAGCCGTTCCTCATAAGGCCTGTTCTCCAGCCCCTTCACCAGCTTTGTTGCTCTTCTCTGGACTCGCTCCAGAGCCACAACATCCTTCTTGTGGTGAGGGGCCCAGAACTGAACACAGGATTCAAGGAGAGGTCTCACCAGTGTTGAGTACAGAGGAAGCATAACTTCCCTGGACCTGCTGGCCAGCAGGTCACACCTCTTTTGTCAAGAGAATGACATTCATGTGACAGCTTTTCCATGATTTCTGTAAAAGCTAACATAAGGCACCTATTTAGCAAGGCTGAAGACAACCATAACTGCAGATGACCAGAGCATTAACGTTTCCCCTCCAGAACCAGGTAGCACCAAACATTTGGTGCCAGAAGTCAAACCCACAGGCTTGACTTGTGCTGGTACTTCCACTCTTTAAACCAGCAGAAGGGTATTGTATGGAAGGAGGACACTTTAGTACTTCAGAATCCTTTTATAATCTCTCCAGGTTGTACACCAAGTTTTGTGATACTAAACAGATTATGAGGTTTCCATGCTCACCCATGCTAAGCTACATTTTCAGCTTTGATAGATTGATTCTGAATCTGATTAACAGATTGGATAAAGTGTCACCAGCTACTTTCTGAAAGGGACTTTCCTTTTCATGTGATTTGCTGAAATTTAAATTCTGTACATTCATGAATTAATTTACTGAGAAATCTTTTGAACAGCACAGTCAATGGTAAATGTTAATTGAAAACTCAGGAATCTCATGTGACCTTGACAGGCTTCTGTGGTCAAACAGATCTCAGTAAACTAAAAATAAATAAAATCACAAAGATCCTGAGCTTCTCTATGGTTATAAGACTACAATTATGCCGTGTGAAAATCACAGCTTTCAGTTGGAGAAGTTCCCTTACACATAGGTTCAGAGCCTGAGGAGAGGTGTTCTGACCAGAAATGAATTTTTTTTATCTGTTGATTGCTTGTCTGGTAAGACATTGACAATGATGGCCTAGTTACAGTAGATGCATTGTCAGTATAGTTGGCAAATAAATTCCTGAGCAGATAATATCTCCAAACAGAGAGAAAAGAGGCATCTTTTTTTTTCAGGACAGAGCTCCAGGAACACCAAAAAGGCATGTTTAACAATGTACAATTTAGCCAGACATTTCCTTTGCTCTCTTAGCTGAAAGAAGGGTGTGATAAAATGCCTGCACAAAGGAAAGTGTGAGTTTCTTTGGGTATCTGATTTATTTTGACACTTATACTTACAATTCATATCTGTACCCAAAGAAGCCACCACCAGTTCCTAGTTACTGAGACCCAGATACCTGCCATGGCTAAAGTCGGTCTCCGTACCAAAACAGACTGCAGACAAAACCAAGCATATCCTTGGTCAGAGAGGGGTTACGATAAAGCACCACCTCAGTCACAAGTGATGCTATGAATTACTTGACAGAAGCAGCTTGTGGCACATTGTCCTGTAAAAGTACCAGTCAGGCTTGACTAGGCATAGGTTCCCTCAGCTAGAATAAACTCAGCAGGGTAACAATCAATTATTCAGAAGATAGTTAATCACAGTTTGTTTGAGACCAATATACTAAATGATATGAAAGGTGCTGAGGAACTGATTCATGAAAAATCATGGAAAGGAAACATCCATTAGAAATTGTGCATAACTTAGAGGTGGTTTTCTTGACTGATAACTGTAAATAGCGTAAGAATGCACATGCCAGAACAACTCAATGATCCATGTAAAGTGGTATATTACTTCTGGTAGTGTTGCATACCTAAATATTTACAGAAAGGTTATATAGAGAGGTAATTATAATAACTACCTATGTAAGACTCAATTCTGCCATTGTAGGTTATAACGAATAGCAACATACCCCTGTTAGTAGTAGTAGTCTGTCTGGCTTTAAATATGTAGTGCTGTGCAATGCAAGAGTCATAGTTTTGCAGAGGAGGGAAAGGAAATACCTTTATGACCTCATATGATCCATTTACTCTCTGAGTCATTAAAATGATTCCTTCTTATAAAAGTTATCTTTACTATGAGAGGAATATGTAGGCAAATACTCCCTCTGACAATCAGTGTGCTTTGGATCAGACTCAAAACATATACATTATTCAAGATTAACTTTCCTTGACTAATACTGAATTATTTGCCCCCAAAAGAAAACATCTTAGTCTCCATAAAAATACAATCAATGATGAAATTCCAGTCAAGTACTGCAGGTCCAGCATGCTCCTCAGGTAAACTGTAAATTACACTGTACAGTGTTTTGCAAAAACAGTATTCTGTACCAGTAGTTTTCAATGTGTGGCCCACTGGTGAATAAGAAACAAGAGTCTATGGTTAATAGATTGAATTTATTATGCAATGTCCCTTCCATCAATGGAAAAAATGAGGGGAACAGCAAATAAAAACCAGAGCCAACGACACTCCAATTTACCAAAGGCGTGGTACCTAAACAAGTTGCCTTTCTTCTTGTCAGTTTTAATGACAGAGTGACTTTATTGCTCACCACGTTAAGTTATTTTCTGTAAGTGTTAAGGGACTCACTAAGAGAAAATGAAGAGGAATGAAGGAAAAGTATGAAGAACAGATGTATTTCATAAAGCTGTGGTTCACTTCATGTCTACATGTCTAGCTTTTCTTTCTATGGAAGTTACAGTAGCAGGATGATTCATAATAGCATATTCCTATGATGTGACAATAGGGATGTGGCAGAACTGTATTTTCTCATCAGGGAATTAGGTACTAGGTCCTGCAATTTAGATTTAGAATAAAATATATATTGCTATAACAATTAAGACAGTAAACTCCATCAATTCATCCAGTTTATTCCACTTTTACTCAAATAATTTGGTGGCTAATCTGATTCAGACAGTGTGTCATTCTATTTCTCAATAATTTTATTTCAGTTAACCACATTTTACTAGTTGGTATTTGTTTTTGAAACCATAGTGATGAAATATGTCTATTGTCTACAGATGTAAGAATTCTAAAGCAGGTGTTTAGCTTTGTCAAATCTCAGTAATTCAGAACATCTCTTGTCCATGTTCGTAATAACAGAAACTTAAAAAATATAAATATTTGTTTCTTTGATATAAAATAAAAAATCTTTCTATTTGAAATTCACCAAGAAGATATGAGAATATTTATCTACAGTTATATCTGTCTTTCAGTATTTTGCTATTATTTTTTTCTGATTTTTAGAAGATTTTTGTAGTAAGTAACTGATTTCCATGGGTCATATCTCCATTGGATTTGGTCTATTTTGGTGTAGGGTGATATCAGTGCAATCTGTTATGATATTGTTATGAGAATGACATCTGATATGGACACTGAAAACCCATACTTAGGATATATCAAATTTTTACATTTGTCTCAGTAGCTTTAGTGCTGCAAAATGTTGTATAAAACACACTATTAAACTGGGACATAAGGAAGAATTTCTTCACCATGAAAGTGGTGAGGTACCGGCACAGGTTGCCCAGGGAAGCTGTGGCTGCCCCATCCCTGGAGGTGTTCAAGGCCAGGTTGGATGGGCCCTTGGGTAACCTGATCTAGTAGGAGGTGTTCCTGCAGTTGGCAGGGGGATTGAGACTAGATGATCTTTAAGGTCCCTTCCAATCCAAACTATTCTATGATTCTATGATTCTATGATTCTATGATTCTATGATTCTCTTCCTGAAGAACTTTAGGTGTTTTATTAGGATTTAAGAAAGTTAAACTTTTTGCATGTATTTACAATGTTCATGGCTCACCATATCCTCTGTTTACCCAGAGTGTTGCATTTAGTAGTATTTCTTAGACTTGTACTTATGCCAGCCTGTGTGATTTTTGCTAGGAAATACTGTCAGGACAGAGATGGTTTAAATCTGTATCAGCATATCAAATGACATCTGTGCATGTAGTAGAGCTTGGAACACCTCCATTCTAAACTCATTCCATTTTGAAAATTGCTGTTTATTTGTACTTTGTTTTTCATATGACTTGATAAACTTTTAATCTTTAATAGCATTCCACCCCATGGCTACAAACGGTTTGAACTTTCTCAAGTAGAAATATCCATATAACCAAAATTCAAGATATTTAATATTTCTTGCCTTCAACAGCCTTTCTCAACAGCATTACTGTGGAACAGAAATTTGGCCTACGATCAGAAATAGATACTGAATTCACAGAAGGAAATTTGTAATAAAATGGAGGAAGCTGTGAAACAGGCATCACCTTGCTTGTGTTTATCTCATAATGGTTCTCTATCTCCCTTTGATTCTATTCCTTTGTTGTAAAAAGTTGAGAATAGAGACTATAATTTCTCTTTGTAATTCTAAGCAAAATTCTGCAAAACTACTAGGAAATAGGTATCTCTTACTTATTGGGTAAACATTGGTTACACGATTGAACTACTAATCCTTGTGGGATATGGAATATTGGATTAATGCAAGAATATTTTTTTATCCCCTGAATCATATTAGAAAAATTTTTCACTTGTGAAAGTAGAATGAACTCTTAAAATGTTTCAAAAGTGTTAATGTATTGGTAACATTTCTGAATTTCTAACTGCTACATTATCACCAGCGTACCTATAACTTCTATTACAGCATCAGTTTAGTATTTCAGTATGTTCTGGCTGCCTTTTAACCTGGTGGGGAGAAGTGAGAGGTAGCTTGAATTTTATCCACAGTGAGCATCCACAGCTGGGTCTCTTGCTTCTATTCTTTCATCTCAGTCACTTCATCTCTGTTTTCAGCTGTCTTATTTATTTATTCATAAAGAGGTATTGAAATGGAGCTAGACTTGGAACAGTGGATGATTATAATTTCAGTTTGGTTTCAATTTTTGGCAGCTGAATCTGAAGACTTCTATAAATCTCAAAATATATATATACAGGAGAGACCACTAAAAACATTAGTCAATAGGAAAACATTTGCTTTTAGCAACCATCTAGAATGGAATCATAAATAACATGGACACAACTATCAGTGATGTAAATTGTCATTGCATCAAAGCTGATGATGAGGCAACTTAAATTTATGATCTGAACTGTTGTTTCTCTACATTTCTCATAAGTAGATAAATTAAAAATTTTGTTAGAGGACTTTGATTTTAAAATAGCAATGACATATGCCCATGGAACTGACTACCGTATTGAAGGAACTACTTTTGTTATTAAAACTTCTTTGGAATGATAAGATGCCAGTAAAATGACTGCAAGAACATAATTTTCTTTCTCCCCAAAAATATTATGAAATGTTCATAGTGTAACAGTCCACTTGGTAGATCCCTAAAGGGTATTTTTTTTTCTCTGTCTCTCTATGGTTCCAAGTACTCCTGCTTCTATTTATTTATTTTCCTTTTATATCATAAAACTTGACTGTCACTAGCTGTATTTTGTTAGGATGCAAAATAGCCCATTCACCAATTTCTTTGCATTCATACCTTGAGGGAAAAGAGTTGCAGAAGAAAGTGCAGCTGAGTACAGGCAATATGATCTGTTTTACTTGTATTGTATTTGACTCTACGGAAACTAACTGGCACTATTAATGAAGTAAGCTGCAGTTCATCATAAATAAAGATAGCAGAATTTGAGTATTTTTAAGAGAGTGAGAGAAATAAAATTGGATAGAATTTACTTATGTACACAGTATTGTGAATATAGAGGTTAAAGTAGATTTTTCTCTAGTTTTGAAAAATATTTAGCCTGGAAAACATACACTCACCATTTCCTATCTCAAGGAATGCCACCCTTAAAGCATGCTGAAAAGTCTAGTGGGAGGTGCCCCTGCCCATGACGAGGGGGATGGAACTATATGACCTTTAAGGTCCCTTCCAACTCAATCCATTCTATGATTCTATGAAACTCTCTCCAGTGTATATCTCCCTGAATCACAAAGAAGATTGTCATTGCATACAAGAAGGCATCAGCTTAGATATTAAAACTGAAGAAATTGGTATGGTCTCTAAGTCTTTTATGTCTAAAACACATCTCTTTCTTTATCTAAAGGAAAGTCTTATACATATTTTTAATTCTCTACTAAGCAATTATCAAGAAATTCTTTATTTTCTGCATTGATTTAAAGGACTAATAGCGAGACTTTTACAAACAAAATTCTACTGATTTTTAACTGTTTTCAGAAACCACTGACCTTTAAAACTGAAAATACAAAGTACACAAATTATGTAAGTTGATAGGGGACATAGGACACTGACTCTTGTCACCTGTAGTTGTATAGCTTCCAGAATCCCCAGACAGCAGCTGAACACAGCCTGAATTTGTGCCAGGATGATATACCCAAGTCCTCCTGGAACCCAGAGTAGAGGTCCAGAAGCATGGATATCTCATCTATATATATATTTTTTTTTTTCTGCTAGTGACTAATTAAATGAACATAGACCTGTCATTTGATCTTTTAAACATAGGTTGTATTGACACAAAGCAAGGCAAATGTATGCATGTGTGGAAGGTTTTAGGTTTGGGGCTTTTTTGCTTTTGTGTAAGGTGGGGAATAAACTCAAAATCTTTTGTTATCAGGCTTACGTTTATAGGTGAAATGAATACCCATATCTATGTGGTTGCAGCCTCTCAAGAGCAATTTCCCAATAATGTGGCAGTAGTGTCTGCATTGGGTGGAACTGGCTCTGTTAATGCAAAGCGTCATTACCTTTTCCTTCAAAGTAAAACTGCTGTTATTTTAGTTGACAACAAGACGACCTCACCAACACTTGTTATTGTTTCTTTTTAGTTTTTCACAGAAACAGCATGAACTGAAGTTGGAAGAAAGATTTAACTAGTAAGCTAATATCTTTGCACTACAGGATATATACTAATATATCTCAAGGAGATTTTTTTTCACTGCTTGCTAAGAAGTTAAAAAACAGTTATCACCAATTAGTCAATGAAGCAAAGGTACTGCATCTGTATGTGGGAGTCAGAGCAAAGCTATTTTAAACAGGTTGGATTTTCGTAAACCCCTTCAGTATACTACTAATAAGAATGCAGAGTGACTGTGTCCAATTAAGGAAAAAAAGGCAGCATCCATGCAACATGTGACTGGTCAGGAGGATAACAAGTTGTCAAGGATAACTGTAAGTAACATAGACAGCAATATACTTATTCATGGTTTTTGTTTCTCATTTTTTATAGAATTGTGTCAGCATTAACAATGAAATTCACATGGCCTTAAAACAATAGAATTTTAACCAATAGACTCTCAAAAATCCAGCACTGGATACTCCATTAAAATACATAATAAAGTGAAACTGGCGAGAAAGGCTAGAATTAGAGGCTGAATTTAAGAGTTGATTTACTTTTACGTCACCCTCAACAGGTCTGCTCTGTGTGGATAGCCCTGAATTTTAAATGTCAGTTTTGTTTTATCCATTGTGACTGTTGTCTTACCTACATTAGAGTGGAAAAATAATATATGCAAATTTTGAAAACTCTAGTTTAAACTAAGTAAAATTGCAGCTTCAATCCCAGATCAGAATCCATAAAATCCCATTCTTGTGTCTGGAGCTTAGCTGGGAAACTTGACCTAACTCAGCCATACTTAAGGATGTTCATATTTAAAAAAAAAAATTAATGGGACTTTTTCAATTTTGAAAAATTGCTTACAGCAGAAAAAAATCTTTGAGGGTTCTCTGGGAAAGGGTAATATTTTCTCTTTCAACAATGTATTAAAAAGTATTATAAGTGAGAAAGGTAGTTTGGTTAATGAGCAATGGTAGAATTGTAGTCTCTTATCTTCTGCAGCAGGAAATATCAGGAGAATGGTGATTACTGAAATAAGAGTTCATTAATGTGAATTAAAGCACAGCTCTTACCAAGGTTCAGAAATTTGTGCAGAAACTATGCCAATATTCCCTATATCCACATATAAATATTATAACTTCTGAGCTGATTACTCTACTGAAAAATGTTAGAAGTATCTGCAATACATTGCCATAGCACTTGACAAAATAATTTTCTGATCGCAAAGAGCAAAAGCAGCAGAAGAAACTTAAGCCATACCTTTTCTGCAATTCCCAGACTTATTGGGCAGCTGAACTACTTGTGTGTGCAGTGATCATTTGGGAGGCTTATCTGTGTTTGCAATTAAAACTTGAATGAGAAGAGGAAAGCATATACTGGTTTTACATCTCATTCACTACAATAGCTAATGTGCATACCTAATGCCATGGTAATGACCTGTTACAGTGTTTTAATGGATTAAAAGTTTGCAAACATAAGGTCTGTCAAATTGGAGTCTGGGTGATTCAGTATTTGCAGAGACTTCTTTATCTGCAGAGAAAAGATGTATATCTTTTTCCTGTTGAAAAAATGCAGTGTAAAAAGGTGAAAAAATGCAGTGAAAAAAGTCAGTGTAAAAGTATATAGGTTGCTCACAAAGATCACAGACTTTTGAATTCCACAGCAATAGACTTGTTCAGACCTGGAAGTGGCAGTTAAATATGGAATAACAGTCCCAAATGTCTGTATTATATTAAATGATACAAAACATGGGCGAAAAAAGTCATGTGTTGTATGTATTCTATGTATTATATTTGCTGTTTTATAACTATCCTGTCAAATGCATCTGCATTAAAATTTGTTAGAAATTACAAACAAAATCATACAAACATGCCAGCCCTCCTTGCCTCTCTAAAATCTTAAGTGATGAGAAAAAAACCCAGTCTGTCAAAATAGGGTGCGAAAAAGACTTCAACCTGCAGGCTTTCATTCAAAGTAGGTGTTTTGACCAAACGTGGGATCCCTGAGGGCATAAAATCTTCCTCTGGCACATAGTTTGCTCTGCAAGACAAGATTTATGATTTTGTTGCCTGTTCTCTAACAAGATAATTCCTGTCAACATATGAAGTTTATGGATGAAGCAAGATCACAGCTCATATATCTTCCATACTCTGCTTTTGTGCCAGATGAGACCTGATTCTAGAGATGTGGCTTCTCTGCAAGAGGCACGCACGTATACAAGCTGCTTCAGTCCAACCAGTATCAGACCAAATCATGGCCACAGTGGCCATGTCAGTGTCCTTTATTTTGTATGAACACATATACAAACATTTAATAACATTAAGCTCATAATGTAAATCTCTTTATGGTAACAGAGATCATCCTGATTCGGTTTCAGAGGGTTTACTTTTGAGTCAGAGGAGCTGTCCTGAGCGCCACTCCTCTTCAGTAACTGCATATTTCATTCCTCTTAAAGTTGTTACTCCAAATAACTCACTGTTCATATTTAAGTCATTTCTGGCCTCTACACCCCTTTGCCTAAGATTTATTCCCCTCGCTGTAAAGGCTGCAATAAAAAATGCAAAGTAGATCATTTAAGCCATAGGTGAGTATGGGGTTTTGCTAAAATATTCAACTGGAGGTGGCGGCAGTCAAAATGCAGAAACTTGGTCTCTTCTGTTGATTCTTAACACAGAGGCTATTGCCACTGGTCAAGTAGATGATAAAATGTAGATGACAGAAGGCTGGACCCCCTGCTTGATTTGAACAGGTTGGATTAGAGCTTATTTTGAGGTGAGAGTACAAACTGGAAGGAAGTCTATTCCTGCCTGGCTGGACACAAATGGGCATGACAGGGTCCTGTGCCGGGAAGGTCAGGGCTGGACTGGCAGAGCTCATCGCACCCCTGTCTTGATTTTTGACCCAAATTTTCGAGCAGATCTTATATGCAAAAAGTTAGAATATAAAGCTTTTCCTAACATTAAAAAATTTGGAATGTAAAAGCCAATGAATTCCAGATCTTTATATATACATCTGTTTATATATACATGCTAGTCATTTTCTCAAGCCTTTTCTTATGCTGTCTCTACTGTGACTAGCAAGAAGCAACGGAAGTTAATTTTGTTCAGAATGGATTTCACCATGTGTCTTTACATATGAAATATTTATAATCTTCAGATTATGTGAGACATTGATCTAGGGAAAGGGTGAGAAGAGACTTATTACAGAGATTCAAATTGGAAAATATGCTCTCTTGCTACAGCTTCAGCAGTCATGGAAGAACATAATGTTCCTAGCTATACTTTTCAATACAATACTAAGACTTAATTATATGTTCAACAGTTCTAATTTTTCCCTGTGTTTACATGTTTTTCATATCCTGGAAAAGAGATAAACTACAGTGACCTGAACATGTTCAGACAGGTACTTCAACCACACATGCCTGCCTTGATTCTCCACTCCTTCTCATTCCCTTCTATTCCCTCATTCTTCTCCTTGAAAAGCTACTTGAAATCTAATAATCATTTCTGGTCATTTTGATTATCTGTTGCCTCTTAAACAATTTCTTAAGAATAGCAAGATTTTCAATGGCAGTGCTCCAGTACTTATTAACAGAAGAAAAAGAATGTGGCTGTTTTGAATAGGTATGTTGTACTTAAAAAAGAATATACTGAGGACTTCAGAACTGCCTGTGTTCTCATGGTTAGTTGCAGAGAGCAAATGAAAACACTTGGAAGTCAAGTTTGCTGATCGCACGAGAGCGCTTCCAAGGATGTCTTGGCCACTTTCCTCTTCCCAGTGCATTGACATCAAGGAAATAGCATTGTTCTTGGAGAATCTGTGTTGCCTGAAGAGTTTGTGGCCTGGAATGGAATTGTGCACTCAAGTGATAACTAATAGCAGGGACTGATGAAAACATTTTACATAACTTAAAAATAAATGGAATTACAAAAAGATATTAAAAAATGGTGTGGAGGAGGAGAGGCTAGAGAAAAGCAAATTGTGAAGACAAAAATTAAAACTTCTATAAGAGTTCATAATTTGGTCAGACTAAATATCTATCTAGTTCAATGTCATTTCTTCAGCCCAAGCCAGTACTAAATTCTTAAGAAAGTACATATTTAAACTAGGTATGTTGAGAGCATTTAATTTCTGGGTATGTTTTCTCAGCTTTAAACAGCCAATAGTGTAAGATATTTATGAATAAGAACTTGTATTTGAACCAAAATACTCAGTAGCTACTGATGGATTAATCCTCTACCAGTCTAAGTCTTTGAATATTTTTACACTGTTTGCTACAACATGTTATGAAAGCTATGAATTTCCCAAACTGATTATACATTTCTGGGAGAGATGATTTGCTCAAAGCTGTTAATAAAAGAGCATGGTGGAAACTGCTTGAAAATTCAGGCCTGCTATCAACTATTTAACCCTGTTTTACTTGGCTCCTTCAAAAGTTTTAACAGAATTTTGAGATATAAACCCAACATTACTGATAGATTGATTTTTTTACGCAGTTCAGATAGAACCCAGTTATGCATAACACACTAATAATGTCACATTTCTGTATGACATCTGCTAGTTTCCTTAGGTATGTCAATGTCTGAGCTTTAAGACTGTTGTTACATTTGCTCTTTTTTATTATTTTGGTAAGAAAATAAGCTTTATGTGTGTGACTAAATGTTTCTGTCCCACACTTTCTGATTTTTCTGGTGTTTTATTTCAGAAAAGTTGGAACATTCTGTAAGTGCTTTTGGTTTTAAATTTCAAAATGCATATTCATCATTTAAGTAAGTTATAACGCAGTCAGTTATTTGAATTTTTTTTATTGGTCTTGACATTGAACCCCACAGAGGAAGGTACAACTGATGATACCTTACCATGCAAAGTACTTCCATTCACAGGTTGTGATCTTTCTCGCCAACCTGACTGAGCCAGCCTTTGTCCAGTATTAGAAAATATACTGGTATAATATGAGGGTTGCTTCAGAGGTTGTCTTATGGTCTCCTTCCTGACAGACACTCCAGCAGTCTATGCATGTAATCCATGATGGACTATTGTTTAACACAGGAGAAGAGTAGAGCTGGGTGAAAAAAAGTAAAAACTATTTTATAGAGTCATTAAAAAAGGATGTCTCAGCCACAAAATATTTAGAACTTTAAAACATAAACAGTAGCTCATTTGAGTTACAGTTTCACACTTGCTGGCAGGTGTAAAACAGAGGTTTAATGTAACAGATAATACCCACATTTTTAACACTTTTCTGGATTCAAAATGCTTTTGAATACTTTCTGGTAGTGTTTTGTAGGTAAAGTCCCCTAATTTCATTCTTCTCCTTGCATTTTGATTAGGAAGTGAGAAGTGTTGTTTTGAAAGGACAATATTTTTCTGGCAGTCTATTTTTAGATGCTTGTGATGAAAGGATTAAAATATACAAACACTGCTTCTATACAATAAAAGCTTTATCTCAGTTGCCTGTGACATTAATTACCTTTCCCTGTTGGCAGAATGGAGAATGATGGTGATGACAGTTGCACACGGTGGTCTATTTTATATGAAAATGTTATCTAATTATATAGATGTGTGCACTAGTTGTAAAAAGAAAACAATTGTCTTACCTTTACCTAGTTTGCGATGGAAATGGTATAAAGCAAAATATAATGCATGTAGCTCTCCCAGCTGCCACTGCAGCTGCTGTTGCCTTTATTGAGCACTTCAATAGGGGTTTAAGTCTTCAGTGGAGCTACTCTTACTTACACTAGGTGACCCAGGCTGGTGCAGTAAATATAATATTTGATGAGGTCTGAAAAAAAATAAACTGTAGAAATACCAGCTTAATTGATGTAAAACTTGAAAGCAACACAAAAACTGAATAGTGCAGCAACAATTAAAATCATAGAATCATTAAGGCTAGAAAAGACTTACAAGATCAACAAGTCCAACCATCAGCACAAGATAAACACATTTACTAAACTGTGTCTTGAGATTTCACATCTATTTCTTGAACCCGTGCTGGCTGGGACTGATCCCCATATTGGCCTACACTTGCCTGTTGAGCACTCCATAATCTTTCCCAGTATCGAGGTCAGGCTGACAGGCCTGCAGGTCCCCGGGTCCTCTTTCCAACCCTTCCTTTAGACTGGTGTCACACTGGCCATTCTCCAGTCATCTGGGACCTCTGTTGTTGACCAAAACTGCTGATAAATGATGGAAAGTGGCTTGGCAAACTTCTCCACCAGCTCCCTCAGTACTCTTGGGTGGATCCCTTCTGATCTTTTGTGTGTGTTTCTGAGCCAAGAAACCTTGGAGAATAAGATGTTAAGATTGTTTCATTGAGAACAATGCCACAAAACCCAACAAAAAATAGTTACATTTCATGCATGAACAGGTAATAAATGCTTGTATAGAACTTCCAAAACCTTGATGTTACCCAGCTTTATGCAGTTTCTTAGCTAAGGTATGCACTGTATTTGGAGAAAAGAGAAGTCAAGGTGGTTTGCAAGACATCCAAGGTGAAGTTTAAATAGTTCTTGTAAAAAAAATGACTATAGATAGGGAAAATAACACTGATGGGTAAGTAAGATTTGTAATTGTTAAACATATGAAAATGGCATATCATATAACAAGATTAAGATTTAAAATAATAACAAAAACCCTTTTAAATGACTGCGTACAATTCAGGTAAATTTTTTTCATGTGTATCTTAAAAAAAATCTTCTAACTGATGGCTTTGGAGGTGATGAAAATTGGTAAAAACTTCAAAACGTGCTGCATGTATGAAAACTGTAGTTCCAATCCTGTGCTAAACAGGAGGATTGGAAACCATATCAGGAAGTCTGTTTTCTTAATAACTCCAGACTTTCTCTGTAGGCCAGCAAAATGCTTTTATCTTTTAATTAGTATAAGATTCGGATAAGAACCAATCTTGAGATATTTATTCTAAGAGAACTGACATGTTTTGCAATTTGCCTGCTTTTTATGAAGATCAAAAAAGAAAGGGTTTTTTTCAAGGAAATAATGTTTCTGTATGAACGTTTGTGGCTTTTTTCTTATGCAAAATGGTATTTATTTTAAATTGGAATCCCTAGAACTCTTTTCTGAATAAACCGAAACCTTCTATTTTTTTTTTTTTATGTTTCTAATATGAAAGGCAAGCCAGGCTGTTACATTGGCTCTACATTTGCACTCTGTTTATAAACAGCATTGAGAGTAATATATCATATGTCCTGAATTTTACAATGACAACATCTGCACTCGATCCTCACAGTGGTGTAGCACTGACACTTCAAACAAACTCAGAAAATGGTAAGAAAAATGCACTACTTACAACCATCCCACAAGCATCATCATCTGTGTGCAAACAAAACACTAAAAGGTTCATTTTTGTTGGAAACATTTGAAGTATCTTTTTTTTTTAAACCTTCTTCCCTTTTCCTGGCTTAGCTTATTGAACTTTTTAGTTAAGGCAGCCTGAATGTACTAAATTACAGATGGTGCTCACTTATACTAAAATTGAAACCTTCCTCTTTCAAAAGGTAATTGTTTCCAGTTAACACATGCACCATGAAGTGGGTAAGTCAATCATTTCTAGAATGACAATAACTGTATATTCCTAAGAAGAGAAACTTCCTGAGAAGTTGTTTCTGTCCTAAGAAAACAGATTGCATACTCTTTCTTTCACATATGGTGAAAAATGTGCATCAAACACACCCACAATAAATATGGCAAAACAAGTAAAAGTAGCAATTGCTCCTTATTATTTACACTCTGAATGCAAAAATGCAAATGGAAAAGAGTAGATTATGTATTTGCAAATACAGATGTTACCTCATAATACTTTAAAATTATCTTATAAAAACAATACTTAGAGATCGAGAGCCTGTAGTCTTTTTTAAACCAGGATTATTTTGAACAGCAGAACATGTAGTGCCTGCAGGAATAAGTAAACACAATATACTATTTTACAGTCTACTTGGTTTTATATCTAACCCACACTGAAAAAAAGTCCTAAATAGTATCTTTTTAAACAAGCACTATTACAGCTAGAAGAAATATTAATAAAGTTAGGACTGCTCTGTAGATTTTGATAAACTTGAAATCACACATGCTGATAGGGGTTTTCTAATTATTTAGCAGCTGCAAATCTAAAGTAGGAAATTCTGCTCAATCTTTGTCCTTAGTGTTCAAAAAAGATGTGAGCACAGAGCGCAAATGGAAATGAACCTTGCTTTTTCTCACCAAGTTTTACAAATACATGCTGATAGTAAGGGCATGATGAGGTTCAGGAGTTTTGCATCTTGTTTATACTCTGAAGAAAATGTTCTCTAGGGTTACAAAGTCTTTTGCCTTTTGGACAGTTTCCTGCTTTCTTCGACTTCTCCTCCCAGCCTCTTCTCACTGTCCCCTATCCTTGTCTTCTAGTTTCTTGTCTCTATATGCCCATTGCACAGTAAAAAAAAAAAAAAAAAAAAAGATTAATAACTTATATATGTGTCTTTAAAATCATATGTTTGAGCTATTTCAGAGCTCCCTTCTTACGAGTAGAAAGACTGCCATGAATGCATACTTGCAAGTAATATAAGTAGCATTGAACGCAAGCTCTCAGAATAGTTACTTCCTGTGTTTCTGTGACTGAGATATGAACATCAAGGCCTGAATGCCTAGTACTTAATTTGAATCATCCAAGTGAGCTGGCCTCAGTCAATACCTATGTTTGCTTTATCCAGGAACAAACATACTTCAGCTTATTCCTGCTCCAATGAAAACAAAGATATTTCCCGCTGTCCTTTTGTACCTTTGTTAACTTTAACCGAATCAGATAAAAGTTACCATTTAAGGTGTGAAATTAGCAACAGCTCCCTAAATTTTTTGTTCCACGTGAATGGCTTGCTTCTTTCAGGGGAGCTATTTTGGCCTGTTTGTATGTCTCACTGAAAACTCAGATTTTTCAAGGAGGGCAAAGAGGAATAGTTTATATTGTGCACACAGACTGGTTTCACATACAGATTTGTACAAGTATTAAAAAATGTTCAAGGTAAAGCATAAGATCTGTCTTTCCAGTGGGAGGATACACCTCTGTCATTGTAATTTAAAAAAAAAAAAAAAAAAAAAGGGAAAAACTTTGAGTGTTTGCAGTAAGGCAGGCATTCCTTAAGAAAGCTTAGCCCCTGGGCAGCACAGGACCTCTGCTCCCTAGTGTTCACCTACTGACCTTCCTGGTAGCTCCATAGAACATCCTTGAGCTCCTGAGATCATATCAATCTTTTATGCCATCTGAATATTTGACTTAATAAAACTCAACTGAACAGTTCCTTTTACTTTGCAAGGCTCCTGTTTCAAATTCGAAGAAGGCTTTGCATGCTGAAAAGCTTCTTCATTCTTTTCCCTCAGCTGTGCCAGCTGGTTTAGAAAAATCTAGTATCTTCTGCAAATCTTGCTTCTCAGAAAGAATAGTGCATGTATATTATTTTGGGTGGGTTTTTTTTGGTTTTTTACTTTAAAGACAGATTCATATAAGTAGAAACATGGTCTCTGTTTTAACTGAACACTAAGGGATATAAAAAAAATTGTAAATGCTACTTTATGAAAAATAAACTAAGGACAGACGGAAAATTAAGGCAGAAGAGGTCACTTTAAGAAAAAAAATAAAAAGCACAGCATGTGCCTAGGTATTTTGCTGACTATGATGAAATTAGGCATATGCTGAAATGAAAAAGGCAGTAACATCCTCTCTCCCCCAACAGAAGGTCCCTGTTCTAGGGGGGTGAATAGGGGTGGGGGTGCCAAGGGAAAGTTTTTAAACAAAGCCATGTTAAGTGAGTAATACCAGCTCCCAGGCAAAATCTGTTCATAAGGCAGGGTGCCTGGCCGACGTTAGTTTTAGCACAAATGAACTTTTCTGAATTCTTTCATATCATTACCAGCTTTATGAAGGATATCAATTAAAACCATAAGTGTTAAAAAGTTACATGTAACAGTCATTATATATTTTTCTAAGAGAAGTAAAAGTATTCTTATCTCTTAATTAAGGCAATCTGATGCTGAAGTTAAATGCATAATTCTTTACCTAATTTAGATCAAAGTTAAAGACAACAATTAAAGTGAAGAGTCTTGACTAAGCATTTTAACCGAGGTGGTGGTGATCAAGAAGCCTGGGCTTATGTCTGCTATAATCATGCATGCCTCATATGGTGTTTAATAGACTCTCTGTCTATTGAAGATTTTAATGGTTACCCTTTAAAAAAGTGATTACTGAAATTTTGTTTTCTTTGTTATGCCTGTAGTTAAAGACAGAATAAGTAGACCTGCATTGACTGAGAATGTGCTGTTTTTTCTTTGTGGAATTTGGTGGTTTCAAATGAATATGTGTAGTAGCTAGGTAGTACAATTAGGCAGTATGTAGAAAATCTGCATATGATTTACAAAATATATGTAAAGACATTGAAAATCAGTTTCAAACAAACCAATTTGAAATGCTGTTTTAATGATACTTTTAATTTTTAAGTTAAGTATGTTTTAAGGTAGTTTGAACACTTAGCAGCTGCGACAGGTAGATCTTTCTTTTGCATGTTTTTCTCTCACATTTCCTTTATGAAAAAAAAAATTGCTTAAAGAAAAGCAAAAACCAATTACACCTCCCTTCTGCTTTTTTTTTAAATTTCCAAAGTGCAACAAAAAACCCAATCATTTGGCAAAACAGAAAAAATAAAAGCTTTTTGGAAATATAGCACTATTTAGACATTAATTCTTATGCTGAGAAAGGGTCCTGTGTAAATGTCGTATGAAAATGGCAATAGAAACCAGTCTGGTAGCTTAAAAAAACAGCTCAATTCAGAACTTTTGGGGTGGTGAACGGGAAGAAGAGAAGCTGATCTCATTAATAAAACAAAGCATGGAGTGTCTATAAAGAAGGATATATTATGTTTGGAATCAAGTGAAGGATGAACTTGAAAGGAAAAGGTGCAGCTTGGATATTTGACCATAGTTCTTTGAGACAAAGCTTGATTAAAAAATTGAGAGAACAGTCAATCCTCCATAAATGCATAATTGTATACTGCTTCTTCTCATACAATGGTTCCTTTCTCTGCTCTGCGCTAAGCTCCAGCTCTAACAGTACAGGTATGACTTGGAGTCCTGAAGATTTTCAGTGTTGCTTTTTTGGATTTTTTTTAAATGGACATAATACTGAGCAACACAAAGGCTTAGTTTGTTCTGAACCTGGGCTTCTAAAATTCTTGTCAAGCATAAAGAGGAAAAAATTGTACTTTACTACCTGAAATATGAATAAAATATCCTTTGACTACAATTATTGAACTCTAGCAAAATATTATTTTAAGCTAGGTAAACTGATGCTAGTTCCGTGCTAAACACTCAAGCCCTACAATAGTAATTTAGAAACTCACTGGCTGAAGGAAGGTGGGTGGGAGCAGGAACTACCACTTATGATAAAAGCAAAGGAATGAGTCCAAGTAGCAAGTAAGAAAGCATGAAATTAATGGATTTCCCTTGTTTTAATGAAACCTGTTTATTGTGGAAGAAGGAAGGACTTCAGATTAAGATATCTCATTTCTAGATTAGGAAAAATCCCCCAATACATGCACCAATTTTTCCTAGAATATATTATTTGTAAAGGAGCAACTATGATTTTCCTTCTACATGAATGTCTATCTTCTGCTACTAAAAACTACTAAAGTGAAAAAAAATATTAAAAGATTTTAAAGGCAGAAAGAAAATATTTGTTTGAGAAGTTTTTCCATTGCTGTGAGTTAGTAGCTTTGATGTCTCTCAGGATCTTGAGCAAACTAATGAGTATTGTCATAACACCTGATGCCTGCACTTGTAGTATGTCTCTCTTAGTCTTTCACGGAAGAGATCTGGCAGAGATCCCTCATCAGATGAAGTCACAGGATCTCCATGTGAATGCAAGAGGAAGCATCTTTGGTTATAGAGTGAAAGCTATGCTTGCTATGTATAGAATCATAGAATCACTAGGTTGGAAAAGACCCACCAGATCATCGAGTACAACCATTCCCATCAATCACCAAACCATGCCCCTCAGCACCTCATCCACCTGTCCTTTAAAAGCCTCCAGGGAAGGTGATTCAACCACCTCCCTAGGCAGCCTCTGCCAGTGCCTAATGACCCTTTGCCCATTCTATGAATTTTGTAGAAGCAGTCAAGTCAGCTCTAAGCATAAAGTGCTTGTTAGTTTTCTAACTCAGTGAATAATGAATATAGGTGTGCTATGCTTCTGTCCTTTTTCATATTTGCCACTTACTAATTTCGGAACTTGAAATTTATAATGACAGTGCCAAGCCAGGGCTCTTGCCTTTGGAAATGTGATTGTTTTAATGGGAAGCCTAATAGCTGCATCTTGCTTAAATAAACCACTAAGACTTCAGTCTGACCTACATTAAAAACTTAGAAAGCTTTTCCCTTTGGAAATGAATAGAGGGCCCTAACACTGAGAAAAAAAAATAATGTAAATTTCTCTCTAAAACGCTAGGTTACACAGAAAGTGGTGGTAAATGATGTTAAATCCAGCTGGAGGCCAGTGACAAGTGGGGTTCCACAGGGCTCAGTGCTGGGTCCAGCCCTGTTCAATGTCTTTATCAATGACCTGGATGAAGTCATTGAGTGCACCCTTAGCAAGTCTGTGGATGACACTAAGCTGGGTGTAAGTGTCGATCTGCTGGAGGGTCGGGAGGCTCTGCAAAGGGACCTGAACAGACTGGACTGCTGGGCAGAGTCCAATGGCATGAGGTTTAACGCGACCAAATGCTGGGTCCTGCACTTGGGGCACAACAACCCTAAGCAGAGGTACAGACTAGGAGAAGCCTGGCTGGAAAGCTGCCAGGAGGAGAAGGACCTGGGGGTGTTGGTTGACAGCGACTGAACATGAGCCAGCAGTGTGCTCAGGTGGCCAAGAAGGCCAATGGCATCTTGACTTCTATCAGAAACGGTGTGACCAACAGGTCCAGGGAGGTTATTCTCCCCCTGTACTCGGCACTGGTGAGACCGCACCTCGAGTACTGTGTTCAGTTCTGGGCCCCTCACCACAAGAAGGATGTTGAGGCTCTGGAGCGAGTCCAGAGAAGAGCAACGAAGCTGGTGAAGGGGCTGGAGAACAAGAGGAGCGGCGGAGAGAGCTGGGGTTGTTTAGCCTGGAGAAGAGGAGGCTGAGGAGAGACCTTATTACTCTCTACAACTACCTGAAGGGAGGTTGTGGAGAGGAGGGAGCTGGCCTCTTCTCCCAAGTGACAGGGGACAGGACAAGAGGGAATGACCTCAAGCTCTGCCAGGGAAGATTTAGGCTTGAGATAAGGAAAAAATTCTTCACAGAAAGGGTCCTTAGGCATTACTTAAGGGCATGATTTAGAGATTGGTGGGAATGGTTGGACTCGATGATCTGGTGGGTCTCTTCCAACCTAGTGATTCTATGATTCTATGATTCTATGATTGTGGGACTTTATATTATTTTTTTAAAGCCCATTTTGTGGCAGTGCAGTTTGTCAGAGTGTTTGCCTTAGTGCCAAGTACAGACCTTCTGTAGTTTAGATTAAACAGATAATTTGATTTGCCCTAATATGTTTGCTGAATGCCACTAAATTAAAGACTGCTTATAAATTATATTTCAATTTAAGTGCTAATTAATATAGGTAAAAGAACAGCTAATTATATTATCTGTAAATTTTTTCAAGAGATTTTTCTGATGCCGCATCAGGTAGTCCCTTCTTTCAAGCAGATATGGGACTTCCTGTTGCAGTGTGAATAAACGCTAAGGATGATATATATTTAGATTACTGTTACATATATAAAATGCACATATATGATTTTAATTGGTGTTATTAGTTGTTTTTTTCCTCTCAAATACTTGAGTAAAACTTAGCAAATATATGGTCATTCAAGACACACTTTTTATGTCATACTGTACAAATGTCTTTTGTTAGCTCCAGGAAGATGGAAGTCACAAATTCAGAGAACAAGATTTTGTCTATCATGTATAATTTGCCTATTACATAAACCTTCAGCCTAAATAGTTATTTGATTTATTCATATAATGATTTTTATATACACACACACACACACCATACACACACATGCCTCTTTCCTTCTCTTCTGTAAAGCATATAGGGGAATAGCCTCACTTAAATGAATGACTAGTTTACGTTTTATACTCCAATTTTTATAAGCCCCATAAAATGAATTTGTATTTTTGAACTATGTTGCAACTGCACTGATAGCAGTGAGCCAAGCTTTAGATTGCTGTCCTGCTGCCACATGCAGTGCCTCAAAAGTTATTTGAATAAAAGCTGACTCTCAAAGGGAACAGCTGGAGTACTTAGGGGCTGCAAAATTACTAGCTGGCAAGGTGTAGAGCTAACAGTCATCTCAGAATGGGTGAGGTTGTGCTACTGAGGAGAGTAAAACCCTGTGTGAATTTGCAGACTACTTGCAATATCTGACAGCCATCTAGATTATTTCCTGAAATCATTTGTCATTAAGTACTGAGGAGAAAACACATCCATTTTGATCGAGGAAAATTTTTTTCATCAGGAACTGTCCTCAAGCAGGTTTTAAACCTTTATTTTCTTTCCTTGTCTGGCAAACTGTTCTACTGCAGCTATTAGTACAAGTGGCAATACTAGTGGCACAAGTCAGGATAGGTCAGTCAAAGAATTGCTCAGATTTAAGAAGGAAAAAAGAAAGACCTGATCTTAATTTTCAGCTAACTGAAATGATGTGTATTGATTGTTGTCATTCTGTAACAACAACTGAGGAGGAATTATTCACGTAGATTAAGGGGGTTTCTTTTTACTTGTTTGTTTTGGTAGGAACTCTGAAGCTGGGATGAGAATCCAGCACTCTAGCAAAAATAAACAAGCTGACAAACAGAGGAATTCTCTGACATGATCATCTTTCCTGGCATTATTATTAAAAGGTCACACCAGGTTTTACAGTTACCATGTCCAGATTTGGAGGAATATATGCATCAGCAAGAGAAAGGATGACATAGCTGACAGGAAATGTGTAAGACTTCCTAATTTCTAAATATACATTTTGAACACAGAAGTCCATTTTCCAAGTGAACAGTGATGACGTTTCAGGCAGTTTAAACTTACCACAAGAACAAATCTGCTTATATTTTTTAAGCCATTCCTGAAGCCTATGTTAGGATAGCAGCTTCTTCCTCTGTATGAGAAAGTCCAAGAAGTATTGCTATGCAGTGTTTATTCTGTCTCATTAATTTCTAGTATCTTGTATGATCAAATTCCTATATAGTAGTGCTATTTGGTTTGTACAGGAGATGCCCTTCTCCTGGTATCTACCAGTCTATTTGTTTTTCTGGTTATGTTATAAATGATCAGCTCAAAATTCAGTAGACTTTTTTTCAGTAGGTCAAAGTCTAAGAGATGAAGGTCGGAGTTTCCGAGTCCAAACACTGAAACTGTGTACCGAGCTCTCCTACTCTCTTTGGCAAGATGCCCTGACTACAAACTAGAATTAGAGATGAGGAAGAGAGACACTGTAAAAGTAAATGCACTGGGGTTTTGAAGGTTAGATCAAAGTTAAGCTGTTTAATGCCAAGCAAGTGCACTCTGATCCCAACAAAAAAGTCTTCCCCCTCCCTTTCTCTGTACCTCTTTGAGATAAATTTTCTTTCTTTGGGGCAACCCTGTTTGGAAGGGTGCAGCACTGTGTGGACACTTTCATTTTTTTTTTACACAGAAGTTCTCTGATAATGTTTAGAATCCACATCAATTGTGTCAGAAATAAGGTAAGCTCAGTTTCTTGAAACAATGCAAGTCTTTGTGCCCAAATAAAAAGGATTGCATCTAAATCATTATGTTTTATATTTGATCAGCTTTTAGATCTTTGGCATAACAATGCATGATGTCCAGTTTACTCCACATTGAATCACAGAATCACAGAATCACAGAATAACCAGGTTGGAAGAGACCCACCTGATCGTCGAGTCCAACCATTCCCACCAATCCCTAAATCATGCCCCTAAGTACTTCATCCACCCTAACCTTAAACACTTCCAGGGACAGTGACTCAACCACGTCCCTTGGCAGACCGTTCCAATGCCTAATCACCCTCTCCATGAAGAATTTTTTCCTTATCTCAAGCCTAAATCTCCCCTGGCGGAACTTGAGGCCATTCCCTCTCGTCCTGTCCCCTGTCACTTGGGAGAAGAGGCCAACTCCCTCCTCTCCACAACCTCCCTTCAGGTAGTTGTAGAGAGTAATAAGGTCTCCCCTCAGCCTCCTCTTCTCCAGGAATAAGGTCTTCCCTCAGCCTCCTCTTCTCCAGGCTAAACAACCCCAGCTCTCTCCGCCGCTCCTCATAAGATTCGTTCTCCAGCCCCTTCACCAGCTTTGTTGCTCTTCTCTGGACTCGCTCCAGAGCCTCAACATCCCTCTTGTGGTGAGGGGCCCAGAACTGAACACAGTACTCGAGGTGCGGTCTCACTAGTGTCGAGTACAGGGGGAGAATAACCTCCCTGGACCTGCTGGTCACACCGTTTCTGATACAAGCCAGGATGCCATTGGCCTTCTTGGCCACCTGGGCACACCGGTGGCTCATATTCAGTTGGCTGTCAACCAACACCCCCAGGTCCTTCTCCTCCTGGCAGCTTTCCAGCCAGGCTTCTCCTGGTCTGTACCTCTGCTTAGGGTTGTTGTGCCTCAAGTGCAGGACCCGGCATTTGGCCGTGTTAAACCTCCTGCCGTTGGTCTCAGCCCAGCAGTCCAGCCTGGTCAGATCCCTTTGCAGAGCCTCCCTACCCTCCAGCAGATCCACACTTCCACCCAGCTTGGTGTCATCTGCAAACTTGCTAAGGGAGCACTCAATACCTTCATCCAGGTCATTGATAAAGACATTAAACAGGACTGGACCCAGCACTGAGCCCTGGGGAACCCCACTTGTCACTGGCCTCCAGCTGGATTTAACTCCATTTACCACCACCCTCTGGGCCCGGTCATTCAACCAGTTTTTCACCCAGGAGAGTGTGCACCCGTCCAGGCCAGAGGCCGACAGTTTCTGAAGCAGAATGCTGTGAGAAACTGTATCAAAGGCTTTACTGAAGTCCAGGAAGACACATCCACAGCCTTTCTCTCGTCCAAGAGTTTAGTTACTCGGTCATAGAAGGTGATCAGATTACTCTGCCTTTCATGAACCCGTGTTGACTGGGCCTGATCACCTGGTTCTCTTGCAAGTGCTTCATGATCGCACTCAAGATCACCCGCTCCATGACTTTCCCCGGTACCGAGGTCAGGCTGACAGGCCTGTAGTTCCCCGGATCCTCCCTGCGCCTCTTCTTATACATGGGCACAACATCAGCCAGCCTCCAGTCCAGCGGAACCTCCCCAGTCATCCAGGACTGTTGGAAGATGATGGAAAGGGATTTGGCCAGCACATCCGCCAGTTCCCTCAAAACTCTTGGGTGAACTCCATCTGGCCCCATAGACTTGTGGGCATCGAGCTGGGCAAGCAAGTCTCTAACCACCTCCTCTTGGACCTTGGGAATCTCATACTTCTCATCCAACCCCCGGGGTTGTGCACAGAGGGAACAATTATCCTTACTCTTAAAGACTGAGGCAAAGTAGGCATTGAGCACTTCAGCCTTGTCTTCATCCCCTGTTACTGTTGTTCCCTCTGCATCTACTAGGGACTGGAGATTCTCCCTAGCCCTCCTTTTGCTCTTGATGTATTTGTAGAAAGACTTTTTGTTGTCTTTCACAGTCTTGGCCAATCGCATTTCTAGTTGGGCCTTAGCCTTCCTGATTTTTTCCCTGCACATTCTCCCTTCCTCCCTATAGTACAGCCAGGATGCCTCCCCTTCCTCCAGAGGTCGTAGACCCTCCTCTTCCTATTGATGTCTCTTAGGACCTCCCTACTCAACCATGCTGGTTTCTCACCCCTCCGGCTACTTTTCCGGAACTTGGGGACGGCTTTCTCCTGAGCTGCTAGGAGTTCCTTCTTGAAGAGCGCCCAGCCCTCATGGACACCTTTGCCTTCAAGGAGCGCCTCCCATGGGACTTTTCTGACCAGCCTTCTGAACAGCCCAAAGTCTGCCCTCTGAAAGTTGAGGGCAACTGTTCTGCTAGCCTCCTTCTTCATTTTACCCTGCACTGAGAACTCTATCATCTCATGATCGCTTTGCCCCAAGCGTCCTCCAACCTTCACATCCCCCACCAGTCCTTCTCTGTTCACCAACAGCAGGTCCAGGAGGGCACCGTCCCTTGTCGGTTCGCTCACCAGCTGTGTGAGGAAGTTGTCTTCCACACACTCCAGGAACCTCCGGGACTGCTTCCTTTCTGCTGTATTATACTCCCAGCCTATATCTGGGAAACTGAAGTCTCCCACAAGGACTAGAGGTAGTGATTTTAGGACTAGAGGTAGCGTATGTAGTATGGAATTAATGACCTTATCATTGCAGTACATTTCCATTATATTCAGAAATTATTGTATTTTCACAACGTTCCAGGGGATGCAGCCCAAGCAACAAGAAGCATCAGAGCAACTTCAGGGGGTACTATAGAAAAAAACCCAAACTTGTTCGTTGCCATGATTCAGTTCATTCCATAGTGCACATAGGCCATTTTTCTTAAAACTACATCTTCACCCTAGAGGGCACTTGTAGAAGGGAATGACCAAAATAAAAAAAAAAAACAAATATGCAATTTTTCTATACTGATATTTACATTTGTAGATGATGTTTGTGCCATCTCATAAGGGAAGTAAGGAGTGCCAGTACTGGTACAAAACAAAAAGATGTTTTAAAATCAGTTTGCCACCTGTGGGAACTTATCTGAGATGTGTAGTTCTGAAACCATCTATAAGGACAGAAGTTTTTGGGTAGATCAAGCCAAATGCTACATGGTTCAAAATGTGGTATGGGAGGACAAACCTGAATGTTCACTACCTTTAGCATGACAGCATACTCTGCCTCAGCATACTTTGGTGTAGGCTCAGACCTGATTCAATTTACATCCAGCTGCAAGATCCCTCCTTTAGGCCATTTGAATAACTGAATCTGTAGTACAACACTCTAGATACAAACTTTTCACTTACCTGTACCTTAGAAACAGCTGGTGAAATGTAAGTACGGGGTAAGGCTGGAGAGATGCTTGTTTGTCGATGGTACCAGTATTTTAGTAGCAAGAGACTTTTTCAAAATGAGGGAAATTTCAGGCACTACCAAAACGTTCTTTGAAGTGTCTTTGTACTTGCAGTCTGGCACAGAGCAGTCACCATTAAGGAAGCCAAGATTCGAGCCTTTTCTTTGGCATGCATGTCCACTGGAAATAAGAGCACACTGTTTACTTCAATCACTGCTGATGCCCTTAGGGAGAATTAAATAAGGAGAGCGCAAGAGCTGACGAGTTCCACGTAAAACAGCAGGGAAAGGATGGGAGGCTGCAGAGGAAATACCAATTGGAAGTGGGATGGCCCCAAACGAGTTGAGATAATGCTTCCTGAGGTGTAATCACTGGGTGATATGTAACGGCATGAACACTCCACCTCTTATTTCCTTGACAAGAATTTTTTTTTCAATGATGGGCTGGTAAATGTCATTACCTCTTTCAAACTTAAAAGAAGCTTTTCTTACTTTTAAGCCCTCTAAAATCTATGGCACTTTTTCTAGTTAAAAAACAATACTATATCACTCTTAATTCATTACTGTATACTATTTACGACTTCTTATGGAGGGTGTTGGTGGCTGACTGTACAATACAGCAGTTAACAAGAAATCTAAGTAGCTTCTCTTTTGCATCCAGAAAATCTGGAAGTTCCAGGCTTCCGTTCCCTTCTTTATTTGAATTTCAAATCAGTGGGGAAAGACAAAAGGAAAAAGAGCTTCTGAACTGGATTAGTCATTAAAAGTGGATTTTGTTCTGTTTTGTGACTGTTTTAATGATCTTTGTGAAGAGAACTTGCATTTTATGTCAAATCTTTGCTAGAGTATCTAAGCCCAGTTGGCACCCATTAAAGCTATCAACCCTGCAATGCAAGGGGATGCCAGTGGCTATAGGAGTAGAAGAGGAATGAATTAGTTTCACTTCAGACTCTTTAATTTCTTGGCCTCATTGACCATATTAACATACTGAATGCAGCACTGAAGGGATAATTTCAGCAGGACTGAAGGGAAAGCAGATAGGAAAATAACAATTGCTCTGTATTTGTAAACTATACTTAAGTAACAAAATTTATTTCACGGTTGTGAGGTAATGGAATTCTGTCACATATTGATATTTTGAGTCATAGACCTTAAGAAGATGTAAATTGGACTAGGGGATGTCTGTATAAATGAGATTAATTGAATCATGTTTATGGCTAATTCGCTTAACTAACTTTCTTTAGAATATAGTTGATCACCTTAAAGTAAAGTGACTACATAGACCATGTACTTGTATTTGAGGACAGAGTGTTAGATGGGTATACTTAGCCTAAAGAGGGAATGATGTATCAAACAAATAAAAAAGGTAGGAAAAAGCTTTGAGAGTATCTAAAGGTGCTTTTGTTTTACAAGTAACAGAAAATTAGAAAGTCATGAAAATTAAATAGAGGTTACCTCACAGAGATATTTTATGTGATCTTTGCTTATTATGAATTTATTTTTGACATCACCAATCTGGTTTATAGACTTTGTTTGGCAGGTACTTAAAACATTTGAATGATCTGTTTCCACTGTTTTTTTCATATGCTCTCTAAGTTAAAATAGTAGGAGCTCTGAGCAGCATTCTGTCAGCTTGAATCTTTCCCAACTTTAAAGATATGTATTGATTAATAAAAATTTTATTTTACAACCAAGATAAATAAACATTTAGTTATCCAATTTCAAATTTCTATGCTTTTCCTTTATGATATATGACTGGTGGTGGATTAATTCTTGTAGCATTTTTCAAAAGGAATCAGCATGCATTTCCAAAGCTGGACTATGAATATTGCATACAGCTGTGTGTTTGAGCATCAGCCTATGTACATTTATTTGTATAGTACTCTAAGACTCCTCCTTCTTAGAATCAAAGCTAATACATTAAGTTTAATATAGTCATAGAAGGTACCTTAGGGTAGTAAATTAGATTACTGTATACATAGGCTGGGGAAATGTATAATTTAATTACATTTCTGGGAATAACTCCTTTCCAGTTTGTACAATGGAAGAAATATGTACTGGAATAGTCATCAGCATAAATAAATGCCCTGTAATTAGCCTAAAGGTGAGTAGGAGTCCGTGGCTGACAAAAGGTATGTTGATATTTATATACGTATCTAGTCCACCATTAGATGTTTATTTTCAGTGTGTATTCAGTGGGACGGCTTCTCTGGGTAGTGACAGGCCAACACATTTTCGCACCTACTCATCAAATGGTCCCTATTTACTTCTATTGTGTACAGTTCAGCTAATTAGCTAATTCTGATGGTTAGGGTTGCTGATAGCATTAACAAATGCCCCCTCTGAGGAGAAAATAATGAATGTCTCCAGATTTAAGAGAGACTTACATGTTTTTTCCTTGTTTCTGGTACAGAAGTAATGGCAGCATCAGAAACCACAATAACAGTATGGAAAATTGTATGAATTTAGGTATGAAAAAATTTAAGAGTCAAAAACTGTGTAGTAAGAGTCCCATGACTATGCCACATTTCTTTTAGTAACAGCTGGAGCACTGTTGTTGTTTCCAAGCTGTTACATTTTAAGATGTAATTTTTCCTACAATTTCTCAGTATTCTGCATTTTCTGTACAGTATTAAGCTTGTAAAATGTGGATAATGGAAACTAAAGCGGTGCTCAGTTCCGAACAAATTTTCTTTCTCTACTTATTTAATACTTTTTGGATATGGACGTGGTGCCCCTGGGGAAAAAAAAAAAAAAGAAAAAAAAAAAACAGGTAAGAAAATTAAAATCCCTCCTTTATAAACAAGAAAAGAAAACCCTGACAGAAAGTGTGAGAAATGAATATTCTCTCAAATGGGCTTTACACCTATAAGTTGATGACATTTACACCTGTGCTGAATGCCAATATGAAACTTGTACACTTTTAAAAAAACATTTAAGACACTCTTTGAGGAATCTCTGGAGAGAGGTAACTCTCAGCCTAATTGCTATAAGTAGGTCCAAATTTTCTGCAAAATATCTTTTTTTTCAAATGTCCACATTATAATTATTTTTGAAGATATAACTTTCTTTATATTTCTTTTAAGAAAAAATAAAAATAATACTCAGTAACTTTGTTTCATCATGGCCTTTGTTGTATTCTTTTTTTTGATTTTTTTTTTTTCAAACTTTAGGGAGTATCTTGTATAATAAACAAACCAGATATTTCAAATTAGGGTGTCCAACTCTGGTTGTGCAGTCCAAAATAGATTTCTGTGTTCATCCAATATTCTGTTTTGCTGTTTGGAATATAGTTTGGCAACTTGGACATGAGATTTAGAAATTGAAGATATTCTGAGAAATGTAGTCAAAGGAGTATATGAAGGATCCATCAAGTTTCACACCTAAAAAACAATGGTCTTTTCTTGCGTAGACTGTTTGTTCTTTAGTTATTACTGTATTGATGTTACATATCATTACAAATACTAATTATAAGAACAGTTTATCAATCAAGCATTCCCACTATATATTGCTCTACACCGTATATTCATTCTTACATCTTTTCCTTCATCTGTAACAAAAGTTATCATCATCTGCTTTTTTTCCCTAAAGCTTCCACCTCAGAAGCATTGTTGTGCTTAGGGAAAAAGAAGCAGTTTATGCCAGAGTTCTCTTCCTTCAAGAGCTTCCAGAGGTATTTAATGACCATTTTTTTTCTGGTTCTTATCCTTCAGGACACCCATATGCATTTGCATATGACTTTCCCCTCTTCTAGATGCAAGGTGTCTTAACCAAAAATTGGGGAATTTCTCTGGTCTACAGGGAGAAGGGCAGACATCTGTGAGTTTTAAGAAGACTTTTTTTTCATAAAGAAAGCAAACAAGGCCTTAAAGGAGTAGAGGATTCTCTGAGATGCAGGTTGTGGATATGGAAATATGGAATGAATAAATGGTCCCTAGGATTTTATTTACTGAAGTTGTTAAATAGCGAAATGAGCTCTGTAAATAACAAGGAAAAGAAAAATAGTGTACTTTTCTGAGTATTCTATGACAGGAACACTACTTTAATTTCACTATGGATATAAAGTTTTTTCACTGTTACCAATTCTAATTAATTTGAGAGTGTTTCACCATGGAAGAGAACTGTAGAATTTCACTGAAAGATAGTGTAATTTCTGGCAATTATCAGGAACCTATGGACAACTCTGACATAAGAAAAGACCAGAGAGCAAACACAGCAATGCGTGGAGGCTAGGGGAGGGATCTGTATGGTGCCTGTTTCTTGAGATCAGGCTTTAAATGCTGACCAAGATGGCAATGGTTATCCACTCTACGGATTGCACTAAACACAGTCATTGCAGCAAACAGGAAGAAGAAGAAAGATTTTTGTTAGCTGAATTCTCCAAGGGGAATTTAAGAGCTCACAATTTTTTGGGTTCTCCTTGACCATGCGCGGTCACAGACCTATTTATATCCTTTAAAGAGGGAGAAACCTTCATTTTAAATTATTCTTTTACTCCCTATAATAATGTTGCAGATTACATGATTGGCAGAGAAAGTTATTTAGTTACGAAGCTTGATGTCTGAGATTGATACTTTCAAAGGAACTATGTCAACTTTCTTGTGACTGTCCATGATTTCAGTAGGGTACATATAGAATGCCATTAACAAATCGTACTACCATTATTCTAGCTTTTATCTTGGATATCTGTTGAGCCTCCCACCAAGAGATGCGATCAGAATTTCTCATAATATCACTCATGGACAATTGCTGCTTGCCAAATGTATGCTACTAGATCTGTATAAGTGCTTGGGGAAGCACAGAAGTACAAGGTGCTTCTAATTTTTCTCTGTAAACACTTCATCAGTTATTCCAGAAAAATAATATTCAATCATGCAACTGTCCTGAAATGCCCTGACAATGATGATAGTATTTTTATCAGAGGGAGGACATGGTTCCATCTGCTGCTGCCAGGCTGATTTAGATAACTGGAAATGTTTCTGGTCTTTCATTTTTCCTCTTAGAGATCACCCCACCTGTTAATTGTTCAAGGTTAAGGACACAGCATGAAAGCATGGTTAATCTGTTAAATTTTAAGCACAATCTGAACATTCATTACTCCAAAAGAAGAATTACTTTTTCCTGTAAGTCAGGCAAAGGTTGAAAATCATTATGTCCCTCTGATGCATAATACTGGGAAAAGAATTACCAGAAAGAAATTTCAGAAAATAAAACAATGAACTCGGGAAAGAACTCTGTTTCTTTGGCAGGACTCATTTCTTTGTTAAACAGATTCTAGCACCTGTTCTATGAGTGTTTCCATCAAAGAAGGTATGATGGAAAATAGTGTTAAAAAGTATTATACAATCTTGGGGAATGGCAGTTTATGATTTTGTGTAGAAAAAAAATTACATATTATGAGAATAATAAAAAACAAACACAAAACTGGTATAATCTTAGGATGCAAGACAGTGGATCTGAGGGTATATAACATACTTTTCAGAGTCATTCATTGAGCTGGACTTTTGAAGATCCAGAGATATTTAAAATAGATGGCTGTGTTTTAGTCTTAATGGCAAGTGCTAATTTAACAGAAAGAAACATTCAGTGGTAAACATCATTTCCAGTTACAAAAGGCTGATTCCAGGAACCAGAAGAAAGTTAGTTGTTGAATAGAATTGCTGCCTCAGCTACAAGTATAATATAGATATGTAAATTGGGGTTCTTTTCATTGCCTTACCAGTTATTGTAATAGTTGTAATAATTTCAGAGTGCCTGAAAATATGAAAAAGACCATACTTTTATTTTTCTTTACTGTTTTGTTGCAGCTTAGTAATGTTTTTTGTAAAGATGGAATAGTCTGGAGTATATACATTAAGTCATGAACATTTTTACAATATATGCTGTAAAACTGTACTTATACTGTTCCTTATCACTATTCTTGGCTTTTATCAGCTCTGGAAGAAATCTCTTACTTCCATTCCTGATTTAATCTTCGGATTTCAGACTTTTTTTTTTTCTCTTTTTGTCTTTCATGAATGGGTTTGTTTACCCATACAGTCTTATGCTGGCTAAGCAAATTCACCTGTAAAACCATAGATAAGTGCAAAGTTATCCATCAAATTCAGAAATCTGTTCTTCCAAATAGGTATTTCCTGTCATGTGGCTTTCACGTTCTGCTAAACCTCTTCTGAAATCTATGAATGCAAATTTTTGATACAAAATGTGTAATTTTTTCAAGCCGTGTGTTATTGAATGATGAAGCTGAAGTGCGGTTCAAGGTATATGCTTCTCTTTTCTTATACAGGTATTTTACACATATTTCATATTAATTTCTTTCATGCTACCTGAGGTAGAAATAGTTGAGACCAGTGCATTATTTGCAAAAAAAGAAATAAAAAAATAAGTAGTCCTTGTGCTCTTCAGTGGTTATTACTCTTCATTAATGTCCCTGATGAGTTGAAATGTTACAGATTTTAGAAATCAAAGGAAACCATTTATTTCATAAAGAGTTAAGTTACTAAAGTAGACCCAGCACCTTGTTTAGGATGTGCATGTGTTTTTGGTTGTGGCCACCAGTCATTAACTTCACCTAAACCACTGAATTTTTAGTGGAACTCTAGCTCATCTAGATTTCTGTGAACACAATATATAGGTAGGTTATTTTCACAATTTATTCACTATAGTCAATGGTCACGTTAAAATAAAATACATACATATGTATATGTGGTAACATCAGGACTGGAGAGTCCAATAACTGTGTCTTTGCTACTTTTCTTACTAGTATATTTAGTTCAAGATTTTCTTATGACGTACCACATGGTCATGTCCTTATTACTGTCTGTTCATATGCTGTCTCCCTGGGAATGTTTTTAGAAGAATGGGCTGGCATGCCCTTAATTAAGTCTACTTATATGGACACAAAATACACCATGATGGAGAAAGAATGCTGCACATGGAAAGGGAGGGAAATTAAAACATACACTGTTTGCTATCCTCTTCAGTATTCACCTGGAGGGATCATTTTCCAAGACAGGAAAATAGTACAAATTCTGGCTTTTTCAGTGAAACTTTGTGCTGCTGTACAATGTATTTTTACCAACAGGACTGTTCAGTTTTCTGTAGTAATGATCTAAGACACAGAATCATAGAACAGTTTGGGTTGGAAAAGACCTTAAAGATCATCTAGTTCCAAGCCCCCCTGCCATGTTGGGACTGGAGCATCTCTGATTGGTCTCTTTTTATCGCTTTCTGTGAGGCATCCAGTGAGGCTTGCTATTAGAAAAATTATTTGGATGTGAAGGACAACAATTATGCCCATTAAGGAGATTACTCTGTAATGGGAGGTTACTCTGTAATGGGAGGATGCCTGTTGTGAACTCACATGCATTAAATTCTGCTAGTTGGGAATGGAATTCAAATAAAAATAGCTCTCCTTCCCCTACTCCTATTCCCCTCCTTTCAGTACTCCTTGAGTAGCTCTCTTGAGATACCAGTATTTCACTACAATAAAGAAGAATCTAATCATTCTTGGTTTGAGTATTATTTATGAGAGAAAATAATGGGAAAGAGAAAAAGTACAGATAACACTAAGAGAAAAAAAAAAATGCTAGTGTGACAAGGAGCCCTCACAGTTCCTCATTTGTCTCGCTTTTGCTTGGTTCTTATCTCTTATGTCAAAGATGTCTCTTACGAAAGATGAAATTATGGGGAATTAAAGCCAAATTTTTGAAAGCTGTGAACTAAAAAATCACACTTTCAGCATCAGCAAGCAGGACAGAGTTAGTCATGCCTTATGCTATCTCACTTAAACATCCTCTGCTTCATTCTTGTTTGAAAGGTGTACATAAACTACCATTCAGCATTCATCCCATAAAGGCTTCAAGTGATGTAATTTTCTTACAAACTAAGTAAGGGAATCTAAAAATCCAGTATCATCAGCATTATTCTTTTGGATATTAAACTTGCACTTGGTTACAGGCCACTTAAATTCCCTGAAATAATTCAGGCTGCTTCCAAGTCTGTTTAAAGCCAACTGTTTCACATAAGAGATGCAACAGTTTTTCTTCACTTTTAGCTAGCACGATGGCTTTTTATTTAAAAACATAAAACCCAAAAAGCCCTTAAAGCATTGCTCTCCTAGGTTTTAAAAAAGATTGCTGTCATAAGAGACACTAGGTTCAAAAAGTCAAAGAGATTGTTTTCCATCAGCATCATGACAGTTAGTAGGAAAAATAACCCAGAGGGAAGACTTATGGAAAAGAAGAAAAGCACAATTTTATCACTGAGTTTTGTTTACGGGCTGATAAACAGAACTGTTATCTGGCCATTGGAATCTCTCACTATGTTTAGTGGAGAATGAGCATACTTCCAGTTTCTGCTGTAGATATTGAAGGTCTGCACGTAAATGGGGTCACGTACACAATAAAGTTCTGCTTTTTCCTTTTTTAAGATGGATAGTGAAGTTGACACAGATGGTAGTAATAAGAAGGCGAATTCCAAGGCTGCCAACTGCATCTGTCCCAGGTCTTTCAACACACCTCATCTGGAATGATAATATAATTCCTATTCCATTGTGTAGTACCCCTGTGCCACACATCTTTTAAGAATATTAAGAAAATTATTCAGAAGACTTACTCCACCAAAACATTTTTAAAGGAAAACCCTTTATGTAGTATTTAAAATTCTATTTTAACTGAGGTTCCCTCAGATTTTTAATGCTTTCCAGCAATGATCTTTTTTTTCCAAATTGAATTAAAAGTTGTACTCAAATTTATATCTTATCTTATTCTTCTACTGTGCCTTGTATTATCTGTCAGCTGTTCAGCCCTGCACCACCATAAAGGAACAGAGAAAGCAGGAGAGAGTGATATTTTCCAGGTGTATACTGTCTGGATAAGAATAAATGGATATCTGCTTAGTGTAAAGAAACTACTCCCTTTCAGGTTTTAAACTGAAACATTTTAAATAAGCATAAAATTAACTGGAAAAAAAGTTTTGGGACTGAGTTTTTAGGTATCCTCAGAGGTTTCAAATATAACTGTGGCTGAGTAAAAATATTTTTAAGTCTTTTGAAAAGCCTTTGCATCATTAGGCGTACATAGAGTAACCATCAGCAGAATGAGAATTGGACTCTTTCTTCAGTGTCAACAGCAGCCACTTGCAACATTTTCATTAACACTGGGATTGTACTGACTCAGTGAATACTAGTTGTCACTGGTTTATATCACTTCAGTGCTTTATGTTGTTTTTTTTTCTTTTTTTTTTATCTGGTGTTTTGCTGAGACTAATGAGAACCACATATTTAGAGCTAGTGTATAAGTACTGTTTACAGCAGTGGAAGAAATCCTTAATCCTTATTTTTTAAACTGTCTTTTTGACCCTGTTCACTAAGATGACTTTCTGAACCCTCTGAAAAAAGGGTTCTCAGTCTTTTCACCTTCTCATATGTAACAACTGTTGAGTAAAGATATTTATAAATACATATATGTGTGTATATATATAAAAATATATATAAATATGAATGGAGACCTTCCAAAATAAGCTCTGAATCAGCGATGGCTGTGATTGATTTACGCCAAACACATGAGCTGCGCTGGAGCTGGGACCAACATGTTGAATCCTATCCTGCCTCTCAGAATCCCCCACAGGGATGTTTTCCTGGAGAGTGGGTGGCAAAGGCTGAAATTCCCTCTGCAGAGGGGGAAGTGGGGTCTGATGTCTCACTTCGGGAGTGCAGCTTTCCTTACTGTATATAAAAGGCAGGATACCCCAATACTACTGTATTTTTCTGCTACCTTTGATTAAAAGAAGGCAATGGCTGCACAGGAAGACATGATCTGATGGGAGATGTATGTATACTCACCTGGTTGATCCTCTGGGTTGGAGAAGTGCCCTGCTGGTGTCTGGCTGGGCTGACACATCAAGCAGCAACCAGGGGTCTCAGTTTGATGGAGGCCAAACACACCTGGACTTGTGAGAGGCAGAGGAGCATATTTTCCAGGTCTAAATTTTGGACACTAGCAACTCAGTTCTATTCTTGATAGGTACCTCATTTTATTTTTGGTTTAGTCTCCTATCCTTTATGAAGTGTTTAGTACATACTTGGGAAAATTAAAATAAACCTCATTATTATCTTCCTGATTACCTCAGAGAACTCTATTAATTCAGGGCACAATGTACTGAACTTCCATAAGCTGAGAAAACATGCTATCTTGAGTGGAATAATATCCTATCACTAACTTCTACTTTCATAATATCCTCTTCTAATCTTGCACCTGATCATGAAAGGATCACTGAAGAAGCAAGAAAACCAAGAGCTCTCATGCTCGTGTCTGCTTTGTAAGAAGTATGTGAAAAAAATCCTCAAGCACTTTTTTAATTTCCCTGTGCAATTATTTATCATTCTCCTTCTCTGTACTTCTTTTCTTCTGATGAAGGCTGACTCATAAAAGTGCTTAAGCTTGAGCTCAGACTTGTGGATATTCCAAATCACCATGTAAAGTATGTATTTACGAACCTGAAGCTTGAATTACAAGAGTTTTATTATTTCATTACCCGCAAATACATCAGCAGGGATGTGCACTGACCTGTAAGAACCTGCTTACAGAGAATTAGGATGTGAACTGTGTATGAATAAGTTTTAAATGGCAATAAAATTATGTACTTTGTTATGTGTTTGCTAATGTATCTTGGCCCTTACCATCACAAATTTTATTTATTTTTTACTATTCAAGAGCAAATGATAGAATGTTGGAAATTGTTTTTCTCTGTATTTACATATACCTTGAAACAGTTTTTCTTCACCCTGACTTTGTCATCTTTGCGGGTTTTTTTCCTGGTATATAAGGAATTATTTCACTGAAATAATACTTTCTGCTTATATCTATAAACTGAACTAATACCATTACAAACAAAGCTATAAAAATGCAAAAGCAAGATTATAGGTACCAGTATTACAGAAAACAGAAGAGTGTGTTGGTCAGGAAGTTTGCCTTTTATTGAGACATTAAATGAGAATCCTTTACCTAATGAACTGAAATGTTTGCCAACAAAAATTATCCTGATTTGGAGCACTTTGCAGTAGAACAAGATGAATAGCCTTGCAGTCATTGGTGTTGAATATAAAGAGTACACACTATAGGAATTAAGTGATCATATGTGTTAGATTCCTGCAGCTGCAAGTAACAACTTAGCAGAAACTACCAGTGGTTATTTTTTTCCTTGACTTTTATTTCTAGGAGGTGTTGTTTTCTGGTAGTGGTGAGGGACTCCTGAAAGACTGAATGGAAATAGTGAGTGTATAAATACACCCCCAGGTCTTTAAAATTAAATGGGTGTTCCTGTAGCTTGAAATACTCTTTAAGTGTGCACTTACAATTTTATTTAAAGATAGGGTCTGCTTGTCAGGAACTCCATTTGCCATGATTAGATTAGCAAGCTAATATTTTTAACAACTGATGTTTCAAGGCATAATTAACAAACTGCCTTTGAGGAGGGCAGGTGTTGCAAAAAGCATAATTTTGTAAAGTATTTTTTCAATAGCCTACCATATATGATGTGTAAGTATTTCCCACAACACCTTAAGATGAGGAATTTTCCTTTGGAGAGTGCAGTGGTAAAATGTTCCATTAAAAATAAAAATATACAAACAAAAACCACTAAAAGCCCCAGAAACTCCAAGCATGAAAGCATTAAGCCTAGTCTGACCCTAAATGTCAGCCCCATGAAAATCCAAGACAAGCATATGGAAGAGAACCAATGTAAGACAAAGGACATTTGAAGACTCCAGAAGAGGTCATGGGAAACGTCACGTACCTTGAACTTGATTATAATCAGTTCTAATTGTTACAAGGCTTATGCTGCTTTTAAAGAATGCAGTAATAAAATTTCAGCTTCCTGGAACTTGAATCAAACTTGCATTTAATACGAGAAGAGTCTTTCCCTGGAAATTGTGGAGATTGCATAGTAAACACGACTTCTCATCTTCAGTTTCAAATAGTTGTCTACACTAAACATTGTTGGAATGCTTAATATTGTTATTAAAAAGGTTTTCAAGTTTTAGACAATAAATTTATTTTTCTTTGTTACTTTAATTGATCATTATTATTAATTTTTACAAGTTTAAGCAGTAAAAATGCATTTTAATATTTTCCACTTTCAGCTCAGGACAACTATATGGTATGTGACAGCCAGCGGGAACTCTTCCAAACATGCTGCACCTGGTTTATTGGGCCAAATTCTGAGCTCAAATAAATTCCTTTGAGATATTCAAAATGCCCATGACTGTTGTTCTTCTGAACAAGGTTCTTACATTTTTTTTTTTACTGTCTCCCCTGGTACCTTGGGCAGTTAATGGGGCAGATGGTTTTGCAGAATCCTATACAAGAAGTAGAGTCCTGAAAATCTTTATGTTTTTAAAATCCTCCTACAAAATAAAGCTTATACACAATTATGTGCCTCTAGTATAGAATTTATAACTAGAATGGACACCCTAGAATGATGTCCAATACTTCATAGCTTCTATCTGTACATTTTTCATATAGAGGCATATACAGGACATTTTTCCACAGGCAGAATGCCCCTATGAAGTTATCAATTCCTCATTATGTCCTCATTTTAAAGAGCCAGGATATAAGTTGTTACCTGATAAATGTAATTCTCTCCTTTTTAAGGCAGGTCTTAACCTCTATTCAACCTTCACTTCCAGTTTCCCACGACATGTACCCACATCCTACAGAATTCTTCCCCAACAGAACGGAAGACTGGTGATCAGTGGTCAAAATGGCACTTGCAAGAAAGCATACAGTTGAAGTAAACAACCTTAAAATCCAATCTAAATTAGTCTATGATTTTATAACTCATTCAAACAATCATTTAAGAGAAACTGTAAATGGCAAACCAGGCATTCTCCAAGGCCGCCTTCCTGGATCTGAGTAGTCCTTTCTTGCAAAGCAAATGCATCTCTTTCTGTCATTGTCTTATAGTTTCCATAATCTTTCCCAGACAACTTCTCAGGGGTGATTCTCTTCTTCTGTTGAGAAACTTCTAATAGGTCATTATTACATTTTGTTCTGCAAATCCAGAGCCTGGTAGAACACATTTGTGTCTTTGAAAGCAGGATACATAGTACCAGAAGCTTGTGGATCTGTTTGTCGCCTTTCAAGTACAGTTGGGTATCATATTCAGAGGTCCTCTTTCTTTTCGTTTTGGTTGCTTATTTGTGTGTCTTTGTTGAATTTTTGTTTGGTTATTTGGTTTGGTTTGTGGGTTTGGTTTTGTTTGTTTGGATTTTATTTTCCATGGTGTACTAAGACAACACTGCCATTTTTTGAACACTTATGGGTGTATCCATTTATAAATAATGTTTTTATTGTAGCAGTTATGATCATTAATTTCATACTGGTCCAAGTCACTCTGTGTGTCCTACAGACAGAGGACTCACTGTAGAGATAAATATGAGGTCTTATTTGCTTTTAGGGCAATTAAATATTAGCACTGTTGAGTATCAACACAACCTGAGTGTTGACACAAGGCTTATTTTGTAAATGCCATGGAATACACTTTTTGAGCCCTACTGCAATTGAATTATATCAGACCTTTCTAATGTATGAAAGGAGTTGGCTCTCACTTCCCCTTTTATTCACTCTTCAATAAAAAATGCAGTTGTTGAGCATTTATGGTGTGAGCTGAAATAGAAATGTTATTGATTTATTTGTGCAGTCTTCATTCTCTTGCTTGTTATAAATTTTAGTAGTTGTTTATTGGTCCCTGGGTTCCATTGTTCAGTATTTCTCCTTCTTGCAGCCATAGAGGCCTCTGTACCTGCAAAGCCTTTGTTACAACTGTGTGTGCCTGAGGAGGCCATTCATTCATAGTCTGTGACTCTCTCCAGGATGAAGGGGACAGTACAACTGACATTTGTGTGTGGGTAAAGTGGTCACTTGACAAAATCAAATAGTTGCATTTTCTGAATTGTTATAATGGTAGCCATCTGTCTCTACTTTTCAATAAATACTTTAGAATAAACAGTTGGGAATTCATGGATTCTATGATGATGATGGCAGGAAAGAATAGCACTGAAAACATTTTACCTGTTAGAAATGGCCTGGATGAAGAGAATCTTTCAAGGAAAAGCTATTGTTCAGCTGAAAAGCAGTGAGCTCATGAGAGCAATTTGCAACATGTTAAATACAAAGGTTGGCATGAAAATCATGGTTTTACCCATTTTTTTTGCCAATTTTCCTGTTTTGCTGGTTACCATTCTCTTTCACACTGTGCTCATCTGAGGGCTCAAGCTGTGTATGGCAGAGGAACTCTTGACCTCCTCAGCATTCTGGTTTGTTCCTGTTTTAAACCAGTCTGTTAAAATCAGTTCAAAGGAGTGGCAGTCAGATTGAGAGATGCACTGGGGAGGTTCTGTCTGCTGCCAAAATATTTCCAGGAACTGAAGATGAAAACCTGATGGCAAAAGACTACTACAGCTGGAGAAGATGATTTTAACTTCAGATATATTTTTTATGGCTCATAAGAGTGGAATCAGTGTTGATAATCTGCTACTGGCAAGGAGAAGGCAGGAGGAGAAGATTTTAATTATAAACATATTTACTAATAATGAGTATATGAGGCATGATAAGGTGAAAGAGTGTTTTTATTTTTAACACGTGACTTATTAATCATGAATGACACTAGGGTTACAAACAGGAATCTTTCTGGAGGCAGAGGGCAGAAGATGGCTTTTATTAAACACACTGAGCCAATTTCTGCCCTTTGACATATGCACTCAGCTTCCATTGAACTCCATGGGAGGCCTACAATTGCATTGCAGGGCATAACTATACTCTGCATGTTCCATACATATTAGTCATTATTAAAAATAAAGTTCAAGGCAGAATTGAGGGTTATGTGGTTGAGGTAATCAACCACTCCTTTATCAATATCCATTTCCTAAGGTGCCTAGCATCTTGGCAAGCAACAGGAAAAAAAAAAATGTAATCCATGTAATATGAATATACACTGATACACGTTGTATAATATTTCCTGTTTGTGACACCAGTTATAATGCTTTTGTTGCTTTTAAAATATTTTTAAATCATTATTAAAGCTTAAAAGCTAAAATAAAAAGTTTGAAGCCCCAGGAACACCATGAATGTTCCAGCATACTTACTGAAACTCAAAGATATGTCTTAGTGTAACAAAATTAAATAGTGCAAAGAAACTGTAATAATTAGTATTCTCATTGCATATCTATCTGAAGTTTTGAGCTGTAGTCCTGTTTCTTATTATGTGTTTTGGACTTGTAGTGTTTCTCTGTATTCCAGAGCAATCTTATCTCTGTGCTGTGAGAACAAGTAGTCCTTTGTGACTTTCTGTAAGTGAAATTTACACAGTTTCACTAACTTCATGGATTCAGGTGTTATATCTGTGCCTGAATGTTTTCTAATTTGCTTGCCAACTGCCAAGTTATTTTGTTACATATTTTGGATATCTTATTTTAGAGCTCCTAATACAATCCATCGTCTCGAGAAGTGAGCTTTCTCAGATTTTCTCTACTGCTCATCACACCACTGCCCTCCTCATAGTCATATTTCAGTGCTCAGACTGGTTTTTTTCATATATGTCCAGTGCTTGCTAAACTCAGGACTCTCCTTTCCGGATACTTCTATTCAAATTAGAAAGCTTTTAACATATCATAGCCCTGAGATGAGTGCTTTAAACTGACTCCATTAAGTCTGGAGATCCACATATTACAAGAACTGTCAGAGAGGATTTTTTTTTATTTTATTTTCTATTTTAAGCTACTCCTGCTGACTGATTTGGAAGACTTTGGCAGCCAGTCTCTAGTGGGGTTCTGCAAGGATCCATCTTAGGACCAGTACTCTTTAATGTCTTCATAAATGACCTGGATGCAGGACTCAAAGGTTTACTACCAAGTTTGGCGCTGACACAAAACTGCAGGGAGCTGTTGACACTCTTGAGGCAGAGAGACCCTGCAGAGAGATCTAGACAAACTGAAGAGCTGGGCAATTGCCAAACACATGAAGTGATGGCCCCTCTCTACTCCGCACTGGTGTGGCCCCACCTTGAGTATTGTGTGCAGTTTTGGGTACCACAGTATAAAAAGGATATCAAGTTGCAGGATAGTGTCCAGAGGAGGGCCACAAAGGTGGTGAAGGGCTTAGAGGGAAAGTCATATGAGGAGCAGATGAAGTCACCTGGTCTGTTCAATCTGGAGAAGAGGTGACTGAGGGAGGACCTCACAGTAGTTTACTGCATCCTCTCAAGGGGAGGAGGAAGAGCAGATGCTGATCTCTTCTCTCTGGTGACCTATAATAGGACCCAAGGGAATGGCAGGAAGATGTGCCAGGGGACATCTAGTTTGGACATTACAGAAAGGTTCTTCACTCAGAGGGTAGTGGAGCCTTGGAAAAGGCTCACAAGGCAAGTGGTCATGGCGCCAAGCCTAACAATATTCAAGAAGCATTTGGACAATGCACTCAGACACATGGTGTAGGTTGTGGAATTGTTCTGTGCAGGGATAGGAGTAGGACTCAATGATCCTTGTGGCTCCCTTACAACTCAAATAAATCTGTGATTCTGTGACTTCACACTGTCCTTGCTTGTCAGCTCAGAAAGGTATCAGATGTATTTAGTTACTTTCTGTTTTGAGGACTGCGTATTCCAAACAAAATATTCTGATGAAGGCATTAATGCAAAAATAGTTACCTGCTTACTCAGTTTATCTATTCTTCAGCCCCATCCTCCTGCTTTCTTAACATCTGCAGGTATTGCTTGATTGAGGAGAAACACTCCTGTTGTCAATACAGTAGCTGTTTGGCTGATTGATGGACTGAATTGCCAGGAAGAACACAGGCTGCTGGTGTAATCAGCAGAGAGGATTTCAGGATTATAGCTGAATGGCTTAGGTGAAAATAAGGAAGTGTAACCTTGTTATCTAAAAAGTCTGGAACACGCTAAAAGGAGAGGGATTTGGCTTTTAGAACTTTGTTTGGGTATCCTGCAGTGTTTTCCTTATGACTATTTCATTCAACATGAACAGATATTCTTCCTAAGCAAAGTTTTCAGCTAATGAAGACTGCAAGTGACCAGTATAGTTCCTCACAAAATGCTGAATAATGTGTGTTCAGCTTGAATCAAGATTTCTCTCTTCTGTTTCTGAAGTACAGAGGTAGTCCAGTAGTGAAGTCAGGGGAACTGTGTGTGTTTAAGCAAGAGAGGTGAGTGTTGGTCTCTTCTCCCAAGTGACAGGTGGTAGAACAAGAGGGAACTGCTTCAATCTGCATCAGGGGAAGTTTAGACTGGACATTAGGAAAACTTTCTTCACAGGAAGGATTACCAAGCACTGGCAGAAACTGCTCAGGGAGGTGGTTGAGTCACCATCCTGACTTGTTTAAAAGGTGGGTGGATGAGGTGTGTGAGGATAAGATTTTGTAGTGGACAGGTATGGTTGGAGCTGATGATCTCAATGGTCTTTTCCAACCTAATGATTCTATGATTCTATGATATTTACAGGGTTTGGATATATAATCTAGCAAGTTCAAAAGTTCTGAAGTTTTTGTCTGGAAGATGATGAGTATATGAACTCCTTTGTAATGCTATCTGAAGACAGCATTGCACACACTCCAAAATGCTTATTTGATAATAGATAATACCATAATATGCAGAAATCTTATTTAACAACCATTTAAATAAAACCATTAGGGAAAACAGTTAAAAACAACTGAAGATCACATATCTAGGTGTTTCAAAATGCATTTTTTATCCTGCAGAACACAGGAAAATAGCACATATTATCTGGATTGTGCTTGCACTTAAGTTGTTCTCCCACTTTTTATAATGTTCTTTCAGGCTGTTAAAAAGAAGACTAAATGACATTAACTCATTCAGCCTGTTGATATTAACTCATTCAGCCTGCCTTTGAGTTATCTTTGGCATGAAAATAAGTTTTCTTCAAAGCCACTCTCAGGTTACATCCGAAATCCTCCAAGTGTAAAGAACCTGAAGTTCTTATGCTAAATTGAAAACTCATATTTACTGACTATTCATTGACTAAGGATTTCAATTCATCCTGGAGATTAACTCAACTGTTTTATGTATTAGAAATGAGATATGAGTCTCTTTTTAAAATTCTAATTTACTCATATGTTTTGACATTTGTAAGAAGTTATCAAATATTTAATTCTGCTTTAACTGTTAACCATTAGAAATAAGACAAAGTTGCCGCTATGAGCGATTACCGTGTTCAATTTAAATTTTGTTAACCTGTAACTGCAAGGGTAATATGAACAGGTTCAACCTGAATTCTGAAGTGTTTGGCATCTGCACTTGAAATCCACTTACAAACCTCAAATACACATATTTTTAAACTTTTGTACAGCTTCAAGGATGATTTCGTAATTTCAAGTGACAGCATTTTCGATGATAAGCATACAACATGGCTGAGTCATCTACCAGATTTCAGAAGTGTGAAATATCTCCATAATGTTTCACTGAGCAGATCTCAGGACCCGGTTTTGCTATGTATACAGGATGTTTGGAACATGGTGCTGTCTATGCTGGATTCATCTTAGGCTTGTAAATTTAAAAGACAGAAATATTTATGATTTTTTTTCTGAAAACTGTAACATGTTAGACTTTCACATGAAGACATGAAGTACAGTCCTGAATTGTAAAAAATAAAGACAAATTCATGACTCACCACATAGAAAGGAGACTAGAATTTTTTATCCAAATTATCTTAAAAGTAAAGATTTGAATGTGATTACAGCAAGCAATTAAAAAGGCTGTATACTTATACCAGCACTGGAGAATATTGCACATCATTACCAGCTGAGGTAGACATCTTTATCCTAGCCTGACTCAAGTCTGACTACCAACTCCTTGTAACTCTAAACATATAATTAACACCTCTAAGATTATTACAGAAAAAAATTATTTTTTAAGCAGAAAGGTATGCACGGTTATGTGAAACAAATGCTTATTTATGTATTTGAATGTTAGAAATCTTGAGTTCTGATGTTGCAAATATTTATGCTCTTTGTTAACTTCATTAATCTATATTCATGTGCTCAGCAACTGTGGGTATTTCATGCTAGACATATGTGTGCCTGGGTGGTCAGCAGCATTCAAGCAATGCAAAGTGAGAAACAGAAATGTTCATGCATAAAATGGACAATGTGCTTTGAGGACTACTGATGACAAAATGAAGAATGAAGAGACTGTTTAAGAAGCACATGTTGGAGGCTGGAGGCTGGCTGATGTCGTGCCCATCTATAAGAAGGGGCGCAGGGAGGATCCGGGGAACTACAGGCCTGTCAGTCTGACCTCAGTACCGGGGAAAATCATGGAGCAGGTGATCTTGAGTGCGATCATGAAGCACTTGCAAGAGAAGCAGGTGATCAGGCCCAGTCAACACGGGTTCATGAAAGGCAGGTCTTGCCAGAGTAATCTGATCACCTTCTATGACCAAGTGACTAAACTCTTGGACGAGGGAAAGGCTGTGGATGTGTCTTCCTGGACTTCAGTAAAGCCTTTGATACAGTTTCTCACAGCATTCTGCTTCGGAAACTGTCACCCTCTGGCCTGGACAGGCGCACACTCTCCTGGGTGGAAAACTGGTTGAATGACCGGGCCCAGAGGGTGGTGGTAAATGGAGTTAAATCCAGCTGGAGGCCAGTGACAAGTGGGGTTCCCCAGGGCTCAGTGCTGGGTCCAGTCCTGTTTAATGTCTTTATCAATGACCTGGATGAAGGCATTGAGTCCTCGCTTAGCAAGTTTGCAGATGACACCAAGCTGGGTGGAAGTGTGGATCTGCTGGAGGGTCGGGAGGCTCCAAAGGGACCTGAACAGGCTGGACTGCTGGGCTGAGACCAACGGCAGGAGGTTTAACAAGGCCAAATGCCGGGTCCTGCACTTGGGGCACAACAACCCTAAGCAGAGGTACGAACTAGGAGAAACCTGGCTGGAAAGCTGCCAAGAGGAGAAGGACCTGGGGTGCTGGTTGACAGCCGACTGAACATGAGCCAGCAGTGTGCCCAGGTGGCCAAGAAGGCCAATGGCATCTTGGCTTGTATCAGGAACGGCGTGACCAGCAGGTCCAGGGAGGTTATTCTCCCCCTGTACTCGGCACTGGTGAGACCGCACCTCGAGTACTGTGTTCAGTTCTGGGCCCCTCACCACAAGAAGGATGCTGAGGCTCTGGAGCGAGTCCAGAGAAGAGCAACGAAGCTGGTGAAGGGGCTGGAGAACAAATCTTATGAGGAGTGACTGAGAGAGCTGGGGTTGTTTAGCCTGGAGAAGAGGAGGCTGAGGGGAGAGCTTATTACTCTCTACAACTACCTGAAGGGAGGTTGTGGAGAGGAAGGAGCTGGCCTCTTCTCCCAAGTGACAGGGGACAGGATGAGAGGGAATGGCCTCAAGCTCCGCCAGGGATATTTAGGCTTGAGATTAGGAAAAAGTTCTTCACGGAGAGGGTGGTTAGGCATTGGAACAGTCTGCCAAGGGAGGTGGTTGAGTCACCATCCCTGGAGGTGTTTAAGGTTAGGGTAGACGAGGTGCTTAGGAGCATGATTTAGGGATTGGTGGGAATGGTTGGACTCGACGATCCAGTGAGTCACTTCCAACCTGGTTATTTTGTGATTCTGTGATTCTGTGATGTTAAGAAAGAAGTGGATAGATGAAAGAGACATTTGCTGGGTAAGCGCAGAGAGGTACTTGACATTAACCGCATTAAAGAGGTGAAGAAAGTTAATGGGAGATAGAGAAGTGGAGAGGACAGGAAAGAGGTGTATGTCATCTTCACCCACACGTTTGCAATAATTCCCAACCTTTTCTTTTGTATATCCAAACCAATATGTATAAACAGAAACTTCGTAAACTTGAAGTAATCATCTCATTTTCAGGAACTTCGTATCTGATGATATTATCTGCTGAATTTATAAAAAGTTTATTAAAATCTCACCTGCAAATGTATTTCACATAAATGATATACTTGTGATAATTTCTTTATATGGCACTGTCACAAAACTTGTCTTTATATTCAGCAGGAGGGTAAAAGAAAATTGCATCAATTTTCAAATCTTGGCTCTTCTTCAGGATTTTATGCTCACTTCTTACCATTCTGTCTAAAGATCACTGTGATATGCTTTCCATTCCAACTGCAGTATTTAGTTGTTACAGTAAAATCAAGGGACTGGAAAAAAGATAATAAAATATTTTATTTTTCAAGTAGTTCACTGAAAAGGGAAAATTTCTCTGTGAGATGGGATGAGAGAGAGAAACAGTAGTTTTTCATTTGTAATCTCTTGTCAGCTCTTCTTCTATTACACAGAGAATTAGTGCACAGATTTAAAAAAATAGAGATATTAGGCAACAGTGCATAAGCCTCACGACTGATGTAATACTGCAGCTTCATTTTCCCATTCTTCCCTAGATAGTTATGGGATATGGGCTAAAATCCTGGCTCCAATGAAATAAATTCCAAAGCTCCAACTGACATTCTTATGATGTGGAGATTTATATAAAATACAGTATTTTCAAGTGACCAAAAGTCTGCATTTGGACTATTTGTAAGAATCTAAAGTGGCACAGGAGAAACTGTTGCCATTCTTGCAACTTTTCTACTTGAGGTGGTTGCTTTTAGTTTCAAATTCTATATGCTTTTGTTTTTTTATACCACATTTTGAGAAAGAATGCTTAATCTGTGGTAAACAAAATCAAATGGCAATAACAAGAAAACAAAGAGAGTCCATTAGAAGTTTTCTTTTAGCTAAAATAAAGTGATATTTTTGTAAAGTTTTTCTTTAATTTGATGTGAAATATGTTTTCACTTCCTCTTTGAATTTTAACTTTACACTTCTGAGCATGATGAATGACCACAGTGAAAATAATGTCTGATTGTATGAAACTATTCCCAAATGCAGATGGGAGGCAGACATCAGTCTCTTAAGGTCTGAAATAAAAGCTACATTAAAAAATTTTATCATTATGTAGAATTATTTCAAGGTATTTACACTAAAAGAAGAAAAGCTCTGGCACTGTTCAGTCCAAACAGCTGAAGGACATTTTCTCTGCCTTGCATGACCTACTTTTAAAACCACAAGCCTTTAAAATGTCAGAATTAGTAGATCTATCCGTCTTAGTATTTTACACTATTGAGGCGATGCAGAAGATTAAAATTTCCTCTATTTAGACAAACATATCTCCCCCCAAAACTATACAGAATAGACAAAGCAATGTGAAAGAATAATTTCTAAAAGCTTAAACTTTATATATAGCATGCTGTAACATAATTCTATAATACAAGCAGTCTGTAGTATAATTTGTGTTACCTCTTCCTATGTTAAAACTAGTTTTGGATGCCTGTTACCACAGAAGAATCTGATCTTTAAAAAATAACTTAAATTACAAATTAAGGACTGGTAGCATCACTCTCTTACACGAACAGCAACATCTCTTTTCAGAGTCAATTTAAAATAAAGTTTTAACTTCTACGCAGTTTAAGAAGACGAAATATGTCTAGAATGTGACTATTGCCCTAGTTTAAAATCCATCTTAGGTCAGGGTCATCTTTTGAGAACATTTGAAGAGTGAGGGGTTGATGAATATTCACTGCCTGTTTTGCTAAACTAGAACAATTGACTTTCCTTTGATATTGACATTTCATGAAACCTTGTCATATGAAAGGTGACTGCAGTCTTCCATAGCTCTCAGCAACTGGTGCCCTGATAGAAACCTACCAGGATTATTCTAGAGCCCTTGTTTCTAAGGGTTGACAGAAAATATTAAAATGCAAAATGAATAATTGAAATATGACATGTTTTAGCCTCGGGAGATTAAAATATATTGTAAAGGCATTCTTCATATTCTGTATTCCTTTATTAAGTGTAAAAACATCTGAAAATTGTTATAATCTGAAAATAAAGAAGTATAGGTAGGATGGGTCTGCAGAGATGTAAATATTATAAAATTACAATGCACAAGGATAGTACTCTGAACATATTACCTGTATTACCAGAAGCTTAGAACTCAAGGTACTCAGTATCTCAGCACAAATCTCCATCACTGGAGGAAATGAAGAAAAAATTAACTTTTCGTAAGAAGCTACTAGACAAGAATGTCATGCACATAACTGTTTTCAAATAGTGGTTCTTTCTTGAAGGATCAAACCACTTCTTCCTTTCCAAGGGCCTCATTTAAAGGCCTATTCTATTGTTTAAGATGGTTATGGAACGTGGGATATCTACATATAACTGTTGCACGCTTGTTTCTGCCTGAATGGCAAGGGTTGGTATTTACATCTGCAAGATGGGAGCTGTGCTTTCCCATCAGAACTGAGACCTAGAACAAAGAAGTGAGACCAAACCACGTGGTGCAGGAGGGGAGCAGGAAAGGCAGCAACCTTAATCAGCATCCTTGGTCACACAAATGAGGATGTGTTCACAAGTAGTGGCCATAGCATTATTAATATCACTAAGAAAGAAAAAAAGAAAGTAATGTTTACTTTGTTGATCTGTGATTCTCCTATATTTTGTTGTGAGTTTGAGAATACTCTCTGCTAATTTAGCTGAGCAGAACTGTACTTTTTTTTTCTTTTTTCTATGAACAAGCTATGCAAACAAAATTTCCTGTATAAATGTAATCCCTTAAACCTTTCTTTCTAAAGTCAGAATCTATTTGTGAATGGCAACAAATCCCAGTGGTATGGAAAAACCTGGAAAAAATGCCCTAAAGATTCAAAGCGAGAAATTTCCTGAAAGACAATTAAGATTTTGTGAGATTTATTTCTTACAAGGAAAGGACCAATTCTTTGTCAAATTTTTGTTCTGTCACTCATTATTCTTTGTTTTCCAAAACAAAAATGAGAAAACATTAAAGAAGTATATATGGTAGGTAATACCAAGGCTGAAATAAGTTTCCCATCATTAACAATGTATGAAGTATGCACCAGCGATTGTATAACATTGTGAATGAAATACTTGTAACAGTTTTAGTAAAATATCAGAACATCGATTCCTATGAAATGCATTTTCTGCTGTAAAATTGGTTATATTCTTATATGTCCTATTCAGGAAATAATGACAAGGTTCCAAACAACTGTATGCATTACAGGACTGTATGTATTCATGCTAGGAGTTCATGTAAATTAATTAGTTCTGATGCACAAGACAACAGTTATCTTAATGAAACAATTGTCCTCATCCAAAACTAGACTGTAATTAGGGGTGTGAGCCAAAGTAAACAATAACAACCTCATAGCTTTAAATATCCCAAAGGATTTATGCATATAATATGCAGTTCAAACAGTATAGTAGATTAGGAAGCTAAGTAAAGTTGAGCAGTTTCTTTTTTCCATTTTTTTTGCTCTTTTTATTCCTTTTTTTTTTTTGATGTGATTATTAAAAGTGGATCAGAAACTTTGGCATGATTGCAGCTATGCCTTTCTGACTTTCATTTTCACTTTCTTATGCTTTGACAAGTCCAGATTTTTTTTTTTCAGAGACATAACTGAAGGTCATGCCAGCATTAGCTTTAACAGACTTTCTATGATACTTAAAGCACAATGATCATGGTAGCACAGGCCTTAATTTTGTCTGCACATGTTCAGCTTGGGAGAAATTATTCACTAAATGAAACCCGTATTGTTGCTGCATCTATGTAGTTGTAAGTATTTGGGTTAGGTACTTCGAACCTACCTTAAATGTTTTTATAGGGTTTGCAATCGTCTACCTGGATTGTAAGGTAAATGCATTTCACAATACTATACCCCAATGCTCCTCTTGAATATGCATCATGCCAGTATAGAAGAAACACCTCCCTATCCTCTAACTTACCTCGTTACTGTATATAGTGGCCTGATAAAATGACTACTTTATAACTAGGTAAATTAAAATAATCCTAGTTAACTTAAATTTATAGACACAGCAAATCTGAGGAAATCACAGCCGTTGGCTAGCATTCTGCAGCAAAGCAAGGTTGTTTGCCGCTTCTTACAAGTTTGAGATGAAACCTGTGCAGCTCCACCTATTACACAGTTTTGGGAAGCTGTGGATGCAATAGTATGCAATAGGACACAGTAAACTGGAAGAAGTATCATAAAACCCAGAATCTATAGTTCTTATTCCTCACCTCTAAGTGCTAAATAATAATTGTGTCTACCAAGCAACCAAATCATTGAGAAAGTGACTGTGTAATGAAATTATCTCAAAATTTACCTACTAAATTATCTTCTGCCATAAAGGACAACAATGCTGGTGGTGCTCTTGGTGCTCCCTGCTCATGCCCATGACATGTGTCTCCGGTGATTGTTGATCTTCCAGTCTTAATTGTGTTTTCTGATATTGAAAAGTATTCTGAGACATGTGCTGAGAAGATATAAATAGAGTAAGCAATGAAATATAGAGAATTTCTACAGTGCAGAATAAATGGCCTATAAAAACAGCATATGTGGGCAGATGAACTCTCTCATGTTTATGTTCAGGAGAAGTTGGGGGGAAGAATGCATACACATGGTAGTGAAAAATGGCCTTCACTGTAAGGTATAAGTATGGATTTCAGTTGCTATGCAAATCAAAGTTAACTATGAAATGATTTTTAAAAAGTCTTTACACATACCCATCCTACCTATAATCTATTAGTTGATTTGAGCCAGAATTTTAGAGGGATGTAGAAGTGCAATTACTTTTATATAAAATAGAAAATATACTTACAGAGATTTCATAACCCAGGTTTATGTCCCAAATTCTAGAGTAAGTCATCTGAAGATTTGCTTGTAAGGTGTATGGGTTTTTATTTTGTTGTGCTGAAATATTTATTTTCAGATTATAACAATTTTCAGATGTTTTTACACTTAATAAAGAAAAAAAGTTTCTTATTATACTTCTATATAAATTGTTTTTAAAATTAGATTATCAGTAAACTGGTCTTCCCATGGCAAAAACAAGAAGAAAAACTAGCAGAAACTACCATTTTCTTCTTCCCAGAAAAAGCAGTAGTCAAAAACTTGCCTTATACTTTGTCTCAGTTGTTCATGGATTAAGAAAGAATGGGGATTACAGCTTTTCTGCATCAGCAATTTGTTTTAATTTGATAAAATCTTTTTCCTACAATAAGGTGAGCCAGACCTCAACATTGCAGATCAGCTTTTCATTACTATATGTGGAAAAGAAAACTTGAAGCTAATCATTAGTTGAATTATAAACCCTACCCATATTGTAACACAAATCCTAGTGGGACCAGGGCCTGTAATCCCATAATTGCTATAACAAGATGAAATGTGTACACAGAGCGTGTAGAGTACAAGGTTTTTATTTTCTGACTTTGTCTTTCTACTCTCTTCATTAATGTACAGATTTTTTTTTTTCCTGGGCTACAGAGCTAAATATGCTACATCAGCAAACAATAAAAGCTTCAAACAGGAGTGTTTCCAAGGAGACCCTACTGGCTTGGATTTGGTATGACTTTTATTCTTGTGGAAGCCAATCCCCAGCACTGAATAAATGAACTTTTTTTGAAGTGCAGCTCGTAATTGCAGCTTAAGATTTTTCAATATATTTATAAAAATTACTAAAATATTTAAAATAATGGACAATATTCTTGTCGTTCTCTGGCTTGGCTCTGCAGGAACTCACACTGTCACTGAGACCCATGGTGCAAGAACCATGGTTTAAAAAGCCTCCCCCTCTTCTGGAATTTGAAGAGGATGATTGTTACTCAGATCAATACCAGCTGCAGTGGCAATGGAGAGCTAAATTTTGACTACATCACGTGCAACCTTCACCTGCACAAGGAGTGCCTCGACTTTTTTCTTGGACCCTTTTAGAATTTTTGAGGCTATTTGAGAGCCCAATCCAACAGAAGCAAGTGGAAGTAGTCTCTTCAGTGGATCTAGGTTTTATCTACTGATGGGGAACAAAGGTAGAGTTAAAAAAGACAGCAGAAGGGGAGGGCTTCCTCTCATTTTGTTCCCTTTTCATAATCTCCTTATATCCATAGCTAAACCAACCTTTTATACTCATGAACACAAACTGATTTGTTATCTAATTCATTGACAACACATTGCTGCTTAGGAAGGCTTCAACTCTTTCTCGTTCTCTATTCCCTTTGCTTGTCTTGGGAAACATTTTCTTGGTTGCTTTCACATATATGGAGATCAACAGAGGGGGACCAAAAAGAAAGCTTTTCTGGAGGCTGGTGAGGAAGAAAGCGGAGACAAGATTTCCCAAGACATGTGAGCACAGAGGGCATGGATACAACAGAAATGTATGCAAGAGGGCAGTTGAGGTAGTCGCTATGAGGAAATGGGTCATCTCTAGCGTGGTCTTTATGTTATCCTCAGATTACTTCTGTGTTCAGAATAAGCATGAAATGCAGAATATGGTCATAGTATAGTTAGAAATTTTAAACGTATTGTGCTATAAATATTTTATTACAGCATGGATCTGGATAATATGAGTGACAAATTTTAGCTGAATGTGTCAAAGGATGAAATGGAATCAAAAATATTTTTTAATTCAATAATTTCATCAAAATAACTAAAATGGGAAAAAATTGGTTTAATAAATGTTTATTTTTACCCATAGATTTATATGCAGATAAGGCAAAACCAGTGGCTACAAGAAACTTCTTCAGTTGTAGATACTATGTAAGGTCAAAATGAACTAGTGGAACAAAATAATGTTGAATTAGCACTTGCAACATAAAGTATGAAAGTCCACTGTTAAACTCAAAACAAGAAGTAACTTCAGGATACTAGTATTAAAAAATGTTATTTTTAGCAGCATCTGTGATTTATACCTTGCTCACTTGTTCTTCCTTTTAAAAGTGAAAAGTGTATCATTTTTTAAGATATTAATTGACTAACTATCCCCCTATTCACAAGTTAATTAACGAGAAAAAAGAAATAAACTTTTTTTTTTCTGTGGGAAATGCATATATTAAATTCCAAAGGAAGAAAAGTTAAACATTAAGAAAAGGATAACAGAGAACGGTGATTTTCTGTGCTTTGCTAGTGTCTTGGAAGCCTTGATTTTTGCCCTCAGCTAGTCTCCAAGCATCTTGAAAGTAAGTGCTGACTCACCTACCGAATATTCATAAATCACATTAAACTGTATTTGTCAACAAATAGGTGCCTTGTTATAGACTGACATTGTGAGACAATGCTTTCCTTGTTAAATTTGGGTTTTGAAATTTTGCCTTTTATTGCATCTGAAAAAAATCCAACAGAACAACTGGTTTTTTTTGTAAAATTATTTCATGGACTTTTCTGCCTTAACTGCAGTCTCAGCCATGTCATTTGCATTTCCAAAGTGCCTTTCATATTGCCAGCACATAGAAACTTCATCTTCCCACTCTCTGTGTGCTAATGAAGTGCTGATGCACAACTAGTATTCAATTTTCACATACAAGAGTGAAATACATTAGTTTTATCAATGTAGAAATGAACACTATGCAAAAAACCTGTTTACAGTTGTTGATTTATTTATCTAGGAAAAAACAAATCAGGGAATAATCTTTGACTGTATTGTTAGATGCATCTTAATTCATGTAGAGAGAAGACTGAGGTTCTTAGACAAATCTTAGAAATTATGTCAAGGCACTAAGTGCTGTAAAAAGCACATTTGAAGAGCAATTCTTTATCCCATAACATTTGAAGTCACAAGAGATTTCTCATTTATATATACTTTAAATAACTATGTGTTTTATAACATATACAAACCCCAATACAATGATCGATTTGGCTCATATATATCAAGATGACAAAAAACCAAGAAGCAAGCCATTTTCCTTCCACAGCAGCTTTCTATTTCTTTTTTCCTTCTATGAAGCTCTATTCCTTTTACACTCTTCATTAACTTTAGAAACAAAGGTGTCAGATGCTGGACATGCTCCAAACTGATAATACATTAGTTTATTTTCTCCCCAGCATAATTAGTTTTTGGTGAAAAATAGACTTGTGGACAGAAGAAGAATTATGTATTACATTGTGGGTTATAAAAAGCAAAAGGAAAGAAAGCTGTTCAGTGACAAAAATATTTTTTTCCTTACTTTCTAGAATAAAATAGATTTTATACTAGAAAGACTCTATAAGCCATAGGGGTTTTTTCCTGGATTGGGATCAATAGGTAAGGGGTGTGGTGCTCTCACTTGAAGTTTCCATTGACTGAGTTCAGTGCTCTTGTGGATCATAAACTCTGTGCAAGTTTAAAACTGGATTTATTTGTACTTAAGAATCTTAATTTTACATCTATAGCTGTTAGTTCACTGTGGTTTGGCCTCTATTTAGTGTCTTTTTTTTTTTTTTTTTTTGCTTTCCTGTTTCTATGAATGGGGTTTTTTTTAAGGCATTACTTGCTTATTTTGAAAATCTGTTTTAAGAAGGCCAAACTAAATCAACAGCCATATTTGTAAAATTTTTAACCCAGAATAAATCCCGTAAATAAACTTAATTCCCAGTGCTTTGTATTTTATTTCCCAAAATCTGCATAGCTCCCCCAGAATTACATAGTACAAATATCTGTTTGACTGTCTTCTGAAGATGCCTTGTGGAGTTGACTTTATGCTTACTCATTGTCGCCTAGTGAGCAAACAGCAGACGTTGATTGCATACATTCTCGTTTTAATAAAAGCTTTACTCATATATGGAATCACCAGTGATAAACAGGACTTCATTTCTCAATATACACTGTTCTTTGACTATAGAGCAAAGACTAAAATAAGATAGCCATGTCTCTTGCTGTAATAAAACTTTGGTCAGTTGAGGTCAACTGACTTGTCTGTGTCCCCTCCCAATTTCTTGTGCACCCCCAGCCCACTGGCTGGTGGAGTGGTCTGAAAAACAGAAAAAAGCCTTGATGATTTGTAAACACTGTTTAGCAATAGATAAAATATGGATGTATTATCAATGCAGTTTTGGTCACAAATCCAAAACTTAGCACCGTACAAGCTACTATGAGGAAAATTAACTCTGTCCCAAACAATTAATTCTTTATGAAAGGTTTTGAATTTTTGAAAGGTAGCTTAAAATATTTTTTCATTGTGTATTTTTAAAGGAGATGGAATTGCTTTCTCTCTTACTCTTTAAGAAATCACTGTTACAATTCAAATTTGAGTGTTTTTCCACTCCTTCACAATTAATTGCTTCACAGAAACATCAGTTCCTTTCACTTCCTTCTGGATTTAAACAGGAGCAACTATGACTGTACTTTGTCCTGAATCCTGACCTCAGTGCCAGGGAAAGTCATGGAACAGGTGATCTTGAGTGCTATCATGAAGCACATGCAAGAGAAGCAGGTGATCAGGCCCAGTCAACACGGGTTCACAAAAGGCAGGTCTTGCCAAACTAACCTGATCGCCTTCTGTGACAAAGTGACTCACCTGCTGGATGAGGGAAAGGCTGGGGATGTGTCTTCTTGGACCTCAGTAAAGCCTTTGACACAGTTTCTCACAGCATTCTGCTTCGGAAACTGTCACCCTCTGGCCTGGACAGGCGCACACTCTCCTGGGTGCAAAACTGGCTGGATGGCCGGGCCCAGAGAGTGGTGGGAAATGGAGTTAAATCCAGCTGGAGGCCAGTGGCAAGTGGACATTTTCAAATACCTACAAGTCTGAGGCATTTGAAAGAGAAATACCTGGCCTCTGGAGCCTCTTCATGTTTAGACACAATCTGTGCCTGGGTTGTTCACAAACAGCTTTGCAGCTGAGATGCTGAAACATTATCAGGGTGTTCCCGTGGCTGGAGGATTTTACAGAATGCCAGCTGAGACACCTTGGAAATTCCCAAGTAAGGCAGTAACTAAGCTAACTTTTTTTAACATTAGATTGAAATTCTTGTACCTCTCCAACTGCCTAAAATCCACTCCGGATCTACCTCCTGGTCACTAATTTTGTACTCCATAGTAGTCACCCAGTTGTTAGCGGAGAGCACCAGAAAAGTGGTTCTAGAAGTGAACATACAATGAAACCCTATTCCCTTTCAAACCAGTGTAGAGTTTTGACCATAGTTTCAACAAGACTTTAATTTCACTCCATGTTCAGCAGTTCTTCTTGACAGATGGTGAGAAGTTATAAACTCATCCTTATAAGCAACATATGACTGGCCCCAAGTGTCATCTCATCAAACTCCATAAGCGAAGGCCTTTTTATGAGCTTTTTGCAGAACCATTAATATGATTTTGTATGTTAACAGAAAATGGGCATAACATAATCCCTGTTTAATTGACATGGGGATGAAAAATGAAGATTTTTTGAATAGATAATGGATAATTATCCATGTTTTCTATAAGTTTACTCATTCATCACAAAATCCTGTACAAAAGGTGGAAAAAAAAACCCCCAAACGTAAATTCTTGTTTTTTCCCCACGTGGCAAAGTATAAACTAGCGATCCCTTATAGTCAGCTTTTTCTCCTACAAGGCAAAAAGATGTAGTGGTTTCCCTTACTATTTCTCAGCTGATAGAATTTCCTCAGTGTCTTATTTTTGGTTCCAGGAATACTTTGCCAAGTATTATGGTGACCAGTAGTTATAAGGGCAGGCTCTGCTTTTATGGTTTGTATTTTTTCAAGTGTGTAAAAGATGCATGGATGAAAACCAACAAGTTTTCTTCTTAGTGGCTAAAACTATTGGTAAGGAGAAAAAAAAAAAAGTGCATGAGAAATGACAAGTATGCAAAAAGAGCTAGAAAAATATAATGGGTACTACAGTCCTGGAGAAACTGGAACAGTCTAACAATTGCTCAGTTTGTCTCCAGGTGTTCTACTGCATCTCTTTGCTGAAAAAAAACACCAGAACACCTGAATATTTTATAGTTTCTACTAACAACAAAAAGATCTTCAGGAATTTTAAGATGTCTGAGCTTTTTATTATACAAAGAGCTTTCAGTATGAATCCTTAAACTCTTCAGGGCTAAATTAGAAGAATAACAAAGATTTATCTATTATTTACTTTACATATTAAATTATTCAGCTTTATTCAATGTAATCTTATTTCATCATTTTATCATGAACAAAATGCAGTGCACAAATGCTTGTGTGTAATTCTTTGATCTTCACAGCTATCCAAATGGAATGAAATCATACCTCTGAAAAGTATATGATACTCTTATAAATGTAAAGCCAAAAATTCCATATAAGTACCTCACCCTTTTGTTTTTCTGTGCAGAGTAATACAAGACTAGGTAAATGGGCATGAGATTGTCAACTTTTTTCCAAGTATAGTACTTTCACCTTCGTGGTGAGCTTTGAAAATTGATCAAGCTACTCATAAGCCTAAAATTTGTGATCATAATTCATTATATACTTCTGCAAATTCAAGACAAAAGGTATTGATAGAGAACTGCTGATATTACAAGTAGTATTTTTTGCAATGGTGTAATAAATTCACGTTTTTCTCTTTCTAATGTGGTAATGAATACTTAAATAAATTATTTGGGTTTTGTTTCAGTTTAATTTGTCTTTAATATATGTCTGTTGTTATAATGCATGAGAAAATACTTACGAGGAAGTAAAATGATTATTTTTCCAGCAAAATAAGTTCAGATTGTAGAACAGCATGTCAAGAGCACTTAACTTTGAGAACTATAAGGGAAGAGCTGAAGTTTTATTAGACTAATTTTATGTCTTGCTACACACAAAGGCATCCCTTGTAAAATATTCATAGCTCTGTAATATTCAGCTTTGTTCTGTACATGAGATGGGACAAGAGCTAGAGTTGAGGCTGGGAACTGCATCTATACCTGACTGAAACAGCTACTTCTTAGACAATGCCATGAGAGAATGCACTAAATCATGTTTTGGAGTCACTTGTCCTTTATTTAAAAGAAAGAAACAAATAACATAAGCAGCAAGTACTTGTTTTCAAAAAAAAACCCAAAAAACACTCCAAAACCAAAACTACAGACATGTTTAATGAAACTTCTAGGGGTGTAATGCATAGTGTGGTAGAAAAAATGTATTATCTATTCAGTTAAAATCCACTAAGTCATGGATCTGAACACAACATGTCCATCACCATGATTTAATTTGCTCTTGGCAAATGCACTATTGGGAAGGCAGAGTAAACTTTCAGAGATTAACTAACAAATGGCGTCATTCTTCACTTGGGTCAACTTCCTAACAACAGACTGGATAAATGGAGACAGGGCCCATGCTGGTTTTGAGAAGCCTCTTATTTCTGTTAGCTATGGTAGCCTAATCCAGTTACAATAAAATAGATTATAAAAATAATGTAAATATAATGTACGAATAGGAATTTTACTAAATGGGGGAAATATGCTTAGTGATCAGAAAACCATCATTGCTTGGTATCCTGTTATGAAGTCACTTCCATTTATCATAACTGCGAAAAAAGTTGAAACAAAACCTCATTGAATTTTAGAACACTACTAATTTTTAGATAATTTTGAGAAAGCTTCATCACATTTTAAGAGAACCTGTCCAATTTATTGTTTTAGATGGCTATAGCAGGAGTCCTTATTGAGCTTAACTTATAGTTGCATAAAATTTTGGCAGTCTTTGTTATGATTCATCCTGAGTCTTGGGGCTTATTCAACCCAGGACTCAAATATAAACACAGAACTTAAGAATTTTATGAATGCAAACTGAGAAAATATCAGAGAAGATCCTAATGCATTGGGATAGCATGTGAAAGATAGCAAGCCTCATTATTTGTTCCTTTTGTCTTTCCTCTAGTTTCTCTCTGCAAACACCCCATGAGACAGCTGCAGTAAATCTTTTCAAGTTTTGAATAGTGAAGAAAGTTAAGCCAAAGTCTTATGCTGTTTGAGCTACTCATACAGCTGTTTAAAACAACCAAAACAAATTTGATTTTTTGACTTCAACTAAAACACAGCTACTATTTTCAGGTCTCAGTTATTACTCCTTTCCCATTTCTATCTCCTATCTTTTTTTCCCTCTTCCCTCTTTACCACTATTGAAGAGAAGGAGAAAAGAAAAGGGGAATTAAACGCAAGGACTCAAACCCAGCTCTTCCAGTAAAAGAAGGAATTATTTTCAACAGTTTTAGTCAGCTTCAGGCTTTTTGGGAGTCAGCTTCAACTTTTGAAAATGTTTTCAATTGTACAATGATTGTCAAATCTTTTCTTCAAGGGCTGGCAAACACATGGGAATAGGACTGCAACAATAAAGGCATTTAAGAATGGACTATGTAAGAAAGAGTTTATAGTGAACCTACAGTATGTCAGAGACATGGTGACAGAAATCTTAATTTAAACAAAATATATATGGTAGGTTTCCAAAGCATAATAGAACTGTTCCTCTATTACACAAAATTTATGTGTAGATGGCATTCAAGAAAAGACCCTTATGAAATATAGGAGTTGAAAGTATGAGTATTTTTCAGTGTTTTTCCTGGTTGCAGTTAGAAAAGGTAATAAATTTAATGACAGTGAGTGGATTTCTCAACAACTTTCTTTGGTTTGTTGGTATTGAAACAAAACATTGTGAGGATAAGATTAGGCTACTAGCTGGATTTCTGGCAGATACAAAAAATACAAGGTCAGACATCTGTGTTTTTACAGTCTTTCCATTGAGGGATTTATTAGAGTTTCAGCTTTTCTGAAGAGTAGTATGGATGGCCCATGCTGTGGCACTTGCTCCTGGGAACTTTACCGTGCACGCTGCTGTGTGATTCAGATGGGGTTTAAAAGCAAGTCTTAGTGCTAGGCTAAGAGGGGAAATTCCACAAGACAGGGGCAGGGTTTGCTTGCGATAAAATCATCCACTGAAGCTACTATAGCTCTGACATCACATCCCAGGACTGATCTGACAATTCTGGTTTTCCATCACTTGTGGCTAAAATATTGGTCTACAGAGCACACTTGGACCTCATGCTCTGAACTCCCTTCATAGCACATTAAGCACTGCACTCAAACAGGCAGCAGGTCTTTGTCCCAGACTGCACTGCCAATACAAACACTCACACACCCTTGATGAATAGTGAGGAAGCCTTCATGACTGTACTTCGAAAAGAAGTTATTATGGAGAGGCAGCACTCTGGTCAATTTTATAGGTCTCCACTGAGAGTCTCTGCTAAATACCTGACTGCTGACTAACACTGGAATTGGAGAGACTGCACACAAATCACTTTGCTGGTGAACTGGGAGCCTGAACTAATAACATATAGTAGTACAGAAGTGAAGAGCCCAGCTATTTCAGGAATGAAACAGCCCATGTGTTTTGCATGTTTGCATTCTTTGCAGTTATGAAGCTGCAAAGAATATCCTCGGCTCTCTTAGTGAATGGCTTTTTCAGACATATTCATCAATATGTACAGAAGATATGTATCAAAGCATTCAATGGGATGTAGAGCTAGTTACTGTTTGCATAGTGTTGCTTGTCTATGCATTTCTAGAAAGCTGATAAGCCACAGATTTGTCAGGAGAAGTAGTGTGATTGCATTATTTAATGAAAATATTTGGTTATACAGAGAGGAAATGCTCTTCTGGTTGATAAAACACTATGGACAGAGAAGATGAGTCCAGTTCTGATTGATAGAGTATCACTTGAATGCAAATGTTGCCACTAGTTTTGCAACCTAATGCTTTAAAACAATTTGCACTGATAGAAAGAACTGGCATGACATGCCAAGTATTACAGAATCACATAACTGTTTAGGTTGAAAAAGGCCTTTGAAATCATCCAGTCCGACTGTTAACCCAGCATTGCCAGACTCACCACTAAACCATGTCTCTACCACACTACATCTAGGCGTCATTTGAATACCTCCAGGGAAAGTAACTCAACTGCTTCCCAGGGCAGCCTGTTCAAATGCTTGACAACCCTTTTGGTGAAGTAATATCTCCTAATATCCAGTCTAAACCTGGTGTAACTTGAAGTCAATTCCTCTTGTCTTTGTTACCTGGGAGAAGAGACCAACACCCGCCTCACTACAACCTCCCTTCAGGTCCTCCAGGTAGTTGTAGGCAGTGATAAGGTCTCCCCTCAGCCTGCTTTATTCCAGACTAAACAATACCAGTGTCCTCAGCTGCTCCCCATAAGTCTTGTGCTCCAGACCCTTCACCAGCTTTGTTGCTTTTCTTTGCATGTGCTCTAGCACATCAGTGTCTTTCTTGTACTGAGGGAACCAAAACTGAGCACAGTATTCAAGATGCAGCCTCACCAGTGTTGAGTACAGGGGGACAAGCACTTCCCTGCTCCTGCTGGCTACACTACATCTAATACAAGCCAGGAAGCTGCTGGCCTTCTTAGCTACCTGGGCACACTGATGGCTCCTGTTCAGCTGCCTCTTGACCAACACCCCCACTATCTTTTCCGTTGGGATGCTTTCCAGCCATTCATCCCCAAGCCTGGAAGGTAAGAGTGTAACAAGATTCGTTAGAACATGAAAATGCAATCTGACTCTGAATTGAAGTGAATCAGCAAACCATGTGCTAAATTCCTTTAACATGGTAAACGCAAAATAAATTCATGCAAGTTCATAATTTCTCCTAGTCATCTCAGTAAGTCTTTTACATTTTCTTTTTCTTAAAATGCTTTGTGACTAAGTATTTGTAGAAAGACACATTTTTGAAAGCAAGACTTCGTGCTTGAATACTTTTCTGTTATTTTCTCTGATTAAAGTCTCGATTATATTTCTAGTATCTCACATTTTCTCATTATACATGGAAACATATATCATGTAAGAAGCAGTTAGAACCATTATAGCACTGTAAGTTTATGGTGTCACTGAAAAGTTCTGGTTCCTTGCATTTCTGTAACTTGAAGAAAATACACAAGCAAGCACTTAGTAATATTATTACTATACTCTCCACTTAAACAAACACAGAGGAAAGCATAGTCCTTTGCCCACGTTATTTTCCTTCTTTTATTTTCTCTTTTGTTTATCAACTGATAGGAAGAATACTCATTAAGACTGTGTATGAGAGAGACAGAGAGAGAGAGAGAGAGTGTGTGTGTGACTAAAATCACTTCTGTACGCAGAGCTGAAAGACCTGAAAACCATGTAGATTGAGTAAGTAAGGGGCTTAAGAGGCTGGGTGAAAAATCAAAGCTTAATTGGGACTCTGGTTATAATATATTAAAATAATTAATGATGAAACTAAAAGTGAATTCTTAGAAATGCTGACATAGAAATTTTTGATAGACATTTCCTGGATGTTTTTGAACCTTGTATGAGAAGGCATAAGGAAATGTTGACAGAGATCTGCTTGTACTAGGACTTGGAGAAAATTATTTATTTAACCTTGATTGAATTTATGGGAGAGGGAGAGAGAACAGGAAAGTGAAGAGAGCAGGCTTGACACTGGGTCAGTTTCTGTTTCTTCAGGGGTGGCCCAACAAAGCAAAAAGGTTGACATTTTCAGTGGAAAAAAGCAGCCTTCTGTGTAAGTGCAAGACAAGTGGGAGGAAATGAAAGAAAAAAAAAAAGAGAGAAGTACTTGGAATACCCTCATGGGACTGAACAAATTGAAAGAAGTCATTCAGATGATTAGGGATGTGCATTTAGATGAGCTCTCCTCTGTTTGTGAAGTCTAACATGACTACAAAAAATCTAAACAAAACAAAATAAGAATTAATATTAAACTTTCATTTTGGTTGCCACATAATAAGTAGGTACACAAGCAATGCCAGCTTTTACAGGCCAAAAAGGATTACACAATACAAATAGCTTACCCGTCTGACAGCTGATGGGAAACTTTTGCTTCCTACTGTTCATCTTCTGAGAGGGATGAGCCTATTCAGCCTCAAAATGGAAAAAAAAAAAACCAAAACCTTACTTAACTTTCAGAAAGATCTTACCATCATACAAATGCATTCATGACCTGTCTAACCATAGATTTCCAGTTTCATAGTTTGTATCAAATATTCACTTACAAAACACAATAGTTATAAATAGGACCATACAGGTTTAAATGAGAAAGAAAGAAAAAAACCCCAACCAAACAAATAAAATAGTAGAAACTGAAACCTAACAGGCAAAATTAGTTTTCTGGGTCTATCCAGAAGAGTATGCTTGAAACAAATATGCAGCTAGAAGTATGATCATCTTACATCTTATTCTTGAACGATTTTCCCTTGAAGTAGGTGAGCTTGTTCCTTAGAAGGACAAAAACATGCTTGTTGAGAATGTCTATAATAATGGGACCTGTGTAGTTATTTTCTAATATTAATCGTATTGTCACTGTCAGGGCTACTGAACATAGCCTGAATCTTTCCTGTGGTCCTTTAGTGACTTAGTGCAGTTTTGATTTCTGCTTTTCTAAGACAAATCGTAGATTTACATTCTGACTGCTGGTGGATGTAATAGACATACTGTAGGGCTTTTTTTGAGTTTGTATAGGTAGGATGCTTGGTAGCTAGTCCTGGTAGTTGACATGTCACTGGTGATGGTTTCTTCTGGTTTCTTGTTTCTTAATCTCAACAGAAATGGGGTTTATAGCATAGGGATCTGCTGTATAGACTAGAGAAGCCTTTTACCTCATTTCAAGTTAAAGTAAAATTGTTAAGTCTTAGAGTTTATATTTTATGGGAAAATAGACATTCTTTCACATCTTTCATGACAGAGTTTCTTCTTGCCATGTGTGTTACACTGCCTCATTAGTGTGTTGTATAGGAGGAAAGCCAACTCCCAAATAATTAATCACACAAACAGTAAAAAATACTTTTTCTCTCCAGCAACTATATGCCAAATTGCTGAAAACATTCATTGATAAGAAAGGCCACTGGCTGCAAAGAGGTGTTGAATTTACTGCTGTAAATTAATATCAAGGAATTTTATATATTTTTTTCAGAGGATGGCATTCTATGCTAAAGGTGATTTACGTGTATATGAAACAAACAAATACAAAGAAGAATCTATACAATTGTTTTAATTATGTTTTTGCAGAATATGACTACAAGACCTGACAAGATAGTTCCTATATGAGGAATAGAACCCATTTCATTCAATATTACTTTGAAATGAGAAGATTTTCAGCTAAAACTCAACAGTGTGGTACCATTTGTTTGCACAACTGAACCTGACTTTCTGCAGTGCAGTAACATCAAGTGATATCAAGGATACCCTGGATGAGCAACTATTTTTTCTGTCATTTGTGTCCCTCAGAGTGCTTCCCAACAGCAGTTTCATTTAGGACTTGTCAGAACTGCTCTGTCTTGATGCCAGGAGTGATGGGCACCATCCCCTTCTCAAATCACTGCAGTGGTACTGTTGGTTTCAGCAGGCTGAAGTGATTGCTCAGAAAGCCAATGCAGCTAATGGAGGTTTAAGCAGGTGCTGACACTTCTTACTTGAGTGGATTTGTCAATTAAACGTGAAATGAAAACACACATTGTAGGAATAATCTCAGAGAAGACATGGCACTAAGCACTCTGCCAACTCCTGATCAGAAGAATGATGGGCTTGAAGTTACATGGGAAATGTTAAGTTTCAAAGAAAACTTTGAAACTCTGCTCCATACATTTCCACGAATACATTGCATGCATTTTATACATGTAACATTGAGGATCATTTCTACATTTCCTCCATTTCTATATCTGTGGAACAAACAAGATCAAATGAAGCTTGTGGTAGAGAGATGACAGTTTTGAACATAATCTGCCTCCAGGGCATTAGTGGTTAGTGGCATGGCAGGCCTTCTCATTTTACTCTGCTTCATTTCACAATTTGGCTGTTGGTAATGGTTGTGATATTTAGCCAAAAGTGCCCATTCAGTCTTGCAGCTAAACCTACAGGGAAGAACCCCTATTCTGATGTTGCACTGCCCTTTAGGAAACAGAACTGAGGACCTACCAGGTATCCCAGTCACTGATTCTGTGACACACGAATTAATTTGCATTGCTTGGGGCCTGGGGCTCTGGATGGATGACTTGAGTCAATACTGTCTGCAATCAACAGAAGAATCTCATTGATTTTAATAGCACTCTGAAAGTGTTCCTTGGCCCACAGTTTGGGCTTTGAAACAAATAAATGAAGTTTGAACACTGGATTTATTTTAAGCTGTAAAATTGGTGTTAAATATATTTGAGGTTAACCATATGTTAATGACATTAAATGAAAAATTGAGCAAGTCAAATAAACGTAACTGATAGTTCTTGGAAGCATTTAACCTGTCTATAACCATGACAAAAAAATAAAAATTCTCAAGAACATTTCTTGTTTCTGTATATAAATTAGCTGAGTTTAATTGAAATCGTTCAGAACTTGACTTTAGCACAGTTCACTTCTTTTACCTTCAGTTTATTAAATTTTTATGTATTCCATATTCTATGCATTTACTTTTCCAGTAAATGACCACAGTACAGTAGTTTCCCAGCAGTGATGTAACACTACATATATAGTCCAAGCCAAGTTCACCTCAAAGTGTTACATTTTTGTCTTTGTTTCTTACTTTCATTTATTTTTTTCTGCAGAAAAGGATTCCAGGCTGTTTAAATTTTTGTAGTAGGAAATATTTACAGACTATTGCTGTTTATAAACAGCAGCAACAACTATCCTATGCCTTACTCATTGGGTTTGATTGTAGAACCATCAATGTTCCTGCAGATTTTTAATATAATCAGGCTTTTTGACTAAGATGGGATTTTTTTTTCTGATCTTCATTTTAAATGAAGAGCTAGTTAATAGCTAATTGCCTGAAACTTCCTTTTAAGACAAAAAGCAACACACCAATATCTTTCTTAATATGAAATGAATACCCTGAGGAAGCTCAAGATTTTGTGTCTGTTTGGAGACTGGTAGGAAACACTGGTGGTATTTCTTAGTGTGTGGATAACTTTTGTTAGGGGAGTAGAATGTCTTTATTTTGTCAGAACTTAATTTACTTTCTGTTTAACTTTGGTTAAAGGAGAACATTTATCATCAGCTTTTATATGTCACTACAAGACAATTACCTTAGTATTTTAAGGAGTCATATTCACTGCCTCTTTTCAGCCACAACTTGCCCTTCTTTAACACTGCACCTGGCCTATCAAATATTTTTTTTAATTTTCTTTTCTTTTAACAAAGTATTGAGTAAATAGTTAATGTATTTATATAGTGTAAAATTATAAATAAATGTGGAACTGAGCACTGTTTATTGCATCACTTTCTCTGGGATGGGCAGTGACAGTTGTACCTAATGCCAAGAAAATGCCTGCTTTGGCTCAAGATTTTGTAAGCCATTCTCGATCCAAGGACATTTTGAGGACTAGATCCAAGTCTGTATGAAGATGGCAGAGTATAATATTTTGTCAAAAATGGAAACTTAACAGTTGAATTCACTTTATAATTATATAGTGCATCCATTACATATACCCTGTCAATGTATTAGGCTTCATTTTCATTTTAAAAGTACTCCAATACAAGAGGGAGTCAAGATTCAGAAATGTTGCAACTGACCTTAAATACTATACATGAAAAAATATTTATTGTATAAGTTATCAATTTCTGCCATTTTTATTGAAACTCTGGTTTGCCCAGCCCATCATTCATTTTCCAAATATATTTACACCCAAAGAAACACCAAGTTTCACAAAAAATAAGTAAAGTATCTCTTTACTGAGTCAGCCAGTAATGATACTTCATGCTGTTGAATAATTCTTCTATAGTAACAGTTTTTAAAAAATATTTCTTGAAAAAACTTATTTAGAATACAAATGGACTTTTTTAGCTTTCATATGTTTTCTAATGGTAAAAACAAATAGAGATAGCTGACATGCAGACCTCAGTATTACTTAACTCTTGGAGTTAAGTATTTTAACAATTGCTCTTTGGTGGTGTTGTCTTTTCTGTATTATTTTGAGTTGAGATTAATGCAAAATTTTGGCCATTGTAGCATGAATTGGGAAAAAGCTCTGTGTTTCTCATGGGGAATCAAATAACAGTCTTGGTTTTGTTGATCTTAATTCAAAGCAGAAGTGAGCTTATTTACTAAAACCACTGACCTGGATTCAGATCTGGAAATCTTTCACTGACTCAACTAATTCACAGAATCACACAGAATCACAGAATAACCAGGTTGGAAGAGACCCACTGGATCGTCGAGTCCAACCATTCCCACCAATCCCTAAATCATGCTCTTAAGTACCTCATTCACCCTAACCTTAAACACCTCCAGGGACGGTGACTAAACAACCTCCCTGGGCAGACTGTTCCAATGCCTAACCACCCTCTCCGTGAAGAACTTTTTCCTAATCTCAAGCCTAAATCTCCCCTGGCGGAGCTTGAGGCCATTCCCTCTCGTCCTGTCCCCTGTCACTTGGGAGAAGAGGCCAGCTCCCTCCTCTCCACAACCTCCCTTCAGGTAGTTGTAGAGAGTAATAAGGTCTCCCCTCAGCCTCCTCTTCTCCAGGCTAAACAACCCCAGCTCTCTTAGTCGCTCCTCATAAGATTTGTTCTCCAGCCCCTTCACCAGCTTTGTTGCTCTTCTCTGGACTCGCTCCAGAGCCTCAACATCCTTCTTGTGGTGAGGGGCCCAGAACTGAACACAGTACTCGAGGTGCGGTCTCACCAGTGCCGAGTACAGAGGGAGAATAACCTCCCTGGACCTGCTGGTCATGCCGTTCCTGATACAAGCCAAGATGCCATTGGCCTTCTTGGCCACCTGGGCACACTGCTGGCTCATGTTCAGTCAGCTGTCAACCAACACCCCCAGGTTCCTCTCCTCCAGGCAGCTTTCCAGCCAGGCTTCTCCTAGTCTGTAGCACTGCAGAGGGTTGTTGTGCCCCAAGTGCAGGACCCGGCATTTGGCCTTGTTAAACCTCATGCCGTTGGTCTCAGCCCAGCAGTCCAGCCTGTTCAGGTCCCTTTGCAGAGCCTCCTGACCTTCCAGCAGATCCACACTTCCACCCAGCTTGGTGTCATCTGCAAACTTGCTAAGGGAGCACTCGATGCCTTCATCCAGGTCGTTGATAAAGACATTAAACAGGACTGGACCCAGCACTGAGCCCTGGGGAACCCCACTTGTAACTGGCCTCCAGCTGTGTTTAACTCCATTTACCACCACCCTCTGGGCCCGGTCTGGCCCAGACCTCATTCATCTACATTTTTGTCTGTAGAAATATAGATTGGTACAGTTCTAACAGAGTGAATCAAGGAAATATTTCTATTTGCTAGTATAAACTGTATATAGATTATGTGTCATTCCCAGTTTCCTTTGCATGCCTTTTGGGTTTTTTGGGGGGGATGACAGGTGTTCGCTTTCCTGTGTTTGAAAATGGTAATCTTACAATGTGGACTTTTCTGCAAGTATTGCAATAGATTGTATTCTTTCTTATCAATCCAGTGCACCTGGGATGTGCACCCACTTATCCCGTATGAGTGGCCCTAAAGAACAGAAACCATATTTGTGATATGACAACAATTAAAAAGTCTTAAAATGTTCCCTTTGTTTGAGGTAACCACCACACATATTTCCCAAGTGAAAATAATGGAGTGAAAATAAGTTTTTAACTCATTAGGATAATAAATATTTTGGTTGCATTATTTTAAAAAAATAGAAAAAATAAAGTTTCTTTTGCAGAATCTATCCTAAACTTTGGGAAATATTTTAAAATCTTGAGAAGTTAACATCTAGCTAGTGCAGAATCACATGAAACATCTTTCATGAGATTGACCAGCTGACCTTTGCTAGGACTACGAGAACTCTCTTTGTCTATATTTGCCTTTCATATATGAAGCTTCAGTGGCCTACTCTTAGATATTTAATTTAATATAAAATACAGTTGTCATTTCCTTTTCAGAGATAGATAAAGATATATATACTCAAAAAGGGTTTTGTGTTTCAACACAGTTGGGGTGGGATGGCAAAATTACCTGAAGTGGAGCATAGTGACAACTGTCTGTGGTTTATACAAACCACTGGTGTAAAGCCCAAGTTAACTCAATAGAACAAGTCATGTTTTTCATCTTCTCTTAGTATTTCCTAGCCCTTTCTTTTCTGGCTGGAAAGCAAGAAATCATTCTCAGTCTGATTTCTTTCCCTTTTTTTACTAACTGGCTGGAATATTACTTTTTTAATATCCAAATCTATATTTTCTAAAAATAACCTGATTACTATTTGAATTTTCCTATTATGTGCATGGATGTATTGGGGACATTGAAAGTTGTACATTTTTATCCTTTTATTAAGGGAAAAAATACAGATATTCAAAGAGGATTTTAATTTCAATTCTTTTTGTCTTAAATTGATTTACAAATTTTGCTTTCTGATTTCAGTGGAACGTAAAATTTGAACAAAAATATAACTTCACTAAAATGAATATATTCCTATATTGCATTTTATCATGAATACAAGCATGACTTAACCAGTGACAGTTTGATAGTCCATAAAGTGAAGTCTCTACTGGAACACTCATTCAAACACTTGGAAATATTTCTGTGCTACCATATTCCAATGAATTATTTACAAAGTAATGAGCATTAATGTGGTGTAACTTTAACAGAAGAAAGATGTGTTCTTGCTAGAGATCTCAAATAATCTTATTTGTAATTTCACTCTTTCTGCAGAGAATTTATAAATTAGATATTTGACTGCATACTAAGCAAAAATAAAAAGAGTAGCTTTGTTTCTTGTCATTTAAAAAGGACATCTAGAAGTTTATACTAACCTTGTCAGTGTTTGTACCTTACTATGGCTAGCAGAGTCCATGCTTTCAGAAACAGAAATAGAACTACGTCATTAGGACTCAACAAACAGATGCAGTATTATCCTTGGCTCCACATCCCTTACTCAAATGTTGGTCATGACAAGGAATCACAAAACGAAGAGCTAAATCTCTAGCAAATCCACAGGACAACCTCTAATACTAACAGAAGCAATCCCAATTAGAAGTGTGAATAAAATATACTAGAGAACATATGGTAGCATAATTTCAACATCCACCTTTATGTTTAATGTCATACTGTGACGTCTATTTTGGCTTGTAGAAAACAATTTATAAACAACAGAAATATATTCTAATGCAATCTTTGTAAAAAGACAAAGTGAGTTCTCAACTATAAAACTGCCAAATGAATACAATTGTGATAAATCACCTGAAAAAAATTCCTGGAGAGATCTCCTGGCCCTGGTCTCAGACGGTGGCAGCACTCCCATTGACGTCAATGGAGAATAATCTTACCTCTGCTTTTTGGGCTGCCTGATAGGAGGAGTGTCACCAGATGCAAATTTAAGTTTTCATATCAGATACCACTTGAGACTTCTACAGTAAGCTCTATTTTTGCATGACTTCTTTAAAACAAGATCTGACGTGGAGTACTCAGAATTCTGCTCTCCTATCACTTAGTACAAGTTTCTCTTTGGTGAGAGATTTCTTTCTTGGGGAGTACTGAAATGCTTTACTTTTGCTGGAAGGAATTCCTGTCTCCAAATTATTTCATTCACATTCCAGTCCTCTTGGCAAGCTTATGATGTATTTGGGGTTTGTGGATGCAGGGATCCTGAGGAATTTAAAATTGCTGCCTCACAATCAAATCTCCCACTCTTCTCTCTGAACTTAGGCAACCATTGACTCCTGCACACAATACTCTATTTCTCCAAGATTTCTGGAAGCATAGAATGGCAGACAAAGCAGGCAGCTGCCAACCACAAAAACACTCTTACACCTTTCTATAAGGAAGGCAGTTTTTTAAAGGAGATTCCAAGACAGCTTATGTAAAGAATTCTGAGAAGATCTTTTGCCTACTCTCTCTTTAAGTATTCTCCTCTCTTTTTTCCTTTTTGATTCACAGAATTTTCAGTTATAGACCTTTTTTTTTTTTCTAATTCCTGTTTTCTAACTAATTATTGTATTACTTTGCATTTACCTTTACCTTTTAAGTGCATTTGTTCCTTTTTCTGACTTTTTTTCTGCTTTGTGGTTGACCTTTATCAGCCCAGTTACAGTCATACTGAAAGTTTTAGTCTTCAAATAAGGAAAGTGACTAGGATAAGTCAGAAATATAACTTTTTTTTTCTTTTGATGTTCAAATTCTTTAACCTGTCAACTGTAAGAACAGGATTTTTTTCTAAAAAGTAGAAAGAACTCTTTTTATAGCTAGTAACAAAAAAAAATCCCAATTCTAAACAGAAGTAGGGTATGCAAATTGGGTCTGATTTTAATAAGGACTTCAAAAGGGAATATTATTATTTTAATTTACGACTTTTAGCTTTGATGTCAAAATGAAAAACAAATGCATTTTATTTTGCAAAAGCAAACTTTAGAATGATTTATTTTTGTTTACTTTTTGTGTCTGTGATAATGTTATATGTCTTAACTAAACAGTGTTGGTATGTGAAACATTTATTCAAATTGCGTTTGGATCTGTTTGGTTCTCATTAACATAATCTAATCCTTAGGTATCACAGGATACTACATCCCAGCATCCAGATATCTCCCTAAACATTCTCACATACTGGGCTGCCTGATGTTTGACAGTTCATCCAGTAGACCCTTTCCTAAAGCATAGCTGGTGAAAAACCTCGTATAGCCAGTCAAAGGATGGCAAAACTATGTTTTGGTTTAACTACATTCTTGCCTTTTTCTGAAGATGTCTAACCAACCTCTTATTCAAAATCAATATGCCTTTTACAGAATATAAAGAAGCCAAATAACAAGGCTTTCTTGTAGCCTAGTAAGCTCAGTTAGCTTGCTTGTCCTTCATTTATTTCTAGTTGGTTTGAGGAAGATTTTGCACAGATTTTTCACATCAGCAAGTGTTGAAAGATAAAAATCCTGGACCAAATTCTTTTTAAGAGCACTAGTTATTTGGAAAAAGAGAAGGCACAGCTAGTATCCCCCAGCTTTTAAATTAGGAGTGACATTATGCATGAAAATATCCCACACAGATGATGCCTGATCCAGAAAAATGAGGTTGTTGAACACAAGATTGTTTTAATAAACAAGTTGCTTGATGTGTTTGAATAAAATATGCTAAATACAGATCGAAACATTCCAAAAATACTTTCTTCTTTTTAAGAGAACAAGATCCCAACACACAAACCACTAAAAGTTTTGTAACTGAAAACACCTTTTCCAACTCCCTTATAGTTTACTTTTAAAAAATAGCTTCACCTCCTGCAGTTTCTTGTGTTGGCAGTCACAGGTCTAACTGCACCTTCCTTCAGAGGACACCCATCTCAGGACTGAAAATAAAATCATGCATTTTCTCAGTGCATAGCTGTTTAGCTTTTATGTGTGTATTGGGCTATGAAACACTTCCTACAATTCACAGGATTAAGAAATGAGACCCAGTCAGTTACTACGTGTCAGAAGAGATTGCAATGGTATTGCTATATGCTGTGAGGTATGCTTTCACTAATGCCTGAGGTGTAAGGTATCTATATGGTATGGACAGCTGAAATGGGAACTGAGCCATGACGCTTAGAAGACAGTGAATGTGTGTGGTAGAGCAAAGGAAAACTCTCTTTTATCATTTCACAGCATTCCCAGATTACAAAGAGAATCATATAGCCACTTAGAGGGGAAAAGCCCTCAAGAGTTCACTAGTTCAGCTTCCCACCCAAATAAAAGCCAACTTTGAACAAACAGCAGACAAGACTATTAAGGGCTTTCTCCAGTCAGATCTTGAAAATCTTCAAGGATAGTCTGCACAACATTTATGAACAGCCTGTTCTATTACTTCACTGTCCTAATTGGGAAGGGGATTTTCCTCATGTACAAGCTATATGGCATTCCTCAGGGGTCAATATTGGGACTAGTGTTGTTTAACATATTTTTCACAGACATGGACAATGGAATTGAGTGCAAGCTCAGCAAGTTTGCTGGTGACACCAAGATATGTGGCAGAGTAAACATGCCAGAGGGAAGAAATATCATCCAGAGGGACCTTGACATGCTTGAGGGGCGAGCATGTGCTGACCTCATGAAGTTCCACAAGACCAAGTGTAAGGTCCTGCACCTGGATTGAGGTAATACAGGCTGGGCAGAGAATGGATTGAGAATAGCCCTGAAGTGAATGACTTCAGGGTACTGGTGGGTACCTGGAGTACTATACTCAGTTCTGGAATAGTCAGAACAGAAAGGACATGGATCTGTTAGAGTGAGTCCAGAGGAGGGCCACAAAGATGATCAGAGGTCTGGAGCACCTGCCATATGAGGACAGGCTGAGAGAGTTGGAGTTGTTCAGCTTGGAGAAGAGAAGGTTCCGAGGAGACCTCATAGTGACATTCAGTACTTAAATGGGGCCTACAGGAAAACTGGGGAGGGGTTCTTTATCAGGGAGTGCAGTGGTAACATGAGGGTAATGGTTTTAAGCTGAAAGAGAGACCTTGAACAGCCTGGTCCAGTGGGAGGTGTCCCTGCCTATGGCAGGGGATTTGGAACTAGATGACCTTTAAGTTCCCTTCCAACACAAACCTTTCTATGATTCTATGATTCAATATAACACCTTGTTACTGTCCAGGTAGCTTAAAATAATGCTTGAGTAAAAGACAGAAAAAAAAAAAATTGGCAATAGGAGTCACTATTCCTTATCCCAGAAAACCACAAAAGTTTACACCAAATAATGGCAGGACTCTGTTTAAAAATATATCCATTAGAAACTATCCATTCCAATCCTCAGGAATAATCCTACTAACACAGTTTCTGATGGCTGCCTTTCTTTAGGAGAATGTGGTGCTTCATACAACCTCTCCCTTTTCTGAAGTCTCACAACATGTTCAGAACTTGCAAATAACTCAATTATATTAAAATAAAGATTTTGGGGTTTTGACTATTGATAGTATCTGGACTTGCTAGCGAGCACCTAGCTCCTTGATTCAGTAGTCCCCTATCCTTCAGTGGTTCATTATCAAGCTTCAGTATTGAACTTTATTCTGTTATCAACCTGTGTTTTAATAAATATTTAATATAATTAGCTAAATAGGATAAATGGATTTTCTCCAGCCTCTTGTCTGAGACAAGACATAATGAACACTCAGATTTCTACTGTAGCTGTTCTGCAATCCCTTTATACAAAACATATTATAATAAAAAATAACTTTCAAGGAAGTGCTGAAGATGTGGTATTTCTGCAATTGCTAATGTACCATAGTTAATATGCTTAGTAATGTACTTATTTATGTTTGATAGATACAAATGAACAAGGACCTATTCACAGAAATTAGTTCACATCAGTAAATATGCCTCCACTAATTTGTATCCAGACTATCTAAAAATTCAAGGACAAATCCATGAATATAAAACATAGAAATAGTGTTACTGTAAAGTCATGTTATTTTATTCAGTAAAAATTATTTATTTCTGAAAAAACTTAACATAAAAAAGAACTGTATTTCACACTAGAAAAATAACTGGCAAGGAGAAGCTTACAGGATGACATTTAAAGAGTTTGTGTGAATTCAGAAAAACATAGCAAAATTGATTTTTGTAAAGAAGTCACATTCTCAAAAAAAATCAGTACTTATGTTAAAATACTATTACATCTGCATTTCCATTATACAATTTATCTTTCTACGTTTTACAGATCAGATGTAAAGTCTCATAGACAGTTAAATTGAGTTTGGTTGAATTCTTCATCACATGACTGTAAAGAAAATGAATTGTCTTTGGTTTTGGCAGCTTTAAGGCATTGTACCCTAGATATACCTTCATATTTAAAATGAATCCCAGGGGAGATCTGTTCTGTGAATTTTACAAATCAAACATTTGTTGCTATTTTTTTAATAGGGATTTCAGCTCTGATATCTGTTAGTCCAGACCTAAATACATGCTGAATTGAAAAATTAAATTAATGGGATTTTCCAAGGGGTACCTCTGTTACAAGGACTGAGTTGTGGATCTACTCATACCCCTGGAAGTTAGTTTTGGGCTAATATTTTGAGAAGGTTTTTCCTTGTCAGTTTTACATCTGGTTACAGGCAGTAAAGGGAATAACAGATATGAGACGTTTCTTGTTGGACATGTAAGCATTTCTGCTCTTTGTGAAATCTGATATGCTGAAAAAATGGTATTTGCTCTGTCTCAGAACAATGGGAGTAATCTGTCAAACAGCTAAATCTGAATAATTTTTCAAAAATGGAAACATTTTATTTGATATAAGCCCTTACAGTATCTGAAGGGTGGTTACAGGAAAGCTAGGGAGGGACTTTTTACAAGGGCATGTAGTGATAGGATAAGGAGGAATATCTTTAAATTGGAAGGGGGAAGACCTAGGTTAGACATTATGAAAAAATTCTTCATGATTAGAGTGGTGAGACACAGCAACAGACTGCCCAGGGAAGCTGTGGCTGCCCCATCCCTGGAGGTACTCAAAGCCGGTTTGGATGGGACCTTGAGCAGCCTGGTCCAGTGGGAAGTGTCCCTGCCCATGGCAGGGGAATTGGAACTGGATGATCTTTAAGGTCCCTTCCATTCTATGATTTGAAGACAAACCTAGAAGTTTGAGCTTGAAGGCTACCAGCCCTTTCATCAGTCTATATGACAGAAAGACCAGAGCCTAGAAGTCCCCAAAGCCAAGGAGTTTTGGAGCTTCAGGCTGGTAGTTGTGTCACCTTAAGCGCACATTTGGGAGTGTTGGGAAAATATCCAGCTTGAAACAGGTTTTAAAGTTCTGGTCTCAAGTAAGAAAACCTAAATCTCCGAGTTCTCCCTAGCTCATAGGGAAATTCTCAGGCTTCTCTGTGGATGACCCAAATCCACAGTGTAGAGAAAGTGTCTTCTCAATGCTAAAAGTTCTAAAAGTACTTTCCAAGACTATATCCCATTTCTACAAAATAAAAGGAAAATTCCCTATAGCCCACTGCTGTATAAGACTGCAAAAAATGGTATTTGAAAATGGTGGAAATAGTCATGCTGGCAAAATTCATTATTCTGAGTGGTATTATTAGGATATTGGTAATATTTCAATTTTGGAAAAAAAATATATTTTTTTAAGAAATAGTTACATTAAATAGTTTTCCACCTTCAGTTAGGTTTAAGTCCCAAAATAATGAAAGATCATTTAAAATAATCTCTAAAGCAGATTGGTCACCTTATAATTAGCTACAATATACAGGTCCACTTACACCCATGTAAACTTAAATCTGCCTTTCTTTGCAGAAATTTTTAATATGCATTGAAAAACTCTAAAATTCACTGGGGAAAAAAAAGAAAAAACCCAACTTTGCAAGAAATGGCTATTTTTGCCACTATAGTCCTGATACCTTTTCTGAAGGTAAAATATATGGTTTTTTACATTACATTTAGGTATTACCATTATTTATAATGTCTAAATTTCTATGCCCAAATGCGACATAATTGCTGTTTTATTGTCTCTCTGGAAGACAGAAAGCCCAGAAAAAACCACATTCTTAGAATCAGTTTTTGTCCCAAAGGTAGCAAACACCTCTGACACCTCCTTCCACTCTCATTGCTAGCTCAGCTCTGGCAAGCAAGCTGAGAGGATGAAATTGGCAAAGCTCCAGCTATTTTATGCATACAGTAGTTTGGTCCTTTAAAATCTGAATTATGGACCTGGAAAATCTCTCAGGAAGAAAGAAGGTATTCCAATGACAACATGAGAGTGAATTTATTTGGAGGATAGTAGGGCTCAGAAGTATTCATTTAGATTTTATTATCAGAAATATCCATAGGGAACTAATCACTTCATTAGTATGTCCCTGAATCTTGGCAGTGCAGTGAAAAGCTGAAGTTTCATTCTTCATCCTTTTCTGGACATCATGTTACTCACTTCACTCTCTAATCATTGCTTAATACAGGTTTAAAACCTCCCAAGACAGATTTAAAGAAGTTACTTAGTCTGAGTAACACCTTATTCTGTAGGTAGTCTTCCACAAAAATCAATACACTAGCTATGAAGTAAAAAATATGTAGGGAGAGGAATCACAGAATCACTAGGCTGGAAAAGACCCCCAGGGTCATAGAGTCCAACCATTCTTATCAACCATTAAAGCATGCCCCTCAGCACCTCATCCAGAGTTTGTCCAAGAAAATGTCTGAACCACAGAGGAAGAATTAATGCAGCAGTATTTCCAGTAATACTGTGATCAATTTGCCAATTCCACTGTCTACTCAGCATTTGTTCTCTTCCTTTCCTAGACCTAACTCACCCCAACAAACTCTTTTAGAGTGCCAAACCAGTGATGGTTGCCGCAATTATTTTCTCATCTGCTTCTGTTCAGAGGCTGGAGACCTTGGTACTCCACTGTCCCTTCCTTTATTCCTCTTCCAGACCTAGAAGAGAGATCTAGCTGTATAGATCTGAAATAAAGTCTAGGGCAGAAGAGGACAATTATCTGTTTCCTGGTATAGATGTAAGAAAGGAAATGAACAACTGGTTAAATATTAATTTACTAGCTTCAGAATCATCAAAGAATTCTGATTGAAGTGATGAGGAGAGCAACTAAGTACATCTGGCTTTCGGGAGACTGGAAAGTCTACTTTCACGCCAAAGCTAGCCCATAAATGTCTGGCTCAGATCCCAGCTTTGTTGGCCCATTTAATGCACTTTTATTTGACCTTTTTATTAATGTCGATGTTGTTTTGAGCACACACATCTTAGATTCACAACCAGCAAGAAAATTAAAAGACAAGCATTTATAAGAATTAAATATACATTAGGTAGCACTGTTGCAAAGTATTAGCTTGTCTGAAACTTGTGAGAACACACTAGTTTGTGTGTTAACTGTGGATCACATGGTTTAGATGTCAAACAGAAAATGAATATATAAAAGGATTATGGCCTTTTTAAAGTGATTATAAGAAATCACTGTACATGATGTAAATATAAAATCTTGCTTTGAGATTATTTGTGTCTTACATATTGTAGTATTTATAATTCTTTATGTATAATAGCCTTTTTAAACACATAGTTTTGTTGTTTCTGGTAGTGCTGCATCTGCTTAATGTAGCTCTTAGTTTACAGAATCAAACCTATTGTGTTTCTTGGAAATTATTACTAAAAGTATTCAGTGATCTGTTGAATAAACACAAATATAATGGCATTTAAAATTTAAAATTTTATGCCATAAAATTATGAAATTTAATATCATAAAAATAAGGTATTTTAGGAGGGGGGTTATGTGCATGAAATGGAATTGAGCTGTAAAGGTGAATGTTCAGATATGGATGTGTGTCAGACGATCAGATAAATTCAGTTTGGAACTTCTTGACACCTGAGGAGAAGCCAACATGAAATGAATTATGTAGTAAGCATGGATTAAATGAACATTGTGATGTATAAAACACTCTTTCTTTAATTTTTTATCCATAGGTCAAAGTCTTCAATAGATGGATAAGCAAAAAGTATTTTCGTCTTGGAATTTTTTTTACTGCAGAACAGGATGACTCAGGGATTCATTGCGGATAATGTTCAAGCCAATTCAAATCTAGACCAAGCTGGTAGTGACTGCAAGTCAGTACTGACTGTTGTGTCTGAGGTCTGGGGCCATACATGCATATGTGATAGGACTTGGCAGTTAGATGCCAGCTGCTATCGGACACAGAACTGTATAATATAAAGTAACTTCACACAACCTGTTCCTCAGGAGTCTCAGCCAAAAGGCCAAACATAGAATGGGCACTGAGACAGAGCTAAACTTTCCACCCTATGTAGCAGTTGCTTAAAACACATTTCAGCTGGGCGGGTAGTGAGAATGGGATTTTATTAGTGTTGTACCAAGCCTGCGGAAAAACTGAAGAATGGAGCTTCCAGCAGGGCCAGCCTGGTACTTCTCATAAACTCCTTCTATGTTTCACCCCTGTACTTGCATTTGACTGGAAAATGCTAATTACCACTAGCAGCTTGCACCTTCACCATGGCTTACAGTGGTTTCTCATCTGAACACAGCTTTGCAATCTTCTTTCCTTGGGATCTGGTCAGAGGTAGAGATAAATGTTGCTCAGTATGACATGTCACTGTTCAGAGCAGAGATTAAATCAACACTGTTTTATTTAATGTCTTTAAACTGATCAAGTAAGTGCCCAGATAAAGGTGATCATCAAGGACTGAGGGCTGGCGAGGGGCCAGCACACCAGTCCCCTCCCTCCTCCACCAGACCCATAATTCAGCCCTCAGCAAAGCAGACTGGCATGGGCCAAAGACAGCGATAAGACTCAGTCAAAGAGTGGACGTTGCAAAGCTCCACCACAAACACCAGCCTGACCAGGTAGGGACAAGGGCAGGGTCAGGTCCTGAGGTGGTAACCAATGTCACCCAGACTCATTTAGAAAGTCATGGCAGTCAGCCCAAGGTCCTGGTCTGGTCTGGTGAGGCATAGGCTAAAGGGCAGGCATGTCTTCAGGGCACCTGTGGCTTCAGCTTGAGCAGAGACTAGGAGTGTGATAAGGAGCCTCAGCTTAGCAGCAGATCTGAAGAAAAGGAAGCCCATTGCTTTTGTCTCTTTATTTCGAAGCCACCAGCTGCATTGCTCCTAAGTTGACTTTCAGCCCAGGAAGCCAAACCCTGGTTTGGAGATAATCAGGGTCTTCTCAGTACTGTGACCTTAGTGAAACAAACAGCTTGGAGCACAGAAACAGGTTTGCTTTTGGCTTTTTGTGTTTAGTGGATGCAAGTATTACAAGCACTGAGGTAATCTTAAAGGGACTTGTAACTTTTTCAGATGCTCCCAGAAAGAAACTGCTCCACAAAAAATACTGCTATAGATGTGAATTATGGATGTAGGAAGTAGAAAAGCATTTTCATTTCCATAATGTTTGGTATTAGCCAGCGTAACCCATGGTATTTCTTGGTAAACAGCAATCTGTGATTTACACCTTCAGTAATATAATCCTTGGGACTTTTGCAGACACAATGTGTCTTGCCCAGAGGTTCTGGGTTGTATAATGCTTTGGTCAAAATCATGATCCAAATGGGAAAAGCTTTGTTATGTATTTCAGAACTGTGTGATGCAGATGGAGATAGTTTGGAAATAGTAGTTTCACTAGTGGCAACTGTTGAGGCATATTGGCATGGATTTCCTCTTTTTTTGTCATTTTTTTTTTTAAATATTAAAGGGATTCTGTCCCAAAATGCATAACACAGACGGGCCAGTCATGCCTTTATTAAAATTGTGGTTTTTTCTACTAACTGTAAATTCTAACTTCAAAATGTAATTTATCTTTTTAAAAAAGAAGTGACTCCAAAGTTACCAAAGAACACTGCAAGCAAATTAAGCCTACTAATCAGACGACTTTATATTCAGATACCAGCACTATGGTCTTTCATCGATGGTCTTCTGTTCCCCTCAAACTCCCCACATAAGGATTTTCTCTCCTTCCATAGAATTCAGGCAGATTTTTATATTTTTCTTCTTAACTCACCCTATAAGAATAATAAACAGTCTCATTTAAAGGTATTGAAGTGTAATTGATGTCTAAGGTGTATCTTCCTCCTCTCTCTAATATTGACATTTGTTTTCATAAAAAAAACCAACCAAACAACAGACATTACATGACAAATAGACACTGGTGAAGGAGTTATACAATATTGAAGTACACAACAAGACTGTGATAGTTAATTCTCAAAGCATGTAGAGTCTAATTCGGCTTAGATTAGCACCCCAAAGTTCTGGTCCCTATTAAAAGCTGCATTTTAGACAAGAAATCGGACCACATATCTTTCAATAACAAGCTGTCTGGTTAGAATTACATCATGCCCTGGTTCTTGTCACACTGAAAATGTCACAGGATTACTTTTCTGCATGGAGAATCCCTTCCTCCAGCTCCAGTGTGATCTTTGCAGGATAACAGGCTGCTGACTGAGATTGCATGTCAGTGGATGTGTATGCACAAGACAGGCAAGTGTACAAAACACGAATAATTGAGTTTTGTCGCCAGGAAATGAACAACAGAAAAGTAAATCTAAGAGCCATGAATTTATGTTATTGCACACCCTAAGAGCAGAGTTTGTCTCATCATTTCTAGGTAAAGGATAAGTAGTGGCGCAGGAGTGGAAAAACACTGATGTAAAACCAAGTTTAGCATTCTGTAAAAATGTACTGACAGACTGTGTAAGATGTAACTTTCAGATGTCATGCAGAAATCACAATGTAATTGTATAAATTGAAAAAGCTCATAGCTACACAGGATAATTTAGATTGGATGAGACTAGCAGAGGTTTTCAATTTGCCCATGAAGTGGTTACCATAATTATCGATTAAGTGCCACAACTGAATAGCTTGGGACAGGAAACATAGAATCATAAACAATAGTTTTGGTTGGGAGGGATCTTAAAGGTCCAAACCCACTGCCATGGGCAGGGACATGTCCCACTAGATAAGGCTGCCCAAGGCCCCAACCGACTTGGCCTTGAACACCTCCAGGGATGGAGCATCCACAGCTTCCCCGGGCAACCTGTGCCAGTGCCTCACCACTCTCATCAGGAAGAAATTCCTCCTTCTGTCTAGTCTAAATCTGCTGCTCTCCAGTTTATAGCCATTACCTTATAGTCCTATCACTACAAGCCTTTGTGAACAGTCCTTCTCCAGCTTTCTTGTAGGCCCCCTTCAGGTACTGGAAAGTCACTACAAGGTCTCCTTGGAGCCTTCTCCAGGCTGAAAAACCCCAACTCTCTCAGCCTGTTCTCACATGGGAGGTGCACCAGCCCTCTGATGATCTTTGTAGCCCTCCTCTGGACCAGTTCCAACAGGTCTATATCCTTCCGATGTTGAGGATTCCAGAACTGGACACAGTACTCCAGATGAGGTCTCACAAGAGAGGAATAGAGGGGCAGAATCACCTCCCTTGACCTGCTGGCCAAGGTTCCTTTGATGCAACCCAGGATAGGATTGGCCTTCTGGGCTGCGAGTGCACATTGCCAGCTCATTTCAAGCTTCTCATTAATCAGCAATATGTTACACGATGTTAGAAATGCTATGCTTAGGAATTGACTCAAGGTCAAGTAATCGATATTGAATTCATGCAGCTTTCTTTCTGAGGATGTCAAGTCTTTCCCACATCTTACTGAGTCCAAACCGCTGAGCCAGCCCTATTCCCCAGAAGAGGTACTGCTTTGTGAGGAACTGCTCAGCTATCTAAACCACCAACAAAAGTCCCAGTCATGAACCCAGGACTTTCTACGCACCTGGCAATACCCCATCACTCTTTGGGCACCCCCACGCTAACCAAGGCCCCCATGCCAGTCTTTCCCAAACTGGCTTTAGCAAGAAGGATGTTGGGTCTGATCTGACCCTTCCTTGGTGACAGACCTCGCTGTCCCTTTTCTGAGGTAAAGCTGTGAGTTTAAGATAAGTATAGTCAGGGTTGCCAACATCAGTCTGAACCCACAGGACAGCTTGTGGAGTGCTCTCCTCCTTCTCTCCATTTCTGGCCTTATCTGACCTAGTCTCTGTTGCCTGTTCAGGAGGGAGAAAAAATGTCTTATGATGCTTCCCAAGCAACTGTCATCGCTCCATTTCACTGTCAACAGAGTGTGTGAGAAGCAGAGCAATCTCTCAGGCACTGGAGTTGTTCCTGCTCTCTCTTAACCCACACCTCCATCCACATCAGATCCTATTATGCATGACAGTCCCTTTGCCTCGCCAGTTGCAAGCTGTAGTCCTGCCCACTGGGCACTGGAGAACATCTTCCTTGTCAGCAGAGCTGCAAACCTGATGAATTGCAGCCCAGTTGGGGTTGATAGGCATTTTTCTGTCCAGGTGGCACAGCTTCATCCTCAATGTCTGCAGGTGCCATTTGACCTTCAGAGCAAGACTGCCTTTGGAGCTGCTCATTCCCAGCTTTGGCCTGGGTACTTCCCTGGACTTTTGCAGATGCTGTGCTGGCTGTTTAACCTCCTGCCTGAGGCCTCACTACCAAGTAGCACCTGTTCCTCACAGGGCATCACAGAAGGTACAAAATGCTCAGTTCTCTTTGCTTTCCAATGAAAATACTCTTGACAACTCCAGACGTCATGCCCATACCCTATTTTGCTACTTTCCACATTTTCCCATGTACTTTCATCTGGAGAAAATATGGGAAAGGAAGCTTCACAAAGGTATCTTGCCCTTTTTTTTCTCTCATTCATCTCTGGCAAGGATATATGAGGAAATAGGGGTGCTGACAAATAAGACTTACAGATATATGACTTGGCCAAACAAATGTTTCTACCCTGCCTGTCAAGCAGAGAACATAAAGGAGGTGTTTGCCTCTTCCTTCTCCTGGGCTTCTACCTTGTCCATTCCCTATTACCTCAGTGAGTAGTGCAGAAGAGGAAAAGAGCCAGATGATTCCTGCCAAAAAATTCCCATTTCTCTCCCTTGCCACTGGACTGGCCACTGAAGCAAGATATTCCAAAATAATCTCCAGGTCTTCAGATGAAATAAAAAAATGGTTTTTATTACTAATTGGCCCAGGGAAGTAGGCTATGTCCTTCGCTAAGCTGTAAACCAAGTTTATCATGACCAAAATCATTCCCACCATCAAAACAAATACTGAAAAGAGGTAGTCTACATAGCCAGCCAGCTGCATAATCTTTAAAATACCAGACATAAAGCTTACCCCTATTTCAGGCAAGACCAGAAAGCCTGAGCTTCCTGCCTTTCTGGGGGGCAACCACCTGCTTCAGCAGCTGAAGCTGGAAATTCCCTGGTAGGACAAGCAGTCCCACTGAGAAGATGAGACAAGGCAAGTGGAAGCATGGCTGAGCCGTCTAAAAAGCTGGCATCAGTCTTTTGAGGTGCAAGGGGGAGCAGGGATTTAATCCCATTGTTGCCAAGGAAGGAACTTTGAGATAACCAGTGACTCTCTTTAATCTCACTGCCAATTAAAGGTTTTCTTGATGTACAATTTACAATGTCATATAATTTACAATGTTAAATAGTTTAACTTTTTAATACAACTGAATTTATGCCACTACAAACATCAGTTGGTCTTAGCCATAAACCTCTTTTATCATTAAAACTCTAAAATGCGTGTAAGACTTCCAGAAGTTTGCATAAAGCTACTTTTACTTTGCATTTTTTCCCCCTCTCTTCTCATTAAGTTTCACACTTTTGCTCTGGATTTGATACCTGAGGACTTTTGCTCATCTCAGGTATCATAGTTAAGGCTATAAGGACTTGTCAACTATTTCCTGCTTTTACTGCAGTAATTTAGACTCAAAGGCCTGCATCATTTTCTTTCCAAAGTCTAACAATATGCAGTCATAACAGGATTTGGGCTCCCAAATTACATGCGACTCTTATGGAGCTTCCATTTTCTTTAGTATAACTCAAACACTTTTAATTGTATCATGTTAATTTGTGTTGCTAAGTGAATTCTTTAACAGAAGGGGAAACACAGTAAATGTTTATAGTCTCATGTCATGGAAATGGCATGAGATTTTAACACAAGACACACAAAATATGAAGAGGTCTCTAGTTCAGAAGATTTTTGTATTAATTTGGACACAACAGATTTAATTTTGTTGCCTAGAAATAAGTATTGCATCTCTTTAAATACTCTGTCATACTCCTCCTGGCCTTCAAATGTTACTCCAGAATGGAAGAAGTAGCTTCTGCAGCCTCCCAGCTCATACTCGAAACATAAGCTCTATGCCTATGTGTCCATATATAGGAAACTGACGGAAGTTCCATATGTCCACTGATTTTCTGCCAGTAGGTATTATACTGTAGTTACTATTAGATACATAAAAAAATGTTGTATGTAAAAACTGAGAAAGCAGATAAAATTATTTTTCTTTCTTTAATAAACAGTGAGAGATGGAAGTTACTTATGTATTGAAGGAAAGAGAAAACGTGGCAGTTATGTACAAAAGTCAAAGGAAGAGAAATCTCCATAACTCAGCTAAGTCTTTTATGCAGGGTTGGGGTTTTTTTGTTGACTGGTTTTGTTGTATTTTTGGGTTTTATTGTTTGGGATTTTTTAATCAAGTGTATGTTATACTATCAAGGTTATCCATGCAAAATGAGTCACACAATAACATCTGATTTTTCTTGGGAAGGTGGGGCCTTCCTGTTGGAATTGTGAACTTCCTACTACTCAAACAAAAGGGAGTGGAGTATCCTGAGCCAAAGTGCGAAACAGGAAGGATCTGCTGAGATAGGATGAAGCAGTAAATGGATGATATCCTAGAGTCTGACAGAAGAGGTATTATTATGTAGGCTTTTACAGAGAAATGTAATGTATCTGGAAGATTTTAGAAAGCTTTGGATTTGTTCTACATTTTATTTAAACATTCAATTTTTAAACTATTTGATGAACCATGTGATAGTTTTAAATTTCTAAAAGTCATACTTATTTTTCTTGAGTGTAAGTACATTATATTTACATTTATTTATGCATGAATGTAGTGCAACAGATCAAAATATATCTACCTTTGTAGTTTAGCTGTAAATTCCCTCAAAGAGATATAGATCCATTATTTTCTGATACAGTTACCACTTCATACATGATTTCACATTTCATGGAAGTTACTAAAACTAATTTGTTGACAAGAAGTAAAATATTCTCATTTTTAAGTCTGCTTTGGTTTCAGAGCCCTTCATATCCTGCTTTTCAAGTCTTTCTACTTTGTACCAGAATAAAGAAGCTTTTCCACAGTCTTTTGTTGAGGAAGAGTTCATTGACATAAAGCAAACAAAAAGCATATGACATTTTTTTTTGCTGTATCTAAGAACAATCAGTAGTGTTCAGCCAATATTTGAAATAATGCAGTCTAGTTGTTCTGTAGCAAAATTTGTAAATTTCGTAACACATGACTGTTCATTTCCAGCCTTATCTGTGGACAAACATTTCAGTCCAAGAGTTCCTTCCTTGCCAGGTAAACTTCAAACAGATTTTTGCTTAGGGCTCTCTTTGCTTTCAGAGGTATGTAGATTGGGAAACACTGAGAGAGAAAGAGAGAAATATTAGTCAAGCACAAAGATCTAGGTTGATTAAATAAATCATCTCTTCCCAAAACAAACTTTAAATATGGAATAGATAAGTCTACCTGTCTGTATTTTCAGTGATAAAAGATGTGTTCTTAAATCTTCTTGGGAACATGTTTTCTGGTGCATGCCCTTACACATTTACAGAGGGAACAACTTATAAAGGGATATCCTGAACTGTAACAAAAACAGAGATGGAAAACTGTTTAAGACTGATTTTATGTTTCAGCCCATTTCAACAGCAAAATCCAGAGCTTTTTAGCTTGTAGTCCACAGGCTAACCACTGATTTAAGTGAAACTTATAAACTCTTTCTGGCTGTAGGGGAAGAGGAGGATTGCACAAGATACAGACCTGGAGCTGTGTGTAGACTTGAACTGAAAGGTAAATTGAGCAGTGCATACAGCAAATATTGCTGGTAAAGAAAAGTGTCTTAGTAGGAGACAAACACATGGTTTGAGTTTTAGTCTCCCTAATAGCTTATTAGAGTATTAGAGGCTAGTGAGGTAGTTATCTGTTAAGGGGCAGAGGGGGCAGGTAGGAAGGAGAGGATAATTCCTGTTAAACTCAAAAGGAAGGGTATAAATCAATGATGTAGAAAGAAAACAGTTTGATGATCAGAAACAGATCGGAAAGAGAGGGGGAGTCCCCTACTTGCTAAATGCTGTTGCAGGAATTAATTTTGTTCTACCTCATCTGTGAGTGGTGCAGGTCTATCTGGCTAACAAGCCTTTAGGAACAAAAGAAAGGAGAAATGAGGATGTTATTTATCTTTATGGGCTGATTGGGTCCCAAACCATTTCCCGTTCTGTACTGTACTTCCCTTTTTTCACAATGGACTTCTGTGAGGACAAAGTAATAGACTTTAGTGGTCAAGACTCCTTTCTGGGTTTCTCGTCCTGCTCCAGACTGCAGCAGTGTGACAGCTTTTGCTCACAAAAGTATCCTGGATGTGTGGGCATGACCTATCCCTCCCTGTTGTGCTCTGGGTAGCCATTTAACCTCCACGGTCTGTAACACTTTCTCTTCTTGGACTGGGCCACTTAACATGGAAGATGCAGTGATAGAGCCAGAGAAATCACCTGCAAATGAGAACAGGGGTAGACAGGGCTGCCTTTCCCTTGCCTGATCCTTTGCACAGCATGGCTGTGTGGGTGAGAGGCATGCCCTGCAGCCCTCGCCTCTGTGGGGTGTTCTGGGCACAGGGGCTGCGGCAACACCTGTGGCAGCCAAGGAAGGCAGGTGAAGAAGCCATAAAAAGTGTCTGAAGTCCTATTTCTGTTCCATTGTGCTTCAAGACACTGAACAAATCCCTCTAAATATTTGTGATTTACTAGATTATTCTGGTCTTTGAGATGGTAGAACTAGGGATATAACACAAGCACTCTTGTAGCTATAGAGAAACTTTTACTGTTCCTACAGTACCTCCCTTCAAACTCATCCAAAAAAGGATGGAAACAGTTTACTGAGGAGCTGTAAAAGTTATTCTGTGTGAATTCTTTCTTTGAAGAATTGAAATAATACTTTTATTCTGAGAAACAATTATCTGCAGTTGATGAAAATAATTTGCAAGATATGGATGGATGAACAGTTTGATTCTTTTTCCTCAATTGTTACTATAATATTTGTATCCGTATGCACAGAAACTTATATAGATAGTTACAAGTTGTTCATGTTAGTACCCTGAGCAGTGACGTGAGATGGCTCAAAAGCAAGCACGTATCTCTCTTTGCTCCAGGATGACAGTGACCTCTGGCAGTAATGTGAGGTAGATGCATTAATCGCTTCATCAAGAAGTGCCAAAGTTCATCTGCTAGTGCCTAAGGGCCCATCTTCAGTTTGGGTATCATATGTCACATAATGTACAAACACAGAAAAACAGACAGCCTCTGTTTTGAATAGATAGTGATTTTAAATAAATGGGACTGAATGCAAGGAGAAAAAATATTACTAGTGAGTACAAGAGCAGTAATTTTATTTTAGAGTCTTTCTGGGGCACGGGGGAGTGAAGAAATTGAGAGATGTGTAGGAGGAGTTAAAGCAAGCAATCAACCAGCACAAGGGTGATAATATCTAACAAAACCTGTAAAAAAACTGATGAAAACATTGTTCTCTAAATGGCTTTGCCTTGGCTGCTTCAACCTGAATCCCTGTTTGGCTCCACTGCAAAATTACTGAGTACAGTTCTTTGAAGAGTGTGAGGGAAAATCTGAATTTCAAAATACTTCTTCCAGATAAGTCTTGCAAACACTGTTTCAAAACCATATCACTTCTTTTGGTGTATATTTTAAGTTATGTCTGCAGCAGACAGCCAGACCACATGTGACTGAGCTGGTTAAATACAGTACGAGTTTGGACTAGCAGTGAAAGCACTCGTTTATTTGGGAGACCAAAAGCAGGTTCCCAGTTCTGCTATAAAACTTGTGGGTGAGCTTTAAGAAATCATTTCCCCTCGTCATGCCTTTGTTAGAGAGGAAAACTACATCTTGTGATATAAGAATTAAACTGCCAGAAAGGAGGTAAATACTGTTAGTAATTAAATCCATGAATGTGCAGCGGGTAAGGCTGGTTTTCAGTTGCTGGACTGTTCTCTGCAGCTCCACCAGCTGCTCTAGCTATAGCAACACTGCTGATAGGAGGGTTTTCTATCACAAATTCTGTATGCCCTTGTTGCCTAATTAGGGAACATGTGTAATATGATGCTATGACTGTTTTAATCTGAAGGCAGCATATGTCTTAAGCTTCCAACAAATCTCATCAGTTCATTATGTCATGGCCTGAGAAAAGGTGTTTGTATCTGACTTCTCTGACACCAACTTTGTCACATTATGAGAGGGCAGAACACACCATATGGAGGCAGACCTCAAGCTTCGATCTGCCTAACTTGCTTTATAGTCACAAAGCTTTTTGTGACACAGTCATTTATTGAGGTAAATGTCTTCTCCTCTCCCAGGCTAATGGAACTAAATCTTTACTTCAAGTAGTGGTGTGTGCTTTTAGAGCCATGGATCCAGATTACATATTAAATCTGATGAAGTCAGCTTGTAAGCATGTAGGTAAGATTTGGTCTAGATTGGAAAAAAAAAAAGTAGCTTTATGAAATCAGTGAGAAAATACTAAAGATTTCATATGCAGAGTTTGCAAGATTGAGGGTTGTGGAGAGGCAGACATCACTGGCAGACACTTAATGCTCAAGTGGTTTGCTGTTACGATATCATTATTTCCAGTTATGTCAGTGGAAATATGGTTCAGAATCATAGCAACATTACAACACTTCTGCTATAATCAGAGCATGTTGTAGATGAAGAAGTTAAGGTTTCAAAAAACAAAAGATTTTTAAAGCATTAAAAGTTTGAAAATAGAGGAAAACTATCCTAATTCTTTATAGTTATTCTCAAACACCTAGCAGCTGATAAACAGAGATTCTGTGTCCTTTTTTTTCAGTTAAAAGTCTACCAGTTATACTGGAAGCATATTAAAAAAAAAAAAAAAAAGAAATGTAAATGTAGTAGACAGGATCCCAGGTGTGAATTCTGTTGCCACACAAATCCAACTTTGTAAAGAAAGACAGTAATCATTGCATGATGGTAGTACATAATAATAGGTCATCCTGTTCAGGTGTCTTGATGTCACTGCCTGTTTTCTGTAAGGTTTCCTACAGCAAATGCTAATCTGCCAGAGTAAGAGGCACAAAATGCTCACAAATGAATCTTGAGAGATCATGGCAGTGTCATTTCTATCTTTAGACTGACAATCCCAGGTTTTCCTGACTCACTTTCCCTGCAGGTAAAACAGAGTTAGTGCTTATCACTAGCAAATGTGTTACAGGAAAGTCTGGAGGCTGTGGTAGAGGCTGGGGTTGCCAGAGTGCTGTACGGTGGAGACACAGAGTCCATTCCTGTTCTGAAGGTACCTTTTCCATATTAAATGACTCTAACACTGAAAAAGGTAGTATTGTAATGCTGTGGAGTCCTTAAACTGTTTTGTTGTCACAGCTCTACAGAAAAGCAATAGCAATTAGAAAAGCAACTACATAACAATTAGAAATATTAGTCTGATGTGCTTGTGTTGCCTGTATTTTCTTCCCTGTGAATAAGAAGGCTGTACATGAGTACTGGAAAAGAGCAGGTTTTTCTTCTCTCCCACCCTCTTTCTGAGGTACAGTGTTAGACTTTCTCTCTCCATCAAAAAGACCATGTGGTAAAGCGCTTGCTTTAGAGACACTAGCCTTTTCTTCTTGTGGAAAAAAGGAGCTCCTGTTTTATGGTGGCCTGGAGGCTGAAGAACCGCCTGCTGCCAGGGCTGCTACTCTAATGGTTTCAGCAATCACCCTGGCTCCAGCTGAGAGGCAAAGTGGTCAAGCCTCTGCTTACCCTCTGTTTACTCTGTAACCTGGAGCAGCTTCTTTCCCCCTCTCCTACCCACCCCTCGCTCCAGGCTTGTGCTCATAAACCCTAGCGCAGCATCAGCACAAAAACCATTAGAAAGAACCGGCCCTCTGCCTGCTAAAAACGATGTGCTGAGTTTCTTTCTTGAAGAATGAGCCTTTGCTTCACTTTTCCTTCCAGCTGCTGGGAAAATGTCAAGATTAGACGAGTCACATGGCAGATAGATCTGAGTAAGAACTTTTTTCACTTGCTGTTTGAGACTGCAGGAACAAGTTAGTGCTGACCCTGATGTTTAATCAGAAAGAAGTTTCAATATATCAGCAGATTTTGGAGAATTAATTGCTGACATCTGGAATGTCACAGAAACTGTTAATTTCTTCTTTATGCTCTATAGCAAAAACAAATAAATAAATCCCCCACAAGACAGACTGAGTTTCCTGACTACATTGGTTACTTATTTGTATTTTCTTAACCATTTTTTTTTTTTTTGCCATGAAGCACGAAAGCATTTGAAAAGGTAAGTGGCCAATATCAGGTAGACCTTAATGAGTTGCTTATTCATTTTTACCAACAACTGTTACTCTGCTATTGTACCTGTCAAGCTTATGGAAGTGTATTTCTGGCAGGCTAAATCTTTCAAGCTTGCTTTTGTACCAAACCCTCCTGAAAGATAGTTTCACACTAGGGCCCCATGTTCTAATAAAAGAGAATAATGTTGCACTGACTTTTGTTTGTCCTTCTGAAAGTTGAATCTGAGGTTCACTGTCTGATTCAAGTCAGGACCCTGTGCTTTGTTTTATATACATGTATTTTATCTCTTTGCAAGCAGGTAAACTTGTAGAAAGGCATGGCTGCTTTGCTTAAGCATCTTGGTCTCTACTATTATGAGAGACTAACATTTAGGGGTCGTAGAGGTGGGATTTTCAAAGAGATTTTAAAACCGACTTTCCATTTCCATCCAGGGGTTCTTGCTTAACAGTGGCATGAGTAGATTTTGCAACCTCTTCTCTAGCTACCTAAAACCAAAATGAAACCAGGCAGCTGCTTCTGAACTGTATAGCTTGTTCTGTCCATGGCCTTGACAATTTTCTTCTGTGAGTCTATTGAAAGCAATACTATGTCTATCTCTTGTTAAGCTGGGAAGCACCATGCTGGCAGACCTGAACTGCTCTACTGTGAGGAATGGGAAATGTTTTTAAGTAGCTACACGTGTTATTTTTCATATACACTGAAGGCCTTTATATTTGCAAGGCCTCCCCAAAATTAAATATCATTCAATCCCCTATTCAACCTGCAATGTCATATTTGAGGATGAATTGTGGGTCATCTACACAGTATGGACAGGCTCCATTTATTCAAGTTAGGTTTTTAGTGATTTTCTAATTTCAGGAGCATATCTATTGCATGCAAGAAAATTGCCTGAGAAGGTACCAAGGAGAGGTCAGACTCCAAAAGCTATGCCAAATATGGAAAGCTACCAACTGCATAAAGCCTTTTATTTTTGTCTGCAGCACAAAACTCCGGCCCAAAGAATCATGCAGAAGAAAGGATTTTACCAAAATATTCTGGCTAGTTTGAAACACAAGACAAATTTTCTCAGTCCTTTTTTTTTTTTCTTTTCTTGTGTCATAATGCTGAATGCCAGCGCAGTCAAGGATACAGTCGGTCCTGCATGATACTACTTGGCTGTGCTAGGATTGGTAACCTGGCTTAAAACAAATTTCAAGGCCCATATGAAGAAGCTCCTGGTTTACTGTTTGAGATGTGGTCAACATCGCAGGTCATGGCTTTCCTCTCCGGCACACTATACATCTGTCTTCAGTTCTTTTCCGACAAAATTATTCACAATTTTGCAAAAACTAAAGTTCCAACTTTTACTTGCCATGTTTTCATTTTGATCCTTCTCTCTCTCCTTCTCTTGTCCATGCAAATATGAAATTGGTGGGGAGAAATCAGACCTCAAACACAGCAGGTGCCATTCAGAAGCTTTAAAACTAGGAAATGGAGGGCTTCATATTTTTATTTCAACTTTTTTCAATGCATTTTTTTTCCCTGAAAGTTTCCAAAACTAAATTTGTTGTTTTCCAACTAGCTTCTATGTTTATGTCCTATTTGGTCAAGACAGAGAGCAGAAACCATTTTTATTTCCTCTCCCTCTTCCCCTTTAAAAGAAGGGATTAAGTTGGCATGTTTCTCTGCAAAGTAAATTACATTTTTTTTCTCCAGTGTTTCTCACTTAGGCACTTGCAATTCAAATATGATTGTGTATATTTCCCTACTTGCTTCTGAGACTCTGTTGTTGTTGACTGACCCGAATTTCTGTCTTGTTGCTTCTGTGCATTAATGTTTGTCCCTCTTTTACACGATGAAGTCTGGGCATTGGCTGGTTTAATGCCCTGTTAACCTGGAGGAATTAACTGGAATTTATTTTCCTAGGTTAATCCTTCTGCTTTTCACCTTCCTTTTGGATAATATGCATTACACTATGTGAAATAAATGCCTGAATCAGCAGCAGACAGGTTAGCAACAGTGGGATCCAGCTTGGGGACACAGCTGAGGATGCAATCCCCTTGTAGCTCCAGATATTTTGTTTTGGTAATTGTGCGTATACTTTTTGCCTGCTGTTTTGATCCTGCTGTTGCTATTGTTTGTTGGAGACTCATGCTGCTGTGTCCTGCCTATTTGCCCAGCCTAAATTCCACTGTACCCACCCCACAGGCTTTTTGTGTAATGCCAAGCTAGCAAAAATCTTGGCATTCGATTCTTTTGTTACCCGAGGGAGGTATGTGGGAAAGGCAGCTCACCATACGCTCACTCAGGATGATGACTTGGCACACACTACACAGCAGTTCCCACTAGACATCTCTCGGGCTGAGAGACAATTTTGCTTCAGGTGCACGCACATCCACTTTCTGTGTTTGCAGTTGAATTTTATTTGCCAGAACAGCAAAGGATTGCAGCTGTTAGGATTTTATACTATAGTTTTCACACTCCAAACAGCATGTCATACTAATGTATTATTTGTACTACAGTAGTCCCTACAGGCTTTCTTCTACATCTTAATCCAATTGTTCTCACAGTATAAAAGGGCATAGTTAGAACATACCCCAGCCCAGAAAGACTTACAAAAATTTGCAGTGACTAAAAGAGAGTTTAGGAGCAACTTAATCTCCAGGTCTCTGAGAATGATCGAGACTACTCCATTTTCAAGCACCACCCTCTTTCTGAAAGGGCAGGGACCAGATAGAAATCTCACAGCGTTATCTCAAATAAAGAGAAACCACCCCATGCCTAACCCAAGGCTCATCCACAGCCTCAGAAGTAAGCTGAATAAAGAAGCAGGAGAAAGCCAGTTAAAGCTCTTTGGTGATTCAGAAATGGGCACCTTAAGAAACCCCCACAATTCAATCCTGGTTCAACTACAGATTGTTGCAACAAAAGTACAGGGGTTCAGTGGTACTTGTCCTGGAGAAGAGCTTTGAGCCCAGAGCAGGAATCTCTTGACATAATCCTCATCAAGTCTCTGTGGGTACTGCCTGGTACAGCCCTCAGCAGAAGCTGGGGACACATTTGTTTTTAGGGCAGATGCTCTAGTATGGTAGCATGCAAGGAGAGGTAGAATTTGCTTCCTGTTTCAGAGGCTGCAAATGTATTTGGTATTAGACAAACACTGGACAAATCCAGAACTAAGTCAGAAAGAAAAGTCGGCAACTTCAGTCACAACCCTCTGGGCTGGGATAGGTCTCCGTCTGGAGACGACAGAAAGTTGTTAATACCACAGACAGAAGAGGTTTGATATATTTTGAGGTGAATGCCAGTTTCAGAGTAAACCACAAATAAAGTTCTTCATGCCTCTGTTGTATGTCAAAGGCAGACAAGCATTCAGGTCCAGTGCAGATGAGAACAGCCAAAAAGGAGAGCAAAATAGCTGTGCAGGAATAGGAGATTGAAAAGGAAAAAGTTAGTTTTGGTTGCAGTCACATGTGCTGTGAGTCAGCACACATCTGTACTGGAGAGATTTCCTTCTCAAGCTGCTTGTTATCACTTTTCCTTCTCCTCAAAGGCTGCAGTCCTTTCAGGGTTGCTGGCATAGCTGTTAGTGCAATCATGCTCAGAGCCTTTTCATCCAAAATTTGATGGGCTGGTGAAGATCTTCCCAGGCTGTTCAAGACAATCCAGTTCACTGTTACTGAAACAGGTTGGGGGGTGCTTACATGAGGAGCAGAGATGGCAGATTGAAAAGGGCAGTAGTAAATTTCAAATGTCTTCACTATGAATGTTTTGTGTTACTCTTCTCATGACTATTAATATCAATGACATTTTCCTCTGTGATGGTTTCTCCTACTGACTTGCACAAAAGAAGACAGGCCACACAGGATGACTTCAGTTTGAGATTTTCCTGTTTTGTTGTGTTCTTTCTCTTCCTTCTGACTTCTCTATCAGCTCTTATTTTTCACTTAAAGGGTGATGATTTCATTTAAACGGTGATGATTCCTTCCTAGAGAACAGGTATTAGGTAACCAAAGGATTCTCATAAGTGCAAGAATGGGTCTTTCAGATACCAGGCTGTCCTTCTACTCTTGGTTCTTGTCTTTCTGACCCATACCTCTATTAGCAAATCTCTGTGGAGCTCAGAGCTCTTCTGTTTTTTGCTTGGGATGTTTTCATGCTGTTGCCAAACAGACAAATAGAGTTCTGTTTCCACCATTTGATTTAGGGACATTGACAATGGGGCAGAGCACTGTTTAGAGTTCATTCTCTTTCCCCTCTGTGGAATTTAAGAGTCTTGAGACAACTGCCTGGTATGCCCAATATGAAACCAAGTCTGTCACATAACTGAAAGGCAAAAATGGGTTCCCTTGACTTTTGTTTTATTTTTCTGTTATGTTACTTTTTTGTGTAAGTTTCTTTCAAGTCAATATTTACTGCTGGACTATGTTGTCCATTAAGTTGTGATAGGAGGAGAACTGCAGCTTGGAGCTTGCTGAAAAGATCTGAAGCTCAGGAATCTGGCATCAGGGATACTAGAGCTTTGCCAAAATGAAAGGCAAGAAGGAGACTATCTGAGATAGGTCACACACTGTGTTTTGGATTTGATTTCTTCCATCTGTTTGCTGTAACTATCCATTCTCAGTCCGGGAAAATGCTTGTTTGAAGCGTATCATCTTTCTTTACTCTCCTAGTCAAATTCACCCTGCAATATCTGTGCTGTTCATTGGTCAGCATAGCAGCAGTTGCTAAGACTAAGTAATGAGGTCACTACTGTGGAAAAGGTGGTAACATATTCCAAAACAAATCAAATAAGTGGTATAATATGTTCACGTACAGCTGCCTGTGTTGAGACTTGTGAATATTGAGTTTTGAGGTGTTCCTTTTTTACCTTTATTCTTTGATTATTTTTTTAAGGTATTCTCTTTCTTTAGCTGAAGTGTCTTAATCTTAGGGAAAGGAGTATTGCATAACATCTTCGTCCTTCAATGTCAATGGTCTATTTGGTCCCTAGCTGGCACCTTCCCTCCACCTCCCAAGGAATAAGTATTGTTTCAACTTTTAGTAACTTCATGTGAAGTTACTGACATCATGTTGTTATTTTTTGGTTTCGTTTTTCTTTTTCAGGTATGCAGATATGCTAATTTTGCAAGTGCAGCAAAAAGAAAAACAGTACTGACAACAGAACACAGTATGGATATTACTGGAGTGCAATGAAGATTTGCAGAACTAATGTTAAAGAAAATTATTCGGGTGATAAAGTTTTAAGAGGAGTTTGAAGGACTAAATCAGTCTTGTCTGCGATAAATGCTCAGCTAGATAAAAGGGGTCTTTTCATCTGTTTTACCATGACATAAATTCAAATAGTTCAATAGCCAATTTCAGAGTGGGTCTCCTCCAGAAAGTAAAAGTACATGATCTAGGTTCCATACCCTACCTGAAGATTCAAAGTGCTCTTAAGGGCAGAAAACACTCTCTAAACTCTAGAACAACCTTGGAAGAATCCGGGGGAACAAAGTCATAGAGACTGTTTATTTTTGATTTATTTTAAGGCATAGTAATTACTTGGCTTCTTTTTATAAGACATCTGCATACATTGTGCTGCCTTGGTAATACAAGGCTAGGCTCTTTAAAGTGGCTATTCTTGCCTGATTATATTTCCATTTCAGTGGTTATGTGTGTACGTTGTTTTTTCCTCTGTTGATTGGTTTTTTCCATTAGTTTCTCTGCTTTTACTTTTCCAGAGCCGAATACCCGAAGTTTATACAGTCTAGAAGAATGGACTTCTAAATTAGAGCTTACTTCATTATAGTTTGCTGTCTTATGTTTCTTTTTTTTTCTCACCACACTTGGCAATCCTTCAAAGTCCATGTGCCAAACATTGTATAAATAGGAGTAGTAATGATGGTGCCCTAAGCAGCTTACAGTATAATTAAAGACAGGAAAACAAGAACAAATTGTAAAACAATAGAAAAGAGACTGAGGGCAATAGTAAAAATGTCATTTATTTAAATAGGCTCAATGCGTGCAGTTTGTGCACAGCTCCAAATCAGAAGTCCACTTACTTTGACACATGCTTTCCATGAAAGCAAGTGGCTCCTCAACATTTTCTCTGCCTTCCCTTCTCCCCTTCACCCATGGAGAAGGTGTTCTGCTGTTTGCCTTTGCAATGCTCTGTCCCTCCTTCTGCACTCTCCAACTGGTCTGCCACTTAGAAATCTTAGGGTACACATAGGACTGCTATTTAGATGATATATATCTAGATCAGACTATGTAGAGAAACTATACTAGCCACAGTCAGATGGGAATTTCCTGACATATTGACCCCTCCTCAAGTCTGTTCACATAGAATGGTTTGGGATGGAAGGGATCTTAAAGATCATTTAGTCCCAACCCCTCTGCCATGGGCAGGGGCACCTTCCACTAGACCAGGTTTCTCAAAGCCTCATCCAACCTGGTCTTAAACACTTCTAGAAACTGGGCATCCATTACTTCTCTGGGCAAACTGGTTTTAGCTTGTCTGTTCCACAGTACCCTACTCAAGCTACCTGCGCTGAGAGGAGACAAACTGTCTTTCCTTTTGAGTACCAGGATGACACTAGGCAATGATTCATCTTCTCTCCCCACCTGAATTCACCCGCAATTTCTGCTCTATAGAGGTCTGATACTGGTGCAAAGCTGTGCCATCCATCAGCTTGATCACCAAGTCAGATGATTTAACTTCTAGACAGCTGGTTTCACTCAGCCCAAGAGGACAGCCTGGAACATAGTTTGTGCATGCTGCAGAAAGAGAAAACACTGCTCACAATGAGCAGACTGAGCATCCAGTTGACAGCACCGCTGTCTTGATATTTATTCTCTGTGTAACTGCAGCACAACTTATTTTTAAGGACCCATCTATATCATCTATTTTATATGTATAAACTTATTTGGAGTGTCTGACAAACTTTTATGTAATGATTTTCTCATGAGAGAAGCAATTTCTGTTCTTCATCGTTTACAGAAGAGTAGGCAGAAACTAGTGCTGAAGATGTCCTAGCATGACATCTCTGCAGTGCACACGGCCATACTGTAATGGCTTAGCAGTCTTCTGACAAGTTAAAATATTAAGAATTCCCAGCCTGAGTCATCTGCTGGTATCTTGTTACTTATCTTAATCTGCCAAGACAGAGGTATATAGAAGGTGTCACTATTTCAGCAAGATATGAGTGTCTGCATGAGTACTGGTGACCAGGGGATGAAGAGAGGAAGCAAGACAGAGGCAATACTGTTTGGAGGAGGAACATAATTGGAAAGATTATATGAGACACTGTTCATGTTTGTCAGTGGTGCAAATTCCTAAGGCAATGCTTGAATGGGTGCTCACACAGCTCTTTACAAAGGTTCATTTCACAACAGCCTTCCAGGCAAGGAAGTCCCTTCTCATCCATAAAGGACACTCCATCTGGGGGTCACTGGAAAGCGACGTGTGCTGTATGCACTCCTTTCGTCAGGGAGAGCACGTTAGGCTGTGCTGCTCTGGCTTTTGCTGCCAACCCTGGGATAAGAACAATGGAAGCATCCAGGCTGGGATGCCTGTAGGATGATGTGCTGGCTAATACTAGACCACTGGGCTGGTCTTTGCCTTCCCACTATGTCTTGAAAGAACACTCTTCACTGAAGTTAGGGAGGAGAAAGATGAAAAGTATGACAACTAAATTTAATAAAAGTGTTCCCATTTAAATAAAGGTTTTTATGTCTCAGCAAGTTTTCCTTCAAAGGAAATTTACATTTGATCACTTCCCCAACTCTTCTTTTAATTAGTTTCAGATACCTATTGTATCTTCAGTAGGTCTTTGCCTGAGGTGCTGATGGTCTTTTTTTTTTCCAAATTGCTTTGAGACTCATTTATAATATGTGGCGTATTTTCCACTGTCATGCAGTACTATCCCTCTAACTGTCCCTCCTTTGTTTCTAAAACAAAATAAGCTTATGCATTATGATATACATAAGAAACAGTTCCTCTATGAATAACAGGGTTCTGAGATATTTTTCAGGTTGTAATAGAGAAAATAAAAGGCTGAGGAAAATATTTTTTTATTACTGTCCTTCTGTCACCAGTTATTTCTTAGCTGGCGACTAAGCCATAGGCAGCTGCTTCCTCACCTTCCACCATCCAGGGAAAAAGAAAAGGGAAAGAATACATGTCGGTTGAAATAAAAACAGATTTAATTAAAAAAATAAAACCCAATAATAATATGAGTAAAAGAAGATATACAAAGCTGTACTTAGCCATGGGATGTATGCTCCCAGCAATGAACACCAGATGGCGAACACCGTGAGCGCAGCCATTCCAGCAGATCATCACAGCCAATGCCTGGAAATCCTGGAACCAGGAACCAGAGAGCATGGGAACCAGATCAAGATCAGGCAACTGCCGGGAGCAGGGAACTGCCAAGGGCAGAGTTGAAAAGTAAGAGGAACCATCCCCAGAAGACCTTCTGATTTTTACCGAGTGTGACCTCTATGGTGTGGAATACTTCCGTTTGCTCATTTGGGTCAGCTGTCCTGGAACTACTCCTCCCAGCTTAATACACCTGCTCACTTGTGAAGCATGGGAAATTGAGGAAGTCCTTGGTTTCCATAACAACAATCCAAAACATCAATTATTTTCAACATTCTTCTCACAACAAAATCTAGAGAAGCAGCAGTTGCTGAGACGAAGACTAGTTCTGTCCCAGCCAAGTATAAACATTACCTAGGTAACAACTGTAAATAATAGGTGTTCTTACACTGAACCTAAAGTGCTGCAGCTATTCTGAAGAAAATTTATTCTATCCCAGCTGAAAACAGGACAGCTTAGAAGTGTGTTTGTCTTCACCATTTTAAGAGCTAGACTAAATGCTATAGGCTTTATTTTAATAATAGAATCACAGAATCACAGAATAACCAGGTTGGAAGAGACCCACTGGATCGTCGAGTCCAACCATTCCCACCAATCCCTAAATCATGCTCCTAAGTACCTCATCCACCCTCACCTTAAACACCTCCAGGGACGGTGAATCAACCACCTCCCTGGGCAGACTGTTCCAATGCCTAACGATCCTCTCCGTGAAGAATTTTTTCCTAATCTCAAACCTAAATCTCCCCTGGTGGAGCTTGAGACCATTCCCTCTCGTCCTGTCCCCTGTCACTTGGGAGAAGAGGCCAGCTCCCTCCTCTCCACAACCTCCCTTCAGGTAGTTGTAGAGAGCAATGAGGTCCCCTCTCAGCCTCCTCTTCTCCAGGCTGAACAACCCCAGCTCTCTCAGCCACTCCTCATAAGGCCTGTTCTCCAGCCCCTTCACCAGCTTCGTTGCTCTTCTCTGGACTCGCTCCAGAGCCTCAACATCCCTCTTGTGGTGAGGGGCCCAGAATGGAACTCAGTATTCAAGGAGTGGTCTCACCAGTGCTGAGTACAGAGGGAGAATAACCTCCCTGGACCTGCTGGTCACACCGTTTCTGATACAAGCCAAGATGCCATTGGCCTTCTTGGCCACCTGGGCACACTGCTGGCTCATGTTCAGTCAGCTGTCAACCAACACCCCCAGGTCCTTCTCCTCCTGGCAGCTTTCCAGAATAGCTGGAAAATATATGCAGGTCCTTTTGCTGACAGTGGAAATCAAAATGGTTTTTATTCTTTCCTATGGTTAGTGAACACATTTGACGGTTCTAGCATATTGTCTCCCTTCCTCTTATGCTGCGCGAAGAATGTCTGTCATTGAAGTCTTATAGAATAACTTACCGAATTTCAAAGTTTCCTTAGTTATGTGTGAAAAATAATTAACTTAAATTTATAATTAAAAATCTTTAAAATATCTTTAATAAATTATCTCAATAATGTCTTTCTGCTAGTAAAAAAGCTCAAGATTTTAAAACATAATTGGGCTGTATTATCTATGTATCGAAGGTGTCTATAGTGACATTGTAAACTGGCAAAATAAGGGAGAGTTCTGACAGCAGTGGAGCCATGGAAATGTCCAACTTTTTGGTCTGGTCTTATACAAACTGAATATGTCTCATGTTCAGTGGAAACTTTGATTGTGCACTATGTAAAGGTGTTGATACTTGTCATGAATCATATATATATATAATTCAAATTAAGGTAAAATTTATGAAAGCTGAAGTTGAAAATCTGTTTCTTTTTTTGTAAGATAACCATCATGTCTTCTATTTCTTTTATATCCAATGTAGGAAATGAGTCATAATACTAATATAATATGAGGCAAAATCCTAAGGAAGGTTCTGGAAACAAGAAGAATATGTGCACATATTTTTTATTTCCATCTTTTTGAAACAATGCTTTCAGTCCTGCTTAGTACCTTGTTTAAAAACTTAAATTTGCTAACTAATTCCTCTTAGAATAATCAATTTAGGATTATTCTATGTGAATCTGACTTTAAATGCTTCTGTTACAGTATGCTTGATATCCAGAAGAGAAGCAGCGAAGGAAATCTTGCATTATAGGAGGGAATGTATTGCCTAGCAGGCAGTTAGAGCTCAAGATACATGTACTTCAGATACATGTACTTCAAGATACATGTACTTCAGAGGGAAAACAAAAGGAAACATCTTTGCAGTGCAGCGTTTAGACTACAGCTCAGGCTATCTTTTATGTGTTATTCTATACTCTTTTTTTTATTTATGCCATTCATTCCAGCAGCAGGAACACTGGTGCACATAGCTCACATATGGATTTAAAAACCCCCAAAACTTTACAGGTCAATATATTGTCTGGCAAACCTCAACTAACATGATTAATATTTCTGGTTTTATAAAACTAAGGAAATAAGTTACAGTCATTGAACATGGATTAAGTTTCCTGAAAGGACATCTAGATATGAAAAAGTAAAACCAAGAGTGTATATGGAGAGCACTTAAAGGAACACAGTTTCTTGTTTATTTCTGGGTTTGACATGGTTACTGTGCACTTGAACATACGTTCTGCTTATTGTTTGGTATTTGAGGTGCGTATCAGCTCTCAACATCCTGCAGACAAAGAGGCTGCAACTACTGAAACAGACATGAGTCATTTGCTATGGCAAATGAAGCCTGAAGTGAAACATCAGGACCAAGATAGTGCAAAAGGCTTGCCTGCAGTTTTTAAACCTATTTTGAACAGGTTTAGAAAAAAGAAGCATAGAAGCGCCATATTGTTCTCCATTTGAACGAGTGTCAAAATGTAGTGTGATGTGTCTATATAAAGTCTCCTTAGGTAATGAGGATCACAGAAGAGATAGACAGTAGAGAAGTCTGGCTCAGTGATTAGTCTCAATTGTTTCTGGTGATGAAAAGATGGATGAAGAGAGAAGACAATCCAAGTGACGATATTTGTTCAAAGCATTCGAGAAGTCAAGCAATTATGAAGTATTATAAACAACTAAATCAAACTTCGTTTATCCTTTCTGACTGATGTGAATTGTTATGTCTGGAGAGTGGAGGAAAAAAAAAATCTTTGGATTATAATGGATAATTTTCTTGAAACACCTTTTCATGGCTTTTTTCAGCAGAAAAAAAAAGCAATATAAATACTTCATTTTTTGAAAGTCTGAAATTTTTTTAAATGAGAACCAGTTCACTTCTTAATACACTAGTAAAACTGCTTGGTTGACAGAATAAGTGATAATTATACTAATATGCTTATCAGAATTAAGAATTATAATTCCAATGTTGTAAGTACCTGTTCCAGATTTTACTATTGATTTAGAATTAACAGATTACATTTGATTTAGTGAACTTGCCAATAGCCTTAAGTCTGTTTCTGGAATTCATTCAGTTTATTTAATACCACCAAAATATAGTTTTTCTTGCCTAGGATTTTTAGAAGGTAAACACTTGATTTGATAGGGAAGATTATTACTCAGTTCAAGCCTTTAATCCCAGTTTACTCAAAGACATAAAGTTCATGACTGAATACATGATTACAGACTTGTGGCCTGCACATTGTAATCACATATCTCAGTAAAGAAAAGAAAAATAAATGTGATTCTACTATTACAGGTGCAATAATGAGATAGCTACCTCTTTCTAAGTTCTACTCTGGTGTGCTCATATAGACTACAGAATAAATTTTTTGTTATCAGATTTACATCTTTCTTTTAAACTAGGGTTTTCTCTTTAGTTTGTTTTTAGCTCAATTATATACGTCCTTTTTATCTTCAAAGTAAATTTAACAGAACTTACAGGTAAGAGAATACTTCATTTGGTAAACATCTGCTGTTAAGAAAATCTTTTCTTAGGAAGTACTAATTGCTTTTGCTCAAATTTTTCTGAAAACTTATTTTTCCATTTGTTTAACTGTAGGTACCTTTAGCACATTTAATATCAGTTTGAGAATGCTTACTTATACAATTATATATGTTGTATTAACTACTTGCATAGAATTTTTATTTTATAAAGTCTAGATATAAAAGAATACTTAGTAGCTTACATAAAATTCATTAAAGCCAAGGAACAAGTTCTGATTAGCTTCTGTTTAGCCTTTGGATTAAAATCTGAATAACTAGGAAAAAAAACATTAAAAATGTTTAGGAAGTTCTTCAAGATCCTAAAAAAAAAATAAAGCTGTATTGTCAAAAATAATGAAATGCAAGCATATAGGAAGGATAATATTTTTTCTATAATTCATATGGTTAGATGAATTAATTTTGTGTTTTATTAGCCAGTTTTATAGGTTTTTTATAATCTTTCTTGGAAAAGAAACATTTTTTATGTTTTTCACTGGTGTTGGAATTATGGGAAACACATGAAAGTAAAAAATGAGAAAAAATGACAGTAACATAGCCCAAGAGTTTATGTCACATACAGAAGAAAAAACAGTACAAATCTTACTTCCCAGAAAAATTGATCCATTCACAGAGGTTTAGTAAAGCGTTTATAAGCAACTTCTGTTTAAGTTGCAGTCTGATGCCTTCCATTCTTGTCAAACTGGTAGGTCATTTCACTCAAGTAAACTGGACAACTGTGTGGAAAAAGTGTTCAAAATGTACAGAAAGGGCTTACTATCTTTTCTAAAATAAATATTAGAAATTAAAACTATCTGTAATCTTATCTGTTTGTTTTCCAGAGCAGAGAAAAACTGGAAACTGAATAAAATGCATACTGAATTGCCTTAAAAGCATCTCATATGGAGAAATTATTTTCTCCATTCTCTTGGCTTTCTCTCTCTCAAAGTAACCAACAGTCCTCTAAACAGCTTTTCCCTTGTTTCCTCTTCCTACCAAGGTTTATTACAGAGATAAAGCAGAGGCCTAGACACCAAAAACAATCTGACTTCTGTTCGCAGTTCAACCCCAGCCTTTTATGTGACCTTGGAAAACTCATTTATCTCAACTTCAAAGGCACTAGGGAGGATAAAATTAATCACTGCAGTGCCCTCAGATGCATTAATGGAAGAGTCAACCAATAATGCATTTAGGAGAATACTATTTTCAGGGGTGTGGGTGGGGAGTGAGGGAAGACTACAATTATGTTGACGTAAATAGTCATAGTTATTCCCTAGCATGGTCCAACTCTACCATCTATAGCGTTACTACCCAGAGCACAGCAACTAAGTTGATTTATAAAATGTTTTCAAGGATGTTACTAGATCTTAGTGATTTAGGCAAAAGACCTCTTCCTAGAAATTGTGGTTGCAGAGGCTCTTAGATACTGTAGAAAAATAGAAGTAATTCATTCCAAATGAATGTGCCTCTATTTCACCTACATGTTCTGTATGTGTTTTACCTCAGTGTTTCATTGTAGAAGTTCCAGATACTGTTCACAGGCTGAAATAGTATTTTCAGAATATCATCTAAATTTTTCATTGGCAGCTTTTCTCAAACACGCAGCAGAGGAAATGCACCTTTATCTAAACCGCAGTTAGATCTTACAAAAGCAAAACATAATTATGTAAGTCATCCATGTAGTTCTTTCTCTGGAATACAGCTGTTGCATGAATAAATAAAAACATAAGGGTATTTTCAAAGTATATGGAAGACAAATTTCTATTAAACACAGATCTGTTCTGAAAAAAAAGAACAGATTCCCTGATAATTTTTGTTACACTGGATAATGATGATAATAGAATTAAAAGGAATGAGAACCTAGCAGCGTCCTAAAATCCACAATAAAGTCACTTTACATCAGCTGTTCCATGGTAACTGGGTGTGTATGAATGTATCTCATTACAATGCAGAGTACTGTAGTATAGATTACCATCCTTTCCATGTCCAGTTAGCCAAAATCTAGTTGATTCTGCTACTGATTAAGGCTAGTCACACAGCCATGACCCCAAAATCTCTAAAGCTGTATTGCAGACTTATGAAATCTGCAGCTCTTTGTTTTTTTCTGAACAGATTGGGAGGCAGAAATGTGTTTTGTGTTATGCCACAAGTAAAGTGTCATGGAGGGAGAGGGGAGCACAAGCTGAGCTTGTAATTGCTACTCTCTGGGATTTGTTCCAAAATGTATGAACAGAGCCTTGTGAGTGTTCTTACTTGACTTCAAATACTTGGTAAAAAACCTAGCAATCCATTAGCATGGATGTTTGCTCACTGACTTTGATTATCAAGATATACTTTGTGACTGTAAACCTATCACCCATCTCTATGCTATACCCAGTTGAGAAACTGGATGTTAACAGAAGTGAAAAACAGTTTTTGTTTCCTTTTCTGGAGCCCTGGAACAAAAGGGAGCAGTAAGAAGAGCACTGTCATTGTGAGGATTCCTGATGGCCACCTTTGGCAATGTGATGAAGCAACTAAGCTGCAGGTACTGTAGTGCAATTACCAAGATAGAAATTACTTTTAGATAGAAAATGACACAGATAGTCTTTTGCTCATCAGCATGAGAGGAGTTTTAGAGCTCAGAGAGCAGAATTCTGTGTTCCAGTGATAACAAGGCTATTTTCTGCTCCCTTGCCTCTAAAGTGATTTTGCTGACTCAGGACATCTCAGATTCTGTTTATCTTTTACATTGAAAAGGGATCACTGATTTTTTTAATACACTGATAAAATTGTGAGAAAGTATGCCAACAGTACTTGATTTACTAGATGGCTTATTGTTGGAGACTTTACATTTCTTTACATTTTGGCAAGGATGTCTGTCTGTCTATCTCTCTATGCCTTCTTTGCCTCAGTCTTTAATTGTAAAGAAAGTTGTTCCCTCTGTGTACAAACCCCAGAGCTAGAGGAGCAAAATGAGGCTCCCATGGTCCAAGAGGAGGTGGTCAGACCCTTGCTTGCCCAGCTAGACACCCACAAGTCTATGGGGCCAGATGGGATTCACCCAAGGGTATTGAAGGAGCTGGCGGATGTGCTGGCCAAACCCCTTTCCATCATCTTCCAACAGTCCTGGAAGACTGGGGAGGTTCCACTGGACTGGAGGCTGGCTGATGTTGTGCCCATCTACAAGAAGAGGCGCAGGGAGGATCCAGGGAACTACAGGCCTGTCAGTCTGACCTCAGTGCCAGGGAAAGTCATGGAACAGGTGATCTTGAGTGCTGTCATGAAGCACATGCAAGAGAACTGGGTGATCAGGCCCAGTCAACACGAGTTCACAAAAGGCAGGTCTTGCCAAACTAACCTGATCACCTTTTATGACCAAGTGACTCGGCTGCTGGATGAGGGAAAGGCTGTGGATGTGTCTTCCTGGACTTCAGTAAAGCCTTTGACACAGTTTCTCACAGCATTCTGCTTCGGAAACTGTCACCCTCTGGCCTGGACAGGCGCACACTCTCCTGGGTGGAAAACTGGTCGGATGGCCGGGCCCAGAGAGTGATGGGAAATGGTCTTAAATCCACCTGGAGGCCAGTGACAAGTGGGATTCCCCAGGGCTCAGTGCTGGGTCCAGCTCTGTTCAATGTCTTTATCAATAACCTGGATGAAGGCATCGAGTGCACACTTAGCAAGTTTGCGGATGACACTAAGCTGTGTGGAAATGTGGATCTGCTGGAGGGTCGGGAGGCTCTGCAAAGGGATCTGAACAGGCTGGACCACTGGGCAGAGTCCAATGGCATGAGGTTTAACAAGGCCAAATGCCGGGTCCTGCACTTGGGGCACAACAATTCTAGGCAGTGCTACAGACTATCACAGAATCACAGAATCAGAGAATAACCAGGTTGGAGGAGACCCACCAGATCGTCGAGTCCAACCATTCCCACCAGTCCCTAAATCATGCCCCTAAGTACCTCATCCACCCTCACCTTAAACACCTCCAGGGACGGCGACTCAACCACCTCCCTTGGCAGACCGTTCCAATACCTAACCACCCTCTCTGTGAAGAATTTTTTCCTAATGTCAAGCCTAAATCTCCCCTGGCGGAGCTTGAGACCATTCCCTCTCGTCCTGTCACCTGTCTAAAAAGCTGCCTCAGGGAGAAGGACCTGGGGGTGTTGGTTGACAGCCGACTGAACATGAGCCAGCAGTGTGCCCAGGTGGCCAAGAAGGCCAATGGCATCCTGGCTTGTATCAGAAACGGTGTGACCAGCAGTTCCAGGGAGGTTATTCTCCCTCTGTACTCGGCACTGGTGAGACCGCACCTCAAATCCTGTGTTCTGTTCTGGGCCCCTCACCACAAGAAGCATGTTGAGGCTCTGGAGCGAGTCCAGAGAAGAGCAACAAAGCTGGTGAAGAGACTGGAGAACAAATCTTATGAGGACCGGCTGAGAGAGCTGGGGGTGTTTAGCCTGGAGAAGAGGAGGCTGAGAGGGGACCTCATTGCTCTCTATAACTACCTGAAAGGAGGTTGTAGAGAGGAGGGAGCTGGTCTCTTCTCCCAAGTGACAGGGGACAGGACAAGAGGGAATGGCCTCAAGCTCCGCCAGGGGAGATTTAGGCTGGACATTAGGAAAAAATATTTCACAGAAAGGGTCATTTTACACTGGCACAGGCTGCCCAGGGAGGTGGTTCATTCACCTTCCCTGGAAGTGTTTAAGGGGCAGGTGGACGAGGTGCTGAGGGGCATGGTTTAGTGTTTGATAGGAATGGTTGGACTCGATGATCCGGTAGGTCTCTTCCAACCTGGTTATTCTATGATTCTATGTTTCTATGATCTCTGTTAAAAAAAAGGTCAGTTGCTTCTTGACACTTGCTGCTTGTCTCTGCACTGTCACATGTGTTGCTAAGGACAAAATGTTTTGCTCTTAAATAATTGAGGCTACTTCTTTTACAAATCTGATATTTCAGGCATTTTCTGTGAATCTCTTAGGTAAATGTCATGAACACTAGCAAGATCCTGAATTTCACATGATATGGTAGGATTTACAAAGTCATCTCTTGACAATTCCTTAATTTTTTATCTGTGAAAAAACTTGCTATTGAAAATCTGTCTTAGATTTGTGGCTGTAAATTGATTTTGATAAATAAAACCTATGATACATGGAGAGATCATAGGTACAAAATGCTATTTCAACTCTCGTTGGAATTTTCACATTGAGTACAATAGGGGTCCAAGATGTTAAAAATTATAATTAAATTTATAAGCTTAAAAACCGAATTTATAAATATTCAGCGAAGTTCTGTGGCAATGCTAATTGTTAAAAGCTTTACTCTTCTGTAACATCTAAAAGTTATGTACAAGAGCACTAAGAATCTCACTCAAAGAAAATGGACCTAGGAGGAATTATCTATGAAAGACCCTTTCCACTTTAACGAGACCCTAAAAAGGGATCTAATTTAGTGTTTTCTTATGTTCAGCTCCTAGAAATAAAATCAAAAAATATTACATAAGTTAGTTGTCTGAAGATATGTCAGCATTAGCCAGACACCAGTTGTTACACCTTGATTAAGTGGCAGCTACACAGGTTTTTGAATCAGTGTTTTCTATCATAGAATCATAGAATAGTTTGAGTTGGAAGAGACCTTAATGATCACCTAGTTCCAAACCCCTGGCCATGGGCAGAGACACCACCCACTAGATCAGGCTGCTCAAGGCTCATCCAACCTGGCCTTGGAACACTCCCAGGGATGGGGCAGCCACAGCTTCCTTGGGCAACCTGTGCCACTGCCTCACCACTCTCATAGTGAAGACTTTCCTCCTAACATCTAGCCTAAATCTTCCCCTCTCCAATTTATAGTCATTCCTCCTAGTCCTATCACCACAAGCCTTTGTAAACAGTCCCTCCGCAGCTTTCCTGTAGCTCCTTTCAGGTACTGGAAGGTTGCTATAACATCTCCTTGGAGTCTTCTCTTCTCCAGGCTGAAAAATCCCAACTCTCTCAGTTTGTCCTCATATGGGAGGTACTCCAGCCCTCTGATAATCTTTGTAGTCCTCCTGTGGACCCGTTCCAACAGTTCCATGTCCTTCTTATGTTGTGGATTCCAGAACTGGACACCGGACACAGGTGGGGCCTCACAAGAGAGGAACAGAGGGGCAGAATCACCTCCCTCGACCTGCTGGCCACGCTTCTTTTGATGCAGCCCAGGATACGTTTGGCCTTCTAGGCTGCAAGAGCATGTTGCTGGCTCATATCGAGCTTCTCATTAAACAGCAGCCCAAGTCCTTCTCTGCATGGCAGCTCTCAGTCACATCATCCCCCATCCTGTATTGAAATCGGGGATTGCCCCAACCCAGTTGTAGAACCTTGCACTTGGCCTTGTTGAACCTAATAAGGTTTCTTTAATCCTTTTTTATTCATTGTTTACAACTTCTATCTCTGATATTGATCCAATGCTTCTATCCATGAAGATTTTGTTATGTTTATTTTAATCCCTTATAGGACAAAATATTTCTTAAAGTCTATTTATATTGCTCCTTTAATGCTCCTTAAGGTCATTGTCTTGACTTTTCAAGCAATGAGATGTGATCAAAAAAGATTTAAAGAAATGCAGTTATCTTTTAATAGTAAAGAATGTGTTAACATGAGTATATGACTATGGAAGGGACCTGTTAACCCCATGATTTGTGTGTTTATAGGCATCATATTTACTGATCCATTCTAATAAATGAGACATATTAAAATCTTACCACTAGTACTCCTGCCTACCTGCACAGTCATTTACAATTAGCAGAAGTCTAAAAGTTAAAGGTCAGGCCTCGGAGAGTTAGAAAATGTGCAGCTCTGCTAAGCAAACTCTGAATGCAGGGAATGGGCTGCTCAAGGGACCCGAGGCCACAGCTGATTTTCTGCTGTTGTTCTTGTTCCTGGCCTGGGGTACGTTTATGCACAACCCAGAGCATTCAGAATGAAATATTCTCCTTTCTTCATGTCAAAATACATGTGCACATGATTCACAAGCGGGTTTCTTAAGTTGTATATATTTCCCCATGTTGGTTTACCTGGTAGATTCACTAGGGCAAAAGACTTTTATTCCTTTGGACTGCCCTTTCCAGACAGGCTAAATCTAAAGGAAGGATTTCCAACAGATTGGTTACTTGCCACTGGGATGAAGTTTCTGTTACTGTAAAATACATTTTAGCATCTGGGTACTATTACTGCCAAGCATGTGCTGCTGCCTTTGGGTATCAGCTCGGACGTTGGCTTTGGTAACTGGAGCATATCAGAAGTAAGGACCAAAAAAGAGCACTGTCAGCAAGATAAGTGAATATTCACACTGCAGAGAAGACAAACATCCAGTTTATTTTCTTGGTTCCCTTAATGAAGTTATGCCTCTAAATTCAATGTTTTTGTTTAATCAGTGGAAGTCCAGAAGTAGCTTACATATAAGCATGAATGATAAGCATGGTAATATTTGCTTTTCTAAACTTATGCACAAGCTGGTTCCTGCTGTTGTGTGAAGCAACTTGGCATTTTTAGCACCAGGCTTCTGCTGGTTGTGAAACTTGGAGTGAAGCAGCCCCAGCCACTTCCTTACATAAACGCTGTGCCTGGTACAATGGACTGTTGCCACTGCTGTGTTTGTAGTAGCAAGATTTCTTTTCTGACCTACTTTTCTGCTGTATGCATTGGGCCAGGCCCTCTGGAGCATTAGATCATTTTATATCATTACTGTGCCACAAAGCTGCCCTGACACTGCCTCAAGCAGCCAAGGAAGGATCTCCCCAGCCTAGAGGGATCCACAAACTACTTAACAACTCTGTTCTCTTTTTTTCTTGTGTAGCCAGAACAATCTATATAGTTAGTACGCTCTAAACCAGACAATAGCTCCTTACGCAAATAGCCATTCTTTAGGCTGCTTTACATTAGACAGTCATCTAGCAAACCAGACCAGGTATATGAGAACAATACCCACAGATATGCAGTTCTATGATAAGAACATCTTGACCATAATCACCCTGAATAAATACATGTGAAGGGAAATAAAACTTGTGAAGACACCTTGAAGGGATAATCTTGGAGATAATGAAGCAAAATGAAATTTTATAAACTGTTAAATAGTTGTAGAATACGAAATGTGCAGCGTTTGTTTACCCAAAAAAAAACTTTTATAAGAGCTGGATACAATTCTGTTATAAAGAAAATCCATGTCAGTGAAGAATTTCTTGGAGGAAGAGATAGGAAAGACCCAGTTGTAGATTTGTATCTGTGTCTAGGCAGGTAGCTAGAGCAACAAAGGTCTGTAATCAAGCTTTGCTTTCCCCCTCTCAGAGCTCTGAAGTCAGTGCCTTTTTCTGACTTCCTCTTAGAGCTGTTCCAGACAGCAGAGGTACCACTATCTGAGCCTTTTTAATGGTATTTAATAGAAAACATAAATTCTGTATGACAAAGATGCTGCAAGTAGGTTGCTGGGGGTGCTGGAGATAAGGATGGTGCACATTTCCCAAGTTTTTATCCTCCTTGCTCCCCTTTCCAGTGAAATGCATATTCTCCTGAGTTACCCTGCAAATCCCCACTACGATACCCTCGGGCATGGGTACACTCAGCCTGGTGGGAGCCCTGGCAGCCTCTTTACAGCTGAGACTTCTAGTTATTGCAATTGTAACGTGCACGTGTAACGTGTGTGTAGTAAGTGGTGCATGCATTGTCCACCCTGACAACCAAACACAAGTTATCAGCTTGAGAGGATTGTGCTGTAGGTGCTCAGAGAGTTGGATATTAATGGGGGTGTCTAGCTGCGAAAACTAGTTACACCAGGCTCATCCACACAGAAGATAGAGCAGTAAATGGGAACTTCACCAGCAAAGCAACACAGGGATATGATTTCCTTGCTGAGGAATTCCTGTTTGCTGAGAAGAAGAAAGCAACAGCAGGGGAGAGGCTCTCAGCCAAAGGTGGACTTGGAGGCAGCGATATTAAGCACATCCTGCAGTAGTGAGAGAAGTAGGGCAAGGAAAGCAGGCAGGTCATTGATCACGTTTTGCCTAAATCTCCTCCTCAAGTACTATTTAGCTGAAAGAGTGCCTGGGTTAAGAAAACCACCTGCAACACCATATGTGTTTATGTACATCCTGAGCTGTTGATGACTGTCCAAAAAGCTAGTACTTGGCAAACAGGCAGCCTTTTTGGTTGGCTGAGCAGGATTTTGCTGCCCAGTGTGATCTGTTATCCATTTTCTGAAAAATGTCCTCAGGAGCCCATGCCTTAGGAATCAAAGAAAGAGTATACACAGTACAACGTACACAGATTATAGAAGTTTGAAGATTTTGTAGACCCAGTGCGATTTGACCTAAACATAAGGCCTCACAGCTAGATACCTACCAGTCTGTTACCTTGTCCACTTGGCTCAGCAATTTTTATCCTGGCACATCTACACAAGCCTGGGTTTAGTTCAGACATTATGGTTATGTAGATTTTAGACAGAAATAAGAGTTAAGGAGTGAAAATCAGACATGCAAGACATCCATGACAAAAAAACCCCAAAACGTTAACAGATGTTTGATGTATCTGAAAGTTTGAAAGCTTTGACATTTCTGACAAAATATTGTTCCTTTCTGTGACTCTGTAGTTAATCAGAACCCCCCAAGGAATATTTTATTTTGCCTATGTAACATTTTTTTCACACATATAGGAGTGATCTGTACTTCAGAACATCATAACTTTTACAGCCAGGACCATCTTCTGATTTTCTAGTAATGATTTTGACATTGTTAATTTAACAAGCCACATATATTCTGATGATGTTATGCTAAACATCAAATAGGTCTCTATAACAACTTTCTACGCTTCGCTGGAAGTCCCACTGAAAATAACCCTAAAAACACTGAGATTGCTGGACTGAATCGCAGGCACACGGTGCTACAAGGAAGGGTAAACGTAGGATATGTTTATATGGACCTTTTTCCAGGTGCAACGTTAATCCTGGATGACTGTCAGATGCTGTAGTGCAGTTTATCATTCACTTACTTGTTTGTGGGGGCACAGTGCAAATAAATTCACTAAAATTATCAGAAATGGAAAAAAAAATGCAATCTCCCTTCTGTTTCCCTTCCTGCCACTCCCTCCCTGCCCCTGAGTTAGGTGTGTATGCATGTGTAGTTTTTTTTTTACTTTCCCTTAAAGTTTGAATCATTTCAGCAATCTGGATGGCAGTATGACCTCAAATGTTAGGAGGGGCTGTTAAAGTTCAAGAGGACAGAAATGAATAGGTGCTGGAGGGGAGTGGAAAGGAAACTTCATAAATTGCTTATGTCAAGAGAATGATATTTGTGTGACAGCTTTTCCGTGATTTCTGTAACAGCTAACATAAGGCAATTGTTTGGCAAGGTTGAAGACAATCATAACTGCAGATGACCAGAGCACTAAAGTTTCTGAACCCTGAAGTCTGTTTCCCCTCCAGCACCAGGTAACATCAAACTTTTGGTGCCAGAAGTCAAACCCACAGGCTTGCCTTGCCCTGGTACGTCCCCTCTTCAAACCAGCAGAACGGTATTGTACGGAAGGAGGACAAGCTGTGTGCCCCATGCCTAGGTGATGATTAGACTGACTACATAACTGCTGGAATACAAAGGGCTGTGAAAACCACTCAGCAGTATGGAGTACTTTCTGTTTCCCAGTTCCTTTCAAATTTGCTTGTAAAGATTATATTGTCCACCCACTTATAACCTGGATGCTTACTTAACCACAAATACCTTTAGAAGGAAAGAACTTGAAGGAATAAAGTTGAAAACATTTGTTCATAGTGTTGTTTTTGACAGCTGAATGGAGTTCACATTACTTGTAGGATTTGTCAAAGAATATGTATGAACTTGAATCTCAGACGTTGAATGGCAGTGTGGTGTGATGCCGTTATATAAAAATAACTCACTGTTACATATTTAGACATATGATGCCAGTCCTGTACCGAGTGCACTTGAGAGAGTTCATATACTGTTCAGGATGAGCTTAGGTAACCCAAAGGAAGTTTCATAATCATATGCGTTTCTCCTATTCCCTGTTATCCTGGGTTAAACCCTAGTTTTCTCCTATTCTATTTCAACTATTTCGTTCTTGTTCTGAATGTGAACCCTTCCTGTATGGATTTTATGACCTTATGGCAGACTTGATAGGGGTAAGGGTCAATAAATCTCTCTGCAGGGCTTGTTGAATGAATAGCCTCCTTGCAGACAGGCTGTAAGATGTCAGCAGATGGGTTGCTTAGGCCTCTGGCAAAACAGACTGTGGTAAGAGAACTGGGAGGGCACTCAAATGGCCCTAAGGAGTAGGTTCCCACAAAAAAAAAAAAAAAAAGGAATAAAAGGCATTTCCCCATATTGTGTCGTTCTCATCTCTACCCTTATTTGCAATGTACTTGTTGATGTGATCTTTTAATCTATGTATAAGAAAACAGGCTTTCCAAATAAAATTGGCTTAGTTCAATTTGGAAAGTAGAGACATTGTATCCCTGTCAGTAATATACATAAAGCTATCTACCTGGAATTCTGTAAGGCCTTAAATAGGGTCTCTGACAACATCCCTGCCACTAAATTGGAGAGAGATGAGTTAGATGGATGAACTGTCAGACAGATAAGAAATTGTCTAGATGTCCATGTCCAAAGATGTTAGCTCAACATCTAAGTGGAAACCAGTAACAAGTGGTTTTCCTCAAGGGTCCATACTGAGACCAATGCTATTTGATATCTTCCATCAATGACATAGACAGTGGGACTGAGTGTACCCTCAAGCAAGTTTGTGGATGACACCAAGGTGAGTGGTGCAGTTGATACACTAGAAGGAAGGGACCTCATCCAAAAGGACCTTGACAAGCCTGAGGGGTGGGTCCACACAAACCTCATGGAGATCAACAAGGCCAAGGGTAAGGTCCTTACCTGAGTTAAGGCAATCCCCAATATCAATAAATGCTTGTGGATGAATGTATCGAAATCATCTGTGAGGATGAATGTATCGAAATCATCTGTGAGGAGCAGGTCTTGAGGATGCTGGTGGATAAAAAATTGGATGTGAGCTGGCAATAAGGACTTGTACCCCATAAACATGTTTCTGCTTAAAAAGAACATGTCCAGCAAGTCAAGGGAGATGATATGCCCTCTCTGCTCCACTGTTGTGAGGCCCTATCCAGAATACTGCATGTCCCCAGTACATGTATTGTCCCCAGTACAAAACCCAAACAAACAAATGAACAAACAAAAAAAAAGCACGAATCTGTTAGAGCAGATAAATAGGAGCCCAACAAAAATAATCAGAAGGATTCAATAGCATTCCTGTGAAGAAAGGCTAAGGGAGTTGTGGTTGTTCAGCTTGGAAAAGGGAAAGCTCTGGGAAGACCTTATTGTGGCCTTTCAATATATAAAGAGGGCTTATAAGAAAGACGAAGAGGAACTTTTTACCAGGGCTTGTAGTGACAGGACAAGGGGCAATGGTTTTAAGCTAAAAGAGGGTAGACTTTGATTGGATTTAAGGAAGAATTTTTTTGCAGTGGCGGTGGTGAGACAGCAGAGGAAGTTGCTCAGGGAAATTGTAGATGTCTTGAAAGTGTTCCTATTCAGTTTGGATGGGGCTTTGAACAATCTGATCTAGCGGAAGTTGTCTCTGCCCATTGCAGGGGGTTGGACTAGGTGATCTTTATAGGTCCCTGCCAACCCAAATCATTCTATGACTCAATGATATTGGCATCATCATTAGAATAGGAAAAGATTTCAAATAATTTAAGAGTCTTTGCACTCTTTCTTGTAGTTTTTTTTTTTATTTTCTTCTGGACCATAGGTAGCCCTTGCTGCATATATCTTTCCTTTGTGAACCAGAGAACACCAGCTAGTGCTCTAATTGAAACCTTTAAGTACTTTGATCACTTCCTCAGGTACGTGAAAATAAATAATAAAAAACCAATACCTTTTTCAAAGATAGAATAAAGAGAAAAACAAGGTAATGAACCAACCACAGTTTCCTGGTCATTGCTGCATTCAGCTCATACTATTAAGATGAGTCAAACAGTTTACCACTGTCCTGTCTATTCTAACTCATATACCTATCGGGAGAACCAAAAGGAAAATAACAGTGATACAGTCTTGACCAGAGAAACAACCTGAATGATTTAGTCTTTAAAATCTCTGCTTTACTCCTGGTTTTTTTACTATATTTTTACCTTTTTCATACTATTTTTTTTTCATTCAGCACAATTTATTTTTCCCAGCTAGCATTCTTATGAAGGTGGGAGTTTTGAGCTACCAAATGCAACACAGACTGATGTTGTAGAGTGTACTACCAATCTCAGATAGTCCAGTTCTTCTCCGCTACATGTATTTCTTCTTCTAGATATTCTCGCATCTTGTTCTAGATATTCTTTCAATGTATAGATTCTCCTAGATTTTTTCTCCTTCTCCTCTGTAAGGACAGGTGAAGAGAATTAGCTTGTTCAGCCTGAAGAAGAGAAGGCTCTAGGGAGACCTTAGATCAGTCTTCCAGTGCTTAAAGGAGGCCTGCAGGAAATATGGGGAGGGGCTCTTTATCAGGGCGTGCAGGGATAGGATGTAGGGTAATGGATTTAAGGTGAAAGAGGGGAGATTTAGATTAGCTATTAGGAAGAAATTTTTTACTATGATGGTGGTGGGGCACTAGAACAGGTTGCCCAGAGGGGTCATGGATGCCCCATTCTTTGAGATGATCAAGACCAGGTTGGATGAGGCTACGAGCAACCTGATCCAGTGGAAGGTTTCACTGCCCATGGTGGGGGGGTGGAACTAGGTGATCTTTAAGGTCCCTTCCAACCCTAACCATTATATGATTCTATACTGATTATCTGGATAGCAGTGACTTTAGGAGTACCAGTTGCTCTTCTTATTCATAGAGAACTCCTCTCATTCTCAGCTGGAGAGCTCAAAACTGACTGTAAATTCAAGTATGGTATCAAGTGTCAGTAGTGTTAAGATTTTGCATGGCTCGCTTGCATCCTAGAAGTTACTGTGATAAATTTCAAGGTCCATGGGGAAAAAGATGCATATCTCCATCCATATACATTATGTTGAGCATGAAATTTACTCTGAGAAGCATGCATTTATCTCTAAATGACTTCCTTTTACTTACAGATATGAAAGGGAATAAAAAAATGATGTATTTTTTGTCTTAACATTATTTGTGAATTGAACAAAATAATGTTTTCATGACATAGGTGTTTTAAAGACATCCACTGAGTCTCAATGGATAGACTGCAGATCTTGCATTTCAGAGATTCCTTTATTAGAGTTGTAATGATGTTGAGAGGAAGAAAAGGCCCAATAAAAAAGCTTTGCCTCTCCCTCTGGTTCCAGAAAGACCTGCTATGCTGCAAGAGGATGATCACACAAGATATTTTTAATTGGAGAGTGAGGAAGTTAACCTTGCCATGTATTAACATTACATCTTAGGTACAGTGTTTGTCACCATCATTACTTGCTTAGGCAGCAAGCATATAAAGGAAAACATGGTTTGCATTAATTGAGTGTGTGAATAAAACAGAGTTTAGTCCTGAATGTGTCATGTGTGCCTGAAAATCACTACAGTTAACTGACCTTTTGCTTATTTACTTTGTCTAATTCAGTCACTCAAACACAGTTTAGTGAAGACTTTTTTCTTGCCTTGCTCAAAAGACATAAAATAAGTTAGATTTTTCTCACATTTTAAGGTGGTACCATGCCAGACTCAGTAATGAGGGTGTGCAGGCTCTTCATTATGGCTTGCTGATTTGTCATCAAACAGACAGCAATGAGGAATGGCAGGTTATAGAGTCACTGGGTGCTTTTGCCCATGTTGTGTTATGGGTGGACCCTCTCTGACGGTAACACTGCTTAAGCTAAATGCTTCACCTCCGACTTCCATACTTGCTCCTTAGCATAGAGGATGCAGTCAGGAAGTTCGGTAACTGATGCATCGTAGTCCTTGCCATTAAGTTGAGGAGTCACTTTCCTGCTGTCCAAGTGATATTTAAAAGGGTAATCAAGTAACTGGAAAACCAGTTTGGGTAACTCTGCAGCTTGTGGTGATGGGCTAAGATGCCCACTGGCAAGGTGGGAAAGCCAGCTGTAACTCTGCCTTCTTCTGTTCAGGACAGTAACTGGTGATATAAACTCTTTCTGTGCTTATTGGAAACTTGTGAGGTTTGGTACTCAGTTCCAAATTCCTTGTTCCTGGAGTAATCCCAGGTCTAAGATTCTTTATTGCTGGAAAGCAGAGAAGAAGGGTTCTGCAGCAGGGTGTGTTAGGTATATGGGTGCAAGATGTCACTGGTGCCATAAGGCAGAAGCAGGGCTTGCACCTGGTACTCTCATATGAGTGCTCTAGGATGTGGGCAAGCAAGAAAATGTCAGCTACAGGGTTGCTTCTTCCCATGTTCTTCTTATAATACTTGAACAAAATATCTCATGCTGAGTCAAGCTTTTCTTCTTGGCTTTTTGTATTAGTTAGGGAAAAAAGGTAATAAAATAAATAATTTAAAAAGAAAGAAATGCACATAATCCAGACTGATGGCCCCTTTCCTCCCTTCACTTCATTTCTCAGTTTGGTATTGAAAACATAAGTTACTCTTCCAGCCCTTGAGTCCTGGGCTAAATCCAAGAAAATTAATGAAGAGGTAAACAGAGGAAAAAAAGTACAGATATATGATCAGAGACACAAAGCAGGTTCCTGGCAGACTGTGGAATTGAGTCCTCTCGCTTTCTGCAGAATCCAAACTTTCCATAAAAGGGAAACTGAAGGAAATAGGTCAACTCACATAATATTAAATCATGCTGTATAAAAATGTATCTCAGCACCTCCAAGCAGTGAGATGGTACACAGTTTTAAAACTTGATTTTACTGATGAATATCTGTGATGTGTGAGTAGGGTCTCTGAGATCTGAAAAATATTCCCTTCTTGGTGTGACAATCTTTCTAACAACTTTTTTACCATATATACTCTCAGCTGTTCTGTTTCTTACTTCTTTTTTAAAGGAAACTCGACTCATTGGCACTTTTTATCCTCTCCTCATTGCTTTAATGGGATCTTCCTTCTCTTCCTGTGTTTTTGCTTCTTTTCATTTTATGAGAATTTTATTCTCCTCTTCATATAGTTCCAGCACTTTCTCACCTACTCTTTCACAAGTAAAGAAAATGAAAGCCTTATGCTACAGCATTCTGAAATGAAACTGGCATAACATTCCTGTTTCAAATTGCTCCTGGGGAAAGAAGAAGGCAGCTTTTTTTTTTTTTGCTTTTTTTTTCCATAGGTAGCTTATAGTCATGCTCTTGAGTTCAAAGTTCTGACATCATGCAGCATACTGCAAAAAATATTCCTTTCAAATTCTTTGCTAAATACTTAATAAACTGTAAATGTGTTTCTTAATGGACTTCATGCAACAGCATCTTTTAAAGGAGAATCCTGGGAAAGGTGGTAGAGGTCAGGCTGAATAACTGAAATGTGAGAGGAAATTGATTTTGTTCTTAGAGAAATAGTCGAGAAAGGGAGCTGTAAGACTATTTTCTTTCTGAAACTAATCTGTAGATAGTTATGTTATAGACTTTAAAAGATAAAAATCAGGTTTCAGTGCAGGCAGCAAAATTACTCCAGATGAAAAGTGAATTCTGTTTCTTCTCAGCTACTTTCTTAATTTCTATTTAGATCCTGAGAAAGATTAGAGTGTGCTATTAACAAAGCAATAGAAAATGGAAAATAGCATTGAACATTCCTAGAAATCTGAAAATGAGATGCCTGATTAAAGCTAAATCTTAGACCTACTGTAAAGTATAACCTGTAACTGATTATCCTGCTTTTAAGGTCTCAGCACTAGTTTAGTTTTCATTGTGTTATTATTGTCAAATCTACTAAGCAGAAATAAATTTGCTCTATAGTTTTACACAGCTGATGAATCCGGGACCAATTTGACCTTCACCAAATGCCATCATTTGGAGGGGGGCTTTGAACAGAAGATCTTCATTTCACCAAGGTTTAGCACAAGAGATATAGGTCAACATTGCCTGTTTGTTGTTCTTCCTGGAAGTAACTTGTGTATTTGTTCCTTGCATGTTCCCATACTCCTCAGCTCCTTAAGCCTCCATCTCCCACTCCTTCTACCTCACCACTTCTGTGCTTCCAGCTGAGTAACCTGTCCCCCGTACGCTGTAGCAGGATCATGGTTTGCTGGTGGCATCAGAGAAGGGGCAGCACCCAGAGAGGGTAAAGAGAAACGCTGTGTAGTGCCGATGCCCACAGCTGTAAACCGAAGTCCACTGTTCAGTCTTTAATGTGGCCCAGTAAGACTGATTGTCATCAACAGTCAGCAAAAGCAAACAGTAAAGAGAAGCAGTAATGACATAATTTGACCTGCCTCTGCAAAATAATACTGACAGATGGTGGAGATTATTCCAGGTGAAATTATAGAAAATACGGCTTGGATCTCAAGCAAGAGGAACCCTGCAATCCTTTCAGGCTTATGTGAGGTTGAACTCTGGAATAAGTTTCCTTCCCTGGCTTTGATTAACAGAGTACTTCCCAGTTAATATTATATGTTGGTTAAATTTATTGTAATTCCACATCTGAAAACTTTTCAAGGGGGGCGCTGGTATGAAGGGATGTGACACACTGGCTCCGGCAGCAGGGAAATGGTCACCAGGTGGCACTCATGGACCGCACAAACCCCTCCTGCCTGCATCCACCCGAAGGTGAGATGTGTTCGCTTAAAACCTGCCGTGACTTGGCTTAACCGCTAAGGCACGGTTACCTTTCCTCTCTAACAAATTTAGTGTTTGGAATAAAACAAACGGTATCTATCCTTGCTATCAGCATTTGTACCATAAAATATGCCTCCAAATATTGTCTTCTCACTTAGCAGCTATGTTAAATGCGTCATCCTTCAGTATGGTACATAGATTAACAGGTTAAAGCTTTCTCTGCTTTTTTATATCTTGCTTGCTAGCAACCAATGGAGTGGAAGAACACTTATAGTGGAAGTGTGTTTCAGAGGCATCTGACGTGCTCAGCAACTTTCCCTTCATCTCTGGAAAAAAAAAAAAAACAAAGCCCCAAAGCTGGGGAGGAATGCTATACCTCTGGCTTGTTTTGAGAAACAAGCTTTTCCCCCGATTACCACATAATCCTTGATCACTCACAGTCTTTCTTAATCCAATTCACATCATCTCCTTTATTCATTTGTTTTGTTGTTTGTTTGCTGTGTTTTGTTGTCCTGCAGTGTAAATATATATATATATATTGATACACATAATTTCATGTACTGTTTTACTAATTATATTAAAGATTTGAAGCAAAATATACTCCTACTGTACATTCTGCTAAGGCTTGTCATGCCCTGTTCTTGTTTTGCTATGATGTTAGTTTTCTAAGTTTTCTCACAATCTGTTGGTAGACTACAGAATGTCTTTATTTAAAATAATAGACTTCGTATGGTGTAATGAAATGTGCACTAATGTGTACCTTTAAATGTGTACTAAGGCTTTTCATCAATGATTGATACAACTAAGTTGTCCAAATAGAGTTTATAGTAGTTAATATTTTCAGGTTATTTCACTGTTAGTTTTGGGAAGAGATTATTTCTAGGTAGTAAAAATATTATCATCTATCTCACGTACAACTTTTGGACCAGCAGAACTAGAGAGTGTTTGGGAGGTTCACCAAGCTTTCTGCTTCTTCAGCTTTTGTTTCCTGCCATGACACGACAGTGGAGGCGGCAGCACTCCTGCCAGTTCGGGCAGCGGTCTGGGGCTGCTCTGCAGTTGCAGTTTGGGCACATGCCTGACCACATGCAACCCTTTGGTCTCTACCACTGAGCATATTTCCAGCCAGATGTTGACACTGTCTGCCAATCTGATCAGCCCATGTTGGTACTACGGTACCCCTGTCCAGCAGTTTTCATAGCATCATAGAATAACCAGGTTTGAAAAGACCTCTAGGATCATCGAGTCCAACCATTCCCATCAAACACTAAAGAATGCCCGTCAGCACCTCTTCCACCTGTGCTTTAAATACCTCCAGGGAAGGTGAATCAACCACCTCCCTAGGCAGCCAGTTCCAGTGCCCAATGACCCTTTCTGTGAATTTTTTTTTTCCTAATGTCCAGCCTAAATCTCCCCTGGCGGAGCTTGAGGCCATTCCCTCTCATCCTGTCCCCTGTCACTTGGGAGAAGAGGCCAGCACTCTCCTCTCTACAACCTCCCCTCAGTTATAGAGAGCAATGAGGTCTCCTCCCAGCCTCCTCTTCTCCAGGCTAAACAACCCCAGCTCTCTCAGCCGTTCCTCATAAGGCCTGTTCTCCAGCCCCTTCACCAGCTTTGTTGCTCTTCTCTGGACTCGCTCCAGAACCTCAACATCCTTCTTGTGGTGAGGGGCCCAGAATGGAACTCAGTATTCAAGGAGTGGTCTCACCAGTGCCGAGTACAGAGGGAGAATAACCTCCCTGGGCCTGCTGGTCACATTTTTTCTGATAGAAGCCAAGATGCCATTGGCCTTCTTGGCCACCTGGGCACACTGCTGGCTCATGTTCAGTCGGCTGTCAACCAACACCCCCAGGTCCTTCTCCCCCAGGCAGCTTTCTAGACAGACTTCTCCTAGTCTGTAGCACTGCAGAGGGTTGTTGTGCCTAAAGTGCAGGACCTGGTTTTAGTTTCCTTTATCTTGCTCACTGTCAATGCACAGCCTGTACCAAATTTTTTCATGCCTTGTTCTTATCTGCACTGCCAAGTTTGCTGTGGCTCACCATGCTCATTACTGTTGCCACTGTGGTCCTCTCACGACCAAGGTAAGGCCATGATGCTCCCATGTCACCAGGCCAATGAGGGAGAGTAGGTTTGAAGTAGTAAGTCACATGACATCTGAGATTAGAAAATGTGTTCTGACATTGAAGTACTTTATGTACAACAAAATTCTTTGGAAGTATTTTTTTTCTTTAAAAAAGTGGACTTCTTCTATGCTGATGGACTATAACTTATGATGCATGTGGAAAAAAGAAGATACAAGTCTTTAAAGGAGTGTTTGTATACATTTAGCAAGGAAAACTTCATTGCAGGGGACAAAGAGAGTGAACATTTGCCTGTTCATTCACACTAGGATGCCATCCAGCTTGTGAAGGAGTAAGAAACAGGATAGCACTTAAAAATTCAGTCTTAATACAAATACAAAACACTAACAGCTGATGTTCTTGCTTTTCTTCTTTTGCTTTCTTTCTTTAAGATTTTGAGAAGGCAACATAAAAATATTGTTGCCTAATATATTACTTGGCTCTTCATTTCCTCTCCTGAATTCTTTCTCACAATATTTGCATTTTTTTGCCCATGATTATAATAATAATCCTTAACAGTCATGAATATTTCTCTCAACAGATGTGGTATGAAATTGGGACTTTATTTATGAATCTGTTAGTTCTGATACATGGAAAATGTTACATGTTAATATTTTTTGATAGTATTTTGATAGTCATAAGAGTGAAAACATTGTACTTCTGATTGTTTCCTTACACCGTTTGAACTGGATATGACATTTTTTCACCATGGCCAAATGCAAGCAGTGTCATTTAAACTCCAGGTTGCTAACTTAAGTCTGACAGCTGCTGAGATTAATGTGTATGCCATTTGCTTATATTCTTCAAGACTGGATTATCTCTTAGAGTTTTTGTTCTCAAATGTTCACTGTACTATATTTTCTTTTATGAAGAAATGGTAACCAAGCATTTGTTTGTCTAATAAACTTATTTGTTGTTGGGAAATACCTAATTTGCTGGCAGGCAAGAGACAGACATTTATGTGGTTTCATGGTTGAATTATCATAACCTCTGAATGTATTTGAGGTGGTCAAGCTTGAATTTGGACCAGGGATTGAAACACCATAAGCAGTTTCATCATGTCCTTAGGAAGACAACAACATGTCTTGTGACATTAGTTGCTTACTTACTGGTGGGAGGATGTGGCTTGCTCTGAGTAATTTCGCAGAGAACAGAAATTCATTTTCAAGAAAACTGGGAAGAAGAATTACTCATACTGAGCAGGGAAGACTACTTTAATTTCTGTCACTTCAGGGTTTTTCCAGCAGAACACATCCTACCCAGAGACGTGGTTGAGTCACCTTCCCTGAAGGTCCTGAGGGGCATGATTTAGTGATTGATAGGAATGGTTGGACTTGATGATCCAGTGGGTCTTTTCCAATCTAGTGATTCTGTGATTCTATGATCTACTGAATCTAGATATGTTTTATGAAACACACAAGCATCATGAATGAAGTAACAGAGAACATGAGCTTAGCTCCATTTATGACTCAACAACAGCTGCCTAGAATAGGAAAATGCTCAGCATAGGATACTGGACACTCACCTAATCTCCTAGAAACGCTCTACTGGAGAAAAAGGCTCACTATGTTACACCTTAGTGGCTGCTTGTAGAGCGTGAGTTGAAAAACTGAAAACATGATAATACTAGCACATAATTTTCCTTTATGTGGGCTAGAGGTACCTTTGATGATGCAGACTTCTTTGGGCTACATCTGACCCCTGAGGGGAACTAGAGAATGGACAGATATCATGCTGTGCAGAAGCAGATATTCTGAGCAACTGGATTCACACTATTTGTTAGAAATTTTGAAAATTGCAAATGATAAGAAAATTCCACTCTTGTTCAGTCAAAAAATTCTTAGCTGTAAATGTTTCCTTTCAGAAGGTCATTGTTAAATTTGATTTCTGTGTGGGCCTTTTCTCTCAATGTATCAAAACAATCCTCACTCCATTTCTTCATGCCTTGGTTTAATCTCCTCAGTTCTCTCAATCCTTCCATTAATCATTTGTCTGAACAACTCCTTCTAACTGAGCTACCATCATTCTCACTAATCTGTGATTTCTCCTCTGACCTAAGGCACTTGTACTTCTTCCTCCTTTTGTTTTTCAGTACTCAAATTCCAGTCCTCCTTGCCTTTGCTCCTATTCACTTCCTGGCATGCTTTGCTTGTATTAAAGATCAGCTGAGAGATGATATGAATTTAGGTGGTCTTGTGTATGTAATTATTTTTCCCTTTGTTCAGCTCTGCATTGATGGTTACTAGTGATTATGAATGTCTGTAGAGAGTAAATAATAATAAAGAGTGCATAGTAGGAAAAAAACTCAAAATTACAACTAAATCCCCTAAAAAACGTTTATCTTTTATTATTCTGGGGTTTAAGTCATACTTTGTAAAAAAAATACTTTATTTCAATGAAATAATTTTTTTGAAAAGTAGCTAGTGATTCCTGAGAGTCTTCCATCTACATAAACTAACTAGATTATTCTGTGTTTTTTTTTTTCCTCTACGTTATTCACAATAGAAAATTAATAGCTAACAGATTAGGAGAGTATAACTGTGTGACTTCTGGAAATCTAGAGCACAGGCCAGTGGTGTGTGAGGCAATACTCTTCTGGGTGGAAAACTGGTGGAATGGCTGGGCCCAGAGAGTGATGGTAAATGGAGTTAACTACAGCTGGAGGCCAGTTACAAGTGGGGTTCCCCAGGGCTCAGTGCTGGGTCCAGTCCTGTTCAATGTCTTTATCAATGTCCTGGGTGAGGGGATCAATTGCACTCTAAGTAAGTTTGCAAATGACACTAACCTGGGTGAAATGTCGATCTGCTGGAGGGTCAGGAGGCTCTGCAAAGGGATCTGAACAGGCTGGACTGCTGGGCAGCCACCAATGTCATGAGGTTTAACAAGGCCAAATGCCGGGTCCTGCAGCTGGGTCACAACAAACCTCTGCAGTGCTACAGACTGGGAGAAGCCTGTCTAGAAAGCTGCCAGGAGGAGAGGGACCTGGGGGTTTTCTATTTCCTCAAAGTGAGATATAACACTATGGAGGTGATAATTCAGTCATTTTAAAAAAAAAAATCTAAAAAAAGGCTTGTCATATAAGCCTTTAATTTACAACGGACTTCAGGGAAGACAAATAATTTAAGTTTTTCAGTAGTAAATAAAATGGGAGGAAATACTGTTCACTTGTGAAATGATTCTAGAAGACTTTCTTCTGCAAAGATGACAAATAAGCATATTGGTTGTGGAAACTATCAGCAGTTGCCAGGACAGTTACAAATGTGAAGAAACAAAATAGAGCTTGCTAAAATTTCCTGGAGTATGCACCACACCTTATTTGGGCAAGTTCCAGTTAGTCAGTTATGCTTTGACTGAGTAAAGTATGAACAGAAGTGTGCATCCCTTAACTGACGTTAAGAATAAGGCATATATACCAGACAACATCTATTCAATTCTGTCTTCCATTTTTAATTAGCACATAACTATTTTTTTCCACAATGGCAGGTACATGTCTTTTTTGATGATTCATTGGAGGATTCACCTTTTTGAAAACACTATATGTGTATCAAAGCTTAAAGACCATTGCAATAGTTTCAGAAGGCTGAATTTTAAAACCTTTTAAGATGTATGATAGAAATTTTTTGCCTGTACTCAAAGGTGCACAAGTCAATTTGAAGCATCGGCAGCAGCAAATCAACATCCATTTAGAATTTACCCTGTTTATTGAGTTTTTCAATCTTATTTAGAAAGAGGAATTTGTTGAATTTGTTAAAGAATACAACATAGCCATTGTAAATGTGCTTGGATAAACAAAATGTCTAAGAACTATATGATACAGCAGCAATTTAATTCGTTGAATATTTGCTCTTTCAGGTGAGCTATCATGCTGCTATGATCAAAATAATGAAGCAAAAATTTTTCCAGATCAAATTATTGACAACTTTGTATGACCCAGTGTTGGTCATAGACATTCATTTGCTCTTTGAAGTTATGCTAGCAGATTTCTCAGTCTTCCTCACAATTAGAAAAATCTAGTTGCGAGTTAAAGACTTCCTATTATTTTAAAGAGTTGATTAATGAACCCAGTGAAAATTATATTTTAAAAAAAATTAACAAATCTCAGAAACTGCCCTCAGCCCTTACCAGAATCGCATCCTAAAGAAGAGTAAAAAGTGTTTCCATAGAAGCTAAATATTTGATTTTGAGGCACACAAGGTTATAATTTCCACATTGTAAAGTGCTCATCTTCATTCCCAGGTTTTCAACCTACTTTGGGGTAACAAATCCAAGTCATTGCAGTGGTTGAGAAGGTAAGCCTGACTTGGGTTGTCAGCTCTTAGCTGGTTTGTAGTTCATGCTGATTTAAGTGGATTTGTTTTCAGGCTTAGAAAGGCATTACATAGAAGCAAATGAAGCACTAAGGCTCTTATGCATACACACAAACTGTGCATGCTGTAGTGTTACGTCTCTTCCCAACTCTGCTTTTCACTAGCTTCAGATCTGTGCAAATCCTTTATTATACAGGTTTCTGGCAGCTCTGGAAAAAAAGAGTAATTTTTTTATTTCTTCTAAAGCTTTCCTAGTGACCTGAAAATTCACCTATTTAATTTATGCATTTTACCAAAAAGACATCTGAGATTTTTGAGATGTTGGATTTTAAACTGAGATGGATGGATATTTCAGAATGAATAGCTGTTTCAAATAATATCAAGGCATTTAAACGTGAAGATTTGATGGATGCAGATTAGTGAAACACAACAGGTAAAAGTTTTGGTTCAATTTAATCTTATTTATTTATTGTCTGTAATGGATTTAATAAAAAAGTACTCATCAGCTTGAAATACCAATTATTTTTTATCTGACACATTGTTATCCTTTATTGATTTTTTCTTGTTGCTCACATTGCTATTCCTCATGTTACTTTTATAATTATTTAAACTTGAAATAATGATTTTATTGAAGAGTATGAATTACTCCGTTTGATAACGATAATAAGCTGGTGTTGCTTATATTATTAATTTCACGCTCATGCAGATTTGCTGACAGACAAGTAATATTGCAATTGCTATGTGCAGAAAATTCTTAATTGGAAAATGTTTTTGTAAAGCAAATCTGCAGTCTTTTAACAATGGAAGACTATATTTTCCTTGAGTGCTGCAGGAATATTTTTTACAACTCAAGAGGCTGTGTATTAGGATCCAAAAATTTGTGAAAGGAAATATGTTGTGTTAAAGGTTGAAATAGTTTTTCAAATTGAAAAATCTACAGTTAAACTTAGATATAATCTGTGTGAGAGTGTGTGTATGTATGTGTACATATAAATTAGATTCACTAAATGATGTCATAGCAAAGTATCAGGAAATAAATGAAATAAGAAAAAAAAAAGTTAATCACCACATTTCTTACGTACAAATTATGAATACTCATTTATAGGAAACTGCCTACTAGAGCTACCAAAAAAGCCACAATGTTCATTACCAAAAAAGCCACAATGTTCATTTCCATTCTCCATAAAAACTCAAAGGGAATTCCCTAGCAGTTACTTAAGAGAAAGCCAATCCCTTCCCTAGTGGAATCACCAGAAAATTTCTTAAGACAAGTGTGTTTTCAGATGTGTTCTTTCCCAGGGAATTATATTGGTTTAAATACAGGAAAGATTCCTTGGAAGTTTCCAAGTCTCTGCTAACACTATGAGTCAGATGTCTGCAGGTTGTGTTGTGCCAGTTTTGACGTCAAACGATAATCCAATGGGGTTTTCCATTAGTCTTCATAGTGGAGATTCAATAGGAACTTACAGCATAATATAACCTTATTCTTGTCTGAATCCCCAAGATTAGCACTAAAAATCAACTTTGTTAGCTTATTTGCTAAAACACATTTTTAAGAGCTCAAAATGCTGGAAAAAAAAAAAAAAAAAGGAAGATAATAAACCTGAGTATATAGTAATCCTAATTCGGAAATATGCCACAACTTAATAAAATGTGAGTGCACCACAGAAAAAGTCACTTCTCTGGTTAGTCTTGACTAGTCTTTGTGGTGATGGCAAGCACTTCTCTCTTTAAAGCTGGATACATCTGCTCTCACAGACTGGGGCATGCTGTTGCAAGTACAGATGTTTTTGCTGGTCGAAAATTTACTGAGAAAGCAAGGAAGTGTTTACTCATGGCTGGATTTGGCTGATGCTCTCTACAGTCAGGAGCATGGGGAGATGTACAGTCTAGGCCATGGGTGGCCCGTTAACAGATCTGCCCTAGAACCAGCATCCTTGTGTGACCCCCACAGCTGTTATAAGACACATATTTTTGTCAGTTTTTCTGAGTTGTGAAAAGATTCAGGGAGCTTCCAGCTCTTGAGGATTTTGGGGTTTGCTGCATTTATTTTTTCTTTAGATTTTTGTACTACTGGGGGGGAACCAATTTCAAGAACTCTTATTTTCCCACAGACTAGGAATCCAGCTTCTTTGGCTAGCCATAGTTGTTCTCTGACTTGTCTCCCACACTACCGTACATTCATGAGCAAAGCTGTTTTCTTCAGCTGGAAGTGAAGAAACGAAGGTGCAGATGCAAGGGTTTGACTTTGGCATATTCCCCTTCTTGCCTTTTGTTCAGAAAATAATAATTTCAAATATATCAAATTAAGCTCATGCTGGCAAAGGTATTAAGTGCCATCCCAGATGTGCCAGCTTGCCTCTAACCCTTCTGCTCCATGTCCTGGGAGGGAACAGACTTTGAGATTTCTTGTTACTAAGCTGAGCAAGAAGTAGTCTTCTTAGGGAAAGTGGAAAGCACGTGACTGCTGTGCCTAAGACAGACCTCCAAAGAAGGGCTCACTAGAGTGTGAAGACAGAATTTGATCTGTATTCAGGGAACAAGTTAAATGATCTCTAACTTGGAAATGCCCACAGCAAGTTCAACAGTTCTTCATCTCCTGCCCATACTGGGCTAAGATTGGCCAGTGTAGATGAAATGAAATAAAGAAAGCATTACAAGGAGCTGTAAAATGATGGTAAAGGAGAGGCTGAGGAAGAGTGCATAATACTGGAAGTCCAGAGTTAGGTGAAATAGTAAAAAATGTAAGTCCATTATTCAATGATCTTTTTAGAGTGGGCTTATAAATTTGTCCAAACAGGAAGAAATGCAGGAGTAGAGACCAAAATAGTAGCTGAATAATTGAAAACTGCTACATTTAGATGAATCTTATGGGAAATGGCAGAGCAATAGGAGTATGGATTTTTAAGTCATGGTTAATATAATAATACCTCTATAATCTGGAGCTTGATTTTATATGAGAGGAGTAGATTAATTCTCTGTTGGGAACCAGGAAAAAGCCATAGTTTCTGCCTTTGCCACAGTGTTCTGAAACATCATCTCAGACTTCTTCTATTAAATGCTGCTTTCTAATTTACAGGAACAAATCTGTGATAGATTGCAGCTACTGGTCTCTTAGCTCTGCCCATCTATGGCACTCTGCCATGCCCAGAAAGGAAAAATAGTATTGCATATGTTACCAAGAGCTCCTTTTTCCAGATAAGGAGAAGTCACCCAAATTTTCCTTGCATTCATGGCATCTAGTGGTTGAGATATTTTCATGGAAAGAAATTGAAAATGGTCCTGTGGATTACTGGGTGGAGAAATTTCCAGTGTGTGCCTTAGTAACTCACCATTTACCACCTTTTCTTGACAAGCTTCTCAACTATAAACAATATAAATAGATCCTTTGTCTCATAGCACCCACAGTTTCAAGCTAAACACAAAGGAGTGCAAAAGTAAGGTGAAGTCAGTGAGATTCTTCATGGTGTGAATCATGTTGGATTTGGCTTGTTCCCAGAAGTACCTAATAGCAGAGAAGTCTGTCACCTGCATGAGGTTAAATCATGATGGAATATTCTGCAGTGAGAGATGCAGTATAGAATCAGTATGTTGTACCTAGAGTATATTTTCATGTGGATATGATTTGTTTTGGCGCGAGTCAACTTGTTAATGATCTTATTAGGTAATCTGCTGGGGAACAGTGATACGTGGAACTGCTCCTTCCTGCCATGCTCCCACTTAAGCAATTGCCGAGTGAAAGATGAGCATGGTGCAATTGATGGGGCTGCTTACAGAGTTATGTTCCTAGAAAGGCACAGCATGAGCACTGTCAGGCAGGATGGATACAGATCCAGTTTACGAGTGCATCAGTTGCCCAAAAGCAGCGCTAGATACAGACACCGATAACATCTTCATTCAGGAAAATGAGGACAATTACGCTAATCCAGGAGTACTGATGTTCACTCAGTTCTTACTCCTGTGCTCTACATGTGCCTGTACATCCTCTTCCCTTATTGCTCTTCCATGAGAGTGTATGAATAGATAACCACTTTCAAATGACCGAGGACCAAGACACTGGAGAAGACCATAGGGCATCCAAGAACAAAAACAATCTCTGTCACAGGCTTCCTAAATGCACTGAATTGCCTGTTGTAATTCAGACTTTCTCCCTGCAAAATGCAAGTTGAGAGAACAGCTCTGCTTCAGAAATTTACATGAAGATAAAGGCATTCAAAGTTTATAATGAGCCTCACAGATGACATCATGGTATGGAAAGCCATTCAGCTGACATTGTTAAAGCAAAAATTTTTAAAGAAAATGGCCTTTTATAAATTTTCAGACATGCACACATACATACACTTATATATACATGCACATACATTTTTGTATGAAGGTTTCAGATAAAGGAAGGTCACATAAGGAAGGTCAAAGAAAAGAAAAGTAATAATTTCCTAGTAGCAGGCATCATACTTAATGAACATTAAAATCCCATACATTATTGGCTTTATACAATGAAAGATTTCAGAAGATGGTCCTAACATGATAAAACCTGTCTCAGAAAGCAGTAAACAAAATAGCATCAAATATCCCCTTGGATCTTAAATGTATCAGGAAACATAGCTTACAGAGTTCTATGTTCTAGAACTGTTTTATGGTAAGACATAACACTTAAATAGAAAGATAGTGTTCATGGAAACATCTATCGTTATTGCCTCTTCTTTCATGTTTTGACCCATATTTTAGTTATGTACAAGTATGTTCCTCCAGCTAGTACAAGAAAAGTTTCAAGAAACATAAAAACTACCCATTGTAGTTCCATTTTATTTCCACATCTTAAATACTATTCTTAAAGGGAAGAAAATGGAAATTTTACATTCTCAGGATTATATAACTTGTTCCTATGTACTTAATTTTGCCTTGCTTAATGAAAGAGAGGAAGTCAGCACACAGTATGGCTGCCTGAGTCACAAACATCTGTCTTTGAGTTTGTCTTATTTGATTAACAGAAGTGTACAGCCACTCCGGCCTTTCTCTGTACTAGGGCCCCCAAACAGCATGAGTAATTTTGAACTTCATGGTTGCCTGAAGGTGATAAATTTTCCTAACTTTTGCTATATTTGAAAATGTTTATCTTTTGCACATGAAATTCAGAATGTGATTTTTGGTTTGGTTTACTGCTGTAATTAAAGTCTGCCTCTTGCTGATGATAAACTTGTTCTTAAAAAAAACCAAACCAAACTAAACCAAAACTATGAGGGTAATAGAAATAGGTGGAAGGGATAAAAACCTTTTCTTAAGCTTCACATTTTTCCACATAGTTTTGTCATAAATTCTAAAATAATTTGCAGCCCTGCTCTACCTGGGTGACTGAAAATCAGTAGCTGAAACTTTTACTTCCTCCACATTCTGAGTAATAGAACTTTTCAAGGAATAGTTTCAATTGGTTGAAAGACAAAGGTTATTCCTTTCCAGAGGCAAGCCTGGGCAGGGTGGTGATTGCTCTGTTTTGTACTTCTGCAATGTCATCAGTATAAAATTAATAAGGATGTTTTTGGTTCTTTTCATAGCTCTGCTTAGATAAAGAGTTTTATGTGTTTATTTTGCCTTTTAAAAATCATATCCATTAATTCTAGCACAGATAAAGGTCAGTTTACTGCTGAAAGCCTCTCCAGCATTTTATTCCCTGAACTCCCTTTGCCCCCCATGCTCTTTGGCCAGCACACACTGCTAGTAAAATGTTGCTATCTGGGTATTAGCTCTTTTTCTCAGAGAGAAACCTCTAATTATTTGTAAATCAGCACTTATTCTATTTATGTTTCTGGTTCAACTTGAAGGTAAAAGTAAAGTGGAGGCCATAAGCTAGTCTTTTTTGTTGGGGAAAGAAATCTTGTGTATTCTTTGCTTCATAGATTAAGTCCTAGAGAGGGAACAGAAGGCAAAGAAGGAATCTGAAGGGCAGCTTTCTATCAATGAGTCTAATCATGTCACTGAAAAAGGAAGTGGTCCTGTGTGATTTCTCGTAGAATAAAGATTTCTCTAAATGAAATATGAAATGTGTCATGTCTCAGTCTGTAGCTGGTATAGTGTGAATTGTGATCCCTCTATTTAGTTGGGAAAAACATCTTACCACCTATCAAAAAATCATAGAGTTTTGAATTTCTACATCACTAATATATATTAAATATCAAAGAGCCTGCTTTAGAGAAGATTTCCAGAATGGGTAACTTAACACCACCAAATATCATGTGTTGTCCTTTACCTGGAAGCAGAACAATTAAAATACAAAGGCAAGTTTATTTTCACAGAGAAACCTGTTAATGACTGCCACTTACGTCACCTGATATAGAGGGAGTTGGTGTGGGAAGAGAAAGCAAATATCATGGGGTATGAAAGGTTTCCAGCCATTCACACAGATGGCCTAAGTGTTGAACACTTGTAAATACATGTTTCGTGGCATGCTGTTTGTACTTAGTCTCAAATTTTACGTTTTGCTGCTCATATATTAGCACAACATGGCAATGAAACATTTGTCTTACTCCACCTTTGTTTTAGTTATGCTATATCCTGACAAGTGAAAACCATATAGCCTGGATTTTTATTGAGTTATAGTGACTGATATCGTATGCAGGCTTGTCTACCTGACTTCTACTCAGTTTAGCTTTTTTAGTTTTGTAAGAACTCTTCTTGAGCTTTTAAAACTGTGATTTCAGACTTTAAAAGGAAAGGAGGTGAAGGGAAGACACTGGCAGTATCTCTGTGGATGACTGTGTGAACCTGTCAAACCCCTGAAACCATGCAAAAAGGAAACCCACTGCAGACCTCAAGTGGTTTATGGTGTGCAAAAAATCACACGCACACATGTACACACACAGAAGCACACCATGAATAAACGAAAAATTAGAGAAGAAATTATTTCTAGTTCCTCTCTCAAGACTAATTGAAAATAATCTTGTTAATGGGCCTCAAAATATGTTTGGAAAAAATGAGAACTATCCAGGAGTGTTCTGTCAGTTACCTGGCAAAGGCCTAATCCATCAAATCCTATCAGCAACCATTTCTAATTTTCTGAAAAATAAACATTTTTACACTTAGGCAAGAATTAAGATTTTTCCATTGATCCAACAGCATGACTAGGATCATAACTAAGCAGTGAAATGAGCACGTCCTCCCAGCAATAAAGTACTCTTTTAGAGAACACTGACCGATCACTGTTTGTTTGAGAGTATAGCAGCCTCTAATTTCTCCAGGCATCAATGCCAGAAAGTTAGGACTGTTAGTTTATGTACTTAAGTTGTGTTTGCTCCTAATAATCAACAGGAAATTCATTGGGCTCCTGAAGACCTGTAGTAGACATCCAGTCTGGTATCAGTGATGATATCCAAAGGGGGAATTGTGCCAAAATGGCTTGCCAGAAAGCAGTTTCTGTAAATCACTTAGAGGTGAAGCTATGTCTTCCCCCTTCCCTTTATGAAAATCTAAGTATTTAGTAAATAAACTTTCCATTCCTTTCAACTTCTCCTGCTTTATTTAAATTATTACAAAATTTAATGAAACATGGGTCTGAGGTAAATGGATTGTTCACAATTAGAAAAACAAGGTGACTGAATGAAAGGAAAAAATATAATTTTTGAAATAATTAATATTTAAAGAACAACAGAACTGACAGCTGTGTCAAAGCTATTCCTGAACTGGTCTACTGTTAAAAAAGACCTTACTTTTGGTAGTGGGAAACATACAATACACTCCTTTATTCCCCAAATATGAACTGGAAAATGTCGCATCAAGTGAAAGTATCGTTTTCAGTGGATGCATGCAATCTTATATTTAGAGGTACAGAATTTTCAGAAAATCAGTTGTTTAGTCTCTACATGAGTATCCAAAAAGCAGGACCTCAGAAATCACTAGCCCCTTCTGATGATATCGAAGGTCAGTGTCTTTGGGAAATAATATGTAAAATACTAAAAATGCAAAGCCTTTCAGTCTGAAAGCGGTTAATTCTGATTTTTTTGTTGCTTTGTCAAATGAAATGAACACTTAGACTGACTGCTCTGTGGGCTGGACAACTATCCCAGTATCTTTGGCAGATCTTGTACTTGGCTTTCTCTGCGAAGTGCCTTGTTGTTTCTCTGTCTGCTGCCAGGACACACACAGGCATTTGCACGTTCTCTGCCTGGCTGCTTCTCACTTGCTCTCCCTGTATGTCTCCTTATTTCTCTCAAACAGCCCCTCTTCAGCATTCCTGCCTTAAACTTGCTCTTCTTTTTTTCCCCTATCTACTGGCAAGATATATTTTCAAAAGACAGGTGTCCTCCTTTTCTCCTGTGAAGAAAGAAAGGCATCCTTGCTGCTTGGGTACCATGAAGGCCACAGCACAGAGACTTGGGCAGCTGCAGGTTCTCTTCCTCACCTATGCCTTCTTGGCTGCAGTGACTGTCCTTACATCTAGAAGTATTTGAAATACATATCCTTTGATAGATCTTTCAGACTTTTTTTGATGCCATTAGCAAGTCTGACCATAGCTGATCTTTGTATTCTGAGTATGTTTATTATTATACCAATATTAATAAGCTTTACAGATAAAAATTGCTAAGAACTCTTGTAGCCATGTAGACATCTCCGCAGTGGTTGATCCTGCACACAGGATCAATGAGGGCACAATTTATTCACACCATTTGCATATATACTTTTCTAAGTCTATGCATCTATTCTGTCCCTAACAGAGAAGAGTAAAGCCAAGGGTATTCAAGGAATATAAGGTTTTAAGAAGGTTCTGGCATCTTTGCTTTCTGTGTTCTGATTCTTTTGGTGCATTTTCTTCCTTTAGGCATCAACTGTGCTGTCTGGAACAGTAAGTTTTCCACATGACCCAGCAGATCCACTGGCATTGGGGGGTCTGGGTGGGCTGCTGGTGCTGGGCAAATTGCTCTTACTAGGGATTTGGATGGAGATAAGAACAGAGATTAACCACTCTGCAAGCCTGAGAAAGATTTAGGTGAGCTGCTAAGAGAAAAAGAAAAGATTGGAGATGATATTCTATTGGGAGTTACCTTGCTAACCACTTCACAAAAATTCCTGTCTCACCTTCTGCAAAAAGTGGAGACACTAGCATCCAATGCAGTCATCCAGCTGGGAATTGGCCAGAATTTTAAAAAGAGTAAGTGATGAAGCAGTACAAATGGAGAAAACAACCCTGAGTTTCCAGAACTGAATATTTTTGTGAGATTTTTGGCATCTCCCAGACTAACATTCAGTGTATCAGTGCACATTCATTTTTGAAATTATGTAGAGATAACTGAAAAATCAGAAAAATTGTTGTTCGATATTTCAAGCGAACTCAGATCTTAAAGTAGATAACTACCATGGGATTGGATGTAAAGCTTTGGATTACATAATTACTTTTAGTTTCTTTGATCTGTGCTGATATAATTTAATTTGGTCATGGACATTAATTATACAATTTCAAGTAAAATTATGCATTTTTTCAAGAATACTAGAGGAAAGGAGGTGGCATCTGATCATTAAACATCTTACAGGAAAAACTGGCATATCCAATTAAAAGCAAATATCATAGTTGTAAGATTTCCAATAGAAGTGTAAGTGGGTAAAATAAATAGGACAGTGTAAAGGAATCTAAAATTTTTATTCTCTGGCCAGTATTTATGAAAGAGTTTCCATTGCAGAGATGTAATCTCACGTGTAAAACTCACACTTTAAAGGTACATTACTTGATTGTCTAGACTGACTATATCCTGTGTCTGTAACTAGAATCAAAGCCATGTCTTCTGCTATTGTGTATTTGGAAACCATGGTCATGTAAATTAATTATATCAAGCACTCCAGTTGTTTAAAAATTGAAAGAATTTTGTATGTGGATGCAGTGGCTAATCTATGACTATGAAAATGAAGAAGAAAAAAGGCTTTAGGAACATTACCTTTTTTTCTGTGTGGTAACACAGAAATATAACTATAATTTGGTGAACCTTAACGTTATTACAATATTACTAGCGTCTCAATTCCTTTTCAGTGGAAATACTGGTTCTGACATTGACTTATTCTGTATATCTGTGTGCATCCTTCCTTATCTTCTTTATGTGTCCAAGCAAGCTGTCAGCTTACTTTGTGGGTACAATGCAGAAATCTTCATCTCTGAAACTGGAGGTGTATGGCAGTTGATACAAGACATACTACCCTCAAATAGCTCATATGGAGTATTCAATTAATGTCTGCTTATTTGGACTTCCAAATATATATAAATATATATATATAAATACTGATGTTTGCAGAAGTGAATAATGTGAATGATTCATCTGGGGATCTATTCCTGATAAAAGAATGTCCAGTCTCCTGTCATTTTATGTTACAATGAAATAAACAAAATGAAATGTTGGAAGTGGGAAATTTATCAATGAGATACATATGTATTTAAATGTACAAACTGTGTCTTTACATTGAATCCCTGAATACAACGCAACTTGCAGTGTGTAATGTATTGTCATTCTGGCTGTATTGGCATCAATGTGAACGTTATTATTCCTCAATTACTTTTTGGCCTTCCTTAACAGTTTTCATATTCTGAAAGTGCATTTTGTACTTTACTCGTTCTTAAACAGTACGCTAATTCCAAACTCCCCTCCTGTTGAAAAATGCAATAAAATATTGTGCTCCCTAAATTCATTTTCCATGTTCTTAATTACCCATTTGGAGAGAAATTTTTAATATATGAAGGTAGCAATATGACAATCAGAACATTTTAGAATATTACAGGTGGGCTTTATTGGTGTTATTAAAAGCTATGCCAGAGTCCTCTTCTGGCTTGTTCTTGTAGAAATCCTGGCCTGCCTCCAATGACCAATTTTGCTTGAGATGTTTGAAAGAGACACATAGAAAGATTGTTCTAAGTTTGGAAAGTAAGTTGAAAAGGAGCGTTCATTAATTTCAGTTGCCTGTATAGTGAAGTTAGGAATATAACTTCAAAAGTGTAACAGAGAATGGTAAATGGGAATTAAGTGAATGTAGACAAAAAAATATCCATGTCTGATGACTAAATAAAACAATAAATAATAATAAATTATAAATGCCACTAAATGCAGAGTTTAAGTACTAGGGCACAAATAGCTCACTGAGAGATTAGCTAACAGTCAGATTGAAGAAGCTACCAAAGGAAGGCCTCTTATCCATAGAAGAAGTCACATATCCTTAACAGAAAAGGACATTTGAGTTTACTTTTTTAAATGGTATATAACCAAACATTCCTCAGAAAATTGCTTCCCAGTTAATAAATACTGATGTTTGCAGAAGTGGATAATGTGAATGATTCATCTGGGGATCTATGCAGAGGCAAACTGCTACGCCACTTCTTCGGCTGTGGCTTAAAAAATAACTCTGAAACTCTATGTACTAGATGCAATTTTCACCTCGTTGTGGGTAAAATTGCTGTATACTATTTTTTGCCTCAAGTATTAATAACTTCTTGAGATATAGTGACCTCTGCTTTAATGAAACAATGAACACTGTTGTTGATCAAAGAGCCAGATGTATGGCATTTTGCCTCTTGAAATATTAGGCAAGCTATTCAGGAGATTTAAATTACTCAGAATTATCTTTGTGAAATGCTCTTTTTTTTCTTCCTCACACCATGCATTTTCAAAAATAGTCTGTGTTCTCCTTTCTATTCACTTTTTTTGGTGTGTCTTCTCCCTGACTGTAACAAAAAGTTAGTGCTTTAAAACAAATGTTGTACGACATTCATTCTGTCTGGAACTTCAGAAAAAACTTCCAACAGGATTCCTAGTGGCTGGGAAATGGTGTCTTTTCTTGTTAAAAGTAGCCTTAGAACTGATTTTCTATGGCAATGGCATTTGTTTATCGTATCTTCTCTCTGAAAGGGACCATTTGAAATAGTTTCTGGAAGAAAAAGCATTCATCACTGAACTCAAGAGAGAAACCTGAGCTAAACTCACTTTCAGTCCCCAACAGAAAGTTGAGGGTGGGAGAGTCCCGCAGTGGGCTGTTTTCCAGCTTCTTCTGTCTTCCTGGAGTTGCAGTGTATAAACAGGATACAAGTATAAACTAGTGCTGTTTTGAGACTAATATACACTAGATATCACAATGACTTTTGCCTGGAAATCTTCAGCTCCTTAATGTGGCAGAACTGAGAAACAGATTCCCTCCTCCCATTAGGATTTCAAAAAAGCAACACAAGCTGAGCATTTCCTTTGAAGGGGGTTAGTCCAAACCCACAGGCTGAGAATGAGAAGGAGTTTTCATTTGTTCTGGAAGGAAAAAAGCATTTGACAATTTATTTTCTTTTTCCTTTTTCTGACGTGTGTGTTCGTTAGCCATTTCCAAGAATACAGTTGTTGATTTCTTTTTCATCACAGTATTTGTAATTATCTTTTAATTCATTCCAATGCTGACTATTGGCAATACGAATAATCTTTTTTGGCAGTTCCAGAGAAATAAAGCCTTGAAACTGTTCAGAAAAATAAAATCCAAACTGCAAATATAGCATTTGGCCCATATTGTAGTGCTGGACACTGGGCATCCTGCTGGAGACTTATGGCAGCAGTTGTCTCTCGTTTGGTCCAGATAACTGTGAAGCTGTTGCCTGAAACAGTTTGCTTCACATGTTTCCAGTTACTTCATCAAACTGGGGTTAAGGAAGAAGAGGAACAGGGGAATAGAGGGAGAGTCAAGGGACTCATCACCCATCCAGAGCAGCCTCTTGTACAGAGTTAAATAATAAAAAAAAAAAAGCCTCTCTTTCCACTTCACACTTTTCCCCTAACTCCAATAACACAATACATATGGCTACTTTAAATGCTCAAGTCTGGGGCATGCACAAGTTTTTTTTTGTCCAACATAGCATGAGTGACTTTCCATAAAAATTGTCCACAAGAACAGACTAATCAAAAATTTTTAATCACAAATGTTTTTAGAGTTAGGAAAACAAATAGGTAAACCCTAACCCTAAACCGTAGCTGTAATCTTAACCCTAAATCCTAACTCTGACACTAACCCCTACCACTAACTCTAATCCCTAACCCCTAACTCCTAATTAGGGAAAAATTTAGGGAAACCAAACCCCAAATGAAAAAAATATGTGCCCTGTAAAAGTCTTCAAATCAGTTACACAAATTCTTATTGACAAATATAGAATCATTGAATCATAGAATCATAGAATGCTTTGGGTTGGAGGGGACCTTAAAGATCTTCCAGTTCCAACCCATCTGCCATAGGCAGGGACATCCCACTAGATCAGGCTGTCCAAGGCCCCATCCAACCTGGCCTTGAACACCTCCAGGGATGGGGCAGCCACAGCTTCCATGGACAACCTGTTCCAGCGTCTCACTGCCCTCATGGGGAAGAAAATCTTCCTAATGTCTTGTCTAAATCTGTCCATACATAGTATAGTAAGATAAGGATGTAGAAGGAGGCTAATGATTGGCAGTGCTCTTGCTGCATTGGAAGTCAAGATAGGATAACATTTTTGTAGGCAGTGGATTCTGCATAAACTTCTGAGGAATACTTGGGTAAGTTCAAGGAAAATGCTTTCCAGTCAGAAGGGGCAATATGGGAAGAAGTATGAGGGTGTTTGTTGAACGTGTAACACACTGAACATGGAGTCTAGAAGCAACTTTGACGGCTGTTCTTTAATGAGCATGGAGTATTGAAAAACATTCTGAGAGTAAGCATTACTTTTTTGGACAGGCAAATATTGCCTATCAATTTCTTTTCCTCATCTTGAATGTGAGGGATTTCTGCCACTACACCTAAAGCAGATGCAACATTAAAAATGATAGTTCCCATAAAACTATTGATTAGAATAAACTATGTTTCATTTCCTTAGACACGTGAATGCCTCTCTGTCTTGCTAGTTAGTCACAGGCTCTCAGAGGAATCCTGCTTAAATACTGCAAAAATACATTTATTAATATACAGATTAATATAGAATCATAGAATCATAGAACAACCAGGTTGGAAGAGACCCACCAGATCATCAAGTCCAACCATTCCTATCAAACGTTAAACTATGCCCCTTAACACCTCGTCTGCCCGTCCCTTAAACCCCTCCAGGGAAGGTGAATCAACCCACTCCCTGGGCAGCCTCTGCCAGTGCCCAATGACCCTTTCGGTGAAAAAATTCTTCAGCGTACACACGGCTTCGGTCCTTCCAAACATCAGGCTTATATAAACACATACACATATAAATACATGGCATAAATACAGCCTCTGGCAGCAATAACAACGTCCTGCACATCTTCAGTAGTTCCTACCATCTGAGGATCTTGCAGGACAAAGCCATCACAGAACTTCGGAGACTATTCCAAAAAGGGGAAAGATTGTCTTTTCCCACTGCTGTCCACATTTGTTTGATGCAAAAAAAACCATTTCAATTATGATATAACAGAATCATCTTCACTGACTATTAAAAACAGGCACCGTTTTTTAGCAGACAGACATCAATAAAGTAGAAGCCTGATTTTCAGGATGAAATTCCTCCTTCAAAAAGCGCTAGAGATAAACCAAAGGAATATTAATACAAGACTGTGAATGCCAAATGCATGAAATTCCTACTCAATAAAAGGCAGACAACTGAGTGTTCTGATAAAAACGGGCCTTTATTTTTTAATTCTTACTTTCATTACCTGGATTCTGTGTTTATCAGAGCAACAAAATATAGTTCTTAGATAGGCAACAAATAGAATATAATGATCATTGCGAAAAGCACTTTACAGTCAAATGCAGTAACCCTCATTTTGGGGTCATTTCAGTGGGGTGAGGGAAGAATAGTGTTAGCCTTACAAGGTGACAAGTTGAGTATACGAGGTAATACTTGATCTGACAGAGTGATATTTTGCATAGATGAGGAAATGAAGCATGGCTTATTGTAATTAGGAAAACAACTTGGCTTGCATATAAGGAAACAGAATGATTTGCAGAGGAAAATTTAAACTCTGCCTGAATCCCCTGGAGAAATATCAATAAAAGGCACGAATACACTCCATCTATATGAGAGGTTCTTTGATGATTCCTTTACTAAGTACAATCTGAGAAGGAAGGTGTATGTGAAAACTGAATGTTTGATATCTCTTGTCAAGATGTCGAATGAGGTGGGCAAGGGACATGTCCAATACAACTGGAAATACAAATCAGTTAAGTATTCCTCTTACTCTTTTCACTTGTTTATTAAAATATAAATATATGTGGATATTTTCTGAACACAAATGAATTTTATTTTTGTTTTATCTTGACATGGGCTGAATTTATTCAAGGTGACTGGATCTCTAGATACCTTATTCTGATTATGCATTCCTAATTTGCAGGTCTGAGCAATCTGTGGATTTATAGGATTTTGGAGCACCTTCAGAGGTACTTTACCTTCTGCAACACACTCCATAAAGTATGCAAAGGGAAATCGCATATTGCCTATGTGAAGCACTGGAATCACAATTATAGAGAGATGTGTCTTGTAGGGAGATGTGGTAACTAAGAAGTTTCTTTGGCACACAGCTAGTTATTGAATTTTATGCTTAAATCTTCAGGGTCTTGGGTAAACAAGTAACAAACATATAAAGAGATAATATACAGTTCCTACTTGAGAGCTTCTAAAGTAAGATTTAGACAATCTGATTGCTCAAAAAAAAAGATATTCAGGTACATGTATAATTCATCATTAATGAGATAAATACTGCACTAGCTAAATTGTGAAAAGGCTGAAAAAGTTTCCAATGTTTAATGAATGTGAAGTGAAGCTATATAAACAGCTATATTAACTGTTATGAATTGGGGAAAACTGTAGCCATACCAGTGTCAGGAAAGGAAACTAATTGTCAATTCATGTTCTTTTCTCTGTAGCATAAATTACCTTGAAAAAACACTGAAGAATAAATTTCAAGCAATAGGGTAATTAGAATTTCCCCAGAGTTCTTGCAGTTGCTTAGTTTCCCATTTAAGATAAGTTTTAAATAGTTTCCTATTGTTCTGATATACAGCACTTGCATACTTCTCTTTTGCTCTGCTGTACTGTGCAACACTCCACAGACACTTAGTGCTTTGTCTTGTTTCTCCAGTAGACACAACAGCCAAGTGCAGCAGCACAATGCCGCAGAAAGGAAAGTGCTTTAGGATTGTGAGTACTACCTTGATGGGATCCTGGCATTTCAGAGGTGCTTTCCAAATAACAATTTCCCTTCCCCTGCTTTGTTCTTACATCTTCCCAAGTTATGAATTCCTCCAGCCACTATACAGGCATCTTTTATTCTGTCATTCTGGAAGCTGAACACAGACCCCAGAAACTGGAAAGAATTGGTGTCTGTTGATTCCAGGAGCAACACAGAGGCATAGACTGTGCTACCTTCAAGGTGTTTCTTTATGAGGATTACCCATGTAAGGTGAGCCACTCATAATCAGTAAGTCCATCTCCTAACTCCTGCATACACGTTTAGTCTTACTGTCAGAGAGTAACTGCATTTTATGCCTTTCTTAGGGAAATAGCTATGATCTTTGCCACATAAGCATCTTAGTGAGTCAGTAATATTTCTTCTTAGGGAGCACCAGGAGTCTGAACACACAATCCTTCGTCCCAGGCTGCCATTGTGAGGTAAAGCCAAAATTTCCATGACTGTAAAGTGAGTGGTATAAGATATATGGAGATTGAATTCTTCATACTGTTCCATTCCTGCTCTGAAATCGTTAAAGAGCTTTAAATAGTAAGAAGTCTAACTAGCAAAGAATTGGAGAGATATCCAGTGTCAGCCTAATAGGGTCTGATCAGCTCTGGCAGGCACTCAGTATTCCATGTTGGAATCTGGAAAAACTAGCTTGTGAAGTCTGACAGCAACAATCACCATTCCCCTTTATCAAAAGCTAACTCTTTAATCATCCTCTCCTCACTTCATACTTACAGTTTCAGATATGCAGCTAAAACCCAACCTTAACATGGCTTTGGATTCACAGTGGCATGAGAGAATGCATATTTGCAGAAACAAGTCTATCAGTAGGAAGTTTTGACTGTAGCTCTGCTGGGGCAACAAAGTAGGAGATGAGGAACGTCCAGAAAAATCCCTTGGGAAAAGTGCCTAATGGAAAAAACAAAGCAGCTCTCTCCTCAGGTGTTTAGCTGTGGAAGGTGAGTTGGTCTTCCTGTGCCAAAAAAATAAGTGTTCTATTCATTATATGCATTCTACTGAAAAATTAAACCAAATACATTATTCTAGATTACAAATTACTAACTTTATTTTGGCATATGTTTAATCATTTATGAAAGTGTCTTATATAAGAAAGTCTGTAAGTACCTACTTAAAACAAAGTAGATGTTTAAAAATCTCTCTGAAAAAGGACTACAGTGTTTAAAATAAGGAGATGCACACCTTTTAGTGAAAAAGCAAACCAGAACAAACCCAAAGCAAAAATTGAAACAGAACTTCCTGTATTAATAATAAGTAGTATCAAAATCTACAGCCATGCAGATTCCCAAGGAATAGCTATTCATGTTGAGAAATTCAAAGAGCTTTTCTGAAGTTTATAAACATTTAATTTTAAAGGGGTAATATAATAATATACCCTTACTCTGTATGTTTGCAATAGATATGAGAGCATGTGAGGCCTACCTGTATCCTAGTGTTGCTCTGACTGATTTTATGGAAATTTCTCAAAACATAACTCCTGAAGAAGATGAACTCCTGAAACACATCGATACATAGCGTCGATCTGCTGGAGGGTCGGGAGGCTCTGCAAAGGGATCTGAACAGGCTGGACTGCTGAGCAGAGTCCAACGGCATGAGGTTTAACAAGGCCAAATGCCGGGTCCTGCACATGGGGCACAACAACCCTGTGCAGCTACAGAGTAGGAGAAGCCTGGCTGGAAAGCTGCCAGGAGGAGAGGGACCTGGGAGTTTTGGCTGACAGCCAACTGAACATGAGCCAGCAGTGTGCCCAGGTGGCCAAGAAGGCCCATGGCATCCTGGCTTGTATCAGAAAAGGTGCAACCAGCAGGCCCAGGGAGGTTATTCTCCCTCTGTACTCGGCACTGGTGAGACCGCACCTCGAATCCTGTGTTCAGTTCTGGGCCCCTCACCACAAGAAGGATGTTGAGGCTCTGGAGCGAGTCCAGAGAAGAGCAACAAAGCTAGTGAAGGGGGTGGAGAACAGGCCTTATGAGGAGCTACTGAGAGAGCTGGGGTTGTTTAACCTGGAGAAGAGGAGGCTGAGAGGAGACCTCATTGCTCTCTATAACTACCTGAAAGGAGGTTGTGGAGAGGAGGGTGCTGGCCTCTTCTCCCAAGGGACAGGGGACAGAACAAGAGCAAATGGCCTCAAGCTCCAGCAGGGGAGATTTAGGCTGGACATTAGGAAAAAATATTTCACAGAAAGGGTCATTGGGCACTGGCAGAGGCTGCCCAGGGAGGTAGTTGATTCACCTTCCCTGGAGGTGTTTAAGGGACGGGTGGATGAGGTGCTGAGGGGCATGGTTTGATAGGAATGATTGGACTTGATCTGGTGGGTCTCTTCCAACCTGGTGATTCTATGATTCTATGATTCTATAACACCCTATTGTTACCAATAACTGAAAGGATAAAATTGTGGAAATGTCCAGTCAACAGAGATATTCTTTGGTTTGCTCCTGTATTTATGTTTTGGAAAGATGATTTTCTTTAGTGAACTTGTTACCTAGAGAGGAGAATATGGAAGTTTTCACCCTTGGTTTAGAAAACAGACTGTGAGGGAATTATATATAGGTAAGAATTTTGAAACTACATAGGAGAGACACACTGTCAAAACCAGTCCTAATGTCCTACGGCATTCAGATTTGAAGTTCTTAGTCAAAAGTTTCCAACTATCTAGCCTTGATGGGAATATGGAAAGTTTTTCTCTCTGTAGACAATAAGATAAGTTAAAAACTATGTATATCGAGAAGTAAAAGTACCTATGTACAACAATGAATTTGGGAAAGGTATGACAAACTACAGCATGTATATAAATAAAATACTTTCTATACAGATTGAGTATATCAGAAACTTTACAGACTGATGAAAAGTACAGTGTTTCACCAGTAATTATTTTAATCATGTGAAAAATTCCACTGAGAAAAGGGGAATTTCATTGAAGATTTATGAATAGGGTGCCCATAATTTCAGAACAGAGTAAAACTCTAGGAAGAATTAGAAAAATATTTCAGTTGTTGTCCATCGTTAATAACAGAAGTGAAAGTGGCTGAATTTTTTTTAGATATAAATCATCAAAAGCAATGGAGATTCTTTAAACATGCCTTTCAACCTCAAACCTTCTACAATTATGTGAAACAAAGGAAGAAAAACTGAAAAACCTTCAACAGAGGTTGATATGTTTACTAGTATCAATTCAATATCAACTCAGAAGAAAAGGTATGGTAGTCATAAGACAAAACTAAATTCTCTACATTAAATCTAGGTTAAGATTTTTAATAGCATGTCCCTGAGTTAGTGCCCCAATGTTTCAGAACAGCTGCATAATGTAGATTTCAATAAGAGTTGCTATGCATCCAAGGACACGTAAAATGAATGCCTAATAATATGAATACAAAGGAATGAGCAAAACTATAAGGTTTTGATTTTGTAATCTGCACATTTCAAGGCACTAAAAATCAGTTACTAAATTATTACAGTATTCAACTATCCTATTCAATTGCTATTCAATCTTCAAACTTAGTCTTTTGATTTTATTATTATATTGATTTGTTCATTGAGGGGGATAAATAAGGAGATCAGTTTAGCCATAAAAAATAGCAGACTGGTAATAATTACTATCTACAGTTGAAACTTTGAACCTATGTGGAAGTTTGAAATACAAGGAAATAAATTAGAGTTAGTATTCAATCAGAATTCCTGCACACTAGAAGTACAATCTGGCAAGTGTAATCTATTAGATAAATTACTTTCGATATACAAAACTGAAACATTTTACAGATGACAATATGGCAATTCTTTAAGACGGCAATACTAACACATAATTTTCTTAAAAAAAACCCCCACAATTGCTGTTCTCAGCTTCTAAATCTTTGTCTCATCCACAGGAAGTTTATTCAACAATACAAGAAACATCAAAAAGATGCCACCTCCGCATTTTCTCTCACTTCATTGCTTGCAGCAAGGACTAAGAAGTGACAGTTACAGCAGAAACCAAAATAATAGTCTAAAGAGTTGGATATAATATCAGTGAAATAATCATAAAGTCATCTAAAATCAAACACCAGTGGGAGAGGACCAAAATAGAACATTGCAATTCTGTAGCCCAGCAGACTAGCTCTTGACTGTAAATGGGGGAGACACAAGTCTTAACTACGACAATAAAAAGATTATTGGCTTATGAATATGGTTCCTGTATCCATCTGTTTTGAGATAGAATTTTTGGCTGTGATAGGTGCATTTTAGTTCACAGTTTTCACCTTATAAATCCATTTGTCCACAGTGTTTTTGGAAAAGGTTTCTGGATTTGTCTGATACTGTACAATTGGCCTTTTTTATAAGCTCTAATTTTTTTAAATTCAACTGAGATAAACAGCAAATGTTCTGTCTATGTTTGCAAGTAACCTAACAATAATATTTTAAGTAAATATTTCTTAGCATAAATAACATTATACTAGGAAGAGAGCAGGAATAATGAAAAATGCAATTAAGGATGAGCTATTAGAATTAACTGGCTAAACATTCCAGAATTGGTTGGAATATCACAAAAAAAAGCTGGTGTTATTTTAAATATTGATCTAGATAAGTCTTTCACCCCAACAAAACTATCCCCAGAAATAGCAAAATCAATAATCCACCAGCAGAGTTATAGGCTGCTAGAGTTTTGAAGTGAGGCACTAGAATACCAGAAGTATTAGGGAAACTCAGGTTCGAATTATATGAAGTAAAATCCCACAAATGATATGATTAAATTTTGAGCAATGCAAATGCTTTCATAATAGAGACTTAGATACTGAAATACAACGCACTGTAATAGAAAATAAGACATCATCTGACAGAAATGCTAGATGATTAATCAAACAATAAAACATAAAATTTAATTGTAGCTGTGAGAGTCTCACCTAATAAAGCAACAGTCATTATCAAGATGTGATAGTCATGATGTTATTCACCAGCATGATGTTATTCATTCAGCATCCTCTGAAATTCACTGGAGTTTTATTCTCAATTTAAATGCATTTTTTGTTTCTGTATTGGTGAGGAAGGAGAAAGAGACTCTCATAGCAAATATCTTCTGGGAGTGGAAAGAGTAGCACTAATAAAACATGCAAAGGAAATTGAGAGAGGAAATAAACAAAAAATATCTTCCTCTCCCTTCCTCTCTAGTTTATATCCCTGTGGAAACAACTTTGTCTCATTCATAAAACTATATACTGTGCTATATGTTTAGGCAGGACTTTTCTTTTTGCATTATTTTAGGGAACAAATTATTTGTGTGTTTGAGTTTATGCATTAAGTCTCCTTGTGGTCAACGTTAGTCTTGTCATGAAGGGAGTGATTTGCATGCATACTGTATCTGTCAAACTGTCTAGCACCAATCCCTTTTGATCAGACAAATGTTAAGTGGTCTCATTGATCCTTCACTTTGAATTTATATTTTTCAGTCTTTTGGAAAAATATAAAATTTGTTTAAGTTGGTTTTGCTGTTTGGAATTAAATCCCATGTGCCTGGTAAATTTGGCAGATCAGTATATTACATGATTAAAGCTCAATATGCCTGCTATATATCTGTTCTTATGCACAGTTTTCACCAAGGGTATTCTGTCACCTTATCTGAGATACTGAATTATAATCTGAAATTATTAAGATTCAAAGCTAACATTATCAAGACAGATAGATGACTATAGGATTAAAGCATTTCATTGGGATATAGCAGTCTTGATGGGCAGTCATGGTCCTAGCATTCCTCAACAATTTCAAGCATTTTACCATGAAATTTTATTGTATACAGGAATTTAACTGAATGTTTTCCTTTTTAGATGAGGAACTAGAATGAACAATACTGAACCTTGAGATGCACCAGCTCTTTACGTTCTTTTACAAAGTACAGCTAACATTTCTAACTTGCTAAAGAAACAACTAAATCTGAAATACAGTATCTTAGGTGATCCTAAAGCCAAGGGAAGCCAGGGTGCTGTTCTGCAAGTCCACCCCAAGGAGCCGGTATTGCATAAGGGTGTGCTTTAGTACAGCTCCTCATATAAATGCAGTTAATAGGTGCCTGGGTTTCAGCTAGGATGATGCTAATTTTCTTCCTAGTAGCTGGTATAGTGCTGTGTTTGGATTTAGTATAAGAACATTGATTACATATAATGATTTTAGTAGCAACCAGGTAATATTCATACTTTGCTGGGATAGAGTTGATTTTCTTCTCAGCAGCTGCTGTTTTTTAAAGAAAAAGCAGAAAATAAACCGATGTTTATAGCTGTTTCTAGGAGACCAAAAACATTTTTAGCTTCCCCTATTCTGCAGGTGCAGGTGTGCACAAGAAACTGGGAGAGGAGATAGCTAGAGCCGTTGATTCAAACTGGTCAAATAAAGCATTCCATACTGTAAGCATCATGCTCATTATAAAGCAAGAAATTTGCTGACACTGGACCTTTCTCTCGGCAGCACTAGGTTCTCAATGCACCCTGATCTTGATGTACCACTTTGATGCTCCAAGGTTTCCTTAGAGGTATCCAAATCTCTAAAGCCAGGATTCAGTTAAGGAAAAAACTCTCATATTCTATATGGTCTCTCTAGTTCAGTATAAATTGTCATTTTCTGAAAGTTTGGGAATGCTGAATGGTCTGTTGCACATTTTTATAGTTGGCCATCATTAACTTTAGTCTTTTGTGGAGCTGAGAGAATCTGAGAGATATTATACTTTGCCAGACTTGCTTTTTTCTTTTCCATTCTATGAAAGTAGGATATATGGTATGTGCTGTGATAATATTTCATATATCATCTCCTGGTGAGCTGTGCATAGTAATTAATTGCGTGTCAACAGATAAACTAAATATTTCTTCAGTTATTATTTTTACTTGCCTTAGCTGTGATAAAACAAATATCTTTACTGCCATTCTTAGGCCAGTGGTCTAAATAGCGTATGTTCTAATTCTTATTATGCTTCAGTGTAATTAAACAGAATTTTCAAAAGAACACTGTGATACTTTCTACTAGAATTGTCTCACTTCTTTTTATTATAGGTACCTCATAGTCTCTGCATATTATAAACTTCCACATAGCATGTATGATATTCCACTGAAGGGAAAGAAAATTGGTCCATTGACAACAGTGCCAGTAAAGGACTCAGTGGATCGATGTTCAATAACTGTCTCCATTCATATCCTTCCTATACAGTCTTGGCAAGTCTATTGGATTGACAAGGCTATTTCAGTGCAGAAATGCTTTCTGGTAACCTGACTTTTATATTACCAATTTTTCCTCTGTTATGTGAAGATAATAGTACTGGATTTACAGTTGTAAGGATATTTGAACTAAATGTGAAACTGCAACATGAAAAAAAAGTTCTTAGGTAGCTACTCAACCTCAGCTTAGTACCTTATTCCATCCTGTCTTTTCTGAAATGGAAAAAGCTAATCTCTTTGATCCTTCAAAACAGGGTGGCTGGACGTGGCCTGCCTAAACTTTGCCCTGGAGTCATTTAGGAGTGTGCTAGCTGGCATGGGCTGAAAGCCAGTGACTGCTCTTTTAGTTTTACTAAAAAGTCCCATTACCACTGCCTAGGAATATGCCCTAGCATGGCTTAGTTTCCAAATATAGGTGTAATACTTCCCTCATCTGGGATTTGGTATGAGTAGAGGATGCTGGATGTAGGTAAAGCTTTACAAAGTCTCTCAGTTGAAAAGATGTTCCTTTTCTGAGACATAGCAAAAGTTACTTGAGAAAAATCTACGTGACCTGCATCAGTTTTTAGAAGTTCAGATTCTATTAGAAGCATAGAAGCATGGAAGTATAGAATGGTTTGAGTTGGAAGGGACATTAAAGATCATATAATTCAAATCCCCCTGCCATGGACAGGGACACCTCCAACTAGATCAAGGCCCCATACAACCTGGCCTTGAACACCTAGAGGGAAGAGGCATCCACAGCTTCCCTGGACAACCTGTGCCAGCGCCTCACCACCATCATGGTGAACTTTCCTCCTAATGTCTAGCCTAAATCTTCTCCTCTCCAGTTTATAGTAATTCCCTCTAGTCCTATCACTACAAGGCTTTGCAAACAGTCCCTCTCCAGCTTTCCTGTAGCCCCCTTCAGGTACTGGAAGGTCGCTATAAGATCTCCCCAGAGCCTCCTCTTCTCCAGGCTGAACAACCCCAACTCTCTCAGCCTGTCCTCATAGCAGAGGTGCTCCAACTCTCTGACCAACTTTGCAGCACTCCTCTGGACCTGTTACAACAGCTCTGTATTCTTCTTGTGTTAAGGATTCCACAATTGGACACAGTATCCCATGTGCAGTCTCACAAGAGAGGAATAGAGGGGCAGATTCACCTCTCTAGACCTTCTTTTGATTCAGCCAAGGATACAATTGGGCTTCTGGACTGCGAGTGCACATTGCTGGCTCATGTTGAGCTTCACATCAATCTGCACTCCCAAGACCTTTTCTGCAGGGCTGCTCTCAATCACTTTGTCTCCCATTCTGTATCGTACCTCTGGTTGCCCTTGCCCATGTGTAGGACCTTGCAATTGGCTTTGTTGAACATCATGAAGTTCACACAGGCCCACTTCTCCAGCTTGTCCAAGTCCCTCTGGATGACATCCTGTCCTTCCAGTGTGGCAGCTGTACCACTCAGCCTGGTGTCATCTGCAAACTTGCTAAGGGTGCACTCAATATCTCTGTCTATATCATTGATGAAGATGTAAACAGCACTGGTCACAATATGGAACCTAAAGGACACTACTTGCCACAGATCTCTATCTAGACATTGAGCTGCTGACCATTACTCTCTGAATATGACCATCCAACCAATTCCTTACCCATCAAATTGTCCACTCATCAAATCCATATCTTTCCAATTTAGAGAGAAGGATTGGAGGTGGGTGGGGATGGCGAGGTAGCCATGTCATATGCTTTACACAAGTCCAGATAGATTCCATCCACAGCCCTTCCCTTGTTCACTGCTGTGGTTACTCCATCATAGAAAGCTACTAGGTTGGTCAGGCAGGACTTGCTTTTGGTGAAGCCATGCTGGTTGTCTCTATTAACCCCTCTGTCCTCCATGTGCTTTAGCATAGCTCTTAGGTGGATCTGTTCCATGCTCTTCCTAGGCACAGATGTGACATGTTATCAATTCCAGCACGTCCCAATTAGCTGTATCACTGCACATCTCAAATGCAAACACAGGGGTCAAGGCTGTTAAACCATTTTCTTAGGAGCTGAGCAAAAGTCTCTAGTGTTTTCACTTATTTCCCCTTCTCTAGTTTGTTTGAAGCCATCCCTCCTGTTCTCTTGAAGGATCATGCATAAAGGACATCATGGCTACTCTCGTAACTAGGTGACTGCTCACCTAAAGGTCATTTTTCACTCAATTTTGCCTTGAAGCATGCAAATTAAGCTCATCAATAAGAAAGTCAGTAGATTTCCATTTGGTGAACCAGATTCAGATGGTCTTGCACAGATGCAACCACTATTGTGGGTATCCCCATACTTAGCTCCACAATGTACAATGTCTTTTAGGAAAAAGATGCTTAGCCAACAGTTTTTAACAAGTATCAGTTCATTTTTTTTCAATTTATATCACAATACCATGCTTGTATCCCACATTTTTACTACATATGACTTACAACTCAACCTGCACCATTACGGACCATGTTTCAGAGATGAGTGTGAACATAACCAGGACAATAGGAGAAGAAAGGTAGAGCCTGTTCTTTCCCTTGGAACCTCTTTGTACATTAATCTTCTATGAAAGCTGGTCTGAATGATACTAGGGGATAATTAGCTTCCTTTTCTTTGAGGAGATTGCTCCTTATTGTAGATATTCAGCTGGGGCTAGAAGTTACTGCATAAACCATTCAGAAATGGAGTGCCTTACTTTCCCAGCTGAAGTACTGACTCTTGTATAAACCACCTGCAGATCTAACACAGTTGTTTCCTTCTTTCTCATAGGTACAGGAATTGCTGGAGGCATGATGGTAAAAGAATCACAAAGCTGGCAACAATTTAGAAATGTTTTAATAAGGGAATTATTCATCAACACAATGATTCATGCTTACCAGTTTTCCAGAGGAGATGGTCACAGCATTTTTTTCCACTGGGAGGAGGGAGACGAGGGGCAGACAGGCAAAGTCAATTCCCAAGGCTCAAGAGAAAAGGATGCAAATTTTCACAGCTTCTGGATGTGTTGGAGGAAAAGGAAGTTATTCAGAATCAATTAAGACTTTCCACTACGTGGCTGCATTTTGGATTACTGTTTATCTTATACCTAAAACCCATTGTCTCTTGTATGAACCGATTCTTACCTAGCTGTTCTGTTATCTCTCAATCACAACAGTGTGAATTTAGTTTCAACAAAACTGAAATTACTTGTAAAGAGACTACTTTGGTATGCATAGAAAGGTTCCCTGAAATTAAAGTGCTCTTTGGTTAGGGTCTATAGTATCAAAACAATATTTGGGAAATCTCTTGGTATTAAGCTCTGATATCCATTCAGGAGTCATAAGACATGACTAGTAAGAGCCAGCCTTACTCAGAAAATTTTGGAAAGAACAAGCGTTTGGGTAGTGGAACAATACCCTCATGATTTTTAAAATTCTAGCTGGGATTACTGTAATATCTTGAGGATCCTCAGGAAAAAAAATAAAAAGTCCTGATGCTTCCTCATATTTTTAAAGCTTTTAAGCTTCTCATGTTATTAATGCAAAGGGAAAACCCCCAACCAAGAGGAGACTGAGGGGAGACCTTATTACTCTCTACAACTACCTGAAGGGAGGTTGTGGAGAGGAGGGTGCTGGCCTCTTCTCCCAAGTGACAGGGGACAGGATGAGAGGGAATGGTCTCAAGGAAAAATTAGCATTAGGAAAAAATTCTTCACGGAGAGGGTGGTTAGGCTTTGGAACAGTCTGCCCACGGAGGTAGTTGAGTCGCCGTCCCTGGAGGTGTTTAAGGTGAGGGTGGATGAGGTACTTAGGAGCATGATTTAGGGATTGGTGGGAATGGTTGGACTCAACGATCCAGTGGGTCTCTTCCAACCTGGTTATTCTGTGATTCTGTGAACCTCTAAACTCAGTACATAACAAGAAAGATGTGTCCTATTAGTAAAGTTAGATTGCTAAAAGTATTCCCTATTCTATATAACTTGTCTCAAACTCTTTACTTAAAGAAATAGGACTTTTTTTACAGAATGGAAAACTAAATGCTTATTAATCTTTTAAAGGTGTGCAAAAGCAAATAAGAAAGCCACATTTTAACTTACATATAACATTTAAAAAAGAATCTTACTACGAATAAATGTGTGCTGTGATGCTGACCATTAAATGATCTATTTTCAAGGTGTGTGGCCTTATTGAGTTTGGAAATTCATATAGAGCTAACACATACCTGCTTCTGTTTCTAGTAGCCAGGGTATTTTGATATGTACCAAACACCACAGCCTGGAACTGACATCATTCTTTGGCAGACGTGAATACTTTGTACTGTAACTGCTGGCTTGCATGTCAGTGCACTCCCATTGTCTGTTAAACAGAATGACATACTTGTGCTTGCAGTGTTTTGCCAATGCTTTCTATTGGCTAAACAAATAAAGGTTTTCTCACCAGCTAAAGGGATTAGTTTAGGTGTTCAGTTTGCCTGTGTGTAAGACAGAGGTGAGGAGGTCTATACATTTAAACTGGAAAAACATCTCCAAAAGTTATATGAATATTCACTTGAACATTATATTTTTACTTCCTCATTTAACTGCTTTCAGTGGATATTCCCTGTGAACTGTTTCTCAAGCTAAAGTCTACCAAGGGTCATAAACGGGGTCAAAAATACCTTCTAGTGCTATAACTTGTTTTCCATATCTAAATTTGAGGGGTAGTTCCCAGACACATTCTGATTCAAAATAAAGTCATAAACAGGGAAAAATGTTGACAGTCGTTGCTGTAGTAGGCAAATTTTTTGGCAGCATTATTAAAATGTTTTAATTTAAATATATAGAAAACATTCATATAAAGTGAATTTTTATTCCTACAAATGAACACAAATCTCAGCTTCATCATAAAGTCTATTTTTAATAGAAAGAAATGCACTATACACTCAGTAAAGTACTCTGTGAAGAGGATGATCAGTTCTTGCACTTTGCACTATGATTGCAATATATATTATTGAGCCAAATTAATAGATACATGGTTTATGAGCAGCATAAATGAAAAATCTGAATCTTTTCAGCAATCAGAAACAAACTAATTTCGCTGCAGAAATAATTTTCTTTGATTCACTCAGATTCACTCAGCATTAGTGCAGATGTGCAAATAACTGAAAATATTGTTGATGAATGCTTTACTTCTTGTTTGTCTAGAATTCCTTCAAAATAGTTTGTAATATATTAGTATTTCTTCTCTTGTTTCTGGAAACTACTCTTTACTGGTAAAATATGTCAGCACTGAAGCGTTCACTGGAATTTTCCCAGTAGTGCAAACTAAAATGTGAATAATAAGCAATATCCCATGTAAAATTATTACTTCTGGGCAAATAATAGTAGAAATGAATATGCTCCACAACTCCCCCTTACCCCCCCAAACCAGTAGCTTGATACTGACTGCAAATGAAAGTCTTAAGCATCTAAATTGCTTGACACTTTATTTCATATCTTCAGGAAAAAAAAAAAAAAAAAACAACCCAAAATTACACTCAGGTGTCTTGTAACTTTACTATCCCTGGTAAAGAGCAAGTTTTCAGTATCAAATAGGTTAGAAACAGATAAGAGAGGACTTAGATAAATCTGCTGATTGAAGGTTTTTTTGAGCCTTATAGTCTTCCTCTTGAGAATTTACAGGCATGGTAGCTTACATCTCCTATTCTTTTTTTGTGGAGAGTAGTGGAAGTACTGAAAAACAGGAAGAGGACAAGTCTAATCTATGATTGAGTTGCCTGATGCTTTTGTGGCCAAGTAGTATTTCTCCAGAAATAATATAAATGTTGTAGTGAATTATTAGCTTATCCTCAAAAAGACTGTCATGTTATTGCAAAGAGGTAAACTGAGTCGAGGTGTGAACAGAAATGAGAACAACAAGAGGTGTGTGTCATACAGTGTAGTAGAGTCCTGAACGATGTGACATCAAAAACTGTTATACAAACCATTGCCTTTATCTAAAGCAGAAGCAGCTTTATCTAAGTAATTCCTGACATAATTGGAAGTCCTTAAATATGAATTAAACCAAATAAGGTTGCTCTGAAGCTGCTGCACCACATAATGTAAACCTGATATTTTGTCCCAGAATCCTATGATATAGAAAACAGACTGCCATCTTGTTCCCCACTGCATTCTTTGAAACATGGTGTCCTCTTTCTTCTCAGTCTCTGTCTCTTTAGACAAAAATGCACCAATTTCTAAAATTTTCACTTGCAGGCCATATTCTGCAACTGTTCTTGTAAATCCTCTAATTTCTTTTGGTGCCTAAGTTTCTTGTAATGCAACAACTGTCACTCCCAAAATGATTGCTGTTTTCTAGCCTGAGCATTTCAATGTTAACCAGAGAGAGAAAGTTTTAGGGGTGGACCTGATCATGTCTGATTCTGTGCTGAAATCTGAGTGAAAATGAGTTAGGAGCTCCTGAGCTATTGTGATGAGTTTTGGGAGATAAGCCATAAAACTGAATGCAATATAACAAAAATAGCTTCAAAATATCAAAGATGCTGATATTTTTTTATTATTATTCCCCCAAACCACATATTCTTTCAAAACGTAAGTCCCAGAGGAATATTCCAAGGTTGCTCAGAAGAGTGACGACTGTGCGGGTGCTTCTGACATCAACTGATTATTCAGTTTTCTTCAAAGTTCACTTAAAATGCAATCTAGAAAAATTCCCCAGGTTGTTATCTAGAGGGAGCTCTTGCCTTTGAATGGAAGCTGTGTGTTTCATCTTGGAGAAGTATAAAAAGCTGATTGAAAATTGCATTAGTCCTTGTTTTTGATGCTTAAATGGAATATTCATTTGGAGGAATACTGTAAATAATTAGGTATAATCAAATCTGATATCACAGAATCACAGAATAACCAGGTTGGAAGAGACCCACTGGATCGTCGAGTCCAACCATTCCCACCAATCCCTAAATCATGCTCATGTATGTCTCATGTATATATGTAGGTATAGATTCTTGTATGTGTGTAAGTATATATCAAGCTGAGAGGTTCCAGTCTTCCTAAAGAGTGAAAGTGTGGGATACCCAGCCAGTAAACAGATATTACTTAGTTCAGTAGCTCTTTTTCTTTTCTTTAAAATAATAGCTATATATATATATATATGTATAAAAATCAATTAAACATCTTTGAAAGACATTATATAGTATGAGATGATTGTCATTATAGTTCATAATCTATCTTGAGTATATATTATGCATGTAACTGGCTTCAAATATATTGACACCTATGAGCAATCAGTATGCACATGTGTTTTATTTTTTCCTTTATTCAGAAACCTCTACATGATGTTGGACCTTGTGGTAAAAGCTTATGTAGAACCGATCCACAAAAGCTTAATAAGCATGTAGAGCCCTACTGAAGTAGGGCCCCAATGAAGAGGGCTCTCTCCCTCTACTTCACTCTCATAAGACCCCACCTGGAGTACTGTGTTCAGTTTTGGAGCCCTCAGTGCAGAAAGGATATGGATCTGATAAAATGAGTTCTGGAGGAGAGCCGCAAAGATGGCCAGAGTGTTGCAGCACCTCCCATATGAAGACAGTCTGAGAGTTAGGTTTGTTCAGCCTAGTAAAAAGAAGGCTTAAGGGAGACCTTATAGCAACCTTCCAGTACTAAAGGGGACCTACAGGACAGATGGGATAGACTCTTTACCTGGGAGTGTTGCAACAGACTGAGGGGTAACAGTTTTAAGCTGAAAGAGGATAGATTTAGATTAGATATTAGGAAGTAAATTTTACTGTGGGGGTGGTGAAGTGCTGGAAGAAGTTGCTTGGAGAAGCTGTGGATGCCCCATCCCTTGAGATGTTCAAGGCCAAGTTGGATGAGGCTTTGAGCAACCTGATCTAGTGGAAGGTGCCCCTGCCTATGGCAGGGGTGCTGGATGTAGATAATTTTTATAGTCCCTTGCAATCCAACTTGTTCTATGATTCTATGAAGTTGTGTAAGAATATGAGGGTACTGGGAATCAGGGAGAGAAGAGAGGTTAGTTCATTTCTAGAATAGAAAAACATCTGCTGTGAAGTCGGAGGGGAAAGCCAGTGACAAGAATTTACTTGCTCTGTTTTCACAATCCTCAGTTCATGGCTGGAATAAGCAGGTGAAACTTCCCTGACCACACTGTGATCCATCTACATTGGTGAGGGCAGGCTGTATGAAACAGGGGAGTGCTGCTTGATTGTCGTAATGCTCCCAAGCAGCTTGCTTTCAAATTTACAGCTCTGACAGGCATCCATTGCATGGGGTTATTATGTACAGAAACTTAAAATGTTACTGTTATTAAAGTGACAAGGGCCAGAGTTATATTATAATGTTTAAGGATTCTACATACGTTTTACGGTGAGCTCCTACAGTTTCATAAAATCAAGGATTTCTTCACTAAAACAATTTCTGAGACAAAATTCTAGTTTTCCTGAGTTGAAATTAATATTATATATACAAGAATATTTTCCATTCAGGAAAAAAGCAGATCACTTAACAGGTTTGTTCTTTGCTAGCTGAACTAAAACAGTTCTTGATCATCAAGATGAAATGTATTTACTGGACCAAATGAAAATAAGTTGTTCAGATTCTAACGGTGGAAATGATCAGTTATCAGCTGAAAAACTTTAGCTTCCAAGTTCATTTGAAGGGACACAAAAGAAGTTTTTTACAATGCTGAATTATGGCTGTGAAAGGGCTCTTCATGGCTAGTGCCTGCGTCATGTCTATTTTTAATTGTACTATTATGCTTTGGTGATATTCTGAAAAATATGCCTAATTTTACTCACTCATATTATTTTTTTTGTTTCCCTGAAGGCACTACTGTGCAAAATTTAGTGTGCTAGCATGCACGGAGATGAATCATAGCTAAGTAGAGTTGAGAACCCTTAAATTAAAAGTGTTTGAAAAGTCAAAGTCTATACTTTTAGAAAGTAATAATTTTTAAACTTGAATCATTAGATTTTCTCTTTTATTCTGAACTTTGATGGAAAAACAGTCTTCAGCTTTTAGTGTTAGCCAACAAATTTTTGGCCCGTTTTATGTACAAAATCTTATTTTAGTGAGCTAAGAATATAGAAACAACATGAATCAACTGTACAGCCAATGTATATGTATCCTGTCTCTTCAAGGACAGGAAAATATTAGAATGGAGCTTGCTCAAATATCTTAAACTTTTGATGAAGATTTGACCATTTTCTGTTTCTTTCTCATTATATTTTTCAGCTATTGATAGTTTATGTAAATCAGAAGAGCACTTTTATTGACATAATTTTAGGAAAGTATTTCTCAAAGTTTCTTTTTTTTAAAAAAAGGGAAAAGCATCTACTAATATAATGTCATTATTGTATTCTCAGTCACACTTATATTCGTCCTCATGTTTGTTAAATATATTTTTTCCAGTATTGTAGACAAAGTTCCCTAATGGTACATGAATTGTACAGTTCAAACTGTATTGACAGCTGCTTGTGATGGATGTAAAAGTCTGGGGTAATGTGATGCTTGTCATATAAACTAAAGCTTAGAGCAGTTGAGAATCCAGGCCTGCTTTAGCAGAAAATATTTATGGTATTTTAGACAGGCATACCATGAAGGACAACAGCTTCTGGTTTTGTGGCAGGATTAACTACTGGAAATCACGTTAGATTGTAGAAAGTAAAAATGCAGAAGATGTAGGCTCAGAAAGGAAGTGTGATATAAATATAAGCCATTTCTCTCCATAGCTTTGCATGGTATGGGTGTGTATAGGACCAGGTGCAATGGCATTGTGAGCTGAGGAATGTGGGCAGCCACTTCTCTTCTACCACATGCCTGAGGGTGTGTACTGCACTGGGCATGTTAATGAGGGCAAGGGCTAGAGTTCTTCTGTCTTCATGTGTTCTTTGGAACTGTGTTTATGCACCACTTCCTTTCCTTTCAGTGCCTATGTCTGTAAACATGTAATGAGACCTTTGCCTTGGAAAAGAGAATGATGCAGTTAATTGCTTGAAATGAACTTTACCAAGATTGCTGTGAATCTGGTGCTCTTTGTGAGGATGCAGAGTAAGAATGCTTTTCCTTAGCTTCAGGTCAGTTCATCTAAGTATCCTCTCCCTCTCTTTGCTTGCTTTAGGAACACCTTTCCTTCCGACATTGTCTGTCTGAGGACAAATCTAAGGGCATTGTCTTGGTTCACCACTTCCAGTCAGTCAACAATATCTTCATTCTTTTTGGGGGGAAACAAAGTGGGAAAGGGTATTTCAAAATCAGCTAGCTTCTTTCTATTGTTTCAAAATCAGCTAGCTTCTTTCTATTGCTGGCTGTTGTAAATTAGCTGGATTCGAAGCTGCATGGAGATAACTAGTAAGTAATTTGATTTCTGAGTGAGTTGTGGGGTTTTATTTTCTTTCCATGAATGTTTCTAAAAAAGACAGAGTTCTGCTGCACTATTATTGAGCTACAAGGATTCTGGATTTTTGCAGTTCCTAATACTGTTGTGATATTAAGTGGCAAGCAGGTTCCAGATCCCAGATTCATTTGTTTCCTGTTAACTGGTTTTTTGGACATATGTGTGGTCAAAACACCGGTCAACAGAGTTGAATTGCAACAAATTCAAGAGGTTGCAAGTCTCATTTAGTCCTTTTTAGTGGGGATAAAGAAAGGCCTAAGGCAAAATAATATTTAAGTGCTTACAATAGGAATGTGCATGGACTTTAGTATTGTCGAAGGTTTTATTGGTTCTCTACAAAACACTGTGTGTTGCTCAAAAAACTCTTGGAACATCTAAGGGTTGAATTTACTCAGGGTCCTGATGTACTGTTGCTTTAACTTCAACATATCTCAGTTAAAGTGCTCTATCAGCATCACTCCTGGCTATTCCTCATAAAGACACGTAGATTTTAAAATGGAAAAGGCTAAAAAAGGAAGTAAAAATATTTTTAACAGTGGATTATTGCTATTTTTGCGTTATATCAGTTACAGGATACAATACTAGCAGGTCTCTTATGCACATAAATGACCTGCATATTTGAAGTATTTGGGGTTATGGAAAAGAATTACGACTGTATGATAGTGTTAAACCAAATAAAACTGTCTAAAAATGTAAGCAAAAGAAGTGATATATATTCTGATCCCAGTTTTCAGAAATAGCTCTGTAACCATCTATTATGGAAACTCAACGTATTCTGTCTCTTTTCTCTTGTTAAGAAACAAGCTGTCTTGTTAAAAAAGGCTATTGCTCAATGGTTTGGGATAATTTATTTCTCCCCTCAGTGTTAAGAGTAGATCGTTCACTTGTTATATGTGCAAGGCAAAAAGCAGAAAGGTTCAGAATACTGCTTAGTGCTTTATATAATTGCTGACTGGTTTTAGACTTGGACGGTGATGCACCACAGTAAAAGGAAGTGTCCTTACTAAGACTCTTAAAGAGTCATAACACTATGGCATCTTTATTCCCTCCAGAAGTGCATTATGCAATGCAAATTAAAAGTTGCCATCTCCTTCTGCTCCAGGAGGAAGAATTACACATGCAGGCACAGGTTTTGGATTTTTTTTTTTTTTTTCACAGAATAGATACTGCACTGAAGGCCTTTTACTTCAGAGAGGGTTTTAGAGGCATTGGCAACTTCTTTCTGCAACTTCAGATCATCCATTGAAAAAACTCTGTCTCCTGTAAAACCTGGGAAACCAGGCCTTGGCAGAAAATCAAACTGTATGGAAAGAGATTTACTTTTAAAGAAGAAAGTACTGCTGTGCCTTGGGAGTATTATTAGCTGTGCATGTAACTAAGCACGAGTCATTTTTCGAAGTACAACAGAAGCTCTTCAACTTGAAAGGGCGGGAAATGGTGTGTATGACACGAAGACTTTAGTATTGATAAAATATCCAAATATACTTTTAAATCATGAAATTTGGTTTACAAAAGGTGACTGTATGTCTGCAGTTATTGACTGCAACATTACTGTAAACGTTCCAAAGCTATTTTCTCCTGCCTACCAGCTGTCTTCCTCAGGTTTAGCTTTGTCTGGTGTCTTAGTTCCTCATATGGACTGTTCCAGATATGGAGTAGTTCTAGAGCGTAGGTCAGGGACTGTTTATTGTGCACATTTCTTCCTGCTCCTTTCCAAATCATTTCAAATTACCTGCAATTAGATTTCTGAGATTCCAGAAATTTTTTTTCTCAGTTCTCTTCTTATCTCCACTAGCCATGTCTCTAATTAAAGATACCTTTTGACACTCAGCAAGAAAAAGAAATTTAACTGGTCTCTAGCAATGTAATTCTGTGCAACACAACCACACAACTGTGGAACCAGGATCAAATTTTGAAACCCACCAGCGAATTGTTACTACGTCCCAACTTTTTCCATCAATGTGTCTGTGATGTAACGTTCTGCAAGAAGTATTAACATAGTTTGTGGTAGTAAGAAAATTTACAGGTCCAAGTTGTATTTTCTGCTGTATATCAAATTGGCTCCCTAAACATGTATATCATATTCACTCTGTGTAACATATTGGTGTTTTAATGTTACTGTTTCTGACAGGTTGACTTCTATGTTGCCTCCTAAAACATCGCTTATAACAAGACAGTATTGCAAGATCAGTTGTGTCTAGATATCAAGGCCTAGATCTGTGTTGGCGACTAACTCCTCAATTTTTGTTTCTTTATCAAATAATACACTGTTATTTGAAGAATCATCGTATGATTAAGTTCCACAGAGTAGAGTAAATGCATCAACAATCATAAAACCATTGTTAAGTATGTCGTACAGACAGACGAGAGTACTTTTGCTAACTATGGTTTTCCAGATCCCTATTTTTACTTTTTTTATCAAGACAGAGCAAATAAGTGCCAAGAATTTTAGATCCATATCTCCCAGATGCATTCATTAACCAAGATCCTTCCTGTCTGGAAGGGTGTTCCCAGTAAACGTAGTTTGGCTTGCAGTTATTGTGACCTGATTCAGAACAGGAAACTTTAGAACATCGTCCCCTCTACAGAGAGCATTTGAAATATTCTGGAACAGAGAAAATCATGAAGTGTTCATTAACGACCTCTAATTCTTTACTTGCATGCTCTGCAGTTTTAGAATATTGAATTACTGCTATGTTTTCTATACATAATTTTTTAATTTAAGAGTTGAGTAATCAATGTAAGGGTCAATCTTAGTTTTCTATTTTTAATTTCAAAGGAAAGTATGATCAGCTGTGACTTAATAGCCATAGAAATCCTTCGGATGAATCATAATCATGATCGATGTCTCTCATTCTTGTGGGAGACTTCAATCTTCCTGATATCTGCTGGAAGTACAATAGAGCAGAAAGGAAGCAGTCTAGGAGGTTCCTGGAGTGCATGGAAGACAACTTCCTTGCACAGCTGGTGAACAAACCGACAAGGGAAGGTGCCCTCCTGGACCTGCTGTTTGTGAACAGAGAAGGCCTTGTGGGGGATGTGGCAGTAGGAGGACACCTAGGACTAAGCGATCATGAGATGATAGGGTTTTCTGTTCTAGGTGAAGTGAAGAGGGTGGTTAGCAGGACAGTAGCATTAAATTTCCAGAGGGCAGACTTAGAACTCTTCAGAAGGCTGGTTGGCAAAGTCTCATGGGAGACAGTGCTTAAGGGCAAGGGAGCCCATGAGGGCTGGGAGCTCTTCAAAAAGGACATCCTAGCAGCTCAGGAGAAAGCCATCTCCATGTTCCAAAAAAAAAAATCCGTCAGGGGAAAAAAAACAGCTTGGTTGAACAGGGAGATCTTGAGTGATATCAAGAAGAGGAATGTTTATGGGCTCTGGAAGAGGGGACAGGCCTCTTGGGTGACTACAGGAGGGAAGTGAGATTGTGTAGAGAAAAAATCAGAAGGGCTAAGGCTCAACTAGAAATCAGATTGGCAAAGTCAGTGAAAGATAACAAAAAAAATTTCTATAAATACATAAAAAATAAAAGGAGGACTAGGAAGACCATACAGTCCCTGTTGGACGCAGAAGGAGCAACAGGGGATGAGGAAAAGGCTGAAGTCGTTAATGCCTTCTTTGCCTCAGCCTTTAATTGTAAAGAAAGTTGTTCCCTTTCTGTACAAACCCAGGAGCAAGAGGAACAACATGAGGCTTCCATGGTCCAAGAGGAGGTGGTCAGACCCTTCCTAGCCCCACTAGACACCCACAAGTCTATGGGGCAGGATGGGATTCACCCAAGGTTAGCGAAGGAGCTAGTGGATGTGCTGGCCAAGCCCCTTTCCATCATCTTCCAACAGTCCTGGAAGACTGGGGAAGTTCCACTGGACTGGAGGCTGGCTGATGTTGTGCCCATCTACAAGAAGGGGCGCAGGGAAGATCCAGGGAACTACAGGCCTGTCAGTCTGACCTCAGTGCCAGGGAAAGTCATGGAACAGGTGATCTTGAGTGCTATCATGAAGCACACGCAAGAGAACCGAGTGATCAGGCCCAGTCAACATGGGTTCACAAAAGGCAGGTCTTGCCAAACTAACCTGATAGCCTTCTGTGACAAAGTGACTCGGCTGCTGGATGAGGGACAGGGTGTGGATGTGTCTTCCTGGACCTCAGTAAAGCCTTTGACACAGTTTCTCACAGCATTCTGCTACAGAAACTGTCGGCCTCTGGCCTGGACAGGCGCACACTCTCCTGGGTGGAAAACTGGCTGGATGGCCGGGCCCAGAGAGTGGTGGGAAATGGTGTTAAATCCAGCTGGAGGCCAGTGACAAGTGGGGTTCCCCAGGGCTCAGTCCTGGGTCCAGTCCTGTTCAATGTCTTTATCAATGACCTGGATGAAGGCATCAAGTGCTCCCTTAGAAAGTTTGCAGGCAACACTAAGCTGTGTGGAAGTGTGGATCTGCTGGAGGGTTGGGAGGCTCTGCAAAGGGATCTGAACAGGCTGGAGCACTGGGTAGAGTCCAATGGCATGAGGTTTAACATGGCCAAGTGCCGGGTCCTGTACTTGGGGCACAACAACCCTGTGCAGTGCTACAGACTGGGCAAAGTCTGTCTAGAAAGCTGCCAGGAGGAGAAGGACCTGGGGGTGTTGATTGACAGACGACTGAACATGAGCCAGCAGTGTGCCCAGGTGGCCAAGAAGGCCAATGGAATCCTGGCTTGTATCAGAAAAGGTGTGACCAGCAGGTCCAGGGAGGTTATTCTCCCCCTGTACTCGGCACTGGTGAGACCGCACCTCGAGTACTGTGTTCAGTTCTGGGCCCCTCACCACAAGAAGGATGTTGAGGCTCTGGAGTGAGTCCAGAGAAGAGCAATGAAGCTGGTGAAGGGGCTGGAGAACAGGCCTTTTGAGGAACGGCTGAGAGAGCTGGGGTTGTTTAGCCTGGAGAAGAGGAGGCTGAGAGGAGACCTCATTACTTTCTACAACTACCTGAAAGGAGGCTGTAGAGAGGAGGGAGCTGGCCTCTTCTTTCAGGTGACAGGGGACAGGACAAAAGAGAATGACCTCAAGCTCCACCAGGGGAGATTTAGGCTGGACATTAGGAAAAAATATTTCACAGAAAGGGTCATTGGGCACTGGAACAGGCTGCCCAGGGAAGTGGTTGATTCACCTTCCCTGGAGATGTTTAAGGCATGAGTGGACGAGATGCTGAGGGGCATAGTTTAGTGTTTGATAGGAATGGTTAGACTCGATGGTGGGTCTCTTCCAACCTGGTTATTCTATGATTCTATGATTCTATAATATCAGTACACAAGGCAATGATAAGACAAACCTCAACCACTGCTTTTTTCTTCAGCAGTTTGGAATATATGTCTTAAAAAAATAATAATGATAAAAAAATTAAAGTCGCAAACATTTACTAGAAAATATTGCATGGAAAGAGCTTTTGAAAAGGAACTTTGAAGAGGGGACTGACAAAACTAATTGTGATTAGGTGAGGCAGGGAAATAAAATCTAAATGTATCAATACTGGTAAGGTCACTAGCTCAGGACTAGGACCGGTGATTCCACAGCCATACAAGTGCATATTACCCACTACCAAATCTAGTTTGGTAGACGAGGGGAGAGCAGTGTTTGTAGTTTATCTTGACCTCTGCAAGGCTTTCAACAGTCTCCCCTATAACATCCTCATTGACAAACTGATGAAGTATGAGCTATTTAAATGGACTGAGGAGTGAACTGAAATCCTGCTGAACTGCTAGGCTCAGAGAGTTGTCAGCAGCAGCACAATGCCCAGCTGGAGGCCAGTTATTGGGCATGTACTGTAAAGGTGGATACTAGATCCAGTACTGCTTAATTTCTTCATTACTTATCTGAACAACAGGACACAGCACACCCTCAAGAAGTTTGAATATGCCACAAAACTGAGAGGAGCGTTTGGCACATTGATGGCAGAGTCACCATTCAGAAGGATTTTGGCACATTGGAAAATGATGTGACAGCGATCTCCTGAAATTCAAGAAGGAAAATGTCCTGTCCTGCCCATGGGAAGAATAACCCCATGCTCCAGTACAGTCGTAGGAGCAACTAGGTGAAAAGTCATTCACTAGAGAAGGACCTGCATGTCTTAGGAAATACCTCATTCAGCATCCTAGAGAATCAATTGATTTTAACAGTGTGTTATGCTAACATTTGGTCATATACAACTTACCCAGAGAAGGGAATAGTGAATAATTGTTTTGTAAAACCTTTTTAAGAACTTAAGAATGTGAAAAGAAAAATCAGAAGAACTAGGCCAAATGAAAAGCCTTTTAATTTTCTTTATAGTCTTACTGGTAGATCCTGTAACACACAGGAAAATGACCAGTGACTGACAGCTCTCCTGAGCAACCCAAGTTCCCATCCTAGAGGCTTTCTTCTTTCAATGCAGAGAATGAGGACCAGTGGTCACCTGAACTGAGAAGAATTTTACATTCTTTTTAAGGTCATTAAAGCCCATTTGTCAACTGAGCAGAGATCTACATGTGGACGTGTAACAGTGCTATTCATAATGCAGTGCCATTTTGGTAGTAGGGTATCCAAAGCAGAGTAAAGTCACCTTGGTAAGTTTTCAACATCAGTTATCAAAACATTGCAGAAGCATGACACAACCAAAGGCTTCAATATGCTCAAATGGACACCTGTGCTTTAACTAGAATACAATCAGCTCTTCAGACACTGCAGATCCTGCCCAATTGTTTTCATTGACTTTCTTCAGTGTTTCAAGGTCAGGAATTTTCAAGAATTCTGATAATGATGTAGTTTGATTTCTAGTCTAGCACAGGACCTGAAATATTAGGGCCCATGTATCAAAAGACTGACTGCTTTGCTGCTCAAAGGGGTAATTGAAAAATCTACACTGTACCAAGAGCCAAGATAAGGTGTATCTCAGTCAACAGATCTGGGGTCTTCTATTACACAAGAATATTTAGAGGTAATAAACATAACATTTGTTTTGCTAATTGATCTGATGGAAAATAACCTTATCTCATTTCCTACTCAATTATCACTCAATTTTGCTGCTTTCTTCATCAACAAGGAACATAATAGAATATCTTAACAATAGGAGTCATTTTCTGGTTTTAGAGGCTTTGCTGTTACACCCTTAGTTTGTCGACAAAGCCAACAGACGTCAGTGGAGTTGTGTGCATATACATAGCTTGTCTTTGTATGTTTCTGTAGAGCTAGTAAGAACTATGATGTGAAACTCAATCACCTTGGCTGTTTCCACATTTGTCATGTCTGTAGTAGAGGAAAGACATGACTAAAGAGAAATTGGTCTTAAGCTGTGCTCTTCTATCAGATCATCTTCCATGATCCTAAAAAGTAAAGCATTCATATGTAAAGCAATATAAACCTTTACCGGATTTTATACGCAAACAAATATACACAAATATATATGTTTGCACACAAAGTAATAAATCCAGAACTTAAAGAGATACAATGCACCCTTATTCCATTCTCCTTTTGCCCTGTGTGGCTTTATTTATTCCTTGGTTGCCTCATGAATGCTAAGTTTGAATTAAATCTCTTTCCCTCCCCTGAAACTCTTGCTTACTCGAGAAGGTGGTCAACAGGAATACTGTTTTTTTCTATTTATATTTCCAGCTCAGAAGCTGACCCAGTAAAAAAAAAGTTTCTTGGCATGGGACAAGAAAACATTATGTTCACAGAAATGGGCAGTGCCACCCTTTCCCTCATTCTCACCAAAGGTCAATGAAACTCAAATAAATATCATGACTCATTCCTTGCCCAAAGTTCTTTTTTCAGTAAATCATAGATTGATTTACCATGTGATATAGTAAAGAAGGTGTAGAACATAGTGAAATACATATGCAGGTTCACAATGGCAGCTGAGTTTAACCAAAACTGCTTTACTAGCATCTTGGCTTCACTTTCTTTTTTTCCATGGAATTGTATGTTCTTATGTCCATACATGTTTTTGACACTAGGAGGACTGAAGTCACTAAATTTTTACACATCCTCTGCATACCCTTTTCACTTTAAAATCAGGGTTTATGAAGTGAAAATGAATTGCATACTTCATCCATACCTTGGTTTTTATTTTAGTTCAATCCACACAATGTCATCACAGCATCCTTAGCTTCATCTAGGCTTTGTAAGCTTCATTCTCATGGATGCACTCAAATGCATAGGAGCAGAAGGAAGCTGTGTTTTGCATTTCTATGAGTATATCATGTTTCACTGGATAAGGAAAGCTGAAAAGAGTAAAAGATGAGTACATTTTCTGATACTTGGATGGTTGCTAAAGAATATGTTATTAGTATGTCTTCTGCAGGAACATGGAGAACAAAAAAAAAATTGAAAAGAACATGCAACCAATCAACAACATGGCTGGAAAAATTGGGAAAAAAACCCAAAAGAATGAATAATCAAAGATTATATCAGATAAAATCTTGTGTTGACGTTACATGATTTTCCTCTCAAAGTGCTCTCAAGGCTGAAAGAAATAGAGGGATGGGCATGGAAACACTGAAAATTGGCACTGTTGACTGTCAGAGCTCAAAGGGCCCTACCTGGGAGCCCTATCCTCGCCCTCTCTATTAATAACTCAGGAGCTCCACTGAAGCTGAGGCCCAGGCATCTAGTCTTGCCTAGCCTGTACTGTAGGTAGCTGGTCTGCTGGCTCTGACTCGTGGGTACCCTCTGCAGGTATGTTGCTTCCAGTCCTGTGGCCTGAAATGTAACCTTGCTTTGCCTGGACTTACGGAACTGTCTGCTGCCACCACCCCGGAGTCCTGTGTGAGATTCTTCCTGGCTTGGTCTCTTTGCTGAGCCCTGCTCTCACAGCTCCCTTTAAGCTGACTGTGCTAAAATCCATTTTCAGCCTCTCCATCTCCTTGAAAAACACCTCCCAAATGTCCCCTGCATTCTTCAGTATCACACTGAAAGCTGAATGGTGAGATAAGATATCAATAGAGGATATGATGGGCATCTTTAATTTGCAATGGAGTCAGTGTTACAGAGAGAAAATAAAGAATGTGTTTAACCTTGAGTCATTGAAAATCGTGACTCTGTGATAACACACTAAAGTTCTGAAGTACATGATGAAATCTGTGTTAACAAAGCACTAGGGAACTTTTAACTTAGCAAGGTTATCCCTTGAGGGAAGGGACATGGATGTTTGGTGATACATCCTATTTCCTTGTGCTCCATATTTTTTCTTTATGAAGTCTGAGGTCTTGGCCTTAATTGTACCTCTGAACTCCTGAAGTTGGGAGAAGACCAGCTGTTCAAACAAAGCAGAAATGATGTCAACTACTGGCATACAGAAGAAAATACAGTAAAGAATTCTAGGCATGCAGGTACACTTTGAGATTTGATATTTTTATAAGAAAAGCAAATGTGCAGGCCATTCTGAAATCCTTCTTATTAAAAGAATCTTGGTAAGAAATAAAGTACAGGGATAGAAATGTTTGACCAGGTTTGTATTGAAAATACAATTTGAAAAATGAGGTTGCTATAATATTTGATTAATGCTGTTTGAGTCATACTGCAATTGCAGTGCATATACAAACTGTTTTAAGATTTATTGTGCAGTTAAAAAGTCTCATTAGAGAGATATGTGGATATTCAGTGCCATGTGAGTCTCCTGTTAACTCCAGGCTAGCTTGAAAACCCTATTCTGTACTTTTTTTTTGGAAGGTTGGAAATTCAAATACTTGCTTCTGACATAGTTTAGAAAAGTTAGATATTAAAGGTCAATTTAACATCCTTCTTTGGATTAAGGAAATGTCATTTTAATGCTCTTAAATATAGTAAAAAAAAAGCTTTTAAGTTACTGACTTTTGGTTCCTATTCCTTTTCAAATATGGGTTTCAAGAAGTGGATTTTTTTGTGCTTTTTCCTGAAATAATTAAAAGTATTTCAGTGCAAACTTGCGATCAGAATTTCTTTTACTTCAGAGATGATGAATATATCTTACTCCATATTTCTTGCAAATTGAAGGGAGATATTCTGTGTGAATATCGGTTCTGATTTGAATGCTTTAACCTAAACTGCACCACAGGGCTAAGACCAAATTCATAACACGTTTTAAATAGATTAATTGGAATCAAATGTTTCAAGTAACATTGATTTCTCCATGACTCATCTTTTGCAGAGGTATGCAGAGTTCTACATATTTTGAAGCAGAGCTTGTTGGCAATTTATAGGCTTTACACATTATGGTGAATATCATGTCATCTTCTTATCCCCTACTATGAACCTTCATTGTAAGATGAGTCCTCATCTTCAAGGGAGTTGGATGATCTATAACCCTAGAGGAATTGCTTGTAAGAAAGGCTTGCAATAACCATTTCCTATAAAGAAATCACTCAAATTTAAGCCCACGCGTCTTACAGCTTGGTATAATTTTCTGTATTTTACCATATGCTGAGAGCAGACAGCATCAGCTATAGAAGTCAGTGAGCTACACAAAACAATTTCATGAACAAACTAACATTTTAAATAAGGAGTCCTCAGATAAGTTAGTTTTTAAGCCCCCTAGTAACTGTTGAAATAGTTTGTTATTGAGCAAAAATAACATGGCAAAGGAGTGTTGCATCTGATCAGATTATATGGCATAAAAACCAACCTCCTGTTGGAGCTAGTTTTAAAAAAACCAAGCAACCAAACAAAACCCCAATTGAAATAGTTTCTAAAGTAAAAATTAGTTTGCAGGAACACATTGTTTTCCTGGTCACACATGAGAAAAAAGGATTGTGTAAGCAAGTGTCTATTTTCTCTGCCTGAACTGAACTACTGATACTAATGAAATTTGTTAGATGAGTAGTGCTCACAAAGACAGTTCAAGTCCTAAAAGTTTCTTGAGATCAAGAAGCCAGGTAGAGAAAGGTATAATATGCTATGGACTATGGTTAATGGAGTGTTCACCTGTGTTTTAAATACAGGAAAAAAATGGACTGCACTTCACACGTATTCTTGGTTACCTAACTTTTATTTCGACCCATGATTAGATTTACATGAGACAGTATTAACATACTAATATCAAGAGAAGTCAGAAGTGTCCTGGTTGGTTATTTTTATTATAGTACTAGCAGCACTTTGTGTTAAATACGTGTATACATAAAATAAGTTGCCTTTCAGTCTTGCACTCTTCAACCTTATTTTAAAATTAACAATAGTGTGAACTTTCAAGTGTAGCTAATTTCTAGAAAGCATGAAGCTTATGGAATAGTCTGTTAAATGCTTCTGCTAGGCAAAACATTACATTTGAGCAAGAAATCAAGAGTCATGGCTGAGTTATCTAATAAAACTCTTTTATTTGGATAGTGTTTTAATAAAATATTATATTTCTGATTAGGTCTAGGAGGAAGGAAGTAATGGGGAGTCATTCAGGAAGAGATTAAATCCTGCAGAATTTAAATGTCTTATGTTCTATCTTTTGCCTTTATCTGTCTAATAGCTATATGAGGGTCTCATCACCTTATTTATTAAGAAAGAGGGCATCTAACAGCGCAGGTGGCATATTCTTTCCTATACCTTGTCTAAAACTTATGTTGATTGAAAGCTGAGAACTGAATTATACTTGAAAAGGCCTTAGCTAAAGTAGAAAGCTTAAAAATAAGAATAAAAAGTGGCCAGACCGTTGCTGTGAAGTGATTGTTACTTTGATAGAAGCAATAAGGACCACTATTATGGGAAACTGGTAATGAAAACATTAGCTTAATTTTTCAGCTTTGAAAGGTAAACTATTCAGAAACTTTACAGAGTACTGGGACAGATATTTAGATCTAGTCTTTACTGTATAAAAGTGTGACTGCACACTACACAGCAGTGTTCTACGTATCTTTTTCATATATTTTGAAAAGAGCGTTTGTACTTCAATTGAAACCCTTCAATAGTTTAATTTCATAAATTACAAGAATATTTGAAGTACTTCTTAAAAAGGAAGAGAACTTATTCTTGTATTATTGGGAGTTTAAACCAAAACCAAACAGGGGATTCTCAGTTTGTGAATTTTAGAGAACTTGCTGCCTATAGTGAAGTTCCTCCATCTGATTCTTATAATATTTTGAATAGAGCTTCTTCTATATCAAAATATTGTCTGAGAGAAATGTGGCCAACATAGGCCAGGTGAAATAATTAAAAATGACTGGATAGTCTGCAGACTTTGTGACAAATGTTGGATGTGTCTTAACATATCTAAGGCCTTTAATGCCAAAAAAGGAACCAAGTGTTTTTAGTGCTGACAGATCTCCTTGTTTCCAAATCTCATGAATAAGCCATATCACAAAGTGGCCTTCACAATACTCACTGCAATAAACCAGGGCTCTGGGAATTTTCTCACACCAGTACAGTTCTCAGTGGCCTCGCGTGGTAATGACCAGTGCTAGTGTATAATATGAGACTCATGTGTTAGCATTTTCAAAGGAATTTCCCAGCCTGCCTTCCTGGTATTTACCATAGTGCTGTAGAGTGGGGCACTGAGAAGGAGGGAGTGGGGGAAAGAGCACTCTACAATTTCCTTTCAGCACATTTACAGCTATTTTTTCAAGCTCAGCATGTGTGTTTTGGAGGCAGGAGAAGGCCAGGGCACTCAGATTGTTGTCTTAAATGAAATTCCAATCAGTCTAAAAGCTGACTCTCTAGACAGCCATTAAATTGCAGGTGTGCCAGACTGAAATATGCAATGAAAAAAAAAAGAAAGCCAGGCGATGAATGTGCAGCCTTGTAATGTTTCTCAATATGAGAAGGACAAATGAAAATATATCTGTAAACATATTTTGATGTGCATACGCAAATTTAAAAAAAGGAATTCTGAAACTTTTGGCCAAAGCAGTTTAAAATTTGTTCTTAAATGAACATGTATCTGTAAACCTTGTTTATGCAGTAGAATCTGACACTCATAGAAACTTCAATTATAAAATCCCTGTGAAGCACCATGTTTGCCACTACCCATTCTTAACATCCCACCAGAGGAATATTAATTTAGAACTTATTTCATATCCTGGCTTTATTTGTTTGCTAACCTTAAATTTTAATTATCCTGAAATGATGTTCATTTCTGTGAGCATAATGCAAATTCTTGAATCTGTTTAGAACTGTGTAGCAAGTGGGCCTGAATGGTTGACATTGAGTACCAATTCACCCACAGAATACTTACGTGCTTTCAAAAGAACGAAGAGATCCATTAAGAGTACATGTGCTTTTATTTATTAAGAGTGTATTTCCCATCCTAGGACATTGCTAATTCCTGACCTTGAGCTCAGCCCTGAGATCTCCTGCAGCAACGCAGCTGGCCCTCTGCTGAAGATAAGAACAGTTTTACTGAGATAATACTCATTACAGCACATCTTTCTCCTGTTTATGTTTGTCATGCTGTTACAAATGGCTGTATTTCCTCAATGCTTGTGTTATTTCAAATATTTGCCAGAAGAATTCTGATTCTTAGCTTATTGCCATATGTTGTTTTTGTCTACAATCTTATTAAAAGTCATAAACCAAGCAGTTTGGTTCAGAGTCTGTATTAGATGGGATGTCCATAATCAGCACAAGACTTACAGGAATTTGAGAAGGATTTCGTTGAAACTTAACATAAACATTGCTGAGAATAAGCACATTCCACATGGTGATGAGACTGGGGACACTGCTTTTTGTCTAGGAGCATGTGTGTCAACCGTATGTGAAGCTATATTGACAAAATCACAGTAAGATGAAGATTACATCCATTTTTCAAATGAAGAAACTGAGGCAAATTCTGTGAACTGTATAATTTCATGCAGGAGAAATGCAGCAGAGACAAGAACTGAGTTTCAGACAAGTGCCTTAGTCAAAGGCACATCCATAATCAGAACTGTCTCTTTTAAAGTTCCTTTGTATTTGTTTCTCTCCTTCCCATCAGTTTGTTTGTCATCAAAAATGAACCAAGGATGGAACAAAATGTGAAAGGAAATACTGAGGTGGATTGTTTACAGGAAATCTGGATGTCCTTAATCTGCAATAGATAAAACAGTACAACTTATCTTGTTAGAGGAATGAAATGGTTACATCAAAATGAACTGATTTTATCCTACAACATAGTAACTGGGTGCTTTGGAACAGTTTTGCCAATTCTCATGTATTTTGAATGGAAAATGAGGTCAATACCAGGTGTTCTTAAATATCATTTTATTTTTTATTACATGTCAGCCAACTGACACAGTAGATCTCCTCCTCTACACTACGATTGACTGATCTTTTCCCACAATCAGGAAAAATATCACTTTCCCATCAGACTTTTAAGTAAGCATACATGAGGCTTGTAGTTACTTTATTAGCTACACAAATTTGGAACTAAAAAGACTATTTCCAGTCAGTGTGATAACTGATAAAAAAAGCTTCTGTGATGGTCTCTTTGTGTTTGCTTCCAAGAAAGAAGTTTAGGAGGGCCTATTAGTCACCCAGGAAATATGTTTTTCAAAGTCAGCACCAAATCCTACATTTCTAATAAGCAATTAGCAGCTGGAATTATTATTTTGAAGTAGAATATTTATAATCCCTTGGTAATCAACCAAAGAGTAGCCAAATGGAAAACTTTTATTTAGTTCAAACACTGAACCAATGAAACGCCTTTTCCAGAACTACATCTGTAAATAAGAGACTCTCTGACCTCTTCTTGGGTTTGAAATAATTTGCATCTAGACCCAAACTTTGTGTCCAGACTGTGGTTTCAAATGATTGCAGATGTCAAAATGTCGAAGAGTCTATTGCAGAGAAACTTTCCAGTAACAGCTCCTGGAAGTGAAAGCCTGAGCCTCCTTTCCATCTACCATTCTTAATTGCTGAAAGCTGTGCAGTGGGTATGTGCACCCTCCTTTCTGGCATACTAAACCCGCAGACTGGGGGCAGTATTGACCAGTGGCTGGAGCTAGGATGACCAAGCTAACATTCTGACTCTGCCTGTTGCTGGCTTTGTGACCTTAAGGAAGTATTTCCCTTCTCCTCAAATATTGTTTCCTTTACGTAGTGTTTGTGTTTTCAGCTGCTGTTGTGAGATTTATGGAATTGCTCTTTGGACTCATCCTATAAAATAGGTCTGGATTTCCACCAACTTTTTTTAGCTCAGAGATAATGACCATCAGTATTAGGATTCCCCTTTTACAGAGCACGTGACAGAAACACAGAGTTTATATTTACTTATCGAAAGCACATGAGAGGTTGCCTGATGAGGTAGAAATTTAATACAGATCCTCATGACCCAATCTAGTTCCTTGGAGAACATCTTTGAAAAAGATCATATAGAATCATAGAATCATAGAATAGTTCAGTTTGGAAGAGACCTTAAAGATCACCTAGTTCCAACTCCCCTGCCATGGGCAGGGACATACCACTAGATCAGGCTGCCCAAGACCCCATCCAATCTGGCCCTGAACACCTCCAAGGATGGGGCAGCCACCACCTCCTTGGGCAACCTGTTCCAGTGTCTCATGACTCTCATGGTGAAGAAACTCTTCCTTATGTCTAGAGAAATTCTTCCTTATGTCTAGAATTCTTCCTTATGTCTGGATCTATTGCTTTTCTCTCTTACCTGTTCATCTTCTGATGTCTGTGAAATGTTTATTTCCCAATTAGTTTGTCCTTTTCAATCTCAACAACACTTTAAAAGTTTAGTGGGGAACAAGTGGCAGGGGAGCTCTGTTCAGTTGTCTGCTGATGTTACAGCTTTGAGGTACAGTTCTTCCTGTATGTGATGACAGGAATGGAGAGGCAGGAATGGAGATCTATGCAGAGAAGAGACTTAAATATGATAATAATGCATTTCAGTTTAAATCTTTAAACTATTTTTTCCTTTTCTTGTCAAATTTGTAAAGTAAAAGAATACAAACCACATAAAAATTGGAAACAGAGAAATGTTTAGGAAAAAACATAATATACACAATATGGGAGAAAGCATGTGGAATATAAGAGAAGGAGGAAATTGAGGCATTGCTCTGGTCTGTCATAGGGGTGAGATTCATTGCTTAAAGATGGCACCAGCTGTTTCTTTCTACCTAGTTGTACCTAAACAAATAATATGAATAAATAAGCACAAGTTCAAACCCACAAGACAAAAGGTATAGGGCAGAAGTTTCACTTTTCTTATACAACTAAATAGAGTAAAAGTAAACAGGAGTGTGAAGACAGTTAACTCATTTCATCTGCTTCAGTTCCACTTCCCACTGCATATCTGTCAAGTGTTTTTGAATCATAAAGTTGCTGAGACATAAGTAGTTTCTTACTAGCAGTCTGGAGTCTAGTACAATGTGCCCACATTTCAACTGGAACTGTCCTATCTATACAGTGATTCAAATAATGATGCCAACAGAGTTTTTGTTTCTTTTTCCACAGGAACACAGTTGTGATTTTTTATATAAAATTATTTTGGTTATATCCACAAATTTTTAAGAAATTGTCTCATCCGCCTGAACCTAGAAATTCATCTCACTCTCCCTAAAAACACTCTTCCCGTTCACTCCTTTCTGGTGAACATATAACAGTTTCACAGAGAGGATGCTGTTTCTATCCTTCAGAGTTTGCATGACACTCAAAACAAAGAATTTGTCATGAACCTTTCAGTTTCCTCTGCTTTCAACTGTCTTTCCTAATGTCGGATGTTTACTTGGTGAGGACCACAAGAAAGTAGTGAAGAAGCATGTATTGGCCATTTGGTTTGATCACGGTCCCTCTAACTTAAGATTGACCTCAGCTCCTTTCAAAATGGTTTGCAAAATAATGCTGGAAATTAGGAACAGGGATATAGGATTGTGCTCCATATTTGTCCCCTGCAATTCTATATCATTTGCTGGTACTAATCTTTTACCTGATGATATTTAGTATGAACTCATGCAACTTTTATGATCCACAAAGAAATGTCAGTTCATTTTGGGTAATGTATTCAATCCTGCAAGGCGTGCATATTGTTTAGTAAGTAGTCTTTTGCTGACATTTTTGAAGTTGTAAAAAAAGCATTTAAAATCACCTACAATGAATAATAGGAAGCATTGAGGACACTTCTGTGGGGAACATTGGCTTGGGTTGCTGAAGAGAGGTCTATAAACTAGTTAATTTGGGTAATTAATAACAGCAAAACAAGTTTAGTGCAATGTTACTTGTTTCTTTGTAGATAAGCCTGTCAAAAGCCTGTAGAATTCTCCTCAGCCTTGGGCTCAAAATATTATGTATGAATACATGATATGTTTAATGTTGCAGAAAAACACTAATAATATGACCTGCGAAGACTTTGGGTTGAGAGTCTTGCCTTCCTTTCTTCTTGAAGAAGCGCACGGACAACTTGATGTAATACTACAAGTTCTGGGTCATTGAAACATGCAAAAAAATTTTAATCTGTTACTGTTCTTACTTTTCTATTCCAGTTCTAAGTGACATTTTTGTGAACATAATGGAAAATAACATCAAAAGAGAGGAAAGAGTCATCTCAAAAACTTTCATGCAATGGGAAAATTACTTCCTACTTGTATCCAGGCAGGATGCTATTTTCTTACAGGTTCCTTCACTGCATACATTAATAAAAAGATAGAAGAAACTGCAGGGAAGGTTGTGTTTATCTTATTTCTTCCACCTGTGCTGAACAGCCACACTCCATAATACTGAATAAACCAGGAAAGAGATTGCTGGGAAAGTAGTGTAATCTTATATACACCTCGTTATGGGGCAAGTTAAGGTACTGGACTTCAAATCACTTTACACTCTAGGGGGAAAATAAACTTTCCCTTCTGGACTGGCAATTGCATGAAATGTAGATTTTCTGTGCAGGTCTTTCCCCCTCCTAAAATATTTCTTCTCCATTTCCTTTTCTTAAATCCCAGATGAAACTTCTAAATCCAAGTTAATTTGAAGCCACTGAATGATTTGCACTAGCAGCTTATTTGCACTGAATGCAGACGTCTGAGGCAAGAATGCCTGCAGACTAGAATGTACCATAGATTTACGCCAGAAGCTTTGAACTTAGGTACAAGTGAATAATTTCCAAGTAATCTGGCCCACACAATGGAATATTTCCTGTCTGGATGAATTACATGCTCCCCGGGTGGGCTTGTGAATGGTGAGAAAAAAACCAAAAATAAATAAATCACAGCTCCACTTAAACGGGAGAGGCAACCCAGCAAGGATGTCTGAAATTCTAAGTACTGATGTAAATGGGCTGATCAAAGTCTGCATGAAAGGATGCAACATATTTTACTTTAGCAAACACCCACATTATCGCCTGTATTGTTCTGGACATATCATATCATTTAGTCTTGTCCTGGCAGTGTCTAAAAGGTAGATTGAAATGAAAAAAGTACACACTTTTAAGGTGTTATTATTGAAGTGTATCATTGGAATACCTGCAACCATTGGGTGGAGTCTAGGGAGAGGAACAAAAAATTTGTGGTGGCTTAAGATCTTCACATTTCTGGACCTCAGATAGCTGCCATTTGATAACAGTTAGAAAGAAGTTTCCCTGGACCGAGTTCTGTAGGCTTCAATCCCTGTTTGGTGTGTGATGTTAGGCCTTAACAAGCCACTGTTCAACAGCAGAACCTCTTGCTGTAGAGCATCTTCAGATTGCTCTATCATACAACCTGGAACTTTTCATGTGGGAAGAAACATCTAAAAAGTGATTCAGCCCATGGGACAGACTTCTGGAAGTACAGCTGCAGGAGGAAAAGCTTTGTTTTGCATAAAGCAAAATTTGCCTTCCTTAGTGCTAAATGTGAATTACTTTTTGTTACTCACTTTCAAAGTGTTTGATTTAGTGAAAAAAGAGAAATTTATCAGCTAAATGTTGCCACCAGAGCAACACTAGTTAATTCCTAACACTGTTCAGACTAATGATGGGCAATCATCATACACTACAGCATACACAGAAGCTTTCAGAAGCCTGTAAATCTCATTGAGGTAACAATAGCCTTCTCCTTCCCCACAAAAAAGATATGTTTTGGATCACCTTCCAGTAGTGAGGTCCAGTCTCTAAACCAGTCATCACCGAGAGAACAGGAATATGCAGTGGAGAGTTTTACTGCCCCATCATTTCCAAGGGAATAGGTTGAAGTTAATTTGCTTAATCTCTATTAACCATGTGTACAGACTAGCTCATGATGTCCCTGAGGAATCAGGCCTGTAGGCCCCAAGACTCCAAGCCATAATGTCATCCTTTGCAGTTTATTATTTTTGAGCTAGATTTTAATGTAACAGAAAAACGTTATCCAAGATTAACAAAAATCAATCCTCATGTGACTCCATTAAGCGCATTGGGGTTACACCAAGCATGACTTTGGCCCATTATATGTTTTCTCTGAAGATGTGAATCATCTCTAACACAACTTCACTGATATAACAGTTTGGACAACAGTTTGATGCAAGCAGTTCTACAAAACCTCAGAAGCTGTCCTCAAAACTTTCCATAAGTACTTTTTTTCAAAACAACTTAAATGTCTTCAAATTATGCAGGATGAAATGTCCAGCCAAAGAATACACATAGCAAATTCATAAATATCTGATTTTAAGGAATCACTTAGTGCTGAAGTTTCTGGCAGTAGCTTTCCTCTGAAATAAGGCTCTTTCTCATAAGTCTTATTAATTTGACTTTATATGTGGTCTAGCAGATCTTCTGCCTAAACCTTTCTCTTTCTGTCCAGTTTTGGTACTGAATGTGATCTACACTCTGAGTAAGACCTTGTTCAGTCTGTTTTCCCAGAAGGAACAGACTGCAGTTACAATGTAAAATACTGTGCCACCATGTAAATTCCTTTTTCTGGTTGAAGAGGTTTGCAATGCTTTTGTTCCAACACATCACTCAGGTTTTCTTAGTCTAAACAAATTTACAATTGTTTCCTTATAGCTATGTCATAATACTTGAATTGATATTTCATTGACAGAGGCTGCATAATCAGGTTTTATTATATATCTGAATATACATCATAAGGCAGCTGTGTTAATTGTAAATATTTAATCACCACCTGAACTAAAATCGCTTCTATTACATTTGGAAGCTTAGAAATGAACTAGGAATATAACAGAGTCCTTGACCTGCTGCAGGGGCTTTGCTCAGGTTAAACCTTTCAACATTAATTCTGAGCTAAATTTGAAGGGACCCACCAAAATCCTGAACATTTTCTCTTAGTAATGCTGAAATGTATGCCTGTTTCATTATAGATTCACTCAAATATAGATCATAGAATCATGGAATACTTTGGGTTGCAAACGACCTTGAAGATCATCTACATTCAACCTCCCTGCCATGGGCAGGGACACCTCCAACTAGATTAGGCTGCCCAAGGCCCCATCCAACCTGGCCTTGAACACTTACAGGGAACGGGAATCCACAGCTTCCCTGGGCAACCTGTGCCAGTGCCTTACCACCCTCATCGTGAAGAATTACTTCCTAATGTCTAGTCTAAATCATCCCTCTTCCAGTTTAAAGCCATTCTTCCTCATCCTACCACTCCCTACCCTATTAAAAAGTCCTTCCCCATCTTTCCTGTAGAGCCTTTCATGTACTGGAAGGTTTCTATAAGAGCTTGTCGGAGCCTTCTCTTCTCCAGGCTGAACAACTCCAACTCTCTCAGCCTGTCCTCATAGCAGAGGTGCTTCAGCCCTCTGATCAACTTTTTAGCCCCTCTTTGGACCTGTTCCAATAGTTCCATATCCTTCTTAAGCTGAGGGTTCCAGAAATGGACACAGTACTCCAGATGAGGTCTCACACGAGAGGAACAGAGGGGCAGAATCACTTCCCTTGACCTGCTGGCCACAGTTCTTTTGATGCAGCCAAGGATACAGTCGGCCTTCTGGGCCGTGAGAGCACATTGCTGGCTCATGTTGAGCTTCTCATCAATCTGCTCTCCCGAGTCCTTCTCTATAGGGCTGCTCTCAATCGCATTGTTCCCCATCCTGTACTGAAACTCAGGTTGCCCTTACCCAAGTGTAGGACCTTGCAATTGGCTTTGTTGGACCTCATGAGGTTCTCACAGGCCCACTTCTTCAGCTTGTCCAGGTCCCTCTGGATGACATCCTGTCCTTTCAGTGTGGCAACTGCATCACTTAGCCTGGTGTCGTCTGCAAACTTGCTGAGGGTGCACTCAATCTCTCTGTCTGTATCATTGATGAAGATATTAAACAGCACTGGTTCCAGTATGGACCCCTGAGGAACACCACTAGTCACGGATCTCCATCTGGACATTGAGCCATTGATCATTACTCTCTGACAATGATCATCCAACCAATTCACTATCTATCGAACTGCCCACCCATGAAATAAATTTCTCTTCATTTTAGAAAGGAGAATGTTGTGAGGGACTGTATCAAGGGCTCTACAGAAGCTCAGATAGATTCCATCCATAGCTCTTCCCTTGTCCACTGATGTGGTTATCCCAGCACAGAAAGCCATTAGGTTGGTCAGACAGGTCTTGCCCTTGGTAAAACCATGCTGGTTGTCTTTAATCACCTCCGCTACCTCTATGTGCTGTAGCATAGTTCCTAGGAAGATCTGTTCCATGATCTTCCCAGCACGAGGTGAGGCTGACAGGTCGGTGGTTCTTAGTGTCATCTTTTCTACCCTTTTTAAAAATATTGCCCTTCTTCCGGCCACCAGCAACTTCTCCAGATTGCCATGACTTTTTAGATATCATGGAGAGTGGTGTGGCCACCACACTAGCCAATTCCCTCAGGACTTGAGGATGCATCTCATCAGGTCTGATAGACTTATATATGTTCAGGTCCCTCAGGTGGTCTTGAACCTGATCGTCTCCTACAGTGGGAGGGGCTATACCCCCCTGGTCCCCTTCTTGTTGTCCATTGACCCAGGAGGGGTGAGGAGAGTGGTTGTCAGTGAAGACTGAGGCAAAAAGTTGCTGAGTACCTCAGTCTTCTCCTCATCTGTTGATATGAGGTCACCATTTTCATCCATCAGTGGGCGTATGCTTTCTTTAACCTTCCTTTTCTGGTTGACATACCTATAGAAGCCCTTCTTGTTAGTCTTTATTTCTGTCATCAAGTTTAGCTCCAGTTGCTCCTTGGCCTTTCTGACCCCTACAAAACTGGGCAGCATCCCTATACACTTCCCAGGATATCTGTCCCTGCTTGCACTGCCTGTGTGGTTCTGTCTGCCTTTAATTCGACCTGTAGGTCTTGACTCAGCCACACCGGTCTCTTCCCTTCTTGATACTGTAACAAAAGTTATGGCAAATAGCCATACACAGAAAAGTAGTCATCATGACAGAAAAAATTCTGGGGAATTTTAATTTTCAGACAAAGATAATATGAAGACAAAGATAATGTTTGGAGTGAAAAGAAAAAAAAAAGTGGTAGTTTTGTGTCTCCCTTCCTGGTTTACTATGAAGATTCAGTGAATAAAATGTACTTTAAAATGGTATCAAGTAGTTTCAACATCACTGCAGCTCTACTGCAAGAAATGGTTATAACTGTAGTATCTGTTCAATTAGTTACTTTCTAAGTAGTGACCAATTCTCAGTTTTTACAGTGATCTAGATGCTTCTTGTCTTTTGAGGCATTTTGCATGAGTAGAAAGTCTAATAAGTTTCTCCTTGTTTCCAGAGGAAAATATGAATTTTTACTTACAGTTGAAGCTGACCATTAATAGTTCACCAAATAACAGTTTTGTTATGCAAGGATCATTTCCTTTTTGAAAGAAATTGCTTAATGCAGAGGAAGCCTGATTGAATTTGTGTCTCATAAACATCTGTCTAAAAGGGGATTTTTTTTTTTTTTGTTAATGGTCATGTATTTGAAACTACTGTTGTATACTTCTCCTTGTTCATGTAATGAAAAGAGGAATTAATTTAGCACTTCTTACTCAGTCTTTCAGTATATGTGGTGAGTCACAGTTAAAAATATTAAAGAAGCTATTTATGAAAAAAGGGTAATATTGGGAGTATTTGAGAGATTCACCATGAATTTAGGATGAATTACAATAAAAAAAGTGTATGTCAGATTCTATTCAGTCACTGAAGGAATTTAATTAAAAAAAGATGAATAACTAAGGAACACTGATGCGATTCGGCAAAATAGAGTGTTATAAACAGTATCCTTATATCACAGATTAAATAAGTTACAATTTATATTCTCAGGACAAATTTGCCCTAGATGGTCTCTTTGGTACTAGAAGTAATTTTAATTAAATTTACAAAACTGTTTATATCACATATGTCATTATATAGTCATGTCACAGCATAATCACTATCATACACTTTAAAACTTAATTGCCCGTATTCTGATGAGCAGGTACTATCATATAGTTAGGTTGTTCAGCACTATACTTTTTTTTTTGTTGTTTACTATTTAAAACTTATTCCTGAGGTATCTTTTAACATCCATTATATGATGAGATTCCCTTTGAATGGTATGCATTTATTTATCTTTCTTGGTGTCATGAAATTTTGGGGGTTTTTTTGTTGAATTTTATCAGACATTTCTCTCACTTTCCTCCTTAGAAGAACATTGTTAACGAAGTATAATAATAGTTTGGACGTTGAAGTGTCAACCTCATCAATGACCCAGGGTAACATTCTTTATACTGTACATGAATTATAACATAAAGGATATCTTTATAAGCAGTTCATTTTTACCAGCTGTCATTAAGTCTCATTCCTATAAGAAACATAGCCCATGGTATATATTCAGAAATACAGTTTAATAGAATGAGTAAATTAGTCTTTATTAAGATTTAGTCTTTCTGAGATTCAAGTGCTACTGTATAGATGCATACTTTATTATTATTAATAATATTATTTATTTTTATTACAAATAGTGTATTAGGGCTGCAAGTAGAAGACTCAGAACTCATAAATCACTGAAACCAAGACTAATGCATGAATCTGTTTCACCTTTCCTTTCTTTCCCTTTTCCACTTTCCAGTTTGCTCTCCCTTACCTCAGTAACCTCCTTCCAGCAAAATAAACTCCAATATCTCTTTGGATCCTCCACTTTCTACTACTTTCGATAAGCTGACTAGGAACCAACAAGAAATCATCTGCAGTAGAGGACATTCCTGCTTATGTTCCCAGTTTGTGTATCTGTCTCTGGTGTTAGTGTCTCACAAAATTAGGGATCAATTACAAGATATTCAATGAAAGAAGATCTAGAAAATGTGCAAAACAAATCAGCGGGTTTTTACTAACTTATCTGAGAACAGGTATTTCCTAGGTTTAAGAAGTACCAACATCTGTAATGTATTTTTATGAGAACAAGAATAAGAATATATGGTCGTGTCATGACTCGTGCCAAGAGCTTTCAAAAAGCCAATTGTGTCATGACCAGAGTCAAGAGCTTCCTCTTACCAGTGAAAGAAGTGGGGTGTTTACATAATTTGAAAATCAGAGGTGGTGAAATGACTGTTATCAAAGGAAGTGTTGGACCATTAATTTTGTGTCATTAGTCTAAAAGGCAATGTCCATTCAATTAAGGTCTTTTTTTCTAGACTCAGTAAAACTACAATCACAAATTTAATTGTACCTAGTTTTAACTAAACAAAGATGAGAATTGTTTAAATATTTATAATAAAGATAGTTAGCTAAAAAACTATGGGTTTAGTTGGTGTTCATTAGCCATAACTTATCAATTATGCATATGATTTTCCCATTCTTTCATTATAAGAATACAGACATTATTTCTGTTTAGAGGTATTTATTTAGGGGAATAAGAACCATTGTGGTTTTCTCAGTGTAATTTCTTCAATTAAAGCTTTTTAGCAAACAGATTATTTTTACTAAATAGTCAGAAGTGAACTGCTTCCCCAGTTTCTTTTTTTTTGTTGGAAGGCTGGAATATGCTCTCCTTTTCTGAGGTCTTCAGGTCTGCAGAATATCCTTTGAGGACTACGGTTTCAGATAGCAAATTCCAGCTGCATTCTTTATTCAGCAAATATTTCTATTTGATGCCTGCATTTCCATGGTCTGAGGAATGTGGTGGCCTAGGACAGGGTAGTTGTCAGGGTAGTTGAAAGCCAAAGTGTGTTAAGGTGTCTACTGCAAAAGTAGGTACCGTATTGAGGTTCTTCAGAGCTCTTTAAGGAGCCATCACTGAGATAAGCCTGCACAGATAAGGAGATTATGTTTGCCATAGCAGCTTTTGTTACATTGGAAGGTTGGGAAGAAGGGTGGGATACACACTTGCTCTTTTCATACAGATGCATTAGTGGAATGGAGTATACTGGGGAGACCGCAGTACTTGCTTGCAGCCAGAGGCTGTTGCTACTACATTAGAAAGGTGGTAGATTTCCTTGAAGTATGATTACAGTCACAAATTTTACTTCCAACAGTAAACCCAACCCTTTGTGTAACTTATCCGGGATGCAAATCTGATGGGAATTTCTGAAACTGCAGCAACGCCTCAAAAACATGAAGATGGGTGGTAATGCATAACTAGGGCCCACTGAGAAAGAGTTGATTGCTTTTTCTTGATTAGGTGAAACCAGAACTGTCTCGAGGGACCCATTATAATGATATCCATCAGATGTTAAAGAAATTAGATCAGAAGGGAAGAGGGTGGTAACACTAGCACTCGACATGTTGCCAGTCCAACCAGATTCACAACAGCTGCAAGTTAAACATTTAGGCCTTGAAGCACTTTTCAGATATGTCAAGTTTTCCAGTCCTTAAAAGCTAGTGCTTCTGCTATTTAGTTCCCAATTTACACTAGAGACGGTTTGACTCATCACCGAATTATCTTCAGGCTGTAATACTGAGGGAATTATACAGAACTCTCTTTACAACTATTAATGTCATTACACATTGTGTTATTTCTTCTCCTCAAGTATATATATTTTACTTACAAAACTCACATGTATATATACATATGCATATATGTGAATGTCAAAACAGATATACACCGCATTTATGGACAGCTCCATGGATCTAGTAGTTCAGTATTATTATAATTAAATTACTGGATTTAGAATTCATTCCTGTTTAACTAGACAGAATGCAGTTCTGGATCCAGCAAATCCATCTGGATTAATCTTAAATTTCTCTGATTCTGTATTTTTAACCATTCTATTACATTAACACTCAGAGAGGAGATTTTCATATTCTTCATGGTTCTGTAACTATGCTGAATTTTGATAACATTAGTCAAACAAATTATATGCTAAATGGTTTGGCAGGAAACTGGATTTATTCGATCTACTGGTGTTTCAGAATCTTGCAATACCTTACAGTTTAATGTTATTTTATATATTGACTTGAAAATGAGAGTTTTGATTAACTGTATTTATCCAGCACTTTATGCTGAGGAGGGTTTTATGGTGTATTTGTCAGATAATTGGCCAGCAATCTAAAAGAATTTTGAAAGCTTGATTAAAAGAAGGTAATATACAATGGAACAAATGACACTTATGACAACGATCTTGGAATTTAGTTACATTATTTGGTTTGGATATCATAAATAATATAATGTCTTTTCTGCTCTTTTCCAGCACTTCTGAAAACTTCACCCTTGCTTACTCACATAGAGACTGGGAGTTTTGTTATTTTTTATATTTATTGAATAAAAGCTATCTCTGAAAAATGCATAAAAATTGAACAAATTGATTAAAAATTCCCATGATATTGAATAACTCTAAGTAGCTAGATCACCTAGAGTCTAGACCATGAGTCTAGAGCAAGGAAAGCTTGCCCTTGGCAGAGAAGTATGATATTAGGAAACACTTAAGGAAAATGAACATATGTAAGTCAATGTGGCCTGACAAGCACTACCCACAAGTGCTGAGAGAGCTGGCTGATGTCACTAGGAAGCTACTTTCAACTGTCTTTGAGAGATCATGGTCATAAGGAGATGTTCCTAAAGATTGGAAGAAAGTAAATGTAACCTCTGTCTTCAAGAGGGGCCAGAAGAGAGATCCAGGGAACTACAGCCTTGTCAGCCTGTACTCAAACCGTAAAGATGTGATGGAGCAAGTAGCCCTGGAACCCATTTTCAAACATGAAGGACAAGGAGGTGGTTTGGAGTAGTCAGAATGGGTTTAAAGTGGAAAAATCATGCTTTTCCAACCTCATAGCCTTCTACAATAAACTGACTCACTCGACGGATAAGAAGAGAGCATTGGATGTTGTTGACCTTGAATTTAGTAAGGTGATTGACACTGTTTCCTATACCATCCTCAAAGACAAGCTGACAAAATATGGGTTAGGTAAGTGCTTATTCCAATGGTCTCAGAACTGGCTGAATGTCTGGGTCCAGAGGGTGGTCATCAGTGGCACAAAGACCAGCTGGAGACTATTCATTCTTGGTGCACTCTACCAATAAATGCTGTGAACAATAATGTTTAACATTTTCATTAATGACTTGAACATGGGACAGAATGCACTCTCAGCAGTTTTGATGGTGATATAAAACTGGAAGAAGTGACCAATACATGAGATGGATGTATTGCCATTCAGAGGGACCTCAACAGGTTCAAGTACTGACAGCAATCTCATAACATTCCATGAAGGGAAGCGCCCAGTTTGGCCCAGGGAAAGAATAACCCTGTATTCCAGTACTTTCTCTGGACTCACCATCCGGTAAGTAGTTCTGCAGAGGTGGACGTTGGTGTCCTGATGGGCAACAGACTAACAATGAAGCAACAATGTGCCCTCACAGCAAAAAAAAGTCTGGTGACATTTAGTGCTGCATTAGGCCAAGCATTGCCAGAAGATTGTGGAAGGTAGTCTACACTCTGCTCAGCATTGTTGAGACACATCTGGATTGCTGAGTCCAGTGTTAAGCTCCCCATGCTGGACTGAGTCTAGCAAAGGGCCACTTGTATGATTAAGAGTCTGAAACATCTGTCCTGTGAGAAAAGACTGAGAGAGCTGGGATTGTTCCTCCTAGAGTGGAGAAGGCTCAACTGGATCTTATCTATGAGTATGAATACCTGATTGGGAAATTAAAGATGAGGGATCCAGTCTTTTCTCAATAGTGCCCTGTGATGGGACAAGAGGCAATGAGCACAAATTAAAACACATTAAATTCCATCTGAACACAAGAAAACATTTATTTGTTTGTTTGTTTGTTTTTATTGTAAGGGTGATCAAACAATGGACCAAATTGCCTAGAGAGATTGTGGAGTCTGCATTTCTGAAGGTACTCAAAAGCAAACTGAACAAAACCTGGTTGTGGGCAACTTGCTTTAGCTCAACCGTCTGGAATAAGCAGGAGTTGTACAAGTCAATCTCAAGAGAACCTCTTCAACCTCAGCAATTCTGTGATTCTGTTGTTTTTTCTCTATATCTTGCCAATAGTCTAGTTATGCTTTTAATGTTTTCTAAACATCAGTTCCAAGATTTATACTGCATACATCTTTGAAATTGAACCAGAGAAAGAGGAAATATATAATAACATCTATAAAATATCTAGGAGGCATAAAAGTTCAGGAATGAAAAATAATGCATAGTCTGATTGGATATAACATTTGGGACAAAATCAGTCTGTTGTGTAACTGTCCAATTTAGACAGTGATATCTGGCAAACATCAAAGTTACCTGTAGTCTGAGGATTGATAGAATGTTAATTTTCTTTCAGAGGTATATGTGGATCTCAGCAATATAAAATGCTAGGAATTGAATTTGTTTCCCTTCTCCAAAATTTCTGTCTAAAATACTATCTAAGCTTGTGGTTGGAGTTTCCTGTATCAGGCAATATACAATATCCATATTCATATGCACCAAAGACTGGGCAGTTGAGCTATGTGACTTCCAAAAAACATCAACCAAATGCGAAAGATCTAAATATGTGATGTGCTAGTCATAATTGGCAACAATTATTCTTTTATTAACAAAAGAGGGGATGGGGTGGTATCAAACCTAGGTTATGTACTTGTCCCTGTATGTCATTTGCTTTGATCTTGTACTGCCATAGGTTTAATCATCATTGAATCTGGATATTGTTGCATTCTGATACAACAGATGTAAACAGCTAATTTGATTGATTAATTTTGATCAGAATTGTTCATCTCACTGTAACCAAATCAGATTATTTTAAAAAATGAAATAAACAGATCAAGATACTTAGAAACAAAAAGCCCGTGACCTTTCTACCTCTTTTTCTGTCTCCTTCAAATTTTAGAAGCAGAGTTCTGGATTTTTACCCCTCACCATGCACCCTACATAGTTTTCAAAGAACAAATCAGCCTCTATATTCTGTTTGCTTCACTAATCATACAGACTGAGTTGTAAAGCCTGGCTTTTATTGTGTCTGTGTTAGACACTGATGTATTGTCTACCAGCAGTGCGTGCTTGATTTCATTCTCCAAATACAGGCACTTCATGCCCTTAGCTATTCCTTCTGGCTATCAGCTGCTGCTCCAAAGGGCAGAGATATTTTGCTGGTCCTGTGCTGCATTTGCCAGCTCCAAGTTGCTTCAGATGGCATAGAGCATCTCAGAGATGGAGTTCAATGCCTATGTTAAGGTAGTGAATCGATCTCTCGAATTCAGTGTATGAACATTGGGCATCTTTCCATGCGTGATACTTGTCTTTTCTTTTTGTAATATCCCTAGAGTTGCTTCTAGCCTTCAGAAAACCAGGACTGATTAGAATAGGGCAGATTTAAGAAAAAAAGACTGTGAAGCCTTGAAGAAATTATTTTATTTTAAAGCATTCTAAGACAGGTAAACTTAGCACTCCACAGTTGTATTCAGCTGTCTGGATTGACAGACCTGTGGAAATGTGCCATGACTCCTTCCTTGCAGAGGAACCCTGAGGCGTGCAGGAGAATGTGCACCAGCCTAGACAGGGCCAATATGAGTCTGGCTACATGAGCTTCAGGGCATACCAGGCAGCATAAACATTCTACAGTAGAAAGGCAGATGATAGGTGTTCTCAGAAATATGTAAATAAATACATAAATACATAATTACATAATCCAATATTCTTTAAAATTTTCAGCTCTTACAGGTTTTTGTCAAACAGCCCAGAAAATCTTTTTGTGAATTAACAAGTGGGATTTCACATAACTGCCCTTCAAACCTGCTTGGGGTTAATAAGCAACACGATTCAACTAAGCTGTATTGTGGGCTGGAGTATACAAGTGCAAAAGTGCAGAGAAATTATATCGTTTGTAAAGATTCTCAGCTTTTTTAAAAAAATCTAATTCTTGTGATGTTCATACTTTCCGATTTTGAAATCTGTGAGAAACAGATTACCGTATGAAGGAGCTGTTGTTTCACCAAGGGAACAGACTCAACGCTACTGGAACTACAAGAAAACAGAAGGAAACAACTTTAGGGGAACATAAGTTATCGATAAGAGAGCAATTTGGCAGAGTAATAGGAAAATAATGATATATCATAATGATACATAATTCAGTAAAGCAGTAGGAGAGAAAGGTAGAACAGTACAAAAAATAATCATGAGAGTAATAACATCAGTCTAAATAATTTTCCAAGCTAATCTCTTTCAAATGGTTAAAGTGCTATTTATATGCTTAAGTACACATTTTACTCCCTTAACCTATGTTTAAATTCATACAGTTTTTGTACTATTACCTGCTTGTAAACGTTCAATTACGGATCACAGCAGATTAAACTAGTTAAACTAGCTGTTTGCAGAATGCTTTGGGCCCAGATATAGGAAAACTGCAAGTGTACAGCATGGGAGTCAAATTGTGCGAGATAAACAAAGATGATGGGCAGGAGGCAAAGTTCCTTAACTTATAGTGCAAATCAGTAAATAGTAACATGATTGTTCAGACCTTTTAACTACAAAAACACAAGCTGTTCAAAGGAAGGTTGGTAGAATTTTCCACTCCCAATTTACATAATTGGTAGACAGCATTTTCAATTTACTTCTGCAAATGATTTAAAAAGTAAAATATTTTTAATAATGTAATAATTACTAAACCTACATAGTCATTAATAAGCATTGGAAAGAAAAGCTGTGCAATTGAAAACATAGGAAAGCATTTCATATTGCCAACAAAGAACAATTTCATTTGGTCTATTAATTTACAATGCATAACTACATATGTATTATCTGAACAGCTGCTGGTATTTTCTACTGATATTTCCATTTCCTTCAAGAGCTAGATTTCAGTCTTTGAAAGCATCTAGTTTTATAGATTTCTACTTTACAATAGGAAATGTTATAAATGAGATTTTCATCCTCAGATCTAGTCTTGACATAAATTTAGAATATTTTAAACATTTTAGTGTGCACACTCTAAATTTGAAAAAAATTATTAATTCCTTCCTTTGTCAAATGGATAATTCGCCTTCATTCAGAAGATAAGGTCAAGTATGAAGCAATCCACTGACTGTTGCATACTGACCAGAAGAGTTTAGGGTTTTTTTAACTTTGAGTGTTTTATAGTACTAGGTTGTAAATCACAGGAACAATAAACAGTGAATGTAACATTCCCTTTAATTAGTGGGTAAATCATTCTAGTTATTAAATCTGAATCAGACACTGGATGAATGGCATTATTATCCATTCCTCCAAGTGAGCAACTTCCAACGTGAAGATTGTACAGAATTTTGGGAGGGTTGGTTGGGGAAAAGTAGTATTCAATGAGACAAAGCGCACACTGTTAGGTCCAACTGACATAATCTGTTCTCTCAAATAATCGTGAAATGGTTACCTCTTTGACTGAAGAAAAGAGCAATTTGTTATTATTAAGTGAGACATTCTTGTACTGTTCTGCTCCAAAAGACTAACAATATTTCTTGTATTTATGAGAATTATAGAATGTCCATAGATGAGGTTGATTACCAAACAATAGATTAAATCATGCTTGTCACAAAGCTTGATGTTGCCGTATTTGTGCATTGATTAATGGTATTTGGCAACTCACTGTCTGGCCATTTGCCACTCATTCATGGGTGCCCTCTGGAGTAGAATACGGGAGTGACCTGTTGGGAAAAAGTTTTTTTTTTTTCATGTTTATTGCTTTTACTACAGAAGTAAAGAAAGACACTGGAAGTGGGTGAAATCAAGAGACTGAGCTAACTATTTCTTATGCATGTGAATTGACAAGATGGGGAAAATAGGGAAAAATCAGCTCTAATGAAGAAAGTACAACATAGTAGTATAAATCATGATTCTAGATAACCTAGCTGTTTCTTTTGTAGTACTGTAAATGTCATATGATTAAAAATAATTGGGGCATTGGTAATTTTTTTTTATACAGTCACGTAAATTTCTGATGTAATTTTTTTCACACTTTGATGTTCTATTTCAGTCTTCCATTGAGGACCCTAAAGATCTGTAAGAAATGTTATATTCATTCATGTAACAGCTTAGAGTAGCCTGGAGAAATAGTTTGCTTATCTTTTCATCAGCAAGGCTGGCCATCTTTCAGGCATGGTCTGGGTAGGACATTAAGGTTTTCTTTGTCCTCAGGTCTCTGGCCTAATATGTATTTAAGGATGGAGCAGAGACAATTGCAAGTATCTTTACTCAGATGAACATTTTAAGTCTACAGGATATTCCTCCTACATTGTACGCTCTGAGAGTGAGTTTAGATGAACTCTCATGAGCAGAGTATTATTAATTTAATAACACCAAATTTTAAAGGAAAACTGATGTATCTTGATCGAAAAAAATATCTCTGGAATAAGACAGACTTCAATTTAAATTTATTGTTTTTCTCAAGCTTCATGCAAGATTCTGCTTTAAATCAGAAAAATCACACTCTTGCTAAGATTTGAGATTGAGCATCACTTATTTGAGTTATCTTCAGATGACCTGCAGATGACATTTTATACACTTCTAGGGTTTTCAAGGAGCCAGAGATAAATACCCAAACCAAAAGAAATCATAATTCCTTAGAAGTCTGTGTCAAACACTGAAGAATCCTGTCATCATATGGGCACTTTGACAGATGAGAAAAGAGGATTATTTAATGGTATTATTTCTTCTTATCCCCTGCCATGCTCCTGCATTTCCATTCTCATTTTGTTGCCAGTTGTATTATTAGTTCATTCATTCAGTAGCACTGTCCATTGAGGTTTTGCTTATTAATTCTTACTTTCTCTACTTCCCTGGGCTAGTTATTATTCTTTCAAGGCATGTTTAAGCCAACATAAATCCAACAAACAGGGACACCCAACAGAGATGCTGAAACAGAAAAGCAACACTTCCTCGAGGCCTCCAGTGTTGAGGCATACTGGAGGGTTATTTTTAAGTAACTTAATTATAGTTAATGACCCCAGTTACTTAAGTCAGTTAGTGACTGGAGGAAGTCACAGAATAGCTTTTTCCTTTTACCCCTACAACTCCTGTTTATCTTTCCTGGTGCTTTTTCAGAAGGCATCTATATTTGTTTCCCTGTGACTGTTATTCATAATGGTATACCAGTAAGCTGATTAATGTATATACATAAGCTATCTATTTGATATAGTTATGTAAAATAGTGAGTGGACCAGGGAATTTAAGCAAATACTGCTGAATGCATTGCCAGTGATACAATTTGAAAGTCAGAGCAATCATTTAATTTCACCATGCTCGATGGCCTACATACACAATGAGTATAGAAACAGGATGTATAGATTGCATGCTGGGCTAGGAAAAACTTGAAAAAAAACCTAATCTTATAACACTTTCCAGATACCTGGAACAATGAACTTATGAATACCTATGTTTACTTTCACTCATGTACTTCTTCAGTAGGAAAGCAGCAGCAGTTATTGAGGGTAGAAGCTATAGTCTAAGCACAGACCACTTCCCACTGTCTCTTCTGATTAGGCTGCCAATATTTCTTGGTAAGACAGTATTTCCTGTGCACCAGTAAGGAATTTAACTCTAATCAGCTTTCCGAAGTGATCTATAAATCTTTACATTGCTCTCTTTATGTTACTTTTAGCATATTTATACTTATTGTTGATAAATATTTTTTTTCCAGTACAAAACACAATGATTTGTGTTTAATGATGTCAACCATTTTTTTTACTTGTTTCTTTCCTTTACTCTGTTTCTCATTGAGAAATTTTGGCAAAACCCATACAGGTCATGTTTAGTTTGCAGATTATCACTATGGACTTCTCATATAATATTCCGTTTCAGAGTAGTTCAGTACTTGTTAGTTTTATGAAGAGTTGATTTATATTTCATGGATTGTAACTGGTCATGATACAACTGTCATTGCTTCTGAAGAGTATCAGAATCCACACATTTTGAGCTAAATGTTAATAAGAAATGCACTTGAAACTGCAAGTGTGTTTTGAAATAATTTCTCAATAAATCTAAACATCCTCTCTTTTATCAGAATCTAAACTTCTCAATATTTCTTTTAAACCACAAGAACTCCGGAATTCATAGACAAGAAAAACAGTTCCACTTAGAGATAGGCTTTTCATCTGCATCTATTGACACTTGAAGTGAAAGCTACAATCTTACTACAACCTGTGGTGCACCTGTTGAGGACTTCCACTGTTGGTGTTGCTTTCTCTTCCTCTGAGGTCTGAGAGTTTAGCTGGTTTGGGAGAGTTTAGTGAGAAAGGATAATTTCTGCCTCCTCCTGAAATTAACAGCAATTGATGGCAATTCCTTGACTTATACAACTATAATTTCCCTTATATTTATGTGTCTAAGTGTGGGCTCTTCATTGGTGAATCCATGCTTGAAAAATCTCATACTAATTTTGAAAGATAAGAGTTTTTAAAAAGTTTAATAGGTTGATTGAGAATCTTCATGAATAGATGGTCCTAATTTACTATCTAAAGTAACAAAATATTGAGTCATACCTTTAAATAAACTTTAACTATTTATTTGATTTTAATACCATTGTGAGGAAGAATACATTTTTGCCACAGACAATCATTGTGAAAATGACAGTTTCCACAAACTGGGTTAGGGTCATTAGGGTTAGGGTTAGGGTTAGTTTTCCAGGAGACTGTATGCATGTATAATATCAGATAAGCTATTCTTTGTGGATATGGTACTGAAGTAAATGAGTTGTCTGAATTATATTTTTCTCAGTCAGCAACTGTGGAGAGTGATTTCTTCATTGAGAGAAATGTGTCCTATCACTTTTTCTCATTTCCCTTTCTCTAGCTTGTAGTTACTGTGTAAAGTCTTAAAAGAAAATACTATATAAAAATTTATTTCTACATAGATCTATACCATGAGGATTCATAAAAAATGGTCTTTAATGTTTTCCACTCATAGCTTTTCCAAACACACAAGAAGCTCAGCAATAGACATTAGTATTCTCATGGGTTTTAATGACCCAGTATTAGTAATGTGACTTACACCTATTCATTCCTTCATTCCCAAAGGAATACAGGCAACATACAGGTTTTGCTGTACTTTGGAAATGCTTACCTTTCTCCCACTTACCATCAATGGATGGTATTAAAAACTTGCTCTATCTATCAACGTATACAGAGTTATAACATGAATTCTCTAAAGTTCAGCTATTTTTATGGGATATAGTCCCAGAAAGCATTCCACCTTCATAAAAGATAACAACTTTGAAAAATTTAATATGTGCACCTCTCTGCTAAGTAGATTCTATTTTTCAGTTTTCAGGCCAGGCTGTATCCAAATTCATTTATTTCCAGCTGTGTTAATTTTCCAGGGAAGGAGTTAGTTGACATTGTATTAACACTTGCTCTGAAAGAAGTGAAAAAAATACTTCTAGTATTTAGTTATTGTGGCTGCAGACCTTGTCAGATTCTTTCACTGGCCAAAAGGGTAAAAATGTTCTTTGACATGCTTTTCTGGATAACACATGGAAAGATAGGGAACACTTTTACATTTAATTATAATATTTTTAAACTAAGGTTTCAATGAAAAATAACATCTAAACATTGACACTTTTCCTGTGTGATAACCAATATACATATGGTTTTTGTTTAGAGGAAATTGATCTATTCCTCCTTTTTACCTCAGTCAGCATACAATTTATTTTTTTGGGAAAAAGTCTAGAGATATTCATACTCCATATTATTGATTCATGGTGTTTTGATTAGTACTATGACATAGTCCTCTGTGAGCTACCAGTTTTCAGATCCCACCGTTAGAATTAAAATATAGCAAAGTAAAGTTTGATGGCTGCAAAAAAAGAAGGACCTGGTTTAATTGCAGTGAAGTCTTCACCATCTCTTTCTTCCTGCTTGGAATCAGTCAATGCTACATAGCACTGCCAGATGCTGATTCTTTTGACCTTTCTCATTCTTAAGCAGGAACTATTTAGATTTTTATTTCATTTCCAGTTCAAATAATGACTTTCCATTTTATTTAATCATACTATTTAGGATGACACTACTGTGCACATTTGTATATTTATTGTGGTCCCTGAATCATCCATAACCAAGAATTGTGAGGTCAGTTGTAAAAATATTTAGCTTGAACTGCGCTTGCAACGAGGGAAATCTTTGTGTTTTGTTTGCTGTTCAAGTAGTTTCTGCTTATTTTCTGTGCTTAATGGATACTCTACTTGACCTTATTATTGATAATAACAAGCAAGCTGGCACAATCAAGTTTGCAGTGATACCATTCACACTCACTCTGTCCATGCATTGAAAGCTGCCTTCTCTCTCCAAATTCTAGCAGTATTATTAAAGTTGATACAGATCGCACTCAAGTGTTCAAAATACTGCTCTAAAGGCTCATTCTCTGTGTCGGTGAGACGCTACTTGTAAAGTGTTCAGCAGTGTCAGAATCCATCACCACCACACCCATATATACACATTCACATTGACTGATTGAATGTATTTTATATCTAGAACAACCAAAGGAGTTTTGCTTTAAAAAATTAACACTCTTTAAAATGAAAGGAGGAAAAGCACAGCACACATTTTTATCTTCACTGTTTCTGATGTGAGTCATTTGAACCCATCACAGTGAAGTAGAAAGCTAGGGGTTTTTTTAATTATTTTTTTAAACTCTGGTATTTGCTAAATGAATCAAGCCTGCCCAATTTTCTCTGATGTAGCTATGTTTCATCAGGACAGATATAACCCTCTGGTTAGGGATCTGAATAAGCTGAACCAATGGGATGAGATCAATGGGATGAGGTTTAACAAGGCCAAGTGTGGGGTCTTGCACTTGGGGCACGATAACCCTGTGCAATGCTATAGACTAGGAGAAGCTACTCATTGTAAGAGTCCTCACACTTTGGAGACGCATGTCATTTGCCTCTTTAAAATACATGAGCATTTTTTCCAGCCATCCTATTAGGGAATTTTTTAAAGTGCTGCCCAGAAACTGTTGACATTTTCTTCTGTGGATGGCAGAGAGTTTAGAAACTGGCCATAGTAAGAGAAATACAAACACACTACAGGATAGTTTGTCCCCCACCTTCTCTTTGCCTGCAGCATAGTTTCCCCTACATGTGATGGACTTAGAAACTGGAAAGTTGAAGAGAGGGTGGAAGAGTTTACATACTACTGTCTGCACAGTGTATTAATTCTGTGGGTAATGGTAAAGCTATTTTCTGGAACCCTATATTAAACTACAACTAAAGTAATCTTTTCAAAATGTATGGGACCTAATATATATATATATTCTTAATGGCATGCAAAATACTCTGCAAGATTAATGTAATTATTACAGAAACTTACATGTACCGTTGAGTCTTCCACTGAGTTGCAAAACCACATCATTTTTAAATGAGCATCCTATTAGAATATAATTCTAGACTATAACATAGGGAACTGTCATTAGTCTATATTTTCACACTTTGATATGCAGAAACTTCAGCACGGAATAAGATCCTTACAAAATGTTATCTTGTAAACAAAACTAAATGAAGAACAGATTTAGAAACAACATGAAAAAACATTTGAGAGTTGTCTCTCACTCAGTACTTGGCAGGCTGCAAACTGATTTTGTTACACACTTTACAGAATATTATGTATAAATCTGCTGCTTGAGAATCATGCCAGTTCCTCCAAAATTAAGAATCATTGACAAAAAATGTTCAATATCCTTTACTGGCATGTATATATTTGCCTATCATCGCCTTTTCAAATATCTAAATTGTGAACAGTTTTGGTTTTCTACAAAAAAATTAGTAATGAGTTTTCCCCAGCTCTGGAAGTGAATTTTTTAGTCAAACTGAGATCACTAACAAAGTAGAAAGGAAAGAATTATTAAAAGGCTTGGTCCCTACTTTAAACTGGATGCAGTGTCATAAACCTATGACTATGTGTCTTTCTGGTAAGATAAGGAATATTAGCCTTGAAACTGGGGCAATTTACAGCAACTGTACTGAATCATGCAAGTAAGGATTTGATCTCAATTCCATGTGTTACTTCTATTATATCCCTAAGACTGTTGTCGAAAACTTCATTACAACTGTCTTAACTTAAGAAAAAGTGAAACACAAAATGCATCCAGCAATTAGGAACATTAACAGCCAGTTGCTGCATGTTGACACTCAGAGACTCAGAGCCCATCAGAAATGTCTGGAAAAAATGCCAGATTGGGAGTTAGTATCTATAGAGCAGCTCCTCTAGAAGTCAATGGCAATTTCTGAATATATTTGCAGTTTTGTACGACTTTGAGGACCTACAATGAGTAAAAAGCCTCAAGCTTGTGCATGGTGGAGCACCAACTGTCAGGGAAATTCTCCAGCCTCCTTGTGTAAAGGACTGAGTAGGCTGTGTTTCTTCAGAAGATGTCCTACAATCACCTCCTGAGAAATACTACCCTAGCAATGCTGTACAGTTTCTGCAGTTTCCTAGGAAAAACTTGTTCTTTTTGGCACTAGAGCAAGACTTCTATCAAGCAAGTTCAATGGCAGAACGTCAATTTTACATCTTGGCTTGACTTTTCATAGTAACATCAGGAGAATAAGTCTACACTCTGACTCCACATCAGGGTGTGGATCCCTGTCCCATCCCATTCAGTGCTATCATTTTTCTTAGTACATAACTTTAGTGTGAATGGGTAAGTTGCCAAACTGAGTAAGAGCTGATGGCCAAGCTGCATCCTTCTGCATGCTATTTCAGATAGAGTCTATATGACCACAAATCTTTTTCTGTGGATACTGTAGCATCAGTTGTTATACCGAAAGATCCTTACAGCAGCTGCAACAAAATATGGAAAGTCTTGCAGGAACATATGCTACTCTTGTCTCCTTTTATACTGAGATGAATCTGTACTTCAGCAAAATATAAGTACAGTATGTAGTAACAGGAATGGGAGCCAGAAAAAAATTTAAGAGTGCTCATATCTGGTGTTCTGTTTCAGGCTTAACACAAATTTTCTTTTAAAATGTTTATGTGGGTGCATTTGGTGTCAGATGACATAGTAAATATAACCCATAGTTTAAAAATAATGTTTACTAAAGGACTGAAAGAAGTAACTAAGACAAGCAAGATTGTAAATACACTAAACAAAACCTGAAACCCTTTTTCAAGTATTACCTGCAACAAGATAAACTAATGCTAGAGCTCTAAATTATGTCATTCTCTCTCTGTCCTATGTCCAGAATATACAGAATGTAAAATGTTCCAAGCATCCTAGCAATAGTCTGTATTGTAAGAACTGTGATAAATGCTTAAAGATACCTAGATGACAGTTGTTTCACCAATTTATGCAGAAACTGTCACAGTTACCTTTAGAATACCTTGGCCCATGATTAACAACTTCTGAAAACTAATGCTTTCAGTACAGTTTTTGCAATATTCTAAGTACAGGTGCTCGTTAACAGCTGGGGATATATAACAGTTGGAAAGCAGAGTAGAATTTATCTTGCCTTGAGTTTTTGAGGTAAAATTAACAACTGAGCCATCACGTTTTTCTATTTACTCAGTGGTTGGTGAAAATGTCATTAACCAAATGAGATTGTCATGTCTTGGGAACAGTTGCATAACCCAAGCCTTCCTGAGCCGTGGTTGAAAGAGAAAGAATATCAGAAACGGCTAGACCTGAAAACCATTACATAAATTACTTCAGTTGTTTTGGTTTTTTTTGTTTTAAACAAGAAGATAAAATGTCATCTCCAATGTGGTAGGAAAAGACAGTGTGAGTCTTTTTACTGTAACTGTATTCTCACTTAAAATCATGGGTATAATAAGGGAAGAGTAACTGATATCATCTACCTGGACTTCTGCAAAGCATTCAAAACTGTCCCACACCACATTCTTATCTCTAAATTGGAGAGATATTGATTTGAGGGATGGATCACTAGGTGGATAAAGAATTGGATGGATGGTCACAAAGAGTTATAATCAACAGCTAAATGTCCATGTGGAGATTGGTGATGACTAGTGTTCCACGGGAGTCAGTACTGGGACAAGTCCTGTTTAACATCTTTGTTGCAGACATGGACAGTGGGATTGATTGCACACCCTTAGCAAATCTGTGGATGACACCAAGCTGTGTAAGCACAGTAGAAATGTTTGAGGGAAGGGATTACCTCCAGAGGGACATTGACAGGCTTGAGAGTTGGGCCTTTGCAAACCTCATGAAGATCAACAAGGCCAAGTGAGAGGTCCTGTACCTGGGTCAGGGCAATCCCAAGCATAAAAACAAGCTGAGCAGAGAATGGACAGAGAGTAGCCCTGAAGAGAAGGACTTGGAAATGCTGGTGTATGAGAAGCTCAGCATGAACCATCAAAGTGCACTTGCAGCCAATCTTATCCTGGGCTGTATCAAAAGAAGTGTGAGTAGCAGATCACGGGGGATGATTCTCCCTCACTACTCTGCTCTCACAAGACCTCACCAGGAGTACTACATTCAGTTCCTGAGTCCTCAGCACAGGAAGGACAAGGATTCATTAGTGTGAGTCCAGAGGAGACCACAGGGATGATCAAAGGACTGTAGCACCTCCCATACAAGGAGAGGCTGGGAGAGTTGGGCTTTTTTACCCTAGGGGACAGAGGGCTGCAGGAAGACTTTATAGCAGTCTTCCAGTATGTAAAGGGTGCCTACAGGAAAGCTGAGGAGGGGCTCTTTATCAAGGAATGCAGTGACAGGACAAGGAACAACAGCTTTAAACTGAAAGAGGGCAGATTTAGATTAGATTTTTTTTTCTTGTGAGGCTTGTGAGGCACTGTAACAGGTTGCCCAGAAAATTCATGGATGTCCCATCCCTGGAGGTGTTCAAGGCCAGATTGGATGAGGCTTTGGGCAACCTGATCTGGTGGAAAATGTCCCTGCCCATGGCACTGTGGTTGGAACTAAATGATTAAAATAAACTTATGGCTCTATGATTCTAGGATCGCTTCAGCCTTTCTCTTCCCTAAACAGAACACAAGGAAGAGAAAGAGTAATTTTGCCCCTTCCCTTGGTTTCAGTCACTGAAGAAAAGCATAGGAAATGTTGGCATAAATATTAATGAGCAAAATATTTGCTTCCTTAGACAGTCCTGTACAGTGTGTGACATCAAAAACCCCTGTGATGAAATTGTTGGCGGTTGCAACATTCAGTTAAATTCAAATTCTGAGCCACACAATGGGACCATGCAGAAGGAGATTCATGCAAGTGTACAATATCGGTGACCATGCAGCTGCTAGAACTGATAGGCAATAGTGTAACTTCTGTTTTCTTCCCATGTTTCCTACTCGTAAATTGAAAACTGTGAATAACAGGAAGTTCATATAGACTTGTAGGTACTACAGGAACACTCCTGTGTCAAAGGGTGCATTTTTTTTATTCATTCTTCCTTTATATATGTGTATTAAATGGAAGGAAAAATACTATATATACTAGTATGTGAGAAGAATTTTACTTTATTTAAAGCTGTTTGAAACTGTTTGCATCAACTAGTTCTGAGATCTGTAACCCAATCCATTTGTACAGAATTTATCTGTATTTAACTTGGACAGAGTATGAGTGTGAAATTTCTTGCAGTCTTCATAGAATCATGACAACACCCAATAATTCATTTTGGATCAGATGCAGCATTGCTATATCCTCTCTGGAGCCAAGGCAGGTTGAATACGATTCACTGTATAAGTGAGTGTCCACTGTTTCATGTTGCAAGGCTTGTCCCATGATAGTACTGGTGAGGATCTGAATGTTCCATTCTCTTCTCTCTCTGGCAGGAATTGCAAAGAAGACCTTATCTAGCCCAAGAAATGACACGTGCTTTGCTAGGGATTAGTGAATCCCATTTCGTTTGTACACAATTATGAAGTCAGAGCTTATGAAAGGTGAAACAACTGATTCTTTTACCAGCTCTTTCAAGAGAAAACTAAAGCGACAGATTTTTTATAAGTATGACTTCATCTCTGTGAGGTATTGTTGTGGCAATCAACCTCCATGATGGATGGATTTTGGTTTTTTAAAGTCTGCTATGTCTTCTAGTTATTTAAGCAAAATGTGTAATGTCAACTCTAATAAGTACATATAACTTTTCGGAACACACAGCTTCAATACTATTTTTATACACTTATTTGTTGCCTATAACACCTCTACCACATGCCTTTGGTGCTGATATCCTGCACAGGGGCTCTACAGTGGCTCTGATTTTAAAGTGGTAGCAAAACATATAAACACTTAAATCAGGAAGGTAATGCCTACTGCTTTGTATGCTCCAGAATGGAAAGAGGAAAGTAGGTGGGTTAATTCAGTTCAAATACCTAAAGGCAGAAAAATTTATGCCAGCTGGTAAAAGCTATAAGAAGATGCTTCAGAAGCCAGCATGTTCATAGAATTCCCTAGCTGTTATGCCTCCTTTGACAACAACTGTCGATGTAGGAGATATGTGCTGGTTCTGTCAGTCTTGTACTGGAGAGGCTGTTGCAGGCTGGGTACACCAGATAGTTTAGCTTCTCTGTAACTGAGAATGACCCAGGTTACTGCTTTTGTTGCAAGAAACAAATCTGCACCAGAATATCTTATTCTAGTGACAATCTGAAGAAATTAAATAATTTGAATAAGAAATTATATTAAAGGAGACGTTGGAACCTAGCTGTTGGTCAGGATTTTAAAAAATCAGTAGTTAAAGAAGTTTTTCCTCCAAAGAATGTCCAGCTGGAGATAGTAGCAAGGGCTGTACTGTAAAAAAGTTTCTCCAAGTTTTAGAAAAACAGGCCTTTGTTCCTTGTCTTCATTCCAAACTGAAACCAAGGGCATTCAAAATCAGGAAATAACACATCTGAAATTTTTATTCCTCTTTCTTAAATAATTTGGATATCTGAGGGTATGAATATTCCAGTTTGACAATAAACAGAGTAAATATACTAATTCACACCACATAATCTGTAAATTCAGAATTGTAATTTCTGATAATGATGTTCTGCTGTTCTAGATTATATTTAGAAAATTGCCAGTCAGACATTTATGCAGATTTGAGGGAATTCTTTCATATCCAGTAAGTTGGTTTTACAGTTCTATATTAATTCAACTTTTACTTAAGATTTTTTTTACAAGTTGCTGGTTTTAAATATCATAGAATCACCAGGTTGCAAAAGACCTTTTGGATCATTGAGTCTAACCATTCCTATCTGCCCCTAAACCATGTCCCTCAGCACCTCAGATGGCCAGAAACAGAACCACTTTTACAAACCAAGTGCTTGCCTGCTACAACTTTGCATTAAGCTAAAAGCAGTGACTTCAAACAAAAATGATAATAGATCTCCTTCATTCTTCACCCCCAAACCATACGCACATTTCCAGAAATAAACATATGTTTACTATAATGATATATGATTACATCATAGTATAATTCAGGCTTGTGCCATTGTTTCCATTATAACCTCTTGCTTGCAGGAGCTTTCAAAATCTGAAGGAAAATTTTAACTCTGAGTTGAAATTTGCTGAAAAGCTACTGTCCCAAGGAAGTCACTTCTTCCTACAGGAACACCTTTTAGATTTGCTGATCTTGTTTTAAATAACATGCTCTGGTTCCGCAGAACTTCTGCTCAAATTAATTTTGATGCTCAGGGTAACTCTGATGCTTTTTTGACTCTGCTCATCAACTTCCCTGGATACTGGTGTTGAATCCTGTTATTAAATTTTCCATACAAGAAGGCCAGCATAAAAGTATGTGCTGCCTTATCTCCTACTGTGTGCTTAAATATGACACAATTTGCATGCTTCCACTTTATGTGGTTAAATTTCAGTAGGATTTTAATGGTGGTAAAGTAGTTTGTGAGTATGTGACAATTCCAGAATTTTCCATAAAAGCATCAAGTGGCTTCTATACTTCATGCGACCATACAAGCCCCGTAAGCCAGTTGTTGGGGGTCTTGCCCAGTAGGGATCCACAGCACATGGCCTCATTTCAGTTTACCCAATTAAACCTCTGCCTTCTGCAATTGCTCGCCTATAGTGTCTCATTAGCATATTTACTAATGACATAAGTGAAGAAAACATGCAGTGTTTTATACACAGAACAAACAAAAATGCAGTAGTAAGGGACTTTTTACAAGGGCATGTAGTGAAAGGACTAGGAGGAATGGCTTTAAATTGGAAGGGGGAAGAAATTAGATTTACTGCTGTGAAGACTAAACCAGAGAGGTCTAAGTTGGTGAGACAACACCACATACATGCATACAAGATCAGGAGAGAGAAAACTGAAGAGTTAAGTCATCTGACTGGGGTTCCTTTGTAACAACTGTGTTGCTGCACGTGTACAATAGTCCTGTACAAAGGCATTCTCATTCTCAACTCTTCAGGTCTGATGCTTTGTACAGGTCTTGCTGTTTTATTGTGTGAAAGGATACTTGTGTTCCACATTCTGCTTTGGCAGCCCCAGACTGTCGTTTTTTTATGTTGAGTCTAATCTATGCAAAGATAAAGTGACAGACACAATCATAACCCTCTTGAAAGCTTAGGGAGTCTGTCCCTTGCACTAGTTATACTTTCTTGGTTTCTGGCTAGGAGGTGGTGATAGATGGTGATCAGCGCACACTCCTAATCTGACAGGTGTATCTGAGAGGCTGGATACACTACATTTAACAGATAATGTTTATTCCTTTTACCTGGGCATAAGGGAAGGCTGCATTTGGTTAGTCAGTCTCTACCTAAATGCTAGAAGAGCACTTCATGTGACAAAGTGAACTGACCTCATGTGTGCTTTTAGAGACAGCCCTAGCACACTACAGCTGGAGCTGGTCAGGTAGACACTGCTGCTGAGAGACCCTCGTTTCCCTACCTGTCGTTGGAGCTTTGGAGGCAGAGTTACACAGAGACTGAAAACCAGAGCCAGGATGGGAAGGAAAGGGGTGTATCTCTGAACTGGACTTGGACCTTACTATGGAAATTAAATCTGGAAGTTGTATTATTTCACTCTGTGTCCCAATAATGATTGTTACTAGGCAGCTGCAGTGGGACTCAGCCAGTGTGGAGGCAGTTCCCACAGAAACCCCTCATGACTTTTAAACTGGGCCATATGTAAACTGTTAATGAAAGAGGAGGGAAAAGGGCTCCAAAGTGAAGGCAGCCATGCTGAATTCCAGCTGGATCTGTGGTTTTGCCCGGAGCTGATAAAGATTTTAATTGGTAATCTTTAAACTGGGGTAATCAAGAGCTACTGGAGCACATGGACAGGCATACCATTGTACTTCACATGGGTAGGATGGTGTGAAAAATAGCAGGGTCTGTAAAATCCCATGCTTTATCTTGGGGTTTGCAAATTGTCTTTCTTGTACACTTCCAAACCTTTATACCTTGAGATCTTTTTATGTAATAGTCTTAAACAGAGAAAAGATTACATCAGTATCCACAGTGATCCCACCCTTCAACTTGGAGCAACATCAAGAGAAATAAAACAAATTTTGTAAATAAAATGCATTTTTATACATTAATGGTCTCTATAATTTAAATGGATTTTAAAATCAGTTCCTACTATCTCATTTCTCTTCTATGTCATTGCTCAATATTGAGTCTTTTCTTTGCTAAACTCTACCCATTTATAATTTTCCAACACATTCTCAGACAGCTGTTAACGCTCTATATTCTTCTGGAGGAACATGTATCCATGCCACCATTTACATCCCTTTTGGCTCTGAGACTTGTTTTCTTTAACTATATCCTGCAGGGAAGCTCATCATGAATTCCTCCGTGAAGCTGCTTTACAAAACACATCTCTATGCCTGCAAGCCAAAGAAAGCAGTTTGCCCACTGGCTTCCCAGCTAAATGCAGAGTTACTACATTTTTGTTTGGCTATTCTAACTATTCAAACTAATTTTGCACTTTTGGACATGATGAAACAGCTGCCACCTGCTAGGAAAGCAGAGGGGAGTCCACAGTAGACCTAATCCTTTCACTAGCCTAAAAACTTCAGTGGGAAGTGGTAAGAAAAGACATCCCTTAATTCTGTGTTTCGTGGATAAGGTGAAATTTAAACCCATTTTCCCTTCAGTATTTCTTAACTGTGGAGCCCATTTCACAGAACTTAATTCCCCTCACCCATTTTTTATAAAACAATGAGATGCCTGAAAAGCCTATATGAAATCCACATTAGAAATGCAGGTTCCAGAAGTAAAACTCCTCTCATTTAGATGGTCGACCCGTTCTCCTTATTCCATCAGTTGGACTAGGATACCACTGCTTTTTTTTTTTTTTTTTTTTTGTGGCATGACTTGTATTAGGTGTGGGCTGGGCAAAGATGCTTCTTATGATTTTGAATGTTACTCCCACTCTTTTATTGTGTTTCTGTGTCATCTGAATTCTTTGATTGAACGTAAAATGACAGGAAAAATTAATAGAAACTATCCATGTCTGGGATTACCCCAGATAAAATATTTGACTTGAGCGCTAAGAACACTGTGAAAATTATATTTCATGCTTTCTGCTGGTTAAAGGTTGTGATGATTCTAGCTTTTTATATTCTATATTGGCTGCTTTACAGACCTACTTGTTATAACTGCACACTCCTTCTGGTATATCGCAATACTCTGCTACTGACTAAATAAGCAGTTAAGACTATTTATAGCTCTGAGAACACCAAAGAAACAATTGAAATGAGAAAGCTTGTTGTGAAATATATTTCTAATTAGCAAGCTAAAATGACAAGGAAGAAATTAGTTAAGAAATTATGTTTCATTGATTTTTACAAACAAAATACATGCCCTGAAAATGTAAGATTTAATTGTGTGTGTATATATTAGCATTCAGTTATGTTTCCTTTGCTGCAAATCTGCCATTAATGTTAGATGTGCCCTTTCATTAAAATCCATTCTTTCTTGAACTCTTTTCTCTTTCACTTCCATCCCTCATTCCCAGTTTAGTGTCCCTCAGAGAGAAAAACTGTGACAGTTCACCCCATCTTTTTCACTAGATCACTCTTTTTTTATACTATGATCAGAAGTAACTGTCATATGTGAGAAATGCATTTCATCAGAAATGGATTTCTTCAGCATAATAACATTACTGTGATGGTGATGAGCTGTGAGATGGAATAAAGTCAACACCATATGTATCACTGTAAATTGAGGGGAGTATCCTAGCACCACAGTGTTAAAAAGTGTAGTTCTCAGGAACTGTAATATATCCAGGCATTCATTAGTAACATAACATCTGTGACTTGTAGATAATATCAAAACCAAAGTAAATTAAAAATATGTGATTCTAGTTGCTATGGGGAAGATTTTAAACAAGATTTTCTCTGTCAGTGATGCATTTTACCATATTCTTTGTTCATTAAATGTATATACCATGTTTTTAGTGCATCCATCTACTTCCATCTTGCTTTGCTTCAACTGGGAATAGTGGCTTTGTATTAACTGCAATGGGATGCCTTTAATACCCTTTCCATGCCTCTGCCCCCCCAAAATTAAAAGCATGTTCACAACCTTAGAAATACTGTGATATGCAAGAGAGAGTTCCATGTATAATTAATCCCTTGTATAGTAATTAATCTGTTTTCATATATATGTATACACATAGTCCTATTTTAAAGGTAGGGACAGTAAAAATGATATGCCTGTGAGGACTGATGCAGTCAGCTGTTCTTGCTTCTGAACTAGGAGAGATTCCTACTATCTTACAGAAGTTTTTCCATGAGTAGGAAGAACAGCATGTGCAAAAGCTGAAAGTGGTAGAGCTGAGGAGAAAATGAAGGAGAAATAAAAAATAAGCAAGACCTGATAAAATTGTGACTGGATAAGTAGTAACAAGTGTATAAAAATTATGAAATTACTGTGACACAGTCCTTGGTTGCCATCATAGTTTGATTTTCTACAAACACTGTGTGTCAACTCTGTAGGAGCACTGCTGTCATCAATTAAATGAGGAGGCATGGATACATGTATTAACTTTCTGGATAAAACTTCATATATGTTGCTTTACCGGTTTAAAATCCTTGTGACCAGGGTTTTCATAAAGTAAGCTATGGAATGAGGATGCTATAACAGTCACAGCATTTTCATCTGTAAACCAAAATTCATGCTATCTTATATTTCAGAAAATACAGTAGTTGGATATGAGGCTACACATGAACAACAGGGTGCAAAGAAGGCCCAACATAAAAATTTTTTGAAGGCTCTGTTCAAAATATTATAACACAATAGAAATAAATTTTAAATAAAGTAAAAAGAAAGAGAGAAAAAAGAGAAAAAAGAGAAAAAAGAGAAAGAGAAAGAGAAAGAGAAAGAGAAAGAGAAAGAGAGAAAGAGAGAAAGAAAAAGAAAAAGAAAAAGAAAAAGAAAAAGAAAAAGAAAAAGAAAAAGAAAAAGAAAAAGAAAAAGAAAAAGAAAAAGAAAAAGAAAAAGAAAAAGAAAAAGAAAAAGAAAAAGAAAAAGAAAAAGAAAAAGAAAAAGAAAAAGAAAAAGAAAAAGAAAAAGAAAAAGAAAAAGAAAAAGAAAAAGAAAAAGAAAAAGAAAGAAGGAAAAGGAAAAGGGAAAGGGAAAGGGAAAGGGAAAGGGAAAGGGAAAGGGAAAGGGAAAGGGAAAGGGAAAGGGAAAGGGAAAGGGAAAGGGAAAGGGAAAGGGAAAGGGAAAGGGAAAGGGAAAAAGGAAAGGGAAAGGGAAAGGAGATTAAAGGAAACAAATCCCTGTCTTAGCTTAAGTAAAAAAAAAAACAAAAAAACCAAACCAAACCAAACCGAAAGCAAACAAACCAAATGCTGTTTGCTCACATCTGCATCTCATGGTTTAGACCCAGAGTAGAAGCAAAACTGTTAAATATCGTGCAAGTGGCTGTCAGTTAGAAGGAGAAAGGCTCATTTCCAGTACATCTATGTCCTGGGCTAAACTCAGTATTATTTAGTTCCTCGCTGCCCGATATGGCTCTGTGTGTCAGGCTAGACTGCTCTCTTCAGTTAGAAGTTCCAGCAAGTGAGTGGGTTTTCATCAAAGAACATCAGTCAGCGACATTATGAACTGTAGTAGATTTAAGGCAATGGCTTAGCTTTGCTGAATATCAGTAGGGACAATAATTCAGCCTCTGGGTTCGCAAATGGCTTGGCCTTCATTCATTTCATTCTGATGTTTCATTTATTACTATGTACTACTGTGGCAGGCAAAGCAACAAAAAGCAGTAAAATGTCTCTTTGTTTTAGAAATTCCTTTATGAAAAGACATATGTGATGAAGGGTGACATATTGTTCAGAAAGACTGTATGCCTGCATTTAATTTTCTCCACAATCTGCATTAGAATAAATATCAGATTCTCCTCTGAAGGGATGCTGTGATTTATGCTAGGGATGAGTCTGGTCTTCGCAAAATGCACCAAGGCACACAAGTGCACAACAGGCACCATAAGCACATCTAAGTGCTCAGGTGCAAAGCCAAAGCTAGTCTGATTGCAGTGAAAGTATCTTTTCCAGTTCAGCCTCTAACCAGCATGATAAAGCTAGCAGGGATTACAGAGAACTCTCTAGTGTGGACTGTTGCCTGTTCAGTTAAATGGTTCTGCGTTACATAGTTTATTAAAAGTAGATAAAGCCTGGATACTGGAAATAGCAGTGTTTTATAATGGTTTATCTTATATATATAAATCATGTCATGATTTATTCTTTTAATTTCCCACTACTTATGTTTCTGCTGTGAAAATGACTACCTATGCAACAATTAAAAATGAAGTTTCACGGGGCCTGAAAAATACTTTGAGGTTAAAGTGGAGAAGATGAGGGCCCGAGAGAACAGGATCATGTGCTGACTCCTAGAATAACACTATTTTACATCTGACCTCTGATTCATTCTATTATTAGCTCCCTTTGCTTGCATCTGGTTTCTGCCTTTGTATTTCCCATTCTCCTACTTGTAATTCTGCTCCCTACAGCTGCTTTGCATTCAAAGTCTCACATCTAGTAGTGGTGCCTCAAAGATCTTGCCATTTCTCTCCACCAGTAAGTATGTGTAAGTTTCCAGAGATGGACTAGTTAAGACACTAGACTAATAGACAAATAGAACTTCAGTCTTGGACCTTTCTTCATTTATGATTTGAAACTGAGGCATGTGAATACAGGTCTGTCACTGGTAACTTTAAAAGAGGAATAAGTTATAAATATAGTGGAATTCAAATAGAAGCAATTGATACAACAGAAAAGCAAACAAAAAGAGGACCCAGAGGGCACAGTATGCAAACAGCCCAATCCAATGATCACAATATTACTTTACAGCTTTTGAATCTTAACTTATATTCCATTCCTGTGACAAGATCAGAGGATCTTGACACTTCCAGTTTCACTACTGTAACAAATAGTAGCAATGGGGGAAAAAAACAATTGTTCTACTTTTTCACTGGAGTGTCCCTTATGAACTTGAGGCAAATTATTTTTCTGTATAATAGTAGCTTATATTATGAATTATTTAAATAAAAAGACTTAAACAGTATGCTGCACCATACTTTGCATCTTTTTTCAAAATTTATGTTTGTAATATTATCGCTTTCTAGAGAATTTATTCTGCAAAGTTCTTTCTGAAAGAAAAAGTCATTGTTTTTTAATACATTGCACATTAGTAGATTTCCATGAGTTTGTAATATAATACAGTAGAGATACTATACAAGTTCACAGCACTAAAGAAAATTTCAGAGTACATTTGTTCTGTACGTGTTCCTTTTCTCATAAGCTATCTTGCATGCTCTTATTTTAGCAATTTCCCTGTTATTTTAAATGCTAGAGTTACTATGTCCTATTATTTTTACTGCTTTGTTGTAAGTTGCTGCTCTTTTTAAATGAAGAACATATAATAAGATTTTGATCATTTTTTTGACATTAAGTGGTTTAATAAATATAGCTTACAATCTGTCACTTTGTGCGTAAAGTTATGCAGTAGCAGTGCTTAATTTTCTGAAGACCCATCCTGTCTAGTGCTTGAAACTGTGAAGCTGTCCAAGGCATCAGGCTGCCCCTTTTTTCAGGACAGAAAACTCTCAGATTTGTGGTTGTTCTTGCCACTTTAGTGCCTCATTCCGTACTTCCTCAAAAAAAAATCTTTACTTCTCAGCCATTGATTCTCAGCTTTTCTGACATGTCAGGGAAATAAGAAATTAATAGAGTGGGCTTGAGACATTAAAGACTCTGAAAGTAAAGGTCAGTTCACTGTAAGAATGCTGGAATTTTACAGAAATGAAACAAAGACCAACCTGAGGTCCCTGCAGTTTCATGAGCAAAATACACCAAAATCTTTAAATGCTACAGATTTCATTAAATTAACCAAAGAACATTAAAGACTTACATTTACTTAGAATAGTAAAACTGAGAAAAAAGTCCTTCTTCTTAGGATGAATTCATCATCTACCTTGCAAGCGAAGGCTTTTACTGAGTTATTTGTTGTATCTTGGCACTTAAGTTTTGGGTTTTATTTCACAAAATTTTAAAGCTTATCCTAATATAAAGGGAGACTTTCAAAAATTATTTTGTAAATAAAGAATGAAATGTCAATCTTTACTTAATTTCCTTAGTTTTACCTACTTTTCATTTTCCTTTCCTTTTTTTATAAATTTCTTTTGTTTTGCATCTTCTTTATTCTCTCTTTATTTGTTAAAAATATAATATATTAAAGAATATTTTTTCTTTTCCTTAACCATTTTCTCTTTAGTTCACCAGCCTGTTAAAATAACTTTCATGTGCATTCAAGCTGGGAAAGAATTGTTTAGCACTTTTAAGGAAATCCCAATATCTCCTTAAGATTTTCACATTTGAAGGACTAAAGAGACAGTTATTATTAACATATTGAAAAAACACAAGTAATAAGTTACTCGTATCAATAAATAGTGTTCAAGAACTGGGATTTCTCTATTGAGACTTAAAAAGCAGAGCAGACATTTTTGACAAAGCTGATCTCTAGCATTTTAGACAACTATGTCTAAAAGGTATCGAAAAATTACTCAAGAAAACTTAAAGAAAAGTCAAGATGTGAATATGAGCTTTTTAAATTTAATTTTGTCAAACTTTTTTGTTGTGGTAAATATTGACAAAAAAAGTCTCAAAAAACACTCTCTGAGCAGGACAAAGTGCATTTATGTTAAATCCTTTATTTGCTCTGCACAAATTAGAAGTTTTTTTGCCTGTCTTCACAACTTCACCCCTAGCAGTCTGAGAAAATCAGAAAGACTACAACTTTCCTCATTTTCATCTAGATTTCAGCAGTGAGAAATGGCACTGTCTAAAGACCAGTGATTAGGCAGAAACAGGGAGGAAGCAAATGGCAGTTGGACCCAAGGAATATTCTTACATGTACTTCTTCCAGTCTGGTGTTGCTATCTTGCTCAAGGAAGAAAAATACCATTCTACTCATATTTTGGAGCAAATTAGGGTCCAGTGATCTGGCTGTGAACAAAACACCAGTCATCTACTGCAACTGTGACCAAAGTCTACTATTCCATGCTAGGATGCCATTAGTTTTGCATTTTAGTTGTTGCAGTTTGGCATGTGGCTGTTAATAAAGGCATGCTTCCCTAACAAAGCTGTAAGTAGAAGTTTGAAGTACAAAGCTCTTGGAGAAGATGCAAGTGAAATTAAGGCTTCTGCTGTCTGTTGAAATTGGGATAGAACTTGCTCTTCATAAAGGAAGATTGGAGATCCCACTGACTGTGTCAGAATTATGTCAGCTCTATAGCAGTGGTTCCAGAAACTAGAAGGTACAAGGAACAACTTCAAGTAACTTCAAAGTCAGTTAATACATCTGATTGTAGAAGGCATACAGTTCCAAATATGTGCTTACATAACTACAAACTATTTCAACAGTCATATAGTGTATTTGAATTTTACCTTGCTTTTCATGTCTTTGTCTGCTTTGATCAATCAACCATATGTACTACAACAATCAATAGGGGGTTTTGGGGGTTTTGTTTTGTTATTTTTTTGTCCACCTCTGCATTGGGTGAATGCCTCAGCATATGTTTTATGTGAAAATTAAGGTCCAGGTTACTCAATATTAAAGAATCCTCAGTCCTTTGGTAAGAGGAAAGACCATTGTTATGATTGGTTTGGGTAATTGTTTTCTGCATGCCATTTTTCTCCTATAGTGTCTAAATGTGTGTAGTATTATATCTGTTTTCTTTTTCAAAATTACTGGCTTTTTCTTTGTACCTTTTGGCAACCATTTTCTTGACATTAGCTGCAGATTCTTGAAGAAATATATATACTTGTAGATAAAGACGTATGTGTCAAATCTAGTTTCAACTGGCTCATTCAGCAAAGTCTTATGAAATGAAATAATATGACAAATAAGCTATCATGTCATCTGGAAGAATTAGTCCCCACAGACCAAGAGTAGGATAGGGTAGAGTGTGAGAAAAAATGCAGAAACTTTCATCCATGGCCTGCTTGCTGAGAAAATATAAGGATTCAGCTTCTGATACTGTTTGTCTCTATCTTTCACAACATCTAAAACTGAGACAGAAGAATGAGAATTGGAAATAAACTTTCATTCAAACAGAATTCATACTCTTTTCTTGTATGAAACATTTATGTAAGTGAAAATAATATATATGGAGATAATTGAATTTAAGCTAACCAAAGGATTCTCTTTCCCAGAAAAATCCAATTACTTTCTGTTAAAATCAACACATTTATTAAAAAAATAAAAACAAACCAAAATGAGAACAACAACAAAACCCCAAACCAAAACACTTCCTTTTCTTGTACTAGAGATGTTGGCCACAAATTAAAAAACCCCACTTCCTTTCAGCAGCAGCTGAGAGGAATTAATTTGGAAAAGTTTCTAAGCCTTGCTGAGTTCTTAGGTAATGTTTGCAGTTTTTAATATATTTTTTTTTGGCATTTATGAGTAACACTGCCAGGATTACTTACTGAATAGTATCTTTTAGCAAGGGAAGTTTAGAAACCTTGAAATTTCCCATTACTCTGTTGAAGTAACATGTAATCATAGAATCAAAATCATAGAATGGCTTGGATTGGAAGGGACCTGGGATTGAAGATCCTCTAGATTCAAACCCCTGCCATGGGCAGAGACATCTTCCACTAGATCAAGGCTCCATCCAACCTGGCCTTGAACACTTCCAGGGAAAGGGCATCCACAACTTCCATAGGCAACCTGTTCCAATGTCTCACCATCATCATGAAGAATTTCTTCTTAATATCTAATCTAATCTAATCTAATCTAATCTAATCTAATCTAATCTAATCTAATCTAATCTAATCTAATCTAATCTAATCTAATCTAATCTAATCTCTTCCCCCTTCTAATTTAAAGTCATTCCTCCTAGTCCTTTCACTGCAGTCCCTCACCAGCATTCTTGTAGGACCCCTTCAGGTAGTAGAAGGTTGCTATAAGATCTCCTCAGAGCCTTCTCTTCTCCAGGCTGAACAATCCCTACTCTCTCACCCTGTTTTCATAACAGAGGGACTCCAGCTCTCTTATCATCTTTGTGGGCTTCCTCTGGACCTGTCCCAACAGTTCCGTATCCTTCTTATTTTGGGAATTCCAAAACTGGACTCAATACTCCAGATAGCATCTCACATGAACAGCGTCTCTCTTGAATGCTGGCCACATTTCTTTTGATGCAGCCGAGGATATGGTTGACCTTCTGGGCTGTAAGCATGCATTGCTGGCTCTTGTCAAGCTTCTCATCAACAAGCACCCCCAAGTCCTTCTCCGCAGGTCTATTCTCAATTGCATTGTTCACCATCCTATATTGGAACCACAGATTGTCCCAAACCAGGTGTAGGACCTTGCTCTTGGCCTTGTTGAACCTCATGAGGTTCACACAGGCCCACTTAGCCAGCTTGTACAGATTCCTCTGGATGACGTTCCATCCTTCCAGTCTGGCAACTGCATCATTCAGCCTGGTGTCATCTGCAAACTTCTCGAGGATGCACTCGATCTTACAGTCTACATATATCATTGATGAATATTATAAAGAGCACTGGTCCCAATACAGACCTCTGAGGGACACCACTTGTCACAGATCTCCATCTGGACATTGAGCCATTGACCACTACTCTCCAGATGCTACCGTCCAACCAATTCCCTCTCCACTGAACAGCCCACCCATCAAATGCATATATCTCCAATTTAGAGAGAAGGATTTTCTGGGGGAATGGGTCAAAGGCTTTACAGAAGCTCAGATAGATTCCATCCATAGCTCTTCCATGTCCACTAATGAGGTTATCCCATCATAGAAAGCCACTAGGTTGGTCAGGCAGGATTTGCCCTCAGTGAAGTCATGCTGGCTGTCTCAAATCACTTCCTTGTCCTCCATGTGCTTTAGCACAACTTCTAGGAGGATCTGTTCCATGATCTTCCCAAGCATAGAGATTAGGCAGGCAGGTAATAATTTGCTTTGTCTTGTTAATTTTCTTATGAAAAGATGGAAGCCACACTGAGTTCAGGATCCCAATATAACAAATCTACATTACTCAGAGAGGAAAAAAAGTGTAATTATTGCACCCAGGAAATAAGAATTTATCCCCATCGGGTAGAAGTTTGAGCTATTTGTGCATGAACTTGTTTTCAGTGATGAATAGTTCATATTATGATTAACTGAGCACGTAGGCCTAGTGTAGGTTTAAACCTCATTGGGTTTTCCTGATTAACTTCAGTAACATCTTATGCATATGTGAATCATCTTTCTGGTATAATACACTTGACATTCTCAGGATTTAGATATTCATGTGGTAGTTCATTTTCTTCTGTTTACAAGCAGAAGAAAGTTTGTGCTTTCAGTTTGTTGATTGAACTTCTGTACCATTCAGACAAACCTTGACCAATTGGCATTTGTCAATTCTCATGAGTGATTTTGTTCTCATTTAAACCAAGTTAAACTTTGTTAAACTCATAGTCATTGATTTCATAATACCCTTAAAGTAAAATGGTAGCCCCACTGAATTTATTGGCAAAACCGTGAGTGAAACCGATAGTTGAAACAGCTGAAAGCAAAAACCATCTCATTAACTGGAAACATTTAAAATTTGGTTCCAGGCTGAATGTGCTCCAGGGAAATCCCACAGTGCTGGTTAGTTAACTAAGTGTCTTTAAATGCTGGGGTCACCAGTCTGCTTTCCAAATGCTGTGTCAGAGCTCTGTAGGAGAGAGAGATGGGGCTCCCACAACTCTATGCTGGTAAGAATTGCTGCCCTAGAGCAATTCAGTTGCTGTGGAGCCACAAGCTTTGGAAAACCCAGGGAACCACTCCAGAACTGGATACTCACAAGTGCTGATTGCGATGCCCTAGAAAGCCCATCAGCTTTCCATGAATGTATACAAATCTTCAGGAATACTCTTCCTCTCCTGTACCTAATGTTTGCGCTTCAGAAGCAAGTCAGCATTTTTGAATGTAATCTTGATTCACTGAGCTGTAAGGCCAGGTCCTAAGCTAGCAAGTGCCTCAATCAAAGGTCCCTCATGGTCTTATTACAACAGTTAAAGTAAAGCATATAAAACTCCAATATCTTTCAATGTTTAATGAAAACCAGCTGTTCTTATGATCATATTATAATTTTAAAAATATTTCTTATTTTATGGGTTTGTTTCAAATTTGAGACAACGCATTTGTGGTAATGTATGCATCCTAAACTTGTTCCAGGGTGAGTTATTGGAGTTCAAATACTGGCATATAGTTTTGAGGAAGGCTATGCAGTTTTAGTTTGGACCTGTAAATCAGCACAGATGTGAAGTCACTGAATAGGCAACAATCTGGGTTTTAGTGTGGCTCAGTTCTAGTCAGTACTTGATCAGATAGTTTAAGCTCAGGTTCACTGATAAAGACATTATGTTGAAGTCACATTGTCTGAAAACTGGTTAAAGAGGGGGGTTTGTATTCTGTTTTGTAAAGAGCCATCACTCTTGGGTAATTACTCACTCTAGGGACTCCTAAGAACTATTACAATATAAGTAATAATACTTACTACAGAACATCAAATTTCTCATATTCTTAGTAATTTAACTATGTTAGATACAGCTCAAAATCTTTGTTTATATTGCTTCCTACCAATTAAAATACCAAGCAGCATTTACTTTTTTCTAACTTTTAAAGACTGTCCACTGTAAAAGGAACAAAATTGTAATGGTACGATTTCCAGTGAAGAGCAGTGGCACACTAAAAATATCTCATAATTCATTGTTGAATTAACACATCACAAAAACTGATTATTGTCTTTAAAAGTTTATATGAAATTGAACTCATATTTTTTTTCTTTTGATTTGAAGGAATACATTGTTTTATTAATTTATTTATTTATTCTCTTATTTATTGCATTTGCCTCAGGCCTGGTATGGGAATGAAAACTGGATACTTCATCCAAATTCATTCTTTCTTTCCTGCAAAGAGGAAGTACTTTAAATACTGTGAATGAGTGTTCTGGTGAGATGTGATGTTGCAGAGAAAAAAGGATACAGATTATAGTATGAAGAAATTTTTTTATGCTTGTACAGATTTAAACAAAAATGAACATGTATTTCTCAACAAGATTAAATAATTCACCTTTTAGTCAGATAAGACTGTTACACTTTCAGTCATAACGAATGGAGATATTGAAAGAAGCCAAGAAAATAAAAATTATTGGAGCACTCAACTTGGAAAGAAGTTTAGAACTCAGGTCAGTGCCACAAATATTTCTGACACATGCAGTGTACTAAATAGCTTTGGTATTGACTTGAAGAGACAGCTCATGCATTTCTAACAAGGCGATAAAATATGTAACATTGTGTGATTCATGTACCAATGAAGCACTAAAGATATCTTGTATTCTTTTCAGTGTTTTCTTCGTATTATATGCAGGCTAAAGGTATACTCTATACCTAAGCAAATTCTCCATTTCATTCCAAATATAGTGACTGTCATGAAAATTATCACAAGAAATTACCTATGTAAAACACAGGATTAGCAGTCATGAATATTCATCTGCTTCACTGACATCTAGGTGAACAAAGGTGGCAACCTGGAAAACTCTATATTACTAGAATTTTAGGTATCACATTCCCCTCCCCCTTCTCAAAAAAAATCCAACACACCTCATTTTTTATAACAGGTACATTTATTGCTTTGTTTGTTTTTTTCCTTCATGTTGTAATGATCTGATACTTTAATTGCTGTCCTTTTCTTTTACAGGGCTGCTAGTAAATTCTTGTCTTAGTTTTTATCACAGAGGAAATATATGGACTTAAATGTTGACTGGAATGGGGCTTAAGAATGGCAAGAGTGAGTCTTTCAATTTTTCTTTATTTGTTGCACATGGGAACCAATTCTTTGCCAAAAAAGTGATCCTTTATGATTTAAATATGGAAGGAACCTGATTATTTTGCAGATTAGTTATATGCATTTTAAATATATGAAAATAAATACATGTGATTTTAAAATTTCTCATTCTATTTGAATGTATTCCTCCATAAATTTAGTATTATAAGTATCTGAATTATGGTCATAATGCAAAAAAGACCAGAAATACAAGAAAAAAACAAGAAATGTAGTTCACTAATAAACTGAAACATTCATTGTGCTTAAGATATTTCTAGAAGTTCATACATTTTTATGATTTTTAGTAAAACCTCTAGCTACTTTGAGTTGTATTTGTTTGAAATGTCATTTTAAGTACCATACAATGTGTATTATATAACCAATCCTTAAGCTTCCCTCAACTTTATAATATTACTTACTATTTTTAGCACTAAGTGATTGCTGAGTCTTAATAGAAAACTTCCAATAAAGAGTCCAAATAAGGTTGTTTGTAGAAAAAGGAGATCTCTTAAAACACAAATCAGAAAACTAGAGAACAGAGGCTAGTATATCAGACATAATGAAACCTTGAAAAGAAACATGGAATCTTTCTGAAGTTTGGTATAGCCTCAAGAAGAGGAGGCTGAGGGGAGTCCTCATTGCTCTCTACAACTACCTGAAATGAGGTTGTAGGGAGGAGGGTGCTGGTCTCTTCTCCCAAGTGACAGAGGACAGGGCAAGGGAGAATGGCCTCAAGCTGTGGCAGGGGAGATTCAGACTAGATATCAGAAAGAAATTTTTCACTGGAAGGGTCATTGGGCACTGGAACAGGCTGGCCAGGGAGGTGGTTGAGTCACCATCCCTGGAGGTGTCTAAAAGACGGATTGATGAAGTGCTCAGGGGCATGGTTTAGGGGCAGAAAGAAATGATTGGACTCGATGATCCAAGAGGACATTTTCAACCTGGTGATTCTATCATTCTATGATATAGCAAACAAGCTGTCACTGACAAGGGAAACAGTGACTTCATAGTTTATCTACTATATATTTCTGTGCACCTTTGGTACCTGTGTCATTCATGACGCTACCTTGACATTACTTGTACGTTAACATTAATGCTTATTTACTGTCTAAGGCAGGACACTGAAGAATTTCTTAAATTACATCTCTCACCTCAATTATAGAGTCAATTCTTCGTGGTCATATTGAAAATTTCATGAGACAAATATGTACTTTTTCTTCTATTCATATTACCACAGTACATCAAACTTGCCAAAATCAACTGGCTAATCCTTCCAGTGGCATACAAGTTAAGTTCTAAACTCAGCTAAGCCCTTGAATGTGCTTTACTTGGCTTCCATCTGGAAAAGAGCATTTGAGTGCTTGTGACTTGGTTATTTATAAAATGTTGTTTTCTAGAGAGGCTGGAAGTTGCAACAGAAGCATTCTTAAGACTGTGACTCATTGGGGCTTGTTGAGTCACAGGTAGTAAACAGCATACTCCTAATATTGTACAACATTTACTCTGAAAGAAAGATTTTAAAAAGCATAGTGTTCCTCCTTTCTAAGAAAAGCGATCGACAAATTCAAAGAAATAGAGGCAATGGTCCCTGTGAAGCCAGGGGGTTTTTTCTCCTATGCTGATAATGGTTTGAAAATTCCCATATTTCTAAGCACATTGAATATAAGGCAACTTTGGAAGACAGGGACACAGTCTCCTTTGAGCAGTCATAATCATTGCTACTCAAAAGTTCGATGTGATCATTAGATTATTTTGGAGTTCTTAATTGAACTGGAAACAAAAATAGTCCCTATGAAAGTCAGATAGATCTATTACTTTAAGAAATCTTAACCTGCTACTAGCACAGGTAACAAATAGAGGAACAGGGAACGTAAATCTTTGAAAAGGAGGGGAAATAGGGCAGTATTAACATATGAAGTATTCACATTTTAAAATGTATGTTAAATTGAATAACTAGAAATCTATAGCTCCATAATTTCATTAATTTTTGCATGTAGGAAGCATTATTAATACATATGGAAACTTTGAGTTCAAATTTTGAGTATATTAAAACCAAAGGGGGAAAATTCCTCACCTTCAGTGGCAGAATGATTAAACCCCAGCTGTTTATGCCACCTGTTGTCTTCTGTCTAGGTACTCTACCAGTAATGTTTTTTCTCCCTTTCTCACATTTCTCATGCTAAGGAGACGTAAAATGAAGTTTTGCACTATACTTTTTAGAACTATCTGTTTTTCTTAGAGGATAACAAGTCTATGATGACATAAATACAAAGAGAAAAATTCAGACCACAGTATGGAAAAGCAAAGAACTAGTTCAGCACATTTTATTTTATATGATTTTTGATAACATACAAAATATTCCACAAAGAAAAATATAGCTAAATAATTTAAAGATATAAAAAGTGCAACCTGGCTTTTTATTCTGCATCAAATAAAGTTTCTACCTAAAAATGAATTGTGTTATGTAGTAACCTTCTTCCTTTCTACTATGTATGCAGACTAACAGATCTTACTGCAGCTGTGATCTGTACATAGTTACTATAAAGAAAAACAATCTGGCTATGGCTGAAGAATACTCAGCTCTTGGCTCCACTGGAAACAATTAATAGTAAAGTTTCACTGTTCTAGCAACTGAAGTCCTTATAACTAATAACTAATTTGTCTTTGGTAACTATTGTGTCAGCAATAAAAGACATCTGTGAATATTAAAATAATTTACCTTGGAATTAAGCTTTAATATATTTGTAAAGATAGACATCAGTGCAGACCTGTTCTACAGTAATACTAATTCCAGTAAAAACTGATATTTTGAGATAAGTTGGCTTCATATAAATAGTGAAGACTACATTTTTTAATATCCTCAGAGTTCTTAGATTTTCCGAGTGCTAGATACAGCCAAAATCTTAATAAAAAGTACTTCAAAGATGTAATATTTAAATTCTTGTAACGTAGCACAGCTCCAGTGGATGTTTAACAGCACTCAGGAAAAAAATTTCAATCACTATTTGACACACAGGCAAAATTTTGTCAGGATTTCAAGTTATTTACTCAGCTCTTAATACTTGACCGATACTTCCATAATGTGCCTAAGAAAAAAAATCCTATTAATTTCCAGCAATTTTTGTCTATAAGACTGCAAAATTTTAGGACCTTATGACAGTTGTTTCATGCCCCAGCTTCCCCAAAGCCAAACTCTGCTCAGGCTAGATGCAAAGTTTTTCCTAATTTTCTTTGAAATTTTGCCAAAACCATATGAGGACTTCACCGCATTTTCTTCTAATCCAAGCTCCTGAACTTTGATACTTTGAAATCCTAAGTTTCATACCTTTTAACCTAAACAGAAGTAAGACAATTAAGTCTGCTAAAGACTCTATATTGCAAGTATGCCCAGGCTTATACAGCCAGATGGTCAAAACTCAGGAAGCTGCACTATTAATCAAATGAGAATCATTATGTCAGATAAGTGGTTCTCCCACCAGGTCATGTGCAGCCTTTGCTTTGGAGAAGGGCAGCTGTCTTCATTTCTCCTTTAATATGGAAGGCAGCTACTTGGTGCTTACTTGAGGTATCTGTCAATAGTGTTCTCCAGTGTAAAAATTACTATTTACTGTTTAATTCTAGACAAATTTTTCTTTTCCAATAGTTCAGGGCAGGTAAAGCTAAAAGAACAAAAAGTTAATATAAAGTTCACACTCATTGCTATATCGCATAGCCCACTGGGATTTCCCACATCAGAACAAAGAATGTTCTTGGCCTGTGCTTTGGCAAGGAAAGTAAGAGAGGTGTTGTGATCATCTCAGTTATGACCTCAAAAAAGGATGGCCGGAATATTCTCAGTGTGATTATTTTTGAGATATACATACATGCCAATAGTACACAACACATCTCAAAACAATAGTAACCATAAGGTGAATAATTACTTCTTTCAATATTATATAATGTCATAGAAGTCTCAAATCTGATTTCACTTACACAAGCATAACTTGATTTTGGAATGAGATCAGATTTTGTTCCAAAATCCAATAGACTGTAATCATTCTACCAGTTAGAGCTCTAAATTGAAACCTATGAGCTATAGACAAAATACAGATCTCAGTCATCTTCTAGATGCTCATAACTGTATGGATGTTTTAGCTTTTGATAGAAAGGAAAGCAAAACTTTGAGGTCACATGTAGGACACAATTTCCTTCTACTTGAGTGGATCAGTGTACAAATAAGAAAAATGTGAACAGACCAGGAGGTAAAAATTCTATGCTCTTTCTGCACTGAGATGTGTGAGAATACCACTTTTAAACCTCAGGAAATTGTACAAGGAGAGGTGCTTTTTCTGGTTTTGAGTGATAAACTGCGTAAATGCTTTCCAGAGGTCAGAAACTAAAAGTTGTAAAACAACTTTTGTTCACATACTAGTGCTTAAAAATAGCAAGAGAACACATTATGCAAAACCTACACATTTGTACTTATATATTACGTAGTAATATAGCAATAAATGTATTGAAGAGTCATAGATGCCTTTAAGATAAACTTTTAGGATAGAATGTAGCCTTCTTTCAGCTGTTTCATAGCTTAAATTTACTGTGTTGATTTTGTCAGGAGTTGCCAGGCCTTTATCTTGAAACAGGGCAGAATATAGTCCATTCAAAATTTCATCATAGCGTAATCTAAGGGTTTGCTTGTAGCAATGAAAATGCATGAGTTGGCTACAAAATCTGCAACAAACTTTAGATCCTGAAACCCACACCTTGTCTAGGAATCTCTGGCTTTGAATTATTTTTTCATTTCATTTCTTATTCGCATGTATAGATATTTTCATGATAGTGATTGAAAAGTGTTTTAAATAATCAATTAATCTATGTTCAGAAGTCTTAAAGGACAGTAGAATATTAAGGTTATTTCCTTATGAAAAATAGTTACTTATGTATGTACATTTTTTAAACGTTTTGTATATTTTTATCTGTAATTTAAATTCCATTTTGTATATCCAAAGAGGTAAATTATACTGATGTGTATAATATGTGACAGAAAAATTCGTTTGCAAGTCAGAAATTCAAATGTGTAAAGGAAATGCAAATGCAATTTCCTTTTACATATTTGAAAAACAGTTGTGATCATCCTCATCATTATCTCACACTTTTCTCACGTACCTTGTTCTTCTTGCTCTCTGCATATCATTGATTTTTATTCTGTGCTTGTGTTGCATAAAAATATACGACCCTTTCCATGCTGTTATAATTATTAATGGTGAAAAGCATGATTAGTATTCCATTGCTCACCTATAACTTCTTTACAGAGCAACCTATACATATACATTCACGTATTTGGTAGCCAGGAGGGAAGCAGTGAAATAGCAATGGTCAAAATATTCTCCTCTTCTCCTGTGATAGATGTGCTCATCAGATTTAATTGCAAATGTTTACATAAAAGTGTGTATAGAAGTGTGGCCAGTTCTACAAGAACCAGAAGAACACGATCTTCACATCATTTGCAAAGTAAAACCAGGAAAGGTGTGTTTTGATTCTGCCACAGCTCTGATCAGTTACTCCCTTTCAAAAGGCCAGAGAGGGAGGTCCATGGCTCTGGTACTGAAACGTCCACTGTGAAGCTAATATTTGCATGCATTTAAAAGTGTGAGCTCCTAAATATTTGCACTATTCCAGAGGTGGAGCCAAAACACCTAAAAATTTCCTAGGTCCTCAAAATGCAGGAGTTTAGCATTGAATGAATAAAGCTGATTGAAAACACTGTGTCCACGTCTTCCTTCCTGCTCATTCAACTTACTTATAACCACACCCTAGTCTAAACTATTTTTTCTCCCTAGATCAAAAACACTCCTGATGTGGCCTGGAATCAACCAGAGATTATACCATTTTTGTTTATTCAACACTTCTTTAGACTAAGGCAATCCTTTCACTTTTACATGTATTTAACAAGGCCACAACCACCTTCCTGCCCAATCTGTAGAAATCTTTTATACTTAATTGTGTTTTAAAAGATTTTTTCTTGTTTTACTATCAGTTTGAAATGCAACCAAAACCAAGAGGTCCACCAACATAGTTTATAGAATATGTATGTACATATACATATGGTATATAGAATTTCATTTCTGGTTCTGAATGGGTGGTATTCAGTTGTAAAAGGAGTCACAGGGCAAAAAAAGAAAGCTGATAGTTCTGTGGTTTCTATTGACTCACACCCAGCAGCAGTAACACAAATTTTGTGTCATTTATTTCCTATGATGAAACATTTTGCTTGATAAAGAACTGAAAAGTACTTCCCACTCCTAGGAAAGAGAGAGATGTAGTGTAAAAAAGCAAAACTGTATATCAATTTCTATTATGCATCTGTGGCACAGCTGTCAAAGAAAGGAGAGGTGTCTCTCTGAAACTCACCTTCGTTTTGCTCTGAGTACAATTTTTTTCCAGAAATCTCTAGACGGCTTATACTACAACTCTCTTTGGATGCCTCTGCTGCACAACATTTGAACTTCACTGCCAGATTTACTCCTCTTTTGGAGTTTTGCACATGCAGTTACTCTTGGGAATTTCCAACTAAACAATTGCTATGCAATTTTCTTGGCAATTAAGAGCTCTCTTATTTGAGCAGAACTCACTACTTCATTGAAGGCAGTGAGCTATCCTTTGCTGGAAATTGAGGATGTTGTGGCTCTGGAGCGAGTCCAGAGAAGAGCGACAAAGCTGGTGAAGGGGCTGGAGAACAAATCTTATGAGGAGCGACTGAGAGAGCTGGGGTTGTTTAGCCTGGAGAAGAGGAGGCTGAGGGGAGACCTCATTGCTCTCTACAACTACCTGAAGGGAGGTTGTGGAGAGGAGGGAGTTGGCCTCTTCTCCCAAGTGACAGGGGACAGGACAAGAGGGAAAGACCTCAAGCTCCATCAGGGGAGGTTCAGGCTTGAGATAAGGAAAAAATTCTTCAAAGAAAGGGTCATTAGGCATTAGAACATTCTGCCCAGGGAGGTGATTGAGTCACCGTCCCCGGTCCCTGGAGGTGTTTAAGGTGAGGGTGGATGAGGTGCTTAGGGGCATGGTTTAGGGATTGGTGGGAATGGTTGGACTCGACGATCCGGTGGGTCTCTTCCAACGTGGTTATTCTATGATTCTATGAAATGTACTACAAATATTAATCTCTAAAATTCTATTCAGGAATTATATAAAATGCTTGTTCATTTCATTTCTGTGAATGAGAATGTGGGAAGGAGACAGCTGTCTTCCATTGTTATATAAGAATATGTATTGGAGAGTATAGTTTACTATCTCCACTTAAAAGCAAGTGAAATATGATCTCATCCTTGCTGTGTTTAAGATATTGTAATATCTACAGTATTTCTGATAAGTGTGGAAAAATTATTTTGCAACTTTAGCTGTATTGGCAACTGAGTTTATAAAGTCAGCAGTAAGATCAACCCATCGTGGATATTTTTGAAATTACATGGAATTAAAATGTTTTTATAATCCTCATCCATCAAATTTTGGGTGGTTTTTTTGGGTGGTTTTTTTGGGTGGTTTTTTCAGCATACAACTTGTATAATAAGTAGAGGGACAGTGCTACAAGAGCTGCAGTATGTTACTTCTTTCTGCTAGTGGATTTTGATTTATTTCGGCAACAAATCTGTCCATTTAAAAGCTGTAAAAACGCAACTCATTTTCTCAGTTTTCAGTGGTTATCTGTAGTTCAGCATTAGTATCTCTATATACAGTGTTTTCCTCTTTTATAATCTCCTCCCTTAATAATAATTACTGGACTAACACATAATTACGTGTACTTCCTATCCCCATAAAGAGGAAGGAAATTTCCAAATCAGATGGATGTCAACTGGGCTGCAACTTCTGCTGAATAAATGTATATCTACAGAAGGAAAATCTCTTTTATTGTCAAAACATGGATATTGGTCTTCCTCTCTTTAGCAGGCAATCGAAAGGTCAGTAGCCTGAATGGAGACAAATGGTGACATTATGCCTGATGATTACTTTGTTGATTTGAAATGTAATACAGGAAGTCACTGAAAGCTGCCTGCGAGCTGATTATTATTATTCCATTACCCTCCACTCCAACAACAGAAATCAACCACATACAGGTAGGTTTACCAGCATAAAAAAATTCTAAGAAATAATATTCCAATATAGTGCAGAAGGAATATAGGATTTTTTTTCCTTTCCATACAGAATGATATAAAAAACTGTAAAGATTTAGAGTAGATGGCAGTCAGAAATTTTTCACATATGCCATTATTTTTGGATAAGTTTTATGCAATTCTAAGTGCAACAGTAGTTGATGAAGCGATAGTACTGGTTTGAATATAAAAAAAAATATTCTGAAGGGTTTCTCTAAAATAAAGTATTTGTAAAAGACAATTATTTATTTGAAATAAAGAAAAAAGATAATTTAATATCAAGATCTTCCTATACTTCATCTGTATTTATTCATTCCCTAAGATATATTAAGTGTTTCTATGAGTCGGCCCCATCAATTTAATCCCTGCTACAAAGCATCACCCTCTAAATTCTTGTAGGTTTTTTATATTGGCATTGGTTTTACTAGCTCACCAGGGAACTCTGGGAGTTTCACTATTACTTTGGGGAAACATACTGACAATTATCAATAATTCTTTACCTGATGATTCTCTCATTTGTTACTCACTATTTTGCCTGAAAAATACTTACAATTTCCATTATTTCCTCACTTCCGATTCTAATCATGTCCAGTTGTGCATTCAGGATGCCAGGGGCAAGTCTCTGAAAAAGAGTTTTCAAGAGTTTTTGACCTTTTTTTAAACCTCATTAAGATTCAGTTGAAACAGCACTGTCACTCATATTATGAAAAACCTAATTCTGTAAGAAGAGAAACTCTGATAAACTGCAAAGTTCTTCCTATTTGTCTCAGTAACACCATAGTTAAGGGAGCAGTGGCCTTTGTCAATACAAATGAAACCCAAGACTTATGTATAAAATTATCACAGATGAAGTAAATTTCATTACCAAGGACAAACCCCTGTTCTGGCACCCCAAATTAGTACCATCCATATCTGCACCCATATTACCACCCACCCACTCCACTTCTGTGACAACTTCCCTCTGGCTCCTGCAGGGTTTTGAAAATGAGCAACAAAACTCCAACAACAAATGTTGTGTTTGGGTGGATGACAAAATATATACAGACGATGCACATGGAACACACCTGAATTTCTGATCTTTCCATTCAAAGTAGAATATAGACATTCAATGATTTAGTAATTAATATGATAATGCCACAATATAACTTCTTCTGTATGTCAAGCTTGGGAAAAGCTATCATGTACAAACCACTGCTGCTTCTCCCTAACCCCACCCACCCACTGTAGCACTGTATACAGAGTTTGAATTCAGCAGATAGTAACTTTTATATTTAACCTACATACTATAATCTTATGGACCAGAAGAGTCGACTTCTGTTGTGTCTATTTAATTATCTCATTATAATGTATTAGATTTTATTAATTTTCAGATATATGGGCTACCTGTGTTTATAAAACCTTCTCAGTTTATTTTTAAGATGATAAATGTGGGTCACAGGGCTTTGAGACTTACTGCCTTCACTTGGAGTTTACATAGTTCTTTACTTATATCTCTTAATAAGCCAAAATTATAAGCAAGATCTTGGCTGAATGGAACACACTGCTGTACCCTAAAAAGTAGAGATCAGATTTAGGCATGCTAAAAGGCCAACAGTTTACAAAGAGGAAAGCCATTTATCAATTCCATTGCCTACATTTCTCTTTTGGAGTATTTCACAGCCTCTCAAATTGCTTGTACATCTCTCTGCACATATTATGCATGGGAAACTTACGTAGTCCTAAGTCCTGGGCACCCTGGCCTTTCCTCTGAAAGGCAGCAGTTTCTGGAGGGCAGAGGGCAATGTAGAATCATAGAATCATAGAATAACCAGGTTGGAAGAGACCCACCGGATCATCGAGTCCAACCATTCCTATCAAACACTAACCCATGCCCCTCAGCACCTCGTCCACCCGTCCCTTAAACACCTCCAGGGAAGGTGAATCAACCACCTCCCTGGGCAGCCTCTGCCAGTGCCCAATGACCCTTTCTGTGAAATTTTTTTTCCTGATGTCCAGCCTAAATCTCCCCTGGTGGAGCTTGTGGCCATTCCCCCTTGTCCTGTCCCCTGTCACTTGGGAGAAGAGGCCAGCACCCTCCTCTCTACAACCTCCTTTCAGGTACTTAGAGAGAGCAATGAGGTCTCCTGTCAGCCTCCTCTTCTCCAGGCTAAACAACCATAGCAGTTTTTTTTAACAACTGAGCAATGTTTTCCTGCTCTTTTTCTCTGTCCAGCCAACACCCACATTCTAGGTGTGTGTGAAATGCAGATTGCAATTATAGTCAGACACCATTTCACACAATTTGGGGGTCCATGAGCATTCATCATTTTGCATATTTGTTTGGCACTGATGAGCTGTTAATCAAAGATGAGCTTTTAGAGCCCACCTTACAGGCAATTTGACATTATAAACACCTGCCTGTGTTTTAACACCTGTGCACTCACAATAACACAGCACCTGCTAGTGTCTATGCAGTGTGATTTATAGGCCTGGATAAAGGACCTTGAGTGCTTTTTGTGGTTCCAAGCCAGTGACACACGTGCACTCAAGTGTACACCAGGGTGCTGGGATCTTATTTGCTCTTGGGCAGTGCAGCTGACAGTACCAAAGTGACCCAGGTGGGCTCTGCAGCTGAGACTCAATCAGCAGTTTCCCATCCCTCTGCTGCTGTTGATGCTGGGAGGGGGACCCCAGCAGCACCCCACTGTCAGAGAGCCAAAGGCTGTTGAGAGGGGTTGAGCATGCTAATTAGGGGATGTGTATATGAGCTCAAAATATTGACCAAGCTGGAGTGCTCTGAGGGGAGATTCTGCCATGAGGAGAACTCAGAATCTTCCAGAAAGCCCTGCCATGGTGGCGTGGGTGTGCGTGAAGGGTTTCCCCTGAGCTCTGCACGTTCCTCCCATCTGCTCTCAGTGAAATTTACTGTAGCTTGCATCTGGCTCCGTACTTCTCTAAGTACCATCTGATGGGGTGTTTTAAAATGGATATAAAAGAAATTAATCTCAGATGAGCAAATGTGCGATAAGCTCTGTTTTTAAAGGCTGAGTGATATTTCCCAGAGACTTTGCCTGGCATGCATAACCAAAGCGCCACCTCCAAGCTTAATATAGTAGCCCTCAAAGATATTGAGCCATCCAGTGTGTGTGCATGTGTGCATGTGTGCCTGCCCACCTGCCACTGTAGTTTGAACCCTAGCAGACACTCAAAGTTTTGAAATATTCTGAAAATTTTGACATATAAACATATAAATCTTTAGTTTGTTTTCGTATTGATGATACTTAAAATAGTGATTTTATGAATGAGGAGACAAATTAAGACGTCAACAATCAGATATTTTGTTACCTTAGAGTACTTGAAGCTAGAAGTTTCTCCTCAGTTATACTTGCATGGTAGAATCATATTAGCAACAAGTTGTAGCCTTCTTTTTGTGAGAACTGGGTGTGGAATATCTGGGCTTTGTAACATCAGCACATTGTAAACTCTTAATCATTAGTTCTTTCGGATTATTATGTTTTAAAAATTATTCAATCACTGATTTTATTTGTCATTAGCACTCTTTCAGTAATCAGAAGCACTGGGTGTGTGATAGCTTTTAATTTCAACACCCAGAAATTATTCTTCACTTAGTTTTGTGACTCAGTACAGAGATTATTAAAAATTGCTTTCTATAATTTCTGAGGATTTGTAAGATTTATTGTTTTTAGTTATAAAAATGTCCATTACTCCTACTTATTTCAGCAAATCTGTCTTAATATTTATAAATCTTCTTTTTCATATTTTATTTAATTACAATCTGGCACTAAGAAAAAAATGCTTTAGTGACATTAATATCTAACTGGTCTGTACAACTAAAAATACTTAAGAACAGCTGTGAGAGAAATCTACCTGTTTTTTTTTTCCTTTTGAGGATTTTTCTTTTCCTTGCTTTCCCTGTAAAATCTGTGAGTCATTCCTTCTAAGCAAGTAAACTTCTGAGTTAGAATCAGAAAGCGAATCTATCTTTCTAATAGAATTAGAAAATCCAGAGAAGGAAACCAAGTCGAGGCTGTTCTGGTAGATTCATTAACCTAAAAGCTGGTCAAGCTCATTCAGACTCTCCAATTAAAAGTTCAAGTAGCTGTCACTGAAGATAGAGAGTAGGACTTGTCTAACACAACTCAGATATCCAAACTGTGGATAAATTCCTCTTCAAAAGAAAAGGTTGTATTTACTCTGTATTTTCCCAACTCAGATAACTAATTCTCTGTGCCCCATCACTGATATTCCAATTGCCAAAGCACTAGAGGGCCAAACGGGCAACACAATAGGAGACAATCTATGTTCTAGCACTGGACACACCACTGATCTCAGTGTAAATGGAGAATTCATGGCAACTATGCTGTCACTAGAAGAGAGAGGGGACCACAAGCCAGCTGTATAGCACTGTCTCTAGCTAGGAAGAAGCTAGAGTCCTATTTCCTAGGAAGAAATACCTGCCTTTCATGCTCAGTTTGGGGAAAGGTCATCTCTTTGGGGAGAAATCCTTTCAAGTTTCTGTGCTTCAGAAGCAGCAAAGAGGGCTTCAGTGTAGGTTTAATGGTACTACTCAAAAGTCTGAGCCAAAAAAACATGCAGACTGCAGCTAGGTAAAACCAACCTGTATTTATGCTAGAGAAGTGTTCTTATCAAAACAGAATGACTATATGCAGACTGCTGGTGGGAATGGTCTTTGCCATATTTTAACTATCAAAATCTGCACAGAAATAAGTTGATTTCTATCAGCTTACAAACACACCCTACAATCATGTTCCAATTCCCAGGCAGATTGCCAGTCACTCTTAAATTTATTGGTTGTTGTGAGCAGTGGAAATAGGGAGTGTGGGGGAAGGGAAGATGAATCTGTGAGATTCAGGAATATAGGGTTGATGCAGGAAGATATTATAGACATGAAAATCGTGTTCTTCACATTTCAGTGTACTATGGGTTGGCATTTATATACTGGAAAAATTGTGCAAATAGAATTTGTGAAGGTCAGATCAATGGTTTAATGAATTCAAATAGCTGGAGTTCTGGACAAGAGAGTGTTTGTGCACTCTAGTGCAGAATAACTATGTTAGAGAATTCCTATTAATTTGTGTGACAGCTGTCCGCTTTGAGGATCAAAAAGGTTAAGCCTGGAGTAATTTCTTCCCAAACTTTAAAAAACCTGAGGGGAAACAGATCAGCTAGTTTCCTGAGATGAAATGTTTAGTATTTAGTTTTCTAGGTTTTTAATAATGAAGATACTTGAAACCCCTGCATGTAGTGTTTCCACCCTGATGAAAGATCATTAGCTAGGAAAACCTAATTCTGAATCTGCTACCACTTGAATTTTTCCTTTATTGTTTTGTGGAGTTTACGGTTATCAATATAATGATATTATATACATTGTATTATGTCTATATGTATCACACATAAGTTCAATAAGCATCTGGACAACACTTTCTAATCATGTGATTTAGTTTTAGGCAGTCCTGAGAGGAGCAGAGAGTTGGACTCAATGATCCTTGCTAATCTCTTCCAGCTTAAAATATTCTATGATTCTGACTGATCAATATCTAACCTTTTTTCCAAGTGCAATATGAAAATACAATAATATACTAAGAAAATAGAGATAGGACTAAATAAAACATGCTGACAGATACTTAATAAGATCGTTTTCATTATGGTTAAGCATCTGGGTGAATTGCTCCTCTCCATTGAAACCAACTAATTGGCTGGGAAGTCTATCCTTTCTTAATATGATGTATTTTCATGTTAAAAATAAAAACCCATCATCATTTCATGAACATTCATAAATAAAAAAAAATTACTTATTTTATGCTATGCATTTATTATTGATTTCCAAATGTTAAAATATATCGAAAACATGGCAGTAGGGAAGGAATGGAGTGAGGAGTAGTTTTGGAGAGGGAAGGAATAGGGAAGAGAGAGAAATTGTTCCCATTTCACAGTACTCAATAATCCTATTTGTTTTTTCTTTTTCTACTAACCCATTGTAAGGGCAGGGTTTTTTCCAGTTGAAAGCTCTACAACAGAGCTTCTAGCCCTCCAGGGATGTGATAGACCAGCTGCTGTCACTGTGTGAGGAAACAATGCACAGGTGCTAGGAGTGGTTTTCAGCTGGAAATTTAGAAGAAAATACAGCAACCTTCCAAGAGGAATGAAGAGCATTACAGATATTTTTTTATTATTGTTCTTGTTTCTCTTAGTCTCAGAAGTGATACGACAGAACAGGCTGCATGGAAAGGGCATTTTTTGAAAAGATTGTAGTTTTCTTTCCATTTCCTGTCTTTTTTTTTTTTTTTTGTAAATGATCTTCATTCATTAGTTGATGTTAATTGGATTTTAGCAGGAAAGAGACTGATAAAAATTTCCACTAGCATGGAGGCCAGCACCTGGTGTGAACTCAGTCTAAAGGTACTGTCTCTGTTTAGTGGAGCCTGTATTTTGTGTACTGTAGAGCACTTCAAAAGTCTGGTTAAAAACTGAAAGAGGGCAGGAATGGGGTAACCAAAAGATACAAGTGTGAATGTTATGTAATTGCATTTCCTATAGATGAAGTTGCTAAAATCAAAGAAAATGTTAGCATAGCCAAGACTAACATACTAAATATCCTCAGTTTATTTGGGTTACCAACAAAATATTGGTTCTTCAGGGACAAGGGAGCAGAACAGAGCTGACAGATCTTTAAGGATGCTTTCCATAGAGTGCAAGAGTTCTCATTCCACAGGTGTAAAAAATCAGTAAAATATTGCCATGACTGAATCAAGACCTGCTGGTCAAAGTAAAAGGCAAGTAGGAAATGCACAAACAGCAGAAGTAGGGACAGGTATCCTGTAAAGAGTGTAGGGACATTGCCCTTTTATGTAGGGGATGGGTTCAGTAAGGCCAAAGAGCAGCTGGAGCTGAACTTGGGCAGGGATGCAAAGAAAAAGGGCTTCTAGAGGTATGTCAGCCAGAAGAAAGAAGGTTGCAAAGAAAGCCTGTGTGGATTCGCTAAGGGCAAGTTCTGCCTGAGCCACCTTGTGGCCTTCTATGATGGATTGACTACATCAGTGGACAAGGGACGAGCTACAGCAATTGTCCATTTGGGCTTTTATAAGGTCTTTATCATGGTTCCACACAATAACCTTTTCTCTCATTTGGAAAGGTATGGGTTTGATAGTTGAACTGTTTGGTAGATGAGGAATTGTTTGGATGTCTGCATTCAGAGTAGTGGTCAACAGCTTGATACTCTGAGGGAGACTGGTGACAAGTGGTGTGTCTCAGGGGTCCATATCAGAATTAGTACTGTTTAATATCTTCATCAGTGATGTAGACAGTGAGATTGAGCACATCCTCAGCACTTTTGCAGTCAACACCTAGCTAAGTGGTATGGTTGACGTGCCTGAATGATAGCATGCCATCCAGAAGAACCTTGACAGGCTTAAGAAGTGGGCCCATGTGAACCTCATGAGGTTCAACAAGGCCAAGTGCAAGGTTCGGCTACTGGATTAGGGCAGCTTCTGGTACTAATAGAGGCTGGGAGATGAAAGGATTGAGACTAGCTCTGCTGAGAAGGACTTAGGGTTAGTGGTGGATGAAAAGCTGGACATCAGCCAATAAAGCACACTTGCAGCCTAGAAAGCAAATTGTATTCCAGACTGTGTCAAAAGAAGCATGGCAAGCAGGCCAAGGGAGGTGATTCTGAGCCTCATCTATTCTCTGGTAAGACCCCATCATGAATACTACATCCAGCTTTGAAACATTCAGCACAAGAAATACGTGGACCTGTTGGAGAAGATCCAGAGGAGGGCCACAAAATGAAACACCTCTCCTATGAATAAAGGCTAAGAGAATTGGGGTTGTTCTGCCCAGAGAAGGGAAGACTTTGGGAAGACCATATTGGGGCCTTCCAGTACTTAGAGGGCTTATAAGAAAGATGGGAACAAATTTTTTAGCAGGGCTTGATGCTACAGGACAAGGGGAAGGTGTAGATTTAGACTAGCTTTCAGGAAGTAATTTTTTACAATGAGGGTTGGGAAACACTGGAGCGCGTTGCTCAGAGAAGTGGCAGAAGCCCATACCTGAAACATTCAATGTTAGATTGGACAGGGCTGTGAGCAACCTGATTTAGTTGAAGATTGATGCCAAGTTTTTGTATGTAGCTATTTATTAATTTCCATTCCTCATGATGCTGAAATTCCAATTTTTTGGCCCTCCAAGAATAATTTTGTTCTTGTCCCATGCAAAATAGTGCAGAATGATATGGTTTTGAATAAAGTGTTTAAGTGTACTTGAAGACCCTTTGAAATCAATAACAGCTCAGATATTTAAACTTAGGTAAATGATTTTGTACTTAAAATTAACTTTTTGGAGTTCAGTTGTATTTCCTTTCATTTTAGTAAATGAGAGGATATACCAACCATGGAAAAAAAGTGAGAGAGCCTGGAGTTATGAGAAGAAAGTAGTGAAAGAGGAGGCAGTATTTCCACCACTGGATTAATGAAAATGGATAAAGAATATTGCAGAGCATATTATCTTTTGTGCAAGTTGCAGATGAATTAATAGGATTTTGGGGAAAGATATGTCTCTGAGGCGAGATCCTTTCAAGATTCTGAGCTATCAAGGCTACTGTCTTCCTTTTTTCCTCTTTTTTTGAAATATTCTGATTGGTTGGAATTTTCTGGATGAAGGTGTAATACTAAATTGAATATTATGTTCTAGACTGCCCTCTGTTATCTACAAGAACCTCAAGCTACAAGAGAAATTCTTATTATAGCAGTAATATTAGAGACATCTCAGAGCTTATGATTTAACTATTTCAACCTGTCAGGGACTTGTTTGTAAATGCATATTTATTGAGTCTGAAATCTTGTATGATCTTAGTGCAAAGTAACCTGAATGGTTCCTTTAGAGGTGTTAGTAAAAACAAATATCTAGTTCTTATAGTTGTATGTACCTATATAACTTAATGTAATTTTCAGTTTAAGCATAATTTAATGGATGAGATATAAAGTATAGTCTCATCTAGTCTGAACAGGTTGTATCACATTTGTAGGACCTTTATCTAACAAATAAGCATTCTTCCCTCAGTTTTCTTGCTTGTGCAATAATTAATTATCCTTAAACTCCTGTGAAAAGTAATTAAACTCTGGCAAAATATATCCTTTTCTGTATTAGTGAAGAACACTCTCCTGAACAGCAATGGACGTGTGGGTAATTATGACTACATCTAAAGTAGATAATAATTTTCAGTTCTAGTTTAGAAAACTAATTCTTACATTAACGCGTTCTGTAATAGCTCTCTGTCCAGGGGAAGAACGAGGAGCTTGTGAGACAGATTTTCAATTAGGAGTTGAAAAATATTTTCCAATTTGACTACTAATTATTCCAGCTTAGCCTCTAGGTTTGAAAAAGTTTGGTTTTGGATTAAAAATCATTAGTATTCTACATACTGCACAGAATGACTTTAGAATTAAAAAAATGGGGATTTTTCTTCTTCTTTTTTAGAAATACCTGTCTAAAAATAAATAGAAAATATACACAGCTTGATAAATAAATATGTCATTTTTAATAGTAGGTAAGAGTTACAGGTTTGTATCTGTCTTCTTGAAATGCTGACCTCTCTGGCATTTCCACTATACTATCTTTCTGCATGTCATGGAACTGTGTGGAAATATACACAAGTCCACATTTTCTTTATCTTTTACAGCTTGTTGAGTCGATAATAGAAGTATTTTCCAAAGAGATATTTTTGAGCTTTGCCATAATTTAGATTTTTAGATGGGAAGATTATGTATTTTTTTCCTATGCTGTTCTAATGTCAGCTGCCTGATTAGCATTATTCAGACAAAAAGAGCAAAAGATCAGCTGTGTGCCATAATGTTGTCAAGTGGACCTGTGGAAGGAATTAGTAGTGTATTTTTTCAGTAAATTAATATTTAACTTCCTTTCTGAATTATTGATTTAATCCAATGTTTGTGGGAGAATGAGGTGAAAAAAGGACTGCAAGACAAGAAGTCCAGAAGTAATCTGAGAGATATAAAAATGTAATTTCACATTCATCATGTGATAAAAGTCTGCATATCAGTCTTTTTCTGTGTTTTATGCTAGAGAGATAAAAAGGGCATCCTAATTCTAAGAAGAGGAGAAGGAAAAACAGAATGCATGTAAAGTGACTCTAGTTTGAACCTTATGTTTTAAAACTATACATTGAAACTATACTACTGCTAGGTTATGCTCTCCTTGTGTGTTGTGTAACTAACTGATTTGGGCCCTTTCATTATCTTTTACATGCTTATATTTATCAGATACCTTGTAATACTTGTAAATCATGGCAAGAGTGTGGTTAAGTAGTAAAAGTTGATATATGTTTCTTTCTGAAGTTTTTTAGTTCTGCTTTCCCCAGTCTTTAGTAAGTCTTGGGGGTTCTTTGTCATCAGATCCTTCTGTCATTCTGTAATGCAAAACAGGCAGAATCTGGTCTGACAAGCTTTGGAAGAGAAGTAGGAAATAAAACTCGTGTATCACATATGTCCAACAGACAAAGCATTTTATTGAAGGTGAAGATCAACTTGAAATATTCGGCAAACCCTAAGTCTAGACCAGTTCTGGAGGAAGACAAGTGAAGCTTAATCATAAGCAGGTTAAAATATTGGTAAATTAAAAAAAAAAGGCATAGAAGCTTTTAAAAAAATGGGCATAAAACTAGATTCACATTAATAGTTGTAGATTTTAGGGCCGTAACTTATCCCTCTAATATTCAAACAAAATATCTGTATAGGAGAAATGTATAAAACATACCTTTTTGATTGATTTGTCTGGAAGAAATAAAAACTGTTAAGGAATGCCAAAAGCATAGTCTGCGAAAATGTGTATGGTAGCACTTACAATTAATTTTGATGAAGTTTTAAAGAAATTTGTTTGTCTTTCTCTTTACCTATTTTTGCTTCTGCTTGGTCTTTTATCAGAAACAGCTATTTTGCAACCTGCTGAAAAATGAAGGGTGCATATTTTCTTGACACTGAAATAATTTAATGTTCCAACCAGATGCTATGTACTGGAATATCTTTGCAGAGTGGTTATGAGAAAAAAAGTCATTTCAGGCACAAAATAATGATGACAAGAAAATACTGCTTTGCATAGATCATATGAAGTACTTATGCAAACAATAGCCAGTGTAAACAGCTATGCTGTTAAAAAACCTACTATGTACAAAACTCTAGATATAAACAAATTCAAATTAGTTTAAAACTGTCCCATACATGATGAACTTGCACTGAACAGGAATTTGGACTAGGTGACTTCCAGACATTCCTTTGAACCTAAATTTCTTTGCGATCTGAAGTCTAGCTCATTCAAGGACAGAGAATCAGACAAGCCTGCACCTATTTTGTTGCCTTTCAAAGTGACAGACGTTCAAGGGAGTTGCTTGTGATTTGATTTGACTTTAAATATTAAATAAGGAAGTAAGCTTGCTGCACTTTTAGTAAGATGAAGGACCAGCAGAAGAAAGACATTCTTGTGAGGTTAAGCCCTTCATAGTAGTAGAAGTGTTAGAGCTCGCTAGGGAGACAAATAGAAATATCATCAAGTAGAAAATTGTATGGGAAGATTTAAAAAGAAGAGGAAAGATTATTTTCCCTTGTCAGAAGACAGACTACAGCAGAACAAGGCACACTGAAATAACAGACCTTAGAGTCAGCCTGAAGATACAGTGTACTGCTATGGAGTGATTTGCCTATATACAGACTATTTACCTAGAGAGGTTAGCCAGCATGATAAATATTGGCAATACAGTTAAGTCACTAGGCAGTATCATAACTCACATGCTAAAATAAAATTTCTGGAGCTTGAATCTGAAAGAGAAGAAACAGGCTTGTAACCCTGTGCGCCAAAGTAATCTTGTTACTTCCTCTTTGAACTTCAAGCCTCACTTTTATATAGGAAAAGACTGTAAATCCCTCACTAAAAAATGACAACCTCATTTCTAGGACTTAACTAAATCTTAACTAAGTCTTTATTAGGTTTGATAAGAATCCCTTTCTCTGAACTAAGAAGGCCTTAAGGGGATGAGATACCAAGAAATATCTTATTATCTGTCTTAAATTACTGACGTCATATATGCTAAAGGTTATATCCTTTTGTTCTAGATGCTTTTTTATGTAATTAAGAATAGTAATGAAATGAAATCAGGCTACTGCCAGCTCTTTAAGTACATACTCTGGCAAAATTTTCCCTTCTGTTCCAGTTCATACAATACCATGTAATGATGCAGTAGTTCAGTGTAGTCAGCAGTAGTTCAGCAGTGTCCAGCTTGTTTATCCACAGTATGTTGCTCTGCTACATGTGCCTTTACTGTCTGTAATTGATCTATGACTGTTAATGTTTTTGTCTTTAATTTTTTTTTTTGCATCAACTAGTAATTAGATCTTCATTAATTAGGTTTGCAATCCTAGCTAACTTCTTTATATTTGAAAGAAATTTTAATTCTAGTGTTTGCTATAACAATTCTAGTATAGCTATCCATATTTCTTAAAGATATTGAGGTTCTAAAAACATTGTTATTTCTGCAGGTTTCAAAGTATCTATGAGAAGCATCATGTAAGAATTGTGATCTAATTTTATAATGCTTTCTTACCAGAAAAGTTGCTGTCATTCAAAAAGAAAGAGAGTCACAATAATATTTCTCAGTCCAGGCAAACCCACAAATCCCTTATATTTCATCATGATTAAGGAGAATCTCAACACAATTTTACTAGCAGAAAAAAAAAGTAGAACACATACTTAATAATCTTAAAGTTTGTTTGCATTCTTTTGTGATAATTAATGCACAAAGACTGCTAGCCATACTTGTGACTCCTCTTTCTAGTCCAAAATAAAGCTAGTGCCCTGAAAGCAGTATGTTATAGAATATACCCTGAAGGTTCTCAGGTGTAGAATGGGTAAATTGTATGGTAGCAAAATTTAATTTTACTTCCCATTATCCCACCAACAAAGAGAAAGAAACACAAAATAGCACAAAAAACACCGTGAAAAGAATTCCATACTTATGTACTGGAACATGAAGATCTGTAGGATGCAGAGTTGTGAGAAATCATGTCCATATAATAATTTTATAATCCCTTCTGCAAGCCAAACAAATGAAGTAGGAAAGCTTGACTGTGAGAGGAACTGTACTTCCTGAAGTCTCCATCAGTGATGTTCAATGGCATAAATCACTTGCAACTGAGGATTGTATCATATTACAGCTACAACAGTGAAAGGCATATTGCATGTTTTCCAACTACATTCTTTCCTTTTAAAGGGTATGCAAACACCACCTGCATGGTCAGCAGAAAAAATGTAGTCCTGTAGTCTTCTAGTGATAAATGCGGGCTATTATCTGTAGCTGCCCTGTGTTTCATCAAAACAAAGACTAGTTACTAAGGTAATGTAACTTTAAGTGATAGTGTACTAGTCTCTTATCACACTCTCCTCTACTTCACAATGCATAAGCTTGAACTTACTTATGTTTTCCTGAAACATTGAGATCTCTGTCTGATTTTTATCTTATCACCTATGTGTCTGTTTTGTTATGCTCTTTAAAAGCTCTACCATGGAATAGGGTGCTAGAGTCATTGATTGATCTTCCCGGAAAAAAAGAAGGATCTTCAAATAACTTGTTAATAATAAAATTGTAAAGGTGTATTTCATGTAGGCTCAGAAACCTCTTTAAGTCACAGAATTAATAGTACTACATTGGTAATCATAATGCTGAAAGTAAGGAACTGAAAGTTTACTATTTAAGGTGGATTTTCTGGTATTGTGACACTTAACACAAGCATGTGCATATGCACACTCGCATATGCATTATGCATGTACATGTAGAAGAATGTAAGAATTTTGCCTACATGGAAAGAATGATGCCTTGGGAGATTAGTTCCTGATAAGTAAGTTGGTATCAGACTCATCCACTTTCTTTGAGATCACAGTGTGTTACTTCATATTAAATCAGTCATTCAAAACTAGCCTCCAGATAAAAGTCTAGGTAGTTTATTAATACAAATGTTTGAAAAAATGCTGATTCAATATCATCAAAACATTCTGTGAGAACAAGTTGGTTTTTCTTAGACGCTTTCGACAGAAACTAGGCAGGTTTCCATGGAAACTTGCCTACCTCACTGACAGTTTGCCTGTCTGGAGCCAGATTTCCAGCCATGGCATGAGTCTAAGCTTCTTGGCTCCTGGGGCTGTCAGGGATCAGAGAGCTCGTGGAACGTCATCTTGAGTTTGTTTTGAAAAGCCAAGCAAAAATATTGCATCAATTTCTGTAAACAAAGTTTGAGGATTTTTGTCTGGAGAAATGTCGAAGTCTTTTTCCAGTATGCAACAATCTCTCCCCCTTCTCAGATTCTCAGTCAGAGAAGAATTTTGTGCCCTGACCACTAGTTTCTTGAATAGCTGCCATCTCTCCTACTTCAGGTATGCACATAGAAAACATTCCCACTACTTTTACAAAACTCACAAGCTGGAAAATATTAGTCTTACTACCTGTTTGAGATGAACTGTAACTCATTGACACGTGGGATTATACAGGATAGCAAAGGTATCCGGGTAGGAGGAGCACTGACTTGTGGTAAAACAGGTGTGAAGGCAATTTTTGCTTAGTAAACATGTATTGTTCTTTGTGGTGCTGGTATTGGTGTACTGTAAAAGAAAACTGTCTTTTAAAACCTTTATGAAGACTATTTTTTCTGATAATTTGAGATTTTTAAGATTTTCAAGACACAGGTCTCTGAAGGCAATCTTGTTTGTTTCTATGTTCGCATTTTTTAAATATTAAAAAATAAATGCAAAATTTCCTTTTCAAACATGAAAGGAAGTGCAGCTATTGATCCCTATGTTAAGAGATGTAAACAAATTCACTTAAAAATCACCCTGAAAGTAAGACTAGTTTTGTTTTAAAAAAAAAAAAATCAGTCTTTGTAACTGAAATCTCACTCATCTTGACTGAGTTAACTTTTATGTTCTTTGTCTGAAAGTTCTTTACAAGGAATGTTTTCATCATGTTCTTCCAGATGTATTATTTTCTTTACTTCTCATTGCAAAAAGCTGTTGTCACAATTTTAGTCATCCTGTTTTGTAAGCTGGGTGTTTACAGTGTGGTAAGAACATTAAAACCATCACTCGTGCAGCAAAAATCTAACGGAAAAATCTTACTTGCAGCTGTGGAGGAAGCAGAATCATGTCTAAACTTACATATTTTAATCCCTAAGTAACTGTAAAGTGTTGCACATCTTTGAGAAGCACACAGTGTCAGCTGCGAAAGGCAGCAATTGTTCAGGAGAAGTAAGAAGTTACTAAACAGCCAAACTGCAAAGATATGACTTTTTATTCAGCAGACAAATACACTTGAACGTACAAACTTTAACACAGCTGGGTTTTGCCTCATAGATCTTCTATTACATATTGCAGGCTCATATAAAACTCTGAGCCTTCCAGTACTGCTGTAACAAAATACTTTCAAATAAATTAATTTAACTAAGCATGATTCACTAGTCCTTTCTGGCCTTCTTTGTTTTACTTCTTCAAGATCAAGCTTCCTATCTAAATTCACTGTTCTTACTACTGTGGTATGTCTGTATCTCTGTTCTCTGACATACCTGCTTTTTCCTGTTAAATAGGAGCTTTTCTCTCTTTGACTGTTTCATACTTGACAATGAAATGCATTGGAGAACCTTCAGCTAATGGAAAAGATTTGATTCCTTCAGAACACAAAGCCAGAGTGCTCTGCCTCTCTTTTTAGGGTTGAAGAAGTTATTTCCTTATTCCTATTTTCTCTTCCCCTTCCTCCTTTTCTGAGTTGCAACACAGACATCCTTGCACCGAAAAGGTAGGATATCTTCAGTTGCTGAGTGCCTTACTCTAGCAGGTCTTAGCTGGAACAGGCTGCCATGCTAATACTCCACCCCAATAACCAACCAAAGTTGAACAACCAGCATTAGATGAGTGTTTCTGTTAAGATTAGTTTTGGTGAAGTACTGAGTACTGTCAGCTGAATATCCCGACTGTGACTACTGCCTTTTTCCCCCCTTTACTGCTTTAATATCTTTCCTTGTTTTCATTCTTAAACACACGTGACCATGCATGCGAGCCTACTCCAATGTTTCAGCTTTAACTATATGATTTTTTTTCACATTCCCAAAATTCTGATGCAGTTATGGAGAACTTTACCAGTAGCCATTGGTCAGAATATTTCAGCCATTTTACCTGAAGGACCTATCAGCTTTCTGTCTCTCTCCTGAGGACCTCACTACTCATAAAGCTACTGCTTTACTCATTTTTAAATCTGCCCTGGTGGAAAAGCAATGCAATCCCTCTCAATGTCATTACTTATATTATTATATGTAACAATACAGAGGTATCCTTTCTTCTAAATTTTTTCCCTTGAAAATTTCCTTACTGTCTTGAATTCTCTCCTCTATTCTCTTTGTCTTATTCTCTTATTGTATTCTAAGCAATAAGACTGAGTTTCTGGATGCCAGAAATTATTTTCTGTTTCTTTTACCAGACTGCATCTATTCTTTTCCAAAGCCTTTTAACATCTAGTACAGTCTGATACCTGACTAACCGTCCAAACCCTTGTGTGTAATCTCCAACTTCAGTTTGTTCATTTAGGAGAGTTTACCTACGGGGAGGATAAAATAGTCAGCCTCTCCTTACTTTTCTGGGATATATCTGTGTTGAAAAGTTTGGACATTCCAAATACTGGTTATAAAAATGAGCTGCCTTTGATAAATGAAGTGCCACTGCTCTCAGGAAAACACAAGATGGAATAATATGTCAGTTATTAGCTGGTAGAAAATCTGAGGTACAAATTTATGCCCTGTGTAATTTAATTGTAGATGCAGTCACTGCATGCATAGTGGGCCAGATTACTTCATGTTCTTGCCTATTTGAAATACTCTGGGGTGGTATCAGGAAACGAGATCTATCCTGCAGACTATTTCCTAGATACCTCACATATGTTCACACTGTGCTTCATCTTGGCTGGCAAAAGATTGGGTCATTTTCAGAACTATGTCATCCTCTTACCTTAAGCTGGCTGCTATAGTTTCTGGTTGTTTGCTGTCAGATATACGTTAGAAATGTTCAGGATCCTTATTCTATGCCATGGTGCAGGTTCTCGCTAATAAGCTCATCTCCGTGAATAGTATTCTGTTGATTCCTACTCATTGCACTAAGCAGGTGCAGGGATTTTGTTCCCTGTTTTGACTAAACTTGTTCAATAAGCATGCTCAATAATTCATCTTCCAAAAAGAAAAGAAGGAGAGTAAATGCATCATCTTCTAGGATGACTGAATATCACAAGCTGAAGTTGTGTAAATAAACGCAGCAGAAAGAAAATAATTCTTCAATGGAATAAAATTGAGTGAAAGTGTAATGGTTTATTAACAATGTTAAGGATGGCTGGTTAGCAGTTCTATTTCCTTGAAAAACCTATCTGACCCAAAGGGAAGTTATCGTCACAGTATTCACAGTAACGCAAATTATTTTCAGGTATTAAAAATAAAACCATCATACCAATTCTCCTTTTTTTTTTGGCAGACTTTACAGCCCTGCTGTTATACAAATGAAATCAAGGAGGCCTGAAGGCTGCTACTATATGTCCTGTTTTGGCTTACAAGAAGGAAACTAGTAGCTAATCAGCATTTGATAACCAGTTTGTCAGAGGCACTGTTTTGTGTAATTGTGGCCTTTTCAGTTTATTATAATGCATCATATCAAATCAATTTACTTTTTACAAACTTCTGGGGTGTCATTTCTTCCTATTAACAAATCTACTTTTCAGAAAGTTGAGTTAACAGAAAGTAAGGAAACTTTACAGAGTGTCTTACAGGTAGCTAACAAGCAACTGATTTGTCAGTAAAAATCAACAGGGAAAGAAAGCAAGAAAAGAAAAAAAAACATAAAAAAATCTTATGATTCCTGAAATTGTAAAATCCTGCTTATCTAGATTTTCCTAATGTAGACTGAGAACTTCATTAAGATGTGATTTCAAGCATACAGCCTGGTGGATAGAAGGTTCCTAATATAGATGAAAATGAGTTTCTCAACAGTGTGAGCATGCAACATATTTTTGTGAGTAAGAAATTTACTTTTCTTTTTTAAGAGCTTATTAGCCTTTGTGAATCTTTGAAAGTATTCACTTTCAATACTATTGATTCACTTTCCAATGAGGTAATTATCTCTTGGGGAGGACAGAGAGAATGCCGAAGGAAGGCAGGAAACAGATTTAAAGATAGGAACTGGTGAAAACTAAGTGGGGAGTAGACAAGCAATTGAGACTGGAAAAAGGGAGTGGGGATGGAAAGAAAGATTCTAACGTTCCCAAATGTAGTGTAATTCATAATTTATAGAACTTGTTATTTCTTTCAGTCAGAAAAAGGATAAACATAATAACCTCAGCTTTTGAAGGGGATAATTTAAATTGAGATAAGTGATTTGAACTCCTCAAATTAGTTTGGGGACAGTAAAAGTCAATAATGTTTTTTTTTTTTAATTCCACTGTTTAAAATCTACTTATTGAGCCAGCTGAGATTTGAGGTGGGTTTTTGAGTATTTTTTTTTACCAACAATTGTTCTAAACCAGGTGAAGAATATTTGTATTCTTATTTCTCATAAGAATATTCTCTTCTGTCTGTCTCTTTTAAAGCAATGTTTATTTGTTATAGACTTTTTTAGAGTGGCTTTGGTTTAGCAGCATTTTTTATCTGGTCCTGGAATACATAAAGATCATGTCATCGGGTGTCTGTTCCCTGGTCTGTTTTACCAAACACCACACTAATATTTGGACTGGCATAAGAGAAAAGGTGACGTTTGCAGGAGAGGGAGATAGGAAAGAAACAATTGGGCCAAGAAGCTGCTTAAATTGAAACTACTGTTGAAAGAAATGTATGTGGAATATTGGTTTTGGATACTTGGAACTGATTACCTGTTCTGCCACAGCCTTCCTTTCAAATTCTTTGGTGATTTATTTAGACTCAGACTAACAGCTATTTTAGTACCTAGTTACCTTAGATTTTTATGAATGTTAGAAAACTAAATGCTAACGTGAGTCTGGATTAGAAACTTATACCTTTGTTTGTTATCGCTAAACTCTTTCAAAGTAAAGAGGAATTAAAAAAAACTTACAAAGGATTTGAATGTTAGTAATACAGGAACAATGTCAAATAAAAGATCGCTTTCTTTGTGTAAATATACATAAATTCACATGTACCTGAACAGGAAAATTGCTAATGTGTCCGTTGCTTGAGGGGAGAGGGGCAGGGAGTGGAATTTCTCCTTTCTGAGGCAATATGACAAGTCAGAATTTGATCTTTTTGGCAAAGGAAATTTCAGTGAGTAAAACCTGATTTGCCTTTTCCTTTGGAATAAAAAATTTCCTAATAAACAATGCTGGTGGTTCCTTTTCCAGGTTTCTGCAGAAAAGAGTAAATGAGTCAGCAAGCAAGGTTTTTGAATGACACTTCCTCATAAGAATGTTGGAGGTTAATGAGATGTGTAAAACTTCCTCTAGCATGTTCAAGCTTAATACTCCCTTGCCCTGGAATAGTATCCCAGATTAATAATTTTTCCTGTTTAAAGTTTGTTGGCTTAGATCTGCTTTGTACCTTAGAAAAGAATAACACCCATTCCCTCTCCTGCCCCCCAATTACCATAAGTTTCCACGTCCGGCTTTGTCCTGACACACCTTCTGAAATAATAAGTGGAAGTCACAGTTCTTCAGTAATGCTTTCGTCATAACAAAAAGGTCTACAGAAGCCTGGGAAAAAAAAAAGTGAGCAAGCAGCAATGTGTGCTAAAGTTCAAAGAATTTGACTTATGGTAGTATTTTTTACATGTTAGCTCTCCAAATTGCTTTTTGTTCATCAAATCAGATGAGTGAATGATCAAAGCATTCATTTTCTGTAAGCCAACTTCAATTGATGTTATGCATGGGAAAATGGGGAGAATGTGAACTGAATCAGAAGAGGCAGATAATTTGAAATAATTTAATGGGGATTTGAGGGAATGGTAGACTTTGTTTTTACTTTATGTGAGAGCTTTATAAAAAACAACTTGAAAATGTATTTCTAAACATTAGAATTATAAATCAGTAGCTTATTTTTCAAAAAGAAGAATGGCTTTTTCTGACAATAACAAAACTATGGTGATTGGAAAAGATCACACTTGTAGTTACCCTGGGCCTCTGCAGCTGTTTTTAATGTGGAATTAATTTTTTCTCCATTGGTACTTAGAATACATTCTCTCACAGTATATATGTAAAAACATTTTTTGGTAAGTATCAAAAATGCTTTCAATGAAATCAATAAATTATTTGATGTGTGACTATTTAGCATGTTGCTTTTCATCATCCATGTCATTGATGTGTTAGCTGCCATCTATTCAATTCCTGGTAATGAATTACTATCAAATCTTTGAGTATCTATCACACTTTCCACTTCAAAATATACATATTTTAATGCAAGAAAATATTTACTATTGAATTTTCACAACAATATTAGAGGGGTGGCTGCGGGGTGTGTAACACATTAGAGATGCTGAATGTATTGAATTTCTTGTAGAGATTTGGCTGTGGCTAGAAATAGGTATATATACAGGAAAATGTTGACCGTACAGAACAAGCAAAGAATTAGATATAAGGAATGAAATACGTGCTACAAAGTTCTTGTCTGGTATTTATTTAAACCTCTATCACCATATTATTTTATTTTCTTAAAACGTTGATTTATTTTTAATGTTACAAATGCTGAATTTTGATAATGTTCTCACTCTCATTGACACTGTGCTGTTCAAACATTGTAGAAAGATATTTGCCTTAGAATTGGTGCAAATATTTGTCCACATGTAACATACCTTTTTAAAGAAATTCTTGAGTTTTTTGGCATGCTGAGGTGAAGTTCAGGAAAGTCATTTCAGATCATTCATTCACTTCTTGCACAGCTATGAAATGGGTGCTCTGGTAGAAATTCTGACAAAAACCATCTTACACTGTTTCCATTCCCTCCATACCCCACAGGCATTCTAGAAAAAGGGAGAAGAAAGAGAAGGGGGAATAGTTGCAAAAATATCATTTTCTTTCCTTCACTGTACAACTTCCAATATATGTTTAATCAATTTCAAGTGTCTAATCTGTAGGTAATATTTTTTAGAAGAAAAAATCCCTTTCAAAGGAAGGAAAGGATAAGGTTAGTTTCTTAGCAATAGGAAGAATAATACATATAACTTTCAAAGGGAATGTGTCTATTGTACCATTCAAATGACAAGTAATTTCACTATCAAAAATTATGACTATGTTTTTGAAATACAAACTTTATACAACTGAATATTGGCATTCCTTCCCATACACTTGTGACAAATGTATCATCTGAAGACAAACTAGTAAACTCTTTTAACAGCAATTCTTCCAAGTTTCATATTATCTGGTTTATTTTCCATCTTTGGAATGCATATGAGAGACACTAGTGATAAATCCCGAATGGAAATAGGTGGAGACCCTCTTGTCCACATGAAAATACACAATACACTATCCTATCTTTTATGGTGGATAGCTGTCATTTTACTGCTTTATTGTGCAGAAAGTCCTGTATTGTTCAGTTTACAGGCAATCTGCCTGTACAACTCATGAGGCACTCTGAATAACTGGGATGATCATGCAGAACTTAATGAAAAGTGTGAAGAAGAAATAACATCAGTAAACTGACTTTGGACTGGAGCAAAAGTTATGTTCTTTATATCTATTGTGTATAATATGCTTAATTATTTTTCACAAAAATCAAAGATCTATGGTCAGATGCCAAGGGTAGAGTTTTATCTATGTGCCTTGTATACGGTACCCTCTGTGCCTTTTAGTAGAGGGCAGGATTTTAAGTACTTCCTTTTTTCACTTGTCCTGTGTTGAAAAGACTGATATTGAAATGCAGAGTTACTTTATGTGATTCAGAAGGGTGTGCGGAACAATAACAACCAACTCTTCTTGGGATGGGAAAACTCCTTTCTTCCCTAGTGAGCAAGGAAGTCTACCCACACCCAGTATTTTCCAGAGGCCATTCACAACCAGAGGAGAGTAAAAGAGGGCAGGGGAAACTGAATTCAGGGATAAGATAAAGGGTGATAAAAGAGATGAAGTAATGTTTCAGAAGGTATATTTCTAACTTGTTAGGAACTGTTTTAAAATATATATTCACTGCTGATACTGTCAAGGCAAGGTATTATATTAGAATAAAAAAATCCAATATATTACTATCTCGCCTGCAATATGTTTATTATGTGTATATTTTTATGTATCACCTGAAAATATGGAAGTAGAAGAAAAGTGTGAAGAAGGGAGACTAAGTTAGCAAGAGTATATTTCTGCAAGTTGCAGACATTTATCTGTTCTACTGAGGTGTTTGTAGTCTCATAGTCTTACCCAAAAATATATAAAAGCAACAATTCCTCACCCCCCAAAAACAAGTTACGCCAATAGTCATGAGATGTGACTAGGCTCATGATACTAAATTCTTATTTCAACATTCTGAGCAATCCCACTGGCATTGCAGTGACTTACCTTAAGAATTTGGGTACACAGGTTGCTTAAATTAGTTTTGAACTAGTTACCTCAGATATTTTTGAAGTGGTCATTGAATCAGATTTCTGAAACAAAAACACCACCTGAGTGACTTGAAGTTCCTGGCATTCTGAAGATTTTACTCTTTCCTTTCACTGAGCAGGCAAACAAAGTCAGGCTTTGTGACAAAGCACACTTTATCTTGACAGATGAAGTCAAGGTCTTCCTAGGAAATATACCAGGCTGTTTTGTCTGCTAGATATGGATCCAATGCAGGAGCTGCAATGGAGAACAGGCTAGCAGAAAACTGTTGGACTAGGTAGCAAGGAAGATGTTCAAGTTCTGGGAAAAGCATAGGTTTTCCAGAGCAATACTAGCTAGATTACCCAAGCAAGCCCCAAGACTATCAGCAAACACTGTATAAACTGGTAAATTTGACCTGAAATTCACTCTTGAGGCAATAGCTATGTACAGTATAAATTCATCAAGAGACAAAAACCAGGAATTATGGGATTGTTAACTATGGACATCTGGTTTCAATGTCTGCCACTGACTAGTGATCACACGTGGAATACACAGAAAAGAAAATATTTTTCCATGGACAGGAACCTTGTGAAATCTCTCTGGATAGTCTCTTGTAACTTGCTAATAGCTCAGATTTGGTTTTGTTTCAGTTGGCACAGTGAAAGCATAAAAAATTTTAACTTCTGTTTCCAAAAATCAGTTCAGAAGAGTAAAAAGTGTGAATCTGACTGAGTTGTGACATGAAAAATAATGTTTTATTTGTGCTTCTTCTACAGAGAAACTGAATCCTCTTAAAGACAAATTTAAACTCTTCAGATATTGAGATTTAAAGATATTATTTTAACCGGGGCCAAAACAAATAAACAAACAAACAAACACCTTATCCAGTAAAGAAACATGGGGCACATACGTTAATACTTATTCTTGATTCCAGTAACACCCATGGGGACTCACACTCTGTAATCCTGTTTACTTACCTATGACTCACCTCACAGTGTTTCCAGGGCGAATTTAAGGGTCAGTTTGCACATTCCTTCATTCATATAAGGTACTAAAAACTCTCTCTGAATGGTATTATTTTAGAGAAATCAGTACATTCAAGTGGGTGATCATTCAGGGAATATTTCCTCAAATAAATCATGAGTTATTGAGCAACACAGAAGCAGTAAATTTTAAACAGGATTTAAACCAAACACAATCTTTCTCCTGAGCACCTGAATATTCAACTGAGCAGTCAAAGAAAAAAAAAACAAACAAAAAAACAGAACCCAAAAATCTGAAGTAATGTTAAGAATGGCAAACCTTAATGAGTTATTTATTCTGCCAAAAGTTAAAATGTTTCCCCAAATGTTAAATGTGAACTATGTACATGTGTTTTCTAGTATTGAAAGCCAAGAAAGTAGTGAGAATCCTACTCCTGGACGATTTCAGTAGAAATACAAAACACAAAGGTGGGTTGTTTTGTTAGGTTGTTTTTCCCCTTCATTCAAAAGAAGAGAAGTCAACCTTTAATTTAGTCAATAGGAATGCAGATATCTCTAGTACAGAGTGGGCTAGGTTTTACAGATGTGTTGATTGCACAGATTTTTTTCCTCGTTAAATGTGACTTATAAAATAGAGAGGTGGTGGTTACATTAATTTTCAACATTTTCAAAACTAAACCAAAGAAAAAGATACAGGTGTTCTAAGCAGTTTTGCTCATCTATGAGTTGCTAGAAGGCAACTCATTGTAAAGCACAGGATTTTACATGTGAATGCTTTCCCCTCAAATATCATTCCTGCTAACATTAGTCATCAATAAACAATTTCTTTTGCTATTTAGGCCAGTAAAAAACAAAATAAGACAGTCTAACATTGCCAAGAACTGAATATAGTCTGTTAATTATATAGTTAATGATGAGGTATGTTTAGTGTCTCTGTAGGCCAAGCTCATTTCACTGCTACTCCTATCAGCAGTAGCACTTCATAAACTAGACTACTACCTTCTCAAGTACAACTTCAGCAACTTCTGTAAAAAAATCCTTGAAGATATAATCTCATCTTTGGCTGGTGTTCTCTAAAAATCTGAACTGTCTAGTATAGTGACAGGAAAGATCTGATCAATGTATTTATACTTTAAAGAAAATTGCAGACATTCTATAAGAACAGATTTTCTGATTAGTGTCTTTATATCTGAAGGAATCTTCCAGTTGCTCCATAGTCTTCTCTTTAAGGAACTTTCTAAAATTTGACAGCAGCTGTTGGTTCTGTTTGTTTTCCTGTTACCCTGTGATTTTCTCATTGAAATGAAGCATCAGGGTTTTTTTGTTCTTATTCATTAAAGTGAAGAATGTAAGGGACAGCGCCTTATCTGCAAGGTCCTAGCTCTTGACTTGCTAAACACTTAAAAGCCTCAGAGCACTCTGGAATATATATTTATCAGATAACTGAGTTTTAGGATGATAATTTGAGAAACCAGGAACAATTATGAATGGTTTTCTTTTGGTTCTAATAAGGAAGGTTTCTTCATTTAGAAAGGAAATGAAATTAGGTCATAAATTTTGTCAAAAGTCTGTCAGAAATCTTAAAAATTCCAGTAAAGTACACAAACACTTTAGTGTCCCTAATTGGACAGATTTCTGAGTCTTGTCAACTGTTACAGTGAGGTCCACAAAAAAACCCCAAACCAAATATCAGAGAGTTTTATATCTGCACCTCACTCCCTGCCCCTCCAGAAAAAAATTAATAACAAGCAAAAAGAAGCTGCCTTCCTAAACACAGAAAATAAGTCCTCTCCTCTTCAATACCTTTATCAATGCTCTGGAAGAAGGGATGGAAAGTACCCTTGGTAAATTTGTGGATGAAGCTAAGCTAGGAGGAAGTGTCTATCTGCTTGAGGGTAGGGAGGCTCTACAGAGGGATCTGAACAGACTGGATTGATGGGCTGAGACCAACAGGATGAGATTCAACAAGGCCAGGTGCCGAGTCCTGCGCTTAGGACACAACAACCCTATGCAGCTCTACAAGCTTGGGGAAGATTGGCTGGAAAACTGGCTGGCAGAGAAGGATCTGGGGGTGTTGGTTGACAGCCGACTGAACATGAGCTAGCAATGGACCCAGATGGACAAGAAGTTCAATGGCATCTTGGCTTGTATCAGAAACAGAATGGCCTGCAGGACCAGGGAAGTGATTGTGCCCCTTTACTCAGCACTGGTGAGGCCGCACTCTGAGTACTGTGTTCAGTTTTTGGCCCCTGGCTACCAGAAGGACATTGAGGTCCCGAAGCGTGTCCAGAGGAGAGCAACAAAGCTGGTGAAGGGGCTGGAGAACAACTCTTATAAGCAGCAGCTGAGGGAAATGGAGGTGCTTGGCCTAGAAAAGAGGAGGCTGAGGGAAGACCTTATCGCTGTCTACAACTACCTGAAAGGAGATTGTAGAGAGGTGGGTGTTGGTCTCTCTGCCCAAGTTATAGGTGATAGGATGAAGAGGTAATGGCCTCAAGCTGTACTAGGGTAGGTTCAGATTGGACATTAGGAAAAATTTCTTCACTGAAAGGGTTATCAAGCACTGCAACACGCTGCCCAGGGAGGTGATTGAGTGAACATCCCTGGAGGTATTTAAAAGATGGGTATATGATGTGCTCAGGGATATGATTTTGTAGTGGATAGGTACAGTTGGACTTGATGATCCCATAGGTCTTTTCCAACCTAGAGATTCTATAATTATATGATCGTTTTCTCCTGTAGAATATATCTGGTTTATATTAATGGCAGTATTTAGTTTAACTCCATTGCTATTGCATTAATTTGTACCAAATAAGCTGCACCTGGATGGCAGGGGAGCGTTTATAAGAGTAATTATTTAATCCTTTCTTATTTTCTTTACCTTTCCCTACACTTCCAAAAAAAATATTGTGGCATTAAATTATGTTGTTCAGACAAAGCAATATTTTGTTACTTAAATCCAGTCTCAATCTACCTTATTTCAATTTGAAGTCATTGCCTCTTTTTCTACATACCATTGTAAAAAGTCCCTCTCCAGGTTTCTCAAGCAGGTACCTGTTTCTTCTGCTGAGGATTCTAGAGCTGGTTACAGTACTCCAGGTGGGATCTCATAAGAGCAGAGAAGAGGGAGAGAATCATCTCCCTCAACCTGCTAGCCATGCTCCTCCTGATGCAGCCCAAGATTTGGCTGGTTTTCTGGACTGTAAGTGCAGTTTTCGCAGATTCTAATGAACTAGAGCTCCTAAATCCTTCTCCTCAGGGCTGTCCTCAGTCCATTCTTGGCCTAGTCTGCATTTGTGCTTAGCATTGCCCATACCCACGAGCAGGTCCTCATACATGGCCTTGTTGAACTGCATGAAGTTCTCATGGGCTCACCTCTCAAGTTGTGTCATTCTTCACTGGGGGGTCCATCCATCAAATCCATGTCTTTATGTATATATAAAATGACGTGTTTATTCCTCACACTGTGACATGTAACTGGCTTTGTGACTCTATCTCTCCACTACAGACCTTGGATTTTATTTTGTTTCTGGAGGCTTTTCTGGATATCAGAAAGCCAGGCTTTATCTTTACAGGCATATTAAAAGCTCCATTAATTCAAACTGCCCAATTATCTTTTTTATCTATCTGTTGTGTTAAGAGAAAATACTCTTTCATGAAGCTAGTATGCTCCTCAGAGAGTTAACAGAGTTCTTAGCATTCCTGAGACGAGTGCAGTTCCTCTTGCTATGGTCCAGCTTCAAGTAGTTACAATGGCAGATCACTTGCAATTTAATCTTGCATTCTTCTGCCTTGAAAGATCTGTTATAATATGACTTTGAATTGTAGTATTTCTAATGCCTAAATGAGAGTCCTTTTTATAGCTATGATAACAAATAAACCAGTTAATACAGCTCTCACAATAATCAACAATATTGTAAGGCTTCTCCCTATTTCATAAAATAAAGATGGGCAAACGACTTTACAATTATTCTAGTACAGGTGGATAATACTTTTATTTAGCAATTTTTGTAAGCAGATTTTTTTCAGTTTTAAGAACTCAAAAAGAATTCTTAGCAACCCTGCAGAAATATTTTCCAATGTCTTGCAGTGATGTTTATTTAATCTGATCATTTACTGATTTTCTTCAGAATCAAAAATGTTTTGCGTGATTTCATTTTCTCATCTGAAATAACATCATAGCATAACAATGTAGTGACAACTGTTACTCTAGGAAACATATTTTAAGTACATGGCAAGCAAAAATGTGTCCAGCTTCACTTGCCATATATATTTATTCCTGCCATTTGATGCAGTTTATTATGTATAAACTGGATAATAGGAATGACTGGTAGACTTTAGATCTGAATTTAGGCATGAATATATACAAGAATAACTGAAATGAAAGGCCACAGAGTACTAGAAAGAATGTATTCAACACTGTGTTGAGATACTTTTTTCAGAGTTTTTCTATTATAATCATAGTTGGGTTGTCAATAGACTTACCAGTCTGCCAGAAAGAGAAGGCTTTGTACTTCGTTAGTTGTCCATAGAGGACTGAGTGGTGACCATTTGGCTCAGCTCTAAACTGCAGCCTTCAGGTATTCAGCAAGTAACTTGGCCATTGCTGTTCCAAGGCAGTTTTGAAGACTTTAAGTCAGAGCTTTCCACTACCTAATGAACTCCATGTATGAAATAGGAATGAAAAGTAAGAAATGGCCTTGCTCCTTATTAAATTTGTTTTAATCAAATGGTGGAAGAAATTTTCCATGGACAGATCCTCAGTAACCATATTGAAAAGTGAAATATTCTGGAGCAGGGAATTAAATTTACCTCTAAATGAATCTTGTAGCAATAAATAGCAGAGATGTGTCTTGGTGCAACTTTATATTTGAGCTACTTTTAAAAATATTTCATACTTTGGAATTAATACCCCTCTGCAATTTACCAGGTAATTGCTACAGAGGAGAAGGTATATCATGTTACTAAGATGTAGATTGTGTAGAACCTTAAAGCATGAGGAAGTTCAGAATTGTACTTCAAAAGTGCTCAGCTAAGAACATACAAGATCCAGTCACAGAACTTGTAGCTGGTGTTAATTTACATTGTAGATCCTTCCTGAAAAGAATGCTGTGCTTCATCTTAGGAAGGCTCTCTTAGTAGCCAGAGATCTTGTGCACATCAGTACTGAAAACATATCGTCTAACACTCTTTTGTATTGTAAGACCCTCAAGTGCAAGGCAACCAGAACTGCAACCCAGTTGCCTCAAAGTAGCAAGACACCTAAGGATAAACAAGACTATGATGGCATATGCCAGTGTTGCTTATGCAATAAATATTTAAAGATAGCAAGAGAAAAGCTAGTGTTCCTGCACTCCTGCAAGTATTGGGGTCTTTTCCTTGTTTAGAAAAAGTAGTGAGGAAATTATTCACATACAAGCAAAAATTACTAATGAAAAATATGTTAGCACTTGAAAGGGGAAGTACCAACTTCTGTAGCTTCATTTCAGTCTTGTAGAAAAACAGATGTTTACTTAACACAATTGTGAGTTCATTTGCCAATGAAGTTTTGGATTCCAGGAGCTGGTTTAGCAGCTGTCACTCGAAATACGAAGTATAGATGAAGTTCAGTATTCAATGACCGGTATTCAAAAGAAAACTACTGCTAACACAGGGGATGTGTAATGTACATTCTCCTTCTGTTACTCAGCCTTCGTATAGAGACTGCTGCTTCTGAAACACCACCCCACTGACAATTATCATCTTCTCTTCTTAGACAATAACTGAAAACACTCTTCTCCTAATAATGTGACTCATTTTGTGTAATTTTTTAACTTCTGTGTTGACTGAGCGAAAATGTCTACTGAAAGTACAACGCAAGATCAGGCAGAGCCCTTAAGATTTTCTTGCTCTTATCAACATTTTCAACCTTTTACTTTCATAATTAAAAGCATTAATGAATGATGTATCCATTTTCAGGTGTGAAAAAAAAAATGACCAAACTCTGTTCAGTGCATTCCTTAGATGATAACCTAGACGCATAAAACTGCAGTTGTGAGCTGATATTAGAGGCTAAATAGCTTACAGGCAAGTGTGCTGGTTTGCAACTTTAAATCTCACAAAAGAAATGTTCTTTTACTGGGATCACAGGAATTAGTTATAACAGCTGTATTGATTGTTAAGGTGGTCTTAATAATCAAAAAGCACTTAACTCCTTTTTCTCCCCACTTCTGGAAAGTAAAAAGCCTGATTATTCCTAAACCTTAGAGCTGTCTTAGCATAGCTGAAAATGAAGTACTGAGTGCTGAAAGACTCTCTTATGACATTGGCACAAGCAACTGCCAGATGTTATAAATAAAACCTCTATTGAAGGCCAGCAAATAAAGGCAAAAGAAACTGTGCAAGTCATTAATCACTTCAATAATGAGTAGATGAGTAGAAAGACAAAAGGGAGAGCAAAATAATCCAATAGTAGGCTGTGCTCTTCACCTTACTTTTCCTAGCAGGTGGTGCTCTGCTATCCCATACTCTCCAGTATCTTCTGTACCTGTCACTTGCAGTTGATAACCATGTAAAAGTAAGGTGAGTACAGACTTAGGCTGTGCACTCAGCCAGTGGAGACATGAAGATTTCATGTTTTGAGCCCCACATGGAAGGCGTTGTTTGGAAGAACAGTGGTAACGTTGCTATGACACTCACTTCCTGCATTTCTGGGAAATACTGAACCAGCCCTGCTGAGTTCCAGAATTCTTGTACACCATTGGAAACCATTCACTGACAGTGTTGGGAGCTCTATGCTTCTGTAATTACCTGGACATCATACCAATATTTATGACTGAACTTGTGTCTGTTGAAAATCCTGATACAACGCTATAAAGTTATCCTACAACATAAAAGCAGCATATTAATTCATTATGACACATGAATTCTTGGTTTTGTTCTTGTTTTCTTTTCAGAAGATAGTATTGCATACAAATATAGACTTCTTTATGAGAAGAGTAATGAGTTGTACAAGCATTCATCCCATTAAGACAGTATTTCCTTTCAGAACACTGATGTCCATCTTATGCACAAGTAATTCTGTTCCATTGTTACCTCATATAGAAATGCATATTTTAACATGAATAGACTGAGAACACAGTGAAGTGTTTCACTAGAATGTAATTTTGTGTGGCTCCTTGTATTAAACCATTCTTTGTATACTTGACTATCAGGATATCTTCACTGAAATCATAGTAAAGGAGCTAGGGGAGGTTCAGGATCTAGACAGGAAGGTGATGGCTGATTTTGATGACATTTAAGGTATCATATGTCTAGATTTGATAATGAGTTTATTGCCATGGAATGTATACGAAATACGATCTGACCAGACCTGATCAGATTCTGGCAAAATGTGCCAATCATCCTGTAAATAAAAAGAAAAGAAAATGTAGGAACTTGCATATAGTTACCAACGACACTTCATTAAACTTTTTTTTAAAACTTGAAACTTTAATAAGTTTCATGTGCTTCATGCCTGCATTGAACACAGGTGCCTAGGAAAACTTAAATTGTCTGCATTGCTATCTAACACAGTAGTGTTGGAGGGTGGTTTTGTTTTCCTGTTAAAATGTAAGTTACTCTTACTTAAATGAAATGCCACTCTAATACTCTACAGTGGATGTTGCTTGACTATATTCATACCTTTTAAAGTGCAAATTAATGAACTTAAATACCACTAGTGAAGTAAAGCTTTGGACTGGAAACACTGAGCTCCTGATTGTATGGTAATTGTGACCATTTATTTGTAAAAAGCAAAATAAGAGGAGTCCTTGTCTGAACTGCTGTTTCGTCTTTGATATTGCTCATTCTGGGTAAATATGTCTAGTAGTAAAATTCAATAAAACCTCAGAGGATTAAACTTTTCACAGTCATGATCATAAGGTGCCTCAACTGGAAAATGTGTAAAAAACAAGCATGGGAATGGTGTGTGTGTGGTGTAGCATATGAATAAATACATATGCTGTAGTTGTGTAAATCAGTACAAATTTGCTGACCTTGATTCTCTATCCCTTTAGCTCAGATTATACATCTTTTGAACATTAGCCCAGACAACTGGCTCTGTGATGCTCAGTGACGCCTCAGAAGTTCTTTAGTTTACAGTCTGGCTCCAGTGGCTAGATGCAATCCAAAGGTTAAAAATAAATTTGAACACTGCCTAAACTTCTATTTTCCCTCTTCTCTCAAATATAGATGACATAGATATTCTGGCATATTTTTTTCTAAAAGAATACTTTGTCACATATAAAGCAGTTTCCATTTTCTTTATGCCTTCTCAGTGGGATAACAGAGCTACAAGGAGGCTACCTGTCCCACTATCCTCCCTCTCAGTCACCCTCCCCCAAAAGAAGCAAAGAAATAAAGGCAAGTAGCATTACTGATTCAAAGGAATGCTTGAAGATTACAATAGTGTCCATGAAAACTATCTTAACCCAAGCTCCTGCAAGATCTATATCATATGAGCAGGCATCTGAGCTTAGCACAGTAATAGGAAGAAAACAATAGATCATCTTTTTTGGATTTGTATTATTTTTTGAAGATATCCTCCAGGGAACATTTCAAGAGTAAACTTCAAAATGTAAGAGAAACCACAGCTATCAAAACCATTGAGAATAAAGCTGAGCATGTTGATGTCAGTGGTTGGAGAAAAGCAATATTAAAGGCATGATGTCATGTTCAAATTACATATCCATTGCACGCCACAATATCTCTTGTCTTTGGATATAGGCTACAAAGAAACCCAAATATCACTTTCTTAGATATATATCTGATATAGGGAATATTTCAATCCAGTAGACTTTGAAAGTATTATCTTAAAACATTACTGTAGCCTTGACAATATAAAGTCATCCTAGAAGATGGCTATTCTTGTAAATTTTTACTTGGTATCTCTATATATATGTAAACAGGAGTTCATAATGAAAGGAAATCCATGTGGAAAAACAGGACTCTATTTCTCATCACATTGCCTTAAAGTATCTTTCTTCTTAATCAAATAAATTGTGAAGACAACTCCATAAATATCTAACTAGAATTTTCAGTATTCTGAAATTATCAGACTGAATTCTGAGCATTTGGTTGACTTCCTAGTCCAGATAGGGAAAAACGCACTCTATAATGTTAGCTGTTTGTGGCTGAGCAAATCTTCCACAGCAACTGTGAGACACTGTATTTTGTCAAGAGGGTTTACTGCACAAATCTATATTTCAAAAAGATTGCCAGTTCTGAAAATGAGGAATGGAAAACAACCCTGTAGCCTTTCAGTGAGATGAGGTTTTGTAGTATGTAGTCTCCAATAGTGATTCTTCTATAACAAAACATTTATTTTTCTAATCTCAAAGTCCTAAAGAGTAGCAGTTATTTCATTAGAAAATATTATATGCAGTTCTTCTTCCCCTCTTAATAGTCTGATAAATCAACCCTGCTTTTAGACATGTAATGAAAGTCAACCGGGAATTTTCTTTTCCTGTACTGCAGTAGTTAATTGAACTGATGCGTGCCTTGTATTACACAAAGGCTAGCACTATATTAAGGAAGCATCTGTTTGGTATCTGTAAATTTATCCAGTCTTGGGTTGCTTAGCCAGGCTGGGGTTATAGTAGCTGACATACAGGTATTTTGGAAATAACCATACAAAACCACAGAGATGACTGTATTCTTTTGTTATATTGCATAGCTCATAGTAAAGTTTCTTTTCTGAATTTTTGTCAACAAGCAGGTTTTGGCAAGATGCTTTGAGGTTTTGTCCCAGGATGTGTCTTAGATTTTGATTTTGTCAGACAGAATGCTCTTTGCAGGGTTTCTGATTTGGATGTTTGGTCTGAGTGATGCTAGAAGGTGCCTGGGAAATGTAGCTGTTTCAATTTGGCCTTCTCTTGTGCATCAAGTACTTAAACAACAAATACAGAATTTCTGGACTACTTTTCTGTTCATATACTCTGTATGAGTGCGTTATAAATGTAAGATTGTGCACTTCTGGGCCACAAATTCCTAGAGGCAAAGGTGAAGTAAATATCAGTCATCTTTCCTTTATGGGGTATAAGGAAAGAAAATCAGATATCAGATGTGAAAAATAGCTATCATAACATATCTCTGCCTCATCTATCTTTTCCACAACATCATCTATCCATTGTGCTTTTAAGAGTTTATGAGTACAAAGCTGCTATATTACAAATGTCAAATACACCTCACTCACCTTCTAAGTTCTTCTGTGTCAAGAACACCTGTCTTTATGTTACACTTTCATCTCAACACGAATAAAAATTCTAATGTGCTGAACATTATACAAATTCACTATAAATTATTCTGTGAGATCATCTAAAATTAATCAGACTGATGCGCTACTCTGATAAACTAGTTTACAGAGTAGAGGAGTTGAAGGAAATGAGGAGATACACAGGTAAATTTTAAGTCTAGTTTAGAAAAATTAAACACTTGAGGCCCCAATGACTGAAAATCAGCATCAAAAACATAGCTACATGTCCCTCAGGAACTTGACTTAAAAACTTGGCGAGTGTCGTGTTGAATTGCACAGGTGCAGAGGATGGAAAAGCTGACCCTAGCCATGTCCATTTACCTATCCAAAGTTGTATGAAATCCAGAACTATTTGGTTAAATGTCTTCGGATTTAAAAGCTTCACAGCTGTTAATTTTTGAAGGTAGCTGCTAATGTCTGTCTGGTTTTCCTTGTGCATTTTCTTTAATGTATCAAAGAAAGTTTAGGTGCAAGTAGACAGAAAACTATTTCTTAAAGTAAACATTTGGTAAATTGTGATGGAAAGTCTTACAAAAAGACTGTGATTCTGAGAACTAGTATGTCTTATATTATTTGATACATTCCCATTTCCTCTCTGTCACCACCCTGTTACTTTTTACTAGACTCAAAGTAAATTTGGGGACTTAAACGAAGTTCTCACTATGCTCACTAAATAGGATTTTGCTGTCCCTATCTACTTCTGATGTCTGCTCTGTAATCTGTGATAAACATCCTACAAAAGGTAGTTATAGTTGTTTGCATATCGCATTTTGATCTTATATTTCTCCAACAGTCCCTTTAAAGGGTTTTGAAAACAGAACTAGGAACAGAAGACTACAGCTGTTGCTATTTACAGTAGTGGTTTGTTGTCAAAGAAAATGAAAACTAGGTGGTAGCACAGCACTTATCACATGCACTTTTAGGATTTCCTTTTTTTGTTGGGGGTTTTGGGGTTATTTGTGTGTGTTTGTGTGTATGTTTGTTTTCAGAATTATTCTTTCCATGTGCAGGGCTTTGGACTTGGATTTGTTGAACTGCATGAGATTTCAACAAGCCTCTCAAGGTCCCTCTGGATGGCAGCATGATCTTCTAGTGTACCACTCACTCCTCCCAGCTTGGTATTATCTGCAAACTGGCTAAGAGTCTGCCCAGTCACCCAGATCATTAATGAAGATGTTGAACAGAGTTGGACCCAACATTGGTGTACTCCCTGGTCTCCAGCTAAACTTTGTGATATCAATCACAAAAATGAGCTCAGTTGTTCAGCAGCTTTTCACATCACCTCACTGTCTGCTCATCCAGCCCATACTTCATTACCTTCTCTGTGAGGATTTCATGGAAGACAGAGCCAAAAGGCTTACTGAGCTCAAGGTAACAAAGTCTATGGCTTTCCCTTCTTTTATCAAGACAGATGTTTCATTTAGAAGGTTATCATGTCAGTCAAGAATTACTTCCCTGGCAAATACTTCAAATAAACTTCTTGTCCTTCATGGGTTTTTTCTCATGTGACTTTCTCCAGCCCCATCCATTCTTTAGTTCGGATTCCAGCAAGGAGCAACGACCATTCTAATTCCTGACTGCTGCTCTGTAACAGCATATTGCTGTTGCCTAGTTCTTCTTGTCTTCTTTGCATCTGAACTCCATTCACTGTGACCACAATATCTCCTCCCATTCTTCTTCTTGCCTAGATGTAACCACTGCAAAGTGGCCATTCACATCCTGACACGGAGTAAGTTAAATACATCACATGAAGTTTGACAAAAATAAAAAAAAAATTTTGTTTAAAAAAAGTCGTCATTGTCTGTGATATAATTGTAATATGACATTATATATAATTAATTTAATCCTGCTTTTAAATTAAACAAGCTATAGTCTGGAAAGTCTACTAAGGAATAAGAACAATTTTCGTTTCATTTTCCAGGATATTCTGATACTATGAAAAATCTGCCTGTTTTGAGATGGAACAAACTAATTACTTACATGGTTGAATCTTCATGGAAGATAAATGATGTACAAAGAAAACCTCATCAGGGTTATTTTAAACAATCAATGTTCAAGACCTTGGAATCCCAAACACATTATTTTGTATTATATGATCAAAGACATGAAAAAAAACCACCTTCTACTTCCATAAGAAAATTTAAATATTTATTCTTAATTGTTTAAATATTTAGATGAGAACATTTCAATCTTTCTAATTCTTTTGAGCTTCAATTGGAAAATAAGAAATTTATCAAAAGATTTTAGGTAAATAACTTGGGTTTTTTTATAATTAATTCCAATAGAAAATGCCAGTGCTAGTAAAATTTTACTAAGGTATTCTATTTTTAAAATTGCTTAGACTACATGTTTGTTAATCAATCATTGTGCCAAAAAAACTACTCAAAAAATGTCTCTGATACTATTGAAAAGAATCTTGGAAGAGCAGGTTCCAGAAGTACAGCACTTTTTGTTCTGAAACTTATCCCTTATCTATGAATGATATAAGCAGATATTAACTGTTACTTTCGGGGAAAAAAAAAAGGTGGAGGTGGTGGCAGGGAATAACCTGGAGAGAGGAGTAATTGTTGGCACCAACTTTTTAATTCACTTTGTATGTTGGACACATTGCGAAAGAGTAAAAAAGAACATTTTATAGACTGGTAGAGCTTTGTGACTTCTTATAGTAACTTGAATTTCCATGAAATAAAAAATATAAAAAAAAACCTTCTTGAAAATAAGATCTGGGTTCAAATTTAAGTTGAGTTTTGGGATCCAAGAACATAAATGTAGCTGATGAGACAAATGTTTAAAGACATTATACTTGACTCATAAGAAACAATGATTGCTAGTACAGCTGTGGGTATATATGGCACAAATGTTTCTTACGCAATCTGAGGGGAAAGTAGTGAAAGCAAGGGAGAATTCTGTCCTATCACTTGGCATGGCGTTACTTGTCATGCTAACTCTTCTGAAGTATATACGATGGCTTTTGAAACCAGAGAGGCAACAGCTATCTATGAAGGAAACACCAGCAATGAAGCTTTCAAATCAAATATAAAATGTCTGTAGTTAGAACACGCTCCATAAAGATTCCTGCCTTGGAAGTGCATACCTCACTGGGAAGCCTCTCATCCCTCAGATGGGATTTTCTCTTCACTGCTGCTAGGAGTAAATTATGTCTGCATATTCTGTTATGAAACACAGGAATTATGAAAACTCTTCTTGTCAGAAAATCCATACAAATAAGAATAACATGGTGAAGACTTTATTTGAATCGAAGATTGATTGGTATGATGTTGCTATAAGTCACCTGAGCATTTGTTGTGTTACTGCATCCTCTCTAGAGTTATAAAGGCTGATTCAGCTGTTTCAGTGACACAAATATCATGGTTAACATTACTTATTAAGCTTTAGGAGGACTTTTTGGCAAGTCCATTTGGCTTGCAGTAGGGAAGTCTATGCTACAAGTGCTTAAGCAATATTTGGCTTACTTCTAATACAGTAATTTCATTACCTGCATTGCCAGGGTCTTGTTCCAGAGGTTTACGTGTTGGAGGGTGACATCACATTTACAAGTCATCTGCTGAATCATTCTGGAATAAGAAATTATGTACCTTTAATGTAAAACTGTGAATTACATATGAACTGCCTCCCCATATTATAGGAAAGAAGTCATCTTATAGGATTGTTCACAATGATCTCATTAGAATCTTCATAACACACTGTAAGACAGCATTTTCACAGCACTTCATCATCGTGTTGTTTTATCACCTAACTGCATTAATGATTACTTAAGAAGACCAACTCTGTTGGAGGTCAGTTGGCAAGAGATCCAGAACTTTAGGCTTCTGAACTTGAATTAGCTTATAATTTGTTAATTACTAAGCAAATAGGTACAGAGTAGAAGATTCAGAGCCCTGGTTTCTATCTGTGACATATGCAGCCTAGAAACGTTTCAATTCCAGTATTACTCACATCATTTGCAAAGGGTTTTTAGTGTGGGATGAGTCAATGATGGTGCATTTGACATGAGTTAATACTCTTGCTCTGCTTTCTGCACAATGTATCCACTTCAGAAAACAACACTTAAAATATGGACTAATTGTTGTCCTTAATTACAACATCTGCACAGAAGCTGTAGATGTAGCTGAGAAATTGTCCCACCTCGATTACTGTCATTAAAGAAAAGGACTGACACATTCAGGAGTTTTGGAAGATTGCATAATCACTACTCACTTCAAAGGAATTTTATCCTGTTTTGACAGATTTTCCTTGTTTTGAAAGATTTCCTATTGCTTTAGGCAATATAGATGAAATAGAATTTCTCAATAGCCTTGAAACTATTAAATGTGGCCATCTGAGTTACTGGATTTTTAAAATGGGCTATGACCCTTAAAGACTTAGTTTGGGAATAAAGGACTGCGTGTGCTTTTGCTTCTGATCTTTTCTGGGTGTGTATTAGTAAACTCTCTGAAAAAAAATAGTGACCACTGTCCTTTCATGAAAACCAAGATGCTATTATTTTCTTTGTTTCCCACGCTGCAACAAGAACTTGAGCACAAAAAATTTTCTCTTATTTTCTCTTTCTTGAACAAATAGTTTTGAGAAATCACTAGAAACACAACAAGCACAGATCTGGCTATACTGATCCAAAGATACTTTTACATGTTTGTAAGAGGGACTTTAGGAGACCATCTTTTATTTATTGAGAAAGGTATTTGTGCACGAAAAGAGTGACAAAGTTCTACCTCCCTATTACGATTTCTTACTTGTCAAACTATGGTGCTTTAAACATCATAAAGTTCAAAAGGCATAGAGACTATAAGCAGAAAAACCCCTAGGCTATGCTTCTGAAGAGGAAGTTATAGTACACTTAGCTGTATTTTGGAGTGATAACAAATACATGAATTAGGTAAGTCTGAAGGACATTCATGTTTGGAAGAGGTCATTCAGAATTGGCATGATTTTGACCAGGAATACATCTCTTTCTGCCACACAAATTCTTGGTTTTTTCCTGAAGATAAACTCATTAGTTCACATCATGTTAAGGATTATTGATTCTTGCCAGCAGAAGAGCAATGCACCACAGCTACTGCTCTTGCAAATGAACGTCAGCAGAAAAGCAGAGTAGATGTTAGAGACTTAAAACAATAATTATAATTACATCTGGGAGGCAAACAGAAGAAGTAGCTTCTCTTCTTGAGTTTCTAATCCTTGAGCATCCCAGAATCATTGCCAGTTATATTCATCATCACCAGTATCAAAGTTCCAGTAAACCAGACAGTTCTGGATAAACTTTGCAAATGTGTGATTGTATCCAGAAGGAATAGATAAGTAAAGGCACAAATACACATCAACCTTATAACAAGACAGGAAAAAAAATATGTTGAAAAACAAACTGTAGCAATGATTGTCTATTATGTTCGTACAGTTCTGGCCCTAATGTCACTGGGGGTATTACTGTCATAGAAAAACCTAAAGGGAGATGTGGAGAAGCAGAGAGTTGTGGAAATCTTTTTTTTTTTTTTGATAGTGTCTCAGAATACTAAGCATAAAAAATCGTATTAGCTATTTACAATATTCAAAAGCTAAAGATGAAGTTGCAGAGGTTAATTATCAAAGGTACTTTGAAGACCTCATAGTTGGGTATAGGTAACTGTGAATCTTCACATCCGTCTTATTTTATATGTGCATGTAAACCTCTGTGGTCTAACTATGTTTTGGTTTGGTTTTATTTAGTGTTCTGTGAGTTTGAAATAAACATGTATCTTGGTACAAACATGCAACAATGTCCCCTATTACAAAATTCATGCCCTATACTGGTTTACATTAAGTCTTAAAAAATTCGTGGTACAAGGATGAGTAGAAAGTATAGAATCACTTAATGCACTGACTTGTAGAGTTAAGTTTGAAACATTGCTTCAGTTAAAGTCAGTAAATTCTTCTCAAAAGACTCATCTTTATTTTCCAAAACTGTGTTTTGTTTCAGAGTAATAGAACCTCGTTTCTATGTAGTGTGAGAAGAGGGGCTTTGGGTTCTTTAATCATGGGGAGCCCCACGCACCCCCAGGCTTTCTTACCAGGGATGGGATATGCCTGTCTGCTAGGGGGACAAAAGCCCTCACCAAAAACCTAGTTAAGCTCATAAATCGGGCTTTAAACTAGATGTGAGGGGGGAGGGGATGGAGGCCAGGCAGGATGGGAGTGAGCCTGGAGGTGAGACTTCAATGGCAAAGGGGTGGTGTGCTGGCGATGCCTGCCGGTATATCACCACTAAGCAAGAGGGGGTGAGTGCAGTGAGGATGGTAGGCAGCAAACTGGCACTGTGACCTTAGTTAAGTCAAGGACGGCTCAGTTGAGGAGAAGCCCTATTACGAAGGCTGAAGCTACGCCTGCCCAGCTGAAGTGCATTTACACCAATGCACGCAGCATGGGAAATAAGAAGGAGGAGCTGGAAGCTGTGGTAGGGCAAGGAGACTATGATGTTGTTGCCATTGCGGAGACATGGTGGGATGACTTGTACAACTGGAGCGTACCCATGGTGGGGTATAAACTCTTTAGGAAGGACAGGAAGGGCAGAAGAGGAGGCGGGGTAGCCCTCTATGTTAGAGAGGGCTTTGATACCCTTGAACTGGACTACGGTCAGGATGGGACTGAGTGCCTATGGGTGAAAATCAGAGGAGTCCATGGGCAGGAAGGGATTGTGATGGGAGTCTGCTATAGACCACCCAGCCAAGAAGAAGCACCTGATGAGCTCTTCTACAAACAACTGAGTGTAGTCTCAAAATCGCTACCTCTAGTCCTTGTGGGAGACTTCAGTTTCCCAGATATAGGCTGGGAGTATAATACAGCAGAAAGGAAGCAGTCCCGGAGGTTCCTGGAGTGTGTGGAAGACAACTTCCTCACACAGCTGGTGAGCGAACCGACAAGGGACGGTGCCTTCCTGGACCTGCTGTTTGTGAACAGAGAAGGACTGGTGGGCGATGTGAAGGTTGGAGGACGCTTGGGGCAAAGCGATCATGAGATGATAGAGTTCTCAGTGCGGCGTAAAATGAAGAAGGAAGTTAGCAGAACAGTAGCCCTCAACTTTCAGAGAGCAGACTTTGGGCTGTTCAGAAGGCTGGTCAGAAAAGTCCCATGGGAGGCGCTCCTTGAAGGCAAAGGTGTCCATGAGGGCTGGGCGCTCTTCAAGAAGGAACTCCTAGCAGCTCAGGAGAAAGCCGTCCCCAAGTTCCGGAAAAGTAGCCGGCGGGGTAAGAAACCAGTGTGGTTGAGTAGGGAGGTCCTAAGAGACATCAATAGGAAGAGGAGGGTCTACGACCTCTGGAGGAAGGGGCAGGCATCCTGGGTGGAATATAGGGAGGAAGCGAGAATGTGCAGGGAAAAAGTCAGGAGGGCTAAGGCCCAACTAGAAATGTGATTGGCCAAGACTGTGAAAGACAACAAAAAGTCTTTCTACAAATACATCAACAGCAAAAGGAGGACTAGGGAGAATCTCCAGTCCCTAGTAGATGCAGAGGGAACAACAGTAACAGGGGACGAAGAAAAGGCTGAAGTGCTCAATGCCTACTTTGCCTCAGTCTTTAACAGTAAGGAAAATTGTTCCCTCTGTGCACAACCCCAAGGGTTGGATGAGAAGTATGAGATTCCCAAGGTCCAAGAGGAAGTGGTTAGAGACTTGCTTGCCCAGCTAGATGCCCACAAGTCTATGGGGTCAGATGGAGTCCACCCAAGAGTTTTGAGGGAACTGGCGGATGTGCTGGCCAAATCCCTTTCCATCATCTTCCAACAGTCCTGGATGACTGGGGAGGTTCCACTGGACTGGAGGCTGGCTGATGTTGTGCCCATCTATAAGAACGGGCGCAGGGAGGATCCGGAAAACTACAGGCCTGTCAGCCTGACCTCGGTACCAGGGAAAGTCATGGAGCGGGTTATCTTGAGTGCTATCAAGAAGCACTTGCAAGAGAACCGGGTGATCAGGCCCAGTCAACACGGGTTCATGAAAGGCAGGTCTTGCCAGAGTAATCTGATCACCTTCTATGACCAAGTGACTAAACTCATGGACGAGGAAAAGGCTGTGGATGTGGTCTTCCTGGACTTCAGTAAAGCCTTTGATACAGTTTCTCACAGCATTCTGCTTCGGAAACTGTCGGCCTCTGGCCTGGACGGGTGCACACTCTCCTGGGTGAAAAACTGGTTGAATGGCCGGGCCCAGAGGGTGGTGGTAAATGGAGTTAAATCCAGCTGGAGGCCAGTGACAAGTGGGGTTCCCCAGGGCTCAGTGCTGGGTCCAGTCCTGTTTAATGTCTTTATCAACGACCTGGATGAAGGCATTGAGTCCTCCCTTAGCAAGTTTGCAGATGACACCAAGCTGGGTGGAAGTGTGGATCTGCTGGAGGGTCGGGAGGCTCTGCAAAGGGACCTGAACAGGCTGGACAGCTGGGCTGAGACCAACGGCATGAGGTTTAACAAGGCCAAATGCCGGGTCCTGCACATGGGGCACAACAACCCTAAGCAGAGGTACAAACTAGGAGAGACCTGGCTGGAAAGCTGCCAGGAGGAGAGGGACCTGGGGGTGTTGGTTGACAACCGACTGAACATGAGCCAGCAGTGTGCCCAGGTGGCCAAGAAGGCATCTTGGCTTGTATCAGGAACGGTGTGACCAGCAGGTCCAGGGAGGTTATTCTCCCCCTGTATTCGGCACTGGTGAGACCGCACCTCTAGTACTGTGTTCAGTTCTGGGCCCCTCACCACAAGAAGGATGTTGAGGCTCTGGAGCGAGTCCAGAGAAGGGCAACAAAGCTGGTGAAGGGGCTGGAGAACAAATCTTATGAGGAGCGGCTGAGAGAGCTGGGGTTCTTTAGCCTGGAGAAGAGGAGGCTGAGGGGAGACCTCATTGCTCTCTACAACTACCTGAAGGGAGGTTGTGGAGAGGAGGGAGCTGGCCTCTTCTCCCAAGTGACAGGGGACAGGACGAGAGGGAATGGCCTCAAGCTCCGCCAGGGGAGATTTAGGCTTGAGATTAGGAAAAAGTTCTTCACGGAGAGGGTGGTTAGGCATTGGAACAGTCTGCCAAGGGAGGTGGTTGAGTCACCGTCCCTGGAGGTGTTTAAGGTTAGGGTGAATGAGGTACTTAGGAGCATGATTTAGGGATTGGTGGGAATGGTTGGACTCGATGATCCAGTCGGTCTCTTCCAACCTGGTCATTCTGTGATTCTGTGTGATTCTGTGAACCTGAAAGGGACTTCACTAGTCAAAAAGCGTAAAGCAACTGCTTGAGAGAGAGTCAACACTATAGTAATGAATTTAGTAGTGAAACCACAAAGGGCATATACAGCACACTATACAAATACACGATTGCTGCAGAAGATTGTTTTCATCAGACCAGGTAATAAATCTTTTTTTTTTTCCTCTATTTAAATTTCAGAAAATGGTTACCATATTTTTTTAAAATATTTGTTACATTTTACTTGTATGACTTAGTAATTTAATTACTGAAACAGGATAAGTATGCAAAGTCCTGTTGAAGGACTTCACTGTACCTTTAAAGCTAAGGGCACACAACATTGAATGCTGCATGAATAGCCCTGTCTTTCAGATGGATATTAAAGAAAAGTTATTTTTGCTCACACATCTCAGGAACAGAAACAGCCTAGATCATGTTCCCTTTATTTAATCTTTAAAGCACTACTAAATTTCTTCTTCTTTTTCAAACTATTGCCCTTAATGATTAAAATCCAGGTTCTTGAGCTGTATAAACTATTAAAAATCTCTAAGGAAATTGTGCTTTCCTTAGACTTACAGGCTTCTCATCTGTTACAGAATATATTTCAGTTCTTAGAACATTTTCATGGACTTTCACTAGTGAGGGACTGATCCTACCTTTCACCTGCTTTAGTTGTTCTCATCATAAAATCGGTGAAAGGAGAATTACAAGACTGTAATAATTCACAGTCACATTTGAATGCCAACAATGCTAATGAAATTTCAGTTGGTATGAGGGCTGCTCTGCCTAGGGACTACTGAAAGATCTAAGCATTGTGCTAGACTAAAGGACTATGCAAAAGATTTGAAACAAAATATCCATAGCTGCAACTGAAGAGGAATACTTGAGGAGTTTTTACATTCCTCCCTTCAGCTTTAAGACTCAGTCCTTACAGCTGCAGCACCAGTCCAAGGAGTTGGGTAAAAGGTTTGGGTGGAACTTTCCAACCTTCCTCTCTGTGACCCATCAATTTCTGCTCAATCTAAAGCTTTCTGATCACTTACCTGTGTCTCTGAACACGTCTCCCCAAAGAAATCAAGGTACTCATTGAGGAATAAGAATGTGAAGTACTGGATAGCTTTTGTTAATTTAATTTCCAGAACATCAAGCTAAGTAAAATACATAGATTAAAGTATAATAGATTTGTTGTACCTTCCAAACTATGGCTTGGTGCAATCAAAGCTTTGTCACATCAAGCTCTACAGTGCAAACAGGTAAAGATTTTACTCTGCTTTTCTACCATATATGCTGCTGCACATAGTTTTCTCCAAGCAAAGAATAGCCCTTCAATCACTTTGATTTAATTCATTGTTCAGAATCAAAACAATATTGTTTTTTTAAACATTGAAAAATTGTAGATTTCAAAATCTCATTCCTTTAGATGCCACAAAACAAATTTTCCTAAAGTTTATCCAGTATCACCTAGTTTTATATCCAAACAGTGCAAAAATGCAGATTTTTCTGTTTTGTTGATACAAAACCATAATCTGGTTCACATTCATTTGGGACCATGAACATCTGGTATTAAAGGATGATCAAAACTGGCAAAAAATCTTTGCTGTAATAAGAGGTTTAAGACCTTCAGAGCCTATATGGAGAAACTTCTGAATAACAGAAAATTATCATGTGATTTGGTCTGCAAAATCCACAGGTCTCATTCTGTTTTTAATTTTAGGGGTGTAATTTAAAGCAATTCTTGGGATTTCAATGGGATTAATCCCAAGCAAGGAAGTAAATGAGAACAGACTGTGAGCCATGTTGTTACAAATCTGTTGTTTAATGACTAACTGTTCTAATTCCAATACATCTCAGCTGGATTATTTCCAGTTAGCTTCCTTTTCTTTTAAAAAAGAACCACAACAGTGGTTAAAGCAGCATCAAAGGTGTACCAAGGTCAATGAATCCTGTATCTAACAACGAATATTAAAAATCAGTATTTCTTTAAATGAAAAAAAGTGGATGCACTTCTTTCAGCTTAATCAAAACCAGACAGCAACAGAAACACAAATTTTTTACATGGGTGCAAAATTGAGCATAAGTAGATGAATTCTTTGTTTTGGAAAGGGAACAATTCTTCTGATGTTATGGGTTCAGTAATCTTAATTATGCTTTTATAAAATCACGTGTATGAAAAAGGCTTTAAATTCTTACTGCCTATAAAAAGAATCCACTCTATTATAAATGTATACATTACATATATGTACACAAATGTACATACAGACAAGCACACGTATATATGCACCCCCAAATAGTTAAAATTAAATGGATAAATAAATCAGATATTTCTGTAAGCTTTTCTTTTATATGCATACCAACAGATAACAGAGCTTTGTTTATTTGTTTTTTAGTTGTTCCTGGAGATTTTGTGGGTTTTAAGTAAGGACCTTCATTTCTGCTATGCTCCTCTCCCACTGAATTTTTAATATTAGGAAAAGCAAGAATTTACATCTCTTTTTTTTTTTCTAGATAGTAAGCAAAAGCTAATAAATCTAATATTTGTGCTGACTATAAGTCTATAGTCAGATAACATATCAAACTCTTCTATTACATTACTTTGTGGTTAAAGTTTGAAATATAACACACTGTACTGTGGTTTGCATTCAGATATGCAATGAACACCCCTGTGCATTGTGAAGTCCATATTTTCAGATTAGCTTGGTTACGGTGAAACTTTCAACAAATAAAACTCTGTTGTAATAATATAAACATATCTTCTCCTTTGTCCTGATGACAAGTTTATGTCCTTTCTCTTACCAATCTGAGTCTTGATATGCAATGAGAATAATTTCAGTTGACTCCACTATCTTCATTTGATCTAATATCTTAAAAGCATTTGGTGCAGATAGGAATAATGTTTTATATTTTTGCTGGTATTGTTATATTTCTTTAACTTCTTACCCTTATTTATGAAGAGAAAGAAGTCAATCTTCATCTAGTAACTTCATCATGTAACAGGCTCAGATCAGTTAGCCCTTTCTCAGCATTATTTCTTTGAGCTGCTGAACAACATTGTGATGAAAATGCCTGTGTATGTTCTTGATGGGAACAGTTAGAAGAGTTTATAAATCAGAATGTTCTACTTTGGATACTAGTATGTGTCAGGTTAAAGAGTAGGACATTTCCCTTTCATTCCATTTTATTATTTTTCTCATTCCTGAACACCTAGTCCAATAGTCTTTTTCAGTATTTTCTTTTCAGAACTATGTAAAGAGTACGACAATTAGAATCAAGCTAAATAATGAAATACAAGGGTGAATTAAAAAGAAAATCCATTATTTCTGTCTCTAAACCAGGTAGTAAATATGTTTCTAGAAGATTGTTTACCATCTGGAATAGCCATCCTCAGAATTCAGATCTGTCTAGGGGGCATACAGAAATGTACCTCTCAATTAAATTCTCAGAATGGAAATATTAGAGGTCTTCTTTGATACAAAGGACCTGTATCATTCTTTGATTGAATTGGCAAACCAAATTTCAGACTTTGTTTCCAGACTGGTTTTATGGCAGGTTTAAGGAACAAAGTAAATTCTTCAACCCCTGCAGTTTACTCAGTAGGTGAAATACTTCCCATGTAAATTTTTTGGGCTTAAGGTACTAAAAGATTCTAAAATGTAGCCCTGTTTCACTGTGTACAGAAAATCCATAGATAGTTTCTTTTTTCATTCAAGGACTCATGATTCATTAATAATTCCTGGTTTTGTTCCACTAGTAGGTTTTGCAGGTATTAACTTATTATGTCTTCTGCAGAAATATCCGTACAGCAGCTTCTGAAGTTTATATGAATGTTTGTGCCTGTGACTTTAATTTCCTTCACACAATAGCATGAAAAAGAAAATTGCTCAAATGTGTTAATATAGAAAGGGCTAATGTCTGATACATCTTGTAAGTCATGCAAAACAACCAGTGGTGGAGACAAAATCCCATAAACTTAACACTGCCTAAAGAGTGTAATGTAGGGACTACCCAAACAGAAAATGCTTTGGGTAGAAGAAATGTATTAGTAGTTTCCAAGAGACTGAAGACCTGTTTCCTCTGTCTCCATGCTATCTTTTGTTCAATAAGGTTCCTTCCAGAAAGCGGATAGCTTCAGAATCCACGTGAACTGAAGGTCTTTGTTTAGGTGTTATGGTATTAGTATGATCTTCATAAAACCCTATATGCCCCTTTGTTTTGAACTGTATTTTTGTATTGCTTCTTGCTTTTTCACTTTTACATCATTGTCTCCCTGCAGTCAGAGAACATTCAGATTATTTTCCTCATCAAATAACTGCAAAATGTTTATTTGCAGTTGAAAATAAAAGGGGAGGGAAACAGTTATTGGAGAAAAATCACATGTAAAACATGACCTTTTTTCTAAGTCTGCATTTCCAGAAGAAATATCATGAGGGGAAATTACTAAATCAGCCAGCAGAAATTGGATTGGGTAGGTTCCAATGGAACAATCTGGAAAAAAAAGGCAACAAAGGCAAAAAAAGTGTTTAATCTGGATGCACCCCAGTTTTACGTAAGTATACAGAAAACTGCTGTATGAACAGGATGGTGATGTCACAGAGATATAAAGTACATCCTTGACTTTCTGCATATTTGGCTTTATTTACCCAAGTTATCTAACAATGCAGTGTCTTTTTATTAAACAAACTCAAACCACTGCAAGGTGATGTATTGTTCTGTTTCACCCCTATCTGCAACTCAGAGCTTTCAACAACGCAAGATATTCTGGCAGAATGATAGCATTGGTCTATCAGTCTAGTCATAGTATGAGTCTATTTCTGTGATGAGACAATGTATTCCTCAGCTACATAAATTTTCCATTAAAAAATAAAAAGTATGGATCAATACAGTGTCCCAAGACCTGCTCAAAGATAATAAAATTTGCCTAACTCATTCACTTGTCTTGGCAAACCACGGTGTATGCAGTGAAAGCTGGCTTATCCTTGACTCCAGTGTATTTGTTCTGCTCCTCTCAGTGGAGTCACATATATAAATGACAGCTGGATATTTTCATGGTGTTCAGAAGCTCATCGTATAGTGCCTCTACACAGAATGCAGAAGGTGTATTTTTTTTCCCTTAGGAACTTACATTTAAAGGACTGGTCTAGACTACAGAGCATAGCTGTGTCTGGGTTTCTATATGAGCAAACACACAGGCCAGACAAAAGGCTGAGAGGATGAATTCTACAATCCTCTGGGTATTTTTCCGGCAACCACAGACACTAGGATTTATAATCTCAGACAGTGTAGAATTGTAAAAGAGGTCTAACCAACTATCAATGTGAACAGAACACACAGAATGGTAAATATTAGAATTGCCTGTCAGACTGCTAAGTGTCTAGTCTTAATCTTATCTTTGACCTAACCCTATATTTGGTTAATATGAACTGCTTCCACTCAATTTTTGCCTAATCATCTGTGTTCCTTTTGTGACAATGGGAATGTGAAAGAATAAAGGAGTTATTTCTGCTCCTGTCAAAAAGCCAACAATTCTCATCCTGTCTCCTATGATCAGGAAAGAAGATGGGAGATGTTATTCAAGTTCTCTGGCTCCAGGTCTTGTAATTATTTATTTGGGCCTCTCTGGTCCATTATCTAATAACAGAACCCTAATTTGTATATATAAAAATGTCAAGTGAGCCATCTGGATTTTTCTAGCATTGCCTTATACAATTTGGATACCTTTTCCTCTCGTAGGGAATACCATGCTAAGGGCTAGCTATGAGGCAACACAGAGCAGTACGTCAGATTTCTTTTTGGTAGATTTTGGAAGATTTCTTTTTGGTAGATTTCTTTTTGGTAGATTTTGGAAGGTAGATTTGCCATTCAGGACTAATTATTAGAAAGGAAAGTAAACTATATTAAAACGCTTAATGTGCTTTCTTCCTTTGTCAGTTGTTGAGATGCTCCTTTTGTCTGCCAACACATTGAAAGATACAAGTGTTTCTGGTGCTCTTTCCAAAACCATGAGGTTCCCCTGACTGCAAGGTTAATCAGAACACTGATATACTTAGCAGCTTGATTAGTGTTGAAAATGAATAGACAAAGCATTCTACTGGCTGTATAAAATAACAGAATTGACTTTGTAGAAATTTCATAGAGAGCTGGCTGGAGGAGGGCAAGAGATTTCCCACAATACTTGGACTGCAGGTAAGATCATAGTCTGTGGTGACATCTCTAGACAAAGAAAATCAGAAAATTAAGAGATAAGAGGTCACCTCTAGTGTGGTTACTCACCAGAAAAGCTTCAGGTAAAAGCCACTGATGGTTTAATTGTAAGAATAAATCTAGTGATAAGCTCAGTTCCCAGAATGTCCTGCTCCTAATTTTCCCTTTGTCCTTACCGCAGAATTTTGGTCTTTCATGTTAAACTGATGCCTCTACAAGAAGGTACAGCTATGACATGGTCTTTTCACAAAGACTATTGGAAAGAGAGAAATCTTATACTAGTTTCAACTTCTGCCAAAACCATCTGTCTATAAATAAATCACAGCTGAAGTCCCAGATTTAGATATTAAGAAACTCCAAGTCTGTGTGTATTAGACCACTGAGAAATTTGGAATATAGTACCACTTTTGTTTAGATTTTCCAGTCACTTTTAATTGTTTATCTTTAAGTGAAGGAGAAAAATTTAATCTATTTTATTCCTTGAGAATTTTTTCTGTGAATTTTTGATGTTGGAACAGCTGACATGTCACAGTGAGAATCTGAACCATTAAAGTAATCATAGACTCCTACTCCTGTTCATAAAGCACTTAATAAAAGCAAAACCTATACTTACGGCACTTGCTTCGGTTGAAAAATGGTGTATGGCATCATGGAAAAATGATGCTATGGAATACAGTAGTTACAGGGATGCTCTGCTGGAATAATGTTATTTCTTTCTGGACAATACAAATTACAGAAAATATCATTTTGCCCAAAAACCTAATCAGTTGACGGGTGATAAAATGCACATCATGTGACAGCTTAAAAACATCTGTCCCTGTGAAACAAGGCCCAGTGAAACATTCATTTGAACTGAGGTTACAGTTACATTGTCTGGGAGGTAAGGATGTTTCTATGCAACAATACTGGAAGACCATAATTTCCAGGGTGTGTATTCTTTCCATTAACCCAGCTGAGAGTTATGTATAATTTCTCCTGACTCAGCTGTGCTGTTTGGTTGTGTACTGGCTGAGACAGCTAAGACATCAGCCAAAGAAGAAGGGAAGTGTCTGACTTTTCCAGCAGCAGATTAATGTGACAGAGGAAGAGCAAGTAAGTATTGAAAATATCAGGTGCACTTCTGAGTTTTGTCTGCCAAAGGGTGGACCTCTGTAATGTGTCCCATAACCAGCATTATTACATCAGTATTGGTAAGCCTTAGCTTTGCACTTGCAATCTTTAAAATTGAGTAAGCACTTGGAAAAGTCTGTACCATACATACATACATCAATACATACACCCGTACATACTATAATACCTCAGGAATGATTATGTCAGCTGAAGATCTACTCTATCTAGCTGTTGTTTTGAACGAGGAAGGATGTTTTACAGAAGATCTCAAACAGCTGTAGCATGTGACAAACTGTGCAGAGGTATGAAACCTATCTTTGCTGCTTCTGCTGTCTTTTGGTGATTGCAGAAAAGGGAATCTCCCTTTCCCTGTTTTGCTTTTCTCTTTGGTATTACAGCAACAAGAGTGACTTAAAGGAAACCACAGATATTGAATAAGTTTTCAGGATTTTAATAAGCTTTGCTCAGGAAACCTGAGGATTATTCCATTTTTTGTCATCTTGTGACAGGTTGAAAAGTAATACTTGGCATGATGTGACCAATGGCAAAAGAACAGAGGACCAGCATTTAACTTTGAAAACTGATTGAAGTTAATTGCCTACCTGTGGCAAAGAACCCTGAGTCTTTTACAGTTACCTTTACTGACTAGTGGGACTGTTGATCTGATTGAGGGAAGGAAGGCTCTATAGAGGGGTCTGGGCAGGCTGGATTGATGGGCTGAGGCCAGTTGTATGACATTTAACAAGGTTAAATGACAGGTCCTACACCCAGGCTCAACAACCCCGTATAATTCTACAAGATGGGGATAAATAACTGGAAAACTGGCTGCAGAAAGGACCTGGGGGTGTTGGCCAAGAGACAGCTGAATATGAGCAGGCCAAGAAGGCCAACAGCATCCTGGCTTGTATCAGAAATAATGTGACCAGAATGATGAAGGAAGTGATCATCCTCTTTACTTGGCACTGGTGGGGCTGCATCTTGAATTCTATGTTCAGTTTTGGTTCCTTCACTACCAGAAAGACATCGAGATGTTTCCCCAAGAAGACATCTTATCACTCTCTACAACTGCCTGAAAGGAGGTGGTAGCAAGATGGTTGTTGGTCTCTTCTCCCAAGTAACAAGCAATAGAATGAAAGGAAATGACCTCAAGTTGTACTAGGGGAGGTTTTGATTGAGTATTAGGGGTAAAGCATCAGAACAAGTGGCCCAGGTTGAGTCATCATCCATGCAAGTATTTCGAAGATGTATAGATGTGATGCTAAGAGACACAGTTTAGTGGTGGACTTCACAGTATAAGGCTTAATATTGGCCTGGATGATCTTAAAGGTCTTTTCCAACCTAAATGATTCTGCGATCCTGTGATGTTTCAGGTATTATCCCGGCTTTGCTAACTTGGGCATATGAGCATAATAAATTGTGTATGGATAATAACTTGGTGTGAGAGTGTTTAGCATTAGAAAGTTGACGTTTAATGTCCACTCAGGTTGCCTGCACATGAAAGCAGGAAATTTGGCATTTTAATTAAGACTGCTGAGCCAATACTATTGCACAGTAGTCCTCGTTTTCTTTCTATTTCCCTGTTAAAAATATTGAAGAATTATATAGGAAAAATCACGCAATGAAGTAGATTATAGCATGGGAGAACACAGATGTGCCACATTACCACACGAGATTCTTCACAGGCAGCCCATCTAAAGTTTGATAATACTTCGGCTAGGCTAATTAAATAACTTCCCCTTCAAGACTAAATATCTTTTCTTTTATGCCACAGTGTAGAAGGATAAACTTAATTAACATTAGCTGTAGGAAATGTCACGTCTGCACTTTAAAGAAAGGAAGTTTCAATTTCAATAATTCTTTATTATCATCACTATTATTAAGTACTTATTAATTTAAATGTCAACTGTAGCAGTTTTTTATGTTCATAAGCTGTTTGTTCTTCATAAATTTAAAAGAAATATAAACACCAAAGATGACCACTCAGAGAAAACCTAATTTACTAACATACTTAATCTATTCTTAATTGTATCATACCATGTTTACAATATAGAATCATAGAATCATAGAATAACCAGATTGGAAGAGACCTACCGGATCATCAAGTCCAACCATTCCCAGCAAACACTAAACCATGCCCCTCAGCACCTCATCCACCCATGTCTTTAACACCTCCAGGGAAGGTGAATCAACCACCTCCCTGGGCAGCCTCTGCCAGTGCCCAATGACCCTTTCTGTGAAAAATTTTTCCTAATGTTCAGCTTAAATCTCCCCTGGTGGAGCTTGTGGCCATTCCATCTTGTCCTGTCTCCTGTCACTTGGCAGAAGAGGCCAGCTCCCTCCTCTCTACAACCTCCTCAGGTACTTATAGAGAGCAATGAGGTCTCTTCTCAGCCTTCTCTTCTCCAGGCTAAACAACCCCAGCTCTCTCAGCCGTTCCTCATAAGATTTGTTCTCCAGCCCCTTCACCAGCTTCGTTGCTCTTCTCTGGACTCGCTCCAGCGCCTCAACATCCTTCTTGTGGTGAGGGGCCCAGAACTGAACACAGGATTCGAGGGGCGGTCTCACCTCCCTGGACCTGCTGGTCACACTGTTTCTGATACAAGCCAAGATGCCATTGGCCTCCTTGGCCACCTGGGCACACTGCTGGCTCATGTTCAGTCACTGTCAACCAACACCCCCAGGTCCTTCTCCTCCAGGCAGCTTTCTAGACAGACTTCTCCCAGTCTGTAGCACTGCAGAGGGTTGTTGTGCCCCACGTGCAGGACCCGGCATTTGGCCTTGTTAAACCTCATGCCATTGGACTCTGCCCAGCGGTCCAGCCTGTTCAGATCCCTCTGCAGAGCCTCCCGACCCTCCAGTAGATCCACACTTCCACCCAGCTTAGTGTCGTCTGCAAACTTGCTAAGTGTGCACTTGATGCCTTCATCCAGGTCATTGATAACCAGCACTCAGCCCTGGGGAACCCCACTTGTAACTGGCCTCCAGCTGGATATAACACCATTTCCCACCACTCTCTGGGCCCGGCCATCCAGCCAGTTTTGCACCCAGGAGAGTGTGCGCCTGTCCAGGCCAGAGGGTGACAGTTTCCGAAGCAGAATGCTGTGAGAAACTGTGTCAAAGGCTTTACTGAGGTCCAGGAAGACACATCCACAGCCTTTCCCTCGTCCAGCAGCCGAGTCACTTGGTCATAGAAGGTGATCAGGTTAGTTTGGCAAGACCTGCCTTTTGTGAAGCCGTGTTGACTGGGCCTGATCACCCGGTTCTCTTGCATGTGCTTCATGATAGCACTCAAGATCGCCTGTTCCACGACTTTTCCTGGCACTGAGGTCAGACTGACAGGCCTGTAGTTCCCTGGATCCTCCCTGCGACCCTTCTTGTAGACGGGCACAACACCAGCCAGCCTCCAGTCCAGTGGAACTTCCCCAGTCTTCCAGGACTGTTGGAAGATGATGGAAAGGGGTTTGGCCGGCACATCTGCCAGCTCCTTCAATACCCTCAGATGAATCCCATCCGGCCCCATAGACTTGTGGGTGTCTAGTCGGGCAAATAAGGCTCTGACCACCTTCTCTTGGATCATGGGAGCCTCATTTTGCTCCTCTAGCTCCTGGGTTTGTACACAGAGGGAGCAACATTCTTTACAATTAAAGACTGAGACAAAGAAGGCACCAAGTACCTCAGCCTTTTCCTCATTCCCTGTCACTGTTATTCCTTCTGCATCCAATATGGACTGTATGGTCTCCCTAGTCCTCCTTTTATTATTTATATATTTATAGAAAGGTTTTTTGTTATCTTTCACTGACTTTGCCAATCTGATTTCTAGTTGAGCCTTTGCCCTTCTGATTTTTTCTCTACACAATCTCACTTCCCTCCTGTAGTCCACCCAAGAGGCCTGTCCCCTCTTCCAGAGCCCATAAACATTCCTCTTCTTCTTGATATCACTCAAGATCTCTCTGTTCATCCAAGCTGTTTTGTTCCCCTGATGGCTTTTTTTTGGAACATGGGGATGGCTTTCTCCTGAGCTGCTAGGATGTCCTTTTTGAAGAGCTCCCAGCCCTCATGGGCTCCCTTGCCCTTAAGCACTGTCTCCCATGAGACTTTGCCAACCAGCCTTCTGAAGAGTTCAAAGTCTGCCCTCTGGAAATTTAATGCTACTGTCCTGCTAACCACCCTCTTCACCTAGAACAGAAAACCCTATCATCTCATGATCGCTGAGTCCTAGGCGTCCTCCTACTGCCACATCCCCCACAAGGCCTTCTCTGTTCACAAACAGCAGGTCCAGGAGGGCACCTTCCCTTGTTGGTTCATTCACCAGCTGTGCAAGGAAGTGTCTTCCATGCACTCCAGGAGCCTCCTAGACTGCTTCCTTTCTGCTGTATTGTACTTCCAGCAGATATCAGGAAGATTGAAGTCTCCCACAAGAACAAGAGGCATTGATCTAGAGATTAACCCCAGCTGTTTATAGAAGAGCTCGTCAGCTGCTTCTCCTTGGCTGAGTGGCCTGTAACAGACTCCCATCACAAAATCTACCTTCTTCTGGGCTCCTCTGATTTTAACCCACAGGCACCCAATCTCCTCATCGCCACAATCCATTTCAACAGTGTCCAAGTCCTCCCTTACAAAGAGGGCTACCCCACCTCCTCTCCTTCCTTTCCTATCCCTCCTGAAGAGTTTGTACCCCACCATAGCTGCACTCCAGTTATATGAGTCATCCCACCACATTTCCATGATAGCAACAACATCATAGGCTCCTTGACCTACGACAGCTTCCAGCTCTTCCTTCTTATTACCCATGCTGCGTGCATTGGTGTAAATGCACTTCAGCTGAGCTGCCAAGCCTTCAGCCCTCTTAGAAGGAACAGAGTTCATTCCCAATTGCCTTGTAACCAGAGTAGCTAGCACCAGAGTGCCCGTATCTCCCTTACCACCTCCAGGTGTGTTCTCCCCCACTTTCTGTGTGGCGATGTACTGGTGGTCCTCACCAGCACAACCTCTCCAAATCACTAGTGCCCCACATCCAGGCTCGCTCCTGTCTAGCCTGGTCTCATCCCCCTCCCACTTGTTCATGCAAACATAAGTGGAGTAAAGGATAATGCTATTAGCTAACACAAATCCTGTCAAAGAAAATGTATAAGTATTTTGAAAAATGAAGTATGAAGTTTTCAGGTTGTACCTAAAACCAGCATTGGGTTGTACACAAAACCAGCATTATTTAAGCCATTTGTGATGTTTTCACTTTAATACAGCAAAAGAATATATTTCATATACATTTTTCACTTATTTCATTATTTTCTCTGGTGATAGTTTCCTGTAGAAGATAATTCTTTTATAATATCGTCAAGCATCAAGGGACTTTTCATTACAAAATCTTCTTTATCGTAAATAGTGTTTTATAATGAAATCAATAACAATTAGGGAAAGAAGAAACGTATTACAAGACATGTAACACTCCCCATGTACATTATTTGAAATAAAGAAACAGTTTATTTTGTTTGCACTGACCTTTTATTTGGAGAAAGTAAAACAGGTGTTTTGGAACTTAATCTTACTTCAGCTCAGTTAGTAGATTTTGATTGTGATATAATTTGCAAGCATTCTGATACATTGTGATATATTGTGATATACTTTGCAGCTTGATTAGAAAATTTGATACAATTCTAATTTGCTGATCATTAAATGTATTATCATCAGTCATTGTTAAGAGGATAAAAGTGCTAATTTGCAGTAAAAAATGCAAGACAAAAGGATGATTAATTTAATTTTCATTGCCATAACATGTACTGTAATATGTTTAGATCTACTTCATGCTAAAGATGGAAAAAATGTCAGTTCCTCCAGTGAGAATGGAATCAGAAATGTAAACAATTTTGCCTAAATTATATTTAATTGAAAATATGATATCAGTTTAATATGATATTGTCTCTAAACAAGACAACACAAACAGTGAGTGCCATTAGGCGTGACCAATTCTGCTTTCTTGTGTGAGTCCTGATATTAAAGACAGACTCTGAGTGAATTGAGGTCATAAATCCTCTTTTATTTAGGTGTCATCTGACTTGATGTATTGCTGCTTAAAACACACAACCAAACAAAATCTCCCTCCTGACATAATCTGTTGGTGGCATTTATGACAGTGTTTCACCAGGAGTACCTGGATTTCTAGAGGACAGTAGGATTTCAGCCAGAACACTCTGTCTGCTTCAGGTATCCTGTAAGTTATGAGTGAGTTCCTTTCCTTCACCCTTTAGAGGCAAGCAGATCTTTTGGCAGATATCTTATGTCTTGACCCTTTCTTTTTTTGAAGACAAATAAATGCAAAAGTATTTTGCTGCTATGACCCTATCAGGAGCCTTTCCAAATTAAAGTATCCACAGGAAATAATAACAGAAGAAATAACAAGATGAAATGAAATTATCATACCAGGCTTACATCTTAGTTTGAGCATTCAGAAATCTTCAGAAGTGAGATAAAGTAGAACTCATGAAACCAGCCTACCAGAAAGCCTATGGAAATTTCTCTCTCTTGTGGAAAATATTGCTTGTATCAGTATACAAAAGTCTGATAAAGACTCAAGTAGGAAAATAGAAAAGGAACTCATTCATCAACAGGAAGACCAGACAAAGACAATTCCACTAGTTTCCTGACTACTGTATTTGACTTGTATGGTCTTTGTCTGGTCTTACTGCTCAGTACATGAATTAGGAAACTAATGCAATGAACAGCTTCATGGTAGTTAGCAGGCAGAATAGAAATAGTAATATAATATAGCCTTTATAATGTCCAAAGACACAATTTTCTAACTGTAATGAGAGCATCTCTGTTGTTCATAAAGGAGTTATCAAATAAAGGCCACAGCAATAATGTATGTGTATGGCATATCTGTGGAACCAATCATCGACATAATCATTTTACTTATATGGCAATTATAAACCAAAGAGAACTGAAACTCCGTATGCCCAGGGTTATGCAATACTCGCTGTATATATTTTGCCGGGGTTTTTTTCCATTTCTTGTTTGTGCTTTTTTCCTAATAGCCCATTCAGAATCTCTTAAACAATCTTTATTAAGTATATAGAATTCAATGGCTCTACAATCCTAACAAAATTAAGTGTGAGTATAGCTTTTTTTCTCACCATGTTTAAAATACTGAAATGAAATAATCTTAGCAGAAATGGCAATGTTTCAGTGAGTTTTATGAAAATTTCTCCACAAAACCTCAGATGGGTTGAACCTCTTAATTTTAGAAATTTAGCATTCAATAAGATTTGCAGGGATTTTTTGATGGATAGACCTGCACACCTGTAGGATATTTCTCCTTACTGCATCTTGTTTTCTAATAATGCATCAGCTTTGATAAAGTGACAGCTGTAGAGTAACTTTCTTCTGAATAATTACTGATAGAACCTCACAGCATGGTCACCAGAAAGTTGTCTGTTAAGGAGTTACACTCTACTTGGTGGCCTGTTCTGCTGCTTTGCATCACTATTTATCAAGATGCAAGAGTTCTTCAGCAGCCTGGGATCTGGATCTGGCTATTTAATATACAATAACCACTCCTGTAATGGTGGATAATCATAAATCTTTCCTTTTATCTCTAAATTTTTTTTGTGGATTGTTGCTAGCTGAAAACTTAAACCAATATATTTTTAGTGGTCATTGGCAGAATGGTGGTTTTTTTAAGCAATGAGCACATCTTCCACTTTGTAACTGTGAAAAATCTTTCCATTTAGACTTGAATGTAGTGCCAAAGGAGCTTATGCACTGAAAATACAAAATTCTTATTTCAGCTGCAAGGTTATGAGAAAGGATAGCATTTTAAGCAAAGATGCATATTAATTGGTTTCTTTTGTTCATTTACTCTTCTCTTAGTGTGCTAAGAAAGCTTGTGATCTGATTATAAGATCAAGGAAAAGGGAAAAAGTTACCAAAGGAGTTGTGTGGAACTGAGTTATTGGAAAAAAAAGGTGCTGTAGGATTTTATAAATTTTTCTGTCAGTAATATAAACCAAACTACAAGATCAGCTTAGTAAAATCAGTTCTTGTCAACAATATGTTATCAGCACTGTGGTTGTGAGAAATCTGAGATATCTGTACAGTAACTGAAAGGTCAAATTCTGTGGAAGAATGTAGCTGTTTGTCTGAAACTGTAGGAATTAAACATAACTATGATACATGCAGTTTACTGTGGATATTTTTTTTCTGCTGTGTAAACAGATCATTACTTAAGTGCCAGGCTTGCCATTTTCAGGATCTTGATAGATACCTTGGGTTATTTTTCACTTCACTAGTGACATTATGATGTTCATTTTTGCTCCTTTTAGTTTTCTTTCATTTTATTGTTACACAGAATATTCACAATTTACTATAAAGTTACACAAAGCAATTTTAACAAGTGGGAGATGAAAAATGCAACAAAAATATCCAAACAGAAGTTATTTATATATTGCAGTCTGAGTTTATCTTTGGAGTAGATTAACTTAAAATCACAATATTTCTTTTCCAGTTGTTTTAATGTTATACTAATAATACAATAATTTTATTAGTCTTTCAGCTGTCACTTCCCTAATATTTCTCTTGTAATTCTGAAAAGTCCCCATTTAGCCCATAACCATTAGGATTCTAAACAGCAAATTATATTAAATAAGATGCATTCTTTGCCACATCAGTATTCGTTTGACATGAAGGACAAAAAAAAAAATTCTTCTTTACATTTGTAATAAAAACATTCCCCTGGTTTTGTTTTCCTAGAGCCTTGCAAGGAACCAGCTCCAGAGAAAAATTGACAGAGTAGACCATTATCTTAGCATACTTTCTCCCATCTTGAGGCTCAGTGAGTTTCTAAAGGTTAGTGGCAGCTCCCAGCAGAAGCACAGATGGCAAAAATAAGAGCTGACCTAATAATGTGAAGAGGTAGTACTCATTCTGAAAAAAAAATGGCTTCATTGAGTATTTTTGGTTACAGACAGGTTACACTGCCTTGGTTGCAGTGGGACTAGTCCCTTAGCAAATAAGCATTCATCTATGATTTTTAAAGGAAAATAAATATTCACTGAAGAGTGGTCTCAGTGATGAGAGTGTTTCATCCTCTTCCTCCATCTGGAAGTATCAATTTTCTCTAGAGATACCTCTGGTAGCAATTAAATATACCAGAAGCTAATGGGCATCTGAGAAAGCATTGCATATGAAAATACCTGAACTGCTTACAGTAAAGCTTTCAAAGGCACTTCAATGTACTAAGTAGCAAAGAGACCAAACATTTAGGTTCTTCTTGCTATGTGGTGTTATTTGTAGTTTATTCTGTGATACAAAAGGACCAGTTTGATAAATGTCATTACAAATGTGACTACTCATAAGCTAAGCAGTGAAAGACTAGAAGAGCTTGAAGCTCTAAGATCTGTTTAAGTGAGGTCTATCAGTCTCAGGATTTCTTCCTCCTCCTGCTGCTTTTTATAATGGCAAAATTTCTCATCCACAGGAACAGGTGGCTGTGAAATAATACAGCTTTAGTTTAAAATCACCAAGTTTTATGTCTCTAAAGTACCTAACTGTGAGTAAGGAAGGGATAATAATAATAAGTTACAGTTGGCCTGTTTCCTGCCAAATTTCCTTGAAGGCTGATCTTCACTTCCCAGGGTTGATTTAAATTTTCAGTTCAGTCTTTTACTTTGCTGGAAGGCCCTCACACCCTTTTCTGCTTCATAGAAAATTATTTTTCACCATCTCCCTCACATTCTCTAAAGCACAAGTGGATATTTCCTCCTCCTTTCAGTAGTCAGCATGTGAGCTGTAGAATATGACAGTTCTTGAAATTCTTGTAGCCTTGAGTTTAGCCTGCTACTGCTAAGGCATCTTTCTTCAGAGATGTTTCTTTCCCCGACATAAGGCACAATCTTTTCATTTTCTTTTTTTTTCAAAAGACCTGCTTGATCTGCTTCCACTTTTAAAGAAATATCATATGCGATCTGAGAACAAACAAAGAAATTAGACAATTTGTCTTGAATAAAAACTTGGATAAAATAGAAAGGAAAGAAATCTATTTTCTGCATGTCAGATTTTTTTTAAAAAACTAATGAGTTAAGAGAAGAAAATCTTTCTAAAAGCTGTGATCTTACTAAATCATTCCTCAATATCCCAGTTGAAGTAGCTTTGAACTAATGATCCACCCAGTGGGATCATGATGATTTAGTCTTATTGTACTCTAAAAATATACATTCTTGACCTGTGACATTTTTGTGAAGTCAATGGGTCAGCAGCAAAGGAAATACTTTGTAGTCATTCTGTAGTCATTCTGAAGAACAGAGTTTACTAAAACTTTCAGTATATCTTTGAAAGAAAGGATTATTAACTTGAGGGGATTAAATAATTGCCAGTGATATTGATACAATCAAAATGGCCAGTAAGGCCAGGCATATGTTGAGCACACAATCAGAATCGGTGTGCAATCTTTTACTGTTAACATGTGCTGTTCTGATGACAGCTGATTTTTGCAGTTCTAAAAATGTGAAGATAAGAGTAGTTAAAAAGACCACTGACACAAAATATGGGATTATTGAGGTTCTATTAGCCAACCCAACACCAGCTAGAGTATTTCATATTGAACTAGGTGCTGAGAATTGTTGCAGTTTTACAGTTCCAGATCCTCCCTCTACTACTACTTTTACATTCAGCTTGGAGAGGTGGTGGGTTTTCATTTCACCTATAAATGGAACTAGATTTAGGTATAGGATATATACTGAGTATATGATATTGACAAATAAATTTCCCTTCCTTCCTGCCACTTTTGTGCTTAATAGTGTCCTCATGAAATTATCTTACTTTTTATGACTTTGATTACTGTAACCATAGAAGAAACATTTTTTGTTTAGATTTATGTCATTTTCTGTAATTTGCCATTGTGTTTATTAAGAATACACTGTGCATTTTCATAATATTGCAAGTTTGGTGTACTTCGATAAAATCCTGAAGTAATCCACTTAATTTCAATCTCTTGGTCTTTTCAAAGTAACACAACTCTGCACAACTCTAGACAGTTATTTCATAACTGTGATTGGTTTAGTTTCATTTTGTTATAGTTTGGTTTGTTTTGTTTTTTTCTTTCTCTAAGTGACGAATCATTTCACAGTGGTTTTCCATTCTAGGCTAATATGAAGCAAGTTATGTACAATTATAAGAAATATTTGGAACTGCCAATGTAAAACTGTCTTTGAAATATTGATCTTTCTAGTATTTTAAGTTATTTCACCAATTTCAACATTGTTCTTTTCTTTACTAATGCACCCACTGTCTCCTAAATTATTTTAAATCTCTGATTCTCTTTCTAGCTGACTTTAGTCAACAGGATTGGTAAAACTGGGAGTTGTGATTTACAACACTGGTGTGTATTTTGGCTTTAAGATGTCTTTTTATTTTTCACTAAAAGAAAATCCCAGAGTCTCACAATGTCCTAAAAATAACTATATTTCTTATAAAAATAAAAGAAAAGTGTGTAGCTCATATTTTTTAAAGAGTTCTGCAAGATAAGAGCTATCAAATCTAATTTTCTTTCTTGCCATGTTCTCAGATTAACAGCCTGCAAGTTTATTGGCATTACAAGGTACTTGTAAGAGTCTAACAAAACTCTAGCATTCCTGGGATACATAACAGTCAAATGGAATGTAAAGGGACATGTTTCCAAGGTTTGCAAATGGGTTAAATCCCCCAAAATTTAAATTGATTTCAAATTCCTTGGAACCAGCCCAAAGCAAATACAAAAAAGAGGGGCAGAAGAGGAAGAAGAAAACTTTCCAAACTATTTGACACTTCCCAGCATGCTACTGTGTATTAGTTATTTACAGATTAACTTACATACTAATGCTCTTCACCTACCAAAGGCATCATAAAAGTAATGCATTGTAAAGGTAATGAAGATAAAATAAATCATTAACAGTGAGTGTTATAGGTACATAAATCTAATTACATCTCATTCTGATTTTGAAATTGCCACAAGTTCAGATTTTACAGTTTGAAAATCAGCACTTAAAGGGCTTTTAGGTTTTACTTTATTTTTCTGGATACAGTGAAATAATCTAGAATTAGTTCTGCTACCGTGTGACAAGGTGACATGTGACTGCTTATTAAATTTGTCTGACACTTCTGTTAGAAAATCCCGTTTTCAGGTGCTTAAACTTTACCAGACCATAAGATGCAGGATGTTATCTTTGATGGCACTCTCAGGCTGATTTATTATTTTACATTTCAGACGAGAAACATAAGCCATTTCTGAGAACAAGAAAAGAGAAAACATGTTATTTTGCCCACATTAATCGCAGTAATAATTGAAATGCTATTTGAAATAAAAGGAAAAAAAACCCAAAATCAAAACAAAACAACTGCAAAAAACTGTTGAAAAGCGATTTCACAAGAATACCACTGAAGTCCAGATGTCTCTGTTGTGGTTATTCCTTATAGGATGCAGCCAAATTTAGCTAAGTTTAAACACAGACATACAGCTAAACATGACCAACAGCAGATTTGTGTAAGTGAATGAAGGTTTCCCTCCCAGCTAAAGAGAATTATCACTGCAGACTCTGTGAGTATTTCATTTGTACTGCCCACAAAAAGCCCAGAATAGCAGAACACTACATTGTTGTGAACTGTATCAGGACAAGGGTCATGAATATTGAGCTAAGAGTCTAGGAGAGAAACTAAAAGTTGGAGAGAGTGGGAATGGAGAATGCACATGTATCTGGAAAGCTGACCACGCAACAGTAAACAAAAAAAAAATGCATTATGAGTTAGGAAGTACTGGTACTAGCTAGGCAAAGAGACTAAGCGAAGAAAGAGAAAATGAAGTTTGAAGGAGTGAGATGAGTGGTCAAATAATGCATGATAGAAGACATCTGGGTCAGGAAAAGAGGGAAAGATCTATTGGAAACAGCATAATACAGAACAGGTATGAGAGCAGTAAGTTCCAAACTTCCATATCACATTTCCTTCCAGATCTTGCAAGAGAGTCTAAATTACATTGAGTCTTGTGATTGACCTCTGTGTAACGACTGTTGCTAACTCAACTGGGATAGCATCATCCAGGAGCCCCAGTCTCTGCACATCAGAGCAGTTCATTATGCTAGGCTCCATGCTTCAATTCTAGAATGAATAACAGAGCTCTGTGCTCTGGATTTTACAGTTCCACAATGCTGATTTTCTTTCATGTCTCTAAGACGCCCACAGACTAGAACCACTAGGATATTCTATATTGTTTCTTGAAGGCCTCACATTCTATTTCACTTGCCCTCTCTCTCTCTCATGCACACACACATATGTGCACACACAAAGAGAGGGTAAAATTAAATCTGACAAGGCATGCAGATGAAAGCTGGGAAATAGTGCAATTATCATTTCCCATGTAATCTTAATTTAGCCCTTTGTGCACAGATTTTAGGGTACATTTTATGAAGCTGCTGTGTCATTCTGGACAAAGAATAGACCAGCTCTGGGAAAAAATGAGTGTTATGACGTCCTGTTACCTATGGAGAAGAAAAGGAGAATGAGACAGAACCTCAAGAAAACTGGTTATAAACTCCAAGATGGATAAAGTTCAATTTCCTCAAAACCTGATATTTTTCTTAGTTGTTTCCAATTCTGATTTCAAAAAAGTTAACAACATTCTTAACTTAAAAAAAAATAATTACCACTCTTTTACCTTTTTTTCATATATGTATATTATTCAAAGTGGATGACAGATATGTTGAGAAGCCCTTCACTACAAAAGTAAGCCATGAAGAAAAAAAATGAAATGCTTAAATCCAAACACACTGAACAATACAAGTTGCTAAATGTTGAAATGTTGTTCTACTTTTCCCCAAGTTCTGAGCAATGACCTTGGAGAATAAAGATATAATCTTAAGAAGCCTTTTGGTTTCAAAAGTTTCTCCAAGTTCTAGTCTCATGACTTCTGCAGCTGAATCCTGCCTTGGGGAAAGAGATGAGACAATAAAATGCTCCAGACTTTCAGTGTGATGCTGGACAACTCCCTGAAGCTGAACTTTTTCTGCATCAGCTGCTAATAGGCTGTTCTTCATTTTCTGGTTGTCTAGACTTGCATTCCTGAATATAACCTACAAAAAACCTGGACCTTGATGATGACAAGTGAAGGTGATAGAGGTTGTACTTTAAATATTCCACATCTATCATAATTTTAAGTTATCTGAAAAAAAATATGTCCTGCCTGTCTTAAATTTGGCACCTAAAATTAATGACTGGTCAACCCTCTTGTCTGTACTGTAGTTTACTATTTGCGCTGTGGGAATGACTGTAACAATACACTGTGAAAATGAAATGCTTGTGAAGTGTTTGTTCTCCACTAACATATCCCATAATAAATCTCTTGAGAAAATGAATGACATTGTTTTCAGATGTGGGTTTGACTAGTATGCAGTAAACAGGCCACACAATGAGTAGCAAGGAAAAATTACTGAGCTGATGCTAGTTAAACATAGTAAAGCTACGCCAAACTGTCTAGTACTCTAGTAAACCAACATTTTTACTTTCAACAATGTTATAGAAGACCACTAGCACACAGCTACCTGGGCATAGGATATGCTATGAGGGTCTTTTGAAGGCTTTTTATTTATGTTGGAACAATACTGATTTTTAGACTCTTGATTTTGCTTCCATAACCTACATTAGATGCAGTGGGAGTTGTGCACAAGGTTCTGTGAAAGAGTAATGGCTCAGTTGCCAACATGGTGCCTTTTGCACTCATCATAAGGACATCTAGCTTGACAGAAAATCTGCTCTGAACAAAAGTCATTATTTAGTGATCTACAAAAGTGTTTCCCAACTCAATTCTATGACTTATAGAATGATCCATGGCTATCGATGGCTCTCAACCACGTATTTACCTGGAGACTTTCCAGAGGATTGCTCCTTAATGTATCTACAACTCTTTGGCCTTCATAGCTGGTTAAAAAAAAGGGAAGAAAAAGCCCCTGCAATCCCTTCAGACTATCGATCTGGATCAATATTGTTCTAACATAGCTGATTCTAGGCAACCTTCCTGGTTGCAGATCCATATCCATATGCATACTTTCTCTGCATATCTGGCACTGAAAGACTAATCCTGCCTAGTTTCAGCCCAAAGAAGTAAAATCATTGTAAGACCACATTCTTCTGCTTTAATATCTGAGAACAAAACAATGAACATGAAGAATTCTACCACACCAGTTTTCTGGATAGAAGAATCTATTCCAAATCAATCAATCGTTTTTTCATACATCTAGTAATTGAATTTCTCAGTAGAAGAGTGCTCCAGCTATCAGGTAGTAACATGTTTTCCTTCTAGCTTTGGCAAGTATCAGCAACCAACAGCCATGCAGATTTTTCCTGGCGTTTCATTGTCTGGAAGTTGGTATGAAAACAGAAACAACTTTCATTAGCTGCAGTGGCTATTAGAAACTTTATCTAATGACCTAAATTCCTCACATATTAACACAAAGCATATTTTTGTTAGAAGCCAATATTCTTAGAAGTTATTTGAAAAGGCTGGAAATCCAGGAGGAATAGGGAAGGGAACAAACTCTGTGTTTTATATAAAGACACCCATGCCATTCCTTCTAGCCCTCTGTTTCCATGTCTCTCTCTCTTCCCCTCTCCCAAGTAACAGAATACTTTTAGGAATAACTGCAAAATACTCACTACTTTGGCATCTCACTTGCATCATAAGACACACAGTGTCACTAACAGATCTGAATTATCTTCTCAAATCTTATTTTCACGGCTACTTATTGTGTGTAGATACTGGAGATGCAGGGATCTATCCATCTATATCAAATATATGTATTGCTAAAAAATATAATCCTTAAAATCTTAAAAAGGTGTTCAACAAATACCATACAAGGAGTACCAAGAACAGATTACCTATTTAACTAGAAGTTGGTTAAAATATAAATGTTTTTGAACTTGGATTTCTCAGAAACTATGTATCCATCATTCTATCGCTATGATCCACCTTACTGGATCCAAGCTCTATTTTATAAACTGCACAGGTAGGAGGAAATAGGAAATGGAAACTCAAAAGGAAATAACAGTATAGTTTTAAACATCTGATTCTGGTCTTCTTACCTCATGCAGTTTACATGGATACTAAGGCACCACAAAACTGAATGTAGGAGTTCTAATTTTGTTGCAAAGACATGTCATTTATCATTAACTGCTTAACAGAATAATTATCTTCAAATTTACTGTTATGTTGAATGTGTCCAAAATGAATTAACCCTTCCTTTGTGTTCATTGTGATGGTGAGAGTAGTCTTAGGTATACTTTTAAACTTTTAGATGAACATTTGAGAATCTAATTTGAGGGTTTCCACAATGAAATATTAATGTATCTTACAAATTTGGAGCTCTAGTTGGTCCTGAAAATCTCCAAGTGCATCGGATGTGTAGGGGAAATTTATACACTCTCTACGATGATTGGCCCTTCACAACTATTTAGTCTAGAAGGTGTTTTAGTGTGAAGAAACTCCTCCCTCTTAACACGTAAGTAAAACATTGCCCCAGACTGTCAGAAGAGATGGTGAGCAAGATACGACCAGGAGTGTTGTTGGGCCTTTGGAGCAGGAGTGCAGAGTGCTTGATAACCAGGAAGCCACTATCCCAAGAAGACTCAACATCACTGGCAAAAACAAGAAGACATGAAAGCAATAACAGAGGTCATGAGGAAGGAGAAAAACATGCTGTGGAAATCTTTATGAAGGACTTGTGGGACCATTGTTGACATTTTCAGTAAGGTATAAATACAAGCTTGTAACAATAAACTTGGTCTTTACTTGAAACGGAAGTTGAGTCCATGCCTGTTAATACACCACACCAGGAAGAAACACATAGGGCAACTCTTTCTTCAGGTGGTTTTTTGCTGTCACAAAGTATCTTCTCCATTTACTCTGAACTTCAGATCATCCAGATCAGTTTTTGGTGACAGCTTCTCACTCCATTCAATAGAAATGCTGAACAAAGAAGGACATCAAACTATTAGAGTGTCTCCACAAGAGAGTGACCAGGGTGGTAAAACCCTTGAGGGCAAGACTTAAGAGGATTGTCTGAGGTCGCTTTACTTGTTCAGCTTGGAGAAGAGAAGGCTGAGAAGTGACCTCAGTGCAGTCTACAACTTGCTCCATGAGGGCAGTGGACCAAATTCTGTTTGGGAAAACTGGTAAATCTATAAGCCAGGACCTCTGAATGCAAAGAATTTTGCCATCCATTCACACACAGAAATGGTTGTCTGGACTATAGGGTATATGCAGGAAAAAAACCAAGCTTCATTGATAATCAGTCACTAGATCCATGGTACTTGACTTGTAAAGGATAAAGAAGCCAATTCCACCACCCCAGCCATGGGCAGGGACACCTCCCACTAGACCAGGCTGCTCAAGGTCCCATCCAACCTGGCCTTGAACACCTCCAGGGAGGAGGCATCTACAACTTCCCTGAACAATCTGTTCCAGTGCCTCGCCATTCTCATCATGAAGAATTTCTTCCTGATGTTCAATCTAAATCTTCCCCTCTCCAGTTTATAGCCACTGCCCCTGGTCCTATCACTACATGCCCTTGTAAAAAGTCCCTCCCCATCTTTCTTGTAGGCCCCTTTCAGGTACTGGAAAGGTCTTTAAGATTTCCCTTTCAGGAAACTCATTTCTTCTCTAAATTTCTTCTCTAAATTTCACCATTTATATAGCAGACTTCTATTCCAGTTCAAGTTTGTATTATGGATGCCGAACTACAATAACTTTTCTGAGAAAAATGTCATTGTTTTTGGTGCTGTTAATGTTATTGCAAGGGGTAACAAGATATACCACATACTTGGAACAGAGAGGTTTAATGTGATTGTTGTAAAGCACATGTCTCAGCAAAAACAGACTGAAGTGCTGAACTGTTTCTCTGATAACACTGATACGTCCAAAATCAACATGGAAATGAGTCAGTTTAATGGTTTGAGAAACAGTGAGCATGTTTCTACCCATGAACCTATAGAATAGTCTGTCAGTCTTAACAAAAATTGATTGAAGGCATATGCCAAGGCTGAACAAAACTCACGCATTCTTATATTAAACCATACTTATATTTATTTTAATTATAAAGGACAGAGTATATTTTGAAACATTGTTTGCTGAGCCACTGGGGATTGGCAGAAGAGATGAAACAGATTTCTAGAATTAAACATGACATATGCTGTTGCTTTTCCCAGCTTCAAAAGGGAAGAAAAGAAAACAAAATAAACAGATAAACAGAGGGCTAAATGATAAGATTTTTATAGCTGAACATTTGGCAGGCAGATAGATACTGTAAAAGGAGTTGATGAAAAATGTTACAGAGCACACTATTAAGCCTTGTATTTTAGCATCTTCAAGTACTGAACTCATGAGTTTGGATGCCACAGGTATTCTAGATGTGCCAGAAAAATGAAACAGAGTTTAAAGAAAAATGCTTAATGACTTGCTTTATAAAAGCATGTATTTGCCTCTATGTAGGTCATCAAAGTCAAGGTACGTACAAGGTTAAGCCTATGTTTTTCTTATTTCATTCATGTGTATCCAAGGACTTAGCAATTTTTTTAATTAATTCACAGACCTCTCTTCTTTCCACTGGGAGAACTATTGTTCAAAGAGAGGTATCATGCACCTTCAGGCTTAACTCAAAGGAAGACAAACTTCTCCCAGGAAGCTCGGGCTCTCAGTGTGATATGCTTACATTTTCACCTTCTCGATGGTGGTTTAACTCTTTGAGAATCGTGTAAAGAATCCTTCATGTACCAGGGAACAGTATTCTGTCTGGCTGCTGAGGCAACCATTACAGAGGAGATGAAATAAGGAATCCCAGAAATTCCTTCACTAGTTTCAGGCCTTTCCTCCTCCTCTGCACTATCTGGTGTTTTTATAACTCTCTCCAGCAGAAGGGTCTATAGAGTATGTTGTCTTTGATGCTGTTACAGTACCAGTTCATTTTCTCCTTCAGCTGGATTGTAATCGTGCAAAAGTGGGGCACAGTTGGAAAAGACGCTCTCTCAAAAGATGTTTCTTTTCAGAGCTTTTATAGTGAAACAAGAAAACCATCAGAAGGAGGAGCTGTTTCTGGGCTTCTTACTACTCTTCAGCACTGCAGCACAAAAACAGCAATACATTGTTGGTTGCTGTCTATGTTACAATATAATTACTGTGCAGTAAACCCTGAATGTTTTCTTGATAGGAGAATGATGTGCGCAAGGTCATTTAAGTGAAACACAGAGCTGGGAAAATCCTCATTTTAAGGGCAATGCTGACTTCCTTTACCTCTTGTTCCTCCTTTCTTATACCTTCGTTACATCCTTCCTTCTATTTTCATGAGGGTATTTCTTTTTTAACTCTTTTTTGTAAAAGCTGTTATAATAAAATATGAGAAGGTGTTCAAAGGTCTCAAAGTATCAAATAATCAGTAGGCTGAAGTGCAGCAAGGCTGCACAAACAATGAGGAAAATTTATTTTTAATGGCTTTACTTTAATTAGCATCGCCAATATAGAAGTAAAGCTCATTTCATTTAGTCTAGATCATCAGTCATAAGTAGTTTTTACTAGGTTTGACTTTTTTTTGCCAAAGACATGTCATGTACTTCATAACCTTTTATTTCCTCAGGACCTGTCGAAATTCAGCTTGCAGCTGGAAGGATATATCTTGATTAAGAAAATTGTCTTTTGGAGCTTTGTTTATTTGCTCAGCATTGCGTATGAGCAGAGGGCAGGTTAAAGTACAATGTCTTCGGACCATGGAAAGAGCATGAAATGCTAAGGAGTCAGCAGTGAAATGAAAGTCCTGCTAAGAATGCATAAGCTGTGCATGCATCAAGTGTTACATTTATGCCTCAAAGACACGTTGCCAAAACCAATAACAAAAGGTATTTGTGAATGTTTTATTTTACCAGTTATTTTGTTCTTTACGTCTTTAATGGACTGTAGGTACGTATATTGGAATATTAACTTTTTAGAATAACTCCAAAATTGAAAGAATGTGAACAGGAAGAATGGGAAACAATCATAATAATTGTGCTCTTATTCCCCACCTTTCCCTTGTAGCTAACAGTGTGTAACCCGCCTCAGTTAGGTGACACTGAACTTGTTAGAAAGCTGATAATAGTTATGCTCACCTCTAGACTTAACAAGGGCCAAAGCTTAAGGTATCTTAAGTACAAACACTTCTAGCAATATGGTCTTCTAAGAGGGGAAAATGCAGATTTTAGCATATGGTGAAGCCATGTAACCCTTGAATATACACATGATGAGTGGGCCCCAAAGTTAATGACTTACTTAGCAGTTTTTCAAGGCTAATATTTCTGAGCTTTGTTAAATGGAAGAACCATTACGTATTGTCAAGACTATTCTAATTAAAAATGACACTGGAAACATCTTAGCGGGACACTTTTGTTTTTCACTGAATAGCTGTTTGAATCTTCCAGCCACATGGCTTCTAACACGTACGCATGTCTAGCAGAAGTCGCCCTTCTCCTCATCCTACTTCATTATCTAGTCTGTCAAAGAAACACTATCCCAATAGTTATGAAAAAAACACACACAACATCTACTGTATGTTGTTGTTGGCATCCTGAATTGGCATGTCTGCTACAATTAAACAGAAGTTCTAAAAGATTCCCAGTTCAGTGCTCTTTGTTAAGACTTTGACACTGGGAAAGAGTAAAGTGTGCTCAAGAGAAAGGGGATAATAATGCTCATGCACTGTGTGCTGGAGACTAAGTACATTGATGGAGAAGAGAACATCTCATGGGGAAATACAAAGGAAAAATAAAATTTTATACAGAAAAAAGTTCTAGCAAAATTAGATTTAATGTTAGTGAAATAAAAGATAAAACAGAAAACTTGTATGTGCATTTAAAATAGCAGGGTTATGTTGTGTATTTCACAACTTTCTGAGTAGATCTTTTGCAATCAATAAGAAAGGGTAGTTTACTACCTCCATTTTTTTCACATCTCCAAAAGATTAAATTTATGAACAAATTTGAATAGTTTAAGAGTACTGTTTGCCAATTGCCTCTGGAATTCTTCCTCCTACGTCATATTATGCACAGGTTTTTTAGTGAGAAAATATATCCAAGTTTTTAAAAAATGCTATAAGATTACATCCAAATACATTTGTGAATCTGGAAATGTAGGAGTTTAAATGCTTTTGAAGCTTAATAGATGATGTTTTGGAGTTGCAAAAGTGGTCATTCTCTTATTTTTTTTTTAATCCAAATAGAAAAAAAATGCATTGGAAAAGAAAGTGTGGTATCCTAGAACATTTCCAGTACTCTGAGGTTTTTAAGAAAACTTTTTTATTTTAAACTTTTCTTGATCTAAGCATGCCTCAAAACATGTCAGAAGCAAATGACTAAAATCAACAGATATTACTGAATCTTACATGCTGAAGACAAAGAACAGGGTTATGGCACTTGCATAACAGCTAGATCCTACGTATCAAGTTGTGCTTTTCTGTACCTTGGTAATGTTAACTTTTACTATCACCTTCTTCTTGAGATCTATCAAATTGTTCCATATTGTTTATGAGGTTTTTTTTTTTTTCAAAACTGCTGCTGCCAGCTCCCATAATCCCTTTGCAGGTCATAGATTTATCATCGGAACAAGTCTGGTGTAGTATTTTCACTAGTGCTGTGCAGTAAGATGTGTGAGACGTTTTGCCCACAACTCAGAGCCCAGTTACATTACTGGTATCTTGTTGCTAGGACTGATCCATACATTTAGTCTCATTCAGTTTAGCTGTCAATGTCCATGAAGTGTATTATCAGAGTATGATTTGGGGTGATCAGTCTCATGCTCCATAGTTCTGGTCTGCTGATCACCTGGACCTATTCCTGTTTGGATTCTTCTGGCTTCTGGATAAAATTGTACTTCTGAATTGAATGGATCTGGCAGGATGGGGAAGTCTGACATTGATTGATGTAAATTCAAGATGACGGAACAATATCTCACAAGAACATTGAGGATGTCATAGTGTGGGAACAACGTGTCCCTGCTTACCCAGTTATATCAGCTCTGAAAAATTTCATGTTCTATTTCTGTTACTAAATGCATGTAACAGGTAAACAATGCCATTGAATTTTAAAGTTTTCATCATCTGGCATTGATTAGAAATTAAAGGCTCCTAATGGTGAAAAACTGAGCAGAAGCTCCATTGGATTGTTGTGTTTATTACAGAAGGCTAAATGTATACTCTGAAAAACACACTTTTATTTTCTTCAGGTGTTAGCCCCTTGTAAAGTCTTATGAAATGTGTTGCAGCTTGCAGTACATGGTTAAAAAACACTCCAACAAATAATAGTTATTTTCCCTGCTTCACCCACTCACATTTCTGACCTTGTTTCTGTTTTCAGCATTACCTATAGAACCTAGGAAGACCAACAAAATCATGGTCTACTCTATAATAAAAATACTTCCTCCTACTCAAAAGGCAATATGGTCTTATCACATCTCTGCAAATGTCACATGACGGGAAACTAGACCAGGAGGTAAAAGGAGAAGAACAACCAAAGCTAAGAAAAATTGGTTAAAGTTATCAGCATGGGAATAAGATTTTCATGAAAATAAAGTTTTGTTTTCAAAGAAAAACCTCTAAGTAAACATTTCATTTTAGTCTAGGCTCACTGCCTACCCAGCATAATTCCCACTTGAGATAAAAGACTTGGAATACAGTCTCCATCTTAGAGTGTTGAGGAGAGGAATGTGCACATGTCCAAGTCTAAATGCTAAATCAGCATTTGCGTATAAATGCCTCTGTAGGACTGTCAGGGATAAAACTCACTCTTCTATTTGCCATTGCTTCTCCACAATTATACAGGATATTTGCATTGAAACTGAAGTCTCGCTAGCATCTGTGGAAGTGAGTAAACTCAAGGGCATTTTTGAAATATTGTATCTGAACAGAGCTTCTTTTTCCTGTGAAGATGGTCTATGAGTTTATCCATCTAAAATTTGTTCCCTTTAGCTTGTAGGATGTTGGAGGCCCTTGTCTCATTAATCAGGACTGAACTCCACTAGGCAAAAGCCTTTCTCCTATAAAATAGATACCATTTTGTATGTACTGTATAGATGTACCATACATCTGTCCTGTGTGAGAGTTAACACGCAGGGTTACCTTTAACAAATGTGGCATTTTTGATAGAATACGTTTTAGCCTTCTTGAAGTACTACCACCTAGAAAGAGATAAAGGATAGGATTTGGTGAATCTACTCTTTGGTGTTTGGTAGAAATGTCAAAAAGCCTTGAGATGCCAGATTGTAGGTGGCATTTATATAAGCAGGAATGTCTCACAGGTTTGAACAATGTCTCTTCTGTTTGTGCCCCCAGCCCCTGGTAGTTTGTGTATGTACTTCATCTCTCTCTCCTTCACACTCTTTAACTGTTTTGATCTCTTTTGCATCCTCTCTCTTCCCATCTCTCATTCTCTGCTACCATAATGCTTCTGCTAGGACGGAATCAACGTCTGAATGCTAACCCTCATCTCAGTCCTCCAGATATTGACCACTTATAAGCAGGTACACTGTCTACTGCCATTCATGTCATTTCCACAGAGCTTGACATTCAATCAGTCAGACTAGGAGGATCTCATCTCTGGAGGAGATTTGTGGTCTTCAGTCTGTCCCTGGAGTGATAGATATTTGTATAGCAATTTTTTATATCTGCCCATTCAACATTGTGAGAAATGAAGGCAGGTCCATCATCAAGTCATTAAAATCATAAAGAAGATGCTTTACATGAAGAAATATTTGTTAAAGTTGAACAATAATTGAAAGACAGAGTTAGAGTAGTGATTTTCAAAAAAAATAAAATGTAGGAAATATTTAAAACTACCAAAAGGCCATTTAAAAATTATATTTACGATCCTAAATCTTACTGTGAATATATCCTATATAAGTTTCTAAGAAGCAAAGTCCTTTTTAAAAAATATGCTCAGCTTAAGGCCTCTTCAAGTCTTCAGGCACTTGGACTTTAGCTAAATATAACCTGAGTAAATGCATTTTGCTTAGTTACATTTTTTTTAACTCTGAGGGATCCATATGACTTACATATCCATGACTGACAAATTTTGAAAGACAGTAGATTTATCAGTAAACAAACAGCACTCTGCAGAATGTCCCAGATGAGCAGGCCTCTATGCAAAGGAAAACAGCTAAATCTAAAAAAAATGACCTTTGCCACCACAGCAACAGGCAAGTCAGAATTCTTTCATGATAAGAAATAATTGAAACTAGGCCATTGTAGAGGAATTTGCAGATATGAAGAGTGCTGCTTATCTTCTGTGCCTTTGCTATGTGTAGATCCAAAATACTTGACATCAATGGCATGGTGGAATGTACAGATTACACTGAAATTCACAATATAAGAATATTTCCTGGGCCAAAAGAATTATCTAGTCATCTCATGGTCTGAATAAACTGTTGCTTCACCTCACGAGGCATTTTGCCTTGACATTTATTTTATTGACTGAAATATTCTTCCTAGTCACATGACAAAGAGCAAGTTAATATGGTGTAATTTGTAGGATATTCACTGATTTCGAAATTTCATTTTCTATTCTGATGAATATGTCATGAAGTAATAAATTGTGTGTTTCCCCTGAGTATTCATTCTCTGAAAGTGTATCCCAAAAAACAAGCACTTTCTTCCAGGAAATATTTTCACAGTTAACTCCCAGCAGCATGTGACAACAAAAGCTCTGTCTACAAACCTGGCTCATATAACAGCATTATCTTTATTTGAGTGAATATTGTATAAAGAGATTTTACAAACAAGTTAATAAAAAACAGCAATTTGCTAAGTACAGAGGCTTCCTCTCAACATGCAATTTAAAGAAGTACATTAGGACGTTCACATTCAGTAGCTAGATATGCTATAGATTTTAAAAATATAATGGATTAAATAAGATAATTGCAGAAGCCAGTATTAGAAAACCAAATTAGGAATAAAGAAGCTAGTGTAAACCCATAAGATTGTTTCAGATTTTTTAGAAGATGTGAATCTACTTTAAAAAGTGATTGCTAAATTTAAGTAAGAATTAGTAGATGAACTACTACAATCATAACGTAAAAATGAATTATTTGTGAAGTTACTTGCTATGGAAATACTCAAGTCAATGCATACGGTCATGCATAGTTTACTTCACAAATACCTGCCTCTAACATTTTTATGTTATATGGAGATCAATGACATTCTCTACAATCTAATGTGCCCATGATGTTGGCTTGCAGACAGAATTTTAAGAAAAGTAAGAGGAAGTTGGCAAAAATATCTGTAAATATTTTACAGTCCTGTTAACCAATGTTATCCACAATGTTGGTTCAAATTGATTTAAACGCAGCTGGGACTAAAAACAATGGCTTTTGTCACTGACATTAAATATTTAATGCCTGTAGATCATCATTAATATGAGAGGTCTGTTTAATGTGTAGTTTATAACTGACACAAAAACATTTCCCCCATTTTAGTATCTGGCTAGATGAGGTGAGAGGTTTTGGGGTTTTGTTTTTTTTTCATTTTAGATGAACTTAAACATTTATAAAACAATTTGCCTCAAATGTCCAACCAATATTTGCTCCCTCAAAATCCCACTCTTAGTGGTGCTGATCTGTCTTCTATGAAGGACTTCACATGAATGTTTTGTAAACTAGTCTTTCTCACTTCAAAAAATATTTTTGAAGAAAAAATTTAGATTTTTTATCTGATCAGGGGACATGAAAGGGTATTAAGGTTAAGATTTACCTCCTAAGGGAAAGTAGTTGTTTTGTTTGCCTAAAAATCCTGCAAAAACATCCATCTCAAGCCTCTTCTATCAGTATGGAGATAGCTGTGAAGAGAGTAGTAGTCTATTCTGATAGTAAAGTTCCTGTCTGCCACTCCACCCTTCAGTGCATAAGTTTAAATAACTATGCTAAGGTATTGAGCCATTTTTTTAAAACATCCTTAGATAACATTATGGCTGTTCTCTCAGTGACCCACATTCACTAGGAGGTGCCTTGTTATTCTGTGGGGTGGGATTAATGCACACAGGCACAGCTGTTATACTTGCTGTCTTTTACAGATACATCAATGTCCAGTTTTGAGTTGTATCCTAAATATATTTTTATTGTGTAAAGAGAAGCTGTCCTGATTGCATTGGACACCAGAAAACACTCTTATTTAAGAGTCTGCATATAGCTGATTTTTGCAGCATTATCTTTGAAATATTTATGCTATGACAACTAGTTATTTTAAGTGTTGTTCTGTCTTGCTTTTCTGCCAAATGGATTGCCTGTAGAAAGGAGTATTTGCATTTTTTTTAGAGCAGCCATGTTGGAAGTTTGCAGTTGTCAAATCTGGCAAGAATCAGATATAGATTAGAGGTGTGTTTTGGATATCAAAGGCCAAAGTTCCTGTTTGGCTACCCTAAGCCTGAGATCAGCCATGGGATCACAACACTCAAACCAAACTCTCATACCTTGATTTTTGTCTGTGGGATAGGTGGCACAAAGCTGTTCAGATTTCTAACTGTGTTGATATTCCCTGTTGTGCATCTGCGAATTATTTTGAAATGTGCAAGCATCATGGAAGATATAGCTGAAGTATTTTTCAGTGACACATCTTCTGGTGTTTCTGTAGTCATTGGCAAAAAAGTGCTGAGTTCCAAAATGATTGATCTTTCCTGGTAGTATTTCTTAGGCTGTGAGCAGAAAAGACCATTGCACTCTTCTCACGAATCACTAGCAGGTTTGGCATAACATTCTGATGCCTCAAGAGCTGAATAAAGATGAGGTTCCTAAACTCTCTTAGTTGACTAGGAGTTGTTATTGTGGTTAAAGCTGCTGTCAAAGGACTTCATGCTCCCCTGTCATTGTTCTGAATGTATCTCCAGAACAGTCCATTTATGAATCCATATAAATATTAAAGGCCTCCAAGTGATTCTGTTGAATACAATCTGAAGCATACTTCGGTATTTGCAACTGATGATGAGTTGTTTTTTTTCCAGTGACTTAACCAACAAATAGTGTGTCATGAGCAAATGTGTACTTACAATGCTAATTTTCAGAGTTCCACTCGTACTATCACTCATCATTTCCATTGATAAAGAAACAACATATTTGGGGAGCTTGACTATTTGTACATTTTCAGTTTATTTTCCTAAGGAAATATGCTAAATATAACATATATAGTCTCTAGTGTTTCTCACTCAGCCTTTAGAACACTTACATTTAAACTTGACATAGGCATGGATGTCCTCACAGTTCGATGTCTTCCAAGTTCTTGGAAAGAGATAGCTGAGTAGAGAGACTTTTTCAAAACCAGAAAATCACAGAATCACAGAATCATTAGGTTGGAAAAGACCCACAGGATCATCGAGTCCAACCATTCCTATCAACCACTAAATCACTCCTCTCAGCACCTCATTCACCTGTCTTTTAAATACCTCCCTGGGCAGCCTGTTCCAGTGCCCAATGACCCTGTCCAGACAAACTTTGCATATGCTCTAACTGTTGGACATCTTCTGTCAGAATTCACAACATCTTACAACACAGTTTATCACAAAAGAGTTTCTAAAGCTATTCTGTTCAACGTTCTGGTATTTTCAATCCAGGTTTGATAAGACTGTAAATAATAGTGGTTAACAGTCACAACCAAATTAACATTTTCTACTGTGACATCAAGAACCAAACTGTTTAGCCAAGAAAGGAGGTAGTGAAGGGCATATGCAAAAGAATTCATCCTGCCATGCTCCACTGCACACCAGGGAGGCTCTTTTCCAACATGACTGTTTCATTGGCCTGAAAGTAAAGGGAAGCACCTGCCTGTTCTGTCTAGACATTCAGGGTCCAATATCTCTTACTGCAATTATAGTTGATAGTTACAGTAAAAATAAGTAAAATTCCAGGCCATACCATTCAGAGAACACACTGACCTACTGATTGATTTAGCAGAGTAACTAATTAACACAAATTACACATTGGATTCATACTTTGACATTTGCAACCTGCCTGGATGCATTCTACTCACAAGACAATGAGGTTTCATTTAACTTGTAAATGGTTCTGCATCTTTTCTCCCACCTTGCTTCTGTTCTGCTTCTTTGTGTTTCTTTCCAAATGACAATACTATTAATGTCCAATTGACTATATTTAAGTGTTCATTATGTTGAATAAATCAAATTAAATTTTTATCCCTTTCTTGTTTTAATCTCCTTTTCTGTCAAAATTCTGTATAGGTGAAAGCTTATATCTTGCTTATGACAACATTATTCCTGCCATTAATTGCCATTGTCTCACATCTACTTGTTTGCCATCCATCACAATCAAGGATCTAACTGGATTTGCATTTCTTTTTATTCCTGTGAGACAAAAGAAATTAAGAGATTTCAGTGTTTAATCTTTTCACTTAATTAAAACTATGTGTGCAAACTGTGCTGACTTGGCTATGGCCAAGAGCCTGAGATGTTGGTTTGATAAGTTTACAACCATTTTGCAACTTCACCATTTGTGAAGGAATATCATATTTTCTGCACAATGTGTTTTACTTTATTTTAATCAGAAATTGGGATACTTGCAAAATTAAATATGTGAAGCAGATTTGTCTCATATTTGCCAGCTACTCTGGCAAAGATGTTGTTTTACATGCATACCTTCCATACAAACAGGAAGCCTCATTTTCTAATATAATCGTACAGCTATGATATGATTGTGAGAAGATTCAAAATACATTCAACAGCTTTTAATAGTGTTCAAACATAGAAAACTAATTGTTTTACTGGATGAGGAATGCAGAATTGACATATAAATGGCTCTACTAGTCAATGTTTTTAATAGGGAAAAGATATGACTTTCAATGACCAAGCAGCTATTCAAATAATGTCACAAATTTCTCTTACAACAAAATGTAGAGCAGTGTGTTAGTCAATCTCTGTTTACCAAAAATTAACTACAGGATTAGTATTCTAAAATTAAGAAAAGAAGGATAGCTAGATTTATACTTTTGATTAGTCTTGAATACTGATTTCAGCTTGTATGATAATTAAAAGTCTGATTTGCTACCTGTGCTTAAGTTGCGAGCAGAATCTTCCTCAATTAGTTCCATTTTGTGTCATCCTGGCAGGGATCCTGAAATCCTGTAAGTCAATGGTAGACCTTCATCAACTTCACTTGAGTCAGGATTTCATTAAATGAATATTTGGGTTAATTAGGGATGAATCATGAGACTCCTGTTTTTCATTCTTAATGATCACAAATAAGATCCATGAAAAGCCTACTGAAGTTAATTGGAAGATTAATGTTGCTTTCACTAGACTTTAGTTCAGCTTTTTATTTTGCACACAGACACTTGTATAATTTGTTTTACATTGTTTTTTTAAAGAATTTTGGTTACGCATGGCACTTTCCCATCTAAAGAGTTCCCACAGTGTCCTATATTCTTTAACTACAATTTTGACAGTATTGAGTCAGTTATATTTCTTAAACTGTGTTGGTCAACTAGCACGTGATGGTCATTGTTGGTTACCATCTCTAGTTTGATCCCTAGAGGACTAAGTAAGATGATCGTCCTCTGATGCAAATTTCCTTCTTCCAGATTTGCTTAGTGCTGGGTTTAGTGCCCTGTATTCTCCCCTCTCCTATTACCCCAAGGTAAGGAAAGGTTTTAGGATGGACATTCACATGTGGTGTTCTAGCCTTAGCTAAATTTTTATCATTATTTTAAGAACTAAAGTGAGAAAAAGTTGGCAACACTATATGACTATGATATTCCAGTATTGCTATCATGCAATATATAATTTCAGCACTGATGTCAGCCTGAAGAACTTCGTCTCTGGATAATCATAGAATCATAGAATCATAGAATAACCAGGTTGGAAGGGACCCACTGGATCATCGAGTCCAACAGTTCCTATCAAACACTAACCCATGCCCCTCAGCACCTCATCGACTAGTGCCTTAAACACCTCCAGGGAAGGTGAATCAACCACCTCCCTAGGCAGCCTGTTCCAGTGCCCAATGACCCTTTCTGTGAAAATATTTTTCCTGATGTCCAGCCTAAATCTCCCCTGGTGGAGCTTGTGGCCATTCCCTCTTGTCCTGTCCCCTGTCACTTGGGAGAAGAGGCCAGCACCCTCCTCTCCACAACCTCCCCTCAGGTAGCTATAGAGAGCAATGAGGTCTCCCCTCAGCCTCCTCTTCTCCAGGTTAAACACCCCCAGCTCTCTCAGCCGCTCCTCATAAGGCCTGTTCTCCAGCCCCTTCACCAGCTTCATCACTCTTTTCTGGACTCCAGAGCCTCAACATCCCTCTTGTGGTGAGGGGCCCAGAACTGAACACAGGATTCGAGGTGCGGTCTCACCAGTGCTGAGTACGGAGGGAGAATAACCTCCCTGGACCTGCTGGTCATGCCATTTCGGATACAAGTCATAATAATAATTTTGTTCCTCTTAGAACCATAAAGAAACAAAGCCAAGCAAATACAGAAGAGCAAAGAAAGGGCAATTTATACTGAACTGTTGAGGAAGCCATGTTATTTTTTTCCTCTCTTTTGAGTTGTTTCCTCAAATTATCCATCCCTGTATCTATTTGTACAGCAAAAAAATAGCTGACATTCCATACGGAATCCCTCAGGTGAGATCTTTCCTCAGCAGGTCTCCAGTCCAGGCTTTCATTCGATGGAGGGGTAGCTCAGGGATCAGACCAAAAGCAGATAACAAGTATGGTCTTCCATGGAAGTTGCTTTATAAAGTGGTTTTTAACACATTATTTTTAACCTTAAATATGGTGTATGATTTCTCTATGTTGAGTCACCATCCCTGGAGGTATTTAAAAGATGGGTGGATGAGGTGCTGAGAGGCATGGTTTAGCAGTTGATAGCAATAGCTGGACTCGATGATCCTGTGAGGCTTTTCCAACCTAGTGATTCTGCTATTCTGTGATTCTGTGTGTGAATTATGTGAGGTTTGTATAGTGGATGATATCATGGTGACTATATCTGTAAGACAAAAGTTCAGATTCTGCACAGACCTTTTCTGTTGGCTACAGAATTTGTGTTTTGTACTGTGATGGGTTGACCCCGACTTGCAGGTAAGCACCAACCCGCCCACTTAGTAACTTCCCTCACTCCCTGACAGGATGTAGGAGAGAAAAGAAAAAATAAAAGCAAGAAATCAAAACTTGCATGTTTTTTTCTGAGCACAACATCATATGATCTGGACTTTCCCATGGGTGAATTCAGGTCAGCTGTACCACCTATGTCCCCTGCTAACCTCTTCCCACTCCCATCATACTTGCTAAGGGTGCAGGCAGTGAGATTAGAGAAAATCTTGATGCCATGCAAACACTGCTCAACTAACTCTTAAAACACCCAGCCAAATCCAATACGTATGGAAATGAATAAATTGTCTGATTTTTTTTAATTTGTAAATTTCTTACAAGAAATTACTAATTAAATAATCTTTATCAAATGATGCCAAATGTTGACTTTGAACATAGCAGGAAACAATATGGAACTCAGGTTTTTTTCTGAAGCAGAGGCAATTAAAAAGTTTGTGTTAGTAGAAGTTTGTGTTGTGAAATAGGAAAGCTGAAAGTGTTTATGGAGCAAAGAGTAATAAAAACCTAAATTACTTTTTCCCAATCATTTCAAGAATTTATTTTTAAAAAATTATTAACAAATAGCTTTACATTTGGCAAATAACCACAAACGCTTTCTGTCCAGAAGATGCATAAGCACCCTGAGAAACACTGAGTTAAGCTCAGCTCAGCTTGTGTTGGCACAACCTTTCCAGTTGACCAATTGATACAAATAGCAGCTATTGTAACATGTGGAATAGAGTTGATCCTGCATGCTAATGGAAATTCTCAGTATTCTTTTGTAGGAAGAGGAGCATAGCAAATGTCAAGTCTTGAAATCTTTCAAGGATGAAGGTTTATATCCTTGATGGGTTACAATTGTACTGATCTCAACCTCCTCTTCAGCAAACAAAACAAGACTAGTTTAACATGCCTTCCCCAGGTAGGTTATATGCTCCAGACTCTTCTCAGTTTGGTCTGCTGGACTGTCTCTTGTTTCTACACATTCTTCTTGAAGTAGGGGACACAAAAATGAACACAGTACTCCACCTACGGCTTTGTCAGCACCAGGTAGAAGGTGATAATTTTTCTCAATCTGCTGATGATCCTCCTAATAAATCCTCTGAGTACTGTTTTCCTTGTTCATCACAATGAGTTCTACCTGACATTCAGTTTCATTTCAGGTCCTTTAATAAGGTTATTATTAATCAGCTCTTTCTCTGCCTGTACTGACACAAAGGGTTATTTTGTTGTCAGAACATTACATTTTTCTTTATTGAAAGAATCTGTTAGCCCAGGCTTTAACTTTCCCTCAGTGCCTCTGTATTGAAGCTCTGTGATCCATTGTGTCAGCCGCTCCCCTTGATTTACTGTCAAACACTACTTTACTGATGATGTACTGCCTCATCATTCACATTGTTGAAAAAGATGTTGGATAATGGAGGCCCTTGTATTAAAACCCAGGGCATTTCACACAAAGAAAGGATCGTTATGCTTCAAAGTTCAGCAGACAGGCCAAATTTTAACCACCTATCAGGTGATATTTCCTCATCTTCCAGATGAAAGTGTCATAGCCAGTCAGTTCATTGTAGAAAGAGGTGAGGTTGGTCAAGCTTGATTTGCCTGCTCTATCTCCATTTTGACTATTCCCAATCTCTATTTTCTTTTGTGTGCTTTGAATTGAATTCCAGGATTATGTGCTCCACAACCTTTCCAAGGTCTGACATGTGGAATACCAGCTTGTAGTTTCCAATGTTTTCCTTCTTGCCTTTTTCAACGTTGTATTTGATATTAATCTTTTTCTCCAGTCTTCAGAAACCAGGCTGTGATTTTTTACAGGTGTTAAACAGAAGATGTGCCAGAGTTTCTTTTTTTTTTACTTACAGATGATCTCACACAGTCCCATGCATTTATATATACATACAACTCATCCAAGTAATCGTTAATATGCTTCTCCTGCACTGTTGACTCCACCCTAAACTTTGCTAGCACATGCAAGGGTCAGAGAACAGAATTCACTTCTCTGTCTGTCATGAAGGATGAAGGGGACAAACTTAGACTTTTATTGTCAGTCATTTTGTAGCTAATTCTAGTTTCCAAGTCCTATACGTCCACTTTTTGTGGGTTAGGTCACTGGAAAACTTCCCATTTAGGCAAGCAGGCCTTCTTCCAAAATTCCCTGGTTTTCTTCACAATGAAACGGTAAGTTCCTGAAATTATCAGCAATGTTCTTCAAAAATCATTTAGCTCACCTGTACAGCCTTCCCTTACATGGTTCCTATTCAGAGAAGACTGTCTCAGTGCTCCATGAAACAGCCATAGTCTATTGCCTTGAACGAGTCCTAACTCTGCTGTATACCTTTCTCCTTTCCTTCAGATCCAGACTCAACATCTCATGGTTGCTTCAATTCAAGCTGATTATTGTGTTCGTTCTACTTATCCATTCTAACTGTTAAAGTGATATTAAAATGTAAGTATGGTATTAAAATATGTTGGTTTTGTTGTCAGACAGATGTTAATGCCCTTTTAGTTTGCAAATTTTGACCCCCTAAATGATAGTGGTTAACAAAAATAAGTTGTTATAAATAGTTAGAGTAAAAGAATATCCTCAAATTATATAATATGTCAGCCTATTCCTACTGAAGTTTCAGTTTGTGTTAAAAAATATATACCTGGATTTTTTTAAAATAACTTTAAAGTTTGGATCTTGGTTTCAGATTTACCAACATCTAGTAATTAACTGTAATAAGGCCTCTTCTCATTTCCTGGTACTGTTTAGACTTTAGCAGATTCCAATAATAGATTAAATATCAGGGAAGCACTCTTTTTTTTTTTTTTTTTTTGCTATATTTAGGAACATTCCATTTGTACATTGCTTAAATTTTCATTTTTCCTTTCCTTTCCTTTCCTTTCCTTTCCTTTCCTTTCCTTTCCTCTTCCTTTCCTTTCCTTTCCTTTCCTTTCCTTTCCTTTCCTTTTCCTTTCCTTTCCTTTCCTTTCCTTTCCTTCCTTTCCTTTCCTTTCCTTTCCTTTCCTTTCCTTTCCTTTCCTTTCCTTTCCTTTCCTTTCCTTTCCTTTCCTTTCCTTTCCTTTCCTTTCCTTTCCTTTCCTTTCCTTTCCTTTCCTTTCCTACCTCTGTCTTCTGTATCTCATACCTGTTAATTCATACACCTCTTCTTTGATATCAAACTTGCAAGATCTGTCAGTTTCATCCCTACATTGCCTCAAAAGTTTATTACTTTTCCTTAAAACACTGTACATGAACCTATCTAGAAATAGCCTTACTAGTAGTCACATCAAGTACTTTTACAGTTACTTCTCTTCTGTTCTATTATCCATACTAATATATTTTATTTGTTTTCTCTGACTTCAGAGACATATATCATTTTTGCCCTCTTCACTCACATGGCCAACTATTGCATATCCACAGTGGACTGTTTTTCTGGTATGAATTAATTTTTACATCTTTCTCATTCCCTCTCTCTGCTACATAAGCTCTGTGAACAGAGTGATCTTGAATTGCTTCCCTGCCTTGTTGCTTCTCATATCAGATAAGACAGGTGACAGAGAGATAAAAGAAGCCTTTCTGCTTATACTTTACTGGTCTCTTACCGCCTGACACTGAGGGACAGAGTTGAAAACAGTAATGTATGATGGAGAGATGAGATTACAATGGTAGTTCTACTTAGCATCTCTTTAAATCTTTGGTCATGTGTAACATAAAATGAGTCATACTTATTTGGCAAGATATGATTCCAGCTGACACTGCTTAATATGAATTATTCCATGCAGTCACACAGTCCACAGTCTTGATGAGAAAGTTTTGTGATCTGTTCACTATTAAAATTTGTTCTCAGAAGTAAGGCCTCATGCCATACTCAGGAGATGGTGAGAACTAAAAAAGACAAGGTCAGAATATACAAAAAAAGGTGTGATTCATGAAAGACCAAAAGCATTTTTTATTTTGTTTTGCTCTTGCACTTACATGGTATCAGCCACATAATTAAGAGCAAAGGAAGGGAACATATAGAGGTTTTATGTTTTAGACCCCTAGAGACACTGACTTGCAAATTTTTGTAGGAAGAGCTACACAATTCTAGCTCCTCTCCTACATTCTCTGCATTCCTATCTGTCTGATTGTTTGCACGACTGTATCCCAGTGCTTTAAAGTTACAGGCAAGAACAACTTACCCAAAGTTTTTTTGTTGTCTCATCCAGAAGTATCTCATCCAGAGATTTATGAATTTATCTTCATAGAACAGAGGAAAGAAAAAGAAACTGTCTGACAAGTATGCAAACACCAGGACTATACCAGCTATTTCACATTTTTCTGTGCTTTATTTTATACAGTCAGAATTCGCTTTTTTTATTGAGCATTAATACTAATGCTTTCCACTTTTGCAACAAAAATAAATACCAGAAAACAATATAAAAAATTCAAATGTCTTTATATGGATAACTTTAATGGAAGGATTGCCATTAGCTTTGGGTACACCAAAATCTTTTGTTGCAGAGCCAAGCTAAACTTGGTATTTGAAGCCAAAACATAAACTGAGCCACCAAAGTTGACTGCACATATATGAAAAGGAAATAAGTAATACTCTTATACAGAATTCCCGTAGGAAAATAATTTATGTCCTGCCTATTCTAAACTTCTTCATAGGTTGCCACTATTCTGCTATATCATTGCTAGCTAGAATTATGAAAACAGAAACTTGAAATGTGTAAACAATCTGCTGTACTCAAGGTACAGTATAGCATAAGTACTGCAACGTGACATGATACAATTCCCTGAAATATCTATGTTGCAAATTAGTTATATCAACCAGTATCTGTGATATTCCCAACCAAATATATCCTAGCATATGCCATTTTTTCTCCATATGCTCTTCCACATGTCACTGCTTCATTTCTCACCTTTTTCTCTGCAACACACACTTTTTCTAGTGTTTTATATTGATACGTATGTACACACACACAGAAGTCCGAGAGCTTGTTCCAGCATACTGAGGCACTGGGAAACAAATTGCTGTGGGGTGGCTGGGGCAGTACAGAAAATGTGGCTGGAAGCAGATGGCTGTGGCAAGCTCAAGGGCAGGAGATGTTTTTCTTGGTTTTGCCCCTTGCTTTTTTCCTACCCTACTTCAGCTTGCTCTTTCCTGCAGCTGTCCCATGTCCTGGATTATAATCATCAACACTCCATTTGAGAAGCTTTGTATTTACTGCATCTTTGTATCACAATATAGCAGTTGAAGAAATACTGCTGGAGTTGGGTTTAATATTTATGGCTGTAAATGCATGGGTTTTGACATAAGAAAGCAGGAAACAAGGGCATCAAAAGGAAGAGAGAAGGTAATAATGTAACATTAAAATCTCATGCAAATATGCCTAAACCCACTTTTCCTTAAATAAGTCTGCCATCATTTTAGTTTCTAATATTTTGTGGTTAACCAGGTCTAGAAAAATAATGGCCTGATCCTACTTGGTGATGTTGATTACAAATACCCTTATGAATTTCAATGGGATCTGGAAGTAGTCTTTCATGCCTTGTACTTAGTAATAAATGTTGGAGAGCTGGCTTTCCTGGGTAGTTTATGACACTGGTTCTAGTATATGTTTTGGGTTGAGTTTTGCTGGGTTTTGTCCATCCTCCCATAATCTATAAAGCTGAACGGAATTTTCCGTCTCAGTGTCCAAAGAATTTACAAGTACCATGCTAGGGAGTGACTGATGGGAAAGATTTATGCAAATGCATGTAACATGGGCCATAAAGAAAAGGAGTTAGAGATAAGCACTTGCCTGCAGGTCTATGGCATCACAGAAATGTGGTGGGATGGATCCAGTGACTGGAGTGTTGGAATGGAAGCATACAGAAGGAAGGACAGGCAAGGGAGATGACCGGGGGCATTGCCCTTTATGTCAACAACCATATAGATTGCATAAAGCTCCATCTGGGGATGGATGAAGATCTGACAGAGAGCTCATGAGTCAGGATTAAAGGGAGAGCAGGGATAAGTGGCATCATAATGTGGTGCCAGTAAGAAACCTGGAGAGGGACTTTTTACAAGGCCATGCAGGACAAGAAGTAATGGATTTAAACTGAAACAAGGTAGTTTTAGATTAGATATAAGGAAAAAAAATATTTACATTGTGAGTAGAGACATACTGGAACAGGTTGCCCAAATAAGCCATTGATGTCTCATTCCCTAGAGATGTTCAAGGCCAAGCTGGATGGGGCTTTGAAAAACCTGGTCTAGTGGAAGGTGTCCCTGCCAAAGGCACAGGAGCTGGATCTGGATGATCTTTAAGATCCATCCCAACACAAACTATTCTACGATTCTTTAATTTCCACCTTCCATGAGAGCTTAGTCTATCCTTGATTGGAGATTCTAACAAATATTGACAAGGGAGCAACCAAATTTAAAGCAAATGTGACTTTCGTCATAGTGGGAGAAATAGACAGGAGCAACATCAAGATGAATAATGCAGTAATTCAAGGAAGTAAGTAGAGAGAATATTTTTTTAATCAAATATTTCTTCAAATGTCTTTAAACATTAAAAATGTGAAAAAAAGACAAAATCTAATGGTTATTACTATGTGGAAAGTATAGAGAGACCACATTTTTCTTTCAGAAAGGGTTTCATGTCAATTTTCAAGGGAAAAATCTTATAATTTCTGTATCTTGAAGTCCATATTTTTTAAAAAATCATACTTTAATTCATAACTGAATCAATTTATTATGAAAATTACTAGAATTACTAAAATTAATAAAACTACATTTTGTAGAAATACAAATTGGGATTAAAATTATTTCTGGAGATCTTCTGTAGTCCTTAGAGCAGTAGCATTTGTCCCCTTTGTATGTTAAAAATCCTTTAAGCAGACAATGATAACCAGCATGTTTGTGATAATTACAAGCTATACTCAAGTAGTGTCTTTTGCCAAAGCACATAAATGAAGTGCATTTTATCAATCCATCCTGGTATGTAGATACTTTGACAAAGAAAAGCTAAGAAATTGTTTTATAATTTAGGTTCCTAAGAAGCAGATAAAGGTCTCTATGCTGTCTTTAGTGGGAGAAGTTCAGACCCATAAATTCTGAGTTTATGAAAGGAAATAGTGGTCTCACTAAAATTAAAGGAAATAAATCCACATGTACTTTGGAAGTACAGCCATTTTTAGAAAAATGAGATACTGTGAGGTTAGTTATGAGAAAAATATATTGAAATTACTAACCTCTTACTCTTCAAAGACAAATATTGGCTGAAATCAATGCTTCCAATCACTGCAGTATCATTTTAAATTACATTTTTCCCCCTTAGCATTATTCTATACTAACATCACTTTCTCACAAGGAAATATTAGAAAATCTAGTTTTAGTTTTATGTTTACACTGTAATTGATATTTTTTATTAATGGAAACAGAGAAGATCTTACCTGTGGTAATTCATATATGGTACCTGTAGCTAAATAAATGTCTGAAGATCATGACAACACAAGGATTAATAGCCATGCTTGTATGAAATAAATCAATGCACTAAATTCTTAATCGTTAGTTGAATGCAAAATAGATTTCTTCACATCATTCAAAGTCTCAAGAAGGCAGTAATCTCTGTGCAAATTAGAGTTGCATATCTAACACAGTTGACCTTCTATTCAGTTTTAAGAGTTTATGGAGTTTAAGTTTCTATAGCTACCTGAAAGGAGGTTGTAGAGAGGAGGGAGATGGCCTTTTCTGTCAAGTGACAGGGGACAGGACAAGAGGGAATGGCTTTAAGTTCCACCAGGGGAGATTTAGGCTGGACATCAGGAAAAAAAAATTCACTGAAAGGGTCATTGGGCACTGGAACAGGCTGCCCAGGGAGGTGGTTGAGTTACTTTCCCTGGAGGTGTTAAAGGCACATGTGGACGAGGTTCTAAGGGGCATGGTTTAGAGTTTGATAGGAATTGTTGGACTCGATGATCCAGTAGGTCTCTTCCAACCTGGTTATTCTATGATTCTATGATTCTAAGTAAAAGACCTAAGAATGTATTACCCCTACTGTGTCGATCTATCTTCATTTTCCACTTAATCAGGAGTAAATGTTTTAGAAAGTTTGTCTAGCTGGATGGAAAAGATAGAAAGTGTCAAGAATTTAGTATCGTCTTTACAATCTGAAGGCATGTTTTTAATTGTCACATGTTATTTCCAAATTGAATAAAACCATGATTTTGTATTTCAAAACAAGTAAAACATAAAAGAATACAGAATACTTATGAAAAAGATTAAAAACAAATTAGACGTACTCCCATCTCTTACTCCAAAATTACTATATAGTAATAGCAAATCGCGAAGTATTTTGTGTATTTTAACAGTGCAGTAAAGAGATCAGTAAATCTTGAGGTTTGACTGTTTCCTATTTTAAAATTACTTATATAATCCTATTAATAACACGCCTTGATGCCTGCAATATCCCTATTTAGATGTACTTTGTTAACTTTAATATCACTGATATTTTCTGCTGTAATAGAGGTTTTGAGCATAGACAAATTAGGTCATGGGAGAAGTTTATATCCTCAAAGATCTATTCAAGATTATTCAGTATATATATGTGTGTATATACTGTATATACATAGCCTATTTATGCAAATAGAACATTTTTGTCATGGGAAAAACGTCTGGAATGCACTTTGCTTCAGAAAGAATATACACTACTATTCATCAATCTCTTTTTACTCTTGGAAACTGAAACTCTTTTGAGTTACATGTGGCAAAAGTTCATAATTTAAACAAAAGCACAGTCACCATGAAAGGGGCCACTCCAAACCTTTGCAACCAAATCAAGCTTATTAAAAAGGGCAAGGGTTGGGGAGAAGGGGGTGGAAATAGAAAAAAAAATAAAACTAAGGACAAAAATTACTTGAATGCAACAGTAAAACAATTTTGGAAATAGACAGGAGTATGGTCATGTGCATATAAGGGAAAGTTTGTTGACCTGTTAGCTTCATATAATACTTCTAATGGAGAAAATCTCCCAAAGACTTAAGAAGCCTTTAAAGCTCTAATGTTTAGGATAGTATTCTTCCTAGACACATGGAATTAAATGTTGTTTTAAAAAGGAAATCTGTATTTTTGCTGAGTTTTCATATTAGAATGTATTTAAACATAAACTTGAGGACCAAGAGAGACTTCCAATAATTTCTGCCAAAGAAATTCATAATTTCCATTTTCTTTAGGCAGAACATTTGTTCTGAAGAATTTACCATGAAGTTTTTAAATTGTGATCAAGGCAGGGGAAATTCCAGTCTTGAAATGTATCATTAAAATAGATGTTTGAAAGCATTCTCCCAAATAACTGCTGCTGAGTGTAAATGATAAGAATTCATACATGTTAATATGGGTAAATTTTTGTCTTGTGGACTATCTAGAGATGAGTTGTCATTCTTTTCAGCATCACTGGAACAGATTATCATTGAAGAAAGTATTTTAAAAATGTAAAAGAATTATTTTCAAATTGTCATTGCTTGGCTTGAAGATAAGTTCATTCAAGAATGCAACAGACATGAAAATTAATATATATTTCGAAAATTTAAATAAAATACTTTTATATTTATATGCTGTTTTCTCCAAGTCAAATTAAACATTCAAGATTTGCTAAAACTACCGAATATTTGTTTCCTTTTTATCTGTATCACTCTCTCAACAGATTTTAAGAGGACTTTATGAACAGACTTTAGTCTGTGAAGCTTCTCATATACAATATGCATGCATAACTTCCTCGTATTTTTGTAGTTTTGTGGCTATGTAATAGAAAGCATTGGGCTCCCCTGTTTGTAGATCAGATTGTGAACAGAATCCACAAAGCATTACACCTTCAGCTTTGAAAACCAAGAGCCTACTCATAGAAATCTATTGACTTTACTGGCTTGATGCAACCACATAGGCATAGAGGTTTTATGTGTCCTATTTTGCTTTCCTTCTGTATCATCAGGACTTTTCTAATCCCTTCTCCAACAAAGGATGAGAAGTGAGATCTAGTGGAAAATGTAAAAATCTGTTAGCTCGCTCTTTCCTGTGATAAACGTAACCTTGTTTATCCAAGTTCTATCCAGATACAGAACAAAGCAAAAACAGGAACATCAGCAACCTAAAAGTGTCAATATAATGAAATATGTCTGATGGCTTCCACCAGAAGCACCTGCTTACCATAAAAGGCAGAATGAGTGAAACCATAATTTGGCTGGAAAATGTAGTGAGAGAGATAGAGGGTTACCAGAACTGGAAGTCAATGCCTAGGGAACAAAGAGGAAAAGCTCAAGAACTTATAGCAGTAGACAAGAAGCTTTTGAAATTTTGTTTTTTTAATAACTGAGAAATCGCTAGTCATAAAACTACAGTTAAGACCTAGAGATACTGATTCACTTAGATATTTTCTCTCTTCTATGAAGAAAATAGAAGATCCAAGTAACAATAAAGCAAGTTCCCAGAAATGGATTCCACAGATAGCTTCCTCCCATCAGGTATTTTCTTTAGGATTAGAAAACTAAAACAAATGTAAAAGAGAAGTAATTCACTGTTTAAAATAATATTTTGTTAAGCAAGGATCTGAATTAAAACAATCTAACCAACTTATTTCAGTTGTGAAAGTTGGAAATTCTGAGCTACAAGTGTGATACCTGACCACTCTTACCATTCCTCATATTTATTGAAAAATCCCTTCTAGCATTCCTCAGAAACAATGTTCTAGGAAGTCTAATTGTACAGTAACCAGCCCTTTTCCTGTTCCTTTTACTATAGTATTTAATGGCAAGTGGCCAGCATCATTAACAAATTTGCTGTAGTGTTTCCATATTCAGTGACCTTCTGTTTCAAATAACTTTCAAAAGAAATAGTTATTCATTCAAACAAAGTTCCATACTAAGAAAATATTTAACTAAGTCTTTGCTTTACTAGGTGTATGTATAAGAGAGAGCTATTCATTTTAAAAGGCATGGCAATGTAGTAAAATGGTAGTGAACAAACACGGGAAAAAGTATTTGAGATAAAATCCTCCACAGAAAACTTTCATTAATGTTTTTATGGTCATCTTCTATTCTAACTTCATTTAATCTACAAGATTTCTGTATGGATTACAAGACAAGGTAACTAATAGTAGAGAAGTGCAATTGAATGATTTTTGAAATTACAATAAACCAATAATTTATTAAGCTGCTAATAGTCTTGAAAAATCCAGTGTTCTTTGTATCTCAGTTTAACGAGGATCAAAAAGACCAGAGCATAGTTCATCTGAAAGATTACACAGCACCTCAGAAACTGGCCTTAGCTGGAAATTCAAGTCCATGATGTGCTTTGCGTTCTAATGTAGTTTATTTATTGACAGTTTTCCAACAATGAATAAGTTGCATTAAGTTTTTTTGTGATTTCAGCTTTCTTCAGACATCCAATGCACAAAGACACAAATCCTTTAGCATGGGTACTTTTTCAGTCCTTTTTTTAGCAGTGATAACCAACACTGAAGCAGCGATGCGAACTAGGTAAACAGGACAAGTGGAAGAAGAACGAGGAGAGAGAGGTGGGGATGAAGAATTGTAAGTCTGGAAGTGTTACCACTAACAGATCCATGGAGCCTACTCACTGGTATTCATACAGCGGAAGAAAAATTTACAAAACTACCTACAGGGGATTTCATGCTAAAAGAAAAGTCATTGCTTGTTTATTGTTTTACAGAATGAGGTTTTAAGGAAAAAACAATTCTCTGATTATATTTTCATTTATAGATTCACACTACCTCCAGTGAAATGAAAAAAAAGAATGGGTTCTCTGGAGGGATAGGTCTTTCATTAAAAAATCAGATGTCAAGTCACCTAAATTGTTTTGAAACAATTCTGAAAGCCCACACACTTCTTTACTTGATAAATTTAAATCTGTAGCTGATAATGTGTTCATGAAAGAGGTTTATTTATACTTTTGGCAGTAAACAAATTAAGAAAAATATGGATGGGAACACCCATATTTTATGCTAATGCCTCATAGCCTGTAGATTATTTATTTGGATTGTGGTATAAAGTAAGAGGGGAAGAAATATAGTGTGTGGTACACGGTTCAAATAAATCATTAGTTTGTTTTGTCTTGCCTGTCCAAGTAGATCTTGATAGACGGTACCATGACAGTCGGTCTCTAAAGAAAAGCATTCTGATAAGGTTTCATGAAGCTGGTGAAACTGAGATTACTCAAGACATACTAAGGTGAATTAGAAAAGTGGAAAACAGATTCTTATACAGAAGACTGCGTTAACTGATAAACTGAAAGATACAAAATGTGTTGCTTCTCTGTATATTTGTTTTCCTGTTGTGATCAGATTTAATGATTTCATGTTCTTGGCCTGCACGACATGTATGTCCTTTGTTTTTTGGTTTGCTGCCTTTACATTTAAATGCCTGAAGCCGAATTAATGGAGTTTTTGTAAGTTTCTCAAAATTTTTCTTCAGTAAAGAAAATAATTCCTTAGTGTCATAGATTATGCCATTTCTGAAAGATAATCGATAGTTTATATGGCCCTTTGTGATTTCAAACTTTGAATTTATTCCCCTTTAACATCAAATGTGAAATTCATAACCATTAATATGCGTTCTCCAGTGTTGACTAATTTGAGTACACAAGAAGCTCACTGAGGTTTTAATCCAGCCTCTAAAAGCTTATTCATTATCTGCACTATTCATCCAGTTGGGTTCAACAACAGCAGAGATAAAGACTTTATAATGTCCTTTCCTGTTTCACCTTTGTACGACACTAAAAACATGAGGAAAGCAAATAGGCTGAATTATATACCAAATGCTGTATTTACTGACAGTACACAGACATCAAAAAGACAACTGTAGCTTTGCTCTGGTTGTTACTAAAGCATAAAAAGGAGTGAATACTACTGGATGGCATGCAAATTATTTCAAGAGTATAGCTGTCTTACATAACTTTATAATCAGTTGTAGAATGCCTGTATATGGGGAATTTAATGTTTTGTACTAAACTATTAGACTTTTCTAAATTCAGATTACTGTGTCTTTTTGATAAGTGATCCACGAAGGACTTCTTCAGTTTGATTTATGTATCTTTCCTAGATTTTTAGATATCTTGTCTCTCCCATGGTAAATTCCATCCTTTGCATTGCTCCTTCCCATCAAGATCCGAAGGAGGAAGGGAGAAGGATAGCAATTTTGCTGCACTGATTTTTGAAATGCTATTGCTGGAGAAGCCTCCTCTCTGGATGGATGGTAGCTAAGGTCTTTACATGATGCTTCAAGTTTTAACCAGGTTTTCTAATTGTTTTCTGCTCTGGTAACGATTCAGTATAATGCTTATAAAATACATGATAATCATTTGCCTGAGGTGTCTTTCTAATATCCTATCAAAGGCCTTGATTCTATTCTTTGAAACCAAAATTTCTGCATATGCAAAAATTAGAAATCATACCAGTATATAACTGAATAGGAAATTTGTGCTCTCACTCTGTCTCCCTGCTCCTGTTTCTTTCTTTCTCTTCACACTTTCCTCTTCCTTTTCTTCCTCTCTTCCTCCCTCCATATTTGTATATATGAGATATGAAGGGTCACAAACAGTGCGTCAGAGAAATTAACAATATTTCTTAATTGAGTAAGTGGTTTGCTATAAAAAAAGGACTGTAGTTAAAACAGTGTATTCTTCATACAACAACTTCATTAGTGTCATAGACTTATATGTTGGCATTTTGTGAAATAACTCTTCTATCTATTTTTACATATTGGTGACAAGTCATGTCTTTTTATTTGACAAAACTCGTACGTGTTTCAGTCAAGTGCCTGCTTGTACATTTTTACATGTGTGCTTGTTCTCCAAAATTCATAATGTACAACTTGATTTTTCATTAGACTATAGAAGATCACCTGGAATGAATATTTTTCACTGTATTTGTGACAGATAGAACTATGTTATAACATAAATATATACCAACAGAAAAAATACATTCTAAATATGCTTCAGTATCAAAGTTATCCTCTTGAAATTTTTTGTCTATGAACTACTGTTAGGAAATAAAAGAACAAAATCAAAGGAGACATTAAAAACCAAAAATGAGCAGTGTCTTGGTACCATATTTAGAAATTGTCACATCCGTACCACATTGCTATATCAGAAAGTCTCAGAGATACAAACTTAAAAATGAGCCCTTTGTGAAAATATTACATGATTACAGGACAAAACTCCCTCAGCTAGAGCCTATTCTAAGAAAATAGATAGCTATTTTCAGGGCAGGATATTGGTTATGTTGCCCAAAAGTCACTTCTTTCATAAATATATTGCAGAACTTCATTATTCAAATTGGAAGCGATCTAACCTTTCTCTGGCTGATCCAGAGATCCTGGCTGAGCAACAGTTTTAAAGTGTGTAAGAAATAATTAAAATGTTGAAAAAATAGCTACAGTTCTATTTATCTAATATTGTTAAGTGATTTTAAACATAATTGCCTATGACATTTCTGATATTTTTAAATAAACAACTAAGAATGGAGATACCAGCCACATAAACATGAAAAGATATTTTTATTTAAGCTGTAAAGAAAATATCTAGTTTGACCTTATTTGTGTCTCTGGTGGTTAGTTCTGAGTCACTGGCAGAATGTGGCTTGGAATTTAATTTTGATGGACAAGTGGCTTCCCACTACAGGAACACTGAAAAATGCCTAGGAAGCAACATCCTATATGAACAAGCTGACTTAGTGGGTTTGTTTTGCAAGAATTAGGATAACTGAGAGACAGAGCAGATTAGAGTGTTGCACAAGCACTCCAAACAGTCAGGTTTGGGGGTTAAAATATCCACCACCTGCTTCTAAAGTGCTTTTAGACATTGGTATCTTGTTGGAGACCTAAGATGTACTGACAGGAGGAAGGGATTGAGAAGGCTATATTCTGTTTGAAGGCTTCCAGATATGGCAGCTTCTCTCTATACGTCACCTTAATGCTCAGTGTAAGCTTCCTCCTGAGGCCCTGCTGATGCACAGTGTAATTGCCAGCAGCTGTAAAAGATCATGTTGTGCACATAAATAGAGATGCCTATGATAACATGGATTTGGCACTGAGGAAGCTGACATTCATTTGCAGAAATGAGTTTGCATTTGTTGCTACAAAGAGAGCTTGTGCCTATGTGCCTAATGAGATGTGGTGGACTTAATTTTGAACACAACAGTTTTAATGAGGTACCCACCATCAGCAATTCCTCCGCAGGGAGACTTCATGAAACTTGCTGAAGCAAGATATAATATCCCAGGTCAGTTTTCTGTGAGCATGTGAGTTTGTAACAGAAATAAGTTCCCCTCGTGCAAGAAGGATTTATATGAGCAACGTCAATGATACCTTTTTACTAATGAACCTGGGGTGCATTTTCCTACAACTTGTGATTTGATGTATCAAGTAGTAGTCTTGGGGCATTGGAAGCTATATGAGCAGATCAAATAGAGAAGAGACTTTGTCATTGTATGTCTTTATCAACGACCTGGATGAAGGCATTGAGTGCTCCCTTAGCAAGTTTGCAGATGACACCAAGCTGGGTGGAAGTGTGGATCTGCTGGAAGGTCGGGAGGCTCTGCAAAGGGATCTGAACAGGCTGGACTGCTGGGCTGAGACCAACGGCATGAGGTTTAACAAGGCCAAATGCCGGGTCCTGCACTTGGGGCACAACAACCCTAAGCAGAGGTACAAACTAGGAGAAACCTGGCTGGAAAGCTGCCAGGAGGAGAAGGACCTGGGGGTGCTGGTTGACAGCCGACTGAACATGAGCCAGCAGTGTGCCCAGGTGGCCAAAAAGGCCAATGGCATCTTGGCTTGTATCAGAATCAGCGTGACCAGCAGGTCCAGGGAGGTTATTCTCCCCCTGTACTCGGCACTGGTGAGACCGCACCTCGAGTACTGTGTTCAGTTCTGGGCCCCTCACCACAAGAAGGATGTTGAGGCTCTGGAGCGAGTCCAGAGAAGAGCAACGAAGCTGGTGAAGGGGCTGGAGAACAAATCTTATGAGGAGCGGCTGAGAGAGCTGGGGTTGTTTAGCCTGGAGAAGAGGAGGCTGAGAGGAGACCTCATTGCTCTCTACAACTACCTGAAAGGAGGTTGTGGAGAGGAGGGTGCTGGCCTCTTCTCTCAAGTGACAAGGGACAGGAGAAGAGGGAATGGCCTCAAGCTCCGCCAGGGGAGATTTAGGCTTGAGATAATGAAAAAATTCTTCACAGAAAGAGTCGTTAGGCATTGGAACAGTCTGCCCAGGGAGGTGGTTGAGTCAACGTACCTGGAGGTGTTTAAGGTGAGGGTGGATGAGGTACTTAGGGGCATGATTTAGGGATTGGTGGGACTGGTTGGACTCGACGATCCGGTGGGTCTCTTCCAACCTGGTTATTCTGTGATTCTGTGATTCTGTGATTCTGTATTATGTTGGTAAGTTGTTTTGTGCTTGTAGCCTTGCTATATTATTTTTCATTGGTTTTTAGAGGAAAAAAATCATTACATCAAGGAGTTATGGAATTCTCTATGCTTTGCTTGGCAGGCTTTCATACGGCAACTTGAACCCACCTATCTTCAGTCTATCTTTAACATAAATCATCCAAAGGTCTTCAGAAAGACATTACTACTGAAAATACACAGAGTGCTCTTTTCCCACAAAACTTCAAACATAACAGCTGTTCTCTGTTTTTTTAGTTCTTCTGAGAATGCAGTGATTTGACAAGTTGCGATATGGATTGTATTTATTTAGTTCATATTCTTCTTTTTAACTATTATTTTAATAACTATAGAAAATATTTGAATTTACACTTTGTACTTCACATTTTCTTTCCCATTGAACTGCATAAAGAAAAATAATGACCCAGGATACCATTGCCCAAGAGTATTTAATAAAAAAGTTAATAATAAGTTCTGTCCACCATGGTTTTTAATTTATTTAAAGGTGTATTCATATATAGCAACAATTTGTATCCAGATTGCCCAGAGAAAACAGAAATTAGGGGCATTATTTTCTATATGTGTCAGCATACAATTAGTTCATGTAATTAGCTGCACTACCAAACATCTGAAATACAAGAGTCAGAGCTGATGTAAATTTCATTTGATATCTGTGGAAAAAGTGGTTAGCTCTTCCCGAGTAATTGCAGCAAAAGACTGACTTTAGTTGGGTCCTTCATCTGTATATCTTCCAAAAGGATTATCACGTAATTCCTGACATTAAATTCCAGACATTTACAGTTAGAATATAGAAGACCTTTACAGTGTCATTCACAGCAGCTAAAATTCCTTCTGTAACTATTTCCTATGTTAAGTATAGGGAAGGCTACATATGCTACAGCCAAGGCAAACACATATTTAAGATATGGTAGACATTCAGTTTTAATGGAACACATTTTGGCAAAAGCAGTTGTTTGCTTTTAGGAAGAGATCAATTTTGTGTACCTCTATTGTGGTCAGTTGTCTGGATTTTCCACAGACTCATTTATAATAGTTCTTGCAGGGATATTAGTGTGTAGCATAGTGTAGACTGTAATCCACCCATGGGCTTACTGTCAGAGGCAAATGAGATACAAAAAGTAAGCAAAATTAAACATAAGTTAATATATAGTCACTTCATTGCAGCAATTAAAGTCTGTTTTAGTTCAAACACCAATGTACAGTAAGCAATTTGTTCTGTCTTCTTAAAGAGATTAAACTGTAATTCAGTAACCTGTGTTTAAACAGCTAATGTAAGTTATTGGAGTATATTACTATTTCTTGTGTATTTATAAATTGCTGAATATATGTCTAGGATTGTTTTCGTAAAGAAAAAAAATAAGTCATTGGAGAATAGATTAATTTGACTTCACATTACATATCTAATATGTTGGGTTTGTTGTGTCAGTGGAAGATCCAGACATTAATTAGCACTTATGAGCACTGCCATTTGATCTTTCCCTGAGAAGCCATGTTGGGAAGATTTGAATAAGTAGTCCTTACAGACATCCTCAAGAAGATACTTATGAAAGTCAAACCTTAGGGTTCAATTTTAGTTGTGAATTGGCTCAACAGGCTTCTCTAAACTCAAATAAAATTATTTACCCTCCACATTTAATACATAAACAGGAACAAATCTTTTGGATTTGGTACCAGTTCTTGAAACATGACCAGGAAAGTGGACAGAGCAGTTTTTCACTGCTGGTTGTTCCTCTCCCCATGAGTAACGCTCACTGGAGTTTCTGGTTCAGTAGCTCATGTTTCTGAAACCTTGCAACTGTTACACAGTAATTCTTCAGCAAGAGCAAATTTTATAACTACAGGTCTAGATATATGTCCTCATTGTGTGTTAGAGTGCTATGCAGAACAAACAGGTGTGGCGTGACAAGTGCTAGGAAACCTACCTGAGACAGGTATGTGGACCTTTAGGGTTTCTGGTACTCCAGAGGTGGCTTGAGGTAGATACAACATGGAATTACCTCACAGGGAGTGGGTCTAGAGACCGGGTTTAAACATGTGTCTTCTTACTGACAGTAGCCCTCAAGACTAGCCTGACAGAGGAGTGCAACTTAATCAAGCCTGTACTTGAGATGAAAAAGAGCTAGAGAAAAAATATCAAAGGAGACTGCTATTATTATTATTAATAGTAAGTATAATATTTACTTATGAGCTTAAAACTCCTGAAATTAAAGATAAATGTACATGTCTTCCGTGGCTTGTATAATCGTATGCATATACAATCATCTATCGAGGAAAGTACATGTTTTTATATAAGTGTGTGTGTGTGTATGTCTGTGTGTGTGTATGCACACAAAGCATCTTGAGGTATTTTACAGTCTATCAAAAACATATTACTGTATTTTTATTGGATTACTAATATAATGTTATTACCTATCTCAATTACAATCAAAATATTTAAAGTACCTTGAAGTTACATATACACAGTCATGACAAAAAGAAAGGAAAAAGGTGGGAGAAATATCTGTAATGGGAAGTTCAGGGTAAGGTGTATTCATTAAGTTTGTTTTGCAATTGTCAGATGTGAATGTGGGTATCATAGAATCATAGAATAACCAGGTTGAAAGAGACCCACCAGATCATTGAGTCCAACCATTCCTATCAAACTCTAAACCATGCCCCTTAGCACCTCATCCACCGGTGCCTTAAACACCTCCAGGGAAGGTGACTCCATTTTCCAGCAAATGCTTATTATATTCTTCTGGTTCTCAATGTTTAATACAGTTGTTTTTAAAATTGTCTAGGATATACTGCTAGCATAGTCCTGAAATTAAGTAATTAAAACTTGGTACTGAAATACCAAATGGAAGCCTAACTCTGTCATTCTTAGTATAAGTATAATGCTTATTAATTATTCTTCTCTGATCTAGTATGGAAACTCATCACTTATCCTCTAGCCTTCAAAATGAAGCGTAGAAGACTGACAAGCAGGATTATTAAAATCTAATCAATTAAATGGATCTTTGAGATCTTCCAAATGAGGGCAAGGTGCTGGATAGCTTTGGGAAGTTTGTTTGCCCACAAATCTGTTTTCAACTTCATGCATATTTTAAACACCATATGTGAAGATAACGTCCCTTATGTAGGGAACAGGTCTCTTCAAGTGAGACTCTGATCCCACAAAAATTCCTGTGCTTGATTTAATGTAACTGGAAGTAGTTCTACTGATTTCAGTAAAACAAAGGAGTAGCTTAGATTTATATAGTCTTTTTTCATAAGGAAAAGCACAAATTAAATAAAAAGCAAAACAAACAGAAGTACAGTCCTAGGAAGCGGAAAGAAGTTTGGCAACTTGAATAAGGCCAAAATTTCATCATAAAGCCCTCTTGAAAAAATGTGCATCATAAATGACCTGAGATGGTCTCCTCATTGCCATTTAAAAGGTATACTCCCTTGGGAATTTCAAGCTTTTCTATATATCTTTTATTTTTATTTACCATTTTCTCTGTTCCAGATTGTAAATAGTGGTAAACAGAATTAGAAGGTAGGATAGTTTATTGAGTAGAATAATCTTGTAGGACTCAGTAGAATTCAATTTGCAAGATAAGAAGCTAAAAATCTAGGTTTCTTGACAATCTGGCACATTTTAGTTATTACCCTTTAGGGGAACTATTTTTAATTTTTTTAGCAAAATCTTGACTCACTTTGTACCAATAAAAACTATGATACCTCACCCCACTTTCAGAGACACCAATAATCTTTCCAATGGGTTGTTGGTTTATTTTTTTCTCCATCCTTAGTTTTATTACAACAGTAAAGGGATTTATTTTTTTTTAAAAAAGCCAATAAACTTATTTTCAGTCAGTCCTGCACTGTCTTTTATTATTATCGGTCTCCTATAGCCTTAGGCACCTAATTTGAATTCATATTTAACATCATAATAGATCTTATCTAACCATTTTCTTAAGGAACTTTTATGTGGCATCTGTTAGGCTGGAACATTCAAAAATACTTCTGAAGGAAGTTGTCTTTCTCTTTGGGGCACTTTCGAACGTACCACCTGTGGGTGCCATTTCCTGGTGTTCAGCTGCGTGCACTCTGCAGGTGAACACTCACATATCTTTTATTCTGAGAATCATCTTTTCAAATATCTTCCACTGTAATTTCTTTCTTAAAAGTCTCCTAGAATCTCATCCAGCTACATTACTAAGCATGAGCCAAGCTTTACATTGACTTCAGTAAGACTACTCAATGCTTGAAGTTATATGCTATAAAAAAATATGTTTTCTGAGACTGGAAATTTGATTGAGATGATTTCAATAGATTAGATATTTGATTGCAGGAACAAGGGACATTTGCTAATAAAATATTTTAAGTAAAACTTGAAAATGGTGAGTGAAATTAGCAACATTTTGCCTGATTTTTCTCCTTTGGACAATATAACAGTGTGCGCTGTCTGGATTCAGAATTTGTGTGCTATTTGTTCAATAACAGACATGTATAAATATTTTTATGCTGTACTACATGACAGGTGTGTTAAAACTAATGGAACTAACTCTAGAAAGAGTCCAGCACTCTGGTTTTTCTACATTAAAGCGCATTCTAATCAATTTTAATGCAGTATAAAGATTTGCAGGGTGAGAGGAAATGGCCTCAAGCTCCGCCAGGGGAGATTTAAGCTGGACATTAGGAAAAAAATTTTCACTGAAAGGGTCATTGGGCACTGGAAGAGGCTGCCCAGGGAGGTGTTTGAGTCACCTTCCCTGGAGGTGTTTAAGGCACAGGTGGACAAGGTGCTGAGGGGCATGGTTTAGTGTTTGATAGGAATGGTTGGACTCGATGATCCGGTGGGTCTCTTCCAACCTGGTTATTCTATGATTCTATGATTCTATATTTTGTCTGATAGAGAAGATAGAAAAGCAAGTGGAAGAGTAAAGGTCTACAACATGAAATTTAAAAAAGAGTAAAGGACTGTATTCAGAAAGTGATATCCATAAACACTGTGAGAAAAAAAGTAAAGGATAAGACTTGTACAGGAGAGTACACAACAGGGTGACACAAATTTGTAAAGGTTTAAAAAGTATCTTTAAAACACCAGAAATGAAAAGAAAACATGGATACAATGAAGCTGTTTAAGTATTCCTATGTCGTACTACTGAAAAGTGCATTTAACGAATTTCATAAACCTTCCACATTTTTAAACCCATGTAAACATAACTTCACAAAATGTATCTACAGTCACTATAAATCAAAGCAGTTTTAAGATCTTTTTGTTGTTTCAAACCACTAATAAAGAATTTTATGGATCCACTATTCACCTATAGCAGTGTTACTGTGTTCAAATGTAAAAAGTGTAAATATTTCAGTGCTTTGAGGAGGTTTGCAATTTTTTTTTAACCTGGGCACTTTCAATAGTTTCTGAACAGTAAGAGAACTTGGTTAAGATGCTTTGAGTCAGCTGATACACAAATAATATATCTGTATCTGCAAATATTCATTCTTCATATTTCAAAAATTGCTTTTACATGTTCAAAAGGTAGAGTTATAGAACACAACATTGCACAATAAACAAAGCCCATATTTTCGGAACAATGGATAATCTTGTCTATCTTAGCATCTTCTATTCTATTTCGTGCTAATAGCCATCAATTTATCTTTTTATTTGCTACTTATTTATTATCCCTAGCATCTTGACACTCTTCAGATAAACAGACCTTAAAACTGATGAGGTTTTTTTTCATCAGTTGAAACTATTTATTTCACATAACATACCCTTTTCCACTTGCTCTTGCTCAGTGTTGCTCAACCTGTATCAAAGCCAAAGTCTGGAAGAGAAAGAAAAAGAAAATGGCAACAATCCTGTCCTTAGGCTTAGAGATTAAAGATAATTTTGCTATTAGACATGATGAAGTGATTTGCATTGCAATTTTACATCCTAGTGAATTACTAAATGTGGTCTCAGCACAATGTCACCTCGGTTATCCACAACAGACAGGGAAGCCGTTTTTGTTATTTATGTGTTTTGAAGGCAGAAGGACCTTGTCATCCTAAATGCAATGAAGAATATTCATCCCTCAAGAAAGCATGGATGTTTTATCATTGATATAGAATACAGCCAGCACCATCAAGAATTCCCACCCAGCATTAAGAAATAAATCTGAAGAAGAGGAGAAGGTATAGTGGCCTATACAATGTCCCAGATCTTTAAAAACAGGGAACTAAACAACTTTGTGCTTCTCAGAGCAAACAAGAAACTTCCCTTTGATTTAATGTTTGCAAATTCAGTGTGTTGTTACTAGTAAATGAAATAACATTTTAAAAAGTGCCTCTTCAAATGACTCGTCCACTTGTTCTTCCAAGATGCACATTTATTATGACAGGCCACATGCAGCTTTTGTATGAGTTTATTTCGTATGGATTTAAAATGCTGATATACTATGAGTTCACAGGAGGATACAGAAACAGCTTTTTGCATTGTATTTGATTCACAGGAATTTCACCAAGTTTGCCTTAAGTGTAGGGTTCAAAGAAAATCCCAGTCATGTCTTCCAAATTTGGTTTGGATGAGATCCAAAACAATAAATCCTTCATCCTTTGTAGACATGTATTAGAGTACTATCCTATGTTCTGCAAGGTTGTATATTTAGAACTCATCCCAGGTCTTTTGAAAGTCTGTTTGAAGCAAGGTAAAAATTCGGGGCTGTAATTAAACCAGAACTGATGTAGATTTAGGCATAGCTTGCATTCAGTTGTGAATGATTTGCAGAATCCTAGGAGGTGGTATTAGGCCTTTCTGGTACTTTACACCATTAATAGTAGGTGTGAAGGAAGAAATCATGTTGGCCTGATTCTCTCTGTTAGCTGTAAATCCAGTTTCTCCCAGACATCTATGGCACGTTCTTACTGAACTTTGTCTAGAGGAAAGGTTAGTCCTACACAGAGAAATATAAATTTTGTTGCATCTGGTTTTGAATTTAATAAGGGATATCAGAATATGGATTAGGATAAAATCCTGGAAATGAAGAATACATTATAATCAGTTTCCTTCTTTAGTCCCTATGATTTTGATTTGTTCTTAGAGCAATAAAAGTCATGTAAAGATATGCTTTTGATTTTAGGCCACTTCTTTGACCATCTCAGAATTAACGTTTTCATTGTTCCTGTACTATAAGCTATCTTTTTCTAGTCTGTGCTTAGTACATTTATTATTCAGTTAGAGACTCTAATTCTATTCTGTAATGCTTGTGCTTTGGTGCTAGATTCTGCCATTTATTACTGAATTGTTTTAACACATAAGTATTCTTATTTTTTGGACTAGAGTCTTTCACTGACATAAATTAGATAACATTCACATGAAGAGTATAATTTCATGTGATATTCTTATTCAGCAAATGTTCATTTTCCTCATTTTAATTTCAATACCAGACAAGCATGCACATAATATATCTGCTTTATTTAATTTTAATTCTGATATATTTAATTGAATTCAAAAGTCATGTAGTCATTTTTTCCAGACCACTGATCCACATGCATGTTTTCTATCCTAGCTCGTTTGAGCTTTCCATCACAAGAAACCTCCATGGCAACTCAGTGTATAGAAACAAATGTGAGGTCACAAGACAATGGAAAAAACTCTTTCAAGTCAGTACACTGGCAAATTGCTCAGCTTCACAAGTAAAAAACCTTTCAAGATTTTTAATGCCAAAGTTCAGTACCAGTTAAACAATCACTTAAAGGTTCAATCAGCTTTTTTTTTGGTATGAAAAGGTAGTGTTTCAGAGTACACTTCTCTTTCTTACTTTTTCTTCTTCCTCCCTTAGAGATCCTCTATTTCAAATACATTTTAAGAATCTTCTTAGAATGACTTGTTTAAGAAAACTGAAATGTTGGCTACAGGAAACTATCTCCACTTGAAATGAGTAAAACTTTCAGAAGCAGTTAAGTCACATTGACTATCAGAGACAACAGACCTCAAGTCACATAAGATGTTTTCCAAAGAAACTATATGTTCTTTCATCATATAGGTATTTTGAAGGTCTTACCACAAGATCTCTTACTATTAAGAATATTCAGAAATGTAAAATGATTTTTAATCTTACCACTTATTAAGTCTGTGAGTCATCTTCAAGAAGTTAGTTTATATCCTATGCAGTAGATTCTTTGCAACTGGCCAACAAAACTCACTCTAACCTGCATTTAATTTCCTAAAACTGCATTTTTTTAAACAAAGGTAATCTGAGTTTAAATTTACATTTCAGTTTTAAGTGCATTCTTGCACTCAAGTGTGAAATTGCCTGTATAGAAAAGATGAACTCTTGCCTCTCTGTAGTTTCAATATAAATATCAGTTTGGTTTGTTTGGTTTTTTTTTTTTCTCCTGGGCTGCTTTGATACATGCTGAGGGGTTTTTCACCTGACGTTACAGGTGTGTTTGCATAATACTTACCCAACTTACGCTTAGCATCCTTAAAAAGTTTTAGGAAAAAATAGACACCTACTTTTCTTTAAATCAAATGATGTGTCAGTCGTATAACTGGAGCCTTGCATTTCAGGTAAAAAAGAATGTTGCAAGTCCTTGGGTCAATAAGGAAGTATTATTTGGATCTTCATGGAATTTACTTAGCACAAAAAGAGAGGGACAGTCTTTAAATTATTGAGCCATCTCTTCTAAAGTGACCAGAGGTTACTTCTGTTTCTTCTGAAGAAGTAACAGACTATTAAGCGTAAAGAAATAGCAGTTAGAGCATCACCGGAAAACTATATATTGTCTCAGACGTGAAGACAATAAAGCCCTAAAAGATGCAACAGAAATTAATATTAAGTCTGAACCATTCACAGACGAGCCACTCAGTCAGTTTCTCTCAAGAGAGACCTAATTGTGTAAATGCTGACACTGATAATCCTAGTCCCTCAAGGACCTTGCCAAAGATTCTGAAAATGTTATTCCCACAAAGGATTATTTCCTTTTACTATTACTCAAATAGAAGGAAAAAGTTGTCAGGTTTAATGTAGCTGTAAACTATAGTAAAAAGTTGCATTCTCAGCTTATTTTCAAGAGAGGAATGCAGAATGGTCCTGATAAGGTATAGACTTTACCATTGGAACCTTGTTTCCAGAAGTGACTACTGATCTGCACATCACCACTAACACTAGTGCAAAAGTACAGGACTGTGACTTTGCACTCAATTATCTCCTAAGTCTAAAACAACTGCAAAAATAAAGGAGTTGCAGCATTTTATGAAGATTGAAATGAGGGGTCTAAGCCACTTAACAAGCCCAGAAGCAGACATAAAAGAGCAATCCAGCTTTTGACTCCTGTTTCTACAGGTAGGTGACGATACTTAGAGAGCTCTCAGAAAAGCCTTGGGCTAAGGAAATCAGTGATGTGCAAATCAAAAACATTTAGAGGAAGTGTGGCTAATATAGATCAAAGGCACTTAGGTAAAAACAGACCAAATATCCCAGAGGTTTTGCCCCTTTAGAATGAGAAGCTCTTCCTATATCCCATCAGTATTTGCACAAGCTTAAAGGCTATAGAGACCTGGAAGAACAATGTATCAGAGAATTTCTGAGCTTGTAGAAAACAGGTGGGCAAAAACCTAGACAAGCCCATTTTATGGTCAGTTGTCCAATATCATAATAATTTTCCTCCTAGCTTTCTGTATTTAGAAAGAATTATTCTAGTGTGACAGCATTTGAAGAGAAGAGCACTAAGAATATCCTTCTGAACAAATTGCCAGTGGCACTGAACAAATTGCCAATGGCATACCAGAAGCACTTTGATAACTTATGTTGAAAATTTATATATAAGTAATGATACCTGGGGCTTATAACTTATTGAACATCTTCAGGTGATTTGGAAATAAAGAAAATAAAGCTGCTTCCCTTCTGCCTGTCTCCAAGTGTCAACAGGAATTATTTTCTCTAGAAAGATTTTCTCCGCACAGCATCATACCATAATGTTAAGCTTTCTAGAAAACAGAGACAGGCAAGTCAGCTTCTGACACTTTGTACATTTCTCTCCCACACAAGTCAGCATAAGCACAATTTCAAATCCATGTACCAAGTAACATCTGAGGTAACGAAAAGGAAAAATTTATTTTCTAGAAATGTAAAGCTTCTGTATTAAACCTATGTTAAGCCTCAGAACCCTCTAAATTAACTGCTGATTTTTTCAGAAATGTAGACATGCACATAATTTTGTCAGCCTCTAATGCTTATGAATAGAGTTCCTAAAGTCTCAGCTGTTTATAGTTTTTATAAATGGCAAACAAATGTGCAGCTATGTAACACTGAGAACTAAGTTCATTCTCCAGGCTGAGGTAAGCTGCTCAAGATGTCATGAGTAACAAGCTGTGTGGGAAAGACATGAAAATCTTGGGAACAGATGGAGAGATTCACTTCCTTGCAAAAGAGACCTCAAAATACAAAGAGCAGTATAAGCAAGATTCAGAAGTAGTCATATTCAGTCTTCAGAAAGTGATTGGGAAGAAACAATTCCTTGTGTGCATCGTTTATAAAGAACTGGAGGAATACTTCAAGAAAAAGGAAAGGGAATACATTTTATCAGTAGTCAGAACAAAGAGGTTTAGTTTCAGCTTTTAAGGAGTGTGGAGAACTGAATGTAGGTTTTTCATTACTGGGTCCCACAGGAACAGGGGAAATGCTGAAGACTTGGGACAGCAAAAATAAAATAAAAAATTCTGCATCTTCAAATATGGAGTTGCACTCCTTTTTCTTCTTTGGAAGATGTTCTGGAGACAACCTTTTAAACAGTGGACCTGATAGTATTGTCTACTAGACAGAATTGTCCTTTGTTTCCACTGTAAAACTTTGCCTTCAGCCTTCATAACCGTTGAAATACTTTCTTCTGTTGTCAGGTATCTACTTTTCTATATAAAACCTTACATTTTGTTTCACATTGATTTGTGGGAAAATACAGGAAAAAGACTTAACATGAGGAATACAGTTGCTAGAAGAAGGATAAAGAAAATATCTCTTGAGCTTAAAAAAAAATTATGCTAGTAGATTTTTCTTTGAGAAAAATTCTAGCCCTTTCTTAGAATCATAGAATCGTAGAATAGTTAGAGTTGGAAGGGACCTTAAAGGTCATATAGTTCCAACCTTTCTGACATGAACTGGGACATCCCACCAGCCCAGGCTGCCCAAGGCCCCATCCAGCCTGGCCTTAAACACCTCCAGGGATGGGGCAACCACAGCCTCCCTGGGCAGTCTATTCCAGTGTCTCACCACTCTCATGGCGAAGAAATTCTTCCTAACGTTTAGTCTAAATCTGCCCTTCTCCAGTTTACACCCATTGCCCCTCGTCTTATCACCATAAGCCTTTACGAATAGTCGATTCCCAGCTTTCTTGTAGCTCCTTTCAGGATCTCCATCTGGACTTTGAGCCATGCACCACTACTCTGACTATGACCCTTCAACCAGTTTCTTATCCACTGCACCATCCACCCATCAAATCCATATCTCTCCAATTCAGAGAGAAGGATGTTGTGGGGGACTGTGTCAAAGTCAGATCTCATTGATTTGAGTGAGTTAAGAGGCACTGATTTCTGAATCAACAGTATTGGCTGGTTCAGAAATCACTGGTACACTGGCTCTGGCTGCTGTCTTCTACCTAAGTTTGTGAATGCTAGCACAGACATCAAAGGGCAAAGCAGGCTGGTAACCCCTCAAAATCTTTCCTATGAGCCACGAGGATAAATACAAATGTACTATGCAAGGCACGAAGTGACTCTCAGCCCTGATGTAGAGCCAAGTAGAGCTCTGTGAGCTTGGGATGAAGGAATCCCCAGGAATTCCTTACATTAAGAAGCCAGTTCTCATTAAGTTAAATCTCGATTTTAATTATTGATTATGTCCAGGCTCAAGCAAATCATGAACTGGTATTTTTCTGTCTGCAGGACTGGGAAACACAGATAACAACTTGACTACCTCACACTTGTCACCAGAGTATTGGACAACTCAATTGAAAGGAAGGAGATGTTGGAGAAGTGTCACATAAACATTAGTATCACAGCAGAGTGATTGATAAGGTTTACAAGACATCTATGTATGTGCTTTGTGAATATCTTTTGAAGAAGTACATGCAAAGAATACAGCTTTAAGTGAGCAAAGGAATTTATATTGATACACTTCTATCAGCCTCTTCAATATATCCATCAAAAAGAAATGAGTAATATTTGTCATTTATTTTTCTCTCCTTCAGTTCATTCTACTTCTTCAGTGTTTTGCAACATAGCCAGCTGTTCCTGGGATTAAGGGTTGTGAGCCTTGGCTGTTAAGAGTTTTTTTCCATGAATCTTAAGTATCTTGAATCAAGTATATATGAAGACACAGCAATAAAATCAAGTGAAGCCACTGCACAGTACTTGGTTTCTTAAGCTATTTGTGCTCTCTACCTGTTCATGTTGGGCCTGTTTGTTGAGGTGTATTTATATTTTAAAGTATTGCTGTAGAAGTATTGGTGTCCCTGGCAGAGAAAGTCTTTTCATTCTCTGTTTTCATCACACTTAGACTGTGACTGCAATTCTTAGTCTTCTAATTAAAACAAATAAACTGTTTAGTGGTTTATTATTGGTTTGGGGGTTTTTCCACAGGAAAGTTACAGAAACTGAATTTACATTGCTAGGGATTTTAAACTCTGAACAAAAAATAAACATTTCATAAATTCCTTATTTTTGTGAAAGTACATGCTTAAAACGTAGAGGTTAGCAATACCAATTGCAAATAATAGAATCATAGAATAACCAGGTTGGAATAGACCCAGTTTGCCTTAACCTTTTACATATGGATTCCCCTTGCATTATTTTTCTATTAAATGATCTTGCTTGTATGTTGAAAATTTTGAGAAAGAGATTAGAATACTATTAATACATATGGTCATCAGTTTAGCAGTTCTGTACTTAAAAAGGTGAGTCAGGCACACAATGTTATTTTGTCCACATTGACATAAAATATTTGCTATGGAAGACAAGATGGAAATATTCCAGAACACCTATTCACCAACTGTGTTGTTGCTTTTATTTCTGAATTCTTTTTGCGATGCAAATCTTTTCACAGCTGTTGCTTGTAAAACCAACTTGGATGCTACTTGGTTCAAAGAAACTATATTTTCCAACAATTCATAATTGTCTCATCTCAAGAACACAATGGGTTTATTTGTGTTTAGATTGGGCTATTTCGTTGATAACCCATGATAATAAACCACAGAAATCCCTTATAGAAATAGTTTTTAGCTTGCATAGCAATGTTTTGAAGAACTTGTGTCTTTCATTATTGCCCTCTTAATGATCTGTTTATAAAGGTTGAATGCAATTTTATGCATTAAAATTACTTTCAATACTAGTAAAAAATTGTTTTGATATATTTTTATTTTATTAGATTTTGAAAAGCATAATAACTTTTAAGTGTTACTTGGTTGTAATGCATCTTTGCTACTTCTTGAAAGTCTTCTTTAGAAGCAATATTATAACAAAGAAAATTATTAATTAATGCATAAAAATCTAATTAAAATAATTAATATTTTTTTATCTAAAGAGTTTCTTCCCCTTCTTTCTGTTCCAAGTGACAAGTTTTATTGAAGATATGTTTATAAGATGGCCATTGACATAGAAGAGTTATGAACTTTGTTTACAGTTTGGAGACAGGTAATAAGCATGTCTTTACTGATGCTTATGGCGTTCTGTAGAGATAACAATGATAGCACTGAACAGGATATAAAAATAGCTGGAAAACTGGTTTTCGCTGAACTCTGTTCTGTGTAACTCAGTTTCTGGTACTCATACTAGTCAAAAAAAATAAAGCTAAATTTGGTATTTTTAAACCACTCCTCAAGAATTAAACTTTTAAATATACATAGGAAGCCTATTGGAATCCATACACTGTTTTCAGATAATATGGTCTCTGAATCTTGATTTGTTTAACAAACATTGAGAAACAGGGCCTTCTAGGCACAATAGAGTAAACACTTCAGGATATGTTTGGATCTATTATCCCTGTTGAGAAAAGTACTTCAGCCATGGATTTATATACAGAACGTATGTTAAATACTTTCCTGAATTAGTAATGTTTGCTCACAATAGGTCCTAATTTTAATTAAATGTTTCCTACTAAGAATGAAAGGGGTAACTGAACAAACACACATTCAAAATGAGGCAATACAGGTTTGTTTATGCTGAGCTGCCCAGTCACAGCTATAGCTTAGCTCTTTGGCAAAACTCATTCATTCATGGAATGAATGTTTCATGGAATCATAGAATCATAGAATAACCAGGTTGGAAGAGACCCACCAGATCATAGAGTCCAACCATTCCTATCAAATGCATAGAATCATAGAATAACCAGGTTGGAAGAGACTTTCTTACAGTGACTGTGAGAATTTTTTAATGTGCTTTTATGCACAAGCTTCATCTCGTCTACTTATAAGTACATTAGCTAATTATTGAAGAGTTTATGTTTTCCATTTTCTTCCTTTCCCATTATTTTGCTCGTATTTTACTTAATTCATTATGCCCATATTAATTCATCCCTGTTAGTTCCCATCATGCTTATTCAATATAAATATAATTCTTATTTATGATACCATGTATGTTAGAATTGCAAATTTATGGCATTTCTTTATCAGTGGTAAAGAGCTGTACTACGTATGATATTTTCCCTTTCATTCCTTTTAGTTTCCTTAGTATATCAATAGTCAGTCAAGAAATCAGAAGCCATGAAAATGGCAAAAGTAGTAAATAATTTTTAGGTTGTATTGCTGAATCAGACTGTATCAGGTAAAAAATTTGAATAAAATTCTGAGGTATTTTGCTTAACTTTGACTAGGAGATTTCCAGCAGAAATTGTTTTACCTTTAAAAAAAATCTGGAATACCAATATGTAAATACCTTCTGGTGTGATTTGTTAGGTATTTTTCCCTGAAAATGTCAGGTTTTTTCCCAATTCGTAACTTCACCAAGCAATTGAATGACAAGAAACATGAATATTTAAGCACATGTATATAATACTATTTGAGAAAGGAGAGTCAAATTACGTGGCTTGACATAAATTCCTGCTACAAAGAGGAAAGATATTTCTGATCACAAATATTTTAACTAAACTAAAGACACTACTACTGAAAGGTTTTTTTAGTCACTGGCCTAAAGAAACTCCCTGTTTTAGTGACTCCCAAACATAGATTTGTGAGGCCATGCCTAGCAGGCTATAGATCATTCATTTTTATATTGTTTTCCATTCTAGTCTTCATTATAAGTGTTCATGTCCTGTGAAATAGTCAGTAGTGATCTAAAATATTTGGGACCCACTGAGGTATTGCTTCAAGTATGCTATGCTATGCTATGCGATACTCAATGTAGTTATCTGTTGGGAAAGATTTTTGTTGTCTTTCCAAAAAGTTAGCAAAAAATCAAGTCCATCAGTATTTTAATTCTGCATGATAAATCTAGAGTGGTGAAAGCTATCGTCAATGAGCTTTAAATACCAATCCAAGACTTTTGGGGGAAAGACAAAAAAAAGAAAAGAAGTTTGAGTCTATAAGTTAATTCAGAAAAACCTAACACACATAATTCACTTTATTAAAAAAAAATATTTGTACACACATACATATTTCTTTCCAACATGGAAAAATATTACCCTCTAGCAAACTAATTCTAGTTTGTGTTGGATCATATTGTATGGCTAATGTTTAAAACGGTACCATGGTTTCTGCATATTTTTGGTTATATTTGACAAGCAGTATTGAAATAAAGGACCATGATGTCTCATCTTTTTCTCAGTTTCCCATTGCATTCATTGATTCTGGTTTCAGCACCATAACTCTAAAGCATGTAAAGCCTACCCACCAAAAGATTCAGTAAGTTTTGTCACAAGAAGGGGCAACGGCTGTGAAGTTGGCAATATGCTCCCTAGGTGCATCAGCAAGCAGTCTCAATAAAGCCTAGAGATATCCAGTTATGTGTTAGAAGAATTTTACTCAGGAAAAACAGGGCTGGATCCAGTACTGTAAAAATTGAATACACTCTCCTTACTTGAAGAGCTAAAGAGAGAGGATGTAATCTTTGCTCTTAGCAAAATGACAAATTAAGTTATCAATACTTACCTCAAATAGCAGGCCCACAGGAGAGTTTCTACCAGTTCAGATATTGCAGTTCTAATCCCTTTCTACCAGTATGTATCATTTTATTTTCCTGTTGATACCCAAGATATTTAAAGAACCAAGTCCTCCTAACATTAATGAAACTTGTGCAGGGATATTTCTCAGTTATTGATACTTGTCCACTCTACAACTGTTTGCCATATCTGGGATATCTATGAAAATCAAGGATTACAATTATTTATACTGCTTCTTTTTCAATTATTTTTTCTCATTATTCATCAGAAGTCACAAATTTATTTCATCTTATTTATATTTACTACAATAGAATCTCCATAAAAAGAGGTGTTCATTAATTGGATAATATATTCTCAGAAATCAGGGAATATAAGGCAATAAAAGGAAGGCAGTTTTACTTTGGTAGCCTGTAGAGTGGAAGGGTCAACAGCATTATTGAACTGGTTTATTAAATATAGCAAACACAAATTCCACAATATAATCAATATTTGACTACCTTTCAATATAGATCCTGTTTCATTGGAAAGCTCAGGTAATTTCAAAATCTGCATTACAATATGAATTATTATGTAGCTGCATCTGTTTAAAATGTGTATTTTCTTCAACCAATTCACCCTTTTGTGAGACTGTAGAGACCTGGATTATCTGTCTCTGAAAGGAAAATGGCTGCAGTGAATCTTTCTGTGTGAACTTCTGGAAACTATAGTGTTAGATGGAGTGATAAAACTTGCACTTTTATTTTGCACCACAAAACAGGAAATTTTCCTGTAAAGCCAAAGGTCAACTTTTTTAGCAGCAAAACGAGTGAGCAGAATTGGAACAGAGTATAGCTCAACACTGGGTTTCATTAGCACAGGAGGTGACTGAAATAAGTTGTGCTGCTTATCTCCTCGTATCGGACTTGAGCCAGACATATTAAAAGCCTGAGTGTGCAAAATTCATTCACAGTGTCTGCTTGTACCATTAGAAAACTATCATGCTCTCACAAGTGTTTTGCTACAGTTACTTAACACTCATGTCCAGGGACACAGTGCCTCTGTGGTTGTGAATGCCATTTTAAAAGAGCATTGCAGAATTAGGTAAGTGAATGATATAGCTTTTTGAGCCAAGCACTTAGGACTATTGGCTCCTAGTATATCAATAGAGCATCTGGAGGAGTATTGAAGGCAGATGGTGAAAGTAAATACTCAGTTTTTAAATACACTAAGAGAGGTACAATACAAGTATAGTGCCCTGAGAGTCTGGAGATTTGGTTTAAGTTGCTCAGCAATAAGGTGCCTCAACAGATATTTTGACAGGTTTGAGTAAGCCTAAGAAAATCCTCCATGTACCCTTCTGAGGTTACCTAAGTGCTCTCTTTGAGACCTAGTAAGACTGATCTCTGCCACCTCCATCACGTCATAGAATCATAGAATGTTTTGGATTGGAAGGGACCTTAAAGACCACCCAGTTCCAACCCCCCTGACTTGGACAGAGATACCTCCCACTAGAATAGGGATACATCCCACTACACCAGGCTCCTCAAAGCCTCATCCAACCTAGCCTTGAACCCTTCCACAACTTTCCCAGGCAAGTTGTTCCAGTGTCTCACCAGCTTCATGATGAAGAATTTCTTCCTGCCATCTAATCTAAATCTTCCCCTTTCCAATTTAAAGCCATTCCCCCTAGTCCTATCACTACATGCCGTTGTAAGATGTTCCTCTCTAACTTTCTTGTAGGACCCCTGCAGGTACTGGAAGGCAGCTATAAAGTCTACTCAGAACCTTCTCTTCCTCAGGTTGAACAACTCCAACTGTCTCAGCCTGTCCTCATGGCAGAGGTGCTCCAGGCCTCTGGCCATCCTTGTGGTCCTCCTCTGGGCCCATTCCAACAGCTCCATGTTTTTCTTATGTTGAGGATTCCAGAACTGGACTCAGTACTCCAGATGGGATCTCGCAAGGGTGGAGTAGAGAGGGAGAATGACCTCCTTCAACCTACTGGCCACGCTTTTTTAGACGCAGCCCAGGACATGGTTGGCCTTCTGGGCTGTGAGAGCACATTATCACCTCATGTCAAGCTTCTCATCAATTAGCATCTCCATGCACTTCTCCACAGGGCTGCTCTCAATCACATTGTCCCCCATCCTGTATTGAAACCACAGATTGCCCTAGTACAGGTGTAGGACCTTGCACTTGGCCTTGTTGAGCCTCATGAGGTTGACATAGGTCCGCTTCTCCAGGTTCTTCATGTCCCCTTGTGTGGCATCCTATCCTTCCGCTGTGACAGCTGGAACGCTTGGCTTGCTGTCGTCAAATTTTCTTCTTGAAAATGAGTGGGATCAGCTTCAGTGTTAATTATAGGTGTTTGCTTAGGGTGTCTGTTCTTGGAAACATGGTATTGAGTTGGTTAGCTTACTCAAACACAGTCCTTTGAAGTCAAAATGATTGGATTTTTGTTTTGTAGGTTCTGGAGCATAAGTTTGTAGACAAAACTGACACTCTTGATGCAAACTCATACATTAAGCTATCTCACTGTGTAAAAAATGTCTATAAAGTTCAGAAAGTACAAAACATGGAGAGGTGGGAAACTGTTAGTGTAAGGACTGATCTTATGAAATAAAAGCAGCAAATAGTGGAGAATTATAAAAAGGTTAAATGTGAAAGTTTGTGATATTTGCAGTTGTAGTCTGTAAGGAAGCAGATACACTTATCTTTAAACACATGGCAACATTTTGAATATTTTTTCTTGTTCCAAACAACAAACAGAGTGGAAGGATGTTGCGTGTCTGGCACGTTATCCTCTGCCCTATGATTTTGTTGGCAGGCTGTTTGCTGTGACTGACATCAGTAGTAGGTCAGATAGTTTACAAAAAAAGGGGCACTGAATCTTGGCAGTCCACCCAGCAGTAAGGACACAGACGTTTCTAGTTTAATTAGTGAAATAAAGTAGTGAACCACTAGTTTTCCCTAGAGAACCTTAGAGTAAGTGATTCATCAGATCATTGGAGCTTGTGTCATTCACAGTCTGAGGAGTTGTTGACCACTATGCTTTTGTATGCCAGGCTCTATTGCTGGGAACATGCAAATAAAAGGTTTCAGGGAAGTCTTTCTGGAGTTTTATTTACAAAGTACGGAAAGTCAATAAAAAAATAGCTCCCACGCACACTAAACATCATTCTTCTCTTTGTTGTATAATTTGAATGCACAGATATTTCAGAGGAAGAACTTCTGCAGAATCAAAGGGCACTTGAAACTTCAGGTAGTCTTGCTCAGCCTAGTTCCTGCTGAACCAATTTTTTCCTTGCAGGTGAAGACAAAAAAAAGGAAAAAGGAGTTGCAATGTTACTGCCATCACAGGAGCTTTTTGTGTATTGTAGCAACCTCTGTTTCTCTCAAACTGTCCACTGTTTTATATAATCAGACTTCTGAGAATTTATAGGCTGATGCCCATTTTATTGTTGTTTTTCTCCTCACAAATGATTGTGTCATCCCACACAGTGGATTTCCTGTTTATATCACAGTTGTGGTGAGGTGATCTTTTGGCTTGGCTGATATATTTTAGATGTATATTCACACAGAGAGACAACTAGAACAGACCCGAGAGTAAATATGGAATAAACCTATATTGTAAAACTTAGAAAAAATGTAAAGAATTTGATACAAAGAAATATGGTAAATTATAGCTGTGCTATTCAAACTTGTGGAAAATAATAAGATTTCTTTTACATTTAAAGGTCGATGTGTGACATGTAGCAAAGATACACTTACTAGTGTCTAGAGAAACAGGCCACTTTGCTTGCAAAAAATTAATTGACTGATATATTTGGGTGGCTGACAGAAGTCATGGCAATTATGCTTCTAGTGTAAACAAGTTGGGTTTTGCTACAAATTCATTATTTAGTGTTCTTAGAAACATTTTTTGTTTAAAATCCTCATATAAAAATGAGTGAGACCCATAGATTTGTATCTGTGATGCAGTTAAACTATTTTGTTTCTTGTCAATCAAAGTCACAGAGATCAGGACACAGCAGCCAGCTCCCAGAGTACTCATAATTCTCTGGCAGGCCACCAGTCATCTGCAGATCACAAAGTGAGTGACACTTCTCCAGAGAAGACTAGCCCACATGTATATTCTTATTACAAACAGCTTTCCTGAGTATCACCAGATTAGAAGACCCTTGGTATGATCAATATTATTTATATCATTGGTTCAAAACAATGTGAATGGCAGAAGGCAAGAGAGGAAAGAGTCAATATGCCTGTCTCAGGGAATGTTTGCAGGAAGTCTCCAGGTGGTATCAGTAAGTAGATGTGCCCAATGGATGATGTGTAGGGCCTAATCTGAAAAATAATACAACCAGGTATGTTAAATGAGGACTCGAACTCTCATTTTCATAGAATCATAGAATAACCAGGTTGGAAGAGTCCCACCGGATCGTTGAGTCCAACCATTTTCACTGAAAGGAAGTGTAAACTCACTTAGCTGAGCCATTACTTAACCAGAGAGGGAAGAGAAAGCAAAGAAAGGAGTACAGTAGCCGAGTATTTTATTGTTGTCTGATGAAGCTGGTGTTTCCACATAAATAACTGAATTATATTGCTTTGAAAAAGAAACTGGGTATAGTACAATGGCAGTCTGTAACTAGGATCAGATACAACTTGAGAGTCATAGTGCAAAAGTACAACGGTCCTGCAGTTGCAAATTTGCAAAAAAGTCATTGTTCAAGCTGGTCATCAGGGTGCACGTGATAGAACCATGGCTAAGAAAACAGAAAGGCAATTTCACTTATCTTTGGACCACAATAACTTTAATCTCTGTAATCCTTAAACTGAACTGATGTTTTGATTCAAGTTACTGGCTGTTGTGGCTTGAGAAAGATGGGTTTATATGTCCTTAGTGTATTATTGCATACTGTGCATTTTATATACAAAGCTGAGAGAGCTGCAGTTACTCATCTGACAGATATGAAAATTACATTAACATTCCTTTCCTGCATGGCCTCAAAATCTGTCTTCTGTTTTTTACTAGGAAAGCCAATGTTTTACTAACAAAGTCATTCTGAGGTTACAGGTCAATGATTTAACTGTCTCCAAATCACTCCCCCAGTGATCTGCGTGACTAGCTCGCCTGTTCATGTTAAATTTTAATGAAACACCTCTAACTTGGTGTTCGACCTCAAGTCGATGATATACAGCTTCTGTGGGAATAGAGCAAGCAAAGTATCATCTGCTGCTTTATCTTTATTCTTGATAACAGTTGCAGACTAATAAGCATATTTTTAAATGGCAATGGAGTACTGTGAATGTCACTAGCACTAAATACAGACAGGTTCTAAGTAGTTCACAGAAGAAGAAAAATCTTTGTGCAGCTAAATGTAACTAGAATTATTTATGGCTCACCATCTCTCTCTGCATCCTCTGAGTCTGCGTAGGAACAGGGATGGAGTTACAGTGAATGCAGAAACTGGGAAAAATCTTTGCTTTGCCTGGTATGAATGTATGTAGAGGCTTCTTGGATTTTGCATTTAGTGATCATACTTGTCTTTCTCAAATATCTTCTATTCCACTCTGTTGAAACAAGTGATAGAATACTGAAAAGATTCTGAACTTCAGTTGTGGTTTGGCACCCTGACACAATACAGACCAATAGTGAAAAGAGAGAGGTCTGAATTTTAGTTATATAAAATATTTTTCAATAGCATGAACAAACATTTTAAAAATTGATGTCTTTGCTACAAAGCGGACATTTGCAAGGGCTAGTAGACTATAAATCTTTGACAAATAGGTTATCTCCTTTGTCATTTCACAATTCTACTCCAAACCATTGAGAAGTTTGAGCTTTCAGGAAAGGAGGTGGGTTGAAAAGAGAGAAACTCAATATATTTCTCAGGAAAATATTAATCATATGGTTTGCATTACCCAAAGTGTTCAGAAGCCTACTATAGAAACATCTTCTCAAATGGTTTTGTAAAATTCTTAAGACATTGGAGTCTTCTGCTGGGAAACATTATGTGACCTTAAAAAAAACCAAATGTCCCTAGCTTCATCTACAATCAGTCATAAGAAGGTTTTAATTATGGAGTCACTTGTCATAGTTTGTGTTTGACTGAATGCTACAGTGAGTTATTACTCCAAAATTTATGGTAAGCTGCAAATACATGATCATTGGCAATGGACTCTCTTTCTTCAAATCACCTCCCTACACAGATGCATAAAACCCCAAGCTAACTAGGAAATGCAAGATCAAACATCTGTGAACCATATTTTATGCTACATACTACTAAGTCCTGTTTTGTTCTAGCATTAAGTATACCACATGAATTGAACATCATGTAACCTCATAAAAATGCAAGAAATAACACATATCACCCATGTATAAATGGTGATAACCATCAGTTAAATCTCTATTTAATGGATGTTCAAATCTTTGAGCTAGCTGCTAAGAACCTGATCTCTATAACATAATTTACTTTGTGTCAGTAAATTAAGTTGGCTGCAAGGTGACATTTTTAAAGGTTTATTAGACCATTCTTAAGGGAACTATTTCACTTTGGTCTTAAATAACTCAAATTAATGCTCCTCAGACTAGTGAAACAAATCAGTTTTACTTCTTGGGCAACTTCCAGTTTTATATCCACTTCATCCTTTGAATTTTCTGAAATCTATCTCAGATGTAGAGAAAGATTTTTACAACAGGATGCCACAAATAACTGTGAAGGAAGAGAATAGACTGGCTTTTGTGTGGCTACTGAAGAGAAAGGGTCTTGATATTTCCATGCAAAATGTTTATGAAGGAGCATTGACGTTAGGATCAAGAATTGATACAGATAGAATTGTGGGAAATCATCTTAACTGCAATGAAATCTTTCAAGTTTAATATACATCTGCTGGATGATACAAGATATAATTATGGATATCATGTCATATGAATATGACTACATTCCAAGAATTTGATGTAGATACAAAAAGTGGCATATTCCCAGCACCAAGGACTACAAAAGGTTCTGCAGGTTTGATTGGTGTAATGTTGCATTTACAAGGATGAACTGACAACTGGACTAAGTATCTCTAACAAAATAATTTAGAGGAAAGGATAAGTTTGAGAAGCATGGAGGTTAAAAAGAATCAAAACACACAGCCATGTCTCTGTGTTACATTAACTCCTTCATTTGTTGGTGAAATTGCCCATGGGGACATGTCTCTGTTAAATGGTTGTTATCTTTTTAAATGCTGCCAAAGACTGGGGGGGGAAACTATGTGAGGAATGCAATTAAGGAGAAACAACTGTAAGGATTATCATCACAGAATTTGATGTTTTACTTTGTCAAGAAAGATGTTAATGACTTTGAGTCATCAAGAATATCATTATCTTGTTCTGAAAGGCTAGAGCAGACCATCTCCTACAATTAATTTATTTTTTTATTGGTTTGTACCTAATAAACAGTGAAATGATAGGCCACACAAATGACAAAGCAGTCTATCTACAGAGAAGATAGAAAGATATCAGGAGAGGTAGATCTGTAGCATTCTTACCTCTAGTGGCTTTAAAAACAAGTCTTTCCAGCCTCTACAGAGCTAGCTGCGGATGAATCGAAGTGACAAGGTATGTAGCAGCACATCCAGCCAGAGGGATGGCTGCACAGTTGTCACAGATGGAATTTACAAAACTTTTGTTTACCAACAATTTAGAATGTGTTAAGGTAATATTTAAAAATTCCTATTAACACTTAATGATCAACTGATTAGCAATGTAATTAAAATATTCACCAAGATTTATCAGTTTTAAGAAGCACTGATATGTCTATCATACTGTATATGATGATAATGGAAATTCTAAGTGATAAAGCTGATTTGTATTTTTGTTTTCCTATAGTGACAGGCAGTTAAAGTTTTCTAATTTTTGGCACAACTCAGCTAACTTGTCTTCTCTAACTATAAGAATGATGTTAAAATATATCTAGCCTGAGAACATGAAAAAAAAAATAAAAGAATCCTTCTTCAGCCATAACATTTTTCCTCATACAACTACTGGCATTTATTTACTTCAACTTCATTACATACATTTAATATTTAACAAGAACAACAGCAAAAGGCCCAGTACAGTATCTCAAAAATTATGTGATATCGTCTATTCATTATGCTGGCTTGTTTCTACTTTCAAAAACACAGGGATGATTGTTATTTAACATTAATTGCACATTGTTTAAAGGCTTATTCCACTTCTCAAACTACCCTTCAGACAACTTTACTTTTCACAATGTGTTATGGTACACCAAACATATATTTGGAATTACTAATCTGTGCATGTGTAAGAGTAACACAGAGAATATTTGGCCTCTATAAAATAAACCAATGCAATATTAATTTAAATAATGGCTACAGACTTCTAGTATTAGTCTTTTCAACTGTTAACTTAATAATGTAATTTCTTTCAGAAGATGCAAAAATCATGGACCTTGCCACAACCTTTTTTGCCTTTACACTTCAAGACAGAGACATCCTCAAAGATACTCTTTTAAGTGGCCTGCATTTCCTAGTCACATCTGGCCTGCTCTGCTGAGAAGTCTAGATTTTTCTTAGCAACATTAATATAACTCTGTTAGTATCAGTCACAATACTTTAATTTTTCTTTTACCTTCATTAATAATCTTTTTGACAAAAGTATTCAAAATAATTGATTTGGAGTGTCAGGTATATGTATAATATAATATAATGCAGCAGAAGATCTTCAAACTACAAATATTTAAATGCTTAAATAATGTTCCCTTCGGAGCAAAATTTTGACTCTTAAGAGAACTACAATGAATAAAACTGAATTACCTACAGAGTTTGGTAATATGTGGATCTGGGATGAGAAATTTGAATACATATTTTAACTATATAGAATTTCAGTTTATGACCAGTGTCTGCCATTATCTCACCATGCATCACTGAGAAGAATTCTATCTTCTTGATGTGAGGGATAATTATATTCCTTGGTCTGCTGGCTGTGCTGCTATTAATACATCCTAGGATGCCATTGGCTCTCTTTGCTAGTAGTGTGTATCTAACAAATTTTTAGCTTCCTGTTCACAATGACCTCTTCTGCCTTTTCAGACTCTACAAAGACCCTTGCCTGTATTATTTTAAGACTTTATTCTGTCCTAAGTTGAGGGCTTTGCGTTTCTTCTGGCTGAATTTCATAAAACTCCTGTTGTCTCATTGCTCCAGCTTTCCAGAGTTCACCTGACCCTACCCATCTACTACCCCCTAGCTGTAATTTTCAACTGGCTTAATGGGGCACATGCCTTCTTCTCCTCTGTATTGTTAGCACATGTATTAAGCATAAAATGTCCCAAGACTGACCCTTGAGGAACTCCACATGTAACAAGCCTCCAAGTGGAAGTCTTTAATCCATATGCTCTAAAACCAGCAATCCAATCAATTTTTCATTGTTACATTTCATATTTAGGTGTTACTGGGTTTATTGTTGTGAAAAAAAATAAAAAGGAAATGACCTAAACCTAGAAATTACTTGTGGCATAACTGTGCTTGGAAAGGATATCCGTTACACAGAGCTGATAAATTATGTTAATGAAATGCAATACAAAATATGCTAAATGTGTGCTAAAGCACATGGAAGACAGGGAAGTGATTAGTGGCAGCCAGCATGGCTTTAGCAAGGGCAAGTCATTTCTGGCCAACTTAGTGGCGTTCTATGTTGGGGTAACCACAGCAGTAGACACGGGAAAAACAGTTCATGTAATCTATCTGGATTTTGTAAAGCCTTTGACATGGTCCCCCACAACTTCCTTCTCTCTAAATTGGAGAGAGATTGATTTGATGGATGGATGATTCGGTGGATAAGAAATCGGTTGGACAGTCTTACTCAGAGATTACTGGTCAATGGCTCAATGTCCAGATGGAGATCTGTGACTAGTGGTGCCCCTCAGGGATCCCTACTGGCACCAGTGCTGTTTAGTATTTTCAACAATGATATAGACAGCAAGGTCAAGTGCACCCTCAGCAAGTTTGCAGATAACACCAAGCTGAGAGGTGCAGTTGCCACATCAGAAGGTTGGAATGTCGTCCAGAGGGACCTGTACAAGTCGGAGAAGTGGACCTGTGTGAACCTTAGGAAGTTCAACAAGGCCAAGTGCAAGGTCCTACACCTGGGTCAGGGCAATTGACAGTTTCAGTAAAGGAAGGGGGATGATGTGATTGAGAGCAACCTTGTAGAGGAGGACTTGGGGTTGATGATTGATGAGAAGCTCAACATGGCTGGCAATGCATGCTTGCAGCCCAAGAAGCCGACTGTATCCTGGGCTGCATCAAAAGACACGAAGCCAGCATGTAGAGGTAGGTGATTCTGCCCCTCTGTTCCTCTCTCGTGAGACCCCACCTGGACTATTGTGTCCAGTTCTGGAATCCTCAACAGAAAAAGGATATGGAACTTTTAGAACAGGTCCAGAGGAGGGTTACAAAGATGATCAGAGGACTGGAGTACCTCCCATATGAGGACAGGCTGAGAGAGTTGGGTTGTTCAGCCTGGAGAGAAGAGAAGGCTCTGAGTAGACCTTATAGCAACTTTCCAGTACATGAAGGGGTCCTACAAGAAAGCTGAGGAGGGACTTTGTACAAAGGCATGTTAGTAATAGAACTAAGGGGAATGCCTATAAATTGGAGAGGGGAAGATTTAGACTAGACATTAAGAAGAAATTCTTCACAATGAGGGTGGTGAGGCACTGGAACAAGTTGCCCAAGGAAGTTGTGGATGCCCCTTCCCTGGAAGTGTTCAAGGCTGGATTGGATGCGACCTTGAGCAGCCTTATCTAGTGGAGGTGCCCCTGCTCATTGCAAGGGTGTTGGAACTAGGTGGTCTTTAATGTCCCTTCCAACTCAAACCATTCTATGATTCTATGATTTAATAGTAGGAGTAAAATGAAGCTAGTGCATGGTTTCACATATTTGTTATCAAGAAAGGAAACATTTTCTTCTTTGTTACTCTTCCCTAGTACTAGGAAAAGTTCTACTACTATTTTACCTACAGTTTTAAAGGAACAATTCTAAAAAGATCAAAGATTTAGCAGTTTAGGCAACAGTCTGAGGGATGAAAATATAATGTGCTGTTAATGAGATCTGCCTTACCCAGAAGGAAATCTTACTGAGAGACATAAACACTAGAAACAAACTACAGGAAATCCAGGTGTGACATCAGCACATGCAGCTGTGCTCATGCAGAAGCCAGATGTGCTGAAACAACCAGTGGCCAGGCATACCTAAATTTACCTGTGTTCTGTAGTTTGACTCGTAACACTGGTACTAACTGTTTTTACTGAGATTAAAGGACTAATCACATGAAAAGGAAAAGCTGTGCTCTGCTGTTGGAACTTTACTCCAAGTCTTGCATAATATCAGTGGAGGGAGGGCTCATCTTTATGCTTAGTTCCAGGAGTTGAAATATTTCATGAAAACCTAGTTTTCATTTTAATAGAAAAAGATGGGAGGAGAACAAACTCACTTATGTTTTTGATCTGTTTAGTGATATCAAAAAAAAAGTCTAAAATAATGACCAGATGGTACTTTATCTTCTCAGAAATAACAACAGAAAGAAAGAAGATACCACAGCATACTTTTTTAAAATTCTGTTTCTTTCTTTTTTTAGCATTCAGGACTCTTAAGCCAGAATTCTGATTATTTTGTGGCTTCACTTGTGATTTTTAGTGCTTATGGCTGTCGATTTTTTTAAACTGATTGAAGATGGGAAATGAAAATGTAGATGTAAATTCAAATTTTAATATAGATTTGCTTACTGGCATCTTTGTCAAAATCTAGTGATGACTGAGTAAGTTCTGATACACCTGAACTTTGTTCCATATATCAAACCTGAAATTAATCTTTTGTCGAGGAATTCTATTACAATGTTTGGTTCTCTTTTTTACTATTAAATTCGTATTCATTTACATTTTCCATTTAGAGCCAGGTCTGAGGGATAATTGCCAAAATACCTAAAAATATAGGTTCTTATGGTATTTTTGGCCTCATTTATCCTATTTTGGCACTTTAGATGGGCTATAATGGATTTATATTTCTGTCCTTTAACATTTCTGTGGTTTTACTCCCAATTTGCAATTCTTCGACAGATGCGTTTTGGACCACTTGTCCTCTCTCGGGATTTGTCTGTTTCCGATTGGTTTACTTGCCACGCTGTCTCACGTTACATATGGCACTAACATATAATAAATAGTAATTCATTTACAAAAATAGTTGCAAAGGGAAAGAGTTGTTTTTGCCATAGCTTCCTGACTTCTTTACCCAGTGTCCCCTGTGTGACTCTCACCTCCACAGCTCGGATCTGTTGAAGCACTTTCACAGAAGTATTCCTTTTAAAACCCATCTGTTTATTTTGGCATGATGGAGAAACAGGAATCTGGTTCTTAGGAGAGGAAAGACTAACCACATCACAGAGCCGATCTGAAGGACTGCCAGCTGCACTGGGAGGCAGCCCTGTAAGCGAATCCCCATGCTCGCCTCCACTTGTGCAGACAATTTACCTGCAAATTCTCTTGGAGGTAAGTTTGAAGAAAGGCATTAAGAATAAAAGAAAAAAATAAACAAGGAAGAATAGCTTCTCATAAAGTATATCATGAAGATTTTATGAAAGACTGGGGAAGAATGCTTTTAGAATGTTCTATACTTTAAGTGATCTCAACTCACAAAGTATTTTCTAGTCTGGCCTATGGTAAAGCATTTTGGTAAGTCAGCACTCTAGAGTCTGTATTTTGCATAAAGTAGACAAAAAAACTTATTCTGTATGCTTTTGATAGCATGCTTTAGAATTTCAAGACACAATTAAAGGCAAGAAGGCAGTGGAAGTATTGGAACTTTAGTTTTTTCAAGTTCTCCACACTTTTTGATTTATAGCATGTTGAAGTGCTCATAGATCTTACATGCACACACAGAAAGAATACTGACCTTAAAGGATAACAAAAATAAATGAGATAAATAAGAATTTGTTTCGGAAGCTCTTCTGAGTGTAACCTAGAGCTTCTAGATTATTCCCATGGTAGTTTTGATTCAAAGGCCTTTACTGCAAAATTTACAGCACGTGATATGTATCAGATTATCCAGTTTGGGGCGGGACCATACACACTATGAGGCAAACACTAGAAATACCTACACAGAAATGCAACTGACCTTAAAACAAAATTTAAGTTTTATTTTGAATTATTTCATTACCTATTGCAGTGCTAGTGCTGTATTTAAACAGTATTCTCCCAGACACATAGAAGTTTTTAGACTCCATGCCTTTTCCTCTAAACTTAGTTAGTCTGTTTCCTCTATTTATCTCCCACCACAGGTTATGCTTGCCAGAGCAGACAAGGAAATGGTATAATCATGGACATTTACTACTTCATTTGCAAACCGTGATGGGGGTACAGTCTGGAAGCTTGAATTGTTCTCTTAAAGATCTGATTTATTTTTACAAAGGCTAATGTCACTCATTTGGATCTTGATAACTCTATTGCCAGGTACAGCTTTGCAATGATAATCTTCTAAAAGAGAGAGACCCGAATCATTGTCTGGCACAATTTGCCACCCTGGGTAAATTGTAGGATGTTTAGTGTATGCAATCCAGACACGTAGTGTTTGCAAAGAAGCTCTAAATCTGAGTAGACAAGTGCAATCATGTCATAGGGACACAGCTAACCACAACTCAGGAACAAATTCTAGCAAGTCAGAGATTTTATTTGGGAACTGAACTACACACCTGTTTTGCTGGACCCTATTCATTTTAAATAGTAAAACTACTTCATAGTTTATTTAGTAATTTCTGTTATTCCTGTACAACATGTGTTCATACTAATGTTGAGGCAGCAGTATTGCATTTCATTTTAATAGCCCACTGTTTTTTTAAGTCTTGTCTTAACATATGTGGCATACTCGCACACACTATTCATTGTCCTGCCACTCTGCTTCTCAATAAGGCAAAGTGGTTATCCCAAACTCTGCAGATTACAGCTCCTTTAAAGTCCTGCCTAAGTGAGGTAAATAGGCCATAAAGAATAGAGAATGCTGGCAGAGGTAGAGGAAGAGAACCATTACTAGCCTGTTGTTTCAGTTTCTGAAAATGCATCAGAAGCATGCATATCAGGGTTTGGGGAAGCAGCCATGGAAATATTGCCATTTTCATAGTGGCAGGATGTTAAAAGAACAATATAATATCTTCTGTTTTTTTAAATCTGATATCCAATCAACAGAATCATTAAAGTTCTCTAGCACTGTGGCATCTTGCACGCAAAAGAGATGCCTATAGGTGAGGAATCAAACCTGAAGTACCACACACTCAAACTTCTTAAGACATGGAGCACTTCCAACAAAACCAAGTAAGGTGAGTCTAAGCCAACAAAGGAATCACGCTTTCCTACTCAATCATCTAAGAGTCTCCTCAGTACAAGTGAAGTTACTAAAGATGAGAATATACCACACCAAGGCCCTCTAGCTTTCTTAGAAATGTTTTTGTAAGGACGATGCTAATAGCTTAATGGAAATTTTGCCTGATAATTATTCTGTATGAAGATTCAAGAAGGATCTTAACTTATATGCATCTATATTTTTAAATATATTAAACACAAGGTATGTAGGATTGCAAGAATGTCTGTTTCCTGCGTTTTAAAATGATAACAAAATTTTACTTTGTCTTGTAAAATATATATCTACTACACAATCTAGAGACTGTTGGTTTCCCCAGCTGGCACTTACACTAAGGGAGACAGGGTTTTACAGGCCTACATGTCAGGAACAGGAAAATAACAAACGGGGACACACATTCATATGCATGGACTTGCATAACACAAACACACTAAGCAATTTCTGAGAATCTTTAATTTACTGTGGTCTTGTGGACATAGATGATACATTGTATCAAGATTTCTTTGATTGATCATAAAGTTTGTAAGTCTTAAGGTTTTCTGGGAAACAGAGGGTTAGAGGAAAAAAGACTCAGTCAAGATCACCTAGTTACAAAGCTAAGTGTTCCGCTGTAATAATTGAATGTGTCTGACAGCTGGAGAGACAGTGATTTTATTTTACTCAGCTGCTGACTCTAATCAGGAATAACTCCAAAAATGCTGTTTTGCAAACATCCCTTCTCTGCCCTTTCCTTCCTATTTTGAAGACCTCTTTCAGTTACATCAGACCACATGCCTACTCACTTTGTTGTCTAGTTTATTGTGAGACATTTTGAGTACTATCTTATCTGGAAAGAATAGGTGATAAGCCAGAAACCGTGTATGTTCCATGAAGGATTATGTTCTGGAACTAATAGTATTGCCAGTTCTGAAGACAGATGCAGTTCAATAAACAATATTCTTCAAAATTAACAAAATATGTTCACTTGCTTCTATATCTAACAACATACAGACCATTGGTGAAATTAAGGTTTTGTCAGGTATGCTGACCAGTTTCCCTTGCCTGTAGTTTTCTGCCTAAATTTTAATGAACTTTGGATCTCCTTTTTAACTTTAACAGAAACTAGCACAATGGGGCCCAAGTCCATAACTAAGGTTCATTAGTACCTTGATAATTCAAGTGGTAGTACTAATAATAAATTATGCTTTTTCAATGTTGGTAAAAAACTTGCTAACATAAGGAAAGCATATGTATTCCAGGACAGAGCAAAATGTTTAATACATAGTCATTATAAATCCCAGAAGTGATTTATAATGAGAAATGTTTGTACATGAACGGTGCTGCCATGCCACTGAAATGTAACACCATGATTCAGTATGCCCACAGAACTGCAGTGGACAAATGCATCCAAATTCATTCCATGCTGTACAGACATTTTTACACAAATGTTCTTAATTGCTAAGAGAAATAACATTGTCTACTGTGGCTTGATTTTCTTTAACTAAGTTCCTTGTGTCAATAACACTCTTGCAGCAGCAGACTTCATCCAAGTTCTCGCCTAGTCTATTCTTGATCTTTGAAATTTATTCTGACGATGCTCCTCACCTCAGTGTTTTCTTTCACAGAAAACAAAGTAATCAGATTTCATGAGAGCTCGGTTATTGCACACTTGTATGTAGCTCTTGGAGGAAGCTCCTAAAGGAAATAGAAGCCTGTAACATGCTCCAAATTCCCTTTGGGGCCCTTACTTCTTTTATTTAATCTTGAAACAGTCAAGACTTTTTAGCCATTCTTCTGAAACAAAGAGGCATCAAATTCACTTCAAGGAAGTACATTGTGAATTTGTACTGATCTCTGGTGTAGGTAAGTAGGTAAGTATAGTTTCTGCCGTCTTTTATAATTTTCCCCCATACTATAAGTACCAAAAATTTAATTTAACAGAATTGATAGCTGATACTTTTTAGATATTGGAGGAATACTCCAAATGAAATATTACACTTTCAATAAGGTATTTTTTTCTGAGTCTCCCTATTTTTGAGATTTACTTTTAAATGGCCAAAAAGGAACAAACCCATTGGAAACTTGTCCTGTTCATTAATATTTGATTATTGATTAAATAGAATAAGTTTCCTAGATATCACCATACTCTATTTTGCTTTTAAAACAACCCTCCCTTCCTGCAAATTCCCAGAAAATATATGCTGGCATTTTTTCATTATGCAGAGGGAAGTTACATTAAATTCAGGCCACATTTTTTTTTCTGAAAAAAATGTACTAATACTTCTTTTTCTTTTAGAAACTGTTCTTCAGCATTTATGTGTTATCAAAGTTTTGCATATCTTCAAAACCTGGTCCCTGCAATTTACCTGAGCAATGGCATCTCACAGTGGTTCCCAGATTAAAGGGAAAGACTGTGTTTTCCTCCTACCCCCAGTCTGTATAGGTAGAAAACTTAAACAGGACACACTTAGATTATAGTACTCATAAAATATACTTGACATGTATGGCTATGTGTTTGTATGCGTACATGTGTATGTGTTTTCCAGCAGACTGAGCTGGAAACACAAGACCTAATTTCACACATAAAGTGGTTCTTGGTTTTTATTTTCCCTCAGGCATTATCATCCTGATGAAGGTGTTAGATTAAAATGTTATGTCATGCTCAGCATTCCTGATGCATTCCTCAGTACTCATGCTTGGTAACCTCACAGTGGGGAGTACTAGGGAAGAGTTCTCAGTTTTCTGCAGCAAACATATCTTAAAAAGATTTAATGATGTGCAGCTTACAGTAGGGTTCTTCTCAACATACTTTGTCCTTTTTAGAGCTTGAAAGTAAACAGATCAAGGAAAAGCAAAAGAGAAGATGGAACAAATTCATGTCCTAACATCTACAGGTTTTCCTTAAATTAAATGTCTATAACCAGGAGGTAATTAAATATGTATTGGTATTAGAATGGGGCAAGACATTTGTATTTATATTCTTATTCTCCCATTTTTATTCCTTTTTTTCAGGATGTTTCCACATACTCTGATACACAAATTCACCATTTTTTTTTTTTCTCATGTTTCCCCTAAATTCACACATTCAGTTGTTTCAGGAGGGTCTGATCCTATTCATAGATTACATGCAAATGGTTTCCTTCAGATGTTCTAAGTGATTGTGTGTCATTTATCTAGGACATGAGACAAGAGTCTGTTCCCTGAGTAGGTAATGTTTGGATCATTACAGAGGTTTCAAGGAAGCTGAAAACATCATTGTGCAACAAATACAGACAAACGAGAATACTGGTTAATGTTTCTCCCCTCCACAGCCTCAACAAGTTGGGTTTTTTGCTGCTGTTTCTTATGTGCCCACCTCTGACCATAAAAATTGGCTGTAACACTTGGAAATAGTATAGTGACAGAAACCTGGGAGAGAAATTGTGATTTGAACTCCTATTTCTTTTATAATTAGCCACAATAAACTAGGCTACTTGTGGCAGATACAGATATCTTTCTGAAGATGAGTTCTTTATGAACTTTAAAGAATATACAACGAGGTTTATGTTGAGTTAAAATTATGACAAGAGCCATACGGTCTGATCTAAAGTCCATCGAAACTGAAAGAATTTTTTTCCTTTAATCTCAGTGACTGTTGAGTGAGGGTCCCAGGATCCCTTGATCTCCAGGGGCCACTAATCACTTCAGAAAGTTGATTTTTAATGAAGTACACCTATTTTTATGTTTCTAGCCTCTACAGTCTCAGCAGCAAAGCTTCAAACTCTGTGGCTTCATACAAGTGGCTTCTGCGAGAACACAGGAAAGTACTGGAGATATGACTATCAGCATTTGTGGAGATATGTCTGTTCACTCTTCTGGACCCATACTGCATCACGTTTGTAAAGGGGAGAGGGTGGTGAGAGTGGAAAGATTGTATATGTGATTTCTTAGCAGAAGGGGAGTGAGAAAGCTTAAGACTCCAGGGCATTCAATTTCAGTCTGCATGCACTCAGAAGGAGCTACCCAGTAGTAAATGACACATTGGAAAGCGCTTGAAGATGAACTGTCAACTGAGAGTTTGTGTCAATACAGTGACAAAATTAACAGCAAATCTGAGATAACGGCACTTGTTTGAGTTCCGTATATCATCTTATTTAAAGGCACAATTCAAATTCCAGTGAAGTTGTGAGATTCTTACTGGGATTTGCTTGAGCCTGTAAGGGATTGAGTGTTACATGATTTATTCCTGCTTGTGTTAAAGAGCATTCTATTGTCAGATCGACATTCACAGCTTTTAAATATGTCAGAATAGAAATTACTCCTATTGCCCATGGAAAATATTAATTAGATTTATCACTGAACCATCACATCTGCTCTGATGTCTTTTTATTGACATTTGTAAGTCTTTTTCTTTCTAAATCATATGACAAAAAATATTCAAAGTCCAGCAGATGAGACAATGTTTGATTATTTATTTTAACTGAAATTTTCATGAAAACTAAGATAATGCAGAGTTCAAAAGACAAAGACATTTATTATGTTACTAAAATACCAAGGAAATATTTTTTTGAACTCAATGTTTCCTTCTGCAAAAGTGGGATGAAAAAAAGAAGTCTTTCTAATGGATGGAACAGTTGGCATGTATTGCTCCATTTTTATTATGAACATATGTTTCAAGTACTAGTGAGACAGAAAAGTGCAATGCATCTTCTGTTTCTTCACATAAAATATAATCCTTTCTAAACAATTTCTTATTTACAAGAAATAATCTGCACATGAACTACTAGAAAACACATGTATATGTTCACTGCACAGTGTCAAGAATGGCTTAACCTGGATGACTTTCCAGTTTTTGCAGAATACATACTTCAACCCTAATTTTTACAAAAGCTGTGGTTTTGAATCATTCTTAACAGTGACCCCTCAGTGTAATGTATGGTTGTAAATAGTGATGCTTGATGAAATGTTGTGGCTTATAAAAGATTAACATTTATCCATCTCCAGAATTTCTACATCCAGAAATTCTTTGTTAAAAACAGGCATATTAGTTTGCTCCTCTGAAGTCTTGTATATAATGCGCATGTAACAAATAGAAGCACATACCTTTCCATTTATATATGCATATAAATAAGACTATATATTTGTTTCATGTCTCTCATATATATATAAAAAGAAATGTTTTCTGTAATAATCTTCTATTAATTGCTGAGACACTAACATACTTTGTATTTTACATTAATACTTTACTCAGCTTTAAGTAGTAGCTGTATAATACACAGATTTCTGAATTTATTTAGGCAAAGTAGCCTGAGCTCAGAAATCAAAGACTGTACGGGTTTTTTTTAGTATTCAGAGTAATTCAGGATCATAGCACTGGTAAGTCACAGCTCAAACTGACCCTAAGTCCAGAAACTCAGGAATCATGGCAAATTAATATATATCAAAATGTAGAAAAACTAATAAAGCAAGGTAATTTGTCTGTTGCTTAAAGTAGCACATTTTAAAACATTTTACTACTTTCACAATCAAACCTCAAAAATCTTTATTGCCTCAGCCATTGGGTGGAAAAGACAAAACTCAAAAAGAGAGCAAATAGGCTAGAAGTCAAAGAATAAAATTTTCAATCTGATAAACCAAATGCTATCCTAAACCTAGCTGTTCCTACAAAGATATTCATCAAAAAATGATTAATATTTTCATTTTCTTATTATACCAGAGTTGTGAATTCTGTAGTTGTTGTAAAATTTAGAAATCTTTTGTTTCTTCTGCACAAATTCAAACTCACTACTCATTCTAAAACTTCTTTATTGTTAAAAAAATAAAAAGAACAAATGTGGGCTATACTCTAATAGTATCTGCCAAAAGGGATGGTAGTCGTAACAGGTTTCCGTGATGGTCAATTCGCGATAACACAGGGGTTCAAATACAGACCATATTGGTTTACACAAACTTTTTTGTTGTTGTTGTTTTGCTGGGTTTGTTTTTTGGCAAGGGTGCATTATGGCTTTGTTTGGGGTTTGGGTTTTTGTAATATAGCTGCTTTAAGTACAGTTCTAAGGATATTCACAGTTGTTATCAACGGGGAATTTCATTTTGAGGTTCAGCGAACAAAGCCAAAGTCCAAGTCAGAGGGAGAAATGAGCTCTCTTAGGAATAATTCTTTCCATGCAAGCAGACCTGATGACCTCAGTCCTTGATCACAATTTTCAGTGCACTTTAACCTTAATATAGTCTCAGGAGTTGAGTGCAGTAATGGAGAGTTTCTGTGTTCCAGAGCCAAGTAAAATGTTTTGGGCTAAAGTTTGCTAAGGTCACTGATTTAGAAGACTTTATTTTTTTTGAATTTGGCTTGTAAGTTTTATCTACCTTTCATATCAGTGCTACCAGCTCTTTTGCTGAGTATTGAAAGCACAAAAAAAAAATCCTGAATAATCAGGGAGATAATCATAACATTTTTTTTCTTACTTTTCTCTCATTGTTTCCACATTGGCAGTATATTCAGAACTGTTTGTAGTGTCTGTTAGCACTTGCAAAGCATTAAGATAACAGGTAATTTTCTTATTTGGGAAACATGTTTCGCACTTTTAGGAAGCAAAGTACAGAAATCATAGCTTGAGAGACAGGGAGGCTCAGATGTCTTTAGGTCCTTTTTCCAATTCTGATACTCTGTAGGTGTTGGAAACAGTCTCTAGTGCAAAATAAGGAGCAGATTTTTCCTCATAGGCTGCTAAATAGCCACCCTACAACAGCTTACATTCTGTTCCAAACCTTACCTCACCCCAAAACTTGCTTCCCAACAAGGCAGAAACTCCCTCTTTGTTGCTATCCTGAAGAGTATTCAAATTATTCCATAACCATTTCTCTGCTTCCCATTCTATGCCATGAAGCTACATCTGGGAGTAATGGAACAAAGTGAAACTGAAATTTGGAAATGCTGGACTAGGTAGTGTTTTCTGGATCTTAATTTTTCTGATGCATAAAAGAGCCATTCATCAAAACTCTGTGCATGACAGAAACAGCATGACATATAACATAGTAGTTTTGGTCTTGGTGTATGTGTAAAGTTCTTATGCATCATGCATTTTAGCTGAAAAGTTGTCGTCTAAAATTCTGTGATTCAGATACTTCCACATCACATCTTCTAAAAAGCTATTTCTAAAGTATTACCAATACTAATGCTTCTTACAAGGGAATTATTCTCACAGTATTTCTAGACAAGAGCTTTGCTCCTTGACAAATAAGAGCTATTTAATTCATTTAGTTTCCTTTTACCTATCAAATCCCAAGCATCTGCTTAGCTTCACCTTAGCAGTGTGTTACTAAGTTGAATGGAACCCAGCAGCTATCTTTGTCTCAAATGCAAATATGGTTATGTGATTTCTTGGACAAGGAAATGTTAAGGGCGTGAAGTCAATGACTGATGATTGTGCACTTCCTTTGAGAGAGTATTAAACACTTTTGGATTAGGCTTGTATGTGTTTAGTGACATTCCTTTATAAGACTGAGATAAAATATGCCTTAATACTGAGCTCTGTGTAATGAATAATTTATTCTGCATATGTAGAGTCTGCTTTTCTTCACTCAGTTGTGATTTCCCCAGATTAATTCCATATTATTTTATTCAGGCTTTGAAATGTTGTGATTGAACTTGAGTCCCTTTCTCATTGATTAGTAGGAAGTGCGTCAGTAGATAAGTATACAAATTTCCTTATATTCATTGGAAAAATTCAGCAGCACATTTGACATGAACACTTTTGTAGGTAAATGTAAAAGGTGTTTTATAAGTAAATAAGAACTATCTATCAAGATAGAACTAATTTTCCACAGGCATTCATGACAACAAGACGAGAGAATTGCAAGATTTTCAATAATTAAATGCAGTATATAATTTAAAACCTTTCATTCCAACTAATATTTGTAGAATATACTTTTAACTTTTTAATTAGTGTGCAATTATATTTATTTTTCAATGGAAGTGAGTTCAAAACCTTAGTTTCAGTAAAGTGCTATGTTTATGTCAAACTGAAGACTCATTGACCCTAGACTGTTGGAAAGAAATACATACAAAAGATCAATTTAACACCTGAAATATCTAGAGATCAAAAATCAAGAAAGAGATATATCCCTTAAAGAAATATCCCATTCAACATCTCATAAATATTTCTCTGATACTTTCTAAAAATTAAAAATTAAAATATTAACATGTTGTATGTTAATTGTACTTATTTTTCAGAACCATGTTAAGTTATTTAGTATTTGTTAAGGCTTATTTGACTATTTCTAAGAAGCATTAGCCCTCACAATAGATCTAGTTTAGGGGTTACCCACAATGAGATATAAAGTGGGACAGAGAAACCTTTCCTTGCTGTAAGTTTGCCTGCTGTTTTACAAGAAATAGCTTTGGGCAAGGGCTCAGGAAAGCTGGTGAACAGACTTTGTATTTTTAGACTGTGAGTGTTAATGTAACTGCAAAACAATGCACTGTACAAGTAACTAAATAGGACACAGACGCTGGAATACACGCTGACATTGGAATACACAAATTACCCAAAAAGGGGACCAAGGACAAAAATGATTTTTGCAGATGACTCTGGAGAGGAAATTAAGTATTTTAGTAAGATGAAAATAGAACAGAACAAGCACTTGGAAACAGTTGAAACTACTACCGCATTTGCTTGCAATTTCCCTGCAGTGCTTCTATGAAATGGACCAGCATTTCTACTGAACTAGTGCACATAGCTGCTTCTTCAAGCTTGTAAACATTCAGATCAGGTGAGTGCAGGTTCAAGTGGTTTCCAACATAACACGAACAACAAAGAAAATACACAATTCTTCAGTGTTTTGTTCATGACACTGTAAGACTGTAAGAGAGTTTTCAGCTCTGCCATATCAACCCAGAATATAGTAATTTTCTTTGATTTAGATTTCAGTGTGCTCTAAGATGTATGTGTATGTATGTACATAAAAATAGTAATGTAAATATACAGGATAAAAACAGCCTGTGATGAAACTGTACATGGTATATGTGAATTAGATTATAGACATAACAGATACATTTTGTATAAAGCATCCACTACATGGACCGAGTTCCTTAGTATGGTAATAATGAGAACGAGGTTTTGACACCAAAGTAGCTACAGTTCAGGTGTGAACCAGATGTTGAATACCTTCTTAAAACACAGATTATGGGGTGCCTGTTGATGCTAGATGTATGCTAGGGCCCTAACAGAATGAATAAAAAGATAGCTAATAAGATCTTTGTTTGCTGTAAAATTATCCAGATATGAATTAATACAAAAATCCAATAAGGATGAGAAAACAGTCAAACTAGTTGTAGAATTACTTAGACAGAAATTTACTTTAAGTTACAAATGGGAATTTTACAACTATTTTATGAATATGCAAGGAATTCTAGAAATTTCATAACCTCTTTTATAATCTTTTCGGTTATTTTAGAGTCGACAGGAATTCTATTGGGCAATTTTGACAATCTTATGATAGAGTAATTATAAAAGTTCTGTGTCCCTTTGTCATGATTGTCTAGCAATGTATTTTTCAGTACATCACATCAGCATGACATGAATAACAGTATTGAATACTGATAGTCATATATAGAATTCACTTATACTTTCTTGTATATGCAGAACAATAAGAAAAAAAGTAGATATGTGAAGCAAAAAAAAAGTAATGCTAAAAAATTAAAGGGTAAAAGTAAATTCTGCTTTGGGGTAAATTGTTGGGCGATGAAGTTCTGCTCAAGAAGAGTACAGGAAAGGAATAACTCAGGGAAGGGATGGCATCAGGATGTTTTAAATGGCATTTCATTTATCCAGATTCTTTTAACTATGAGCTGCAAGATGGACCTAAGCTTAATTTTAGAAATCAAATGCTATAATTAGAAGCGCTCAAGGGCTGGAGGAAGGAGGGCAGCAGAGGGGGAGGAAAGAAGAATTGCTTGTTTAGTACACTGCAAATAGCTTTTGAATGAACAGTATGGTAGCAATTAGCCAGTGGTCCTTTTTTCTTTTGCTGCATTTTTAAAATCATAAAAATAGATCATGAATAAGCCTGATGTAAGCCAAAAGTTACGTTGCAACAGCTGCATTATCCTACCAATACACAATAATTTTATTAGATCTATTCACAACTTGCTGCTAATATCTCACAAGTAGTAACAACACATCTCAAATTCCTCCTTTAAGGATGAATTTTTCTGTAATATCTTCAGCTTCCACCTTTTATTTCCCACATTTACGTCTTAATGGCAGAAATGTTGTATGGAAGCAATTCATTTAACAAAGCAATAAATTAAGGCCTAGTACACATACGGTTTCTTTTATTGTTTCAAGATACATGGAGAACTTTGAAAACAAAGCCTTCATATTGGGATTTTCTTAGGAATTTTGGATTTGTTACACAATTGTATAACTCTCCTATCAAAAGTAATCCCCAATGCTTACATTCTTGTATATAATTTGTCTTTGGAAGGCCCACCCTTGCAGCTTTTACAATTGTGTATATTTTAGCAATGCTAACAGATACACTGTTCATGCTAGGCTTATAGAAATGGCATCTGTTTCAATTACTTAGTGTTCTACTTCAGTATTATGTCCAACCTCTTGTCAGATTTGGGCTTTTTTGGTTTTTGTTTGGTTGGTGGCTTGGAGGTTTTTTTGCAAACCTGGTTTATACTTGGTCTGTATTTTTAATGTAAAATAAATGCCTATGGAAACAATTTGAAATGCTAAATAGCTGAATGGAATTAATACTTGGAATGCTAAAGAAAAGAGCTCTAGGGTATTTCATTTGATGTATGTTGGAATAAAGTCAATTTTTTATTAACTTAACTATTTGGAAAATAAAAATATTGACATTAAAGTCTCTTAAAATAGAGAGGTTTTCTTAAATGCATGATATGGAATTTATTTTAAGTAGCATATAATCTGTGAGTTGAGTTCTTCCATTTTCCCCTATCAGATCATAGAATTTGGATTGATTTCCCCTTTAGATTAAACTAGTACTTGGAATTTTGTCATATAAACCTTTTTATTCACTAAAATAAAATATTTAGTCTATTCCAAATAAGGCACTGCAAAGTTGGAGTAAAAACAGAATATACACTATTTTAAATGAATAAGTGTGTTTGGAAAGGTATGAGTAGTTTCAAACACATTCCCTAGGTGAGCAAAGGCCAATATAGAGCCCAAAAGAACCTTATTCTCCATCTGTGGCTCAATTTTTTTTATGCTTTGAAAGACAAAAACACTGACAGAGGCTGACTGACTATGTTGGTGCTTTGATTTAGAGAGGCCAAGGTAGGCACTCTGTCCTCTTGAAAATGATTACTTATTGAGGAGACAAAACTTCTAAAACATTATTAAAGTTCAGGAAGTTTGAAAACTATAGATCTTCCCCTTGGACATGTCAATATGATATATGTAGCCTCAGATAAGGCATGTTATGTATCTACATGAGTCACTCCACCTTATTTCTTCTATGCTTTACCAAGTTTTCTGAGTACAATACTAGATGCAAGAATACCACTTTCTCTTCGCTGCCTTCATGGAGAGAGGAGGACAAGGAAGGCTAGCATACACATGAAGCTCTAACACTGATTCCTGGTTGGGAGCAGGGAGAAAGATAGGCTTCCCCTTTCCAGAGAAAGATGTCCAGCCACTCTGTCACTTGAGAGCAGAGGAAGGATACACTTCCTAACAGCTTGAAGTCAATATAAGACAAAATTTCACATATGACTGGTTCTTGTTTCATGCACTACTTATACTGAGAAACATATCACAAAAAGTGCCTTGCAGCCATCACAACCATGTCAAATATACTCATGGAACCATGTACTTCTAATTGTGCTGGTTCTAGAGTAGCAGTGAAATGTATCTAATTGATACTTTTGTTTGGGGAGTCATGGTGGGGAAGTGTTGGCTGAATGGTTTTTTTTCTTTCCTAAAGAACTATGGGAGCAAAGTGGTCTTTTATACATTTTCTTCTCTTAATGGAAGGGAGATTTGTTGAGGGATATTTTTGGTACCTGTAATTTCAGCTCAAGCACTTTATCAAAGTTCCAACATTCCTGATGAATTACAAATGGCAGAGGGAACCCTTGAAACAGATCTGCAGCCTGTGACATAACTGACTCAAGACAGCCTTCTGGAATTTTTTTTGTTGTTCCTGTTTCATAAGTACATGGGCCAAATATTTTATTTAACAGAATCCATTTAGAAGTGAGTAGGTCACTTCAATGTGGATCTTCCTTTTTTATAAGGACACTTCTTCTTCCATTACGTCTTTATTGAATTGACAAAGGTGGGTATAGCTGAAACTCTAAAAAGAACAACTATCCAAAATCATGAGTCTAAGGAAAATGTTCAGCCTTCAGGGGAAATATGTAGTTGATGAAAAATGATGCCCTAGATTTGAGGCATGGGGATGCACATACTATGTAGAGAGAGGCTTGAAAGGCTATGAAGAATATCCCGACTGTAGCAGTTATGAAAAACAGTGTGTCAGAATCTGTATGCATTTTCAGGGCAAACAGACATGCCAGTGTACTTTGTGCTAACAGACTCTCTGTCAAAGCTTTCTGAGTCCTTACTGCAGCTCTTTATGGTAAATATTGTTAACATTGGTTAATTACTGTGTAGTGGCTACCTTATCAGCAATATACAGCAGCAATTTAAGAGCAATTACACTGGAAAAATTCAGTGTCCCCATGTGGCAAACATAATTGTTTTCCTTAGTTTAGAAAAATTTACTAACACCATATCTGTAATGAGGACACAGCTGCTGAGGGATCTGTTTGTTCCTTTTTGAAGATACTGATGGTTTTAATTTTCGTCACATAGCTCCACACTTTCTCCCCTCTGTATTCTTGTTTCTGAGGACCCAGGGTAATAAGGTTCTGGTTAGAAATTTATTTCTCCAGGCAGATTGTCTATACTGAGTGTTGTCTATCCAAACTTTTGTTGTTCAAAGGCTCTGACTTCCAGCACATGTTAAGTACCTCCATGAGGAAATTAGGCAATGTAAGTAGTCAGTTGAACCTCAGTTACAGAGACCTCAGAGCTTCATGAAGTCTCCTTTGATGATACGCTCAGATTTTTCTCCCCATCAAAGAAGCCAGAAGTCCCAGTCTCAATGCTCCCTGTTGTTTCAGAGAAATTAATTCTCAGTCGAATTGTCTAAGACTTGTGAGATCATTGAATAAAAGCCAGCACAAAGTCTGTATGATAGTGTCTCCTTAATAGAAGCCTTCATGACTTTGGATAGGAATTACTTGTTTGCCTTCTCTATGTAAAGGCATAAAAAAATTGAATTTTTACATCATCCACAAAGCTACTAAGTCTGTACATGGAGGCCTGACTCCAGTCAACCTAGGAGATGACAATCTACATAGCTTTTGACAGTCCTTGCATTCATCCAATGGGAAAAGAGAAATAATCTTAATCTCTAGTAACTATTTTGGATGTTAGCCATGAAGCTTCTGTAATGTTGTCTTCAAGGCAGTAAGCTAGGAAAGAATAGATCCAATCAGACAAAGAAGTTTTGCAGACACATTGTAGGTAAGAGCTGGTACCCCTTAAATTCTTGGGGTAGCTGCATAATTTTGGGGAATTGGTTGGAGAGGTTTGGGAAGGGACTTGGAGAGTTGATTTATCCTGCATTACTTTGTTACATAGACTAGTGAAGTACCTCATATTCATACTGTGGAGATATTCTTTGAAGATTTTATTAATTTTTAAAAACCATTACAACATGCTAACTGAATAGTCAACATATTCAAGGGCAAAAAGTCTCCATCCAAAAGCATGTATCTGTTGTGTGTTTATGTGTTTATACTCTCAGGACTTGTGTTTGCTTTCTGGAAAACCCTAATGACACATGTACCATTGCCACTGAAAAATCATTAATGAGTCATACAGAATTACCACCAAGCATAAATGTCTACCGATGTTCTAGAAGAACTAAATTTTTGCTACACCCAACACCAAAAGGAGCTTTATAATTCTTCTCACAATTGGCACAGTCACTTCTTGTCTTGCATTCTTTCCCATTTTAAAGAGTTTTTTCTTTGTCACTTCTGATGTGCTACATTCTCCAGACTCCGTTCAAAATACCATTTGCACGTTTAAATCTATTTCAACATCTGCTTGTAGACAGACTGAAGGAAAGGGTGCAACAGGAAAAACAATCCATTCTGTCATCAGAAAAGCTTTCCAAAACTGTGAGAAACAGCAGAGATCTTGCTGAGAATGAAGGTGCTCTGCTTGAAATGTAATTGGTTTTCCCCTTCAGCTTTTTTTTTTCTTTATAGAGTTACCTCCACTGCACCTTCAGCCACTATTTAGTCTATTTAACATTAATTCATTTCTAATGCATTTCTACAAAACCTGTGGAGGACAAGCATGGAAACTGGAAGATGGGAGTCAGGCCTGTGTAGACTATAAAAGTTTTCTAAGCACTGTAATTATTTTTGTCTAACTAATCCTCCCAGCCTATCCAATTTGTTAAGACTTTACTTAAACTTCAAGAGCAGACTAGTAGGCTTATTCTTATATTAGCTGCAATCAGAGTCAGCACACTATACATACAGGTGCAGACTAGCTATTGCTAGTACAAAGAAGTGGCTTGCTTAAAGTCTACTTTGAATATAAGGAAAGCGAGTGAATTTCTGCAGCAATGGGATCTTAGATTTGGGAAAATCAGATCTAAGAAAAGAAATACCACAGCAGTCAATATACTGGAATTTGCACCTCTTCTCATGCTGAAGTTGATATTTTTCTACTGCTCTTCCAAGATTCAGAAGGCAATAGGATTTAAAAGGACAGTCAGTAGATAGTCATAAGTACATATGTCAAGATATATGAGGTGAGGTTGTTAGAACTTAAACTGAAAAGGACTATTCATTAAATTGATGGGACCTGTCAGCCTGGTGCTTTGTGATGAAAGTGGTAGGAGGTAGAAGTTTCCTCTCTTTGGGAAAAAGAACAACTAAAGCTTACATGTCCTCATCACTGACAGAGAAGGAGCACGAAGGAGTTGCTCATGCATATCAGAGAAGGGCTATTTCTGCTTTTGATGTCAAATCTCCCTCTTGATAGAAGCTCCTAGCAAAGTAAAGGACTAGAAACCAGTGATCTGAACCTGGCAGCATGCTTCAACAACAGTCCGAAGATATGATACACCTGATATTGCCCACGACTGAACTCTAGAGTTTTTAATTTTTGACACCTATAAATCAAGATGGGTCCCTTTAATCATATCTTTACTGCTGTATAAGGAAACAGTGGTCCATACTTAATGAAGCAACTCTGAACCAAACATAAATCTTCAGTTCTTACAGTTTTATTTCTCATACCATTAATCTATTTACTCTCCAGGGACTTCTGTACATGAACACTTCTTCACTTACCTGACATGAGTTAAGAACAGCCACACGGTCTTACGTTCTTTGTGGTTTTACTGAACAAGCCCTGTTATAAGGGAATTTCTACGCAGATAGGACAGACTGTCCGTGGAAAAATGTGAAGAGTATTTTTGTTCTGCACAAGAGTTTTACAAGGCTCAAATGTTTAGGGGGGCTGAGTGACTTATTTTAGTATTTTGCTCTTTTTTGAGTCTGATACAAGAGTTCAGGAGGAAGGGTTATATACTACAAAAAATGATAAATGTAGAGAGGCTTCTGGCTGACCTTCAGACAGAGAACTGAAGTATGTCATTTATAGTATAGATTGAAACAGATAACAGACCTTAAAAACTAGGATAAAGGCATAGGTACACTTTTTCTTTGCAAACTATCCCCTGCTAACTTTTTGTGTCTAAGGTGAAGGACTAAGAATATTAAAGAAAGTGCTGATGATCCCTCTCTGTCCCTGCTGACTCCCATCATAAAGAAAAGGTCTTCTAACTGCAGAACACATAATTTTTTTCAACTATGGATTTGGTTCTTAAAAAGAAACAATATCTGGCATTCCCTTGGGAAACAAATGTCTTCATTCCAAATAAGTCTTCAGCTGACAAGTAATGGAAACTGATAGATTTATACTCTTTCTAGACTTTCTTGGTCAGCAGATCTTTCAGTTGCATAAATTAATCAGTTAAACACTTATTACCTTCAAGACAGGATACTGCAGATATTCTCTAACCCACTGAAAAATCACGGCCAGAAGAAAAAATGCAGGTGGAATTAGATTTCCTTCCTTGCACTGAATGGAATCAGTTTTCAGTGCAGTAGATCACTGTAGATTCATCCCAATGTATTTTTTCACAGTTGAATGAAGTCATTTACATAAGAAGGATTTTCAGATCTTTTTGGGGAATAGGGTAGTAGTTTGAACTTCTCATACAAAACATGGCATAAAACCTAACAAAGGAAACAGAATATTTATGATTATAATTTTATGTACTGCTAGTGTAACACTGATTTTGTTGGTTTTGTTATTGTTGTTTTGTGTAACAAAAATAACAGTTTTCTAAGCTACAGACTTTATGCTCTGGAAAATTTGGTGCATTTTTTCACCATCTGAATCCATTTCACAGTAATAGATTCAAATTTCCAAGTCAATAGTTCTCACATAAAAGAGGAAAATTATAAACACCAAGTGCTTGTCTGTCATTTCGCTTACCCAAGTTAGTGTTCTATGAGATTTTCTACCAAAAGCTTTTACTTTTCTTTCTTTTCTTGCTAAAAGCAGCACTTTGTATCTTCCAGTCTACAACATTAAAGAAAAAAAAACAACCCAAGGTATGTAACTGGGTTAATGGATGAAGTTTTCCTCTTAGTCTGGAAAAGCAAAATCATGTTTTTTGGCCTTGTCCCATACAGGTAACTATTTTTCTCTTTATTTCTTGGTGTTGTGAATTAAAATAATGTCAATGATCTGAATGCAAATTTAAGGCAGATAAGAATTCCTCCAATGGCTAAATCCTTACAGTTAATTTATGGTACTTGAACGTGGCTCTAATAATCAAGCATTTAGTTGTTGGATATCTCTGTGGCTCTTATGAATGCAAGTGTAAAGTCTAGCAGAGAAACTGTTGAGTCAGCACATACAGAATTACGCACAGATACTTCCATACATGCAGAAATATTGCAAAGCCAGTGAAAACTCAGAGCATATTATTTCATTATTGAGAGTCTGATCTTTCATATTTCCTTATCAAAAATCTTGTTCAAGTTCAGATTACATCACAAGTAATATCTGCCTTGAGAGGATATGCAGTGTAATGGTTTGATGACCTCAAAAATCACATTCAGCTAAATCAGAATACAAATGCTGAATGTTTTTTTGGTTTTTTTCTAGATCATTATTTTGTCTGTAGTTGCACTTGAAAAAAAATGTTATCAGTAAGGATTTCTCTTAAAAAAGTGGAGAAAGTGAGTATAGTTTTATAAAGACACAATATATTTAAAACATCTGTGTTTTGTGTTCTCTGGTTACCAACAACCATGCAACTATGTACATTTGAATTGCATGCTGCATCAGATTTTTGATTTCCCATAATGACTTCAAGTAGTTAGTTGTTTGTGGTAAAACCCTGTTAGATAGAAGCCAGAGTCCAGTATTAGTGAGTCAGGAATGAGGTATCACTTCAGTGATATGGACTGTTTCATTTTTCAAGCAGATAAAAGAATGTGGGAGACTGTGGACATTGTGTTCAGTTCATCTTCCCAGGTTTTTTTTTTGGCACAAGTATTGTACAAATTGTCGCTTCTGGCAGGGATTCTGCACAATCCAACATGGCTAAGACAATGCTGCACTGTCTCAGGTTTCCAAAGCAGGTCTCTGGAAGCTATTTTACCTTGGATATAATCTGAAGACAATACTTTTCCCAAAATTCTCCAAGAAAAACTTGGAGCAGGAAATTTGTTTAGTGCTAGTACCACAGGACTACAGAATCTGGCATTTCATTACGTCATGCAATGCAACGTGTCAGGAATGGGCATGAAGCAAGTAATTTCATACCTAATATTGAATGAAATTTTGATGAAAAATCATGTGTTTTCTAACAGACTGCACACTTCATTGGCCTCTATGTTACAAGTGAACTGTTTTGCACCAACACCTTAAGGGAACCCAGAACTAATAAATCCAGTCTACAAAGGTTCTTCTTAATGCCTGGAGAGCATTCAAAGGTGCATACAAGTCAACTGATCTTTCAGCTATTCTCAGGTAGGTTTCCCTTACTGTTCCAAATATTGAGAGGTAATCCCAAATTGTATCTTAAGATTCCACCTGCAAATGTGAATAATTTGGTATTTTCTAGTAGAAGTCTGGTAGAAACATATAGACTGTGAGCTTAAAATCAATGAAAGCTCTGACTGTAATAAAAAAATCCTCTTTAACAAGAGTCTAAGATTTTAAAAATCTTCTTTATTTAACAGACAGTCATTGAAAATCATTGCTTTTATGTATAATACATAAGAATTCCAGTGTAATTTATTGATGGTTCTTTTTTTTCTGACTAAGATATAGACAAGACTTCTGCCATTCCCAACCAACTTTCAAACATAATTACATAAGAAATTACCACTTATGCTCCTTCTGAAGTGAAGAATGTGTCAAGTGTACCCTTAAGCTAATGTTTCAACAAGACAGTATCCTTTCAAGACAGACTTCACAGTATCTGCTTAGCAGCAATGTTGGCTAAGTACTTAAAAGTCTTCTGCTTTCATTATGATTCACTGAGAACCCAGAGATTAAATTAGTGCTAACTTGAGTCTTCAAGTCTACTTGTATGACAGCTAGATATTTGCATGCAGATTAGACACACTTATTGCTTCCATGTAATTAAAGATTACATGAGAACAAGAACAATAACACAGAAACCAGAGATTAAGCGGTGATCAGGTGAAGCAAAGAAGTAACATAATGCTACTAGATAATACAACTACTTAAGTGTTTTTCAATGTTTTTTCATGTTGCTCTCTATATTATTTGCTGTCATCTACTATTGAAGGCGGTTTAGCTGATGAGGGGAGATGCTGATGTGTTTTACTATCATGATGGTTATGTTTATTCTTCCAGTGTAAGTTACAGACCTCAAGAGGTCTGGGAGTCTGTGAGAATCAATAATTACAATCAGTTTGCTGCAGAATTGTCAAATAGTGCAGTAAATCTGGAATTGCAGCCCATGGGATATTTGCATATATAAAGCTCCTGGATGAAATCTTGAAAGGGTCCTTTTCATTGAGGCTATCCTTTTGCTGCATTACAAATCAATATGTTTTAGACAGTTGCAGTGTGAGGTCTTGCATTTGGAAGAGTGATTTTTGACTAAAATTTTGGCTTTGTCTGTATCAAGTCAGAAGTGTTTTTAAACACCTAAGTCAAGAACTGTGCCTTAACTTGTCCTGAAAACATAGATCAGACAGGATAAGGTCTGGGGTATGCTCCACTCAGAACTTAAACTTGACAAGCAGAGTGTGGTGAGTCCTGATTCCTGGGTTCAGAGTCAGTCTTTGAGAATTCCTTCTGTGGAAAGCACTTCCAAACACACTCTTGTTTTGTAGAGGCCTTCATCAAAATAAAATAATTGTCCCACCTTAACTGAGAAGGCTTTTGATAGGGAAAAAAAATTTAAAAAAAGAAAAGTCTTTGTAAAAAATTTATTCTTTGATCTCCTTAGGAGTGTTAGGTTTGGGGCACAGCAGAAGCTGACTTTGAAAACTGTGAATTCCATTCAGCAAACCAGATAAGACTGACTTACAAAGTTGAATTTCTTTACTGATGCCAGTAATACTGAATTAAAACAACAATGAATTTATAATATTGAATTAAAATAACCTAGTGGTTTGGATCGATTGAGTGAACAGGTTTAGTAATTTCCTAGCTTAAAGGAGAAATACTTTGCTGAAGTTGCCCATGCATAAGAAAGAAGTAGCAGCTATTATTTATAAAACCCAAGCATAAAAAGCACGAATATTCTATTAAACCTGGAGAGAGGAAGAGAAAGGAAAAGCTGCATTTTTTCTTGTGCAGTATTTGTTTTACTTAGCTGCTGTTAGATGACTGAGCTCACAAAGAGAACAAAATCCTAGCTGCTGGCTGCTGATATCCTAATAGTTCTCTGCTGCCTAGTTGCACAGAGCAAATCATACTTTTCACACAGCTTCTGTCAAAAAGTCACAGCTATAAATTGTAACTAAGCCTCTGGAGAAAAAAAGCAGGTAGCTGGCCAGTATCTGCAGCTGTATTTACGCTCTTGATGGGAATGCATGGGTGGGGTCATGGAAACATATGATTAGTAATTTCAGAGTTATCCTGGGAAGAGCACAGACTAAGAAGAGATCACCAAAGAAGCTACCAGGTAGTAGTAGATGAACTGCAGTTTGAATTGTGCATCCTTCTAGCCTCAAATCTGAGTTATTCCACAGGTCCCAGATAAAAACTATATTGTCTTCCCATATAGTCTGAGGAGGCTGAGGGGAGACCTTACTGCTCTCTACAACTACCTGAAAGGAAGTTGTGGTGAGTAGGGAGCTGGCGTCCTCTCCCAAGTGACAGGGGACAGGACAAGAGGGAATGGCCTCAAGCTCTGCCAGGGGAGGTTCAGGCTTAACATCAGAAAAAATGTTTCACAGAAAGGGTCATTGGGCACTGGAACAGGCTGCCCAGGGAGATGGTTGAGTCACCTTCCCTGGAGGTGTTTAAAAGATGGATGGATGAGGTGCTAAAGGGTATGGTTTAGTAACTGGTGGGAATGGTTGGACTTGATGATCTAGTGGGTCCTTTCCAACCTAGTAATTCTATGATTCTATGACCACAACACCTGGCTGTGTTCATATGGCAAACCACGAGGTTAAACTACTGTCATTTATCTTGATGACGGCCTGACGATTCACCCAAGGGTATTGAAGGAGCTGGCGGATGTGCTGGCGAAACCCCTTTCCATCATCTTCCAACAGTCCTGGAAGATTGGGGAAGTTCCACTGGACTGGAGGCTGGCTGATGTTGTGCCATCTACAAGAAGGGTTGCAAGGAGGATCCAGGGAACTACAGGCCTGTCAGTCTGACCTCACTGCCAGGAAAAGTCATGGAACAGGTGATCTTGAGTGCTATCATGAAGCACATGCAAGAGAATCGGGTGATCAGGCCCAGTCAACACGGGTTCACAAAAGGCAGGTCTTGCCAAACTAACCTGATCGCCTTCTATGACCAAGTGACTCGCCTGCTGGACGAGGGAAAGGCTGTGGATGTGTCTTCCTGGACCTCAGTAAAGCCTTTGGCACAGTTTCTCACAGCATTCTGCTTCAGAAACTGTCACCCTCTGGCCTGGACAGGCGCACACTCTCCTGGGTGGAAAAATGGTTGGATGACTGGGCCCAGAGAGTGGTGGTAAATGGAGTTAAATCCAGCTGGAGGCCAGTTACAAGTGGGGTTCCCCAGGGCTCAGTGCTGGGTCCAGCCCTGTTCAATGTCTTTATCAACGACCTGGATGAAGGCATCGAGTGCACCCTTAGCAAGTTTGCAGATGACACTAAGCTGTGTGGAAGTGTGGATCTGCTGGAGGGTCGGGAGGCTCTGCAAAGGGACCTGAACAGGCTGGACTGCTGGGCTGAGACCAACGGCATGAGGTTTAACACGGCCAAATGCGGGTCCTGTACTTGGGGCACAACAACCCTAAGCAGAGGTACAGACTAGGAGAAGCCTGGCTGGAAAGCTGCCTGGAGAAGAGGGACCTGGGGGTGTTGGTTGACAGCCGACTGAACATGAGCCAGCAGTGTGCCCAGGTGGCCAAGAAGGCCAACGGCATCTTGGCTTGTATCAGAAACGGCGTGACCAGCAGGTTCAGGGAGGTTATTCTCCATCTGTACTCGGCACTGGTGAGACCGCACCTCGAGTACTGTGTTCAGTTCTGGGCCCCTCACCACAAGAAGGATGTTGTGGCTCTGGAGCGAGTCCAGAGAAGAGCAACAAAGCTGGTGAAGGGGCTGGAGAACAGGCCTTATGAGGAGCAGCTGAGAGAGCTGGGGTTGTTTAGCCTGGAGAAGAGGAGGCTGAGAGGAGACCTCATTGCTCTCTACAACTACCTGAAAGGAGGTTGTAGTGAGGAGGGTGCTGGCCTCTTCACCCAAGTGACAGGGGACAGGATGAAAGGGAATGGCCTCAAGCTCCGCCAGGGGAGATTTAGGCTGAACATTAGGAAAAAATGTTTCACGGAAAGGGTCACTGGGCACTGGAACTGGCTGCCCAGGGAAGTGGTTGATTCACCTTCCCTGGAGGTGTTTAAGGGATGGGTGGATGAGGTGCTGAGGGACATGGTTTAATGTTTGATAGGAATGGTTGGACTCTATGATCCAGTGGGTCTCTTCCAACCTGGTTATTCTGTGATTCTGTGATTCTGTGTGATGTTTTTCTCCTTAATAGTTCAGCTCGTAAAGCAAAGTATTACACAGTGCTAGTACATACCAGAACTGGGTCTGTTGTGAAACTGTAGCCCCAGGAATTTAACTCATGCAGACTTCTTTACAAACATTATTGCATTGAAGTTTGTCAAAATTCATTGCAGCAGGACCGTCACTTAATAGGCAATTAGTCACCGCTGTCTAGCCTGCCACTGAGTGATGACTGTGTCATCTAGGCACTCAGGGTATTAAAATTGACCTCAGTTTTCCTAACTGTAGTAGGGCAAGACTCATAATGCAGCAGAAATTTATCTATGTGGAACAGATTTTGCCAGACACTCTTTATGCCACAGCTGTAAAGTCATCTGCTGGGAAACAACATGAAATGAAATGACATAATGGAATGCTTTTTCCTTAAAATTACCATATTAAGCCAGAAAACTGGCTATAGAATTCATAACCTACCTGTCTTTTGAACATATGACTGCTTCAAAACTACAGGGTTTAAAGAACAGAAACTGACTTTACTCAAATATGCAACTTGATATGAACTCCATTCCAAGAGTGAATTACCACATCTGCTAATCTCTCCACCTCACGCAGCAGCTCTGTCCTGACGAGTATCTCTCCACTGGGCTGGACGTTCCAGGCATGACATCACTGGAAATGGTGCCAGATTAAATTACACATGGGCAGATGGATAATGCAGTATTCAGCAGATTCTTGACGTGAACAAAGTCTTTGTTTTTTACATCTACATATTTAAAGCTATATTTTCAAACCAAATTTGCAAGCAGTTATTCTCACATGCAAAGAATCTTCCACATAGGGGTGTATATGTTTACCAGAAGAAAAGATAGGGAGTCAAGAGCATCCAAGAAGAGCTGTCTATTTTGGGTCAGGGCTGTGTATTCCCTTAACTGTGAATGCAAGCATAGGATCTAAAATGTTCCTTGCATCCATTTTTTTAAGACAATGTCTTCTTTATTGTGTGACACAGGGGTATTTTTTTTTTTGCTTCCTTGTAAGCAACAGGATCAAGGAAGTCATCAAAAAGTGTTTCATGGCAATCTGTTTTTCTGATGCTGCTGAGTTTACCATCAGATCTTCAGTAAAGTCTGAACTTTCAGCAATACCTTGGACTTCATCCTTAGATTGTGTTAGGGAAGGGGAGGTGATATACAGGATTCTTGATGCAGCAAAGTATCAGAAAGAATAATTTCCAAAATTATAAGCAACTTCACAACAAGTTTCTGCTATTAACATTTAAAATGCTAAAACGCATGGTCAGTCTCTTCTAACAGTATTAGCCAGCACAGAGGCACAGACATAACTGAACCTCCACTTGGCTGCTCCCCATGTTGGAAGGCTAGGGCTGATGCTAGATTAGAACAAATGATCATTTCTAGGGAGAGTAAAGAATATGATCCTAGTTAGGACTATCACAAAGCAATGTGAGTCAGGAAAATACTTGGCATTGCCTTCATCTTTGCCCTGCAGAAGTACCCAAATGGGACTTGACAACATCTGTCCTTAAGCTTTGAAAATGAACAGGGTTTTTTTTACTTTTTTCCTATTTTTAAAAAAAATAAATCTACATATTCACAAACAACTAAAGAGAAGCAATTGATCATCCAGCCAACAGAATATCCCAGTAGGAAAACAGTTGTGGAGCTGCCACATTATCCTTGTACAGTGCAGATGATGAGAAACCCTGGATTTGGAGTTGTTATTTCTTCCAGTAAAAATAATCGAGTTTGCATAGTTAGCTTTCTTAGCAGTAAAGCGAAGCAAAATATACAAGCAAGATTACTAATTGTGCTGTGTCAAGCAAGTTCTATGTCTTGATAGCTTTACCAGAATGGCATGTCAAAGCAAAATATTGTAGATGCATGTTGCATAGTTTGTGTCTGTGGTCATTACTGTTACAAGAAACATAAACTTGTACAGAACAGCTGAACATTTTGACCAGTCCAAGTCAACTTTTCAGAAGAGATAAAATGTTATGTGCTGATCATAAAAACAAAACAAAACAAAACAAAACAAAACAAAAAAACATTTCATGGTGAAGTTTAATCTTCAGAGACAAGAAACAGTGAATCGGAGAGCCGGAAATGGGACTCTCTATTGAATAAAGCCGAATTGACTTTATCTATGTGTAAGGACTTCAGTACATCTATAATTCTGATAGGAAGGAAATAGATTCAAATTCCCCCATGAAACTGATGACACATTAGATTGGAAATCTTGTTTCTGATGACCTTGGAGGAGAGTATATGGACATAAAATAACCTAATCTCCTACACCTCCTATGCCCCTAGAAACCAGATTGCAAGAAGCTACTTGGAAATCAAACTTTTACAGCAAGTTTTTCAGCCGGTCTTGGGAATATTGTCTGATAACACCTAGAAAAAAACAAAATGATGGATTGTGCTGCAGGAATAATGACACCTTAATGATGATCTGGTTCATTATAAGATACTATGCCACAGGAAATCTGATCTGACACATTTTCACTTCTTAAAATGAATATGCTATAGCTAAAAAGAAAAAAAACCAAACAAAAACCCCCAACTATATTAAAATATAATAGCAAGTGCTTACTATTTTTTCATGCTTACTGCACGGAAAGAAAGTTTTGCCACAAAATAGACTTATTTGGATTTCTTTAAGTGTAGTTGTCAGTGTGGGGATGCAATTAGGTGAAGGAATCCAGAATAATAAATACCTTTAGCTACAATTTTTAGGTGTAATTTAAAAGCAAGTTATCATAGCTTTTCTTCTCATTTCCAGCCCAGAGTTAATTTAGTAATAACAAATAAGGGTGAATCAACTGCAAGCCAAGTAACTTGAATGCTGTTTCCTTACCTAATGTTGACTTTTCTTTCCTATCTCTATCCAGAACCAAATTTCTAAATAAGTTTTTAAAATATATGAGAAGAGTTTGGTGGTTTGGCAATAGATAGAAAGATGGTGAAGAAAGACTGCTTTACTCCATTAGTAAAGACATTATCATTTTATTTTATGGTAACCCCTTTTGTTCAGAAAGGAGCAACTGTAAGAATTCCCACAGACACTAGTGAAATAAAGCAAAGGTATCCAAACATTGACCCAGCTGTAGTTTGCATAGCGTTATGAATCATTCCTACTCTGAAATTCATGAAGTAGTAAAGAATAATAATTAAAAGACTGATGGTAAGAGTTCCATGTGGTCTACAAGAAACACTGCTAGCCAACAAAAAGTTTTCAAAACAGCCAAGTGAAGTGCACCCTACAGGATACTCTTGATGACACTTCCTAGGGGATCATCCAAGGTAAATTTTCACTAAAAAAAGGCAGATTTCTGTCTGTTTCTTTCTTTCTGCTTCTCTGTTTTATGGTCAATTTAGAGTTTAAATGTGTAGTAGCATATCTAGAATGGTAAAGGTTTTTGTGTTTTTCCTATCTTAAGCTGATTGTGGAACATTTTTTCACAACTGCCAAATACAAATCTATCAAACCAGATTTGTGGTATTTGGTCAGTATATCTGTAAAGCCACTGAATGCTCCCAAAAGCATTCCCAGTTGTTTCTTACACTCCGACTTCCATGACTGGTCATCTCTTTGAATTTTCACCTCTCACTCTCTCTTATGCTGACCTTTTACAGTGAGAAACCTATCACTCCGGGTCAATTTTTCTGAACTGTCAGCAGCAGTTTAGTTGTCATCATCTCAGTATTTTTTCTGTCTCCAGAAGTAGCTTTGGATGATATTGTAGCCTGTCATTTTCCCTCATATTTGTTGATGTTCCCTGTTCCCTATGGCAAGAGAATTAAGGCCAAAAGCTTCTAGTTGAATCAAATTATTATTATTTATGTACAGTTATAAATCCAATCAATTGCAAATCTCTTCTTCTTATGTGGTGTCTGATAAAATTATTCATGTTTCTGAAATATTTTTTCACAGTTCACTTATCTATCAGTTATCCAGGAAAACTAAATAATAATTTTTACATATATATGAGCATATTTTTTGCCAAGTTAACAAAGAATCATATCCTACTTCTGTTCTTCCTATAAAAGGAGGCCAGTGAAGTCAGCTGAGTCAAGTGTGACATCCATGGAATGCTGATCTAAGTGAGAGGTTTCAAGTCCAACTGGGACATAAACAAGTAGCTGCTGTTTCAGCTCTTGGAGTGAACCAGAGGACAGGATGCAACAACTGGTTACATCTCTGAGTAAGAATATTCTGACTGGGTTTTCCCCTTTTCATAATTTATCACATTGCTTCAGTTTGGTTCTGTATCACTTAAACATGCCATTACCTGTTTAAATTTGTGAGTTAATCCCTTAGCTCCATTTTCTTTCTTTTCTCCCCTCTGAAAACTGTTTATTTGTCTCCTCCCAAATACAAAGGTTTCAGAAATGAGTCCAGTGTATTCATGATAGACTTTCAGCAGGTGTGAACATATATGGGTCTATAAAAGTCTATGACGATTTCCTCTGGTTTAGCATCAGCACCTAAATATGGGAATGCTGCTTCTTACAGGTTAATGACTTCATACATCTGCTTCATGATTTTGTTGCAAGAGTAGTCTAGTCTTATTCTGCCTTTATAGTCGATGTTTCGTTTTGCTTACTAATGTGTAATTTGCTTTTTTACACCTGAAGACATTTTTAGCATTCAGTTTTTCTGTTGCCGTTCAGTTGTGTGTGTTTTAGATTATGCTAACACATAGAATTCTCTCATTTTAGTTGAGTAAAAAATTGAATCACCCTGGCTGGGAAATAGGGGGTTTAATTAAAGGGAAAATATTTCACAAGTTAAAACAAGCTTTGTGAACTCTAAAGAAGTTCCAGAGTTTCACAAGAATTAAACCACACTGCATTTGATTTCCCTTTGATCCTGAACCTTTTTTAAGATATATTAGAGATATTTTAATGTCTTTGAAGGCAGAAGGCCAGATGTTACTTATCCCATGTGGAAGAATGAAAGATAGGATCACTAGCCCCAGTGTTGTCTTGCTTTTCTTTAGCTGAAGTATCATGTTTTGGGTTTTAATTGGCAATGTCTGCAGATTCGAGGCATGGCTGTGCCAGTTTTCAGCATTTTGCAGAAGTAAAATACTGCACCTCAAGTCAACAGGATTTGCTGCCTCACACTTCTGTGAGGTTGTCCTGTGGGAATTTCATCCATATGTGCAATTGTCAAAACTCAGCCATTTGTGCAATTGTCAAACCATACAGTAAGTATATTTGATAGCCATATGATACATTTTCCATGAAAAAAAAAGTGGTTTTGTGGAGTATACAACTAAAACCTAACTTAAAATGAAAGGTATTAGTGTATGGTCCCTCAACACTACCTTTTTCTTTTGTCTGACAGGTTAAAATTTCCTTTCCCATGTAGTGAGCACTTCATTTTGCTGACTGGCTACAGCCTGTGTGCAAATAATGGATCCCCTTCTAACAATAGCTTAACAGTACTGTTTGCTGTCCATACTGCTGCTAGCAAGTTCCAGATCTGTCAAACTCAGATGAGTAAAGAAATTTTGAGAAGTAGGTAGGTGAGCCCTCCAGTAACAATTTTAATTCCTAATTTACATGCCACGCCAAATATTTTCTATGGTTAGCTTCAATGGCCTGATGTGATCACTCATGAGGCCAAGATAAACATCAAGGAATCCTGCAGGCTTCACATTAATTTAAACAGAAGATGCAGTTGCTAAAATTACAAAAGACTATGAAACATTTCAAGGCAGGTATACATCACTAATATGCCTTCCAAAATGGAAATCTATTATTTGACCTATATATATATCTGATTTTCATTTGACTTATGCTTCTTGGCTCCTTAGGCTATTACTAGTTACTCAAAAGGCTTATGTCAGTAGAAAGCCACAAATAAGAGTGAAAGAATAATGCCCAAATGCATATGAAGTACACTATAGTGCTAAGGTCCTTACAGCAAAAATCTCAGTGAAGTTTGTTTCTGCTATATCAGAAAATGGTGCTGCTGTCAAAGGTCAGACCTTATCCAGGTTTGTTTAGTATTAAATTATTTTTCTCAGATGGAAAAATATGTCACTAGTTTTCATTCTAATTTTTATTAGTATAATATTATTATTAAAAGCATTCTTTTTTTATCTCTCTCAAAGTATGCTATAAGTAAAATTCATTAAACCACAGTCCCATATGTCATTTATCCTATACTTTTCATAACAGAGCTAGTAGAACAAGGTAATTTTCAAAACATCAACAAAAAAGTGAGACCATATTTCCAACTGTTTCAGTGTCACATCACTTGTTGATGTGTTCCAGGTTACAGCAGATTTTAATTTCTCCTCATTTTTATGTTTATTCATCTGGAAGAGGAAAAAGGGCAAGAGTGCTCTGTCAGATGCAAAAAATCAAATTAATGAACATTAGAAAGACTGCATGTGGTTCCAACTGCAAAAGTGTATTTTCCAAACATTATTTTTTTGTCTTATTTATAGCTACAAATTATACCACTGGTAAGAGAGCAGTGCCTGTTTGTAGTGGTTTAAGAAAAAGGATATCTAATGGACAGACCTCATCAAAACTAGGATGTTTTGACAAATATTTACTTTTAAGAACTCTCATGTGAAAACTAGCCCTACTGACTTAGGTGAGGCTGCCCCTAGAGCTGTACCTTGTGGTACATAAAGTTTTATGTCATTTGGCTTTAATTCTCTAATAAACATGTTCCCACAAAATAAGGTCCCTCTAGATTCACTAAGGTTGTTTGATGTGCGTAAGAGGGCTGGCATTTCCCCCTGGCTGATCAACATTTCCTTAAACAACTTTTCTTGAGTTAAACCCCACCTCAGAAGATTATTGCGAAAAGTAGGTATGAATTACCTATATTTCTTTGAGGGATGTGACTACTGGTTCTCAGTGGCTTTGATGGTGTTAGCAATGTCCAGTAGGAAGTCAACCACTAGAAATCCCACCAAGAGCAAGTGGTATTTGCACTGTCTTTCTTCCACTGCCTTAAAAACAAACCCTCTCCACATCAAAAGTGTCTCTATTGAGCAATTACTGTGTGTCAGCACACTTCAGTCACTTGGTTGTTTGCTGGTTTCTGAAACAAGAAAAACACAAGACGTCACGAAATGAAAACAGTGTCTATTTCCATTCTGTTAGGAGGCAAAGCAGTGAAATAAAAAAACAAACATGCTATGAAAACCTAAGAGTGCAAACATGATAACTGAAGATGGAACAACTACACATTTTGGTATGTAGTTCTTCTGAAACCGTTGCCTTGTTCACGTGACTTTTTCTACCAGATCAATGAGACAGACAGCAAAGTCACAACTACTGCTAATTCAGGAAAATATATTTGTGTAACTTAAGTAGGATAATGGACCTGAAATGATACCACTAATTAATTTCAGTTATGCACATATAAGCCCTTAAATTACAGAGGAAATGCAATGATGAATGAAACCCATTTGTTCTGATCACTGTGAAAGAGCTGAAGGTACTTCTTAGCTTCCTGCAATTGTGCAGCCTCTGATCTTCTTTCCATAGCTTCTACTAAATCCTCCATGACTATTAAGTACTTGATTGCAATGCTTCCTCTCTTCTTCTCCTAGTTCAAAATTACATTCTCTTCAGCATTTTTCTCATTTTAAGAGAAATGAGCTCTGTTTGTAGAGATAATGATGAATTAAAGGTTGGTACAAGTTTGATCATGAAGGTTAATTTAAACGGACTTCAGTGTGAGACTTGCAGTTTTCTAAGAAACTTTTTGGACGTTGCTAGCTGCCCCACAGAACATGACAGAAGTGTTGACTTCAGAAATCAAAATACAAGCCATGACTTGCATGTTGCTTCACTTCATAAACAAAATATTAAGAATGTTTTGAATGATTTAGACCTCAGAGTTTGTTAGCCAAACTGGAGCTAAAACTTTCTAGATTAGCAAAAGCAGACAGATGCAAGTTATTAGATGTTACTTGTCACAAATTTGAACTCTGCACATCTACGCACAAAAGTAAGAGAATAGCCAGGAACATGATGATCTGACCTAAGAACACTAAAATCATGTCAGCAAATCACTTGAATTTCTATTTTCCCAGCTCTCAGGTCCTCACAGGTTAGAATGCAACAAGACATAGTGGACTGCTTTATGTCTGTATATGTAATATGATCAAAGGAGGAAACTGAAGATAATTTTTTTGAATAAAGGATATTAAACCATTTTTTTAAAACTGTTCCTTCATTTCTCATTTATGTATTACTAATGTTTATGTCCTTCTCCTTTGCATATATATACACAGATGTTGAATATCCAATAGAAAATATGCATAAATATTTCATACAGTATTCTCTGTGTTTAAATATTAAACACCAAATAATTTCAGGAGTAAGCTCTTTATTATTCAGTAGAAATTAACTGCTCATAATTACATAAGCCATTCTTAAGAGAAATTAAATTTAATTAAGTCAATCATACTCTTGTATTTTTCAAAACCAAACAACTGTAATTTAATATTGTGCTATAGGTGGTTTCCAAAAAGCAACATTTGACTGAAGACAATGTTCAAAATTTATGCAGAGCAGTTTTGAGAATAAGATTCAATTTGCAGTTATAGTAGTCAGAGCTGGAATTCTCTTGCTTCCCTGTGCACTCCCTCTAAATGAATTAGGAACATTCAGTGCAGTCTGGCTTATAAGAGGTCAACTGTGTTGAAGGACAAACCTGAAATAGTGGCTGTGACTTTGCAGCTAGTTTGCAGATCCTAGATGAGATAGGTTTGACTCAATGCAACTGCTCATGATTCAGCCTGATTTAAGGGAAGTGAAAATGACTGATACAAGAGTGGCATTTAGTTAGTGTCACTCTATTTGAGGGGAGAGCTATGGTGACAGAGAACCTTGCTTCAGCTGAATCAAAGTGTGGGCTGTGGTTAGTTGACCCTGGCCAACCGCTAAGTACTCACACAGACACTAGCTCACTCCCTTCCCACACCCCGGTAGCAAAGTGGACAAAATATAAAAAATGAGGACAATGAGAGCTAGGATAAAGACAGTTTAATAAGTGAAGCAAAAGCTGAGCACATAAGCAAAGCAAAGAAGAATTCATTCACTGTTTCCCATTGACAGGTAAATGTTTGGCGAATACCCAGGAATATGGACTTCAGCACACATAACGGTTACTTGGAAAGACAAACACCAGTACCACAAACATCCCTGCTTCCCCTTCCTTTTATTTCTAAGGCTGATATGATACAGTATGGAACATTCCTTTGGTCAATTTAGATTGGCTACCTTACTTGTGTCTGGTACCAATCTCTTTTCCCATCAAATGCGGAAAGCTCAGTAATGTGAGTAATAACACCGAAAAGTACATTGTAGAAGGATGGTTTTATTTGTAGCGCTTCAACTAGATGAACTGATGAGAACCTCAGAAGTAAGGAGACTTTCTGGAATTAGGGTGTCCCGGGACTAACACAGAATTCATTCCTTAATTTGATTAAGGCATAACACACTTAGGAATTCATATTTTGAGTGGAAGAGTAAAGTATCCTGCTTATTTAGCCTCAGTCTGACCTTCCTTATGAACTGCCAAGGGGTATCCCTTTTTCCTGTATTTATACACAATTTTTTCCATACCAGGTGTATTTGTTTTTATTTCTGGCAAGACAGAGAAAAAATGAAGTGTACAGAGAAAGAAAGATAATCCTTTTGCAAGTAAAAAATCCCTTGGAAACGGGCAACACACATAACCATCTAGTCCTACTATGGTCCAGAAGTTCTAGTGCTCTTTGATTTCTCCAGGATAGTTTAATGAAAATCATGGACAGAAAAGGGTAAATGAGTTTGCCTGTATATAGATAGGAGTACAAAAGTAAGGGGTTTCAATGTAAGTAAATTTTATGGTAGATTAGGACAGTACCACATGACCACAAAAGCTCCAATGTCTTTATTGATAAAGTAACAGTCACCATAAATGATCCAAATGCTCCTCAGTAGTTCAGTTGTGGAGGCTTTAGGTTTCTTAATAGTAAAACCAGCCTTCTAAATCGTAAAATGGACTGCAGAGTATATCCAAATTTCCTTTTGTCTATGAAAGTTGTGTCAGAAAGTGCATTCTCCAGAAAGTTACAGTAACTACCAACTAAAGTCCTTGTTTAGATATTTGTGTCCTTTTAAAGACAATTGTCTTTATAACTACAGAAATATTAAGAACACGAGGACAAAATATGTTATCTTTGACACAAAAAAGGTGATAAACTCACTTCATGTTAACTCCAGAGTATGTTCAACCCATAACTGTTGGATGAGCTACAGCAATTCTTTCAGAAATATATCTCAATCTTAACACTTCAGTTAAGACAAATGAACTATATTCTGATGGATCAATCATGCTCAGGATTAAAAAAAACAGGTCACTTTCTTGGGATTGGTTGGGGTTTTTTTTCTATTTGCTACTTCAGTAATGTTTTTTCTCATGTCTGTTTTCCCTACAGAGATTTTTCTCTCATTTTTTCATTTGTAGGTATTCAGTAGGAATTCTACTTAGGATTTAATTATAAAATATATGTACAAGCATTCAGACTTACATCCTATAAATTTTACTAATGAACCTTTAAGCATGTGTTTAAAACATATAATGAAGGAAAGAATGGAGAACGTCAAGTAAGTGATAAGTAATGCTGATGTCTTTAAACTGATTTCTTTGGCCAACCCTGAAGAATACAGCGTTTCCTAGAGCTGCAAAGCCCTGGTAATTTAGGGGTTTGGCCTGCAGTTGCAAATTAACTTGCATGTAGCTCATATTAAAGACTATTTGAACTACTTCACAAATGGCTCAGTAGAAAAACATTCTTTGCTTTCTTTTTTTTATCTCTTGTAAGTGCCCAAATGCTCCTTTTCTGTTTCATATGGAATACAGAATATGTTGCACAGGCTTGAAAACAGGACTCATTGTAATTTTAAGCTGATGCCACAGCCAAAAAATATTTTGAGTTTTTGATAATTATCCATTTGTTTGGATAACTATCTATGATATACCCCTGTTTTACTGTAATTATACAAGATTTCATGTAGAGTTACTGTTTGGAAGCACATGCATCAGTACTTGTCTATCATCTTCTTTAACAACCCATTGCTCCTTTATATAACTTGCTGTGGTACTAAAACTCTTTTTGAGTTAACTATGTTAAAACACATTAGATTCAGAGAAGGGTGTGCAAAACATGAAAACTGAGAAAGGAATATCTTATTATATACTGTGACATACAGCGGGTGGCAATACTTAACCAGGAGTACAAAGAAGTTGAACAAACACAGAAAATGTCTATGCCTCCAGAAAGGACTTTGGACAATACTAAGATAATTCTATTTTAGGGAGGAAAAAAGTGGTTTCATAAATCTACAAAAAAAATTCATGGAAGCAAAACTGATGCTATAGCTTTGATGTGGCAACCACTGAATAGTAATATCTGCCTGGGGTTTACATCAGAAAGAATTTCTATTGAAATTTTATACGTTTGGGATTTTTTTCATATGTTGACATTTATTGTCATCACCAACTTCTTTAATTTCCTCTTATAAGTTTGTACCTTAAGTTTCTCTAACAGAGAATAACTGACCCAATTATTTGAAATTTAGGCCACAGAATGAGTAAGCTTGTATCTCTTTACTCATCTTCACCTCTTTACCTCCAGAAAAGCTTCCACACTATTTAGTCTAAAAGCTGTGATCTTAATTGTTTGGGTATAAACAATAGCACACATTAAGACTTCGACATTTTTCTTAGTAAAGTATTTTAGTAAAATTCTACAGTTAAGAACTAAAAGAAAAGGTTTATTGTCCATTGACACATTTCTAGATCTTCAGTCATAGCTGGAGGTCAGCTTACAATATCCTGGACTATTTTAATACTGAAGCTTTGAGTTCTTCACTGGTGTGTTTTATAATTCCTGAAGAATCAATTTAAGAAAGATAAAAGAAATATTTAACTACGTAAACATTGGTTTGCTAAGGTAAAAGTCACTGTTCCCAGTGTGTAAAAAAAATTGGCCATCTTTTCCCCCCTGCCAGTTACCACAGCTAATCATTTTCTAGCAGGGCAACTTTATATTGTGTCAGAATAAAATTGGGTCTGAAACTGTCACAGATCCTGGAAAATAGTATCGTTTTAACAATTATTTTTATTTTATTTCACAAAGTACATAGAATATCAGTAGAAGGTGAGTCTCTTCTAAGTCATGCATAGGCCAACAGCACACAGGTGCATCTCTTGGCCAGAACCTACTTTCACTAAAAATCTAAGGAATGTGTGTGCCCGGATAGGTTCAGTCCATTATAGCCTCTTTCATGTTCTTCAGGATTCTGCTTCATCCTCCCAACATGCTCATTGGTTCTGAAGAGTTCCTTCCACAGTATCAAGAGAGGAAGAAACTTTTTCTAATGTCTATAGGTTAATAACTGGTTTGCTTGAACTACAATCACTATTTGGTGCTCCCAAAGGAGGAGATGCTGAATAGGCCATTGTAGTTAGCCAGGTGCCACACACTGTGTGTGCAAAATACAAGCATCATTTTGAATCACACAAGAAGAGGCAGATAAAGAAGCAGCAATAATTGCAGTATTCTGGTTCGACTTTTGAATGTCTACAAAAGGAGTAGTGTCTTTTGTGTCTATCTGTGTTGAATCCCTGTACACAGTTAGGGAAAAGTCTTCACAGAAAAGAAATTATCATGGCTAACAAGCTACTCCTTTTAAACTCTGTCAGTATACATATGTATATTCATATATATCTGTGTATAAAGGTAAAGCACCAGCATGACTGTCTCTTTGGAGTATTTTAAAAAGAATAAATACAATGCTTTCCTGCCAAACCTCTAAAGATTTTATTATATTTAGATGTTACTGGTCATTGCCCTAGCAAGAGATGCCCATAGTCAGCTTAGTATCAGAGTTACATATCAGATGGTGGTGTGGTCCATTAGCAGTCAAAGGAGAAGTCAATGTTATAACACGGTGTTGATGATGTTGGGATTTAAAATAAAGAATAATTTTCAAATGGGCTTATAAGATACAAAAAATACAAGAGTAGAAAGAAAGCTTACTTCAGAACAGATGTGGATAGGTGAGACACCAGAGGCTTTGAGTGGTCAAGAAAACATGGCTCTGACAAGCGTTTCACAACACGTCACATAAGGAAGGTTTTCTACACCTCTGCCTTCTTGTTGCAGCAGGTTTTGTTTATCAGCTAATATATCAGGGATGAAGCTGAAAAAAGCTTTTCAATCTTCCTGAAAGAGAAGGTCTTTTCCCTCCTATTTTATTTCACATCAGCTACCATTCTTATGAATGGCCAAATAACTGCTATACTCCTTAAAATCTAATAAAAAGAATAATAGTGACTGTAGCCATGGAAAAGGGATGATTACTTCATTTTATGTGGTAAGACAATTTCACAAGGAGCACAAACATTTAGGGAGATATGGTGATGTTCTGGCTTGACCTAAAGTAGAATCAGTTTTCTAACTTCAGCTTAGTCTCATCTAAATAACTTCATTTTCTGAGTGTTAACTGCATGTTTTTTCAGACAGAGTTTCTGTCTTGAAGTGATAACACAGGGCACTGGTATGCAGAAAGGCCACTGATTATACTTATTCCTACAGCAACCAAGGGCATCCTTGAGCTAGTGGAGTGTCATAAGTCAAAGATGAAGAAGGGTCCCATGTGCAGGGAGGGGTGGACAGGACAGGTGACCCCAAACTGACTGACCGAGTATTTCATCCTATATACATCATATGGGGTATAAACCTGAGAGAACATAAGGGCCTCACTCCCTCTTCTTTGATGGCCAACATCCAGTGAGGACCTTGTCTGTCTCTTTGCCCCTGATCTGGAACCCAAGTGTTCCTTAATCCAGTTCCTGGTCCAGTCTCACTCCTGCCACTCATCTTGTCTGCCCTGCAGCATCTGTGGTGATGTATAGTCATTGAGGGGTGGGAGGGTGATTTCATATACTTGTATATATTTTCTTATTTTTTCTTTATTATTATCACAATTTTGTAAAGCTGTTTTAATTTAGTTTCCAACCTACAAGTCTCTTCCTCTCAATTCCCTTTCCCCTTTTCCTGGTGAAGGAAATTAGGAGCCCAATAGCTTTGTTTAAGCTGCTGATATTGGCAAGGCTGAGGCTAAACCATGACAGGTGAAAATCGATTATTATGTAGTTCAGATGGTAAACCAGCTTATAGAAACAGTATAAATGCTGAAATCTACTTTTTTCACTCTCTAGGTAACTTTTTATTTCATTCAGTAAGGAGGTAGAAGTGAAAGGTATCTGGGTGTTTCTGAGGCAGAGTGTAACTCACCTCTACTTGCAAGTCACTGAGATGATTAATATTGAAGCACAACATGACATATTTTATCATCAAATGATCTATTAATAGATTTTTTTTAAGAAGACTGAATTTCTGATAATATCAAAAAATAAATAAAAAAAGAAAGGAGAGATTATGTGCAGGAGAGAGGAAGAAAGAAAGAGTTACCAACACTTTATTGCACCTCCAGAGTTTGATTCAAGTCTACATTTGGAAAAAAATACAAGATTATGGGAAAGGTGGCTAATTAATTTGAAAAAAGGAACCCATTATAGATATCCTGTTCCTTTTGAAAGCAGTATTAAAACTTGCAAACACTGGAGACATCATAATGCTTTATTATTTTTTATGGGTGATAATTTGTTCAAAATCTGTTGTCCCCTGTGATCCTGTGTTCATCAGCTGATGATGTCATTCATTATGAAATCCTATACAATATGTGCAGAGAAAGTCTGTGTATGTGTATGTATATATGTATATGTATTAAGGCAAACTACATGGGAAATCTGATTGCTGTAAATTTTATTTTGCTTGGAGAAATATCTCAGAACCTATCCTCAATATTTATGAAAGCACATTTCTCTTGGAAGTCATCTATTCTCTTTTGCAAGGCCAAGACTCATTGTGTAGGTACCTATAGTAGCCTTTCTACTCATTTCATTTGGACTGCTATGTGTTAGAGATTGAATAGCACATGCATGGAGTAGAAAGTCATCTTGTCTATTAATAGCTGTACCTGCTATTTTCCAATATCGTTTATAGCCTTCCCTTTCCTTATGAGACATATGAAATTATATTTATCATTGCTGCACTTTTAACTGAACACAGTATTTAAATCTGCTTGCTGCAATTCTTCTTAAGTCATGGTCTTTGTTTCAACAGAGCATCAGTGTCTACCATCTTCTAAACAAGAGTTTAATTTGTTAACATTTACACTGTTTAGCTAACATGTCTATACTCTGTGTAACTCAGGGCTGGATTTAATCATATCAAACCAATTCAAACAAATGTATACAAGAATTCAGTTAGAATTTCTACTACTAGAAACTTCTACTATCAGATTTCTACTCTCAATCAAGACTGAAGATGTGTCCTCCCTTCTTATTGCAATTGCACACTATTATTTTTTATTTTATTATTTTATACCACTTCCTAAACTTTTTTCCCTCTTTCATATTTATGCCTTGTTTGTTTCCCTTTACATCTCTGGAATGTCTTCTGGTTTTCTGCAAAAAGTTCCATTTTCTGATTGGTACCTATGGGTGGATTCAATCTACAATAATTGGACAAAATGTTTTCTATACTACACGGAGTCATAGTCTAACTCCATTTAACAGCACTGAAAGAGGGCACTCAACCTCTGTGACGTTTCTCTGAAGTGTGCTGCTTAGCTTTAGCTGAAGTTTGCACTCAGAAGAAATGTATCAACAAAGCAGCATATTTGTGTGCATTATGTTAATGCTGGAGGCAGGTTTTAGGGACTTAAATTAGCCATTATAGGATTTTATGTGCTTTCAGTTGAAAAAATTATCCTTCCTTTTCATCCCAGTGCAACTGTATTGCTTTACTCCTCTTCCCATGGAGTTCTTGGGGGATTTGTCCACAAAGTGCAATAACACAAGGTACAGAAATGTTGCAGCTAGTGTCAACTTTAAATGATATATCAATTCATCTTGGCAGAGAACTATGTAAACACATTAGAACAAGCTCTGATAACAATGCAGAGCACCACTGCAATGCTACACACACTAATAAGCCTTGTTCCTTGTTGAGTTTCACTCACTCTCAGAGTTTTATGTGATCAAGACCATAGACAATCAGCTCTGTTTATGTGGGGTAAATGACAAAACAGACATCCTGAGACATATGTTAAATTTCTTTGTGTTGTGCCACTATTAGTTTTCACTATATCAAGAAAAGTAAACCAGAGGCAATACTGCAGAAACATTGTTCTGATACCTTATCAATGAACATGACTATAATCCATGTTGAAAGTATTCCATAAAGGTAAGCCATTTTGTACTATTTGCACTATTTAAAGTAAGTTTGTGCCTAAATATCTTATAGTTACAAGAAACACTGCCCAGGCCAGTGAGACATATGATATAATTTCTGTCACATTTGAAGGTTCTTCTGTAACTACTCTCTCTAGGATCAAAAACTTAGTAGTGCTCTATCATCAAAGGCTTTCTAATGCTTGGCTTCACATACAGTACTCTTAATTCATTAGTCTCAAATTCTTTCTCAGAGGGGGAAGTAGTTTGTGCCGTTTCCAGATGGGGCAAACATGAAAGTAATTGATATTTGCAGCACTTCACGAAGCGAGCAGTAATAATATTCCCAATTTGCTAGTAGGATGCCTAACATACAAAGAGACTAATTTATTGGTATAAAGTCACTCAGGAATCATTGGCAAATAGAATAAATATCTTGGGTTTTTTTTTCCCCAAAGAGCAATGTTCTAAATGCATATTGATATTCTGTTTTTTCCTCAATAATAAAGTTAAATATGTGAAATAAAATAATGAAGTTTTTCTACAGATTAAATTCACAGTAATAACAGATGTTCAACAGCTTTTAATTTATCTTTTTGAGTAATGTGGTCTGTGTACTGCCTGAAGCAGGATTTAATTTGTCTCGTTGCGTTATCAGACAACTAAGCTGCTGTCAAAACAGGCAGATCAGGAATTAATGAAAACATTTCTCTTACAGTTCTGTGATTACAGTACAGTCAGCTGTATTTTAATTTCCAGGCATTGAAGTGTCATATCCATAGATTTCATTCTTAAACTAAAATCAGATAAGAATACAGGCTAAAGCTCACCTCACATCTGTAAATCTGATTTTCTCATTACAAGGAGTGAATCTACACTCAGATCCACATAAATACTCATTAATAATCATATTTCCCCAAAACCCTATCACAATGGCACCCTATGGCACTGAAACCTTTCTTTGTTAACTAGTTTCAACAGCTGGCACAAGAATATGCAACAAAAGGTCTTATAATCCCCACAGAAACATTTGAAAAAGCTAGAAGGATTAGTTAGCTGCCTAAACTTCACTACTATACTTACAAGAATTCATATGACCTTAAGTAAGCTATCTTCTTGCTTATCTCTCTTTGTAGGCTTAAGTCCTTTATTACTGGATCATGCTCAAAACAGTGATATGCACTTGAGGGAAAAAAGGACAATAAATGTTCCTCAGGACATTATTCTATCATCAAAAAGAGGAACATACTTGTAGTCTGGAATTACCTGGTTTGGTTCATACATTGCAGTTTAGTAACTGTGTCAAAGTCTAATGAATTCTATGAATGGCAAGGAATGTAACTTTCTAAATACATGCTTTTTAATAAGTAACGACAGACTGAGATCTAAAAATTAGGTCCTCAAAATCAGCCTTTGGAAGGTGCCTCTCTATATATTCACTACTACATTTTGGTTATGTTATTATAGAGCAGCAAGCTTTGACTTTATTCCTTAGAGTGACTGTAATAGAATTGATGGCTGCCAGAGACGTGCAGTCAGCCATACTCATAAGAACACATTTAGTTCAAAGTTTGAGGGTTTTTTTTCAATTCTAACACTGCTTCTTCTCAGTTCAAATTAGGAGTGTTGGTACTGGAATCTGTAAAGCCTTTACTGACCTGATTTTTTTTTGTGGTACTTAGACTCTTGTTTAAGCAATCTCCCTTTTTTCTAGCCATGTATCCTTTTCTGCATTATCCTTTTGATTATTCTGCAGCAAATTCTTGTACTGGTGCACAGAGAGCTGTAATGGGAAATTAATCTGACTCAAATATAGTTTGATCTATCCCCTCTTTTCCTCCTGCTCAAAAAAAAAAGAAATTTTTATGCTGGCACAAGATAGATAGCAAGAGTTAGGGAGTTACTAACTGTATATGCCCATCCTGTCACCAGAAATACTTGTTCAATAACTGCCTCAGCCCGCTTGGGTCAAAGCCCATTCCTATCTACCTTTAATACAGTCCTTGTGGACCTCAGCTATGTATTCATTGAGAAAAAGTACGCTGATCTCTGTTCCCTTAAAATTTTTCTTTGTATTCTGATAGCTTGAAAAATTCCAGTGCTTCACTCACCTTTAATGCTACCAGGATATTAAGAATTAGAGGTTACATGCTGATGCAAGTAGTTCTTCCCAGATATATTGCTTCCAAGGAGGACCACAGAGAAAAGAATGTCATGTGCCTAAACTTATGAGATATTTAGCCTCTACCTAATGCAGTTAAATATATAGGACATATTTTAGGAGACAAGGAAAGATTAACATTACTTTTTTCTTTTGAAAAAATCACAGAATCACCAGGCTGGAAAAGATCCACAGTATCATCGATTCCAACCTTTCCTATCAATCTCTAAACCATGCACCTCAGCACCTCATCCACCCATTCTTTAAACACCTCAAGGGAAGGTGACTCAACCGCTTCCCTGGGCAGCCTCTGCCAGTGCCCAATGACCCTTTCTGTGAAAAATTTTTTTCTCATGTCAAGGCTGAACCTCCCCTGACAGAGCTTGAGGCCATTCCCTCTCGTCCTGTCCCCTGACATCTGGGAGAAGTGGCCAGCACCCTCCCCTTCACAACCTCCTTTCAGGTAGTTATAGAGAGCAATAAGATCTCCCCGCAATCTTCTCTTCTCTAGGCTAAACAGCTCCAGTTCCCTCACAGGTGCTCCTGTTCTCCATCCCCTTCACCAGTTTTGTCACTCTTCGCTGGACATGCTCCAGAGCCTCAACATCTTCTTCTAGCAAGATGTCTAGAACTGAACACAATATTCAAGGAGCAGTCTTACCAGTGCCAAGTACAGAGGGAGAATAACCTCCCTGGCCACACTGTTTCTGGTGCAAGCCAAGATTTTATTTCAATAACAAAAGATGCTTTAAAAAGCAGAGAGGATGGCAGGTTATAGCATATTGAAGAATCAAAGATTTGTTTCACAGTTGGTTTTTTGTTGTTATTTATTAAAAAAAACTGATTAGATTTTTGTATGAAAGTTCTCTGACATTGTTAGGCATTCTCATGGGGAGGAAATAAATCATTAAGCTGAAGCTTTTAATTATCCTGAAGGTTGGACTTACTGTTCTCTTCCAGAAATACACTTCATTCATAGTTTCTTTCTTCCTTATGCACATAAAAATAACATTTTTTTAATTGTTTGTTTATATCATACCTGTACTGCAAGAAACAGTTTTAAAGTCATCATTATTTCTCTGTTTTAAGACATGTTGAGTCCATGTGTTCATCCAATTCCAGACAGCTGTTTAGAAATTTAACTGTCTGGCTGTTGACCAAAATAAATGGAATGCCCTTGGTATATTGTCCCTGCAAAATCTCTAGTCATGCACCAACATCAATAAATACTGAGGAGAAATGAAGAACTGAGCTTCAGGCTTGCAAGACATCTTAAAAATTATGTCCTCTGCTTTTCACCCTTCCTCCAGCCTTAGAATTTAATATATATATGTTGGCTCCAAGTAGCTTGAATATTGAGTTTAAATCCAAAAAGGTCACAGCACTGTGGCTTGATAACATACCATTCTTGATTGCTGCTTAAACAAAACAAAAAATGCTGTTTGGCATAGTCAGAAGTAGAAAACTAAAATTATCAACCACAATAAAGTCTGCCTGTAATAATCTACAGTCTTTCAGAAGAGAGAAAACATATGCTGTCATTTCAGTATTCTCAGCTTCACTGGGGTGCACCAGCACATGAAATTTCCCATCTTTTACTTTTCAGTCCAGTCATTTAATTAATATTTAATTACAAACCTACAAAAGTAAAACATAGAAATTGCTCTTCAGCCTTTCGAGTTAGTCTGGATGCTGCTGCTGCATCATGGGGCTTTATGAGGGCTTTTCGCTACCCACTGCAAAACCCATGCCTGCAGGCACCCATAGGGAGCAGATGAGCTAATAAGCATGACCAAAACATGCAGCCCTCCTGGGATGCAACGCTGTGTGAAAATCATGAGGAACATTTTCAGCAAATAAATTCAGTCAAATGGACTCAGATCAGCTCTGAGGTTACTCCAACTATTTCAACTGGATTACAAGGAGAACAGGAAAATACAAGAAACTAAAGAGGCCTTAGCCATCTTATGAGCAAGGTACAAGTATTCTGAGATTAAAGCTAGATGCAAAACGTTTCAGCTTTCTCAAATAGTTCTCTCTGAGATTCTGAAGCACACACAATGTGACTAACAGACATCCTGTCTCCACATGTCAATCCAATGCAGTTGTTACAGAAAAAAAAATAATCAATGATGGAAATGGTAAGCATTTCCTTTCACTGGACAGTGGTCACAGAGTGGGTGATGTTGCCTCTATTCAACTCTTCCATGTAGGAAGGTGATATAATCAGAAGAAAACACTAAAAAAATTTAAACCCCTTAGTGCTGCCACTAAAATAGAGTACCCTGAGACGTTTGGGTTCTGGATGCCCTAACATATCTTCTCTGTAGAAGACTGTTTACTTTCGTTGCTTGCTTTTAAATAAATGCACCCCATACAAAGTATGAAAGATTTCCAGAAATAAAGTATGAATTACTAGTGAGTCTGGGTAAGGCTCAAATTTGTATACAGTGGGGGACGGGAACCATGCAGAAGCTTCTAGTTGAAAGGTAGTGATTTTCACCCCGATACTTAACTCTCACTGGTTCTAAGGAAAAGTTTTCTCCTCCTTGCAGTCAATAAAATAATGAGGATATAGTTATACAAGTCCTTCACAAACGGCATACTACAGAGCTTAACAGATCAAGGAGATGTGTTCCAGTGGTCCAAATCCTTTCTCTATGCCCATCTGATTGTCTTTAAATATGTAGCAAGAGCTTGTGCACATGTTTGGACACCACTCAAGGGTCTCTGACTTGTGGTAGATCATTACCCATAGTACCCATGTGAGCCATAGTGACTACGAACCTTGAGCTGGAGTTCAGGTTGTCTGTTGTAGTGACTTCCAATCCTCTCACTAAAGCCAGATCTGCATGCCTCATGGCTTGTGCACCCAGTATCCTCCTACTGACATGCTTACTGCAACAGCACAAGCCTTTCTGTTCCCCAGAGTGCCTCCACAAACAGCGCCCAAGCCCATGTGTCTAAGCTGTGTCATCTCCAATAGCCACTAGAAAGCAATCAGAGAAAATGGTTATATTGGTTGAATGGTAGCAGACTGGCCAGATTTACTGTCCTCTGCCACACTTGGAGATAGACCTCCCTGTTTGCAGATAACACCAAGCTGGGTGGAAGTGTGGATCTGCTGGAGGGTCGGGAGGCTCTGCAAAGGGACCTGAACAGACTGGACTGCTGGGCTGAGACCAACGGCATGAGGTTTAACAAGGCCAAATGCCGGGTCCTGCACTTGGGGCACAACAACCCTCTGCAGTTCTACAGACTAGGAGAAGCCTGTCTAGAAAGCTGCCAGGAGGAGAGGGACCTGGGGGTGTTGGTCGACAGCCGACTGAACATGAGCCAGCAGTGTGCCCAGGTGGCCAAGAAGGCCAATGGCATCTTGGCTTGTATCAGAATCAGCGTGACCAGCAGGTCCAGGGAGGTTATTCTCCCCCTGTACTCGGCACTGGTGAGACCGCACCTCAAGTACTGTGTTCATTTCTGGGCCCCTCACCACAAGAGGGATGTTGTGGCTCTGGAGCGAGTCTTGAGAAGAGCAACGAAGCTGGTGAAGGGGCTGGAGAACAAATCTTATGAGGAGCAGCTGAGAGAGCTGGGGTTGTTCAGCCTGGAGAAGAGGAGGCTGAGGGGAGACCTTATTACTCTCTACAACTACCTGAAGGGAGGTTGTAGAGAGGAGGGAGCTGGCCTCTTCTCCCAAGTGACAGGGGACAGGATGAGAGGGAATGGCCTCAAGCTCCACCAGGGGAGATTTAGGCTTGAGATAATGAAAAAATTCTTCACAGAAAGAGTCGTTAGGCATTGGAACAGTCTGCCCAGGGAGGTGGTTGAGTCACCGTCCCTGGAGGTGTTTAAGGTAAGGGTGGATGAGGTGCTTAGGGGCATGATTTAGGGATTGGTGGGAATGGTTGGACTCGACGATCCGGTGGGTCTCTTCCAACCTGGTTATTCTGTGATTCTGTGAAATTGCTCAGTAGCATCTATAATCTGAAATGTATATTATAAAGGGGCAGATTTTCAAATGAAAGGGCTCTGCTGGTTGAGAAAACCAGGGCTGTAGACATCTCCTTGTCTAAGTCTTCATGCAGTGTCCCATAGCTGACAGATGCACAGCATGTGTTGGAAGCAGCTCTGTAGGCATTCAGTGTAAAGAAGGAAACAGAACACTTCAGCAGCTTTTGCTGTTGTAACATCAAAGCTGTACTACGAATCTTCATGTTTTATGATCTTCTTTACATTCACTGCCCTGAAGCCTTAGAAGTTGAGCTCATTATGATTGCCTCCAGCTACTGCCCTAGTCACCTGTTGAAAATACAAACATTGCATGCTTATTGTCATACAGATAATAAGTTAAGTAAACCATACCTACCACATTTTTTAAGTCTGATTTGTTGTGTATTCATAGGTCTCCATGTTATAGAAAGAATCTTTTGCAATGAAACTGCAGTCTGCATGAGTAAGAAGATTAATTTCTTACCCAATCAGCATTTGGTATAATGGCCAGAAAACAATTCTCCAATTATCTTGCCCTAGAATATTTTGGATGAACTAGAGAAGTCTTGGATAACTGCCTTTTCTATGTGTAATATGTAAGACTATGTTGGAGAACAACATTCTCTGGTCCTTGCCTGGAATCAGATTTTTTTCTTGTCCACAGTTTATCAGCAGAATCATGTGGCTACCTAACCACAACATACTTACACGCAAGCACAATGTGCAATCTGCCCATGAATGTCAACTCTTTCATCATTTCACTGTGTCAACAATACCTCACACGAATTTGCAAGGGCCAAGTAAACATTCAGTATTATTGAGCTAAACAAATATCCGTGGATTTTTTTTTTACTCAAAATAGAGGAAACAAGTGAAAGAATCAAACTGTTTAGTGAGGAAAACAACTAATTGTCAATAACAGAAATTAGGCATTACAATAGATACTCTGATCATCTATAAAATCATATTCTTCTGATTTGTGATTGCCAGTACAAAAAATGTTTTAATCTCAAAAATTCAGTGGATTTATGGATATATGCTTTTATTTTTCCCTGTATTAAGCTTGTTCATAAAGTGCTGTTTAAAATATCTTTCCAGGGCTGTACTCACACTGCTTTGTTATTTTTTTATGTTACAACTTTGATTCTGGCACTTGCTTCAGTATCCTACAAATAAATTGTGAGGGGCGAGAGATATACAGTGGGATGGATTATTTTTTCCGTAGGCCACAAACTGAACATCTTCTATAAGAATATCGATTTGTGTCACTTAACTGCTGACTACAGTGTCTGCTATGTACCTTAAAAAAACTTCCAGAAATTGGAGACAAAAGGAATGTTTAATACTACTTCTGCTACCAATCTCCATGTTGCAAAACCATTATAAATACTGTGTTTTCAAGGTTCTCCAAACCCAGATTAAGATCAGCAAACACAGATTTTTTTAATTTGTTGTGAGCTGATATATGAACATATTTTATGGACACCTTTTATATGCAGACAAATACAAAATGTTTTGAAAGGAACATTAAGTAGTAAACTGTTATTCTGCCAACCTGTTCAGCCCTGACCCTCTATGCAAAGCGTAGAAGCGTGGAGTAGAGCACACCTCCCTCTCTCTAGAGAAAACTGCAGGGATGGGAAATGATCCATACCCCATGCAAGCTCATCCCCACCCTGGGTTCTCCTGACGCAAGAGCTGAAGAGGAACACTAAGTCCAGTCCAGCAACCTGACCTGGTCCCAGGGCAAAAGGATCCTTTCCCTCCCCACACCTAGTGCTTGATGGACCATAGTCCATCTCACAAGCAAAAAAAAGCTTTCTTATTAACCTTCTAGCTTTTCCTTGAAAAAAACAAAAATCCTCCTTTCTAAGCTGGGGAATGTTTGGAGGGTTTTTTTTTTAAAGCTGTTAGTGCTTTTACAGGGCTAGGAGGTATGAAGACTGAACTCACATTCCTCACTAGCTGTGTGTACATCTGTGGCTTGGGACATTTTCACTGAAGTCAGAGCTTGGGAAAACAAATCTGAAAACACCAACAAAGAAACACACATACCACCTCCTTCATCTTTACAGACAATGTTAAAAATGTATTGATTTAATAAATAAAGGCTAGTTTAACAGCATTTTTTTAAATTTCAGTGGTAGAGGTATGAAGCAAAAATAAGTTATTCTGAAAGAGGCTAAATACATATGTATGAACTACTGACCTGCTAACGCACGTTTCAACTGTTGGGACTAGACAGTGGACTTTCTCCAAAATATTACTCAGTTTTGAAAAATGTATTATAGTTCCCATCTATGCTATGTGATTCATAGTTCAGCTACTTATGATAAATAGACAGTGTTAACCTTTGTAAGCAGATGGTATTTTCTGATAGGATGGCTTAATTACAAAACCTGACAAATTCCACCGTGCTGGTTCTATATTGGTATGACTTGCACTTATTAACATTAATTCACAGAGGAACTGAATTCCTTATCACTGATGCTTTTCCTTTATGAGTCCCTACCCTTCAAAAATGTATGCCTTTCACTTTCCAGCAATGTATTCTGGATATATTAGGATTGCTCAAGCCTTGTCTTGGAAGCATTCCTTTTGTTTTTCCTTCAATAATTTGTTAAAAATACTACTGTGTTTAACCCTGAAGTAGCAAATATTTTAGCATGTGCTTAAAATTAATATTACCAACCTAAGAAAAAAATGCAAATATTTGCTAAATGAGGTGTTCCACATGGAAGGGAAAAAAAGTGGAAGTACCATATCCATAGTTAAAAAAAATCATGAAGGTGATTTATTTGAAATGAGAAACCAAAGATCTGAGTTGAGTTCTTTAGCTCAACTATATGACATTTTCAAAGTCAGAGCAAAGAACTGCTCTGATCCGATATTTCACATTTTCTGCTTTAAATGGTTGTAGAAGAACAAGATAGAAGACAGTGTCCATGGCAGTTTTTTTCTTGTGGTATTCCTTTAATACAGTCATAATAATTATTTTTTTTTTCCAAAACACTCCTTAGTCAGTGGAGAAGAACGATCTTTTCTTCACAGACAAGATCTGCAGAGTCAGTATATATAGCAGATTGTCAGCTTGTTCATAAAAAACATGCAGCTTCATTGAACTTCCACTGAAATACATAGGCAGACTCCTCCTGACTTTTTTAATTCAAGACCTAGTGCTAGGTATTTTTACCTTCTTTTGCCAGAAAAAAACAGTCTTTTTTGCAAATGAGGTAATCTTGGTGACTGAAGTCCCACTAATTTCCTCCTCCTAAAACCACCTAGAAATTCAGCATCTCCTGCTTTGGAATATTTTATTTGTTTACTTTCCTCCACCAAATCCTGTAAAATTTAAATTCTTTAAAATAGACTTCTTTTTTTACTTCAATTTCAACAAAACTATCTACCATAACATTAGGATAGTAAACAGTAGATTACAAATCAAGCTGAAGTTCTGTAAGTCATATTGCCAACATTTACAAGTTTATGATAAATAAAAATGTTTTACCATATTAACATATTTTTGAAACCAAGTGCTTTCTTTAAATAAAAGTGACTTTAAATTCTGCGAAGTCCTGGTATCATCTGCTGTCTCATACATTTACGAGTTTCGGTCAGAATGGAATTTCAGTGCTGCAGATGCAAGCATTATATTTCTTTTTCAACTTCAGGGAGATTTGGCCTGCATTTCATGTGCTTCAATATGTCTATTATCTTTTCCTTTTTCTTTACGTATTTAAACAGCATGGTTCCTATGTTAATAATAGTTGGTGATTTTCCTCTGATTTGCCCTAGATAGCCACAAGTTTCATAGCCACAACGAGTGGTATTCATCTAATATTTCTTTACCTTGCTATCTATTTTTTTATTTAATATTAATTAATTTTAACATTTTGGTGGGAGAAATGTCATGTGATTCCTTGTTATTGAATCTGATTGGCAAGATACCAACAGCAATAATGCTTTTCACTCAGTAGTTTGTATTTCTTATTGCTATCATTTAAATGAGATTTCTTCCTACTTTATTCCTTTGCTTTTGACATACTTCTGGCTTTAAAATGGAAAGTATATTTAAAAAAAAAATCAGTACCAACATATGCGCATTTTAATTGATTATTGACATCTGGAAATACAGATCTCCAGCTATATCACTGGTCTCGCTAACTACGTTTACATGTGCTTACCTGTGCTGAGACAACTGTTTACAAGAATGGAAACTTTGTGCTGATTTATAATACAATAGCATAGCTAATGTAGTTGCCTTGTTAATTAAGATATTATTTCATAAAGTAGAAAAGTAGAGAGCTCTTGTCCTTTGATTTATGCTGAGCCAGTATGAAATTTCCAGATCAAAATACATACAGAGTAACAATTCTTGTGCTTCTTTACTAAAGTGGCTTTCTCTTATTAAATGTGTTTTCCACCACAACTGCAGGTTTCTTTTTATTAGGAGAATGTGACCACTGGCTCCCCAAAAGGGAAAGGCTTGTTTCCATCTTGCTTTCCAGACCACTCCCTTCACTAGGAACATGGTTGCCCGTTTGCAACAGGAAAATAATTTTGAGCTCATGTGAAAAAGCCATTTGAATCTTGGATGGATTTCACAAAAATTTAGTTCATTGGGTAATAACCAGATTAAACAGGCCATTCTGCATCTCATAAGGCATGACATAATGGATTCCATATTTTTTAATCAGCAGCATCATCTTGTGTAATCACTGTGTCAATTATGCAATATGCAGTAAGACTGACATGAATTAATATGTTCATTTAATAAATACATAAGAGTGGCTGTCATTTCATTGAAAAAAATCCTATACTGCATCTAGCTGCACTGACAACAGCTGTTTCTCTCAACTGGGTACTTCGTAAGCAAGCACACATTCAAAAAACTTATTTTGCTTTTTTCATTAGACACACATGCATCTTTTGACACTATCTAGATATGTTGTTTTTGATAACTGTTATACATCCCTGAATCACAAATAATTGTATGTAGAGCTAGTAAAAATATTGCCAATATTTTTTCAAAAAGAAAATACATCCTTTAAGGGTTTTGTCTTCATATTTCTACAAAGAAATAATAAGTTCATTAGATTCAAATAAAAAATTTTTTTGTTCTTTCATTTTTTTCCTTTTCTTCTTCCTGTTTTTTTCCCCATCTTTTCCAGTGAAAATTCATCAGGACAAAATTACAAGGATTCCTAATAAACTGAAAGCTGAAGCTATTCTTTTCACAAAATTTCTAGTATTTCTTCACAGAAAACTATTGTCTACTGGTTTCCTTTTTTTTTTTTTCCACAAATTATGCCCTCTTTCATTAATATAAACAATCTAGTACTTAATAATGCTGTTCATTAGCATGAACTCTTACGCCATGACTAATTAAAAAGTAATTAATTAAAAAGTACAAAGGCAATGAATACCCAAACCTGTATAAGTCAGTAGTGTTAGAGATTCCATGTCAAATAAAACAGAAAAATGCTTTCACTCAATGACGTGTATTTATTATTATTTTGGCTGTGCTAAGTTCATGAGCAAAAATTTTCACTTGTGGACCAACATTTCATTTCAAGACTCATTGCTGAGAGCAGCAACACCTTTTGGAAAATAGCTGATGTGAAATATGCCATCAAATGCTAGTCACCCAAATAGGCATGTAGAAAACTTCTTCCTGCCACTTTCATTTTATTTAGATTGATGAGGGTCTTCAGAGTTTAAACTCATCAAATAATCTTACACAGCCACTGGGGAAATACAAAGTTTGATACATCTAGGTCTGACATATCCAGGTCTAACAACGAGATGAATGCACAGAACACCTCAAAGTTCCACCCCAAAGCCACAACACAGCTGGCGTTGGAGGCAAAGGGAGCTGGGGACCGAGCCCTCCTCAGTCATAGCTGTGGAGAGGTCTAGGGGATCAGGTGCCCCTGGGCTCAGCCCTGGTCCCTCTGCTCTTCCTAAGAACAAGAAGGAGATTTGTCCAATGGTGGTTCCTGTTTGGCCAAAAAAGAATCCAGAGAAGAGTCAATGGGCTGGAATGAAAGGTCACTGTAAGGCTGTGCCGTACCATCAAAACAGTTTGGTCTCTGTCTGTTCCAGAGAACTTGTAGGTAGAGGTGAATAATGCTGTTTTCATGCTCTGCCCCAGTCTGTGGTATGACGGATTGGGGTCCAAGGAATCCAAGGATATAAAATCTTATTCCAATAAAAGGGAGGTGAGATGCCAGGTGAGAATTGGCAAGGATATTTGTGTGCAAAGTTATGTTCCTGGTTAGGGTTAGACCACAGCATGTTTTAAGGTTTGCACCTTCTTTTTACCTCCCTGTGAGGGTATGGCCAGAGTATACCAGACACAAAAATGTATTTCAAGTCTATAAACAAAAATAGGAGTGTAAATGTTTTATAGGAGCATAAATGTTTTAATCAGAGCAGTTACCAAGCTGTAGCTGATTTTTTCCCATAGTGAGAGGCCCTGGAATCTGATTGTTTCATTTTATTAAACCTGATAGTTTATCCTATACACCCATGGCCTTTCTTTTTTTTTAGTGTAAACTGAAATGTTGTGCATTATTTTTTTTTAATTCTAGAAAAATAACATCAAAAAAAAAAGCCCTGCTTTCTCATGCTACTGTTCTCCTTCTTTTATAATTATGTCTGAATCTCTGGACAGCATAAAAATTGCCTAAATATTTTCCTCAGAGTTAACCTGACTGTGATTCTTCAAATAAAGTCACTGGTTATCCATTGTCATGCCTTTTGGATCTTTGGTACAAATGCAACAACCTTTGGATCACACATGTTTGTGGTACCATTTAGATGATCCCTCAACTTTGAGAGGAAAAATTAGACCAATTCCCATTAGATGTTTACATCACAGAAAACACCAGCTTAACTTGTACTAGCTATGACCACACAATTCTTTTCAGGCTTAATTAAAGAGGCCTGGAGATGGAAAGGGATTAGCCACAGCCTTTGAGGAAGTCTTGTGAATTGATGTTGAAGCACTTATGTAGGGTAGTGAAGAAAAAAATCCCCTGCATTTCGCTGCCTTGTGGTGTATTTGAACTGTGGGCAAAGCAAGGACTCTAATTTAATTTTACAGTGTGCTGTGATATTTTCATGCAGGGTGTGATGCAAGCGCTATTTGAGGTTACTTCTGTGCTTCTTGGGCTGTCAGTATGACACCTTTCACAGATATTAAATCTCCATGTTAAATGTGGAAAGTCAAGATATAAAGAATACTGTCCAGATGTCAAGCACTGTCAGACAAGAACTGAGAAGAGGGTGTGCTGTACAGCTATTTTACTAACATTATAGTGTCTCTGTCCTTTACCTTATATTATTTAAAACTTTAAAGAAAGAACAAGACTTTTTCCCGAGAATCTCATTTTTTTCAGGCGGTTCCTACTGTAAACAAGATGAAATATTGTCCAAAGACCACTTATACTTTTTTGCTGACTGAATTCTGCTCTCTTCAACAAGCATCTCTTCCTTTCTGAACTATATGAGAGTAAGATGAGAGTGATCATAGAATCATAAAAATCATAAAATTATTTGGATTGGAAGAGACCTTAAAGATCATCTAGTTCAAACTCCCCTGCTATGGGCAGAAACATCTTCCATTAGATCAGGCTGCTCAAAGCCTCCTCCAGCCCTAAATACCTCCAAGGATGGGGCATCCACAGCTCCTCTGGGCAACCTGTTCTAGTACCTCACCACACTCACAGTAAAAAGTTTCTTCCCAATAGCTAATCTAAATCTACCCTCCTTCTACAGAAAAAGTAATACACCAGCAGCAAACAAAATCCATTTCTTTGGGAACACTCTACCAGCAGTTTCTCTCTCCTTTCCTCATCTGTCTTCTCACTGCTTTGGAAAGCCTCTTTTCAGTGACCTGCTCCTATGTCCTGGGGTATTTGTTCTCCTGTAGCCAGTAGCATCATTTCTTTCTAAAATCATGCTGTTCTGTTTCTATCCTGGAGGACAAAAAAAAGGCACATGCTGATTCACTGACTCCGAACTTTTTGCCACTGCTCTGTTCTTTCTTTTTAAATGACAGAAAAATAGACCAAGTCCTTTGACATTTATACTACTTACAGTCTTGAAGTAGGTAGTATTCACTCTTGAATAAGACATAAAAAGATAAAATATTTCTATATAGCTCTCCTTGACCATATTTGAAAACTGGATGTCAAAATCATCATGCAAACTTAATAAGAGATACATTTCTTTTTAGAAAATTTATAATAAAGCCAACTCACCAAGCATATGGAAAACATCTGAGCACAGATCATTTGTATCAAAGCGTTAGTGCCTTTGCACTCATGGAATAAGAGGTTCTTCAGCACACAGGCTCATAATATTTCCAGAAATAGTTCTACCCTTATATTAGTGGGTTAGGAATTGAGTGTTGTCAGCACAAGAATGCTTTACCAGTTCCACTTATGACACAAACTACAAAGATTCTGCTTTATGCAGGAGAAAAAGTAAAATTAAAAAGACAAAGGCTATCTGTGCATAATCAACAAAGAAAATAGACATGAAAAACCAAACAGATGTAATCAGGAAATATTGGACAGATAATCAAAATATTATGTACTTATGAGAAAAAAAAACTGAAAGACATAATGGCAGGCCAGAAATGTTAAACAACAGTACCTCTTTATTGCTGAATAACTTAGAATAAATATGTTACTATTGTAAAGTTGTAACTGTGAAAATTCTTACTGTTTGGCAGATAGAAATGGTGAGCTTCAGCCCTACTTAATATCAGAAAATTTCAGATTTGCATTTGTAGCTGTAGTACACACATGTTTCAGGACAAAGTGCTAAAATATGTACCTGAAGTTGGTACTTGCTTACATTGCAAAAGGTGTTTATTTAATTGCTTTCACACTGAAAAATGAAAATATATAATCTTGAAAGCACTCTTGTGCTGAACAAGTCTTTCTGCACATGCACACACAGAAACACACATGGTCATTAATACATTGGTTGGATTTACTAGTTCACAAATACTTCATTCAATAGTTTCTTGATACTCCTCATTGAAATAATTTTTTTACTAAATTAAGGGGGAAATTTCATTTCTTTTCTAAAAAAAAAAATCTGTTAAAATTTTACATGGTATTTACTGAAGTGGCATAATCAGTTATGAAAGATTCTCTTTCAGAATAAACTTGCTTGTGAGGTAAAATTTTTGACCAGATGTATGTTTTCTTATTTGTTAACTCAGTGACTCTAGAAAAAAATTAAAAAGTGAGTATACCTCATTGTATGCTAGCTTTAAATAAGTACATCCAATTTTTCCAAACCAGGATTGAATAATGGAATAATGTGTTGAACACTTGCCTTCCTAGTAAACTCTTCAATTCTTTGATAGCTGGATCAGCTTCTGTACAACAGCTTTTCATTTCACATAAGCACATGCATTTAGCTGGCTTTAAACTCTGGATTGCTGGCTCATTAGTGCTATATATTAGGTCATCTTTCTATGCATAAGGCCTTCATATAATTTGGAGATTAAGTTTTAAAGCCTGCTTCCATATCTCTTAAGGGGAGTTACATAAAGGAGCAAGATGAAGACCTGATTTAATGCTCATCAAAAAGATTGCATCCATGCTTGTTTCATGTGATTGCAAGGATGGAAGAGACAAAACAACAAAGGAGCCACCTATCTAACAAATGACTTCTTTTCTTTTTTCTTGGAATGATATGTCAGAACAGGTTGTTAGAGTACAGACAGCACCTTACTGCAGAGATTGCTTAGAGTCACATTCAGGTACCCATTCCCTTCCCACTAATGATAGCATTAACATCCTTCAGGGTGGCCTCCCACAGAAATGCAGTATCAGAGAGTTGTATTAGATGTTTTTTAGGCCCAATGGTCCATTTTTGGAATTGGAAACAATGAAAAGACAGCATCATATTTCACTAGCAAGCTCTCTGAAGACCTTCACTAAGGGGTTGGAGTCATGAAGGTATCTACAGGCCACAATTCAAGAGATGCTTCTTAAGCTTAAAATTACTCCCAATCTATCTATTTTTTGCCACTGATATCTTATATTTAAGATAAAAAAAGAACTCTCATAAGAATTTCAGTAAGTTCCTTGAAGCACTGCAAGCCTATTTGAACAGCCTGGACACCGTCAGCTGCTGCTTTGAACTCACCCACAAGGGCTGCAGTTTTCCCCTTCCTCTCACTCTCAGTCAAACAGCTGGAATCTCTTGTTCTTCCTGTAGTCCCCCTCCTCTTCCCACAGCTCTGGTTATGAAAGCAATGCATATAAAGATATCTTTGTTACTCTTTCCAAAAAAGGATCCTTTTCTTGAGTCTTGTAGTTCTTTGAGAATTTATCCACTTTGAGTTTTATCTGGCCCTTGCGAAGAAGATCACTGTCTTGGCAGCAGAACTAGAGTCCGTGAACAAAGGTATTTAAAGCTTCCTCACTTAGGCTGGTGGGTCAGAGCTCACAGTTCTCCCTTTCTCAAAAAAAAAAAAAAAAAAGAAATCTTTTTCTGTAATTGAGAAAAAAGTAAGATTCTCTTACCAGATTGAAGCATACATTAATAAAAACTGGTAAAAGTATCAAGAGGCATAAAAAGCCCTATCCAACAGAGAAACAAGTGCAGTATATTTGGCTTTGTTGCTTCTACAGCTGATAGAGCCTGAAGTAACTCAGCTGTAATTTCTGATATAAACATAACTGTCAATCTGAAATGCTGGTTCCATATTAGTTCCTGATGTAATCGCCACAAATCAAGCTGCTGAGCTACTTCAGTGCCCAATGGTTGCTGCATCTATGCAGTGATTCCTCTTATTTCTGCATCTTTTGCGGCTAAAATACTAGAGTGAATTTCATGAAGAAGCTTCTGTGAAGCAGTTGAGGATACATTCAAAATTAATTCTAAAACAGAGTATCCAAATCAGTAGCAAAGACTGAACTTCATGTATTTCCAATAAATATAGCAGTATTACTGTGGTCAGCTTTAACATGGACAAAAATTATCTTTGAGAGAGCCTTTCCAGAGGCCAAACATGGGTTATTTGAAAGACTGAGGCATCTGTGTTCTGTCAGTTAGAAAGCAATGTGAGCAATTCCAGTGTTTTATTCCTGGAGTTCTGGGTCTTGATTCCACTGTAGATTGATTTCATATTTTACTTCACACGCACGCCATAAGCACAATGAAAATTTGTGTACCTTTCAGCTGACTTTATGGAGTGAACTGATATAACTTTTCCTCAAGAAAAGGTGTCATAAAAGTAGGTGTTGGTATGATGTTCCTACATGTTTTTCCTCAGAGCTAGTCATAACTCTTCCTGCAGGCACGAGAGAATGATAAGAACGGAGCTGGGAATCATTTCAGATTTAGTACAGAAAGGTTGGTTTTCTGCCACAGTATTTGTTTGGCTCAGCACTGAGTAGTAGGTAGCTCCTTCAGCACTTTGAATGACTGAAATAATATTGTACGGCTGTTGGGTCAATATTGTCTAATATGCCATGAGCAATGTTTCAGTCTTCTGTGACAATGTCCCATTCTTTCTTTCTCTGATAACTGTTATTGAATAATTAAGCTTCTCAAATTTTTTCTAGGCCCATAAAAAATACTGAATGTAAAATTCAATGTGGCTGATTAGCAACGGAGCCTTCAAAGTTAGGTGGAAATATAGACTAACAAAAGACGCTTTTCAAACAAGAACACTGTAAGACTTAATTTTACTTTTCACACTGTAAGGCTTAATCTCTTTCTTGTCAAAGAGCTACATTTTGGGGTTTTGGTTTTGTTTCAATTTACAACAGCTGAAAAGGAATTTGAAAAGTTTATATGTTTTTTTTTAAGAGAAGCTGTCAGGTACAAAGAGACTTCTCAGTCTCTTCCATCATAAATGTTGCTTTGATATGGATTTTGTGATTCAGCCTAATTATTTAGAACAACAGAGTAATTTCTTCTACCAACAAGGTTGTGGTTTTGTCTTGTTTCACAAAAAAAGAGGGTTCAAATATTTTTCCACTTCACTGTTTTTTTTATGTTTGTCAGACATATTTACATAACATGATGTAGAGGCCAAATATCAGGGATTTTTTCCAACCCAAGATAGTAAATTCTGAAGCAATGTTGCTGAGGATTTCTGGACCCCTGAGCATCTCATACCTCCAAGCATGAAATTAGTTGTGTCTGTTTACCGTTTTTCCATGCCTTTGATTTAAAAAAAAAAAAGAAAGAAAAACAAACAAACTAACAAACTATAAATGGATTAAAGGCATGACAGGGATATACTATAAATGGATTAAAGACATTACAGGGGTATTCTTCACTGTCAAGTTAATAAAAGTCTAAATTGAAAGGACTACAAATCTATGAAATATTTACTGACATGATAATGTTATCCCTACTATTTCCAAGCACATTTGGAGCATTTCCTGTGATGGTAATTAAACATTTCTCATTCTGTTTCTGATGATTAGACCAGGTGGCAGATAAATCAATCAAAACATGAGGCAGAGAGGGGGAAGCCGCAGTGTAAGGACTCTTGCCCCTCACTACTGCTCACATGTATGGAAGTGAATCTCCTGAAAACAGATATTTACCCACCTCCGGAATAAATAGTTAGGGATCCATTAACTCCAAGGGAATCTCCTAATTTATACCACTTGAGACTCTTGCCCCACTGACCTTTAAGGAGAAAACTTTTTTCAGAAGCATTTTCTCACTCTCTTTTGTTCTATTACCAGTACCTAAAATCCTTCCTTTTTTTTTTTTTTTTTTTTTTTTTTTGCTGCAGTACTTAGGTTAGTTTTGTTGTTCTTAAGAAGAAACGTAGTTTTCTTTTCTCCTCTACTGCATTTTATTTGAAACTGTGGTTTCAAGGGCCAGCAGCCAACTCAGCAATTGCCTCTTAGAACAGAGATTTGACTGAGATTTATAGAAGAAATATAGGTGTGAGGCCTGTGAGCAAGCTGTAGCTGTGTCTGCATTTATAACAGAATCCTTTGTCCTTGCTAGGGATGCGGGGCATGTAAACATATGAGATCATTGTGATGGGAGAGAAACTGGAAATATTTAAGCATAGAGAAAATGAGAAAAAATGGAACCTTTGGATATAGCTTTAAAATGTGCAGACAAAGCAGCTCCATGAGGGCCTCTGTATCTATTAACACCTCTGTTTTGTAGTTGGCTGGACAGGAGCCTACTTTACGGTGGGACTTGTGGCAATCACACCTTGATCTAGAGACAATGGCCCAAATATCTATTTTTGTTTTAATAATGAAAAATATTCCCATAGAATGGAAGAAATTATAGGATACTTTTAATTCAGTTTTCTTTGTGGATCTCAGTTACTTGTGCTTGCATTGGAGAGGCATAAGGGTTGTACCAGTTGTGATAAACAAATACCTATAAAATCTCTTACAGTTCAACTGATCCTTACTTTGGTTGCATTTACAAATTCACCGAAGATGAGGCAATACAAGTATATAAATCCAACTTCTCTGTTTTTAAAGATGAAACAGCTTGACAGCACTTAAAGAAAGATCTTGACAGATCTCTAAGATAGTCGTGGAATTTGATGCCTGTCTACCTCAGAGCCAAGACCACAGCAGCTGCTGCTGTAGGATCAGAGTTGTCACTTACTCCTCTTCTCTCTCTCTCCACAGCTTTTTGTACTGAATATACTTCAAAACAAGAGAGAATTCAGACAGACCTGACAGTGTCAGTTTAGTGACTGCTCCTCTGCAAGCAGTTACAAGGGAAGAGTGGCAGCTTGCTGCTGAGCTGACAAGCTAGCGGTGTTATTCTACATGATGAACTCTGCCTCAGAAACAGCTCAGTGGAAAACAAGAGATTTAAACTAAGGGGTAAAAAAAAATCAGGATCAAAAGACTTTTCCCCATTAGTTCACAGCTCAAGCTCATGGTCAGAATCAAACCCTGGCGTTACCTGCCTCTCTTCACGCTATCAACTCTCTCTAGCTTGGACAAAGTAAAGGAACAACCTCTGCTTTAAGCAGTGTTCCCTTATGATATTGATCATATGAATCTCACATTGTCCTATTTTCCTAGACAGGATGGATACAGCTATATGAGATAGAGTGATAAACAAAAAAAACCTGGAGCTCATGGCTTTATGCCTCATTACAATGACTATATGGATACTGGCAGCAGATCCAAGACTGTATGACTGGAAGCTCAACACTTAACGTTCATTTTTCTCTGCTTGTGGTTTACGTCATGACTTTTCTTGATTTTTGTTGAAAATTGTGCTTTGAATTTACTATAAGCTTTGTTTTCTCTTTTATGTTTAACAATATTATAAACACTGGTATAGTCCTTCCAGTCCCTCTACTGCTCTTTGAAAACAAGCCCTGCCTTGTGATGTAAACAGTTATGTGTCCTCAGTCTGCTCTGCTGCCACAGAGGGCCTGTGTCATACTCAGTGGTGTGACATGAACCCAAAGACAAATTTGTATACACTCTTTTCATGATTGACAAGGGAGTTGTGTTTCTAGCCTTAGTAGGAAGCGTCTTTATAAAAACAAGATGTTTGTGTTGTGGGTTTTCAATCAAAACAGAGTGACAGAAAACTTTCTGAGTCTTGCTGAGGTTTGAAGTTTGTTTCTAGTATGTATAATTAGAGGGTAGAAGCAGCTAATGAAGATCAGCAACCAAAAGAGCAGAAAAGTCCATAACTCACAGGATCTTCCCCTACAGTCACATTCATACAACATTATTGTCTGAGTCTGAGATTTCAGGCATTTCTCACTTCCCTATTCAAGTGTAATTACAATTTCCCATTAACACTGTTTACATCAATGTTGGTTTTTTACTTAGAATTTTAACTATCCTTCTCCAAATTAGTTTCCCTTTTCTTCAGTATTCTGTTTTTTCACATCTGTCCTATTCAACATTTCTTATTTACTTGTTTCCTCAACCTTACCGCCTTCATGTATTCTTACTTTTATAGAACTAGTACTAGCTGTATACTAAAAAACTTGCTACATAGCTGTTAGGATACCTGTAGCCCTGGCTAGTAACACAGTTGAAGGATTAGTCCCAAATGGGATAACAAAGGACGTGGTCAAAATTTGTCAGCTGCCAATTTTTCCTTGAAAAACTTCATCCTGATCTGAGGGTCCCTGTTGTGAGGGAATGAGAAGGGTTCTGCAGATGCATTGAAGTTAGTGGTTTATCCATGCTTAGTTATTTGAGAAATGCAACAGTTTTGAAGACAAAGATATCCAGAGTGTAGTTGGAATGGTTTGAAAACAGAAGTCTGAGCAGTAGCCGCATCTGGGAAGATTTAGAAATATTTAAATGTGTTTGGGTTTAGAGCAAGTTGGAAGTGTCACAATGCAGCTCAGTAGATGGAAAACTTCACCTCCCGACAAGAAAGTGATAATAAAGAAATAGCTGGCCAAGGTTCTGGTACCTACTAGTGTTATTTAAAACTTGTCTTGAAGAATGGGCATGAAAGTTCAAAAAACTGAACTGTTCTTTCACAGAGTAAAGAGAATAATATTTATTGTGGCTCAGATAGTTCTAGGAAGGGTGGAGCCCTGGATAGCAGTGCACAATGTCCTTAAAATTCACTGATACTGGAGCTGGGATCACAGAATCATAGAATCACTTGGTTGGAAAAGACCTTTGAGATCATCGAGTCCAATGATACCTGTCCAGTACCAAACCATATGCCTGAGCATTTCATCTACCAGTCTTTTAAATACCTCCAGGAATGGTGACTCAACCACCTCTCTGGGCAGCCTATTCCAGTACCCAATAACCAATTCTGTGAAAAAAAAAATTCCTCATGTCTAATCTGAACCTCCTCTGGCCATTTCCTCTCATCCTATTGCCTGTCACTTGGGAGAAGAGACCAACACCCATCTTGCTATAACCTCCTTTCAGGTTTCCCCTCAGCCTCCTCTTCTCAAGGCTAAACAACCCCAGTTCCCTCAGCAATTACTTGTAAGACTTATTCTCCAGCCCCTTCACCAGATTCGTTGCTCTTCTCTGGGCGCACTCCAGCACCAAAGTGTCTTTCTTATAGTGAGATGCCCAAAACTGAACACAGTATTAAAGTCATGGCCTCACTGATGCCAAGTACAGGGGCACAATCACTTCTCTGGTCTTGCTGGCCACGCTGTTTCTGATACAGTCCAAGATGCCATTGGTTTTCTCAGCCACCTGGGCACAATGCTGACTTATATTCAGCTGTCAACCAACACCCCTAGGTCCTTCTCTGCCAGGCAGATCACCAACTGCCCTGTCTGTTTCTTTTGCAGAAAGTATCCTGTACTTTCATGTGTTAAATAGAGCAGATCTCCTTTAAAACTAATCTCAACCCTTACTATGGCTGTTTATCTAGTGTTTTCTCCATACATTTAATGTAAATAAATATGAAATCTATTAAGTTGGCCTGGTCAATGTATCCAGTGCTCTCAAGCCTTGTTGAAATCACTGTCCTGTGCCTCATTTACGTCAATATAGCCTAGGGCATGCTCTAACTTATAAATTGGTTCAGACAGAAATAGAGTTCTTCACAAGTGCTAGACATATCTTACATCTAATAGCATTTGTCAAATGTCTTTTCTCATTAAGTTCAATTTGGGTCTTGTAAGAACTTTACTATGAGATATTAGCTATTTTCATCTTCCACCATCAGCAAAGAGGATGATTATCTTTTAATTGATCCCTGGTGAACAGAAAATGTGCAAAATTGCTAATTTCTCCCACGGACATGAGCTTTTGTACAAATTTAAAGCTATGTTATGAATATCACATTTTAAACATACTGTTTGTTTCTGTGCTTCTGTTCTATTTGACCCAAAGGAAGGCAGAAAATTAATGAAGAGAGCAGGGATTTTTATTCTGTGCTTGAAAAGAGTAAAAAATGAGGAACTCCGGGATCTAGGAATATGCAGAAATCAATCAGGCATTAGAGGCAGAGAAAGTGTTGCCTGTTTTCCTATAATTACCTATAACTCTTACTGTTATCCTTCTCACCCAGCTCTGGGCCATGCTGGTACTGCCCACAGAGCTCTGGGTGGTTCCCTGTCCCACATGGCCACAAGAGAGGGTCCCATGTCACATGGCATGGCATGGCATGGCACAGTGAATTGGGGATACATTCATTTCCACCATGGGTGTTGGCTCAAAAAGGACATGACACTCCTCACAAGTTCCAGACAGGTCTTCTGAGGGAATATGTCCCCTAGAAACTATTTTCTACACTTATTGATAGTTTGGAGAGGGGGAAGGAGGTGATGGGTAGCCAATTCAAACTGCACAGCAACAGCAAAAGTCCCTTTTCCTCCAAAGCATGCCAGGGCATGGAAGGATGAGACAGAAGGAACAGGAAGAAGTGGGGAAAACAAAAGTCTGTAGTGCAGGCCTTTTATTTCCACCTTCCCTCTTGTATCAGTGTGAATGAAATGGCAGCTTTTTCTTTGGCCCCAGGCTCCTCTATTTGCACTTCTCCTATCTTGCATAGTTACTGCAGATGCCACTTGTTATCTCATCTACTGCCTACAGCTGGTGCACTGTCATGCTCAAAGATTTTTTATTTAGAAATTGTTTGATAGTGCCTCTTGAAAGTGGATTAGGAACTATTCACACCATGTTAAAACTCATGGGACATGAGGTTTCACATAATGCTTCTTGAAAAGTTCTGGCACTTAGCCTGTGTTTCAGGATGAAGTTAACCATGGATATACAAAGCAGAGGAGTATACATAAAGCTGTCCCCACCTTTCCCTTTGCAATAACAAAACACAGACTTCATTAAGAGGAAACCTGAGAAAGTCATCCAAAAAACAGATCTTTCAAAAAATAATGGTACCTTACATATTATATTCTACAGGTGTCATGGTGCGATCCCCCAAACTCATAACAAATTTTGAGACAAATTGAGGATTTTAAAAGTCTGTCTGGATTCTCTCCAGCTTTTCCTTCTGCCATCTGTGTTTTCATACTTTCCTGTTCCTCTTCTTTCCCACTCTGTACATGGCAATAACATTTCTTTAGCGCAGTCATACTGCTCAGCAGTAGGAAGTTAAAGATTAATAAGCTTTCATTTTTTGCACAAGGTCCAATCTGGAAAAAGAAGAACTTAGTATTATCTAAAATGTCATATGTTCAAACTATATTTTCTGCAACCAAGCAGCAAGTTGCCGATGGTGAAGTGAGGCCTCTGTGCAAGCTATGAATGCTGTACAACTTCAACTGAGAGAGAGAGCTATTGTAGTTTATTTATGAGGAGAAAAAAAAGACAGTTCAACAGCCTGAGATAAAATTCAGTAACAACCCAACAGGCATGGGATACTGTAGGTTTTATATTAGCAGCAGTCTCAAAAACTCCTCTTTGTTATTTGGTTCCCATCTCTCTTTATGGTTCTATACAGTTAATACTAATTTTGAAAGCAGGGTAAGATATTAAGAAGGAAAGATGCATGTTATTGCCAAGAAAAACTGTCTCCTTTAAAATGAGGAAGGGGAAAGTATTTTGTTTGTATATTTTTCATGCAGTAGGTTTTGCAGATTCACAAGAATTAATCTGCTGAAAAGTCTAGTTACTTGTAAATGAAATAATATTCATTTAAGTCCAACACTCAAGAGGGCTTGCATACAGGACTTCTTGTTCACTGATGCTGCAGTTTGTTCTCTAAGACCTCTATTCCATTTGAAAAGCAACTTGAAACTGAGGGTTAGCTTTGCTTTTTCTTCAAAAAAGAAAAACCACCCAAGAGAGAATGAGTCAGTATACCAGCTCACAGCTGATGATTGATATAAGGGTGATGAACACTGTGTAAGTGCACAGACAGTGATCCTGCTGAAAATCTTGGTCATTCAGTGTATATTTTACATTTTCACTTATCATCATTTTAGGCTGCCCAATTTTAAATGCGATAGAGTATCCTGAAAACATTTATGGCCATGCCGGCTTAGACTGAAACACATTCTTGAGCACTGAGCTGGGTGGAAGAAACTAACTTATGCATGAAGAAGGAGATGTATTAACTTCACAGAAACTTGCCCCTAAGGCCAGATCTCTAGAGTATGACTGCTTGAAGTGGTAGGATTCATTCTTGAAAATGCTTATGTGAGTTAGATGCCTTTCAACATCTTTCTTTATCCATTAATACGGAACATCCTGTGAGGTAGAAATTAGTATCAAAAGCAGTAGTATAATAATTCATCAAGGAATCCTTTGATTGCAGGGAAGGAGGTCTGTAGGCTGGTACTGGGAACTATGAAAGCAAATGCTTTATACTTGCTCAGAGAACAGCAGAAACTTTCTTAGAGGTGCCCTGCAAGTCAAAGATGAAAGAATGCAAGATATTTTTATCCCTGTTTTAGGCTAAAGAAGAAAAATACAGAAATTAATAACAACTTTTAAAAGCTATCAATCAAGGGTACATAATCTCTCCCTTTATAGCCAAATCTGATGTTAAATAACATGTGGACTAATTTTCTACATAAAGATATAGTTATTAGTAGTTAGGTAGAAATACGGGGTATAGTACAGAATAGCTTTTGGAATATAATTGTTACATTACTGAGAAACTAAAAACCAAGGGGCCTAGGGGATGGGGTAATCTTTCTTCCTTCTCCTCCTCTTCTTCTCCTTTTTGCTTCTTTCTTGTTTTCTTTCTCCTTCTTAATTTGGCAGGAAGAATTTAAGCACTGACCACATTTGAAGTTTCTTTTTCATGACCCCCAGGGAAGAGAAAAATCATTTACAGTCAGCCTATATTAGCTGTGTAACAAAACCAGCCTGCGGGGCAGATATTTGAAACTTGTCTCTGATGTCATCAAGCATTAACTCTGACAGAGCTTAAATGTAAGTGTCTTCTCAAGATGGTTTTGTAGGCTCCATTTAAGTGACTGTGCATGTCACTAGACCTGAGAGGCATATTGTTGATGGAGAAGCCTTTGAGAATTTATCCAGTAAAAGTTTTTGAGCCCTACTCTGCTTGGCTTATGCCTAGAAAATGTTGTATAAGTCTACCAAAAAAATCAGTGTTACTTGAACAAAAAAACCTTCAGCAGGTAGTGGCTCTCCTTTTACACAAAAGTTTCTTTGAAATTCTTTCCAAAATGGGCTTTTCCTCTGTTACGGCACCCCTTTGCCCTCCTATCCTAGACCAAACAACAAAGTCAAAATTGCAATGTTTGTCCTGGGTGTTTTATTTAAAATGTTGTCATTTTCATCTCTGTGTGTTTATATATCCATATACAAGGAAAAACACATAAGGCTATTCCTGAATAAAGAATTCTTCATAAGGAACTGCTAAGAAGATAGTAGTTGTGGAAGTAAATTAAAGTATTGAATGGTGCAAAGGCATTATGACATCCCTAAAGTACTACATCCGATGCATTAAAGACAAGTGGGTCAGGGTTTTTCTCTGAGTTTTCAAAAATAGTTGTGCAGAAATATTTCCAGCTTGTTCAGTGGCCAATGAATGACATCTCCAGAAATTACGGCACTGTGCTGTGCAGTAATAAATAGCTGGTACCTGACTGAATAGCTAGTGGATAATCTCCACTGGGAGATTATCCACTGTATCAGAAGGAACTTTTATTCCTGTGACCTTTTCATCAGCTCTGAACCAGTTAGTCTCAGAAGTGCAGATACTACTTTCAACAGCGGCTTCTGTAAACTCATTGCAATTGGTTTCACTTTCTAACTTCAGCTTTTGAAAGGCAGGTAGCTGACTTGCCAGAGGGTAGTTATCCCATAACAAAGGTATCTTAGGTGCTGTGAGTTGTAATGCAGTTGAGTTACACTGATATAAAACTAACATTAATGAGATGAGAATTTGGGTAAAAAACTCTGAGCACAAGAACTGAGACTTAAAGCATATCAGTTGCTAAGACGTACATAACTTAGGCTGAGGGAAGCAAAGAAATATGCATCACAGAAAGATTTTTACTCCTTATGTCACAGCACTAAGCATGGACACTTTTGATAGCAGCAAGAGGATAGCAGCAAATACAGAAGACTGAAGCAAGGCAACTGCTCATGCTTTCACATGCTATTTCATAGGCATATAGTGAACAAGCCATTGCAGTGACAATTACAGAAGACAGATGACTCTAGGGCTCTGGCTCTTAGACCTGTTCTCTGAAGTGAAAAAGAGAATGAGCCAGCAGCAGCATTTCACTCCATGTGCTCATTTGGCCCGCCGTCAAACACAAGAAGTGGTACAAAGCTCCTTTTTTGGTCTTCTTAAGGTTCCTAGCTACAGCTTGTTGACGAACTTGCATAATTCTGCAGACTTACATTGTACAGTTCATAAAATGTTGATTTTGTTTTAGGCCAGAATTACTTATCTGTAAATCCTGTAACAGGAGGAAGAAAGTAAACACTCCTTCTAGTAACCTACATGCGAGCTTTATGTTATTGTTTTGTGTATACACCAGGACTTGGTTCAGCAAGATTCTTTGAGTCCTTTCACTCTCCCACACACGCTCATGCAACAGGATGCTATTGTTTTAATACAAATTTTCCTTCTTTTAGAACAATTTTTTCTAGATAAATGATATGATTCTCACAGTGTCCACATTGTTAGACAAGTACTTGGAAAGATGTTAGATGCTGTCTCTGCATAGGGCTATAAATATCTATGCATCTTCTTTTTATAGCTGTTTCTTCAAGCTTGAGTTGTGAGAAACTTATATTTTTCTGGCACAATCTAGCTATGTAGACATCTTTCTATGTAGGTGATTCTTCAGTTACAGAAGATCTATTTCAGGTAGCACACTAAAGCTGAAATTCTTGCTGGGGGAATTAAACTCTTCCTACAATATGGTTGATATTTACTTTGTAATGCAAAGAGTAACACTGAGTATTCTTCTAACTACTTCTAAATTACCAATTACTTCTGAATACACTCACTAAAGAGTAATGTGAGTATTCTTCTAATATCTTCCCAAATGCACTAAGATTTTGTTAGGGGGGACAAGAGAGTTAATTTCAGGCTGTGCGGAGATAACTTAGGAAGAACAGCTGGGCTGACTTGCTTTGTAACGTGTTTCAGATCCTACATGTGAGGCAGTCTGAAATACTGATCCACATGCCCCACTTCAGATTCCTTATTTTCTTTTTGGCATGCCTTTGTTTTCAGGAAAAAAAATGCTTCAAATTTGACTGTATAAATTGCTAGCAAATCAAGTGATAAGGTTTTTACCAAGTGGTTGGTAAATTTTGATGAATAAATTCTACTTTAGAAGGTTCTCCTTCCATTTTTCATTTCCTTCCCTCTCACCACAACCACCACCACAACAACCACCTCTTTCCATCCAAAGAAGAGGAGATTGCTGGAAATAAAATTCTTAAGATGTTTCCACTACATATTCTCTATACATTTCTTATACTTCAAATCAAACATTTAATTCTAGATTACTTTGTATGTGGTCATATTTTGTCTTATTTCAGTGCTTTACACAGCAACTTCTGTGTGTAAGAATTAGAATATGCGCGATCTGTTTTTCTTCCCATCACAATTTATTGCGTTCAGAAAATGGGATCAGACAATATAATCTGATTAGTATCCTGTCCCTAGTGATTAATAATAATGTTTCCCTTAACATTTCAGTGTCTGTTCAGGCTTCTTACTCCTGCAAAGGACAGACTGTCATGAGAGAGATTGTTTTACCACTCCTTAAAATTTACAGTACTCCTATGAGAAGTGATGAAAATTAGTCTCTATAGTGGGATAAAACTAAAATCAGTTTCGAGTTTCAAAGTCACCACTGAATCAAGAAGAGTGAGAAAATACATTTGAGGAACCATTTTCTTCAAGTCTTATTCCTGCACAGAAACTAGGTTTCTTGCAATATAGCTGCAAACTTTACTTACTTGATAAAATTAATCAAAGTGTTTCACGGAAGTCTTTTTCAAGCATTTACAAGTTGAGTGGGTGTGTGGTTACTGCACTACTTTTACTAGTAATTAAAAAAGAGGAGAATAAATTTTCTTCAAAACTTTTCACAAAGTATTAATATCACTACATTTATTAAAATTTTTGCCTACAGTTTTAACTAAAATTAAATAATATCTTAGAGAAATATCTGTGGTAACAGATTCAGTACAAAATTAACAGAAATGAAAGTGCTTTTACATGTTTAGTTAGCATCTCTAGTTTTGCACACACTTTAAAAACTTGCATTGGCTCAAATTAACCACTAATATGTTATCTGAGCCTCACATAATACATGTGTTTCTTTTCTAAAGGGATTTGAGTTGGTTTTATGGTTTGGGATTATTGATAAAGGAATAGCACTTATTTTGAGCAACAGCTGCTGCTGGGTTATGTTGATAAGAAATCTTTGTACAAGGGCAATGTACAATTTATTTGGAAGTCGGATGGTTGGGTTTTTTTTTTCATTTTTAACTGCATCTTATCCAGCTTCTTTAATGATAAGACTTTTTTCACTCTGAACTCCAGAAAAGCATGGCTTTGTCCATGTTGCTTTTCTCTGTTGAGCAGCATGGAACAGCTGTTGGGGAATTCTAAAAGGAAAAATAGTGTCCTGGACTCCTTCTTTCTCCCTTGTTCCTCCCAAGTATTTCTATGTTTTGAAATCACACTAATTATTCTGGAATAAAGTAAGATGTATTCCATAATATAGTGTTCCCTTGGGGGCAGGGCTATGCTGATGTTATTACTGAAGAACACTGCTACAATTAATCCAGTTAGTTTTCCTGTTCAACTTTACTTGCTCTGGAAACAAACCCTTTCCCACTTCCTTTTGGAGACAAACACAATTATGGGCAGGTGAAGAGGGAGAAAACAGAGGTCCTTCATTTTAACAAGAAGTCCACTAGTGTAATGAGTTAAAACTCACAAAAGCAGGAGCTGAGTTTGCCTCAGTCATCATCTTGAAGGGTATTTTTCTTTACTTAAGAAATATCAGCTACTTATGACAGAGTAAAGCAAGTGCAACAGTGCAGAAAGCAGTTGACAAGGTGAACTGTTGCTCCAGAGAGCAAGATGAAAGTTTTTGCTTCTTTTCAAATGGCTCTAGATAGGGAAATCCTCTACAAAACCTTGACCCTTTCTCAGCTGAAAAGAATTGTTATTGAATCAATGAAAATGAGTTATGCAGGCTACCAAACTGAGTGGTTTGAGAAAAAGGATTCCTATTATCTGATAAAAAGTATGTTTCCTTTGGCCATTCTATCTTAAGCTCTCCCAAACTGGATCGTGCTTGTCTGTGCTCCCTGCAACAAGATGGAGTTTTCTAAGACATTGTATATCAGGTGAAATCAGCAGAGATGTTACACTGTTTCTACTGATTCAAAGTTAAAAAAATTATACATAGATGGCACACGTCATCTCGCTGGAATATTGGAGGAGACAGGTTTCCTCCTCAGCACTTGCAATATGTGGATGAAACCCACATCTTACTGGATCATATTTTGCAGGAAACCACATTTATTTTCACATCACATTTATTCTTTTTCTTCTGCATCTTCTTTCTCTCTGCACAAAGTTTAAAGATTTTCCTACTGCTGTGAGTGCTGTGCTAGTACAAGTATTCCACTGATTCCACTCCTCAAGAAGGAGCTATCAGTATGAAAACATGGGCAGGGTATCACAAAGCCTCTTATGAGCATGGGTACAATGATACTTCATTTTCACCCTTCCATGTCTTGAGGTTGATCCAAAAGATTGAAATAAACCCCGTAAATGGCATAATATCATTTACTGATGAAACTGTTAAGCTCAGAGGACATATATCCTGCAGAACGCTTGACCCCATGAAAGACTTTACAAATCCCTGGCTTAGGCAGACATGAGGACAATGCTTTTTATTCTGAATGCAAATCAATAGCAAGTAGCACGTGCGTTCTCTGAACTGCATATTACGTGAAAATAAAAGATGAATGTGTGATAGCAGAAATAAATGTAACAAGGGATCAGATAACGATGAGGGGAAAATGTCAACTGAATTTTTTACTGATATAATAAAACTTTTATTATCATGAAATATATCAGCATTTTTATGTAAATAAATTATTGGACCTACCATTAACACAGTTGTGGGCCAAAGTCAGTTTCAGATTCAGAGTGTGATTGTTAGGTTTTGCCTGTTTGAATTTTCAAGAACTCCTTTCCCAGCTTTTGTGCTATGACAACACTACAAGGTTTGATGATGCCAACACCACAAGATGGTGCTGATGGTTGTCTGTCTGGACACATTATTTGGTTATGACAGAGAGCAGACACGAGGACTTCTTATGCAGTCAGGCATGCAAACTATGCATACTCAGGAAAAGATCAGCCAGAGGCCTTTAATACCTATGAGACCTTGGCTACACAAGCACTTCAGAAAAATTGAAAGGGAGACTTTGGAAGCAGAACTATAATCCATAATTTGATGAGTCTAGAAGATCCTGAACATTAGCTCAAACTCAGGTAAGAAGCAGTAAGATATTAAAAAGCCTCTCAGTTACCAGAGTCAGAAGACTCTCTAATCACTCCCATTTGTGGGTGGATTCTGAGCATGCTGCTGCAATTTAACTGATCTACATACATATGTTTCTTTCTATTCTCCCCAGCCCTCCATAAGCTGGATTAAAGGCTAGTATGATTGATACATGTAAAAGGTTGAATTCATCAAGTACCCGATTAGGGTCAGAAGGAATTTCCATTAGAAGCAAATTGGAAATAACCTGAGGAAGGCTGGAGTATGAGCTGAGGGGAAAGAAAATCGAGGGTGAACAACAAAATATTTCTCTAGAGCATTTGGAATGTATCACTCATATATTCAAACTATATGAAAACCACTCTGACACTGCAATTCGGATGATTTTGTTTCAATACAGTTCCTGAGATACTTCAGTAATTATTCTTATGACATGCAATGCAGCTTGGAGAGGCCATAATTTCTAGTCTTATTTTTCTTAGGGAAAGAAAATGTCAGGATCCAGATGTGCAGGGAAAATTAAGACAGAAGGCACCTATGTTTTATCCATTTCCACAGGAAGTAAAAATCCTTTTGTTGGAGGGTGAAAAAAGGAAAGATTTTGGGGTTTTTTATAGTTAGATAATTGCCTTCGTTAGTTTGGTTTTAACTGTTTTCTGTGACATTTCACTGCTAAGTAATTTGCAAATGCCTCTCTAGACAAGTAATTCTTAAATAAAGATACAGCCTTTAATTGCAATATTAGTATATGGCACATTCTGTTGAAAGAGTAAGACACAATCCCTTTAAAGCTCACTCACTGCTTTAATTTCCTTCACAGAAATGGTGCCTTAGACATGAGACATATGTGGAGTGAGATTTTGGAGCGTACCTTTAGCTGACATAAATTAACAGAAATTAACTGCTAACAATGCTAATGTAGTGGACACTAAATGAGAAACCACGAATTCAATAAGACTAAAACACTTTTGGTGCTCTTTTCAATTCTCCATACTCACCCTTACACCAGTTTCATGGCAAACTCTAGCAAATCAACCAAGGAGGGAATTTCCCAGTATCAGGATCTAATGTGGTCATTGGGATTTAGTATCTAGAAATGAAGGAGAACACAACTGAAACCATAACGTACATAAGAACAAAGAGGCTCTGTTAAGGCTAGTGAGTGAAAGAAAACTGTAGTTCTTGATATGATCCACTTTAATTCATGACTACAAAACATGAATAATAGACTTTTTTATTGCCTTTTGCATTGTCTTTGGGGAATTTCAAACAGGGTGCTTCTGGGACACTGCAGGGATCATTTTTTTGCTGGAATATCTATTCTATACTGCACAATATATGGAAAGTACTTCATATAATTGGTTTCTTCCATTCATAGCATGTGGAAGCAGTGGTGAGAGACAAGTTAATACTTGTTTGATATTATCATTTGTGTTATCACCATCTGGTGTACAGCCAAGAAAGTACCTAAAATTATTCTCTGTTACCACCTGGAATTTTCTGGCAGAGTGAAATGTTAAATTTGGCCCATATGAGAACAGCACAGAGAGAGTTTAAACACATTCTGAGAGTCAGCTAATGCTGCACAATCTGAAATTTCTTTAGTGCAAAACCTTAGGGGGCATGGGGTGGAGAAGAAATAAATTTGGAAGAAATAGATTTGGAACTTCAAAGATGATCGTTACTGGTTTTAATTTGTCTGCAGAAGAAATTTAAGTAAACAGAAACACAGTAAAGGAACTGAAAAATGTTCAGTACATTAAAAACAAACAGTATTGAGCATTGGCTGTTTTCTCTCAAAAATACAATAAATCAGTGACGGATGAAACCAAAAAGCTCAGTTTACATATCAGATTAAGCAGTCAGTACAAATTTATTGGTTTTGGATTAAAAGTAATCATGCAACATTTGCAATCAACAGAAGAAAAAGAAAATGTGATGCTTGTAACCAGGAAGGAGCTGAATTAATTGCTACATATGTTTATACACCCTCAGTCACACTAATCATTCCCAACTCAGAGACATCAGGTCACAGATGGGAGTTTTTTGCCAGTATTTCTACCTCCACACATACTTCCATTTTTAAAATCAAAACCTGCTTTCTGGCAAAGTTAGTATCGAAGAGAAAAAGCACAATATTTCATTTAGAAGTCTAATAGGAAGCCAGTTTAGGGACATGACTCCAGCACATTATGCTGTGAACTTTGAGACCTCAGCTGTGGAATGAATCAATGTGGATTCCTCAGCCCCCTACTCAGCACAGGGGAAGGGTGGGACTCCATTGCTTCATTTTCAGCAACTCTGGCAAAGACATCCTGGAGCAGTCTTCCATCTGGCTCTGGGGAAACGGCTCTAGCAGTGTCAGTCTTTTGAGAAGAGAAGCAATGCTTATCAAAATGTATGAGTTAAATGATCAAGTTCATGAGAAGCAGGGCTAAGACAAAAAGGGGGAGATGGCGACTGGCACAAGCAGGTGGTTATGCTATCCATCTTACATACAAGGTGACACTGTATGTCTCTTAATGGAGAGAAGTTTTTAAGGAGATTTACAGTCCTACACTTTACTTTCATAATTCAGTAGGTGTGATATTTTTTATGGTCCTTGATTGACATCTGTTAATAGGGAGATGTGATAAGCTATAAACAGAGAGACCAATGTTAAATTTGGGAGGGGGGTGTATTTTTTATTTGTTTGTTTAGCTCAGGCTAAAGATGAGTGAATGAGGGAATAAGCTTGTTTAATATTGTGTTAAGGTTAATTTTTTTCACTGAGAGACTAGCAGACATAAACAAATGAGTTCTGCCTGAAATGAAATGCAGCAGGTGACCATTACAGAGATTAGATTTTCCCACTGGATTGAGACTTCTGTTATGGAAATCGAGAACATAAATGCATAACTACTCTGGAATTCATGAATCTGATTTAACTCTGTGTGATTTATTTAAAGCTGGAAATTGAAACAATTCTGCTGACTGGTTTATTTTGATTGGTGGTGTGAAATTCCTTCCCTGGATTTAAAAAACATTTGGAAAATGTAAGAGAGAGAAAGAAAAGCTTAAGTTTGACAAGAAGCAGCTCATTGAACTGTATCTTTGTGTTGATGACATTGGGATATGCGTCAAAAACACCAAGTGAACTACCTTTTAAAATCAGTTAAATGTGTGAGAGAATGACATGTCAATGGTTGGAGCAACCTTTCTTTCAAATATTTTCACTGAGGTGAATTGCAGACAGCTTGGAGAATACTGTTTTCTGATTTTGGTTGTTTTGTTTTGTTCTGTTTTCTTTTTTTACTCAATTTCTTTTGAAACCTCTGGCTTCCTTCACAAGGAAAAACTCCACATGCCTCTTGTGAATAAAGGGCAGATTTTTAGTTTGATTTGGTTAATAAACTATGTAAAAACAATACTGCTAGGAATGAATCATGATGATAGTATCATGAAAGAGGATATGAAGAGTAATTGAACCCCAATACTTGGTTATACACCAGATCCTGTAATCCAAGTTGCAGGATGTGCTTATGGACTGAAGCTTAGCTTGATGATGCAGCAGGTTCCTAGGAGTTCACTGACACAGGCCAGAATATTTAAGACAAATACTGACTTGAATGTTATTGTTTGTTCATTTCCTGGCCTCAACTATTCTGCCTGTTGATGGGTCCCTCACATGGAGATGGACAGTCCTTTGATTTTGCAACTCTCAAACTATGGATCTAGAGTCTCCTACTGAAGTACTACTCTACAGAAAAACAGGGCATTTAATATATTTTTTAACACATATACACGTAGTATTAGATAAAAGATAAGCTTAATTAAAACCGATGCAAGAAATTCAGTGTCTATATGTTAATTTTTATAGTAAGTCTGCTAGCTTGGAAGGAAAATGACATAGCTGCACAAACACTGAAAGTCCCCAAAAGATCAATTTGGAAACCTGTGGTTGAGGTTATGTGATTTTTCACCACAGTTCATTTCAGAGAAGGGAGAGAAAGCTGGAGAGTACATAATTTTTATGGGCTGTAACAACTGAATACACTTTGGGAGATGCACTGCTTCAAGTGCATTGGTAAGGTTAAGTTAGCTTAATTTGCTTGTATAGGGAAGCCTGAGCCCAATTCTGGACCCGCAGACTTAGCCAGCTAAGGCAGCAAGATGGAAACAAGTGGGACAAAGTGAATGACTGCTACCCACAGCCTAAAGAGGAGAGTTGAGGAGTCCTACCCTTCGTCTTTAACTTTTAACTAGGTTACAGTCTGACCTGGTGAAACCCCAGGACTGCTCAAAACAGAGAAGTGATTTCAAGAAAGTGACTTCAGGAATGGGGCCTGAGCTATCCACCCAGCATCACAAAGGAAACTGTTAGCAGTGTTACAAATTGAGCCCAAATTTCCTGAAATTCCACTGAGCCCCTCAACAAGATGACTAGGCCTCCTCTTTCAGAGAGAAAATGTTACTTTAAAATAAATCCAGAATTTATGTCATTTAGTATTATACCAATAATATTTTGAAAAAATAAAGAATCACAGTTTTTCTCTTACAGACAATTTTACACTATTTTCTACAAAGAGAACATTTCTTTAACCCTACAGTTGCATTGTTTCTGACCCCACATAACAAGAGGCAAGATGGTTTGAAACTCTTTCATTAGCAGCTAGAGATGAAAGGCTCAAAACTCTCAGTCTTTTTGAAGAACTACATACAAGCAGGCTAACAAATATGCTGAACAAAGAAAGGAAAAAGTTTGAAAGATAAAATATTTCAAATATTAGCAGATGAAACTCTCATTGTGAAAAATAAAAAGCCTTAGGAATAAAAAAAAAGTTCCAGTTTGTTATGTCATAATTATATTATAGCCTTGGAACAATCTATCAATTTTCTTTTCCAGAATATTTTCAAGCAGTTGTTTTTGAGCAATTTGCCTCATATGAATAATAAGTCTTTTGAAGCATGACTCCAGTGTTAGGTCAAAGTTGTTTTTTATACTCTCCAAGCAGCTGAATTGCTCCATGCTTATGTAATACAGATGTCAAGCTGCTTGACATATTTGTGGACTTTTGTGACTGCTAAGAAAAAGAAGCAAGTACTCGTTACAGCATTTGATTCAGTCAATTGGAAATTTTATTTCTCATCTAAGTAGATTTTTAAGTTTCACCGGCTTGTGCAAAAACTGCCTTGCTTACATACAAAATGCAGTAATTGCTAAGCTTTTAGGAATGACTTTTTGTGATAACATTCCTCAATTTTTATTGAGCAAATTTCAGGCAATTTGGAATCTTACCTGAAATACCTTTGAATCTGATAGGCACCGAAAGTTTGGTTTTCATCTTGTGAAACATTTATAGATAATTATGATCTGAGAGAATGAACTTCTGGTCTCACTGATCCTGTGTAGGCTTTGTACCATTGAGGTTATGTAAGTTTTGTCTTTTAAAAGACAATAATAACTATGACAAGATTAGGAGTAGCAAGGATAGTGAATAGCATGTTTCAACTGGAGCTGAGGGGATGCAAGGGTCAGATATATAGGCTCTCTCTGCTGACTTTGTGTAAACTTCAGAGTTAACGTGTAATATATCGAGACCAAATTTACAGGATAGCTTCAGAGGTAGTCTTCTACAGCCTCTGTATGCTAGGGTAATGCAACATCTACACGGCCAAAAGGCTTAATCTACTATAATCAATGCTATTGTTAGGGGTTCAGACCCGGCCTCTTGGAAGGTGCCATTTAATTGACTGCTCCTGGTCACACTGGGCTATTCAGTATATTACATGGAATTAGTGGCTCACATTTCAACTAGCTCAATGGTCTTTGCACAGTTGTCTGCTGTTCTGTGTAGATAATTCTAAACTTTGCAGTAAGACAGCAAATATTACCATCACAACCCATCAAAAGTAATAAAATTCTAGAAAAACAGAACTAAGAAGTTCTTCAGAATCATATATATGCCACTGGTTAGAGCTGGGAATAGAAAACCAGTTTTCTAGTAGAGCCACAGTGATTTCAGCATCTTCACCTCTTTTATGGTAACAATTTGATCCAAACAATGTAATTGTTAGTTACACTTTCTCAAGAGGACCTAAGAGTCATCTTCTGTGAGACATCTGTACATTTAATCTCATCAAGAAACACAAAAACTGGAGTTGCTTTGGTAATCTGTTTTATTAATTTTTGCCTCATCTTCCTCTTAGCAAGAGTTTGACTTTAACAAGGAACTAAGCAACTGAAACTGGAAACTGCTGAAGCCAAATTTCTCAGTGTTGTCATTTGGGTAGTTCCCGTACTCTTTCTAACTAATATTCAGCACAAAATGCATCTTCAGTGGTACACAAAATCTCCCTTTTAATTTGGGAAGGAATGCATTGGAAGAGTTTAATTTATAAAAAGGAATCTTATTTCACAAGGTTTATTCTCACAAAAAAAGTCTACATCTGGTAGCTGAATTGGAATTTAGTCAGAATATCTGAACTATCTATCTCCGCTTTGGAAAAATTACAATCTTTTTCATTTTCTTTAAAGAACATTTCTTTGGAAAGGAGATTTCTTTATAAATTGAGCTTTCCTATGAATAATTTGCAGCTCTAACAGGAAATTTGTATTTGTATAACAGCCTAAAATACAGTTCATTGCTGATCAGGTGATGTACAGAAGGCAGTATTTGTCTAGTCTGGGAAGTCCAAAGAAATAGAATCTGCCATTGCTGAAAGCAGCTTTCGGGCTGTAGAAAGGAGCCAACTTCATGCATATAAAAATTGACCCAGAAGGAGCAACAACAGGATTACAGAATTAAAACTCACAACTTGAGAAAAGAGCATTGTTGCCAAAAATAAATTAGAAAAGTCAATAAGTGATGGAAGATAGGGACATATAGGTGGATATTCTGAAGGAATATCTAGAGACAGTGGGAGAGAATCAAAATGGAAATACAAAACAGGAGGTATTATTGTAACACTGTCTTCATTTATACTTTGAAATGAGATGTGCCCACATTTAAGAGCCTGATTTCATATATGTCCAGTAAAAGAAACATTGAAATTGTTTGCTAGGTAGTTGCCTAAAATCAGACTAAATACAAACTGAAGTATGACTGAAAAATGGTCTTCGATGGAGTCTGGCTATGAGAAAGAAACATATTCATTCTATCAGTGCTAATAGGCTGACTACATAAACTGCTTGATGGTATTTGGTTGTTATAATCTTTGCATCTATGGAGAGAAACTGTGGAAGAATAGGCTACATAAAATTGGACAATTAGGAAAGAATTAATGAAAACTGACATGATAGAAATTAAAAAGAATGTCTGCTCAAGAGATTTAAAGGCAACAGGAATTACAGTTTAGGTGCTGATTTGAGAACTGTTGGGTTTAAGAAAAGCCCTTGGCTGTGGAAGTGAAAAATAGACTCTGATGTTGCCAGAGAAAAGAGAACAGAGAGAGCAGAAAAATTTAGCAGAGTAAAATGGAGGATGATATTTGAGTCAAACATCTCATTAAAAGACATGAATTGGGAGGGGAATGGAAATAGAGAGAGAAGTGTGTTTCTCTCTTCAAAGCAAACAAGAATTTAATACAATATAAAGAAAAAAAATATTCTGAAGAAAAGCCAAAACTTTAAAGGAATCTTATGTTCCCATATTTATGAGATAGTATCATGAATACAATTTGAGCAGTGATATTTCCAACTAAATCCAAAACTTTAAATGATAGCTCTTCAAAATGTTTTCCAATGCTTTATGGTTCCTGTAATGGAAAATGTTATCCTTCATTAAAGGCCAGCTAGACTGTCAGTATTTTTCATCATCCTCTGTTTTTCACTAGGTCTATATTATAATTTAACAACATTCTCGGTCTTCATTTTCCCATCAGTTCTGAAGAAGTATACCAACTTTCCTTTTTATGTTCTCATCAGTATGGAAAAGACTCTTTTCCTCTATGTGGAGTCCAAACCCAGAATATTTGCCAAAAACTCAAAGCTGTACAAAAAGGAGAGGTAAGGAATAGATGCGACTCTTCTGTGCTCCCCCCACACCCCTAGGTCAAACTGACCATAGAAACATATGTCTTTCTGAAGTCTTTCCCTAAATATCTCTGTCTATGACTATCTTATTTTACTGCTCATTAATCCTAGCAAAGCATAATGTCATAATTTTTAGGCACTTGCTGTAAAAAAAAAAAAAACACAAAAAAACCAAACAAAAAAAAAAACCACCCACAAAACCCCCCCAAAATTTTATTTTTTTATATATACCTAGCTGAGCTGTGGGTCCTGTGAATTTATATGGGTTCAAAAAGCAACTAAGTAAAGTCCTACTATTAAAAGCCCATTGAAAGTCATTAAACATAAGAATATTAGTGAAGTGTTAGGCAATCTCTCAGCTACAAATTGCTAGAGGCTAAATGAGAGTCTTGGAGGGAAGTATTCCTACACACCCATATCTATGTTCTTACCTGCACACTGGTCAAAACAAAAGAAAGAATTTTGGAAAAAGACTTGTTGTCATCTAGGAAGGTAAATGTTATGTAAGAGAACTGCTCCAAATGGTGAAATTTGCATGCAGGGAAAATGTCTAAATCAAGTAAATTGACCCCATCTTGTCCTTTACATTTTATAATTGGCTGATTTCACAATGTTCAATATTCTAATTCCTTTAAAGTAATAGACAACTTTTCTAGTAATGTTTAGAGACAATGAACTGAAAATCATATGGGATTCTTGTTTCTTGGTTGGTATTCAAATGAGTCTTTAGGGATACCAGCATCAAGCACAACTGTACCATCTGCTACTCTCTGACCAGCTTTCCTTTTCAGTCTCTGGTTTGCTCACTTGCTCTTATTGGTGTCAAATGTCCATGAGCAAGCTGTCAAAGTGGATGCAAGTGAGCACAATAGGGTATGAAACCATAAGTGGAACAATTGGAGAGAAAGGTACTATCAGCTCAGTAGAGAAAGTGCTGGTGAAAAGAGATTCTTACACTCTAATTTTTTCTTTCTTTCATTCATACTATCTATAGCCAAAGCTTGAAACAGGAGATTTTACCTCTGTTGGATATCCCCTTCAATTCATTCCCAAATGAGCTCAATCATTTTATATACTATTCACACAGTTAATTGCAGGCATTTCCAAGACATAACTAGATTAGTCACCTGTGTGTGTGTGTTTGATTCATTGGGTTTTTTTACAGCTTTTACTTAGGTTTTACACAGCAAGATGAAAACTGAAATTTAATATCAGAAAGCATATTCCAGAAACTAAAAATAGGCTACGGGATGTATTACATTACAAGAACACTTCTATGAAGTTATAGAATTTCTGTAAGTTGACGTACATAAAGTGTGTTGGTCCTTTTGTCTTCTACAGAGTTAACATGATTAAGTATTTTTTTTATCTGGCATGCCTTTTCACTATTGAATCTGCATGAAATCTCCCTAAATTTGCTTTATGCCTTTCCAAAAAGTAATGTGAGCTTTTTTAACACGGTCTTTTTTAATGTCTGGAATGTGTTTTCATTTTCTAAGTGTTTTTCAAGGTTGCAATTCATTAGCTTAGAATGTTTTGGTTAAAACACAGATCTCAAGAAATGAACCCAAGTGAGTAGAGTAAGGGCCCATGTATGGCATGTCCTTTTGAAATCAGATCTTTCTTGCAGATTTCATTCTAGATGCTGTTTTTGAGTCCTATAACATGAACTTCTTCCCTTTGGCAAAGTCAAGCTGATAAATGATGTCACTGAAATGAAACTCCAGCATGTATGAGCATGGAATTTCTGTTACTGCCCCTTTAGTTCAAAGGGGGGTATTTGCAGCAGAGTCAGCAAGGACCCACACACAGTACAGGTAAAAGTTGAAGCCACATGTTCTGAATTTTCTCCTATGAGCAGTTTTGTGCATGAACTTCTATTATTAATGGCCACATGGAGAATCTGCATAAAAACTGAGTAAGCTGGCCTTTAGTACATACAATTCACTCCTTGTCTGAATTACTCCCTTTGAGAATTGACAGTGTGGGAATAGTTGATGAAGAAACTGGGAATCTTCATTGCAGGACTGGGGCAAGTCTTGCTGTTCAGTACAGTCACTCAGCTGCCCATGAACTCTTCCTATGGATCCTTCAGTGTTGCACAGTTAGCAAAGAAATACGTGACTGAACTCCTGTGTGTGCATACCTACACATGCCCAGTTCACAGTCTAGGATATTCATCTTTAGCAGTGTTAAAGATGAGTTTTCAGATAGAGGTGATGGACAGATACCTGGGGAAGCAAAAGTTCTACAGCATTTTGAATTTCTGGAGTCTTATTTTCCTCACTGTAAGTTCCAACCCAGCCTACCAAGGCAGCGACTGAAGCAGTGTTTTGGTTAAGTGTTTGAACAACAAACTTACTTGTCATACTCAGAAATCTTGTTATTAAGGACTGAATTGCAATCCATAAGTATGTTAGAGGAACAGGGAAATAAAACTCCCAGTTTGCTAGTGAATGTTCCCACTGAAGCAAAGTTGAGTTCAACAGCCATTGGGGAAGAGGTAAGCTTAAACCAAGAATAGTTCCCTGAGGTGAAACTGAAGAGAGTATTCAGCCACCCTCCCAGTGGAGTGTTGTCTGAACACGTCCAGTATTTTATGATACTGAACACACTATATATTTTAAAATAACACTCTAAAGATTAAGTCTATGCATTCAAATGTTTGCTCCATCCTTTTATTTTTCCATTGTTTTGAAGAACACCCCCATTAACTGTATTTCAATAATGAATTTAGATGGAACTAATCAGTCAATTATGCAGTAAGCTTGGCATTTAAAATTCTTAAGTGTGCCAGTGTAATTTTGGCAGCTGATTTTCCTTTTTTGTGTGTTTTTACAATTTATTTTCATACCAGCTCTCTAGTTATACAAGTTCCCCAAATGCTACTTTTGGTGTAAATTATCAGCTTTTCCACATTTAAGCACCAGAGACCAAGCTTTGCAGAACAGCACTACATAAAAGAAAGAGAAATAAAACTCTGGAAGTTGCAGAAAAGAAGTGTTTAAACGTTGTGTATTAGCAGCATATTGGGGTTAAGCAAGAAAATATTTTTGGAAATTTTCTTTGCTTGGAAATGGAAAGAAATTGTCATTTCAATAATACCTCAGGAAGGAAAGAGGAAAGTTTCCTTCAAATATTCCTTTATTTTACCATTCTCCACTTTCCATAGGAGACAATTTATACTCTGTACTCTAAAACTCTTTCTGCAGCAGTGCATAGTGGACCTTTATAAACATTCCCTGCTGGAATCAGAGCAAGAAGAAAGAAAAGTAGCATTCTAATCACTGATCCAGTAATTTCCATGTTTGTTTTGGCCACTGCTTTGCTCTGATAGGCCTTATAGCCTCATAGCTGAGACAATCTTCCACCATCTGTACAATATGGAAGCCATTCAGAATGGATAAATGTAATTGGGTCAAGAAATCTAAGTCTTAATGCAAGAGTTTTGGCCCATGTCAAGAGGAACTCTGGCTGCAGTCTGCCACCGTGAGGTTACTGCATTTTCAAATGCTAGTATAACTGCCTCTGATTTTTTATTGTATTGAATAGCGGCTTAATGTCTAGGAACAGTTGTAAACGTACAGATAAACCAGATAATGCCCCATATTACAAAAGAGCTAATACATTTCAACACGACACTAAGGTCTTAGTACTGCTCAAGGATGTATTTCATTAAACCATTAAGGAGAATCCATCCAATTCTACACTCCATAGCTTATGAGGAGCAAGATTGTGAGGACCTGAGAGAAAGAGAGCAAGAACTAAGTCGCTTCCAGTTCAGGTAGCTCTCAAGAGCCGATTTTGCATTTTATGGGTGCTGAAGGCTGTTACAGACTTTGTGCCTGTGCAGCTTCTACAATGACAAAATTAATCCCTATTCTTTCTGTGCAAGGATCACCTTGTCAAGTACATTTCTCATGTTTCTAGATCCACATGCATTTAATTCCCATGCAGAGTGTGGGTCAACTGTTACATGATTCAGAGCTCCTCTGTAAGGGAAGCAGAAGCAGTATCTGACCTTGTTTGCAACACTCTGGTTGATCAACTGTTCCCGATTTCCCCAGATTGTTCCTTTTTCTAGCCCTTTTTTCATTTGTTCTGTAATTAGACCCACATGTTCCTATTTTTAACTCTTCTAGTCCTCAGGCCCAAAACATGTTTCTGATTGTAGATGCTGCCCTTCTCTGAACTTTTGCCTCCCTGAGTCAGCTGCTGAGTATCCAAGCACTGAACTACTCTGGTGCCATCAGTGGCTTTACCACAGTCATAGTCTGCGAGCTGCACGCACCATTTTTGTGTTTGGACCACCTCAGCATCCCACCACAGTCAGCAGGAAAGAAGGACAACATACATGGAAGGGCAGATGGGACTGCAGTGCTGAAGGCCATTGTGCCCAATTGTTCATAATTTTCATCTCATCTGTAGTTACCACAAGGCTGATGTGAGCCAGGGCCTTCTCAGTAAAAACAGAGATTCAGCTCTGTTAAGTCCTCTGACTCTCTATGTAGCATGCAAGTGTTTCTGCTACAATTTTGTTTTATTCACCCATGAAATGTGAATTTGAAAACAGAGCTATTGCAGGGTAATTTTGGGAAAAAAATAACAACTACCACCTAGCAGGAGTGAGGTGAGGATAACTGAAAAGAGGGAACAGGAGGAACTGCAGCAAAGGTGAATGAATAAAGCAAAAGTGAGGCAAAAATAGAAAGTGGGAAAGAGTACAATGAGGTTAAGAGAGGAAAGTATAGAGGGACAGCTGCACTATAGTGAGCATGGAACAAGCAATGAGATACTGGGAAGGGAAAGGGAAAAGGAAAAAAAGAAACAATGGCAGAAAATGAGAGAGAAAAAATCAAGGGGAAATGGATATAAAGTAAGGCAAAGAAATTACCCCACATCTTTTCATTGGATTAGACAAAATGCCTGAAGGATTTTCAGGCTTCTCGCAAAGCTATTCTATCACTGCTACTAGTAGCACCCTTGTAAGCTCTGATACTCCTCTAGGAGATCGAATCCCACCCATGAACACAGGTTAGACGGGTCCTTGTGCTGAGAAATCTGGCTCAATTGCAGCTGATTTAGGAACAAGCAAGTACAGGATTTCATGGGAAGGATTTAACTATAAGATAAGAAGTAGAAAAACTGAAAAAAAAAGGGAAAACAGAAAAGGAAACCCACAAGATGGTTAATACAGTCTCAGAATTTGCATGACCCTGGGCTTGGCAGTACCCATCACTCTGTGGCACGACTGCTGCAGTTATATTTTTGTCTAAGAGGTTATTAGCGGGACATACTGTCACTTGTGAGAGGAAGCTGTACATGAGGGAAACACGGGCTTGGGCCAGATCATCCTGTCTCATCCCATTCCATTCCTGCTGCTCATCCAACTGCTGTGATCTTCTTCATAAACAAGCTGATTATTTGTTTTGGGGTTTTTTTTCCCTCTTGCTTGCTTCCAGTTTCCCATTTCTTTTAACACGACAGGAAGGATATCAGACACCTCTGGGGTTTTCATTTTTTCCAGTTAGCATGGTGTTTTCCCTACTTGTTTTTCATAGAAGGAATGAGGAAGAAAATTTTCCAATTGCTTTTTCCTATTTCTTTTCGTTACTCACTATGTCACTACTTGTATAGCTGTCCATTACAGCCTTATTACTTTTCTCTAGCACAGTACAGATGGTCCCTGTTTACCTCATTCCTACTTTTGTTCCAACTCATGCTTGAAGATTCTTTCAGGAAAAAAAAAAAGTAAATTAGAAAATCATTGAAATTGTAGCAATTCATTGAAAGACAAAGTGAGTGGTAGTGGGGTATTTCAAGCAGAGAGAAACCACAGGAATGTAGTACCAGAGGGCAATTGCAAGGATCTCCATGGGATCTGCATTTTCCATATGTATTCAGGTTCTACACGTGGGAAGAAAAATAAGTGTTTGCTGAAGGCAAGCTGCAAGGCATTTTTTTCATTTTTTTAACAGGATAAAACTATGTTTAATATGGCATCATTTCCATCTTTGCATTTCTGATGTCAAGTTAAGATCACGTTGTACCAATTCATGAGGAGTAGAGAGGTGGCACAGTAAATTCTGTGGCTGAGTATGTGTCAAGGAGGAAAAGGGCGGAGGGCGGTCCTGGAGTGAGGGAAACTTATGGACAGGCTGAGAGACTAGCTGGGAGCCGGCAGATACCATGAACGTGGCTGATGCAGCTGGTGCATTCCCAGAAGGAACAACGAGAGACGTAAGTGATCCTTAGGGAATACTGTGACCAGGAGCACAGCAAACAGAGCAGGTAAGCAGGGCATGGTGCATCAGAAGGGCAATGGCACATCAGCCTGTGTGTCAGTTCCAGCAGGTGAGGCTCTGTCCCAGGGAGCTGTGAACAGCAGGAGACATGGTATCCACTCGGCAAAATGCTGTGCCCTTGGTGTCCCTCACAGCCCATCCAGCTGCAAGGACAGATGCAGCCACCCAAACAGAACTCTCTAGAGAACATGCAGCTGTCTAGGTCCGTGGGGTGTGCCTGAGTTTTGGGTCAGTATCAGATAGCAGCAACAAGATAACCTGAGGGAGATGTACCCAAGTAAAGGAACTCCTCAGCCTGGTGAAAGAGCTTCAGGAGAAGGTGTCCAGTCTGAGGAGCATTAGAGAGTCAGAGAAGAAGACTGACTGGTATAATCATACATTTCAGCTCCTGAGAGAGATGCACCAGCCAGCCGCAGCACAGGAGACAAAGGACTTCCCACCCTTCTCCCACCATCATGTAGATGGAGGAGGCTCTGGAGACAGGGGAAGATGGAAAAAAGATGTCTGCTTTCGGTGGCAGGAAAATCTGTACTGAGCCTGCCTCACCTCGCCAGGTGCCAGTGCACAACAGATAAGAGGCCCTGGAACTGGATGAGCATACAGCTGACAATGTAGACTCAGATCATTCTGGGATGGAGGAGTCATCTAGGCAGTCAACCCCCACACATCACCACCACTCATGTAAAGGCAAAAAGAAGGGTAGGTGTCATAAGTGACTTCCTTCCTTTTGAGGGGAGTGGAGGGTCCAATATGCTGACCAGACCCAACCCACAGGGAAGTCCCTGGGGCCAAGGTAAGAGACAGGACGGGAATACTCTGTAATCTGTTAATGCCCTCAAGCTATTACCGACTAGTAGCTTTTCACATAGACAGCAAGGAGAAATCCTAAAGCAATCAAAAGGGATTTCTGAGCCTTGGGACAGCTGGCTAAAAGGTCAGGTGCACAGGTGGCATTTTCTTCAATCCTGTCAGTAGCAGGGAAGAATATAGAATTGAGCAGGCAGACACAGCTTGTCAAAATGTGGCTCTGATGCTGGTGCCATTGGCAGAACTTTGGGGTTTTCAAACATGAGATGGTCTATTCATCATTAGGCCTTCTGGCATCCACCAGCATGCACCTCTCACAGAAGAGGAAAAGGATTTTTGCTCAAGAGCTAGCATGACTGATTGATAGGGCTCTAAACTAGATTTGAAGGGGGAAAGAGGCAATAGCAGGCTAGTCAGGAATGAGCAATGGGAAGGTACTCCAAAGTCTGAGGCGCTGCATCCTACTGAAATTCAGACTGCCCCATGAGGAGATGGGCACTATGAACCAAACTTGAAGTGTTTTTATATGAATGCAAGCAGCATGAGGAATAGGCAGCAGGAACTGGAAGCCCTGGCCCAGTCCCACAGATATATTATTAGCATTAGTGAAACCTGGTGGGATGAGCCCTGTGACTGGTGTGCCATGATGGATGGTTACAGGCTCTTCAGGAGGGATAGACACGGCAGGCAAAGTCAAGGGTAGCATTGTATGTAGCAGAAGGGCTAGAATGCATGGGGCTTGCAGATGACAATGTCATCATTGAGAGCCATTTGGTAAAGATTAAGTGACCAACAATTAAAATGGATGTCATCGTGGGAGTCTGCTATAGGCCACTCAACTAGGACAACAACCCTGATGACTTATTCTTTAAGGAACTAAGGGATGCCTCCAAGTCCCCTGTCCTTGTCCTCAGGGAGGACTTCAATTTGCCAGATATCAGCTGGGAATACCACACAGCTAGTACAAATTGGTCCAGAAGATTCCTAAAGTATCTGGATGATGACTTGAAGGAACTGTGCTGAGGGCTGTGATGAGGAAAGGTGCCTTCCTTGATTTGTTGCTAGTTAACAGAGAGGGTCTCTTGGATGAAGGGGTGATTGGAAGCTGCCTTGGTCACAGTGACCACAAAGCAGTCAAGTTTAACATCTACAGTAAAGGAGGAAAACTGACGGCAAGACCTCAACTCTGGATATGAGGAAAACAGACTTAAGGTTGCTCAGGAAACTGCTTAGTAAGGTCCCCTGGGAAAAAACTTTTGAAAGTGCTGGAGTCCTTTGATTCTGCAGTGCTGGAAGTCAAGCAGGCAAGGCAGAAGGCCAGCCTGGCTGAGCAGGGATCTACTTGAACTGAGTCATAAAAGTATGGTGTATGGCCAGTGGAAAGGAGGACAGGTGACATGAGAGGATAACAGGGATGCTGTTCACCACTATAGGGCAGATATTCATGCGGCCAAAGTTCAGTTAGAGTTGAAGTTTGCCAGCAATGTGAAGATTAATAAAAAAGGCTTTTTAAAATATGTTAGTAACAAAAGGCAAACCTGAAACAACATTGACCCATTACTTGATAGGCATGGACACCTCATGAGTAAGGATATAGACAAAGCAGAGACATTTATTGCTTTTCTCACCTCTATCTTCAATACTGGTGATGGGCTCAGGCCTCTCCTGAGCCCTGGGCTAGAGGAACAAGACTGTGCTAATGATAAACTCACAATCAACTGCAAATTTGTCTGGGATTTGCTGTCTCAGCTGGATCCCTATAAGTCTATGGAGCCTGGTGAGACTAATCCAAGGGTACTTCAAGAGCTAGCTGATGTCATAGCAAGACCTCTTTAAATGATTTTTCAATGCTCTTGGGAATCTGGAGAGGTACCAGTTGACTGGAAGCTGGCAAACATCCCAGTCTGCAAGAAGGGCAGCAGGGATGACCCCAGTAGCTATAGGCCTGTAAGTCTCACTTTGATGTCTGTTAAATTATGGAGAAGATCATTCTGGGAGCTATTTAAAAACACCTGAAAGACAACAGAGTCATTGGTCCCAGACAACACAGGTTTATAAAGAGAAGGTCCTGCCTGATAAACTTAAATTCCTTCTATGACAAGGTTACCCACTCAGCTGACAAAGGAAAATCAGTTAATGTAATCTTTCTGGATTTCAGCAAGGCCTTTGATACTGTCTTTCACAGCATTCTCCTAAACAAAATGTCCAGCATCAAGCTGGATAAACACATAAAACAGTGGGTGAACAACTGGCTGATGGGTTGGGCTCAAAGGGTCATAGTGAATGGGGTTACATCGGGCTGGTGACCAGTCACTAGCAGGGTTCCACAAGGATCCATCTTAGGACCAGGACTTTTTAACATCTTCATAAATTACCTGGATGCAGGACTTAAAGGTTTGCTAATCAAGTTCACTGATGACATGAAACTGGAGGGAGCTGTTGACACTCTCAAGGGCAAAGAGGCCCTGCAGAGAGATCTAGACAAATTGGAGAGCTGAGCAATCACCAGTCACATGAAGTTTTACAAGGGCAAGTGCTGGGTTTTGCACCTGGGAATGCAGCAACCCTGGATATACATACAGACTGGGGAGAGAGAGTCTGGAGAGCAGCCCTGCCAAAAGGGTCTCGAGGGGGTCTGGTTGATGGCAAGCTGGTCATGAGCCAACAGTGTGCTCTGGCAGCCAAGAGGGCCAACAATGTCCTGGGGTGCATCAAGCACGGGATTGCTAGATGGTCAAGGGAGGTGATTGTCCCACTTTACTCCACACTGGTGCAGCCCCACAAGTATTGTGTGCAGTTTTGGCCACCATAGTAGAAAAAGGATACCAGTCTACTAGAGAGTGTCCAGAGAAGAGCCACAAAGTGGTTGAAAGGTCTAGAGGGAAAGTCGTATGAGGAGCAGCTGAAGTCACTTTGTCTGTTCAGCCTGGAGAAGAGGAAACTAAGGGGGGAAGTCATAACAATTTACTGCTTCCTTACAAGGGAAGGAGGAGGAGCAGGCACTGAGCTCTGCTCTCTGGTGACCAATGATAGGACCTGAGGGGATGGCAGGAAGATGTGCCAGGGGAGGTTTAGGTTGCATATTGCAAAAAGGTTCTTCACTCAGAGGGTGGTGGAGCACTCAAACAGGCTCCCCAGGGAAGTAGTCAGAGAACCAAGCCTAACAACTTTCAAGAAGCTTTCGGGTATCGCACTCAGATACATGTGTAAATTTTGGCATTGTCCTATGCAGGGATAGGAGTTGGACTCGATGAGTCTTGTGGGTCTCTTCCAACTCAGGTCATTCTGTTGTTCTGTGATGTAACAAACTGACTACAAAGACAAGACCTCTGACTACTGTGTATTTGCATCATGATGCAGCATTTGTTATGTCTTGAAAACTAAAACACAGCTGAGGAGGCTAATTTGAATTAAAGAGGTAGCACATTTTTCCAAAAATTATAGAAAGATTCAGATGTCACTCTGCCACCAGTGATGGATTCAGACTAATTCAAAGTGGATCTTAAATAGGGAATTAAGATTTTTGGAGAGGCAAGTGACTAATAGTTGTATAATTTCCAGTGATCATTTTTTCCTTCAAAATTTTTTATTACTGTATTCTGGAATGGTACACTTCTAAAAAAATTGTGCAAATTCTTTTGTTAAGGCAATTTTTTCTCTGAGGTATACCAAAAATAATAATCACATTTATACTTGTTATTTCCTTGTCAGGTAGGAAAAAAAAACTATCAAAAAAAGGTCCCATTTCCCTGTTTGTATGATACAAAAGTGAGAGTAATAATACATCTGTGCAATGTCACACAGAAAGAGAAAAAAAGAGAAAAAAAAAAAAGAGAAGGCAGTGGAATACTTCACCTAGCCAGGATAAGGAGGCCAATGAGTTATTCCATAAGCAACTAGGAGAAGTCTCACAATCGCTAGCCCTTGTCCTTGTGGGAGACTTCAACTTACCAGATGCCTGCTGGAAGTATAATACAACAGAAAGGAAACAGTCTATGAGGTTTCTGGAGTGTGTGGAAGACAATTTCCCGATACAATCGGTGACTGAGCCATCTAGGGAAGGTGCCCTGCTGGACCTGGGAAACAATAGTGACAAGGGACGAGGATAAGGCTGAGGTGCTTAATGCCTTCTTTAATAGTAAGGTGAGATGTTCCCCAGATACTCAACCTCACAAGCCAGTAGACACAGAGGAGGCACAGAACTAAGCTCCCTTGATCCAAGATGAAATCGTTAGACACCTGCTAGGCAAATTATATATTCGTGTTTATGGGGCCAGATGGGATTCACCCAAGGGTATTAAGGGAGTTGGCAGAGGCACTTCCAAGACTTTTCCATCATCTACCAGAAGTCTTGGCTGACTGGGGAAGTTCCATTGGACTGGAGGCTGGCTAATGTTACACCCATTTACAAGAAGGGCCAGAGAGAGGATCCAGGAAACTACAGACCTGTCAGTCTGACTTCAGTTCTAGGGAAGGTCACGGAACAGGTGACCTTGGGTGCCATCTCACAGCACATACAGGACAACTTGGTGATCAGATCCAGTCAGCATGGGTTTATGAAAGGCAGGTCCTGCCAAACTAACCTAATTGCCTTCTATGACAAGGTGACCCACTTGATGGGTGAGGGAAAGACTGTGGATATAATGTACCTGGACTTTAGTAAGGCCTTTGACACAGTATCTCACAGCATTCTGCTTAAGAAACTGACTACCACTGGCCTGGACAGGTGTACCCTCTGGTGGGTTAAAAACTGGTTGGATGGCCAGGCCTGAAGAGTTGTGGTGAATGGAGCTAAATCCAGTTGGAGGCCAGTAACAAGTGGTATCCGCAGAGCTTGGTGCTGAGTCCAGTCCTGTTCAATGTCTTTATCAACAGCCTGGATGAGGGGATCAAATGTATCCCTAGTAAGTTTGTGGATGACACTAAACTGGGAGGAAGATTTGATCTTTTGGAGGATAAGGAGGCTCTGCAAAGGCATCTGGACAGGCTGGATCAATGAACTGAGGCCAACAGGATGAAGTTTAACAAGGCCAAGTGCAGAGTCCTGCACTTGGGACAAAAAACACTGTGCAGTGCTACAGGCTTGGGGTAGGGTGGCTAGAAAGCTGCCTGGCAGAGAAAGACCTGGGGGTGTTGGTTGACAGTTGACTGAACACAAGCCAGCAGTGTGCTCAGGTGGCCAAGAAGACCAATGGCATCTTGGCTCACATGAGAAACAATGTGGCCAGCAGGACCAGGGAAGTGATTCTCTCCCTGTACTGGGCACTGGTGAGGCCGCACATCAAGTACTGTGTTCAGTTTGGTGTCCCTCACTATAAGAAAGACATTGAGAGGCTGAAGCGTGTCCAGAGAAGAGCAACAAAACTGGTGAAGGGGCTGGAAAGTAAGTCTTACAAGGAGTGACTGAGAGAACTGGGGTTGTTTAGTTTAAAGAAGAGGAGGGTGAGGGAACCTTATTGTAGAGAACCTTATTGTTCTCTACAATTACTTAAAAGGAGGTTGCAGACAGGTGGGTGTTGGTCTCTTCTCCCAGGTGATAGGTGACAGGACAAGAGGGAATGGCCTGAAGGAGCATTATGGTAAGTTTAGATTGGACATTAGGAAAAATTTCTTCACAGAAAGGGTTACCAAGCACTGGCAGAAGCTGCCCAGGGAGGTGGTTGAGTCTCTGTGTTTAAAAGGTGGGTATGTGCTTGGAGACATAATGTAGTAGTAGACAGGTAAGATTGGAGCTGATGATCTCTAAGGTCTTCTCCAACCTAATGATTCTGTGATTTGCTCAGACTATACAGATACTATCCCCAAAAAATATTCATTTAAAAGTCCTAAACATGTCGTTTGTTCTAGTACTTAGGCACAGTTTTCTAATAATGTTTCCTGATAATAAGCTCACTCTAGTATGGTGAAGAAACAGGCCTACATACAAAATGCTAAATGCAATCATGCACCAATCTATCACTGACTGTGAAATAATGAATAAATAACGTAAAAGGATTTAAGTAGAAAAAACCTAGCAGTTTAGAAATGTCACTGAAAATTCTTCCCTTTCTATTTAAAGGGGAGTTATGGAGAAGACAGAACTAAACTACTCTCAATGCCGATAATGAAAGAGTAAGAGGCAATCATCACAACTTGCAATGAAGGAAGTCCTAGATGTACGTAAGGAAAGATTGCTTCATTATGAGAGTGGCCAAGCACTGACACAGGTGACAAAGGAGGCTGTAAAGTCTCTATCCTCAAAGAATTCAACTAGAAAAAGCTGCGTTAGTCTGCAATTAGCCTTACTTTAGCTAGAGTTTGGACTACAGAGCCTCCAGAGATCCTTTCCATCCTTACTTTTCCCATATCTCACTAAAATCAGTTCCTGAAGAGTTTAAAGTGGCAGTAGGTCAAATCAGGTTAAATCCCAAACAGAGTACTGGTGTGCTTTCCTTACACTCAAACAATGCCGTGCAGTAGAGGGAGAGCAAGAAAGGTTAGTGTTTTACTGCCAGCAGCTGGCATTGTATAAAGAATGGTGAAAGTGAATGGTTACTTTAGTTTGCCTAAATGAGCTGTTGGCATATGCAATCGCCCAGTGCTAAAAACAGATGTATTTTGTGGGCACAATTTAACATTCATCTTATTCTGTGGCTGTGTCTAATATTCTCATGGCCATGCTGTCACTGAAAAAAAAACTTTAATGTTGTCAGTCTGATGCCAAAATAGAGCATGGCTACCACAGAGGGACAGAGTCCTTCCTCACCCGGTTTAGGAGGGAGCTGCTTTCCAGTGACTGTTGTGCTCTGCAGGGGCCCTCATATTTCCATCTCAGCTCACTGAGACTACTGAGCATTTGCTTCACAGATGGCCTGCACATGCATGACAAATCTAATGTATTCTGAGCGTTCTGTGCACATGCAGCAGCCATTTGTCCTGGACTTCTGGGTGTCAGGCAGCCTGGTTTCAGCTATTGCCCCAGCTGGCCTGCCTGCCATCTGGAAACCCCCTGACACACATACAGACTCTTTTCCCTACACCCCTACTCACTCCCAGACCACTCTCTGTTGGTTATCTATGTTTTGAGGAAACTTTGGAGGGGTGAGCTCTTCAATTCCAGAGCATGAACGGCCTGTGACCTTGGCACACATGGGAGCTGGGCAGGGATAGGGAAACAGGTCCATGCACCATCTCCTGTCAAGCACAGCTGTATAAAGACTGGGCAAAACTTACTTCTTCACCATTGCTTAAAATAAGCAGTAGGCTGTTAGAGCAGGTGTTTGTGGTTTTTATTTAAGGTGAGTACGATATGGTGCAACTGTAAGTGAATGGCTGTTTCTTGAAGAAGTTTTTCCAAAAGAGGGAGCTTATCACTAGTAAACTGATTAGGATAAATGGCCCATTTAAAATTAATTTTTCCTTACAGCAGATGAGCCCAGTCATGTAATCTTGTGAGCATTTTCTGATCCTTCTGCACAAAGCAAGGGTCAAGCTTAGATCTCTGCAGTTCTTAACCCTCAGGCTACCAATGTGACTCTATGATTATACTATTTAACATAAAATATTGATGACCGAAGAAAGGTTCATTATCAAACCAAGGTCTATGATGTCTTCTGTCAGCATGTACCCTGGCAATAATCCCAGAATCAATGTGAATTCTGTGCAATTATCCAAAAGCAGCTAAATTCAAACATGTGGTGCATCCTCAGCTTTTCTGTTGGGGGGGAAGAGACAGAGAGAGGGGTTAAATTTCAAGTACCAAAACTGCAGGATAAACAAAGTGGGAATTCTCTAATGGACTGTTCCATTTCTGGGGTCTTTTGGCAGCAGGCATAATTTACAGTGTCCTCTGAACTCCTCAATGGAAAATTGGCATGTCTGCCATCTCCACCAGTGCATCTGTTAGTCTGTTTCTTTTGAGATCTCTAACCACCATTAGGAATCTGGAATAAATGTGTACATAGGAGAAGAAGAACTAAGAAAAATTACTTACCAAGTCCTGACTGTTACTTGGAAACTTTTGCACATGTGACTGAAGAGAATATTACAAAACAATCATGGTTCTTTTACAAATTTCGAAAGTGAAGAAAGCACTTGAGTCACTACCAAGAAAAGAAAAACAGCCCAAGAGGAAAAGACCACCTACTACTGATGAGAGGCCAGACACCTGCCTTTACTCAAGTGCCTAGAGAAAACAGTATATGGCCATCTTTTAATTTGTAATGAGTTCTGACTTGCTTTCACAAGCTATGTGAACTGCCATGTGTGTTGTTAATTGACAGTAAGAAGGAAATTCTTACGCTGTATATCTGTGCAGATGAGAAGCATGTCCAACATATGATAATGAGAATAAAATCCTGCCTGGATGAACACAAAATATGAAAATGTGTAGTACAGGATACACTGGACAAGTATAATAAACCTATTGATTGAAGGGCTACAGAGTAAATGTCTTTGTCACAAAACTGCTCATTCTGTGTCTTTCTCCTGCTTCCCTTAAGTTAATGATGGAAAAAAATAGTGATTTTCCTATCTAATATGGAAAAATACAGTTCTTGGTTACCTGCTTGGAATTGAAGGAAACACAGATCCAAGAACAGAAAAGGTCAAATTTAGCCCTGAATTTCTTTTTTAACTCAGGCTGCCTCCCTTCATCATTTGCTGCATTACTATATTTCTGACAGAGCTGTCATGGTTTAACCCCAGCCAGCAACTAAGCTCAACACAGCCACTAGCTCAACACAGTCACTAGCTCATTCTCCCCTGGTGGGATGGGGGACAGAATCAGAAAAGTAAAAGTGAGGAAACTGGTGGGTTCAGATAAAGACAGCTTAATAGGTAAAGCAAAAACCATGCACACAAGCAAAGCAAAACAAGGAATTAATTGACTACTTCTCGTCAGCAGGCAGGTCTTCAGCCATCTCCAAGAAAGCAGGGCTACATCACATGTAATGGTTACTTCAGAAGATAAACACCAGAACTCTGAATGTTGCCTCCTTTCTCCTTCTTCCCCTGGCTTTATAGCTTCTTCAGTCCCTAGCTGAGCATGACTTCACATGGTATGGGATATCCCTTTGGTCAGCTGGAGTCAATTGTCCCAGCTCTGTCCCCTCCCAACTTTCTCGTGCACCTCCAGCCTACTTGCTGGTGGGGTGCTGCGAGAAGCAGAAAAGGCCTTGGCTCTGTGGAAGGTCAGCAATAGCTAAAACATCTCTGAATTATTAAAACTGTTTCCAGCACAAATCCAAAACATAGCCCCATATTAGCTCCTATGAAGAACATTAACTCTACCCCAGCCAAAACCAGCACAAGAGTTTATCCTAAATGCACTGTGGACAAGATCCCAACTCACTTTGCATTCCTACCTTTCTGTCACTGCTAGAAATATTATTACCATTCTATCCTACTGAATTAGCTGTCATCTGTGACTGCTTTCTCCATCACCTCACACATCTAGCGCTTCTCCACTCTCTTCTCAAGCAGTTTACAAGATCTTGTTCCACTGTGCAAACAGACTTCTCTCTTCTTGAATGCATGAGTGCACATGCACTTTCTGCCAAAATCATCTTCATAGCTGCTTATTCTGCCTGTCAAACCTGCTTCCTCAGGCCTTTGATTGCCTTCCCCTTCACTACCTAATTTTCTCAAGTTCTTATGGAAAGCCAGTAAGACCTCTCAGCTCTGCTTTCATGCCCTGCTCCCTGAATTCCTCCCTTGCCAGGCATGCAAACTGCCTTTTTAGCTATGCCTCGCACTGGCTTGCCTGTTGCCGTTAATGCTGTGCTCCTACACACAGAATAATGTTTTTATACTACTGTACAAAAGCCATGATCTTTTCTTTCACTAAAGGCACTAAACAGCAGCTTGATGAATACTGCCAGTACCTGGTCTATTAATTAAATAATTTGCTGTTGGTTTTGCCAGCTCCATTACATCATTCAGTGAACATACTAACTCACCATTATTTAATTTCAATGATTAACACCATCACTTCACTCAGGGGCCTTCTCTAGTCCTTCTTCCCACTGTTGCTACACATTCAGCACCTCGATCTTGAAAGTATTTTCCTTTGCTGCTGTAGTTATTTTTGTGTAGTATCTGCTACAGGGCACTAAGATAAAGAAAAGCGATGCAACTCCTGAGAGAGAAAACCACAACTCTAGAGTGAGCATAGCTCAGAGAAGAAACTTGCCATCAATTAAGTGACACTAGACCAGGCATGTATTTACTTCCTTTGTAGTTTATTATGTAAATCCAATATCCCTGAAAAACTATAAGTTTTGATTTGATACAAGGATTTTTAAGCACTTCATCATAATTTACAGTTACAGTCTTGTGTTAAATTGCTCTGGACTTACTTCAGGGAACAAATAATGTCAGCTGTTCATTGTACATTTTTCCTTATGTAAAACAGGTTTTGCCTAAATGTTGTCGTGACATTTCTGGTCTAAAACTCCTCTTCATTTAAATCAGAATCTATCAGACTGCAGTAGTATGAGATCAAGATGAGGAAGAAAAGCATCCCCAATTATGTGTAATTTTAGGTCTATAACAGTCACCAGATGACTAACTAGCATGTTGACATTGCAAAGTTAACAAATAAAGCCCTCAATCTCTCAATTATATCTGTTTGGGAAGATCCCTAGGACTGTACAAAGTTGCACTGGAGCTGGAGAAGTTATTCTTGGTATACATTTAGGTGTAAATTAAAGCATAGTTCATTTAAGGCTAAGGTTTGAGTGTATTTCCATAAGAAGCTAGAAATATGAGCTTGGATTTTTAGAGTGCTTTGTATTTGCAAGCTGCTCTCATAAGGGTAATTAGTTTGCAAGAGGTCTCCAGTGTGCTTGAGATGAGACACAAACAGGTCTTTCATCAAGTTCATTATACAAGAGTAATCTTTATATCAAGTACTGACTGATAATGTTAATAGCTATGATAAAACACAGTATAATGAGAAGTGCCTTCCAACAAACTACGGTAAATCATGCAAAGCAATTTACTTTAAAAGGCTGTTCTGAATCCTTTCATTATAGTTTTACAAAGCAACAGCATTGCAAGTTGGGTTTTGTAGCAAGTATACAGTGCAGGAGGCCTTGAGAAGGAGGAAAATTGGGCTTTCCATTCTGCCAGATGAAGACTACTTAATCTTTTCAGAACTTTCCAGCCATGGGCAGAGATATCATTTTACAATGACTATTGTATGAGAAAAAATGCAAAGGCTTTTAGGTAGACCTCTGTGTAGCAGGATGCCAGACACTATTTTCTTCTCATCTTACAGCACTAAAAGATGTTGTAAAACAGGATTTAAATTATCTTGAATTTTCTGAACATACTGGAAGGTAGTTTTATTTAAAGATACTGCATTATGTTAAAAACAAAGGATAGATTCTTAAGAGTTACATGTAAGATTGATCTAATTGAAAGATGGGAAAAAATATTTTTAGGTTAACTTTAGTTTAATTCTTTGTTTGACTCTTTTTTTAATAAAATATTGGTTTCTTCTGCTGCTGTTTTAGCATTTGGAGAGCTGTCCCCAATCACTTTTTCTATGACTAAAATTGAATAGAGAAGAGTTTCCAGGTCCTGGTGTCAGAGTAGAATTATAGAGGAGAGAGCTTGTAGAACACAATTAAATAGTTTTCCATTTTTGTTGCTGTGAGACTATCAGGAAAAAGGAAAACACTTAAACAATGCATTCAACACACTGAAAAAACAGCAAAATAGCAAAAAGGGTTTGGGGTAGATGAGTTTCAGTGATTCAAAGTCCAGTGGACTTAACTGAGAGAATGCTGCAAACTTCAGCAGAATTACTGTTAGCATATGTTTTAGATTAATTTCATATCTCATTTTTAATTATTTTGATTTTTTAAGTATAAATCATATTCTAAATTTAAAAAATACTCTAAATCCCATAAAATTGCTCTGCTTTATTTTTTTGTATATCTCATTGTCAAGAGAGGTTATCATTGTTTATTCTGAATATTCTGAAAACAGAAAGGACAGGTAAAAAGAAAAGGAACATTCTCTTCTCCAACTTTCACACTGATGAGTTTTGTTGTACTAGGTTCTTTTGTTAATGTTGTTCCCCTCTGTGTTGCTTTCCATTCCTTGTGTCATAAATGCTACATGGATGCTCCTAGCTGCCCTCCCTCGGGGAGCAGCTGTTTCTTACTGCTCTCTGGCAGTTATATCCCCCTCATAAGGAATCTAAATATCATCTTGCACATGTGCAATTTCCTCTTTCGTGATCTGAGGCACCTACACAAGGACTCAGCACGGCAGGAGCTGTGGCACGACAGGCAGTGTGGGGCTGCCTGTACGTACTTGTTGGTGCTGGCCAAAGGCCTTCAATGCCCACACACATTAGAGTGTGTCCAACAGACCCATCCAAATTAAATCACATAAACCTCAAGAGATAGACAAATAAAAGAATCCAGGCAATCCTTCAAAGAACTTGCTGTTGGAACAGTTAACGATCGTAGAAACATAGAATCATTAAGATTGGAAAAGAACTCTAAGATCAAGTCCAGCTGTCAGCCCAACACCACCATGCCTACTAAATCACGTCCTTAAGGGCCAAGTCTACACACTTTTTGAACACCTCCAGGTCTGGAGACTCAATCATTTCCCTTGAAAGTCTGTTCCAACACTTGACCACTCTTTGGTCAATTTTTGGTCAAGAAATTTATTATGCTACATATATTTCACAAAAGGTCCAGAGAGTCACTGTGAGAGGGAGTTGTGTGCTTTAGTTCCCAATGAACTGTGTTTTCTTCAACCTGCCAGAAAATCATCAAATATAAAAGGCACATATATTCTCATAAAGAACAGAAGCAATTTGCAGTTGCCAGGGAATTAATTACACTGTCTCACAGGATTTATTTCCTCAGAAGGTGACGGTGCTGTTCCTGACCAAGAAGTTGAGTATTGTCTCAAGAGCTAAGAAGGAAATGGGACCTTACTCAGGAAACTGATTCAGCCTCCTTGCCACTGGGACCCAGATTATTCTTCTGCAGAGCAGGGAGCTGTGATTGGTGACTAGAGCTGCCAGACTGGCTACCTCTGCACCATGCAGTCTGTTGGACACCTTAACATGAATTTTGAATTAAAGCAGCTGTAAATAAATGACACTTGCAGGAAAAAGAAGAAAACCAAGGCAGCTAAAACAAACTTCCAGATATTTTCAGGCTTTCCACTTTAACTGAGCTGATTGCCATACCAACTACCATTCTCCTAGATTTCTGCTTTAAGTATGTGCCCTAGTCAGAGTTAGAGACATTGTTAATTACATGTGAAAACCTTAAAGCTTCAGCTTTAAGAAAAAGATATTTGTAAATGACCAAAACAAACTATCTATTCTAAGCAGAATCAAATGAAAATCAAGAAAAGGCATATATGAACAGTGAACATACTCCTTTTCTAACAAACAGGACATCACTATGTTCACAATTATATGGAATCAGTTGGGCTTGTCTGCTATAGCCAATTCATAGACACTATTATTTTTCTTTTCTTACAACTGTGCTGCACCAAGTAAGACAAAGTATGAGTAAAATAACTCAGAGATGCAACAGCAAAGTGGAATAATATTCTGCAAAAATGTAGAAATGGAGCTTTAAAACACCAGGCTAAGTATGTCTCTCCTATCTCTAGATTATCTTTAGAGCCATACTCTTAAGCCTCTGCCTATGCTGAAGACAAGTGAACCATGTGTGAAGACTAAGTAAGACCATGCAGATATGATGAATCACAGAAATGTGATTCACTGGTAGCAAGTGCACTGAGATGGATAATAAAAGCTACTAGCTTCCTCAGCCTACTGTGTTTGCAAAATCCCACCCCCCACACCAAGCAAGATTTCTCTTTGTCAGTATTCCCAAACTATCCACGAAAAGGAAAAACATTTTCTGCAATAGAAAAGCTGACACCAGTTTACTGAAAAGCAAGGCAATTCTGATGACTTTATCCCTTCTTGGAGTTAGGCAGTATCTAATAAATCAGGCTGGCAACTTGAGAAATTAACTTTAATTAAAGTTATTTTTTAAACTGATATCACTCTTTCCAATGTAGTTTCACATAGCATTTTAAGAGAAGGTGGATTCATTACTTAGTTTGGGCTTGGATTAGTTTTAAACAGACTTTTTGGTCCCTATTTAATTTTTTTTAAATAATCCTCATCTTCCTTGCAATTGAAAACACTCTGTCGTTTAGAGATTAGATTACCATTAAGTGACCCTTGGTACAAGTGCTCTTAGCAAGGCAGAAGTTATAAAGTGAGGGAGTTACTGGGCCTTATTGCCTAACCCTCTGCAGCTTCCAAAAAGCCTGTAAATCATTCAGGTTTTCAGTGTTACTAATTCTGATTGCTCTCACTATCCTTCAGAAGTCACTGATTCAAGATCTAGCCAAACAGCAGGGGTTCTCAAGGTTAAAACACGAAGTGACTCCTTTTGTGAGCTAAATGACCTACATCTAGAAAATACCTTTTGTGGCCACAAAGGTATACAAGTTAAGACTTGTTCATTTACTTCACTTCTTTCAATGATTTAAAAATCAGACAAGAAAGGAGATGTTAGTAACCAGCAACCTTTATTAACTTTCAAAAAAATTTCTGCATTGAAAATCAAATACTCCATTGGCTTTTTTAGAATGAAAATTTATTTTTCTGACTTACCGTCTCCATAAATATCCTTCAGACTTCTGTCACAAAGGTGGTACATTCCAAGCCAAAAGTGGATGCTATCAATCCAAGACTTCTGAAAATTGTTCTGCACCTTCCTGAAATAACCAAATCACAATCAGAAGTGATACTTACTTAGAGATACCTCTATCCCACTAAAGTCACTTATTTAGATTCTATTAACAGGCAATAAAATCTGGAATGTTTGTAGAACAAAAAGTTTTTGTTAAAACTTCCACAAAACATGCAAGTTTTCCAGAAAACCATATTGTAATGTACCCAGTTCTTCTAAGTCTTGAGCTCTACAAAGTTGTGTTTAACCAGTATAGCACTATTAGTTCCAGTGTTACAAAGACATGTGGGTTTTTAATGCTTCATATTGTAAGTTTTATATTTTTTCTTTTTTCAACTTGTATCTCCTAAAACCACGTGTTTCCTGGAACATCAACAGCATAAAAAGAAAAGTTTCCAAACCTTATGGTTATAGAGGGAAGCTGACAAGCAGTAGGAATGTCTTAATACATTAGAAACAAAAATGAGAAATAGAACAAGATTGGGAATCACTATAATGTATAATCGTTTCAAAGAAGAAAGGAAGTTGATTTATGTGTTTAAAAATCTGCTGAGACTTCAACATGGTTTGCCTATTCACTTTTCAGAGTAATTCTTTTCAGCCTGTGGAGTCAAAGAACTGGTCCTTATCTCATTAACTCTATCAGGAGTGGCATCGGTTTAAATTTAATCACAATCATGACTCCTGGAATGCGAATGCTGCATTTTGGCACTGATTACGTTGGCAAGACACAAGTGTTTAGGAACATCTGAGATACCCTAGGGAACCCACCTGGCTCCTAACTGCTGATCCAGAAGGACATAATTTTCCCATAGGACCTTTTCCAGTGCTGCCAACCCTGCATGGATGTTAAAGCTACTCTAAGGCATTTCTAATGACACAGCGTGCTTGTGCTTAGTCATTTGAATCCTGCTGTTTTCGACTGTCTCTGCACAGCATTAAGCCTTCTGCGTTGGTGCAATCAGCAAGTAAGACCGGGGTTACTTTTAGCTTTTCTAGTTTTTGAGTCTTGAAGTTTTCTTTATGTAGTTCACCTGCCTGTTCAGCCACAAGTGAAAAGCTCTCCGTGACCTTGAATGGTTAAAAGAATTAATAGAAGATCTTTAAAATGAAGAAACGTGCAGACAACAGAAGATTTTTAAGGTGCGATATAAGCTATGTAAATCCTTATTTACAAAGGTCCACATGAGGAAAAAACATGCAAATGTTTTATCCGTGAGGAAGGAAGCAATTCAAGAAACTTGACTAGCCACCTTTAAATAAAAGTTGGAATAACACAGCTGATCTGTCTTAAAAGAGAAAAATAGCTCTGTTTTATTGACATTTCTGAAAGCTTTTCATGAACTTATCTAGGAAGTACAGATACATAAGCTTTGCGTGGTGACTGCACGTACTCAGGAACAGAGGCAGGTACTCCTAAAAGCTTTTAAAATTTTGAGTGTCATTAATTGGTGTGTGAATTGAAACAGCAACATGCATACAGCTTCCAGATGTTTTATCCTCCAGGTTTACATTGTTCTTCTGGGGACTTCAGTGGGAAAAGAATCTTGGAAGGAGTAGTTCTGTATGACCTTGTCTCACTGGGCCAGTAAACCTTGCTGAGACAATGACTAATTTTGGTAACTGTCCATTACAAGGAGGTCTACAATGACACTGTAGATTTCTGACTTCACTGGTGGAGAGTGTCACTGTGTAGAAATCCACAGGGGATTAAAAAAAAAAAAAAAAAAGAAAAGACAAGGAATAACAAAAGAAGAACACTGGGAGCTGGAAGGGGTAGTGAGAGGTAAGGCTTCCAAAAGATAGAGAGGAAATGCCAGAGAAATTACTCAATCCTTAGGCTGCTCTGGAAGTTATAAAGCAGAGCAAAGCTTCCTTCTCAGTCGTTAGAAGCCTGGTGCCACACAGTTGCATCAAGAAAATGTGCTAATTAAGTGAATGCAGTGAAAGGTGACAAGGCTAATACATAGTAAATTGCACTTGTTGAGAAGTACTTTAGTTATGACTACGAAAGTGCTTTATAGGGTAACAACTGTTCAGTAGCAAACTTAAAATAAAAATAATGGAGGACAAATAATAGTAATCATGTCATTGTTTTTAAAGATTTTAGGATGTTTTAAGTTGAAATCTTTAACTTCTCAGCAGAGAACAAATTATTTGGCCAATTCTGCAAATTCATGTTTAACGCTTTCTGGCTACTCTACGTTAGTTTGACACTGTAAGGAAAGATGGTGCTCAGTCCCCTATGTGTACATTGTACACAATATAATGGGTTTACCTTAGATTAAATTTGGGCTGAGCTGCCAAACAGACCACCCTATCACATCTGAATCTCCCAAAAGGGCACATCATTTCTCTGGGTTGTTGTCTCCATTAGGAGCTGGAATTCGTTTGGTGTGCAACTGAAGCAGATCATCTGTCTTAGGTGCCTCTGAAATGAAACTTGTTCACAGGTACTGAAACCACCTTGAGAACAGAAATGAAGCACAGTGAGTAGGGACAAGCAGTAGGGTTTGCTTCAAAGATATACTGCTGCTCTGAACCAAAACAGGGCTGTAGAAAACTCTTTGTTCCTTTTCTTTGCCAATTATTGTAAAGTTTGAGTGTGATCCAGCTTAGATTATGAATGGTCTAGGGAAAGAGCCATACAAACTGATTACAATAGCAGAAGGTACTCAGGATAATTCTGTGTCTTTGTGCCTTGTGAGATGGACAGGACCACGTGGAGCTCTGGTCTTCTACTGGTTATGGGTATAAACAACCTATGGAGCCTGCTGTGGAATTAAAGGCATGATGATACCATGACAGTGGGGAAAGCCATAAGGTGACAAGCACTTCATTAGAGGGACTGGGTGAGAAACTGGGATGTGGCAAATCTTGCTGGATTGATTCTAGTTCTCACATATTTATCCTTAATTCTCCCTTCTTCTTTCCACTGGGAGAGAGAACAATAAATATGGAACAGATATAAGCAGGGTAGGATGAAAACTTTCACTTTCTACTGAAAGCTACTGATGTTCAGAAGAAAATATTAAATTTAAATCTTAGGTTTTCATTATGAAATCAAATTTAAGCTTTGAAAACTAAGTAAAAGCAAGATGCTGGCAGCCATAAAGAAAACGTCAACAGCTGAAGTCTGTTGAAACCATGGGAAAAAATTTAGTTCTCAGAGGAAAGTCTGTTTTTTTCAAAGAAATTTTTGTTATCCTTTTAAAAAGAAAGCACATGTTCACAGAGTCTGGAGGTGTTTGATGAAAACTCCCAACTTTCTGAAAGGATGGATGTGTGGGAAACCAAAACCCAAAAGATGTGCTGGTAAATTTTGAGAAATTTTTCAGTGACCTATGTAAATGTTGTCTTATACACTTTTGTGACTACATTAGATGCATTTGCTACAAACTTTCCCCTAAAAATGCTTAAGGAAGTAATTTCTGATTCAGATTAAATATTACATCAGGACATATTCTTAGGTCTTGAATGTTTTCTTGCAAGGGCAACAGATTTGTATGCAATCCCACCACAATGAGTAGAAATTTGGAGGGTAAATTTGAGCAAGATATATGCTTGCGTCTGTTTCTGTTTATATTTGAAGATGTGTTTCTGTGCTTGTTCTTACCCAGTACTGCAACACTAAGCGGTTCTCCTGTCTACAGATGTCAAGAGTTACTTGATATATTGGGATACTTGTGATATTCATCTTTAAGGAGATGGATTGCAGCACTCTCCCAGTACTTCAAGTAGTGTCATGGCTTCATAGGTACTGCTGCTTCAGCAGATGTCAGGAAGCCGTGTGCTTGTCAGGTACCATATGAAAATTCCCAGACGAGGCTGAGCACTCTTAACTTTATTGCTTTCTTGGAGTTCAAGTCACGGAGGACCATGCAAAACTGACCCTTTTAGAGGATTTAATAATGCTATTTAAGTATATATATATATATATATAGAGAGAGAGAGAGAGAGAGAGAGATCCAAAAGAAGGAGCAACACGTGTGCTGGCTCCAATATTTTGATTTCAATCCAGCCCAGCTTCTGAGGATGTTAAGTGTGTGGCCTCTTTTGGACTTTGGAATTCAAAAGAGTATCTGAATAAAGCTTCCTTTTATTTGAGAAGAAAAGCATTCTTTTGAAACTATCTCAAATATCATACTTGGCTGCCAGCACATTTTGGGAAAGACAGGTGAGAAGTGAAGCACATTCCTTCCATTATGCCTTTTGTCTCAGTGTCCAGCTCTATCATCCAGGCAGTTACACGTCTTTGAAAAAAAGCTCAAATACCATTAAAGTTCTGACTTAAACTAAGAGAGAAAAAAATAGATTTTAATCTTATTACATTAAAACTTTATCTCTGCTTCAGTTTGGTAGGGCTAAAATAGTATTTAAGGAAAGCAGCAGATATTTTATTACTATATGGTGCCTTATTTTTAATTATGGGGTGGCTCTTAACACATAATTTCAGTACATGAGAGTGAGAGATGGGAGCAATTCATGGAGTTGGTTAAAAGTTGTTTCAAGTGTAAATAGTTCCTTTAAATTTGTGACTTACTTTTGACTGGGTTTTGCATATCAAATAACTTCTTTCCTCTTATTATTAATGTATGAGATGGGCATATCGGAAAAACCTCAACCTTGGAACATGCTTTGGAACTATCTCAGCAGATACTACTTCTCCTTAATTGTTTACATCAATATCCTATATTAAATGTTTATTTACCTTGGTAATAGATGATTTCTGAGATGGTAGTAAACCACTGTGCTCAAGAAATAATGCCTGCTATAATAATCTGGTCTGATTTTCTTTTCGTAGATTTAACTGATATTTTTCTTCAACAGTGATACATTATTTTTAACCTGAATGAACACAGTCTCTCGTATGAAGTGTCTTGTGCACAAAATGCATTAAAGAGTCAAGTCTGCCTTTGACAGAGTCTTACCATCATACCATATTTCATCACAGTGCTGAAGATAGAGAGGACCTTTAACAACAGTGGGATCATTCCTACTATTCTACTTCATTTGAATTTGGGGTGGTTTTGGTTTTTTTTTACACTTTGCTAGGTTTTACTTTCATATGTAAGTATTTTCACAGTTCTGTGCATGTTTCAGTTACTCTGTATATGATGTTTATGCTGTTTATGGTGCTCAGCATCACAGCAGGGATTAGGAGTCTCTTCAGGAGGGTGTTTGTGTAAGGGAAGCAGACATAGGATTGTTATATGCTTATAACATAAGGTTGAACAATGCTTATATTGCATGCCAGCTGTTCCTCAGGCTTTGCAAAGAGCTTATACCCATCTTTAAGCCCACTTAAGCCCTACTTTGATTTTTTTGCCTATATCTCCAAGTAGCAAAAACCGACAGTGATGTTTCTGTACAATAGCTGGAGAGATGGTCACGACCTGACAAATGTTAATACCTGCATAAGAAACTGACTTTTTAAGAATCTGGGAAAGAAGTGTAATAACCTCTGGGGCACTGAAGTCAAGAATTGTTGTTATTGCAGTTTTTTTCAAAGAAGCTTTGTTGAACAAAATGCATACAGTCTCCTTCCCTCTTACTTTTGCTAGTCACACCTCCACTTACATTTGTTGTTCTCCTGCTTATGTGATAGGTCCCTCCCAGACACATTAAGTTCTTGACTGCATTATTCTTAATTATCACCTCATAACACCAGAAGACTCCTCTTTTCTGGGGAATGCTTTTCATGAACAAAAAATGAGTTCGTGGTGTGGAACATCTTTTGCTTTTATAGACCTACCATTCAGAGTTGTTCCTGCTTTGCTTGAAAAACAACGACCTTGAATTGGCTGTGCTGTACTTGACAATGTAGTCAACATGACACAAGTATGATTGCTGATTATAGCTTTGATAGTAAAATCCAGTTGCTGGGTGACGGTGTCCTATATTTTTCATTTTCAAGACAAATATTAACAATTTTTAAGCTGTAGCTGAGCTAGGCACATGCTGTCTTCTCACAAGCTCCTCTCTCCCATCCACACCAGACAAAGTAGTTGTAGATGAAACCAAGTGGATGACAGGCATACGGGAAGTTGTGGCTATTATGCTGTTTTCTTTCAGCTGGGGTTTTATTTCAATTTCTGTTTATTCAGAAAAGTAATTAGACATGTACTTAGGGCCTGCCTTTTCTTGAATCAGGACTTAAAAAACCTCATGTTCTTTTTTTTCTATAATAAGCTGTGTCCTCTTTAACTAAACTTTACCAAACTGCTGTGAGTCATTTTGGAGGATCAGACCCTGGGTCTGTAGGATTTCTCTTGATACTTGACAAATATTCTTGGCACAGTGTAATAATATCTCCGGGAATTTTCAGACCTCTACCTCCTTATGTCTGTCAACAAGTAGCCTGTGCACAAAAGCCTTTTGGCATATGCAAACTTGTAAGGAAACAGGGAGCTTGAAAGCCTGACTTCCAGTCATGCCTGTGTATGCAGCTGTGTCTATTCTGTCCATAGACAATGCAGGGAAAACCTGGAAAAAAATGCCATTAAAAAAAAAATCCCTGACAGACTCAGCTGAAGACGAGAATGAATGAGAACAAACGGCAGGTCCACATTAGTTATGCTAGGCTGGATACAAAGAGATAGTGTTATTTCACCAAAGTACAGTGCAGCCACAGAGCTGGCTAGTAGACAGATAACAGAGGAGCCAGGGAAGTTCAGGTTTTACTGAATTTTATACATAGGAGAACTTGCATGTTGTGCAATTACCTGAAAGGAGAAAATTCTTTTGTGAACACCTATAGTCTAAGCTTCATAGAGATAGCCTTGAAAGAGAATCCTCTTGAAGACACTTTCCTGAGAGGAGTTTATATTACCCTTCATTTCAATGGAGACCTATTTCACCTGCTATCTGGCAGAAAGGCGATGTGCATAATTAAAAGCAGATATTTCAAAGTCTAGGAGAACCCAGCAGAGTTGTGAATACCAAGAGTAGTAAAGGGTTCTACCTCATCTACACAGTTTCCATCCTTTAAGGACTCTGGAGAAATTAACTAGTGATATTTAGTTATTATTAATCCTTTTGCAATGGAAAGAGTGTCTCAAATAATTTTTGGTGCCAAGAATCTGTTGTTTCAAGCAATTTACGAAGCAGGCTCAGGCACTGTGAGCCCTTCCTAGTTAAAGCCTCTATGGTTTAATTTATTCCAGAGACTGTATAAGCAATGGTGGGAAGGTGAAAATTCTGTTTTGGGATTCAGTTTAGTGGGAGTGAGAAATACTTTTTCTTTCCAGGCTCAGAAGAGAAGCTGATTGCCATATAATAAGCTTTTTCTAGGGAAAGCAGGCTTATTGGCATCAGAAAGAAATTTGTATTTAAGATTAATAATTCCAAATTACTTTTTCTTCAACAAAGTCATGTTATTATGTACTACAGATTTATAGTTCTTTCATCCCAAATGTCATCTGTGTTTGCTTTTAAATTATCTGCTCTGAATAACCGATAGTATTGCTGAGCGAGAGTCTAACATATTCGAAGAATATCTTCTTTAGCAGAATAACTAACAGAAATTAAACACAAATTAAAATATATTACTTGCCCACTATAGCTTTTTTATACTATAATACCCACTCAACAGAAATTATCTTTGGTTCAGAAACAGAAAAGCATTCCATACATATAAAAAAAAAAAGTATGGAAGGAAATCATATCCTGATTACATCCTTTTAGTAAAACATCTGTCTTTTTCTTCTAAGAATGTGAAAACTAATAACAAACTAGTAAAAATGTATTCTGTGTTAATAAACTTAATTAACAACAGACAAAGCTTTTCTTTCATTCTTTCCCATTACAAGGTAGTCCTCAACAGAGACACAGACAAGATAGACACTTCACACCTCTCCTACGCTTATTTTTATGCCTCTAAATTGAGGTGAACTTTTTATTAAAGTATTCTCCCCTCACTCTAGAAATCTATATTTGCACTGTGTTCCCCATATGAGAGAAAACCATACAGTCTCTCATTTAATCATTTGAATTAAGTCTTGACTATTTTGTCTGCAAAACCTCTTTGAAGGTCTGATTCTGAAACGTATGCACTATATAATAAAATAGCATTGATTTTTAAATAGTTATTCATATAAACATACACATTTCCATATGAATAGAGTTGTAGAATCAAGGCCAGCATCATGCAAGTTACCACATAAGGATCAATTATAGGATTGGCGATAGAATCATAGAATAACCAGGTTGGAAGAGACCCACTGGATCATCGAGTCCAACGATTCCTATCAAACACTAACCCATGCCCCTCAGCACCTCTTCCACCCGTGCCTTAAACACCTCCAGGGAAGGTGAATCAACCACCTCCCTGGGCAGCCTCTGCCAGTGCCCAATGACCCTTTCTGTGAAAAATTTTTTCCTAATGTCCAGCCTAAATCTTGCCTGGCAGAGCTTGTGGCTATGATAACTGCATGAACCTGTAAACCCTTTTGTATTCTTAATTGTATTTTGAATCCCCTTTTGTATTAAAGGTTTGTAAGTTTTAAAGACACCCTATGAGAATTGCCAGACAGTGCTTTAATAAACATAGATCCTGCCTTAGCAACCCTTCTACATTCATATAAATAAAATTAATTTCCTTCAGTATCTGATTTCAGCCGAAGTTGGAATCTGTCAGTGCAGGAAAATAGCTAGCCCTCTCCACATCCAGGACAAAAGCAATGAAGTAAATTTGAGTTACTCTGTAAATGAATAAAAATAAATATATAGGTAATAATAGTGGATTAAATGGGTGAGACAGCAAAGCAGGACTTCATCCTTTTTCACTCCACCATCCCAGATGACTTTGAACTATAGCCTTTTTTTATCCATACTGGCAGCTTGGAAATCTCACATACCTGAATAATCTTCAAAAAGCAGCAAAACTTTAAAGCTTCCAGTGGTTCATTCCCTGCTCAACTCTTCGGGAGGTATGTAAGAGTGGCCAGTGGCGATGCAGAAAGTAGAGTTTATCACAGTGATTCAAAGTTGTAGTGAGCACTGTAACCACTTGTGGAGGCTCTCCAGCCTTGCTACTTCTGCTGCACAGTGCAGCAGTGTCAGGCAATCAGCAGGCACAGTAACCTTTGGCAGCCTAAATGCTCTTAGATATATCCAAATGAGAGACAAGATACCTGCACAAGTGGGGAGAGTCCTTGTGCAGGATTTTTTCTGTCATGGAGTACTTTAAACGCTGGGACTTATTGCAAGAGTACACGATGTCTTCAGATATGTGAATAGTAGATGAGTTGTTTGTATATGGCAGTCAAAAATAGGTGGCTGCTTAACAGAAGAGTTCCTGAGTTTTATGAGACCAATAAAACTTGTTGTTGCACAGAGCATTTGGCTTTTGCTAGTAGTCTCTTACATCAGCTTTAATCAGGTTTCTCACTGTGTCATTGTGGGGGAAGCAGTACTGTGAGTTTGTTCACCAGCTGCTACGTAACATCTAATTGAAGTCCAGGCTTAATGGCCCACTGGTGTGAACAAGGCTTATGGATGCACTTGAGCAATTTACTGAACCAGGGCCAGCCTGGGTAACACTGCCTCATCAAGGAGGCAGGCACCCACTCTCCCTTTCATTGGAGACATTTCCATTATGTAAGATTATTTCCTTTTTTGGATCAGGAATAACCTTTCCAGAATGAAAATGTGTGATATCCTCTTCTAGATGGAAAACTTCATAAATAAGAACAGATGCTTCTAGTGCAGAGGCATGAGAAAGGCATTTCTTCTGAAACTAGCAGTTAAGAGACTCTTCATAACTCTCCTCCCTTTCTTGGATGATGAAATGTTTGAGCACTGAGACCTGAGGTGGGAAGGGCCAGCAACCAACTCCTTCTTCTATAAAATAGACAATAAAGGGGAATTTGATCCAGATCCTCTCTTCTGCACATTCCACCACACACCTCTGGTCTGAGCTCAAACCCACTGAGATGAGCTGGATGACTCCTCTGAGTTTAGGGAATATCATATCTGGTGCAGACTCAGAAAATGTCAAGGAGTCATTCCCTGGTTTGCTAAGGACATGGGCTGCTCTCATTAATCATAGCCCTAGAAACAGACAATAAGGGCTATGTTTAAACTAAAAATTTAAAGAAAAAAATAGAAAAGAAGGCCAGAATAAGCAATGGAGCAATCTATATTCAGATCTCATTTTCTACTTAATCAACATATAAAGCAGGGCCTAAGAGAAAGAAAGATTTAGTGCTGGCTTCCTTCTTACAAAGTTTTGAGTAATGGCATTATAACTTTTTATCTGTTTTTTTAAACCAAAGCTAAAATGAGAGGAGTAAAAAAAATCCTTACAAGAAGAGCTTACATTATGCTTGTGGCCTTAAAAATGTACCTTACATTATGCTTGTGATCTCTCAAACAGTCTGCACAATGAGCAAGTCCCTTACCCCTTCCTCCTGTGCAATGGATCTCCTCCAGTTTCCCTGGTTGTTTTTAAAACAAAGACTGCTGTATGTTCTGCATCTTTTCACTGATGAGACTGTATTTTTGCATTATTTGGGAACCTGGATACAAAACCACACCTCCAGCAAAACAAGCAAACAAATGAACAAAACCCCACAACATTCATTTTGTAATGTCAGCCTAGAAAAAACACCTTTTAGAGACATTTTATTCATCATTTTACGCTGAACAAAACCAGCAGAATGGGGCTCTAAATAGGCTGATCATATATCACTGCCATTTAAACTGAGTTTGGATTAATACATAGCAAAACAAATTTATTTACTGCATTATAAGATTAAGCATATTTCAAGTCTGAATGCAGCAAATTACCCCCCCGTCACAAAAAGTAAAACTTATGTTTTGAAGTCTGTGAAAATTCTTTTTTTTAATGGTATATGACCTTTTAAATTACCTTATTCAGCTGGATAAAAATTATTTTAGTTGAAACCTTGGCTTAGGTGAGTCAGTAAATATTTGCACAACTAACATCAGTAAAGGAAAAATTATGCAAGGCAAGTTTGCTTTTGTTTAGGCAAACAGAATGATAAAAATAAAATTGTGTCCCGTAAAAGCAAGGCTTAGCGAAATCACACTTTTTCAAGTAGTGTTACAAGGCAAAGCTGTAGATCTGTCAGCATAGTCCTAACAACAAATTCACAAAATAGAACTTTCTCAATATCATAGCAATAATATTAATAGACTCAAGAGACACATTATTTCAGACATATAATTTCATACGTAAGAACACTGTCGAATTGGTTGGGTATCAATGAGTTCCGTTGTTCAAAGATTTGAGAACAAATTGAGGTAGAGATGAAGGGGGAGAAGATAAAATATGCTAGCAGAGGTCTTCCAGGACAACTAAAAAGACTTACCTTTTCACAGGTTTTCCACAATCATCTCTGATTTGGAATGATAAATACATATTGCTGGGATTTTCCAAAGCATGCCACTCCGAGGGATTACTAAACCTATTCCTAAATTATTTGAGGTTTTATAAAAATCCATAGCCATTTCTCAGTGACTTTCAATGGCATTTAGGATTTCCAGAAAGGCCTTAGGCACACATCTGGAACATGAGTGTGAGAACTTGAGGAGGTTTTGTTGCTGCCATTTCCCAAAGCCTTCCATTTAGGTACTTTGTAGGTACTCTAACTCCAGCTCATTGAAAGTCTGGATGCTTATGGAGTTTGGATAAGGGTCTACCACATTCAACACATCCTGAGTAAACACAAGAACTAAAACAAAAAAAAAGGAGTGTCTGAGTTCTGCAAGTTCCTCATTTCTGTCAGTTGTGAGGCCTCTCCAGGTACCATTGTTCAGCCAGGACATCCAGCTGACATGACACATGCCTGTCTGCTCACTTCTTTATGTGTGCTTCCATGATCAATGAACCTGCAAGCCAAAAGCCTGACTCCAGACATGGTAAAAAAGAGAGGAGAACAAAGCCCCTTAGCTGCATGAATCAAATGAGAGATTTGATCAGTGGTTAAGGAGAGGGGCAGAAGATCGTTAGAGGCATCAACGTTGCCCCCTTCCTACTGACAGGCAGCTGCCCTGCATCTGCACCTGGGATGCAGCAGGGACTGTGCAGCAAGCAGGGTGGCTGGAGGAGGTGGAGGCGCCAAGACAGCTCCTCATCAGCCCCAGCCTCAAGGACAGCCCTCCCAGCTCTCACACCTGCCGAGTCTGGGACTACAGCCCAGTCTTCTGCCATTTTACAGGCCATCGGTAGGTCTCAGAGGAAACAATCTGTTATACTGGGGGTCACTGTGTTCCCAGGTCAGTCTAATATATTTGTCCTTGGCTATTCACGGAGGTGACTTTCTGTCCCTGTTGAAATGAAAACAGCTTCCTTACTAGGTTCTAGGGGTTTGTTCCTCCAGACCAGGCTCTCCAGGTGACTCCAGCCATGACACCTGAGGTTACAATATCAGTTTTTCTCAGCTGCTTGGCTTGGAAAGAAGAGTAAAATGAACTTACCTGTGCATCAGTGACATGTAACTAATGACTTCAAGAGTCTCCAGTCCTGTGACAAAGAGGACATTGCAGAAATAGAGGCTGTCCAGACTCCTTGCCTGGTGTAAGTCCCTTTACGAAGAATTTCACTTGTTACTAGCCTGATTTAATATTTATCTAGTGAGTTCGTGTAGCTTCCTGCTGTGACTACTTGGTGACTAGAGAAGAAGTAGAGAATCTGGCAATAAAAAAGCATAGCAGTGGCAGGGTATAAAAAGCTAGCTTTTAAAAATGCTTATTTACGAAACACAGTGCTAAAACCAGAATGTCTACATATTTTTATGTATATATGAGAGGCACTGGATATTTCAAGACAACTTTTCTATGGCACTCCAGCTTGGAGACCTGTCTGGTTTCCAGAATACCTCTGATCAAGAGCTGTAGTCTCTTAAATCTTTGGAAGCATAAATTAGCTTTTCCAGGTACCCAATCTATTTTTAATCGAGGAACTTTTGCTGTTGTCACACTAAACAACAAGAAAATATCCCAGCCCTTGAGAAAAATAAATAAGCTGTAGCCATCAAGCTGAAGGCCACTTCTTCATTTTGTGAAGTTATTTTTCAGAAACTGATCTTTCCAACAAGTAGGTCCTGTCTCATCCCTGTTCCCTCCTCACCAGTGAAGGCTTTCCAGCTACTGCAACAAGTCTAACGTGCTTCCCTGAGGGACACTGCTGGAGACTGAGATCAGAGAGAGAGGGAAAGAACCAGCCGACCCACACAGACAGGTGTGCAGGATGCCGTGCTACCTGTGCTGCCTGAGCAGAGGATACTATATGCCTCTGATGGAAAGAAAAGGGAATCCAGAGCCAGCACCTGTCAGTGAAATCTTAAGAAAATAGCTGCCAGCTGGAGGTTGGAGAGCTGGAAAGGGCAGAGTATAACAAATTCATTGAAAGGTCACAAAGATCTCCCAGCCTTTTGGAAGGGTTATCTTGACTTCTTTAGTGGAGGCAGTCAGAGAGAAAACAGAAAGCAAAGTAACACAGGTTGAACATTCACAGTCACTAGATACTGTTAACAATTATTAAGCACTGTTGCCTTAGTCAGTAAAATACCAGTTGTCTCAGCCCCAGATTAAAACACTACCTAACAACCTTCTGGAGTACACCCTTTCATGACTTATGTTTTTCGTATCTGGGTGGGTTTTTCAAGGGTATATAGACAGAATATCAACATTACGTGAAAGACAGTCATCAAGGTTCTGACTTTTTAGAACAAAAAAACAACAGAACAGTAATTCCGCACTACTTTTGAAGTGAAAAAAAATTTTCATAATCATTCAGCAAACCTCCCATAGAAAGACTTCCCACCACCACTTTCCTCCTACTTCTGTAAAAGCATTGTGAAAAAAAGTTGGTAAATTATAACTTTAAATTGCATTTCAGAAAGGTAAGTAGGATGCCAACAACAAGGAACTTTACCTAAAGTATTTCTCTGACTCTCAAACAAAACAAATCCTCTCTTATCTCCACATCAATTTACATGCTGTAATACAGAATGCTTCCATGTTTCATTTTGTTTGAAGAAGTAAAAAAAGATTTTACAGGAATTTCCCTTATTTTAAAATTACTTAATTAGTTCCAAAGTTTGCATAGATTTAAAGCAAAAAAAAAAAGGAAAGTGCAGTGAGACATAGCCTTTCTTTGCTTGGTTTACCCATCTGTTTCTCTTCATTTGGAGCAAGGAGGAAGCATGGTAGAACTGTTTAATGCAAATGGTACTGAGAATATGGAACAAGTTACCAGTGTTGGGGGTTAGTGAAGAGCACACATGTGTTCAAATTACTGGAGATTTGTTTCTCTGGTAGGGAGGATTGAGGGCTGAAAATGCAAAACCATGGGATTCAGCTAAACTAAACAATGTAATTGACGCTATATTTTGGACCAGATGCCTTTTTCCTGTAAAGATTTTGCTTCCAAATGAATCAGGTGCAAACTTCTTGTTTGCCCAGACTGAGAGCCAAGAGCTCTTGATATTGCTTCTGGGTGTGACACGTGACTGCAGGCAGGGGGTTTCTGGTTGTTTTTCTTCTGATGCAAGTCTTGCTTTTTTTATCTGTAAAGTATGTGCAGTAGGAAAGGAGTCCTACAGGCTTTGGCTGAGGATTGGATTTTGGCCAGGCCTGAGTGGGTACAAAGGAAGAAAGAGAAAGATGAGCTAGAAGTGGGGGGTTTTAGTGAACTGCTTCAGGTTCATAGAGAAGGATGCTGGGCATAAGCAGGCTCCCTGAAACTGGCTGTAGTTTAAACGTCACTTTTGCAGAAAAATCTGTTGGGCAAGAGCAATTGTTACACCACATGCATAACAGAAAGCAGAAAAACACATACTCCTTTACATGGCTTTCTTCTGACATCCATGGAGGCAACACACCTCTGAATCACCCGAGGACTGAGGTTTACCTACAAGGCATCATCTCAGTCCAGAAGATTGCAAGGGCTTTGATATTAGCTCAGACATAGAACTGAGCTAACATGTCTGCAGGACTTCTAAATTAGAGCTGGCTCATATCCAGGCAGTTCGAAACATAAGCAAAGAAGCCTCAGGTCTGTCTGAAATGTCCATATAGATGGATTCTCAGATAGAATGCTCTGAAGTGTTGCCTCTTGCGGTTACAGTTAGCATGTGGGTGGCTGAGTTCTCTGAATTACACACTGTAAAAACAGCAGTTTGACGGTTCCATGAACAATATAGATGGCTTTGGTTTTAGTACGAAAACCCTTCTTTTTGGAATTCCCCAGATCTGAGGAATGGGTTGAAGGAAAAAAAAGAATCAGATTAAGAACTTGAAAGGAATTCATGTCTTTCCCACAACATTTACTACTGGGAAACATTACTAACTTTTATTCTAAGAGCTATTGACCAGTAACCCTCCTACTGTTTCCCTGGTAGCCTAACAAACTGCAAGTGAAGATGCTGGAAGATGAGAATGTTTTGCTTTCTGTCATTACAATATAAAATCCCCACCATGCATAGGCAAATATACGTGCATACACAGTGCCTTCAAACCTGCAGAAAGAGGCAGATTCAAAATAATGGCAGAGCTTACTAAAATTCATCCGATCATGTGAATGAATGGTACCCACACCACAACATAACGAAAGACATCAGAGCTCTAACTTCATGTGGCTTTCACAGACCCACAGAGTCTGCTTTTTTTGTTTTGGAATTTTGCCTGTGCCCTATGCAAGTCACTGCTTAAAGAGAAATATGTAAAGGAGTCACTCTGGGTTTACAGAGCAGAAGCAACAGGAACATCTGAGCCAAACCATTCCAGGTGCTTGTTAAAACAGGTTTAGCTAAAAGAGAAGGGAGAAAAGTTCACGAAGGTTATACTGCAGAGAGCCGACAGCCTGATATGCCATTGCCTTGCATTTCATGTAGTCATTAATTTCCTCACGTGCAAACTAGGAGCAAGATTTTGTTGCACCGTAATTCCATGGCCATTTATAATGGGGACTACTCCATACCACTGTAATTGAACATACAGATTAAAAACAACCCTAGCAGAATATAGGGCCTCATTCAGCCTCTACCTCCCAAGGAAATGTACAATGATATACTTTTTGTCAAGGATATGCAGAGTTTCCTCACTTATTAAGTGTTTTCTATTCAATACTTAAAACTAAGAGTAAGTGAGACATCTACACTGCTCTTCACTAGAAATTGGTCTGAACTGGATGAATGAGTGGAGGGATGAGCTAAAGATTAAAATAAAAAAGTGTAGACATGTTCTAAGTAAGAGGAAAAACAATTCGCAATGAGAATTTACCAAGAGTTCTTCAAAAAATGCTAACAGGAAAAGACAGGGGTTTTCTGCTTCTTTGAAGTGTGGGAGGGAGGTGCTATCTGAGCTCTGTAAGTAGAAATGTGTACAAGCAGACAAAACAGAGCTGGAATGAGGTCACATCTTTGTCAGTGCCGCACAGGAAGATTGACTTCATTCTGTGGGACCCGAACTGATGTTCTAGATGGCATCCCTGGGCCTGAATGACAAACACTCCAGCAGACAGCGGATAAGAAGAAGGAAGTGACTGTATGACAGAGAACTATTATTCAGTCTTATTACAGTGTAGTTGCTCAGTGTGGTTTATGTGGATTTGCCTAGGCGTAGAAAATATGCAGCAAACTTTGACTTCATTGGAAACGGACAGACCTTAACACATGACTGAAAAGAAGCGCTCATTATCAAGCCAGACTTTGCTGCTGCATACCAAAGAACACAATTCCTGGCACAATATAATTTAATATTTTTATCATGACCTGGAAGTAGCCATAAAATCATAAAATCCTAAAACAAGTTTGTGGGCCAGCTTAAGCTTTAAAATAGGCTGGACACTTACATGAAGGATTTAGAATCCTGAAGAGTAAATATTTAGCCGAGAAGTACATCTGCAAATAAAGATTGTAAGCCATGACCTTAGAAGAGCAACATTCTCTCTGGAGAGTCTGCAAAAGCAAAGGGAGAAGTTGCTGCTGTTAATCAGCTAATGTGAGTTTCTGGAGTGGTGTTCTGCCCAGCAGAGTTATGGCAAGTCAAATTGTGCATGTATTTTGCTCTGGCATGAGCAGCGTTGCTTTGTCCAGCTGCAATATCCACAGCTTAAAGAGAATTTTGATAAACTGAAGGAGGCTAAGACAAGGACTCTGAGTTGACAGAAATAATGAAAAGTATTTATATATGCATATACATGCAATATATGCATAGGCAGAAATACTTAATGCATTTTAGCCTCCCAATGACAATGTTAGAGTGACATTGCTATTACCTATAACTTTACTAACTAGGGAAAAGAAGCAACAGATTCTTCAGACTAGGAGGCAAAACTTTAACAAGGTGTGATGGCTGGGCATTGCAGCTAAATAAATTCAGATCAGAAGTTAGAGGTAACTTTTTAACACTTAAGGCTAATAAGCACTGGAACACCTTAACAAACACTGCTGTTTCTTCCCTCAAAATATCAAAACCTTGGTTTTAATGACCCAGGTGGGTTAAGCTGAGTATTTCGTATTTGAACACTAGTTCCTTCTTGAGCCCAAATGTACATTGACTTCAAACTTTATCTGCACAGTCCTGCGCATACACCTAGAGGGTAAGGTTCAAAAACTTCCCAGCCACAGCAAGAGAAGACACCCCTTAATGTCCTTCTGCCTTCCCCTTGCCTTAAGCATAAGTTAGTGACCAAAGAAGAAGGTGTCAAGGCCGGCAACAGGCTGACTTAACAGCTGCCAAACATAAACACAGTGCTAATACTCATTCTTCCTCACACAACGGCAGCTGGAAGCTTGTGGTAGACCAGGTGATTGCAGTGGCCACTTTTTCAGGATGAAAACGGTGGGGTTTTGTCATGGGTAGGACATTGTTTTATGTTTTCTTTTAAAACATGTCACCACATGTTTTCCATGTTTTTAAGTAGGGAACTCCTGCTCTATGCAAAGGAGAATGGTTTTCCTACACAGGGGATGGGTGAGTTTTTATGGACCATGGAAAGTCATGCTGTTTATTGACAAGGGCTTGAGTACTCACATTTCTCAGTTCATATTGGAGAACATAAAACCCAACAAACATCAGGGAGGTTGCTTAGTGTGGTTACGATCTGCACCACGACATGCACATTTCAAAATGTCCTCTTGGGAGAAAAAAACCCTGAAAATATTACAGGCAAGGGAGCAAAAAAATGCAAGGGTACTGAGAGAGGGTAGGTAAACTGGGAAACAGCTTTGAGGCTATGATGAAATCTCTATCACTGAGAATACATAGGAAAGCTAAAGTTTGGGTTTGTTTACAGGTTTCTCGCCCTGTTTTCCTAACATCTTTAAAAGTAGGCTGCCTCCATGGGTATGTGAATTTTGTGTATTGCTTTGTAAATCTATTTCAGGTCACATGAGACAGGAATGGCAATTTGTAGCATGATGCACAGCATTGTTGTCTAGTGGACCTGCTCTAGTTTTTCTCCCACTGAAGATCACAACTGATGGATTTTGAAAGGAACAGTTGTTCAGATCAGCTTAAGATCAAGCTATTCTCTGCTCTGTCCATAAGTTGTATTTGCTAGGCACTTCGTTTGTTTATGTCTTTGCAAATTTCTTTGCTACATGGGTGCTGAAGATTTTCAAGACTCATTTGATGATATTCTGGATGTCCAGGAAAAAGGGAAATAACTTCCTGTGGTGCGTTGCAGTATCATGTAATAGAGCTCCAGTGAGACTCACCTATTCCTTTTAAACACACCCCCTCTCAGAACAATGGTGAAAATAGAGATATTGATACTTAGAGATTTCAACCATTTAACTCCCTGAAATGGAAACCATTATGAAATGCCATGCACGGTGTAGTACTGTAAGGTCAGGAAAACTAGACAAAGTCTTCAATTGTACCAGTCTGGTTGTTATGGGAGAGGATCTGCCTATGTTGGTGTAATAGGATGTACTGCATATTTTGTAGTTTTGCCCAGTGCTCCAATCGCTGTGGGCTAAACCTTTTCAACAAGAGCAATAAAAGAAGAAAAAGCCTGAGGCCCCTCTCTTATACCACTTTTATTTTAGGGGGATATTAAATACAAAGAGTTTCACTCGTGGTGGAAATTGTCCAACTGACTCCAGGATACTGTGTAATCATTAGGAACTGGAAAAACTCAAACTGCCTGACTGTAGTGGCTTGGATAAGACCTGCTGGGTGCATTCCAGAAATGAATATTGCAGCTGTGATGAGACTTATGTTTGGCCTCTTCTTTCAGGGTGAATTGTGCCCTTATGCCCAAGGCCAGCATAAGCCTTACGCACCATTTGAAATCCATTTAAGCCCTTAAAATAAGACTAACATAGCATTTAAATGTTACACAGACCTCCTGGCCTTTTTGATGGAAGCGCATGCGTTACAAAATATGTGCTAACATTAAAAAGCATGCTTTCCACTATTAAAGACAGTAAAATATACTTAGAAAATGACCTCCCTGTCTTACATGCATTCTCTTATCATTTCTTCAGATATCATCCTAGCCTACAAAAGTGTTTAAAACATTTGCATCTGAAAAGGAATATTGCATAGCCTTCTGCTGACGTTGCAGCCCGTTTGTGTACTGAGGTTCTACAACAGTAGTAGTAGGACTGTCAACTGTCAGCAAGTAGCATAGCTGGAGAGGAGGAGATATGGATAGCAGAACAGTTGATGCTAAAGATGTGACACCGACTCAGGACACCTTTAGGTTGATTTAAGTCTAGCTCTAGTCTGGTCCTGTGTCTTAAATACCCATGGGGGCATATCTTCTGGTTTAGTTTCATTCCAAAGGAATACCGTTTGTGTGGTCCATAATCCCTACCTGGTGCAAACCAAAGCACAGTAAGTACAGATGACAGGGAAAGTCACTCCAAAAGCACATGGTCTTACCCTACATGCACCCTGTGCAGACCTACAAGCCTTCTTAGACAGCACACAGGATAAAGAAGTCCTCACGAAATACTCCTGCTTGCATATTAATGTTACAGAATTATCTGTGGGGAGAGCAAGTTGCAGGGTCTCCGTGTTTCCCTTTCATGTCAGAGATTTCTATTTCAAGCGAGGACAAGCCAGATGAAGCTTCGTGCCCAGCAGTGGTGCCACCCAGCAGCATTCACCCCAGCTCCTGCCTCAGAAGACCTGCAAAGTTCTCTCTCCCTGAGTTTCAAGGCAACCAGGATTCAAATGGAAAAACCTGTGCACATGGTAATCAGAACTTGATATCTTAAGTGGTGTAGTGTGTGTATTAATGCCAGGTGAGATCTGGCAAGTGAATGTTTCTTTTAAATTTGTCTTTAATCACTCTTACAGTTTTAACTTTGAAGTCTAGAGAAGTACATTTTCTGGTTTATGCCTCAGATGACATGGAAAAAGATATTCCACCTACAGTACTGGAATATCATTTATAGATGTGTAAATTCATAAAGCTATGCCTCTAACAGTTTGTGCACATGGAACTATCCAAATCTGCATCAACTGAGAAGCTGACTAAAAAAAGAACATTTGAGACATTTATTTTATTATAATTGCCCCAGTATTTCAGATCCACCTATCTGAGAACATACGCAGGAACTAGACACAGGCCTATATGCAAAAAAAGAACAAACAAGATTTGGGTAGAAGTGAGGTGAAGCTATTTGCCTGCTAAATCAGTATTGAATTAGGGTGGGGTTTTTTTGATGTGGCTCATTAAAAATTTCAAGGCATATAGCCTGAAAGGGTAGGTTCATGAATGGAGCTGAGAGGACAGGGAAAAGCTGAACATACAAATCTTTGGGAAAATATTTAAAGAAATAATGATAAAAAGCAGTACAGTTTGGAGGGGTAGCAGAATACTTGAATTCTGTTTTTCTACTACAGATGTTCTGCTAACTAGAGCAGAGATGTTCAGAGACCACATATTGGCTGTAAAATTCTAGGACTGAGATTAATTAAATGTCTGCTGCTCCTCATACAAACTAGACTCCAGAGTTTTTTCAGGCCTTCTAGTCTTCAGTAAGAACAGCTGTAGAATACATCATGCACATATCTTACACTCTGAAAATGTATTTTTATAACCAGTGTCACTTTTTTTTTTTTTTAAGGAAAGTTTAACAACTTACCCTTCCTCTGATTATCTTGCTGCTGTTCAGAAATAAAAGGATAAAGGTCTGATACTTACTATGCTAACATCTAATACTTCCTGCAGAATGCTGCCTCCACCCAACATGTGTTTTTAAAGAAAATTCATAGTAGGTTAAATGGTCACAATTACTCATTTATATTATGGTTTATGAGTTTATTTCTTGCAACATTTGTAGGAAATTGAGGACCCCATTCCAGCCTATTCTCTAGGTCAATACCTAGGAAATATAATTTGCCATTTGTGCCTCCTTTACCTCCTGACTGAACAATGTTATAGTTTCTTTTCATCAGCAAACTCACTCCTCCCCTGGATCCTGGTATGCAGGCAAGAGCTATACTTTTTTACTATGTGACATATTTTTACATATGATTAATCTTGCAGAAATCTCTTTTCCTCCTCCATAACTGGATACCCTAACAATTTGATTTCTAGCCAGGCCTCAGACAGTTCCCTATTTTAATTTGATACGGTACCCACAAATTCACAATATTCTTGTGTTGTTACACTAAAACAATACAGCTATTTAAACAGTGACCAATCCAGCTTTAACACTACACCCTTTATGGCTGCCTCCTTAGCTCTTACAGAAAAATGAAGCTGATGTCAAATGTAAAATTTTCAGCCTGCTGGAACTGTTATATACTTGATACATTACTTACAAATGCCACTTATAAAAACATAAACCCCAAGCCAAAGGCGTCTCCTTCATTCCCACATGGCTGTAGTTGAAGAAGATGTCATTGACCATAAAGAAGCAAGTAAAACATTTTGCATTAAAGTTACAGTGCTTCACACCAAAAATACTTACATTTCTTAGCAAATATGACTACTTGAACTTCATGATTGTATTGTAACCAAAGAAATTTTTTTCTAAAACTGGCTCATTGCAGCAACAACAGGTGCTGATCACATGCAGTGGTGGCTTGTCCACGTATGAAGGTACAACCTGACTAATGCCATCCAGGAACTCACACACTAAGAAACACCAGCTTGTGCTTTCACTGTGAAAATACTTTTTAATTGTTTGGATTTTCTGCAGTAGACGTTACTTGCACTTTAAATAAATATTTTAGGGCCTACAAAAACTTTGGACTGGACTCCTTATACATGCCAGCTGTGTGTGAAGGAAATGCCAGCCATGGAAATGAGAGAATGTGCAGCCCACAGCAAGCTTCCCGCTACTGCCTTTGCCACATGCAATATAAGAATGATGAAGAAGTTAGCTCAGTCTCTAGAAGCATTGAGTTCCAAACACATCTGGTAAGACTGGCAAGAAAGACACACCAAAAATGGTGATGCTGGCTTATTTATCAACCACAAACCCATTTCAATATCAACTAGCAAGTTAGAGTCAGTCAAAACAACAGCCAAAAGGTCTCCATCTGAACGGATTTTCATAACATTCAAGCCACGTAAAGGCTTCCAAATAAGGGACATTCTTGACTATGTCACTGTCCTAGAGTAGAGGTCAAAGGCTGTAAAATTTATTCCAAATGCCATTACATCTAGTCCTTTCCAGAACACTAACCAAAAGTATTCATCTGTTAAGAGTTCTTTGCAAAATGACATATAACGAGTATTTTATTTAATAATGAACACTTGAGATATATATGTCTTCAGTGGTTTTAATGCATCAACATAGGAAAGCTTTAAAACTAATAGACTTGAACATTATAATAATAATGTTTGGATTGTTAAAACTGCTGACAAGACCAATAGACCATGGTGGATTGAGAGGCAGCAAAGTATCGCTGATAGTTTTCTGGAGGATAAAGATTCAAAGCTCCTGTTGCAGACAATCTTGATCTTGCTGATATGTATATTGAAAGTGTCCCATCAGGTTAACAGAGGCTTTTGATTCTCAAGAGAGACAAAGCTGTCCCATGTTAAGATGTGGGCCCAGTTCCCAGCCATAGGCCTGTGTTGATCACAAGTCTATTAAATGCTGTGTGGTTGATACCGCTTTAGAACGTGCTGAGCAGGAAATTTTCTTGGATTTGACTGTATCTAACTCTAATGTTATGGAAAAAAAATATCTCCAATAATAAATCCTATCTCCTCAGTGCAATTACATAGAAATGGCAGACACTCTTAGCACCAGAACAGTAAAAACTAAACAGGATTTTCTTTAATTCCCAAAGAGGAAGAGTTAAGTTAACAGTGAAAGATCCACTGTGTTGGGTAAGAAATCTCAGCTAGGCCTTGACTATCAGGGGCTCTTAGGCAGACAAGGGACTAATTTGTTGACATGTAGGATTCACGGTCTTCTATTCCCTAGCACTTCATTCTCAGTAGAATTGAAAAATAGGTGATGTAAAACAGGACCCTTCTGTAAGACAGTTTGAAGGACAAATGGATAAAATTATTAGCAACTTTGTTGGTATCTCCATCTCTATCGACCTATTCCTTCACATGAGTATTTATAATGCTTAAAGCACTATTTCTTATGTGGCTAAAATAGTATATAATTAGGAATTGCCAGGTACCAAGGCTGTTACTTGAAGGGTTTCATGCACAAACCCAGGGGGTGAAATACAACCTTAACGAAAGCAGCTTGCAAGTCTCAAAGTCTCAAGAGGACTGTGTCTTTTGACATCAGGATTGAATTTAGTCCAACGTGTACAAAACTTGTGTTGTGCCATAAAGTTAATTCAGGATTTGTGGTTCTCTGTCTCCGAGACTGGAAAATTCAGCTTTGAGATTTCCAGGTCAAAACTGTTTGACAAGGATAGAGAGCATGACATCCACAGTGAGGGACATGCTAACAGGCTTTCTTGTTCAAAGGCAATGCTGTAACTGTAAAAAGAGGCCAAAAGGGCAAAACTGGCAGGAAAAATAGGACAATTTGATTAAGTGATTTATCCATATGCTTCAAGACTCTCATACTAGAATAGGGTTCCTCTTGTTGTATGAGGCATGACTGACCTATCTTTCTATTATTGCACTGATGAATTACTACAATTTTGAAATGTAAATAGGAAAGACTTCATAATAACCTATGGGATAATTTGCATGGGTTAATTTGTACCTTCCTGGAACGCTTCGATCCTTTCTTGGTGAAATAGGGCATTGTGGAAGTTCAGCCAACTTTTCTTGTCATCAGGGAAATCAAAGACAACCGAAGAGACAAGCAGTGAGATGCACCATGTAACTACCACTTAGCCTCCTAAGCATTCCTGTTTTTTCTCGGCTATATGACAAGACAGTTGGAATTATGCTGTAGCATGGGAGAACATCATACTGGCTTCTCAGGTACCATATGCCTTGTCGTTGACAAACTAACACTTTTTAATGACAGTTTCAGAGGTTATTATCTAAACAACATTCCTTATCCCAGATCTCATCTTCAGCACCTCTCCCAGGGGTACCTGGGAGTTTGGACTCAGATGTATATGCAAATCCAGGGCTTGATCAGGTCCCAGTCAAATCAACAAAAATATTGTTGGTGCTGAACAGATAACCACTAGACTCCAAAGAAAGTAAAAGACCTACAAGAAAAAGTGGGAGACAAATTACAAGTCTTCCTTCTCTGTCCTTCTCTTTATTTTTTTCTACCGTCTTAAATTTATAACTAGTCTAAAGGAACTGAGAAAATGTTTCAATTTTAAACTGTTGGATAGTGCTGGAGCAACGCCCAAAAAACATCTTGTGATCTTTCCTGATATATAACTCTTAATTTTGGAACTTACTGATTCCAGTCAAGGAATTTTGGTGATGATAAAATACCAAAATGTAGAAAACTAAATACAAGGAGGTGCAGAAACGAACTTTTGGTTGTAGGTATCACCACTTCTGCAAAAATGGAAAAAGGAAAAGAGAACACCTGCAAAACTTTGGTGAGTTAAATACTTCATAAGCATAACCTCAGGGTTATGTTAATGTAATCATTTACATGGGAATATTAATTTTTGAAACATGTGTGCCAGCAGTTAACCTGTTCTTTACAGAAGTGTTAAAACACCCTCAAAGCCTCTGGAAGCTAGAGATGCAGATGACTGTCTGCCATCCTCTGCACAGCTCAGCACCACAGTCCCAATCTTGTGAAGTGTTATAGACGTGCACGTCACTCCCTTGCAGACAGTGTCCAGGCTGAGATGCTGTTTGCAGGTTAGGACAAGACTGGAAAGCCACATCCCTTTTGGAGTCCTGCAGCCAGAGAGCACCTGCTCCTGACACCCATCTTGGGACGCAAAGGGGAAAGACGAGATAATAAGCACTTTTCTTTCCCACGCATCCGTGCTTGACTCAGTGCGCGGCAAAGCGCCTGGTGATGCTGGGTCACGTAGCTCTCCGCAGGTAGGAAGCCAGCACCATCAAACTCCTCCAGGATCCCCCTCCTCTCACCTTCCCGGAGCCCAGGTCACCTTCCAGCCCTTGATCTCGGCAGAAAGTGAGCTTGTTTGCCGATCTCCTCTCGCTCCCGGGCAGCGTTAAAGCAGACAGGGCAGATGAAGAAGTCAATGCAGACATCTGCCCTGTGTGGTGTCGGAGCGTGAAGCCGGGGGAAGGGGGGAAGAAGATGGGACAGGGTGAGCGGGGGGATGATCTAAGTATCTGAAGTCATTCGAAAGGTCAAAGCAAGCATTAACTCTTCCCCCGCCCTCTCTCCTCCTCGGGGGAAATCTCAGTCCGCCCAAACTCGATGACAGCTCGCCGGGACTTAATGACAGGCTAGGGGCAGCCGCGCCAGACAAAGGGGGGCAGTCTGGTGCTGCCGCCGACGCCGGCAGGGGACAGGGGCAGGGGACGAGCCGGGATGGGGACGGGGGGCGCCCCCGCTGCCCTCCGCTCGCCCGGCGCAGCCGCCCCGCGTCCCCGCGGCTCTCGGAAAAGCCCCGGCCGCCTCCTTCCCCGTCCAAACCTGCCTCCTCCGCGGAACATCGCAAAAGGAGCGGCGGCCGGGGCACCGGGGACGCGGGCAGGACGCGAGGTGAGCGCAGCTTCGCCGTCCCCGGCCGGCGGCGACACCTCACACCCCCAGTGACTCTGTGGCTTTAAGCGATCCAAGGGAAGTCTTGCGTTTTTCCTACACAAACAATTTTTTTTTTTTTTTTCCTCCCGGTCTCCCTCCCCTGCCCGGCTTCCTCCCTCTCTTCCCCTCTCCTGCCTCCCTCTCTCCTGCGCCCTCTCCCTCCTTTTCTCCTCCCCCCGCGGCTCCCCCCTCTCATTCCCCCTCCCCTCAAGTTTCTCCCTCTGTCTGATTAAATGAGAAGGAAGTGTGGGAGTGGTGGTTTTGAAGCTCTCCCTTTAAGAGGCAGCCTGCAGTGACGAATTGTTGAAATTGCCATTGCAGGATGGCATTCCGCTATAAATTCATTGTTCCACCTCCTCTCATCTTCACATTTCTCTCCCTTCTCCTCTTGTTCACATCGACAGACTGGGGATAACAACAACAGAAAAGATACAGGGAGGGGGTTTTTACAAAAAGCCGGGACGTTTTCCGCTTCTTTTTTTTTTTTTTTTTTCTTTTTCCCTTTTTAACCATCTCACCGGAGATGATCGAGGCAGTTTTTGATGCCTGAATTTCTTCTCTCCCCTTCTCCTCCTCCTCTTCAAAACAAAAGGGGGCAAAAGACGGAAAGGGAGCCCACCGGAGCCCGAGAAAGTGCCGAGTGGCAGCAGACCTGCCCCCTGCCCCCGCTGCTGCTGGGGATGAGCCGGTGACTACAGCAGAGGAGTGGCAAGTGCTCAAACTTCTCTACTTGCCGGGTCCGAGCCTCCTCTCCCCCTTTTTCTCTCTCTCCACCCCCGTTGCCTCCCCAGCAGCAGTGAGTTGGGATTTTTTTTTTTTTTAAATAATTTTTTTTGCTTCTCTCTCTCTCCTTCCATGTGCTCCCGGCTCTTCCCTGCAGAGAAACACAAAGTTCACACGCGAGCGGCTTTTGTTGACATTTTTTTCTCTCCCACTCACACTTGACTCGAGGCTGGGAGGAAGAACTTTCTTTCTCCTTGTTTGTCTGAGGGGTTTTTTGGTTGGTCTTTTTTTTTTTCCCCCCCTTTCCCTTTTCTCCCCCCTTCTCTCCTTCCCTTCACATCTCTGCTCTCCCACCCCCTTCCCCAACTCCCGCTGATTATTGTTATTATTACTATTACTAATTACTGTTCCCGCTCGCGGCGGGCGATGCTGCTGGGGCTGCTGTGGGTGCTGCTGGCGGCGCGGCCGCCCCCCGCACCTGCCGCCGGGCCGCCCCGCCGCCTCCCTCCCCCCGCGGGCGCCCTGCGGCGCCTCGACCGAACCTACGCCGGGGGCGGCCGGGCGGGCTACGTGCTCTACGCCGCAGGCCGCCGCTTCCTCCTCGACCTGGAGCGCGACGGGGCGGCCGGGGGGCGCTGCTCGTACCGCGGCACGGTGGACGGCAGCCCGCGCTCCCTCGCCGTCTTCAACCTGTGCGGCGGGCTCGACGGGTTCTTCGCCGTGGGCGGCGCCCGCTACACCGTGCGGCCGGCGCGGCGCGGGGGGACGCGGCTCTACGGGGAGGGCCCGCACCGCGCTCCGCATCTCTTCCGCGCCGAGCCCTTCAGCTTCCGAGCGCTGCCCGCCCGCCCCGGCTGCGAGACCGGAGACCCCGTCGCGGCGGAGGAGGAGGACGGCGGCGAGAGGAGGAGGAGGAGGAGGAGGAGGAGGCGCTCCGTGTCCCGGGCCCGGCAGGTGGAGCTGCTGCTGGTGGCCGACGCGTCCATGGTGCGCAAGTACGGGAAGGGGCTGCAGCACTACCTGCTCACCTTGGCCTCCATCGCCTCCCGGCTCTACGCCCACGCCAGCCTGGAGAACCACGTCAGGTTGGCTGTGGTGAAGGTGATGGCCTTGGGCGAGAAGGAGAAGGGGCTGGAGGTCAACAGGAACGCCGCCGCCACCCTCAAGAACTTCTGCAAGTGGCAGCACCAGCACAACCGCCTCGACGATGACCACGACGAGCACTACGATGCCGCCATCCTCTTCACCCGCGAGGTAGGCATCGCCACGCTCAACGGCAGCTCGGTGTCCCTCAGACATGACAGGTTAACAGGCTGCCCAGGGAGGTGGTTAAGTCACCTTCCCTGGAGGTGTTTAAGGCACGGGTGGACGAGGTGCTGAGGGGCATGGGTTAGTGTTTGATGGGAATGGTTGGACTCGATGGTCCGGTGGGCTCTTCCAACCTGGTGATTCAATGATTCTATGATTGGGCTGCAGTGAGGCCGCCCCGTGCCCACATCACTCTGCTTTGCACGGTGGTGGGCACCCCGCTCACAGTTCAGCTGTTCCATCGGGGTGCACCACGTCTCGGTGTCTGGCACCTGTGCATGCGGCTACGAGGGATGGAAGAAGGGTTCAGAACCCAACAAACTGTGTGCGCACTTGTGTGAGCACCGGTGACCTCTGTCACTGTCACCGGTGCAGTGCTGGGACTCCTGCAAGGGAGGAGAGGTGGTAATTTGCCTGACTGGGTGACTTGGCTGAGGCTTCCTAACTCACCTGCTCAAGAGATAATGTTGTTCCATCTTTCCCAGTGAAAGGTTTCACACACACAGCCCCTCCCTCTCCAGGAAAGTGGTCCAGGCAAAAAGGGCTGATAGTGCTTCCTCGCCTAAATTACTTCCCAAACAAGCCTGCCTGTGAAAATGGTGAAAAACACCTTAAAAGTGCATGCAACTTCCTTCTTGAGTGTGTTGAGATGCTATTTCCAGCAAGAATAGCACTTGTGGTTCAAGGGTAGGACGTAAATGCAAACCGCAGGTAAACAGAGCTGCAGCAGTTGAGTGAATTGGGCTGGTGGTGAGGGGATGCAGTCCCTTTCTCGTTCCCCAGGTGAAAAATGGATGTCCTGGTTGATTGTTTGTTGGATCCAGATGGTATTACCCATGCAGAGCTGTGCTCTTGCTCCCTGCCCAGTTGCTAATTAATTGCATTGCCAGAGGTCGTTAGGGGACATTGCTCTAGTAGACATGTGGCTGAGTTTATGCAATGAAGTTCTTCTGTAAGAGTATCCCTTCAGCGGTTTGGGTTTGATGTTTTCTTTTTTTTCCTTTCCCCAAGTACGAAAAAAATAACTGCATGACTTTCCGTTCATTTGAGTTCTCCTGCTTTTCTACATCATAGGAGCCTGCCAAAAAGGATGCTTTGGATGGTTTGTGGAAGGAGTTGCTCCAGAAAGGGGAAAAAAAGTGCCTGGCTTGCTTTTATAGCTGTAAATAGTTGAAACATTAGGTTCTGTGTCAGTCAGGCATCACTTGTACAGCAGGAGCCATTTTTAGCAGTTTAAAGCCCATCCGTCCAGTGTGCAGGCTTTCAGGTTTTTACCATTAATAATCTGAATGAAAGTAGGCTACCTAGGTTGGGTCAGAAAACTCTTGCTTTTTTTTCTATAAACTTCCTTTCTAATGTCTTATTAATTAAGTCTGGGCAAAAATCCATCACGTTTAACTGAAGAGTGTTTTCCTCTGCCAGATTCCCATTTATTTCCCTGAGATTAATTACAGTTCAGAAACTCTTAGGGTGGCAGATTTTGAATCTTAACATCAATTACTAAGTTAATTTGGATTGAGATAGGATGTGAATTTAAAGTGCACTTGCTTTACAGATGCTTATCTATAACTATTTGTGTGGATCCGCTCCTGCCAGAATGAGAGCACATTGCTAATCAGTAATCTACTTTCAAACACTCCTGAGCAATGCATCTTCCATATGTAGAGTTACTTCTTTTGCATGTAAGTACTACCTAAACTAACCAAACTGACACAGTTACTGTGGTCTCCTTCTACTCTGAAGATGCAAGCATTGCTTGCACTGTTACTTAGGGATGTAAACATTTTGCAAGCAAAAAGCACAGGCTTCCGTTTTCTTGGTTTACATTTGAACATGTTTACTATGGGAGTAGGTCCCCAGTGCAGTTCAGTGGTATGTCTTAATCAGTTTTAATCATTTTCTGTGTGCACAGGCACATTGTTTGGCATTACATTTCAGTTTTTTATTCAGTAAGATCAAGACTCTAGCTGCTTACTGCATGTGTTCATGATGTTCTTTGGAGGGAGTATGTTAGAGTCCACACAATTTTTATATGCTTACACTTTAAATGTCAACATGAATCTATTTGCTTCTCTTGGAATGTAAACACGAAAAGGGTTAAAGGATGAAAAAACAGTAGAGATGTTTCCCAGAGAAAACAGCCCCACTTTGAACTAAAGAGAGATTTTTTCCAGTTTAGCTTTTCAATGAGAGTGGCAGCAATTGGCAGAAGGATCCAACTTTTACAACTATGTTTTGAATGTATGAAGTACGTTGCTTAGCTACTAGACGCCAAGGCATAGCTGCATGTTTTGATGGGCTCTGAATACCGTCATGCTAATTTTTGAACATCCAGATGTCTTCTTCTAAATGGCTTGGGTTTTAGGCATGGGGTAAATGTGTGAGGTACATTTTCCATCTTTGTTTACCAACTGAGGCCACCTTGAACTTCGTGTTTCTGCGTCAACAGAATAATATTTGCAAAGCATTTGTCAACCCTTCGCATGTCCTCAGCTGTATCTAACTGTTTTGGTATAGTTAGAATCTAAGTTATGCATGCTTGTTGGCATACAAGTCTCTAATATAATAATTGACCTCATTCTGGAGTGATATTTACTTGGACGTTATTTTTGACACTAAAAGAGGCTCTCTGAAAAGATAGGAGCTTTATTTGAGTTCCTTATAAAGGAAGAATACTATCAGAATTCGGCATCGTTGCTTTCCCCTTTTCTGTTGTCATTACTTGTTTAAACATAAATTAATAACCATTGATAGACTAAGAGTGTGCTGGCATCTCTCTCGGATTCCAAAATTAGTACTGGCAGTTCAAATTATCATCATCATCATCATTCGTACTGGCAACTACTTCCTATGCAGAAAGATCTTTAGAAGGCGATTTGGTAGATTAAAACATCTGCTCACTTTTGGTCATAAGCTGTATTTCAGTTTATAAGAGCTTTAAACCAATCATGTTGCAGAGCATAGTAAATATAGTAAATAAATGTGAACATGGTTCAGTTTTGAGTGATACAGACAACATGTTAAAGCTGTTTTGAGGCTCTATATTGCTTCTTAGTGGTGGCAAGCACCGCATAACTATCCATTAGCTGCAGTGAATCCCACTTTTAATCTGTAACTGAAAGGAAAACTACAGTAATGTATCTGGTGATAGATTGTAAAAACCTTCAGTGGACACAGAAAATTTTCTACCACTAACTATTGCAGAAACGTGGGTTCCACAGTGATTATTTAAATTCCCAAAATTTAATAAGGAGAAGTATATCTTACCAGTGTCCTCAGTCTCTCATTTTGACCCATGATGGCCTGAGAGAGGTCTCGCTTTGTCAGTACCAAAAGGTGATTTTTTTCTTGTAAGTGTTGTGAGTGTTCTCATTAAGGCAGTTTGGCCTTAACAGCCTTACAGAATACATGGGTCCCCTGCTGTTCAACTACTTTGTGGTTGAGTCCTTGACAGCAGCTGTAAATTTTTGGGCCTCATGCATCCTTAGGGCATCCTTTATTGAATATGGTGGTGCAAGGATTCAGTCATCTGGTGGCCAGGTGAGTCCTCTGCCACTTGTGGTGGTAGCGAAGTGTCTATATGGTGGGAAGGAGGAAGAGTTTGTAAAGAAAGCCCTCTTCCCCTGAAGATGCACTCACTTTGTTCTCAATGGCAGTGAAGTCAACTGCAAATTTAGAATTAGTCTGCTTCAGACTTTTTTATTATGAATAATTCTTGGAAGCTGGAGACAGGTTATTTTCAGTCTTCAGTTTTTTGTGGGTACCACAAAATACTTGCCAGATTATTTGTCACAGTAGAAAAAAAACACATCAGACGTGACTTGCACACTGCATTTGAACTCGGGCTGTTCTCTTCCAAGGTCTAGCCTGCTCTGCAATTATCCTCTAGTATTCATGCAATCTATTTCATTAGCGACCCTTAGTTAAATTTCAAGTGAACTATTGAATGCATTTGGACAAAATCCAGTTCCCTTCCTTTCCCCCCAGTTCTGAATCATGTGAAAACCAAAACAGATAATTCTCACAGTAGATACAGGCAAGAAGAGAAAGAAGAAATAGTTTTCCAAGTGCTTGTTAGCATCATCTGTGGTAGTACCATCATGCCAGCCTCTAACAAAAAGTTCATGTTAGAACCAAAGGCCACTGTCTTCCCTTTTTCTACACAGTGATTATATGGGTCTTGTGTGTGTGATGTAGTTTAACTGTCAGTCTGACAGTGCTGTTGAAATTTAACAGCAAGCTTTGGATTTTCTCAGCTATGTGGATGATAATTTCACTCCGTGAAGTACATGCTTTCTTTGGCTCTAGCTCCTTCTCTTTTTTTTTTCTATATTATCATCTTCACAGAAGTATTATAACATATTAATAAAACAGGTCACCGTAGCAGTGGTCAACATAATATATTTCACTAGCATTATTATTACTCTGAAGAAGTTACAATGTGGTATGTCTCCCAGTTTTGTAGTGTTTTCACCAATACTGTTGTAAATCTAATATATTTAGATAATGTCCCTGGGGAAAATAAAGCGGGATATAATTTGTGCAGAAGTAGCCTGATTCATGCTGATCTGCAGAGATGGCCTGGACTTTCCCCACAGAGGGACTATGGGCTAGGCAAGTTAAAATGCACATTTTTTCTTGTTCATTGATCACCAGTTCCACGACGGAATCTTTGTTTGCCCTTCCCCTCCCCATGCAAAGTCCAAAAGCTTTAAATGGTTTTTTGTCAATATTTTAAAATAATCTGTTGTTTGCATAATGCTACATTTCCTTGATGTGCTTTAGGAAAATAAGATTTGTTAATACATATGTTCAGGGCATAAAAGCTTAATCCAGTTTAGGGGCTAATGGTTTGTTGCAGTGTGTCGTGGAATGATGGATGAGTGCTTAGGGTTCTCATACCATAAGAGAAGAGTAAGAACATGTCTAAATACCCAGTCTGATGAGGAGGTAGTTTCTGAAGCCAGCAAATGTCGCATGTATATGCATCACCCATACATTAGGTTTTCTTGAATTTCACCTTACCTAGAATTCAGACAGCTCTGTACATTTGAGATTTCAATGCCCAAAACTCAGTCCTGAATTTGATGTGCTAACCTGCAAGGAAGAAGACGTCAATTTTTAAGTTAAGCTACTGAAGGAAAATATTTGACTTTTGTTTTGGGCGGTATGGCAGGTACCACCACTCCTGTTTCCCAGAAGAGCAACCAGGCTTCGGTCTTTTCTTTCAAAATACAGCCATGAGAGGACAAAGCAGTAACCCAGAGAGTCTTGTTGAAGTCCTTGCTTCAGAACAATAGCCAGGCCTTCTCCCTGGTGCTGTTAACGTGGACATCCCCATAACCAAGCCCACTGGTGTCTCAGGAAGAGGACTTTTCACAGCAGGCTTCCTCCAAGGCAGCCTTCCATCATTTTAGCTTGTAAAATCTCTCTAAAGTGTTACAGTATAAAATAGATGATTCCATAATTACTTTGTTCACCAGTTAGGCCTTATTTTCAATACCTTTTTTGGTCTTTTGTCTTAAATTTTGTGCTCCTTTTGACATCCAGACGTCGTGCACTCTTTGAGTGATACCCATAATACACTCTGCTTGGGTGAACTTTCATTTCCTCTGCGTTTTCTTGTTCTGCAGTGCTGTGATGTTAATAAACTTTGCAGGGCAGGGTGTAGGAAGGTGGATGTGTGGGTCCTGAGTACCACCTAACCCCACCCTCCCTTCACAGGGCTGCGGTGGGAATGTTGCTACAGGAAGTCAGAAAATGGTATTTAATTCCTTCCTCTGCTTGAGGGATTTTAGGTCTGTATCGCTCACCTCCCAGGAGAGGTCCTTAACCGGTAGGTTGTAAACTGTTCCATGTGTTAAGGAAACTTTCCACCCCTCTGACCAAAGCTATGTCACTGTTTAGCAACTAATTTAAGATTCATATGGTGAGAAGGAGAGAAATTGTGACCTGAAGCTGCTGCTTGGAGTGCACTGCTTACATCAAGGTGGCCTGGGCTCCCAAAACACAGAGAGAAGACTGTTTCTGTAATTTATCGAAGGATTGTTCAGTGTAAAATACAGACGCAGGCTGAGGAACAGGGACCAAAAATTAGGTCCCTTCAGCAAGCGCCATAGGCACTAACTGCGGTCAGGGCTAGGGAAACCTCTGGCCAATGGACTGCAACAGGAGGAAGCACAGCTCCCTGCACACATGGACACGTGCAGACCTTATTGTAGACCATTATCTGGTGGAGACCATAAGACGCTGTGCTATGGAACTTGCTTCTAAATATCCTCTTCCCACAAAGTCATTTGAAGCTGGATCACCTTCTTATTGGGCAAAGGCTTTGAGTGATAAGCCATTGGGCACAGCTCTGCTAGTTTTTCATACATCTGATCTGAGAACACTTGTAGGCTGGGGTTCCCTCAAGGACAAAGAGAAACATTAAGTGCTTCAGCCTCAGTCAAGCTTTAGGATAAGCTAAATGCTAAACAGCTCAGGACTGTAAAACTGCGGCACTTTGAGGCCTGTAAGGTCACAAACTGCAAGCCCTGTGAAGGGCTGGTAACTCAAAGACCAGAGAACATTTGAGCCAGTTTTGTCCTTCTGCCCTTACATTCCACCAAACTGTCTGTATTAGTGCTTAAATCCTGTTTTGGATCTAGTCCATGGGCTCTGGAGTAATATCAGGTTTCACAAAACAGTTTATTCTTGTTTTTAAGCCTACTGCTCAAATCAAAGAGTTTCAGGTAAAATAAATTAACTGCTCTAGCAGGGAGCCACTGCAGTTATCTTCATTCACAACCATGCCACGTATACATGGCAAACAACCAGCTGCTCTTCATGTACTTAGAAATGTGAGGGAAATTTGGCCTTTAATAAGCTGTCTAATTAGCTACTAGTCTTATGATGTACATCTCAGTTTTCCTAAGTCATTCCTTTGCCAAAGCTCAAGACCTAACATCTATTGCCTCCTGTGTAGCAAATGCATTTCCTAGTCATTCTTCTAGTTTGAAACTACTGTAATGCAGATCAAGGGCCAGGCTCTGCATTCCTTCTTCAGGAATATAAAGAAACACTTATTCTTTGAAGCTTCTGCTGCTATTCGTAGACAATTAAATGAGTGTACAGATCTGAGTAAGTGATTAAATTTTTAAATAGAAGCCACACACCAGAGTGAACTAATCATTAGAAATTGTTTTTTAAGTATCATGTGAGTCCCCACTTTCTAAGTGCTTTAGCTAGTGTATGAAAAGTTGAGGAGACCCACACAAATTTTTTAGACTGCATCATTACATAAGAGCCTGCTTTTAACAACAACAAAAAAGAATTTCAAAGGATGTAAAAACTTCTAATGTACTCCCGGAAACTTTATTTCATGAATGTCTGAGATTGCTTTTGAAGACTACCCAAGAAAACTAAAAATATGGCTGTTGGTGCTGGTAATAAATAATCCATGGTTGTTACAGCTACAGGAGTTTTAAGTCACAAGAAATTTTGTCATAGAGATTTAAAGCAGTGGAAGTGTATACAAGTGTGATTTACAAAAATGTCAGTCAAAATCGTGCTTTTGGGAAGAACCACATAGCTAGGGAATGGGGAGTTGGCTTGATAGAAAAATTTGCATATTTATCTTGGAGATGCCGCTTGATAGGATTCAGTTATTTGTAGATTATATACTATGTGATGTTATGAAGAGAAATATATTAAAGTTTGAATCATGCAGAGGCAAGAGAAATAAAGGGAATAAATGAGAATATGTGTCGAGAACATAATGGAGCTGAGTCTTCAGTAATCTGCCTAAGTAATTATTGATAGTTCCAGCATTAGCTTAAAAGATACATTCTCGTGCAGTCAGTGAAGGCTGAAGTCCGCAACAAAAAACAGAAGGCTCAATGCTGTTCTGTTCAAAGCAGAGCTGATACATGCCCTACTCTGCCAGTAGATGGGCAACCCGTAGACATTCTTCCAATAACAGCTTTGTACAAAGAAGCTAACACCAGAAAATATTTCTTGTCCTTGTTTCCAAGGTCCTTACTCAGCTAGGATTCAGCAGACAGCTGCAGAATTCCCCACGCTGCCTTGTTCAAACCACTGGAGAGGCAGCACGGATGTGGTCATAGAGCTGGCTGAAGGCAATGGGGCTTTACTGTTCCACTGTCCACTGCTTTCTGACCACAGTGTCGTCACTCTCTGCTCTTCTCCTTTACAGGGTTTATTGGTCCCACACCATATGAGGACAGCTGTTTTCCAGCTGTCTGTGGGGCGTTGGAAGAGATAGGTAATTCTACAGATAAGTGATTTCCAGAACCTCCTGTCTTCTGTTGTGGGATTTTCTAGGAGCAACCTTCAACTAATACAGCCTTTCATTTTATCTGACAAAAAATTAAGGTGTTGCATAAAGCTTGCTTTGTTTTACCTAGACAACTGTTATGCAGATGAGCAGTGCCTTGAGAGCTGCTAGTGGGATGTTGAGATTTGTGGATATGTGTCATACTCTGGGAAATGATGAAAACAGAGGAATGGTGGTTTGATGAAGTGATGAGTTCTGAGGAAAACCCAGGCATGTGGTGTGGTAAGATGTCAGTAACACGTAACATATGCAAAATAACCAAACACTGCTATGTCCTTTAGTGCTTATGTACGTGCATAGATATTTTTTAGATGTCTGATGAAGGTGGCATAACGCAATGCTGTGCATAGCTTTGGAAATTTTGAGGTTAAAATTACTAGCCAGCAAGGAGTCAGAAAGGCTGCTTACCGTTAACATCCCTGTCGTAATTTTCCGTACCCGACACATCCCTTCAGAAATAACTGTAAGGAAATTTATGAGGTTGCTTGTTTAGAAAGATAGTATTCTCTTAATTATACTTGTGTCATCAAATCCAGAGAATCATTGTGAGGTCTGGTTTCAGCTGATGGTCTACCTTCATAGCCTGGCATAGCTTCTTCTTGTATGCAAACAGAAATAAGTCATGTCCTGTCATGAGAAATCTGTATGCTGATACAATTGTGCCCATACTTGGAGCAGTGGTGGTGTAAGCATCTACATAACAATGGCACCCAAATATAAGAAGAGACCAAATTGCACAGTATCTGTATGCAGAGATAGGGCCTGGATTAATGTGTTTTATGCTATCCATGGCACTATGCCTGAGAGTTGGGTTAGACCTCCTCCAGTAACCTGCTTTCTATCTGATTTATATGTTTTTCAGTACTTGTGTAAGAATTTGAGTTCAACTGCCTGTGTGGATTCAGTTCAAATTGCCCTGGTATAAAGATATCTTACTTCCGATACAGTGTATACTCATTTATTTAGACCAATTGTATCACCATGAGAAGGTATTTTTATTGGTACCATGCACATGCGTTTTCTCTGAGTTCTGTTACTCGCACTGCTGTAGGTAAACCACTTACAGATACATTTACATAGCATTTACTCTGTGTAAAATGTACCATTAGAACAAAGGGGCCATATTCAGAAGTGATGCTTAAAGAGCTAAATGTGTATGAACCCAAGCAAAAGTAATAGGAGTTTAAGGATTGTATCTTCCTTGTTAAATATGCTACAGGCATTTGTCACTATAATAAAATGACCTCACTTATGGCCTTTTCCAACATTAGTCCAGAGACGCTAAAAATTATGTGAATTTTATTTGCATAAATAAAACTGGCAAAAAGTACTTGAGAATGAGCATCCTTATTATGTACCTTCCAGTAACCCATGTAGAGCCAGATTCAAAGTCTGGAATGCTAATTGGACATCAAGGGTGGGAGTTAATGGTGTTAGAGAGAAAGTTCTCTGCATATTATATGCATTGCTGGAGAACAGAAGTTTTTCTCAAACCATGGATTATACCTGTGAAAATTTGAAATACTTTTGAACTTTATTCCTTCTCTTTTTGTGAGACTGTTTTGTTCATTGGTACTGCAGCATTTAAATTTTGACATGAAGTAGCACCAGGAATGCACTTACCAAAAAGAGTTCCCAGACACCTGGAAGCCAGAAGAACTGATCCTGAAATTCTTTATATATGTAATATTACAATGTAGTTTTAGCTTGTATATTTCTTTATATCATCTTGGTGGGGAAAAAAAAATACACTTCCTTTTTTCGTGAAGAGGTGCTCTTTCACAGTATCTGTGAACTCAGCACGTTTTTCTTTGACTTCAGTGGAATTTGGATCTTCAGCATTTTTAAGTAAGACTAAATGTAAACCTGTCATAATCAGTGAACAGGAGCCTCATGCAGGCTATCTGTTATTCAGATGGATTAATTATGAAAGGCTTTGTGAAAGAAAGTAATTATAATAGGAGATCTCAAGGGAAGGAGTCTTAAAAATGAAGGGGGGGAGAAAAAGGTACTCTCAGACCATTTTGGTACTAACACTTGATAATACTGTCATGCCTTGAAAATTACATTTTCATTCAACCACACTGAAATGTTGAAGAGCGTTCCAAATGGCATGGTACTCATTTTTCCTTCTCAAGCAAAAAAATAACAAAGCACATATACATACATTCAGCCTAGTACTCTTCCCGCTGCTTGAGTAGAAGCACTGAAAAGTTACTACTGATAATTAAAGTGCTGCCTGATGAAAGCTGCCTTCATCATTGTCATGAACATGATCATCCTGAAGTGACAAGAGAAAACCTAATGCAACTTGCATGATTTTTGGAGATACTGCATCACTACAAGTAGGAAGCATGTGATCAAGGAGTTGTTCTAGCAAGGCCTAGGAATCAAGGGATTTTACACTCTATTGTATAACTGACTCTTTAGGCAACCTTTGAGAATTGCTTAAATACTTGGTACATTGGGTAATACATTATTAATCATTGTACTACTTGACAGGTGTCACATGAAGTTTAATATAACAATCTCATCTCTTTAATTGCAAATGTAAACTTGCCTTTTGAAAAGAAAGGTGACCTCTGGTTCAAGGGCTGACCAGGACTCTGAAGCTTTCTCTCTGTGCCTTGTTTTGCCTTGCATAAATAAAGAGAATATTCTATTTTTATTGTCAATGAAGAAACACTTCTAGAGCATATATTTTGATTATCTAACTTAAGGAAGGTTCAAGCTTCTGTATGCAATGCAGAAATACAAAGTAACAGTTATTAACTACCGAATGTATCCAAAGGCAATAAAAATATTCCCACTGACTTTACCTGGGATGGCATTGGATCATCATGCTTTTAAACTGCTTTGACATCTTCAAGTAGAAGGATATATCAGTGCTTTTATTCAGGTTCTGCTGTTTGCAAAGGACTAGTGACTTTAACCTGTTGTTACCTGTGGGTATAAAAATTTATTTTAATGATTTTTTTTTTTCCTTCCTGGGCAGGATTTATGTGGGCATCATTCATGTGATACTCTGGGAATGGCAGATGTTGGGACCATATGCTCTCCTGAGCGCAGCTGTGCAGTGATTGAAGATGACGGCCTCCATGCAGCTTTTACAGTGGCTCACGAAATTGGTATGCAGTGCCTTTTCTGTTCGCTTGCCAAATCAAACACTTGTAACAGCTGCATTAGTAACCAAAATACTTTGCAATTAATTCCAGATTTCCCCTGGTCCAGATATTCACTTGGGGATTAAGGCTGTATACATATGCACTTCGGGGTTAACTAATAAGAGATCAGAAGGCAAGTGAAGGCGCACAGTAGGTGTTTCCTTTCTGACAGTGTCATTTCTAAGCAGTAGTTGAAGTGAAAATTCAAAGGCTGCTGCTGCTGTCCAGATAATGTCAATAAGTGTCCCTCCTGAGAAAGCTTTTGGACCATCTATTGTAATTCACATGCATTTACTGCACACACAATGGAAAATAACTCAACTTTTTGAACTACTTGCATGCGTTACTGTTATGACACTTTTTCTTGGGGCAATAGATTACCTGCAGAGGAAGGCTTTTGCAGGAAAAAATCAGAACTGCAGTCTTTTCTGAAGTGTATGGAATTTCCATCTTTATAGTAAAATATGGTTCAAATGCGAATCCTGAAATTAGTAAAAATAGCATATAGGTGATAAATGTTTGGACAAATAAACTGCTCAAACTGTTCAGTTTTCATCTCAGTGGACAGCTGTTTAATGTAGGAGCCCTTCATGTACCCTTTAGAAGGATTTAAGATAGAATTAGTGAGAGAAAAAAGGTTGTAGTCTGGGTTATTACCCCTGTCATGATACATTCCTTCAGAAAGACTACTGCCGTCTTGATTTTTTCTAATTTAATAATGCTTTTTGAGTTGTGTTCACTGGAAATACATTCAATATGAGGGCTGTTCACCTTGGTGAGTGAACAGCAATTTAAAAGTGGAGAACGTTTTTGGGGGTTTTTTTTAGATTCTTGGAAGGAAATAACAAAGAAAGGAGAACTTTCAGAGAGAGCCAATTCCTGAATAGCCTTATACTTCATGCCAAACCAAAGTAAAGTTTGCTTTGGGAGTATCGTTGCAGTAGTTCAGTTTTCAAGTAGCTAGCAGGTAGAGCCAAAGAGCTGTGTGCTCTGTATATATACCTGACTGAGCAACCAGAGGTCACCAAGTATGAAAAAGCAGCTGGCATGTCAATGACCTGAATCTTCAACGATTACCTGACTCTGCTGCTCTTAAGGTGCCACCAAGAAATGGAATCAGTAGAGACTGGAGATCATGTGTTGCATGAAAACATAAAATGTTGTGGCAGAATAAGTCCCCAAAGTAGAAATCTTTTAATATACAAGGATATCATTATAAAAGAAAAAGCCCTCTGAAATCATTAATTCAGAGTATTTGGAGATAAGTACAGCAATACATGAAACACAGCAATACCTTAAATACAGGTTTACATCACATGACTTTAGTGGCATCAACCCTGGATGCTGATGAATAACCCATCACAAGCCTGGTCTAGATCTGGGACAAGTAGGTAGGTTGGCAACCTTAGCCTGTCACTCAAATTCCAGGCTGCTAGAGGGACTGCTTGTGTCTTACATCCAGAAGTGATGCTTACTGCTGAGGTTAGTGGGCATTGGTGAGGTTGGATGAGGGAGCTTCTTGTGATGTCAGTTTTGATACACCTGGTGTGTGGAGGGATGAGTAGTGTCTCAACTACTGTTTCATCATCAGCAATAAATACATGTTTAGATAGATCAAAAATGGAAAAATATGGAATCATAGAATCATAGAATAACCAGGTTGGAAGAGACCCAGTGGATCATCGAGTCCAATAGATCAATAAAGATCGGAACGAGCAGCAAATATACATACTATTACCTTGAATCCCCCACAAAGAAAATGTAAGCACAAGTGAATTATTGTTAGTGATCTAGAAACACATTTTTGAAAAAGAGCCATTTTCATACCTAGACATTTACAGGAATCTGTAAAAGCTATAATTTTCAACGTAAAAATGGCATGAATTGAAATGAATAAATAAGTAATGGACAAAAAAACTCTAGTTTGAGGTTGTTTAAAATAACATCATTTTTTTTTTCTTCTCAACATAAGATTTTAAGAAAGGAGGGGTGTCAAGTCACAGAATGATCTTTGTGTGTGTGGCCTAAAGCAGGAGATGTTGAGAAAAAAGCACAGTTAAAATTGCTTGAATACTTATATTAAATTAAGGGTCAAAAAATGGATGAAAAATAAAAGTATGGCATAGTTACCCTTTAGTTAAGCACTTTGGGGAAAACTTTACTTTATTTTATTTGGAGACCAGGATTCTTCCTACAATTCAGAAGTCTTAGAAGTGCCTCCTGTCCTGTGGGTAGGATGTCGCTTTCATTTTACAGCGGCTTAGTTCTTCAGTGAAGTTCACATGGCAGCACAGGAGGTACCCTGCAAGAGAGAGGGTATGCTGAGGGCTCTAAGCCTAAGATGCGCCTTTCTGTCAGTAGGAAGAGCGAGGTGAGCCGTTAAGCGAATCAGAGTCATCTGCAGTTTTTTAAATAACCTTGCTGCATGTACATGTGTAGCAAATGCGGCATCATTAACATGGACTTGATCCAAAGAATAGCTATGTGTGCTCACTTTGGCTTCAAAGGGATCTAAATGCTCTTATTTCCTCTCTGGAGAAACCAACAGCATTTTTAAGGATCAGATTTTTTTCTCTGGAAGGCAACCAAAGTAAATGGAACTACAGTTCAACCAAACAGGATGATGCACAGCCCAGAGGCTCAGGTTGGATACATACATAGGAAGCCAAAAAGCAGCCTGCTACAGTAAAAAGCCTGCCACCTCTGATGCAGCATTTCTACCGCATTATATTTTAGGTGTTTATTTTCCCTCTTTCAGATAAAATAGATGGACTTTGACCACTGTTATTTCAGGGGGAGGGCACGAATAACAGGCAAAATCTCCAAAGAGCTGTAAACAAGAGTACAGAAAGAAATAGAAGCACTGGTTTCTTATTACAACTGATTAGCTGACAGTAGGAGATGGAGATCCATATATAAAAACTGATGAGGTAGAACCTAGATCTTGCCCTACTTCTACGCAGGAAAATCAGGAATAGTTTGTCTCCAATGTCAAATGCAGAAAATAAGGATAATGCAACAAAAAACCAGCAGGAAACTATGTAACTTTGAATGTGATAATCCAGTTTCTGCTCAGAATAAAAGGTAGTAGCGCTAGTGGTATAAATGTTGGTTTTAAATCATAGCCTGTCAAGACATCCAGCCACTAATGGTATATTCATATAGGGTTATTTTTTAGCAGGAGCCATGCTTCTATCAGTTTGGATAACAGTAGCTTGCCTGCAATCATCAGTTAAGCTCCATGTTGTGGCATATGGATGTCTTTTTTGACTTTAAGCAGCTCCTTCACCTACACTTCCACAGCTTTGCAGGGATATCTAAGCTAATTTAAGCACAGTCTGTAGACCATCTCCAAGTCTTTGTCATAATCAGCCTATTGTCTGTAAAAAAATAATGTTCCCTTATATCATGCACTTCCCTGCTTCACAGAGACATCTGGAGAAAAGCATTAAGGAACCTGTGATTGCTCATAATCTCAAGAATATATTTAATGTTTTTCATAAGTCAGCACTAGCATATTACTTCTCCCTAAATCCCTTGTTAAAATAACCAGCAGATACAAAATAAAAAAACTAGATTCTCAATCTAATACTCTAGATTTTGATGCTGGAGATGTTGTCTTTACAGTGTTGAATTATAAGCCAGCCTGTGCATCCCATAAAGATAAGTGTGATCCAACATCACCAGCAGGCACAATCAATTTGAAGTTAACATTTTACATCTCTTGTGATGGGATATATCCAATACATTACAATTCACTGTTTAGTAGTCTCATGTTACGTTTTGTGATGCAGTCGCAGACAAAAGTTTCTGCTGCCTTTGGCTTGTCCTGCACTGGAGGCTCACCTGCTTCAGTACAGACATGCCACCATCCTAAAGGATTTGTCATCTACAAAAACAAAAAGAGAAGACCAAAAGAAAAAAAGTGGAGTTACTGCTCATTTTATCAGTAGGTAGTTTCCACAAATCACAAAGGAAGTCTCAAGGAAAGCCAAGGATTAAACTTGCCTCTTGAGTTTCAATCTAGTCCTTAAGTACAAAAGCATCCTTCCTGCCGTCTTTAACCTGACAAAGTTCCAGTTTACTTCAGTGAGTTACATGGGTCTAATAACTTATATATATCTTTATTCTCTCCATCACCCTTGAAGAACTTTTTTCTTATTTTTTTTTATTGTTAAGAGAAGAAAGCATTGCCTTTTTGCTCAGTGGTACTGTTCATTTGACCTTTTGCAAAGTTCCTGTTTCTCTGTTCTGCAACCACACTGGTATGCTATTACTCCTTCTATCCTCCCGAGTAATATGGTTTACTGATGTTCTTTCCAAGTACTTTATTTTTAGAGTATAGCTTAAAAATTGCTACATGGAACTAATTAAATCTCTGTTCATTAGTTTTCTTTTATCTTTTGCTTGTGACTTTAAAGAATGGAAGGCCAAACAGGGGCATAAAAGCAGTCTTCATATATTAAAAAAATCATTGCAAAAATTCATTTAATAAATCATTCTCCATGTCCACCTGGGACAGCATAAGGAGTAATGCCCTTAAACTACAGCAAGGGAGATTTACTTTAAGCATTAACCAAAATCATCTAACCAGAAGGACAGTTAAGGGCAGGAACAAATTGCTTGGGGAGGCTGTGAAATCTCCATTACTGGAGGTTCATAGGGGCCAGCTGGCTAAAACAGCTGCAGCTTAGGGGACACTGATCTTACCTTAGCGTGGAGGGATGTACAAGACGGCTTTTCAAGGTCTTCAAGTTATCACAACTTCCTCCAGAGATATACTGGCTAGCTGAACACCTAAAATCGAGGCACTGTACGGAAACTAAAATTAGCGAATAACATGTTTAATACCAAATACTTTTCAGCCTGCCATCATTCTGTGGCATCACTAAGGATAAAACATAGCAAGCACTGTCAGCAAAGTGTAGTGCTTTATTAGGGAGCATAGTTTTAGTTGAAAAACACATTTTAGAACTGAATTCCTTGAGAACTCAGTTGGTTCCATGAGAACCTATTCTGGCAGTTCACTAAAATACACCAAAATATCATTTTCCTGGATTCTGAGTGGATTGAAAGTATTTATTGAGAGCCTGAGCCTGTATTTGAGTTGTAGGGCTTTTTAGAGTAATTTTTTGTTTTCCGCTGTTGAACATGCAGCCCTTTGTTTTCAAGACTGTCAAGGCAAAGAAGATCAAGTCAAGCTTCAGGCTTGATAGGTACAGATCTTTAATAGCCTTTCATTTCAAGGGGGATGTGTTGCCAAAGGCACAGAATCTCATAGGCACATCAAAAAAAAAAATGGTGAAGGTTGCCTGACTTTCGTATTATGTTTCCTTCGTGACAGATTAAGTTTAGGCATAATTAGGCAGATTTGGTTTCTTAAAATAAGAAAAGGGAGAGACAGTTTAGTCATCCAAGTGTTCTGTAATGATATAGAGCAGGAAAATTGCTTGATCCTTCTCTTTGAAGCTTTTTCAAGGTTCTATCTAAACGTCTGCTTGTAAAAGCTCTTCAATTAAGACCTCATGAATATATCCCCTGTGTTTACAAAAAACTAAGCCTTCACAAGAGGTCAAGAATGGTGCAGAAAATGTAACTGATGGTTCAAAACACAACCATCAGCTGTTCAAAAGGTTGCTGGTCAAAATTCAGTGTAAAAACTTTTTACTTGCCCAACAATATTTTTATTAACCTATAAATTATATGTAATATATAATTGTTCCACCTGCAGCACATATAGAATTTAAAACAAGCCTCTTTTAGTGAAGCTGAACCAGTTGTCTGGAAGAGTGGAGAGATGGAAAGGGGAAATTGATGTAGAAAAATCCAGTCCTGAGGTTCTGACTACACATTTTGAAGTCTAAGTAGATCGAGGATCTTCACCTCCTTATCATCTGTGGGGTAATTCTGACAGAGAAGTGAGGAGATGGAGGGGCAAGTTATCAACTTCAGAAAGTGACTAAGACACAGAACTAACATTGCTAGAGTTTTCAGAGGTTTTCTGGATTTGTGCTGATCTTTGTGTATGTGTAAGCTCTTGAAGAATTAGATTAAACAACCACTACATTTTGAAAAGCTGATACAGGTTCTGAAGCATTATAACTTAATGCCAGTTATATAAAGTGAAATACCATTATCTCTGCCACCATAAGGGAATTGAGAATGAAATTGCGATTTGCCTAAAGGTTCAGAAAAAATAATTATAAAAATTTTTTTAGGGACATGGTTTAGTGGACTTGGCATGGCTAGGTTTACAAATGGATTTTAAGGGCCTTTTCTAACATAAATGATTCTGTGATACCAAAAAAAGTCTACTTAAGCTGTGTATCCTAAATGCCCAGTCTTCAAAATTGCCGGAGAAAGTAGGGATTACTTTCCTCCTTGGCAGGTAAATACTATTAATGTGATCAAGTAGTTTTTGTGCAGAAAGTACTTCAAGTTCAGAGAGGAAGGCAGAATTACCCAATAAATAGGCAGCACACAATATAATTTTCACATTCTTCCATTATCTACTCTCCCAGAGTTCATTCATTTACCATGAGCTACCCTGAATTATATTCTTTGCGACTTATTCTGAAATGGACTAAGGTCAAATGAGTGTCACCATGCCCCACTTTATCACTAAGATTAATATTTATCTTCAACATGCCCCATTAATTAGGGTAGTGGAAGTAGTGTGGACCTCCAGGACCACATCTTTTCAATGATTATTTGAGTCTATTTGGACGTAGTTGTTTCTGATTGCCTAGTCCACATCGCTTGAACTGAATCTTGCCTGCAAATTGTCTGTCTGATAGAGGCGATGTATCTGTGATCTCCCACAGAAGTCTGTTATAACAAGCTGTTTTAGCAGAAGTTTGTTTTGTGTAAAGTCTGCAGGGCTGGTGTTTGAATGTCTAATTGTGGCTTTTTTTTTTTATGTCTGCTCCTGAAAAGAAGCTGCACTTCATACTATTGTTTCATTCAGTCTGATGAACTCTTTATGCTAGAAATATTAAAAACTGCCTCTGGGCTGGAGATTTAAAAGAGGGAGTTATTTTTTTTCTTCTTTCTTTCGTAAGTGATGGATAACAGTCAAAGAAAAGAAAATTGGAAGAAAAGATCAAGTATGAAGAAAGAGAAATAGCCAGTTTTACATTCTATGCATGTTTCGGGTAGGCTTGTGTAATTCAAAACACTTCTGGTTTATAAAACTTTATTAATCATAATTGCTTATGTCCATCATTTTTATGTAGAATTCTCTTGACTTCAAGGGGATTTCTGAGGGATATCAGTATGCAGTTCTTAGCAAATCACCGAGTAATCACACAAATTCTAAAAACAGTACATACAGAAAGAAATGGTTTAATTTTAAAGGGGTTTCCACATGCAGTCTTTATTTAGCAAAGGAAAGAGCAACAGGCTCATGCAGAAGACATGGGCTGCTGATTAGATGAAGGAATGTTGAGGCATGAGCTTCCTGAATCCTGATCCCAAGAGATCCAGTGACTCAGTGGGTAACCTTGGTCAAATCACTTGACCTTTTGTACCCCAGTCATCCCCACTGGAAATTAGGTGAAAGGCATGACCTCACTGAAAAACACATGCTTCATCAGAGCTGAGCTTTTCTAAGAAAACAAATTACAATGCCTGCAGCATTTTTTAGCATGCTGTGTCATTTTGCATGTGGCCTGTGGTCAAATTCAGTGCAAGAGGTGTATTTTTGACGTGCTGTTCAGTTCAAGCACTAGAGATCTGTGTATGTTCCCAAACAAGGTTAGGCTTCTTTTCCACAAGAGCCCCCACGATTTGTTTTCTAGCAAGAGCTGGAATTTACTTGCTGTGCATTGGGGGCACTTTTTGTTTTCTTTATTCATATGCTTGAGATACCAGTGGAAAATAAATGAGATTAGAGTAATTTTTGCATGCTGTTCACTCAGATAATCTCTACAGACAGTCTGGCAAAATATTTTTTTTTAAATTCTCTTTTGCTTCCCAACACTCCTGGGAAAAAAGCATCTACAGTTCAATGTGCTTCACCTCACATTCAACATGGCTCTGTTGCACTCCCCATTTACCTGCAGACTTCTGTGTGTCGTGATATTTAAAGAGATTGTAAGTTTTAGCTGATTTACCATAACTGCTTTGGAGTATTCCCACCTTATATTAGGAATATATACCCCATTCCTACAATGTGTAGGAATTCATTTTGAACTCACTGGGGGTGTAATTTCCTGCTGGGGTAGGGAAGCTTCTGCAGTGCAAGATCCACTACCAGGAATGCAGACAGGTGAACTGGGATCCAGGGGCTGATGACTGCTGTTGACTCCTTCATTTCTTGCTTCAGGATCTAAATAGAGTGAGCCTGTAGATGATGTTCCAAAAATGTACTAGAGTCCAAAGTCTGAAGGTTGCTTTCATACTGCTTTCAACAGTTTACTGATGCAGTCATGTTTTGTCTTACCTCAAATGGAAGAAGGAAGGCTGTGAGGAAAGGCTATCAGCTCATTTAGGTGGCTGGTCATTCTCCTGCTTGAGAAGAAACCAATTTAAAGGAAGGCCAGCTCCTCTTCACTTGCATAAGGGTAAACCAGGCCTCCTCACCATCTGTTTCTTTTACCATTTTGTGCATTCCTACAGCATAACTTAACTAAACACCATCCTGCTGGTAAAATTATATTATGTCATTTTCACTCAGTGGGAACTGTCAACACTAGTAAGATGCTTCATTAAGTAGAAAACATAGATGATCTACTAACCCGTTCTCAATCAGTCATCATTTTACACAGCTGCCAGAAGCCTTTTATTTTTTTTCTTTTTTCAATAGTCTGGTTTGAAGTTCATAGTAGTATGAAATGGTGTGGTGGTAAAATTGGCATTGTTTTTAAAAGCCTTCTTTATAAGATTTATATTCCTTAAATCTTCACTTTTGCCCAAAGCTTTCTCTGGAATTATGCTTACGTACAGGATTACTTGTAGGATTACCTGTAATCTTTTCACTTTGGTTCTTACGAAAGCAAGCACCTTACCAGTAAATGCCAGAAAGCACCCTAATGTCCTGAGCGATATGTGATAATGCCAGCACATTCATGCATATGAGGGGAGATTCAAGTAGGAAGGGAAGTGTCCTTTCTTTAATTCCTGATTGCAAAAGGATGAAACGTGACGTGTAGAAGTACTTTGTTGTTCTCACTTCTGTGCTAAAAAAAAGTCTGCCTTAGCTAGTCACTATCTAGAGATTACAGACCACTGTGATATTCTGATTTTTGATTTTTTTTAATAAAATGCAAAACCAGTTTTAGGAATCATTGGAAGTTCGTCCTTTGCTTTAATCAGTTTTAAGTCTGGTCAGAATGCCTAAAAGGCAGAGTTAGGACAGAAGGAGATTTAGATTGTGATAAGAATTAGGAATTTTAGTTCCATAAAATTCTTCAAAAGTTGAATTTGCTGTGTTTGTAAGAGTGCATACAAAGTTAAATGGCGAATTGCTGTAACTAGGAAATTGGTGTGGAGAACTAGAATCCATATATTCAACACTGTAAACAGCTATTATACTCACTAATGTCATTGATGCCTAATTTAGAGGCTTAAATGCTAACAATTAGAATTATGTATTTTGGAAATTATTTGCTAATTACTACTTCTTTTTTTGTCCTGAAATTTTAAAATTATTTTTGAAAAAGTAAAAAAAGAACAATAGACCCACAAATACTTTGTGAAACTTCTCCCTAAAAAGCTGAAGTCTGCCAAGTAAGTGACTTAGTTCTTACCCTGCATTGGAACAATGGCCTGATTTAACATGACAAAGTAGACACTGTTAATGAGGTATGTCCTCAGTTGACTGTAAAGTGATATAGAAGTTATGCTGTGCTTTAATTAAAGGTGAAGCTAGTAGCTCTATGCTTTCCCGAAGACAACCCTGTCTCAATTTTCTTTGCTTTTGCTTAAGTATTTGGGATGAAATGTCTTGAATAGCTGTCTGAGAAACAATTCATTTTATTTATTTACTCTGAACTTCTCTACAGACATTATCCAGCCATTTCTGAGAGGAGACTAATTTGCGGTCATTTTATGGAAGAGTGTTCAGTTACTCTGCTCAAAATGAAAAGCTTAAAAATTGACTGCAAGTTTTTTCGTATCTGAAGGAGAATTTTTTTCTGTATATGAAGGAGGAAAAAGAAAGGAGAAGAACAACATCAGTCCACAGTTCAGCAGTTATATTCTCTACAGAGGCAGCATCTCTCAGAGTCGAGAGAGAGGGAAACCACACCATCTTTTAGCAGGGAAGCCAGGAACAAACAAAAGCAGAATATATCCCCTGGTCTGCTCCAGGGGCATTCACATTGCTTGTCTATAGGATTTCCATCATGTGATGTGGTGCGACCACATTGCTCTGACAGTAGGTAGTCTAAGCTGAGGTTGCTTACTAATTGCACTGCAGGAGGAGCCAAGGCTGGAAAAAGCACAGAGGAAAGACAAAGAGATCTTTCTAAAGCCAGGACTGATATAGTTGGTGCAAGGAGGTACTTAGACACACAAAAAGAAAGAGTTTCTATAGATAGCAAAGTTATATCTGAAGTAGGTGAACTGTTGCAGAGTAGTATCAGAAGGTATTAAAGTTAAGAAACTTGAATTCTGGCCTACAAGACTGAATCTTTCATATCACAGAGTTTTGGTTAATTCTGAATGGTCCTATAAAAAATAGGTTCTCAAATTACTGGTGTGCACTTAACTATTGTTTGTAACCTACACTTAAAATTCATTGTGTGCCATGTGATGAACTTGCTAGAACAGCTCTCCAGCTTTTGTTATTCACCCAGAGCTGTCTGGTACTAAGTCCAGTGACTTAGAAATTAAACTCTTTTTCCACTAACAGAACTTCATTACCTTATTACCTCATGCTGCACTGGTGTAGTTTCTTGTGGTTTTACAACTATGAGCAGTCTTGAGACATTAAATACAACAGCATTCTTCCTGCAACCTTTAAGCATACAGATTGTCTCAGAGAAGATTCGTATAGTAAGATTTAGGTCTAACTAGCATGTTTGTTTTCTTGCTTGCTGGGCTAGTTTTTCTGTTTAATTGATTGGTAGTGTATGCATATGCAAGTACACAGACTCTAGTAAATTATAAGAAACTGTCTGAAACTTCTGAACAGGTCTGCAGAGCATAGTGTGTGCAATCCCAATTTAAATGGAAAGCTGTGCAGCATATTGAGGGGTCTGTCAACAAAAGCTAGAGGATAGGCCCAAAGCCCTCTCTAATAAATGTTTGCTTAAGTTAGCAGAACACTGGTGAAACATACTACAAGGAGTTATTAATGTCAGCAGAAAATGGTTCTAGTTATATTGCTACTAGGCATGTGTTGAGCTTCATTAACCTGTCAGCTCTGCTCGTATTTCTCAGACATAAGATGTGTCTTCGTGCCATTCAGTGCATTAGCATGAATACAAGCTTAGCAATAACACTGTAGAGAATGGCAGCCAAAAATAACATCATCTTTGTGTTTCCTGAAGACACATGTTGGTGTCTAGGACTTTGGCAAAGTCAGAGGTAGTCCTCATTGAAGGCACGGTAGCTGCTGATTCATTGAACGCTTAGCCTGCCGTAATTCTGCAGAGTTTGATCTACAGGTTGGAAGTGATGCACTGATTATTTAGTTACTCTGTCAGAAAAAATGCTTCTGTTTGTAATAATAATGGTACTGGTGAATTATTTTACTTAACAGTAGCATTTGGCTTAAATAAAACAAAGTTGTTGTCATCTCTTCAGAGCAAGTATTTATATAATGCTATGTCAGATTGTAACTTGACATACTGCTATTCATCCGTGTCTCAGTGCAGAATAAAAATAGCATAATCTGGCCCATATATAATAAGTATTGTGAAAGGAAAGTGGTTTTACCTATCAGAAAAAAATTAAACTTAAATCTTGCATATAAAACATGTGCCTCCAATATGAAAGTTTGATTCATTATGTTTTTACAGCAATCTACTTGTGATATAGCTTCGCAATTGGTATTACCAACAGTAGTAACAGGGAAAAGAGTATGAACTCTCATCAGTGTTAACCCAGGTCCCTTGAATAACTTCTTACCAGCATTTGTAATACTATGGGGCCTTCTATTCAAACAGTAGCTGTGTTTTAATGATGTCGGTAAATGTGTGCACCTCAGGGGAAGAGAGAGAAAAAGGAGAAATGACCTCTTCATTCTCCTTCCTACCTACCCTCTAGTGCGGATTCAGTAGCTGCAAAGATAGATTGACTGTTCTCAGTCATCGCTGGTACAACTAGAAGTGATAGATCAAGGTCCTCTTGTTGCATTTCTTGTAGCTCTATCCATAGATATCCAGCATGTAATTAAGTCTGCCAGATGATACCTTGGCTTCTCTCACAGGACAGAACCCCTGATTTCTGAACTCCTGGAACCTTCACATGAATTCTGATCAGATAGCTGCTTTCTTAACTTCAGATACAGCTCAGCAGTCAGTACTGCCATCATCTCTTCCCTCTTGACTTCTCCCTCAAAGCAGACAAAAACAACATAACAGAATGTTTATATAAGGCAAATAGGTAAAATTTGCTATTTTTTTCTTTTTCCAGCCTGTATCCTAAGTATTATCATTACTGTTATTACTATCGTCATGCCTGTTACTATGGATATCAGCATATGATATCCTGCCATCAGTGTTGCTACTTGTGTCACCTTCCACCTAGTCTAGAGCAGTTATACCAAAGTAAAGCCTACGTAGAAGGCTTTAGTTCTTGCAGAATAATACAATATGTCTCTTCAGACAGTGTTTGAGGGCATCAGTTTTATTTCTCTGCAGTAGTTTTGATGGATGGTCTTTGGCCTTACCATTAAAGCACTCTTGGTCTACCCCTCCTTGTCTGATTAATCATCTCCTGGCCTAGGTTGAAGACTGTGAGTGTAAAGTTCACGCTTGAGCTCCATGCAGCTTTGGTTCCTATTCAGTCTTCTACCTCTTGGATAGTAAGTTGGCTCTGAAATATTCAGTGTGGCCATGGAAATTAAACTCAATGTTTATGGAGGAAACAAAGTGTGTTGCCTGCAATCTGTTATTGCTGCCCAGAAACTATAGAAGATGAGAGTCATTGATCTAATGATCTAATGAAAATGTTACTCTTATAAGAACTTATAATGCTCTTATAAGAACTCAGCTAGCACTGAACTGAACTCCACTGGACGCTGAGGATTATTGCAGACTCCATCATGTGCTGCTTTGTGTGCACATTATTTTGTGTTCTGGTGTATATATATCCAATGCTATATATATATTTATAAATAAACCCCAACAAAACTAAAGCCCTAACCATATAATACCAAAAAAACCTCCCTCCCACAAAACAAGACTGTCTACAGAGAAGAAACTATTTGAAGACATTATTCAGATTGTTTCATGTCTTGTAGAGGGTACTCGCACTTCAGTGAGAACTGCACTTCAAAAATTTACATACATTTTGTTTAGATTGTAACACCTTCTAGATAGTTGCAGGACATCTTTAAAAAGTGAAATATTAGTCTTTCTTGCTGAAGGTGATTTGGAAAAACCAGGAAGAAGTAAGCTGTAAACTAAAATGAGTACAGCTCACTTTAGTCTTCATCAGGTTTCAGTCAGCTCAGCTGATGATGTTACTTCCTAGGTATATATATAATGGTGTAAACTGTCACATTTTTTTTTGTCTTTAAGCAGAAATACTATGTTTCAAGTGGCCTGCTTTGGGCTACTGTTCAAAATTTGAGTATGAATTATACAATTTATTTTACTTTGACTGTGAGCTCCATCTGACAAACTTTGTTATGGATAGTAATATAATTTTAATTATTTGTTTCATTTATATAGGGCACTTGCTTGGGCTTTCCCATGATGACTCCAAATTTTGTGAGGAGAACTTTGGCTCAATGGAAGATAAACGCCTGATGTCCTCCATTCTGACTAGCATTGATGCTTCAAAACCCTGGTCCAAATGCACATCAGCAACTATAACAGAATTTTTCGATGATGGTCATGGTATGTATTATAACATCTTATGTCAGTTACATGTTAGTTTTTACCGTGATCTCTTTTATTCCAATAAGAACCCTTTATGCTGGCTTGTTCATTCCTTGCTCATCTTCAGGACTATCTTGGAAGTACTTGCAAAACAAGGCAAAGTTCTAAAAGACTCCCTTTGCAGGCTTCAAATGCAAGAGAAAAGAAAGAGTGGTTGGAGTGTATGTATTTGGTTAGCAACATGGAAAGATGGTTTTTAAACGCATGAAAAGCATGAAATCAGTCTTGTCTTCCCAAATGCCACAGATATGAGCTCAGAGAGAACTTTAAACAGACGACACAAGGACATGGCTTTTTCCTCACAGAAACTACAGCGTGTGATATGATCTATTTGGTTTTAGAATACAGAGCAGAGTGTATGTGTTCTTCTAACCATCAATGACATTTATGTTTACAATGCCATTATATTTATTAAGTTTATAGTGTCATTGTATTTATTACATTTATGTAGAGGGGCTGTAAGAAGAATTAAGACACCTCTGTGCTGTACGTTGTAAAAGGTTACTTCTGCCCCAGGAGCTTACCTTCCAAGTCACGTAACTAATATTTGTTAAATATGTCATTTAACCTTTGGAGAATAATTGCAAAACTTTCATTTTCCAAAAGTAGTAATAAAAAGCATAGTCTTCACTCTTTAATGAATTTTAAAGTCTTCCTTGTGCTCCCAAAGCAACTGTAGTCCTTAAACAAACCATTCAAATTCCAAAATGCTGAGATAAAAATGACATAATTGAGTGAATGGATCAAGTTGTTATGGTAACCAAAATGCTTATGGATAAAAAGTATGGTGTGTCTGCTGAATGTAAAGAGTTTTTTTGCTTTTAAATATCTTGTTGGCTAATTTCAATGCTCTGTGAAATATTTTATCCTGTTTTCCTCTATTGGACTATGACTTCATAGTTTCTCTTAATTTTATTAGGTCCATTAATCTGCACTGTCCTGTTTCAAGGTCCATATTGCCCTGACATTGATTTAATATTACCAAGTTAGTTTCCATATATGAAGAGAAGTTTCCTTTTGAGTTTAGTTACTGAGGTACAGCAGGCACAGTATAGTTCACTGGGGTAAAAAAAAGGGACGTCCCTCACCATCCATGAATGATATCTTCAAGAGCACAAGAAACTCTGAACTACATTGTCTCTTCTGTTTCTCTCCTGCTGTAGGCTGGAAAGGTTGTTCTCATTCTTTTTTGCTTTTTTTTCTGTGACCTGACTTCCCTTTAGTATGCGTAAAGCTAGCTACTTTCTCCAATAATAAAGAAAACAGAGAGAGCATTTCTTCCACCCACCTCACCTTTGTATTTGGGGGGGATGCTTGACATTTGGATCCTTGCCCATGAGCTGGACTCAGTCTCAATGTGAAGTAAGGAGGGCCTGTACCAATCAGTCCTACAGGTCTAAGAACGTAACTCTGCTAGTTTTATTCAGTAAAAGTAGGTAGGCTTCACAGCCTTCAGAGCTGCATTATGGTCTCCTTGTTAAGCCTAAGTGCTGTTTTCCTGTACACAACGTTTAGCAGTCTTGCTCTGCTGACACTCTTCACAAAGTCATGCATTCTTTTTTGCATGTAAAGGCCTTACGATCTTTCAATCTGTTAACATGTGGATTGGAGTACTTTGCGCTTTCTAATACTCAGGAGAAGTTATCACTTGAGCATGTGGTTACTAATGAGAATTGATAGGAATTGTTGGACTCAATGATCCTGGAGGTCTTTTCCAACCTAGTGATTCTGTGATTTAATGTGATGAAATAATTCACAAAAAAATTTAATTTCTTGTCATAGAAGTCCATAGTCCTCTGGGAGTTAATTTTATTAATGATGTTATTGGTATGATTTCAAATATACAGTGTTTAGGGAATCTCTTTTCCTTGATAGATCAGGCCTTCAGAGACTTTTCCTAAGTCATTTTCTTTTGAAGTTTATAATTTTTCAGTTATATTTTACAGCAAAGATTTGTCGTAACAGAACATAAACACTATCTTTGAAGTAAAAACGGACGTCAATGATTTAAATTGCAGTTTCTTCAAATTATTCTGCTGAAAGGAAATGCATTATTTTAGGAAGGGAACTTCTGGTTTTATTTTCTTCTTTCAGGCAGTCAGTGTATTGATAGCTCCATAACAAGGCATAGCCATGTATAAATAAATAAAGTGCTTCATCTGCTGCTCCTTATGGCTAAGCATAATGAAATGTGAATGAAGTCCAGAAGGCTGGATCTGTGAACAGTATTCTACTACAAAAGAACAGTCAACATCTTATTAAAGCTTTAAGTAATTTTCGCATGTGCATTTAGATGTTCAACCCATACTGCTGTAACAGCAGACATCCCAGTCTTGACTCTCTTAATTCCTTACCACCACTTTATCAAGTACTGATGTTCCTGTTTTCTAAATTTGGAAAGCAATGTTGGGGAGCAGATTCATCTTATAAAATATGGTTATTTACTACATAGGTAGCTCCTCCTAAACTGAGTATTTAAGTTCCCATTGTAATGTAGAGGGGTCTAATCAATGGCATCAATTGTTTGACTGGTCTCATGAGTTGCATTAGTGGTGCTGAATTACACCATAATCTCATTTGCCTGTGAAATATCTGACAGATGACTGAATTGTGGACACTAGCATTACATACAGTTACAAACAGCTACATAAATACCAATATAGATGTCTTGTCAAAGGTCAGACAGGAAGTCTGGAGAGGATCAAGGTGCTGATTCCCTGTCTCCTGAGGCATCTGAGATCTATAAATATCATCATCATGATGTCACCATTTGTTTTACATTCAAAAGATGACCTCAGATGGCAGTGTGACATTTAGGAAGAAAAGGCTGAGTTAGTGTCCAGAAGACAGTGACATTTATTTCTATCTGCTGTTAGCAATCCCTCTCCTACGCCAACGACAAGGCTGTGGTATGGTTGCTTGCAATTTATTGTATTGAGTCAGAGTGCCTGGTGCTCTTGCAACCTGAAACAAGGACTATTTCTATTTTAATTAATTTATATCCTGGTTATCTGCTTCCTGCACAGACCTTGTTCTGCCTTTTTTTTCCCCCCAAGATATATTGCACATTACATTGAGGAGAGATAATGGTTTAACACTGTCAGCAGACAGCAACGTCTGTCTGCTCTATTCCAGGGCACGCAGATGTTTTTTGGTACTCAGGACAAAAACTGGGAACAGCAGTATTCACATGCTCTGTATGTTGCAGTGTAATGTAGTGAATTGAAATCCTCTGCCCTCTCAACCAGGGGGCCTAGGGTAAACCATTCTCCAGCTTCTTAACTGCATCTTTTCTGTCCATTACAAGTAGTAGTTCAGACCAGCTGATGGTGAAAACACCTGTACTTCATTGCAACTTATATAAACATAGATTACCACTGCTACTATCTATAAATGTAAAGTCTGGGTTTTTTTTTCCCTGTGGGGGAGCTATAGGGGTCTTTCCTATGTTCAGTTTTGAATTTGTCAGGTGAGATGGTGTTATAGACATTATGCTTGTTTCCTCGGAGCAGTATCAGCTAATTTTGGAGAATTTAGGATCTGATTCCTCTGTATTCTGAAGGGGAAAAAAATGCTGTATTTGCTATAAAAGCTTGTGAAAAGTGTTTGTTATTCACATGTGAAAAATATTCAAACAGGTATTAACTAAAATGATTAACAAATCAAGTATATGCAAGAATGTAATTTGTTTTTCCTTTTTTTCTCTGAATTTCTATTTCCACCCATGTGAGTCATAGTAGATCTCAGTGATGGGCAGCAGTGTTTGTCATGGCAAAATTCTGTTTTATTAGTATTTTAAAATACTGAATAATGGTTACACTTGGGAGTCTGATAAACCCTGCAGTATATATATAATAGTATTGTATGCTGCTAAGTGCTGACACGCTAGTTCCTTCCTATCACAGCCCTAACACTGTAGTAGCTTTCTCCCTTCTCATAAGGTACATGAAGTAGGACTTCCATGACTCTTAACTTTTCCAGAGTGTATTTTTGACAGCAACTTTTGCCAATTATGCCCTTTTCAGAAACCCCCGGGGAAAAAAAAAAAGCTGTACTTCCTAACTCTTCAAAATGACACTAATATTTTACCTTACAACACGCTTTGAATGCTAGGGTACTTTCAGTTACCTTTATCGGCACTCAGCTTATCAGTTAGCATTGGCCCACCTTGTCTTCATTAAAAAAGTTGGCATATCCAGATTAAAGATGAGGCTAGGGTAAATCGGGGTGAGCAAAGCATAAATGGAAGAAGTTTAACAAGGCAGAGTGGGTTTTGGTAGTAAGTGATGGTGGAGGAAGAATACTTGACTGATTTCACTAATTGGCCTTAGTCTTTCAAGGCAGAAGAGAACACAGTTGCAGTGTGTGTTCCAGAGGGAAAACACAAGGTACTGAGAGATGAGGTATTTGGTTTGTTTAAATTCATTGCCGTCGCTTGAAATTGTCCTATTTCTGTGTAAATAGTGAGAATTTTATAGGTAACATTTTTTACCCATGATCCGACTGAAGAACACTGGTGTAAGTTCCAAAAATGAAGTAAATTATGGTAAGTTATTTTGGCCAAGGATAAGTGAAGCTTTCCCAGACCACATACGCCTTTCATGAAGTGTAAAAAAGGTTACACTGAATAAATAGTTCTTCATGTCAACAAGTAAGTTGATAAAAAAAAAATCTATCAGATCTTCTACAACCTAAATGTGAATTCTTATTTTTAGTGTGCCAGGGAAATCTTGACTTTTGCAGTATATCTTAAAACATGTATTCAATTCTCTATGTTTACATTGTTTTTTTTTTCTTTTTTTCCTCTTATTTATGTATTTGTGTGTAAATTTGATATCCCTCTTCAAAATAATTCTAGAAGAAGTGAAGTATCATTTCTTGCAAGGAAACCCTCGGCCCAGATTTACTGCCAACATTAGTTTTGATCTGCAGCTTAGATTTTTCCTTTGATCTGTTGGAGTTTTCTTCTTTTTTTTAGTTACCTCCTTGGCTGCACGTCCGGGTTTTGTGATTATCTGGCATCCCTTTATAAACCATAACATTTCTGACATTCTGTGTCAACATCAAAATGGCAGCTTTGCATAGTTTGCCAGGAGTCTTGATTATTCGTTAGATCACAAGTTGATAACTAGAGTCGAATATGTTCAGAGTCAATTCAGATAAAGGAAACCAGGATGAAAGTCCAAAGGTACCCGAGTAAAATTCATTGACACCCTTAGTTTGGAAATAGACAACTTGACACCTGGAGTGCTATTTGGTGAGAATGCAGTTGCAATAGTATGACCTTGTCCAAAACCTGATGATGCCTCAGAGAGCCCCTCCGGTCATATCAGCATCCTTCAGACAAGGTTCACTGTCATTATCGGTCTGTCTAACTTAAATGCCAGATTTGCAGCACTGCAAGAAAACTAGGAAATGAGTAATAATAGTTTGGTTTGCTTTTTTAGGTAACTGTTTGCTGGACCAACCAAGAAAGCAGATCATGGGCCCCGAGGAGCTTCCAGGGCAAACCTACGATGCCATTCGTCAATGCAAACTGGCGTTTGGACCTGAATACACAGTGTGTCCGGGTATGGATGTGTGCTCTCGCCTCTGGTGTGCAGTTGTTCGCCAAGGTCAGATGGTATGTCTGACTAAGAAGCTGCCTGCTGTGGAGGGAACACCATGTGGAAAAGGGAGGATCTGCCTCCAGGGAAAATGTGTTGACAAAACCAAGAAGAAATACTACTCAGTAAGTTACCAGCTGTGACCCTAGGGAATTCTAGAAGGCGTGATACTCAAATGTGCTGATTTTTGTGGGAGTGAAAGGGACTTTATGGAAGTCAGATTGAAAGCAGCCTTATTTTTTAGTATGTAATTGGGATGTTACTGGTGAGGGATACAGGCAAAACACTGCTGACTTTCAGGAAGCATGTTTTCTTCCTGAAGCTTGAAAATTTAATTCCTGGAAAACTACGAGCATCCCTTCAGAGTAGAGAATTTTTCCATTCAGTAAGTCAGGTCTCAGGACATACAGAAAGATTGTCTAGGATCTATTCATAACTTCCTGACTTCTTGGTAATGGTCTGCAAAACAAACTAAATCTGTACGGTTCCAGGATCCTAACTTTGATGAAGAGAAAGATGCATTAAGTTCACCCAGAATATAATTTCTGGAGCAGAAAAATTTGTACCTACAGTGATAGTGTCTCCCTGTCACCTTCATACATCTGAGGAGGCCCCAGGCCATTGAGAACTGTCAGCTGCACAGTTCAAGATACATCTAAATTTACTGTGCAGACAGTAGCACTGCAACTTCTGTTATACCCACAGAAGAGGTGTGGACTTGCAGAGCTTTGTGAAGGTATCTTCAAGCTATAAGAGTTACTGAAATCAAACTACAGTCCTTATAACACCATTTTTTGTGCTTTTCTTAGGTAGCCAATTTAGTTGCAAACTATGTCCGACAACTCCTTCTCTTGCCAGTAACTCAAAGCAGTACCTACAGATCAAAATAATTGCATTTAATTAATTATAGATTAGCCTTATGAACATATTTTGTGAACTGAATCCCCTGGATCTATTTTAAGGGGCCCTATTGGCAGGAGTAGCCAAAAAAAAAAGAGAGAAGGAGACTTTGGGTGCCATTTCTAGTTCATGGTTGTCTTCCACAAAACAGGCTGAAGGTGGCTGTGCAGAGCAAGGCCTTGTATTGCCTTTGCACAATGCAAAATGAGTTGTCACCAATGGGCAGATAAAAGAAATAAACTCTGCTGGAAGAAAGAAGGTTCCTAAGATGTTTTGTTCCTGATGAAAATGACCAAGGAATCACCCTCAGTTGAAGAAAACATTAGCAGTGTATTTGAAATGTAGCATTTTCATTCACACTTGAACGATGGCCTTAAACTCCCTCTGTTCCATATATTTCAGGCTTCAAGCCATGGTAACTGGGGGTCCTGGGGACCTTGGGGACAGTGCTCCCGTACCTGCGGTGGAGGAGTTCAGTTTGCTTATCGTCACTGTAATAACCCAGCTCCTAGAAATAACGGCCGGTACTGCACTGGCAAGAGAGCCATCTATCGCTCCTGCAACATCACACCCTGCCCAGCGAATGGTAAGTGCCTTTGTGCTCCAGCCTGTATGTTCATGGGTAGTAAAGATTGAACATCTGCAAGGTAACAACAAAGGTCTATTCTAGTTTCCCAAAAATGTGTTTACCAAGGCAAGACAGTCATCATGAATACAATTCCATAATTCTTCCCCCATGCCCACCCTGAAAACATATAGAAGGGGTATTCAAATCAACAAAATTCCTGGAAAATGAACTGTAATGCAGACTTTAGTCCATTCATTCTTATTATGTCATGGGAAGATTTACAAGCCAAAGCAGTTGAAGGATTCGAAGGCCAGTTCTAAGTAAAGAGGTGAAGTGATGTAACTTAAAAACTATGTAAAAAAGAAATTGGAATAATAGATGGGCATAATGATATTTGCAGTGTGGTCTGAAATAGTCACTAATGATGTGAATAATTCTACAGCTAAATCTTTTCGACAAGAGCAGTGTGAAGCAAGGAATGGCTATCAGTCTGACTCAAAGGGTGTCAAGACATTTGTTGAATGGGTCCCCAAGTATGCTGGAGTACTTCCCGGAGACGTTTGCAAGCTCACCTGCCGAGCCAAAGGAACTGGCTATTATGTAGTATTTTCTCAGAAGGTAATGGCATCTCCAACCATGATTCCGTGTTCCAGTTTATAAGCATCCTATGTCTTGTGAAATCCTTCCCGATGACAAGGGGAAAGAAATTAATCGTATTACTCAAAGATTTAACTGCGTGATGAGATTTAATGATTTGATCCATTGGTTATACATTATAACCAGAATTGGCCTCTAAAATAAGTTTTTCCACATATCAATATGTGGATTAATGAAAAATATGGGCCTTTCCGAGTGCTCTGCACAAGTTTGTTTTCACTAGTGGATAAAGGGGTTTCTACCCAGACAGTCATCTGGTTTTCTGGAGTAGAAGGAGCACTATGAGTACAATAATGAGTTTTACCTAGAATTATGTTAAGGGAGTCCAGAGTAACTCTTATGGAGCAAATTAATGTAGAAAAATTAGCCAATTAGAATAGCTGTGACTTGTGGTCAGTTTATTTCATCAGATGCAATTTGAACTGAAATGTCTTCCATGCTTATACTTGCAATTTTCTGCCTTTAAATGTTATGAAGGTAACATTTAGATGTACATAGCTGAAATGCAAGGTTATCTGCAAGTACTGTTATTGTTATTATTAATAAGCTGTGAGATCATTATTAAAGCCAGAGTCATTTTAGCATCTTACAGTGGAATAAGTATCTGCCATTGCTTTCATCTCTGCTAAATTTCATCTGCATTTGTGCTGGAACTCAGAGAAATTCAGACTGTTCTGTCAGGGTAGTCACTTTGTTCTGAGTAGGTGACAAAAATAAGTAACTGGGGTTTGTGATACACAAAAGCAAATCTTTTCCATGGTAGATTTAACTGACAGTCATTTTATTGCCTAGGTAACTGATGGTACTGAATGTCGACCCTACAGTAATTCAGTCTGTGTCCGGGGAAAATGCATTCGAACTGGTTGCGATGGCATCATCGGTTCAAAGCTCCAGTATGACAAATGCGGAGTGTGTGGAGGAGACAATTCCAGCTGCACAAAAGTCATGGGAACCTTTACCAAAAAGAGGTATTAATCTTAAGTATTAATAAACGTATCTTGTGCAAATACTAACGCTGCAATGTGCTTGCTTGCGTTCTGTCTCTAAATGCAATTTACTTCCGTATGAAGATAGGCCAAAACCATACATTGCCTGTACTTTATTGCACTTTCCAGTTTCTTACATCTGGCCTCTTAACATTACCCCAAAACTGGCAAATAATCAAGTAGCAAAACACTGTACCCAGTTCATTTCTGACACAAAGTGCCAGTGATACAAGTAACCCCCCCCATTAATAGAATATCTGCCTAGAATAAAGCATAGCATCTTGTGCTACCTGCTGACCTTGCTGTGTCAGATGGCTTGTGGTTTCTAGAGGAGAAAGAAAAGGGAAGATAGGAGTGAATCAGAAAGTTTTGGGGGTCAGAATAATCTAGAAATCTCTGAAACACTCTATTGCCCAGACAATGCTGCATTAGCAAGTTATACGCTGAGAATGTGTTTAATCAAAGATAACTGTGAATGACAATGAGGACATCCCACCTGATTTAGTGACATGGATTATTTGTGTAGTTAGTGGAGAGAATCAGACAGCATTAGAGCACAGCTGCAGAAGTCTTCCTTTATAGCTGAAAGGGATTATACCCTAAAATGCATTATCAAACTGCTGAGTATATATGGAGCTTAGATGACTAGATGAGCTCTGAGAAGTGAACATATGCTTAAATATGGCATTTGTTATATCCCTTCATGTCCATTGGCATATCAATCTCCACATGGATTTTCTTAAGTTAAAATATTTATAGCAGTTATGCATAAGACATTTTTCTGTCAAAGTTCATCTTTTTACTATAATAAAACGTAATACAAGTAAAATAACAGGAACCACCCTCATGATTTTCTCTGACCATGTTTGAGGGCAGCAGTAAGCTTTGTACCGGAATACCAATGTCAAGTGAGTCTGGTTTCTGTCTGAACTCATTCCTCCCACCCACTTCAAGTCTTAAGATTCACAAAATTGTGAATTTTTAATTATAATTTATATAGATTCCAGACTCTCACAGGACTGCTGTAGTCATCAACTTTTAGTTGACAATGTCTACTCAGTATATGTGACAGCACTAGGTTACCAAGTTTTAAAATATACATAAACTCAATTTTGTCTTATATCTTCCAGATTCTTACATAGCATATTGAAAGCTACCAGAAGTTGAAATCTGACTTCTGTGATGACCTTTTATTTCTATACATTTCAACATACTGATTAATAGCAGTCAAAAATGGCTTTGAGAGTGAATTTATGCTAAAAATAAACATGACTAATCTTCCTGGTAAACCAACGATTTCTCACCTAAGGATGCCAAAAATACCTCTGCCAAAAAGTATGACTTTCCATCCAAATTAGTAATTATATATACCAAATCTTTTCCAGTTTGTAAATACTGAAATGTCTGCGGTGTCTTAATGGAAGACAACAGTTAAGAGATATACCTTATGTGAATCAGTAATGATCCTTATGCTGGAATCCAGACTTCAGCAAAAATGCTAAAGGGACACCATGAGTTTCAGTGTGGCTAGTTTTATGGCATAGGTACAGACGGAAATTGAGGGATTCTGTTATAATTATTCCTATGAAGTTACCAACTTAGTCTTCAAATCATAGCTTTAATTGAAGTGAGACTGGTTAGCATAAAATATCAATTGATGCCCAATGTATTGAAAAAATTGCCCCATTTAGACCTATAAGTTACCCAAACAGTCAACCTGTGAGTAACAAGTATGTTCTGATTTGATACTGACTGAATTTTGGAATGACAGTGATTTTTTTTTTTTGCAGGAAATATTGTTTGAGACCATTCCCTTATGCAAGTAATTGACTTTAAAATAAACCACTAATTAAAATACTGAAATCTTAATTGTCTGTAACATGTTTTTACACATGAAAGGGCAGCAGCTGTAGTAAAATTATCTTTTCTCCGCTGACAAATAACAGTGCTCCTGCAGTGCTGTGCATTACAAAACAAACTGTAGCAATCCGTACATTAAATGTAAAGGGAAACTATTAAAATGTAGAAGGGAAAACTAGTATTTCCCAATGCAAACAATTGCCATAACAGCTTTTTTTTCATATTTTTTCTTTTAAAACAGTCAAAGAATAATCTTCTGCAAAACTTGCTCCTTTAAGAACTTTTTTAAATGGTTGTAAAGCCAAACTGTCAAAAGTTGAGAAAGAGAAGAATAAACACTGCACATGCTTTTTTTGTGTACATGGAGTGTTACAGTTCATTGTGCAGATGACTTGAATTCTCCAGCATTGCTTCTAGGTTTTAAATAAATGATTTTGTAACTTCAAAAACATGTTCTAACAGAGTTATTTTGGTAACTGTTATGTACAACTATTTGTGCCATGCTGTAAAGCAGAGTCCCCACCCACCCTGTTTTTCACACCATATTCCATCAACTTTGTGGAGGTGCTAAATCAATAGAGTTTTAGTTGTTGTCCCATAACTGCTGGAAATAGCAGGGGAGTAGCCCAAGCATTTTATCTGTTGTCCGTGCAGTCTTTACTTATGCAGCCAAAAAGTCTCCAAATTAGCAGTCTGTTCTTTGAACAATCCCAAAGGAGACCCCTTAACTTTTATATATTCTTAGTATATTTCCTCTATACATTTCTTGTATAAATTTCAGCACTAAACTTTTCAGATACGAGATACTCGCAGAATGGTTTTGTCACAGGTTTAGAAATGAAAATATATGTCTACAAAGTTCAGCGAGTAGCTTATGGCTATGTATAGTCTTTAGATTTTTTTCCATATATCAGTAAAGTTAAAATAAATAACATACTTGAGATAGTAGTAAGTTTCACCACACCTGCAGGTTTTGAATTTCTTTTCACTTTCTGTGGAAGAGTTCAATATCTTTTTCTAAATCTAAGTTAAGACACTTCATAAGTAACAACAGAAGGAACTCTGTGATGGTACAAATTAAAGATTTGGGTACACCTCTTATTAGACACTTGACAATTAATCTTCAAAGTAAACAAGTTTTTTCTCAGCGATCAAGATTATTTTTAAGTGTTCCCAAGGTACCTCTGCCCAGCTGTTACTCTGCTTATGCTTTCCTTAATCATCATTATAGCAAAGACAGCAAGGAACAGCTGTAACCAATGCATATCTCATTATCTTTTATTTGGCAAGCAAGGCATGCATTGTATTTCATATCTCCCACCCTTTGCTGAAATATATGAGCTATTTGTTATTTTTCATTCCTCTTGTATCTGATTCATGTAAAATCATTACTAAAGTTAATGATTAAACAATTTGAAATAAATGCAATATAAATTTCCTGGAATCTGGCTAAATTAATCTGGCTAATCTTAGATGAGCCTCAAGCCAGATGGATTCAGGACTTGAACTAAAACGAAGCAAGATGTGTCATGCCAGTGACTTCATCGGGTGCTTCAGTAAACTTGATGCTTATTTCAACTACTGAATCCTCTTCTATTTTTCCTTCAATCAGCAAGGGCTACACAGATGTAGTGAAAATCCCTGAAGGGGCAACCCACATCAAAGTTCGGCAGTTCAAGACTAAGGACCAGAGCAGGTTCACTGCCTACTTGGCCCTGAAAAAGAAAAGCGGTGAGTACCTTGTCAATGGAAAATATATGATCTCCACTTCAGAAACAATCATTGACATCAATGGGACTGTCATGAACTACAGTGGCTGGAGTCACAAAGATGATTTCTTGCACGCAATGGGACACTCTGCCACAAAAGAGGTTCTGATTGTGCAGATACTTGCGACTGATCCAACTCAACCAGTGGATGTCCGCTATAGTTTCTTCGTGCCAAAGAAGCAAGGGCAAATGACTAACTCTGTCACCAGCAGTGGCAGCAGCAGCAAAGTAACTTCAGAGCTCATGCAACCCCACTGGGTTACGGGGCCATGGCTTTCTTGTTCTCGAACATGCGACACAGGATGGCACACCAGGACTGTCCAGTGCAAAGACGGGCATGGAAAACTGGCCAAGGGATGTCTTCTATCTCAAAGACCATCAGCTTTTAAACAGTGCTTGTTGAAAAAGTGTTAACCTGTGGTTGTGATCTTCTTTAAAAGAGGTTTGATTAAGCATTGTTGGCATACTGATACTAGGTCTGCCCAGACAGAGGGAAGCAAAGGCTTCAATGTACTTACATACAGTCTCAAATTATGGGCAGAATCTGCCTATTTGGACCAAATGAAGACCTGCACTGCTTTAAATAATAGTAGGGTGATATTAATACATCAAAAAACTAAGCATTAAAGTTGTTATAAGCCCTCCGTGTCTGCAAAATATAAAATAAAATAATGCAAAAGAAGAAAACCTAGTGAATGGAGGATCCTGGGATATTTGAAGGTTACAGAATCATCTCCACGTTTTCACCTACCTCTAATACAGTATGTCCTTAGAAAACATCACATGTACCCATGATACCACAGTAGCTTATTTTATACTGTTTTGTGGATACCTTTCATTTGGTCTGTCACTTTATATTATCTGAGTCTATTAAAAAGTCAAAAGACAAACTGCATAATCAAAGTGATTGATCAAAGTATATAGGCAGCCCTTGCAGACTTGGTCCATTCTTCAGAAGGGGCTGCAGATGTTTTACTGGAAAATGAAGAGCTTGCTGCTGGTTTTAAATAGTAATACTTTTGGGGTTTGAAAAAGAAACACATTGTCATGCTAGAAGTTTCCTGACAGAATATCATTATTCTATGACAAATACTGTGTTTCCGCCAAGAAATTCACAGAGGAGCATTGCAGCAGCTTGCAGACCAGGGATCCCCATGTGTACATTGCTCAAATACTAGCACCATCAGTGACTCTTTACCATGTGTATGTCAGAATGAGGATTTGGCTGCTAGGAGGAATTTGTGTATGTTTTGCTTGTAAGTTTTCCACTAGTTCCAGCTGTGTCACAGCCTGGGGTCCTTGTTGCCTATGAACAATAGCTGCTGGCTTCTTCTTTCATAAAACGAAGGCATACTGTATTTTGTAGAAACTAGTTAGAGAACCAAAAATTACAGGTAAGGTAATCAAGTGTCTTCTAACTCAGATATTCTGAGGCTGTGTTCAACTGCTTTCTCTGTTACTTTCTGCATGGCTTCCATCTTGAATCTAACAATGTGTAATGTACCTGCATCTTTTGAAGAGGCTATAAAGGTCAGAAAATCACAGCAAGCAGTTAATGTTTTTGTTTGTCCATCATGTCTAACTCTGGTATTCATCTTACCAGGAAAAGTTTGTAACTATTTGTCTTTTTTAATTGTTTTCTGTGTGGTTTTTTTTAAAGCTATAGAAGGCATTCATGTTTTGTGTATCTACCACGTTTGGGAGGAGGAGGGGTCACTAGGAAGTCAAACCACATCAGGATGTGGAGGACTTGCCCAATACCAATAAGACTGTTTCCACAGTACAGGCAGTAGCTGGTAATAGTTCTCTTTGGCAACAACTTCTGATTCCCATTATTGTCTGGTAGAAGCTCTATGACTGAGGATGGTCATTTCACCTTATGCAGGTAACAGGTGGATGCCTGATAGCAATCCTGTTAAAACTGCTTCCTTTTACATCAGCTAGATTTGAATTAAGCCCTAGGATAACAGGTATTGAAAGAAGTAGTCATAATATGCCAATGAAAATAGAATCCCATCTGTCTTTTATTTGCTCTTTCATCCACACAGGAGAGTACGAGACAGTGGGAGGATTATCAGACAAGCCTCAGAGCTGTAAGTCAGTGGTACTCAAGCACTGAAATACTCCAGACTCTTCTGAAAATCTCAGTTATGAAATCAGTAGAGAAAACTTGTTGGCATGTGTATTAAGAAGGGCAGGTCGCACTCTAGGCTGACACAAACATGTTTTTGCAACTGTGGCATGTTTGTGTGAACTCTAAGAAAGCATGTGATGATTTCAAAACAGCACAGAATTGCTGCATCTAGAAGTATGAAACCTAGAGAAGTATCTATTTTTGTACCCTGTTCTAAATAAACAGTAACAGAGTCAGGGCCTCCTTCTCTGCCAAAATGAATTACCAGTGAATGTTACTCGTCATCTTCAACTTTCAAAAGTGATGTGGCCTTCTTGTTAGGACTACTCCTAGGCAAAATGATGAATCTTGAGGAAAATTCCCCACTTAATCTGTGATCCCACCCTAAAAACAGTGATCGAGGCTCTGAATATTTGCAGAGTTCTGGAAATGTGAGGCTTATGTCTTCTCTACCTGTTAACATAAGATTACTTTGAAGTGTTTTATTTTCCCTTCAAGTAACCTAATTTTTATACTCATAAATGTATTGCACATGTTCTAGAACCTCTTTTTTAAAAGTTCACAACAATTATAAACCATCATGAGAGGAAAAACAAGGAGACAATGTGTCGCAGCATAGACTTAACATTTGTCTCTGCATACAGCTGTTGTATTAAGTGGTTTTTCCTGTATTTTATCATAATAGAGACGCAATGCACAAGTATTTGTGTTTGCATCTTAGTAGTAATATATTATATATTCAACAAGATGAATAAAGTTTTTGGATGCTTTTGAGGCTCCAGAAGAGTAATACCACACACGGGTATAAATTTAAAGCTTCCTCAAATCAGGAGTATCTCTTTCGTAGGAAGAGATTATTTATTTAAAAAAAGTATGAGAACAAACCACTATAGTTATTTTCCCCTTTTCATTAGTGTAGTAATGAGGAAAATTAAGATGCAAAAAAAAAAAAAAAAAGCAGTTGCCTTTTATATGGTAAGAGGGCAAAGGGGACAGACCAAGGAAACAACCCTGAAAATGTAAGATAAACTAAGTCAGCCTGCTCTAGTTAACTCTTGCTTTTTAGCTGTTCTGTGTAATAAGGCTCCAAATCCAAACCTTGCTTTTGTCACTCATAGCTATCACATGTAGCTGAAAAGTGGGTGCAAGGTATATGACTTTTGTCATTTCATCTTCTCCACTAAATTCCTTGTCCCTCACACTGTTATGTCATTGTTTACATTACTACCAAGTGTTGCCAAGTAGGATTCCTGAAATGCATCTAGAGGGTGGAAACATGGAGTATTGCTCTTTGCATAAAAATCAGCACTGCTCAGTGTTCAATTTACTTCTGGCTTTTTGGGACACATCACCAGTGCCCTTATGTGGACCCTTAAGCATCGGTGCGGTTAGAGCATCTGCTTTGCAAGTAAGAAGTTCTCACTAGGAAAAAGCCTGTCATATTTTGGTTGACTGTACACAAGGAGTTAAATGTACCTGCCCTCCTGTGGAAACAGTTTTATCATGAGCGGGAGAGGGAATAGTCTTGTGGATTAATCACAACTGTAAAAAAAAAAAAAAAAAAAAAAAAAAAGGCAACACAGCACTGAAAAAAAATAAAATAATTTATTGTTTTTACAACTGGTATGTGAACGGATGTAATGAATTTATTTATTCTTATTTAACAGAAATACCAATTGTGCAAATTCTATATTTAAAATGTTTTGCTGTTGTCTCTGTCTCTCTTTCTCACTGTCTTTTAATTTATGCTTCAAATTTGTGTTGAAAGTACGCCTTGTGAGTTTACATAATGTATGGCACTGGTTATTTTTTAAATGTTTTTATTTAGAAAGCTTTCTGCATGAAACAGGAGTATATGTGTATACATGCGTGCACACTGTATAGATGTATATTCTTTTTCTGCTACCATCTTTTCCTTAGCGATTTTTAATTTTGTGACACCTCATGCTCAAAGCTCCTTGTTACCCTTCCCTTCCAAAATCTCTCAACTAACAAGTCACAATGCTCTGTGGACCCAAAACCACCCATACCAGCTCCTAAAAAAGTCAGACAACCGTCTTCCTTCGCACAGGTGCATGTGATTTGTGCTGGGTGCCTCAGGGATTTACCACCAAAGCTGGCTGGAGTCTTACTCTTTGCTTCAGTGGGAACAGGTTCAGGCTTGCAGTACATGAACCCACTATACGTGAATGAAGGATCTGTAAGTTGCCAGGCTGTCAAGTGAGTCTTCTGTCATGCAGCTTCTTATGTTTAAGTGAAAATACTGCAGAGAAACTCGTGTGCCTCTTTAAAAATTTAGCTGAAACAACGTATGATTTGGTTTATGAAGACTGAACCATTAAAAAAGCTACTTTTTTAGTCTTTCTTCCATTTATATACATATATAAATATGCATACATGGCTATAAAAAGTCAAAAGTCCAATTTGGAAAGCTTTGCAATGTTATATTTCATTGTATTCTAGTTCTTTGTACCACATCACACAAAGCCCGCCAAGTATGCCTTCCTAGTGTTTCTTTGAAAATAACAATATCTGTTCGCTTCCACTTCTTCTCCAGTCCAACTACTGCTAAATTCAAGGGAACTTGTATTGGATCCATTGTAAAGAAAAAAAATGCAATATAAATAACCTACAGCTTTCCTACGGTCAGTTTATTTGTCACAATACAAGTGACTTATGTAGCCACTTCAATATAAGGGCAGTAATAAAGACTGCAAATAATAACTTTCAACAGTTTGAAATAGGTCCTCTTTATCAGTGCCCCCATTCACACAAGTCAAATGCCATCTCAGCCTCTCTCCCCACTGTCTGCTGCCATCCAGGCATTACTGAAGACTGAGAGCCAGCTACAAGGTTTTACATAAAATTATGATGACCAGTGGGTGATGCTTCCTCACTGAAAACCTACTCCAAAAGTCCAAGAAATTACTAGAAGCCTTGACTTTGACGATCTCTAAGGCTGGCTTTAAACAGGATTTGTGAGAATGAAACATCAACAGTTGTGGGGTTTGTCACTGAGGAAGGCAGAGCCTATGGCAAGAGGCAAAATTAGGCTCTCTAAGCATAGACTGCAGTTTTCAGAAAAAAAAATATGCTGGTTTGAAGGGCTTGGATCCTTTTTCTAATTAAGTGATTAGTTTTACAGAGTTGCCAGAGTTCATCACTGCATTCATGCTTCTCGTTGGCAGCATTTTCAAGAGAATTTTTGCTGTGGGTACACTGATACTATCTTGTATAGTAAAGCTAGCTCAACATTCTTGTTTCAAATAATGTTGCAAATGCAGATGTTTCTGGTTTATCATGTATATCAGTAATGACTCTTAATGTTAAAGAAATTATTATGTCCTCTGCTGGCACCACAAAATGTAGCTTTAGAGTTTGGATTTTATTACAAATGCAAGTGTCAGTGATGGTGTACAAAATCTGATATGCCCCAAACATATTCGTAGTCTTCCAAGTGAGTGGTGTAGGAACTTCTCTCCAAACACACCATACCAAACATCTTGATACTGTCCCACTGCTCTGCACATTGTGGAGTTCCAGGTGGAAAACGAAACTCATAATGTCATTTTCCCTGAAAGTTGTACAGACAAGGCTCACTTCCACCTACACTAGCATTTCATAGTCCATGTTGAAACACCTACATGAACACATGTAGAATTTAACTGCAAATGCGTATTTTCTGTATGTGCATGTGTATATATAAACACATACGTGTGTGTATATGCACAAACAAATATTTGGGTCTCCATTACTCCCACTAACAAGGCAAACACAAGGCAAATAACTAAACACAAGGTTTAGTTATACCTATGTAAATTCAGAGTAACTTCAATACATCGTTTGGCTTTGCAGTAGCTGCTTCAGACATACCACTTTAATAGAGAGCATAATTTTGTTGTTTAATTTATAGGAACTGTTTTATACAACTTACCATAGGGACTGTGAAATTTTTCCATAGTTTATCCCATGAAGTATACTCATTGACCGTCAAGCATAAATGCATTGTTAAAATCCCATCAGGTAGAGGAAATAATATACTGAATTCAAGTAAGTTGGAGACAGTGTAATACTCCCATATAGCAATAAATCCATTTAATTTCTATTGCCAGGTCATCTGCCTAGCATAAGATGAAACAAGAGAGATATTGTAGGGAAGACTAAGGGAAAGCACAAGGTTTGAGTTTGCTTAGTTTATTTCATGTGCCTCTTCATATACTTTACTGGTGTCAGCGTATTCTGTAAAATGTCACTTTGTGCATTACAGAACTCTTGGCTGACATACCAGTACCCTATCAGAAACCAACATGTGTCACAAAAGTTCTTTTCATTCTAGTATGTGTCTAATCAAAGAGAGTTAACATTTTTAGAGCACTACTATGTCAGCCAGTTTACATCATAAATATGTTATGCAAAATATAAATTCATTTGAAATGAACTGTACAAGGTCTACAGTGTACTATGATACATTAAAGGCCAATATTTTATTTTGTAAACTATTACATATGTATAATTTACCAGTTGTAATCTTAAAACATTTGATTCTGTGATTTCAGTAGAAGTAATAAATATAAACTGTATCATAGGTCCAAAATATTTGTCCTATATGGTATATTGTTGGGCTACTGTTTGCCATTTGTGCCCCACCAGACACAGAGGAGCATAAAGAGATTGAGCTCATCCCTATATTAAGGCATCAATGTTCTTTCAATACGTAAACACTGCACTTCAGCTATGGTGGGGTGGAGTTTTTCTGAGTGATGAAATATATCAGGAAAGACCAGAAAGCGACATTTGGTGCCTCTCCAGAGCCTTACGCAAAGTTCCTGTTTGCTGCAGTGGAGAAAGATGGTAAATATCATATAAACTGATCTAAGAACAGTAAAAACCTGCCAGAGCAGATAATGGCAGAGCACAATGCGTGCAGGTGTGCAGGTACAGCATATGTGTCTAAGGAACAAGAGCAGTAACTAGAGGATTGGGCTGGTGAGACAGAGCTAAATACACACTTCACCCCAGTGAAGGGTGGCTCTTGAGATCAGTTATTACCAAGATTTGCTTTTCTAATTGAACTGTATTGTTATGCTTTATAATTCACCTTTCATGCTGGTTTGGACAGGACAAGAGGGAATGGCCTCAAGCTCCACCAGGGGAGGTTCAGGGTTGACATCAGGAAAAAATATTTCACGGAAAGGGTCATTGGGCACTGGCAGAGGCTGCCCAGGGAGGTGGTCGAGTCACCTTCTCTACAGGTGTTTAAAGGACACGTGGATGAGGTGCTGAGGGACATGGTTTAGTGATTGATGGGAATGGTTGGACTCGATGATCCAGTGGGTCGTTTCCAACCTAGTGATTCTATGATTTCTTACTTATCCTTTCTCATTCCACAACACTTAAGTTGGAGATTTTTTTGTTCCCAAAAATGATGCTTCCTTTCCAAAAGTGAGAGCAAACTTATCCTGTTTAAATCTTACGCCACGTGTGTGTCTAATGTGGCATTTTTAAGAATTTTGCATTTTGCCTTTTTTTAATGTGTTTTCCCTTTATTTTGTTTTACAAATTATAAATGAAATTTGTTCTTATTTACAAAACCAACTTATATATACCTAGGAATAACTTATCTTTCTAGGTTCAAACAACAGCAGGGAAGCTTTACAGAGCTGACACTAACTATAGAGAAGTACAAAGTCTTCAGAAAAATATGCCCTGGTGAGGTTTGCAAATGTAAATCCTGCCCTAGCTGAGCCAGTGACCACAGAAGGGCCATACGCATATTTTAGCGCACATAAAGTGTACATCCTTGCAAAAAAAATGTGCAAATTGCCTTCAATTGGCAATCCAGCAGAAGCCCATTAGAAACAAACCCCGTGCAGCCATAAAGCCATGAAGGTACCCCAGGGAAACATCTGCTTGGTAGGCAGGAAGGCACTGGGGTAGTGAACACCACTATAGTCCCATAGTGCCTGAGAGCATCAGGTAACTCACATCTTGAAATAGTTGAAAGCTGGCAGCTGGCCACCTAGGCAATTGCTTAGAGGGCAGCTACCCAACGGGTTGGCAAACAAGCTTAGTTACCTAGTAAAGGTGGTCTGTAACTAAAGGGTAATGAAAATTATACTGGAAACTTTCAGAGCACTTTAAAGTGGTCAATTTAAGACCGGGCTCTGCCCACTGGAAGTGGTCCTTTGCTGAAGGCCTTGCTGTGCTAGGGCTGGTTTTGTCCAGAAAAAACAGTGTTAGATGCATTCTGTGTGGGCTGGAAGGAATGTTTTCACACAGATATTTATGTGGCATGCTAAGATCTGACAGCCATCCAGAGGGGTTTCGGCCAATATTTCATTTTAAATATATGCTGCACACAACCAAATAAAAGCACGTGAAATAGCACTGCTTCTATGGGGTAACTCAAATGGCAGAGCAGCCGCAGATAGACACAGATTCCGTATGGTAAACCAGTGGCTACAGAGGTATAGGTTCTTTTGACAGGAATTTGAGCTATGAAAGGATTTAGGGGGAAATTACCAACCAGTCTGGCATTCAAATGCCAAAATACACACTCAAACTCTTGGCCATACAGGCACGCTGTAATGTTCTTCAGCTTCAATTCAAAGGGAGAAGGGAAGTTGCAGGACTTTTCTGAAAACCTCAGTCTCTTCATGTATGCAGGAAATCACCGTCAAAGCACTAGCCCTTCGTCAGGTTAAAACAGAACAGCGAACCGTAGTATTATAAATGAAGAACCTCAGAGGAGAAGAGGAAGAACCAAAGGATATTTTGTTTCCCTCTCCATCAGAGTAATTATCATTCAGGGATAAGTTAATTGCGCAGTTTTGGCTACTTTTTTTTTCCCCCAAAAAAAATAGTTTCTTAAGGCAAGGCAGAAGCAGAACCTAAAACAAGTTGTGAGGTTACCGTCGAACAGCTTTGCCTCCAAAGGGCCTCTGTCAGCCTGAGCCTGCTGAGGCCCCTTCCAGTACGGCTCCACTCTTGAGCGTGCACCTTCTACCCTCAGAGCCATTTCCTTTGGCCGCATTCATAACGTTTATTTAAATCATCACCTGGTTTGCTTTCAGAGCTAGGCACTTTGATAGAAATACATAATGAGGATGCTAAAGACCAAGATTAGGAAAAAACAACACAAGGGGCCAAGAAAAAAAAATTAGAAGATGCAGTTTCTTCTCTTTTACAACTACAAAAGAAAAAAAGAAGGAGAAAAGCTCCATGAAGGAAGAGTATCTATGAACAGCATGTCTTCTATCTTCAATCTGCATTTAACCTATAACCAAGTAACATCCAAAAACTTTGGAAAACCCAGAGAATTAATTTTTATCCTCCAGAAATCCATGTATTAGGGTAAACTTTAAAGTATAAAGCAGAACAGCTAAAAAAAAGAGGATGCAGAGGAAAAAAATGCTTCACTTCTCAGTTAGTTACAGCAAGGAACAAGAAGTAACAAAGAAGGGAGCTTGGACAGCTTAGGATAATTTCATACATCTGTAAGGAACAAAAAAAAATTGAGTCTATAAGGTTAAATACAGATTTCCACTAGAACTAGTAGCCAAAGAAGACTTCATAGCCCAATTATTTATGAGAATGTGGATATTGTTAGCAAAAAAAAAATTAAGATTCCAGCCCAGAAAACTTAATCATTTTAACTTCAAAATAAAGTCTTACTGATTTATTTAATTAAGTATGCCAGAAGATTCCTACTCTTGCATGGAAGCAATTGGACCTGTAGCAGAATACCAGAAAGTTTCTTTGATACCTTTGCTCAGTTCCATAAGTTCAACTATGGAAAAAGCACCTCACAGAGAGGGGATTTAGACTTAAGCTTGATTAACAAATAGCCCAAAGGGCTGTTGTGTCCTTGCACAAGAGAAAGCTGCTTGGTGAACAAAATGGATTGTGGGACCACTTCTCCTCTATGCAGGCACAGAGTAAGGGTCCCAGCTGAAGATGCATCATGACCATGGGTTGCAAAGGCTTGAGGTACAGTCTCATAAGTACTGACCCCAGAAACTTGTGCAAATGAAGGGATAAAGCCTGCCTGGGAACCAGTGTTCAAGCAGGGGTATGAGTCCAATTCACCTGACCAGTAAAGATTTGATGAGGAAACAAATAGCTTGGCCATTTGGGACACATCACAAAGCACCAAAGGAAAGTAGCTAGATGTCCTTAGTATGGCAGGGATAGAGTTAATTTTCTTCATTTTCTCATACTGGCCTGCCAAGAAGAGGGCAGGGAGCGTACAAGAAGCTGGTAGAGCACACAGCCGGGACAGATGACACAGGCAAGATGACAAGGGGATATTTGATATCATGTCTCACCACGCTCAGTATAAAACTGGGGAAGTTAGCTGGGGCATGGGAGTTGCTGTTTGGGAACAGGCTGTGCATTGGTTTGTGGGTGGTGAGTGATTGCACTCTGCATTACTTACTTTGTGTATTCTTTGATTATTATTTTTTTTTCTCTTCCTTTTCTGTTCTATTAGACTGTCTTTATCCCAACCCATAAGTTTTACCTTTGTCTTTCCAATTCTCTTCTCCATCCCACCAGAGGGAAGGAGTAAGTGAAGTACTTAGTTGCTGGCTGGAGCTAAATCACTACACTAGAGGACCACAGAAACTACAGCAGTATCCATATGGCAATAGACGGAGGTTATTTTAGCAGTGTGAAATGTTTTCTGATTCCAAAAGCACACAAAAAAGTACCAAAGCAATTTGCCAGTGACAATAACGTGTGGTGTAATGTTGAGGATGAAAAACCTTCAGCTGGGTTTGACCCAGCATAAACCACCCCTGAGTCTGCTCCAGTAGTGTTGAGTGTTAGCCAACTGTATCTGGGCTTTTAATCTGAATAGTATCCGTCATTTGAATATAGATAAATATTAAGTTATGTCTACACTTAGGACATAGTCTTAGTGTTGACTTAAAATGTAGCTCACATTTCTAAATCATTTCAGTGAATTTGTAAATCACATCCTTAAAGCTTTTGAAAAACATATATTTTTTTTCAGTCTGCTATTTAACACCATAGTGCGATTCCAGCCAAGCCCTGAAATCCCATGCAAGGCAGATTATGTTCAGTTCTCTGGCTGTCTACATATTTTCCTCCCCTGTGTACCTTACAAGCCAATGCCTGAATATAGCCTAAAAGTGTATCCTTAGCATACACCCAAGAGACCACATTCAGTATCCTGTCACCCATCATATTGAACTGGTTGATTCTACAATGATTGTTAATAAAAACATTATTTTAAAAATGTCTCTTTACTTAAAGCCTCTTTTTTTTTTAATGTTATAGTAGTCATGGCAACTTCTTCCTGCCACCTATGCTGCCAAAAGCCACAATCCATCTATGAAAAACCTCCTCCATCCAAACACATTTTTCAGTGGACAGCAGCATTCCCTGGCTAAAGCACGCTCTTCCCTTCTGGCAAATTGGAAGCCAAACAAAATCTATAACAAATGTGGACTCAGAGTGAGGAATTAAGTGAAATCCTTACAAATGACTTGGTATTTTTACATGATATGCAAGAAAAAAAGAAAAAAAATAAAACCTCTTGGGGAAGGGGGGGTGGGAGAGAAAATGGGGGCCACCATCCAGGGCTGTTCAATGAAAGAAAATGTTTCCCTTTCTTAGAATGCACACTTGGGATTAAAACCCTCTTGAAAGTCTTGGCATAATAGTAATTAAAAAAATTGGAGAGTTATTTCCCCTTCCCTCTTAGCTTTATTTTACCATAGAGGTCAATGGCAGAATTTCTTAAGTCTAGTGTATTTCCTGCATGATGATCAAAGTTTGCTTTATGAATTTGAAAATAAAATGTTCCTATTCTTAGCTAGTACCAAAACTCTGCTTGTATGAGCAGGCCTTTCTGGTCTTGACACAAAATAATTCTTAAGGTTCCCATTTGACAACATGGTAAAGCTCTTAGAAAGGTTTTACTATTATTTTTGTGGACTGTATTTATAAATACTATTTTCCCTGCCTAGGCTTAATTCCAATGCACAGTTACATGGAGCTTGCTTGTCTTTCCCTTGCACCGTTGGCTATGACCTTTTACCCACTCAGTAAATAATTAGCACATTTTCCAGCAGATAGCTGGATGATTTCATGCTCTTTTATTATGAGAAAACTTTGTAACAGCCCACTTGAGTAAACAGTTTGACGTGCTGTTCTTTTGAATACAAATGTACAATAATACAAAAAAATGTAACAAACCAAGAATCATGATAACAATGGCATAAACATCCACTTATAAGGACTTCTAGACTGAATTAGGAAGTTTTATTGAAATGCAACACAACCATCATGACACAAGTCACTTTGACATTTCTGGCTGCATATGAGAAGATGATAAGGCTGAAGTTCCAGTACTAATTAGGCACTGCACACATTGTGATCATTAATCATTTCTACCACAGTAACTTCAGACTGCAGGATATTTTGCGAACAAAATGCAGAAACATAGTATAGACAGTATTAGCACCCAGATGTACATACAGTACACAAGCCCGAAATTATGAAAATTAGAGGGGGAGGAAAAGTAACAGCAGAGAGGTCCAGTCCAAAACTCAGGCCAATATTACCACAGGTTTGCTTCCATGGTCAGCGACAGGACTAAATCACCTAGTATTCTGTGTTAATGCACTGCTGAAAAAACTTTTTGTCCCCATGAAACACCTACCTTACCAAGATTTTTGCCTTCAGAATTTTCACTGCCTTCTATTATACAATAAACATAGAAAGCTGTTACAATAGCACTTCAGAGTGTTTAAAAATCCCTTCTCATTGGTCAGCTCAATGGCAGGAGTCTTCAAGTGGTCCCCTCACACATGTTCTGAGTGTGAAAGTGAGTTGTATGGCTAATGGTAGAGTTACATGAGTCCTCTCCGCAGAGTAGTTCCAAAAAAAGAGAAGGCTGGGATGTCTGCCCCCTGCTTTTGTCTACAGTTCCCAAACTTGAGCCAGCATGCATTGTAGCAACAGGAGAATAAAAAGAAATGAGAAAGGCAATGCATATATGATGATGCCACAAAATAAAATGAAGTTTGCATCTCCAGAGATTCACTGATCAATTTGTTGCTTGGATTTTCTCCCAAAGATGTTACTCTGAGTTGATCCAGGACTAAGCTACCTAAAAGAGTCACTATTCAGAGCATAATCCTAATCAAATATTCTCAAGTTTCCCTTAACTGTGAAGTCGAGCTGCAAGATCTCTGAATTTTTCTGTGGTGGTCAAACAAAGTGCTGACAAAAAAAGAGGCACCAGAAGATTTCCTTACCTGTTTCTCAGCTGAAGCAACTGGAAGATATAAAAGTCTAATTATCCTTTTTTAAGTCACACAGTGAGCAGAAGCACAGCCAGGAACGAACTGTGGGCTTCCAGACTCCAAAATAATGACATAAAACAACTGTTCCTCTTTTTACCAGGACTTTTTACAGCTGCTTTCAGCATCAGCTTGACATTCTCGGGTTTGGTTTGTTTTTTTTTTTAATTCAAGTCTCCTCTTGAAGCTGCATCCACATGAGCTGTTCCTCATTGCAGACAGGAGCGCTGCTGGTCTTGCCTGCAGCAGTTCTTGAAGTGCATTTAATTAGCCAGCCCAGGCATCTTTGCTAACTGACAGAGAAAACCAGGCACTTGAAAGGTATCCTAGCTGTGGCTTTTGTAATTGACCTTCGGATACAAAGCTGTGCCCCACAGGCTCTTGTTTCACTCCATTGTCTATAAAGGGGGGAGTGTCTAGGTTAATAGATGTGGAGAAGACTTCCACTTGTGACCAGATAAATCCACCCCTGGCCTCAAACTGCTCTTTATGGTACAATGGTTGACTTCTGTGCAAGTTGGTCTACAAAGACAAACGCTGCTGTCATAAATCATTGCAGTGGCATGTAGTCTGTCAAGTGTATTACATTGTTCCTCTTATTCTTTTTTTTAGTTTAAATACCTAAAACTGTAGCAACTGTTTCATAGTCTTTCCAAAATTTAAAAAAAAAATAATCTGAAACTGGGGAGGAGTTTCCTCTCATGGACATTTGAATCTGCCTCTGGAACAGTCTTTACAGGTGCCTTTTAGATTCAACAGAGAGAAAATTGGCACTTCACACATGCTATTCATTTCACCCTACAGTAGATGTCCATAATAGGTTCGATGAATTGCACATTGCACAAATTATATGTGTATTTCTTTCCAGTGACAAAGGGACACAGAGTTCAGATGTAGACAGCTACAGTGCAGATGTCTGAAGCTGAGTGAGATGAATCTCATTCCAGGTCTCAGAAGGGCCGAGAGTGCTTGGGAGCAGTATCCTGTTTCCAAAGAGTTTTGAAGTAAAAACTCAGTTCCAAATGGCTATAAGTCTTTCCAAAAATTGACTGGATGAAGTCAGGTTTGTTCTGCAGCGTATTTTTTCACTGAGCTTCCATTGTGAGAATTAGTTATGTTCCAGTTCAGATTCTCTTCCTCCCTATCACCCCTCCCCATTCCATCCTCCAGCTCTTACTTCATTGCAAAGTTATGTTTAAGCTTATGCAAGAAATTTTACATCCTCTTTGGTAAAGAAAATATCTGCACTGATTTCAAAACCCCTCAAAATGTGAAGTTTATACATACTGCAATGATAGTCAAAAATTGCTTTGCATCCTTCTAACCACTAATTATCTTCCTGTGGAGCGATCTAATTTTTTTTTGTTATGATTTATTTGCAGAATTTTTTACTAATAAAAAGTTGTTTAAAATCAAATTATGAAGGCCTTGGAGAGGCACGAAGTTATTTGTTTCACTTAGCCTTAATATACAGTATTAGACTTGTATGATGCCTCAGCCCATTTTAAAAGAAAGTAAGTTCTTTTCTCCCAGCACGGTGCCCGAGTAATTCAAAATCACTCGGACATATAGGTGTACACTATATCTTTTAATAAATAAGATGCATGCCATTAAAACACTGGATTCAAACGGTTACACTGGATGCAAATGATGCCTAATGATGCCTGGAGTCACACCCAAAATCAAACCAAAACCACCCATTGCTGCCCTGCTGCAGCCGCATGCGTTGAAAAGGGAAAAGGAGAAAAAATAGGAAAGAATAAAAGAGTTACAAGAGACACACAATTGCAAGAGATGGGAGATAGTTACAACCTTAGGAGCTCCATATGTAGCAGCACCGTGTCTCTGGCAGGTCCAGAAGATGGTGGGTGGCCACACACAACGCACAAACACGAGACAAGACAGAGAGAGAGAGTTGCAGAGAGGGAAAACAGACAAACAGAGAGGACAGACAAATAGAGACAAGACAAACACAAACAGAGTTGCGCAGAGAGTTGCGGGGAGCGCTTTAGGCCTTCACAGGGGTTTTTAAACTCTCTGTCCCCACCTCTCACTTGATCAGGTTTGGAGGAGAGGTAACAGGCTCATGTATGTCCCTTCTCCCTAGACAAGTCCAGAGATGCTCTCCAGCACTTCCAGCCTTGCCACTGAGGCCGGGGTCCATACACCTGCTTTGAGCCATTCAACTCATGACAGGCCAGGTCCACACATATGACACTACAGACCTTGTAAAGTTAATTATTGAGTTAAGTATCAGTACCGCCTGTTACAACTTAGTGTTCCTATTACACATGTAATCTTGGTAAGCCTTCTGTTTCAACAAGCTGTGACAATGAGATCCAAAATGGAACTGTGAAATCTATGAAACCACTGTGGTGGCTTTGAACACCGTGTGTTGTGCAGAATCTCCTACTTAGCAATGAGCACATCACATTCCTGTGCTACAAGTACAAAAAGAAGCCAGCTCCTCATCCACTCATTGTGTGTATACTTCCATTGTCTCTTCTCTTTTTTTGGCTTCTTTACCCTATGGTGAATAAATATAATCAAGCCGGCTGGTGCTTTGAAGTCTGTGCACAGTTTTTCCACAGGTGCCACCAAATTCTATTATACTCTCCAGCTCATTCCTTGAAGAAAACTCTGGCAAGTTTCTTTTTGTGATTATAACCAAATAGTGGTTACAATACAACCATTTTATAGACAAATTGCTATGTGACACTGAGTTGTAAATAAAAAAAAAAAAGAAGAAGAAAGGAAAAACCCTCCTCAGACGTAAAACCTTGACTCCCTTTTCTGAGCTGAAAAGTTGATTTAAATTCCTTTAATTTCATGAGTACATAGAGTTATGGAGAGCTCAACGCTTCCTGTGCATGAATTCTGGTTGTGGCAGTAAGGCAAACGTGAGCAAAATACTGAAGACTTGTTGAGGGGACAAGCTTTGGAGAATGTGGTGAAAGATTTTGTATCCATGCAGACTTTACTCTGCTGGATTCCCAGTACACCTCTTCTAGTTCCTGGGAAGTTTCTTCTCATCTCATTTCTTCTCTAGCTGTAGGCTTACAGACAACTGCATTTAAAAGAGAAAACTCATAATACAAAAGGATCAAACATTTGTGAAAGGCACAAGGTTTCTCAACTCCTTCTGGTGCCTAAATGATTTCTGCTGTAAGCAAAGGTGATGTTTTTTCACTTGCATTGTTTATTATTTACATGTGGTATTCAATTAAAATTATGAAACTGAAGCCATATCAAAAAAATACTCATAGAATGTGAGGATTCCTTCTCCAACACTTCTTCTGAACAGTCTCATCTTTAGAGTTTACTTAAATTAGATCCCATGACTGTGTTTTCAGAGGTTATAAATATGAAAGGGATTTTATGGAAGGTGATTAGTAGAAACATGTCTTGTTCTTCCCATCACAAACCAACTAAGCTAATTTACAAATTTAAAAAGTAGTGACAATAGACCAGATCTTCCCCTTGCTAACACTTGTTATTCCATACAAGTCTGTGGGCATTGATGGAATGAGTCCACATTGCGCTCACATAAATAAAAGCACTTCTGGCTCAATAAGCACAGATTTACAAAGGTCAATATACAGCAATAGCATCAGTAGCTCCAAGAGAAACAAATATTTTAACTGCAGTGCCTATTTTCCGAGTAGTTCTAACAGGTTTGCACTGCTCACCAAATGTCACAGCGTCATGTTCACAAAAATACCAGTGCTTTCATGTGGGTCTAAAAGAGTAATATTTACAGTACAAAGTTTATCTGAGTGTTTGTCCTCAATATTCCTGTTGGTCTAACATAGAATTATCTAAGATGACTCCTATTTTTGCACACAAAATTACATAATTAAGCTAGTGAACTATTTCTTTGCATTTTATTAGTAAATTTTATGTTTGTATATATGTGTGTGTTACTAAAGGTTGTTTAGTGCCATCTTTTGGGTGGTCCTAACACTACAGAACAGCTTAAATGAATTACACATTTGCTGTCATTCACATGGCTAAGACGCTATGTGTTACTAGTTCCGCAAACTTGTTTCTAAAGAATTTGGGGGTTTTATCCTAGATTACAGCTTTCCATAAAATTTTGCTTTCTAATGTGTATGAACTTTCTAAATAACAAACAGGCAGGGATGAAGGGGGCTGCAGTGGTTTCAGGCTGTGCAAGTCAGGGGTGCTGGAGCAGGGATGCTATTTACGAGAGTCAGACCAACCTGCCAGAATCAGTGAAATGAAGGCAATGAGAACAACTGATGACAGCAGGTGTAATTTATGCCATAGAGGCAGATAGATGATGACTAGCTGGATAAGAAATTACAGACTTAAGCACCTCTATCTTGGCACGAGGCTGTTGTGGAGCTGCTGGGGATGGGAAGTGCCCGCATCAATCTCATACCAATTTTCAGAACTGAAGAGAAAATGTGTTGAAGGAGCCTTGCCCACAGTAGCTCTGTGAAATAGGACAGATATGCCAGGGTCCTCTAGTGCAGATATACACATGCATGTTCATAAAATCAATGAAATTTCACCCTCTGCTTATACCATTTGGTTCATAATAATTGCAGATTACTTTGATAGGTAGCAGACACCTGAGTAAAAGCTCAAGTCTTCTGCACTATTTTTTTTTTATTTTTCAGGAGAATTTATTTTAAAGGGCATGTGCCTTTAATTATAACAATTCTCCTTCCAGCATCAAAATGCTTTCAGCCCTTCTCATAGCCACAGTTACATGAAGACCATACACAGATGACAAAGAAACTAAATGCTGGATAAATTGTTGGGAGTATTTCTGTGCTGCATAACGAAATCCCCCAGCCCTTTCCTAGCACACAAATCCCCAACAGCAAAATATTTTCCTGTTTAGAAACACTATTTTTTTCCAATTTTGGCCAATGTTCGTGCTATTTTATAAGATAATTATATATGTATCCCGGTCACGCCCTCTATCAACAAATTTCTTTCTTCTGACTCCTAACATTAAGACCAACAGCAAATCATTAAATTATGTTTATAGTCTGTCTTTATTCCGTATTCCCTGCTAGTTCTAAAAACAGATCATATGCCAAAAGCAAACAAACAAAAAAAAACCAAGCATCAAAAAATCCAACTTAATGCCTGATGTGTTAGTTATGTGTAAGTGAACAGAATTAAAAGCATACATGAAATACTATGCCCATGGTACCTGGCGTGTGGTAACTAACAACCAAATCTAGCCATAAAACCTTACTTTTTCCACAGACAGTCTAAACCAAGATTAGATTAAAATGTCCCTTTGAAAAGGTTGGTTTTGTCTTAGGCAAGAGCAAATTCAGTGTAGTAAAGCAGGCAATGCCTTCAGCTGGGTTTCCTTTTCCCTCAATGAGGTAAGAGGCCCTCCTACCTCTTATCCCATTCTACCCCAGAACAAACTATTTGTTTCCTATAGCAAAGCCTAATTTCACATGTGCTGAGGAGAGCACAGGGCTTGGAGGTGGCTGGGCTTTGGATATCCCCTTGTCAGCAATATAGGCCCACAAAGAGCAGGTCAAGCTTTATACTCTGCTCCCTAACTAAACGTCCCAGAGACAGCCCAGACAAAGCCAAAGGAATTACTCATGTGTGGAACAGTATTTATTGTAGATATTTACAGCACTTGGCCTTGAAGTCTAGAGCACCAGCTGATCCTTTTTTGCTAGCTGTTATGCTTGAAATAACATATGCAAACACTGCAAATTTTTAGACAAGGCAGCCTCCCCAACAAAATGCTGATGTCTGCAATTAAACTTATCTCTGTGTGGAAATGTTCCCCAGGCACTGCTTCCTAGGCCAAGTACTTGTTGGAGGCTTTATGGAGGTGTGAGAAGGTTTGCATTCCCCTACTCTTGGATAATCAAAGACTGCTTTCAGGCTTGTTTGGATGTTGAAACAAGCCCAAGCAGGGAGTTTATGCACGTATGGTTTGTAGCATTCTAGGGACGTGAGCCCGTAATCATGGAATCATAGAATCATAGAATCTCTAGGATGGAAAAGACCTTTGAGATTATTGAGTTCAAACACACCTGTCCGCTACTAAATCATATGCCTAAGCACTTCATCTACCAGTCTTTTAAATACTTCTAGGGATGGTGACTCAAGCACCTCCCTGGGCAGCCTGTTCCACTGCCCAATAACCCTTTCAGTGAAGAAGTTTTTCCTGATGTCTAGTCTGAACCTCCCCTGGCACGACTTGAGGCCATTCCCTCTCATCCTATCACCTATCACTTGGCACCTATCACAACCTCTTTACAGGCAATTGTAGACAGTGATAAGGTCTCTCCTCAGCCTCCTTTTCTCAAGGCTAAACAACCCCAGTTCCCTCAGCCAGTCCTCATAAGACTTGCTCTCCAGTGCCCTCACAAACTTCGTTGCTATTCTCTGCACATGCTCCAGAACCTCAGTGTCTTTCCTGTAGTGAGGGGCCCAAAACTTAACACAATATTTGAGATGCGGCCTCACCAGTGCCGAGTATAGGGGCACTTCCTTGGTCCTGCTGGCCACACTGTTTGTGATACAAGCCAAGATGCTACTTGCCTTCTTGGCCACCTGGGCACATTGCTGACTCATATTCAGCTAGCTGTCAACCAACACCTCCAGGTCCTTCTCTGGACCTTCTCTGCCAGGCAGCTTTCTAGCTACTCTTCACCAAGCCTGTAAGGGGGTTGTTGTGTCACAAGGGGTTGATGTGTCCCAAGTGCAGGACTCTGCACTTGGCCTTGTTAAACCTCATCCCATTGGCCTCAGCCCATTGATCCAGCCTGTCCAGATCCCTCTGTAGAGCCTCCGTACCCCAAGCACATTGACACTTCCTCCCAGCTTAGTGTCATCCATGAACACAACTGGACCCAGCGCTAAGCCCTGGGGAACACCACTTTACTGGTCTCCAACTTGATTTGACACCATTCACCACAACTCTGGGCCCAGCCATCCAGTTTCTAACCCAGCAGAGGGTGCGCCTGTCCAGGACAGTGGCTGCCAGTTTCTCAAGCAGAATACTGTGAGATACTGTGTCAAAGGCCTTAATGAAGTCCAAGTACACTACAACCACAGCCTTTCCCTCATCCATTAAGCGGGCACCCTTCTCATAGAAGATCAGATTAGTTTGGCAGGACCTGCCTTTCATAACCCATGTTGACTGGGCCTGATCACCCAGTTGTCCTGCAACAGCACTCAAGATGACTTGCTCCCCAACCTTCCCCAGGACCAAGGTTAGCTTGACAGCCCTGTAGTTCCCTACATCCTCTCGCCAACCGTTCTTGTAAACAGGTATCACATTTGCTAATCTCCACTCAAATGGAACTTTCCCAGTCAGCCAGGACTGCTGGTAGATGATGGAAAGGGGTTTAGTGAGCACCTCTGCCAGCTCCCTTAATACCCTCGGGTGGATCCCATCTGGCCCTATAGACTTGTGAGTGTCTAGTTGGCCAAGCAGGTCTCTAATCACTTTCTCTTGGATCACTGGTGCTTTGTTCTGCTCTCTCTCCCTGTCTTCTGGCTCAGGAGGCTGAATACCCAGAGAAAGTCTTACCTTACTATTGAAGACTGAGGCAAAGAAGGCATTAAGTACCTCAGTCTTATCCTAATACTTTGTTACTATTGTTCCCCCTGCATCCAGCAAAAGGATGGATATTCTCCTTGACTCTCTTTGTGTTGTTAATATATTTGTATAAACATTTTTTTTATCTTTCACAGAATTGGACAATTTAAGTTCTAGTTGAGCTTTAGTCATTTTGATTTTCTTTCTTCATGATCTCACTTCATCCTTGTAGTTCTCCTGAGATGCCTGCCCCTTCTTCCAAAGCTCATACTTTCCTCTTTTTTCCAAGGTCCACCCAAAGCTCCCTGCTCAGCCAAGCTGCTTTTCTTCCTCGCTGGCTTGTTTTTTGGCACACAGGGATAGCCTGCTCTTGCTTGTCAGGTTCTTAAAGAGCATCCAGCCCTCTTGGGCTCCTTTGCACTTTAGGACTTTATCAACCAGCTTTCTGAACAGTCCAAAGTTCACCCTCCAGAAGTCCAAGACAGTCATTCTGCTGACCCCCCTCCTTACTTCTCCTAGAACTGAAAATTCCATCATCTCATGATCACGGTTCCCCAGGCATTCTACAACCATCACATCTCCCACAAGACCTCCTCTGTTCACAAACAACAGGTCCAGACAGACACTTTCCCCAGTCAGCTCGCTCACCAATTGTGTCAAGAAGTTGTCTTCCACACACTCCAGGAACCTCCCAGACTGTTCCCTTTTGGCTGTATTACATTTCCAGCAGACATCTGGTAAGGTGAAGTCTCCCACAAGGACAAGGGCTAGCGATAGCGAGACTTATCCCAGTTGCTTGAAGAATATATCATCAGCTGTCTTCCTGGCTGGGTGGTCTATAGCCGACTCCTATGAGACATCTGCCTTATCGAGCGTTCCGCTGATTTTTACAAATAGTCAACCCTATCTTCACCATCACTGAGCTCAAGACAATCAAAACACTCTCTAACAAAGAGGGTTATGCCACCACCTCTCCTTCCTTGCCTACCCCACCTAAGGAGTTTATAGCCAACCATGGCAGTGCTCCAGTTGTGCAAGTCATCCCACCATTTTTCTGTGATGGTAACTATATCACAGTTCTCTTGACACACAATGACTTCTAGTTCCTCCTGTTTGTTACCCATGCTGTGTGCATTGGTGTAGATGCACTTCAGTTGGGCTATTGATCCCACTACACTCCTGAAAGGAATAGTTTTAATTCCTAAGTGACTAGCCACTGTAGTTTCTAACCCACCAATAAACTGCTGCCACTTCAAGAGCTACCCTCTACTTCTCTGAGGTGGCAGACCAAAGGAGCTCACTGGCACACCACCCTTCAGACACTGGAGTGACGTTCCCAGGCTTTTTTCTATCAAGCTTGGGTTTGCTGCCCTACCCCTTCATATCTAGTTTAAAGCTCTACTGATGAGCCCTGCTTCTCAGTAAGCATCCTTTTGCGCCCTGGGGACAAGTGTACTCCATCCTTTGTCAGCAAGTCTAGCGTTGTGTGGGCCAACCCCAAAGTTTTGCTCCTCACACCAGGTTTGGAGCCAGGTATCTATTTCCTGGTTCTTCCTACTTCTTCCCTCATCATTCCCTGTAACAGGAATAACAGAGAACACTACCTGTGCAGCCGATCACTTCACCATTCATTCCAAAGCCCTGAAGTCCCTTTTAATTGTCCTCAGATTTCTTGTTAGGTTTTCATTACCACCTCCTTGGGAAATCAATAGTGGATAATAATCCATGGATCTGACCACAGTTGGAAGTTTTCTTTCCATATCTCTAACTGAGACCCCAGGCAGGCAACAGACTTCACTATGTAATGGGTCTGGTCTATATATCGGGCCTTCTGTTCCCTTCAGAGGGGAGTCCCCCATTACAACGACCCATCTTTTCTTCTTTAGAGAAGTCATTTTGATGGGTGGCTTAGGGTGTCTTAACCAAGGGAATGTTTCTAGACTACTAGACCTATCATCCTCGTTAAAGTTGGGTTCCACTTGCAGAGCTTCATCTCTGTTGTGCAAGGGAAACTGCGAGGCTGAGGATGACACAGGAGAGACACACCTGCTGCTCTGAGCAGAAGCCTGCTGCCATTCCCCTCCATCTCCTAAATTTCTCTCTTCAGCTGAATGGAGAGAGGATGGGGTGTCCTCTGTTACACAAGGCATGCCTGCCTGTTGGATCCGAGACAGAGAGCACAGGGTCTTGTTCCAGTGATCAGTCTCCCTCACATTCCCTGATGATCCTCAGCCTCCTCACCACCACCCTGAGTTCTGCCACCAAGTGGAGGAGATCCTCCACCCAAGCACAACACCCAGAAGTGAATTCCCCACTGGTGCCTGATACCAGTGCAAGAGCAGGGTATGCCTTGCAGCCTAACATCTGGGGGGCAACATGCACCCACTGAGGCTGTCTGGGAGGCTGCATCAGTTACAGCCAGTGCAGAGTTCCATCCCATCGATGCTTCCAGGAATGCCCCCTCCAAGTCAGCTACCCACATGCAAGATGCTGCTTCTGAGAGTCAGGAGCCACCAGCCTCTAGCTTCCTTTAGGGCTTCCCTCACTCCAGGGACCATTTTTCTGTCTCAATCTAATGCACAGCTGCAGAACTTACCATCCTTGCCACCAATTTTCACCCACTGAGCATGGGTAAAGGTACTTCCTTCATCAATGTATCCCTTCCTTTCCTGAGGTAGGAGATAGATGTGTGTAATTCAGTTCAGAAATTCATTGAGTTTAATTTTACAGCCCTTGTGCCCTTTGACTCCATCCCTCCTGCTGGAAAGCAGGTCTACCCATGTGCACCTACAGCAGGCATTATCATGGAACTGCACCCACAAGAGGCCACATAGGCTATAGATGCAGCTGTCTCCAACATGAATAATCCAGTCTCTTTTCATTGGCACTAATAGTTACATGTCTGGCTTGTGGACAGCCATCATTTATATTGCTTACATCTAGAGCTTTTGGTACTTCTCACATCAGAACTGTACAATCAGATGATCTAATGAGATTTAAAATAATACAAAACACATTTCCACAATTCTTTGCAGAGTTGCAGTAGTCAAGAAGGACTGCACTGTGCTAACAAAGTGGCAGGTGTGTGCTGGGATGCTGCGGTAAACCAAAGCTAAGAAGAGACTTCCAGCCACACAGATCAAAGCCCTCAAATGTAAAAGAGACACTCAAAGGACATGAAGTCAATGGGCCTCTGTTCAAGACCAGCTGCCCTCGATATGTGAAAAATACTGTGGGATTAGGGCCACAGAGATTAACATAAAGCAACAAATGCTGGCAGCTTTAGCAGCACCTTAATTGACTTTTGCTTTTCCTCTCTCTCTGAAGCAAACAGAGGCACAAGTTAATGTTGTCACTTCTTACAGCTTCTTAGCTTTTAGTGTCTTATGTCATAGTTAGAGTGTTTATAGTTTTTTCAGCTTGTTTCTGAACTATGTTTGAGTTTGAATTCTTTTGAAAAGGTAAAAAGAGAACATTTTTCTTGGACAGCTTTGAAATCCACATTACTAAAGCTGGCAGGGCCCTCTCAGTTAAATTCAGTTTCCCTTTTTTGTCTTATTAGCAATTTCTTTACACAACCTATTTTAGCTCTTGTATTTACCATATAAAGCAATGACAGCCCAGCTGGCATCACTAGAATTATATAAATCTTTGATTTTATAAAGTAGAATTGTTTTACCTCTCTGCTTGGCAAAATATTTGATGATGCTTTGGTTTTGAAAGGTGTGTTACATGTGACAGCTGTACATATTTGTGCTGTAACTGTGATTTTTATACTACATCCAGTTCATAAATGCTGTTGAGCAACAACCAGTGAGACTTTTAAATAATCAAGAAAGAAAATGTTGCTGAGAGAAGCAGCACAGAATAACAATGATTTTCTTCTTTCCAGTCGATTAAGAATTTAGCCATTCTACTTTTTAAGTGTAAGGTCAAGCCCAGACTCAGAGGGACCCCTCCTAAGGGATCTTGGAGGTCTCAGGGAAGGGGCTTCCCTAAGTGATTTTGTTTATTCCTGTGAAGGTTACAATATATAACCAGACTATGCTTCCCCTTGGGATGTCAGCCTCAGAAGCCCAGGAAGTCTCTTCCAGCCCATGTCCCTCAGTAATTCCTATGGGATTATACCAGGCTGCCCTAGGACCAGCCCAGCACCACTCTTCCCTTGCCAATGCAGCACTGAAGAGCAGGCCATCAGCAGCCACATGACTTCAGCCAGCAGCTCTACTGAGCTTAAAAGAGCCTAGATCAGCCACAAGCAGATGGAAGACACTCTTGCACCTCTTCATCCACTTGCATTTCGCAAGGGGTGTGCAGACATCCCTCTGCCCAGGCTTCAGCATGCAGCTGAGGCAGACAGAGGTGACTGCAACCTAAAGAATCTGAGGTTGCCTCAGCCATGCTCCCCACGGATCCTAGGGAGCCAGCAACCCAAGTAGGCAACCGACCCAGGCGTCTTTCCCAACAGGAGACCGCATTGCCAGCACATAAGGGTATATGATGCTGACATTCCAGTTATGCCTGGCTTACAATCAGAAATGATGTCTGCATTCCTCCAGCCAATAAAATTAATAATTCTGCTAAAAAAAATTATTCCATGTGAAACTATGATGCATTTTTCTGTCTGTAATATTTTAATCGTGTACTTAAATATATTTTTAATTTAACCTTATAACCCTCTAAATAAATAAAACATGGTACTCAACAGTAAGAGAATGAGTCAAAATACCAAGATTAACTGGCAGTTATAATAGCATTAGGAAAAATTTCCCCTATGCTTCCTTTACCCCTTCCCTCTCTTCTAAGGCCTACACATTCCTAGACACTTGAGACATTTCAAAACCTTTGCACTTTTTCTTTAATCAATCTTAATCATATACCCAAGCCTCTACTTTGCCTTAACTGTAGCCGTTAACTTTAAAGCACACATTTGGTAATCTGAACCATTCATTCAAATATGCTGTGACTTCCCCATGACAGTCATGGAAATAAGGCTGAATGAGAAGGTTTCATGAACATCCCATTATCCCTGATGTTCATCCTTTATCATCCGAAACAATAACATATCTTATGCCACGCTACACAAAAAAAGAGTTGGGGGCACACTGAAGGCAGCACATCAACAGGGGTCCCAAGTATCCCTCCCAAATATGTGTTCACATGCTTAGCTTTCTACCCACTGGAAGTGAAAAAGCCTGTCTACAGCATAACAGTGAAGGCTTTGCATAAGGTTTGCCTATTAAAGCCAAGAGGACAAAATTTAGCAATGCTGAATGGAAGTTACAAAAGAAAGTTTTGTTGACTGGCTTTTTGGTGTCTGGTCTTAAGCAGGAACGATGTTTTCCAGAAGACCTACCAGCAACAGGACTCAAAATACAAATCTGAGTATTGGTTTACTAGTGTCTGTTCATCTCGCTGCACTCTGTTATAGTGAGTGTCTATGGTATAAAGTGACACAAAGGATGGATAGAAGGATGATTTGTTTTAAAAACTTCATTTCTTGTATAAGCCAGTGCACGTGCTTCCTCCTGATATCATTTGCAAACAGAAAATTTTAGCCAACATTTTACTAAGTTTGCAACCCTGCAAACACTCAAGGGATTAGCAAGATGCTAGAAGTCAAGCCTAGCTATAAATATTTCTAGGACTGAGGCCTATCTGTCTGCTCCAGTTCTCTTTGTTAACATTATGTGATTGAGCTACATGTTACATTGCCGCAACAAGGGTTGCTCACATAGGGAAAGTGTATTAATAGCCTGAATATGGAATTGTGCAAGTAAATTCATATGCCAGAAGAGTGGCTCACATGAGCTGCTCCAGATCAGCTACGGAGATAGCAAGCGTGACTCTGCAGTGAACTATCACAGTGATTTAAAATCTTTCAAAAACTGAAGGGAGCAGCAAAGGGAGGCCCAGGCTGAGCTTGTGCTCACACCCTTCGTGATGACAACTGCCAGCCTCTTCAGCCTCTTGATGGTGCAATGCAGAGGGTGCATGAGCACAGAGAAAAGCAGAGTGCAGCAAGAGGCCTTCTTACCTTACCTGCCCTCCTCGGAGAGGAACAGAGGAAGTGTCAGCTAAGGACAGCCAAAAATGGGATAATTAATCCAAATCCAGTAAAAAAAGTCTGATTGATTTCATTAAGCTTTTAATTCTTGAACAAAGAGCTTACTATTAGATTTTTGCATCACTTGGGGAAATCTTACACTGTGGATAGGCATATGAGAAAAGCTGAGGATGTTAGTTTCTGTGACATTCACAAAAACATGACACCATTGCAATGGTCCTTCTCCTGCTCCTGCTACCCTTTCCCTAGTGCCCTGGGCTGGAAGGGGAAAGGCAGAGGGGAAAAGGCAAAGGGGAAGAGCAGCAGGTGACAGTGACAGTCAAGTCAGGCAAAAAGACAATGAGTTAGATCACTCTGCGTCAACTTTCTGCAGCATTTTTAATCTGAGTACCTGTACCAGGTTTCAGGTGCTGAAGGGCTGGGGAAGAAAGTGGGTCAGGACTGCAGGGCACTCTCTGAGAGGCCTGTGCTAGAGCAGGAACAATATCTGAGGAGAAAGAGGCAGCAAAGAGGAATCGTTATGGACTTACCATAACTCTCCATTTCCCATCCTCCTGCACCACTTGTGAGGGAGGAAGAGGAGTCAGGAATTAAAGAGTGATGTTGAGCCTAGGAAAAAAAATTGGGAGAAGACGAGATTAGAGTTTGTCTTTGTTTCTTGTGATCCTATATTATTTTAATTGACAGTAAATTAAATTAATTGTTCCCACGTCACATCTGGTTTGCTCATGACTAACTGGTATGCAACCTCCCTGCCTTTATCTCAATCCATGAGCCTTTTTAATTTTCCAGTTTTCTAATTTTCCTCGTCTTGCTGAGAAGGAAAAATGAGAGAGCAGCTGGGTAGGCATCTGGCAGCCAGTCAAGGTCAACTCACTACAATACCCTATGGTCCTTTGCCCAAGATTAGTGTTGCAACTTTTCATTTTACTCATGTCATCAATAAAATTGAGATATTAAGCAACCCAGTGTGTCAGGCAAAATCTGTGATGAAGCCTTGCCTCCAGCTCAGCTGACCCTGTGATTAAAACAACATATCAGCATTGATGTAAAGGTGTATTCAGAACTGAGGGAGACCTTTTAGTTGCCTGTTCTATCCCAAGATACCTAAACAAGTCTTACTGACCTACGTGCCCTTGAATCTTAGAGTAAACAAGGATTTCTCACTTACTTATTACCTAACATTAAAGAAGTACAAAGAAGCAACCTGAAGTTCCAGGCTAACATTAGAAAACACAGAGGATTGAAAGCAGAAAAAAAATAAAGAGGTAGCCATTCCATGACCTGTTCAAAATGGGAATAAAATTGTCAAAAAAGAGAACAGATTAGCAACATCATGAGCCCTGTACTGAAATAGCTGGGAAAAAAGCATCAGAGCTAATGGCTCTTGCAACTGTCTATGAAATGCACGGATGTAACAAAGGTATTTTGTCCTATTGCTAATAAATTTCTGAATATCTTTTTATCTCAGTTTTCTACCTGTTAAATAAAGACAACACTTGCTAGGAGATTTTGAGGAGGTACTTCTTAGTGACTGCAAGTTTCTCATTTGAGAGCCATGTAAATACGAGGAGAGAGTAAACAACTTAATGCTTAGAAGGAAGGAAGTAATGATGGCTCCTGAAAGCTTTGGAAAACCAGAGTTAAGCCAGCTACTGCATTCTGTAACTGCTGTTTATGTATTTATGGCTTTTGTTGGGCTTAAGCTTAGATGATTTGCTCCTCATCTCAAAATGAGCCTGTAGCACAGCTACAGGTCTCCCAAACCTACAAAGACATCTTACCCTGTTTTGGTATACAGCAAATATTAAAGAAAGACACATAGAACTGTACTTAAAACCATGTCTTTGCATTATAATCTCCTGCAGCATTTCTGAAATATTTGCATAGCTCACAGGATAAATTGATGAATTCCTAGATTAAAGCATCTAAATAAAGATCCTGATGCAAATCCTCAAATTTGCTGTAAAGTGAAGCTGCCTTTTAAGGTTCTCTCTCTTGAGGTATGTATTGCTGAGATCTTTAGTCACTCACATGTTATTTCTATCAGTTCTGAATAAAAGAAATGCAGGCAAGAATATTTCATGCTTGGCTGGCTAGCATTTTCTCCACTTGTTATACAAGTCCAGCTTGACAGCAAAATGGTCTCCATCACAACTGCTTGCAGATAGTGGCCAGATTCACGATAGTACTGGGGCTAGCAACAATTTTGGCCTTAAAAAAGTTGCACTGACCCTCACTTTAGAATAAGAGTGATCAGAACTACTGAGGCTTATTATTCAGTTGCTGGATGCAGAAATGCGTACCTGTTTCTCAATTCTGTACCCCTTTTCTCCCATAGTTTCACTCTGCTTTCCGAGTCTTTTCCCCATTTTTGTGAGACTTTTCCCCGTTTACTTCTAAGAAGGCTACTGTCACATGTTGCTTTGAAGCCTCACATTTCAGAGAAAGAACCCCAACAGTAACCTGAGGAGACTATAAATGCTGTTTCCCACTTGTGATGAAAGTCTCATTGAAGCCAGTAGCTGCTCAGCCAATATAGGCTCTTAATAAAAATCAAAGAGGGACTTTAGATGGAAAACACCAACCACAGCCTAATATGTAAAAGTAGGTACTAAGATACATGTAAAAAAGGCTAAGACTGCTCATAACAGCCACCTCTATGTCAGCACTGGCAGAAAGAGTAGTATCCTCGGGTTCTATACAGTCCATAGATATTCTGGGTTTAGTGATTCAGATGTCAGACCACAAAGATAGGAAGACATTGCGTTTTACCAAAAGACAAAGGAAGAAAGGTCAGTGCCTCAATAAATTCAAGGATCATGTCCTCAGCATACTGAAGTGGCTCACCTATTTGAAACAACTGAAATGCTTTCTATTTACTCTTTCTACAAGGTGGAAGCAGGCTTCTGACCTGCTCATATAGTAAAATCTACCCTCGGCTGTACTGAGTACAGCTTTAACTACATATCAGACACCAACATAGCACAAATTGGGCATTATTTAGTATTAGCAAAAACAACAGAGTGATCTAAGATATTTGGATGTTAAAATGCAAGTTATTTATATGGGATACCAAATACCACCAGGTATTGATGTTTGGGGAATTCCTTTTCATTACAGTAAATGTAGAAAAACATTTCACAAGATGTAGAAAGGCAAGACCCATGCCTTAAAAAAAGCGGGAGGGAACTCAATCTAATACTTTGAACTACCTTGATTATTGTGATTAATGTAATATCTCTGTCATAGGTGATGGAGAACCTGATAATGAATACAAGTCTGTACTTTAAACTGTGGTTTAACATTATCTCAAGCAGTGTGTTGGACTGTAACAGAGAGCAGACAATACACTGCTCCCACACACATAAATTTATAACCAAAGTTAGAAAGAGTCTAACTTTTTTTCCCTAGATGGTTATTCAAGAGGGAAAAACGCTGTGCCAAGCAAAAGGAAAATTCTCACATGAATGCCACAAAGGCTATTTATCCCTCAGTGGCCATCTTCAGACACCCATAGGAAAGGTGAGGATTGTTGGACAGAGAGAGGGAGGAAAAGAGGGAACCCTCTCAGACCAGGTAAGTAATCTGAGACTAAGAGGAGCCCCAAGAACTGCAGTTTGAGAATGCCAGCCTCATCCCTGTGAACCAGGAAGAAACACCATCTAATCCAGCTTTTAGCAAAGCATGGATTAGACGAGTCTAAACATGTATATAAATTGTTTGAGGAAGAGGAGTGATTAATCACTTTCCTTAATGTTTTTTGCCATTTCTTAAATGCACTTACTGCCAAGTCTTGATTATCCAGCATGACATGGAGCAAAGGTGGGATAAGAGAGGATGAAACAAAAATATGAATAAGTTGAACATGTAAGTGAGGCTCTTAAAATAATACAGTGAGAATGTGGAGCAGAAAAGGAAGGTTAGTAAAATGGATCCTCATATTAATGCATCCTCCTGCACATTAAGTTCAGTACAATCCAACATGTACGTGGCAGTTTAGATCTGGAAGCAGTATTGCAATGAGCTAATAGAACAACAGGAAAGCTAGCTCATGGGGTCTCCTGCCCTCCCTAGCCTGCCAGGCTGAACTGTTTGCACCACTTGCTGTGATGCATCACACCCTCTGTGAAGCCAACACCATTGTTCGCATGGGTGTGTTAGAACTAGGGTGAGGGAACTGCTCAGCTTGAAAGGTAACGCTACTGAAAATATTTGTTGTTTACATCCAAGCTTCCTGATACTTTTTATACAGAGTATCAGCATTATACAGGCTCTGGTTCCAAAGAATGATCAGCACGTCTGGGTAGACCAGAAGAGCAATAAGCAGAGCAATGTCTAGCAGGATGGAAATTTCCCTGCAAACAGCATGGCCAATGCCCACATCTGCTAAGTGATGGTAATTGTCTCCTATATTACACAGACACCTCAAAGGTAAAAAAATATTAATAGGTTCAGTGATGAGTTTTCATTATGAAGACTTTCATGGAAACTGTTACACTTCTTGCAGTACTTGTGAAATTCTCTGTCCAAAGTACACAGAGAAAGTGCGGTATCTGTTGAAATCGCATTGTGATAAAAATACCAAAATGTCATGTAGCTCAGGGTATGCATGAATGTGCTCCTTGCCAGTTGCCAAGGGACTTTGCAGCCAACACTTCAGTTATATTTAACTTCAGAAATGCTTTTGCAGGTATATTATAATGCAACATTTTGTTTCGCCTGATTCTTTCTATTTGATCCCTTCTCTCCAGGGAGATTTTTCATATATTTGACACTAGCAGTTGTTTTGACCATGAAAATTCAGATTTAGGTCAGCTGTTCACAAGCAATTTATATGATGACGCCAATTCTTCGGTAGGAATACTTTTACCACCAGAAAGTCTACTCCAGACTTACCCTGGTGCAATAAAAGACTTTTGCAATGGTATGTGACTACATAGCTGGGAGGAAAGGTTAGCTTAAAAATAAATGCTAGGCCATCCTCTATGTGTTGTTCTAGCCAGAAAATTAGAATTAAAGATATACACAGCTTTGCCTCTACTACTTTTAAAACATATCACTTAAAATGCATTACCTCACAGGTTCTAACAAGTACATCAGTGAACAAACAGCTGGGAGGTTCTAAGAGCCTTTGATGTCTTGGATTAGATAGGAATACTACAGTACACAACTATACACATGGTTATGAATGTGGCAAACTCCTGGTCAAGACCGAGAGTTGCCCCTCCACACAGACCCAATTCAGCTCAGGCGCATCAACCCGTGTAGACTATTAACAATGCACTGCCAACCTCTTTTGGGCACAGGCAGCTAAGGAAGGAAAGGCACTCCACACCAGTTCCAGCATGACCCAGATCACCATCTTTATCACTGGATCTGACCTACTATTAGTGTTAGAAGACTGTGACTCATGGCGATAACACAGGAAGGACACTGAGAGCCACAAGTGAACACAGGAATTCTACAGCTACCCAATAAACAGTAAGGAAATGCTAAAACCATGGCCACAGTCCCTACACTCTGCAACTAACTTTTGCCCTCCCTGTTTTTCATTTCCCGATACTCCTGCCCAGTGGTAAGATATTCGAAAACATTTTATTGTGGGCAAAACTGAATACATTTTTCACCACACTTATTTCAGGAGCGAACAGATAAACCAGATGTAAAAACCTGTATGAAGAAGCCACAAGAAAAATTCAGCTCTGAAACATAGTTTGGCAGTCTTTAGGAGATGTGTAAGTTGGCCTGGATTGCATATGCTCCTAGCTGTGCCCAATAAAAAATTGTTAGAGAAGAAAATTTGCCATCAGTTATAATGATTCCTGTAATAGTATTACAATTATAGGCGTGATATTAAATTAGTCAGTGCAAAATACCTACAGAAAAATGTCTTTGTAATCTAAATAAGGACCAGTATGAAATAAGTATATTCTTATTTCTACAAATGCTGTTACATTCAAATTAAAGCAAGATTCCTGGCCGCCCTTACCTTTATAAACTGAACTAACAAATCCTGAACCCCAAAGTCCAGTGCATTTTATTTCTTGAATAATAAAACGTTTGACTCATGCAGTCAGAGGTAAACCAAGTTCCCATTCAATCCAAATTTGATAAAAGTTTACTAATGGAAAGCAGGAAGAATTGGTAGTGCTTCATTTTGAGTGCATACAGGCCTATAAAGGCTATTTAGGAGTAAAATTTGGGGGCCTCTAAAGTTCCTGTATCTATTTTTTTCTGCAAGTTTGATAATTAACTCATGTAAAAGTAGAAATTATGAGGAAACAGAAAAAAAAAAAAAAAGCTAATCATGCATATCACAAAAGATATCATACAGAAACAATCTCCATAAATAATCTTGTTCAGTACAGTCATTTGCCCCGAACAACAATGCATTCCCATACCCTGCACAAAGCCAAACCACTCACACTGCTCAGCAACTAGTAAGAGACTGCTTAGAATAGAACTGTTGATTATGGGCAAACCTTTCAGTAGTCACAAACAGTGATGACAAAACAGTTCTGCAAAATCAAATGAATTTCCAAAACAAACAAAAAGAAGGAGTAAGGTTATTGGTCCTCTTTTGAGGATTTTTTTTAACAGCATCAGGACTTTCACCTGCTATTCAGTGGGCCTAACATGCCACCTGCTGTTTTAATTCTAAATTATAACGGTTTATGAAATAAGTTATCATTCTGCAGCATTTAACAAACAGACTGAAGAAGCAAGGGCGGGGGGGGGGGGGGGGGAGGAACAGCAATTTATGCGAACCCTAGTAAAGAAATTAAAACCTAAGCATTGCTCATACTGCTCACATACAGACTCCACTTACGTCTAATCCATAAAACACCATTCTTGCACTGTAGAATAAAATACTACAATCTATTAGCGCCATCTGGTGGCTTACATTGCATTACAATTTTTATTTTAATTATGATTTTTTTTCCCCAAGAGGCAGTATAGATATATCAAAGCGACAAGGTTTATGCCTTTTCTAGGCTTTTACCCCACTAATTGAAATTCTGCAGAATTTCAGTACGTTTTGCCTTCTAAATCTTGATTTACACGAAATATGATTGGAGTTGAAATGGATTAGATATGATACTCATTGCAAATAGGCACACATGCGCTTTCCAGTCTTGAATAACCTAGCTAAACTCCCTGGGGTTATTCACAGAAACAGATTTATGCACTTGCAGGACTACATGGGTGGTGTGTGACAACACTGCATATTTGTTAGGAATCAAGAGCTCTGTAAATGTCCCTTTACAACAGGTTTTGTGCCCACGTCACGCGAAACATTTATGTGCCTCCCCTCGTGCTCACAGCAGCACAGTTAGCAGTCATGGAGAGGTGGGAAACAAGGCAGTTGCCGAGTTCTTTACTAAAACACTTCCTTGAAGGAAAACTTTAGTCCACAGAACTGTTGAGAACAGAACTAAAACCTGTGCCTTTCCACCAGCGCAAAGTTTGAAACCTGGGAGACGAACCGTGGAAGTCTTCGAGGAAAATTTTTTATTGGCGAGTGCCACCTCGTGGAATATCGGGAAGAGTTGCCACACACAAAAAAAAAAAAAAAAAAAAGCCGTTTTAAGGTGGTCGGGACCTTTTCAAAATAGAAATTATACACCAAAAAGCAATGGCAAATGTGACTACAAAGGTGCCCCCAGCAGCTGTGTGGACATATCCCGGGTGGACACCCAAGTCTCCTACCTCTAGTCCCCGCTGACCTGCGCATTACACCGATTACACCGAAAGACTAAGAGGTTTTTGTATTTTTAATGAACAACTTTGCAAGTGTTAGCACTTTTGACTCTAGTGTAAGTTCGAAAACAAACTATATAAAAGCCTTCCTTTCGGTTCTATGCTTCATATACCATACTTCTAGACTTTTAAATTTCTAACAACCTCAATATTCCAATACAGCTGCTAGATATGTGTTGTATTGTAAGCAATACAAAATTAACAGCAGGAATGAACCATACCTTTGCTGCAAGTTTTTCTTATTCTAGGAAAAGCACAACAGAGTCAGGTACATGTTACCAGATGTCAAGGATAAGGATAGAGATTGGCACAAATCTCTGACTCTCGAGCAAAAAAACTTAGGCTTCTTTTGTAACTAAATGGATAGTTTCACTCCTGATGTGCTGATGGGTACCAGTTGCAGCCTCTCGATGACAAGATCCTGCTCAAAACTCCCAACATTTCCAGCCATATGCCAAGGAAAATCCCTCATTCAAGGCCTAGTTCTGGTTTTGTTCACCACTCTGTGAGACAACAGCACTTTTGTGGAATAAGGAACCAGAAACTCGGGTTCACCTTGTCATAGGTCTCCTGCACGATTTCAAAGAAATGCGCTTTTCTAAACTTGTACGGGACACCATGGGAAATAAATGTATTATTGGAACGTAGCAGGCGATCAGGCCGTGTAATCGACGCAGCAGCTCGTCCCCGAGTTTACCTGACACGGCTTAAGTTAGGAAGAAAACCCTTTGGTTTAGATTTAGCGGCATACACTGGACCCCGAGACAAAACTGGATGAAGAGAGCAGAGGATGCATTTCGGAAACATTCCCTTTGCCGCAAGATCGGTATTTTGTGCTGTTCTGTTATCACCCTCCGAGCTTTACGCTTGTGTAAAACACAGCCTGGACTGACACCGAGGCACCTTCGAGTAATTTGGAGGCTCTGGAGCTGCCACAACAGGCAGCGCTTCTCCAGGAAAGGCCTCAGAAGGGAGAGAGCGGCCTTACTGGGGCTGCGCAAGAGGAATTAAGTGGATTAGCCGCACCGCTACGGCCGGTTGGGGCTTCAAAGGCAAAAATCGGCTGCCCCTACGTCAACGTCTAAGCGATTTGGAAGCCGCCGTTTCGCAGCAGCGCAGGTGCACCGGTCAGCGAAGGGCGAGGACTTATCAGAGAACAGCGAGGGAAGGGGCAGCCGCCAGCTCGGCCGGGGACCCCGCTCCTCGTCCCGGGAGCGCGGGGGGCGGGGGCTGCGGGGCCCCGTCCCGGCCCGCCCCGCAGCCCGGGGGGGGCGGGGGCCGCCCGCGGCCGCGTTACGCACGCGATGATCTCAGCGCGCGGCGGGGGGCGGCGCGGGGGCATAAAGGGCGGCGGCAGCCGCGCCGCTTGTCGCATTCGCCCCCGCCCGGCGGAGGACGAGGAGGAGGAGGAGGAGGCGCTGCTGCCGCTGCTGCCGCTGCTGCCGCTGCTGCCGCCGCCGCCGGCACTCGGATCGCGGCGGATAAGGCGGCGCGGGGCGCTTCGCGGTCCCGGCTCCGCTCGGCAGAGACCGGGGAGGCTTCGCGGCAGGCTCCGCAGCGCCGTGGAAGCGCAGGACAGACCGTCCCTCGACAGAGCTCCCGCTGCCGCCGCTGGAGAGGGTTGAGGAGGAGGCGAGAAGGAGAAACGAGAAAAGGGAAAAAAAAAAAACCTAAAAAGCCCCCAAAACACCCCAAAAGCAAACAACAAAAACAAACAAAACAAACAAACAAAAAAAACCTAAAAGAGGACGGACGGACAGACAGACGGGGGACGCGGCCGGTGCCCTCGCAGACCCTCGCTCCCCGGCCATGGGGAAGCCGGCGGCGCCTCGGCAGTGACCGCCCGCAGAGACAGCCCGCGACCCCCCCCAAAAGCTGAGAGAAAAAAAAACCAAAAACCAAAAGCAACAGCTCCGCCGCAGGGCTCTCCGTAAGCTAAGCGCACAGAGGCGCGGCGATGCGGAGCGGGGCGCGGCTGGCGCTGCTGGCGGCGCTGCTGGGGCTGTGCCTGGGGCTGTGCCTGGCCGAGCGCCGGGCGCTGGTGCTGCCGCGCCGCCTGGGCGCCCGCCGGTTCCGCCTGGACGCCTTCGGGGAGCGGCTGACGCTGGAGCTGCGGCCCGACGGCGGCTTCGTGGCCCCGGATCTCACCCTGCAGCACCTGGGCGGGCCGCCGCCGCCGCCGCAGGACGACCTCTCGGGATGCTTCTACTCCGGCACCGTCAACGGGGACCCGGGCTCGGCCGCCGCGCTCAGCCTCTGCGCGGGGATGCGCGGCGCCTTCACCCTGCGGGGCCGCCGCTACCTCCTCCGGCCGGCCGGCCGCCCCGCGCACCGCTTCGGCCCCCACCTCCTCCGCCTCCGCGGGGCCCCCCGGGACCGCCCCGCCGCCCGCTGCGCCGTGGCCGAGCCGGGGGACGCGGCCGAGACCGCCGCGCGCGCAGGTACCGCTGCGCCGCCCTCCGCAGCAGCGGGACGGGGACGAGGGGGGGGGGGGGGGTTTGCCCCTCCGCGGGGTCGAGGGGACAATCTGCCTCGCCCGGCGTCCCCATCTTAGGATCGGCGTGGGGAGGGCTCGTGGGACCGGGAGTCGCTCCTCCGCCCGCGGGCGGCTCGGTTCAGCCGGGGATGCCCGAGATTTGAGGGGTTGGAGCCGGGCGTGGGGCCGCGGGGCGCATCCCTGGGGTGCAGGTCTTGACTTGCGGCGCGTTTGGGCATCTTCACAGTGGTCTTTTTCACCAGCGTCTCTCTGTTTTGCTCACCTGTGCTTTCCTCCCTCTCTCTCCCTCTCTCCTTTTTTTTTTTTTTTTAATTAATGCAGAAGCGAGAAGCAGAAGGAAGAAAAGGTTCGTGTCCAGCCCCCGCTATGTGGAGACCCTGCTGGTAGCTGACCAGTCCATGGCCGAGTTCCACGGCAGCGGGCTAAAGCACTACCTCCTGACGCTGCTTTCCGTGGCAGCCAAGCTGTACAAGCACCCCAGCATCCGTAACTCCATCAGCCTCGTAGTAGTGAAAATCATGGTTATTTACGACGAGCGGAAGGGACCTGATATCTCTTCCAATGCAGCCCTGACTTTAAGAAACTTCTGCAGCTGGCAGAAGCAGCACAACCCACCCAGTGACCGGCACGCAGAGCACTACGACACGGCAATCCTCTTCACCAGGCAGGTGAGGGACGTGGAGGTCAAATCCATCCACATGCCGATTGCTTTCTACCTGTGAAGGTCCCCTTTGCCAGGAGACTTCTGAAAGAGTGTTGAGAGGCAGTTTTGTGTCACCGCAGCTTCAGCAAAGTCGGCTAAAAATGAAATTAACTGCTTTTTAGGTAGTCGTTTATTCTGCTGTTTGCGCTGCCTCAGGTGAAACTCACAGTATGTGCAATGTCTTTTTGCTTCTTTTATTTTTAGGAGATTTAGTTTGGAAATTACGCGTTTTATTTCGACGTGTAACCCTTGTGTACGTTCCAAAGACAGATTTTTGCCATCATACCCATTGAAGTGCTGAATATTTATGCTCTTTCCATAAGTAAAGGCAAACTGCCAGGGCTGGATGTTTCTTGCCAAGGTTAAGCCTCTGATCTGATTAATAATGAAACTGCCTTTTTTTACAGGACCTTTGCGGTGCCAAGACATGTGATACTCTTGGGATGGCTGATGTGGGAACAGTTTGTGACTTAAACCGCAGTTGCTCTATCATAGAAGACGATGGTTTACAGGCTGCCTTTACAACGGCCCACGAACTAGGTACTTGAAACTTTGAAAGGCAATTTCATGTGATTAATTTAAGCCAGCTCGGTGCTGTAAAGCCAAGACCTGCACAGCCTACGCCATGGGCTTGCCCTGCGGGGCGCAGAGCACCCCGTGCTCCCTGGGTGCAGCTGGGAGGAGGCAAAGCTTTGCCAAGTAGCAGGGTTGAACCGTGGAAAGTAAATCCGGTCTGCATTACATTGTCTGCCAGAGCTGTGTGTTTGACTGATTATGGATAAAAAAAAAAAAAGCACGTGAGAAGCCTGTGAGGGAGTGAAGATACAGTGTCATTTGCTTAAAATTTGGCAGCATTCAGATTCAGGTTACTATTTAAAGACCGGGCTATGAGCAGTTCTAGCGTAATATTTGTTGGTAATGTATATGACAGATTTCCTAAAGTCACAGGCTTTTTTTTTTTTTTTCCTTTTAAGGTCACGTGTTTAACATGCCTCATGACGATGCAAAGCAATGTGCTGGTATTAATGGAATAAGCCGGGATTTCCACATGATGGCATCTATGCTTTCCAATCTGGATCGCAGCCAGCCTTGGTCTCCATGCAGTGCCTACATGATTACAACATTTTTGGATAACGGTCATGGTAAGATAATTAAACTTCCCATTCATATTCATAAATTGCTGCGCTTTACTGCTTTTATTTATTTGTTTGTTTGTCCTTTTTCTTAATGGAGTGCTTTCTACTACAGCATACAATTAACCTTTTACATGCTTCCGATGAATCGTGGAAGACCCTTAGTTTTACAAAAACAGTAGCACAAATTTCCTCAAAGACGCATTACAAAGCAAATGCAGTTTCGTTTTGAAGCCACATTCACTGACTTTTTTTTTTTTTTGTTTCCTTTTCAGGTGAGTGTTTGTTGGACAAGCCGCATAGACCAATCCAGCTTCCTTCTGACTTGCCTGGCACGTTGTACGACGCCAACAGACAGTGCCAGTTTACATTTGGAGATGAGTCGAAGCACTGCCCCGATGCAGCCAGTACGTGTACGACGCTGTGGTGTACTGGCACTTCTGGAGGACTACTTGTGTGCCAAACCAAACATTTCCCTTGGGCAGATGGCACCAGTTGTGGAGAAGGGAAGTGGTGCATGAATGGCAAGTGTGTGAATAAAACTGAGAAGAAGCATTATGATGTAAGTATTAAAAAAGAAAGCAGAATATATGCTGGCTTGCAGAGTAGCACAGATAATGCTTCAGTGGGAGTAAATCAGTTAAAAGTGCTTGAATAAGTGGGGGCAGATAGCTAATAAAACAAGCTTGGAGAGGTTTTTTTTTTTCACAAGTGGCTTAGGTAAAAATGAGCATAGTTGTGGATTTTGTGGTTTGGTTTTGTGTCCAGGATATTAACATTTTTTTTCCTGTTTATCTTTGTCATTCCAGACACCAGTACATGGAAGCTGGGGATCCTGGGGCCCATGGGGAGAGTGCTCCCGAACCTGCGGTGGTGGAGTGCAGTACTCCTTCAGGGAGTGTGACAACCCCATCCCAAGGAATGGAGGGAAGTACTGTGAAGGAAAGCGGGTGCAATACAGATCATGTAACATCGAGGACTGTCCGGACAATGATGGTAAACTTTTTCCCCATTTTTGAGGTGGAGGGAGGGTATCTTGTAGCGGAAGACAGTGTACAGAAGATGATCTAATACTCACTTGTCTTTCCTCTGCCTGCAGGCAAAACCTTTAGGGAGGAACAATGTGAAAAACATAATGAGTTTTCAAAGTCTCCCTTTGGAAGTGGACCCGCAGTGGAGTGGACACCCAAGTTTGCCGGTGTGTCTCCAAAAGATAGATGCAAACTCATCTGCAGAGCAAAAGGAACAGGATACTTCTTTGTTTTACAGCCAAAGGTATTCCAAAACTATACCTGCTCCATCTAATCATGAATAAGATTTCTGTTTACCATTTATGTGGAGTTTAGAGTCAAGGAGTGTAGAAATCTGAAATTATGTCCTCGTCATATTTAGGAAGAGAAGAAGCATGAGTCTATCTTAGGTGTGCAGCTTGATCAGTGCAAGAATGCTTTGAATATTCTGGCACAGTCCTTCCCGTTATTTCACACGTACCACCTCTTCTACCCGCTCCACCCTCGTTCCTTTTCCTCTCCTTCTGCCAATTTCATTACACTGAGATATGTTTGGAAAAATGTGAGGGTTCTTTGCCAAAACATCCATGCTTTCTCATACCAGTTACTAATATGCTGACAGCTTGAAATAAACAGAAGGAAAAATGTTCATCTTGAATAGCTACTTGAACTCACTGTCATAATACGTTGAGAACTAATAACTACCAGGGCGATGACACAGATGTTTTTTGAGGAGCAATAGTAGAAATAAGAGATACACTGAACAAAATTAAAAGCAATCTTTTGTCCTGTACTTTGAGGACATGAGTACCTTCTAGTGACATTAGAAAACAACATTCTTCATTTGAAATGAATAAAACGGTTTTGCGGGTGGAGGGAGTATTAATAGAAAACTAAATTGGTTGTTCCTCCTGTTACCATGGCATCATTTTTGCAAGTAAGATGAAGTAATCTACGTACCTTCAGTTATCTATGAGCTTTGGGTTTTGGTTTGAAAAGCCTTGAAAATATAGGTGCTGCAGGTCTCCCACCTGTCCCTCTTTTGTGTGTGTCCATATTATACTATTTCAAAGCAACATGCATCTTCTAATCAAACACTCTACTGCTTCTTTCCTGCAAAGGTTGTGGATGGTACCCCATGTAGCCCTGATTCCACCTCCGTCTGCGTCCAGGGACAGTGTGTAAAGGCTGGCTGCGACCGTATGATAGGATCCAATAAGAAGTTTGACAAGTGCGGTATCTGTGGGGGCAATGGATCTACTTGCAAGAAAGTGTCCGGCACACTTGTTAGAGCAAAGTGAGTATATAACTGCTACTGTTAATTTGTTCGGGTGAATGTTTTGCAGGTGTAAGCTTTGGGTTTCCAAGTCAGTGAGGTGTTGTCCCAGTTTATTGTTGGAACTGAGATTTCATCTGTCAGAGCTGTCTGACTGAAGATAACTTACAGTGAGATCCCAGCAAATGAGGCTCCTTCCATGTGGACACGCCTCTGCCGTACCAACAATGTGGAGTGTGACTTCGCAAAATCCCTTAATCTATTAATTCAATTAGATTGGCAGCTCATGAGCTTAACACTTTGGCTTCAAATTAAATTTAGTCTTGTACCAGGCTGCTTCTTCCTTTTTGCGGGGAAGAGCAAAGGACTCAACTCTTTCTCTTTTCTCTTGGGCAGACCCGGCTACCATGATGTCGTCACCATTCCAGCTGGGGCAACGAACATAGAGGTGAAGCAGCGAAACCACAGGGGTGCAAGACACGATGGCAGCTTCCTTGCCATCAAAGCCATTGATGGCACCTACATCCTCAATGGCGATTACACCCTGTCAACGCTGGAGCAGGACATCACCTACAAAGGCAGTGTGCTGAGGTACAGTGGTTCCTCCGCCGCCCTGGAGAGGATCCGCAGTTTCAGTCCTCTGAAGGAGCCTTTGACCATCCAGGTCCTAACGGTGGGGGACCTCCCACAGCCCAAGATCAAGTTCACCTATTTCGTGAAGAAGCCCACTCAACCTGGGTCAGAGAAAGTGCCCAGTAGAAAGAAGGAGTCCTTCAATGCTATCAGGGAGATTATCTCCTCTGAGTGGGTCATTGAGGAGTGGGGGGAGTGCTCCAAGTCATGCGGCTCAGGCTGGCAGCAGCGGGCTGTGGAGTGCCGGGACCCTCAGGGGCGGCCAGCTGATGACTGTGCCCGGGAGCTGAAGCCCAGCGATGTCCGGCCCTGCGCTGATGTGCCCTGCCCGCAGTGGCAGCTGGGGGACTGGTCGCCTTGCTCTAAGACGTGCGGGAAAGGTTTCAAGAAGAGATTGTTGAAATGTATTTCTTACGATGGCAGTGTGCTGCCTCAAGAAAGCTGTGAGCCTTCAAAGAAGCCTAAACACCTAATAGACTTCTGCAACGTTACGGACTGCAGTTAAATAGTATAAGTCGGGAAAGCTAAATTTTTTTTTATTATTTTATTTTTTTCCTTCAAAACAATGCACTGAAAAAAAGAGGGCTAGAGGCAGCGCATATGTTTTTGCATACAAAATTCATGGTGAAGATCCATTGAGGTGGGACAGTGCAACTAGCTTTAGTTGGCGTTGCATAAAAAATACCCTGCCAACTGAAAATTTGATAGGATAGCAGACCCATGTCACTCACACATCTTCAGCAGATATGGCCTGAGGCATTATAATTGCCTTTTTTTTTTTTAGAAGTCTGATACAAAGTAAACAAAATGTGAGCAGTGGCCAAAATCTGTTTAAGCAAACATTTTCGGATTCGTTTTTTCTCCCTTCTTTTGAATTTATATTGTGGTACCGATCCCGTCCCCATGTGTAGGAAGGGAAAGGAAAGGGGAGTGGAAAAGTTAGCTTAAAATAATTGGTCAGGGCTTACCTACCTCACAAAGGGCAAAAAACAGGATTGAAAAGGAGCTTTAACTATATCATTCATGGCTGCTATTGTTTCAGAGAATAGTTTTATATAAAAATAAAGCCATATTCTCTACCTGTAAAGAGTAAGAAATACCAACAACAGTCAGTCAACTCCACAAATAATGAGAATTCCATGTTTTAAAAGTGGTTGTTATGTCATCCGAATGTATATCTCTACTTCTCTCACCCACTCCCATGCCATTGTGGTGACATGTAATCCAGAGGCTAGAAAAAGTGGATGCCTTCATGGAGCAGGTGGCCTCTGTGAGTACTAGCGGCTCCTTCTGCTTTCTGCTTCTACTGCCTTTTCTGATTGGAGTTTGGTCCTACCATCCTCTCAAACAGACTGATGGCATTTGTGAGCATGAGTCATGCTTTCACCTTCAAATCTTTTACCTTACCCCAGCTACTGGAAATCCCTTGCATTTGGGTTAAAAAAAGATCAAAGAAATCCGGCTATGAATAGGAACCTCTCTTATGTGGCCTCATATGTGTTTGTAGTGCTCAAGTCACTGATAAGGCCGGAAGATAAAGCTGAAGGATAGCAGGTCCATCCACAGCAATACACCAACATTTGCATAATTAAAGTTTGTGCCAGTCCATAGACAATGAGAGAATATGGCTTTCCATATGTATATAGTAAAATATATTACTATAGATTTTATATACTTCATAAGTATTTTATATTTCTTTCCCTTCTGGGAAGGGTTATAATTTGTAATAAATGCATATAATGAGCATATTTATTTTTATACTTCTTGTCTAATGTGATCTTCTAAGTTATCGCTTTTTTAAAAGGACATATAACAAGGATAGAGTATTTATACAGTATAATATGTTACTAGAGGTAATAAATGAACTCTATAAATTTTGAAATGAAGCGTCTTTATTTCACTGGATTAAAACCAGTCTGTCACGTGGAAAGAGCCTGAAATCTAAAGCAGCGTTACAAAAAAAAAAGCTAAACCACATTTTTCAGAATGACTGGTAGCTTAGGCTACTAATTGACTGTGTTAGTGAAGGGGGTTGGAAAACTCTGCCCATAATGCCATGTACCATGTTAAAAGGGGTAATTTTGTGTTTTATTGCTTAACCACTACCAGAGTGCTCAGCACTGTTGTTTCATCTTTTGAAAAAAATGGAGTGTAACTAGACTGATGCCACTGGTTTTAATAACTGCTTACAGAGGGAGTATTGCTGTCAGTGGTGTTTATAACCAACAAAGTATGTACAAAAGTAGCAGTTTTACCTGCTCCGCTTAACCTTATCCTACTGGGAAAGAAGCAGTGAAAATTCAAAACCATTAACTAGCAGTCAGAGGTTTCCCTCACAAATTTCTGGAGGGCCTCCTGATCATGCTTTTCTGATTAGAAGTACGGTATGAATGAGCTGCTCTAATACTGTTGGTAACACGTTCTATAATGTTAAAATACATATTAAGCATCAAGAAACTGGTTTTCGCTCCCTCATTTCTGATCTCATGACCACTGCAGTTGAGGGAAAATCTTCTGTTGAACTCAGTAGGATTTTTGCCATGGAATTTGAGACATCAGTCATTTATGAATACTTTTGGCTTTGTGTCATGTAAAAATCTACTAAGACTTCCTTTGCCAATGTTTGGACTCTGTCTTGCAGAAGTAGTTCCCACTTTATTCCACGGATAAAATCCTGGCCCCTCTATAAGCACATAGAAAAAATATCTCATCACGTCACACTTCATTGAACATTACTTTGTCTTTGACATGCAAAACCACTGGGGAACATTTTACTTTTCACATTATTTAAGAGGGAGACAATCACTTTCTGTTTTATAAATACTTCGAAGTATTTATAAATAACAAATAATGCTTTATTGTATATAAGTATAAATGTACATGTGTATTTTACTACAGCAGGTTAAAGTTAGGAATATGTACATTTTCAAGACAAAAAACCCACACATTTTTATTTTTGTTTTCTGGTGATGGTCTTACTCCCTGCAGACTTCATATCCTAACACGTAGCTGTTGCTGAAACTGCAAGACCCTGCCATATCTACAGAACTGGCAAGGTCCAGTGACTGCTGGATGACTTTGTTCAAATTTGCTCTCATCAACCTGGAAGAAGCATTCAAGGCTAAGAAAGCCTTTTGGAGAGAACAGCTTCTCCAAGACCTAACCATGCCAATTAAAGCAAGCCCAAGGCACTGATGTGCTCTTGCTTTTTGCAGTAGCGCTTAAAGAGATTCTTGGGAGACAAAACTGGGGTTTCACAGGCACCATCTTTTACGCTGAAGGAAATTTGGAACCAATCAAATGCAGCAAATTCCCCTTTTTTTAACAAAAGATGATGAGGTGTTCTGCATTTCCGAAATGCTTCGCCCCATATTACCTAGATTAGATCAGTCAGCCATATGGTCAACTCAAGCTAAGCGAGGAGTCAGAGTAGGTGAGGGAAATCAAACACATTTAACATTTGGCAATAAGAAATGGCAGTAGCAACAATTTTTTCTCTACATTCTTGTAGATGACTACATAATAAAATGAGTGATGAACTAATGAAAAGTTATGTTATAATGGCAGCTTGTTTTCTATGGCAGCATTCATTTCTTTAGAGCATAATCAGCAGGAGGTCAACACATCACCCATATTTGTAGCAGAGTTGACCAAGACTGAATTTTGAAGTCATAATTTACTGACTGCATAATTTTCTTCGGCTAGATCATGTATTCTCAGCAGTTGCATCTATTATACAGGAATATGGTCCATGAAATTATATCCTATTTTTAATAGGGCTAAGTGATAGAAAACATGCTCCAAATAATGTAATAATTAAGCAATGCACTCAAAGAACAGTTCCCTCTCTATGTGCCCTTTTGTTACAAGAAAGTCTGCTGCTCTGGGTGACCCAGCAAGGGGAAACAAGAAAAAAAAGGCAAAGCATAGTTTAGCAGTGTAGCAATCAAGGCCACAATTAAACACATCCCCTGAACCAACAGTCGGGCAATTTATAGCTTTTATTACAAAGTGCTGGATAGCTAAGTGCATTTTCTGTGCACTTTTGTTACTGTGAGCAGGAATTGGAACACTTTATTACTGACTCATAAGAGACACTCTTAGGAGCAGAAGCGGCACTGAAGTTTGTGTCGGGGGTGAGTATAAGAGCTAGTGCTCTCTGCCAGCCCTTGGGTCAGGGCTGCTGGTTCCACTGGTGCCCAAATGGGCTTCAGACTCTACACAAAAACTGTTGGATTGCACCAGGTTTTCTCAGTTGTCCAGCTTGACAGGTTGTTTAGGAGGTTTCCAGTGTTCAAAGCCAGATGCTGTAGCCTTTTTTTTAACATTTTGATGTTGTAAGATAAATGGGTTTTTTTTAGATGAGTAATGTGGGCTTGGTAGATGAAATCTGTGTCTTCGAGTATTTTCAGAAGTGTGAAGAGAGCCAGGAGTATGAAGGAATGAAATGCATCTTCCTTAATCGGCCTCAGTTTCATTGCTTTCAAAACTGAGTGATCTTCCAGTTCTTGGCAAGGCTGAAGTCTCTCTGTTGGCAGAGTAGGACAAATGAAAGCAGTGTAGTGAGTAGTTCTTTGCCATTTCAGGCAGCATGAGACTGAGGAAAAACTCTTTCCAGCCTTTCAGTGGCATTAAAGACCTTGACATTGGGAGAGAGGTCCAGTCTGAACACTAGATCTCCAGAACCCAGCCTTCAGATTTTACCATACAAGGTAAAAAATAAGTGGGAGTTCAAAGAGGAAAATAGTTGTGCTGGAGAACTACCTGATCAGATGCAAAATTGTTGTTTCTGTGCTGAATAAGCTCTGTAAATGGTGCTACTGGAAAATTTGGAGTAGAGGTTTTCCTGTGGCACTGTTAAAATCATGAAAAATATGATTTACTGCTTGAAATAGTATTAACAATAAATAGGAAAAAAAAATAGAGCATGTGATAGGGTTCTTAGGCTGCTGCGTTCCCCTCTCTTTAGTCCAATTGCTATAAAAACAAGAGATGTTGGTGGTGTCCAAATAACCATCTTGCCACTGATTGTAATACATGTGGTTTCAGAGCCAAGGAAGGTTGGTTGCTATTAGAGAAATTGGTTCTGTGTGAGCTTTCAGAGTAAAGAAATAGTTCTATATATCTGGTATGGAAAAATCCTGAAATTGTCTACAGCTGCTATGTACTTTAGCAGCTGATACCTACATTTTAGAGCCATCAGTTTCCTGAATATATTCGGAGCTGCAATTTTAATGTCAAGACATTGATTTAGAGAATAAAGACCCCAGAGTTATGTATATGAACAACACTGAATTGTCAGATAGTAGGAAAGCTGGCATTTCACCTTCTGAAATGCAGCTCCATACAGCATGTAATGTGACAGCTGGATTCCTTCATTTGTAGTTTCACAGCAGGCTTCACACAGGTCGTCTCCAAGAACTGTTAATGCTTTGGTAGAAGTCTGTCTCACCTCGTACAGAAAAATGACTGAGACCTTTTCTTTTGTCATTGCCACGTCGCAAGGGAGTGAGCAGATGTGAAGTAAGGTGATTTGTTCAATGCGATGGAACAAATAGGTCATACAGGGAGAACATTTTACACAAAACATCTTAACCCACTAACTAGGTGAGGGAATGGAGAAGACAATACTCCTAAAGAAATTCAGAAAGAAAGCTTCAGAAGAATGGCCCAGACTCTTCAGCAAACACTCTCTCTGTAATGTCTGGCTCCTGCTCATCAGCTGACTATGAAATTGCTCACACAGCTATTTTTTTCAACAGCCCAACATTATTCTGGGCTTCATACATGCGGGAAAGCTTTCCATCTCATGCAATTGCAAATGTGCCTACCAACCACCACTGGGAGCAAAGATCAAGTCCCGTGTGATATAGTCATGACTGCTTAGTCCTCAAGGTATATTTAGGTGCATTTTCCCTAGCAAAGGTCACTCATATACTGCAAACTGATCACCCACATCCTCCAAAACCAGAGGCAAATCCCTGGTGCATGTCTAGGCTGCAACAGGAGTGTAAGTTAGCATTCAACAGTACCTCCCATTTTGCATAAATATTTTCATTTTGACCCATTTTGCATAAAAAGAGTGCAAAGTTATAACATGTGGAGGTAGAAGAAGAATAGACCAGGTTATTGCCACCTCTCCTAGCAGCACACACTTGATATTTCTTCCGTGGCAGGGCCAAATCTTGATGGTGCCCTAGTAAAATAGCAGCTACAAACATACGTTCGTGCTTGATATTCCACTTCAAAATGCAAAACAGCCTATATCGGCATTAAGGAAGTCAAAACACAGTTATCTGGTTAACAACAAGTGGTGATATGACCATGGTTTTTTAATAAATGTTTGTGCTCCCGAAGCCTGGGGCAGACTGATTACTGCTGGAGATCGAAGTAGCATTGTTTGGACTCACAGATCTATTTTACAGTACCCGACTGTGTAAGAGGGTCTTGTGCAAAAGAGATTTAATGTTGGGCAATAGAAGTACAGTTTCATACAAGATCTTTGCCTGTAAGCTGGCTACATGTCCTTGGTAGCTTCAGTGAGATGAAGTATAGTTCTTAGTTTCATTGCAGCCTGTGACCGTAACCTAATGAGATCCCAGATGCCTGGACAATATTAAAATTTAGGCATCCCAAATCTAAGGTGAATCAGTGCAAAATCTCTCATCCTTAATATAACTGTACTTTTACGTAAGAATGCTACAAAACTAATTCGAGTTTCTACCAGGCCAAGATTCTTCCCAGATATTCCATCAGAAAATTAATAATTTCTCCAATACGAGTTGCCCTCAACTATAATATATTTTCCTACAAGCGCAAAAAGGAGCTGGTTGTTCCAATGCAGTGGGAACAATTGGAGCTAAGGAAAGAGGGAAGTCATATGGTAGAGATTATAATCAGGGAACTGAAAGCAGTGGCCATTTTAATTGTACACCAATACTGTTTTCAGTGTAACTAAGTCAATATGCCTGTCTTCTTGCAATCAATTTAAATATATGCCGCCACTTTGTAAGATTTTTATGTACAAAACTGAAGATGAAATTAGGGATATGAAAACAAATTTAAATATTTGGATTAAAAATCTCTTTGTCATGCAACACATGCTAATGAGAAATCTTTTCCAATTTTCTATTCTAACTGAAAAGAAATGCCATAAAAATTACGAAGCTTTAAAGCAATTCACGTCTGGTTTTCTTATTCTGTTTGATTCAATTTTCTGACAACCAGACTGGCAAAAATAATGGATGCTGCAATATCAAGAGAGAGGGACGCTCAAGGACTTACACAGCTAAACACAAAAGGCACAGCTAAACACAAAAAAAGTGGGTCATTCTGCAATGTCTGGCAGATGGGCAGTGGCCAAAGCTGCCATCACCAGGGCATCATTTATACTAGAAATATCTTCAAAGCTGCACAGATATTGACCACATCCTACTAAAGCCTGTACTTCTCATGTTTCTCACACATATGATTCACTTTTGCCCACCAAGAGCTTTGAATAATTAACTTAAGTAGCAAACCATGAAATACTCTTTAAACTGAGTTACAAAACTGGCCTCATCTGTAGCTACTTTAATAAAAGAAACATACCTTGTGGGTACAGCTCTGATTCAACAAGGCACTGAAGTGCATGCTCACACCCATCATAGTTTAGGACAACACTGGTTAAAGCTGAGAGACCCGAAAGGAAAGGTTACCTGCTTCTGCCGAATCTGAATCTTAGTTACATGTTGAAATAATTCCAGAGGCCAAACTTTGATTAGAAGCTTTTCGTAGAGATAAAACTGTGTAGGGAAGGGAAGGGAAGGGAAGGGAAGGGAAGGGAAGGGAAGGGAAGGGAAGGGAAGGGAAGGGAAGGGAAGGGAAGGGAAGGGAAGGGAAGGGAAGGGAAGGGAAGGGAAGGGAAGGGAAGGGAAGGGAAGGGAAGGGAAGGGAAGGGAAGGGAAGGGAAGGGAAGGGAAGGGAAGGGAAGGGAAGGGAAGGGAAGGGAAGGGAAGGGAAGGGAAGGGAAGGGAAGGGAAGGGAAGGGAAGGGAAGGGAAGGGAAGGGAAGGGAAGGGAAGGGAAGGGAAGGGAAGGGAAGGGAAGGGAAGGGAAGGGAAGGGAAGGGAAGGGAAGGGAAGGGAAGGGAAGGGAAGGGAAGGGAAGGGAAGGGAAGGGAAGGGAAGGGAAGGGAAGGGAAGGGAAGGGAAGGGAAGGGAAGGGAAGGGAAAGGAAGGGGCTTTGTGGAATTGTTAATTATGGAAACTTTTGAAATATATGTCAGAAATTAGATTGCAGAATCAGGTCTGGGCAGATTTAGACTTGAATTAAATGCAGTGAAATCTCCACCTCCTTGTTCTCTCCCAGTGTACAAACACAAACATTTGGGATATGCTAAAATAATGAAGACTGATGTTTTCTATCTCATTATCCTCCATCTGGAACAAGTGCAGAGCACAACACAGAAGCACTAGAGGGACTCAGCTGCCTTTGATGAATAATTAAAAAAAAATGATTAAAAATACCTCTGCACATGTTTTCTCTTGATTCTTTTAATTTATAGTTTTATTTATGTCACTTTTAGAGGAATAATAGTTGATGTTAGATTGGACAGCCCCCAGAGTGACATTTGAATTCAGCTTCAGCTGGAATGGATCCAAGGGAACACTAAACAGCTGCCTGGCAGACAAGAAGGTCAGAGGCATTAAAGAATATAAATGTAAAAATTCTGCATAAAATAATACTGAATCTGATATAAGCTTGCAAAAGCCAGGCAATTTAAAGTTAATGCTTCCATTTGCATAGGGACAAAAAATTGTATAAGCCTGTTTCCAAAGCTCAGTCTGAAATAATGGATATTACCCACATAAGGGCATTGGCTTTGGTGAGGCTACATCATATACTTACAACTTTATTCCAGGTTTTATATTAGATTCCTGTTGGTCTTACTTTAAAAACCAGTAGATTATTATTATTTAAGTCTGTGCCACAGATGTTTCCAGCATTGCTTTAACTGCAAGGAGTGAATGATAGAGCTCCTGCCTTTGAGGTGTAAGTGCAGCAGAGGAGGAGGCAGAGACTGACATCGTCCTAATGAAGACACCCCGGTGCTGGGAGGGCTTTGCAGCTGGATTCTCCTACAAGCAGATGGGCTCTTGAGAGTTCCTGGATCGAAGTTCTCTGACAACACTGACAGAATATTTGTTGGGAATTTGACGTGTATGTGAGTACTTGAAAGTCTCTGGGTTGCTCACAGCAGTATGGAAATTTCACTGTCTAGTATTGAGAGGGACAGGCAGAGACTTGAAGGTGGAGAATAAGATATTGGCAACATCAGCTAATTTAAAGCAAGCTAGTTACATCATCTTGGTGCCAGTGGTGCTGTGGGGTTTTGCAAAGCAGCCTCTCTCGCCAGGTTCCTTTTCCCCAGCTGCAGGCAGTGGCATTTCCCTTGGGCTTCAGGGCCTCTGCTGAGCTGCAGACCAATCAAAGTCCACGCCACAATGGGCCCAAACACGACTGCACGCTGTCTGTAGTCAGGTTGAACCTAATCTGACCTCAGAGCTACCAAAATAACTTGCGTGTTTGGTATCATCAGTTCTACTCCTCTTTGATTTCTTTCAAGACACGTCCTCACTGGTAACATGCAAATTATTTGTTCTAAGAATGAAAAATAAAGCCAAAGTTTGCACATTACATTCTTTAAGGATACCAGGAAAGAGATTCCCATTGGAAATCATTGATCTGGTGACTACTTGCAGACTACCTGATAATGTGGAGCGACAAAGCCTGCCAGTAAGGATGAATAAGGCATGACTTCCAAGAACAGAGATAGTGGGTCTCAGTCATTCAGCTCAAACAGTTTTGCAGTGGCAACACTACAAAGGACCTTGTTAAACCAGGGAGGCATAAAATCTAATTTATTGTCTCCAGCAGAGATTTGATTTAGTGATTTGACCTGAAGAGTAACACTGTGTCAGAGAATAAAAAATACAATTTCATGAAGTCACCATACCTACTGTTCAGCTGCCAGTTCTGGGGGAGAATCACTTTTTTTTTTTTTAGTGTCAGTAACAACGGAGAGTCCGTTGACAGAACTAGGTTGAAGAGCGATGTTTGACATCTTATTATCCAGACAGCTCTGCATCCATGAAGACCTGCTCTGTCATGGAGTGGTTCTGGGAGCTACATAGCAAAACCCAAAAAGATGGTGTTTTTTTTCAGCACCAGAAAAAAGTATTCTACAGTTGGCATTGGATTTCAATTGGATACCAAGAAAATGCTTCAAAGAATGGAAACAATTTCCTACTTACCACCTGAACTACTAAAAGCTAAGTGTTTGGCACATACATTTCTATGACTCTAGAGGAGAATTTTTTTACTGACAGGCATGCTGCTTAGCTGCTTTTCACCACAATTCACATGACCATGGGTTTTTCCATCTACCTGAGTATCTGACATCCTGAATGTCAAGTGGTCTAAATCTAGTTCATGTTATCCTTCAGTGGAGCCTGATGTACATTGTAGGCAGCCAGTTCTCTTCTTACTTTGGGTCTGCCTACGCATCTGACTAGTGAGAGCTTGTTTGCTTTTGCTAGGGGCTGTTTGACAAACTCACACAAGACCTGCCTAAGTAAGGCTTGCTCTTAAAAGCATTTCTGGCATAGTAATGTCATTGAAGAACATGGAAAAGAAAAACACAAACCAGTTTGTTATAGCTGTAACAGCAAAAAATCCCAATGAAGATGCATTTACACTGGCCTAAGCCCTTTATTCTATTCTGAGAACTGATCTAAGCTATACCAACAAGGAAATTTAATTTGCTGATATAAATTAGGTTTGCACTTTCACATGGACAGAAATAGCTCCACTGGTTAAAGCCATGTTAGTAAATCCAGTTACATTCAGACAAGCATTAAATAGTTTTTTGTCTTTTGCATGATTTAGGAAATTAGTCTCCCTCTCACCCTTGGTTTTCATGTCAAGTGGGAAGAAAAGAGTGGCAATAACTCTGTTCTCTCTACTGTTTCTCCTTGCTGTTCAGAGATGCAAATCACAAAGCCAGTGCTCCTGCTTTCTCCCTCATTTCAACCTACAATGTGATGGAGCTGTGAAGGAGTTTGGCTGTCACACATCTTCTCTTACATGCCCTCAGGTCCCTGCTAGTTGTTCACTACCTTTAAATATCTGAGCCATCAGAAACCTAGTGCAGATTTCCAAATATTTCAGGAACTCAGTGACATGCAAGGTTTGCTGACAACTGCACCAAAACCATCTTCATGGACATTGCTTATAAACAAGCATTCAAAGCCCAGGAGAGTCAAAATTTCACCTTACTTGCCATTTCAGCTGACTGAAGATAACAAAACCCACCCCATATGCTTCTCAGCAGGGTCTGTGATGGAAAAGCTGACAAACTCTCAGTAGGTAAAGCACAGTCAGACACATTTTAAAATCTGAGAATGGCAGCATTATTTTTGGAAACAATAAATGCTATTTTTAAACAATTTAATATTACAGTCCTTTGAAATCCAAATGTGAAGGCAGTGTCATGCAGAAGCAACAGTTACAGCAGTCTTGTTTAAGCTTAAATTTAACATCAAATAGTCATTACGAGTCATACGCAAGCTTTGTTCCCTAGCAATAAGATGTCTGCACATTACAGATGCACGACTTCTTCAAAGAACTGCCAGATTATAGGATTACTCTAAGGAAAATTTCGCAATGGCATTTGATTCCTTCCTGATGAAGTGATTTTCCACACCGCTTTGCTCTTATAGCATATTGGCAGATGAAGAGAGACTAGGGAATGAAATGCATTTGCTAGTACTATGTAGTAAGGATAAATGCAAACCTCGGTGTCCTGATTAAGGACTACAGCCCAGTGGATACATTCGTAACAGCAAAGCCACGTGGTCAATGCAATTCCCTTTATAAGGGGAGTTGGTTCAGTCCATTCCTCTTAGCAAAGTCGCAGCAGGAAGGTTTGGGCCCAGAACTTTTAAAGTCACAATTATGACTGGAAACACTTATCAAGTAAAATTTTAATTAGTCCATATTCTCCAGTCCATCCAAACTGAAGGCACAGCCACAGGGAAGGGAAGGGGGAAAAAAAAAAAAAAGAGGAAACTATGGCACTTTCTTCTGTCATAGGCAAATGGAGAAATGGAGGAAGTGGCCAGGCAGCCCCCGCTCCATGGCTTCCTCCATGCGAGGGGCATGGAGCAGCTTTGCTGAGAAGGTGAGCCACGACTCTAGTCCTTGGGATGGGGAAGAAGATGTAGTAGCTTCACAGTCTCCTTATTCTGCCAAAGGAGGGGAAGCAATGGCAGTAGGGGAAAGCATTTGTCCCATTTATTACCTTTATTAATTTGCTAGTATTTGATTATGGTCTATCCAGTTACAAGCGGGGTTCCCCAGGGATCAGTGCTGAGTTCAGCCCTGTTCAATGTCTTTATCAATGACCTGGATGAAGGCATCGAGTGCACCCTTGGCAAGTTTGTGGATGGTACTAAGCTAGGTGGAAGTATGGATCTGATGGAAGGTAGAGAGGGTTTGCAAAGGGATCTGAACAGGCTGGACCACTGGGCTGAGACCAATGGCATGAAGTTTAACACGGCCAAATGCCGGGTCCTGCACTTGGGGCACAACAACCCTCTGCAGTGCTACAGACTGAGAGAAGTCTGTCTATAAAGCTGCCTGGAGGAGAAGGACCTGGGGGTGTTGGTTGACAGCAACTGAACATGAGCCAGCAGTGTGCTCAGGTGGCCAAGAAGGCCAATGGCATCTTGGCTTGTATCAGAAACGGCATGACCAGCAGGTCCAGGGAGGTTATTCTCCCTCTGTACTCGGCACTGGTGAGACCGCGCCTCGAATCCTGTGTTCATTTCTGGGCCCCTCACCACAAGAAGGATGTTGAGGCTCTGGAGCGAGTCCAGAGAAGAGGAACAAAGCTGGTGAAGGGCCTGGAGGACAAGTTTGAACAAGGAGCAGCTGAGAGAGCTGGGGTTGTTCAGCCTGGAGAAGAGGAGGCTGAGGGGAGACCTCATTGCTCTCTAGAACTACCTGAAAGGAGGTTGTGGAGAGGAGGGTGCTGGCCTCTTCTCCCAAGTGACAGAGGACAGGACGAGAAGGAATGGCCTCAAGCTCCGCCAGGGGAGGTTCAGGGTTGTCATCAGGAAAAAGTGTTTCACAGAAAGGGTCATTGAGCACTGGCAGAGGCTGCCCAGGGAGGTAGTTGAGTCACACCCTGGAGGAGTTTAAAAGACGGCTGGATGAGGTGCTGAGGGGCATGGTTTAGTGAATGATGGGATTGGTTGGACTCGATGATCCGGTGGGTCCTTTCCAACCTAGGAATTCTATGATTCTATCCCTGCTGAACATGACTGCAGATTCAGATAAGGCTTTTGACTTTGCAAAATCTTCTCATGGGCACCTCTGATAGGAGGGACACACAAGGTGAGAGGGTTGCTTTCTGAAGAAGCAGTTCTTAGCACTGACATTTTATTTGCAGTAAGTATGGGTCAGAGCCTTTTTTCTCCCATTTCACAAACCTAAGGGCCATTCCCAAGATAACTCCACCACTTTAGGGAATGATTATGTCCTCCTTCCCAGCCAGCAGTGTGCCAGGAAAGCCATGCAGACTAGTGAAGGTCAGGCATCCCAGGCCAGGTTTCCTGCACCTTCCCCACTCTGCCCAAGCTAATCAGTTTAATGTGACCCAGCTAGCAGATGCAAGAAATATACCTTGGAAGAAATGATTGAGTAGGATACATTGGCTGCAGCTCTTAAATTAGCTGCAGCTGGTTGAGTTTGAAGCAGTGGCTTTTTCTTCCTTTCCTTGTTCAATGCTTTGTTCTATAGTACTATAATAATAAAGCTAATTACAGGCTAATGTTTTCTGTGACTGATGGAGGCTAAGATGTATTGTGATGCAGTCTTTAATTACCAAAATTTCTGCCTTTTGGGTACTTATCTTTACAGACTGTGTGTTCTTTTATGCGTGTAACAAGTGATGAAATGATGCTATTGGCAAGTTTAAGATTGAGAGGTATTGTTTTAGGTAACTTTATCAGAAACAACTATTTTTTGAGAGTAGGAACCTTTTGTTTGTTTGTTTGTTTGAATTGTAAATATTGTGCAATGGTGTATGTGTTGTGAATGTTAGAAAGGGAATCTGAAAACCTGTTAGTGGGTCCTAGAAGAAATACCGAGTAGTCTATTTGTACTGGCTGGAATAGAGTAAAGATAATATACCCCTTATTCTTTATATTAAACTGTGAAATTTTCATCTCAGTGGTTGCAAACATTTTATTTTTATTGTGTTTTTTTAGTTTAAAATTGGAGATGATTTTTTTTATTTGCAAGGACTGAGTAGGTCTTTCAAATCTGATGAGCTCTAGCTTAACAAATATCTTTGTTATTCAAGCACAACAGCACAGCATAAAATCCTGTCTCTGCATGTTGTACAAAAAGCAGCTATAGTATCTGAGCCATACGGTCTTCTCCATTCTCTCTCTCTCTGCTTTGAAAAGCTTGCTTTCTTTCTATCTCTTCTCCACCTCCCCACCCCATGAAATCTCCACCTTTTCTGGGCAGAGAGAGTGTTAAAATAAAAGGAGAAAGAACAATTTAATTTATAGGGTGAGATAGTGTGATACCTGTTTCATATCAAAATCTAAATTCCTTGTTGAAACCAAGGATGATGAGTTTCACTTCAAAATCAATGAGATACTGTTAATCCCTGCAGCCCTTAGAAGAATTAAGCTTCCAACCTTTTTCATTGCATCTTGATCAATACCACTTCATACCCTTGACTTTCTCCCATTCTTGAAAGGAGAAGATATATATTCATTACATAGCTCTGCTCTCTGTAACCCCCCTTCTCCTCTACCACCTGCTATAAATGGTTGGACAGGCTTTACTGCCTTGGTTCCCAACCCTGTCTCATGCCCATGGGATGATGCAGAGACTCGGAGATGTGGTCGACAGGACACTCAGGTAGGGCACCGTTAGGTTTTGTGCCCCCTTCACCTTCGTCCCAGGGAGGAATGAACACTGTACTCATGTGGGGCTGGTGTCTTCTCTCTGCTGATCTCCTCTTCCCTGCTGTCCAGGGCCTCTGGTGCTTCACAGTCCCTTTGATCTGAGGTGAGGGCTGGGACACAGTAACCTGTCGAGCTCCATGGAGCCAGTCAAGTCTCCTCTTCCCCACATAAGTGTGCCTTCTGCTTTCCCTTTGTGTCTGCTGCTGAGTAATCTATCTCTCCTTTCATCGTGTCTCTGTGGCTTCCCCTAACCACAGAGGGTGGACCACCTGGTTTGTTTTAACTCTGTCAAGTCAGGAAGGACAACCAGGTAAAGACAGATGTGGATGACAAAGAGAACCCAATTGGGCAATACCCATTCCTGGACACTCTCTACATTAGCCAAGCCAGAGTGAGTCCCTTTTCAAAACCACAAGTATATGCGCTTTATCTTACATTTAAGCAGCCCCAGAGAAACCAGTGAACATAAAACAGAGCCTGTGCAGAAATGTTTGAGGGCTGTTGGCTGCAGGTGATTTGTTTGGTAGCTTGTGGCAGCAGAGCAAGGCTGGCTCAGGAGGCAGGAGGCTATGTCTCCTCAGGGAGAGAGCTCTTGGCCACAGAAACAGAGCAGAGTGAGACATTTTTATTGCACTCTTGTATTTATCCTTTGCAAAGGGTTCATGTGAAGCAGTAAACACAACATCCAAGTCCTTATTCACAGAGATCAAGCCATTCGGATAGAGGAAGCACTGAAACAAGCATATTCCTGCTGTTTCTGGGTAGAGAGCAAAGCGAGGGGTAAATTGTACTTCAGAAAGAGGGGAATGCACAGATGTTATCTGATGATTCTGTTCCTAAACAGAAGAGACATTTACATAATAACACAAATTAATGAAACCCAGCAGTCAGTTTGCTTTTCAGATGAACGTTTTAATTCAGAAGTGTAGGTAACTATCACCTACCCACCCCTAAATTTCCTAGGCAAACAGCTCCACTTCAAAGCACCAAGAGCATATATACATCTGTCTTTTGAGGGCATGGGAGGGAAGGAGTTGGGGCAGATGGATGTATATAGAGGACTGGAAGACTTTTTTTCTGGAGAAAAATATTAAGGCGATTCAAAAAATTTTAAGAATTTAAAAATACCCATGGACAGAAATTTCCACAAATGCTTTAAAGCAGGATATGAGGCCTGTGAACAAAGAGTTAATCCAACTGTGGTAGGGAGGCTCACTTTCCTTATAGAAGCACAGAAGGGAAGATCTAGTCAAATGGCTCCTTGGGAAGAGTGAAATAGAAGATGCTTTTGGGGAATCTTATCTATACATTCCCTATTACAGTATAGACCAGGCCCTAACATGCTGCTTTTCTGTCCATTCTTGTTGATGCTATTTTAGTTTCCTGCTAACAGAACTACATTATATTAGTTTCCTACTAGCAGGATGAGGAGAAAAGTTTTGTTGATAATGAATATATTTTGCTTTTTCAAATAAAAAAGTGCATTTTGCACTTTCCAGATGGCTAGTGATCGTCACATCTCAGACCTCTTACAGATACATCTTTATAACTCCAGTCATCTGCTATACGGCATGTACAGTAAGTTCATTTGAAGGTGTTACACGATGTTGCCATGTTTGATGTTCCCTCTGCCAACTTGAATATCGCATTAGGGACATACATGCCACAGCTCTGCGCAACATGCTCAGCACAGTGACAACTTACATGACCATCATAACATTAATGCTCCAGTTCATCAACCCTAGACTGAGCAGTGCTGGCATTCTTATTGCCCTTAGACAAAACAAGAAGGACAGGTCTTTGGGACTTCCCATGACAGTGTGGCACATGGCACCAAGATGCCTCAGCCCACGGCTGAGATGCTTACACCTTAGCACAGTGCGATCACCCAGGAACAATTTATATTTTGGTAAAAATGGAAGCAAATTGTTTCTTGGTGATGAGCACCTGTTGTGGCTGCCCCAGGCCACGTACAGCTAAGATGAATTGAGCTCAAAGCCCATTGCTGCAGGAGCAAATCAAACTTGATAGGTCACATATAAGGGTTTAATTACTCTGGAAAGACAAGACTGTGCCCAGACAGGTGATGAGAACTCCAGGGCACTTTAAAGTCTCTGTAAAAGAAAACTCTAGTGCTTCTTAGAAAACATGGATTTCCAAATATCTTCTGGATAGTCCTGCCTGTTAAGAAGACACTGAGAACACCTTCTCAGCAACGTATTTGGGTGCATCATGGAGACCTTCAGTTCCCAGTATGCTCAATGGGTAAAGATGGGCATGTTGAAAGAAAACAGAGGTGGCTGAGGAGGGGTAGTAAACCAAACAATGAAGACTTCAGCCTTCCCTCACTTATGTTTCCTTTTCCTGGGATCACAACTCATAGGCTTTATGTGACAGGTAGCTGCCTCCAGTCAAGTTCAGACATGCAAATCTCTGCCTCCTCTCATCAAGAAGGGTCAAATCCCAGTGTCTCCATGACATTGGACACCATCTCCCTGTCCTGCTGGCATTAAAGGCATGGTCTCAGGAGCAAGGAAGAGAGAAATATGACCCTGTAAAATCTGAAAGCAGAATTAGGCCACAATGCCTTCAGGTTACCTTCCCTAATTCTGCTTCCTTCAAAGAGGTAAAAGTTTTGGAAAATATATCCTTTTGGAAACAACTGCAAAAAGAATGATTTTGCATCAACACATCAAAGCCAGCTTTTAAAATTCTTGTCCCAAAAACTCTTGCAAAATAATGCAATCCTGTCAATTATTAGTCTCAGTTCTTTTTCTGGTTAGGAGTTGTCTAAAAATATGCAAGCCCGTGGAAGGACTGTGGGCAAGCAGTGGGAATTACACCACGTGTATGATTAGATAGGCTATGTTTTTTTCCAGCATTGTTTTCTTTGTTTTATAGTAAATATTCTAAATTAATAATAATTTTTTCATAAAGGAACCTTTAAATTATCTGGGAGTTTACAAAATAAATGAGACTTGTGAAAGGGAAATGAAAATAATCCTTTGTATAATTTGATGTGATTTGTAACATGTCACATCAGCTTACTAAGTCGTCTTAAAACAATACCTAATATTTTACAGTAAAAAAATTCTTAAATCTGACTTTTTTAGCTAAGTAAAGGAAGTAAAACCCCAAAGAAATACAGACATGAATAAGCAACCTCTGAGTTAATCTTAAAGATGCATCAATTATTGTCCTAGACTTCATTACGAGTATATTCCCTTAATTTTAAACATTTCTGTCTCCCTATTTTTAGATTTAGCTAAACAGCATGAAATCTACAACAAGCCAGATGTGGAGAGAAGAAAGACCTTTTAATGTTTCTCATAAAATCTTTCAACTTGCAGTTTTTGTGGGCTTTTTTCTTTAAAACATATCAGTATTTCCAGTTACAAAGGTTTGTGAAGGGCATGCAGAAAACTTAGTTAAGTAATTATTCACCCCTTACTAGTGCTTGTATGAAATTCTGGTTATTTTCTTCATCACTTGGACTTGCACAACTTTTAAGTGCATTCAGTTTCAAATAAGCTTCTATCCATGCAGTATGCAAACTGATTTTTTCGAATCTGCATAAAAGCACAAGAAAGTTCAGGGCCACAACATTCATTTATTAAAATTTTGCTTGGTAGGCTAAAATACATGAATAGAAATGAATCTTCTCAATATCAAGCATGTCCTAAGGCAGCAGCTTGCAGAATAATAAGTTAACCATGTCACTGTTTCTAATTTTAGGTAACTGAGTACTTATTTCACAGTCCTCTTCCTCTTGGGGCAGAGTGTTTGGCTTGTACACTCATGTAGCAGAGAGTATCCATAACTTCTTATTCCTTGTTTAAATCCCTTCTCGCACTCAGATGTTTGCAAACAAGGTTCTGTCATCTCTGCCCATGCTGGCGCCCCTCCACAAGTCCTGAATATTGTGAAATCCCAAATATTTTCCCTCCTGCTATTCGATTGACAGTTTCTGAGCATCCTCTTTTTTTGTGCTTCTCTGGCTTCCAGAGGGACTGACCAAATATGCCAGACATTTTGGTTTTACTCTGTGTTTCAGACAACAATTTCCATGTTCTTTTCTGGATTCTTTGGAGATAAGTGACCAGCAACTCCTCTGACAGGGCTTATTAAGTGTTATGAACTGATTCAATGTATTATCTGACATTTTAATAAATATTTGTTTCAGAGTTTCCAGATCTGTGTATTAAGAAAGGAAGAACATATGAACTGAGGTTTTCGGCTTACAGGTCATAGAATCATAGAATCATAGCATAACCAGAAGAGACCCACCGGATCATTGAGTCCAACCATTCCTATCAAACACTAAACCATGCCCCTCAGCACCTTGTCCACCTGTCCCTTAAACACCTCCAGGGAAGGTGAATCAACCACCTGCCTGGGCAGCCTATTCCAGTGCCCAATGACCCATTCTGTGAAAAATTTTTTCCTAATGTCCAGCCTAAATCTCCCCTGGTGGAGCTTGTGGCCATTCCCTCTCATCCTGTCCCCTGTCACTTGGGAGAAGAGGCCAGCACCCTCCTCTCAACAACCTCCTTTCAGGTAGTTATAGAGAGCAGTGAGGTCTCCTCTCAGCCTCCTCTTCTCCATCACAACAGGTTTCCAATGACCAAATCTTATTTTAGTCAGTGAATGCAGCTGCCTCCTAGGGACTTCAATCCTTCACAAATACATATCTAAGATTTCATTTTACCACACCTACAGAAAATTCACTTGTGTCTTGCATTTGCATGCTTTCAGACATGAAGACAGAGATAGAGTTGGTCTCACTCAATTGCAGTTTGGGATGCAAATCCTTTCAGTCTATCCTCCACAGTAAAATAAAACAAACGAGATAATGAGCTGGTAGATATTTTATTTATGCCAACAGTTTCAGGGAACTGTGACTGGTCAGCTTCATGTCAGGTGCCCTCAACATCAGAGAAAACAGGTTTCATTCATACTGCCACTGAGTGAAGATTTTATTGATATTGGCTTGGTAGTGTTCAGTAAGGGGATAAATTCTGATCTTGCTTTAGTGTAAATAAGGTTCATAGTTTTGGAGATTACTGTGACACTGGAAATATCTAGAGTTTGATTTTTAAATTTATCTACTCCCCACACCAAAGTGATTTTCGGTTTTATGTTTCCGAATGGGGTCTTCTGTATGTGGAAGATTGTAGCATATAGTTTTCTATCCATCATGTAGTCCACGCAATACTAATTCATATTTCTACAGTTTCTGTAAGTTTTAGATGACTACTGACTGCTAGACATAATTTCTAACAGAAATGAATAACAGACTGTCATCTTGACTTGTTAGAATAAGAATACTAATAAAGACCTCTTAGAAGAGGAAAACTGTCATAACAACAGAGAAATTCAACAATTGTTCAAGTCAGGTAAAATATGGGTGTTTATTAATTTGTAATCTGCTTTTCCCTAAAGAGTACAGGCAGTCTCTGAGACACAAAAGTCAAGAGACAGTGTCATTTCCAGTTACTGACGAGAAATGTGCAGAATATGGCATTCTCCCTTCACATCTCTTATACAGCTTGAAATCATTATTTTACGCTTCCTTTGTTTAGTTTCTGTTTGTTCTTGCTGCCCACAGAGTGCCAACTACTATAAAGAGGGGATGGAGGAAGCTGGAGTCTGCAGGTCAGATGTCCTTGTGGATGTCATCACTCCCTTTCCCCTTTTTGCCCATTTCTCCATCAATGACCGAGAGTTGTTATATTACTTCCTTGCTTTTGCGAAACGTCTGAAGATATATGGGGTAAATTAAATTCCTCTAGACTCTTAACTGTCCATTTAGAAGATAAGCCTATTGTAGACTTCAGTGAGAAAATAACTTACCATTTACAAAATAAAATTCATAGTAATTGCCTATTGTCTGAAATGCTATTTTCATTATGTTAATGAAGATAACAGTTGCCAGTCAGAAAATCTGATGAGTTTCCACAGATTGTGTTTCTTTACTTACCAGGGGAAACACACTCCAGTTCTGTGATTGCATTTTTCTTTGATTTTTGTGGTCCATAGAGGGAGAAGTTCCTTTCCCCATTATCTCTCCACAACTTCATCACTTTTTATGTCCAGCTCTACTTCTGAACATATGTTTATACTTTGTGATATACTGTGTGATTACTCAGCCTGGGTGAATTTCATGGTAGTTAACATTTGGGGGTTTTGTTTTAAAAGATAATTTGCATAAAGGCCATTTCTATTAATAAGCTCTCCCCCACCCCAGACATCCTAAAATTATTATCACAGGAAAAAAATGCCTTGCTTTTGATGTAGTAGCCATCTGATTTAGAGGGAAAGTATTATATTTCTACATTTCGTATATAGCTCCTGAGCCAGCTAAGGGTGTCATGTACAAAATAAATAACTAAAATATCCTTTTAAAGGACTGGGAGAGTAAAAGCCTTCAGTGTTAGTTAACCCTGGAAATAATCTCACATACATACAAGGAAAAGAAATAATCTCCAATCCAGAAATCTACGTGCTCAAATTATGCATGCGCTGCACTCATTTGGAAACCCCACTTCTATAAATTACTCATCTCAATAAAGCACCATTCTTGGACAGACTGCACGACTGCGATTGCAGGGGCTGATACTTTCTGCGCATCTCCCTTATAATCTCTAGTAGACAAAAAAATATGTATGCTAGCATGCAGATGGCACTAAAATGACCAAATGGATTTAACTCAATGAAATACAGGCTTGTATATGGTCAGTGTTATTTTGGTGTACCTGAATGCAACTTCTTTGAGCATGTTGACTGCTTTATTTCTGTTGCGAAGAACGTAACCAGTTTGGGGACTGAAATTGTTTAAAAAGCAGATATGGGTCTTGTAAGGCTCGGGAATTTGAATGAGCACTCAACACGATACTTTGCTAGATATATAAAAGCATCGCAGAGATATGTTTATTCTAGTATCTCTTATACTGTTTCTAGTCAGAAAGTAACAGCTCCTGTAATGTCTACCTAATGTATTTCATCTGCAAGAGAAGGAGTCCTATCTTGTTTCCAATTATGTTCTTTCTTAATTATTGCAAGGCTGGCAATGGCATCCTCAAAACAATAGCCATTAGAAGGTTATACTGTACTATAACAGGCTAAATGTTTTACTGCAACAAAAAGTCAACTCAGTTTTAGAGGCTATATATAACTATAGCTGAAAACTGAAAAATCTCATGCATTGCATAGGAAGTGAATGAGAAAGATGACTAGTCCATGCATTAAAAGATAAATGGCATTTAACAATATTTCTGATTATAAGAGTCAGAAAACAGCTCTATATCAAGCTGCCTGTCCAAAACCAACCACTCTTAAAATAAATGACAAATTCCAAATATACTATGGCAAAATGGTCTGTACTACAATAGTGTGGAATCTCGATTCATCACTCTCAAGAGAACCATATTTATTTCTAAAGACCCCATCTTATTAATGTGATCTTTCAGTAATAAAATATGGCATCTGTTGTATTTTATTGTTTAATTCTTACAACACAATCAATATTCTAATCAGTTATGTTGCTTTCAGATTAGTGTTATTATTTTGAGAATAAGCAAATAGTGAAAATGGAGAGGAAATGGAAGAAGGGAAGTGTTCCACAGAGAGAAACGTTTTACAAACAGCAGTGGATCATTCAAGCATGCTCTCTGCTGTGCTGCAGGATAACAAGTCATTTACCAGATGTTTCAAATTGTGTGTAAAATATAAAAGACCATATTGGGGAAAATGTATTTAATGCTAGAATACTTGTCCATTAGAAGAAAACTAAATATGAAACATGAGCTAGCTTAAAAATATTAAAATGTGTCCTATTTTACCCTTACAATATATAGCTATATCTTTGTCAAATTATTTGCTTTCCATTCAGGATCTGAGTAGACTTTTAGGTTTCCTACATTTTTCTATCTGTCAAAAATGAGCTAATTCCTCTTTTTCTTTTTACTTTCTCTGTTTATTAAATTTCCCCCCCTATTATTTCAATTTTTTTTTCTATGATTACTCTTTTAAGCAGGACAGAGTTGTGGACACATACATAAATACTTGGATGAATGTCAGAAGGCAGAGATCTACTATTCCAGCATGCATAAATGGAGAGGAGTCTAGACTCTGGAGATTACAGAAAGTTTGCCTGCTACGCTGAGGATATGAGAAGCAAGAGTACATTTTAAGCTAGATCAATCCAATAATTTTTATTTTAGTGACTCCTCATTACTACAAGAGGAGAGAAATAGGGCCACAATGAAAGCTGCCAAAGAAGTGGAAATGTTATGTCTTCCACTGCAAATTATTTCTTGTGGTTCTTGGGTTTTTGGTCTGTGATATCTGAACACAATTATTTTCACATCCAGGCTAGGTTGCAGTCCTGTGCACACCTACAGCACCACTGATCACATCTCCCAAGCAACAAGCAAGTTATAGCAACGCATAGCAAAAGCCTCAAAATCTGTTTTCATACAGATTTGTGTCTTGAAGGCTAGTCCCTGTGTAGTCTCTGATATTTGATAAAGACAGCTATAAATTCAGTGTTTTTTTTCAGTGGAAAGCAAAGAGAAATACATTATCTCTCTTCTCAAAATGCCAAAGGGATTGCATTAAGACATTCATCATGTTCTTTCCGAGCGAAATATCAACCCCCAGCCATGAAGGACATGAGCATGACACAGCCTAGCCCTCATTCTCCACAGTCCCTTATGAAGTGACACCAGTATCCACGTGCTGAGGAGGGGCTCGAGCACAATGGGAGCCTGTATGACTGCTTTAGAGGTGTGCTGAAAGAGCTGTGCTGAAACTGAGGAGACAGACTACATGTGGTAATGGTTCTGGCCCCAAAGTGCCTTACTCTCTCTGGGAAAAGACATCGCTCCAGTTGAGATTGGGGGAATAGAAGAGTGGCAGAGGAGCAGCTGGAGGCATTGCCAAGTGTCTTCTAGTAATACCATGCCAGCTGAGTTCTCTGTTTTCTGAATCTTTTATGAGCCTTTTCTGAAAAGACATTACTAAAAATATGGCTAACATCTCCTGAAGTAATAAACTTTCCTTTTGGCTATATGACGGAGGAACAGCATTTAGGGTTTGCAAATTTTCAAGAACTGGCTGATTTGCATAGGTACATTAGTTCTTATAAGCAGAGCTGGCAATGCGGCCAATACTTACATTTGGCCAACAATTTCCCTTGTAAAATCCTGCTTCTGCTGGGGTAAATTATTTTTCAGTGCTCTGAAATTTCTTATGCCAGGCCTCTGCCTCAGGGTGAACAGCTTCAGTTTTATTTTACAGTTACTGATGTATTTTTTAACATTTCTGCCAAAAATAAAGTCATCTGTTGTCAAGATAATTGTAGCACGATATGTTTTCCCATGTCCCTGCATTCTTACTAGTGTTCTACTGGGACAGGACAAGATCTTCATGCTTTGTAGTAGCAACTTGAGTTCTGGACAGGGAGAGCCTCTATGGAAAAACTGCTTTGCTCATGAAATTTTGCCCAAATGTGGTTGAACGCATAAGACTTTGAAGCATCTCTCTTCTACTGTGTTAATTTGTAACTCATTGGGATTTCTTGGCAAAAGATCTGATGCTCCATCTCCATGGGCTCAGAGGTTTAGAGCTGAGTGCAACATTGCATCCAGCAGTTTTCAGGGGTGATGCAGAAACAGAGCCAGATCTGGAGCAGCCAGTGGCTGTCCTGGGTCTCCCAATCCCTTTGTCAGCCCTGGGACCATCTAGCCTCAGCACGGGGAACACTGGCATGACCTGGGTCAGGGAGTCCTGGGTAAGAAAATGGATGGAGCTGGTTTGACTGCAGGAGGAGACCGAGCTTTCTGTAACTATCATACAAGCATTTCTACTTTTCCTGACCCAAAAGCCTGGAGGCTTTTGAAAAGCTCTGGAAATTAAAAAAAGCCCTAGATTTTAAGAAAATGGGGATAAAAAGATCAATTTCTCTAACCCTTCTGCAAAGGACTTCATTTAAAACCAGGGCTCTGAAAATGCTCAGGTTTACGATGGCTCAGTTACAGTCCCAGGACTTAAATGTGCTGCCTAAACTTAGGTCATTTCCCCCTTGCTTGCCCCAGAAACATTATATACTTTTTTTTCTAATAGCAAGTGCTGCGAGGATTGTTTTACTATGTTTTCAGCTTAATGAGTTGAGTAAATTGGGGTATATTTATTGCAGTTGCAAGGCAAACTTTACAAGAGATACTTCCTTGCTATCTGAGTTTATAAAGGACTCTGTGGCTTTAGAGTGAAGGACAGAAGAATACTCAAGGTAATGGATAAAATCTACAAAGATGGTAATAAGTTCTCGTGGAGTTGTTGAAGATTGCTGCCTTCACACAGGTATTCAAGGGAAGAAAATTTTCTGTTTGAGGTAAAAATAGATCTCCTCTGGACCTGTTCCAACAGTTCCATATCCTTCTTATGTTAGGGATTCTAGAACTGGACACAATACTCCAGATGAGATCTCTAGAGAGTGGAGTAGAGAGGGGGGAATCCCCTCTCCCAGCCTGCTGGCCACACTTCTTTTGATGCAGCCCAGGATATGGTTGGGCTTCTGGGCTGTGAATGCACATTGCCGACTCATGTCAAGCTTCATATCAATCAGCACCCCTAAGTCCTTCTCCGCATGGTTACTCACAATCACATCATCCCCCAGCCTTTACTAAAACCACTGAGGTGTAGGACCTTGCACCTGACCTTGTTAAACCTCATGAGGTTCACACAGGCCCATTTCTCCAGTTTGTCCACATCCCTTTGGATGACACCCCATCCTTCTGGCATGATAACTGCACCACTCAGTTTGGTGTCATCTGCAGATTTGCTGAGGTGGCACTAGATCATATTGTCTATATAATTGATGAACATATTAAACAGCACTGCTCCCAATATGAACCCCTGAGGGTCACCACTTGTCATGGATCTCCATGAGCAGTTGAACACTGACCTCTGGATGTGACCATCCAACCAATTGCTTATCCATCGAACAGTCACTCATCAAATCTAGATCTCTCCAATTCAGACAGCAGAATGTTGTAGGCAATCACTTTCACAGGCCTGATGGAGAATTTGTCCAATCCAACAGTTTACTATGGATTAATACCCATTGTTCTTGCGGTCATAGAAAAACCTAATGATTTTTTTCTCAAGTATTTTTTGCATGTGAAACAAGAACAGTGGTACTTCTCTAAAGAAATGACAAATATGTTAGAGGATAGACTACAATGATTGGGGGAAAGATATTCATACTGACATAATATCTGTTTTGCTGGGTATTTTTTTTAAAATAAGGAAGAAGACCACCATGTTAGAAGGCTTTTGGGGGAGAAAAACACTTGTGTCAAAGGGAACTGCTGGAATGGTTAGCAGAGATAGGACTTGGGCTGTCATAAAATGTTGATGTTTGCCCGAGTTCTGTTCAGCTGGTCACCTTGGATAGTGCCACCATTTAAATCTGTGACCCTTCCTGTTCTCCCAGGCAACAACAGTCCTGGTAAGAAATGGGTGTAAATTAGTGTCTTCTAAAAGAAAATAATGCAAGAAAACGGGCTTCAGGCACAAATTAGTTTTAATTTAGCTGTTGTAACCCATTGTTTGAGAACATGGGAACTGTTGTGTTACATAGAGACCTGATCTATTCTGATCACAGCCTGACTGTATAACTCACACTGATAAATAGCTTCTTTTATACTAAACATCTGTGGGAAAGGCTGCTTCCCATGCTGGCCACATGCCTGCTTAATAAAACCCAGAGGAAATTGGCCAGGCAGTTCTGCATGCCATTGTGAGAGAGGTTAAGGTTCAGAAATGACCTCTGGTCCCTTGCCCCTTGAACTGATGGGGCTAGATGCACCATAAAGTTGGTGTGCTAAGTCTTTGCTTTGCTACAGGAGTTGCTTGGCCAGTTAGATAATTCTTTAAAGGGATTAGTTATCACAGCTTCGCAATGTGTTTTAGACGGCCAGAGTCCTGCTTTTCCTTCCTCATCAAAAACAGAAGTTGCAAAAATGCAGAATAAAAAAAAATGTTAAACTGCAGAAGCTAGACTGAAATATTTGTTTCAAACTGGTTGATTTATAGAAGGAAGCTTTATTAATAGTAACCTGCCAGTTATATAATTGGTTGTATGCAGTAATCTGTAAAATTATAGACCAATAATATTTTTTAATAATTGTATTCATCCCCATGAAATAACCAATGATCACCTCCGAAGCAAATACTAACTATGCTCTGAAGACAGATTTCAGTGATGAATGATCCAATTAACCAGAACTCCTTTAAAACACTTTTTCACTCTTGGTGAAGTACCCTGGTGCTTTCACAATGTGTCCTATAACAAACCTATCAAAGGGACTGCAAATAGAAAAGTCACATTGCAGTGTTATTTTGCAGTAGAGTGTTTGATGATGGAGAACAATGCATGCTCAGACACATTCAGTGTACCAGGGAAGATAGAAAGAATTTCAGAGAAGGAAAGAGTTACTGTTCTGAACTTAGTGGCAAATAAGACCGCATTTCACCCAGACTGGGTTTATATTTCTATGTGGTTACTCCTGAAGCTGGGTATATGATGGTGGTAAGTTAGAAAGGTTTCATTCAACTTGAAAGATGTAAATCAAATTCCATAGCTTACAGGTCTTCAAAGAAAGGAGGTAAAATATTGAGGAAGGGAGTGCCTTGTTTGAACAAAACAGAAATCTGCCTTGCCTGCCCCCGTGCAAGTTTTCCATAATGCTTGATATTAACAAATTGTTTTCCCTGCAGAGAACTGCAAGGAAACAGAAAATTGTGAAGAGGTCATTTAGGGAAAGTAAATATTGAAATCCTTAGTACAAGAGCTTGCTGAAATGCTTGGTTTTAAATGTCACTCGGCTCTTAGAAGGAAAGAAAAAGCCTGCTTTGTATATACATCAGCCTAAATACAGGCCAAAGTGGGCTAGGGATACCAAACACTCATAATTAGTCATTGCAAGTAACCTACTAAGAATTGTTTGCTTGTGTATAATCAGTGACAAATTTTACCTATATATGTATAAAGTCATCCTATTCTAGGCAAAAAGACTAACTTGAGCAATTGCAGGTGATCACTTACTTACATGTAAATGTAACTCTTCATTCAGCAATGTTGCCAATCCAAAGGACATCAGAGAACGTACAAGAATGGGAGTTCTTTTGTTCTTCTCGGGCTATATTTGTTTTTGTGGGTATTAGTCAGATCTTAATGTTTGTGGTTTTCATCAAAGATAAGCTCTCAGGCAGACAGGAAGAGGGTGTAGTAAAAAGTGAACATAAACCATACATTGGAACTGCTGGCATCTAGAGATAGTACCAGCCTTTTCTTTTTTATTAAGTCTGGATTTGCAATATATCTATCTATTGTTTTTTCTTTCATATCTATCTCTTGGGTCTAGTAAATATCGTATAACACAGGTTATCTCCATGTCCAGACTGAAAATTGTTATGCAGCAATACTTTCATTTGCATGTCCTTTATAAGTCTGCACAGTTTGTGTCAGATACAATTGACTTGCAAGGGATGGATTCAGGAGGATGAATATCATGAGGAAAACGCAGTCTTTCTCTACATTTATCCAGTGAAGTAATAACAAAATGTTTTCCCCACAAATGTTTCATACACATTCTTAGAGTAAAAAAAGTTCTAAAATTAACATGTGTGATCTGAGGATTTGAAAGCAAATCAACTGATACAAAACCAACTACTTGAACTTCAAAAAAAAAGTCACTGATCTACAGAAGCATTCATTGAATCCCTCAGTGAGGCAGCTTTTAGCTGTGGCTTTCTCATATAGAACATGGATACTGTATAGCAAACCAAATCCCCCCAGAGGCTAGAAATAATTTGGCCTTCTGAAGAAATCACTTCGGTGATGGAGACATTCAGCACTTTTTGCCATCTCTTAATTTGTCTCTAATTTTGGCTCAGCCTATTTCTGTGAACAAAGCTATGCAGTCTCCTGGAAGCATTTTGATTTACATGCAAGACAGGCTTTGTTGCAGTCTCTTTCTCTGAAGTTGAAGCATTGTTAGTAATACTTTTTTTTGCCTGTCTGTTTTTTCAGATTTATAATTTATTCTAGGTTTACTTTTGTTGTGTCTTTAGAACAGTAGATCCCCAGGCTCAGTTGAAGCCATCATATAGCATTGTTGTATAAACTGAATCCTGCCTCTTCATCTGCATAGTGTGATTACAAGCAACCTGCTTTAAGCAGCATTGGAACTTGTTTAAGTTACTAGCATCTAGTTAAAAATCATATTAAAAAGTTGCACAAAAAAATATCGCTCGCTTTAGCTGGCCAAAAGCTATCATCCTGTCACGTTTTACGTATGTCCTTTTTATCTCACTGGGAAATGCACTCTATGACAAATTGCATTCAGAAATGTCTGGAGTAATTTACCTGATTTTGTTGTGCTGAAAAGGACGTGAGATATTTGCAAGGCAACAGAGCCACACTAGGGTAGGTCCTGAGGTCAGACCTTATATTACCCTTCATTTTCTAGCAGATGCTTTATTGTTTTCTTGAGGTTGCTACTACCACTTTAAAAACAAGCATCCCAGGAATTTTCTTTTGAAACAGGCTTCCCTTCTCCAAATCCAATTATACTATTTCAGCTGGGTCATTTTCAAACCCTGCTGCATTTTTTTGTTTTTTTACTGAATTTATTTAAAAGCGTGGTCCTGCCATGGTGAAAGCAGGGGCTTTTTTCACCACGCTAACTCACAGCTCTGCTCCAGCGACCCTTGTGGCTTGGGGACGCTGGTGGGTTCCCCTTAGAAATTGCTGGCAGCGGAGACAGAGGCACCCCTGAAGGGACCACGACATGGTGCCAGCTCCACTCAGCCAGCCAAAGCCTGTCTGGCTCAGCCCATGCATGATGAAGAATGAGCTGTGCAGACCACGGCCACCCAGGAATGGAGGGTAGAGGTACTGCCCAGGAAATCCCTCACCCCAAAGTGGGCTGATGGCACTTAGCTGCACAACCCATTGGGCTGCTTTCAGGGCTGCAGAGAACAGGGATGACCCCGGACTGCTATATTTTAGGCTGAACATTAGGTAAAAAAATTTCACAGAAAGGGACATTGGGCACTGGAACAGGCTGCCCAGGGAGGTGGTTGAGTTACCTTCCCTGGAGGTGTTTAAGGCACGGGTGGACGAGGCGCTGAGGGACATGGTTTAGTGTTTGATAGGAATGGTTGGACTCAATGATCCAGCGGATCTCTTCCAACCTGGTGATTCTATGATTCTATGATTCTATGATTCTATGATTCTATGATTCACTGTCCACGACTCTGGCTGCACCTGAGCCCAGACTGTGCCCTGCAAAGTGATAACAGCTGGAAAGACCTGACAAAGCAGATACGGGAGGAATTGTAACAGGACAAAGGAAAAGAATGGAGGATATGGAAGTGGGAAAACTCTTCAACTTTATAAGTCTTATTAGTTTAGGTAATGGAGTACATTTTAGGTTAGCAACAGGAGGAGAAATTAGGCATGCCTGATGCCCCAGTAACATTGCTACTACCCCATCATCTAAAACTTTAAATCGGCATAAGCAGTTTGGAGTTAAGGTCGACAACTGGTACTGCCCTCTGATCACCTTTGCATCGTTTTTTTAGTTGAGGGCACAGCGTCAGTGCAGAAGCCTCAGCATCACAGATTCCATGCAAGCAGCGACTCTACACTGGCGTGTCTGCTCCCTTGCTATCTACGAGATCATGTCTTTATAACTGTCATCAGAATTTCATAAGGAATCATTTTAGCTGAAAGGGAATAAATATACAAGACTTTACTAATTAAAAAAAAAACAGCTCTCAAGTACTTGCATAAAATTTCCCCCTCTAGCAATGTTACTCTCAAGTGTTAATTAGCATTTGTGTTGTAGCAATGTATAAAGACCCTCTTGTTATGTGTAGTGAATGAGGACAATAATGAACCATGTTGCCTTCTTCAGAAAAGTGGACATCTGTTCTTCGAAGACATTAGGAACTTTTTCAAATACAGTAGGATTAAGTGTGCTCCCCAGCTTCAAAATAAAGTATAGTATAGTCTTATGCAATTTCAATTTTTGCTGTCTGCAGGATGTTGTTATCTGGGTTTAAATGGGCATTATTTAAAATAGATTTTTTACATGAAACTCTTAAATTTATCTTTCAAAGACTTCTCAGTCTTTCCTAATTCAGTGCTCTGGGCAGCCTCAGGGGACATTGCTGAGGCGCATCATGCCACCAGGCGTGAAGTCCTTGCCTAACTCCCTGAGAGCTCCAATCTATGCAGGGAGAAAACGGGTGCTGCACAGACTAGGCTAGTGCAGGAGCCTTTCAGTAAGCCTGGAGGTGCCAGTCAGTTCTTGCAGAAGGATGTATAAGTTGGGAGGATGCCATTTCTTTATTCTAGGTGTCTTTTGTCAGAGCAAATAACTTGTTGTGCAACATTTTGCATTGCAGCACAGCTTTGCAGTCAGCACTGCCTTGCTCGCCAGAAACAATGAAGTAAATCAAGTAGAGAGGCTTTCAGAACTGAAACACACATTAATTTCTATTGTGTAATGCCATATAAATTCCCTTAACAGTTGTCCCACACACAGTGAAGGACAAAGATGTCTCTTTCTGACAGTTATCACTGTTTCTTGCTTCAGTGCAGTGTTTTACCTCTACAGCTGGAAAGAGGTTTGAAGTTTATAAAATGCCTGAATCTAGGTCAGGAAATATTAGAACATTATGTTGAAACAGGTATTTTGAACGTAAGGGAGATAAGAGTTGAAGTCTAAAAAAATCTTTTGCCTTTTTAAATTATTTTTAAAGCCAAATTATCTTTTTAAAAGCTGTGGCATGGAAATGCAAGGAACCACTCTTGAGTGTGGACAAACAAAATCTGACTTTGACTCAGTTCCCTTCATCAGTCTAGTGAGGTTAAAATATAACACAGGTTACCTGTGCAAGTAAGAAAGGTATACCTCAGACAGTCAAAAGACAGACAGGTGCTCTCTAGAATATGGAAAACTCAAATGTGTGATTTGAGCCCGAACTTCCCTGCTGCCCTGCTTTAGGTTATGGTGGATTGCCTGCTACATTGTGAATGGAACACAAACCATGTGCATTTGTCTGTGTGTCTGTGTCAGGACTTCTGTTTATGAGCTTGGTCACTATTTCCATTTCAGAAGAAATAAAATAAATCCTTTTGACATTCCAGCTTTTTCTCTTCTTGGCTGTAACTCCTGTTGAATACTTCAGATTTGGCAGTTTTTTCTGCCCTAGAACTACATTTCTTGACAAATAAATTATTTGCTGGTAGAAGTTTGCCAACTCTAGTCAGGACTGTAAAGGTTTTTATACATTTCAAACCTGAAGAAGGGCTTCAGGGTTTTTTCCAGCTATTGTTCCAGTAAAAGATATGGCCTCTCTCAACAAGCCTTTCGTACCATCATAGATCACCATGGTGCTGTATCTGCATATAAGTAATATTATGCATGCTTTTATTTCAATGGCTTGACTTGAAAATGTTTATCACATGCTTTGCTTCAGCATTTTAGGAAAAAAGGAGGTTATTTTTTTAAGATTTAAGGAATAAGTAGATGATGGTTCATTACCACAATCTGTTAGCATCAGTAAGCAAATTGCTCTTGAAAACAGTTCCTCTAAGACGTATATGCATTTTATGGTTTTCTGCATGCTTCAGAAAGTTAATGTGAAAGTTGCTCTTTGCATCATTAACAAGTCAGGGCAGGACCATCCACTTGCCACTGTTAAAACATTCTACTTTAGGCAGCAAATTCTTTAGGCAGGAACACAACAGGGGAAGTAGATCTGTGTTACCAGTTTCTCTTTTTTTTTCTTCTTCGTTCTTTCAGGAATTCTCATCAGTCTTTATCCCCTGACAGATGCAATATTTTCTACCTCCATTCTCTGTGAGGAGGAAGACATTATACATGTGATTGGACTAAGTTTCAGAGGGTAGGTTTGTAAGTTATGCAAAGCTGAGGAATCTATGGAGGACAACGATGTATTCAGTGCTAGCTGAGAAAATCCAGAGGTTGACTTGCTTCTGCCAGACCATGTCATGTTGCAGGCACTAAGATAGGAATGTGATGGAAGCCATAGGGCACCCAGAGACAAATTGTTCATGGATTTCAAAGGAATGTTCTGCATCATCAATTTTTTGTGTAATTGTGACAGACTAATGTCTCACTTGCTATAAGCTGGATAAGGCTACCTGCAGAGGACCACTGCAAGTCTGTTTGTGAAAGAAAACAGAATTGGAAGATAAGAAAAAATGAGGAAGTAAAAAAGCTGAAGGGCTGATTCCTTGGATCTGCTGATAAATATACACACACTCATTCTCATTTGCTGTTTCTTTTCCTTTCTGGTGCAGTAACAGTCTTCTTCCAGAGCAGCCAGTTAGACAAGACTCTATCCAGGGATTTCTTCTACTGTTGCCTGAGAAAACTGGGTTTGACAATAGCAGAAACTCTTAAAGGCATGCCAGGTACACATCCTTAATTAGGTTGTCTGGATTATATGTTTTGCATGGGTGGGTGGGTTTTTGGTTGTTTTAAGTGCATCTTAAAAGGATTCTAACTTTTACAGTAAGAGCCTTGAGAAATCTGTTTTATCTGAGAGGCAAAAATGCATCTGCAGAAAACTGAGCAGTGTTTTGCTAGACTTCTCTTTACAGCTATTTACCTGCAGCCAATAACAACACTGTGTATATTATTTTGGATGAGAATATCAAGAACTCTGAAAGAGCAGAATAGGCCACTGAAATAGCATTGAATGTTTTGTGAGGTTTTGGTTATTGTTGGGTTAGGGTTTTTTTACTGGTAATAAATAGAAACCAACTGTTTCAACAGATGCTTGGAGTTCTTAATTTTGTAGATGTAGACATCCATACATCAAGGAAAACCAGCATCACCCTTGCTCTCTTTTTGAGAGAAAAGTGGGGGAAAAAGGGCTGTACCATGGTATTGTGGCAGTCCCTGTCATCTCAGTGCTTTTGCTCAATGATGTTTGTTGGCCACATTACTGGGTAGTGAGCAGCAAGGGAAGCAGCAATGCCTCCAGTGCTGAAGAGCCCAGCTGGTAATTTATTCACTAACTAATGGAAGCTGGGGTGTGAGTTGTTTACCCAGGTCAGACTGATGGAACATCCAGGAATTGTAGGTAAGCAGTTTGCAAGTCCCTAAAGTCATATGTGGCTCTTCCTTCACACATGAGACAGGGAATGAATGCCTTTTCTTTTTGGCTTCAAAGTACTTCTCAGACAAAGTGTAAACAAACTGCTCAAAAATCAGATTAGGGCATAGGGATTCCAGTGTTACTTTCGATTAATTTTCAGGTCAAGGGTATATTTAGCACTTACAAAGAACTTCAGGAGAACTTAGGCATCTTGAGCTTGTTACTCCAAAGCAGGTTGAATAAAGTTGAATATGCTGGTTGGTTTCCTCCCAGTGGTGCCAGATGGGCAAAACCCTCCTTCACAAATCGATCAAAGTGCAGCTTTTTACCATGGAACCATAGACCATCGTTAGCTGTTTATCACAGAATCATAGAATCACCAGGTTGGAAGAGACCCGCTGGATCATTGAGTCCAACCATTCCTATCAAACACTAAACCATGTCCCTCAGCGCCTCGTCCACCCGTGCCTTAAACACCTCCAGGGAAGGTGAATCAACCACCTCCCTGGGCAGCTTGTTCCAGAGACCAATAACCCTTTCCATGAAATATTTTTTCCTAATGTCCAGCCTAAATCTCCCCTGGCGGAGCTTGAGGCCATTCCTTCTCGTCCTGTCCCCTGTCACTTGGGAGAAGAGGCCAGCACCCTCCTCTCCACAATCTCCTTTCAGGTAGTTATAGAGAGCAATGAGGTCTCCTCTCAGCCTCCCCTTCTCCAGGCTAAACAACCCCAGCTCTCTCAGCCGTTCCTCATAACACCTGTTCTCCAGCCCCTTCACAAACTTCATTGCTCTTCTCTGGACTCGCTCCAGAGCCTCAACATCCTTCTTGTGGTGAGGGGCCCAGAAATGAACACAGGATTCAAGGAGTGATCTCACCAGCGCTGAGTACAGAGGGAGAACAACCTCCCTGGACCTGCTGGTCACGCTGTTTCTGATACAAGCCAGGATGCCATTGGTCTTCTTGGCCACCTGGGCACACTGCTGGCTCATGTTCAGTCGGCTGTCAACCAACACCCCCAGGTCCTTCTCCTCCAGGCAGCTTTCCAGCCAGACTTCTCCTAGTGTGTAGCGCTGCAGAAGGTTGTTGTGGTCCAGCCTGTTCAGATCTTATGTATAGCACCTAATTCAGTAGCACCTTGGTCGCAGAAGCAGTTAGTAATAACAGTGCTGCTGCAGAGAGGTTTGCAGGTTCTGAAGGGAACATCTGGGCTTTCTCAGGCAGCATCATCTGATATAGCCAAATTGGGGAGTTTGTCGGACTAATCACTACCAGTGATGGATGATCTCTCTCTTAGCTATTTTCAGCAAAATAATCTGAATACAGGACATTGGGTAAACATCAGCATCTGATGTTTATTTTATCATAATAAAAGTTCCTGAATGATTTGTAATGCTGTAAACAAAGCAAAAGGTTCCTCAGCATTGAAATTTGACTCATTATTTGCTTAAATGACTGCACAAACAGCATCAAACCTCTGGCCATAAAAATGAAGGATATGAAAAGAAAGACAGATGTGCTATTCACTTGTGCTCATTGGCATTTAATTGCTGAGCTGGTTCCTCTTCAGTTTCTACTTGAGGTAGTCGCACAGGAAGTTAATGGTCACAGTATGGCTTTTAAATTAAATACAAAAATGCAAGGTGAGCTAGATTTTTCTGGTTGATTTTCACGCAGGCCACTCAAATTGCTTGTAAATTGTACATTTTGACTAATCTGTTTTAAGGTAAAGCAATAAAATAACCGGTTACAACTGCATTTTATTTTGACCAGTAACCAATAAAATACGTGCCATGCAATCTCTGCATAGCAAAGAGTAGAAAAGTCCAGGGGAGTGTCTGGGACCAACAGGCAGTGCACAGAAGCTTGCTGACACGGGCCCAGTTGGTGTCTAGTCAAGGATGGCTGCAAAGGGCTGCGATGCATTTAGCTGTAAGGGGGGAAATATTGTAGACAGACACATATACACACAGAGAGATCTAGTGGCAATGTGTTTGCCTTTTTAGCTTTCTCTGCTCTGTAGAATGAGATAGATATCATAGAATTATAGAATCATAGAACAGCTTGGGTTGGAAGGGACCTTAAAGATCATCCAGTCCCAACTCCTCTACCATGGGCAGGGACACCTCCCACCAGCCCAGGCTTCCCAAGGCCCCATCCAACCTGGCCTTGAACACCCCCAGGGATGGGGCAGCCACAGCTTCCCTGGGCAATCTGTGCCAGTGCCTCACCACTCTCATGGTGAAGAAATTCTTCCTTATGCCTAGTCTAAATCTGCCCCTCTCTAGTTTATACCCATTGCCCCTAGTCCTGTAAATACATAACTTTGTGAACAGTCCCTCTCCAGCTTTCCTGTAACCCCTTCAGGTACTAGAAGGTCACTGTAAGATCTCCTCGCAGCCTTCTCTTCTCCAGGCTGAACAAGACCAACTCTCTCAGCCTGTCCTCATACGGGAGGATCTCCAGCCCTCTGATCATCTTTGCATCCCTCCTCTGGACCAATTCCAACAGCTCCATATCCTTCTTACATTGAGGATTCCAGAACTGTGATTCTGTGATTTAGGGATTGGTGGGAATGGTTGGACTCGATGATCCAGTGGGTTTCTTCCAACCTGGTTATTCTGCGATTCTGTGATTCTGTGATTCTGTGATTTAGGGATTGGTGGGAATGGTTGGACTCGATGATCCAGTGGGTTTCTTCCAACCTGGTTATTCTGTGATTCTGTGAACTGGGCACAGTACTCCAGGTGGGGTCTCACAAGAGAGGAGCAGAGGGGCAGAATCAGCGCCCTCGACCTGCTGGCCATGCAGAGCAAACTGAATCCACTAATTTTTTAAATTATATACAGCACAAACTTAATTAATTGTAAGGCATGAATACATAAATATAACATCTATATGCACAGGAGAAACTTTTAAGTAACAGCTTCAGCTCAAGAATTTGGGTTTTTACCAGCGACCAGAGAGCGCACAGACAGCACTTTTATGTTCCAAACCGCAATTGCTGTAGAGGGACCCCGCTGGTGGCAGAGTTACGGCATCGCCGCCGCCACAGACACGTAGTTAAAATCTGTGCAGGACTGCGACTCAAACTAAAGAAAACTCGCAAACTCGGATCATCGAAGGCGAAGACGACGAGGGGCGAGCACCCCTCCGCGGCACCAGAGGCGCGCAGGCCCCTCCCTTCTGCCGGCCTTTCCCTCCCCACGCTGGGCGGCTCCGCGGCTGGGGCTGAGGCGGAGTTGGGGGCGGGGTCAGCTCCGCGGCGGGAAGGCGGCTCCGCGGCTGGGGCTGAGGCGGAGTTGGGGGCGGGGTCAGCTCCGCGGCGGGAGGGCGGCTCCGCGGCTGGGCTTGGGGGGCGGCTCCGAAGCTGCCGGCTCCGCGGCCGGGAATGCGGGGCACGCAGCTCCGAGGCGGGCGGCTCTGGGTGGGAGGGGCAGCTCCGAGGCGGGCGGCTCCGCGGAGCTGGGCTGGAGGCTGTGCCGCCCCGCGGCCGCTGGGTGGCAGGCGGCGCGCGCGCTCAAACCGCCTTCCCCAAACCTTCCCCCCGCCCCCCCCCCCCCCCCCCCATTTTGTTCCTTCTCTTCGATCTTCGTTTCGCCCGAAGTTTTCTCGTGCGACGCGTAAACCGCCTTCAATGCGCCAAAAATCACGATCTGCATTTCAAAAGCCCTTGGAATAAAGGCTGCGAGTGATTTTTAAAAGTTTCAGGTGATGTAGAAAATTGTGATGAACATTACGTGCGTTGAGTAAATTTAAGTGCACGTTTGCAAAGGGTAAACAAACTAATTCGGGCTTTCAGGGGCATTAAAACATTTAACTGACTTGATGGAAAGACAATCCAGTCGTACATCTTTTGGTAAATATGAAAATCTGTGATTCAGTATCTCATAGTTAGATAGACAAGGCAGATTTATATTAGATATTAGGAAGAAATGTTTTATTATTATTTATTATTGGCACAGGTTGCCCAGGGAAGCTGTGGCAGCCCCATCCCTGGAGGTGTTCAAGGCCAGGTTGGATGGGGCCTTGAGCAGCCTGGTCCAGTGGGAGGCGTCCCATGGCCAGGGCGTTGGAGCTGGATGATCTTTAAGGTTCCTTCCAACCCAAACTGTTCTATGATTCTACAGTATTGCTACATCTTTGGGTGTAATAGCAAACTCTGTTTTCATATTACTACCTACCTAAATAGGAAGGACTTAAATCAGTCATGTTGGTTGTTGTCTGATGGGAACTCACCACCTGCCTTTGCTGGAGCAGATGTGGGACCAGGGATGGAGGTCCAGGCTGGATTCTGTATTCCCTGTAGTAGATGTGAGCCCTTTGCTGGTGGAGAAGCAAATCCTGGGCTGTTTGGTAGATGCGGCCTTGCCCCACTGAGTGGGAAGAGGATGAAGCCCATGGACACTCCTAGTGCTCAAAACACCTAGGCTGAGGTCTCTGCACAGTCCCAATTTCATCTTGCAGGGTGCAGAGGAGCACAGCAGGGGAGCCTTCTGCAATGAAGGCTAGATGGCAACCCTGCTCCATGTCCACCAGACGCTTCAAGACCTCCACTAACTCTTGGCCCCAGAGTTGATGGCCTCTGCTCACCACCTACACCTCAGATGGCCAAACTCTACTCTCGACAGTCCACCTGAGGAGTGGGTACAGGCCAAAGGAGTGGGAAGCTTAACTTTTCTTCCAGTGGGGGTACATTCCATGGGGCTCAGTGACCTGGCATGTGGCAGGTCCAGGCAGCAGCTGGCCACTCCTGGTGGCTTCTCAGGGCCACCTGCTCAGCCCATTGCACAAGCATTAAACTAACATGGATGTGTTTGGGAGCAGCACAGACATGAAGAGATGCCTGGTTTGATCCCTGGCACTCTCCTTCCCTTTGGCCTTCCTTCTTCGGTGCCACTTAGTGACAAATAGTTACCCTTTGGGACAGGGACCTCCTGTCTTTGCTGCAGCCATGCACATTCATACCCCACTTGCAGCAACAGGGACCCACCAGGCAGCAGCTGCAAAGAACTGGTTCAAGGAAAACGTTAAAAATAGAATAATAATGCTAAATGTTGAGATATATTGATTTAAGATAGATTCAGAGATGGGCATTTTTAATATCAATGAAGACTTCCATGATTAAATAACATGACCTCCAGTTAATGCAGCCACTGAATTCCCTTGAATTAATTTGTGCTTTGAGTTCCAAATGAGGTATAATGAACTATAAAAGTGCATAATTAGATGGCCCATTTCATCTTTGAGAAGCTGGTCATATCAGCCTCATTAGCCCAGCTGAGTGAATTGACTGATTAAGTATAACAGCTGATCAGCAGGCATGGACTTTCGGGGGTTTAGTTTATTTACTCTGTAGGGTCATGCATAGTAAAAGCTTAGCTATTCTATACTCTTTTCAATATTTTTCTTTTAGAAACACTAGAAGTACAACTGCTGGGGTAAATAGAGGTTTTTAAAGGAATAACAGAGTAAAACATTTAGCAGTAGCCTTCTGGGAGATCCAGAAGTTGCATATGAAGTCTGAAAGTGCTATTGTGACTGCTGTCTGTAATGTGGAGGTTTAGGAAAGGTTTTAAGATAAGAGCCCTTCCAAGCTGAGAGACAAGTTTTCTACCTTTCAGTTGAGGAGTGGATTACAGAGTTATTTACTTTTTTAGTACATCTGTACTGCAAAATAATGTATGGAGCTACATTTTACGGTAGTTATGGTATGTAAAAGGATATGCCTTTCTGCCAGTTTATATATACTTTCCTAAGTTCACATTTTAGGAATAGCACACTGAAAGAGATGGTTCCTTTTAAGATTTTCCCACGAGGGAATGAAGTCCTAAAAACTTCTGTCTCTATTCCACTATTTTATCTATATTTCCTTATGTAGTGAAAGATGTCCCTGCCCATGGCAGGGCTTTGGGCTAGATGATTTTCAAAGGTCCCTTCACACCCAAACCACTCTATGATTCTATGATCTATTTTTTCTCTTTTTTTTAACTCTTAACTACCATTTTTTGAAAATATAATTTTCTTGTTTATTTAGACTTGGTTACCATTTCTGCTAAGTCTTTATCATGTGTGAACACGCCTCATCACATATGGGCTAAAGAAGTAATGAGAAGTTTGACAGCCATTCTCTGCAGTTATTACCCTTTAAGTCCATTCCAACAGGTGACAGACATCCTGTGACACGGTAGTTAGCTCCCAGACATAGTTCATGGCCAACTTGGGTGCTGCTGCATTTTTTTAACTGAAGGAAACAAGTAATTATATATATTGAGACCACTTCTTTGTTCTAAAAAGCCTGCAGAACAGCAATAATGTTTTTTGGTTTTGAGTCATCTCCTTCTCTGCCTGTCCCTAGGTAATATGTGAGCTAGGTTTTGAACTGAGTAAAAATACATACACCAGATTGTGTAGTAAATTTCTCTTGTCTCCCATCTCCCAAAAGGTATTTCGTGGATACTTCAAATATTTCTGAATCCAAAGGTGCAAAGGAAGCATTTATAATTTGCTTTGACAAACCGAAAATTTCTCCCACAGCATCCATTCTTCTCTGCAGATGATCTTCTTTGGAGTTGTAGGAAAAGTGACTGAGTGACAGATGAAGCCTGCTCTCTTGCTGGAGAGGTGATTTCTTCCATGCAAAGACATTCAGGAGTAATTTAACATTGGACTAAACACATAGTCTATCAAACCCATATTCATCAATCTACTTAAGGGCTGTCAGGACCATTGCCATGAAGGTGCTATCAGTGTTGACACAAGGGAAACTGAGAACTGCTTACTGAAATAAAACCTTCCTCAGCAGAGCAGGGTGTCCCTGGAATATCCAGTAGTGGTTATATTCAGAGAGCTAATGTGTTCTTTCTGCAGTGCTAAAGAAATCTCCAAGAAAACAGTTAGGAATGGGGAGGATGGCACTGAAACACCTGAAATTGTTAGTGGTCTATTAGGAGGCACCTTTCCTCTGTCCATCTCTCTTCATTGTCAAAAGCAACATTCGTATTGATTGTCAGTTACAAGAAAATTGTGTAATAAATTTAAGTATCTTCATAATTTTCTAAATATTCTATAATTATAGCATTCATCTGCAAGCTTATTACACAGGAGATGTGCCTGCAGAAATAAACTGTATAGCAATTTACATGGGACTACACTGCCAGGCAATCAATGAGGACTCAGGAGCATGAAGCTATTCCCTCACTTGCTACCCAATCAAGAAAGTTTAGTGCTTGTTGAGCACTTTCAAATGTTTAGTCCAGTCTGTACTGAGATGACTCCTGTAATGTGCCTGTCTTTTCTTGGGAAATGGCTCTACACTTCTATAAGATGTTTTAAGCTTTCTTATAATAATTGCTTTCCTATTCTTGATGCTCCAGTTGTTTACATCACCAAAATGGAGAAAAGTCCTTCTGACTTTTTATAACTTGGCAAGAACAAAGAGGCAGCTTTGTTCCAAACTGGGAGGATAAATAAATGCATTGCTTAGCCAAAATCTCTTTGTTCGAGGGAGAAATAGGCAGGAAGAAACTGTCAGGTAGCATCTAGTCCCATTTAATATTTCTGAGGGCTGCTTATATGACTGTCTTCTAAAGAAGTGGACAAGTGAGACACTTAGTATAAAATTCTGCTGGATAAGAACAGATCATTTTAAACATAATGAGACAGACGCTAAAGATCAGAACATTTTTTAAAGAGAATTTGGTAGAGTTGTGGAGGAGAGAAAGTTAAAACTAGTTAATTTAATTAATCTACTATATAAAATGAACATAAGCGTATTTTCCACAGTTACTTGTTAGTAAAATGGTTGATTAATTTGATCAAAAGGAAAAAGGGGAAAGAAAATAGGAAAAGTAGGATATACTTCTGGGAGTACATTTTCAAAGACAGTTAGCTGTTCCTTACGGTAAGTCCTGCAAAAGTGCCTTGTTCTTTTCTCAAAATCTTCCTTTCTCATGGTTTCAGATGAAGGTTGACTTTGCTATCATGAAGCTTATGCACACAAGAAATGATCCTTGTGTTAAAGGAAGGTTATTTATGTAAGCTGAACTGCTCTGTCACATTCAGCTGATCACAAGATATGCGGTGTCGAGCCCCATGGCCGCCCTTGAAGATTGTCTGATATCTGCAGCTGGCTTCTTCTGGCAGAGAAAAGGGCAGTGGGAACTGTGGATTTAGTGCTTACTGAGACCAATGAAAACACTCCCACTGATACCAAGACCAAGGGTGAGGCCTGAAGTTAGTTCAACACAATAAAAACGAACCCATATTAGAAGGTAGATGTGGCAAGTTTCATGCTGTATCAATAGAGATAGACAAAAACAAGTCTCTGATTTCATTAACTTTTCTTCCTGCAGAGTATACATTTTCCAGTTTCACTGCAACAAGTCTGATCTGCTAGACTCAGTGTATTACACACACCAGTGGATCCATGTATATGAGCATTAAGGCCACAATGTTCAGACTCAGCTGAATGTGGTGAAACAGGATATCATCCCTCTCCTTAGAACAAGACCTGTTGCTGCAGGGATCAATAGAGCATTAAACATCACCTCTTGTTACAGTGAGTGACAAATAAATACAAGTCCAGAGCAACCTCACCTGATAAATATTGACCACTGAATGCTCTCAGATAAAACAACTGGTCTGAGGGGCTGTTTTAATTACGGGATTTCTGTCAGTAGTCAGGGGGAACAGCACGATGGATAAATCAGAGATGAGCAGAGTAGAGAGATGAGCAGAGAGAGTGCTTTGCTGAGCACTGAGCTTGGGTATGGCAATGTGTAGGTCTGCAGCATGTGCCTGGGCTCTGTGATCAGCTCAGGATGGAGGCAGGGACGTTGCAGGCAAATTTCATACAAGCCTCCATGCCTAATCAATCAGTGGCTATGCGATGAGACATAGTGACAGTGGGGATGCCCCACATTTTGTTTGTCAAGTCAAGGACGAAATAATATGAGGACTCTGATGTTTGTAAATATTTACCTTTATTCTGGGATGGGTTGACTACACAGCCTCATGCGAGCAGTGCCAAAGTGTGCCTTCCTGCCTCAGCCATGTTAGCATTTCTGTACAAGCAGTCTGCATGACACAGCTTTATCCCATCCCTCTCTCCTGCTTGGTGAGACAGAGATTTGCATTCAAGCCGGCAGAGCTCTTTTTCCCGCTGTTTATACTGTTATGGTTACTCTATTTTAAAATCATATTTTCTGAAATTCTTGTCATTTAATTTGGAAATAGATTGATATTATCAACAAATACTTATATATGTTTGGGTCTGGATATTCACTGCATTAAATGATAGCATTTAACATTCTGTTGATTGTTTCTGAAGATGCAGCTATTCCATGCAGCTCTTTCTTTAAAACAGTGTATTTCTTTGAAGTCACTTCAAACACATATTTAATAGTAAACAATAGCCTAAAAGTTAACACTCAAGGCAGTCTGGGCAATAATTACTGGTATATAGCAAAGGCTTTTTACATTACTATTCAAAAATGTATTTACAGTCACAAAATGGATTCTTTATAAAATGTGAAGATACTCTTTCCCATACTGAAATATTGCTAAATGATCAGTGTTATTTGGTATTATACCCCAGTGGGAAGAGTTAGTGCTCTTGAAAAGAGTCATCAGGAAAGAATCACATGCTGCTTGGTCCATTTACAGCTGATGCTGTTCTAAAGTCTCTGTTTAGAAACAGGATGAACTGAATCAAGTTATATATACTTGATTTAGGTACCTACCACTGAACTGAGGTATTTACACGTCTCTCTGTATATGCATTGTTGGAGTTATTAATTTTCCATGTGCTTCACTTTATTTATATTAACTGTCAACTACCCTACTCAAATATTAAAAAAAAAAAACCCAAACAACTATTAATCTTAAATCTTAATATGGGTAGGTGACACTGAGCTAGATGATCGGGGCACTAGAGCACAGTCCTAGCAATTGGGTCTAGGTGAGAAGGTAGCCCTGAGCAGAGTGTTTCTCCACATGTTCTCCAGAGATCCCTTCCAACTCAAATTATTCTGTGTATTTTTGTTTCTCTGTTTATTTGCCCCATGGACAAGTTTTATTCTGAACGCTGATTTAAGATTTTTCTTGTATTTAGGCTTCAGTGCAGAGGTTGTTGTATGTTGCTCCTTAACCATCATCAAACACACTCCTCCAGCCACAAGACTGCCCCCCTTTATCATCCCTGGCTGTGAGCCTTGAACTGCCTCCCACGTTACTGTCCAATCCAAGTCTGGACTGTAACATCCACCCTCCCCACCTGCAGCTTCCAGCCACAAAGAGTTCACCTGGTCAAGCTGCAGGTCCCCACTTTGGAGCTCTGACAATTGGCCAATAGACAGCTTCCTCGAAACAACAAATAATAAAATCAGAATGAAGTGAAAGGCCAAGGTTAGTAATTTCTTTATCCTAAGCTGAATGCCTCAGCAACTGTTAAGGTAGGTTTACCTTGTCCCACCTCTGCCTCGAAGCTTGCCACTGTGTCCCCTGACAAAACCTCTATGAGCCTTCTGGACTCTGACTGCGGTTGCCTCTTTTCTGCAGGGCTGATTTTTAACAGATCACTTTGATCTTTTTTCTCTCGGGTAAAACAAGACTGTCACGGGCAAGACTGAGGCCTTCTCTGTGGTCATAAACAGAAAGTATTAGATGCACAGGAATGCTTCTTGTGGAGTCCATTGGTTTTCCTTCCCTAGGGATGCACTTAGGTAATCCTGTACAGCCACCTTTCCTTTAACTCCGTTCATATTGGCAAAGGGTTCTGTAACACTTAGCAGTGCAGTCAGACCAGACACATTATTCTTTAAAGCACCAGGGATTTATAGCACACTTTTTTGGTTCACATTAGTGCATTTGGGAAATCACACTACTTAATCTGCTGTTTGATTGACAGTACTGTGATTGACTCCACCAATTTTATGGAGTTTAGTGGCTTCACTTTTTGCTTTGATATTAATATCTCCCGGATAATGTGGATATAAAAATGACATTATAAAAATAAAAATTTCCAAACCTCATGAGTATGGATGAAAACTGGAAAGTAAGACCACATTTCAATGAGCAAAGGGAAACAGAAGAAACAGAAAGTTACTTATATATCTAAAATAAATACATTTTCCTTTTGAAGGCAATAATGGCATGTGGATACAGTAATATACAGATTCATAACTTGCAACACATGGAATTAGCAAGACCAAAATATGCTGTTTCTTAGAGCTGGGTGTTCATCTTCATTTGCTTCTTCAGGAGAAAAAAAATAGTGAGATATTTTTCAAAACAAAGCTCTAGTATTAGAGGGAGGGTAGCTGAGTTTTTTTATGGTGCATTTCAGTCTTATGCAGGCAGCCCAAGATGAATAAAACACAGAATTATTCTTTTCCTTTAGTGAGAGAGGTATCTGAGGAGACTGGAAAGAGAAGCACCTCTTGAGGCTATAGAAAGAGAACATCACAATGTCTATTGATTGATAACTGTTCCTGAAAGTAATTGCATTGAATGCTCATAAACCTCCTCAAAATATCACTTGAGGAGAGGGAAAAGACAATAATGATTAATATGTAGTTGCCCAGACTACTATTTCACTGTGGCTTCTTCAGTACTTTCTTGAGAGGTCTTACCTGTACTAGCTTAGGTTAAGGTATTGAAAATGTTTCAGATGTGCAAGTAATTACTTCTGCTAAAGGAAAATCAACTCTATTATTTGAAGGCTCCTTCCTATCACATTTTTACCAGTCATTAAAGAAAAATACTTATGAATACAACTCCAGCATACAAAATTAAATCTAAATACTTCAATGAACAGAATTAGATGTTATGGTCTCATTTTTAAGCTGTATGTGAATTTCTTTGTAATAAATAATCCATCAAACTATATTCAAACACTATCCTTTATTTCACAAGCATTGTAATACAGAATTTTAAAATTATTGTGCGAGTACTGCAATATAGTAAAGTGGAGAAATATGTGCAGATTATCAAAAACTTTTCATAACTGGGCATAAATACAGCTTTTGGAGAAAGTCCATGGTGTCATGCCCATGTCAGAATTCACTGATCTGTCTCTTAATTTTAATCTAAAAAACCTACTTGTATAGACAATAACAAAATCCTTGCAGCACATATTTATAGTAGTGTCTGTGCTGTGCTAGTGGCAAAAGCTGGCCTGTAGTCTCATAGTAGGACAGTATCAGAAGTATTGTTTAATTTTTCAGAAGTGTCTTTGTATATCATCCCTTGGTGTCTAAATCTAACATAGCCACTTATGGCATTGCACAGTTTTTCCAAGAGATACTTTCCTGCAGGGAACTCCCTTTGGCATTATAAAGTGATGCCAGATTAACCATCTCCCATAGGTTTTCTGCAAGCAGTAGTCAATGTGGTTTTAAATATGCAGAACTGATATAATTCAACTGCCTCCTTCTTTTTGGTATGGGGAAATTTTGTTGTTGCTTATTTTATGAAGAGTTATGTAATGAAGGTGAAAGCAAAAGGAACAGAGTATTTTATGTGAATGCAAAGCAGGAACATGAAGTATTAGATTTTCACTGGACTGTACCTCTGAAATGATGCATGACAAAGGGATGCTTTGTCATAATTTAGTTTTATGACCAAGGTTCTTCTATGCTATGGCTTTGGCAATTTCTCTAAGTAGGGCTGTACATATATCCTGCATTTCAGATAGCCACCAGTCAGTTTTGAAATTTGGAAGGAAGGTTGTTTTTCTACCCTTTCTTCTTGCTTATTCTGCCACGCGTCTTTTGTTTTTCTTAATTTGCTATGGAAGTGAAGAGAAAGTAAGGTAGAAGGGGAAAACGTAAAAATGAACTTACTCACAAAGATTAGATTAAAAAGGATTTATTCACAAAACTATGTTTGCACTCTTAGTTCTCTCTAGTATGCTGGGGAGTATTGGTATTATGAACTTGCTCTACATTTCATTCCTGTGTTTTTCTCAACCCACTTTGGAGGGCTGAGACATATATTCTTGAACGATCCACTGCAATCATGGAATCATAGAACGCTTTGGGTTGGAAGGGACCTTAAAGATCATCTAGGTCCAACTCCCCTGCAGTGGGCAGGTTGCTCATCACCTCATCCAACCTGGTCTTGAACATCTCCAGAGATGGGACATTGTCTTTGGGCAACCCGTTCCAGTGCCTCGACACCATCACAGTAAAAAAATTCTTTCTGATATCTAATATAAATCTACGCTCTTTCAGCATAAAACCATTATGCCTCATCCTATCACTAGAATTCTTGATTGGTGCCCCTTAAGTATTGGAAGGCTGCTGTAAGTTCTCCCTGGAGCCGTCTCTTCTCTAGGCTGAACAAGCCAAACTGTCCTGGCCTATCCTCATATGGGAGTTGTTCTAGCCCTCTCATCATCTTCATGGCCCTCCTCTGAACTCTGCTGTAACAAATCCATGTCCTTCCTGTGCTGACTCCAGAACTGAATGCAATACTCCAAGTGAGGTCTCAGGAGAGCAGAACAGAGCGAGACTATCACCTCCCTCCACCTGCTGGTCACAATCAAATATGCAGATCTGTTCAGAAGAGAAGGAGGAATGCAACTTGTGTTATGTTCTTACAATCCCAGTGGCCCTCCTTTCTGAGTGATTCACTTCCATTAAATAAAGAAAGTAAGATTCAAATAGGTGAGGTGATGTGGAGCTTCAAGCCAGTGATGTGCACATATTTTTACATATTTTCTAGTCTAGTCTAGTGTGTCTAGTGTAGAGACACACTGGAAATCACACAAAAAAAGCCTATGAGTGGACCTATGGACCTGTTTATCAGCCCCCAGAGCCATGTAATAACTCGTGATATGCTCCAGATCTCCATCAGCAGTATCACTGGTGTCCATGTGGATAAGTGCCCTGTCATAGTGATGGGCAAGTCTCAACAACATCCTAGATCAGAGACCTCAGCCGCAGCGAACCTGCCAACACTGCAAGCCAGGCCAGTAAATAAGTGTCACTGAGTGCCTAGTTATTGCTAATTTACATGACTGAAAATGTAAAGATCCTGAAGCTTTTAAAAATTAAAAGAAAGAGAAAGACAGCATTTCTATACACTTATTTAATAAGAATTGGGAAGAGAAAGGAAGTTTCCCAATGTAACAGGGACTTATTTTATTTCTTTTTTTTTGCTCACATTGTTTTTAAGATAGCTCCAAAATTTGGACTGTTACGCAAAGCAAAACTATACAAGGCCAGCACAACACAGATAAAAATACTAGGGCAATCAGAGAAAATTACTTTTTTTATCTGATTTTTCCCCCCTCAGTTGGGTCAGATTGTTACTATAATTCTGTTTCTCTCTTTCTCTGTCTCAAAAAACCAGTTTTGCTGATCACATATGATAGGATCATCAAACTTATGAAATAAAATTCTGTGAACTTACACTGTCTGCTGATAAATTTTACTTGAACCTGAAATGTTTCTGCAACAACTGGATATAGATAGGTCAAGAAATCTCTAACAAGAGCTTAATAAATCATTGTTAGCTCATAGATGAGGCTTGATCTCAGACAAAACTCTTCTTCACTTCAAATAGAATATTTCATGCTGGTCCAGTAATACTTTATTGAAAATCAGCTCTTTTGCTTCTTAGATGTTGTTTCATCCTAAAAGCAAGGCCATGTTGAAAATGTACATTTTCTGTTCACGTTCTACCATTAGCACTTCTCAAGTGGTACTGTTCCAAGGCAAAACCATCTTGCAGTCTTGTTTTACCATACGGCCTTATGCAGACTCATCAGTGCTTGAGAAAAAGACAGACTGATTTTAAATTTACAGGTAACAAGTATTTAAAAGCAAAACTGAAAGCTAATTTGAAGCTTCCAATGCAGTTTGATAAAAAGACAAACTTTAAGTGAATGCCAATCAGCTGCAGGATTTGCTGATAAAATCTATAAATCACAAATCTGAAATATCTAGGTTGGGGGTTTTGTTCTTTGTACCTGCACCTCATACTCAGAAATCTTCAAGAAATATCTTTGTCCCATGTAAAAAATGATGAAGAGGTGTCATAGAACCTAACTTCTCTTCTGTTCCTCCAACTCTCAGTCCAATAAATAGAGTTAAAAAATAAAGAAAAAAGATAAAATATTCACATCAAATGCCATAAATAATACAAGAAGAATTTATGAAGAGGGATTGATGGCCCTAATGTGAAACCACGTGCAGCTAAGATAATTTGCAAACCCAGAACAAGCAAACAGAAGGATCAGTTGAGTGTTGTGTAAAAAAACCAACCCGGTTTCACATTGCTCAATATGGTGCCATTTGCTTTGGATTTTGTTTTTTCCAGCCTCTAAATAGCTCACATATTCAGTTTGAATTGCTTACAGTTCTTGTTTTACTTTTTAGTTCATGAAGAGCTTTTAATTTAGGTCATTTCATATAGCTTGTAACCAAAAAAGAAAATACTAGGGAAAAAAAAGCTTTGTTGCTGTAGGCTAGATCTTGCTGTGTGATCTTTTCTGGAATTAGTACCATAATTATTATTTGTGGTATAATGCCATGTTCAACAAAGGAATGTGTTTTAAGGCTTAGTTGTCTGCACAACAGTGGTATGAGTGAGTATCAGGCATTGTATTCTTTTACAACTTAATGTGAATACAAGAAGGGTAATGAGTATAAGCAGGGAAGAAAAGATTCAGATCTGAGGCTGCAGCATTACAGTGTTTCTTCTTTATTCTTTTTTTTTTCTGAATCCCTGTGACAGAACTTGTAGCACCAGCAGATACTCACACAGCTATCTAACCTATGCAAAGCCAGACTGTACACTAGACAAAATTTTACATACAGTCATAATAAGAAATAAAGTTTATTTGCTTACTGTCGAGTGTGTGCAAATCTCTAACTCTTTGTTATGTTACATGTGCGTGGCAAGGGTTTGGTAGCCAGGGGTGCTAAAGGAACAGCTTCTACTGGAGGCTGCTGGAGGCTGCTAGGAGCTACTAGAAGCCAGGGCCAGCTGGCTTTAGGGCATACTCACCTCTTGCCAAGGCAAAGACAATCAATAATGGTGTTAAAGCCTCTGTGATATGTGTTTGAGAAGGAAGGAAAGAATGGTGAGGGGCAGTAGCAGCAGAGGAGAGACAGGGAGGTGTGGGGAGAGGTGCTGGCCTCCACCCCACATCTGCGGCAGGGCTGCCCAGGGCTCAGTGGACCAGTCAGGCTAGTCTGGCTCAGTGTAGTGGCAGAGAAAGATAAGAGAGATATGAGAGAAATAACTCTGCAGACACTAGCTTTAAGAGAAAAGTGTGCAGGGAACACCAAGGTCAGTGAAGAAAAAGGGGGAGCAGATGCCCGAGCAGAGATTCCTGCAGCCCATGGAGAAGAGTATTGTCAAGCAGTCTGTCCCCCTGCAGCCTATGAGGAGTCCTAGCAGATGTCCACATGCAGCTCATGGAGGACCCAACGCTGGAGCAGGTGGAGACACCCGAAGGAGGCCATGACCCCATGGAAACCCAAGCTGGAGTGGGTCATGGAGAACTGCAGCCTGCAGGAAGGAGCCACGTTGGAGAATTTCATAAGGACTGTCTCCTACAGGAGGGACCCCACACTAGAGCAGAGGAAGAAGGTGAGGAGTCTTTCCCCTGAGAAGGAAGAAGAAGCAGAGACAATGTGTGAAGAACTGACTGAAATCCCCATTCACTCTCCCTTCGTGCCACTGAAATGGAAGGAGGGAGTGAATATCAGGAGTAAAGTTAAGCCTGGGAAGAAGGCAGGGGTGGGGGAAAGGTCTTTTGGGGTTTTGGCGTTTTTTTCAGTATCTTGCTTTAGTTTGATCGGTAATAAGTTAGATTTTTTATTTTTCTTATCCCCTGCTCCCACCCTCAGTTGAGTCTATTTTGCCCATGACAGTAACTGGTGAGTGAACCCTCCATGTCCTTATCTTGAACCATGAATTTTGCCTTTGTTTCTTGGATTCTTCCCCTCAGGAGGTGGAGGAGTGAGCTAGCAGCTAGCTCTGTGGTTCTCTTTTGCTCATTAGGGCCAGTGGTTGCATGGCTCCTTGTTACTAGCATGGGAGCTCAAAATGGCAACATTTGCTAAAAATATAATCTAGCTGTTTAGAGATTTCGTCTTCTTAGTGAATAACTCCTAAGAGGCATTAGTATTTTATTCCTTGCACCAAAAATGGCATGCAGGAAAAGCAATGCTAAGCACCCTTTAATGTCTCCTCAGAAGTTAATTTCCTTTGCTTTTCTTTCTTACCCCTACTGCCCTTTCTTACCCCTGTGCTATTAACATGAATACAGGTGAAGAACACTAACAAGTTAGTCCCTGCACTTTCAGTGTGTAGAACCATCTGTTCTCTATTTCTCTTCCTGACTTCATTCACTTCTTTAAGAGTATGAGTGGTAAGCTGTTAAGAATATATGAGATGAGTTAGGCCTTTTATCAGCTATAAGAGATCTTAGAAATTTCTGATAAGCTGCTAGAATTCTCCTATGAACAAGAGCTGAAGTAGCCTTTTTTGGCACTCTCCATTTTACAGGAAATAATCATAATAAATCATCTGCATCTCCTCATACACGTTACCTTTTTTAGGTGATCTCCATTTTTCTTTGTCCAATATTGCTGTAAACTTTCAAGGTATAGTTGACATGATTGCAGAGGGGGCTGTGTGAGGTACTTTGCTTATGTAGCATGCAACAGATAGATAAAGTTTATAGCACCATCCATGGTCAAAAAAAGCTAGCTTGATTTTCACACCAACCCAGGGTTAAAACAGTTAAAGAGATCTTGTCACGGTGAGTTTTTTTTAAAAAAAATATGAGTTCAGGCATTGATGAATATGTGTGGAAGGCAAGAATAGCCAAAACTGTAACTCTACAATCTAGAAGTCAGTCAAAGGGAAAACAGCTCCTCTCAAAAGAAAGCTCACACAGGGAAAGTGCCCTTGTCTGAATCTCTCTGCACTCAGCCTATGGTATCTCAGACACATAAAGGAGCACAAAGGCTTCATTGAGCCAATAATTAAGAAAGCAAATAAAGATCAAATTATTAAAATTACTTCTATTTGTATTTGATGCCCCAGCTGAGAGAAGGGGATTCCTATTCTGACTGGTTCTGGACCAATAAGTGGCAAAATACCAGCACCCATAGAAATATGTCCAGTGAAACATGCTGGCATTTGTAATACCATTGGCCTGGTAGCCATAGAAAATTTTATGGAGATGTTCTGTTCACATCTCTCACACGGCATGGGTCTCTCAGGACCATTTTCTGCTGGCTGGGCTCACACATATGAGATATGTGCCAAACTCCTGGCTGAGCTTGCCGTGTGGCAGCCCCACCTTTCTCCAGGTGTGGCTGGGACTCCTCTTAAGCAGGAATCACAGCAGAAGCAGATGAAATTGTGCTTAATTTGTACTACCTGTAATTAATACTTACAACCAGCCCTTTCTACCTGAATGACCTTCTTGCCACATATCAGACAGATACCCTTACGCTAAAGCATCTGCCCACTGACACAACTGCCTCCCTTGGCCATGGCTGTTAGCTTCTGTGAATCTTCATGCCCTCTCTCCTCAGCTGTGTGCGCATCAGAGATGCTGACTGTTTGAGATTTGCCTTTTTTCCAAATAATCAAACTAACTTTAAAGTAACTGACAAAGAAAAACAATGAAAAAGTGAAGAAATTTAGTCAGCTTCACAACTTTCCTCACTCAGAAACACTAGAGGATACATTCAGTTCTTTAATTTGAGGGCAAAAGGTGTGAGAATAGGTGTGCTAGTCATAGCAGCACTGACTGCCTGACTGATACTTAGATTAATTTCAGTAAACATAGTGAGCCTCGGGGAGAAGAGATGAAATCAGGTATGACTAATCTGAATGTCTAGAGATAATAACTTGTCCCTAGTTAGAGGAGTGCATTTTATTCTTCCTGCCTACCTGATGTTTCCACATACAGCATTTCAATTTATTGTCATCATTATTATGCTTTCTTATGTCTGGAATGTACATGGCACCTTGCAGTATTAAACCTATAAGCTGCTGCTTCTTGCCAATTCATCTGTGAAGCACAAAGCAATAATATCAGTGATATAAAAAATATATGATGTTTTCTATAATCAATTTACATGGAAGAATAAAATTCTTCATATAAAAATCTTTATATAAAGTACTCAGATCTGTTCTTCCAAAAGACAGTGAGGATTCTAAGCAAGAAGAAATTTGCATGAAGCAAATGGAAGAAAGATAATTTTGAAGATTTACTATCTTAACATTCTAGTTTAGTAATTAGTATTATCATAGAATCATAGAATGGTTTGAGTTGGAAGAAACCTTAGAGATCATCTAGTTCCAACCCCCGGCCACAGGCAGGGACACCTCCCACTAGATCAGGCTGCTCAAGGCCCCATCCAACCTGGCCTTGAACACCTCCAGGGGTGGGGCAGCCACAGCTTCCCTGGGCAGCCTGTGTCAGTGCCTCACTGTCCTCATTGTGAAGAAATTCCTCCTAAACCTGCCCCTCTCCAGTTTATATCCATTCCCCCTAGTCCTATCACGTCAAGCCTTTATAAAAAGTCCCTCCCCAGCTTTCTTGTATTCCCCCTTCAGTCACTGGAAGGTTGCTATAAGGTCTCCTCAGAGCTTTCTCTTCTCCAGGCTGAACAAGCCTTTTAAAATGCTTTTTAAAAATTAAATGGCTTTAGCTGTATTTAGATATTTGCAGCCATGAATATTCTCAGGAGTTTACAGAGTTCATTGACAGAACTTTAATCTAGACTGAAAGGGGGATATCACATTTGCCTGTGATAAACTGTGGGATGACGCACCAAAGCAAAAAGGGATGCAATGCTAGTGAGGGCCCTCAGCCTGTCACTCGGAGACGTGATGGCTACACTGCAGCACACTTGAAGTCTTACAGAGATGAGCCAGGAACTCCTGAGGTAATAGGAGCCAACAAGGGAACACCAGTGAAATACCTCAAAGGAATTAAGGTGTGTTCCTTTAAGAAGATGAAGTGCCTCTACAGCAATGTATGCAGCATGGGCAACAAATGGGAAGAGCTGGAAGCCACCATGCTGCTAGAAAGTTACAACCTAGCAACCATTACTGAAACTTTATGGGACAAATGCTGAGTCTTGAGTGCAGCTGTTGATGGCTACAGGCTATTCAGAAGGGACAGGTGAGGAAGGAGGGGCAGAGGTGTTACCTTCTACACTAAGAAATAGAGTGTGAAGAGCTGTCTCTGAAGAATAGCCATGAGGAGGCTGAAAGCTTATGGGTAAGAATTAGAGACTGAGGCAACAAAAGGAACCTTGTGGTTGGTGTCTACTACAGGCTGCAAGAACAAGGGAAGCCTATTCATAAAGCCTTCCTACTCCAGCTACAGGAGGCATCACACTTGCAGGCACACGTGCTGCTGGGGAAATTCAACCACCCCAATATATGCTGGAAAAGTACCATGGTAAGCTGTAGGCAATCCAGGAGGCTCCTAAAAGTGCACCAAGGATAACTTCCTAAGCCAAGTAATAAAAAGCCCTGCCAAGGGGGAAGCAATCCCAAATGTTCACCAACACAAGTGAGCTGATTGGTGATGTGAAGACTGGAGACAGCCTGGGCTGCAGTGATCATGCACTGGTGGGAGTTCACAGTCTTGCAGTATATGGGTCAGGCAAGGAGTAAAGTCGGGACTCAGAATTTTAGGAAAGCAAACTTCCAGCCGTCCAAAGAGACAGTGAATAGGACCCCCTGGGAAACTGCCTTCATGGACAAGGGAGCAGAACAGAACTGGCAGATGTTCAAGGACGCTTTCCATGAAGCACAAGAGTTCTCAGTCCCCAGGCTTAAGAAATTAGGAGAGGAAAGCAAGAGACCAGTATGGCTGAATCAAGACCTGCTAGTCAAACTAAAGGGTAAGGAAGAAATGCACAGGCAGTGGAAGCAGGGACAGGTATCATGGGAAGAGTATAGGGCCACTACCTGGTTGTGTAGAAATGAGGTCAGGAAGGCAAAGACATGACTGGATCTGAACTTAGCAAGGGACACAAAGAACAATAAGAAGGTGTGTCAGCCAGAAAAGGAAGGCCAAAGAAAGTGTACCTCCTCTGATGAACACAACTGGCAAACTGGTAACAATGGACAAGGAGAAGGCTGAGGTACTCAACAACTTTTTTGCCTCCATCTTCACCAGCAGTCTATCTTCTCCAACCTCTCAAGTGAATGGACCGCAAGATGGGGGCTGGAAGAGCAAAGTCCCTTCCACTGTAAGATAAGATCAGGTTCATCACACCTGAAGAACCTGAACATGCATAAGTCTATGGGACCCTTCAAGAAGTATCCCAGAGTCTTGAGGGAACTGGCTGATGTAGTTGCCAACCCACTCTCCATGACATTTGAAAAGCCATAGCAGTCAGGTGAAGTCCCTGATGACTGGAAAAAGGGAAACATTGTACTATTTTTTTTAAAATGGTAGAAAAGAGGACCCTGGGAACTAGGGAGGTGATTCTGCCTCTCTGCTCAGCCCTGCTGAGACCCCACCTGGAGTATTGTGTCCAGCTCTGCAGCCCTCAGCACAGGAAGGACATGGACCTGTTGGAGTGGGTCTAGAGGAGGCTGGACCTTTCTTCTATGAAGAAAGGCTGAGAGAGTTTCTGCTGTTCAGCCTGGAGAAGAGAAGGCTCTGAGGAGTCCTTACTGCAGACTTTCAATTCCTAAATGGAGTCTACAAGAATGATGAGGACAAACTTATTAGCAGGGACTCTTTCAATAGGTTATGGTTTTAAACTAAAAGAGGGTGGATTTAGACTAGACATAAGGAAGATTTTTTTTCATTATGTGGGTGGTGAGACACTGGAACTGGTTGTGCAGAGAGGTGTTAGAACCCTAGAAACATTCAAGGTTAGGGATGGACAGGGCTTTTAGCAACATCATCTAGTGGAGGATGTCCCTGTTCACTGCAAGGGGATTGGACTAAATGGCCTTTTAAGGTCCCTAGCCCAAACCAATTTATGCTTCTAACAAATAAATTTACTAGTGAGAACAGTCACTGCAACAGTACAATTATATCCAGATATAGAAGATATCCTTGAAAATAATATTTCATTTCATAAATATTAAAAAGTCAAAGAATTACACTTATCAAGCACATAAAGGATAATGAGTCCCCAAGGGTGTGCATCCAGTCTGGACCAAGCAGTGTATGCCTTGATCCAGCATTCAAGTCTGTGGCCACAAATGTTCACTTAAGGGTTTTCAGTAGTGAGATCCAGCACAATTGATTGAATTTTGATCGTAAAAGAGTCACAAGAGACTGTTTATAAACTGCATGAGGGAAAGCTGAATGATGAACAGATTCAAGAAAATAGCATGCTGCTCCTAGGAAAATAAACTATTCCCTCCAAGGTGGGGTACCTTGTGGTCAATGCTGCTTTCTATTGGTTCTGCAGAAAAAAAAAAAAAAAGACAGAAGGAGCTGGCTATAGATGTTAATTAGTTAAATTACCCCAGGTTATTTTTACAGTACATTATGAATATTTTGTGTTTTGTTTTACAGACTGCAGTATTCCTAAAACAATATGAGGACTCTTTCCTTTATCATGTTTTTGTAGCCTTCCTCATAGTCTCCCCTCCTGCAATGCCACCAAAATTGTCATTGATTTCAGTGCGAGTTTCATTACGTCTCAATAAGCTGCTCCGCATTTGGCTTTTACTGCTTAGGGTTTACTGAGGTCTTAGAAATAAATATGTTCATTTGTCCTTCATGTAAATACCCTCACAGATTGAAAGTCACAAATAATTTTGAACTTACCATAAGTATTTAACATGATTACCAAGCTGTTAAATCTGATATACTAGAATTTTACAAAACAGACATGATTCATAGCCTTGTCTACACTAAAATAAAAATGCGCATTATTTCATACCAATATGATGTCCAAAGGTGCTACAGGCTTCTAGAATCATAACTTTATGAAAAGTGTATTATCTGGCTGTCCAGGTGAAAAAAAATGTGACAAATTAATGCTGCATTTGATAATTTGCCATTTTATTGTTTCCTACAGCAATGAAGAAGTGTTAGGATTTGGGTTTTTTTTTATTTTTATTGGGTATAGTTATGCATGTGAACTGATTAAGAAAACAGGATATTGTGAAAACATATAACAAGTTTATGACCCACTCTGAACTACCACTTCATAATTGTTTCTGGCATCCTGATGTGATCACACCTGAGCCATGTTTTCCAGTCCTAATCAAGAGACTAATGCACTAGGGAAGCACTCCCAGCCTGAAGGAAGATAAAAAAGGCCAGCTGCTAAATATAATTAGCCCCGTCTCTCCTGCCAGCTCTACTCCGGTTCCAGCATCTTGCCTGACCTGAGATGACTGATATGGCAAAAGAATGGTCCTCACTTCTGATTCTGATTCTGCAGCAACATCACAGCTGCACAAAGAAAGCAAATGTCATGAATATATCTGACCTGAACAATATGATGATTCTGACCTTCTTCATAAATCTCCCTATGATCCTAGGATGAAAATTAAGAAACGCCCTACAAAGAAAATGGTTATAGTATCACTAACACTTTTGGCCCCATCCTTTTTTTCATTTCAAGCTACTCAAAATCAAAAATTGCACACCCACTAGCATCTAGATACACATAGAGTAAGTAAAAGGTTAGTTTAAATTTTATTCAGAACCTTGACAGCAGCACTACTTTTCACATTTCTCAATGCACTAGATCCCATGCTAGCCACAGAGCAGAGTATCCAGGGGACCAAAAGGCCATAATGCCTGAAGGTACTAAATATGATCCAGTTCAAGACTACGTAGACATTTTAATTTGCCACTAGGCTCAGTTGAAGTGCCACATTGTGCCTTAATTGTCACTCTAACGCACCACACTGATACATCTGTATTATTTTCATAGCTTATAGGAGCTGCTAACTGTTCTTAAAAGTAGCTGCATTTTAAAGGGCAATATTTGCCTCTGAGAAGAAAGCCTGGAAATCATGCTGGAGTAGCCTTGCAAAATAAAGAAAGAAAACATTTTAAAATGTTTTTTTTCTGTTACCTTAGTCGCAATGAATAACATATAAGAAACAAGATGGTACCATCCCAGGTGTCTTGCTCTTTGCCTTGTTATGACAGCCACTCAGTAGGGACTGTGTGGGATGTGTACAGTGAAACAACGTTTTAGAAAAGATATACTATGATAGGTTTTAGGCTTATTAGGAGGAATGTGATTTTGAAGTGTAAGAAAAAGTTACATTGAAGAAGTGTCTGCAATGGAAGCAATAGAATTATTCCCATAAGTGTATTGCAAGAAAGAAATGCCAGAATAGTTTATTCCTGTCTGTACTTAATTTGGCTAAGGTAATTGATTTAGCAGTTTACAGGTAGAACTTGTAGGCCTGGTACGGCTTTATGCACACATAGGGCAGAAAAGATAATGGGGGACACTCTTTCTGCCACAGTTATTACCAAGCCCTCTCAGCCTCAGTTACAGAGTCTTAAAATATAACCTAAAGATCGCTATCATTTCAGCAGAAGTGATGTCCATGCTCACAGATGGGACCCAGGCTGAGGTGTCTGTTGTCGCACTGTCAGGACAAGGGTCTCCTGCAGCATCAGCCTGAGATCTGCAGCCTCTGCCTGCAGGCCCAGGCCCAGGGAGAAAGTGGCAGTGCAGGAGGGGCTGGTGGCCCCTCCTGAGCAATCAGCACCACTCTGACTGCAGCAGAGCGGCATTTCCTTGGCTTTTCAGTGCCACCTACTTCCTTTTGACTCCTAAAGGAGAGTTAACAGGGCATGACCATACAGAAAAAAAACAATTCTCAAAAGTTATGTTGACAGGGGTGTTAAAAATTAATGCAAATAGAAGCAAAATGAATGAGACAGACAGCTTCGTATTTTTATTTTTTAACTAGTAAGTCCCAGATGGTTACATTACAAATAAGCCCAAGTTTAACCCTCGGATGGGCAAACCTATGAGCTTTTCTCCCAAAGCATTAGCTGCAGATCACTTCCCTCAGAATACACCCAGAGGCATGTTTTATAGGGACAAACCAGCAGGACTCTGGCACTCTTCTTCTTTGATAGCTGGGTTCTACGCTTTTTACTCATCCCAATAGTCCTAGTGATGGATTAGGACTTAAAATATTTTGCTTCAACTAAAGGTTCATTTTGCACCTAAAAGACACATTAAGTGACTAATATATGCCCTTCTCTAACTTTCTTAAAGGTAACAGTGCATAATGTTATCAAGGGCCTCTTTGGGTGTATCTTACTAGCATGGGTTTGTACTATTAGGTATAGTTTTAACTTTGGTGGACTTGAGTCATTAACATTTAGTGGAATTTTATAAGCACTTCATCAGCTCCTGTGCATGAGGGTGACAGAGCCTTTTTACACCTAGGTCGATATTTTTAACTCACTATTTCCCATGGTTTTGTGTCACTCACTGACCTTGTAAGCACAAGCAATGTATAGAGTCCTCTGCTGTGAACAACAAACGATGTGTCAACTGTTTCAGCAGGAGAGTGGTGTTTTTCTTGGACAGTTTGTTTCTTTCACTCCATAAATTATAAACTGGCAGACTTGGATTTGTTGTCTTAAACAAAAGAGGAGGGAGAAGAAAGGCTCAGGCATGGTAGTAGCCACTGTGTTTGCCTTAAAAAGCAGGCAGGGGGTAGCGTGTTGCCTTAGATTTCTTTAATATTATGGCTTTCTTACTCTTTACTGCAGGGTTCAAGGAAAGAAGGGGAAATAAAAAGCTTTATTTTGTTTTCTTAGAGTAAATTTTAACAATAAATATCTGGAAAGTGCCACAGAGCAATGTGTTGCTTCAGATAATCCTGTATTGGAAGTAGCAGCTGAAAAGAAGCCTCACCTGGCAGCTGGAGTTATGAAAAGGGGGCTGGGAGGATTAGTCCATTGCTAAGATGAGGCACAAAACAATTTCACCTTTTAACCTTCCATCCCCTTCGCTCTTCTTTCAGTGGAGAATAATGAAGAAGATAGGAGATGGCAGAGAAAGGAGATTAATAACATTTTTCTTTTATTGCTCTTGGAACCAGATAGAAGAGAATGAGCACTGAAACTTTCTATACTTCGCTATATTTACTCGCTGGTTTTCGAGCAGAATGTACCGCACACAATTTCTACCATAAGTCACATAACAGGAATAAATACAGCTGTGACAAGCAGTATAAAGGCTTGTGCTGCACAGCCATTACTTCCCAGGTCCATGCTCAGTATTAGCTAGTCTTCCCTTTTCAGCAAGGCCTTTCTGTTCCTTAATTCACGTGACTACATGAAATGTATGCCTTTTTTTTCTTAACTCTATAAGCAAGAGCTTTTTTTCAGACCAATATTTGATGCCTGCATAGTGGAAACAGAAAACCAGAACATAAATAAAGCTATATTTATTTTATTTTTAAACTCTTGTATTCTTGTGGAGGTTTGTTGATGATGCCTGAATAACTGGGTTAGCAAAAGCAAGAATATTCCAATGAATTTGAATTCTCATCTGTTGCTTCCAGCCTGACTTCTGTTGTACTGTCTACTTTCCATGTACAATTTATACAAGTGATTGCAGGACTAAATCATGACCTGTTGTTTCAAACAGAAATGCATGTAGGGGAATTGTGGAGGGAGCAGGATTGTTTGGGAGGTTTTTTCTCTGTCAGTCTTATATAGGGTAGTAACTAAAAGCTGAGCTGAACCATATGGATTCTGCAGGTATGAGCCACCCCCTTCCACCTTCGTTGACACTAAGAGAGGTAGGAGGTTTCATTTCCTGGTGATTGACTTCCTGAGATGTGGCTAACACTGACCCATATGAAACTTAGTGCTCCATCCAGACAGTGTGTCTTCTGTAGTGAATATTGTACTCTTCACTTCTAGCCTCATCAACAAGTTCTTCCTTTCTCCTGTCCTCCCACAGCTCTTCAGTTTTAGTCCCAAGCTCTTTCTATGCCAGTCTTTCCTTTCTTTCAGTACTAATCTAGTTCTTTGAGGATCATTAGCCAGGTGAATGTTGCTGGGACCAGAGTGGGATTTACTGAGAGCATGGGGCAAACACTCAGTAGTCTCCAAGTTGCAGTAGTGGGGTCTGTGCAGCCCTCAAAGGAACTAGTTTCTAAATGTACATAATTTGGCCAAATTTGGGTAAGACTTTACAGGGAGCAATCAATAGTATATGAATCTTTCTTGCCACATTTGAACTTCTAGCTCCAAAAATAGTAAACTGTCACATGCAGTATTCTATAGAAAATTTTTAGTATAAGACAGGCAACACCTTTGTCCCTAATCTTTTTAGAAATAACTAGCTGATTCTAAATGATCAGTTGTAAGGGACAGGTAGACAGCACAGCATATTTCAGCCCAGGAGATTTAAACATGACAGTGCTGCAAAGTATTATCACCTTATACTTAAAAACCTACTTGTGTCCTACACCTGGACTACTAAATACAAGTTATTTACTTAATTACAAACTTCAACTACACAGTCTTTCTGCAGATAAAAAGTATTAATGCTTAGGAAGCTGATTCAGTCTCTTGGTGTTCCCTGGGGTGCAATTCATCTGTTCAGCTGTCTAGGGTTGGGCATTGAATCACAGTTAGTCAAGGGAGAAACAGGGAGGCAGGCCTCCTCTAGCAGTATATTATGTCTCCACAGCCAGCATCTCAGTCACGTGGAATAAATCATCCTTGAGTGCTACCCATCTTTATCAAATGACCACAGTAGGAATTTAGGCAGTTAGATACCTGAAGTGAGGTGAGATAAATTCTGGCAGAGGAAGCTCTTCGTTAACAAATTGGTATTGAAACCAGCCCTAAAATACATTTTGGCTTTTCATCCGAGCTTCTAACACTTTGAATCTCAGTCTCAAAACTAACTACAGTAAAACCCAAAGCAGATTTTTATAGGACAGTGGAGAAGACAGGTACTCTATAGCAGAAGCAGCCTAATATCATCCTGTGTGATGATAAACCCAAGCCAAGATCTGTATCAGTCCTGATGGTTTGGGAGGGGAAAGTGCAGAGAGGATGCAGTGGCCTGCTTTTCACTTTTCCACTACAGAAGCTAGTGTGACTGAACCAACAGGAGATGATTACAGCTTTTTCTGGTATAGAGACATAGCAAGCTACCATTCCTCAAGCAAGTGAGAAAGCAAGAAAAGAGGTTTATGATTAGCTTCAAGAAGATAGTCACCACTCTTCCCACACAATTGTCACTGTGGAAGAAGTGCTGGATGGTAGGACTCCTGAGTTCAGGCACTATCAGGATACTAAAATTAAAAAGACCCAGTAAGTTGGCACATATTCTGGGTGAATTATAATATCCTATTTCTCAAAAGACTAGTGTTTGTATTTTGGGGGTTGATCTATTTTTGAAGTTCAAGGCATTACAGAAGAACATTAATTGAATCCAGAATACTTAATCTCTGTAGGAGTGTACATGAGTCATGTTTATATCCAGCTAAGAGAAGCTTAGTCTCACTATGACTGAAGATCAACAGGTCTCAGATGTTGCTCAGGAAATATCATCTTATTTCAAGCTTTTTGGATGGGTTAGATTAAAATTGTTTTCACAGAATCACAGAATCACAGAATGACCAGGTTGGAAGAGACCCACTGGATCGTCAAGTCCAACCATTCCCACCATTCCCTAAATCATGCTCCTAAGCACCTCATCTACCCTAACCTTAAACACCTCCAGGGACTGCGACTCAACCACCTGCCGTGGCAGACTGTTCCAATCCCTAACCACCCTCTCTGTGAAGAACTTCTTCCTAATCTCAAGCATAAATCTCCCCTGGCGGAGCTTGAGGCCATTCCCTCTCGTCCTGTCCCCTGTCACTTGGGAGAAGAGGCCAGCTCCCTCCTCTCCACAACCTCCCTTCAGGTAGTTGTAGAGAGTAATAATGTCTCCCCTCAGCCTCCTCTTCTCCAGGCTAAACAACCCCAGCTCTCTTAGCCGCTCCTCGTAAGATTTGTTCTCCAGCCCCTTCACCAGCTTTATTGCTCTTCTCTGGACTCGCTCCAGAGCCTCAACATCCCTCTTGTGGTGAGGGGCCCAGAACTGAACATGGTACTCGAGGTGCGGTCTAACCAGTGCCGAGTACAGAAGGAGAATAACCTCCCTGGACCTGCTGGTCACGCCGTTTTAATACATAATATTTTTTTGAGTAGTTGATTGCTCCCAAAGACTATGAGGCATATTCTTGCCTTCTAGTTTTCTTTATTCCAATTTCAAAAGAGATTGAACTGTAAATATAATGGATCTATCAAGGCTTGTGTTGAACCCTTCAAAAAATTCAACCTGACATTTATGCCTTGTATTCTCCTGAGCAGTGACTCAGCTAACAGTTAGCAAAACAATTCTTTCCTTTAGATTTATTATAATCTGAGAATTACAGGCCATCAGCCATTAATTGCTCATGTGCAACAGACTGAATGTCTTGCTGATGTTTAGTGTTAAGGCAGTATCTCTAAACAGTAAAACATGATGACATCAACATTACTGTGATACAGTTGACTGAGCTGAGCACTTAAGCATCACAAGCTAGAATCAAGGGAGCACAGTTTTTACTACAGCGAGGTCAATTATCACTAATAATCTTTCCTAGAACTTTACCTGTTATGAACTCTTTTATAGGGATCCTAGGGTTTGATTCAGAAAGATCCAGCTTTATAACCCTGAGACATTAAAATTAGAGTCTAAGATCAGTGCTTTAGGTATCTTCTCTGCTATGTCTCTCATATATGTATACAAAGGCAGTATAAATTATGCCCTTGCTGCAGTAGTGGTACTAAGGCAGAGGGACCGTCTGGAGTATGGGAGATATATCCGATTCTCCACTGCCTCTAGGGGTAATCTGTAAAGGAATATAATATTGCCTGTGCTCTGGGAGTACAACAGAGAGGAAGTTCCTCACAGCTTTAATGATTTTTCTCCTGCTCTCTTGAGGAATATGTTGAAAAGTAGAGGGTCATTGTCCTTCCCGAGAATCTCCCCTGTTTTCAAGCAGGTTGTTTAAATTCTTGCCTAAGCAGGAAAGACATAGTAGTTAGTAGTAGGTTCTTATTTTTTGTTTGCCACATTGCCTGTGTATAGGTAGGTTATATTTGATTTGATGTTTTTTAATTTTTTTTTTTGATGCAGCCCAGGATATAGTTGGTTTTCTAGGCTGGAAGCACACATTGCTTGGTTGTGTTGAGCTTTTCATCCACCGAAACCCCTAAGTCCTTCTTTTCAGGGCTATTCTCAATCCATTCTCTGACCAGCCTGTATTTGTGCTTGGGATTGCCCCAACCCAGGTGCCAGACCTTGCACTTGGCCTTGTTGACCTCTAGGAGATTCACACAGGCCCACTACTCAAGCCTTCCAAGGTCCCTCTGGATGGCATACCTTCCCTCCAGCATGTCGATAATGCTACACAGCTTGGTGTCATCACCAAATTTCCTGAGAGTGCTCTCAGTCCTCCTGTCTAGATCTCTGATAAAGATGTTAAACAACCCCTGCAGAATGGCACTGGTCGCTCTTTCCGCTTGGACATTGACCACAACTGGAGTGTGACCATCCAGCCAATATTTTACACACCAAGTGCTCTAGCTATTAGATCTGTATCTTTCCAATTTAGAGATCAGAATGCCATGTGGGACAGTGTTGAATGCTTTGCACAGGTCCAGTTAGATAAAGTCAGTAACTCTTTCCTTCCAATACAATAGCCCCGTCGTAGAAGGCTACCAAATTCATCAGGCATGATTTGCCCTTAAAAAAACCATATTGGCTGTCACCAATCGTCTCCTTATTTCCCATGTGCCTCAGCAGAGTTTGCAGGAGGATCTGCTTCATGATCTTGCTGGGCATGGAGGTGAGAATGGATGGCCAGCCTGTAGTTCCCCAAGTTTTCTTTTTTTCCTTTTTTAAAAATGGGAGTTATGTTTCCCCCTTTTCAGTCCAGGGGAACTTCACCAGACTACCATCACTTCTCAGATATGATGGACAGTGGTTTAGCAACTTCACTCACCAGTTGCCTCAGGACCTGTAGATGCAGGTCTCATGGGCTTGTGTACCTTCAAGTTCCTTAGATAATCTCAAAGCTAATCCTCTATACTGGGCAGTTCTTCAATCTCCCATTCCCCACCTATGTCTTCTGACTTAAGTGGTGTGGCTTGAGCCCTTGTTGATGAAGGCTGAGGCAAAGAAGTCATTGAGTACCTCATACTTCTCCTCTTGGGTAAACAGGTCTCCCATTTCCTTCTGGAGAGCACCCAAGTCGTGGCATAAGACAATGGGGTTTATTTTCCAGGTTGATTTTAAAAGAATAATTAAAGGGAAAAAAAAAGGTGTTAAAAATAATTAATCTAGAACTTTATGTCTCACATGGAATTCCTGGACTTTCAGAACTGAAAATGAGAGCAGCAGATCCAGACAAGATAAACATAATGAATTCCTAAGAGCATTAGTTTCTCTCAGAATTACTGCTCTATACTTTAGCAGATTAATTGGACATCTGTAACTGAAAAAACATCTCAAACTATTAAAAATGGATTATGAACTCTTATATCCATAAACTGCAAGGTTTCACATTTTAATATGACTTGAATTTTGGTGAAAGCCTGCAATTCCTAAATGTCAAGGGATTTGGAACAATAAGTATGGAAGTAGTCTTCCGTACTCTTCATCTCCTTTCTTATGACAATTAATAAATCTGTTATGTTTTGATTTGTATTCAGTGAAGGAATTCAATCATCCAAATGTATAGTGATTCTTTCCTTGTTTTCAACTAGTCAAGGTTGAACCTGTTAAACCAGCAGCCACAACAAGTGCTATATTCATTATGAGGCAGTAACATCTGCAGATTTCCCTATGACAACACTTTGATGGATGTTCTGGAAGGACGGAAATTTGCATGGTTCTAGTTCTGTGAAATATGCCATTTTAGGAATAGAAAAAGTTGGTAACATATTCTGAACTTCCAACCCAAAACATGCAAAAATAATAGGACAGGAAAGAACATAAGCTCTTCTTCTTCCCCGTTGAAAACTCTTTAGCTCCAGTGTTGTAGAGGATGTTTTTGAGACACTGATTACTCTTCTTGCCTCATTTGGCAGGCTGCCAATAAAGATTTATATTACCCTAGTTATAGACAAAAAGCTAGAACAGGTGATCTTTGTACAGAACACCTATCAGTAGCTAATGTGGGGTGATGTTCACTTAGGCTGCTTTTTGCTCCAAATTTTGAAAGAGTGCTGCATGAAAAATTAGATTTTAGAGAGTGCATTGAGAAAATGAGGTCAGAAGTCACAAACTCTGGGTTCTGTTTCTTGATTGGTCATTAATTTTGCTCATTATTTTACTCACATAGTACTTGGTTGTATTTTTCTGAATACTTACTTGCATAACTCAGAAAGGTAGTTAAGATTAGAGTACTTTTGGGATCCTTGCCTAGAAAGTGCTGAAAAGCTGTTGTTAAGGCCTACTGGCCCATTCCTTCTTCATTACTACAATGCTTTGCAATTCCAGTCTGCTCCTTTGTGGTCCAACAATCTGTTATTATAGTGGAGGTACATAATAATTCTTCTGAATCTGTAGAATTGTATTTACCATTGTGTAGTTGCCATGTCAGTCTCTGAGTAATTAATAAGAAAGAGGAGGAGAAGTAGCTACACTATCTTCTACCTGTGCTCCATACACTACTGTCCATGTGCTTAGATTCAAGGGCAAACAAGCCTCTCTGGACTGCTAGGGAGGAGTTATTTGGATCCAAAATAGTAGGCTAGTGTTTGGTTCCCACCAGTGCAACCTTTCTCATGTGTATGTCAATATTTTCTCCTCTTCTATATTTCCCATGAAAAACTCTTTCAGATTTATTGTTTGTCACTACCTCACCACCTGTGATGCCTATGCAAAGACTCCCAGTGGCAAGCGCTATATAAAAGACAATCTAACAGAGTGATTTCTGATGGCTTGCTTGCAATACCTACAATAAAAGCTAGTTAAACTAATGTAAGACAGAAAAATTTTAAACTATCTTAAAAGGATTTAAAAAACAATTCAACACTACAATTCAATATTATGGTGGCACTTAGGATGAAACATTCTGCATGTTGGTCATTTGCAATACAGCAATGGCTCCAAGTGCAATGCACTAGCTTGCTAGTTGAAAAGTCTGTCTGAATAAAGACCGTAGTTAATACAGAACAAATTAAAAAATAGGTTTACTTATTTGTCCACAATGTTTTTGATGAGACTGTTGTGAGATAACTTTTGGTTTTCTCTCTTGATCACAGTGCAGACTGTCCTTAAACCAGCTGCCTCAAAGTCAGCTCATGCTTCCACCTCCCTGTTCAAAAATAACAACTTAGTCCCAATGACAATTTAACATCATCTTCCCTTTCATACCTTAATAGCCCTGCATGCTTGTGGGTTTTCTCTGTTTTCTGACAGATCTTTTTCTCTCTTTGACCATCCTTGTTGATGATCTTCATAATAACCTTTTGTAGGCATAATAGAGTATGATCCCTTATTCTGACTATGAAGATATATTTAATGGCTTCATAAGTTTTTCTTTAATGAGCAAGGAATTGATTTCATGTACCCTGAAACACAGTCTGTTAGGAAAGTAATAAGAAACTTATTAATGTGAGCGGGAATGTTGCTGTCTATTTCCTCCCTGGAACCACCCTGAAAGATTCGGGGAGTGATGAAGATGGCAATATGTGGGTGTTTCCTGTCTAACAGAAGGAATCCACCGTGGGGAAAAGGACACCATGCTGAGCTCTCAAAATAATAGGGGAGCATATGTGTTTGTAATGTGGAAGCTCTGTTAGGCATTTCCCCCTCCAAAGTACCACGTTCCGTGCCAAGCACACGAGTAAACAAACAAAGCATGAGTGTTACTCAGCACTAAAATCATGCAGTGATCCCTTAAGTGAATTTCCCTAAGTTATAGGGATGGCCTGTATGGAGAAATGTAGTGCAGCGTAGCAAATGTTCTCTTTCTGTTTACATGTTTAGGCCCAAAGATATTCTCAATTATAACATTTGCAGTTGCTTTTCTCACTCAGACGTCTGTGCTCCACTGTGTCTTTCATCCAGCTGAGGTTGCACTTCATTGACTGCAAGTTAGCTATTAGGTCTTTTACTGTTTGGATGCTTGTCACTCCATTAACAAACTCATTGCATTATCAGATTCCAGACAATATTCTGCCCATGCAAAGACTTTACTTTAAACCATTATACACATATTTGATTCATGGAAAGATTAAAAACGTAAAGTTAGAAATTGCTGAGCTATTGAAATATGCCCTATGAAAACTTTTTCCTTCTCTCTAAGGAACAATAAATCTGTGGGGAAGGGAGAAGTTATTCCAAAAAGGATTTAGCTTTTATGAAGATTAATATTCTAATAAGAGGCTGCTGCATGTATAATCACAACTGTTCTGCAGGAGATTTTCCTTTATGTGTCTCTGCCCTACTCTCAAAGGATTTTATTGATGAATACATTTTATTGTTGGTTTCTCTTGGGGGAAAACCTCTCGCATTGCTTTGCAGCACTGATCCAAGGCTTGGCTCTGCTGTCCTCACACGCATGCATGAGCACACACGTCTCAGTGATAAGGCACAAACTTCTGTTTACATGTTTAATGGCTGAAACATTAGACTTCCTCTAACATGTGCAGTGTTTGCATGATCTATCCAGAAAAATCACACTTATTAAGATGCTGAAAAATAGCCTAGTTGGAATTTCCCTAGACAATTTGAAGTTAGATATTGAAAGACTACTTTTCTTTCATATGTATGATTTCAGCAGTTCAATGGCAATAAAAAATTTTTGCAAATCACACAGAATCACCAGGTTGGAAAAGACCCACTGGATTACTGAGTCCAGCCATTCCTATCAAACACTAACCCATGCCCCTCAGCACCTCGTCCACTCATGCCTTAAACATCTCCAGGGAAGGTGAATCAACCACCTCCCTGGGCAGCCTGTTCCAGTGCCCAATGACCCTTTCCGTGAAAAATTTTTTCCTAATGTCCAGCCTAAATCTCCCTTGGTAGAGCTTGAGGCCATTAGCTCTTTTCTTCTGTAGAAACACACTGATGTCCTGGTCGTCTACTCATTTATGGTCTCTTATGAATATGCTGCCTGTCCATCGTATTACTAAAGAAAGATGCTGAAAGGCTTTCAAACCTGTTTGAAACCAGGTGTTACAAATGAGATATGTTTAATGAGTTTTCTTAATTTGGTTGTTGGTACTGCAAGTAGAGCTTGCTCTGCTTATCAATCTGCCAATAAGAGAGAGGTAATATTTCTATCTTAATTGCACAGCTGGGAAACCAAGGTAAAGGAAGATTCATTGAGGTCCCCAAAGCCTCCAGAGCTCAGGAAAAACAGATAGGAAATCCAACCCCACATCCAATGCAGAGGCAAGAGAACAGCATGTTGTTACAGTCAGAACTGTTTTTTTCTTATTCCCAACTCCCTTTTTCACAGTTATAGAAGAATCAAGTGAAGAAAATGATTGGGATGGCTACTGAATTATGCCAGGGAGCCGAGCAGCTGTAATAAAACAAACCAGAAACTTTGTGGTCTGATATCCTAATTTAGATAGATACAGGGATTTGTGTCTGGCTGTCCTGTGCTGTCAGCATGAGCACAAGTTTTCATATATCCTAGCCTGTAACCCGTAAAATACAAAAAGATAATGCAGTAGAGAAGGATAACAGTGTGCTGTCAGAATTGAACTAGCTGTTATAAGTATTTTGAAATAAGTATTGTACAATCTTTGTGATTAATAGAAATAAGGGGGAAAGACAGCTTAAAAAGGACTCCTCTGAGAAGGTTAGAAATTCAGCTCTAATCCTTCTGGGCTCTGTGGATGATTTGGAAAGTGTATTAGCAGTGTGTGTTTTCACTGCTTTTACGCCAATCAAATAAATATACTGAAACTCAGTTAGCAATATCATTATGTTATTGCTTTGTCATTGTCAGTGTTTTGCACCAATCAGTGTCTGCTCAAAAAAAAATTCTTCCTTTAGTCTTGGAATAAGTCCTTACTGTGCCACGGAGACTTGACTCTGCTATTTGTCACATCCAGCACTCTCCTTCATCCTCAGCATTATAGAGACTGCACAACTGGATCCAAGCAATGGAATCCATTACATGTATTTCTGAAAAAACCTGCAATGAAAGCAATCCTGTTTATTTCACTGAGACTATTTACCTGAGCAGGGAGCTGAAGAACAGGACCCTGTTGGGGCAGACACTTTTCTCAACATAGTTCTTTTTATGTTGTTTACTCTGTAAGCGCTTCATTTTCTTCCACTAGAACAACTTACTTCCTAGAAATAAAAAGATCTGATTGCCGAAGAAGGCAGCAGTTAATGGAGAAGTTCATGATGAGAAGAGCAAACATCAGGAAGAAACTCATCTCATTTTACATTGTGGAAGGTTTTCAATTTTAAAACCATAAAATATGGTGCATAGCTTTGGGAAAACATAAGATCCGTATTGCATTTGTGTCTGCCTGTCAGCACTGTTAGTTATTAGAAACTGATTTTATCATTATATTTTTTTTAAATAATTGTTGTTTCTGCCACCGAAAGTGCTTTATTCCTGTCTTTTGAAAATAATTTGACATTGTCAAAAAAGTCAAGGAGTATTAAGAAATTTGCAGTCTTATTGTTTTTAAAGCAGATGGTCTATAAGCTTCAGCAGATCATCTCAGAAACTGTGAATTTGCCACAAATTCAAATAAACGCTTGAGGAATTCAAGTGAATGCTTGAGGAATAAAGTCTGAGGATGACTAAAGATAGCAGATTTGGATTGTATTTTTTGAAAAGAACACTCAAAATATCCCAGATTTTTTATCTAACTACCCCATGCTTGGGAGCTTATTACAGGTATGTACTACAAAGTGATACCGGACAAAATACAAAAACAAATTCCTCAGTAGGAACATTGCCTTTAACCCACATCAGAAAAATGTGGTATATCTGTTATGTCTCTTTGAAGTTCTGACTTAGCACACCAGCCTACACTCACCTATTTCTTAAAAAAAACTTTAAGGGACATTGTATTGTTAATAAATGAAACACACAGGGGTAATGTGTTTAGGCTTATGAAGTTTGCCTGAGTGGACACTATTCTGTATTTTGGTCAAGAAATTTGAATGATTCAAAATCAACTCTGTATTCACCTATGTGATCTACACTGTCTTAAGTGATGTTCTTTTAAAATATAATTATAAAGAAGGATAAGCCATTGCTGGATCTCTCCAAAGACTTCTCTATCACTAACCATGGGTTTGTGCTATTTAACATTTGAAAAGCGACCTGTAAGTCTCTGTAAAATCATTGCTAACAAAGTTTGCAGTAAACACAAGTGCTAGGACAGCAGCCAGCATAGGAAAGGATGAAGTCACTGACTCAGTGTCATTTGGGTAAGTGGGAGGCAAGCTGGCAAATCACCTTCCTCCCAGTATGGCATAATGCAGCCACACATGTGGGAGTGGGGACTGTAGCAGTGACTTATATAGCCAATGAAATCTTTGACTGTGTCATTAGGGATAGAAAGGAATAGGAGATAAACTTGATTGTTGGTTTTTGCGTTAATGCCCAGTTTTGGTACCAATGATGTCTGCAAATCTAAGGTAGTTCTTACTGATTAGAAGAAATAAAATCTCAGGCTTTACAGTCAGAGATTCAAATACCTTGGGGATATTTTTTAGATTCAAAAAAAGGACAACCAATGGGTAAGTTAATCACAGAATGGTCAGGGTTGGAATGGACTTCTGAAGATCATCAAGCCACACCGTCCCCCCCTATAATGCAGGTTTACCTAGAGCAAGTTGCACAGGAGTGCATCCAGGTGGGTTTTGAATATCCCCAGAGAAGGAGACTTTAAAGCCTCTCTGGGAAGCTTGTTCCAGTGCTCTGTCACCCTCACAATTAAGAAGTTTGTTCTAATGTTGAGATAGAATCTTCTGTGCTCCAGTTTGTGCCTTTTGCCCCTTGTCCTGTAGCAAGGCACCACTGAAAACAGTCTTGCCCTATCCTCTTGATATCCACCCCTCATATGTTTATAAGCATTGATAAGGTCCTCTCTCAGCCTTTTCTTCTCCAGGCTAAACAGATGCAGAGGTCTCAGCCTGAGAGAGGCTTCACTCCCCTAATCATCTCTGTTGCCCTCCACTAGACTCTCTCCAGTAAGTTCCTTGTATTTCTTGAGCTGGGGAGCCCAGAATTGGACAGAGTAGAGGGGGAGGATGACCTCCCACAGTCTGCTAACCACACCCTTCTTAATGCACGTCAGGATACCATTGGCCTTCTTGGCCACAAGGGCACATCACTGGCTCGTGGTTATCTTGTCCACCAGGGCTCCAACAGAGTTGCTTTCCAGCTGGTCTGCCCCAGACCTGTGCTGGTATATCGGGTTGTTCCTCCCTAGGGGAAGAAACAACTTGCTTTTGTTGAACTTCATTAGGTTCCTCTCTGTCCAGCTCTCAGTCTGTCCAGGTTTCATTGAATGGCAGCACAGCCTTCCTGTGTATCAGCCCCCCCTCTCACTTTTATACAATGCTGGTCCCAGTAGTGACCCCTGCAGAGCTCCCCTGGCTCCAGGTTTCCAACTAGACTCTGTGCTGCTGGTCACAACCCTCCAAGCTCTGCCATCCAGCTAGTTATCTGCTCACTGTCTACTCATCTAACCCCACTTCCTAAGCTTATCCATGAGGATGTTATGGGAGACGATGTCAAAAGCCTTGCTGAAGGCAACATCTACTGCTTTCCCTTCATCTACCCATCCAGTTACGTCATCAATAATTTCCTACATGGGAAAACAGAGGGGATGCAGGGCCATCAGAGCAGTGTGGTGCCCTTTTTCTCCAGCAAGGCCACACCCTGCAGGCTCCATCAGGGCAAGCCCAGCTTGGCTACAACACCAACATCCCCAGGGGCAGAACCAACAAACTGCACACTGACAACACACAACACCTGGTATTTTCCCTGCAGGGCAATTGCAATGGCTAGTAACATTCCCATCTTTCTTTCCAAAATATGATGTGCCAACATATGGAATTGAGCAGGAGAACCTCACTCAGGATTGGTGATGGCAGAGTAGAGTTAGGTGTCACACGCATAACGTAACGTAACGTAACGTAACGTAACGTAACGTAACGTAACGTAACGTAACGTAACGTAACGTAACGTAACGTAACGTAACGTAACGTAACGTAACGTAACGTAACGTAACATAACGTAACATAACATAACATAACATAACATAACATAACATAACATAACATAACATAACATAACATAGCATAACATAGCATAATGAACAAAATTGAGCTTAAGGCAAGTTATAGTCCCTCTGCAGTCCTATCTGATACTGATTTTTCACTGCAGCCCATATGGCAGGTCTGATTTCTTCTTCACTAGATAAAACTTAGCTTCTGATGTGGGCTTCCTTTTAAAGTGCAGTAGTGTTACCTGGGCATTTGCAGTGTAATTGCTAACAGGCTACTTAAGCACTGGCACAGTAACAGACCTTCCCACACAGCAGTGGTAGGCACAAACTCTTGCCTCTGCTTTCCATTCAATTTCTGTGAGTCAACAATGCTACAGAATGAATTATACCTTGTAATAATCCCCGTGCCCTGAATTGAGCTCAATGCTTGCAATGTTTGGACTACAAATTCTGTTCATAATCTTTCTACCTAAACATATGACAAGAAGATCTGCTTCTATTGACAACATTTTTCTGTATGTGAAAATGAAATCTCAAAAGTTATTGTCAGTAAAATACCCTCAGATCAGGAAGTCTGTCCTATCTCCTATTCCATACGGGTCAATTTAATTAATCTCACTAGAGGTGTCAGGCACTCTGTGGCTGGCTCTGGCTGTTTATTGGATCATTCTGCATCTCCCTTTGAAGAGAATTTTACAAAGACAGAAAGACACTTAGAAATTTACCCAAAGGTGAAATGAAACTGCAGGGTATTGTACATTTTATATGAGAAGTTGGTTTATGACAAGCTGTGGACAGGTTCCAGAGACGTGAATCTCATGTTTTAAGTTTCTTAATGGCTACATCAGAAGAGCATCAAAAGCAGATACAATCTATATGTCTACTGTCAAATTATGGTTACCTCAACAGCATTCCGGTCACAAAGCCACAGTCATGGATGCAGAGACACTCCTCCTCTCCTTCGCTTTCTGTCTTTCTCTTGCTTACCATCAAATGTTTCCACAGAGAGTAGGGCAACAATATTAGGGTCCAAGACACCTAATCCAGCCCTGTGTGGAGAGGTGTAACAGCTCCCATCTCTTAGAAACTGACATAGAGGTCCTGCTCAGACGGCATGAGACACCCCTCTGAGGCTATCTGGCTCGTAAGAACTGCTATCAAGACAAAAAGCAGTAATGTCTGTGCTAGCCACATCATCTGTGGCACATCTTGTCTGCCAGATTATCCGTAACACATGAAGAGGCTTTCAGGTAAATAAGGAGCTCTGCAAGGTTTGGAGTAAAGTATTACTATTTCAGTCTTAACAGACAGGGTGAACAAAAGGTTGAAAGAGGATAAGAACAAACTCAATGACAGACGGGGAATTTCAGTTCAGCACTCTCAAGGCCTTTGAATGCCCTCTGTTCACTGGGTGTCAAGTCCTTGCAAACTCTTCAAGTTCCATTCCAGGCTCTGCTCAAAAGTCTTCCAGTTAAGTGCCAACTGTTAAAGGAAGCAGAAGTGGCATATTCTGTTTGGTTTTACCGATAGCCAGCTGGTTATGCTCTGTCCACTGCAGTGTTGCAGCTTGGTCTGACCTCTCTTAACTGTATGCTAGAAGTGATTGCTGCTCCTGGTCTGTTTTCTTTTAAGTCTAACTGATAGCTTCATTGTAGATGTAAAACTGGACCATGTGTTGAAGGGAAAGCTGAGATTTGCTTACCTCAATTAGTCTCACAAAAATAAAGTTACAAGGATAGATTTACTTGGCTTTTATGAGTAGCTATTTCTCCTGTATTTCCACTTCAAAAATAGCAAAGACCATAGAAGTATACAGGTGAAAAAATAAACCTTGTGATTGTTGGAAGCTCTACTGAATATCAGATAGAATATCAAAGAGTTTGAAAGGTGATGTTTTTCATGTTTTTTTACAGTTGTCCTTAAATTCTGCCTGATTTGTAACTTAGGTTATGATTCCATGAAGAAAAAAGACCAGTAAGTTCAGCATAAGATATTATCTTTTAACATTTGAGTCGAGTTAATTATCATGAATTCAGAACATACATTACTTTCTACTGACAGCGTACCCTGAAATATATAAAAACAGAAATAGCATGGGTTTTTGCTTGGGAGACAGTCTAATAGTTGTTTATTTCAAATTCCTAAGTGAAACACTCGGAGTGTAGAAATTTTAATAGAACCTTGCTGATGTATTCAGAGCACAAGATGCTGAAATTAAGTAGGTGCTAACAAAAGCAAAACACAAATTTTGTTGAAATCCTATTTTGCTGTAATAGCTCATTTTCTTGTCTCTCATGCACTCACAGTTTCATTAGTTCTGCAATGCAAAGAATCAACCAGGCAGGATCTGAATCTCTACTGATAGACAGGATGGAAGTTCAAAACTGAGTGTCCTTAATACATAAAGCGGCCTAACTTTGGTCCAGCCTTAGACAGCATCCCAAATGTAAATAAAGAACTATACAGCATTGCAAGAGAATTATTCCTCTGACTTAAAGCCAATATCCATTTCTTCATCCAATAACTCTTAAATCTACAGATGTTTTTCTTTCTCCAAAGCATTATATTGTCATTGCAACATGCTACTTTTAGGTGATATCACCAAACACCACCACAATTACTTCTGAGGTGAAACTTTCCAAGTCAGATTTTTCTGTGCGGGAGTGACTACTAAGCTATCAATGAATTAATTAAGGAGACATTTCTATATTATACTTAACAAATTATTACTGATACTACAAAGAAGACAAGTGTTTTGGGGAAGCTGCCATTTTGCGATTCATCATGTTTCTGGGTTTCCTGCTGCTTTGCATGCATCCTACTGCAAGTAGCTGCTATTGTGTTGTTGCCGATGCATTTTTTACACGGACTGTAACCTTGGTTTTTGCTTGGAGCAGCGAATATTGTATTTCTATATGTTCTTCATTGTTTCTGCGGTCAGGAGACTGCAGATTTGCCTGCCTTGCACTGTTACATAAAGCATGCATATTCTCTAGAAAAAAACAGTTGACAAATAAGAAGATATTGTCTTGTAACTCTCATGCAGATAAAAGGAGCTGAATTCTTCTACATTAATTACACCAGTATTCAAGGATGAGAAATCTCCATGGCAACCTTATTGTCATATGGCATGCACAAAACTCCAAGTGTCCTATAAAACTACTTTTTACCTTTTTAAAGAATGGAAGGACAGGTAAAAAGACATATTAAGGTGGGCTTCAGTAAATATCAATATATAGCTATGTCCATAAATAACCAGAACAAATGTGAAGTCTTTACTGGTGGGATTTTTTTTGATCAGTCTTTGAATGTATAAAACTTGTATTCATGACAATGCTGTTCAGGATCTGCATAAAGACTGCAAGGTGAGCCATGTCCTTGCATAAGGAGCTTCCTCATTCTTCTTATTAACTGCATCTCAGATTATTATTGTAAAAGCAGAATACGTATTGTAGGACCCTACCATACAATATAACAGGGCATATATCTGTTGGGACAGAGAACTTAGCAGAGATGAGTCAAAGCAGAAAACTAAACATGGCCACTTCTCTTCCCCAGCAGCTTTTAGCAGCATCATTTCTATTGTTGCTGGCAAATGAAGTCCTGCGGGCTTGAAATCAGTATAGGGCAAACATATAGAAGCTGCACTAAAGAACTCAAAATCTGCATGAATACTCTGAAGTCCACTGAGTGGACAAGCAACACAGGCTCATGATCTGTTTCCTCTCAGGAACGCTTTCAGCAAAATTTCCTCCTCAAGAAGAAAGCCCTTCCAGAGATAAAACTGCTGAAGTCTACAAGAAAGTCCTCTCATGGATTAGTAACTTACTAAGAGGCAGGAAACAAAAGGTAAGAACAAATGACATTTTTACAAAAGGGGAGTGGTTGCAGGAATTGGTGCTAAGGCCTCTGCTGTCTAACACATCCTGAATTGATCTAAAAATGAGTAGAGTGCAGTGTCAATTTGCAGATGATACTAATTTTTTTCTGGGCAAAGGTCAAAATAAAGGAAAAAAGTCAACTGTGATAGACTGCAGAAGGTTCTTAGAGGAACAACTGATAAATAAAACAGCATGTGAATTTTACTATTGGTGATGTGACTCATGAGAGGAACAACAACCCTCACTTTGAATACAAAATGATGGGCTCTGAACTAGCAATTACCATTCAGAAGAGATCTTGGGATTATAATAAATAGTTCTGTGAAAATGTCAGCTTAATGTCTGAGAGTGGTCAAAAAAATAAATAGAACAGAGAACAAAAGAACAAACACCACTAGGCTGTTGTATAGACCTAAATAGTGGCTGCACCCTCAGTAGGATGCATAGCCTTCATCTTCTCCAACTCAAGAGAATACTGTGTGAAGTGCTATTAGAAAAGGTGCAGCAAAAGGAGACAAGGATTGTTGAGGTTTTGGGCTTCCAAACTTCCAGAAGACTAAGAAGACTAGAACACTTTACCCTGGAAGACTAAGCAGACTAGAACACTTTACCCTGGAAAATAAATGACCTTTATGATATCTACAAGGACATGATAATGCAGAGGTAATTAAAGGACGATTGTTCACCATTTCCCAGTATAAGGACAAGAAGGCATCACACAAATCATACAACAGATTCAAAGCAAAGAAAAGCTGTCACCTTCTTATACAATGCATAACTCAGGTGTGGGATCCCTTATCACTGAAGACTGAGAGTGCCATAAGCCTTCTTGGGTGTTCAAAATGAAATTCATACAAATTCATACAAAAAAAACCCCAACCATCCTTCAAGGATTATCAAACAAAACAAGTCTAAGTCTCAGACAGAAGAAGCATTGCAGAGTGGGTTTGTCTGCACCCCATGTTAGCCACAGTAAGAAACATAGTCCTAAGCAAAGCAGACATCCACCTGAACCAGGCATTTTTATGATAAAATATTTCTCTCCCACATTAAAAGTAGAGGAAAACACACATTCAGCAAGCTTTCCTCTGTAGCATAAATCTGTGCTTCCTACACAGACAATCAGTTATGCCATCCCTGCCTCAGTTTTGAGTGTGCTTGCCCTTAAGACATACCAGCCTTCCCTAAAGAGTCTTGATCTTTAAGCTGTGAATCCACTCTTTTCCCTTTCTGACTGATGAAGGATATTCTTGATCTCCTTGTGTAATTCTTGATGAAAACAAGAGAAGAGGTCTTCCCTTTCAACTTCAAATTCTCAACTTGCAAGCTGAGAAGCCAATCGCTGATCTGTTGCCTCTAACCAGTTACTGTTATATTGTGCATGCTGTTCCATAGCAAACACTTGGGAATAAATAGTCAAAAGCAAGCTGCAAATATACTCTTTGTATTGTCTAAATGTGCCTCTACATATGGCACAATCTAGATTTGGACAAGAAGATGGATTAAAAAAATGTTAATCTATGCCTTCCTGAGGAACATGAAGGGCTGTTTTCATCTTCCCAAGCTTCTCTGAAGGAGGTTATGTTCTTGATCATGCAGTACTTGTAGTTTTTAATCAAAAAATGACATATATACAAGGGCGTGCACTTAAACAGAGAAATGTACAGAATGCATAAGGAGGATGGCAGCTGCACTCTGCAGTTATAGATCACTACAAAGATCGTTTCTTTCTCTTCTCATTCAGCATCTGTATGGAGTCATGGTATGGACTCAGAGTGATAAAGTGAAAAACATTTATAATTTCTCATTTTTATATCCATTTGAAGAATATGAACTAGGTGACTGAACTGTAAAATGGACAAAAACCTGATAAGAACATTGGACTCAAATACTAGTACTCAGTGGCTCAAAATCTGGCTGGGAGCCCATTACTGTCACTGATACTCAGGACTGAGTACTGAGCCCAACTGTTCGAAATCTCGTCCTGTGACCTGGGCCATCTGTCAGAATTAAACTTTCTGAATAGCAACCAACCAAGGGTATATGGCTCACAAGGCAGAGGGCAGAGCTGCATGCAGAGAGATCTCAACAGGCTGGAGATATGGGCTGAAAAAATCCTCCTGAAGTTCAACAAAGTCAAATGCAGTCTTTCACCTGGGAATGAACAATCCTGTGAAGCAGCATGGACTGAGAACTCACCATTCACAAGGCAACTTTATGGAGAAGGACCTGAGTGTGCTGGTGGCTGACAGGTTGAACACGAGCAGTAGTGCACCCTTGCAGCAATATAGGCTCACTGCATACTGGACCAAGTTAGAAAAAGTGTGACCAGCAGGTTGAGAGGAGTGGTGTTTCCTCTACATGTGGGTCATTCAAGACCCCAGCTGGAGAACTGGCTTGAGAGACCAACACACTGGAGCAAGTCTGAGGACAGGTCACTAGGATGCTAAAGGGCTGGTGCATGTGATATACAAGGAATGGCTGAGGGAACTTGGTTTGTTCAAGGCTGGAAAAGAGATGGCTTCACAGTGGCCAAGGGATCAACTGCCCTCTTTAGCTACCTTCTCTGCTTTATAGAAGAGACAGACTCAGTATGGACAGGGGTGCACAGCAAAAGCACGGGAGACAATGTTCACAAGTGAAAACAAAGGAATTTCAAGCCTTAAGGTAAAAAGATCACAATTACAGTATTTACACACTGGCCCAAGTTGCTCAGTGACTTTTCAGAGCCTCCATCCTTGGAAATACTTGAAACTTAACTGTACAAAGCCTGACCAACCTGACCTGACTTTGGAGTTAGCCCCACTTAGAGAAGGGTGTTGAATTAGACTTACAGTACCCAAATATCCTGGCATGCATACGTATGCCTAGCACTTCTCTAGCATGTTCAAAGAGAATTGGGTACATCCTTGTGTGTACTGGACAGGTTGGTATGGAGCTGCTTATGCATCTGCTCAGTACTATCTCCTTAAGGTCTCTCTTGAAGTCTACCAAGGCCCACAAAATGTAAAAACCTCCCAACTGGCAGACCTATGTATTCTTTGCGGCACAATATGTCCTGCAAGGAGGGGAACTGCTATATGGCTGCTGCCATTTTAAAGATGTAGGAGGAGTTTCCTTCTCACCTGTGGATATTTATAGCTAGAACACTATATCAGGGGAGAGACTTGAAAAGTTCTGTTTAATACTTTATTATCTGTAAAATCTTTCTCATGTAATTATTTTTGTGCAGTTACTCTTTTAGGTAAAAACATCTTATTTTGCCCTTTGTCTGGTTTTAGGTTTCTTTTAATTATTGCTTTTTCTTGGTAGAAACCAACAGTTCTTATCTTTCCTTCAGAAGACTAGGAAGGCTTCATCTTCAGTAAATACATGTTTATTCGTACTTAATAGAACAAAATTACTCCCACTGGAGCTATTAGTCTATCAGCTAAGTATGTAATTAAGCTTTTTTAAAGCATATTATGTACTTAGCAGACCAGAATGACAATATAGTCTCTAGTATATATGACAATAAAAACTCTAGTCTATCTGGCAAATAGGCAATTATACCTTTTCTTTAAATATTTATTTACCTTTAAGAGAATCACTCAAGTCCATTAAATATTCTACAGACAGTACTCCTGTTCATCTTTGTATGTAACAATGTTTCATTTATTCAACTAAATTGAACATATATTCTGAGTTGTTGTGGGATGTGCATGAAGAAATTTATGTTCTCTAACATGTCATGAAAGACTTGGAAACATAAAATAATTGCATCTGAGGTCCATCACTTACCTTTTGCCTGTTACAACCTCCCTACCCTAATCATATATAGGCATTTTGAGAGTTATTAAATCTGCTACAAAAATAAATGGCCTTGACATGAGAATGAGGCACAAAACCATGATATTTCTGTCCTGACTAGCAACATGACAAACATGCAATATAGCTAATAAGAACTGGATGTGAAAGCTTTACATTATAGGAAAAGGACTAGCCCAGCTTTTCCATGTGTTTTTAGGATCATTTCATGGAATCTTTTATGAATTAAACTCACTTTATTTATCAAATATGCACACACTTGTTTTCTTCCCTTTAAGTCAACTAACATTAAGGATGGGTTTGAGCACCTTGTTTAAGGAGGTGCTCAGATTTTATAAATCTTGAAAAAGTCAATCCTGAAGAGTGATTTCCTTTAAATAATTTCTAGAGACTTCTAAAATGTATTATTTATACATTTCTGACTTATGAATGCAATTTTAAATGCCATTTAAATAGTGTAATTTTCTATAAAATATGCAAGACCTCCATTGTAAAAGGATTGGTCTATGAGCAGTGATCTGCGAAAGTAAACAGTCTGGTAAAACTTACACTTTCATGTGTTGATCCAGCAGTGCTATTAAGCACAAGGCTAACTTTACCAAAAGGTAGTCTCATACTAGTGGAAGTACTGAAACCATTCCTAAGTCTATAAAAAATCAGGCTTTTTCATCATTTTAGTTTTGTACAGAAGAAGAGTATGCCCAAATTGATGAATGCCCAGATGTGTCACATCCTTGATACCTGTAAATGACTTGCAAGAATTGGACAAGTCATTTACTGTCAGAAGGAAGAAAAGCAGTTATTTTTGAAAGACAAGTAAAATACCATTGTAGATTTTTTAATATTGGCCTCTCTGAGCTTAATGAACTGCATTTTTATAAGGATTTTTTAAGGGTTTTTGTGGAATGCAGAATTTGTGGAGTTTTTTTGCCTTTTTTTTTTTAATAATCAACAGAGAGAATGGCAATAAAAACGCAGCTTTTGAAGAAAACAGAACTTTAATATCCAAGCCCATTAAAATCTGTAAAATGACCTCTGTTCTGGAAAATGTGGATGACGCTGATTCTCTTTCTTCCTCCAAATAACAAATGGCCTTGGATAATTTCAGCTACATTCTAGCCTTCAGATGTGGATGCTGCCATGAACTATACATTCACTTGCACAGCATATTAGAAAGACATCTTTTATCCTGGTATAATAATGGAGAAAGCAAGAAAAGAAGTTTTAAAAGCCTTGTTTTTACATTCTCTGTTGGCAAGAGACCACAATTTTTCTCCTCTGAATTTTGGATATGATGTTTCTTACTATAGTACAAGTTCATCAACAATCTTTGTGTTATAAATAAAATCTTTCTTTCTTTTACTGCCATGCTGACAATGCAAAAAGAGTTATACATTTAAATATATTACTTATTGATTTATTATGCCTGGAGGATATGAACCCTAAGATGTAATTCACCTTCTAGTGCACATTTTGTTGATGGTTTTCAATGTATCTCACAAAATTATAGTGAATTAAGCACTCTGTGGGTAGCTGTTATTTCCAATTTAATTTATGGTTTGATAAACAAGGAATATAAAGGTTATGGATCTCACAAAGGAAATCCTTGCCACTTCTGAGAATAACTCTCATTTTTAGCTTTTAACCTTCTGTTCCTGTTACTCTTTCTATTTCTCATTATGTCATCCAAAAAGTAATTGGGATTTGATCCTGTGGCGCAATACCCTCTTAGTTTACGAGTTTGCATTTATGTTTTCTTGTAGTTTGTACCTCCTACAAGCTTTGTGCATAAACATCATGAGCCAGATCCTTATTTTTTGTAGACTGGTATAACTGCTGAGATTTCAGTTGCTCTGCAGCAGTGTACAACCGCAGAGACTCTAGTCATGAATTCCAAAACTAAAGAGCATGTTTCAAATATCTTCCATGAATTTAGAGTTTGGTTTTGTTGTTTTGTTTTTTTTTTTTTAAATCTTAATGCTAAAGCAACATTTTCCTAATCCTCAAGAACATTGCTTTTTTATGGTCATTTTCCATTGTGGTTTTGTTTTTTTTTTTAAATATCCCAGGTGCCATCATGCCCTGTGAGGAAATTTCTGTCAAACAGGAGTTAGAATATCTTTGTTTCCTGAAGAGGTCACTCCTTGACTGCTTGTCATATGGACATAGCTATTGGTGACCAATAGTATCACTTTTAGGAAGCCAAAACAGTATTTCTTTTTAGAGTTATGGTTATAAACACATGTGTATTATATGTGCCACCTCATGTTTTAATGTTTTAATGAAACTATCTGTGACCAGCTGGTGTAGTGCAGTGGTTATAATTAACACATCAACTATCTTTCATAGGTAGAAATATTTTCTGTTCTGAATAGACAAAATATCAAGAATTGCATGATAACTGTCTGCAAATCCTAATTTTCATTGACAATCACTTTATTGTAACTAATGATATGTAAACTTAGGCATCAGCCGTGAAACATCTTTCAGATTACTCGTATTCATTACTACTTTTTTTTTTAATCATTGTTACAATACTAGCTGAATATACAACCAAAAGTGCAAGACCTTTGGAGAAGATTTTCAGGAGAGGAATGATTAAAAATGACCTTTCATAGCTTCAGTTTTCCAAGTGATTTCCCTGAAGTGACCCTCATTGGTCATCAGTCAGTTATAATAATTACCTCTGATCACCACAAACAAGGTGAATGGAATTTTAAACTTGTGCTTCATCACAGGAATGTCCAACAGGAAGAGAAATAATGAATATAACGTAGAAGTCTGTCACCTTAGAAAGACAAGTATTCCCAATGGAACAAAGGAAATGGATAAATGGATATGCTCATTATATATGTTGTGCCTTATACAGACATCTAGCCCAATTTTGTACTCAGAAAAACACTCAACCAGAAAAATTTTCAAAAAAAAAAGGAAGTGTTAACTCAGAGCGGTTTCCCAGTCCTCCTCACCAGGCAATCCCACTGATTTCCAACCAGAACAAGAGAAGGGGGTATCAGGAGCAGAATGGGATCATGGGCACTTAACAAGGTGGCTTTTTCAGGAGGAGGTTGTGCTGTAAGGTGTCTGCAGGACAAAGCTCGGTGATAACTGTGCATATTGACATAATGCCACTGGTTTTCATGGGAATTGCCTCAAGCTAGTACGAGAGTCTAGGCAGCTCTCTGGTAAGTGAATTACATTATTACATTGATATGCTTGTAGTAAAATCCGATACCTATCAAGTCTGACACATGAACAAGCTAGGCACTCAAGAACTGTAGAGACACTATTTTCCAACAGATTTCTAGCCACTCAGCATCAGTACATAGATACAGAGTTACCCTTTGTCCTTTCCTCCCCTATCACTTGCCTTCCTGGGACCCTAAATAAGTCTGCACAGCGTGTTGTTTTCATGACTTGGAGAGGACAAAGTCTTGTGCTGCAACAGTTTCCACAAACTGACCCTTTCTGGTGTCTAAATGGGATCTTCAGAAAGAATGTTTCTATGGGTGAGGGCTGAAGTACTGAATAAAATGTTGCACCTGCTGCATCTAGTGTGTATGGATTAATACAAGAGGGAAGAGCTCACTTTATAAAAAAATAATTACTCATTGTATACTAGGTAATCCATTGTGTGATCCATTGTAACAAGATCATTCTGGACAGAGGCAATTAAATCTGAATGTACATGGAGATTCCTTCTCTTCTGATTAAGTTAGTAACCTCTTGGCTTGACTCCTACAATCCATTTTTCCAAGTCTTTCATCACTCTGAAAGGATATTTATTTCATTTTCAAAGCTGAATGTATATGGCTTGATTATAGCACTCCCCCCCCCTTATGATTATATGCCTGTGGTGTTCCAGACCCTTGCTTTTCAGTTCCACATCTTGTGTCACCACATGATTAGCTCTGCAGAATACAATTAACAGCTGCTGTGCTACTCGTAAGGGTGACATTGCATAGAAACTGTCTCCCATTTCAAAAGAAAAAAAAAACTTCAAAAAATGTTAAAAGACTGAAAACCTTTCACCTCCAAAGTTAAGGTATACCGTGCAATGTGGGCCATTGCTAGAAAATGGATCTCCTGAACTGTTACGGTACCTGGCCATGAAATCTCTAGAAAATGTTTTCCTTCCCCAAAATTATTCCTTAAGCAAAAACCTTTAAGCCTTGATCTCTGTAGGAGACATCAGGACCTCTAAAGACACAAATGTGTGGGAAGAATAAAGAAGGTGCATTTGTCACTTGTTAGATATGTTGTTAGTAATGGTATTTTTTTATTTGTGTTAACAGGTCCATTATTCCAGTAAGACCTTCTTATGGCAGAAATCATTGTGAGATGTCTTTGGGGCATTTCTCAGAAGGACAAGCATTAATCTTCCATTTATTAATCATTGGCACTTACTTCTGTGTTTTTTCCTCTGTCTCTAGCTATAGGACTTGGAAACTGTCAGACCTCAGTGTCTGAGGATGAAGCCTGTGGCGCTCTCTCATAAGGGCCAAAACTGAGCGCTGCCACAGAAGAGCATGGGGCGAGTCTGTGACAATTGCAGTTTCCTTCTCTGAATCCAGTGACTCCTATGAACATTGCCTCCTAGCCTTTCGTCATAATAAGCATCTTGTGCCACTCGTGTACTGTTACTACTGTAATCTCTTGTGAGGCTTGGAAGTGAGGGGTAAGTCTTGGGGTTGCCCATCATCCAGCTAACAGAACAACAGTAACATTAACAGGATAGCCTTAGGCTGTCCTTGTTCTCTTTCTGCAATATCCTTCCACTCTTCAGTTTTAAAACAGATGATGTGTATGAATTCTGCACTGCACTTCAGTTTCCTTCCTCCATCATCACTGCAATTCCACTGTTTTCTGTATTCTTGTTTATCAAAACACAGGCTCACTGTCTATTTCTATATATACATATGCAAATATGTATGTGTCTGTGAGTATGTATGAATGTAAAAGAAATCACATATACATACACATATATACAATATGTATATATGCATATATGCACATATGCATGTATTTAGTGCTTTACTAGAAAAAAAAGAGCAATATGTTTATAGTTTTTATATGGGGATACACAATATATCTATTTTAAGCCAGGACAGAGCTGTAGTTCTAAAAGCAGCTTTTTTTTTTTATTTTATGTGTGGCCAGAGTGTGATGGTATGGTTTTGTTTTAACTTTTCCACCAGAACCTGTTTTTAAAACCAGTCTTTTTAATATTTCTGGTCTTGTATTTGGGATATTGTTCATGGCTGAACTTGAAAGAGGAGCTCAGGATCATTTAGATTCAAACATTGCTTCTGCCACTGATTAGAAAGCCACATAGCCCCTCTACCTTATTTCTTTACAGACCAGGAAACAGAAAACCACTGCAAGAATACTGACAATATTTTTATTCTAATTTCCTCTACTTTGTGTGGATCAATAAAAAGAACATTTGCATAAAGCATTTAAAATAGGACACACAAGTTGTTCAGCTGAGCTTTTTTGGGAAGCTGAAAAACATCTAGTAATTGTGAGGATGTGTTTTTTCCCCCACAGTTTATTAATACAAATCACTTGTTTCTATTGCCAGTTCTGGTGAACTAGCAAGTTGCCAGGGTGCTAATGAGCATACAGTCTGAATAGAAATTCCAGTGCCACTAGCCATGATGATTAGGCACGATGCTGAATATAGATGGTGATGTCTTGACCCTTATCTCTGCCTCCAACTTGAATGAGTTCTAGCCTGCTCCAAAGCATTTGTCATCTTTAACTGAGAAGTTCAGAACATGTTGTTTTGTTTTTCAATGAAAGCACATTGCCACTTCCGAAAACATCCTTATGTAAGACAGAGAACTTGTCAAAGATTTTCTTCCATATATTGAAGTCGTTCAAAGAAAAGCAACTGCATTTTGACTACGGCAATTCAAATACTGAAGCTAGTGAAACTGGCTGCCTTCAGACATGTGACTTTGAGTCCTTTCATAGCGGCAGAACTGTTGTTATGGTAGTTGGGTTTCTTCCTTTTCCCCATCTTGCCAACTCCTCATCTGCTATGGCTGTTCACCTTAGCAACTTATATAAGAATTTTGAGTGCAGACACATGGGCCAGAGGAATTCTGAAAGACAAGGTGTTGACTCCAGCTAACAGGGACTGGGTTCTTTGTTGTGTGAGAACTAAATAAAACAGCATTCTCAAATACCGCTCTCCTGTTTCTATCCATGGAATAGGAAACTGAAGGGAATAACTGAGGCCCATTAGCATAGTGTGTCTGCTGGGCTAGCAACATTCTGTGACCATTTCCATGAGCAGCGTGTCAGACTGCAGTTCTTTCCGACCAGCAATGTCAATTCCCTTAGGCTTCAAGAGGAAAACTCAAGCTTTCTCCAATGCAATGATTCTTGCCAAGTCATGCAATGTTTGCAACAGCAAGAGAGCCACGTGTATTTTGTTGCAGCCATGAGGATTAAAAGCACATTATACAAAATATGGCCTTTTAAAAATAGCAACTAGCCATCTTTGCCTACCAAACAGGTAGGAGCATTGCACTGTGTTTCAACCCTTATAATTGTAGTCCAGGGACATAAGGATCCACAGAGTAACTATTTCCTCCCTCCTAAACACAACATGCTACAGTTCCTTCCCAGCGTACCCCTCTTCACTTGCCATCAGTCTTAGCTGGTCTCTGCTACTTGCTATTTCATCTTTTTTCAAGTAAATAAGTATATGAATTTGTAACCCAGTTTGCTAGCAGACTGAAATTAACAATCTGTAGTCTGATATTTGTTTCTATAAAACATTTCCCTATAAAGATATGTTTAACAAAGAAGGAAAGTGAATTTAGAAACATTTTTTCACAAAGTTCTCTGAAGGTCACAAATACCAGTCAAGCATAAGTAATTACAATGGACACTGAAAAAGGAACATTAGGCTACTCTCCCAGTGTGCTGGATGCTACAGAAAAAGTTGACATTTGGCTGTTTGCACTGTATATTTCTTAGAGAAAATAATTTCAGCAGGTCCATTGTATAAAGGACGAAAAATCCCAAAACCCAGAGATCCTCCTACCATCCCTTCATTCTGCTGTTATCATAGGTGCTAAATAGCAAAGATAAACATAGCAAAGATAATGTGTGATTTGTTGGGAAAACATAACAGACAGCAGACTTTGCAAATGTGCTATACTATACAGAGCTGTTCTTTGGATTCTAATGCATCCTTCACTCTGCTGATCCAATGAAACTTTCATTTATCTATGCCCAGAATAAGCTTTTAAAGTCCCACTCGGCACTGAACAGTGGAGGCATCATGACTGTACTCTGAATGATTCTGTTTGAAACTGGAAAAGCATTCTGTTTGGAGCAAAAACTTGAAGTTCACTGAGGTCACTTTTCTTAAGTGCAGGTATTCATCTGCTTCTTGTAAATAGTTTTTAATGTTAGCCTCTGCCATGTCTTCAGAAGTCTTGCTTTATTTGCATTGAATAAGACAGAGGTCAATGCTTCCTATAAAGTTTACAGGACAGCATATTAAAGAGAAGATAATATTTAGTAATTTCTAAGTATTTTCTACAAGAGTTTCATATAATTTTAAAATTCCAGGCAAAATTGTTAGTTGTAGCATCCGTGAATCAACCTGAGAGAAAGCTCTAAGTCATACTTATGATTCCCTGAATCCTGAGCTGCTGGTTTTTTACTAACTCACAAAACTAAGTATTAGAATAACGCTAAATCTTGGCTACTGGCAACAGCCACTGATGAACTATGGGGATTTACTGCTTTCTAGGGTATATCACTTTTCCTGGTACTGACATAATTTGGTACTGAGCTGTCCATACTATCTCAATGTTTTCCAATGTAATTGAAGGTTTGGCTGATGATTTAACATGCTCTGTAGAAGGAATGCGAAAAATAACAGTAGCCAAGACATTTGTACTACATTTTAGCTTGGTAATCTCTAGCTTGTTGCTCTTTTCCTTAGATACCTTCCTCACTAACTGTCATTCTAAAAAAAGATGCTCTTCATGAAAACACACCGTTGTCCACCCTAAACCATATGCAGGACAAAATCTGCAAAATAACCCTCCTGAAATTTTCTTAAATTAAAAGAAATCAAAAATAGAGGATTATTAGTCAGATGATAAGCTAGCTCTCCTAGTACATTTTACTCTGCTAGTTAACTCACTTTTACGACTGATTTTATGTCATATTCTGAGTGTTTAATGGATAATACTTAGTTTCAAAAGGAAATAAAAATCTATTTTGGACAGTTTTTATCTCCCTGATTTTGATCCTGTTAATCACACATCTCAAAAGCAATATAGACATTTGAGAACAAGTATTTAATTTCTCAGATTCTGAATTTTTATACTGGATTATGAAAACAGTTATCATTTAGGAGAGAGAGGTTGGAAGAGAAAATAAACAGAAATTCCTAAACCCAAGACTGCTGTGGTTAGTGAATTTTCCCCAGATGTTTTTACTGTTTGCTAAGCTTCACCAAGCACTACTGATTAGTTTATTAAATAAATGTTTCACAAAGAAAACCAATAAAGCACATGAGTGTCTATTTTTAAACAGCGTTTATCAAGTCTGAATGAAATTCAGCCTCTTAGCAGATGCCTGCTGTCAGTATAAGTTTATAAATCACTGTCTGGTGCTTTACCAGAAAGGATATAATGGTTTTGAAACAAACCTTGCTCTTAACAGAAGTAATGCCAAAGGTGTAGGACTATTTTCCTTCCTCTAGGCATATACATGAAGATGGTATTAACAGGGAAATTTCTAACTTGGGAATAATTAAAAGATCCATCTATCATCTTCTCTGCTGCCTTCAGCTTTTCTGTAGGCAAAATGTACCTAAAGATTTCACTAGCTTTTACACAAGGTTATAAAATAATGTATTTCTACCTGTAGAATTACTCTGTTCTGTAGAATATAACAACTATACTGCAGAAATTACATCTACCTTAACATGGCAGATATAACTGAAACAGCCATCAAGTATGTTGTTTGCTGCCTAAGAATAAGGGCATTCCTGCATTATGCTTTTTTTGTGATCTTCATTTGGCAACAGGCAGGAGCCCTAAGTACATGCTTTACGTGATAGAGACCAGCAGACTGCAGAAAAGAACAAGACTGTCTTGTGGCCTTCTAGGAGCTCTGTGATAAATTCTTCAGTGTCAAAGATACTGGCAGAAATCAGAAACACCAAAGGTGATTAAATAAAGTGGCTTGTAGCAATGTAATCATAAGGCAACATTACTGAAACAGAAAGCAAGTATGTATTTTCTTGTGCTATAGGCATTAATAGTGTACTTGTAACCCTATGGCAATACTACAATAGATTTAATATGTGCTAATGGAGCGGTCAGGAAAAGACATGGCACTCTGTCAAAGAAGGACAGAATTTGATATTGAAAATCCATTTTAAATATTGTATTTAGTATTCAGGCCATCCTCAGAAAAAAAGATTTAGCAGAAAGAGCATCCCAAAGTGGCAATAAAACTGATTAGAAGTGCAAAAAGATTTCCATTTAAAGGAGGAGAAAAGCTTAAGTCTTTTTGACTAATGATGAGATAAGTAAAGGGAGATGGGAGGGAATCAGAAATTAAAACCGCAGTCCAGCTAACAGCAGAGTCACCGGGAAGCCTTTCATTAACTCTAGCAGAAGCTGGAGAATGCCCTCTGTCAGCTAATGTTGGCTGTTCTTTCATACTGGAGGAAAAAGATGAGTTACTAAATAAAATGTACAATGAAATTGTATTTGCCATGTGTAGTACAGTCTTACTCTCTATTGCTGGACATTGACAACAGGAACCTACAAGAAAATAAGAGCGAGATTCATATTTCCCCCAGGTACCAGAGCAGATGTGGCCACCAGTCCTGAGAACCACGGCACTCAAATCTGGCAGAACCAGGAGGAGAAGGTGGTGCTCAGAGGTAGCTAACACTCAGAAGATGAGAATAGCCCTCAGTGTCATTAAAGGATAACATGGGCTAGAGATGAAAAAATACTTCCCAGCCTCCTCTCTTTCCAGAACTAGTGCTTTGCCTAACTCAAGTTCTCGTGCTGTCCAGGCTTTTTTGGAGGTGCTCTGAGGTTGGTTGGCTGGTTACATGCTGTAAAACACATAGAAGATTTATCATTCCTCATGTTCAACCACTTAGCAACTTGAGTTCAACAAGAGACATCTTTCGTATGTATACAAAATATCCTGTTAATTGTTTTGAAGTGATTTCTCTAGAGGTAGTCTAGAGGTAAAGAAGTTTAAATGCTTGTCCTAAGGATATGCTTTTTTCTCTATTAAGTTTCCTCTAGTGCTCTATGTGGGATAATTACTGTTTCTAAACTGCTAATTAAGCTTACGGCGACTGAGATGTCTGATTATAGTGAGTTTCAAAACACTAGTGCACCGGGAGCAGGATTTTCTCCTTGAACTGTGCCTGTAGATTAACACTTGTACACTTAACATAATTTTATCATAATGCATGCTTTCCAAAACCATCTTCAAAAAACATTTGTGATAAGATGTGATTTTGCCATCATGTGGTGCTGATACAGAGTTTTACTTAGAGTACTTCTGTGGCTTGGACCTTAGCTGTAATCTTTTTCTGTTCTTTGCTTTCTATGACTATGAAGCAGTCTTCTTTTAAAGTCCCATTCCAAGAACATGAAATAGCTTTTGGTCCCTGAAGGCCCTCACCTCTCCCCAGCACCACCAGACGAAACCACTCTGACATTGTTTTCACTCTTCTCAGCCTTCTACAAATGCCCTCCGTGATGCTAGAAGCAGTGGTGAGAGGCCAGAGATATTTCTATTTGGTACCTGGACTTTTCAATCATTTATCCAAAGGACAGTATTTGGGAAGTAATTATTAGGGTTGTGAGTGTCAGAGAGGTTCTAAAGACTTGTCCCCTACTAACAGTAAGAAGTAACAGTTACAGAAGGTCCATAAGCTTGTTATGTGCAAATCAGTACTGAGGTCAAATGGGCTACCCTGACTTACAACTACTGGGCAATTTTACCCAGCATTTTTGGGAAATACTGAAATGTGACTTGCTGAGAGAGGTCTGAAAGGGAGGGGACTGCAAGGGAAGGAATCAACAACAAAAATGGAAGAACAGAAAATAAATACCAAAAAAGTAAATACCAGCTGTCTTTTCCTAAGACAGTCTGGCCTGGTGATTGAGTGTGATCAATTAAAATTAAAAACCTGGAGATGTCAGAGTTTCTTGGAGCTACCTACTATATTTGAGTCTCCTTTATTTTGTAAATTCTTTTCATTTACTCTCAATGCTATCTATTTACAAAACCATATTATTTTTTCAGGGATTTTTTTAGGGGCAAACTGTGGTCTGTGACCAGATGAAGACACAGGGAGTAGATGCAATTTCTTTGAAATTAAGTTACCCACCTGGTCCAAGTTTCACTCTCAGCAGGTGACATATAACCGAAATTTCCTTTGATACATTTAATTCATCCTGTTGCATAAACTAAGGGGTACACACTGCTGCGTTACTTAAAAACACAAAAAAAGCTGTTTTTGTTTGCTGAGGGTCAGATTCTGGCCTGTATGTGAAAAAACACTCAGCTGTGCATTGATATAAAACAACTGAATGTTTTGTGATTTGGCATGGTGGTTCGGAGGTTTTTTGTTGTTGTTGTTGTTGTCAGTATAGAATAGCTAAATCCTTTAAAAAACATTTAATTGTACACTTTTCTGCGTCTGCCTTCCCCTCTCAGCTGCCAGCAGCAGGAAGCCCTTTATGAGCAGAAACACCTGTGGATGTTTCACATTTTTGTGTGCATACTTCAGCCTTCCAAAGGGCAACCCCTCATGTGAAGTCAGAGCTAACCCTTTTTGTTCTGTGAGACCACGGAGTAAGTATTTTGCCCTCTGGGCCCTGTGTGGGGGAATTCTTGCACACGATTAGTTATGAGAGTATTTAAATAGTCTAAACTTTGGTCCGAGTATGGTTCTGGCCTGGCCATGAAAAATCATAGAATGGCTTGGGTTCAAAGGAACCTTTACAGGTCATCTAGTCCACCGCCCCTGCAGTGAGCAGGGACATCTTCAAGTAGATCAGTAGAGCCCCATCCAACCTGACCTTGAATGTTTCCAGGGATGCGGCATCTACCACCTCTCTGGGCAACCTGTTCCAGTGCTTCATCACCATCGGCGAAAAAAAAATCTTCCTAATGTCTAGTCTAAAATCTTCTCTTTTAGTTTAAAACCATTGCCCCTTGTTTTAGTGCTACAGACACTGCTAAAAACTTTTTCTCCATCTTTTGTATAGCTCCCCTTTCAATACTGAAAGGCTGCAATAAGGTCTCCAAGTTTGGAGTCTTCTCTTCTCCAAGCTGAGCAACCCCAGCTCTCTCAGCCTCTCTTCACAGGAGAGGTGCTCCAGGTCTGTAATCATTTTTGTGGCCCTCCTGTGGACTTGCTCCAAGCAGTCCATTTCCCTCCTGTGCTGAGGGCACCAGAGCTGGATGCAGCATTCCAGGTGTGATCTCTCCAGAGCAGAGGGGGAAGATTCGCCTCCCACGACCTGCTGGCCACATGTCTTTTGATGCAGCCTAGGAATCTTTACTACTGCGCAGCACAGTTCATACCAAAAATGCCAGCAAATAAAACTCTCTAAGGCTCATTTTGGAGTTTCTGAAAGCAAGAATCCTTTATCAGGGCTGGGCAAGACGCGAGAGCGATCTTCATCCATCGTGTTCAGCCAGACGAGAGCTGGGACAGTATGGATTTCCCACTCACATGCACGGGGATCAATTCTCCCAGAAATCATATGCCTATTCTATTATTTTCAAGGACTGAGTTTAATGTTGTTATGAACTTCACAACAGTCGGATCCCTCGCTGCTTCGGAGCCGGCTGCAGCCCGGGCTGACCCTGCCCCGGGGGTGGGAAAGGCTCAGGCACAGGGGATGCAGCAGAGACCGGTCACAGGGAACACGTGAGGTGATCATCTCCAAAGAACCAACAGCGTCTGGAAATACACGGTCTGAAAGAAAACAGGCTGCCGGAGGGGCGTTCTGTCTAACTTTCAAGAAACACAATTACTTAGAGGAAACTCTGCTTTAGCTGCACTCAAGGACAGGTCGCTGTGGCGGCGTGAGGGCTCCCGGCAGCGCGGTTCGGGGTGTCGGCCCGGGAGGCAGGCGGGCGCCGCTCCCCACGCCCCCGGCCGGTCTCCGGGCGGACAAAGGCGCCGGGAGGCGGGGAGGCTCCGCGGGGCGGCCCTGGCCCGGCTCGGAGGCGGCGGCGGGGCGCCCGGCCGCGGGGATGCCGCTCCCCGCCTTCCTCCTCGTCCTCCTGCTCCTCGCAGGTCAGCGGGGCCGGGCCGGGCCGGGCGGGGGGCGAGGCGGCCGCGGGGGCTCCGCGCGGGGACGGGGGCCGCTGTCCCACGGGCTCGGCAGATCCTCGGGGGGCGAGCCGGGGGTCACAGACCTGGAGGGGGTTCTCTGGGTATCCTAGACTTGGAAGAGGCTCTCCGAGTATCCTAGACCTGGAAGAGGCTCTCCAGGGGTCCCAAAATTGGAAGAGGCTCTGGGATGTCCCAGATCTGGAAAAGGCTCTCCAGGTATCCTAGACTTGGAAGAGACTCTCCGAGGTGTCTCAAACTTGAAAGAATCTTTCTGGGTATCCTAAACCTAGAAGAGGCTCTCTGGGGTGTCCCAGACCTGGAAGGGGCTCCCTGGGGTGTCCCAAACTTGAAAGAGGCTCTCTGAGTGTCCCAGACCTGGAAAGGGCTCTCTAGATGTCCAAAACATGGAAGAGGCTCCCTGGGTATCCCAGATGTGGAAGAGGCTCTCCAGGGTGTCCCAAACTTGGAAGAACCTTTCTGAGTGTCCCAGACTTGGAAGAAGTTCTCCGGGGTGTCCCAAACTTGGAAGAACCTTTCTGGGGATGTCCCAGACCTGGAAGCAACTCTCTGGGGTGTCCCAAACTTGGAAGAAGCTCTCCCGGGTGTCCCAGCAGATCTTTCCTGGGCAGGTTGCCCAGCGTGCGAGTCCCTGTTGAGCTGCAGGAAGGTTAAATGTGCTCCCTTTGGGAGAGGTGCCATGAGCTGTCCTGGCCCCGTGCATCTGGGCAGGATCAGGGCACCCCTGGGTACCCCCAGGTCTGGTGAACAAGCAGGAATGCACCCACAGACTGCTGCTGCACTTGCTTCTTGTCGAGTAGCTTTGCTTGGTGGGCGCGGTAGGAGCACAGTCGGAGATAAAGCACTCCTGCAAAAAATGAGTGACAGTGGGAAAGACTGGAGCCACAGGCATGGAGAATCCTGCAAGGGAGACAGTGCAAAAGCCTTACCATGGGGAGTCGTCCCACAGGCAGGCACAGGGGTCACCCCATGGTGCTGCTCCTTCACAGCCAGGCCCATGCCAGTCATGGATTCCCCTCTCCTGCTGACCCTCTGGCTGCCCAGGTTCACTTCAGACTGATGGGTCAGTTGTTCCGCTTTTTCATGTGTGTGTGTTTCTTTAGTACAGGGGTAATTGCACAGGTTTAAGGCTCAACTGCTTGAGCTGACCCATGTGCTGCATTGCACAGCCCTCTCCAACCCTCACCCTCAGTTGGTGCTTGTTTTCAAGCAGAGACCAAGCATGAGCAGGTTCAGAAAGCTAGTCTGCTAAAATCTGATGAACAAGATTGAGGTTTTGGGATGGAGCAGCAGGAGCCTCTCACTACTCAGCGTGCAAAGGAGCCTCACTACGAGGTGGAAAGTTGCAGCTAGAGGTGGGGTGGGAACCGGAGCCTGGCAGCACCTGACATGCTGTAAAGTTGCCTGGGTCCCAACACATCAAAAGGTGGGGCAGCACAGATGAAAGGCAGTAATGGGAATGAGAGAGTGGGAACCCCTTAGCGTGATGTGCTGCCTGGAGAATAAGCCACAGCATACTGGGAATGCAGAAGCATACTTTACCATCTTTGTCTTCAGATCTCTGCCGTGGCAAAGAGGTCACTAAGAGTGATGGTGTGCGGGATGGGCAGTCTGTTTGGATTCATCCAGGCTGCAGCTGAGGTCCTGGCAGCGGGGAAGGAGAGCCTGGGATGACATATGGGAAGCATGGGATCCCCAAGAACATTTTTACAGTGCAGTAGCAATACCTAGAGACTGTCCTGTGTTATTTCCTTGGGGGGACCTGACATAGGGTTTGAAAACACGTGAGTTGCAGCACCACAGGAGGTCGATAGCTTTAAAATAGCTTCTCGAAGCAATAAAAGGATACATGTTCTTTCATGCTTCTTAATTCTAAAGAGCTTTCTTAGTGTTGTTTCACAGTTTGCAGTGTTGCTCAGTTCAGCAGAGCATTGCTGCTGGAAATGTTTGTGTTCCTGGCTGGGCAGACTGAGAGGGCACCACTGACCCCTGTGCTGGGTGCTGCCATGTCATGCTGGCCGCGGTACTGGAGCTTGAGCAGAGTAAGGCAAAGTGCTGCCAGCTGGCAAGGAATGAGGAAGCCCCAGGCAGCTATAATTTATACCCTGGGCTGGGCAGGCACTGGGGTAGGTAGCCAGCTACAGGACAACTTTATCTCCTGCAGCTCTGTGAGGCAGGCAGTCTGGCTAGAGATGTCAGTCTGGACTTTTTGGTGGAATAGAGAAAGGTGATCTGTGGTGTCTTGCTGTTTCAAAATGCCCTTTTTTATTTTAAATTATTAAATATGAGAAGGAACTGGTACGACCAGCTACAAAATACCCGTACACAAAGCGCCTAACCCTGACATTTTTACCAAAATACAAACGGTGTGGGAATGGGCTGCCATTTGGATTACAGAGTCAGGTCATGATTTGAGTGAAGTCCTTTGGTTGTATGAAACTGTTAGATTGCATTTTCTTTAAAGCTGTGCAGTACAGCATTTTGTTGTTGCTGCCATTTGACCGCATGAATGTTATTTTTATTCAGCAGAAGATTGTCTGGCTCAGTGTGATAATGACTGCAAAGCTTACTGCTGTGATGGGACTACTCCCTACTGCTGTTCATATTATGCCTACATTGGGAATGTCCTTTCGTAAGTATGTTTATGCGTGGGGAAAAAACCTGATGTCCTGTATTCACGGACTTGATGTGAAATTGAGTTGTGGTGTAACTATTTGGGCAATAAACAGTGGCAGCATTTGTGGGTTTTGAAGGGTTTGGTTTGGTTTCTTTTGCTTGTTGGTGACAAACGTTGGTATTCCTCTGAAGTCTCACATCCCATATATTTTTGAAGCATACCAGACAGCTTGCTAAAATTGGGGTTTATGTCCTTGGCTTGTGTACGGTTATGTAAGTTGTGGACATAAGCTTTAGAGCTGGTGAGAAATTTGTTTCAAGCTTTTCAGATGAAAAGAACTGTGAATAGAAATTGTGTGGGTTTTGTTGAAACACTTTGTTACAATACCTGAGTGAAACCACTATTCAAATGAATTGGATTTGAGGTTCATTTTACCTTGACTACTTCTTTTTTCCTTTTTATTGACTTGCTTGGTTTTGTCAAATGGTGTTTTGGCTGCTGGAAGAATTTATTGAATGGATTCTAGGTGAGGGTAGTCTGACCCTGTAACACTGCAGTATGAATAGCATGTTTCACAGTGCTTAAAAAAACACAGCAGGTGAAATGCAGTGGCGATGACTATTTTCTATCTAGAGAAAAATAGAAGAATAAACTCTTGATTAAAAACATAGGCTCTACGTCAGTGAGGAAGAAGAAAAGCCTGCATTTTAATGGGGCTGACTCTAGGCTCTGGACTTAATTTAAGTGACAATTTCTAAGTGTTATATTTACATACAAGGACAAACCTTACCAAAACATAAAATGTTGTTCTTCAAGGTAGGGCATCTTGCCATCTGTTTCACGAACCCCATCAGTAATTTCCTTAACCTTTAACATGCAGGCTGTGATGTATTTTTGGTTTGTATTCTTGACTAAAACCAGAAAAGGAAAAAGAGGTATGTCATATGGACTACTCAGTGCTTGGGGAGGAGTGAGTGGGAAGGTGGTACTTGCTTCTTCTAAGAAGTCTTCTCTGTGGCAGATTTTGTTTTAGCCATGGTACCTGGGGAACATGCCAGTGTTCCTTTCAGCATATTTTGTGGCACTTTGAAGGATTAAGCAGAGGAATGGTATTTTAACATGGAATTGATCCAGTTTTTAAAGCAGATCAAACATTTCCTAGGCTAGAGTAAATAAAATTATAAGGCACCAGAATTCTTCATTCCTCTGGAAATAAAAAGACATGTACTTAAGACTGATTACTGTTGGAGAATGACAAGTGATTTTTTTCCCCCCCCACTCACCTAGGGAATGTCTGCTTTGATTTTTTTTTTCTTATCTCATTCCAAAGTTGCTTTCCCATTTACATGCATGGAAGGAGGTGCAGTTTTTGAATATCTTATTACAGCTCACATCGTGTGGTTAGGAATGATGCTCACAATAGCATAAGATGCCAAATCTTCCCATAGAGCAGCAAAGCAAATGGATTTCATGTCCTACTTCCATGTGAACATCCTTGACATTTGTCTAGCCTGATGTCAGAGCTGTTTTGGAAAGGATGGATCAGGGGATTCTTTAGAGTGACTGCTAAAATGTTCAAACCATCCCTTCAGTGCCAGGTTGACACCCAGTCTTTTGTGTGTTTATTTAACAAACGTAAATGGCTGTTGAACTAGAAGGGAGTGCAAGAAGCTCTGACACATTGGAAGGGTTTGTGTGTATCTGGATGGTTTTGAATACTGGAAGGGCTCTTACAAGTGCTGTTTGCCACAACATGTCTTGAAGGAGACATTTGATTCTCCTGATTTTTTATGGTTAAGTACTCCAATTCATGTACTCAGAAGACCAGTCAGGAGTCATTATTCTCCTCTGACCTGACATTTTGCATGATTGAGCTGTAGATTTTTTTTTTTTCCTAAAATCTGTTTTGGGCATGCCTTCTTTAAACATGTGTAATCTCATTTTGAAAACTTCAGGCCTTAATGAGTTGACCATCTGTGCTAGTAAACTGTTCTGTAAGTTCATTTACTAACATTGCTGGGAAATTTTGCTGGGAAGTGAAGGTTGAAATTCCTACTGTCAGCTCTTAACTTATCTACAAGTTTGTAAAGAGGCCCTAAATAGTTATCACGACAGCTCTCAGCCTTATCACTGAGCTGGGTGAACTCTGTCAGCCTGACATGTAAGATTTGCTTTGTTTTGCTTTGCCCTGCGCAGGGGTCAATTCTTTGGCCTTCCTTTGAGGTCCCTCTAGTATTTTCATTTCCTTCTTGAAGTGTGGCTAGCAGGGCTGAGCACAGGGTTTTGACAAAAGCCCTGTTAGGATTATTTTTTCATGTATCTTTCTTTGAGTACCAATTTTGAAGCAACTATTTGTGGTGATCACAGAAGACACAAATGAGCTCACAATTTGTGCTCCCTCTAAGTTCTCAAGTTGCGGTCTTCAAAGGCATGTCTGCTGCTTTAAGCCTTCAAACTGTTCTTTGCTAGAGTTGCTACCTTGTGTTTAGTTGCATTGCAAAAGATGTTATTGTGACTTCAACTGCAATTCATAAAAATAACCTTCCCTTTTCGTTATTTGGAACTCTTTTTTTTTTTAATGTCCAAGCTTTTCCTGCAGAAGTTTCATGTTGCCTTACCCTCAAATTACAAACTGAGGAAATTGCATTGGAAGAAGGCACAATCGCTGGAATCTAGAAATGGCCACTGGTTCATGTCTTTCTATTAACAAATGTGTATTGAAATCTTTTAAATAACCATTTTTAATCCAACAAACTATATGTCCTGATAATTCCATGTAATGCTGTTCTTTAAATATCCTTCTTTTCCTATGTCATCATTTTTTATCCTACTGTCTGCACCAAACAATGGACTTGATCTTTGTGGGAGCTTTTGGAAGTGCCTTTTCACTGTCTTAAACACCATTAGTAAACCTCAGTGTTGTATTGACTCCTCTGCTTCTTTAGAGGTTGCCTCTGCTTCTACATGTAGATTTGTAAAGAATGAAGAGAGTAAACAATTATTTGTTTACTCTCTTCATTCTTTACAAATCTACATGTTGTTCTGAATTTTCTGCTCTTTATCTACTCTGAGATGTTTGGGATTTTTTCACAAGTGTAACTCTCTCGTGCAGATTTGGAAAATCCTTTTGGTGTGCAGTTGCTTCTTTTTAAACACTTCTCTATTTTGTTTCATGCCTCTCACTCTTCTCTTCCTAGACCCATATGCCAGCAGTTGTGCAAACAGACTGTAAACACCAGACAATAATATATATACTGATGTTAAAACAAAGTCAGTGTGACTAGATCATAATCATTGATGCTTAAGTTGCTTGTAGCTCTTAGGTGATTAATTAACTCTCTTCACTTGTTAAAATGAGACTCAGCATTGAGATATTCCTTGTAGGGTTTTAGAATTTTCTATTTTAAGAAATCGTCATCTTTTTAGGACACCAGGGAACATTTTACTTTAGTCAGATGAGGTTTTCAGCAAACATCCTCCAGGATGTGTACATCTGTGATTAGACTCTTTTTCTTTCCACACATGAAGAACAGATGCAGATGCTCACTCTAGTAGTAGGATTCCAGGGCCTAGAAGAGATGTTCCAGTAACTCCGTCTTTAGTTGGACGACAGGTAAGCAAAGCATTCAAAGTTTGTGACTGAGTCATCAGTAATCCCATGAGCATCTCTAATGTGAAGTAACACGTCCTTCCTACTCCTTGCTCCCTGCAAGATACCCTTTCAGAGCAAGTCATTACAGCATTTATGTTCTAGGTATATTTCCCTTCCTACTAGTTTTCAGTAGCTACAGCCTGTCATTATTTCCTCAGATGCATATGCATTTCCTCCTGCTTATTTGCTCAGCATCTAGTGCATAATAGTTAGGTCTTCTAAAAATGTTTTTATCTTAGACAAACTGCAAGTTTATGTTTGGACTTGTGCCACATAATGGAATTGTGTCAGTTGGATGAAGGAAAAGGTGCAGGGATGCTTGAGTGCTCAGACTATTCCTCCTGCCCACCTTTTTACTCCCACCAGAAGAAAGCTTGGAGTCATCCTTCCCAGCATCATCCCAGCCCTGCAGGTCAAGAAACTCAAACTGCCTTCCTTCTCAGAAGGTAGTTTCTAAACTGTTGAAGCAATTGTGACTGACCTTTTATCACGTTCCCTGTACTGCATCTACTTCTTCAGCTTGCTACCAGGCTAGGGACTGCGAGAACTGCAGTGTGTTTTCTCTGTGACAGATGTTCCAAGTTTGCCCATAACAACAGTATCTCCCTAACTAACCAGCCAGAGGCATTTTGCCCTCTGTCACTCAGAGGAGTTGGAAACATCTGGTTATTCCCTTCAGCTCCAGCCTCAAATCCCAGAACTCCTCAGAGGTGGGAGCTGATACAAAAGGGATTTCTTCGGCAGAACCCAAATTTATGTGTGTGTTTCTGACAGTGCTCTTTATGTTTGCTTCTGAGAGGCCCCATTGTTTGGCCCTCATGCTTATCCTGATGGATTTTCTGCGAGCTAATTTCCAGCTTAGTCTTCACCACCACATTGTATCTAGAGTTTGTTGTGGCCCACAGGTAACTTTTGAGCCACAGGGAGCTCTGTAGGATGCTGAGATATCAGTAGTTGCATGCTGTCAGGGGTGCTTCTGGGTGCTACCTTTGCTCTTTCACGTTACTTCATGGCCAGCAGCTGTGAGTAGATGTGAAATGATCCCAGATTCCAGATAATAATGGAGCAAAGAAGACAAATAGTTAATCTGTAATTTCAAATTATTACTCCTGGGCCAGTGAATATTTGGCCCACAGTATTTAAGAAAACTCACTGATAAAATATGCAGCCCTGGTGACTGGTCCATATTTTCCTGGGTAGGTCTTTAAAGAGTCATAAATTGGAATATTGGCTTAAGCAGAAGAAGAAAGCTAACATGTGGTGCTACATTGCATTGCAAAGTGTATGAAGTTTCTCCAGAATGACTTGCTCTAAGGAAACTTGTATTTAGAAATAAAACAAAATATGTGATTCCAAGGACTTCAAAAGTACCTGGAGGTAAAAGTAAATAAAAACTTCAGAAACCTGTGTTCTCATTACAGGAAGTGCATGGTGATTTGCAAGAGAGTAAGTTGTATCTTACCAGAAGTAATGAAGAAGCAACAGCCTGTTCAGTGACTGGTGAAATATCAGGTGTTATTTACATGAACTTAATGTATGTGGGAGGGGGTGAGTTTTTTGGTTGGGTTTTTTGTTTTGTTTTAAGTCTAGAGGTTGCACAATGTGGCCAGGAAGGAAGGAAGGCAGATAAAGAGAATGGGAGGAAAAGAGGCAGAGAGTACATTCAGCATAAAAATCACATCCATGCCTCAGCCTGCAAAACTGAAGAAAAAGCCGCATATAATGTATCTAAGTGTGGCATTGGTTCTTTATATCCCATAATACTTTTAAGAAAAGCAGCTGAGCTCAGAGAATCCCTTACATGTACAAAAATGGCAGCATCCCTTAAGCTGATTCACTTGATATGGGAATATTGGATGGAGGGTGGGTATGGAGGAGGAGTGCACCCAGGGACAGAATTAACATTTTAAGAGTTAGGAATATAGAGATGTAGCCTTTAGTGTTCTTAATGAATAACAAACAAACAAAAAAAAAATAAAATCAGGAAGTTTGACATTTGCTGTAGATTCCAAATAATTAAAATTAGATACTTCAGGCATCCTACATTAAATATGTGAAATATGGTTTTGAGCTTAGTTCTGTGTCAGCTCTACAGTTGTATGGTAATCTGCTTAAAATAAAGTTGCATTCCTTCAAAATTTCCCATGATTGAAGCACTTTGGTAGAATAATGCAATTTACTTGGTAGTTGCCATTTTGTGTCTCTGGCTCTGTGACTTCTGATATGATGCCAGAGGTGATCCAAAGGCCTGGTTCAGTAATTGCTTTTCCCATTTGGCTTGAGCTGTGGCTTCTGTTCAGGAGAGTCTCCCTGAATGAGCAGAGGGAACAGAGCCTGAGGTTCCTTGTGCTGAGTGCTGGGAGCTGGCTATAAACATGTCATCGACAAAGACACGACTCTGCTAATTAGACTGAAACCTTTTCCCTTTCATTCTGTCTAAGAGGTGAACAGCAGTTCAGCCTTTTAATCCATGATGTTCAACATCTGGAGTACCTGTGGAAGCATACTGTCTGTGCTTCAGCCTGGGAAAATGTCCACAAAAAGGTATCCAGTTCTCTGTGCAGGGGGTTGGTTAACTACAGCATAGAAAAAGATCTAGGACCATGTTTTCATTGCAAGATCTGCTGGAGAGAGAACTGGTATTCGAAATGTGACCTTTGCAAAGTGTTTGAACTTCCATTTGCTTTTTGTTCCATGCCTATTGTCCCAGTTTATATCCTTCAGCAGAGAATGTGTGATCAGATTTATGACCAGATTTATGCTCTTGAGAATGGCTGTAGAGGAAACCCTTGTCAGCACCAGAATTAAAACACCGGGTGCCTCTTTTGTAGTCCTTTGTGTTTCCATTTCTGACCCTGTGTTGTGACAAACAGTTCAAAATGAGAAAAAACTGTTTTGCTTGCCAAACAGCAGCTCTCAAAAGATGGCTACTGCTTCAAGCTTCCCATCTCTTTTTGGGGAGGTGTTTGGTTAACTGTTTTGAAAAATTTGGGACTGTAATAGGACTGTGCACTTTTGTTTGTTTGATTGTTTTTGAAGTTTAAAGGGTTTTATTTCAGTAGGTAGCCATAAGAACTAGAATACTTTTTTTAGTGAAAACTGGAAGTCACATGCATGTTCAGTTGTTCATAATTGAAAAGGTTTGTGTGGTTTTTTGCTAAAACTTGAGTTGTTGACATCCTTGTGGATCATCTGTTCATCATTTGAAAGATAGTTAGAAGTTGGCCTGAAAATGGAAGCATTAAGGTATAAATCACTGAAATGCTGTCTGTGGCTTGCAGAAAATTCTAAGGGGGGAGAATAAAAATTCAAAAGGAATTCAGTGAAATTAGCTTGCTTATATTGCACTGTTTATTTTGAAAGGGGGTTTCAGTGAAAAGGAGAGATAATTTTGTGTTTATCACTTCCTGTGGTCTGTTTTGGAAGGATTTTGCCATAAGGTTCAGACATGTATAAGATAAATATTTTCTTAATACTTTATAAGCCTGATGTGAAGACTGAGCCTGGGGATTGCGTTGATCACAAAAGGACTGTCCTTTCGTCATAGGAATTTTACCTTCTGTGTTATTTTATACCAACACCCTCCCCATTCCCTTTTTCAAGTAGGGGAAGGGTCTGACTCTGAATTTCAGAAGAATCTGTAACTTTGTTCAGTCGTCTGAGAAAATTCAGCTAGTGTGCTAGTTCAGCAAAGTAGATAAATGCATTCGTAACTTCAAGCTGGTGAGTTGATGCAATGGATAGAGTCCTCATCCTGTTGAAATCAATAAGCTAATTACTTCAGCGGGTACTGCAAGCACTCTGCTCTAATGGGTCAAGTTGTAAGCTGGAGTAAGTTGTTGAATCAAAATGTTAAAAAATATCAATTTCTTCTTTCTTCCTTTTTTTTTTTTTTTGATCACTACGGTACCTTCCACATTCACTGCCATTTTGTGCTCCCTTGCTTCCAGTTCAACCACTGGGTAATAAGGTGTCCAACAGGAGATACACTGGATGAATCCCACCTCTCCTGGCTCATCAACTCCCGGCACATCCAATGCATACGTGCCTCACCTAGCTCCACCTGCAGAATTTCTCTTTTATTGGCTAATTCAGAGATTTCACTGAGCTAGCAGGACTCTTGGAGGATTAGTCTCTTGCATTTTATACTGGTTGCTCTGAAGTAATAGCTCAGCAATTCAGAGCAGGGCTTTTAACGAAGGTACTTATGGGTCAAAAGCTGTGCAAGAGGACCATTTGATGCTGTGCACAGTGTAATTGCAGCCAGTCCAAATAGAACCCACAGCACTAATTCAACAATTGAACAATATTGTCATAGAAAGATAAACTCATTCTCATCTTAATGCATCTCTTTAAGGGACAGAACCAAAGTTTGGCATACAGAAATGAGTTATTAAAAATTAAAGGAAATGAACTATTAATTCCCGGGGCAGCCACAAGTTCCTTTGAAATTTATAACCACAACTAGATAGAAATTCTTCGGTTAATATAATCTTCAGAAATTCAATTAAGTTTTCTCAATGATTTGTCTCTATTTAAAAAAGAAAAAAGTTTTGACATTTACTTTCAGAATCACTTCCACTATCATACCCCCCCCCTTTTTTTCCCTGTAATGAATTATTTTTCTAAAATACATGATTTCTCCTGGGACTTACTCCATGTGTTAGTATTTAGTGTGGGATAGGAAGGCACTAATACCAGAAATTGGGCAGGCATGTTTCATCATCCTCTCTCCCTCTGTTGACTCATCCACACAGATAAGCAATTTTTACTGCTGTCATTAAATGGAGTTATTCCTTTTGCTCACAAGGGAGGCTTGGTTTAACGCTGAATGTTCCAGCTTTTCTCTTTTTATTGAGGCCCATGGTACAGTTAGTTACAAGCATGAGGTACTAAGGATCTGAGGCTATTGTTGAAACATCTGTTCATCAGCCAAGATGCAGTGAACCTTATTTTTAGATGCCTTGTGGACTTGCTACACTTCTATTGAAGCATAAAGTGACTGTGCAAACTATCTGTGCTCCAGTCCTTTGTACAGTTCATGGTCAAGGTGATCTAATGAAGGTATTATTAGGGTACTTCTGCCCTGTAGCTATTCCCAGCTGCTAAGTAGCCCACAGGGCAACAGTGTTAGTAAACTAAGAATAGCATATAAAATGCAGTTCTGAATATGTGTGCTTATGTTATCACATTAACTGCAGTTTTGGTGTCTGATACTCAGTATCGCTTATTCCTGTTGTGCCTGTGTGTTTGATTTTTTCTTTCCAACAGCTGTTAAGAGAGCACCTGGATGTAAGTAGTCCCCTATCCCCCCTCCCACCTCATCACTGGTGGTCCTCCCTGTAAAAGGAATGGAAGAGAAATAATCATTTTGGGTAGGAGAGAAGCAGTTAGCCTTGGAGAGCTGCATGTCCCACCATAGAGAGGGAGGCATCAGCTTCTCTAGTAGCTGCCTTACACATCAGTGGACAGATCCCCCCAGGTGCAGTTTGCAGCTCTCTGGGTAAGGTAACATCAACTGGGGAGAACAGAGAGGTTGTCAAGGAGAGGGCAGGGAACTGAGCTGCTGCCTGCTGTCATACAAATTATGTCTGTACATGTGTATATAAGCTTGAATGTGTATATATACACGTAATTATTATCTTACAAGTAACTTTCTTTTGAAATTCTACTTTGCCATTTTCCTACAACACTAAAACTATCTAGAGGACCAGCTGTCATTACAATCCTCTTCTGCTCTCTGTTTTGTTGGAACACCAAGTTGGTGGTGCCTCTCGGTGGTGCTTGGCATTCAGAGTTCAAGCTGCCATGGAGCCTGCAAGACCTCTGTGCCAGGTGCACTCCAAGGCCACTCAGCCTCTGCAGCTTTGGCTGTTGTGGTGAATGGGGAGAAAGGAGAAGTGTGGCAGAGCACTTGTTCCTGCATCACATCACCTCTGCCATAGACCTGTAGAGAAAAAAGAGGCAGAAATATTCAGATAGCAAGCTGAGGAGAATTCAGAAATGGAAGACAAGCAGCAGAGAGACCTAAAATTAATTACTTGCGTATAAGTAGCACTTATAATATGATGCTGTTCAAATGGTGTATGACAGCACCTCTTAATTCTTTTGTCTGGATCAAATCCTTCAAGTCCCTGAGCTTTGGGCCTCTCCTATCTGCTTCTTTGGAAATGTAAACCAAGAGGAGAGAAAATAAACAGCCAGCATAAATATAACACAATACTTTACTGTTGGGACTAATGCAATTCTAGTAGTATTTTGTACAAGACCTTGTCAAAATATAACTCTTGGAATCTCTAAGATTCTCCTGGGAAAGTGACAAGAATTTTGTTAGTGCGTTATTTTGTATGAAGAGTACAGCTCTTTGTAATCATCTTTGCTTTCCACTTGTGTAGCATATTATCTTCCAAGGGTTTCAGAACACTTACCATTGTCACTTGTTTCAGCCTTATGCTCACAATGCCCTGTCAGGCAAGGCAACAGTGTCTAGCATCCTGTTTGCAATCCATATAGTTTGTACTTCTTCTTGTGATGGCTCCTCAGTTCTAAAACCAGTACAAACTACCACAAATAAAGATTAATTTTTTGGGGGCATGGGGGGAATTTTGATTAGTTGGAGGCACAGCTTCTTCGGCACTGCAGTGTGCCGACCACTTGCTCTGCTGCATGGTCCTAGGCCCCAGAGACCTCAGTGAGACTGTCTGATGATAGCTGATATATTTATGTGGCTGAAAGCTAATATTGTTTGCTCAGTCCTGGGTGGTACCCCTGTGTTTGGCTTGGAAATAAATGGTTTGTTTACATAAACTGAAATGATGAAAATGGATGACAGGATGGCCGATCTCCTTACCTTGCATTGCTTTCCTCCAGTGGTTCCTTTCAGGGATAATTTGATATTACATTGCAGTGGAGAGTGAAAGAATACACCTTCAGGGGGATGGATGAAAAGTTATGGTTCTCATTCTACATTTTCAACAACATTTAAAATTGTCTGAAGTAAAGCACAATACATCTTTGTTCCTGAAGCTTCACAATTGTTGAACGAAACTTAATCATTGAATTAGCATATTTTCAGAAATGTAATAAAATGTCAGCTTGACAATAATCGTTTCAAAATTACTATATGACAGGGGTGCTGTAAACATAGTGGCATGTCTGCTGTACATTTCGAATAATATGCTACATTATGATAATGTGCTGAGATTAGGAGTGGAGCTACAGTATTCAGTGTCTGTATTTGCTAAGCTTATGTTGTGACTATCTTCTAATACAATTTATTTTTCATTAAAATTCCATACTCTCCTTAAGGAAAAGAAATTTTCCACCTTGCTCTTCAATCCCCTCCTCATTCATCCTCTTTTCAGAAGTAGTTGTCTGAGGAAGCATGATCATGAAATGGCCTCTATGGCACGGCTGCCTGTGCTGGCAGGGTATTGATCTGGTGACCTAGGAAGGCCCTTTCACATTAGTCATAGAAGTAAGAAATTGTTCTGCTTTGGGCACAGGATGATAAAATATTTTGAAGCTCTCAGCAAGCTGGTAGGTACAAGGTCTCTCTCCTGTATTCCTCTGCAGCCACAGACTGACAGCAGCTACTTACAAGCTGACCTCCAGGCTGGTGTCTATGCAGCAGATGGTGATCGGTATTTTTATCTAGTGGAGAGAGTCACCTCTGCTTGTGAACCAGCCCCTGCACTGCTAGGAAAACAGTCGTGGTTTACAATACTCCAGTCTGACAAGTACAAAGCAACTTTGGGATTTTGAGCCTGAATCCTTGTTTAAAGGAGAGCAGGTTTTTAACCTCCTACAGAGAAAGTTTTGTTCTGTGCATCTTTGCGTAGTTACCCAGAAGGATTCCCCAGCAGGCATCTGATGAGCCCTACAAAGGACTGGGAAGCCATGCTAGGGGATCCCACTTGGGCCTCCCACATGGGAGGCTGTTGTGATTGCCAGTCTGGGACTTCTCCCTGGGCTCTGTGCTGAGTATCCACTAGATCATCTGATATTTTTAGAAGTCCAGAAAAATAATGCCTGTGGATTATCTCCATGTCACTTGAAATCTGTCAGGCACACATACAGTCAGGTATCTTTTAAAGAGCATCAGTTAAGTTTCTGTATACTGGTTTATTTTTCTTCCAGAGGTTTGTTGTCACAGCAAAACTACTTGCAATCCCAAACTTGAAACGACTAGGTTATACTCTCATTAAAGGTTGATTCATCTGTTCCCTGAAGAAGCTGCATTACTTGGAAGTTCTCATTGCTTGAAAGGTGGGGAGGTTAATCCCCACAGGGGGGCTTGCTGACTCATCTAGAAGATCACCAAGACTCCTTCTGAGGATCTTCCAGCTGCCCAAACTGCATTGGGAAGAACAGGGCTGTGTTGAAGATGGAAAACTGCTGCTTGATACTCCGTTGCTATGCCTTGCCCTATGCTGGCGTTTAAAGGAGGGATTTTCATGGCATTTGTGCAGGTGGTGAGAACGTTTTTGCTGCACCACTGCACTCTTGCACCTTCCTAGGAGGCCCCCAAGGCCATCCCACTGGGATATAGCCCTTGTGTCAAGGGAAAACTCAGTATCTCTTTTAGCTAATAAAAAAGCAATTAACTGCTCTGTGAGACCAGTAACTGGAAAGCAAGTTACCAGTTAGCAGCCCTTGTTTAAATCTGAAGGAGCTATGCCTCAAGTAAGGATTTTCACTTTGGCTTCATTATGTGTCAATAATTTAATGTATGTTGCAGTTGCTTACAGAGCTTTGTAACGAGAGGTGGTTGTTTTTCCAGGCTGAATTCTTACTGTGCTCACAAAGAACACTGGATGTGTGGATATGTGAAGTCAGCTGATTTATTACTGTTATCTGTCACTTGCACTGAGTGGTTTTAATAACTGCCAGGTCTAACAGCTCCTTCATAACCACCAGTAGCACCACTGTAGCTGTTGTGTTATCACTGTTGGGTTTTTTTTCAGCTTGTGTCAGGAGTTACAAACTGTCAATTAATTGGGCAAAATCCTTAAGTCACTAGATTTGTACTGACGTGTGCTGGCTGAAAATATGGTCCAGCCTGAGAAAAGCTATGGGATTTTCCTCCAACACTGGCAAACAAAATCCTTCAAGCTCTCTGGCTCATCCAGAATAGTGTTGCAGCAGCTCTGCCACTGCAGGGATTCCCTGTGCTCCATGGGGTATGTTCAGGTGTGAGAAGTACCTTTTTCCTTAATATTAGCAACAAAATCCTCATATTGGCTTAGCAAGAGCAGCACAAGCCTTTCTGTATACATGCCTGTGCCATAAAAGAGTCATTGGAGGTTTCTCACCCTGTAAAGTTAAATCTTTGGCTATGGCTTTTGTGCTCTGACCTACTTAAGACTTGCCTGAGGCTGAACTTCAAACTGGCCCTTGTTTTGTAGCCAAGTGTTTCCAATCCTATATTATTCTTGTGGGTAGCCAGCTGATTTTACTTGTCTCTGTCTACTGGTGGACTTGGAAAGCCCTCATGAAGACTGCAGCAGCACAAAAGCCTCAGCCATAAGCACATCACTTGGAAGAACTCCCATCACTAAGCTTTTGCTCTTCCAAACAGGCCCAGGAACCAAAATAAAAGCAGTTTGGGCTAGAAAGTGCAGCTTGTCTACCACAAGACCATAAGGATTCAGAAGGAAAAGCTCTCCTTTCTGTTCTTTGCATAGGATCAGCATCATTACTGCTGTTCCTGGGCGTGGACGATGCTGTGTCTCTCATGCTGCAGGGATGTGTGAAGGCAGAGATCAGCCATCCTAGGGCAGGCTGGGCTGCAGCCCTTGGGTGGCGACTGTCATTGCCTCCACCTAGAATGCCAAGCTGCAAGTAAGACATCTTTTCAGAAGAACTGTGGCAGTGTTACACTACAGCTTTAAATGCCTGGCGCTGATTTTCCCAGGCTGGGAGCCCCGTCCTTGCAGGTGGTGTGTGTCCCAGAGCTGTCCATCCCTGTGAGCAGGTTCCCAGCCCTTTTTTTCCACCCCATATTCCAGGGAAGTGCTCTCAAGGTACAGATCAATGACCTTCCATTGGATGCCACCATTGTGTAACTACTCCTTTTTTAAGAAGTTAAAAGGATTAAGAACAGGCTGATATGTCAAAAAGTGGAGGCAGCAGAGAATTATCATGTAATGAGGGTTGTTTGTAGTGAGGTTCTGTGGGGATTAATACTAGCACGGAACATTTTCCAATGCCAAACAGGACCTAGGATGCAAATGTATAATCCCTGGTCCTAAATGGGTGTGTATGAGAAAGATACATTTTAAATTAATGCACTTTGGAAGTTCTCAGATGAAAGATTTAAGGGGATTTCTGTGACCTTAATTTGTTCCTCCTTTGTATACTTCGTGGTGCAGCCTTTGATTAAATGGTTACCACAGAGGAGTGGGATTATAACATAAGTCTTCCAATGAGGTGTTTTCAGTGTGTAAGGCATAAGGCCTGTATACCTATATACAGATTGAAACTTGGCCCCTTGATGCATATTGCATGTGGTGGTGCAAAAGATTCCCTCTCTGATCTTGCTATGGGAGGTTCCAGACCTGCAAGTGGTTTGGGCCTTTGGTGGCCGAAATTCTTTACCCAGTCATATGAATTATGTTGCTGCCCTTATTCCAGCTGTTAATGATTCATTGTAGCTGATGCCAGATGAAATATTTGTTGGATATCTCAAACCAGAAGTACAGGGGCCAGAGAATTGAGTGTATCCTCTCCTTTCAGAGGCAATACCTCCTGGCCAGGACAAACAACCAGCAAAGTGGGGCAGGGATGCTTTTTCTTCTTGTTTTCTGTGGCATAACTTTTCTGAACACAAAATATGTTCTCCTGTGATGCTGGCACGTTAAGAAAAGGCAATGAAAAGTCCAGCATTCTAATTAAGTGTCATTTTTATTGTGGCGTTTCAGGAATTCAGTGGCAGTAAAACAAGAAATGATCTATGCAACCTAATTAAAAACATAACAAAGTGCTTTCCAGTCCATGTGTTCAAATTGGTTAGGGAATTCGTATCCTGTTTTCATGTATTCAGCAGTAGGTTTGTTCCTAGAGGAAAGGCTCTGGAAGGCCTCAAAAGCCCCAGACTTTCTGCATGTCATCTCCTGTGGAGATCCCTGGCGTTTGGGATGCTTGTTTTCCATGACCAAAATTTTAACCCCTGTATTGGAAAACTGCATGTCTTTGTGTACGCTGACTTCAGTGCACTTACTTCCTGACTTTTTAGTCTCGGCACCATGGCTCTTTCCTGTTCCTTTTTTTTAAAAAAGAAAATAAAAAAGCAAAAGCACACATGCACCTCAAAAAGCCCTTGCATTCTCTGCTTGCTCAATTACTCTAATTCTTGATCCTTCCATACTTTCCAATACCATGTTTACATTATTTCTGCTAAACGATTAAATATAATACATAAACTCTTAATCAGATGTGACTTCATTCTTATTTTTGAAAGCTGTCCAAGATGGTGAATTAAATGAGGGAAGGAGAGGGAGTTTGGATTATTATCTCTGATAATTGAATATAGGTTGAAAACTCCTTTGAATTAGTGCCATCAGATGTAATATAAAAAAACTAGAGTTTCAGGACATCTTCTCAAATAAAGGTCAAGAAGAGAGTAAAAATAAGCTCTATCCTGTTTGAAATAGATTTCATTAACAATATGTTCAGTCTCTTAAGCTACTTAGCATATTTTTCATAGCAGTGTTATATTTAAGTTGTGAAACAGGAGGGGATTTGTTTTATTTTTAGCCAAATATTTTCAAAACTGTCTTTTTACAAAAACTTAAAATCTGCCTTTATATGTCTGTCTTAGGCTTAATTTCTGCAGTCTCAAAAAAGATTTCCAGGGGTCATAAAAATGCCAACTTGATTTGGCTTGAAGTCTAGTTGAGGCTGTAGAATTGGACTGGCAATAAATGCCTCTGGTCCATATGCACAGTGATCATTGATGCAATGTTCATGTGTGCCATTTTAATCTCTGAAATAAAATAGATAGAAATGATGGTTGGAGCCTGATCATCGTAGCAATGCATTATCGGTGTGGTATCTTAGTGGCATTCTTCCACCTCTTCGTGATCCAGGATGTTGCACCATCCAACTTCATACAGTAAATGGGCTCTAGAAATTTGTCCAGAGACTGACTGCTGAAGGGGACTACGTTCTCAATCATTCACTGCACAGATAGAACAACTTTAAGAAGATGTTGCCTTGGTTTCAAGCCCCTACCTTTCAAAGTCAAGGTGAATTTGCTGTGCTGCTTCTTTTTAAGTTCTCAAAGATTATTCCCTGGCAAATTACTTGTTGCCTGCATCTTGTCATTCACTAGCTCTGTCAAGTGATGGGTTTGGTTTATTTTATGTAATTATATTAGTTTAAGATAAGCCACCAGTTCAGAGGAGCTCACAAAGGTGGCAGCGAGGCTCAGGAGAGAGGTATGAGAAATGAGGGGTGATGGTGAAGAGTATCTGCCCTCTTGAGGGGTGCTTCATGTTCAAGGAGAGGCAGGAGAGGGGTAGCAGAGGTTGTCATCTTCCATATGTAAGTTCCAGTTCTCAGGGATATTTCTTTTCTCTTGCAGACAAGTGATTGTGCTGAGAGTTTACGGATTTTCTGTAACCTGTGTATGTGGTGTCTTTTTTTGTTTGTTGCATTTGTGATGAGCTACTTTTGAAATTTACTTGGTTTGTAACCTGGGTCCCAGTTCAGCTCCCAGAAGATCAGCAGAAAGTTTCACACTGTATATATTAGGCTGTGGGGGAGGAGACTGGAGGACTGTCACCTTCCTAGTGGTAATCCTGTCCTCTCCTCCTCCACCTGAGCAGAATGTTGTTTGCTTTTCAGTCCTTCTGCTGAGTCGACCAGTCAGCATCATGACTGGCACTGGTTATGGAGGCTTAATAGCCAGTTTTAGTTATTGGGAGCTGGATCTGTTTCAGTTCAAAAAGGGACTGAAGCTATCAAATTATTTTGCTGATGATCTTACAGCAGTATTTCTGAACTGATGACGTGGATATAAATTTTATTACAGCTCCCCTGGATGTCTCAAGCTTTCAAGCAGCACATTTCAAAATCAGTGTAATCTCCATTTAGAACCTGAAGCAAAGTTGCATGCTAAAAAAAAACTGCAGAATTTGCCTCCAAGAGATGTGCTTTGATGTAAGGCTGATACATTTTGAATCTATTCGCTTAATGCCAATAAGCCAGTGAATACTGCAATATACAGTCTGTGTCTGGTACTGTCCAGTGGATTAGTTACATTGCCACAAAGAAGGCAGCATGTAACAGAGAGAGTCTGCAAAAATAGCTAATGTGCTGTCGGCCTTAAGGCTCCATTTAAAAAGCAGGGTGATAATGGAAGTACATAATAATGCTCAGACATGGATATCTATTGCTGTGGTCTGCAGGTCATGCTGCAACTGCACTCTAAATTTAAATAAGTACTTACTCTGTGTGTCTGCACCAGATGGCATAGGTTTAGCACAGACTGTGCTGCACTGAGGGAAACGGAGCCTTTTTCTAGTGGTGATGCTAAGGATATGTCCGGCAAGTTAAATTAGGTACTGACTTTAGTTCCTACATAGTGCCTTTTACTGCAGTACCTGTCAATAAAGCAGATGATGCTCTGTAGGAATTAATAACCAAAGGAGAGTGATGACCCCAGGTAGGAAAAAAGTTATCAGCTTGAGCAAATGCTTGATTTCCTGCAAGATTCTTTGTACTAAGACAAGTGGTCGTAGCCAGACTAGCTACCTTTAACAAAGCAAAAGCACAATCTTTTGAGGAGCTACTGTAGTACTCCCATGTTATCACTTTAGTAAGAAGGATGCAAATGTCTTATCTTAAGAGGATATGCATCTGATAACTTAGCTATGGTGCACTTGTCCTGATGTTTAAACAATGCAATTACCAAACCAGGAATTTAAAAGTCCACAGATAATCCAAGTTTCAAATAACTTTTAGTGGTTTGTCACTGGACTTAAGCTTTTCTGTGGTCTGTTTAAACCAGGATACTTAGAAATTGCCCATTCCTTCTAAAAGCTGTGTTCTCCTTAGCCAGCATAGGTTGCATGGTGTGCTTGGGCACTGAGATCCACACACGTCTTAGCTCCCTGGGCTGGATTCACAGTGGTTCTGGCATTTATAAGGATCTCTGCACACACAGTATGTCTGTAGAAGTCTATTTATAGTGCAGACTTGAAGGAAATATAAATTAAGGCATTCATTAGCAGGTGACAGAGATAGGACATGCTTTAAGGGCTGAGTGGGAGGCAGGTCAGCTAACCTTTGCTTTGCTGAATAAAAAATACAGGAAAAAAAAGGAAATCAATCCATGTTTCATAAGGAATAAAAGTAATTATTCTTTAATGAAATTACTTCAGAAAGGCTAGATAATAACAACTGATGTATTTATTCCTACTTTTGAGGTGCTACGCATCTGGAATTATTTTCCTGATGTTTCAAAGGAAGTAAAATTGGGTTTGTTCTCCTGAGAGTCAATTAGTTCTCTACTGGTAAATATTTCTAAATCTGTAGGTAAAAAAAAAGTAAAGCTTCATCAGTGCTTCAGAGAACAGGTCAATTGTGTAACTGCTGCTGCAGGATTCATTCGCAGACTAACACGTTAAAGCAGAAGGTTAATTTGCAGACACTTGTGCTCTTCCACTCCAAGTCCTCCAAGCTATCTGACTGCTGCACTCACTGAGGACCCCAGTGCCCACAGGGGGCCAAGTCACCTACAGCCTTCTTGAAGTTTCACCTTCTGATTTCCAGCTAAAAGTGAAGTTACGTTTTACAGGTGTAATCTGGTAGAGTGAAGGAATCTACCGGTCAACAGCTTTTTCCACTAGCTTTTTTGTATAGTGGAAATACCAGTTTGGCCCTTAAGTTGTGGCCTCTGTCAGTCCCCACTGACCAGTTTTGTGACAGTGTGTCACTGTAGACTGTGCCCACCATTTTAATTCCAGAATACAAACTGCTGCCAGGGGAAAGATAATTTTGATACAAACGCTGTTATTTTTTTCTTTTCTACAAAAAATAGGCAGGTGTGTTGTTGAGAGCTAATGTCAAGAAAAGTAAAATTAGCCCTAAGATATAAAAATACCTGCTTAGTCTAAATTCAGTTTTTAAAGATAAATCAGTTACAAGGTGAAATCTTGGCTGCTTTTGTACAGATGAGGAGTGGGGACTGGGCTATTAAACCCAGGATGTCAAACAAGTTGCAGATTCTTAAAAATTGTGCTCATACATTTAAAAAAATTCATTACATTTTTTAAAGAAGGAGCCTGCCCCTGTTCTCCAGTTTATAAATATTTCATGCTGAAATAATGCATGAGGTAGCAGAGCTCACACCATGCTGCAGGGCTGGAATTGCTCATTTTGGATTCTGATTGAAGTGGATCACTGGGGAACTGCACATATGCTGAAGCCAGCGTACCCAAATCTGCCACTGTAGGATTTGCTTCTCAGCAGAAGGATATGAGGGGAACAATTTGGCTAGCAGGGACTGAATACGGTCTGTGTTTCTTGCTCTCTAGGTTGGTACTGAGGTTAAGCTTTAAGAAAACAGGAAAAAAAATGTAATATAGTATTATTCTGTAATGCAATTGCAAATGCATTACCCTTTTCACCAGGTAGTGGCTACATGAAACCAATGCGTAACTCATTAAGAAAAAAGATGCCTTTTTTCCCCTCCATTTCCACCCCCCCCCACCTTTTCTGACCCAGAGGTTCAGATTTTGACCTGCTGATGGTTAAGTAGCATAATTAGAGAGTTTCTCTCTGGAGACAGTTATGGGAAAGAAGGAGAAATCCACCTATAGTTTTCTTGGATTTAGGTGGAAAAGTAGATTCCCTGAGCATCGAGTCAGGGGTACTTCATGGAAATGGATTTTGGTTGCCGAAACATGTGGTGATGCAAACCACGGGCAGATCCACGGATGGGTGAGCGGCACTCACTGCAAACATCTAGGTGGTGTTGAGCCCAATGACCAGTGTTAACTTGACAGTGCTGCCTCTGATACCTGCGAGACAGCAGCTGCCAGCCTCTGAGTAGGATTTTGGGAAAGGCAAAATGAATCTCTGGAAATGCTGTGCATGGAAGGCATGAAACAGCATGACCAGCAGGTCCAGGGAGGTTATTCTCCCTCTGTACTCAGCACTGATGAGACCGCACCTCAAATACTGTCACCACAAGAAGGATGTTGAGGCTCTGGAGCGAGTCCAGAGAAGAGCAAGGAAGCTGGTGAAGGGGCTGGAGAACAGGCCTTATGAGGAACGGCTGAGAGAGCTGGGGGTGTTTAGCCTGGAGAAGAGGAGGCTGAGGGGAGACCTCATTGCTCTCTATAACTACCTGAAAGGAGGTTGTAGAGAGGAGGGAGCTGGCCTCTTCTCCCAAGTGACAGGGGACAGGACAAGAGGGAATGGCCACAAGCTATGCCAGGGGAGATTTAGGCTGAACATTAGGAAAAAATTTTTCACAGAAAATGTCATTGGGCACTGGAACAGGCTGCCCAGGGAGGTGGTTGACTCACGTTCCTTGTTGGTGTTTAAGGCACGGGGGAACAAGGCACTGAGGGACATGGTTTAGTGTTTGATAGGAATGGTTGGACTCGATGATCCAGTGGGTCTCTTCCAACCTGGTTATTCTATGATTCTATGATTTATCATGGAAATTAGGCGTACAGGGCAGACTATATGGTGTAATTTAGTACTATTTGTATTCCCCAAGTCAGCTGATTTTATCTACATAAAACACTTCATTTCCTGTACTCTGTCTCTCCTAATACTCGATTTTGTCATGAGCCCCACAGAATATGGGGATTCTTGGATGTTGTGTGTTTCTAGTTATCTGAGAGGAAAGATGTAAAAGGACTGAAGCTGAAATCAACACTGTCAATTAAAATATTATATGCTTCCCTTTCTGAATCACTAATAATTTGCATGATCTGGTGCGAACTACTGGGAAAAAGCCCTTGGAGAAATATTACAAAATGCCCAGATGATTTGCATATTTAAACAATTTATTCAGCAATCTGTTAAATCTTAAATGATCTGTTGAAGCAGAAAATATAAATCACCCAGTCTTTTAGTACAAATTAGGCTTCTTTGTTGAGAGATAAACCTTAATTGTACATTGTGTTGTTCTGTTAGAAGGATTTTTATCCTGTTAAACCTTTATAAGGTCAGTAATTAATTGTTTTACCAAACCAGTGGTTTGTTGGGGATTATCTGTATCATCCCTGTTTCTGACATGTGGGAGAGAAACACATGTTCCTGCCATACTATAGTTTTTGTGATTCATCAGAATTATCTCAGCTAATACTGGGATTTCCTCCCACTTCATTCATTTTTTGAAAGTATCAAGGAGAGAATTAAGGTTACGATACTGGATTAGGACTACTGAAAGTCACAGGTAAATTCTTGGTTCTGGCACTGATGTCCTGGGCAGCCTTGGGCAAGTGTCATCAGCTTGGCCAATAAATGCATTAAAGGAATGACCTGTTCTCAAATATGTGACCGTCTGTGTGGTCTTTTTTATTTTCTTTCTTTTTCCTGATTGAGTAGGTTCATAGTCTTAGTTGAAACCCTTTGATACTGTTAGTCACAATAAAGGATATTCCCTGTTTACTGGATGCTCTTTAACAGAATTGAAGAGTGAAATTAAATCAGAATTACCTCTACATTTTATACTGCCCACAATCCCAAAGCTGCTAGGAGCCAGATACTGTTTTACAGCTCCATTTGTAAGTAGCAGAAAATCATTCCTTCCCCCACACTCTGTTTGCAGTGATGCACCATGAGATGAAGCGAGTTGTCTAAATATTTTAAATAAACAAGGGATGGAATTGAATCACCACTCAAACCCCATTTCTCCTGATATCTCATCCTTTGCTCTGCTAAATGCTGTCTATGCAGATCTTTCCCTGATGCCTACTGGTAGGGCCTGGCATAGCTAGTGCACTTGGTTCCTAATCTCACTTTGCAGACAGTTGCCCCTAAAGTTGGAATATGATTTTTTTAAAAGTCATTTTCATTGTTTGAAAAGAAACAGGCTGTTCTAGCTGCTGACATGGGAGACTTAGAAACTGATTGGCATATCTGAATGCAGAGAACAGACTGGTTAAAAGCCAAATGTATATGCGATACTGGTTGTTTTTAACATTACTGTAATCAACTAATTTCTTGTGCATAATTAAGTACTTGGAATTCTTTTGTATTGCATTAGCTGTTTCAGACATCACCAGTGAGGTGGTTGTTTTTCTCTAAAATGTAAACTCCTATTTGGATTAGCAAATAAAGTAAAAATACTGACAGACTGTCAAGGAAAAGTTAAAAAATGCAAAACTTTAGTCACTGAAAAAGGATAGCATTGGCGCTGCTACTTCAGTAGCCTGAATTGTGGCAAGATCTCTTGTGTTTCTGTTGTGGGTTGACCTTGGTGGACTGCCAGACGCTCACCCAAAGGAGGAGGTGGTCTCCTGTCAGCCCCTCTGGGGCTAAGAGCCCCTGCTGTTTCTCTACTGTAGCTCAGGAGAGGTGGTGGTGAGCAAGTAAGCAACTGAGAAACAGTTGAAGACCCCTGTGCCATCAAAGTTTCTACTGTTCCAGCACCCATCTGGCTTGAAGCCATGCTCCTTGTCCGCTCTGTCACCATGGTAGGCAGCTGAGGCTTTTCCAGACAACCTCGCTCAATGGCAGGACACATTTACTGTTCCAATGGCTCTCGGGGATGACGATGTTACATGGTTTGAAATCTGGGGGGCAGGGTTGCCTGATTTTTAATCATGACCTTACATTGATCGGATTTACCACACAAAAATCCTCAAAATCTTTTGTAAGTGAGAAATTAGATTTACAAATATATACCTTTACAGTACAAAACCTGCCAGTAACTCCTAAGTACAGTTTACAATATAAATCCTTTATTTATCTTTGGGGTGGAAATCACCAATTTATGAATCAAAGCAATAAAAATCCTGAGGTTGTATCATGTTTACAAATCCTGGCATAATTTTTAAATGGAAAATTCTGGTCTTGAATTTCTGGGTTCTGTGCCACTTTACCCCTGGAATGCATGGTTTGCATCTTCTTGTACTTTTGCACGCGCTGGCATAGGTCCTGGACTTTTATTTCAGCCTGGGTCAGCAGTAGGAAACGTCCCACTGGGCATGTTAGGAAGGAGAAGGTTTTTCCTCGCTCTGGAACTTCAGACAGTGACATGTGAGAGGCAACAGCATGATTTGTTGCTGGCCCTTCTTGGCAGTGGCATGGCTACCTTTGGTTGGTGCATGTAGAGATCTGCTTTTGCCAGGGCTGACTGCACAGGTTACGCTGATCATGCTCCTGATCCTGAGATGGGAAGCAGCCCTGGTAGGGGTCTTGTGAGTATCAGAGAGGTAGGAAGCTCATCTGCAACCCTTGGCAGGAGATCAGCCTGGCCAAATGCAGAAACCAGCAGGACAAAAATAATCCTGAAAGACTAGTCAGAAGGAAAAGTCACTTTTGCCAAAACAGTAGCAGAGACTGTCCAGTATTTAAAGTGATTTCTGATATAAGACTAAATTTACTTCTGAACTGAATGGAAAATAACTTTTCTCCTCGTCTGGCAATTCTGCTTGTGTTTTCCTGCAGACTGCCTTGGTCTCCGTCTTCTCCACTGTTTTCCTTCATCCTTGCTCCCCAAAGCAGATTGTTTAAGTCCTGACAAAGAGAAAAGAAAACATAACTGTGCCATACAGCTCCAACCCTGTGTTCACTTTGCACTGATGCCATGCTTAGGGTTGCATGGCCTGCCTTCTCCACACATCCACTGCACTTGACTGTTTTCCTTTGACAAGTTTGCTCCCTGCAGCCAACAGTAGAGCCGCTGCTTGGGTAACGTGACTATAGGGGTACTGACTTGGCAGTAGCAGCGCTTGCTTTGTTGCTTCACGCTTTGAAAAACACCCTAACTTTCTGGAACAGCTCCAGAAGCTCTCCACATGAAACTACATTTTCAGAGGTGTTGCAGAGGTGGCAGGCTCCTCAGTCAGCAGTGGCTTTTATTGCAGCCCATCCGTATGTGGGAACAGACACTTTAAGATGCTGAAACTGAGCACAGGAGCTGCCAGGGCGTGCAGCACTGTTGCAGCCACTGAACTCACCTTCTGTGCTGCTGCTCTTGTGCAGACATGGCCCTCTGTAGCTCCAATGTGTGGACCCAAGATTGCCCTCGCTGAGTAGCTCCCATGAAATGGCCATATCATCTTTCTGTCTTCGGCCTTAACTGAGCAAACACCTATGCACAGGCATATAAACCAGGAGGTAAGGAAAGAAATAAGAACTTAAACAAAGCAACAAGGAAATCTTTGAGCCCTATTGTTTAATTTTCTGAAGTGACGGCAATCACTTTCTATGTATTTTCACAATTACTCTGTTCAAAAAAATTACAATGGTGAGATGGCAAAACCAAATACTTCCTTCCATCAGTGGACATATTGTCACTAATGGAAGGCTACCATAAAGGCCTTTTAGCTCTATCTTCTTTTTGAAACTGCCAAGAAATTGTGACGTGATATTTTGCATAATTTGATAGTACAAATGTTGTTATTGTACTCCTTGTACTACCATTATGCTCCATATAATCCTTGAAAGAAATGCCGACCCAAATGTAATTAATAATGGGGGGAGAATCCAATACAGCTGGGTCAGCTTAAATGGTTGGTAGGTCCATGCCAGGAGCCATTGCCAACTTGACTTCTGCTCCACAATTTAATTCTGCGTATTTATTGTGCTCACTCTACTGTTATCTAGTACAAAGAGTTTAAATTGCACTGACTTTCTCAAAAATACTTTATTGGAAGCACCTTAAAAATCACTTTGACTATGTGAATAGTCACACACCCAAGAGGCCAGTGAGACAACTTAGAAGAACATGGTTAGGGGCTGGCTTTAATTAGCCAGAGGCTGAATTTCTTTTACTTTTGATTCACTGCTAGCCCCATGAAATTATTTGAATGATTTTAAACTAAAAGACTGTAGATTCAGACCAGATATAAGGAAGAAATTTTTTAAGCTAAGGGCAGTTAACTCTGGAAGAGGTTGCCCAGAGAGGTGGTAGATGCCCCATCCCTGGAAACATTCAATGACAGGTTGGATGGGGCTCTGAGCCACCTAATCTAGTTTAAGATGACCTTGCTTTCTGCAGGGGGTGGACTAGATGACCTGTAAATGACCCTTCCAACTCAAACTGTTCTATGATTCTATGATCTGTAAAAAAAAATCTTTGGCCATTCTTCCATTCTAGACATGAGAGGCAGGGATGGGCCATCTTAGTGGAGACGTGATGCAAGGTCCTGGGGCTTCTCATAACCAGGAGGATTTCCACCATGAACACCTTATGGGTCAGACTCTGATCATCTGTGTCCAGAGATAAGAGCTGCACACAGCAAGGCCAACATTTCCATAGCCTGCGAACCTCATGAGCAGGGATTATACCATTGGCACAGACACAGTTAGTCTGGCATGCCTTGAAGTTTTTTTCCCTGAATATCTGCAGCCCTGTTATGTCCAGGAGGCACTGCTCTTACTGCATGTATGCAACAGAGTGCATATGCACATATTTCTTCCTGGGAACAAATATTTGTTTTCTGGGTGTTTAATCAGAAGCTTAGGTTCAAAAGGATGACAAAGCAAAGCTCAAATGTGACACTGTTGCCTTATAAAATCGTGAAGAATATTAGCAGAATGGAGACCTACCGCTTTCAGTGGAAAATTACAGACTTACTTCAGAGTTCCTTCACTTTTTATTTTGTTAAAACTAGAATTACCCCAAGAATGACTGATGCATACCTTCCTTATAACACATGCTGTTACTTGTACTGTGGCTGTTCTTGTTGTAAAGCATGCTCTCTCTTAATGTCATTTTGAAGGTAGTTTATGAACAAAGCAAACAATTTCAAAACTTTATGAGAAGGAAAACCATGAGTAACTCTTATACTGATGCCAAATTTTGAGTCAGTTCTCAGAAATGGTAAATAAAAACATACTTGAGAAGTCTTTCTTTATGAGAGATGTAAGATTTTTTTTTTCTGTTTGCTAGGAATGCAGAGCTTCTGTGACAAAGGAAATAGGGAGTAAAATAATGTCAATAATATCTTGTTCAAGATATGTATTATGCATGAATACTTTTGCCTGGAGGGCAATGAATTTCAAAAAAGGTTGGATTTACACTGCATAGATAGCATTGAAAGAACATGTTGCCAATGCCATCATGGCTTCCAAAGCATTTTGCGTTCATGCAGACTTAATGCTGAGGCAAAACAACTGTTTCCAATCACCAAGTCCTGAGCCAAGACCCTGTCTGGTTCCTGACGTGAAAGAAAATGCATTAATAGTTCCTGGTTTATTTGAAACATGGAGAAGTTGACATGAAGATTAAAAGAATTGAAATGTTGAAGAGGGTGAAACACTTTGCAGTGCGGGCAAGAGGGTGTTGATCAAACTTGTTCTACAAAAACTTGCTTATGTTTTATTACATACCTTCTTGATTTTTCTGCCTGGTTCAAGAGTGCACAGCAGTGCCATTAAGATTCCCTGAGAAGCAGGTACTTTCTTCTAGTATTGCATTTGTGCCACCAATTCACTCCTGGTTTTTCAGTTAATAATGTAATAATGATCTGAGAAAAACATGTTTCTTGTCAAGTAACTCACTCTCTGCTACAGCACTGAGTTGTGCAAAAGAAGGAGCACCATAGAGACTGACAGCGACTGACGGGATCCTGGCACAGTGAGGTCTCAGGGTTTTGCTTAAAAAACTCTCCTACAATCTACCATGATAATGTCATGGAAGCATTACAGTCTGCTTTCTCCTACCACTTCTACCATCAATGCCCGATTTAGTTCCCACACAAGCCTTCTCTTTGCCAATGTGCTTGAGATGGAAGAAGCACCCAATAAACCAAAAGTCTGGGTTTGAGTTGAGATGCCTCAATGAGATCGAAACTACTTATAGTATGATCTGATGCTGAACTTCTCCATTTATTGCCAGCCTTGCTTATACATCGGTGCCCTGACCCATAACTTCTTTAGCTTTGTTTCTTATTTAGCCCAGATTTAAACTAGCAGATCATGGAAATTTGCTGGTATCCACAAGCTGCTGTACATTTATTTATGACTGCCAGCTGCTTTAGGTGAGAACTCCTTGCAAATAGTGTAGGAAATTCAAGCCTGGAGTCAAACTGAATCATTGGAGGTTTCTAGCTCAATGCCAATTTCTGGAGCATGTTTTCATGTATTAAACCCTTTGAATACATATAGTAAAGGAAAGGATCCTATAGCCTGCATCAAACTATGCATTTCTGTGCAGATCTTTGTGCTCTGACTGTTGAGAAAGCCTCTAGCACTGCTTTTCAGTATCTTCACATCAATGCAGTAGAACACTTGGAAATTATAAACCTTTATTTTGCAAGGAGATGAATGCCTGTAGGAAGCAGCTAATATGCACAAGGACTGGAAATCCTAGCTTGTTTTTCAGGAACTGCTGCAGCTCAACCTCTTGTACCTCCTTATTTTGTAGAAAAACAGGGTTGCTTTTACTCAACTTACAGGAGTATTTTTATAAAGCTAATTTGATGTCCTAAACAAGATTTGTAAAACCCAGTTAGGGACATTAATATTAACTTCCACAACAATAAAAGATATTATTTCTTGTGTTTATCTGCTACATAGGCGTGTATATGTAAAGGATCTATTTGTCTTTTCAGATAGTGAAGACAGGCACCAGAGGCAAAATCCAGCCTGTGACCTCTAGTTTGTCCAGCCGTGCTATCCCTTCCAGCATGACATCTCCATTTTATTTGATTGCTTTCGTCAAACTTGCTCAGATCCTTTCCTCAGGGCTAGACAGGTAGGGTGGGAAAGGACTAAATATCATCCACTCCTCCTTGTTAGCCCCAGGACAGCAGCAAATCTTCTTTCTGCCACCACATTAACTTCTAGGCAATGATTTTTTTGGCTGCATTTCCCAGCTTTGCCCTTCTAGCTCTGACTAATTTCTTTACAGCTTCACATAATAGGATGCTGCACACATCCTAAAAAAAAGCACCTAAGGTTTTTCTGTGGAAGGTTAGTGGGGGTTGGCACAGGTAGTTCTGAGAGGTGTCATCTACCTTTACCTTCATAAATTTTGATGATACACAGATGTTTGCTGAATTTAGCCATAAAGACAGAGAATGTTTCCTTTTTTCTTTGTAGTGTTGGGGTTATCTTTATTTCTTTCCTCATTAAATCATGCAGATTTTTGGGTTTTTTTCTGAAAATGATGGTTAACCAGCTACTATCAAGTCTTTTTAAATGTTATTGGGCTGCTAAATAGGGAAAAATTTCCCCTCATTCTATTTTTGCTTTCTATTTGAACTGTTGTCACTTATCTCCAGTTTTTCAGTGTGACATTTTAATGAATGGCCTGTTCCCTCAGCTCGGTTCACAAAAGCTGTTCTACCTCTGATTTTATGTCATGTCAGCTTCAGACCAGAATAGGTGAGCTTAACCTCTGAGCACCTGTGTGTTACATTTTTAAATGTGATGTGTTCTTTTCTGGTCTGTGCCAGTTCTGATATCTCTATAGTGAATTCCTTTGTATTTGCTCTTACCAAGCAAAAAAAATTTGGAAGAGGCAGAACTTCTACTGCCATGATTTGGAGGTCACATTAATGTTACCAAAATTTTAAAAAAAAAAAGCCCAGACGTTCTCTGCCCATGCCCTGTAATGGCAGTCGGGCTTTATGCAGCTAAGGTAAACTCCCTCTGTTTTGGTGTTTTCTTACTACATCATACTGTAATTTTTGGCAATTGTCCAAGTATTTCGCAGAAACCTGAACAGTCTCTACAGTATGGATGGGAATCTCTGGGGAGAAGGTGGAGTGGGCAGCTAAGGGCCAGTTCTGAAGGTTTCTAAGACAGATCCTCCCTTCTACTCAGCTAAAAATCTGACTCTACCTGCGGTAGATACTGGGTACTCAAATATCTTGGAACGTCTCTCTCTGAGAGACAGAATCATTGAAGAAAATTGTATTTCTGGCTCTAGATCATTTATTGTCTTATGGTGGTTTGACCTTGGAATGGCTGCCAGATGCCTACCCAGCCACTCTCTTACTCCCTCTCTTCAGCAGGACAGGTAGAAGAAAAAAAGACAAAAGAGCTTTTGGGTCGAGATAAGGACGGAGGGGCCACATATCAATTACCACCATGAGCAAAATAGATTTGACCAGGGGAAAATTAATTTTTTTCCAATTAAATATAGAGTTTGATGATATGAAACAAAGACAAAACCTAAACCACCTTTCCCTTAACTCGTTCTCGGCAGGCTTCATCCTAGGATCTACTTTACTCTTTCATCCCAACTCCTCTGCCTCCCTGTCCTGAGTGGTACAGAAAGGATGGAGAATAGAGGGTGTTGTCTGTCCATAAGAGCTGCTTTCTTCCACTCCTTTCTCATTGTGTTTTTTCCCTGCTCCAGCAAGTGCTCCTCAGTGGGATACAGAGTGGATGCTTCTTCAGTACAGTGCTGGAGGAGTTGGAAAAACTATTTCTTCTGTCATTGACTGTAGTTTTATACGGAGGAAGTACAGAAAGGGTCATTTGAATGCTACTCAGGAGAGATTATTCTAAAACCCTCTGAGCTAGGTCCTTGGCTGGTGAATATCTGCATTAATATTTGTCATCTTTCATAGACCTACATCCTCCCAAGCCAGCTGGGGATTTGAAACCACTTTTTTGTCCTCTGGAAGGAAAGGAGAAGCTATTTGCCATATTGTGAATATTGTCACATGTGCATGATGTCAATTAATTAAAAATAAGTGAGGCTCTTAAGGAGGTTGGAAGGAGATCTTTCTCCCCATGTCCTGCTTTTCCTCACCCTGAAATGGTTTGTTCACCAGAAGCTGGAGGTTGAGTAGTAGGACCAGGAGCGCAGTGCAAAACATCAGTCAAAGTCAGTCAGAACCTGCATCTTGATGTGCAGCTCTGAAAATCCAGCCCAGCTGTAAAGCTAGGAAAAGCAGAGTATTTGATCACAACTTCTGAATCGAAGATGCATTTAAACTCTCTCTTACTTCAGATGTAATTGCTTGTCAGTAGTCTAAACTGTCAATGGTGGAGCATGATTTACATTTTGGTTTTGTAGAGTTTAATTTTGTAAGGAACCAAATAAGCTAAAAGAAACAGCTTTCTCTGCAATTAGTAAATGAGAAAAAAGGCAAAATTTAAACACGACTGTTCCCTTTGACAATTAAATAGAAAGAAAGGAATGCCATGGTTTAAATTGTATGAGCTTTCAGCTAAGCCTGTCATTAGTGGTGAAAACCTTTTTCTTTGAAATCTCTCAAATCTCATTTTTGAGGGAGGAAAAAGCACTTTATCAAATTGATGTTTTGAAATTGAATGATTTAATTTATCTCTTTCTCTGCTTCCCAAAAGTTGGTGTTTACAACAGGGTCTCCAGACCACTAGTAATCTGGAAATGGGTCTTGCATAACCTTGAGTTTCTAAACAGATGTTTATCTGAGCATTATCAGATTCCCTTGTGGTGGGAGGGTCTGTTCATAATCCTCAAACCCATTAAGGAAATGAGGGGGTTGTAAAAACATTTTGAAATAGATTAAACACCTTTCAGGATAACTTGCTGATAAAGGAAAGCAAAAGCACAGTGGGACTGAAATAATTCCTTGGATACTTTGTGCTACTTCTTTGGCAGCTGCAATATTTATATCTTACTGCAGTGATTGTACTATGAGGCATGTATTGAACAGTAGTTATGAAATAAATATCTTAGATGTTAGAAGTGTAAAGAGACTACTTTTTCATTTTACTTTCTAATAATCACTTTAAAAATGAAAATTGTTTCTTAAAAATAATAGTTGTTTGTCATTGATGCAGTCTTCTTAGAAGCTTTGTCATCTCTGGTGAACGCAGGACATGAAGGCTGAAAATCAAGTGATATCCTGATGCTTGAAATTAAAGTCTTATAAAATATACAAGCATGTATGTTACTTTATCTACATGAGTTCTCCAGTTAGAAAAAAAGAAGCTGTAAATCTCTATCTTTGTCGTTATCTATATGCTAAAGCAGGGTAGAAACACAATGTGGAAAAAAGGATAATTAAATAATTCTGAAGCAAAACCAAACTACAGAAACATTACAATACTTAAGTAGCTAGAAGACCACATACTTCATTACTCACAGACTGGCAGGTCATAAGAAAGGTGCAAGTGCATTTTTATGGCAGGAAATATGTCCTTTAAATTACACCATTAAGTCATACACACCAGTCATAGTATCCTCTTGTTTTATGGGTTTTGTATCGACTTTACCTTCTATTTAGTGCTGTAAACAAGAGGGTAGCATTAGAGACAGAAAGATAAAAATACATTTACCTGATTGGTACGTCATGGTTTTTGTTCAGGCAAATATACATAGCTGAAGAATGAAATAGTGAAATTGCAAAATAGCCACTCAGAATGTAAGCTGTCCATTGCAAAAGCCTGAAAATGTCATTTGTACAATAAAATATCTTAATATTTTTCCCTCTCTTTTCCAGTTCTTTCATTCTAACCACTGAGATGTTTTGCTTTCCTCCTTTTATTTTAAAATATTTCTTTAGTGTTCCTGGGTGCTTTTCTTTAGTGTACTGATTAAATTACTTCAAATATGAAAGTGGCTAATTTGCTAATTAATGTAGGTGACATCTTATGCAACTGCTGTTCTCGTTCTCCATGGCCCTTTCTGTAATTTTTCACTGGATGTACCTTCATCATGTGGCCAAGCTATAGATGCTTCTCATGATGGACCTCATTCTGTGATGGGAGTATGTGTGTGCCAGGTGATGCAGGCATGAGTTTCTGGTGTATTTCTCATACTTCTGGATGCTCTCATGTCAGGCAGTCAGAATTTGGGCCCTACTATCACCCTCCCCCTTGCTCACTTCCATGATCTGTGTGTGCCATTGTTGTCCCACTCCTAAGGCATGTCTGTCCCAAACCTTCAGTCCAGTGAAAATGTTCATTATTCACCTGAAAGGTGAGAAGCATCAAGGCCATTGTTTGTAAAGCAAGGCATAGTTCAAAGGTAGACCACCACTGCTCATGAAACTCTGACCAATTTTAGAAAATAAGTGTGCCTCATTATCTTCTCTTAACTTCAGGATTAAACCATCTCAGCCATTGTGTCATCTAAGCTGTTGGTACTTAAAATCCTGTTAATTCCTAACTAGTCCTGCCTCCTTCCATTTCAGCTCATGTCATGTATTAGATGCAGTGCATTCTGCTGCTTCTGCCAGGTCCAACATACTGCCACTTATTCTGTTCCTGCTTTCCTCATTCCCCTTCAAGCACTAGAGTCCCAGTGCCACGAAGCATTTCAGCATATGTTCAGCTCTAAATGATGAAGTGTTTTGTTGAGTCAAGACCTTTGCATTCAACTCGACATGTTTGAGCGCAAATAGCCTTTGAAGTTTGAAAGGCACAAAGAAGGGATCCGCAGCAGCAGAGAAAGGACCAATTAATTTTTTCATTTATTAGTCTCTTTGGTTCTTCTGTGTATTTGCTCTTAGAATCCTATTTTTTTACTTTCTTTGCCTGACTCTACCATCTGCCTTTTTGCTTTACTTCACTCCATTCTTTCATTTACCACATATCTTTTCCAGACTTGGGAAGTGTTATTCTACTTTGTACCTCAGAAAATTTGCCGTATGGTACAATCAGTTTAATTGAGTTGGCAGTTCAGATTGACTAGTCCATGACATGTTTCTGACACCATCAGGCAGGTGGACCAAGAATACTACTCCCATGCCATGATGAGACCCGTCTGAGGGTACTCTCTCATCTCCGTTTGTCCTGGTGAGATAAAAATAATTAATCTGGACTGAATGTTTGCTTAATACAAGAGTGTTCCTGTGTTTTGTGTGGGAACAGTTGATGCATGCAGCTGCTTCAGAAAGAAAAGAAAATTTGGAAGAATTTGGGATGGAGGCTGCTAATTAGATCTTTCTGTCAATCTCTGAGCCCAGAGCTTTCACAGAGCTTTGGTGACTTAGCTCTGACTCAGAGAGACATGAGTCCTTTTGATGTCTTTACACATTTTTTTTCAAACCTACTGCAGCTTAGCTTTGAATTCAGAACTTTTGCTTGATTTGCACTCCGGGTCACTGCAACTGAGCTCCCTTTAAGACAGGCAGCCATCACACGATTGCTGTCTTAATGTGCCAAGCTCAATAGTCATACCTCTCAAGTAGCTAGCCAGCCCCTGCCACGTCTTCTGGAAAGGTGTTTCAGAGCCGTACTCTCCCAATAGTTGAAAATCTTTTCTTTTTCAGGCATCCTCTATGAGTGTGTTAATTCTAGTAGTATATTCCTAAATTGACACTGTGTATTCCATTTTGATATAAAACTGTGAAACAGCTTTTTTGATCCTGTCTTAAGTGATGATGTTTCCATACTGGAGTTATTTTGGAGCATTTGTATCAATTGTGTAGGTTAAAGTGTGTATCTTGATGCAAGAGTATAATTCTTGTTTAATCAGTGGGGTGAGGGGTTCACACCAAGGGACAGAATTCCCTCTGTTTTCCTATGGGAACTTTTTTCTGTGTTACTTCACTGCGCGTTGACTGACCTGTCCACTCTTTCCAGTGGTTGCACATACGTCTGAAGTGACTGTAATGCACTGTGACACTTGGGAAAAAAATTGACCCTGTGAGCATAGATCTTAATGAAAACTGTATTAATGTGGGATTTGGTGGTTGCGGATGCTTTTGAAGTTGAATGTTTTGCAAACCAAGTAACTGCATTCAGTCACTTCCTTCAGAGTGTTGCAAAATGGTGTAAAGTTTAGATGAGTAACAGGTTGTGACATATCAGCAGTGCTTAAAGCCTCAAGAAAAACTTCACAAAATGTTATGTTTACAGATTGTTCTGTCAAAATAGCTTAGATCATCACTACATCTCTATTTTTGCTGCCGGAGATATTTGCATGGATATGAGCTCTTCTGGCTTGCAGGTGCGGTTGCTTCACAGAGCCATGACGAATGCTCAGCCCTGTTGAAAGAGCACAAACTTACTAGAGCGTGCAGCATGGCAAAGGACACCTGAAGGTTGGCTGCGCTTTGGTGTTCCCACTAGTGTTTAACTACTGTCAAATGTGATATTCACAGCATGGGAGAGCCTTCTGCCAAGGCTTCCTCCGATTCTGAGAAGAGGGAGCAGAGCATTTCTTTTCAAATAGTTGAGCGAGCGTCAAAACTGTTACCTTAGGCAAAACTAAAATAGAAGGATAACATTTTAATTGTCTAAGACAGTGGATTTAGACTTTTTTTTTTTTTTTCAGCAAAGCACATGGAGTCTGTAGACTTCATTGGGAGTGTGGTATTTAAGCCTAAGCAAGCATATGTTTAAGTTCCTTCCTGAGATTTCCAAGCAAGGCCCTAGGGGAGACGTTTTTTACCTTTCCTGCAGGGAGGGTAAGCGGTATTGGGCTCTGTGCCTAAAGAAATCAGGACACTTTATTTACTACATCTCATTAGCATAAAAGAGCAAGGCAAAGTGACACTGAAACTATGACAAAGGATGGAGAGCAAAGGGGTTCCTCTTCAAACATCTCTGCAGGAATAGGCAATGTCTTGTCTCCTGGGAAAGGAGAGAAAGGGACTGGGTCCTCCGTCTGCTCTGCCTCACTGCTCAGTGGGGTTTCCCTGTCCCGCAGGCAGATGAGCAAGGATTTCATGCATTCACAAAAGGAATTTACTGCTGATTCATTGGTGACTGGCTCTTCTCCAGCCCCCAAACAGCTCTTGATGTGGAAGAGGTTGAATCTAGCTCAACGTTATTTGATGTAGTGTGCGCATACATTTTTATTGTGTGATGGCTTCTGCATCCTCAGCATAGCTGCCTTCAGATAAAGTCACTTTCATCATTTAATGGAATCTGTAAGAACCACAGCATGTTTTTGTAACTACAGTTTGATTTTCAGGTTTTTTTAGTTTTCTGACTCATAGTCCTTTTCTCTAGAAACATAAAATGATTCATATACCCAAGCACTTAACTCCTTTTATATTTGTAAATGGCACTTCATGCATGCTAACAAGGGTATTCCAAACCACTAGAACTATAATTTGCTTAAACAACATCAGGTCTGAATCCTGCAAAGACTTATGTAAATACTTTCAAGTTCATTGCAGAGTTTTGAAAATGGTGATTTAGAGCCAGAATGTCCGCTGCCTTAGATTCAGTGGGTCTTTTTGGTCCTCATAAGCTCTGACACAGCACCTGAGAAGTGAGAATAGGAAAGAAAAATGGAATTGGTGCTATAAACCTGATGCAGAAAAAAAATGCAGAAGAGGCTGTTTTATTGCTTGCACAGGGATAAGAGTTGAATATTAAAGTACATTAGAAAAAGGAGATGGGAAGAGAAGATGAAAAACATTTTTTTTCTTTCACTCTGCTCTAGAATTTCTAAAATTAAACTCCTAATGTCTTATTATTTTTATTGGAAGATATGAGGGGAAAATCCCTATGCTGGATAATTCAAAGCCTAGATAGATTTATTTAGATTCAAAATATACAGTACTAGTTAGCACTGCCTTTTAAAAAAGCCATTGCACTGTTACTTAGGTAATGCACATAATTTATTATTTTCTTTTTAAATTGGAATAAAATAATTTATGACACTGGGTTTTTAATCTCTTAATCGAGACATTTTCTCCAAGGTCTTCCAGGAACCACTTCAGATTATTCAATGTAAAAAAAAAAAAAAATTCCTACGTCTTTTTCATTTGCCTGTCTAATAGTCAGAATCCTAAAAGCCAATTTTGAGTTGAAATTTCATAAATCATAAATGCATTTTGAGGCCACAGTTTGTGTTCTAAGAATGAGATTTCTGAAAAGTTAAAACCGTCTTTTTCAGATTCACAAAGTATCATTATTTGCAGGCATCTGTTCATTTTCAGGTATTTTCTTGCTTTGTCTTATACTATGTTATTTTCACTTTGTTGTTGTTGTGAAAAAAGAAGATCTTTGGTTATAATCTTCCTCTTCTTGTTGCATAAAAAGGCAAAAATTTCTCCTTCTTCCTCCCTCAATCTCCAACCAGAAAAGAAATAAATAAAGAAGAGTTAATAAGCTTCTCCTCTGGCAGTAATTTATAGCTCACTAATGTCAGTAAAAGGATACAAATGAAACAATGCTGTTAGTTAGGAAATGCCTATGAATTACATGTCACATGCATTGAGCTTTGCAGGAACTGGAAGAGGCTCGGCTTTTTTGCCAGTAAAGTTGTTTTCCAATTTCAGATGTAGCCACCAGGTTACTGGCATCAGCCCTGACACTGCTTCAGCAAGTGGGTCCCAATGCTCCCTCCCTCATGGTGCTGGCCCACATGACATTCTGCTAAAAGGAGCGGGAGCATTGCTGGTCTTTGCAGAAGATGGATGGTGGAGCCAAAGCCTCCAATTTGTTTATACTCTGGATGCTTTTCAGTGATGTCCCGGATTAATATGGCTTGCACTCTTGACATTACTGAGTAAAATCCTGGTATACTGATCTCTCCTAAGAAAGTACTTTTTTCAGGGAGAGGCACTTTATGAAGATCCAGTGTGTTACTGAGAGGAAGTTAGTCTGGATAATCTGAGGTCCAATGTGACTTTTAAATAGGTGATGGGGATACATCCAGGGATGTCAGAGGAAGATCTGCAATCCTCTTTGAGGGAGAATGATGGACTCCTGAAAAATGGGCTAAATGAGCAGGGAGCATTTCAGGGCTGAGGGTCTCTATGATGCTCTCTCAGTTCAGTTCACTCAAGAAAAAGCTGCAGTTGGTTTTGTGATATGTGGTCGTGGCATTTTCTTGGTGGATTCTCGCTCTGCACTCTGTGGTCTTCATTCCTCTGAAAGCTCCTATCTGGCTTGTGCTGTCTGTTGGGAGCTGAGAGTGCGCTTCTTTGCAATGATTCGCTAAGTGTTTATTTAGGGGCTATGCTGCATCTAGGCAGAAATCTTTCTTTATTAAAAATGTATCTTACTTAGCAATTTATATAAGCTTCTATATTACTTTTGTCTTCAGAGCTGACCACCAAGAAGGAAACAAATGTTTCTGTTGGCCTCAACTTTTCCATAATTGGGAAGGAGATATTGAGTCAGCAGTGTGCAGTTTTATATGAAGCATGGGCTGAATGCAAGGTACCAAGTTTGGGCGCTTGTCTCTGTTAGAGTATTTTGAGACTGAATGTTTGAACCGTGGCCTTCTTTGGGAGAACCTAAAGGGAACCTAGAAAGTCCAGGGTCATAGCCTGGAAGAGACACATTTACATAATGCAAACAGGTATCTCATTAGCAAACCAAATAATAATATTGCCTTAGAGTTATATTCAGTGGGTTTTTACTTCTCAAAGACATCCCTGTCATGGAAAGGGTTTAACTGGAAAGGGCATAACATGTTGTGACTTTGATTCACTCAGTCATAGAACGATAGAATCATAGAATGGCTTGAGTCACATGAGACCTTAAAGATCATCTAATTCCAACTCCCCTGCAGAGACACTTTCCACTGGATTGGATTGCTCAAAGCCTCATCCAAGCTGGCCTTGAATGCCTTCAGGAAGGAGGGACTGTTCCAGTGCCTCACCAACCCCACAGTAAAAAAAAGCTTCGTCATCCTATCACTGCATTGCCTGATGAAGAGCCCCTCCTCAGGTTTCCTGTAGGCCCCCTTTAGGTACTGGAAAGCTGCTATAAGGTCTCCCCAGATCCTTCTCTTCTCTAGGCTAAACAAGCTCAACTCCCTCAACCTGTCCTCGTATGGGAGATGTTCTAGCCCTCTGATCATCTTTGTGGTCCTCCTGTGGAGTCACTCTAGCAAATCCATGTCCTTCCTGTGCTGAGGACTCCAGAACTGAATGCAGTACTCAGGTGAGGTCTCATGAGAGTAGAGTAGAGGGGGAGAACCACCTCCCTCGACCTGCTGTTCATTGAGTTTCAGCCAGAGATACACAGTCAGTTAAGTCTGGAATGAGTTTGTGCTGTTGCTCGGTATGGGCAAGGGAAGTCCTTTCCAGTACTGCTCACCTGGTTCTGGTCTCTACTGTGCCAGTGCAAGCTCTTGTAGGAAAGCCTGAAGGATGTCTTGTCCAAGAATCAAATCCCAGGTCTTAAAAGCAGAGGAAGGTCATCCTGCTGCATCTTCCACTGTGCCACTCAAATGAGACACAGAGAGGATACTGATGCTTTTTGTCATTGTTTTTGTTGTTATTTTTCAGAAACTTCAACAAAAAGATATGACTGTTATGCTAAGGAGTAGAGGATTTTCTGTCAGTTCATTTTCTTTCATTTATTTGTTTCAGCCACAGGAAATGAGGCAGCAGGCAATGGTTAGCTCACAGCTTTTCCAGCAACTACAACTTTGCTGCAGTGCATGGGTTAGTGGCTAGATGGCACACACAAGGCTGTTGAGGAGACAGTTGTACATGGAGAAAATTAAATACAACAAGGGCCAGCCTTCACTGTGCCTTTACCATGCACCACTTTGTAAGTGAAGTTGATCAGAACAGGCAGAGTGGTGTGAAACTATGAAGACAGACAAGGCCAACAGCAGAAAAAAATGGAGAGAGAACACAGAAGACATCCTAGAGTGTGGCAGAGCTCTGTTTTCAAGTTCTAGCATTTACTTCTCTGTTTAGCCAATTGTCTTGGAAATAATGAGGAACCGTGCTTTTTAATCATAGTCACCATGGCCCTTTCTCTTTTAAAATTAATTAATCTGTGGGTCACCTTTATCCTGCCTTGGTGCTCCTCTGCCTCACCTAGCAAAATTTAAAAGCCCAGTCTTTTGACTCTCTCCCTCAGTTCCTGCTCACTTGTTTCACTGACCAAAAACCAGTTAGCCCTGTTCAGAATGTTCCCTGGCACATCAAAATCGCATCACATGTGGCTGTCTTCAAGGTTCATTACAGGTGCAAAGCAAGCATCAGGCATGCTGAAACGTGCTTAACTATCAGCCTTTATGGCAACCGTAACTTCACAGGCTTGGCTTCAGGCTGGGTCAAAATACACTCTATATGCATGCCTGGGTAAAACTAGGCAGTCTGGACTATTGATAGCTCAGAGATTTCACGATTTAACTGGCAAGAGGTCCAGGAGACGCAATAGTAAGTTAGGTACCCACAGCAGAAGCTTCCCAGAAGGGGAGCTGCAGGATTCTCCATACTGGGCTTATGGAGTGTGTGAAGTCAAGCGTTCACAGAAGCTGATGTAAATAAAATAATTGTCAGAAAGAATATGTAAAGAATTACTGGAAAGATGGTAGTCCTGGGATTCTTATGAGTGTTTATACCCAATAACCCAGCTGCCAAAAACAAGCCATTATTGGGGGTTACTAATTTTGTGGTCTTCTTGGAAGTCCCCTGTATCATCTTAACCTCTTGCACTTTGATGCTGAAAGGGCTGGAAGTTGAACTGCAAAGTCAGCCTCTCCCAAGCTGTTGGTTCAAAAAGCATTTTAAATGTCAGGCTCAGCCAGCAATGCAAACTGCAGGCATAAAAAGGATAAAAATCTCTAAATTAAAGCAAAAGCTACATTAGGTACAATTGTGCTATAATTTTCTATTTAAGTCAGTGTCAGGTTGGGCCTTGGATTCGTGAGCACAATGAGGAACATTTTGGAAAGTGTAAATTGCATTATGGCTTCTATTTCCTTTCCAGGGAAACATGTGAAGTCCATTACAGTGAGGCAAGGTCATAAGCACAGGGAACAGCACAGGATGTCTGAGAGGGAAAGGTGGAGCGAGAGGAGCTGTTGCAAAACAAGGACAGAGAAGCAGTAAGAAAGCATGAGGGTGAAAAGTGGTATCTGGAAACCTTGTGATATCTTAATCAGAATTCTTTCATGTAAAAGGTCAAAAGAAAGCCTCTCCCCATTACTTGTGTATTCCTGAATTTTTTTTGATCTGTTGTTTTATTTTAAATATGCATTGTTGGGGTTTTTTCCCACATTCTGGCAATGTTCAGAAATTTTTGAACTGCCAAATCAATAGACTCAGTGTTTCAAAACCAGCATCTGCATGTGTGCACGTATTAGTCTGATGAAAATGCTGGACAGGCTGGGACTGATCAAAATGTATTTGCTCAGCCGTGAGCAGTTAATAGCACCATTGTGTAGTAAGTGTTGTGCTTGCTATATTGTGGCTTGCACCTCCCAGCTATACTTCATGCATCATTCCCCCTGTCTATAAAATTATTTCCAAGCCAGCCTTGCGCTGAGTCTTAAGTAGGATGGAAGCAATGCCATCCCTCCCTCCACGCCCTCTGTCTAGGGCAGCTGGGGAGCCTCAGGCCTGTTGTTCACAGGCAGGGAAAGCAGGTTAGGAACTAGCTAGAGGAAGAGCTTGCGTTGTCTAGTCTCTCTTTACCATGGCAGCTATATTGGCCTTTCCGGGGTTACTTATTGAAAGCTGGCCAAGCAGCATCTCCAGCATTAGGGTGGGGAGAAAAATGTATGGCTTGGTATAAAGGAAGTGAGCATAAAATGTCTACGTATTTCTCAAAAGGCAAATTGTCTGAGAAGTCTGTCCAACAATAGCCCAAACCAGAACAAGCTGTAATTACGTGTCCTTTTGGTTTGCAGTTTATATGATTTTCTTTCTGGTTTTGCAAGTGTGGCACAATTACACTTCAGTGGCTCAGCAGCCTTTTAACAAGCTGTAGAAAGTACCCTATTGCTCAGCTACTGGCAATACTAAAAGACAGAACGTACTATCCTTTAACTCTTTGCAGGATTATGTAGTTTATCAGTATGAGGCAGTCTCAAAGTGACAACCTGTACACAAGGAGCTGGGAGGAAGGAGATTGGGAATTGGTGTGATTACCAACTAAATTTTCATTGTACAGTTGCAACTCAGGATATTTTGGTGTTTGAGTTAATAATCTCACAAATATAACAAGGTAGAGAGGGAACACCATGGAAGAAACTATTTGGAAGGAATTAAACATTAACAACACAGCTTAAATGCAACTGAGTAGGAGCAAAAGAAGGAAGATACTGTCCAAGTACAGTCTGTACCCAGTTTTAATAGGCAGGCGGGATTTGTTTGCGGAAGCAAACAATCAACTGCTTCCTTCCTGCAGTAAAACATGAATTTAAAGCAAGTACTAGTCAGAATGTTGTCTTAAGTACAACTTGCAACATAAAGCCTCAAAGGCAAGCCTTGTCCTTTTGAGTCACTACTCCGTAAACTAATTATTTCATTTAAAACAGGAGGCAGAAGCTAGCTGACTATTAAACCGATATGTGTGTTGGATGGCTTTTTTGTTTACATTACCCTGATGTCTGTATTCCAGGGCTGTAAAGGTGGTGTAAATGGTGAGAAGGCTGCTGGCACCAGAGCTACAATTCAGTTGCTCCTCCCATCAGCTTTTGCCATGGGGTTTTCAAGGTACCCTAGCCGTAAAATCAAAATACCCTGGACAGCAAAGCCAATCGCCTAGAGGATCACTTGCTATGTGGGTTTTGTCTGTATGAAAATAAAGTGACAACTGTGGGGAATGGCAAACATCCCAGAACAGATCTGCCTGCTCTGGTGAAGGCAGGAGAAAACAGTGCACAACCCCACTGCACTTCTGCTGTCAGTCCAAGGAAACCATAGTTTGCCAACCAAATTAAATAAATAGCCCAACACTCCCTCCCTCCAAGTAACGTCAAGTGTGATTAAGAATCCAAGGAGTACGTTTTTCAAAATGTCAATAGCTGGATCAGAAGATCAAAGATCATTGATTTTTTTGTATTTTATTTTATCTCAGAGAATGAGTTTTAAAAAATCCATTATTAGCTTCTTTTTGAATGCTGAATGGGTAAAAAAAGGAAAGGGTGTTTATTAGTATTAGCAGTAGATTCAAAACTGCATTTTATGTCTTGTTATTAATATTATTCTACAGATGCAGTGCTAGCAAATCATAGATACAGAGAGTTGGCAATAAATTAATTGGAGAACTAAAAAAGTACTGGAAATTAGGAAAGATGGTGAGATGGAAGAGATCAGCTGAGCAAAGTGAAGGCTGAGAATGGCGTATATTTCTTGCACTAGTATGGTAATGAAATATAGTAAAAGCAGAGTGGGAATACTAATCTTCATACACTACTAACATCTTCTTTCTACTAACATCCTCTTTCAATACTCGGTCAAATTCCTGTAAAATTGCTACCATGAACTATTACAGGACAAAAAGACCTTTATGGAAATATAATTGCATCTCTGGTGCGGAGCTCTGTCGCTTCTGCAGTGCTAGTTTCTGAATTGATAAGAGTGATACAGAGTCAGCTGGTGGCCTAAGTTCACCTGTGCTGTAGCTTTAGCCTTCGTCCTCTGGTAGAGGACGCAAGTCCAGTGAAGAGATCCAGGGCCCATAAATACTATGTAATACATATAGGTAAAAGCTGCCTAAAGTCCCACATTAATTGATAGGCTCTGGGCTGATATTACCTCTCAGAAGTGAGACTTGGTATTATGGTAAGTAGTGCCGTAAAACCTTAGTTCCTGACTGTTTGACAGTTAAGGGAAAAAAAACCACACAGATCTAATATTGTGGACTATTTAAAAACAAAATAGATACAAAAACTAACAACAAACATGATTGTTCCTCTGTTATACGTGCTTCTACTGCAGCTCTCAGAAAACAGCAGAAGAGTAAGAAAAAGGGCAAGAAGAGGGGGACAATCAAAGGCATGAAATGGTCTCTGTATTCAGAAGAGCTAAGCAGGATGGTGCACTAACAGGATGGAGAAGAGTTAGCTGCCAGGCGTGATGCTAAAGGTCTGTAAAATCACAGGCTATGTGGAAAGGGTAGCTCATCACTGATGAGCTGGGAGGCATGGGTGAAACTCCTGGGCATTCAGTTCAGAACAGAGTAGAGGAGACAGTTCTTCAGATGGATAATTAAGCTGGGGAGCTCTTTGTCATATGAGACTGTGGATGCTAAAATTTGCATGAGCTCAGGGTGAGTCTGGGCAGGTTTGTGGAGGAGAAATCCATTGAGTGATAAAAACATTGAGTTAAAAGAAAACCCAAAGCCAACCTGTCTGTGTCAGAAAGTTGCTGAGCTGCAAAATATTGAAGGAGGCCAGGAGAGAAAGTTTTCTCCCTTTTCTTGTGTTCTCCCCAAAGTGTCTTTTTGGATACTTGCCTCTAGTGGCTTCTCCAGTTTAAGAGAGCCTTTAAAGGTGTTCCAGGGGAGGGAAGGGATAAAGGAAACAGGAATCAAGGGAAAACATCTGCCTGTGAAGGACAATAAATGCAAAAAAAAGGCAGAAGTGTGAGGGTTGCGCAACCCAAAGCTGAAGAGCTGGAGTCACAAGGACAGTGAACAGAGTGCTGGGCAGCCCCAAACTTCCTCCAAAGCACCCAGGGGGCAAAGGGTGCTGCCACTGGGGATGTAGGAAGATGTGCAAATGGAAACTGTCCCCATGGCATCCTTGGAGGAGAATGGCACCAGCAGCAGGGGCTGTCCTGGCACACTGAGAAGGTGCAGCTGTGGAGGCATGAGTGCAAACATGGGTGGAGGAGGGCAACCCAAGCCTCATCAGGAGGATTTTGAGATGCAAGGACATGGCTAGAGGTCTTCAGTGCAGCAAGCCTGGGCTGGTTGGCATCTATTCCCCTGTGCTTGACCTTGTTTGTCCTGACCCATAGCTGGAGACAGACCTGTTTGTGCCCACATGCTGAGGACACCTCAGAGGCAGAAGGCCAGGGGGACGTGCTGTGCACCATCTGTTGGCTGCAGTGATGTGGGCAGTTTTTGGGCCATGCACTTTGCTGGGGATCCCTGTGTGGGAAGCAGGGGCAGAGGGGACAGACTGAAGAAGGACTGTCTTAGTGCCACTAGGATTAAAACATTTTGCATTATAGTCCGTGGGCTTTCTGGAGAACCTGACTGAGAGATTTTTTTTACTTTTTTTTTTCTATTTTGTACTAATAAACTAGGTTCTCTGGCAAGGTTTTATGCTCCACATCATACCACATATGAAGTTAGGGCAGAACTGAAGTAGGTAAAACAGGCCCCTGGACTATAAAGTCCATTCCACTCTGCAATGCAGATGTACACACAATCCATGTCTATCTGACTCCCACACTCCCATATTTTGGCAATACATTTAAAAATTTATGCCTGTTCAGTAATCATTTGTCTTTAAGGAAACACTAATATCTGCTGTCACCAAATGGAGATGACTGCAGTATTGTACAAATCTGACATCCACTTTTCTCGCTGCTAATCACAAATTAGTAGCCTTCTGGAGGGGGAAGGGACACCACTGGAACTCCATTCTCACTCATTAATACCTGAAAGAGCAGAGCTACTTTTTAGTCTCTCTCCTTTTGTCCAGTCGCCTCAATCATAGCCATTGCAGGCTGGAGCAACTGCTGGTGACACTTCTGCCACTTGTGTAAAACACTCAAGTTACCAGTCCCCACAAGGGACGGGTTCTCTCATCCCAGGCACTTCAGCTGCACTGGCTGCAAGAGCAGCGAGAGCTCTGCCTGGCTCCAGCATTGTCTGTGCCTTGGTGTCAGCCAGCAAAAGGCCTGATTCCTTGCACAGGGCTCTGCTGGGCCAGAAATGTTAAGCTGGAAATGAGATTTATATACATTCCAGGAGGATGTTGTTAAAAGCAGGTGGAAAGCTGCTTCTTTGAATATCTGATTTTTACCCCTTTACTTTTCTGTGCATTGTTTTTTACTGTATTTTTCTCCTCATTGGTTTTGATCCTGTAAAAGGACTTTGTATCATGTTTTCCTTCAAATTGTTCCATTTCAAAGTTTTCTCTTTAATTCAAACTTTCTAGTTCCTATGTGACTCTACATCTTCTTTGGCTTTACGGTGTTTTTTCTCCCTCTTAGGCAGTTTCCCTTGAAAAGCTCTACAGTGGTGATGGCATGAAAAATCTCTGTATCCCTCTATGTCTCTATACAGAAATCTAAATTATCAGTGAAGGAAAGAACAGCAAAGCAGACTTTATTTAATATAAAATGAGTGATATTTATTTATAGGATATTTATTTTCAAAAATTTCCTAATATCATGAAGAGAAACTCAACCCTTTTCTAAAAAACACACTCTCATTTTTCTTTGTACAATCTAGTCATACCACAGGCTGTCCACAAAAAGAACAAGCATTTATTTTTGTGCTGTGTGCCCAGAACAGCTACTGCACGAATATCATCCTGCCAGGATTTGATGCTGAGAAGGTGTAGCCTGATGTTCAGAGGCAGAGTGCTTCTAGTTTTACTGGGGGCCACTGGGAGTGATGGGGGCTGCAGGTCTTGGATGCAGGAGGGTTTTTATGCTTTAACTGCCTGTCAGAGAGGGGTATTGCATTACATATGTTCTGTTATATATATCTGGGAGAATACATCCAAAGTTCTCTCAATCAGATCCTTTTCAACTCAAACACTCGATTCCTGGAGCACTTTCATGTATGTGGCACTGATTCTGATCTGAAACCCGCCAAGACTGAGCACCTTTCTGCTGATGCTCAGTCAGGCTGTAACAAGATTTAAAGCATGACCTACATATTTTGCTCCATATCCCAGGCTTCCTTTGCGTAACCATCCATAGGTGGCCTAAATTTACCACTGCAGTATGAAAACCTGAATCCATGAGCAGCGGTGGGTCTAGCTATTTAAACCACTTTTTGTCCTGATTTTGGAACCATGAGCAACACTTGTATTTACATGTTTTATCAGCAGGACTAAGCTGGTGTATAATTTCTCTGGTGACCATTTTTACTTCTGGTTCATAGCTAAACCAGCAGAAGCTACGACGGGGACCAGCAAGACAATGCTTTACCAAATATTCTGTATTTTTCTTATTGACCTGGGTTCACTAGTCTGGCAGAAGTAGGTTTTGCTTTCCAGTGTATTTGTGTTTAGGCTGAGAGGCCTTTTCCAACTTGGAGGTTTTGCCAGTGCATTTCAGCCCTTTTTTAATTCCAGATGCAGGCTGATACAGAGGGGCTTTCTACAGCTGTGTCTTGCCCTGCCAATGTTTCTTTACAAAGGCAAGGTATTGCTAGTCAGTGAACACCACCAGAGAGTCACTAGGAAAAGCTATAGCACTGCAAGTGAGCCCTCAGATCTCAATTGTCTCTCCCAAAGCAAGCTGGCAGGTGTAAAAGTAGCTGCTTAATATCGCAGGAATGGTAGAAACTCCTTTTGAAGATGGTATTAGAACCTTTGTCATGTTTTTTCCTCTCCTTATGAACACATTTCTTCTGTAAAGTATCATGGAATCGTTACATGAATTAGTCTAGTAGTATTGCTTTGGAACAGTTGCTGTTCATGCAGAAAGGGAGCGTGAGCTTTGGGTATGAGGCTGGGGTGTCCAGTAGGCACCAGTGTATGGGAAGTGCAACCTATCGCTCAGAGCAAGTGGCCAAATATCATCTGACTGACCACTTCTGGAACATACTGAGAAATTTTTGCCTTTGGAGACAGTCAAGACAAACACTATTTAAACTGTGTTTAAAATGGCATTTATTAATACAGAATTTTTTTTTAATTTAGCATTGGGAAGTTAATGTGTGCTGTGTGTTAGCCACTTTTGCCAGCCTTTAAAATGGAAGTTGAGTTTTCCTTGGGAGGCTGAATTTTCCTCAGGGGTGCAGCTGGTTAGAAGTGCAGGGCACTGTTGTGATTTCTGGGATTTGAGCAGATCAGCCAGGCAGAACATACCTGGGATGCAAGAGCTAGGCAGCAATGAACCATGTACAAAGCAGAAGTGTGGTGCAGGACCTAAGGCCAGTAGTCAGCAGTGGCTGGTTCTGCATCTTCCACCTGGGAGAGAGGTTATTTCAGTGTAGCAGCGCCCTGTGATGTTGTGATGCAGTGCTCACAGCAAAGGGCACAGTGATTCATCCACTAAATGGATGCAGCGAATCAGTTGCAATTCACTGTTGTTCTTAACAGTGGTACCAAGCATTATGCTTGATTTTTCCGTTGTATTATAACATATCATAAGGGAACGTCCTGGAACTAAAAGAATATTGTGTTAAACATCTCCCAAATCAAGCTGTTTTCTTACACAGCAGTTTCTGTCAAGGTAGCGATAATGTTCTCAGAGGGAACAGGATGGCAAAACGAGAAGTCTCTTGGTCACATTTTCCAAGAGCATCAGACTACCTTTTTCTTAGATGCAAGCTGTGGGGATGCAGCAGGGTGGGGAGTTTTTTTCTCAGTTACTTGTGGTGGTTAATAGCAAAGCACTTGATCACATCAGTGTTTTAAGCTCCCGGTTTTATGGCCAGGTGCTTGCTGCTATGAGTTAAGGTTTCATAAATTAGGTCATTATATATTCTGCAAAATATTAACAGGTTCACTTTACCTGCACCCTGTTCATTCATTGCTACATAACAGTAGAGAACAATTTAGCTCCTTGGCAGCGTACTTAAGTGAGACAGCAAATTGTCTGTGTTTTACTTACACTATATAGTTCCATAAGTGTACTACAAATCTTGGCCAAGTTCCTGAATAGTTAGGGCCTAAAAGCAAGCTCTTAAATTCATATTTAGATTCCTAAATAAAAGGTCTGATTTTTCAAGTATTCAATCCATCCTGATTCCTGCTGATTTTTTGCAGGCCAGTAGGCTATCAGCATTTTGCAAATCAGGCATACTCCTTATTCCCACACCAGTAAGGGGAAGCTAGACTATGGTTTAGACTCCTTTTAATATTTGTCTTTGTAGTATTGCAGTGCCCGGTTTATTCCTTCCATTGCACTAATTCCTAGTGGAGCTTATTCATGTTGACGAACTCTCAGTTTCGATTGATTAAAATGTCCAGTAAAAGAGTTGCCAGCAAGGTTGCTATTTGAAATCTTTGCTGGAAGATGAAGAGATGCACAGAGTAAGAATACTTCTGGCAAGGCACTGTTTTTTTTTCATAAAAGGACAGGCTATAAATACCATCTTTCATATAACATATGCTTCACTGCCTGCACCTAACAACAAACCTCAGTGAACTAGGGTTTGTCAGAAAGGCTGATTTTGTCCTCAATATTATAGGGAGCTCTTCAGTGCCTCTCAGTGAGGTTTTCTCCCATGTGTCAGCGCAATAAGGCTTCCTTTCTTTTTTCTATATAATTTCAAGGAAAGTCTGATTCATTGCTTCAGGGGCTGAGCTAAATTCTTTCCTCTGGACTGTTTCAAAAGAAATCGTTTAAGCCTTAAATACTTGTGCTGGCTGCAGCAGGAGATGTGTGAAAGAGTGGGCATTTGCTTTGCTTCTTGCTGCTCATCCTCAAGAAGAGGGGGCTCTCCTTAATCTGTGGGCTCAGAAGCACAGCAGAAGGACTTTTTGACCTGAGATAAAACAATGACAAATCCATTCCAGTAGAAGCACATCATGCAGGCACTTTGGGATGCTTCTGGAATATATTATTGGGAATAACTTACTCTTTTTTTCAAAAGAAAATCATATCAATGCTTTTAGAGGGGAAAAAAGTCCTGTGTGATGATGGGAGAGGGAAGAAATTATTCTTGGTAATATTTAAAAGTTGTTCAATTCAGAAAGCCCTGGAATGGGAGGATTTAACTTAAGTGAAATCAGCAGAGTGATTTGATACAATTGCAAAAGCAACAATGAAAGAGTTTCTCATTTTGGTCTTGGAGATCTTTCTTTTTTTTTTCTATTCAGATGCCCTGATGGATCAAAATTTGCAGCATTTTTCACAATCAATACACACTTTTTTGCTCAAATGAGGGCTGCTCCTGAGAAAATTCTGTTTTGTGAACACTGTTTGGCTAAGACTGACTGCATGTTTCCATTCCCCTTGCAGAGGCACAGCCATAGCTGGAATTGTTTTTGGTATAGTATTTATAATGGGAGTGATTGCTGGGATTGCCATCTGTATCTGCATGTGCATGAAGAACAACCGTGGGACTCGAGTAGGGGTCATCCGAACTACGCACATCAACACTATCAGCACATACCCAGGTAAGGAAGCAAAATTGCACCCCTACAAGAATGCCTGCACTCATGGTAGGAGTATATCTTTGCATAGTTATGGTTTTGCAGTAAATAGGGGATGTGAATACAGCAGACGGCTCTTCTCAGTCCGGAGGGGAACAGCAAAAATCCCTGCTGAGAAACGTAAGGCAGCTCAGCATGTGCGGTGTTTGTCAGTGCAGCGCTCTCCCTGGGCTAATTTATTCAGCTTCTCAGTGGGCTAATAAGATCTGGCCAGGTTCCAGACTCACACAGCTGTGTGGTTTACAGTGTCTGCAGCAGGACATTGAGACCTCACTCAGGGCCATGCTGCCTAGTGCAGGATAGACACGGGTTCACAAAAGGCAGGTCTTGCCAAACTAACCTGATAGCCTTCTGTGACAAAGTGACTCAGCTGCTGGATGAGAGAAAGGCTGTGGATGTGCCTTCCTGGACCTCAGTAAAGCCTTTGACACAGTTTCTCACAGCATTCTGCTACGGAAACTGTCACCCTCTGGCCTGGACAGGCGCACACTCTCCTGGGTGGAAAACTGGTTGGATGGTCGGGCCCAGAGAGTGGTGGGAAATGGGAGTTAACTCCAGCTGGAGGTCAGTGACAAGTGGGGTTCCCCAGGGCTCAGTGCTGGGTCCAGCCCTGTTCAATGTCTTTATCAATTACCTGGATGAAGGCATTGAGTCCTCCCTTAGCAAGTTTGCAGACGACACTAAGCTGGGTGGAAGTGTGGATCTGCTGGAGGGTCGGGAGGCTCTGCAAAGGGACCTGAACAGGCTGGACCACTGAGCAGAGTCCAATGGCATGAGGTTTAACAAGGCCAAATGCCGGGTCCTGCACTTGGGGCACAACAACCCTCTGCAGTGCTACAGACTGGGAGAAGCCTGGCTGGAAAGCTGCCAGGAGGAGAAGGACCTGGGGGTGTTGGTTGACAGCCGACTGAACATGAGCCAGCAGTGTGCCCAGGTGGCCAAAAAGGCCAGTGGCATCTTGGCCTGTATCAGAAACGGTGTGACCAGCAGGTCCAGGGAGGTTATTCTCCCTCTGTACTCGGCACTGGTGAGACCACACCTTGAATCCTGTGTTCCGTTCTGGGCCCCTCACCACAAGAAGGATGTTGAGGCTCTGGAGCGAGTCCAGAGAAGAGCAACAAAGCTGGTGAAGGGGCTAGAGAACAGGCCTTATGAGGAGCGGCTGAGAAAGCTGGGGTTGTTTAGCCTGGAGAAGAGGAGGCTGAGAGGAGACGTCATTGCTCTCTATAACTACCCGAGGGGAGGTTGTGGAGAGGAGGGAGCTGGCCTCTTCTCCCAAGTGACAGGGGACAGGATGAGAGGAAATGGCCTCAAGCTCCACCAGGGGAGGTTTAGACTGGACATTAGGAAAAAATATTTCACAGAAAGAGTCATTGGGCCCTGGCACAGGCTGCCCAGGGAGATGGTTGATTCACCTTCCTTGTAGGTGTTTAAGGCACGGGGGAACGAGGTGCTGAGGGGCATGGTGGGACTCGATGATCCGATGGGTCTCTTCCAACCTGATTATTCTGTGATTCTGTGATTCTCCCTGTGCCAGAGGCTTTCTGGCAGTGGATCAGTTGCTCTGCTTTTGTGTTCTGGTTCTTGTATTTGCTATTGTTCACATGGAGTCAGCTTCTTTTCATTGTCCAATATAATGGGGCCTAGTGTATCACAGAGAGGAGAAAACCTGGATGATAAGGTCTGTGGATCATAGCACAAAGGCTTCGAGGGGTGCCATGTGGAGCCCAATGCAGCCTGAGCTGGCTAGTATTCAGCCAGAGCTCACAAGCCCTGCTGGGTGCTGCAATATCCCATATGACTTCTACAAAGGCAGACAGGCATCTTATAGTGTGTTATCTGCTCTGTGTCCCAGGAAGGATTGCTGGCTGGCTGGGGTTGCTGGAGCTAGTTCTGCATCCGCCTGGTGCTGTGACTGAACTGACAGAAACTTGGAGCAGGGTGCAGAGATGCCCACCTTGCCTTAGTCAAGTTTAGCTGAGATCTGGCAGTGCTTCTTAGCTCTAGCTTTGTGTTGGACATGTTCAATGCAGGCTTGTCCGTGGATTTACATTGTTTTGGCGTAATGGGGTTCTAGGTGCAGGGGAGCACCAGGGGAGACACAGAGCCCAAGTCAGATCTGACACTGAGCTAACAAGCTATTACAGGCTCCAGGGCATCCCAGGGGACAGTAGGGACCCCTTAGGGGTCTGCTCCAGTGCAGTTGTGCCCGTAAGGAGTGGGAACCAGTACATCAGGTTGTATCTGAGCTAGCTCTGTGCAGAGCCACTCTCTGTACCACACTTGTCAACTCATGCAGATCTAGGATTGGGAAGCACCAAAGGTGGATGTGCACTGAGTCGGCTAGAGTCTGCAGGGCTCATTTGTCTGGGCTCCTCATCACATGAAAGTAGTTGCATCGTTAAAGAGCAAAGCTGACCCTGGAAGCAGCACAGTGGTGTTTATGCAGCGTGGCTATGTCTCTGCTTCAGTGACACTTTTAATTACAAATCCAGGAGCAATTGCCTAGGGATGACTTGAGAGTTCACTGCAACAAAAGGCAATAGTGTTTCATGGATGAAGTCCCTTCATCCCACTCCTAGAGATCCCCTGCCTTTATCTTCTCTCCTGTTGCAAAGTTTGCACCAAACCCCAGGTGCATTATGTATGCTTATAGGCAAGCTGTGCAATATTTATTTTGTGTTCTTTTATCACATTCACTGCTCTGAGAGTCTGTTTTCTCAGATGTGCTCTTACTTTTCAGTGAAACTAAAACCATCTATAATCGTCCTTATCATTGCAACATTGTTTGGCATAGAGAGAATAGTAATGAAAGAAAACCACAATATTCCCAACCATGAATTGCAGAAGAGTTACTTCAGAATCTACTAGTCACTGCAAGCTGTAAAAACAAGAGCAAAATGAAGATTCTGGGGATGTAGCCTTTTCCTCCCCAGCCTGTTCCTGCAATGACTCACCCCCATCTCTCCACCTCCAGGCAGTTTGAGACTGCACACTCCCTGTTCTTGGTGCGAACATTAGTTCAAGCAGTTCTTCCTCTCAGCAGCAGCATTTTTTATTTTTTTTTTAGGATGAGATTTCTGTATTCCCTGCTGTAATGAACACTTTTGGACTAATAATTGACCTAGCTTTGGCTGCAGGGTTTATGATCAACCCTCCCCCCTGCCATTACCTGTTTTGGACAGGAACTGCAAGTGCAGGGTTGCCTTCCTTTGGCCTCAGCCACAGTGGCAGCCAAGGTTTCAGAGACCAGGGAGTGCTTTTCATGGCACACTGGGATTTGAGTCTCTTGCCCCCATCACAAACGTCCTAGGTTTCTATTTGCTCTCTATTCAAGTGCTCTTTCGGTACCAATTTGCCCTATACATCTAGGGAAGGGATAAGAAAGCATCCATGGTGACATGAATAGAGAAGAAGCAGACTCTGGACCTTAAAATTTGTAGAGACTACTCTAATGAGGTCTTGATATGGAGCCTTTGGTTCCTATTGTGCTACCATTCTGCAGCTTTAACTGTCTTTATAATTACTGAATTAATCCTTCCTCTGCAAGATTATTAGAAGTAGTTGAGGAAATGTTTTCAGCTGTTTGTGAATATGTTTGGTTTTTTCAAAATGCCTGACCGAGTTTGCAAATGCAGGGCTTCCCTCTCTTGGGTGAATTAGGCAAAAGCTTTGTTATTATTCATTCAGAGTCCTGGGAATATACTGGGAAGATGCCTGGCATTTGCCCTGGAAGGTGTGAAGCTGCTGTGCAGTGAGGAGCTTTCATCTGTTTGGTGTGACATGGCATGGGATCCAGAAGGTGGTTGAGAGGTCTGTGAAGATCAGCAAAAGCCCCAGCTATGCCATCAGTTTTAGATAGCATAAGTCCATGTTGCTGCAGAAGGTGGTGAAATGGAATGGATATGATAAAACCCCAACACTGCTCTCATGAAAAAGTTTAGCTGTGCCACATCACTGTGGTGTGGCCGCTGAAAACATACAACCACTCAAACGGCTGCCAGCACAGCATGTCATTGGGCACACAGCTAAACAGTGAAGGAAAGGTCAATAAGCAAGGAGTTTCATTGATACAAAGTGGCTACGTAATGGCAGTCTGAAAAAAAAAAAGTGAATGCATTGCCAGGAGATTTTACATCTGTTGTATGAAAGTCTGAATGGCGGCTATAAAATACTTGGGGACTTGCATCTGAAACAAGATTTTTAACTATGTCTTCTTTTTTCTCCCATTTCAGTGGCTCCACCACCGTATAATTACGAATATGAAATGGAGTACCCAGCTGACCTACCTCCACCTTATACTCCAACTCCACAGACTTCAATACAGTATCCCCCACCCCCTCCTTACCCTGGAAATTCAGGGAAATAACTACATGGCTTCACACGGATTTTAACTGCTTGTTGAAACAGCCAGCAAATATTCAGCTCAGGGACAAATAGGATAGGGTCTATATCAACAGTTACGTCCAGGTGTTTAAACAATGTGGAAGGGTTGCCATGGCTCGGGATGAAAAAAATACTGTCCACTCTGGATCATGACATTTCATGATTAAACAACGTGTGACCAAAGAAACATTTCCTGGGAGTTACTGCCTGATGAGTACTGCTTAGCATCAGTGCATAGCTTCAGCTGCAGCCTGTTATGGCACATGAGAGTGGGGGTCTTCCCACGTAAGACTGTGCAAGTGATGCAAATTATTCTGCAAGCTGTTTGAAAGCACAAGAGGCAGCTGATGGGGCTTATTTTGGAGGAGAACTCCGACTGTTGTCTTCAAGCTTATGTTCTATGCCTCTTCTTGAAACAAGGGGAGTAAGGAAGAGCAAGGAAGACTGAAGCTATTTGCAGTTTCTGCTTCAGGTTGATAATACTCAATGATCAGCTGTGCATATTGGTCTGAGAAGCACGTTATCAAGAGAAGCACTCTTGGAGTTATTCTGTAACCAAAACCGATGGATATTATTTTTGGCCAAATGCAGGTTGTTTTAAGTGCCTACTTTTAAACAGTTTAAAACTAGGTCATGGCCTGGAATGTAAACATAAAGAGGGTTTTTATATGTGAAATACAGTAATTTATAGTTGATTTACTTTTACTTGAACTTAAATACTGTAGATATTGGATATATGTTACAATGCCTTTTTTATCAGCAAATGATACTTTGATTTTTTTAAAAATCACTGAATTGGGGAAATTCACAAGTGGGAGAAAAATACAATTCAAATATTAAAACATCATAGATTTTTCTTCAATTGGGTTGATTAAAGATTTTTTTTTAAATCATATTGTTTACCAGTAATAATGATATTCAGCCAAACCAAAGAGGTGAGTGGAGAGACTGTAAGCATCAGATTACTTTTGAGTATTACCTTGAATATTTTAAAACTGTAAGTCACCAAATAATATTTTTTGCATTTGTCACACATATTGTTCAAAATTACTTAATCTCTACTCTGTAAAGTACAGCCTTAATGAGTTAAAGTGTTGCATGTACTTATGAGACTAGCTGTAATTCAGCAGCAGCTATTTAACTTTGGAACAGAACATTCCATAACCTAAGGCATCGACCTTCAATGGTAAGACTAGTATGTTTCTTAGTTTTATAGGTGAGCCACAAAGTGGTTCTCTTTGGTGATTTAAAAGTGCTGAACACCCTTTGAGTTGGGTGGCTGTGCAGTTTGAGAATGCTACAGCCAAAATAGCAGAAGATGAAAAAATATGGTACCTATAGTTCAGGATGTGGTATTAGGTCCATTTCAGAGGGAGACACTATATCTTCCTGCTGATTCCTGGATATCAGAGTGCATTTAAATGCTTTTCAGTGTAACCCTCAGCTTCTTCTCAGGTGTATCAGTGTATTAATGGATAAAATTTTGTGTCCAAAGAAGGGCAGCGAAGCTCATGAAGGTTCTAGAGAACAAGATTTATGAGGAGCAGCTGAGAGAACTGGAGTTGTTTAGCCTGAAGAAGAGGAGGCTGAAGGAACACCTTATCACTGTCTACAACTACCTGAAAGGAGGTTGTAACGAGAGAGGTGCTGATCTCTTCTTACAAGTGACAAATGATAGGACAAGAGGAAATGACCCAGGTTGTTCCAGGGAAAATAAAGATTGGATATTATGAAAAATTTCTTCCAATGAAAGGGTTATCAAGCATTGGAACAGGCTGCCCAGGGAGTTGCTGAGTCAACATCCCTGGAGGTATTTAAGAGGTGTAGGTGTGGTGAAGTTGGCAATGTTAAGTTTACAGTTGGACTCAATGATCTTAAAGGTCTTTTCCAACTTAAACAATTCTATGAAAAAACTTCTTGCAAAATGTGATATCATATCCAAGTGAGGTCAACTGACAACCTCTCATTACCCTCTAAGTCTGATATTTTTGGCATTCAGTCTTGATTCAGGGAAGAACTCAAGCAACCTTTTAACTTTGAGCACAAACATTATTCAAGACTTTCGTGTAAACAAGACCTTATTGGCTTTTCTTGCTCTGATTTTGTAATTGTATTTGTCCTTTCCAGGCTGACTAAGCTTATCCTCTTGAAATCTCACTTGAAAATGCAAATGGCCTCAGTCCTTGCCACTGTAAGTTCAGAAGATCTGTGTTGTGGCCCTTTGCCAAGCTGAGCCTTGAGTCACAGGCCCATTAGCTACCTAGGCATTTGTAACCCAGTCAAAGGAAAACTGAGCTGCATCACAGGTTTTGGTTGCTACTGATTCCTTGGAGGCAGGAAAGTTGTATTCTCATTTCTGTCTGGAATATATTATCTTTATAATTATTTCTGCTCTGAGCTGTGCCCTGCAACATTTGAGCTGGTACCGTAACCTCTCAAGAGACAGATGTTCCTCAATTATAATCCTCCCACTAAGGGCAGCCTTCTTCATGCTGTGTTTTGGCAGTCCCTACTCAAAACCATCTGCTGGGGTATTGATCTGCCTGCTGATGTAGTGACCAGTATAAAGAACAGAATAAGCACAATTTTCTCTGTGGGAGATTCTGTTTCTGCCACATCGTTCTACGCTAGTACCTCAGCATTTTCCAGTTGATCACACCAGATGATATTTCGGTGCCAAAAAGTTACCTATAGATAAAGAGGATTGTCATTTCCCCCACTTCTGTATTTCATTTATTTGTGCTGAACATGCATTCACACAAATCAAAGAGCAGTTTGTATTTGATGAATCCAGTCCCCTGAAAAATACGGAGAAAGAAAACTATCCTATAGATCATAAATCTTCCCTTAGAGGAAGAATTTCTTCAGCTCTGACATTTGTCAGAACAAGTTATAAAGCAGATTTCTTATATAAAAAGACATCTGGAAAACAACTACAAGTCTTTGATCATGGAGTCCTCTATTTTTCAGCTTTACAAGTGTGTGTTGCCTCTGATGGGACTGCTTAAGGGTCATAGTGACCGAAGTACCTACAATGTATGCATGGCTTATTCCAGGGAAAAAATATGGCAATAGGAGATTGAAAATTTCATAGTGATAGAAACCTATTTGTTTGCTATGAAAACACTAGTAAGAATGTTGGTTGTAGTGTGTTAATTAATGTTCTGCAGAACCAGATGTATTTGGATATACCAGAAAATTATTTTTATCTCAAAGGACACCACATCTCTTGTCCTTGCCAAGGGCTTAAAACTTGAAGGTGTTGCCCTTCTATCAAACCAGGTAACACTAGTACAGAGTAGCCTGTTTTCAGAAGAAGGTGATGAGTCAAAGATCTGTGAAAGTAAAGGAATAGAACAAAGAAGTTTCTGCATAAACAAATAGGAGTATTTGCTAATACTAAAGATTTATTAGTTGAATTTAGTTGAAAAAGTAAAGTGTTTTATACCATAAGTGTTATTTTCTTTGTGTGGAAATATGTAATTTGTTCAACACCTCCATATTCAAGGTTCCTGCAGTGCAAATACTGCCGACCAGTAGGCATTTATTCTGTTTCACATGAATAGCTTGCAGATGAGTGGGTTAGTACAAAGAGTTTTCTCTTAGTCACACTGGCTTATTTCAGTCTCGTGCCCAGCATCATACTGTAAAGTAAGAAAAAAAAAGTAATCTATGGCTGGGAAAAGCCAAACAGTCCTTGGTTTTTCTTGCTTGGCAGTGAACATTATCACTAATTTGATTGGTGAATGTAGCATTGTCCTAGGCAGTTTGAATTGTAGGATCAAATGCTACTGCTTTTCTTGTGGTCTCAGGTTGCTCTGGTTTGGCTTTTTCCTCTTCTATGAGGCAGAGAGCGAAGGTCACCATGTCAGGAGTACAGGACCTGGGCCCATGAGCCTTTCTTCTTGGTTTCCTAGTTTAGCACATTAGATGACTGCCTGGTTGCACAAGTGCCGTTATGGATTTGAAGCAGCAGGAGCTGCAGGTGCTTACAAGGGCACATATGCTTGCATACGCTCTGGTGCTGGTCCTTTGTAGAAAAAAATAAATTATGTTTGATGTCTTAGTTAACCATGTATCGGGGATATTTCAAGCCATGATTCATTTTGCAAACTTAATTTAATCTGACATTTCTTTACTTTTTTTTTTTCTTTACTTTTTTTTTCTTCCCAGAAAGAGCTACTTCTAAACCAGTTATCTCTCTGACAGCCCACTATTTCTCTGGTATATACCAAACAGCAAGAGAAATGTATTTACGAGCTAATGACCCATTTGGGAGACTTTACAAATTAGGTAATAATCAGTTGGAGGAGTTAAAGGCCAAGGCAAAGCCAAGGGAATTTAATGTGCTAGGCTGCCATTACCTAAATTATACACTCCGGTGAAAGGAACATTAATGCTATTATAAGCCTTTTTTAATTAATGAAAAATGTAATTATTTGCTTTTTTAAATGTTGGTAACTTTGAAAGATGCCGTTTTACCCATGTATTGGACCAGATTTTCAATAGTTCCACAATGAAAAGAGTAGATTGCTCCACAGAGCACCTGAATCGATATTAACAGTGTTCTTGGTTTAGTAGAAATAGAGTCATTCAATTTAAAGTAAATGTTCTCAAGACCCTTTGTGAAAACCACAATGATATTTTTTTGGATGTAATGGGATAGTTCATAAAGCACTGATGGCTATCTATTAGAATAGGAAATGTTTGGCATTTCTGTATTCACTTTCATGCTGGAATGTCTCCAAATGCTGTTGTAACTGGAAAAATAATTATTTTAGTCACCTTGGAATAAAAGGCAACAGGTATTTAACAGCACACAGTAATAGTCTGTAACATCCCTGCAGCAAAAGAATTAAGGGAAATTGAATATATTTCTTCAGTTTCACTAAAACATCAGTGATTGGACAAAACACCTTGAGAAAATACAATCAAGACCTTTTATGAAGTGGTCCCTGTTATTATTTTCTAATGGGTACACCCAGTTTCATGGTGGTTTTTATATTGCAGCAATGTCTGAAATCCAAAAAGCATAGCCCTGGCCCAATCCTGGATTGCAGTGCAGCTGTTCTAAACCCCCCACCCCATCTCTGTTATGATTTTGCTGTGCAGTCAAAAGAGATGAACAGAGGACTAAAGAAAGGAGGAGCAATGGTCCCTCACTTTACAGAAGGGAAAGAGAGATAAGGGTATCGCAAAATGGTCAAGGCTTTTTGATTTTGTATGACCCACACAGGTCTGCTTTCTGGTGCTGTTGCTGGTCACCATCACTGCAGGGTGAGTGAAAGCAATGAGCATGAAGTGTGCTGAAGAGCTGGTACACAGTCAGGACAGCAGCCCAAAGAAGCATCCGAGAAAGTCTGGCTTGGTGCTGGAGGCAACAACTAGAGCAGAAATGTTTGTCTGTCTGTTGTACTGTGAAGATAAGATGGACAATATTTGCACAGCAATGGAAAACGTTAATTATTTTCATTATGCTATGCACTGTAAGTATTTTACATCCTTGGTGAAGGCTAGGAAAGGGCAGGCTTTGGATGCCATTGCTATCACAGTGATGACTAAGAATGGACTACAGCCAACAGAAACAAAAGGAGAGCCAAAGACTTAGGTGTTTCTGAAGGAAGTGGGGGTTCTTGTCAGCCTAGCATATGGAACTGGTTCCTTCACAGCATCAAGCTGGTCTGCTGCCAGTGAAGGCAGCTGATTTTAAATTGCTGAAGCCTGCAGGAGGGAAACTGAAGTGGGAACTATGCGGTGCTGGTTTCCCTCAGGCCTGAGTCTTCAGCTGACCCCTCAGCTTGCTCGCAGGAAACCTGATGGGGGCAAGGCTTCAAGGCAGTTATCCTTCCTTCCATAAATGCCAGGCTGGCTATCTTGACCCATAAACTTTGCAACACATGTATGGTACGTTCATTTTCAGGATCATGGGCAAAATCATTTTTTCATGGCTAGTACGCCATCCCCAATTTTCTCTGAATAGATCCCATCTTGCATTGACAGAAAGTCCTCCATTACAGGAACTAATCCGGAGACTAGTACAGCCTTTTGTCAGTTTATCTAAATTACCCAGAATTTTTATATTACAGCATATTTACCAGTGACTCATCTCATTGCCCTGATTTTACATGCTCCTTCAAGATCTCTCAGGGCTGTGTCCTTATTTTACTGCTGCTTGCCAAAGAGCTTTACGGGGGATAACATTTTCCAAGCAGACCCTTCTCCTGGCCCCCTGCATGACCACCGCTAGGAGCTTCCTGGGGAGGCTGAGTTCTGTGAGAATCAGGGTACTGCAAGACTACCCTGGTTTTAAACATCACCTCCTCTGCAGGGGAGGAGGGACAGCTGTTCAGCAGCTATCCTGACATCACCCTCTGCCCAGGCTTTACTTGTGATTAAACTCCTCTCTTTCTCTCTGTTTCCAAAAATCCAAGTGTGGCCAGTAAGCTTGGAAAGAGGAAAGGAAAATGGAAAAAGAAGCCATGCCCACATCTGCTTTCTGGTTTAGGTCAGCTCTGAGGGATTGCTTTTTCTCTGTGTATGGCCAGCTATAACGCTGAGAGCATGTCTTCTCTTTTCTGAATATTTCTGTTTTCCTTCACTGTAGGGCATCTTTAACAGGAGGGGAGAGTTTGTTGTAGGCGTCTGTGCAACTGCAAAGCCCAAACATTGCCTGGGGCTGCCTTGTGATTTCAGTACCAAAAGCCTCCTGCTTTGTGTCTGGATCTTTACGAACAATTGCTCAGCTAGGAAATCGGTTTTAGCCATTTTACGGAAGTATAATACACTTGGTAACCCAGTCAACAAAATGGTAATCTACAGCTGGGAATCCAGTCAATCCATATAATAGGGTCAAGCTCTTTCATTATGCCTTGAAACTTGAACAATAACTTGACAACTACAGGTAATGTACATTGTACAACAGGATATACAGAATATGTACGTGGAATAAATCTGTATACTTGAGGCTGGTATGTGTTTGAGGCCCAGTATCATAGCAATGAGCTGCTTCGTAATGGTGTGGGCATGGGATGGTTGATTACTTCCCGAGGCATAAAGGGATACCAGGGTACCCGCCTTTTACTGACAGTTAAGAGACAAGGTTGCTTCTGTACCTGCTGCCTCACATACCAAGAGTTTATGAAATCTGAGGCTGCCCGTGTCAATTATCATCATCATTATTTCCGTGTTTAAAAAACAAGGCAGAGTTCTTGTGGGCATTCATCAAAGAAGTGCTGTGGTAGTGCAATCTCCACTACTGTGCCTCAGCTGAGACCTCATCAGGTAGCTTCTTGAGATTTAAGGAGCAGCAGTGAAAGAGGATGAGGAAAAGGCTGAGGTACTTAATGCCTTCTTTGCCTCAGTCTTTAATTGTAAAGAAAGTTGTTCCCTCTGTGTACAAACCCCGGAGCTAGAGGAGAAACATGAGGCCACCATGGTCCAAGAAGAGGTGGTCAGAGCCTTGCTAACCCAACTAGACACCCACAAGTCTGTGGGGCCGGATGGGATTCACCTGAGGGTATTGAAGGAGTTGGAGGATGTGCTGGCCAAACCCCTTTCCATCATCTTCCAACAGTCCTGGAAGACTGGGGAGGTTCCACTGGACTGGAGGCTGGTTGATGTCGTGCCCATCTACAAGAAGGGTCGCAGGGAGGATCCAGGAAACAACAGGCCTGTCAGTCTGACCTCAGTGCCAGGGAAAGTCATGGAACAGGTGATCTTGAATGCGATCATGAAGCACATGCAAGAGAACCGGGTGATCAGGCCCAGTCAACACGGGTTCACAAAAGGCAGATCTTGCCTTCTGTGACAAAGTGACTCAGCTGCTGGACGAGAGAAAGGCTGTGGATGTGTCTTCCTGGACCTCAGTAAAGCCTTTGACACAGTTTCTCACAGCATTCTGCTACGGAAACTGTCAGCCTCTGGCCTGGACAGGCGCACACTCTCCTGGGTGGAAAACTGCTTGGATGGCCAGGCCCAGAGAGTGGTGGGAAATGGTGTTAAATCCATCTAGAGGCCAGTGACAAGTGGGGTTCCCCAGGGCTCAGTGCTGGGTCCAGCCCTGTTCAATGTCTTTATCAACGACCTGGATGAAGGCATCGAGTGCACCCTTAGCAAGTTTGCAGGCAACACTAAGCTGGGTGGAAGTGTGGATCTGCTGGAGGGTCGGGAGGCTCTGCAAAGGGACCTGAACAGGCTGGAGCACTGGGCAGAGTCCAATGGCATGAGGTTTAACAAAGCCAAATGCCGGGTCCTGCACTTGGGGCACAACAACCCTAAGCAGAGGTACAGACTAGGAGAAGCCTGGCTGGAAAGCTGCCAGGAAGAGAGGGACCTGGGGGTGTTGGTTGACAGCCGACTGAACGTTAGCCAGCAGTGTGCCCAGGTGGCCAAAAAGGCCAGTGGCATTTTGGCTTGTATCAGAAACAGCATGATCAGCAGATCCAGGGAGGTTATTCTCCCTCTGTACCCAGCACTGGTGAGACCGCACCTCAAATCCTGTGTTCAGTTCTGGGCCCCTCATCACAAGAAGGATGTTGAGGCTCTGGAGCGAGTCCAGAGAAGGGCAACAAAGCTGGTGAAGGGGCTGGAGAACAGGCCTTATGAGGAATGGTTGAGAGAGCTGGGGTTGTTTAGCCTGGAGAAGAGAAGGCTGAGAGGAGACCTCATTGCTCTCTATAACTACCCGAGGGGAGGTTGTGGAGAGGAGGGAGCTGGCCTCTTCTCCCAAGTGACAGGGGACAGGACGAGAGGGAATGGCCTCAAGTTTTGCCAGGGGAGATTTAGGCTGGACATTAGGAAAAAATATTTCACAGAAAGGGTCATTGGGCACTGGAACAGGCTGCCCAGGGAGGTGGTTGATTCACCTTCTCTGAAGGTGTTTAAGGCACAGGTGGACGAGGTGCTGAGGGGCATGGTTTAGTGTTTGATAGGAATGGTTGGACTCGATGATCCAGTGGGTTTCTTCCAACCTGGTTATTCTACGATTCTATGATTTAGGAATGAAAATAAATACATACATTGGGCATTGCTGTTCCTCATTTGATGGTGCATTTCCTCTGAGGTGGAGGGTGGGCCATCATCTATCTGATTCAGGGTTGGGAAATCAGCTGATACACTTGTGTGCACATAGTGATGAACTTGGAGATGGACCATCTCAGCTGTGTCGTAGATCTGTGCTCCTTACTGACAAACTGTGAACCTATGTTTAAGATATTTGTCACAGCTACACTATAACTGTTTATCCATCTTCATAATCTACAAGAGTCCTTATAGAATCATAGAATCACCAGGGCTGGTCCCAGCACCGAGTCCTGGGGAACCACACTTGTAACCGGCCTCCAGCTGAGCTGGTGCTTTCAACCTTTGCAATTCAAAAGGGAAACTTAATCTCTGCCATTTGTTTTTTCCATGCCTCAGGAGTAAGAAAGTGGAGTGCAGGCTGACCTCTGGCAGTAGCTGTGTCTATGCATGTCCTCCTGCAGAGTCCAGTGGCAGTGCAGGTGGAGGGACACAGCTCTGAGTGTCTGCATCCAGCCTTGGGAACTATTGGGCAGTTACATGGCCAGCTCAAGACTGTTACTATTTGAGACAGTACAGGGGGTTTTGTGTAAGTGGCCTTCACATCTGGATGCTTACCCAAGGGCTGAGAATGTTTTGCTTGAATTTCCAGCTTCTGAAAAAAAGAAAAAAATCCTCCTTCTTGTACTAATGATGTGCTACTATGAAAGGCCAATTCCAGTGAATCTCTGAGTTAAATAAACAAAATGATAAATCTTCCCTGGGCTTCACCCGAAGACTTGCTAACTTCAGTTAATTAGCTCCAGCCCTCTCTGGGTTCCAGGGCTGGAAAATGACAGTCAACAATTTCTGCTAAGGGGAATTTCTCATGCTGAGCATTGGGAGTGACTTTGGTGCTGCTTCTTTAAAATATGCATAATGCAATCTTTAAATTAGAAATATTTCATTTATCCTGGTTATGAAACAGAAACAGAACAACAGGAGGTAAGGGAAATTTTCAACTGCAAATAAATCTTTCTGTTCTTCATATCTTGGAGGTCAGCATTTAAGAAGCTGTAGATAAAGATCTTCAGCAATTTTCAGTCTTCTCTTGCCTATATATTTCCCAAGTGGCTGTCAAGTATTATTTCTTCCTGATGTTGTCAGATTCTATTGCCTGGTAAATGATATATATTTTAATTGACAGCCAGTAACAGCCATTCCAATCATAGTGAAAATGATATTTTATAGCCAGCATGGATGGAAGTCGTAACTTGAGGATGTGTCAGTTACTTCTTGGAAATATGAATAATTGATACTGAACATAATACCTTTGCACAGTCTCTCTTTATTAGGGACAATGCAATAGAAAAATAGCGCTTTTTCCTTTGTGTATGATTTGCTAGTTTGTATAATTCAGGAAGAAAATTACTCCACATCTAGTTAGGGTTTGAGTGAAGGCTTGTTTGCAGATGACACCAAGCTGAGCAGTGTAGTTGCCTGAAAGACAGGATGTAATCCAGAGGGACCTGGACAGGCCGAAGAAGTGGACCCGTGTGAATCCCATGAGGTTCAGCAAGGCCAAGTGCAAGTTCCTACACATGGGTCAGGGCATTCTGCGGTTTCAATACAGGATGGGGGATGATGTGATTGAGAGAAGCTTTGTGGAGAAGGACTTGGGAGTGCTGATTGATGAGAAGCTTGACACGACTTTGCAATGCATGCTTGCGGTCCAGGCAGCCAACCTTATACTGGGCTGCATCAAAAGAATTGTGGCCAGCAGGGCAAGAGAGGTGATTCTGCCCCTCTAATCTGCTCCTGTGAGACCCCATCTGGAGTACTGTGCCCACTTGTGGAATTATCGACATAAGAAGGATATGGAACTGTTGGAACAGGTCCAGAGGAGGGCTACAAAGATGATCCGAGGGCTGGAGCACCTTCCATATGAGGACGGGCTGAGAGAATCGGGGTTGTTCAGCCCGGAGAAGAGAAGGCTCTGAGGAGACCTTATAGTGACCTTCCAGTACATGGAGGGGGCATGCAAGAAAGCTGGGGAGGGACTTTTTACAAAGGGTTGTAGTGACAGGCCCAGGGGGAATTGCTATAAATTGGAGAGGGGAACATGTAGACTAGGAAGAAGGAAATTCTTCACAATGAGGGTGGTGAGGCACTGGAATAGGTTGCCCAAGGAAGCTGTGGCTGTCTCATCTCTGGAAGCGTTCGAGGCCAGGTTGGATGAGGCCTTGCGCAGCCTGGTCTGGTGGGAGATGTCCCTGACCATGGCAGAGGGGGAGGAATTAGGTGAACTTTAGGATCCCTTCCAACTCAAACTTACAATTCTATGATCTGATATCCCACCAAAGACAGCATGAGAATGAAGTACAGTAGGAGAGGTAACGCCTTTTAAAAAACTTTTTTGGTCTGAACATACATTTTCATAGAAGATGAAGCTCCCACAGTGTATTTCGTTTCAACAGCGATTAACATTTTTTTTTCTATTACCTGTGTGGCATTTCTGAGCTTAGCTAAGGCTCACCAGTGGCTCTGTCACTGATCTTGAAATTTATTTTTTCCTACACTGGAGTGTGATACAGAGACTTCACGTTGTAAACCTTTTGCTGAGACAATGCTGCTCACCAGTTCTTGTGATGGGTGCAGGCCACCAAACCTGCCCTAAGCCCTTTAGAGGAAGGAATGATCATTACCCTTGACCAAAAGGCACTTAAGCCATCTAAGTGGATCGGGAGGCGTCCCTTTGAAAATGCTGTTCATGATGCAGTAGGTTAGACAACAGACATCCTACAAGAAGGTTGTCTTTCAATAAATGAAGGGCGAATACCAGTTGTATAGGACTGTTTTCTTTAATTTGGTTTATTTAACCTGAAATGAGCAGCTGGTGTGTGGTTTTGGGAAATGAAGGAATCTTCTCCCTCCCCTTTGTTTTCCATAATTGTTGAATGCTGAAGAAACTTTCAAGACCTGGAAACGGAGGTAATAAAATCACTGTAATAAAGAAAGCTTTTCCGCCTATTCTGGATTTGTAGCCTGCTTAAACTATTTCCAAGTTTTCGTGGGTTTTTCCTGTATTTTCTTCATCTTCCCAGAGGATGGTTATTGGCAGATTTTGAGGCCTTTCCAGAGTTTTTTCTTGGAATATGCAACAGACCCACTCAGGCCACCACTGCAAGAGTCACAGTCAGGAAGGCTGTCACCTGCCATATGGCTGCCTGCACACCCCTCAGGCTCAATGGGAAGAGGCAGAGAGGTCTTCAGCTCAGAAGTTGCCGGTTGCCTGCTCTATATGGCAAATTAATTTTATTTGCATCTTCACGGAGCTTTCCATAAAATATAGATTTATTGTGTGTGCATTCATATTTCTGTCCAGGAAATCTCCAGGCTCGAAGTAAAGATTGCTGAAAAAAATGGAAAAAAAAAAAAAAAAAGATGGTTTACCACAGGCTAAGCTAATAACTGGTTCTAGTTATCTTATTACAAAATCAAGTGGAAATAAAAGTCAGGGTTGTTTTTATTTTAATATTGACTGCAACTTTCCTTTACTCAATCACTCTCCACAAACAACAGGAGTCACTCCCACACAGACAATTTTTCAGTGAGATAATTAGCTGTCTCACAGCCTCAAAAAATAGGCTAATACCCATCTTTCACATAGGGAAGATATAGTCTTTTAAGAATCTCAAGTGAGCTGAAGAAAGGAAATGCTTCCTTGCCATTTAAACCTGAACCTAAGCTGTTGGTTAGGTTCGATATTTGTGCACCAAATAGGATGGATCCTGACGGCTGCCCTGATGCAACAAGACACAATTCCACAGTGTCTTGCTGTCTGTGATGTTACCATCGGCATCTATGTTTAGTGGGGACTCTGTGGCTGGGAGAAGGGGCAGATTGTGGAGCTGGTCTGCGCTGCCACTGCACAGGCATGGGTTGGGCTGGTTGTGTCCGTCAGCCCCTCTCCTTGGACTGCCTCCACCCCTGGTGGCTGCTATCCCATATCCAGCTGGGATATGCCAGCTTCTGCACAAAACATTGCTGGGGATGTGAGTTTAATGAGACTAAATTCAGCAGGTAGTTTGGCAAATTATCTTTTTATGTCCGTAGTTGGTTTTCACGCTTCAGTTCCCTCTCCCCTTCCTCTGAAATCTGCCTGTTGAGCAGAAGTATGAGGACATGCGTAAAACTTCCTTGGCCACAATACTTCTGATCTTAACTGTAATTCTTTAATTCCTCCTCTCAGTAGTGTGAGCAGCTTCGAGCCCTTTCTTTCTTGTTTTTGAGATGACTGTAAAAATGCTCTGACAAGTGAAATCCCAACACAGAATGGCCGGATCATCCACAGTCCTTCACATCCACAGTCCTTCATTGCCTCACATTAAAGCAAGCACAAGAAATTTAAAAAGAAAACCAACCCCCCCCCCCCAAAAAAAACCAAAACCCCAACAAATCTTGCAGGTAGAAATATTGTACGGTGAGACCTGTGCTCATTTTTTATCACCAGTGACAGCAGTGATCAGTGCAGTCTGCTTATGGGTTTCCAAGCTCAAATTGTTGGCAATCCTCAGAAGAAATGACAGTCAACATGTTTTCCCTGGAAGAGTGCTCTTCTCTCCTACAGAGCAGGGACCACTGGCCTGTGATTTGAGGGCTATCTGTCATCCAGCATTCAGTTCTCCATGCCATCCAATATTTCCTTTCTGACTTCATGCTTTGTCCTGAGCTGAAACATCTCTATTTTGTTTTAATAACTGCTTTAGCAACAGATTTTTTTCTCCCTTTCTCTACTCCCCAGCATATAATTAGGATTTCTCTTGGCACAGGGGGTGCCCCATTGGGCTGTATCACACTGTTCTTCCTGAGTGGGAGTAACTGTATTGCTATTATGTACTTTATACTGTAGTTACAACAAAGGAAAATTGTACGGCTTGGCATAGACCATCTACCATTTGCTTTTAATTGCATCTCAGAGGTAAGGAAACTTTGTACATCCCTCTTAAGTTACTCTCCAAGGCACAGTCCTTTGCTATCTTGGGGACCTTGCAGACACAAGCCTAAAAATCCCCAAGCTAACACAACAGCTATCTCATTGCCTAGAGGTTGTTTGATTCTTCTAGTGAAAACAGTGAAGAAATAACTTACAGAATTTCAGAAATAAACACCATATTTGTTATTACTAATAGCAATTTGTTGTGGTGTGTTGGGGTTTTTTTCTTTAAGTTCCCTATTCTGAGAAACTGCTGTGAGAAGGGTCTGGTGAGGTGCGGAGGTCAAGGGGGACAAGGCAAGTAGTGGAGTAGACAGAATCCCTCCATTCCTCTAGACAGGTGCTTGCTTTGGTTTGAGTTCAAATTCACGTGGCTATCTCTTCCTCCAGAGCCAGCTCAGCCTCCAAGGGCTTTGGGTTGATACACATCAGATGAAATCTGACCCCCAAATACAAGGTAAAGCACCACTACAAGCACAATATAAGCCAGTCTGTTCCTTAATAAGGATTGAAACATTGTTTTCTTGTTTTTAAAAATAAAAAAATTGTCTTACTCATTTTTCAAAGAATGGGTAAATTCTTATTAGGTGGTATCTCCCAAAGAGCAAGAAGTTATGTCATTATCTCAGGCAGCTGTTGTTTTTCTGTTGCACTAATCTTTGGGAAAAAACACCTAGGCTAAATAGGAGTTCTAAACAGAAACGATGTTTCATAAATGGGCAAGGGCCTGCCTTGCCTACCACAAGGGCATAGGAGTGCCTTTTGCAGGGCAGGGGACAGTATACAGAATTGTCTGCCCAACAGCTCTGAATAAAAACCTAGTACGTATATTTTAGTCATTTTTCTGGGCGGGACTATTAACTCCATACAGTTACAAAAGTACCTCTGAAGTTTAGGGGATGAAGAGCTTCTCTCATGCTTGACTCCATCCTTTTCACCAAATAAAAAATTGTGCAGTTTAGGGTCTCTGTGAAGCTCAGCAAAGCAAAGAGTTTTTCAGCTGGCGAAGAGGAGAAACATTTCAATGAATGCCATGTAGGTATGAGGTGATAACCCTAACCCTCTCACTGCATTTTAAGGACAAAGTTGGTATTTCAGAACTTTTTTTTTTTTTATATATGGACTCCCCACTCCCCATATGGAGCTTCTAGGATAGATGAGATTCATACAAATAAACTGCTAATGACATGTGCTCGACACAGCACATGTGGGCAAGAGTTTTTGGCATCCAGGGTAGGCTTACGGTGTGTTACTGGTAATCTCAACCCTGACAAGCATTAGCTCTGAAGCAGACATTTCTGCTCCCTGGCACTGAGCTTGCATTACAGCTGGGACTGTGTTCCCGCTCGTGCTGCTGCCGGCACCTCCACGCCTGAGTAGTACCCCATTCTCTGAAAGCAGCCTGTGGACAGGTCCTTCATCTCTCCCACCACCCTGGTGCTGGGCCATTGCTCCAACACCAGCAGCCCTTCAGGTGCTCCAGCCTATGTAGGGCACTTCTCTGCAACATAGACCCTTCTGAGGATTTCTAATCTATTCCTCTCTCTCCTCAGCAGGCTGGAGAAAAGTATTAAGTCAAGGTTGAGGTATTTGAAGGCATGAATCTAGGATATCTACAAGGTTGCTGGTGACCTCAGGAGAGGCACACAAAGATTTGCACAGACTGGCAGGCTCCAGCAGAATGGGCATTATTAGTTTACTTGTCACCTCAGCAGGAAAAGAGCTTTCTTCAGAGGCTGACTGCAACAAATTCCTCCAGAGCCCAAGGATGAGGGATGAACTGTGTATAAAGTAACTTAAAAAATGGCTCCTAAAAGGCAGCGTTAGCTGAAAAACAGAACAGCCCAGCTCCAGCAACACTGGCTTATGCTGCCCTGGGGAGGGGCTGTGCTGCCAAGGGCAGCAGCTTCATCTGTGTGAGAGAATGGCAAAGTCTACCACAACCAGTGGAAATACTCTCACTGTAATGTGTGAAGTGCACACCTTCATATTTCATGTGAGAGAATCTGTGGTTATTACATTGCTCTCTTGATGTCAATCTTATTTTACATCCATTATTTGAAATTTATCATTCCTCCAGCAGTAATACATGAAGTCCTTTCTCTTCTACATGCTGTTTCTCACAGTTTCAGATCAAAAAGCTTTTGTGATAAGCAATTATTTGTAACCTGCACATCGTATGCTGATGTGAAGCCTAATTTCTCTGCAGCGCAGAGAAGAGGTAGAATAGTTAATATTCCCTTGCCCTGAGAAAGGCTGCAGAATAACAACACGAGAAGCTGAAATAATCATTCTGCCATCAGTTGTTCTCCCCTGGGCCTGCCCACAAGAAGTCATATGGAGAACGGTTAGGCAGGCACTGCTGAAGGTTGCCTGCTAATTTTACTCCCTGTAACATAATCTGTTTATTCAGAAGATGCACTCCATCTTCTCTGCTGTGATTCAAAAGAATCTTAATCTGACATGCTTTCTTTAATTCTCTCTCCTTAGTAATTAATGTTGATGCGTGAAATCTGAGGCTTATTCTTTATTGTGAGAGATATATTATGAAGTGATTCTTTTTGCTCAAGAAAACATAATCTATACTTGATTATTAACTCTCTAAATCTGCTTTTCTTTTATAATAATAGCATTGTCTTGGGAGATGGTAGTTAAGTGTCTAGAATTTTGGTTTTATTGCAAAAGAAAACTTGATTAAAATGGGAGCAGGAAAATAGTCTAGAAAAGTATAGTTTATATAATTACTTAAATACAGCCTTTCCTTGTGCTTCAGCTTCCCACAGGTGAGCATCTGTTGTTGACCCTATTTATGAGATACTCAAGGGACAGTGGTTCTAACTTACTTTACAGAGTGATTGACTTGCCTTTGCTTTTTTTTTGTTTTCTTTTTTCTGTTCATTGACTTGCATTTGCTTATTTTTTTGTTCTTTTTTTTCTGTTCAAACTGAGTTTGACCTGAGTTTCTGAAACTTGAGTGCCCGATGCACTTAGCCATTTCCTCAGACCAAAAATCTGACTCCAAAGGCCTCAGTTTGAGTAAACAGCACCCAGAGCTGCCTATGCTTGCAGCTGGCCAGTGATCAGTGTTTAACCTATTTACAGGACTTGTTCTCAAATCACTGACCACAGGTTTTCTTCTTGCTGTCCTGCTTTTCTCTTCTCTGCTACATCCTGGGTCAAAGCAACCCCAGCTGCTCCCTCATCCAGTGGCCCTTCTTGTTCCCATACATCTCACACTTGCAGCAGGAGCAAATTAAATATGAAAACTTGCCCCAAATACCATTTTAGTTATGCAACAGGGGATAATCACTAGCAGCCAAAATGGAGAGCCATTGCCTGATTACTTAGTAAAATCAGGCAATGATAAATCTCCCTTTCCTGTGGTCCCTTTATTTCTATCAATGTCTCCTTTCCTCACCATTTTGCCCTCATTTTCCTCTGCAAATATCTAACTGCTAATAGAACTGTTGAATGAATAGGACACTCACCTTGGATGGACTTAGCTTTTGCTTGTAAGTCTGTTGCAGCAGCGATTTTCAATACCTAATCTTTCCTGTGCTTCAGTTCCCTTTCTGTAAGGTAAGGATGGCATTTCTCCGTATCAGAGGGGCATTGAGAAAAAGAACCAATTATCTGCCAGTGGTTCAGGTAAGGTTCTGACAAGGCCATTCAAGAACTTGAATAGATTAATGGTGTGCCACTCTCTGCTAGCCAAAAAGCTTTTAAGAAACTGCCGCCCTCATCATCTACACCACCTGTAACAAGCAGAGAAACAGGGCTGTGGAGGTTTGTATGTGTGCATTCATGAAAGACAGACCATACAGAGGTCTTTGCCAAGTAGAAATGACCTGAATCCTTATGGCGGATAGCCCTCTGTGGAAATCTGCCTGTGGGTACAAATGAAGGCAGAATGATTGCAACAATTTCAAAAAAATTGCTTTTGACAAAAAAAATAATTGTCACATCCCCAGCCTTAGCTTAAGGATGGTGGAGGAGTTTTGAAAAGGAAATAACGTAGCCAAGCAAAAATTGAATGACACACTACAAGCTCCCTTGAAGCCCTCTTGAAGCCTCATCTTGCCTTAAAGCATTCCCTCTGGGCTGGACACTTCTTGCCCGAAGGCCAGGAGCATCTGGGTCTGAAAAGGGCTTGCCTGGACTGTCCATGCTGAGAGTAAAATGAAAGACTTGAGAATCAGTGTTTGAAGAAATAACTGAGACTCCCCACAGCACAAAACTGAGTTGAGCTCATAGCTTAAGGAAACCCGTCACCTGCAAAGCCGATTCATGGGGCAATTCCCTGGGCCAGATGAGTCCCTGTCATAGTGGGTTGTCTCTCCCTCTCTTGAGATCAGTACAGTAACACAGCTCCTCAAAATGCCCTTCTCAACACTTCTGACACATAACTGCACACACAGCAGTTGTCCTATGTTTGTGGTATGCTCTTCCTAAGCATGGTAGTGGCAACATCAGAGACTTAAATCTTCAGTTAATCCAGGAATATAAAAAGGACAAAACAGGTGGTTTAACAAAAGGTGATACAGCTCTGTGGGCCTTTTGGGAGAATCACTTAAACGATAAAAGGAGGACTAGGGAGACCATACAGTCCCTATTGCATGCAGAAGGAACAACAGTGACAGGGGATGAGGAAAAGGCTGAGGTACTTAATGCCTTCTTTGCCTCAGTCTTTAATTGTAAAGAAAGTTGTTCCCTCTGTGTACAAACTCCGGAGCTAGAGGAGCAACATGAGGCCACCATGATCCAAGAAGAGGTGGTCAGAGCTTTGCTAGCCCAACTAGACACCCACAAGTCTGTGGGGCTGGACGGGATCCACCCGAGGGTATTGAAGGAGTTGGAGGATGTGCTGGCCAAACCCCTTTCCATCATCTTCCAACAGTCCTGGAAGACTGGGGAAGTTCCACTGGACTGGAGGCTGGCTGATGTTGTGCCCATCTACAAGAAGGGTCGCAGGGAGGATCCAGGGAACTACAGGCCTGTCAGTCTGACCTCAGTGCCAGGGAAAGTCATGGAACAGGTGATCTTGAGTGCTATCATGAAGCACATGCAAGAGAACCGGGTGATCAGGCCCAGTCAACACGGGTTTGCAAAAGGCAGGTCTTGCCAAACTAACCTGATCGCCTTCTATGACCAAGTGACTCTGCTGCTGGACGAGGGAAAGGCTGTGGATGTGTCTTCCTGGACCTCAGTAAAGCCTTTGGCACAGTTTCTCACAGCATTCTGCTTCGGAAACTGTCACCCTCTGGCCTGGACAGGCGCACACTCTCCTGGGTGGAAAACTGCTTGGATGGCCGGGCCCAGAGAGTGGTGGGAAATGATGTTAACTCCAGCTGGAGGACAGTTACAAGTGGGGTTCCCCAGGGCTCAGTGCTGGGTCCAGCCCTGTTCAATGTCTTTATCAATGACCTGGATGAAGGCATCGAGTGCACCTTCAGCAAGTTTGCAGACAATGCTAAGCTGGGTGGAAGTGTGGATCTGCTGGAGCGTCGGGAGGCTCTGCAAAGGGATTTGAACAGGCTGGACCATTGGGCAGAGTCCAATGGCATGAGGTTTAACAAGGCCAAATGCCGGGCCCTGCACTTGGGGCACAACAACCCTCTGCAGTGCTACAGACTAGGAGAAGTCTGTCTAGAAAGCTGCCTGGAGGAGAGGGACCTGGGGGTGTTGATTGACAGTGACTGAACATGAGCCAGCAGTGTGCCCAGGTGGCCAAGAAGGCCAGTGTTATCTTGACTTGTATCAAACATGGCGTGACCAGCAGGTCCAGGGAGGTTCTTCTCCCTCTGTACCCAGCACTGGTGAGAACGCTCCTTGAATCCTGTGTTCAGTTCTGGGCCCCTCACCACAAGAAGGATGTTGAGGCTCTGGAGCGAGTCCAGAGAAGGGCAACAAAGCTGGTGAAGGGGCTGGAGAACAGGCCTTATGAGGAATGGTTGAGAGAGCTGGGGTTGTTTAGCCTGAAGAAGAGGAGGCTGAGAGGAGACCTCATTGCTCTCTACAACTACCTGAAAGGAGGTTGTAGAGAGGATGGTAATGGCCTCTTCTCCCAAGTGACAGGGGACAGGACGAGAGGGAATGGCCTCAAGATTTGCCAGGGGAAATTTAGGCTGGACATTAGGAAAAAATATTTCACAGAAAGGGTCATTGGTCACTGGCAGAGGCTGCCCAGGGAGGTGGTTGATTCACCTTCCCTGGAGGTGTTTAAGGCACGAGTGGACGAGGTGCTGAGGGGTATGGGTTAATGTTTGATAGGAATGGTTGGACTCGATGATCCAGTGGGTCTCTTCCAACCTGGTTATTCTATGATTCTATGATTCTATAACCAGAGATAACCTTGTTTTGTTGACTTCAAGAGTCCTACTGGGGCAAATAGTTTCCTCCTTCCTTTAGTTCTGTGTGATTGTTTTGATTTTCTTATTGTCCTTAGTTTTCCCTCAGAAACAAAGCATTCTGCATAAATTATGGCAGAGGAAATAATAATTAAACTGTATTTTGTGGGAAACATACTCTATTGAGCTAGAGATTGCTCTGTAAATGTGTACCAGCACTGTAAAATTGTTTGACGCATGATCTAGACCTCTGTAAAATGTAACAAAGCCGGACGAATATAAGGCTGTATCAGAAGAAGCATGGCCAGCAGGGCGAGGGAGGTGATTCTGCCTCTTTGCTCTGGTGAGAACACGCCTGTAGTATTATGGTTGGACTCGATGATCTGATGGGTCTTTTCCAACCTGGTGATTCTATGGTTCTATGACTATGTTAGCTTAAATCACCCAGAAAATCTCAGGAAACAGGCAGGAAGTGGGGAAAATGGCCCTTAGATTTGAATTCAATCTCCCTTTGAAGCTACAGGAACACATTCATTGATGGTCCAGAGAACAGAAGCAGGGAAAAATATGAGGGCTCTGCCATATGCTAAAAATCCATCTTCCCTCAAAGAAAGTGATCAGTTAAGAGACTAGACTAGTGCAGCACCCAATGATAAGATTCTATATGTAAGAGAGCAATTCATGTGGATGGTTTATTCTCAAATCTTTTTGTTTATCAAAATGAGTGAAGTGACAGGGCCTGATAAACAGGCCTAAAACAAAATAGGTGACCCATGAATGAATTGTATTCCACTGCTATGTGAACTGTTTAATCTGTAACTTCTCACATTGCTATTATCAGTAAAATTCGGCTGTGCTACTCTTAATTGTAGCTTCTCCAACATACACATCATGTGAAAAGAGCAACAATCCCTGTGTCATCAACACCCTGGCTGACCAATTAGCACAAGCATGAGCACTGTAGGAAAGGAGAACAACTATGCAGGAATGCTGAACCTCAACAGACCCCTTCTTGGGTCCTGGCCAGGCCACAGGAAGGCCGGCAATGGAGCAGCTGAGACCAGAGACGCCGTGTTTTTAGAATGATGTGCTTATTTACCAGTATAAAAGCTGGACCCTTTTGCAGTGACTTTGGAGAGCTCACCTATGAGTGGACACACTTCAAAGAACCTCCCAGCTGTCAGAGGCAGGCTCTCCAAAATCCTCTGCAATAGGGGATCCCCAGTGACTCTGGATCTGAATAATGATAATAGCACAATTGGTGATGGATCTTTCTTAATTACTATACATATTCTCTCATAGTAATGATTATATGTGTTGCCTTCAAAGCTGTTACTATTAAGTGGTTGTTAATCACTACTAGTCATTTGTTACCGTTCTTTGTTACCTTTCATGTTTTAATAAGTTAAGCAAATCTTGATTTCACAGAGTATTTGAGAGTTTGGGCCTTTTATGCTGATCACACTCTGGTTAGCACTCTGTGGTAAAATAATGGGTCAATTCTAGTTTTCAAAACAAACCTTTGAGTTATACCACACTGTGCATGGGTTCTTGCAGGGAAGACCAGAACATGCCTGAACGCATACTGCAGAGATGGAGTTAGATATGCTCACAGCCATGCCACATGGATCACTTGGCTATGCAGGTTGGCATAAGTCCTATGGGTCATCATTTTCAAGATGAATATTCTCAACAAGATATCTGAAGTTTGTGGAAAGCAAGCAGAACGGATGTAACCAGCTGAAGTCTTAGAAAATATGTATGAATATTCATGCAAAAATGTTTTCATTGTTTGACTGGGCCAAAAACCTCTCTTTGACGTTTTTGTTCTCCTTGTTGAGAAAAATGGGTTGCAGTAAGCCCAGCTTTTCAGACCGTTTCTTACATTTGTGTCATTCTTTGGTCTTGTAATTAAATATTGAAGAGACAAAGGAGACTTGGCAGGCAGTCATACTCACAAGAGTCTAATGTCATATGATTTCTCTGAAAGGAAAATGTTCTGAAACAGACGAGATAATGTACTTAACTCTGAAAAAAAAAAGCCACTAAGTACTTGCTGGACAAATACTCTCATAACATTTTATCATCAATACAAGAATATCAACACATCTAAAACATCTGACTGTGGCGATGGCAGCTGAAGATCCATGTTAACATTAAACCACATTTTTGCAGTGCAATGTTGAGTTTTCAAGGGATGCTATTTTTCTGTTTCTCTCCAATCAAATTAGGTTCCAAACAGTGGGAGGCCCACTTGCAGATGTCTCTTGAACATTATATTCCTTTTATGCAGCAATAAGTAAGAGATTTTCTTCAGGTTCTTCTAGCTTTTGGGGAAAGGTCATCTTTTCTTCTCCCTCCTATTACAATTTTCAGAAGAATTTCCAATAAAACTGTAAAAAGAGAACTGTAATAATTATGTCTGTCTTGGTAAAAATAAAGGGTTTCTTCCTGCTTTTCCCAGAAGAAGAGATAAACTCAATGCTTTCCTAGAAGCTTTTGATTATTATGCAGCCACATATCCCTGACCTCCCATTTGCCTTCAACTGAAGATTGTTGAGATTGAAATAATGAATAAATAAACAGAAATTTTTAATAAGTTTGCAACTACTTGAAATGCTTCTGCCACAAGCAGCTCTCAGATGAAACACTGTGACAGGAAAATTCTCTCTTATGGTCTATTCCATTTAATTGGCCTAATTCTTCACACAGCTTAATCAGGGAGTGAATAACTCCAGAAGCTTTATTCTAAGCAAAACATGACTTATTTGCATAAAACTTTCTTCTCTGTGATTCAACAAGTTTATGGTCCTGATAGTTTTATGGCTTTTCTCAGAACTGGTTTCCTTCAAAAGAAAAAAATGTGCTTCCTCATTCCTGGCTGCAGGAACCAGAGCCAGACCTGTGCAACCATGCCCAGCTCGGCTGACATCCATACAGACAAATACCTTCCCAGTAAAGATCCACACCATTCTTTCCTTTCCTTCTTAAAGGCTACTTTCCAGATAACACTAGGGAAGAAGCCAACTTCTTCCTCCTCTTTTAGATCCTGAACATCATTTAATGGCTTATTTGCATGTTTACTATGTGCTGCATGAAAGATAAACCACTGAAAACTCAGCTGAATGGGACATTGCTTACAATGAAGCTACTTTTGCAACTTTTTTATGACTATAAGGTAGATGTCTAGTGTTGGCAATATTAATTAATAGCACAGGTGCCATGGAATTGGCTATGGCTAATGATGTTCCTCCTGTTTTTTTCTGATTATCAGACCTGAAAGTCTTTTATTTTTTCTTTACATTATGGAAATTTAATATCCAGACTCTCTGAAATTGCATTAAGATGACTCCTGCATTATGAGTTCCAACACAAAAAAACCCTCAGACTAACCCTATAGGTCAGAAAGAAGAGTGGGAGGGGAGAGACAAAGAGGTGGTTACAGAACATGTTCTAACTGATCACAGTGAGACAAGCCTCTGCTCAATCACTTTGCTCACTACAAGGGGGCAGCTGTTCAAATATAGACATTTTCTTACCCTCGATCAGAAAAATATTATTCTGCAAGACTACAGTGAGTTAACATCAAGTTTCTTGTGAAACTGAAGGAATTCATAATGGAAGTTTTTCAACTATTGACTGAAGCTTACAGTGAAGATAACCATAAAAACATTGTGGTGCTCAAAGGAACCCATTTTCTGTCCTTAAAAGATGTGAAAGCAAAAACAACAGACATCCTCAACAACCTTACAGAAAATGGTCTGCCGAATTTCTTTGAACACTGGCAGCATCATATGTATCTGTATGTCAGCTCAGAAGGGATATATTTTGAAGGTCATCATAGTTGATTCTCTTAATTTGTTAAATAAAGAGTTACAGAGGCATAGTCTTGGGGTGGAGGTTGTCGGATCTTGTCAGGCTTTTCATTAAGAGAAGGTTGCTTCCTTTGGGAAACAGGCACAGCCATGGCTCTAGATCTCTCAACAGAAAGACAGACAACAAGATCACAGTTCACGTTAAACCAGAGACAAAAGCTAGGCCTCAGATTTATCTCTGTGTGTCCAGAGGACATGGAGCTCCTTAGAACTGCATGTGCTCCTTTAGGCACTGGAACAGGCTGCCCAGGAAGGTGGTTGATTCACCTTCCCTGGAGGTGTTTAAGGGACAGGTGGACAAGGCGCTGAGGGACATGGTTTAGTGTTTGATAGGAATGGTTGGACTCGATGATCTGGTGGATCTCTTCCAACCTGATGATCCTATGATTCTATGATTCTATGATTAGAACAACTCAGCAATCTCGACTCCGTATGATGCCTCTTGTAGAGCTGGCATACTATATGTGAATTCTTGTCTTATAAACCAAATCTAAATTTGAGCTTCTTATATCCTATCAATATAACTGTCATCTGAAAAGAACACAGCATTTGTGTGACTTCCATGCTGTGCCATAAATTAAAACAAGACAAAATTCAGATTCCCATAGACATACAGTATTTGTAGCACTCACCAGTAATGAAAACTTTATTTCCTCATTTTCTCCCATCTTCTCTGATTCAGTAATTCCATTTTGGAAGCTAATCATATTAAGAAGCTTAACTTATTATAGGCATGATGGCGTGCAAGCACACATAAGTCTAATACCTGAATTATTCTCAGAGAGACAATCCATTGTGTCAGCTAGTGATCAAAGTGTCCACTTATATTCACAGTGCTATATACAAAGTGATTTAATTTCACCATCTAATTTTTTCTTAAGCCATAAATGATTATGCAATAAACAAATCATTTGGAACCTAGAAGGGTGGTGTCATTGTAAATATCTCTCCATGTCTCAATTTACATATTAAGGGGTGTTGAATATCTGAGAAGCTATAAGCCAAAATGTTTCTCTCAGATACTCAAGTAAGAGAGAGGATACAGGACGGAATACCTTTACCGCATTTTCAAATAAAGAGTGAACACTATTGGAAGTGATCCTGCTGTTCTCTGTCCTCCCTGAAGCTGTACTCCAAACATAGCTAAATAAAGTAAATAATTTGGCCTCTTTTCTAAATAAGTTTGCATGTTTATAGAAGAAGAAAGCATCCTCTTCACAAGATGCTGTGGAATTTACTGATATTTTGAAAGTAAAGTACACAGTTTCCGTGAATTCTAGGATAAAACATTGTAAAATAACACTGTTTCTTAGCCATTTCTTGGTTAAATAAAACATCATCTGTGCTAAATATTTACAGCACTTCTTTAGTATAATAGTCAGCATTTGCCCTAAATCCCAGTCTCAATGAGAAAAAGATCAGTGAATACAGCTCACACATAGGAAAATCTTTTGTGGCTTTGGTTAATATCCCCATATTCACATATAGCAAGTGTTCAACATCCTTTGGATTATTAATGTTAAACAGGAGAAGCGGCTATAGAAAGACTCATGAAAAGGCTTCAAACAGCCTAAGATGTTCTTAAGACACTAGCACTTCTAGAAAATACTGAAGAGAAACATGTGTGCCTTTCTTTAGCCCAGTCACAGATTTCATTCAAAACATTCACTTCATTTCAGCATCTCTGAGCACAGGCAGTATCTGTGGTCTTTTTTGCTGGCTCTCCTTCAGTTACAGGCACACTGAATGTCTGAATACTGATACAGATTTTGGGTAGCACCCAGCTGAGTTTCGGGCATGAAGAATTTCCTGTTTCCCCAGCATACAACCCTATGATTTGTAGAACTGGAGCCTCATCTTCCTCAGGAAAATCTCGGTTTCCCCCTATTTCCAGATGATCCTGCAAAAGCTCCTGCTACAGATGCCTGGCTCTCGTAGGGGCAGCCCTGCCAGCACCAGGGCTCGGTGATGTCAGTTTGTGCCCTTGTTACCTCCACAGCCTTCAGTGTGGTGGCCAGAATAGCACTGTGCTTCACAGCAGCCCCGGTAAACAGTGTGTCTGCTCTGCGGCTCGTCCCTGAGGTTTGGCATCAGTGCTGCAGTCAAGAGGGATGTGTCTGCACAACTGGTTTAAAGACATCTGGGTGCTGGGACATGATATCATACAGATTTTTTTTTTTTTTTTTTTTTTTACACTTTTGGTGCAAGAGAGCTAGTACATTGCCAAACAGCTCCTGGGTAGGACTATGGGAGTTCGCATGGACTAGAGAGCCCACAGATAATCTGCCCACAGCCCAGCTCCACAAGGGGAGCCAAGGCTCAGGGTGCTCCATGGTTCCTAGACCCAGAGCTAGGGACCAGTCATGAATAGGTTTGATTTACTAATGTGCCTCCAAGCTATACATGTGGAGTTTGACTCAAAAATTGCTATAGATTTTGGATCTGTGGCAGATCCTTTATCTGGTAGATATATGTGCACTGGAGCAAACAGGGGAAATCCCCACAACAGTTGAGGTTTATGTACCCAGGGATGTATGACAACAAAAATATAATTTGATTCTTGATAACAGAATAATTGGTTCCTGCCTTTTGTTGAGGCCACTGACAATTTGCCACCTTGGGATTATTTAAAAGAAGCATGGCACGGCCTTCATGAAGGCAGCAAGTCACCCTGATGGCATTAAACTAAATAAGAAACAAATAAAAGCTATATCTGTCACATTGACTATTCTGTATTGATGAGAACAAAACCCAGACCATAGAAGTGATTATGTGTATCAGATACCTGACAGCCTATGCTGCCATTGTTCTCCAACTTAAATGCTTAGGTAGAAAGAGCCCAATACTGCCTACAAAAAAGATTATCTGAAAAAGAAGTATGCCTTGCTTTTTGAGGGTCTAGCTTCTTTTTATTTTTTTTATTAGGCCTTTTTCATCTGTTTTTGTTCTTGCTACTCTCTTTTATGTAAAGGAATGCAAAATTTACTGAAATTCATAGCAGTAACAAATATTGATACATCTCTTAAAATACTTAAAACCTCTTAAAAAATCCTCTTGTTTAGGATAGCTAAGACCCTCAGCTCCTGAAGAAAGAGCTACCTATTACAGGAGAGCTGTTAGATAGATGTCAAGATAGATGAATCACCTGCTAAAGATACCTCGTTCTCTTCATTGCCTGCAGATGAATCCTAGATAAAATGTGTAGTCTAGTGGGATTCAGTTGCTTAAATACAAGGCCTTGTGTCACTTCAGCTTCTTTAGGTTCCATGGAAGAGCAGAGTGGGGCTGGCAAAGATGAGCAAGGGCTACTGGATCCATGCATCTTCTGAAGTAGCAGGTAGGCTAGATGGGGGTACCCAAATGATACTGGACATTTACGCTTTTTTTTATTGAATTATACCTGGAAAGGCGCAGTTAACAGACTGATCCCCTGTTTTGTTTCTGCATACTATTGGGAAAAATGCCTTGATATCTATAGCTCTTGAAATAGCAAGAGAAAGACAAGAAAAGCATTAGAAATCCCTTTTGGCTGTTTTGATGCAGAGAAAAGACTTTTATTATGTATGTGATAAAAAATAAACTTTAAGCTACAAGGAATTATTGCAACTTCAGGAATCATTCTTAGCACACTCCTGTAGCTCTGGATAGCAGCCATGAAGCAATACTGTTGTGATAGCAATGAAACCAGCAGAAGCCAGGGGCTTGTGTCTGCCTGTAAATTGAGGGTGTTTCTCTCGCACCACTGTAACTACAAGAACTCCAGACTGATGAAGTTTTTGAGTTCCCAGCTCCTGTTTCAAGGAAGCAAGAAATCACTTTTAAATGTGACCCTTTACTGAAACAGTTACACTAGCAGAATGCTGACGATGAGCAGTCTTGTTTCTGGAGTTCCTAGGCCAAATACACTTTGGCTCTGGTATCCATTATGACTTCTCATTTACACACTAGTGTAGCAAGTCATCCATTTAGCTTTAGACTTATAATTGCTTGCCAGGTTTTGTGTTCTGATATATAGCAGAATCTTTTTGCTTTAGTTCCACAGAGATAAAACCTGCTTTGTGTGTAAGAATGCATTTACACATCCTTACAGGCATGTAAGCAAGCACTTACCTTTGTGTATGAATGTGCAAAAATCGTGGAGGAGGGAGTGGAAGACAGAAATAAATGACCAAATGACAGCCTCACAGCAATTCAAATGGACAGGAAAATCCTACAGCTGGGAGGTGAATCACTTGCCAGCACACTCCTCAGACTGTAAGACCCAGAAGGTAATATGAAATCTGGTTTCTCCCCAGGATACATGTGGAAGGAAAAGTTCAAGGAATAGGAAAAGATTTTTGTCGTCAGTAACATTTTACATAACTTCTTTTACATGCTTCTGCATTTTTTACATAAGCAATGCTAGTGATAAAATGAACGCAAACAAAACCAAAAGGAGGGATGACTATGGAAGAAATCCAGAAGTATCTCACAAAACAAATAGCAGGAAGATGTATGCTGTGAAAGTCTTCCTCTTCCTTCTTCCCTGGTTCCTCAACTGCCTAGTATTGTCCATGAACATACTTAATATACTCGCAGGTCATTTTTTTTGTCAGCAAAAATGTAACATGTGACAAACCTCTGACAACCTCCACGGAGTGTCAGTGCTGGACCCCACTGCAGACAGCTTCATGTGCCTAAATGAGGACAAGTCCTCAGCCATTGCCAGCTTATGCCTTATGGATCTCTGAAGTGCTGGGTAATTCTACTCCCTGTCTGACAATCATATTTTGTTTGATATAACTTCTTAATTATACCATGAATACGTGAGGAAACTGCTCATATGTTTAGAGTGTGGAGATGAAAATTAAAACTGTCTCAGTTTGCTCTGTTATTGTGTGGGTGTCAGTACAACAAACTAATATGGAGCAGACAACTGTCAACTGAGATGTCAAAAAAGGCAGTCATTACAGCAGCTGGAAAGGCTGCTACTGACTTTAGTGCTGAAGGAAACGTCTGCTTACTCTGTGTTTGTAGGTAACAATGAATCTATTAAAATAAACTCTGGATTCATTTCCTGGCACTTCACATTTCTTGAATGCCTAATCTGTCCTTTGTAAATGGAATTATTGTTTGGGTTTCAAGGATGAAACCTGTATCTGTCTCCAAAGAGTTATATTTTTAAATATTATGTTTATTAACAGTTGCAATGAGGGAGCCCTTGCCGCTTCCATTTATTATTCTTCTGATCAGCCTGGAACTGATGTGAAGATTTCCTGTGTTTCAGGAAGCCAGTTACTGCATGATGACTGCAGTTCTAGTGTTTCTGGTATGTATCAAATTAAAAGGAACAACCACTTCTTTAGTTTAATCCTTCAACTTTATTGTTCTTGAGACAACAGCACATTAATTCAAGCAGAATAGTTGCAGATAATAATTTTTTTTCACCTGCTCTGTGGAGGAAAAACTGCTGCTCTGCAGTGAGGCTTACCCATGGACAGGAAAGAAAAGGGGGATATAGGAATTGTCAGTGTATTTTGAGGCATTATCTGGAAGGCAAATAGGACATATCTTTGTGTCTGCTGGCATTCAGAAGGATTGATTTCATTTACGCTTACTAGTTAGTGACATGAATTTTATTTCATGTAAGAATGAGATCTAATTATACAACTAGTTAGAAGAAATACCAAGTATTTCATTAGAGATGCAGGATGTTCTCAGTTTGTCTTTTAACTAGCCAAACCTCCTCCTACTGCTAAAACACCTCGAAAGTACCACACAGTGCTTGCCACAGCGCAGTTTAAGGCTATATCTTTGCTTCATTCTTGACAAACACTGTTTGTCTAGGGAGTTCTTCTAAATGACAACTGGATTACATGAGTTTGGAATGTAGTTTCTGTTACCAACAGGAGAATTTTCTAGATACATGAAATTCATACTGTCTGAACTTTCTGTACTGCTCAGGAATGAGTGGCTATTCTGGAAAATGTGCAAACAGTCGAGAGTATCCCTATTACCTTGTTATTGTTGAAGTGCTGCCAGCGTCTTGAAGAACAGACATGTGGGGTCACGGTCCTGTGGACTGGGGAGTAGGAGGAGGCAGCCCCCACAGAGGCACCATAACCCACTGGAGCCCTGTTAGGAGTCATCCTTGCTGCTTGATGAAGAATCAGCAAGAAGTGTGACTCAGGTCCCGCAGGATTTTTCCTTTGGCTGCTTCTTCTACCTCTTCTGTCAGGTCTGCTGCTGGCCTCTGGCACCAACCCTGGCTGCCTGCTGTTCCTCAGCATATGGGGGCTGCAGGAGACAGCCAAAGTGAATCATCACTTACCTGGCTGTCTTGAACAGCTGGAGGATGTTCTCTGAGGTGGCTCTTCTGCTTTCTGGTTATTATTTTGGGTTGCTTTTCTGATTAAAGATATCCTTTTACTTCCATGTCCCTGTGTTCAGCATTTCCCTGTTTCAGCCCTTGATAATGACTTGTCTGGTACTGAGTCAGCAGTGAAAATCTGTATTAGTCCAAATCTATTTCTTTATAATCAGAAATCACCTTGAAGTGGGATCTGGTGCACAGTTCATTAACTACCTTTAATCACATGAGGCCCAGTCCATCCCTTCACTTACTGTGTGATGTCTCTGGTACACATTGTAATGCAATCCCAGCTAGAAACGAAGCACCACCCAGTTTCTCACTCATTCCCGTGATGGGGTTAGGGAAAGATTCAGAAAAGTGTAAACTCATGGGTTGAGACACAGACAGTTTAATAGATAAAGCAAAAGCCATGCATGAAAACAAAGCAAAATAAGGAATTCAGTCACTGCTTCCTATCAGAAGGCAGATGTTGAGCCATCTCCAGGAAGCTGCAGACCTTAATGAGACTTAAGCATCTATTGAAAGTATATGCCTGGATCTTGAACTGTTAAGGTTTCCCTGATTTTTTTCCCCTGCAACCACTAAGGCTTTGAATCTGGACTTGAAATTTATCTGCCCAGTGCAAATGAGGCTTTGGAAAAAAAGAGGAAATATTGGATTAAGCTGCAGGTATTAATAGTGGAGAAAACCTGGAATTGAAAGTGCAAGTATTAAATAGTGGAGAAAACCTAGAATTGAAAGTGCCTAGAGGAAAGACCAACCCTTTAACAGTCATTAAAGAAAATGACACTTAAATCCAAGATAAGAAATTTGTCAAAATAATCTTAGAGACTGGATCTTCTAGAAGCAGATTAAATGCAGAAGTTGGATTTAGACAATCTGAGTTCATCTTGGAGGACAGATATATGTGTAGATCTAGAAGTTGGCCTTTGAATATTCCCAAGATCAACCTTGGAGACATTTTGATCAGATCCCTTTACTTGAGTATAATCCTTCACTCAGGAATGAATGCCTCTGTTTTATTCACTGTCAAGCTTCCAGTTGTTGGAAGCTGCTGATGAAGTTTGCTATTATAACATCTGGATTTTGAGTTGAAGTGTTCAGCAAATGGGGCAGAAACTGAGCATGGCATATGTGATACTTATTTTTATATACTATTCTGCTGCTACTTTAGGCTTTGACAGAATGCTAGATGCTGTCTTCAGGAATGATAAAAGAAGTGTATTTAGTGGCTGATCTGTATTCTCTTTCATTATGTGCACCACAGTGCTATGTTAAATGTACTTCAGTCTCATGTCTCTCCAGCACTATGACCTTTTCTTAATTTGCTATGATCTACACTTTTTTTTGTACAACATGAAAGTAGGAGGAGATTCTGTGACTCTGATGTATTAATATGTTTTTAACTAGAGGCGGATTAAAACTATGTTGATACGGTGGTACAGCTAAGCTCTGCAGTTCCTCCTCAAGCCTTACACCCCAAGCAAAATGGAGGGTTTGGGGGAGATGAGGGACCACAGAGAGTTTGTTCTTCTTGTCTTCGTGAACACACTAGACTCTCCTCGGTGACCTGCACTGAAGTCTCACACACATGATGAACATGGGATATAAATGGGATGTGCATCCAAATCTAGAGCTCAGCAGATGTTTCTATCCCTCCAAGCAGGATGTAGTTCCAGTCACTAGGGTCTGTAGATTGATGGGTTCAGGGAGTTCCATATGCACCTAAGTGTATTAAATACTGTTTTGAGACATTATTTTCTTGAGATGAAGAATTATCTCCTTCCTACTGCTGGATTAATGTTATGTTACAAGTCTTACAAAGAGCAGCTGAGAGAGCTGGAGTTTTTTAGCCTAGAGGAGGCTGAGAGGTGACCTCATTGCTCTCTATAACTACCTGAGGGGAGGTTGTAGAGAGGACGGTTATGGGCTCTTCTCCAAAGTGACAGGGGACAGGACAAGAGAAAGTGGCCTCAAGCTCCGCCATGGGAGGTTCAGGCTTGACATCAGGAAAAAAAATGTCATGGAAAGGGTCATTGGGCACTGGAACAGGCTGCCCAGGGAGGTGGTTGAGTTACCTTCCCTGGAGGTGTTTAAGGGACGGGTGGTTGAGGTGCTGAGGGGCATGGTTTAGTGATCGATTGGAATGATTGAACTCAATGATCCAGTGAGTCTTTTCCAACCTAGTGATTCTGTGTGTGTGTATGGTCTCCTATATGGACTCTGTGGGTGATGTTAAAAGGCATAAAATACAGGTAATGCACTTGATATTTTATGGAAGCCAAATACTGAATAGCCAAACATTGCCTGAAAATTGACTGAAGGATAATTTCAAGCTAGAATAACTTGCTCACAATTGTTAGGTTAACATTATAAAGTAAATTTGTCAATCCTTGCTTCTTACCCTAGGTTTTTCTCGACTTTTCTACAAGGTCTGAGTAATGATTACATCTGTTTATACTGTTCCATTTTGATTTTACTTCACATCATACAGACAAGAAATGCAACCGAATATTAAAATCAGCTTGTATACTAGAGTGTATTCCTTTGGAAAGAGGCAAAACAGATTTTGTGGTAAATTTTACAAGCATGAAGTCTCATGATAATAGAACTGAATATAGTGTTTTGCCTCAGAGTTAGCAACAGCAGTATCTAGTTGGAGAATGAAAAGGATATGATAGGTAAAACTGTAGAAGATAAAAGCAGTTGTAACTATGTTTGGGGTTTTATTTTACAGGCAGGAAAAGAGGCAGAGCTGCTGTTTTTAAGATATTCCCGAAAGACAGAATATAGCAAATGTAAAATGGAAGTGGCTAGACAAATGTAAGGACAATAATGTGTGTTGAAATACTGTAGGCATTGTGGGAAAACAGACTGAACCTCAGGAATTAATCCTGGACACCAATTTATTCTTATGATCTTCCAGGGAATCCTAAGCCAGTCCAGCTCTTAGTGATTCTTGCCCCCATTCAAATGAAATCCTCTGTGTGTATCCAAATTCTGCCAAGAGGAAAAGCAGTATTGCTAGCAACAGGCCGTAAAGTTCCCCATCGCCTCTGTTTCATGGGCCACTTGAAACGTCGTGCTACATTTGCTGCTGTTCCTTTGGCTAATACCATGAGGAGCAGCTCTAATAAAATAGGCATAAACAACTACAAATTGACTTTCAAGTGGCTGTCAAACACCTAAAACCCCACAGCTTTTGCTTAATGGAAGCACAAATCCAACTCTGTGAAACCCTAAAGGCAGCCAGAGTTACAAATGCAAGGGATGTAGCTGTTCCATTGAGATACAAAACCACTGTTTTCAGAGCCAAGCTTGCCATTGAACTCACAGCAGAGCTCAGTGCTTCTGAGTTATAATTCAGAGGTTTTAATCCTACAGAAGGAACATTTGTATGATCACAGGGAAGGGAACCTCTTACCTTCATTATAAGATGTTATAAATAGTTCCCAAGAAAAATGAACCTTTGCTACATCCATGAAATCTAAAAAATGTAATATTTTAGTCTTTTTGACACTGCATGACTTCAGCCACTGATTAGATCTGTGTCCTGCTTATACACGAGTAGAAGGCAGTGACAGAGATGGATATTCTTTCTCAGTTGAAATAATATCAACTTTTCTTAACACCAAAGCATTTATTTTAAGCATATGGAACAGTAAGCTATTATTTGGTTTATCTTAATTTTTATATCAAACAGATACAAAATGTATGGCAATATCTTGCCTTATTTCTTTTTAAAAATAAAGTCTCTCGGAACATTAATCTTCCCACTGACCATGTCTGCAGCTTTCCTCCTGAGCTCTGCAGGGAAGTGAGATGCCTGCTGAGGGCCTTGTAGGATCCAAACCTGCATGTTTTGAAAATGTCAGTTTTACTGAGAGCTTCCTCTTATGAATTCTCATTGCAAATGAAATGATCCTGGGGGGAAAGGGAAACACTGAGGGGCTAGAAAATAACAAAATCATAATCCTACTTTCCAGCAGAACTCATAAAACTGAGGAGAGGAGGAAGCATATAAAACAAAACCTAAAAGAAGTACTTAACAACGGCATTGAGTCTTCTTAACACATTTTTTAAATTAAGCTATTAGATTTTTCCCAAAGATCATAATGTAAACAAAAAAAAGACTCAGAATGTCAGTCTTAAACAAGCTGACGTGATTTTATATACCACTTTATACTTGATGTGTTGCACAGAAAACCTACTTTATAAATTCAATGAAATGCTTTGCATTTATCATTTCTGTTTTGTTGATACCTCCTTGCTAAGGAGTAAAGACTTTTCAATCCATTATGTTTAAAAACTGTCACTGTAATGCAGAATGGTGGTGAAAATATATATCCTTTTCACTAGTCTAGCTGGACCAGTTTCAAATCCTGATTTAACTTGATCCTAGCAATTTGCTCTGATAGCCTCAGATATCGGCTATTTCTAGAAATGATCAGGCAGGAATGTTTTCTTCAGGAAGGCATGGTTCTTAATGATCTGAAAATTATTCCTTCAAACATACTCAGCCTCCTAAAATAGTATGTTAAAGGATCTAATGCAGCCATAATAGTGTTATTTGTTCTCAGGGTTTGTTTCTCTTGGTTTAGCCACTACCTAACTCTTTACAAGCTGCAACAAGGAAAAATCTGATCTGCACAGAGTTAGGGGTGACATAAGCTAAGTAAAGTCGCAAGGTTCTTTTGAGGGAGGAAAAAATCTATTTTCAGCTTGCATGAACTAACTTGCCATTCATGAGTATCTTCTGTTCTGTGACCAATGCATGCCTGAAAAACAGTTTAGTTTCTCAGTGTGAGATGGGGATTCTTGACAGCTTGCAATGAGGAAAGCAGAAGAATCAAGAGGATATATAACTTTACGTTCCTGGAAATCTGTGCTCATCAGCCATCAAAAGGAGGATCTCCAGTCTTGTAATCCTATACTTTAAGAGAAACCTGACTGAACTTTTATGACTGTTACTTCAGCAACTTTGTGACAATTCAGTAAAATATTTTTTCCTTTCTGTTCTGTTCTGTGGGATGTTCCTATTTGTGTGATGCTTTCATAGGGCAGGCCTGAATTAATATATGAGGTTTGACACAAAAAAAAACCCCCTCTATGTCTTGGGAACCAAGAGTGGGAAAGAAGAGACAAAAAGAAGGTTATGGAACATGTTGTATCCTGTCACAGTGAGACAAACCTCAACTCCATCACTTTGCTCAATATGAGCAGACACCTGTTCAAATATTGATGATTTCTTACCCTCCGTCAGAAAATGTTGGTGTATAAGAGTGAACAGTGAGTTAGCATCAAGTTTCTTGTGAAACTGAAGAAAACTGTGATGGAGACTTTTTGATTATTGACTGAGGCTTACAATGAAAAGCTCCCAAAGATTAAGCCAGTGCTCAAAGGAATTCAGTTTTTGTCAGCAGATGATGTGAAAGCAAAAATGATGGAAATCCTCAACAGCCTTTCAGATAATGATCTGCAGAATTGCTTTGAATATTGGCAGCATCATATGCATGTATGTGTCAGACCTTGTATGAGCATGGATTTAGGCTGGCTCCAATTAGTCTATACTGATGAGAATACAAAGTGGGGTGAAATTTTGACTGTTCAAAAAACTTCTGCTCCATTCCAAAAGTTTGCTTTCCCTTCAGCTCCTGATGCACTGCTTACTTCTCTCATGCTGAAATCTAGAGCAAACTTTCTAGGCAAACTGGTGATCATGTTTCCTTAAGTGCCATTTGCTAATTAAAGGTAATTGCAAAGTTACTAGGGTTTCACTGATAATCCATTAAATGCTTTTGCAGTTAGTTGGTGTTCGGCAGGCTCATTCTGGTGATGTTCAGGAAAGCTCACTGAAAGTGTAAATACTAGACTTCTTGCAACATTTATTTGTTCTTTTTTTTTTTTTTCAAAAATCCTTTTATCTTACTTCCATAGCAAAACCCCCAGCTTTTATGCATAACGAAGGTAATTTATGTTGAGCTTCTGACTTTGGGTAATCAGATCATTGATATTTCATTATGGCATTATGTACCAAGGGTATTTCAAGTCAGAACAACAAATTTTCAAGTGGTGAATTTCATTTCCTTCCTTCATCTAACATTTTTGTCATAGAAATTAATTACAGTATATCTGACTGCATGAAGGAACTAAGACAACTCCATAACTATTTTAGCCAATTATTAAAACCATGTAAAAAGGTTTTAATCAGAGTTTACTGGATTAAGCCAAAAAATCACAAGGTTATCACATTTGTACATATTTTTGGATTAACTTATGTAGCTTTGAAAGATTTGTTTGTCATCCGCCAATTTTTAAGACCACTGTTTTAATAATTTTCAAATTTAAAAAGATGGTAGCACTATGAAAAAATTGGAAGATTAAAGGGATGTTTAATGTTACTGCATAAAGACCTAGTATATGTTTTTACCTTTTAGAAAGTAATTAGGAAAAATAATCAAAAGATCTTTGCAACTCACCTTTAAACCACCAAACTGCTAAGGTTCTCATTGGGTTGAATGTTTCTGGGACAGCAGAGAGGCAACACTAGCCTAAGGGAATATATGACATCAGCGCCCACCTATGATGACATAGTATACTTGTTTTCACGATGTGAAAAATCGCACATACTTCATAAGTGAATCTCATTAAATTCTGATTTTCCTCTTTTTTTCATGAAACATAAGCATTACATCTTTTCAAAAAAGAGCCTGCTTGCTTGAATGAATTCAAGTGAACTATTTGTCTTTTTTAAATTCTATTCAGTGCTTGCAGGCTGCAGGGAATTGTTGTTTAGCGCTTTAAACTTGATCTGCAGAGGTTACCTACAATTGATCTCAAAACTTTCCCCTTGATTCCTCACTGACCAGACAATGCCATTTTCTTTCTTTTGCCGGGTGCTTGCTCAGTAATTCCTGTAATCATGACAAGGGTGCTGCACTGTGTTTCTGTTGGGAAGTGTACCAGACATTTAGGAATTCTTTTAAAATTGAAAATCACTTCCTTTTAACTCTCCCAGGTCTTGTTTCTGTGCAGATTAGGCTGCTTCAAGACTTCCTGGCTAGGGCGAGCGTTTAAAATGTAAGCAGGGGTGTCATCACTCTTTGATAAAAATCTTGGCATGTTTGCATGGGTGCCTGGACAAATCCCTGGCTGTTTGAGGGAGTTGCTATGGGGTTCTGGCAGGAGGTCCAGGATAAATGTCCCCTCACCACCAGGGTCCTCCTCTGCTGAGAAAGCGCTGCCCTTCGAGGCTTGCTTTGGTTTTTTTTGCAGGCATTATAGACAATTTATTCATAACGAAACCGATCACTTTGCAATGTTTAGGGGTGGTGAATCAGGAGGAGAGAAGTAGCAAAAAGTCACTTATGCTCAGATGCTTGTACTTACCTAATTTAGTTCAAGTCCACCAGGAAAAGATGGCAAACCTTTTTTCATACACCTGTTCACAAATACTCATCAGTAGAGGTAAGTGTCCACAACTATTCCTGATACTGGAATTACACTGACTAGATTAAATGCACCCTCAATCATCTGTTCTTACTCAATGCAGTGAGGTGAAGACAGAGAATCAAGCACAGTGATTTATACTTACAGCACAGTCAGGAGTCTGTAACTCTAGAAACTCCCAGACAGGAATGTGATCCTCCTTCGCAGGAACAAAGGCTACAAAGTACTGAAGTCACAACAATGTAACGAGGACTATGAAATCTCAACTTTCAGTGCCAGGTTTGTACCCTAAAAACTAGCAACTTGCTTCTGCCTTCTAAAATCAGGCTTTTGTCCTTCAAAAACTTTGATTTAAATGGTGGATAACTGATGCAATGTTCTTCTAACAGGTAAAGTACTAAGCTCTAAGGTTTTTTATCTGTCAGCAAGATTTGAGTATTTCTGGTTTTACCACAGAAAACAGTTGTCTCAACTTCAGTTGATCCAGGTGATCTTTGCTAGTATTTCTGCAAGTTTCTGTGCTTGAGGCACCATTTTGTGAGGCATGACATAGCTTAACACTACCAAGATCTTCTGCAAGTATATTTCACATTGACATGGTTTTTAAGTCTTTATTGTGAAGTTGTTACTGGTTTACTGCTTTGGGCTGCTTGGATAGCCCAGTGTTCTTTTAGAGCAAGCACTCAATGGAATCGAAGAGCTAATAAACATAAGTATCACACATCAGGCATTCTCATAAAACCATCCCAAACTTGTTCTGCCCGCTAGCCAAACAAAGAAGGGAGTGTCTCAATTACTTCCTCTTAATGCATTGGATTTTCTTGTGGGATTTACCTATCTTATTGTACCCTCACACAGATATGGATTACCAAGATTTATTCCAAGCTGTATTGCTTTGCAAAGCAGAGCAGTGGTCCATCAGCATTTGAACTGTGATCCCTTGAAAAAATTGCTGTATCTGATAATATGGTGTTGGTGTTATGCAGTAATGAGAAATTTAAAGAGGAAGGAAACAGCCGTGAGAACAAAGCCTTACAAACCTGTTATATATAGTTACAGCTTCTAGTTTTGTTAATGTTGTTAGACATCGCTGATCTCCTTTATAGTCACCGGCTATTCAGCTGAGAAAGCTGGGCATGCATGACAGCACAGCTGAGGCCAAATTGTAGGCTTACATTGATGCAAATTCACTGCCTTAACTAGATATGACTGAGAACAGCATGTGGCTGGCTAGATGACTCAGAAGACAGGTGAGGACTATTCTTTCAGTGGATAATTGTAGGCCTCTCCCTTCTGAAGCTGCTTGTGGATTATAAACAGAAGAGAGAAAAGTGTGATACTACATCTCTGTAATCACAATTCAAGGATATGAAATCCAGAGGTGGATGGGACTCAGGCACGCAAGGGTTTTCTGTTCTGATCTTTAGACCACCTTTCAGAGCTCAGCACTGCAGACAGGGCAGCTTGTACTGGGTCAGCAGGTGATGCATACACCCTCACTTCACGGAGGCTGTGCAGGCCTGAAGCAGTTCATGTGAAGGTTTTGTCTGAACACACCATGTTGCCATCTGCAGTAAGGAAATCTCAGAAGCTTCATGAGCTACTTGTCTTTCCCTGTACAAAGAAAAAGTGGAAACCTATCAGGGTTGTGGGCAGTGGAGGGCACCCATGTCACCCACCATTGCAACATGAGATAGTCCCTACTTGCCAAGGAGAACTGCCTTCTGCTGTGGGTAGATTTGGTGCTTAGCTTTGGATGCTGCTCTGGATATTAAGTCCCTAAAATCTGTGGTTATGGACAAAGATGCTGTGTTTTATCAGTGATATAAGATGTTTTTTTTTTTAAACAAGGCAATATAGCCCAGTAGCCTATTAGAGATTTCTGCTCCTGTAGCTGGGATAATGGAATGGCTTGTGAAATAATTCAGAATTACAACCTGGGCATTACAGTGCAGTGAAACATGTGTTAGGTTAGAGTAAAAACTCAAGGATGCTGAAAAGCAGACATTTTTATATAGAAGTGTACAGGTATAGAATGACGTATACAAAGCCTGTATGTGAAAATTTGTTTGTAGCACTGTGCTGTTCATATACCTTCTTATGTTGTCAGTTTAAGCTTTCCAAGTTAAAGATGCCACAGTGATGGTAAAAGACATGCTGTGTTTTGTATTATCATTTATGGTTGTGGATTTCCTTCTATCTCCAAACTGCAATTAAATGTTCCTATCATCCTGTAAATTAGCCTCTCTCTTTTAAACATCACATTTGCAGCTCTATATTCATGTAATTACGTAACTATTTTCATTTCAGCACTGATTCAGCAATGTACTTAAGCATATGAATAATCTCTTTGAACCCAATGGGACTCCTCAGATGCTCAAAATTAGGCATGGTTTAATTACTTTGCTAAATCAGCAACTATACTAGAATACAGAAATGAGGATAAAGGAGGTGGTTTATGTCTTCTGTAAACACCATTATTGAACTGGATATTTCTAAACTCTAATTTTACTTTCCTACTTTAAATGCTTTCAGCTGAATCATAGTATTGGGAACACCATATGTGAGTTATTCAGATTGAATCACATCTCTTAAAACTGTATTTTCTCTAGAGGTAAAGCAGATTTAAGCTCTCCCTTGCTCTGTATGCTCTTGTGGGATTGACTGACCTTTCAGTCATGTCGTTGCAACAGGGTGCAAATCAGAACAAGAGGGGTTTTTTTTTCCATAAAAAGTGGATAGCTGTGCTTATCAGGATTACAACATGATCTCATATTGCATAGATATATCTGAGATGGTGATAAACTATGATGCATGAATAGGAACTGATAGTGGAGATGGGAAGGCTTGGGGCCACTTCAGTCTACTACCTTAATGAAGAAAACAGAGAGAGAGAGGGAGCGAGATGGAGAGAGAATGTTCCAAAGAAATCTCTTTTTTTTTTTTTTTTAATGGTAAAATTGCATATTGTCTAGGACCTAAAACATTAATAGTTTTAAGCTCACAACGTTTTTTATATTTACCTTGTGCTATGTGAACTAGGAAACCTGAAGCATAGCCTCTGAGTTGGAATTACAGTTCTATATTCTGAAGAACTGGGACAGCAAGAAGTACTCCTGAAGAAAATGTGAACCTAAAAAAATGAAACAAAACATTGCAGACTGGCTTTTGTAACAGAATATGAAAGTCTGTAGCAAGTACTCAAGTTTTTACATTAGGAAACAGAGGCTAATAGGCTATGTTAATCAGAGTTATGTGCAAATTGATTATTTCTGTGAGGTCCAATGTTGTGATAATTTTAAATAATTTTTCATACTGTTATAATGTCTCATCCTTGCATAGAAGAATTTTCTGAGAGCAATGGTCATACCCTGAGTCAGAAAGGACTGATGGGCTTGGTATCTTCGGTACTTACATAATGATTGTTTTACAGAAATATCAAGACATTAGCAAAACTCTCTACAACAGGGAAGGCAAAGACAGAATTCTCTCCCAAAATCTGAATTTAACCTTAGCAAAGAAAGAGCACCCAAAAAAAAAAAGCCAAAATATGCTTACAGACTATTTTAGAGGCATAGAACCCGTACAAGAGTTATTAAGGTTCCTGTTTATGGCTAAGTATCTGCGAATGGAAATGAACTTACCAGAAGCTGTGAATAATGAAAGGCTGCCCAGAGAGGCATTTATGAAACAAGGTGGCAGCCTGCAGGGAGCCTGGATGTCAATTAAAAAGCCAGCATACAGCCTTACAAAAAAGAAGACAAAAAGAGTAGAGAAGGGATATTTGTATTCCTTGGCTAGGAGATCTATTTGGAGATGTTCACAGCATGAATGGGAATAGAATCCTTAAGATAAAAAGAGCCTATAGAAAGGATCAAACACAAGGGTATTTGATCTATTTGTTTCACCGATTAGTTTCTGAAAAACAGATCAGTCTGTGAAGAAAAGGTCTGATTATTAGTTTCTAGCTGAAGTTCTCTTTCGTGCAGGTTTTAATGATAGTGGCCTGGTGGTGTTAACACTGCTGCTAGCAAAATGACTAATGCCCTGGAAGGCATTACTAGAATAATTTGCCATCTTGTAGAGATCAGTCCATAACTTTACCAACTGGTTTGTGTGGTTTTGGTTTTTTTTTTTTTTTGCATCAAACCCTTACCTTCTACTTGAACATATCTTCTAAGCATTTAATGTTGATTTACAGATTTGCTTGGATAGAGAATAAATACCCTTCATCTAGTGAGACATGTTTTTTTGCCTGAATTTCTCTAGCTTCAGCTATCAGACATCATATGAGTCATTTATATAGGTCTTTTTATATCTCATTCCACCAAAAAGATCACTGAGGTACTATATATTATATAGAAAAACCTGCTTTACCTTCTGATGTTCTAACAGCAGTCACCTCTGACTTCAGAGCTAGGCTACAGGAAATCCAATTAAACAGCTTCTGTATAAGAAAAACATAGCACCATTTAGCATTTCAGAATGTAATTTAGCTACCTAAAAGCCATTCTGTGCATCCTAAAATTGGGATTATAAAGCTCCTACTCCTATTTACCTGTGCAGAATAGACATGAAAGCTGTTTTGAAAAAAAACTCTAAGTTTTACAAGTGAAAGAAAGGAACACAGCTTTTTTTTTTTTAATTTGATCTTGCGACTGTATCTCCACAATTTAGAAACTGCTATGGCAAATTTCTAGGCACTTGGTCTAAAGGGAGTCATGGTATGTGCTGGCTTTTCACATGCTGCAATAGGAAGAGCTGGGTACCACAGAAGAGATACAAAAATTATTCAGTTTCTCAGTCTGTATTCTGTCTAAGTGTAATCTTAATGAAAATGAGGATAATGATATCTCACAAAAACTGCCTCCTTAGGGCTCTGGAGTGTACTTGTGTCTCCATGTCTCCCACTGATTAGGATCCCATGTCCAATAACTGTGTTTAATAGCAGTTTTCTTTGTTTCCTTGAAAGAATAGATCAAGGATTGTTTTCTCTTTTAAACATTGCTTAAGAAAAGACTTTTGTGCATTCTGTTGCAAGTTTTACCTGTCAAGTGTGTAAAGTCTTTGGTAATGTACTTTGGAACACAGGCCCTCCTTATTTTCCGTGAGGTGACTATTTTGGACACATGAGTACTCCTATTGCTTTCTCAGATCTTTCACAGTTCCAGCAAAAGGGATAGGGATTATGGTTCCTTGTTCTCATGCTTTCTTTTTCATGGAATCCCTTGGGTGGGAAGAGCCCCCAGGAGGTCTCTGGTTCAACCTCCTGCCCAAAGCAGGACGGATTTTGGGACCGTTTCATGAGGTGCAAATAAGGATTGACTTGATCGTTGATATAATAGCAGTAGATAAAATGTCTTTTGGTATTTAGCAGTGTGCATTTATTTACAAACATAGACACGCATCTTCCCTGTAACATACTCTTCCTTTGTCAATTGTCTTCTGTTTCAGCTCCTTGATGTTCTCCAAACTTCCTTCAAGAATTGTACTCAAGTTATGTTGCAAGCGAAACTCTTTATCAAAAGTAGAGGACAAAAGGTTCGTTAATATTGATGAATAATGAATGATAGGATGTTGCCCTTAGATAAACCAGCTATAAACATTAATACAAGGGACCATTTAATGTAAACACAAGTACGATGCTCTATTTTATTTTCTGTATCCTCTGTTTGCTAATTCATTCATGTATTAAATTGTTTAACTGGAAAAAAGACTTTGCAAATAACCATTTCATTTGCCACACACTTATAAATGTTTAACATTAATAGTTTAGGAATTGAAGAGTGGGGGTCTGTTGGAATGATGCTACCACCTGTGCAACATGATTTTCCCAACTTGCCCTTATCTTCCCATTGCCCAAAATTTGGATCAGCACAAGGCTGTTGATAATCTGTGACTTGCAGGACAGGGATGACACAGCTCAGAAAAGCCTCCTACCTACCATGTGTCCTACCATCTATGTGAGTAACCAGTGTACTGAAGGAAGAACAAAAATACCTTAGACCCCCATGTATGCTTTTGCACTAGCAGATGGGTTGAGACATAATAGATTTAAGGGCTGTATACATCAGAATCTCTTTGTTCTGCTGAACTGTATGCCATGTAAGGTACAGATATTTTATGCTTGATGCCACTGCTGGATTATTACTAGTATTGCTCTGATTTCTCACTACTTATTAAGAAATTATTCACACTTGTCATCAGCATCATACAATGATGAGTCATACAATAGCTTTTCTATGCTACATCTTTCCAAGATTCACAAAGCTGTTTGGTTTTGCTTTAAGAAAGAGAAGTGGTCCAAGTAGCTGCTCAGCTTCTGTTTCTTCTACTTTATTTTTACTTCATTTTCTCATGACCTACATTTTCAGATGTTGAGCATCTTCATTATTATGAAGTAGCTCATGATCAGTAACTCCTGATCACATTACTGAAATGATTCTTTATGGGTTATAACCTTTTACAATAGGAAAGTGGTTTTTAATGGAGTACCTTCAGTGTAGTTAGACTTCAAGCAACCACCCCTGTTTTGCTTTGCTCATGAAATATCCTGGAATGGAAAAGCTGCCTAAAGAGAGCTTATCAAGGATGTTGTGGATGCAGGGTTTCTGAAAAGTAAGCAAACAGGTGGTATTGTGACCATCTCCTAGAATTAATGTTTCCTATTAATTCAATAAAAAAGAAGGAATAAGCTTTCCTCACTCTTAAACTCTTTATTCTGCTCATTCTTTACTTAAAATAATCTGCTTTTTCCTTCAGTTAGAACAAGAGAGAAACTTATTTTTTCTTATAGTTCCTGTTCAATTAACCACTCCATTCATTACATGACTCAATTCATCTTAATAAAGTTATGTCAGTGAGTTTTGAAACAGTATGCTGTTGTCTTATTTTCTCCTAGATGCATTTGTTTCTTTAATTTTTTTCCTTATGACTTACCAGGTGGTGACATTCCTATTTTATACTATAAATAAGTGGGTATTTTATTTATCCTCATGGGCTTGAGGATGATTTGTTTACTAGACCCTAATAAACACCCTCATTACCATGAAGCCCTGATTATAACCCATAAGAAGCATGTTATTTTCAATCTTCTGAGAAATAGTTTTCTTTAATTTCACAATAGTATTCAGCAAAAAAAAGTAAATCGTAGAATCATAGAATGGTTTGGGTTGGACGAGACCTCAAAGATCACCCAGTTTCAACTCCCCTGCCATGGGCAGAGACATTTCCCACTTAACCAGGTTGCTCAAAATACTATTCAACCGAGCCTTGAACAATTCCACACATGGGGCATCCACAGCTTCTCCAGGTAAGCTGTTCCTGTGCCTTACCATGCTCATTGTAAGAATTTTTTTCCTTATCTAGAATCTAAATATACCTTCTTTCAGTTTAAAATCATTCCCTCTTGTGCTATAAGTACAAGCCCTTACAAAAAGTCCCTCTCCAGGTTTCTTGTGGGCACACCTGAAGTGCTGAAAGGCCACAATAATGTTTTCCCATTGCCTCCATTTCTCCAGATTGAACACCTCTGACGCTTTCAGCCTTTCTCACTAGGAGAGGAGCTTGAGCCCTCTGATCATTTTTGTGGCCCTCCTCTGGACCTGCTACAACCACATCCTTCTCATGCTGGGGACTCCAGAGCTGTAGCACTCTAAGTGGGGTCTCACCACAGCAGAGGGGCAGAATCACCTCCCTCAACCTGCTGGCCGTGCTTATTTGATGCAGCTCAGGATACGGTTGGCCATTTGGGCTGTGAGTGCACATCAGTGGCTAGTGCCAAGCTTTTTCATGCTTCAGTATCCCCAAGCCTTTCTGCATCTGGCCACTCTCAATCACTTCATCCCCCAGCCTATGTTGATACCGGGGATTGCCCCAGCCTGGGTGCAGGACCTCGCACTAGGCCTTCTTGAACCACATGGACACATCTGTCAGGTGTGTTGAGGTCCCTCGGATGTTGTTTTCTTATGTGTTTCGTCTTATTACCAGTCATTGTCCCTGCTTTGTAGCCACTATAATTTGCTTCAATGGATTTGTGAAGTAGTTAAATATGTTTTGATCTTTAGAGACTGAAACTGCTGTAACATCTTTTGTGAAAATAATTCACAGGGGCCCAAATAAGCTTTTGGATTTGATAGTCCCTGTGTTGATGTTCTCAGTGAAAGATGACGAGCGCTTGCAGAGGGTGCACTTCCATGCTGAGATCTACCAACTATTTGTCACGAATATAACATATATTTGTCACGAATATAACATATAAAAATAACACTGATATTTTTCTAGAGGTAGGCTGGTAAGGATTTCATATTCTCAGGTTTTTTATTACAAAACTTAGAAATCTACTCAAAAAGGGAAAATGGAGAATTTTGGAAGAAACATGCAAGCAAAAGAAAAACAGCCTGACTTGTTCAGTGACTTGTTCAGTGACTTGTTCAGCAGCATGTGAGATGATAAGGTATTCTTGGGCTGTTGTCACACAACAAGGACAAGCTGAAAAAAGCTGCATCAGAATAATCATGGCCAGCAGGTTGAGGGAGATTATACTTCCCCTCTGCTCCACTAGGGCGAGACTCCACTTGGAATACTGCAGGTCTGGGATCCCCAGCACAAGACAGACATGGACCTGTTGGAGCAGGTCCAGGGGAGGTCCACAAAAATGGTCAGAGGGCTAGAACACCTCCTCCAGTAAGAAAGGCTTAGAGAGTTGGAGTTCTTCAATCTGTAGAACAGAAGGCTCTGGGGAGACATTTTTGTGGCCTTTCGGTACTTAAAGGGGGCTTACAAAATGGGGACAGACTTTTTATCAGTTCCTGTTGTGTCAGTTTGGTATAACAGACTTCACTCGGTCTTGTGGATGGTGAACACCAAATTTTACAAAAGAGAGAGGTTCAACTTGAACAACAAACAACTTTATCTGGTGAGAGAGATGGAGCGGGTGGTGGTCTAACGCTCAAATCAACTAAGGGGCACTTGGGGTGAGGTGGAGGCTCACAGCCTGATATTGTTTTAGTTAAGAGCAGAAATATCCTCAAAAGCATGTACTGAGCTCCCTGCTCCAAGGGCGTGGTGAACTGCTGAGTCCTCACTTCTGGTGACACAAGCAGACTTGTGAAGAGCCAATCAACACATACTAACTGACTTAGTCCCATCTTGCCAAGAGGTGCCAAAAGTTTTTTTTTTTAAAAAAAAAGTACAAAATTGGCTCCTGAAAAACCTTTTGTTGGGAAGGAAAAATTACCACCTTATCTAAGAGATTGGCAGGCCTGCATATCTTCACACCCAAGAAAGGATGCCTTTTTGGTAAGAACTGCACACCTCAGACTTTGTCAGATGTTCCTCCAGGAAAATAATTACTAACTTGAATTTCAATTGTTACTTCATATATATTTATATATGTGTACATGTTACTTCATAAACATATGTATATGTATGACCATTGTTAACCAGTTATAATCTTTTAGTGCTAACTCAGCAAGTGAATTTCCCAACAGCAATCTCAAGCTTCTTTTTATCCATCAGTTCAAATAAATTACACTAATTCTGACTGGTGGATAGCATATATCATAAACAAGTGACCAAGTCTGGGGCTAGAGATGGATCCAGCCGCACCTAGGCTTCTGTCTGATGAGAAGCTTAGAAAGCAGTCTGTCTTGAACCTCATGTCTTGACAGGAGAGCATCTCTCAGCCACCTGTCAGAGCCTTACCTATGGAATGCAATGGACAGGACAAGGGGTAACCATTTCAGGCTAAAAGAGGGATGGTTCAGATCACATAGAAGGAACAATTGTTTTTACAGCGAGAGTAGTGACACATGGGAACAGGTTGCTCAGAGAAGCTGGGGATGCCCCATCATTGGAAATGTTCAAAGTCAGGTTGGACGGGGTTTTGAGGAACCTGATCTAATTGAAGATGTCCTCTTTTTTAAAGGTGTTCTAAACATCTGGGATCCCAAAGAAAAAAGGCAGATATTCAGTCCTTCAAAGCTGAGATGCAATGGTTGGCCTCCAAGCAGAGACATGGGTCCTGAGAAGAGCTTGCTCTTGCCTTTGCCCAGTCTGTGAACTCCAGGTGCCAGCTCATGGGCCATTTAAAGCCCTGTATCTCACCAGGATGGGTGTTAGAAAGGACACCAGGCTGGACCAGGATAGGCTTCCCTGTGGTGAGTTTGGTTCCCCCTCTAGCATGGCACAGTTCTGCTGGACCATGCAGCCACTGAGGGTATTAACGTCCCATGTCTCCATCCAAGCAGGATGGCGGCCACTGCAGGGTAAAGGGGAGATCCAAGCTGCCTAGGAGAAGTCTAGAGCTGCCACATCTGCTCTCTGCTGGGCCCAGCTGGCAAGCAGGGATGAAGTGGGGCAGACAGGAGTGTCCTGGAGGGGGGTGTTCAAAAACAGTGAAGGTGGAGCTGCCCAACAGGCCTGCAGGCAGCATTTCCCCATCCTGTTTCCAGAAAGAGTGCGCTGAACTCCCTGGGGGAAACCACTTTCTGAATTAGATTCCCACCATAAAAATGTCATGAACCTCCTTAAAAGTGTACAGTTCTTGTGAGAGAAGACAAGTTTTTCTACACAAGCCTTTGTGCCCCTCTCTGGGTAGGGGATTGCCATTCTTCCCCTGTGCGTAAGTGTGTGCTGCTTCTTTCACCCAGCAAGAATCTCAGCCTGGATATATCACCCCATGTGCGCTTGCTGGTAGGCTGGCTGCTGCACAGCCACCGTGATCACTATTTTTTCTTTTCCTTTTAGCCAGTGTTAGGAACACAAACTGAGGCATATGCTGCATCTGCAGTCTTCTGTAATCCTTAAGCTGTTCTGTAGCCATAAAATCAGAGCATTTAGTGGTTTTATATCTGTATCAAGCATACCACGCTGAGCCCAACAAGGAGGCCCCTCTTGACACATTGCTCTCCAGGAGATAACAAGTGTTTTCCAGTTAAGAATTAATCTAGTGAAATACTTGGGTTTTGCTATCCCAAATGAGCTGTGCATTATGGTCAAGTCAAAATAGTTTGCTTGGGGAGGGTGGGAAGAGGGAGATGTAGAAAAGGAGAACTGCGGAACTGAATTCACATGCCTGGAAGAAACAGAAGTGTTACCTTTCCCTCCAGTGCCTCAAATTTCCCTCTAAATGCTCTAACCCTGTTTTTTTGCAGTAAACAGGGTGTTTTGCACCATCCCTGGCCATAAAGAGATCCAAACAGAGTCAAGTGTCATGCGTCAAATGAAATTAAATGTACTATGGAAGAATTTCATTCCTATAAAGCAAAGATTTAAAGATCTTAAATTTTATTTGAATTATACGTGCATGCAACTACTTGCTTCTCTCACTGTTCAATTGAAAATAACTCTAGATTTTGCACATCTCCATTATGGACCAAGTAGAAGTGAGCGAAATTGCCAGAAAGGCCTTAGATCCTCAGACATTTTCAACATATGGTTTTACAATACCAGACTCCTGGTCTGCCTCTTTGTGCAAATGCTTATGAAGTGTTTAATACATATCTAAGAGGAATAGCAGAGAGAGATGCGGTTCTTTGAGTATGACTTCATTAAGGCTTCTATAAATGTTTAACTCAAAGGAAATCTCATCGAACAAGGTTGCATTCAAGCAGCATGCTAGGCACCCTTCTGCATGTGAGATAAATGAGGAAGGAGATAACAGGAAAAAACAAACAAACAAAAAATTCTAGTACAAACACAGAGCTGCTGAGATCAGGATAAAAGCATTAAGAAGGCATTTTTATGATTCATTTTTTTAACTTCTTACTAGAGCTTTCAGAAAACGTGTCCCTCTCTTGCTGATTAAGTTGTGTTCAAAAGGAAAGAGGATTTGGTCTGTTCTTTGCAAAATACACTGAAAATGTTAGTCAAGTGTCCCCTCAGTAAGGCTGGACACAGACTGTGTGCAGCAGGCACCACACAGATGAGAGCAATGCTGCCCTTGTTCTAGAAGCATGAAAATTTGTAGAAGATTTCAGTGTTAGCCTTCCCTGCTCCAATGAATACAAGTGAGTGTCTTTAATTTTCAAACTGGAGTTATAAAAGCTAAACAACCAAGTTGTGGAAAAAGTAAATAACTTTAGAATATTATTGACATGCAATCAAAACCCTAAGTGAACTTCAGGAGTAAATGTTCTGCCATCCCCTTTAGAAATAGCACAAAATGTTCCTTTTCACTGAAATGAAGGGTTATGATCATTGCAGGTGCTACCTATTCCTTTGTGTTGTGCCTTTCTTGAAATACACCTTTCTAACCTAACCTTGAAGCTCTGGAGACAAGGCAGCAGGAGACCAGGGTTGAGTATACTTCTAAATATACACACACTAACATGCTAGGACTGTACTGGCTGAAAATGTTATTTTTCCATGAGAAACACAGAGGGAGAAAAGATTGCTTTTCAAATAGATTTTTTTTCTCCTCTGAGATCATTCTAACAAATTGGTTTCAGTTTGAGTGGAAAAAAACATCTGCCCTTCATTCCAGTTGATTTTAATTCCCCCATCACCTGCCACTATGAAAGTGGCAGATAGGGAGGGACTGGTTAGAAAAGGGAAGCAGAGGGCAAGGAAAACACTGATTTTATCCAATACTACAATTGTTTCCCTAACCCTGTGTGTGTGTGTATGGATGGTTGGTTTGGAAGGCATACCAGAGGGAAGATAAATCAATAAAAGCTGTTCCAAGAGTTTGAAATACAACATTCATAAAGTACTGATACAAAGCAGGTCTGTCTATACATTTTTTCACCAACCAAAATTCAGAGGAAATTTTTATGAGCATTCTTTCAACTTACAACAAAAATTATTTTAAAATAATTCTTTATAGTTCTAGATATGACTTTCGAAAGTGACCAATGATTGTGATTGGGGAAATATTTTGATGCACCTTCAGGGTGACAGTTAAGGAATGATGAATTCCCATACTGTAAAGATCCAGATTTTTATTGCTGCCACAAGGCAGATAATTTGATGACTAGTCTTTCTACAGGGCAGGAAAACAAATGCAGTCAATATAACCTTGGAATGTACTTCCTTTAACATCTGTCAAATGCCAATTAAAATGTTTTCCTTAATGCGGTAATACATCTTTTGTCATGTAAACTGTATTAAGTCTACTTCTGATTAATTTAATTAAATATGTTTGTTAACTAGAAATCTGAGTCGTTGCAGCCGAGAAAAACATTATTTGATGACCTCTCCTTTGAGACAATGTGCATTTTTCCATTGGCAAAAGATGTTGTAAACCAGCAAGAAAAAAAGTATATGTCTAAAAGCCAAAGAAATGGATGATGTCATAATTCCCTTTAATAAATCTGGACAAAAGGCCAGTTCCCCAACTGCCTCAGGTCTTTACTTTGGCTCACCTCTGCATGACACAAGAGGCAACCCTACCACAGTCAGAATAACTTCCCTAAACCAGAGCAAATTAAGAAGGCAGGGATGTGAAGATGATCCCACCTCTCAGGGCATTAACGCCAGGCAGTGCAGGAGAGGATTTGTATCCTGCTCATGTCTGGCCAGCAAAAAAAACCCTCTGAAGGGAACATAAAGACCCAGCACTGAGCTTTCCTTTGCCCACCAGGTGTTACCCTGGTGATACACTGGTGCTCCGTAAAGATGCATGAGGTGTAGTTGCCTGATGTGGCCCTGAGCAAGAAAGCTGCAGGAGGGTAAGGATTAGTACCCAAACCCCAGAGAGGCAGGGCACCAAGTTGTCCGACTTTCCCTTGCCCTCCTGTCCCCAGGCACAGTGTTCCCGTACTGTACTACCTGGACTTTCTGTTTCTGTTGCTCTTGGCACTTATAGCTCTTAGCTGATCACCTGCATGCTGAGCATTTCTTCAAGCCAGTCAAGGATGAGGGAGAAAGCAGATAAGATAAGAGAAAAAAAGGAAGAAAAGTATGCTTCAGAGATACTACTGTATATGCTAAGGAAGCATCCTAAATCAGACAAAAGAATGTACAACATAAATTGCTCTTGTCATCCAATGCACCGCTCACTGCCTCAAGGAGCCGACTTGCTTTTGTTTTGCTCCCGTTGTACAGAAAATATGGTGTTCACTACGCCAAACTTAATTCGGGAGAACTTGGGCTAACTCTTGTTTTCAAAAATACTCCTCCAATATTATTTATTGAAGTTGAAATATCACTCTTAACTTCTGAGGAGAAATGGCTGAAGAATGAGCATTTAAAAAGGGGATGTTTTAAGGCTGCCTTAGCAAAGAAAAGAAGTGTTTCAGAGAAAGGAATTCTGGGCTTGTTTTCATGAAAGGTTCTTTAAATGTATGGTAGATGGGTAATACTACAGATACTTGTTGTAAGAAGATCTTGCGTGTCTCATCAGTTGGTTTAATTCAAATCAAATGTAGTGTTTCATTTTCTTCTGTTTATCCCAGCTGAAGACCACGTCTCTTGACCTTGCTAAGTGGATATGAATATATGTCTGCACAGCAGCAACACTTTAGATTTTGTTTTGAAAGCAGAAGTTAGAAGTTACATAAACATCAGCAGCCTATTAAGGCTTGTTGATAAAAAAAATTAATCGGATACTAAAATAAAAGATGAATCCTTGAGGCACCTGATTATACACAGAAAACTAACATCCTGTGATTCAATTCCTTTGACTTTCAAATATGCCACCGGTAAAAAGCATATCCAAGTTTTATATACTTTCATTGACTCTGCTCCTCGTGGTGTTCTGACTATAACACTGTATGTGAATTCTTCTAAATATTTTATCTCCCCCATTTAAAATTTAGTCCTGGGTTTGGATGCATATAGGTTGAAATACATTTACATTATGATACAGAAAACAGCTGTGGTAATGGATCTAATATAGCGTCTAAGATAAACTGCATAGACAAGTGAGAAAGAGCATAGTAGATGAAGGGTTAAGTAATGATGTGAGCAGAAACTGAACTTGAAATTGGAGCTGTTATAAATTGAGAAAACAACATTGCTCTAAGGTGTTTTATGACTTGAAAAGCAATTCATTCTTTACATAACACTACCATTAGTTACCTATGTAGGTTGTATTGAAGTAAAGCCAAGAGTTAACTGAACCTTACATTTTATAGGTGCACATTTAATTAAATTGTATGTTTTATCTGTAGTAATAAAATACAAGACTCATCTGAGTTAACACACAGGTCTGAAACATCTCCAGCATCTCTATTCAGGGCTCTTTGATATATGAGCCATAACACCCATTGGGGGAAAGTGCTAATCTCCTAACCTTTTCATGGGCAGCTAGCAAGCTATCCTACTCATGCTGATGCTGTAACAAGCAAGTAAATAAAATGGCTTCCTGTTCTGGAATGAAATGAACCTACAAACTCAAAAGAAAATCCCCCTTATCATCACAGAGCATTCAGCTTTGCATATGATTTAAATCTAAAAGCACCAACATAGGAGAGTACCATAAAAATGTATTCAAGCCCTGATGAAGGACAAGGAACTACGTCCTGTTGACACTGGAGGACAGAGGAAGACACTTTTATGTAGGGAAACATTACATGAGAAACCCTTATTTAACCATCTGCAGTGTTCTTGCACTGTTTTGTTTCTAGCTTTTGTTGACAGTGAATGATCTTTCATATTCGCCACTATTACAACGGGCTTATAAACACTTTATTTCATGTATAACACAGGAAAAAGCCTGATTCAGTATGTCCCGCTGTGCCATTTTTGTCTACAGAGGAACTGAACTTGCTTGATGTGTACTTCTAGACTATGATTTTCCAAACTGAATTTCCAAAACTTTAGAAGGAAAATTGATGACTTAATCTGTCGCTGCTGTCTTACTGTAGTGCAGGCACTTGTCCCTTACTCTTTTTGAAAATTAAAAAGGCTTCAAGCCAGTTCCCACTCAAACCAGCCCAGAGTCCCCCTCCAGGCAGTTGCTAATGAGGTTGTCTCCGGTTGGCACATACTGCTAGGATGCACCAAGTACACCTGAATGTCTCAGTTTTAAGAATGCACAGGAGTTTGGCCTGTTTTTGCTTGTGAGTAAATCAGTCAGGATTTATAAATGGATTCAGATCACTGTCAGTCCATCCTGGTAAATGATTCTAGATGATGCATCTCTAGGGCTCTGGCAAAAGAAACTGTATGGAACTTCTAAGGTAGAATTGGATATGATTGAAAGTTATTTATGTTTGACTTAGCCAAACTTGTATGAATAACGAATGATTTGTACAAAACAGACCAAGAAACATTTCTGCTGATGTTTGGCATGAAGTTTCTTCACAGTACTTTAGTGTCCATGAAAACTCAGAACAATTTTCATGTCCATTTCTGTTGTTGAGGTTCAAGATTATTTACAGGGACAAGTAATCTGAAAACAATTTATCTCATTTTCTTTCTTTTCAGTGTTTGCTGTATTTTGGATGTTCTCTGACTGAGCTAGAAGAGAAAGAAGGAAATAATTTTTTTTTTGGTTTATTGCTATTCTACAATGAATTCTCCAATTATGATGGATTTGCAGTGGATTCTCAGCACTCATATAACTGCTGAGCACTCCAGAATCCAATGGAGGCAACAAAAACCTCTGCAGAAAGGAACTGGTACTTGTACTCTGGATATCATCCTTGATTAGTAATGGTAATGATTTGAATTCATTGAAGGGCAGAAACCATCTATCATATACATAAACAATCCATTCTTCTCTAAAACATTGCTTGATAGTATGAGATAGGGTGTTAAAGATTCTGTGTTTAGGAAAGCTTAGACAAGTCTCTCAAGTAGAAGTGTGGTTTTGTACCTCAAATCTAAGTTGCTGTTGCCTAACAATGTTTGCTGCCTAGGTATGCAAAATTGGATGACACTACTCCTTTGATTATAATATGCAGTATAAACGCAGCCTTTTGATAATTCTTTCTACATTTATTAGCTTTGTGAATTCTTAGATAAACAAAATCGTAAGATGACTCTTGAACAACTACCTTTTATTAGCAAGCAATAATTCTCACAATCATTCCCAAGAGAAACAGTATTACACTGGTAAAAAAAAATCATGATTCTTTTATATTAAAGTTTAGTCCTTGGCTGTAAATTCTTTCTGAACAAAGATAGCATTCTTTCATCTCTCTGTAAGAGCACTCAGGCTCTGAATTTGAGACTTTGGGTGTTGCAGTAATGTGTGCCTGTAATAATGGCATTGTATACAAATTTAACAGGCAAATTTACATCTAGGATTGGTTTTTTTTTCTGTTTAGTTTACACCCCAAAAGAAGAGAGGAAGTGAGGATTATTTGAAGAAGAAATATTTTGTTATTATGCCTGACCAGCCTGCTTGTGCTTTATGATGAGATGACTGGCTGTGTCATGAAAGGGAGAGCAGCGAGTGTTGTATACCTTGACTTTAGCAGGCTTTTAACATCATTTCCTGCAGTATTCTTGCTGCCAAATTGATGAGATCTGGACTGGTTAAGTGGACAATAAGGTGGGTGGAAATTTGGCTGGTCTGCTGGGTTCAAAGGGTGGTGATCAGCAGTACAAAGTCCAGCTGGCAGCTGATTACTAGAGGCATGCCTCAGGGATCAGTACCACAGCCAAGACTGTTAATGGCTTTATTTACAGTGTGGACAATTCAGCTGAGTGTGTGCTCAGAATGTCCCTCCCAGCATAAATTATTTTATCATTATCTTCATTTGGAGAGCCACAAATAGGTAGGGTTGAACACAAGTAGATGTAAGGCACAGTGAATGTGCTAGCTCTCCTTGCTTGTAAGGATCCCTTGTTTCAGAATAGTGCTTGGCACCATGTAAAAATGGATTCAACAACACACTGACTTCATTTTTACCATACAACAAAGGAAGTGGCCTAGGACTAGGCTGGAAAAATCTGTCCTAAATTGATATCACTTCTGTCAGCTGGGTTACTACTTCTGGGACTGCTTCCTACATGTAAAAAGAATCAGAAAATAATGGTATTTTCTCATTAATCTGAAGAGGTAAGAGCAGACAAAGTATTGATTCAGATGCTATTTTCCTGTGGTTCAACACTGCACCCAGAGCTTTGTTTACTCTTTCACTGGCCAAGGCATGTATCTTTAGGACCTGCCCCAAAACCTACCTCTGACCTAAGCTCTCAGGACAAAGGTGGTATAAATACCACTGTTGTGGATATTTGTATGAGAAAAAAATACTGCCCTGGGGTATAGAAGAAGATTAGTATTTGCCTGGAGAAGAAAAACTTGTAATGTCCAGGAGAGAGGGGGTAGCCGGTTTAAGTTTTCAGTGGCTGAGATTTGAAACTTTTTATAGGTGTCTTTTGTAGGCAGGCCTCTGTACCAAAAAAAGCTGTGTTTTATCCAGTAAGCAATATATGGTTTGAGGGGCGGAAAAAAATCCCTTGGCATTTTATTCATTGGTTAGTTATCTCTAGACATCTATTCCCACCTGCTGTTGTATAAAGTACAGATTAAAAGCACTTCAAATAGACCACAAGACATGCATCTTCCTATTTTGCTGTTCCTGTCTTCTGTTTTGAGTGTGCCTGATGTACATGATATGAGTCATCCTTGTCACTTTTACATTTCCTGACTACCAGCAGTTTGGTATGAGATTTTTTTTTCTCTCAGCTGACATTTTCTTTGGGAATAAGGGGCAGGGAAATATTTAAAAGTTTGGTGTTTAAACAGTTGCCAAAATTATGTAGGATCTTCTCTCCTCGATGAAATCTGAAAAGGCACAGATTTCATACTCTTCCTCCTGGGGCTCTTCCATCTTGACCTGAAAAGAAAGCCTTAAGTAGTAAGAGGGATTTTCATTTTCCATGCCATCCAGATTTCTCCATCCCACCTTTTCTCATCTTTGCTTTTCCAGGTTTTATTGCTGCTGTTTCTGTTTTTCAATTCTTTACTCATTTCTTCCTCTCACCTATTTTGCCCCCCTCATGTACATTTCCCCCATATGCATTCTATGCTCCATCTCAATTTCTTAACTTCTTTCTGATTTCAGCCTTCTACCCACTCCTAATTATTTTCTATCTTTCTTGGGAGCAAAGATCTAAATTATATGCCAAGAGAAAGCAAACACATTGTAGAACTGTATTGTCCTTGATGGCAGGTAGAAAAGAACAATAGGCAGGTGCTCTTCACTTTCAGTGGGAATATATTTTCCCCTAGAAATCTTCTATATTTTTGGTTAAATTTTTGGATGAAGGTAAGAAAAAGTGAACAAATATAATCTACAATATAAAAAAACTACCGCTAATAAAAAATTTCTACTACCCCAAATAAACAAATCCACAGGGTCAAAACCTTGACCTCTTGTTCAGGTTTTCATGCTCAATTTCAAGTACGGCTGCTACTGAGATGAGAGTGGAACACAGCAACCACTACAAAGAACAGATGCAATTCATGTTTAAAACAGTGCAAGTCTGTCATATTTGTAAATCCTTATGAAATTTTATATACTATATATAAAAATATGTACATACATGTATAATATACACATATATATAATATATTCATAAAATATATACAGTTTATCACTCCATACTCAGTCATTTTGTTTCATTTCCAAAGTCACAGCCCACAACAAATATGATTATCACTTGTGTGATGTCAGAAAGAGAGAGCACTAAGCACACTTTGCATCCACCCAAAGAAAATTACATCAGAAGAAGCATTAGTTTGCCACATCTGATAATGTTCAATTCTTCTATGAGCTAATTAAGTGATGCATAGTGTCATTTCAGAGCAATGCTTCATTCTGTAAAAAGTACTTGAATTATTATTTCCTTCTTCATTCCTGTTTTAACAAACATACATTTTTTAAAATAGCAAGATTGGAGGTTTCTTTTTATCTTTAAGCCATGATTTATATTCTCAGATTGGGGTGGGTTTTTTGAGTAATTTCTTTTTGTAGAGGCAGAAAATCAATAATCACCTTCAAAAAGAATGCATGTCAGAACCTGAAAGAGTAAAATGCATCTTGTTCACTCATACACCTCAGATAGACTCCACAATTCTACTACTGTCTCTTGAAACCTAAAAAAAAAAAAAATTAAAAAAAGCAAGAGGAAGAAAAGAAAGATATCCAGAGAGTTTTGCTCTGAGTATTGGACTTCTGATGTACTTTGAAGTCAGCGATTCATTAAGTGTGCCATTCTGGTAGTGGAACAACCTATAAAACATTTACATTCTCTCGAAGTATTTATCACGTACTGACAAGAACAACGAAACATTCTCATTTTCAGAATGCCCCAAAAGATCAGTTTCCAATTCCACACTCAACCACAGCAAAGTTTCATGATACAGATGGTGCTGCCTCAAATACGGACTTGCCAACTAGACAAAGATCTGTGACTGGACTGGATAAAGGACCTTCCACCCACAACTTCCATTTTCCAGGAAAAGCACTTCAGGTTTTCAGCGGGACTTTTCAGATGCTAAACACTTTTCAAGATCATTTCAGTCATGCTGCTGATCTAAATAAATCAAATAGCTGGGTAAGCTGTGCAACTTACATCACTTTTATACTTTTTCCTTATACAAATTTTAAAAATGTAAGCCAGGTCGAGACATGGGGACCTTTTACTAACTGTACTTGTACAGGTTCAGAGAAGGGGGATTTAACTGCCTCTTCTCCAACATGCAGTTTTACTGAGCCCAGCAAAGCTCTTCGTATCTTTGGTCAGAGATAGACACCTACTTGTCAGCAGTTGTTGGGTTTTTTCAGTGGGTTTATTCAAGTGCTTGGAGTTGTGCACTTCCTTAAATGCTTTCCTGAATCAAAACTCTGAGATGACATTCTTTTGGTTGACTCAATCATTTCCTAGTTGGCTGAATTTCTCACAAAAATGATTTGGTTTCGTCTCTGATGTCTCAGCGAGCACTCAGATATCTCTCCACAAATCTTGGGATACAAATGCCAAAAGTGGCAAAATAAAGGTTTTCCATAGCACTTTAGACTAGCATTTTCACTTTTATTGACAAAATTTTATTCAATTTCATTTGTCCATTTTAATTTATTTTTATATGCACAACTTTCAGCACCACAGCAAAATATTATTTACAATGTTAGATCCAACAAACTATAGGTGGGAATATTTAGAAAGCAGGAGTACTTTTCAAAGCACTAATCCTAATAGATTTATTAGTCATAAAATATATTCATTCTTCTTAGCTTCTTTTTTTTTCTTTCTCTTAGTTTCTGTTATTAAGCTCAACACAGCACTTGCTTCAGTGTGAACTCCATCTACCCTAAAGAAAAAAATCTGATTGCTCTAAATCATAATATCGCACTAACAGCAAGAGATAATATCTTCAGTTTGTTATGCCTGCAAGAATGTCTGGGCTAACAGGACTGCCAAGGCTTATAAAACTCTTGCGTCATTACCAATTTATTGGCATGAATCTATCATATCTTCCTTTCATGTCTACTGGCCCATATGAACATTAACTTCCTTTCATTTTAACTCTATCTGTATGCCGGGGCATTTTTTAGTAGGGGATATTTTTAGTTTGTTGTGTCTATTTCTTTTTTGTCTTTGAAGGAAATTGATGTGTGACATTGTCTTCCAACTTGGTCTTCTGAGAAAGGGAGGGCCTGCTCAGGTTGATAAGCTCTTTTCTTTTTGAATATTGAGAGTATTGTGAACTTGAGCCTGAAAAGATATACTCCAATATTTTCTTACTTGAAAAATAATCTTTAAATGTTCTTATTTCAGTCTTTTTTTTTCTTAAAAGGCATTGAATCTCCTGCTGTGATGAGATCCAACTCTTCATAGCACAAAATGTAATCAGCCCCTTTCCATTATTATATTGTGTGATGGTATGACTTCATTCCTAACACTATTTACTTCAATTGAACATTTTGGCACATTTGTGTGCATGAGACTAGAGGAGGACAACTTCTATTAAATCACATCCTGGAACAATGACAAATTGAGTTGTAGATCTAGCTATGCAGAAGTTTTCAGCTCTGTTCATGCTTACCCCACGTTACAGAAGACATTAGGAAAGTACACCCAGCAAAAGACTGAAAACCACTCCACAATACAGCCAGAAATGACATACATAGATAAACAATTTGATTTGTGATAAAGAGGTTTACGTAACACTGCTACTCAGACAACAGAGGTCAGTAAATGAGTCTACTTGTAGTGATTCCAGTGACAATAATGAGAGGCAACAAACAATTCTTTAGTGAAAGATGCCTTTTTCTTCTACTCTGTTGTGCTCATATACTGTTTTCCCTAGGATAAGTGACAAACACAAAATGTGATTCTTTCTGCAGGCTGCAAACTGCAGGCACTCCTGGGGTTTTAGGAGTGATTGGTGTGTGTGAATAATGCATTACAGGTTCCTACACAGGAATGAAGACAAGTTGAAGTAATTCTCCTAGCACTTGGAATAAAGTCTTATGAATGTCTGAGGAATGTCTGTTAACAAATTCAGAGCAGCCTCTGAGACCTGCCTCCTGCCCCAAACCACGGTTATTCACATGGCAGAAAGCTGCTGAGAATGAAATACAAGGGGCACTGGGGTAACTTTTAAGATATATTGGGTTGAGGGAGAAGTTCTAGAACTTGGGAAAACATTATGTGGAAAGTCAGAGTGACTAAAACCTTCACCAATGTTCGTATTTCACCCTTGCCCTTTCTTCTGCATCTTTCTGTTTGGGTTGTCTGTACTTGATATAACAGCTTTGACTAGGATAGCTTCAACTTGAATTAAAGCAAATATAGAGTGATCACAGATCAGAAATTTTCCATGTGAAGCATGAGATGTGAGGGTATCAGTACTTTGGTGGTAGACATCAGTTATTAGCATTAACCTGAAAACATTATTCATTCACTATGTCATTTAAAAAACAAAGCAAAAAAAAAATGACAAAACTAATTCCATTCTGCAGACCTTGATTTTGAAATGAGCTTCACTGGTTTTCTCAGATCATAAATACAACCCAATATGCTCAAAATGTGGGATCATCAAGCTCTGAGTGACATGGGAAGATAAGCTTATCTCATATTTATACTAGTTCCTCATTTCTTGACTTCCTAATTTTTTTTGAAAGACCTGTTCAAAGAAAAGAGTAAAAAGAAACCCAAAAGATAATACTGGAGGTTCCACCTGGTTTCGCAACTCAGTAAAGGATGTATTTAAATTTCAGTTGGATAATATAACAAAGTACACCAAAGATTTCAAACCTCTGACAAGAAGAAACTCTTAAAACATGCCAGAACTCAATGACTTTGAATGATCTCACGTTTAAATGCATACTTGCATACTCATGAAGTCAGAGATTACACAGGGCAGAAAACAACCCCAAATGTAATCAGATAATGTCTTACCAAAGTTGGAACATTTGCATTCCATACAGAAACAGAGAAATAACAACTTTCAAAGTAGATAATTGTTGATCTGTAACAAACAAAGAAATAGCTGTAAAAGCAATGGACAATTAGAACTACTATCCTACTTCGCATGGAGCAGAGACTCAATTTGACTTCCCATGCCTTGAATGTCACTGAGTAGCTTTGACTTTTTTTCTTTCAACATTGAGATCCAATGAAAATTTAAAGGTAGATGCTTACTTTGTGGTCTTCTCTCTTGCTCATTTGCAAAAGATGAACTTCAACAGGCATTTCCTGTTATAAAAAACCCAAAACAAAACAAAACCACAAACCAAAACCACAAACAAAAAAAAAAAAGCCTCAACAAAGCAATACTTAAATATAAACTTGTGATGAAGAAAAAAAGGAAAGTATAAAGAAAATAAATAGAGAAGTTGTTATTTCCTCTATTGCCTAAAACATTTTAAGCTTAAGGATCACAAATCAAGAGACTGTGACTGTACTTGGCTTCTGTGATTTAGGTCTTACTGAGAGTATTTTACAAGGCCATCTTTCACTGACTTTGGAGTCTTTGGTTTAGAGTTTACTGCTTTGACTTCTTGTAATTTGAAAGCAAGAGAAAATAGAGTGGGTTTCTGAGCTGCAGGAATCTGTCTTACTCCCTAGACAAGAGGGAGATAAAGAACTATCTTCCTTGGACACAGCTTCTTACTACTTCCCAAGAGCAGTGTTGCACAGGTACTCTTTCCTGCACAGCATCACTTCTCAGGACTCAGCGTTCAAGAACTAAAACCTAAATTTACAGCTGATAAAGATCCTACCAATACCTATCAGCTTATTTGCTTGCCCACTAGATCTCTTATCCATAGTGCTACACAATGGGACAAGAATCCAAGATGAACTTTCCAACAGTAAAGCTCTCTGGAAGTGCAGTGAGATCAAAAAGACCTAAAGGAACCAAATTTTAGAGGATCTAAAATACCAAAAAGCAGTATTACCCTGTCTTACCATGAACTTTGTTAGCTTCTGCAGTAGTCAGGCACTGAGCCAACAAAGTGCTCATATAGGTGTTTAACTTCAAGCACATGAGCATCCTCACCACAGTCAATAGGATTATTCATATGTTAAATATTGACTACAATAAATGTTGTGCTGACTCAGAGCCAACAAACATTTGTTTGTTATGAAGGTCTATTCCTTTAAAGAAATAAACTGCATTTAGCAACAAAAGAAAAGGGTCGCTTTGGGAAAAAGGGGAGTCGAGTTTCTTTTAGTGGGGAATGACTATCTAAGACTAACTTAACCATGGCTCTGTTGGAGTCCCCAGCTCCCCACTGGAACCATGAAATGCTACTACTAAAAAGTCACTAGTGTCTAATGACCTCAGAAATCCTAGGGCTGTATCACCTAGGGGAATGGAGCCATTTTCATAGAATCATAGGATCATAGAATCATAGAATAGTTTGGATTGGAAGGGACCTTAAAGATCATCCACTTCCAATGCCCCTGCCATGGGCAGGGACATCCCACTAGATCAGGCTGCCCAAGGCCCCATCCAGCCTGGCCTTGAACGCCCCCAGGGATGGGGCAGCCACTGCTTCCCTGGGCAACCTGTGCCAGTGTCTCACCACTTTCATAGTGAAGAAATTCTTCCTTATGTCTAGTCTAAATCTGCCCCTTTCCAGTTTATACTCGCTCCCCCTCATCCTGTCACCACAAGCCTTTATGAATAATCCCTCTCCGGCTTTCTTGTAGGCCCCCCTTCATGTACTGGAAGGTCACTATAGGAGTAGAATCAACTCCCTCAGACCACTGGCCGCATTTCTTTTTATGCAGCCCAGGACATGGTTGGCCTTCCGGACTGTGAACGCACATTGTTGGACTATGTCTAGCTTTTCATCCAACACTTCTAGGCTGCTCTCATTCTCTTTATTTCCCTGCCTGCATTGACACAGGGGATTGTCTTGACCCCTGTGAAGGACCTTACACCTGGCCCTGTTGAACCTTGTGAGGTTCACCTGGGCCCACTTCTCAAGATTATCCAGGTCTCCCTGGATGGCATCTTGTCACTCGGGCATGTCAACTGCACCACTCAGGTTGGTATCTCCTGCAAACTTGCTGCGGGTGTGTTCAATCCCACTGCCTGTGTCACTGATGAAGATACTAAACAGCATTGGTCACAATACTGGTCCCTGAGGGACACCACTTGTCACCAGTCTCCATTGGGATGTCAAGCCATTGACCACTACGCTCTGGATGCAGCCATCTAACCAATTTCTGATCCACCAAATAGTCCACACATCAAATTCATACCTCTCTAATTTAGGGAGAAAGATTTTGTGGAGGTCCATGTCAAAGGCCTTACAGAGGTCCAGATGACATCTTTAGCTCTTCCCTTGTCCACTGATGTAATCACTCCACCATAGAAAGCTACCAGGCTCAGTGATTTCAGAGTAATTTTACACAGTTTCCAAAATGACTTTAAATGAAAGTAAGTCAACTTCAAACAAAAGACTTCTGAAAATGGGACTAAGCAAGCTTTAACTAGATATTAGCTTTTATATCTTGATCTGATTCCCTCTATGATTATGTAGTGTAGTAGTTCATAATAAACTGAACTGAGAGTCAGCTCCTGAGGAGGTTGTTCTTTTGTGTATACACAGATAGGCTTTCATGCACAGGAGTCAGAATCTATTCTCTATACTGTACTGTGTTGATATTTTGAAAAAATCAGATGGTTCTTCAAATGTCTAACATGACATTGATCCTCTTTGACTCTGCGTATTTCCATGCTATTATAAAAGCAGTCCCATCACTTTCAACACTTCACCAGTAGCTCATTAAAAAAAATGCGAAGAATAATGTCAGTATCTCTCTTATAATGAATATTTTGATGTTCACACATCTACTGATGGGTGTCTGAAAGATCACGCTGAGTGAGCTGCACAGGTGCTGAATGCCCGGGATTCAGCCCCAGACAGAAGGCAGAGAAGGGGCAGCCCTGCAGCCCTCAGGACCCACTGAGGTGGAGGGCACAGTGTGTACAAGCCCTCCGCATCCAATGTGAGCAGGTTATGATGCTGGATCTGTGTGGCAACAGCTGACAAGAGAAGACTTGCTTTAGCTTGCCAATATGCAAAGTCTAGCTTTATAATCTTCTTCAATGGAACTTGTGTTGTCTGTACCAGTGAGCATCTTTTAAAAAACCTGCTATTAGGAAAGGAAATTTAACCTAATCTCCTACTCTCAGTATGGTTTTGTGTTACTCTTATATGTCAAGGAGAGATATGTACATTTTTTTGTGTAAAGGAATAAGGTAGATGTATGCCAAATCAACTTGAACAAATATTTTAAAATCCTTTCACTAAGAGAAATTGCAGGGTGATTACAAAACACAGAGTTCTAAGGATGGCATTATTCTTGTATACAGAACAGTCTGCAGTTCTTCATTGCAATTCCCCACCCCCACCCATTCTCCAGCACAAAATCATCCATTACAAAGCTCCTGCAGTCACTGATTTATGTACTTGTGATCAAACTTCCCTGCTTCTCATACTGTGAGCATTTTATAAAAGATGGTTGCAATTCCTAGATGGACTGAACGTGTCTGTTCCTGTGCTGTTGTGTAGCTGCTTTATTATGCTCCTGGCCTTTCATCAGTGAATTCAGTCTTACTATGAGACTCTACAGAAATTAATTTCTTGGAAGAGTTCATTTATATTTTGATGATCATCTAATCTGCATAGCTGCACTGTGTAATATGTTTTGTGATAACAGCCCCTGATATTAAAATCCTGATAGCTACCCCACACTCAATTTTTGAGGCCATGTGAGATGATACTGGTCCTCTTCCCAGAACAGTATCAACTGCCGCACCAAGCTATCTGATCTGTACTTTTTCATGAATGCATATTAGCCTAGACACATTATTTTGAGCACCAGCTAATATATAAGCAAATGCCACACACTACACAGTTGTATGTGAATTTCTGAGGACACTGAGTCAGCTTGCCTGGTAAATGTGAATTACAGCTGCGGGAAGGGTCCATTCCAGGACTCTGCAATATTTTGAAGCTTCCTCCTCTTCCCCCTTCATGCATTTTATTCTGCAACATATATTTACTTCTAGATGATAACCCTTATCATCAGCAATCTCTACAGCATGCAAAAACACAGGAAGCAAACAAGAAACAGTACTTTTAATTAAATCAAATGTATTTCCTTCATGTTCGGTTTTACCACTTGGCTTGAACAACACATCTTGAAGAAAATAGGGATGAAGGGGGATTTCTGTTTTCTTTACACATTGTTTCCTCTTTAATAACAACCTCACACATATAGGCACTGACCCTGTGGGTTGGGTTTGCATGGCAAGGCTTCAGTAAGGGCAGAGCTACAGGGGTGGCTTCTGTGAGAAGCTGCTAGATGCTTCCCTCATGTCTGATAGAGCCAATGCCAGACAGCTTCAAGACCGATCCATTACTGGCCAAGGCAGAGCCAGCCAGTGACAGTGGCAGCACCTCTGTGATAACATATTTAAGAAGGAGGTAAAAAAACCTGTGCAACAGGAACTGCAGCCAGGAATGAGGAGGATGTGTGAGAGAAACTGCTCAGCAGACATCAAGATCAGTGAAGAAGGAGGGGAAGAAGGTGTTTCAGGTGCCGGAACAGATTCCTCTGCAGCCAGTGGTGAAGACCATGATGAGACAGGTTGTCCCTCTGTGGCCCATGTGGGTTAATGATGGAGCAGAGATTGACCTGCAGCCCATAGAATACCCCGTGCCAGAGCAGGTGGATGGGCCCAAAGGAGGCTATGACCCTCTGGGAAGCCCACACTGGAGCAGGCACCTGGCACGGCCTATGACCCCATGGTGAGAGGAGCTTATGCTGGAGCAGGTTTGCTGGCAGGACTTGTGACTCCATGGAGGATTCATCCTGGAGCAGTTTGTTCCTGAAGTACAAAAGGATCCATGGTGGAGCAGGTGGTGAAGAACTGCAGCACATGGAAAGGACTCATGTTGGAAAAGTTCAGCAAGGCTCATCTCCCATGGGAAGGACCCCACAGTGGAGCACAGAAAGAGTGTGAGGAGTCCTCCCTGTGAGGAGGAAATAAGCAGCAGAAACTACATGTGATGAACTGCAACCTCCGTTCCTCATCCTCCTGCACTGCCCCAGGGAAGGAGGTAGAGAATTCAGGAATGAAGTTAATCCTAGGAAGAGGGGTGGCTTTGGATGAAGGTTTTTCCAAGATTTGGTTTTACTGCTTATTACTCTACTCTGATTTCATTGATAAAAGTTAAACTATTTTTCCCCATGCCAAGTCTGTTTTGCCCATAACAGTAATTGGTGAGTGATCTCCCTGTCCTTACGTCGACCCCTGAGCCTTAAATTACATTTTCTCTTCCTTGTTCAGCTGAGGAGAGGAGTGATGGAGCAGCTCTCGTGGGCATGTGATATCCAACCGGGGTCAACCCACCACAACAGGCTACTCCATGACACTCTTTCACAGTTTCCTAATATGAATTTACAAATGGAAAGCTAAGAGAGTTACAGATGCATGCTTTAGCTTCTCCCTCCTACTCCTCCCACCACAAAAGCTGCTCCAGAGTGGCACTGGGAGTGTAAACATACCAACGCTGTGGAGGGTGATGGCAATTGTCAGAGTGAAAGCTCCAGTCTCTTACAAAGAGAGCATCTGGGGCTAAGGTAGTGTCACTATTGTTTATAGCTCGCATTTCTATTCCTCCAGTGGGAGCCACAGGCTTATAGGTAATGCTTTTAGTCTTTCAAATGCCTGTATAAGGAGTGAAGAGACAGAAATCTATGGCACCTACACACTTGGCTGCTGCTGAAATCACTGCACCCATGTAACAATTTCTTGGATTGGGTGCATTTTGTTCAGTGAAGTGCAGGCTTACGGCTCAGGAGACTTCCCTGTTACTTCCTGAATATTGCTAGAGTTGTGTTCCAGCTGAATTTTCTATTTTATCAAGTAAAGTCCTCAGACTTCACTTCCACTGAACAGTCTCTGTTGACTGCTTTAGATTTTCACAGCTTTCAAAAAAGCTACTATATTTTTTTCTCGTGGGAGAGTTGAAGGAAGGCTAAATTATGGGGTGGGTTAAGCCTCCTATAAACAAGTTGAGTATGCTAAAAATGCTAGTTTCTTAACAAACAGCTGTTTTGTATTAAGTGGTGTCTGCTACCGTTCTTAAACTTATTAATTTTAATTTCACTATTTCAAACTAGTTGGGACTTTCAAAATGCAGTTGAGTATAATATTTCTATCAATAAGTGGTAGGATAGTTCTTTGAGCTCCCCAAACCTAAAATACCTGCTGTGTTGGCAATTAAGACAGTATGCTGAAAGAGTCAAAATAATCATGTATTTTCTTATTCTGTACAAAAGTTTTCAGTTAACTGAACTCAGAATTAAGATACATTTTATGTGTATATATATGCGCACACACACCATCTGCTAAATTTCCTGTTTCTGTTTTTTATTTCAGTTCCAAGATTGTTTGAAAAAAGCACCATGTCTAACTTTGTACAAACCATTCCTTTTGACCAGCTAGTGACCACTTTTTTTACCTGGGGTTCTAATCAGACACCGGTGAAAGGCTGGTGAGACGTGTAAAAGTGGAAGCCAATTAAAAAATGCCAAGATTTTTGTTCAATAATTTCACTACCTCCAAGTAGAGTTGGCTGATTTAGCAGCAGCATCTTTCTTTCACATAAAAAGTATGTAAGGGAAATAAGGTGTGTATTAATATGTTTAATCTCATACTATAGAAGAGGAGGTAAGAAAAGCCTAAAAGCTGAGATGACTGTTCAAGTATTCCTGGTCTTTGGGTAAGGCTCACAGATGTCAGACAGCAGAACAATTCTGGGCAAAGCTACAGAAAACCCATATTCCATGGAGGGAAAGCTGACAGAAATGTGTCTGGAAAGATCAGGAGAGCATTGGGGGAACACAGGAAGGAATAAAACCCCAGAAAAATAAATTTTTGACAAAAAAAAAGACTTCTGAATAGTGCTAGAAGAGATTATTATTGCTCAGATATTGAGAGAAATCAACAATGTCCTGTTAGTTCCCTGTATTTTTGTTAAATATTAATGATTTGGGCTATTCATACCATGAATTGCAATGTTGTTTTATCTGGGAAGACAAATAACAGTAGAACAACCTGCTGAATAGAGGCTGAGAGTACCTTAGCAGTCTCATGTGGTAGCCTTCATAACATGTAAAAGGCTCATAATAATTTTCAGTTACAGGGGTGCAATTAGCAAAGTTCCATTTGCAAATTTGCTCTGGAGTTCCTGTGGAGTTGGGTGCTCTCAAGGGTTTACTTTAACTATTCAGAAATGCTGATTGTTCTCTGAGCTATGCCAAATATGACTTGCCTGGAAAGAAACTGGTCTGCTGCACTGTAAGGTGGCATTTTATTGGTTGAGAGAAGCATGTTGGTATTAAGATGTTTACAGATAGAACAGTGAGGAAAAACAACAGCAGAAAGTGTGCACCTGCAATACTTCACTAGTAAATTGACCACACAAGGCACAGGGCCAAAAAAATCTAGGAATATTCAGTGCATGCAGTGGAAAAATTAAGAAATAAATGCTAAACCCTGATTCTGCTATGAATAATCACATGATGTAGTAAATGAGTTAACAAAATCAAGGATAAAGAATCAGGTGATGAAGCAGCCATCCTGAAGATCTCTTCTCTACTGATGCCATCAGCAAGCAACCATAGCATGTATCGACAAAAGGAGAAGCTATAATACAACTGTATTTGTTTGGTACGGAGCGATGCCCGTGTTTGTTCACATCCTAATCACTGGAGCAATTACTGTTGTTCACATCTCTATTTTATTTCCTAGGCTGAGCACTCCTGAGATTTTGGACTGTGATTTTATTATTCACTTGGCTCTGGCATTTGTACTGTGTACCTGATCCAGTAGATATCATCAACTCTTAATACTCCTGTGCTATGCAGAACAAATCATTTGCATTTGAGTAGGTCGCTATGGCTACTGGCTACCTAACTGTGTACTGCATCTGTAAGAGCCAAAAATTGAAGGTGCTTTGCAGATTTCAGACAAGGATCAAGTGTTCACTGTCTGAAATCATATCTGCGCCCTTTGTTGTTGTTAACAGAATGCACTTGTGTCAGTCTGATTAGCTACGATCTCTCTGTTCCTATTTTGGATTAATATTTAGAGAGCTTCTTTCTGAGGCTGCAGGCTGACTCCAGAGGGAAAAAAAAGCATCTCTAGGGGACACTTGCATGACAGTGAGCAGATTAATTATACCTGCAGTCGTTCAAGTTGTAGCATAAATCCTAAAGGTTTTCCATTAAAATTAATTCTGTGTTATTTGAAAACACCAATTCCAGCTGGAGCTGACTGAAATAAACCTGTAATTTATGCTATAGTAGTTTCAGAGTACAGGAAAATTCTTTAACTAGGACTAACACTGGAAGTGCTAGCTCACTAGGGTCCAAGTCTTTAACTTGCAGAGGTTCATTCAGAAATACTAACCCTAGCGCTTTGTCCTGTTCCCTACATGAATCACAAAGGCAGGGAAACAGTATTATCCTCAGTAAAGAAAATGGTGAGTACTGAAGCAAAGTGACAGTGAGTCAGCATCAAAGTCTGAACCAAAACTCAAGTTTGCCAACTTGGAGCCCTCCCCTCATAGTTGAGAATAAATGGAGAAATCATCTCTGTGAAAGCACTGGCTGTAGCATTGTACGAAAAGAATCTGAGGAATCAACTCTAATACAAATAAAATACAGCTGACAATGGACTAATAACACTAATATTCTTTGTGTGAATGTAATAAGCCTCCATGATCAGAAATTCAATGATTATTGGTAAACGGCATGTACTCTATAAAAACACTTGCACACAGTGTTTGGAGACATTTGGCAATGCTGTCATTGTGTCTGTGCTGCCTGTCCCCCTTCAAAAACCATGTAGGAGTCCTCTTGTTACAGCTCTCTGATGAGAGATCCATGAGGGCACCAAGGGGAATTTTGCTGCCTGAAAGTAACTGAAGAATCACAGAATCACAGAATTACTAGGTTGGAAAAGACACCCAGGATCACTGAGTCCAGCCATTAATGTTCCATGGGTTGTGATACTACATTTGTTTCCCCAGCAAACACCTTCAATTAGCTATTAATTTTGAGAGGGGAGCTGGAGAATTTAAAAATGTACGTCTTTCCTCTTCCCCAAAAGAACAGACCCTTCCAGGACACAACATACACCTGATTTGACAACTTGTTGCTTTGGCAAATGTGGCAACAAAACATAGGTAGAGTGAAATATCCATTCACTTATTCACCACTGCCATTTATTAAGTTATGAAGCAGGCTGAGGTGTTTTATTGCCTATTGGAGAGTATATCAGCATTTGTGGATAGGGTCTACTTGCTTCATGAATCTTCACTGAGAAATTGTATGGCTGAATAATATTTCCATATATATACTATATTCACAGAATCACAGAATCACAGGATCACTAGGTTGGAAAAGACCCACTGGATCATCAAGTCCAACCATTCCTATCAATCACTAAACCATGCCCCTCAGCACTTCATCCACCCATCTTTTAAAGACCTCCAGGGATGGTGACTCAACAACCTCCCTAGGCAGCCTGTTCCAGTGCCCAATGACCCTTTCCATGAAATTTTTTATCTGATGATCAGCCTGAACCTCCTCTGGCAGAACTTGAAGCCATTCCCTCTTGTCCTGTCCCCTGACACTTGGGAGAAGAGGCCAGCACTCTCGTCTCTACAACCTCCTTTCAGGTACTTGTAGAGAGCAAGAAGGTCTCCCCTCAGCCTCCTCTTCTCTAGGCTAAACAACCCCAGTTACCTCAGCTGCTCCTCATAAGACTTCTTCTCCAGCCCCTTCACCAGCTTCATTGCTCTTCTCTGGACATGTTCCAGAGCCTCAACATCCTTCTTGTAGAGAAGGGGCCAGAACTGAACACAAGATTCAAGGTGCGGTCTCACCAGTACCGAGTACAGAGGGAGAATAACCTCCCTGGACCTGCTGGTCACACCGTTTCTGCCATTGGCCTTCTTGGCCACCTGGGCACATTTTTGGCTCATATACAGTTGGCTGTCAACCAACATCCCAGGTCCTTCTCCTCCTGGCAGCTTTCTAGACAGACTTCTCCTAGTCTGTAGTACTGCACAGGGTTGTTGTGCCCCAAGTGCAGGACCCGGCATTTGGCCTTGTTAAACCTCATGCCATTGGTCTCAGCCCAGCGGTCCAGCCTGTTCAGATCCCTTTGCAGAGCCTCCCGACCTTCCAGCAGATCCACACTTCCACTCAGCTTAGTGTTGTCTGCAAACTTGCTAAGGGTGCACTCGATGCCTTCATCCAGGTTGTTGATAAAGACATTGAACAGGGTTGGACCCAGCACTGAGCCCTGGGGAACCCCACTTGTAACTGGCCTCTAGATGGATTTAACACCATTTCCCACCACTCCCTGGGCCCGCCTATCCAACCAGTTTTCCACCCAGAGGAGTGTGCGCCCGTCCAGGCCAGAGGCTGACAGTTTCCTAAACACAATGCTATGAGAAACTATGTCAAAGGCTTTACTAAAGTCCAAGAAGAGTACATCCACAGCCTTTCCCTTGTCAGTAGGAGGGTCACGTTGTCATAGAAAGCAATCAGGTTAGTTTGGCAAGACCTGCCTTTCGTAAACCCATGTTGACTGGGCCTGATCACCCGATTCTTGTGCATGTGCTTCACGATAGCATTCAAGATCACCTGTTCCATGACTTGCCCTGGTACTGAGGTCAGATTGACAGGTCTGTAGTTTCCTAGGTACTCCCTCTGACCCTTCTTTGTAGATGAGCACAACATCAGCCAGCCTCCAGTCCAGTGGAACTTCCCAGTCAGCCAGGATCGCTGGAAGATGATGGAAAGGAGTTTGGCAAGTACATCCGCTGGCTCCTTTAGTACTCTTGGATGGATCCCATCTGGCCCCATAGACTTGTGGGTGTCTAGCTGGGCAAGCAAGTCTCTAACCACCTCCTCTTGGATCATGGGAGCTTTTTCTGCTCCTCTAACTCCTGAGTATGTAAAAACAGGCAACAACCTTCCTTACTATTAAAGACTGAGGCAAAGAAGGCATTAAGTACCTCAGCCTTGTCCACATCCTTTGTCACAGTTGTTCCATCTGCATCCAATAGGGACTGAATATTCTCCTTGGTCCTCCTTTTTCCTCTTCTTTTTGATATTGCTCAAGATCTCCCTGCTCAACAAAGCTGGGGGTTTTTTTCTGTACTGGCTACTTTTCTGGAACATGGGGACAGCTTGCTCCTGAGCTGCTAGGATTTCCTTTTTGAAGGGTACCCAGCCCTCGTGGGCTCCCTTGCCCTTAAGGACTGCCTCCCATGGGACTTTATCAACCAGCCCTCTGAACAGTCCAAAGTCTGCCCTCTGGAAGTTTAATGTGACTGTTCAGCCAATCCCCCTCCTCACCTCACCTAGAACTGAAAATTCTAGCATCTCATGATCACTTTGCCCCAGGCATCCTCCAGCCATCACATCCCCCGCAAGGCCTTCTCTGTTCACAAACAGCAGGTCCAGGAGGGAACCTTCATTTGTCGGTTCACTCACCAGTTGTGTGAGGAAGTTGTCTTCCACCCACTCCAGGAACCTCCTTGATTGCTTCCTTTCTGCTGTATTGTACTTCCAGCAGAAATAAACAAAAAGGCTGTAAACTAATATTAAAATGAAAAGATTGTAAATTAATATTAGACATTATTTGCACACAAAGATACACAGGCAGAGCAGAGAAGTGGCCAAAAAATGAAACTTGACATGCATACATGGTCATCACTTTGAAAGTTATCATGTTGAAACCAAACAACAATGCTAAGCAGTTAAAAGGATAATCACATCTGAATATAGCTTGGACATAGCTTGGGATTATTTGCTGAAAGTGTTTTATTAGATTTGAATGTAAGCCCTACTATTTTGTGATCCAACCTGCACTGTTTTCTTCTTCAGCAACATTCAAGAAATATGGTAGCTCCCAAAGTCTGGTTGGACTGAATTTCTACACTGAGATGATAAGTAGAGAAAACAATGAAAAAAGTGCATCGGACCTTCCATACAGATCCTGAAAGTGGACAAGTAGTGGAAAATGAGTCAAAATCTCTCTGCGTTTTTTCTTATCAGCAGGCCATTGCCAAGTTCTGTGGCCCTCACAAACAGCTTTCAGAAGAGTCTTTAGTTATGACCCTTCAGCATCACTAACTTAATGAAAACATAGCAAATATTGTTGCTGTTTTTTTGGATATTGTCACTGGTTTTTACTGTCTGTAAATGGAAGCGTCTCAGAGGCTTTCTATACCTTTGAACTCACCTTTTCGCTTGAGCTTTCCCTGCTCTCCCCAAAGGTGTGTGATCCCATGGGTCTGCCCCACTACTAGCCATAGGCAAAAAGGGACTTCCAGCCTGCCTGCCTGCCCACCACGAGGAAGGAAGCAGGCTTGGCTCAACCAGAGAAGCAGCAGTTGAAATACTGTTTGATTTTAGCACCAGGAAGATGTGATTACAAAGAACTTCCAAGCCAGCTTATAATAAAAGGGCTATATAAATCTATTTTGGTCTTCCATCCATTGCATCTGGAAGCCTAATCTTTTTTTTCAGAACTTGCAAAGAGCTTCCTTCTGATTGCCTCCATTGTTTCTGGAAAGAATTGTTTTTGAATGACCTCCATCAGCTTTAGAAGGATATTGCTTATTTGTAACCATGCCATTCCCTTTCCAAAAGCTGAGTTTAGAAGCCAACCCGTTAGAAACACTTGCACAGCAAATCCTTCCATAACCCCTCAAAACCATGTAAACAAGTAAGTAACAGTATTAAAGTATTATAGTTAAGCTTGTCATTGTTGCCATTTAACTAGTTTTAATTTACATATTGTGTTTTATCAAGAGTACGTGTTTCTTTAAAGTACCTACTAATTGCACTTGTTGGATATGCTTCACATATGTATGTTTGGGGATGGAAGGGGCCTCATCTGTTACCTGCCTGTCTGAGATTTATCAAATTCAGACTCAAGCAGTTCCCCAAAGCCTTCACACATCGCTGGTTCATTAATTTGTATAAGAATATTCAAGTTTGCATGAGAATAATCTTCTAACTCTAAGGTCCGGCCATGGGGGTGTAATGCACTAAAGCATTAAGGTTTTTCACAGCATGCTACTGCTCATCTGACAGACAGGACCAGTTTGCTCTCGTCTGGTCTGCATGCATCTTTGGCCAAAAGTCTCAGGGGATTTCAGTTCTGACTTCACAGAAGATGAGAGTGAGAGCAGCAGTGAGGACAACTCCACCCAGGCATCTGCTGCCCAGCCATATAGCAGGGAGATGTCCACCACCTGCTCCTTACGCAGCCTGGCTGCAGGTCTCTGTGACGGGATGGGTCTATTAGCTGTCATCTTGGGAGCCTTCGTGAGAGCAGAGAGGCTGCCATGGAGTCCACAGGTCAGAGCCAAAATGGATGAGACTGTGTTGTGGAATTTTGATGATAGTATCAGATGTTTCAAATGAAACTCTCCTAATACTCTTTTTTAGCTGTCCTTACAGATTTACTGTAACAATCATTACAGTGTTACTGAGAAGATGAGAAGGTAAGTTTGCTTTGGCCTCCTGATTACAAGCTGTTTGACAAAGCACTATATTTTAATTTGATTTTTGCTTTGTTCAACTGTGAAAAGCCTCAGCTCTGCCAATGTTCCCCACATGTCTCTGTTATCAACAGCACTCCCACAAATTTGGCCTTGATCTTCACAGAATCACAGAGTCTTCATTTTATCTTGCAGTTAGCAGTGAGCAAAGGAGTACTTTGAGGGCCACAGGCTGATCACAGGAGGCTTCAGCTTCAGGAATGTGCACTGGAGTATCAGGTACAGCCCCTGAGTGTAAGGGCTTTGCTTACCACCTGCACTCGGATAGTCCCTGAAGATCTCAGGTTGCTGTGCCACCTTGACAGATTCATAGAATCATAGAATGCTTTGAGTTGGAAGGGACCTTAAAGATCATCCAGTTCCAACCCCTCTGCCATGGGCAGTGACACCTCCCACTGGATCAGGTTGTTCAAAGCCTCATCCAGCCTCGCGTTGAACATCTCCAGGGATCGGGCATCCATGACTTCTCTGGGCAACCTGTTCCAAATTCTCATCACCTCCACAGTAAGAAATTTCTTCCTAATATCTAACCTAAATCTCCCCTCTTTCAGCCTTAAACGGTTACCTCTCAGCCTAACACAATGCTCCCAAGTAAAGAGTCCCTTCCCAACTTTCCTGTAGGCTCACTTTAAGTACTGGAAGGCTGCTATGAGATCTCTCCAGAGCCTTCTCTTCTCTAGGCTGAACAAGCCCAACTCTCTCAGAAAAGGTAGAATTCATTAAATAGCCTACACATCACATACATGGTTGTGTTTAGGGTTGTTTTCTGAACACCCTGTAACGATGCTGGCATGTCTGTAAACAACACTTTTGAGGAGCAATGATGCAGCAAAGACTCAGGGCTCCTGCAGGTGCTAGGGCTCCTGCAGCAGCAGGCAGGGTGGTGTGGTGCCTTTGGAAGCATCGGTGATGCCTGAGCAGCTGAGGAGGAGGCAGGTGCTACAAGCAGTGAACCTATGAGGGGAACCCACAGCAAACCACCCCTCTGAGGGGAACCCCTTCATCATCTAAAGCCATTTAAGGGCTTTAAATTGGACAGGATAAGATTTAGATTAGACATTGGAAGAAATTCTTCACAATGAGGGTGGTGAGGCACAGGAACAGGTTGCCTGGGGAAAGCTGTGGATGCCCCATCCCTGGAGGTGTTCAAGGCCAGGCTGGACGGGGCTTTGAGCAGCCTGGGCTGGTGGGAGCGGGGTTGGAAGTGGATGATCTTTAAGGTTCACTCCAAACGAAACCATTCTATGATTCTATGTTTTTACATAAAGATATGCTGATAAACTCGGTTTCATTTTTAAAACATGACACAGCGACTGGTTTCATAACGCTGTTAAAAGATGGGAATATCATTGTGACAGCTCACCAGGATTCTATGGAGAAACAGGCCGGGCACCATCTGGAGTCCTGTGCCCAGTTCTGGAATCCCCAACATTAAAAAGATAAGGAGCTGTTGGAACGAGTCCAGAGGACAGTATGAAGATGATCCGAGGGCTGGAGCAGCTCTGCTGCGAGGACAGGCTGGGAGAGTTGGGGTTGTGCAGCTCAGAGAAGAAAAGCCTCTGGAGAGGCCTCATAGCAGCCTTCCAGTGCCTGAAGGGGCTACAAGAAAGCTGGAGCAGGACTTTTTACGGGGGCATGGAGAGATGGGACGAGATTGGAATGGATGTAAATTGAGAGGGAGAATATTTAGATTAGACACAAGGAAGAAATTCTTCCCGATGAGGGTGGTGAGGCACTGGCACAGGTTGCCCAGGGAAGCTGTGGCTGCCCCATCCCCGGCGCTGTTTAAAGCCAGGCTGGACAGAGCCCGGCCTGCTGGGAGGTGTCCCTGCCCGCGGCGGGGCGGTGGGAGCCGGACGCCCTTCCCGGTCCCTTTCCCACCCGCCCCGTGCCGCCTGGGGGCGCTGCAGCGCCGGCCGCGGCCGCCGGGGGCGCGGGCGGGCCGGGGCGGGGCCGTCAGCTGACCGGCCCGCGCGGCGCTGCGCCCGAGCCGCCGCAGCTCAGTCCCCGGCAGCGCCGCGCGCACGGACCCCGCCGCGCCTCACCGGCGTCTCCTTCCTCCCCTGCTCCCCCCCCCACCCCGCCCCGCCGCCGCCCGCGATGCTGCCCCACTTAGCCCTCCTGCTGCTCGCCTCCGCCCGGGCTCTCGAGGTAAGCGGGGCAGAGCTTCCCCTCCGCTTCCCCGGGGCTTTGTCCCTCCGTCCCTGCGGCGCGGCGGGCGGGGGTCGCTCCCGCCCGGGCTGCCGGCGCCGCCGCCGAACGACGGGGGCCGCTCGCTTCCAGCGGGGGCGGCGAGGAGCGAGCCGGCGGCTCTCCCAGACCCCGGGCGGCGCCTTCGCCGCTCCGGCGGGCGCCTCCCCCGTTAACTTCCCCCGGAGCCGCCGGGCAGAGCCGGGATGGCAAGGGGCGTGCGCTTCCCGGCGGGGCTGGGGAGGAAGGGAAACTTTACCGGGGGGGCGCGATGCGGGGGGCGGGGGGCGCGGCGGCATCGCCCCGCGGGGCTGCGGGGGGCGAGCGGGGCTGCGGGGGGCGAGGCTGGGAGATCTGAGCAGGGATGGGGGGGGGGGTGGGGGGCAGCGGCATCGCCCCGCGGGGCTGTGAAATGCGCGCGGGGATGCGGGAGGCTCGGCGGCATCGCCCCGCGGGGATGCAGGGTCGGGGGATGCGAGTGTGGCGGCAGCGACATCGCTTCCCCGGGGCAGGGAGGTGCGCGCGGGGCTGCGGGGGGCTCGGCAGCGTCGCTGCGGGGTCGGGGCTGCGGGCGGGGGTCTCGGCGGCCTCGCCCCGGGGGGCGGTGCGGGGGCGGCGCCCGCGGGGAGGAGGGGGGCGGTGGGTCCCGGGCGGGACCGTCGAGAAGATGGCGCCTCCGCAGTGCCGCGGAGAAGGCGCCGCCGCTGAGCCGGCTGCGGCCGCCCCTGCCCGCCGGGTCCCCTCCGGGTGGGGCCGGGGCGAGACGGGCCCCCCCCCCCCCCCCCCCCGCGGCCGGGAGCCCCGCGGGGACACCGAGCGGAGCTCGGAGGAGGGGCTGGCCGGGCCGGGTGTCGGTCCTCCCACAAAAAAAAAAAAAAAAAAAAAAAAGGTGTGGGAAGAGTTATCTCCTGGTCTCCTTCGGCCTCGAGACCTCGACTTCTGCCCTCCTCTTGTGTGAACTCGCCCTCCTGCCCGGGGCTGGGGGGTGGGGGGGGTCGGTTGAACGCCAATATTCAGACTAAAATCAGAGCCTGGCGCTCGGCGCTGCCCCTCGGGCATTGGGGTGCAGGCTTGCGGCTCGGGTGACCTTCCCAGGAGGGATCCTGGCACCCAGGGGGCCAGAGGAAGCAGCTCTCCCTCCCAGCTCTCCATCCCCAACACCGAGGCTGCCGGCTACAGGCTCTCCCTCCCAGGCGTGATCTTGCCAGTGTTTGAGCAAAGCACATGAAGCTGGGCAGTCAAAAAGATGCGTGGAGGTTTAAAGCTTCCAGATACAGAACTCATTTGTGTTTCATCAGCTGGATGCCACCGTTTGTCGTCTAAATGCAACAGAAGGAAGTCTCTGCCTTGGGCGCATAGCTGAAGTAAAAAAAAAATAATGAGGTTTTATGATTGAGACCATGCTTCAGGGTAGACCCCAGAGGGGTGGGCTTTGTTGCTGGGTCCCTGCAGCCCTGGCCTTACAGATTAGGTCGGTAGGTAGGTATTGCAGCTATAAAGGTCATTTCAAGAAAGGGGGCTTGGATTTTGCACACAAACGGTTTGAGGGGGAATCTGTATTCAGAGACCTGCAATGGTGTCTGCCTTAGTGATATCCAGAATTTTCAGCGACATCCTTTGCCTTGAAACATTTGCTGAAATGGGCGTAGTTTCTGCAGAAGCTTTCGATCTTGCTCGGTCGTTCCATATGAATGTTTGAAGCTTCACATTTATCTTTTTTTTTCCTAATGTTTCACAGCAGAGTAGGTTTTTAACATCTGGTCTTCTTGTGATCAGATACCTGTCAGCCTTGATACTCTAAGGTTGATGTTTGAATGAGTGACTGCTTTTATAGTTCTAAAATATTTCATAATTGAAATTGCATGCATGCATTTACTGCACTTGAATTGTCTTCTTGTGCTGAAGCGGGAAACGTTGGTGTTTGAATTAGGTTGTCTTTAGATCTCTTCTCTGAAACAAAACGTTTCCTGCAATTTTAACGAATTCTTTCTGGAAAGCAGCACAGAACCTGTACTTTGCTTTTGCAGGGAATGATATAAGGAAGGGAGAAAGCAGGACAAAACATTCTTTCAATATTACACATGAAAAATTCCTTTCTCAAATTACAGGTAGATTAATATTTATTTGCGTAGCTTTAAAGGAAATGCTCCTTAGTGATGCTCTGGTGATCTGGTTATTTAGCATGTTGCTTCTGCCACTCCTGTGAATCATACCTACTGGGGTTAAGAAATCCATCAGCTCTCATATTTGCAAAACTGTCATATTTTTCTCTAGCTGTTTTTTTCACTTAATCTTTTTCCATTGATTGTCTGATTTTATTAGATAAACACAGCAGACAGGAGCTATCCTTGTGAATTTGTGTGAATGGTCCCGGTTTATAAACCAAGATATCTTCTAATTAACACATTGAGCTTATTGGGATTTCTGCTCTGCCTGTTTTGCTTGCTGCTCTAGCTCCATGTTAGAAGGAAGACTCTTACCAGCTGACTGAAATCAGATTAAAACATTGACATCATACAAGCTGGCCCTCAGATGGCTAGCTGACAAAAAGTATGTTGCCTGACAGTTTTGTTTGGTTTGGTTTGTTTTTTTTAAACTGGGTAAGGTAGCGCTTTATAGCTTCTTGATGTTGTTTGTTTATCTTTAGTGGAAGACCCTGAATATTTGCTTCTTCGTCGTTTAGTTTTCAAGCAGACCTTTAAAAATGACTTTGCAGTGTGGGAAGGAGAAGGAAGCCTTTCCTGCACTTAATTACAGACTTAAGTTCCTCTTCTCATGGTTCTGTTCCCAGATTGCCCTGGCAAAGATTTTGTTTGTTGTATGGTCCCTTTTGCAGTTCCTATTTAAAATGCTGCTGTGTTGTGATGGGTGGCTGCGTGGGTGAGTGAGGCAGGGCAGGCATTGAAGGTTCTGGTGCACTGTCAGAATCCTTGGCAGTCAGATGGCTAAGTTAGAAGAGCAAAAAGGGAGCTTCTCTCATTTGTCTTTTGTTTGATTAATGAGCAACAGGCATTTTTGAGATTCACATTCTCTTCAAATACATTTTCTGGGGAAAATGTGATCAGCTGCTGTGCTTCTTCACAAAGCATGTAAGAAAACATAAGGGAGCTGACAAGATTTTGGTGGTTTTTAGTACATCTTTTTTTCCATTACCTGTTTGTGTGACAAATGCAACTGATCTTTCTTAATCAGTTTTAATCGATCAGTGTTTAACTGTATGGCAAACCTACGAGAAATATTGATTGCCTGTGATGACTTTCTCTTTGCATGTGTTTAGTGAACTAAAGGATAATAAACAGATTTTTTGTAAGTTGTATAAAGAAAAGGTAAGACAATTTCTTTTAAATGGCAGTCCTTTTCCAATACAAAGGCTAGCAAAGTAGCTTCTGAGCACAGTAAAGTCATGTAACTGCTTAATGACTTGGCAGTTATTTTTCTGTGCAGAATAATTTTTTTGGTGGCTCTGTGAAACAATAAACAAGCTGCTGGATATGGAGATTTAGTCAAAAATTCAGTAAATAGGATCACAAGATCCCAAAAGTAGGTCCACCTCCCTTGCCCAAAGCAGGGCCAGCTCTGGGATCAGACCAGGAGGCTCAGGGCTTTCTGCAGCTGGATCTTTCTGCAGACTGGACTGCTGGGCTGAGACCAACGGCATGAGGTTTAACAAGGCCAAATGCCGGGTCCTGCACTTGGGGCACAACAACCCTAAGCAGAGCTACAGACTAGGAGAAACCTGGCTGGAAAGCTGCCAGGAGGAGAAGGACCTGGGGGTGCTGGTTGACAACCGACTGAACATGAGCCAGCAGTGTGCCCAGGTGGCCAAGAAGGCCAATGGCATCTTGGCTTGTATCAGGAACGGCGTAACCAGCAGGTCCAAGGAGGTTATTCTCCCTCTGTACTCGGCACTGGTGAGACTGCACCTCGAGTACTGTGTTCAGTTCTGGGCCCCTCACCACAAGAAGGATGTTGTGGCTCTGGAGCGAGTCCAGAGAAGAGCAACAAAGCTGGTGAAGGGGCTGGAGAACAAATCTTATGAGGAGCGGCTGAGAGAGCTGGGGTTGTTCAGCCTGGAGAAGAGGAGGCTGAGGGGAGACCTTATTACTCTCTACAACTACCTGAAGGGAGGTTGTGGAGAGGAGGGAGCTGGCCTCTTCTCCCAAGTGACAGGGGACAGGACGAGAGGGAATGGCCTCAAGCTCCGCCAGGGGAGATTAAGGTTTGAGATTAGGAAAAAATTCTTCACGGAGAGGGTGGTTAGGCATTGGAACGGTCTGCCAAGGGAGGTGGTTGAGTCACCGTCCCTGGAGGTGTTTAAGGTTAGGGTAGATGAGGTGCTTAGGAGCATGATTTAGGGATTGGGGAATGGTTGGACTCGACGATCCAGTGGGTCTCTTCCAACCTGGTTATTCTGTGATTCTGTGATCTTGAAAATGCAGCTCAAGGAAAGAGCCTGCACAACTTCACCAGGCAATCTGCTCTGTCTCCAGTTTGGTTGGTTCACCTCCAAAACACGTCTCCAAGCTGTTATTTGTTTATCTTCAAGGCAGTGTCTCTAGTCTTAATTTACATCTTTAATCCTGAATACTCTGAGTAAGTGTCATTTTGACACCTGTCACATCTTCCAAAAAGCATATGTAATACCAAAGAGTTGAAAAGATTGATTTGGATTTAATAAAATAATAGTAACACCTATCAAAATATCCTTTACAGATATATGCACACATATGAAGCATTAAAATAACTTAGTATGTCACAGAATCATTTAGGTTGGAAAAGACCTTTAGTATCAAGTTTAACCATAAACCTAACACTGACAAATCCACCACTAAACCATATCCCTAAGAAGTATAATATATGCAAGTATGTATTGAAATCCTCAATATATTTGCATATTTAATGTATGACATTAAAATCACCATATGTGTACATCTGTATATATACATCGTGTTAGTGTATATGCTGTATTAAACCAGTAGTCACTTTCATACCTCCTTGTATCTAGGCAAGGAGGGTTCTAGACTGCTACTGATAAAATATAATTTGGCGCTTATATGGTAATAGATTCATTGAAGTTGTTAGGTGAGCTGTCTAGTGTGGTTTTAACATGTAAGTCTAGAGCTGTGTTTTATTGGATTTAAATTTGGGGGATTTTGAAAAAATCCTGTGGTGTAAGAAGATTAAAAATACAGCAAATTGAAAAAATACCAAATGACTTTCTGTAAGCTTGGTTAACTGTTAGAGCGTGTTCTTACTAAGAGAGTTTGTGTGGTTGCTGCCAGGCTGAGGAGTGCCAAGGGCAAGGTTGATAACGAGCTCTGGCCTGGAATAATTTGGAGACAGAGAACTCCTCTTTAGAGAAGTCAAAACTTTCCACTCTGACCTGCTTTTTTTTTGGTTTAAAACTGAACGCAGTCACTCAGATGACCCCGTGTTCTCACAGCTTGATCTGGATTCTACCCTTCTTCCTTGACTCTGCTTCAGAAACACCTACAGTTGAGGTATTGAAAACACATTTTTAGTCTGTTTTGGTGATTTTGTGGCACGTTGAAAGAAATGAGCTGTGCCTTATTTTTGGTAGGTGTCATCTTCTGGCAGATGCTTCAGAGACCTGAGTCAGAGAATGGCCACAGGCAGTCAAACTGGCCCAGCTATAAGAGCAGAGAGCTTCTTTGGGGAAAAGAGCCCCAACTTCTGAAACCACATCCTCTGAAGTAGATGTAATAGCGTTTAATGAAGGTGTTAGTTCCTTTACCTGCCTCTAGTGACCTGCAGCCAGGCATGAACAGTATTTTCACATGTGACCCCTCTTTGGTTCTTGATTGTTGAAAGTTGGTGTTAAGTCACTGCAAAACAAAAATCCCCCAGGAGCCACAGTTCAGGGGTGGATAACTCCACTCAGTTCCCAGTGACCCATTTTGAGCTAATCCAGATAGGAATTCCCTGCTGATCCTTTTCTAGTCTGTCTTCCCCTGGAGCAGAGCTTATTTATTCAACCACAACAGATAACATGTGACAGGAATGGGGCAAAACTGGTTGTACCTGTTAGTAAAAGCATTTAAAAATTGCTCCTTTTCATAGCTGGCAATCCAGTATGGCAGTGCATATGACTTATGTGATTTCTGTTTTGAATTGCAGTTAGGAAAACAAAGCACACATCTAATAGGAGCTCAGGATGGAATGAGGTTGAGCAAACCTTTTATAGTTTGAAAACCATATTAATATTGTACTTCGAGATTCTTGAGTCAGGAGTTTAAACATATGCAGCCTGAATTTAGGTATTACAGTTACTTGGTGCTAAAAGATTTGAAATATACCGTTGATACTTTGTTCTTATGAAGGTGAAAGTTGCCTCCTCATTCACCTCCTCAAAACTTAGAAGTGCTATCCAAAAAAGATGGGGCAAGGTTTTGGAGTTACTTCCAGTCTCCTTGTCATACTATCACATTGCCTTTGTGCCTGCAGCAAACCTTCTCTTACTTTATCAGCACATTTTTAAAGTAGGGATTGCTCATTCTGAAGCTCTGACCCTGTGAAATTGATTTTTCTCTAAATTATGGTCTCTGTAAAGGGCCGGTTCTCCCCCCTACACACATACTTTGTCGGATACCATGATAAAGTTTTGAGACAAACAGCTAGCTTGTTCTTATTTCCATGAGAAACTGGCACAGGTTGCCCAGAGAAGTCATGGATATTCCATCCCTGGAAGTATTCAAGACCAGGTTGGATGGGGCTTTGAGCATCCTGGTCTGATGGGAGATGTCCCTGCCCATGGCAGGGTTGTTGGAACTGCACAATTTTAGAGGTCCTTTCCAACCCCAAGCATTCTTTAATTCTGTGACGTAGGTGAATGTAAAATGAGGAAGAGAAAAAAACTGTTAATGCAACAAAAAGGCAGTGGTTTTAAAATAACCCTAATTATTTTGAGTATTTCCCTTTTTTTCTTTATAGGTGTTGTGAATTTAAATGTACTGAATGTTGATTGATCGGAGTTTAATTGCTGAATACTTAGAATATGGAAATGAGAGGGGGTTGTGCATGCATAGCATTAGAAAGCATCTAAACCTGTAGCATGCATTAAGCTGTTGGGTTGTTTAGAACCTCATTTGATTTTTTTTTTCCTGCAGCTCTACTACGGGTCCCTCATCTATCCTCTGCCCAGTTCTCTTAATTATGAAGAGGAGTAAAATTACTTCTTAATGACACATCTTTTAGCATCCTAATTTCATCATTCCTTCCTTTTGCCAGTTCTGTCTTCAATTCCATTAAGCCTCATATTGATCTGAAGCTGCTTGACTACGAACTTTTTGAACAGAGTGTTCTGGAATTCCAGCTTGCCCTTCTTTCAGTGTTGCATAGCTCCTAGAACTTCATTACAAGCAATTTGCAGATGAGAATTTGTCTGTAATCCCAGTATCCAGAAGAATATGACTTATGATAATATCAGCTTTACATCATTAAAAAAACAACAGAGACAAAACTAACTCCCCCCCAACTTAGAATTTATTTTTTAAATTTTAAGCGGGAGAGTGAGAAGAGGAGTTGGAAAGCCTAAGAAGTCAAAGACCAAATAAGGACCCAGAATACCCATGAATGTTTGAGGGTGAAGACTTCTGAAGGTCTCCAGGGGACCTGGCGACTAGGAGTCTCTTTCACTTTTGTATAGATTCATTTCTACTTTGGCACTGTCTTCTCTTGTTTCTAATAATGGTAATACAAGCTGTGAGGGTTTTTTTTTTCATTTTCCTGCTAGCCTTGATGCTTAAAAAACTTGTTTCCCCTTTTCCACTTACAGACCATTCTTCATAATCACCATGATATTTCTGAGCTGCTGAGGTGAAGAGTGTCACCTTTTACTATTGGGCCTGTTTGGACAGAGGCTGAAGGGTCATCTCTGATAAAAATCAGCATTTGCCTGGTTGGGTCACAAACCGTGTTGTTTTGGTGAAGGGCCAAGATGAGATAGGTGGACAGGAGAGGGATGAATGCCAGCGATGGACAGTTCTGCTGTGTGATCAGGGGCGGAGAGTTATGGTATCAGTTTGTGTTGGCGCCGTGTGCTGAGCTTTGGCTCACCATGTCTGACAGGCTTCATTGAACCCCTGCTTTGATTTTGCGAGGGGATCTTTCCTTTGGTCATGGGAGCTAATGCCTTTTTGAAGGTATTTGCAAGAAAATCCTGAGAACAGCTGAGCTTGGAGAGTAAATGTAATCTCTGATAAACAGCAGGGTAAAAATAAGTTGAAGCATTTTACTTTGAAATCACAGTTAAACTATTTCTGAGAACATATTTAAATGAGACTTAGGATTTGTCAAACAGCTTAGATTAACTATGGCTGCAGTACAAATTCTGAAATACTAGGTTCATGTTTAACAGAAGTTCTGTGGGCACTGAAGGTCAAGACCTAGGCTCTGAAGATTGAGGTTGCTATACACTCCTTTGCTCATCTGAACCATCCCCTTTCATTTGAGTGGGGCTGCCCCTGCTTGAATATAAATGTATGCATAAATGTTTGTTAGGTGTTTTAAGGAAATTGCATCTCTTCATTGGTAAGAGGAAGAAAGCTTTAATTAATCTGCCACTTAAAAGAAAACTTCTAAGTAACAGAAGGATGTTGTATACTCCTTTTATAAGCAAAAGACAAAATGTGACTTAGTGCTGTTGACTTGCAAGACTCACAGTAGCTGGTAGGAGTCTTTTCTGTTGTTGCTGTAAAACTGGTGTTTGTCATTAAAACTGGTAATTTAGTGTCTTCCTATTTTAAAGAGGGCTGTTGAGGCCTGAAGTCTCTATGTAAAATGGGCTGTGGGAGGAATATTAGCGTTGGGCATAGCCAGGGGCACAGCCAGGAGCACCCTCCTTGTGCTCTGTATGGCTTCTCCCTACCCTGGGCTCCTCCTCTGCCCAGACCTCCTGTTCCCTTGCCACCCCAGCTCTGAGGAGTGGAGTGAGTTCCAGTAAATTGGGCACAGATTTGAGGTTACCTTGTTGTGTGTTGGATGTGGTTTTCAAGAGCTGAGCCCATCTTTTCCAAGAAGGGCTCAGAGAAGAGATGGCCAGGACGGGAATCGGTGGCTCTGATGGATAGAGGGTTTTTTGTGTTTTGGTTTTGTTTGGGTTTGGTTTTGTTTTTTTTAATAAAGTGGTTTTTAATACTAAAGCCAGATGAGAAAAAACATCTGTAATTTATCAGAAGGATGACTGAACAGTGCCTTAGTTCCCTCTGCAGAAAGGAAATACTGGGCAAGGAAAAGCATGCCAAGTACCACTGTCTGGAAGGCATTTGGATAGGAAACCAGGGACATATTTTTGACAGTGCATGCTTGGGGCAAGCTAAGAAGGAAATATTTTTTGTCCCCAGATGTCAAGACTGGACAGTTGATTTTCCAGAGAGTTAAATACAAGGCATTGGTCTCCATTGTAGTAAACAGGAGAAATAGAACAGCCTGTGCTGTACAGGAGGTCAGATCAGATGTTCTCAGTTCAAATTGTGGGATTTAATTTCTGTACACATTGGGAATTCCCAGTGTCTTTAAACACACACCCTGAGGGGAATGTAGTGGTGTCCAGTCCTACAAGATTTTGTAGACAATAACACTCTTTGCAAATACAGCATAAGTTATTTGCTCATTGGTTTTAGGATGTGAGTTTTGGTGTTTGTTTTACCAAAACATAGTTAAACCTTAAAGAAATAAATAAATCAAGTTTAAAACCATTGTGAGTTAGCATTTGCTGTGACAAACTTCTTGGAATGGTTTGGGATTTCACAGATAAAAATGCATTGTTATCTGGAGAACTATTCAAGGAAACAGTTGGAAAGTGTCTGTTCTTAGTGTTAAATTGTGATTAAAAGTGAGCAGTAAATTTTCTGAACCCTTTAAAAGGTTTAGTTTTTATCAGCCCTGCTGAAGCAAAAGATGTTGAGTTGAACACTGGCAGGCTAAGCTGGTTGGATGCTGCTGGGTAGTGCTGAACAAGTTTGAATTCTGTCTGCTTACTTGTTTCACACATTCAGCTCAGTTTCATTCTTCTCTGAAACAGAAATTTTAAAGAAATAAAGAAAATTTTTAAGGAGTTAGTTGGAGTTGTAAATGGCCTTAGCAGCTAAGGAGTATTATGCATTTTCAAATCTTATTTTTTAAATCAGTGAGCCTGCAAGAGGAAAAACCTTGGGAAGGTGATGACTAAATAATGTATCTTGGGAGTGATAGTTCTCCAGTGTTTCTGGAACGGCTGAGGCTGGTGTAGCAGGCCATGTGAGCCTTTGGGGAATGCTGTGTTTAAGCTTTAATGCAGACTTTGTGCATGTCCGTTCCTTACTGGTTTGGTTGTTTTTTTTTTTTTTTTACTTACAGGGAATATATTGTGTAAGGAAATATTTAAAATGCAAGGCATGTAGTGCATTGGAAATCTCCAAGTGAAATTTCATTATGATACCCTTGCCTCAGCTGCCAGCAGCTCCCACTGGAATTGGTCTTTTGACAAGATAGCAGGGAGATGGAAGAAAACTAGAGTGATAGTGGGTCTCTTTGATCCATCACAGTATTATTTGTTTTGTTCATAATGTACGTCTGAAGTCTTAAGATTTGCTTTGAATTCTTGCCTTTAGTTTGTACTTTACAAAAGCAAAGGAGGGGTGGGGAGACTTCTCGGGTTCTCCCTCCCTTTGCAGAGCTGTTCTGCTGCTATTCTCTGTGGCTCTGCTGCCTGTCTTGCCCTGGTGGGTGTTGTAAGGAACCATCCCTTCAGGAGGTTTTGGGTGTCTTCCACATAGATGAATATTCTGTTCTTATTTACTGTGCAGTCAATAAACTCTTTCTTAATTATTGTTAGGTTTGTCTACAGGTCAGTGCTGTCTCTGTCAAGTTTTTGGTGTTCACAGAATCACAGAATGACCAGGTTGGAAGAGACCCACTGGATGGTCGAGTCCAACCATTCCCACCAATCCCTAAATCATGCTCCTAAGCACCTCGTCTACCCTAACCTTAAACACCTCCAGGGACGGTGACTCAACCACCTCCCTTGGCAGACCGTTCCAATGCCTAATCACCCTCTCCGTGAAGTATTTTTTCCTAATCTCAAGCCTAAATCTCCCCTGGTGGAGCTTGAGGCCATTCCCTCTCGTCCTGTCCCCTGTCACTTGGGAGAAGAGGCCAGCTCCCTCCTCTCCACAACCTCCCTAACCCACCACTATTCAGATGCTTCTGTCTTACTCCTAGAATTTAAATTCTTGTGTGAGGAGAAACAATGCAGTATAAGGTTCACAAAAAAAAAAAAAAAAAAACAAAAAAAAGACAAGAGAAAAAACAAGCAAAACCACCCCTTCCCCAATTCTCACTCAAGCTTTCTTACTTTGAGATTGCAGTGTTGCTGGCTTCCTAATTCAAAGACTGCTTTTAATCCTGTTGGCAGCCAAATTGCTGGTCTGCCTGAAGGTGATATTCAAGGGAAGAAAACCAGGAACACTTCATGCTGCTCTGTGGTGTATGTTGTTTTTTTTACAGAATGAACATTTTTCCCAAGTGCATGGGAAGAGGCAATAAACAACTTTCACTAGTTTTCCATAAACACTTAGTATCTCCTGCAAGAATCAAGTGGAAGAAAGGAAGAAAGCCTTACTGATTAACTGTAGGTAGTTTATCACTTCCTAATTAAAATCCCTATAGATTTTGGTAACGTATACCTTGAAGACTGAAACATCTATGGCTGTGTTTGAGTTAACACTATATGTTGTAGGACACTGATGCAAGTCTCCTTGCTAAACCAGGTGGTATAAGAATCTGCAACTGATGTGGATTTTTTGAGTCAAAATATTTAGAAAAAGGGGGAGTATTTTTAGCCAGCCATTCCCATGGCTTTTTACATGTCATAAAAAACTTCCTTTGGGAAGTCTTCCTGCATTTTCAGTCCTCTACATTAAGATCACTTAGTGGCATCTAAATTGATAAAATGCTGAGAACATCAAAGGATTTGAATTGTGTATGCCAGGATGCCTTGTCATTTGGCTCGTGCTTTGAAAGGAGAAAATGTATCTGGGGCAAGAATGGCTGTGGATCCCTTGTCTGTCCTCTTGGGATGTGTTGCATTAAGGTGCTTTGCTGTGTATGATTTTTACCTTTTCCTTTAGGAAACCGGGGGGGGACACACACAGCTTTCTGAAGAACTTCCTTTAAAATAATGTTTGTTGTTTCTAGAAATGTACTTTGGAGATTTTGTTTAAATTGGAGGTGTGGAGCAGGTGGGTGTCACTAATTGCAAGCTTGATATTCTGGCTGCGCCCTTCTGTCTTCTAGAGAGAGTTTATCTCTGGTCAGTGAAGTTGAATATCAAGAACAGAAGATATACAGAGCCTAGAGGTGGAATGGGAGTTCAGCACCTGCAGAGTTGAAGTGAAACTTCGTCTGCCTTTTTCAGCTTATTTATACATCTCTGTGCTAGTGGTTTGTTTTAGTCTACTTGTAAACTTCCCCACCTCTGTCTTTTCTTCTCAGACCTGAAATGATACTTTAAAACTTTCTTAATTAAAAAAAAAAAAGTCCGAACAATCAGACCATGAATTTTTGGTTTGATTAGCTTCTTTCTAGGTGGATTATTTTTGTTGTTTTGGTTTTGGTGGGTTTTTTTGTGCATTTTGTTTGTTTGTTTGTAAGGGGTTTTTTGTGTGTTTTGTTTTGTTTTTTTAACCCAACTCTTGGTAGTTCCCTCTCTCATACTTAAAAATAGTCTTCAGACTGATTCTTCTGTCCTTGTTGGATCACATGTATTCTATCAAGAAATGTTTCCTGTGCCCATAATAGTAAATGCTGTTAGTCCTTTTGGTTTTGGTCTAGCCAGGTTTATGTACGATACGTGGGGTTAGTTATGTCTAGATTTGGTTTAACCTTGCAAGGTACATTCCCCTATAAGTAGCAATAATGGGCAAATGGCTTGTAAACCAAGAGTTGATAAGCTAATTGCATGAGTTTTGATATTCCTTTTTTAAAAACTCCAAGACCTGGAAAGGATATAATGGTTTTGTTTTCAACAGTAGCACTCTGGTTATGAATGTTTGTTTGCAGAGCAGAGTAAATAATGCAGTTCTACAGCTTGAATTGTTTTGATTAGGTGTTCAGAAATGGTTATCACAATTGCTGGATTGTTGGCACTTGCAACAGGCTGCTGGGAGTTTTTGAGAAATTGCTCACAGCATACCACAGGAGTGTTGGGAAAAGGAGATTTTGATTAGACAGCTAAAAATGCAATATTAATGAAGAAGAGCCATTTGGAATAAGAGTGCTTCATCTCAGTGAGGCTCTACTGTCCCCTCAATCTTCAGTACTTTTTTTGATTTTGTAATTGGTTTCCATGCTAATGGAAGGGATATTATGATTTGTTGGAGGAAACAGGCTGGTTTAATTTTGTAGATATGTGTATAAGTACTGAATTTGTTTTACATGCAGGTGTATTTCTTTTTAAAAAAAAGGCAGGCTTTTATGTAATGGTAGTTGTGACTGTTCTGGGTTTTTTTCCCCAGGTGAGTTGTTAGATCCATGTACAACTGGTTACTGGAGTACTGCAGAACTATTACTGAGGTAGAGAATAGACTTGGTTGCCTCAAACTGTTTGAAATGGGTAGCCCAGTTGTACTTGAAGGTACGTTAACTTTAGTAATGCTGGATTAGTTAACACACCCATGTCTCAGGGTGGATATCTCTCTTCTCAGTTCTTAATGATGGGAGGAGATGGGAAAGATGCACTAAAATTGCATTCTTTACTTGAAGTAATTATTGCTAGGGGAGGTGATGCTCAAATGTGCCTGCATTGGCTTTAGTGCTGGAAAGTCTTATTAACTTGTGTTCAGTCTGCTTGGCACATCCTCTGCATTGTCACTGCTGTGCTTGCCACCTCCGCTCCCTGGTCTCTGCCTCCCTTCAGCCATAGGTTTCTGCTGCGTGCCATGACTGTCTTCCAGAAGCACCTCTCCTAAGTCCTCTGCAGGTATGGCCTGCTTTAACTTTTAGTTTGTGATAGCATGTGGGTGTTCTTGACTCGGATTGTTGTTTTCTCTTCTCCACGTGTGAGCACATACGGTTCCCACACAGATAATTTTTCTGAGATGTCAGAAGGGAACAATTTTCTCTCAATGAAGCGTAGCTCTTAAGATGATGTTCTTCTGAAGTGGGGGTGAGCAAATGTCTACCGATTCCCTTCTCCTGGGAAAAGGGTACACTCTGCCAAAGCACTATAGTTCACCTACTAGACATCTTTTTGTCAGCTTTGCCTGTACCTGTAGGAGGCAAGGCACTTCTGATAGTTGTGAAAAGTTCTTAAGGCTTTGAGTGGGACAGTTTTTTTTCTCCAATAATTCTGAGTGTTTTTATGCTACAATGCAGTCGTTGTCATTTGCCAGCAGGTCTGATAGGTCTGTGGACTATTTAGAATGACTTTGCAAAAGCTGAGAAGAAAGACTAGCTTCCCTAAGCTTTTGGAGTAGAATGTGCACTTCCAGCACCTATTCTTGGAGCTTCCTGAGGCGTGGAAGTGATTGTGCTGAGCCTTGTCTATGTGTCATATACAGCTATCAGTTGATAAAAGCTTCTGAAAAGACGTGTTAAGCCTAAAAAAGGAAAATGTTATCATGATGAATGTAGAGGGTGGAGTAGGTCTGTGTTGTGGTATGGGTTGGGTCAGTCCAGCACTTTGGTTTCAAGGCACTCTGAGTCTGATGATGTTGGTGTTCTCTTTTGATTAAAGTTGATGGCTTTATGCTGTGCTGGTATTGGCATTTATGTTGAAATCACAAGTGTACGTGAGGAAAAGGTACTGATGGACTGACACACTGGCCTGTGGGGTGGCTTTGGGGCAGATGGGCTAGCTTCTTTCATGGTGGAACCCAACGAGATGATTTTCTCCAGAACATGTCTGTAGTATGCTGGCCCTTCACAGACTCCTACACCATGTAACTGGACAAAGTGTGATTGGAATTGAAACACACCAAGGACTGGTGGAAACACAGCTCTGCAGGTCCTCTCTGTGTCTGCTGAAGTATTAGCTGCAGAGGTAGTGAGAAGGACAATATCTTCCAGCCATGACAGATGTAGGGACACTCAGCTTGTCTAAGGTAACGTAGTCACTGAACTGTACATAGAAATATAAGAGAGTATGCTAAAAAGGAAAAAGTGAATATCATACTACTTTGGAAATGCCCATGTGACTGGTTGATGTGATCCAAAGAGTTGCTGCCTCTCCTGTCTCACAGTGTCACTTGTCTAATAAAGGCATTGGGGCCATTAAGTCCATGGCCAGAAGCTGTATTTACACACCACTGTCCTTCTGTTTAAGGCTCCACATGAAGGGGTTTAGGGGGTATGGTCTTAGAGTTTGCAAATAGAAAAGTTCAGCTTGAAGATTGTGTTTTTTTACACCTCTGGAATGTGACCATCTGGGAAAAAAATCAATCAAAGCAATCCATATCTCTTACAAAGCACTTAATGACACCTTTGTGTAATCTACAAGCACGTTCCTTTGAGAGTACAGTCACATCCGCAGCTGGGAATGGACAGGCACTGAGGAAATGTGCTGAGTGGGCATGTGGCTGGGACCCAGGCTCCCCAGGCTTCCTAACCTCAAGGGGTTTATTGTTGTGTTCATCTTTTGAAGGAGCAGTGCAAGACCAAGAAAGCTCCCTGTGTCTTTTGGAGTAGCTGCTTCCTTATCTTTTGTTTACAAAGTGGATGTTTTAGGAATATTTTTGTGTGGTTTCTATATTATGTTTGTATGTGGGTTGAAGCTTGCAAAGCTTGATGCCTGGTCTGTACGTGTGTTTTTTTGGTTGGTTGTTTTTTTTTTTTTCAAAGTGTTGACAATTTGGCATCTCTAATGAAATTCAGAGAAATTGACACTCTCAAAATATAGAGGCTAGGTCGAGTGGTTGGGTTTTTTTTCCTTCCTTTTC